>BSBM01000019.1:1757500-4707500 GCA_027924585.1 Larix kaempferi
TAATCATCACCATCATCATCATCATCTTCATCTTCATCACCATCACCGTCATCTTCATCATCATCTTCATCATCATCATCATCCTCATCACCATATTCATCATCATCATCCCTTCATCATCGTCATCATCATCACCATTGTCTTCATCATTATCATCATCATCATCATCATCACCATCATCTTCATCTTCATCATCATCATCATCTTCATCATCATCCTCATCACCATCTTCATAATCATCATCATAATCGTCATCTCCATCTTCATCATCATCATCATCATCTTCATCATCTTCATTGTCTTCATCATCATCAACATCTTCATCATTATCGCTATCATCATCTTCGTCATCATCATCATCATCATCATCATCATCACCATTTTCATCATCATCCTCATCTTCATCATCATCATCATCATCATCATCATCGTCGTCGTCATTGTATTCATCATCATTATCATCTTCATCACCATCATATTCATCTTCATCATCTTTATCATCACCATCTTCAACGTCTTCATCATCATCATCATCCTCATCACCATTGTCATCATCGTCACCTTCATGACGACGACAACGGTGATGATGATGATGATGATGATGATGAAGATGGCGATGGCGATGATGATGATGATGAAGATGATCATCATCATCATCATTATTGTCATTATCATAATGAATATGTTGATGATGACGATGACGATGAGGAAGAGGGTGATGACGATGATGATGATGATGATGATGATGATGACGAATATGATGATGATGATAATGATGATGATGATTGTGATAAAGATGATGATGATGAGGATGAAGATGGGGACGATCATGATGATGATGATGATGATGATCGTCGATGATGATGATGATCATCATCATCATCATGATCGTCCCCATCTTCATCATCATCATCAGCATCATCATCATCTTCATCACCATCATCTTCATCTTCATCATCATCATCATCGTCATATTCATCATCATCTTCCTCATCATCATCATCCTCATCACCATCTTCATCATCATGCCCCGCTCTCGTATGTCTCTTCTCTCTCTCACCCTTTATCTCCATCCAACACTTAAAGACATAAATTGGTGAATTTAATAACGCATGCGCGTTATGTATATATAAAACACGCGTGCATTTTTTATAGAAGAAACGCACTTGTGTTTCGTCTAACATTAAGCGCACCAACCAAAATATTTGAATTTAACTATAATGCGTGCGCGTTATTTGAATTTAAATATAACACGCACGCGTTCTTGAGCACCTAATCACCCACTACTCCTGCGCCTGTGTGTCAACTACAGTCCTATGTGATTGGTTCAGACTTACCAAACCTGTGGTATGGAATTTACTGAACCATAACTAATTAGACATTTCCACCATTTTTCTCAATATGCCTGTTTTTCACCACTCTCTACAGCATGACATACATGACCATTATTGACGAAATTTTAGGCATAGATATCATTTTTTTATGCAGATTCCAAATATGTAATTATTTTAAAAAAATATTGAGATTTTCTATTTATTTCCTAATTTTTTTGTGTCATCACTCCTTAAGTCAAAAAACATACTGTTAGTGTTTATTCCGTAAATTTTTCATTTCACAACCATTTAAAAAAAATTATATGTTGCACTAGTAGACACTGACCTCTACATGCTATAAAAATTCCAACTCGAAATAACTGCATTAAGACCTTCAAAGGATACACCCACATTTGACATACCGTTCTCGAGGTTTGATCACTTACATAATTAAAAATAATTAAAAATTAAACATTTAATTTTGAAAAAATAGTGTTACACTAGTGCTACGGGTTCTATACATGTCTTCCAATTTTTGTAGCCCGAAACCGTCATTAAGGCACTCAAAAGATGCACCCAAAAAAACATATACCTTATCATTTGCCAAAAAAAAAAAGTGACTGTTATAAAAAAATGAAATTTGACATAGTTATGTAAATTTTCAATACTTAAAACTTATATATTCGGAAACGTGACTAAATTTCCTACGTTTCATCTTTTTTACTCGATGCAAGATATCTTGTGTAACTATCCCAAAAAAACCAAGTAAGTTGAGGGATGCCTGGATTTTCATTTTTCTATTGCATTTAACGCGCCAAAAGTGATCCTCATTAGCTTGCACATGCCCATGACTAAAAATAGGAGATAAATGGATGAACATGGTCACGTCACCACTAGTGACAAATTAACAATCGCTTATATCTCGACCAAATTGGTCATTTATCACTTGATCATAAATTGCTTGAATTGCTTCATGAATTGGTCATATATTTTGTCATTTATTTGGTCATTAATTATTGTTATTTGGTCAATAATTGTCTCTATTTGGTCATTAATTATCGTTGTTTGGTAGTACATTTAGTTGTTCATTTAGTCATTGATTTTTCTTAATTAGTCATTTATTATGTTATTGGTTGTTGTTAACTACTCATTTAATTAGTAATTGATTTATGTAGATAGGGGACGGAGGAATCGAACCACCAACCTCCTTCCTGTAAGGAAATTGCTCTTCCATTGAAATAGCATGCTTAAATAGAATCAAAGTTCACACTAAATATATATCACAAACTCTTACAAACATTTCATGACACTTCAAAAATTGTGTTTCCTATTTTGTGTTTGAAGTTGGTTGTAGATGATCATTGTCATATATATGATATTTTCAGCAAGCCTGAATATTTGAAGTTGGTTGTAGCTAATCATTGTTTAATACTATATGTTTTCTATAGAATTAAACAACGATCTAGTATAAATCTAGGTTTACATATTAAAAGTCTAAGTTTATATAAATTAACGACGTTTAGCTTGAATAAGACAATACTCTTTCCTGCCTTCACAATCCATTGAAGTTTATACATTAAATTGCAATGAGCAAGATTGCTTGAAATTACTTGATGAACAATTTTCCCAAATGATGATATTTGGAAGGTGCAAAACAATCTTCTTTAGTGGCTTCAACTATATTGACTTCTAAAATAAATTATACTACCATGCAACAATGACCAAATAAGTCTTGGAATACATAATTAGTCTATAAAAAAAAACCAGCTCACGTGCACATCATGTGGCTCCCAACAAGCATGCAAAATTTTGTTGGTAGAATATAATATCAACTAAAAAATTCACACACTAAATTCTATGACTTGCCAAATGAGTCAACTCATTCGATTAGAATTCAAACCACATGCCACAATGATTAAGCAAGAAGTGAACCTAAATAAAAATGAATTCCTACTCCAAAGACTTGCTAGAAATTGTGATTATTAAAAGTATTTAAAAAATCCAAAATATTGATCCAAGACAAGAATGATAAACTTTTCAAAACAAAGGATTAATGACAAAATCGGAAACAAATGACTACATTGAAACATATAAAATAGAATATCAACAAATGACTACGTTGAAACATATAAAATAGAATATCAACAAATGACAGCCTATCTCAACGAGTCACAAATACATAGTTCATGCATCATGTACTTAATTCCGAGGCATGGATTTTTCATCAGAAGTATATATCCAATCAATTCCTTTGAGTGATTCCATTTCCATAGGATCACCAACCTACCATATAATCATGTGCATTTTCATAGTTTGATATATTGCAGATGAAAAGGTAGATACTAGCTAGTTTTTATTTTTACACATCAATTTCAATCTATTATTAAATGCTTAAATTTGTTGAATGCATAGAAGGTTACCAGGAGGAATATACCAGTTTGAACAAGTTATACAACTTGACGAAAACCCGACATTGTTCTCGTTTTTTGGGGGGTCAATTTTAGTAATTGTTTTTACCTTCGTTTCAAAAAGTGTGTATACTGGTAGCACCATTTTTCATTTTGAGCTTTTTTTGTGATTTTGAAACTTATTGGTCATAAGAAAACTAAAACTTTTATTTACAAGGGCCATTTTCCAAACTTTACAAAAAATCTACATTTAATAGCTAGTTATAGTAAAAAAATATACACATTTTTGAATTTTTGTAAGATTTAGAAGCTAGTTAGAACCATGGAAATTTTTAGGGGTGAAATTTCGCCAATTGGCTATTTTTGCGGCTTTTTTTCAAAAATAAATTCGCTATTTGGTCATTTTTAGTCTCTAATATCGCCTATATTTACATAAAACATGTTTTTTTATTGTAATATTCGCCAAATTTTACAAATTTCAGTAGTAAATGTATGTTTCTTATTTTATATTCGCCTATCAATCTATATATATGTTTTTTTCAATCCAAAATAATCGCCTAGAATACTATAATTAAGTATACTTTTATAATCCTTAAAAAATACCCTGGTTAGAACTAAACAAATATGCATTTTCAAAGTTTTTCATTAAAATTCTATCTTAAAGAAATCATTTTTTGGCCAAATTTCAAAACAAAATGAGAAAAAAAAAAGACATTTCAAACCATTTTTCAATGTATTTTTTGCTTTGATGTATAAAAATGATACTCTTTAACATTATTTTCCATAAAGTGATGATTCACATAAGCTCAACAAAATGTATACCATATATTTCTAAATAGCATATAAAAAACATAACATTTATTCTAAAAATAAAATCTTCAATTCAAAACATTACAATTTAATATCTTATCAAAAAGTTGTCAACTTTGACATTTTCCTCAACAATATGAAACTAATCAGTGATATCATGCATCCCGAAATCTTCATTGAAATTGGCATTTTTTATTGGTTGGCTCTCTTTGTGGACCTCAATGTGTTCTTCCATTGGGTCCTCTGCTTCTGCAAAATTCCCAAAGTGATCTTTTTCGAACATCCCTTTTAAAGGAGGTTGAGGCTCTTTTTACATATTTGCCACAAGTGACTCACTAAATTCTCCTTTCTTCAAACCAACTTCCTTCATTTTATCTGGAAGAAATTTCATAGCATTAATTCTTTGCTTGATATAATTGCATTGTAGTAGATCATTCTCAATGTATATGCAATTTATTTATTTTTGTAACGAACATGTTATTGTTGTACCTAATCACCACATACAAAACAAAAAAAGTTAAATAACATAATGAAACATAAATTTAAAAAATATATATTACTGAATTTAGATTACGGCACTAGTTTCATATGTAATATCAGAAATATTACCTAATCTCGAGAACAAATCTAAAACCCAATCTCCTTCATTTGAAAAAGTATCTATGAGATAATTAATCAATGCTTGTGGCTTATGGTACATGTTTACAGTCTCTCCTTTCAAATCTCTTTATTCATTTGTCAACTTGTTAACCACAGCATTATAAGACAATATTTGACTATATTTTCCTTCACTCTTTACATTGATTAAAAGAGTTTCATGGGTATTGTAATGCCTAGACTGCCTAGAGACCTTGAGAACACTTTCGAAGTGACCCAACGAAATAAATCAATAATGAATTGACAATTATGAATGATTCAAAATAAAAAACCGGTTAATGATGTGAGATCCATGTTATGATTGATTATGCTCTAGCATAGAAAAATGGTTTAAACAACGTTTATGTATAAATTATCTTTGCTTAACGACTAGTGGGTTATGAAATGAATTATGATGTATATGTGTAAATCATGGTTGCTTAATGATTAGTAAGTTATGAAGTGAATTATGATAATTGAGAATGGATCATCTATTAATGTGTGTGTTTTTTAACATGTGTAGAGACAGGTGAAACGGTTCACCAATGGACTCACAAAGGAAATAAATGGGCCGTAGAGTACGAATAAATCACACACGGAAGAACGACGATGGTGTCGACTTCCTACGGATTCCACGCATGAGTTGAAAAGCACCTATCCGCTTACTTGGGGAAGCGTGAAGTCGTGCAAAGTGGACCATGATGGAATTGGTCACGTACAAAGTTGGGGGGAGCGCAGTAAGAATGGACTTACTCCTCAGTGCCATTAGTATCCAATAGAGTGTAGACGAAGAATTGAAGGTAGCGAATCCTAAATCCCTACATGAAGTTCCCGCAAATCAGATGAAACGAAATATCAATGAATGGACCCGACGATGTGGTACCTTGTCGATAAATGAAAATGATGGACAAATGGACCCGACGATGTGGTACCTAGACCCAAGATGAAAACAATTGATGAATATTATGCATTAAGCATGTAAGTTTTCGTTTATTCCATTTGCACATGAAATGATTTTTTAGTAATTAAAATAATGGAGAATATTGTTTTAGGAGCAAATGGTATACTAAACTTTAGCATATAGTCAACTCCACTTGCACCCACAAAAATAGAAACTTAGATTGAAGCATCAGGGGGGATAGACTTGAGTAAATCTAGGAATGTAGGTGCACTCTCTTAGAAATTAGAAACATGGTTGGGTGAGATAATTATATTTAAATAATTAGAAAATTTGGCATTTTTGCATGAAGCAACATGTGTCACAGAGAATTTTACTATTTAAGGAAGGCAAGAGGAAAGGGAAGGGTACCCTATGGTTGGATGGTCACCGTAATGGTGAAGAGATATTGATTTTATTCTATTGTGAGTTTGGCAAGGGATATTGGTGGGGGGGGATCCCACTTCTGGATCCTTGGTTTTATGTGTGTGAGCTATACAGCCCAAATTGCTCAGGTGTTCGGGAGGAAGAAGAGTACTCCCGATAAGGTCGAGAGGTCAACCGAGAGGTCACCCGAGAGGTCACCCGAGAGGTCACCCGAGAGGTCTGTCGGTGACCCGTGGAGATTCTTGGTGGAATCAAACTAAGGATTTGCATTTTCTTTGCCAATTGTAGGATCATTCATCCGGACAGGTATGTGTTATTGATTTCGCTAACATTGGTAATATGAACATAATTTATTTGATTAGTGATCTATAAGTCAGTTGTAGAGATATTTCTGTGGGAACTGAGAGTTAATTATTATAGATCTCACTCTTATATTGTTAGAATTATCGAATTAATATAGTGAATGTCACCTTCTTACTGTTCAATTGACAAATGATAAATCTTATGAATATAATTTATTTAATTAGTAACTCATTTGTAGAAAGGATTTATGTGCGATCTGGAAGCTAATTATTATAGATCTCACTCATATATTGTTAGAAAGACCAAAATAATATAATGAATGTCTTATTCTTACTGTTTGATGGAAAATTGAGAAATATCAGTCAATTTATCCCCTTATTAATTGATCTATGCATTACACTTTGTTCCAATTTAAAATATTTCTATTGAATATCCCCCTATTTACTAGTGGTTCAATTTCTGTGTACCGACTCGTTAATTTTTCTTGAGTATCCTTCTATTTCTCATCCTCATTTAATTTTATGGGCATCGATCTGCATACACTTCACGTGTGTGATCTCTTAATGGGATTGATAGACTCTTATATATATAATTCTTGTATTACTATTTCTCATCCTCATTTAAATTTCTGAACGCCGATCTGTATATCGTTTGTGTCTGCGATCTCCTACCGGAATTGATAGACCCATATTTATGCTTATATTTCTCATCCTCATTTAATTTTCTGGGAACCGATCTGCATACCCTTCGCGTATGCGATCTCTTAATGGGATTGATAGACTCTTGCTAATTCGATCATTGTGCTCCACACTGGTATGATCCTGTGCACAAACCCTCAATCTGGTGTTTACACTCAGATATCCATCACAAGCTAAATCCCAGCCGAATTTCGAATCTGTCCCAGATGACGTTTATTTCCATCATTAATTAATCTTTGTACTCATATCCAGGATGGATAATACCTGTTTTTAGTCAACCCAAGCTGAATTACGAAACTGATCAGGATATCCTGGTCTATCACTTGTTGATCCCTCTGCACAAATCTTAAACTCTAAAACTCAAACTTTCATCCTTTTATAATAAAACAATTATTTCTGATGTCTCAAACCATTGAGATCATATTTCTGAGAGTACATCGATCCCTTCTAGATTGATGTGGGTATCGAACTCCTATCTAGAGGCGTGACACCCTTGTACTCACTAAATTATCTTATTGTTGGATTACTTCTACTACAGTCACATGTCGATATGAATTCAACACATGTAATTACATGATTATCAAGTGCATCATAGAGTATTAGATATAACCAACGGTGAGGTTATTCGCGATCCCACAACTGTGGATATCAACAGCTCATGAATGCAAAATATCACCCCCAAATGGGTGGGTGTAACAACCTCTTACATATTCACCATATTTCCCAAATCCTGTTGAAATTACCTCCCTACTTAATCGATATTACATAATCATGAAAATAACTATGCATTGACTTCGAATTAGTTGTGATTTATGCAAATTACGTCTTAAGTTGAATTTAATGTGATTTATAATCATACCTCCCTTATCTATTATGTGATAGATCTCAGTCGAATATGAATTTGATCCTGGTATCGTTAAATTCCATTATTAATTCTATCTATGTGCACAAGTCTTAAAAACCGATATTGCTTGGACATTACTACATAGTCTAATCTCAGTCGAAACCAGAATCCGATGATCGAAATACCTTGCATCTATTACTAGTTCTACCTTTGTGTACTCGATAATGATATCTATGATTTTTATACAATACTCAATCTTAGTTGATATGCGTGAATCCAGTCTGGACATGTAGTATTAGATTTAGATTCATCTTAAAAACATGAGTCCGACCCAGAATTTTTGACGTCGATACCTCTTGTCGTTTCTAAGTTTCCTTTTCCCTAATTGAAGCGACCCCTCCGATACCTCTTGATAAACATCTCGACATCTGGTCGAATATTTCAGTCAGGGAAGTATAAATGGAAGTCGACCTTAAGCATGGCGTAGACTGTCACTCGACTAAAGAGATCTATTACATCGCTTAGTTTAGGAGGATTGTGGCTTTCAGTGAAACTACTCCTCTAACCAATTTTTTTAAGCTGAAATTTTGAGGTTCTGTTGATACAATGAGCGGAGGTTTATTATGAGTAGTGGAGATTGAATTCACTGCAAGTATGTACCTCAGATCACCAAATTGTCAAAGTTATGGGAATAGATCTGGTTATACTATTATATTCTTTTTTTAAGAATAACTTATTAAATTGTGACATCAATTAAATTATATTTACGAGCTGCTTTTTAAATATTCCATTCGGATATTTAAATTTGTTATTAGGTATAGGATGAATGGTTTCTAAAGTTAGCATCGATTTATGTTTTTATATTTATTAAGGAATACTTGTTAATTTTTAAGCGTGAGTTAAATTTACTAGCATATAGTGGACTATGAATATCTATGTATTCTCTTTTGGTATGTTATTCGGTTACCTAGCCTAATATAAATTAGAGAATGAACAGTTGTTGACCTTAGAATTAGTTCACGTTTCTATATTCCTCGAATGGGTAATATCTAAATAGTAACTATATTTTTCAAATATATATATGGAAGCTATAATTACCTTGTAAGTATGTTGTCTGGATATTTAATCATTAATGGTTGTGGAATGAATGGTTGTTGATATTAGAAATGGTTAATGCTCGATTTGCCACAGAATGAAATATTTCTAAATGTTATAAATTGTAATCTCCATAGGATCTAAATTGTAATTCCTTGAATGACAATGAATTGTGATTACTTAGTGGTATAGATGGCGATTCCTTAGTATTTTAAATTGTGATTTTTAAATGTTATACATTGTGATTTCTTTAATGATATAAATTGGGATTCTTAATTGTGAATTCTTAACATCATAAATTATGATGACTTATTTCTATTAAATATATATCTTTAAATTAATGACATAAATTTTGATGTATTTGTAACTTCGGAAGATATTCACATGTATATTTTATATTGTATTTGTATTTTATTATTGTACTGACGGAGATGTTTATTCCTCCGGTCGGAGAATTCATTAATTGTATTTGGGTCATGTAAAGTCAATGAGGTTAACCCTCCATTGTATGACGGGCATTGACCCCAGAGTTGAGTCTTTCATGGGTTATTAGAATCTCCTAGAGAAGTCGGCCCAGTCAGTTACATTTAGGTCCGACCTGTTTGGGGGTTAAGGCTAAGTGAAAGGTAAAGTATAAATAGAGAGGGTGCTCGTCTCTATATTATCATTCGCACACTCACTCACTTCGCATTAGTGAGAGAGAGAGAGAATTTCGCACAAGTGGAGGAGGAGGAAGCTGCTAGAGATCATCTCTTTCTTTTGGGGTTTTGTATTATTGCTCATTCCATCTCTAAGGAAGCTGTGGGGTTTTTCTCCTTTATGGTTTCCCCGATGAAATGCTTTGTGTCTCTTGTCTCTTGTGATTGATTTGCTATGCATGTTATTCTCTTAGATAAGATCCTAGATCATATTGAATTAAATTATGAAAAACTAACATGGTATTAGAGATAGCCTGAAGGAAGGCAATGCATGGCATTTACGACACTTGTTTCACATTTGAAAGCTAGGGATTTGTATAGCAAAACCTAGTCATCGTGGAACTTTCGCTATAAATAAATTTTGGGGAAGGTTCAGGATCTTAAACTTGGATAGACCGAAGATGAAATTTTCCTGTACCTTGTGTCCAATTTTCAGCCTCATATTCATTGTACTTTCTGAGATATTATCCGTACACATTAGGGTTTATGCCTCTTCCAGAATGAAGCCCTAAACAGGTGACCTAGGTAAAAAGGTCATATCGCGACCTAGGAAGCTCCAAATGGAATTATGTTAAAAGTGACAGTTAGGAAACAGAATGTAGTTTCACGGGTCCAAGTTTTAGAGGCCGAAATTGAAATAGTGACACATGGCACTCCGTACAAGTTCGCTATGTAGTTTCATTCCTTAAACCGGTCATGTTGGGAAATTGAGCATATCTCTCCGATGGAGAATCCAATGAATCTCAAACCTGTGGGGTTGGAAATATGCTAAGTTAGGCTACCACAGACTGAATTTTCAGACCCTGAAGATCCGAAATTTCAGAGATACACCAAAAACAATATGGAACATCTGAAATGGATAAACAGAGGAAATCAAAGAAGAGGAGGAAGAAGCTCTCACTTAAGGTTTTCAGTTTTTAGGTATGGAATGACCTGATACAAGGTTGGAGACACCTGATGCAACATTGGAAACTTTGAAAATGGATTTGGGATCCATTCATCATAGATATTAATCCTCCATCAAAATGTTGTGGGAGGAAGGAGATTGAAAATTAGGGTTTGCAAGTAAGAAGAAACCCTAGCAAATTTGGAGACTCATAGGGCAGTAATGAAGGAGGTTTAAATGGCACTGATATTCTATAAGAATAGCACCATGAACCTATATAAGATGTTTACTAGTGATCTACCTTGGATCGTTAGGGTTTTACCCTTATAGAGAAGACTACAAACAATCTCGACATGTATGACTTGAGGAGATACAGGTATGTTTTGAAATCCATTTCATGATTAAGTTCATGATATGTTTGTCTTCATATTATTGATGTTAGTACAATCATGATTAATTTTAGATTGTCTGATCACCTTAGTAAAGGTTTGAATGCATGTGGATAATAGAAGACATTCATTAATTAGGGTTATGACACTTATGATTGTACTAATGCACTTGTGGTGTTGTATGAGGATGATGTTGTCTGCTAACATGAAAGGTACATCAAGAAAGACAAATCCATATGACCATGATGACATGAAGACAAAGAATCATCCATAGTCATTGATCACATAGAAGATCTACTTACAAGGTATGTATAATTTGGTTCTACAATGCTTAACTTATGAGATATGCAGGTTACTAGCACAAGATCTCTAAATCATTGAAGAGAACAAAGAAGACATTGTTTGGGTATGTTAGGCATAACTAGCAAACATGATAATCCAGGTATGTTTTCCTATATCGAGTTAGAATCCTACCTTGTGTTAGGATCTTATATAAGTATACTTTTGTATGATTGATAATGATTATTCACGAAGTTATAAGTTTGAGGAATCATGGGTTTATGCATATTATGCTTCTTAGTTTGATTAATCATATGACAAACTAGAAGAGTCCTATGGACATATAAGAATATGCATGAGTAAAAGAAGTACTCCTTGAAACCTTGAATACTAACGATTGTGATAAATTACCTGTGTATGAAATGATCATGACCATACATGTTTAAGATTATTTAGAATCATAATGTTTTGATTGAGATTATACTAATGAATGTATGATTATGTATGAGATCTTTAGGATGGCACAATGATGAACTAGTGCACAATTAAGCATGCATAGTGGTACAGGATGGATATAAGTTCAAAGACATATAATTAGGAAGCATAGATCAAGAGGGAGCACACTCCAGTAGTTCCTGCAAGGAAGCAAAGATCAAAAGGGAGCACACTCCAATAGTTCATGCAAGGAAGCAAAGATTGAGAGGGAGTCCACCCAACAACCAAACAAAGATAAGTATTTGAATTGTCACTTCTTGTATATATGATTACTTAAATGATGTTCCTAGATTTAGGATGTATATTATGCATGTTAGGAAAGTTGCATTAATAAACAAGATACTACTAATATGCAAGTAATGGGTAAGTGGCCTATGGCACTGTACAACATTCCATTGCTACTTATCTAGTATGAAACCTTTTTGCTGACATGTTGGGACTAGTGCACACTCTTAACAATGTTCTGGTAGAGATGGAAGGCATCTAGAAATTTACGGGATATGGATAAATGTTGTATTGAAGCATTGGCTAAGATAATTGCATGACTGTATGACTTGTCTTTATGCGTAAGAATTTGTTCTGAAAACTATGAAATGTTTCTAATCATGCAATTGAACTTGACTTGTAGGAAATATGGTATACCATTACCTACAAGAGAGACTTGTTTCGAAGAACAAGCAACGAAGAATCAACATACATCAGAAAACTACTTATTGAAGATATTGAAGAACCTAAAGTTCCCAGGATCATAATTACAGTAATGGAAGAAGCAATTCCAGAAGAATATGAAGAACGTGAGATGGAAGACCCACAGGAACCTGCAGATCCACCACGTTAGAAGAATTATCACAAGAGAAAACCAGCATGGGTAAGAGAGGCAATTCAGGATACAGAGAGATATGGCGCTCCAGAAGGAATGCACAGAGAAAGCAAGAGACCGAGGCCATACTCCAGTTATGTATCCCTATTGTGTGACATCATTGACAAATAACCTTCCAACTATGATGAAGCAGCTGAGAAGAAAGAATGGAAGGATGCCATGATCGAGGAGTACCAGTCGACCATGAAGAATGATGTCTGGGATGTGGTCCCGAGACCAGAAGGGAAGTCTGTGGTGACTTCCAAGTGGATCTACAAGATCAAGCATGCTGCAGATGGCAGCATAGAGAAACATAAGGCAATATTTGTGGCACGTGGTTTCTCCCAGAAGGAAGGGATAGATTATGAAGAGACATTTGCACCTATAGACAGATACACTTCCATCAGATCAGTACTTTCTCTGGCTGCAGTAATGAAATGGAAGATATACCATATGGATGTCAAGACAACATTCTTGAATGGTGTAGTGGAAGAGGAAATGTATGTGGAGTAGCCACTTGGGTTTGAGACACATGACAATGAGACTCATGTGTGCAAACTGAAGAAAGCCTTGTACGGGTTTAAACAGGCACCCAGAACATGGTATGGCAGGATATACAACTTCTTGACTAGTTTGGGATTTACCAAGAGTAAAGCGGATTCCAACCTTTACTACAAGGTTGAGGAAGGCAATCCAATGATACTCCTAATATATGTAGATGACCTGTTTGTGACAGGTGAGGATGGGTTGATTGCTGACACAAAGAGGAAGCTTGTTGCCAAGTTCAAGATGAAGGACTTTGGTATGATGCACCATTTTCTAAGAATGGAGGTGTGGCAGAGTGCGGATGGAATCTTCCTTGGACAAGGGAAGTATGCAGTAGATATCCTAAAGAGGTTCGGGATGATGGACTACAAGGCCATGGCCACACCTATGGAATCAAACCTAAATCTATTGAGTGATGCTTCATCAGATTCGGTTGATGCCATGATGTATTGTCAGATGATTGGATCCTTGATGTACCTGACGAATATGAGACCATATATTTGCTTTGATGTGAACAAATTGAGCCAGTTCCTGATAGATCCAAGACATGTTCACCTGATTGATACGAAGCATATTCTGAGGTACCTGAAGGGTACGGTTGATTATGGGCTCAAGTATAATGCGAATCAGAAGATTAATTTGGAGGGTTATGTTGATTCGGATTGGGGAGGCAGTGCCATTGATAGGAAGAGCACTTCAGGGTGTTGCTTCAGTATGGGATCAAGTGTGATCTCTTGGTTTAGCAGGAAGCAGTCCTACGTGGCACTGAGTACAGCTGAAGCAGAGTATGTCGCAACTTGTTAGGCTAGTTGTGAGGAAGTATGGCTAAGGAATCTATTATCTAATTTGTTTGATCTCTAGTTGGACGCAACTTGTATACATTGCGACAACCATAGTTGTGTGAAGTTTTCTGAGAACCCAGCGTTCCATGACAAGTTGAAGCACATTGAGATCAAGTACCACTATATCAGGGATATGGTGTAGAGAGGAGCAGTGAAGCTCCAGTATGTTGCGACGGACGAGCAGATAGCTAATGTATTGACCAAGCTGCTGGCCAGAGTGAAGTTTGAATACTTCAGAGAGAAGCTTGGTGTACTTCAGATCGAGGTTCCCTCCAAGGGAAGTGATGAGTCTGGCAGACACAGATGTACATGGGATTTTTCGACATGGTGGTAGATGTGTTCTCCCATGGTTGTAGATGTAATTGTCAAAAAATTTCGACATGGTGGTAGATGTGTTCTCCCATGGTCGTTGATGTAATTGTTGAAGCCATTCTCACATGGTGGTAGATGTGTTCTCCCATGGTGTAGATGTAAGGGATGGAGCCATTCTCACATGGTGGTAGATGTGTTATCCCATGGTGTAGATGTAAGGGATGGAGCCATTTTTCACATGGTGGTAGATATGTTCTCCCATGGTGAAAAAGTAAGGGCTAGAGTCTTCCCCGAATGGTGGCATATGTGTTCTCCCATGTCGGGTGGTGTAAGTGTTGTGTGATGTGCATCTAGGCTGTGCTCCGTTGACGATGAGATGATCTGAAGATGATGAGGTAATAGTAGGGTACACAGTTTTTGCATAGGCATATAATCAATCCTGGGATGCTCCTTCAGGTTTTGCAGTGGCATATAATCAATCCTGGGAGATCTTGCAGAGGCATATAATCTATCCTGGGATGCTCCTTTAGGTTTTGCAGTGGCATATAATCAGTCCTGGGAGATCTTGCAGGTTTTGCAAAAGCATATAATAAGTCCTAATATGTACCTACTGGATGGCTTGCTCGCAGAGATGATGAAGACCTACATGGAGGCTAGGCCTAAATCCAGCATGAAAAAGGGCTAGCTCTGTAGAACTTCCTATGATGAGTAGATTGGATATTGATGGTCGAGATAGCAGCAATTGTGACGATGATGATCCAGTGACGAAGACTTGTGCTGATGAACTATGTCAAGAGAATACCTTCCTAGTTAAGAGGGAGTGTTGATGTATTTGTAACTTTGGAAGATATTCAGTTGTATATTTTATATTGTATTTGTATTTTATTATTGTACCTCTGACGGAGATATTTATTCCTCCGGTCGGAGAATTCATTATTGTATTCGGGTCATGTAAATTCAATGAGGTTAACCCTCCATTGTATGACGGGGCATTGACCCCAGAGTTGAGTCTTTCATGGGTTATTAGACTCTCCTAGAGAAGTCGGCCCAGTCAGTTACACTTATGGGCCGACCTGTTTGGGGTTAAGGCTAAGTGAACGTTAAAGTATAAATAGATAAGGTGCTCCTCTCTAATTGATCATTCACACACTCACTCACTTCGCATTAGTGAGAGAGAGAGAATTTCACACAAGTGGAGGAGGAGGAAGTTGTTGGAGATCATCTCTTTGTTTTGGGGTTTTGTATTATTGCTCATTCTATATTTGAGGAAGTTGCGGGGTTTTCTCGTTTATGGTTTTCCTGGTGAAATTCTTTATGTCTCTTGTGCTTGATTTGTTGTGCATGTTATTCTCTCAGATAAGATCCTAGATCATATTGAATTAAATTATGAAAAACTAACAATATATTATACGTAGGTTTTGCTAAGTATTTTTGAGGTGACTATATATACATCAATGCATGGAAGGTAAGCTATGAAAGGAAGTAGAATTATAGGATGCCTATAATTTAGTCGTTAATGGTTATAAGTTATGTTTCTTAAATGGAACTAGGATAGTATTGAACATTATATGTGACATATTGGTGATTTCGACATGTAATTAATGGTTACAAGTAATTAAAAATGACTACAACCTAGGTTCTTTAAATAGACTCGTGACGATTATAAAATCCTTTGAACATATAGAAGTGTTGCGGCTATATCATCGATGGTTTTTTTTACATATATGCTTGTCTTAATAAAAATATGGAGACTATTTGAAGTAGGTTGTAGCTCACCAACTTAATGGTACCCTTTTATATCCCTGCAATAATGACCCTTCTAATTGAAGTAATATAAACGGGTATGTTACTATTTTGGCTAACAATGATTGCAATCACACCGAAGTATAATAAATGGGTTGAGACTTTTAAAGATAGAACTGAACTTTTACTTTAAAAAAAAAATGGACATATGAGAGGAGCCCTACATTTGGTATTAGAGCCGGTCGAACCTTGACCAGACCAAAAAAAATAGTATTCTATTTCCGCAAAACATTTGACAGTGTTTTTGAGAGTTAAAATTTGAAAACTCCAAAAATTATCATATGAAGAAATCTAATGAATTGTCCATCAAAATTTGGGTTATGGAACATCGTGGACGAAGGAGAAGAGGGAGATTCGAGCGAAGCCGAAGTGAACATTCTCCACCCTCTCCAACTTCTACAACTACCCCACCGCGGCCGGAAGAGCAGGAAACCATTCCTGCCGGATAAATTGTTGCATTGACGAGAAGTTTTCAACTAATGCCGGGAGCATTACCCGGTCTACTGCCACAGCACGATCTAGACTTCACCATTGAACTCAATCCTGGAACAAAACCTATAGATAGAACCCCCTTACCAAATATCAGTACCTGATTTAAAGGATCTACAGATGCAACTTCAAAAATTGTTAGACTTGGGACTGGTTAGACCTAGTGTATTTATAAATTTGATAATTGGAGTGTGTCGTCATTACCTAGATAAGTTTGTTTGAGTATTTACATACAATATGATGATCTAGCCCAGGACACCAGAAGAATAAGAGGATCACTTAAGAGTAGTACTAAAGTGTTTAGGAGAGAATTATATTTACGGGAATTTACTGAAGTATTCATTCTATCATAAGCAAGGGAAGGAGGTTCATTACCTTTGGTTACATTGTTTCGGGTGAAGGAATTGCAATAGATCCCGCAAAGATAGAATCAATATGGAAATAGCCAACATCAATAACGTGCATGTGGTACGAAGTCTTATGGGACTTGTGGGGTACTTTAGAGGCTTGTAGAAGGTCTCTCCTAAGTGGGAGGACCCATAACGGAATTACAAGGGAAAACCAACATTTTATTTTGACGGATAAATGAGAAGGGGCTTGCACTAACCTCAAGAATATATGGTCAATGACACCTATATTAAGAATCCCTGACACGAACAAATATTTTCTAGTAAGTATAGATGTAATGAAAGATGAAATTGGGTGGGTATTGATGCAAGAAGGGAGAGTGATTACTTACGATTCCCGAAGATTTCGACTGCGCGAAGAGAACTAGGAAACCTATGATATGGAGATGACAGCAGTGATTCATGCTGGTGACACTATTTAGTCAGAAGGAAGTTCGGAATGAAAACTGACCATTGTGGATCATAGCATATACTTACCCACAGTGACTTAAATGCAAGACATGGAAGATGGTCAAAGATACTCAGTAAGTATGATTTGACATAACCTATGAGAGGTGAACCTTGGACAAAGTAGTTGATGCACTCAGTCGAAGGCCTAGGATATTATTAGCAATATCTATGGAGACCAACTTGAGAGAAAGGATACTGACACTACAACAAAATGGTACATAGTATAATGAAGTAAAAATGGAATTGGAAAGTGGAAAAGAAGATACCCAAGTATGAGGGATAATCCTGAGAGACAGACAGATTACTGAGATTTAACAACTATATTGATGTACAAGATGACGAAGAGACCCAAAGGTGGATATTATCGGAAGCTTACAGAGCGTTTTACTTAACTCATCCTGAAATTAAAAAGATATATGCAGATCCAAGTTCTTATTAATAAGATTGTCATATTGCATGGAATACCCAAAAAAAAAAAGATCGTGTTGCATTTATACTTTAGAAGAGTTCTCTACACTATTAATTAATTCGTAAGGTTACATGCCTAAAATGGGAACTCTAATTATTATAATGCTATGGTTCCAAAGGAAATATTGCATATATATATCTATATATATATCTATATATATATATATATATATATATATATATATATATATATATATACATCAAGGTATTGAATCACCTAGTAAATAAGTTGTAGGCATAAATACGATGTAAAAGAATACATTAACATTTTAGAAAAAGAAGGGACAGATATTTGTATACTCTTAAGTATAGAAGGTGTAAGTATGCTTTAGAATGAATTGAAACTATGAAAAATGCTTATCATAAAATGTGGGAGAAAACATAAGAAGAGGAGGATTAAGATTTTTTTTTTTTTTTTGAGTGAACTATGTCTACTTACAAAATCGAGTTACGCGAGAGGAAATCACAATGAATGCTTAAGACAATTGCAAATTTATAAAGGAGGAATGACATGGTTAGGTGAATGTCATGGCCATGTCATGGAACATATGCATATGTTTGTAAATTGGAAGGAGGAAAGGGTATAAACACGCAATTATAACTGGTGAAGTTCCAACGAATTACTATATATATATTAGTTGCTTCATAAAGAAAATATTACATGCTTATACAATTATAGAATATATATATATATGGATACTTATGTCTATACAAGAAGAAATTTATTCGTGGGATGGAAAGTGTTACAAAATAGATCTTATGAAACTCTTAATAAGGGAAGCTCTAAACCGGAATTCAATTAAGAATTCAACACCAACGTAATGTAAGGATCGATACAGAATGAGGATCAAAGGCAAAGAACGAAGAAGGCATATTTAGCGAAGGAAACAAACTTAGTAATGTTTGGTTTATCATCATACAAAGGTTAATTGGAAAGACACCAAAAGCCTCCTTTCGCCAATACTTGGATAAAAAGTCGAGAGAGTGAAACATACATGAAATTTGGAAAAACAAGATATCAATGTTACTAGAATGAGCAACTGATCCCTTGACAAAGATATGAATGTTATTGGTAAAAAATGAATGAAAGTTTAGATTATATACATGGACCAGATCACTAACTCACGACACCTTTGAGAAGTGTTAGAACTCGAAGTCATTAGTGGAAATTATTGGGCAAAAAAAAAAAAAATTATATATATATACACTGTTATTTTTTCAGCATTTAATTCAATATGATCTAGGATCTTAACTGAGAGAACAACATGTACTGCATATCAAACACAATAAACAAGAGGCACAAAGCATTTCACCGGGGAAAACCAAGAAGGTGAAAATCCCCGCAACTTCCTCAAAGATAGAATGAGCATCAATACAAAGATCACAAAGTTCAAACCCCACAACAAGAGATATTCTCCTAGTAGCTGCTCCTCCTCCACTTACGCGGACTCCTCCTCTCTCTCACTAATACGAAGTGAGTGAGTGTGTGAATGAATAAATGAGAGAGTCACACTCTCTATTTATACTTTACTTCACTTGACTTTTAACTTTAACTAGGTTGGCCCCAACTTAACCAATTAACATAATGTTGACTGGGCCGACCTCACTAGGGGACTTAAACACCCCATCACAACTGACTCTGGGCGGACCTCCCTTAGGAGAGTCTAATAACCCACTACCACTTGACACTGGGCCGATCCCACTAGGGTGGGCTAATAACCCTTTAACCCACATGACTCATACAGGGCCAACCCCACCAAGGTGGTCTAATAACCCATCAAATATAAGTTACGACACTTACAATATAACTTGCAACACTAATCCGGGGTCTAATGCCTTGTCATACATGGGAGGATGGACCTCAATGACTTTACATGACTCAAGTACAATAATGACTTCTCCGACCCGGAGGAACAAACATCTCTGTCGAAGGTACAGAAATAGAATACAAATGACAACACTTCCGATCAGAGGAATAAGACATCTCCGTCGAGGATACAATAAAGTACAAATGTAATACATATAATCTACTAGTGAATATCTTCCAAAGTTACAAATACATCAACACTCCCTCTTAACTAGGAAGGTATTCTCTAGACATAGGTTATCAATACATATCACCACAAGTATTCAATTCAGGGGTTGGATCATCGTCACTGGATCACGGAGTATCATCGTCATCGCTGTTGTACTCGTCATCTCGATCACTGGGATATCTCTCAATTCTTCTTGTCATAGGAATTTCTACAGAGCAAACCCTTTTTCATGCTAGTTGTAGGCCTAGTCTCCTGTAGGTCTTCAACATCTCTGGCCATCCTGTGGAATGTGCATCAACAAAACCTCAAAAGAGCTTCCCAGGACTTTTACGAGCACACAGCTCAACCCATCGGATCTCACAGGATATTTTACATGTGACCACCACAAAACCTCAAAAGAGCATCCGAGCTCAAACTATCGGATCTCCCAGGATCTTTTACATGTGGTCAGGAAAAATCTTAAAAGAGTGTCTTGCAACCTACAAGATCTCTAAAGAGCATCCCAGGACTTTTACGAGCACACAAATCAACCTATCGGATCTCCAGGACTGATTACATGCCTCCCGTAGCAAAAACTAGAAAGAGTATCCGAGCTCAAACTATCAGATCTCCCAGGATCTTTACTATGCTACCTGTAGCAAAACCTCAAAAGAGTATCTGAGCTCAAACTATCGGATCTCCCAGGATATTTTCTATGCTACCTGCACAATCTTTCCACGAACAACCTATAACAAAACCTCGAAAGAGTATTCAAGCTCAAACTATCAGATCTCCCAGGATCTTTTCTATGCTACCTGCACAATCTGTCCACGTCCAACCTTTAGAAAAACCTTGAAAGAGTATCCGAGCTCAAACTATCAGATCTCCCAGGATCTTTTCTATGCTACCTGCATAATTTTTCCACGGCCAAGGAATATCATCTTGATACTCATGATCATACTAATCATCATCATGCAGTACATCATCCTGATGTATATCATCTGGAGCATCATCCTAATGTTCATGATCATCCCGATCATCATCACAACATCATCCTGATGCATATCATCTGGAGCATCGTCCTGATGCTCATCACACATGATCATCATCACAGCATCATCCTGATTCCTATCATCTGGAACATCATCTTTATGCTCATCATACATGATCATCCTGATCATACACATAGTAGTAACCGGAGCATCGTCCCGATGCTCATCACACAGCGCTTACATCCACAGCCATGGGAAGGATTCTCCTACCACCATGCTTGGATTGAATCCTGCAAATGTGTCACATCACTTCTTCCTTGAAGTATCTTATATCTGGATAACACCAAGCCTCTCTCTGAATTACTCGAACTTCACTCTGGCTAGTGGTTTGGTCAACGCATCTGCAATCTGCTCATCTGTCGCAACATACTGGAGCTTCACTGCTCCTCTCTGCACCATATCTCTAATATAGTGATATTTGATCTCGATGTGCTTTGACCTGTCATGGAACACTGGGTTCTCTGACAACTCCACACAACTCTGGTTGTCACAATAGATACAGGTAGCATCCAATTGGAGATCAAATAAATCAGACAGTAGCTTCCTTAGCCATACTGCCTCACAACTAGCCGAACAAGCTACGACATACTCTGCTTTGGCTATACTCAGTGCTACACATGATTGCTTCCTGCTAAACCAAGAGATCACACATGATCCCATACTGAAGCAACACCCTGAAGTGCTCTTCCTATCTGCAGCACTGCCTGCCCAATCTGAATCAACATAACCCTCCAGGTTAAACTTTTGATTTGCATCATACTTGAGCCCATAATCAATTGTACCCTTTAGGTACCTTAGAATATGCTTTACAGCAATCAGGTGAACATGTCTAGGATCTATCAGAAACTGGCTCAATGTGTTCACTGCAAAGCAAATATCTGGTCTCATGTTCATCAGGTACATCAAGGACACAATCATCTGACGATACACCATGACATTAACCGAATCTGATGAACCATCACTCAATAGCTTCAGGTTCGATTCCATAGGTGTGGCCATGGCCTTGCAGTCCATCATCCCGAACCGCTTCAGGATCTTTACTACATATTTCCCTTGTCCAAGGAAGATTCCATCTGCACTCTGCCACACCTCCATACCTAGAAAGTAATGCATCATACCCAAGTCCTTCATCTCGAACTCGGCAGTAAGATTCCTCTTCGTATCGGCAATCAACCTATCCTCTCCTGTCAAAAATAGGTCATCCACATACAATAGGAGTATCATTGGATTTCCTTCCTCAACCTGGTAGTAAAGGTTGGAATCCGCTTTACTCTTGGTAAAGCCCAAACTGGACAGGAAGTTGTCTATCCTGTCGTACCATGTCCTAGGTGCTTGCTTCAATCCATACAAGGATTTCTTCAATATGCACACATATGACTCCCTGTCATGTGTCTCAAAACCAAGTGGCTGCTCCACATACACTTACTCTTCGACTACACCATTCAAGAAAATTGTCTTGACATCCATCTGGTGTATCTGCCACTTCATCACTGCAGCCAGGGAAAGTACTATTATGATGGAAGTGTATCTGGATACAGGTGCAAAAGTCTCTTCATAATCTATCCCCTCTTTCTGGGAGAATCCACGAGCCACAAACCTTGCCTTACATTTCTCTATGCTGCCATCTGCAGCATGCTTGATCTTGTAGATCCACTTGGAAGTCACAACAGACTTTCCTTCTAGTCTCAGGACCACATCCCAGACATCATTCTTCACGATCGACTGGTATTCCTCATCATGGCATTCTTTCATTACTGCATCCCAGATCCTGGGAACTTCATATTCTTCAATATCTTCAATAGATCGTTTTCTTTGAACTTTGTTGTTGGAACAAATGTTGTAGTCCTTCTTTTGTAGGTGATTGTACATGATCTTTCCTAAGAGTCAAATTCAATTGCATGATTAGAAACTTATCATAGATTTCAGAACAAATTATTACACATAAAGATATATGTCATACAGTCATTGAATTATCTTAGCCAATGCTTCAATACAACATTTATCCATATCCCGTAACTTTCTAGATGCCTTCCATCTCTACCGGAACATTTGTTAAGAGTGTGCACAACTCCCAACATGTTAGCAAAGAGGTTTCATTCTAGATAAGTAGCAATGGATTGTTGTACAGTACCATAGACCACTTACCCATTACTTGCATATTAGTAGTATCTTGTTCATTAATGCAACTTTTCTAATATGCATAATATACATCCTAAATCTAGGAACATAAGCATGTACATCATTTAAGTAATCAAATATATAATACATGACAATTCAAATACTTATCTTTGTTTGGTTGTTGGGTGGACTCCCTCTCAATATTTGCTTCCTTGCAGAAACAACTGGAGTGTTCTCCCACTTGATCTTTGCTTCCTTTATGATATCATCATGATTATATGTCTTTGAACTTCTATCCATCCTTGACCACTATGCATGCTTAAGTGTGCACTAGTGTCATCATTGTGTCATCCTCAATATCTCATACATAATCATGTATGCATTATTATAATCTCAATACTTATCAAAACATTATGATTCTAAATAATATTAAACATGTAAGGTCATGATTATTTCATAACAGGTAATTTATCACAAACATTAGGATTCAAGGTTTCAGGGAGTACTTCTTTTACTCATGCATATGCTTATTTGACCATAGGACTCTTCTAGTTTGTCATATCATTAATCAAACTAAGAAGCATAATATGCATAAACCCATGATTACTCAATCTTATAATTTCATGAATAATCATTATCAATCATACAAAAGTATACTTATCTAAGATCCTAACACAAAGTAGGATTCTAACTCGATGTAGGAAAACATACCTGGATTATCATGCTTGTCTAACATACCCAAACAATGTCTCCTTGTTCTCTTCAATCTTGTGCTAGTAACCTGTATATCTCATAAGTTAAGCATTGTAGAACCAAATTATACATACCTCATAAGTAGAGCTTCTATGTAATCAATGGATATGGATGAGTCTTTGTATTTATGTCACCATGGTCATATGTTCTTGATCTAGAACTTGATTTGTCTTTCTTGATTTACCTTTCATGTTAGCAGACAACATCATCCTCATACAACACCACAGTGCATTAGTACAATCATAAGTGTCATAAACCTAATCAATGAATGTCTTCTATCATTCACATGCATTCATACTTTTACTAAGGTTATAATACAAGTCTAAAATTAACCAGGATTGTACTAACCTCGATAATATGAAGACAAACTTAATCACGAACATATTTCAAAACATACATGTATCTCTTCAAGTCATACCTGTCGGGATTGCTTGTAGTATTCCTTTGTAAGGCCTTAGCCTCATCTCCCTCTGGAACTGGAACTTCTATAGGTGTCCAAATCATTCTCTTCTAGGATTAACACAATCCACTTGATTTGTTGAATTTGGATCTGGAGCTGGCTCAGGTTTGTAAGAGAAACCCTAAAAATTCAAACTTTGAATTTCAAACTTCTGATTGGATGAAAAAATGTGCCTCGTTGAGCTGATAAAGCTGGTATACTTTGAAATCTCCAAAATTTGACCCTCAAAATTGACTTTGAAAGTTTCGGATCTGCAGCTTCTGTCAAACTCTGGTTTTCTGGCCAAAATCCCAAACTAGGGTTTGATAAAGCCTGGGGTTCTACCCAACCAAAAAATTCGATCTTGGTCTCTAAATTTCAATTTTGATAAGGAGCATCCAGTCGTGGTCTCAGATTCCAAAAATTCCAACTTTTTCAGAAACCCTAATTTCCCGCAGCAGTGACGAGCCAAAAATGAAAGTGCTCAAAATCCAATTCTATTTCGACAGAAATATATGCCATATTGTTTCTGATGTATCTCTTAAATTTAGGATCCTCATGGTCTAAAACTTCGGCGTGTGCTAGATTGACCTATCATATTTCCAACGCCACATATATGACCTCAAATGGATTCTCTGAGACAGAGATATGCCAAGTGTCGCAACGTGACCTGTTTATGTTATGAAACAGTATAGCGAACTTGTACGGAGTGCCACATGTCACTGTTTCAACTTCAGCCTCTGAAACCCTAACCTGTGAAACTACAGTCCGTTCCCTAAATGTAACTTTTTACATAATTCCATTTGGATCTTCCTAGCCCGAGCTATGACCTTTTTTCCTAGGTCACTTGTTTAGGACTGCATTCTGGAAGAGGTAGAAACCCTAACTTGTACGGATCATATCTCACAAAGTACAACGAATATGAGGCTTTCCTTCAGACACAAGGTACATGGACATTTCATATTCGACCTGTAAAAGTTTCAGATCCTGAACCTTCGTCAAAATGGATTTATAGCGAAAGAGCCATAATGAATGGTTTTTACTATACCAAGCCCTAGCTTCCGATTTGTCGCAAGTGCAACAAGTGTCATAAATGCCATACCATGCCTTCCTTCAGGCTAGCTCTGATACCATGTTAGTTTTTCAGCATTTAATTCAATCTAATCTAGGATCTTAACTGACAGAACAACATGTACTGCATATCAAACACAAGAGACAAGAGACACAAAGAATTTCATAGGGGAAAACCAAGAAGGTGAAAAACCCCGCAACTTCCTCAGAGATAGAATGAGCATCAATACAAAGATCACAAAGATCAAACCCCACAACAAGAGATATTCTCCTAGTAGCTTCTCCTCCTCCACTTGTGCGGACTCCTCCTCTCTCTCACTAATGCAAAGTGAGTGAGTGTGTGAATGAATAAATGAGAGAGTCACATTCTCTATTTATACTTTACTTCACTTGACTTTTAACTTTAACTAGGTCGGCCCCAACTTAACCACTTAACATAATGCTGACTGGGACGACCTCACTAGGGGACTTAAACACCCCATCACAACTGACTCTGGGAGGACCTCCCTTAGGAGAGTCTAATAACCCACTACCACTTGATACTGGGCCGATCCCACTAGGGTGGTCTAATAACCCTTTAACCCACATGACTCATACAGGGCCGACCCCACCAAGGTGGTCTAATAACCCATCAAATATAAGTTACGACACTTACAATATAACTTGCAACACTAATCCGAGGTCTAATGCCTTGTCATACATGGGAGGATGGACCTCAATGACTTTACATGACTCAAGTACAATAATGACTTCTCCGACCCGGAGGAACAAACATCTCCGTCGAAGGTACAGAAATAGAATACAAATGATGACACTTCCGATCGGAGGAATAAGACATCTCCATCAGGGATACAATAAAGTACAAATGGAATACATACAATATACCAGTGAATGTCTTCTGAAGTTACAAATACATCAACATACACTAGGGCACAGTACATCAAATTACCAATGAAATTGAAGAATGACGACGAAAAGACATGGATGTAAAAATAAAGTTAATTTGAAAGTACGATAAGACTTAACTTCGAGACGAGGTTCTAAATAAGGAGGGGTGTATGTAATGCCCCTAGAATTCCTAAAGACCTTGAGAACACTTTCGAAGTGACCCGACGAAATAAATCAATAATAAATTGACAATTATGAACGATTCAAAATAAAAATGGTTGATGATGTGAGATCCATGTTATGATTGATTATGCTCTAGCATAAAACAATGGTTTAAACAACGTTTATGTATAAATTATGTTTGCTTAACGAGTAGCGGGTTATGAAATGAATTATGATGTTTATGTGTAAATCATGGTTGCTTAATGATTAGTAGGTTATGAAGTGAATTATGATAATTGAGAACGGAGCTATTAATGTGCGTGTTTTTGAGCATGTGTGTAGCAACAGGTGAAACGGTTCACCGACGAACTCACAAAGGAAATAAATAGGCCGTAGAGTACGAATAAATCACACACGGAAGAACGACAACGGTGTCAACTTCCTACGGATTCCACACACGAGTTCAAAAGAACCTATCCGCTTACTCGGGGAAGCATGAAGTCGTGCAAAGTGGACCATGATAGAATTGGTCACATACGAGGTTGGGGGGCGCTCAATAAGAATAGACTTACTCCTCAGCGCCATTAATCTCCAATAGAGTGTAGACGGAGGATTGAAGGTAACGAATCCTAAATCCCTACATGAAGTTCCCGCAAATCAAATGAAACAAATGAGTATCAAAGAATGGACCCGACGATGTGGTACCTTGTTGATAAATGAAAATGATGGACGAATGGACCCGACAATGTGGTACCTAGACCCAAGACGAAAAGAATTGATGAATATTATGCATTAAGCATGTAAGGTTGCATTTAGGCCATTTTCACATGAAATGAATTTTTAGTAATTAAAATAATGGAGAATATTTTTTTAGGAGAAAATGGTATACTAAACTTTAGCATATAGTCAACTCCACTTGCACCCACAAAAATAGAAACTTAGATTGAAGCATCGGGGGGGACAGACTTGAGTAAATCTAGGAATGTAGGTGCACTCTCTTAGAAATTAGACACATGGTGGGGTGAGATAATTATATTTAAATAATTAGAAAATTTGGCATTTTTGCATGAAGCGACATGTGTCGCAGAGAATTTTCCTATTTAAGGAAGGCAAGAGGAAAGATAAGGGGACCCTATGGTTGGATGGTCACCATAATGGTGAAGAGATATTGATTTGCTTCTATTGTGAGTTTGGCAAGGGATCTTGGTTAGGGGGAAGCCCACTTCTGGATCCTTGGTTTTATGTGTGTGAGTTCTACGGCCCAAATTGCTCGGAGGTTCGAGAGGAAGAAGAGTACTCCCGATAAGGCCGAGAGGTCAACCGAGAGGTCCGTCGGTGACTCGTAGAGATCGTTGGTGGAATTGAACTAAGGAGTTGCAGTTTCTTTGCCAATTGCAGGATCATTCGTCCGAACAGGTACATGTTATTGATTTTGCTAATGCTAACATTGGTAATATGAACAAAATTTATTTGATTAGTGATCCATAATTCAGTTGTAGAGAGATTTTTGTTCGAACTGAGAGTTAATTATTATAGATCTCACTCTTATATCTTACTCTTATATTGTTAGAATTATCGAATTAACATAGTGAATGTCAACTTCTTACTGTTCAATTGACAAATGATAAATCTTATGAATAGAATTTATTTAATTAGTAACTCATTTGTAGAAAGGATTTATGTGCGATCTGGAAGCTAATTATTATAGATCTCACTCATAAATTTTTAGAAAGATCGAAATAATATAATGAATGTCTTATTCTTACTATTCGATGGAAATTTGACAAATCTCAGTCAGTTTATCCCCTTATTAATTGATCTCTCCGTTACACTTTGTTGTAGTTTAAAAATATTTCTGTTGAATATCCTTATATTTACTACTGGTTCAATTTCTGTGTATTGACTCATTAAATCTGCTTGAGTATCCTTCTATTTCTCATCGTCATTTAATTTTCTGGGCACCCATATGCATACCCTTTGCATCTACGATCTCTTAATGGGATTTATAGACTCTTATATATATAATTCTTTTATTACTGTTTCTCATCCTCATTTAACTTTTTGAGCACCGATCTCTATACCATTTGTGTCTGCGATCTCTTACTAGAATTGATAGACCCATATTTATGCTTCTATTTCTCATCCTCATTTAATTTTCTGGGAACCAATCTGCATACCCTTCGCATCTGCGATCTCTTAATGGGATTGATAGACTCTTACTAATTCGATCGTTGTGCTCCACACTGGTATGATCCCGTGCACAAAACCTCAATCTGGTGTTTACACTCGAATATCCATCACAAGCTAAATCCCATCCGAATTTTGAATCTGTCCCAGATGACGTTTATTTTCATCATTAATTGATCTCTGTACTCATATCTAGGATGGATAATACCTGTTATTAGTCAACCCCAGCTGAATTACGAAACCGATCCAGATATCCTGGTCTATCACAAATCTTAAACTCTAAAACTCGAACTTCCATCCTTTTATAATAAAAAAAATTATTTATGATGTCTCAAACCGTCGAGATTAGACTTCTGAGAGTACATCGATCCCTTCTAGATTGATGTGAGTATCGAACTCCTATCTAGAGGCGTGACACCCTTGTACTCACTAAATTATCCTACTGTTGGATTACTTCTACTACAGTCACATGTTGATATGAATTCAACACATGTAATTACATGATTATCAAGTGCATCATAGAGTATTAGTTATAACCAACGGTGAGGTTATTCGCGATCCCACAACTGTGGATATCAACAGCTCATGAATGAAAAATATCACCCCCAAATGGGTGGGTGTAACAACCTCTTACATATTCACCATATTTCCCAAATCCTGTTGAAATTACCTCCATACTTAATCGATATTACATAATCATGCAAATAACTATGCATTGACTTCGAATTAATTAGCTGAGATTTATGCAAATTGCATCTTAAGTTGAATTTAATGTGATTTTATAATCATACCTCCCTTATCTATTACGTGATAGATCTCAGTCGAATATGAATCTGATCCTGGTATCGTTAAATTCCATTATTAATTCGATCTCTATGCACAAGTCAAAACCAGAATCCGATGATCGAAATACCTTGCATCTATTACTATTTCTACCTCTGTGTACTCGATAATGATTCCTATGATTTTTATACAATAGTCAATCTTATTTGATATGCGTGAATCCAGTCTGGACATGCAGTATTAGATTTAGATTCATCTTAAAAACGTGAGTCCAACCTAGAATTTTTTACGTCGATACCTCCTGTCGTTTCTAAGTTTCCTTTTCCCTAATTGAAGCGACCCCTCCGATACCTCTTGATAAACATCATCGACATATGGTCGAATACTTCAGTCAGGGAAGTATAAGTGGCAGCCGACCTTAAGCATGGCGTAGACTGCCGCTCGACTGAAGAGATCTATTACATCCCTCGGTTTAGGAGGATTGGGGCGTTTAGTGAAACTACTCCTCTAACCAATTTTTTTAAGTTGAATCTTTGAGGTTCTGTCAATACAACGAGCGGAGGTTTATTATGAGTAGTGGAGATTGAATTCACTGTATGTACCTCAAATCACCAAATTGTCAAAGTTATGGGAATAGATCTGGTTGTACTATTATATTCTTTTTTTAAGAATAACTTATTAAATTGTGACATCAATTAAATTATATTTACGAGCTTCTTTTTAAATATGCCATTCAGATATTTAAATTTGTTATTAGGTATAGGATGAATGTTTGCTAAACTTAGCATCAATTTATGCTTTTATATTCATTAAGGAATACTTGTTAATTTTTAAGCGTGAGTTAAATTTACTAGCATATAGTGGACTATGAATATCTATGTATTCTCTTTTGTTATGTTATTCGGTTACCTAGCCTGATATAAATTAGAGAATGAACAGTTGTTGACCTTAGAATTAGTTCACGTTTCTATATTCCTCGAATGGGTAATATCTAAATGGTAATTATATTTTTCAAATATATATATGGAAGCTATAATTACCCATGTAAGTATGTTGTCCGGATATTTAATCATTAATAGTGATGGAATGAATGGTTGTTGATATTTATAAATGGTTAATGCTCGATTTGCCATGGAATGAAATATTTATAAATGTTATAAATTGTAATCTCTATAGGATCTAAATTGTAATTCCTTGAATGACAATGAATTGTGATTACTTAGTGGTATAGATGGTGATTCCTTAGTATTATAAATTGTGGTTTTTAAATGTTATACATTGTGATTTCTTTAATGATATAAATTGGGATTCTTAATTATGAATTCTTAACATCATAAATTATGATGACTTATTTCTATTAAATCTATACCTTTAAATTAATGACATAAATGTTGATGTATTTGTAACTTCGGAAGATATTCACTTGTATATTTTATATTGTATTTGTTTTTTATTATTGTACCTCTGACGGAGATGTTTATTCCTCCGGTCGGAGAAGTCATTATTGTATTTGGGTCATGTAAAGTCAATGAGGTTAACCCTCCATTGTATGACGGGGCATTGACCCCAGAGTTGAGTCTTTCATGGCTTATTAGACTCTCCTAGAGAAGTTGGCCCAGTCAATTACACTTAGGGGGCGACCTATTTGGGGTTAAGGCTAAGTGAAAGGTAAAGTATAAATAGAGAGGGTGCTCCTCTCTATTTGATCATTCACACACTCACTCACTTGGCATTAGTGAGAGAGAGAAGTTCGCACAAGTGGAGGAGGAGGAAGCTATTGGAGATCATCTCTTTGTTTTGGGGTTTTGTATTATTGCTCATTCTATCTCTGAGGAAGTTGCGCAGTTTTCTCCTTTATGGTTTCCCCGGTGAAATGCTTTGTGTCTCTTGTCTCTTGTGCTTGATTTGTTGTGCGTGTTATTATCTCAGATAAGATCCTAGATCATATTGAAATAAACTATGAAAAACTAACATGGTATCATAGCTAGCCTGAAGGAAGGCAATGCATGGCATTTACGACACTTGTTTCACTTGCAACAATTTGAAAGCTAGGGATTTGTATAGAAAAACCTAGTCGTCGTGGAACTTTCACTATAAATAAATGTTGGAGAAGGTTCAGGATCTGAAACTTTGACAGAACGAAGATGAAATTTTGTTGTACCTTGTGTCTGAGTTTTAGCCTCAGATTTGTTGTACTTTCTGAGATATTATCCGTACACGTTAGGGTTTATGCCTCTTTGAGAATGAAGCCCTAAATAGCTGACCTAGGTAAAAAGGTCATATCTCGGGCTAGGAAGCTCCAAATGGAATTCTGTAAAAAGTGACAGTTAGGGAACAGACAGTAGTTTCACAGGTTCGAGTTTCAGAGGCCGAAGTTGAAACAGTGACACGTGGAACTCCGTACAAATTCTCTATGTTGTTTCATCCCTTAAACCAGTCATGTTGGGAAACTGAGCATATATCTTTGATGGAGAATCCAAGGAAGCTCAAACCTTTGGGGTTGGAAAGATGACAGGTCAAGCTACCACAGGCTAAAGTTTCAGACCCTTACAATCCAAAATTTCAGAGATACACCAGAAAAAATATGGAACATCTGAAATGGATCAACAGAGGAAATCAAAGAAGAGGAGGAAGAAGCTCTCACTTAGGGTTTTAAGTTTTTAGGCATGGAATGACCTGATACAATGTTGGAGACACCTGATGAAACGTTGGAAAATTTGAAAATGGATTTGGAATCCATTCATCATAGATATTAAGTTCATGATATGTTTGTCTTCATATTATGGAGGTTAGTACAATCATGATTAATTTTAGATTGTCTACTCACCTTAATAAAGGTATGAATGCATGTGGATAATATAAGACATTCATTGATTAGGGTTATGACACTTATGATTGTACTAATGCACTTGTGGTGTTGTATGAGGATGATGTTGTCTGCTAACATGAAAGGTACATCAAGAAAGACAAATCCATATGACCATGATGACATGAAGACAAAGACTCATCCATAGTCATTGATCACATAGAAGCTCTACTTACAAGGTATGTATAATTTGGTTCTACAATGCTTAACTTATGAGATATGTAGGTTACTAGCACAAGGTCTCTAAATCATTGAAGAAAACAAAGAAGACATTGTTTGGGTATGTTAGACATGACTAGCAAACATGATAATCCATGTATGTTTTCCTATATCGAGTTAGAATCCTACCTTGTGTTGGGATCTTATATAAGTATACTTTTGTATCATTGATAATGATTATTCATGAAGTTATAAGTTTGAGTAATCATGGGTTTATGCATATTATGCTTCTTAGTTTGATTAATGATATGACAATCTAGAAGAGTCCTATGGTCATATAAGAATATGCATGAGTAAAAGAAGTACTCCCTAAAACCTTGAATACTAATGCTTTTTATAAATTACCTATGTATGAAATGATCATGACCATACATGTTTGAGATTATTTAGAATCATAATGTTTTGATTGAGATTATACTAATGAATGTATGATTATGTATGAGATCTTGAGGATGACACAATGATGAACTAGTGCACAATTAAGCATGCATAGTGGTACGGGATGGATATAAGTTCAAAGACATATAATCAAGAAGCAAAGATCAAGAGGCAGCACACTCCAGTAGTTCTTGCAAGGAAGCAAATATCAAAAGAGAGCACACTCCAATAGTTCATGCAAGGAAGCAAAGATTGAGAGGGATTCCACCCAACAACCAAACAAAGATAAGTATTTGAATTGTCACTTCTTGTATATATGATTACTTAAATGATGTTCCTAGATTTAGGATGTATATTATGCATGTTAGAAAGTTGCATTAATAAACAAGATACTACTAATATGCAAGTAATGGGTAAGTGGCCTATGGCATTGTACAACATTCCATTGCTACTTATCTAGTATGAAACCTTTTTGCTTACATGTTGGGAGTACTGCACACTCTTAAAAATGTTCTGGTAGAGATGGAAGGCATCTAGAAAGTTATGGGATATGGATAAATGTTGTATTGAAGCATTGACTAAGATAATTGCATGACTGTATGACTTATGTCTTTATGAGTAAGAATTTGTTCTGAAAACTATGAAATGTTTCTAATCATGCAATTGAAATTGACTTGTAGGAAATATCATATACCATAACCTACAAGAGAGACTTGTTTCAAAGAACAAGCGACGAAGAATCAACATACATCAGAAAACTACCTATTGAAGATATTGAAGAACCTAAAGTTCCCAGGATCATAAATACAGTAATGGAAGAAGCAATTCCAGAAGAATATGAAGAACGTGATATGGAAGACCCACGGGAACCGGTAGATCCACCACATGAGAAGAATTCTCACAAGAGAAAACCAGCATGGGTAAGAGAGGCAATTCAGGATGCAAAGAGATATGGCGCTCCAGAAGGAATGCACAGAGAAAGCAAGAGACCGAGGCCATACTCCAGTTATGTAGCCCTATTGTGTGACATCATTGACAAAGAACCTTCCAACTATGACGAAGCAGCTGAGAAGAAAGAATGGAAGGATTTCATGATCGAGGAGTACCAGTCGATCATGAAGAATGATGTCTGGGATGTGGTCCCGAGACCAGAAGGGAAGTCTGTGGTGACTTCCAAGTGGATCTACAAGATCAAGCATGCTACAGATGGCAGCATAGAGAAACACAAGGAAAGATTTGTGGCACATGGATTCTCCCAGAAGGAAGGGATAGATTATGAAGAGACATTTGCACCTATAGCCGGATACACTTCCATCAGATCAATGCTTTGTCTGGCTGCAGTGTTGAAATGGAAGATACACCAAATGGATGTCAAGACAACATTCTTGAATGGTGTAGTGGAAGAGGAAGTGTATGTGGAGCAACCACTCAGTTTTGAGACACATGACATGGAGACTCATGTGTGCAAACTAAAGAAAGCCTTGTACGGGTTTAAACAGGCACCCAGGACATGGTACAGCAAGATAGACAGCTTTCTGACTAGTTTGGGCTTTACCAAGAGTAAAGCAGATTCCAACCTTTACTAGAAGGTTGATGAAGGCGATCCAGTGATACTCCTACTATATGTAGATGACATGTTTGTGATAGGTGAGGATGGGTTGATTGATGATACAAAGAGGAATTTTGCTGTCGAGTTCGAGATGAAGGACTTGGGTATGATGCACTATTTTCTAGGCATGGAGGTGTGGCAGAGTGCGGATGGAATATTCCTTGGACAAGGGAAGTATGCAGTAGATATCCTAAAGAGGTTAGGGATGATGGACTGCAAGGCCATGGCCACACCTATGGCATCGAACCTGAAGCTATTGAGTGATGCTTCATCAAATTCGGTTGATTCCACGATGTATCGTTAGATGATTGGGTCCTTGATGTACCTAACGAATATGAGACCATCTATTTGCTTTGCTATGAACACATTGAGCCAGTTCCTAATGGATCCAAGACATGTTCACTTGATTGTTGCAAACCATATTTTGAGGTACTTGAAGGGTACGGTTGATTATGGGTTCAAGTATGATGTGAATCATAAGATTAACCTGGAGGGTTATGTTTATTTAGATTGGGCAGGTAGTGCCATTGATAGGAAGAGCACTTCGGGGTGTTGCTTCAGTATGGGATCAAGTGTGATCTCTTGGTTTAGCAGGAAGCAGTCCTGCGTGGCACTGAGTACAACTGAAGCAGAGTATGTCACAGCTTGTTCGGTTAGTTGTGAGGCGGTATGGCTAAGGAAGCTACTATCTGATTTGTTTGATCTCTCCAGTTGGACGCAACTTGTATACATTGCGACAACCAGAGTTGTGTGAAGTTGTCTGATAACCCAATGTTCCATGACAAGTCGAAGCACATTGAGATCAAGTACCACTATATTAGGGATATGGTGCAGAGAGAAGCAGTGAAGCTCCAGTATGTTGCGATGGACAAGCAGATAGCCGATGTATTGACCAAGCCGCTGGCCTGAGTGAAGTTTGAATACGTCAGAGAGAAGCTTGGTGTACTTAAAATTATGGTTCCCTCCAAGAAAAGTGATGAGTCTGGAAGACGCAGATGCACATGGGATTTTCCGACATGGTGGTAGATGTTCATCTTAACCCACAGTATTTATATTTAGTGATAGGAAATCTGCGCTGAGAATTTTGCAATTCGACAAGTTTCGAACCTATTAAGCAGGTTCATCCTCAGGAGAACAAGAATCTCCTATGGACTTAGATGTAATTGCTGAGCTTTTTTGACATGGTGGTAGATGTGTTCTCCCATGGTTGTTGATGTAATCGCTAAATCCATTGTCACATGGTGGTAGATGTGTTCTCCCATAGTGTAGATGTAAGGGATGGAGCCATTCTCACATGGTGGTAGATGTGTTCTCCCATGGTGTAGATGTAAGGGCTAAAGCCATTTTTCACGTGGTGGTAGATGTTTTCTCCCATGGTGAAAAAGTAAGGGCTGGATCCTTCCCTGAATGGTAGCATATGTGTTCGGGTGGTGTAAGTGTTGTGTGATGTGCATCTGGGCTGTGCTCCATTGACGATGAGACAATCTAAAGATGATGAGGTAACAGTAGGGTACATAGGTTTTGCATAGGCATATAATTAGTCCTGGGATGCTCCTTTAGGTTTTACAGTGGCATATAATTAGTCCTAGGAGATCTTGCAGGTTTTGCAGAGGCATTTAATCAGTCCTGGGATGCTCTTTCAGGTTTTGCAGTGGCATATAATTAGTCCTGGTATATCTTGCAGGTTTTGCAGAGGCATATAAGAAGTCCTGAGATGTACCTATTGGATGGCTTGCTCACAGAGATGCGGAAGACCTACATGGAGGCTAGGCCTACATCTAGCATGAAAAAGGGTTGGCTCTGTAGAACTTCCTATGACGAGTAGATTGGAGATTGATGGTCGAGATAGCAACAGCTGTGACAACGATGATCCAACTTTCATGATGATCCAGTGACGAAGACTTGTGCTCATGAACTATGTCAAGAGAATACCTTCCTAGTTAAGAGGGAGTGTTGATGTATTTGTAACTTCAGAAGATATTCACTTGTATATTTTATATTGTATTTGTATTTTTTTATTGTACCTCCGACGGAGATATTTATTCCTCCGGTTGGAGAAGTCATTATTGTATTTGGGTCATTTAAAGTCAATGAGGTTAACCCTCCATTGTATGATGGGGCATTGACCCCAGAGTTGAGTCTTTCATGGGTTATTAGACTCTCCTAGAGAAGTCGGCCCAGTCAGTTACACTTAGGGGCCGAACTGTTTGGGGTTAAGGCTAAGTAAAAGGTAAATTATAAATAGAGAGGGTGCTCCTCTCTATTTGATCATTCACACACTCACTCACTTCGCATTAGTGAGAGAGCGAGAAGTTCGCACAAGTGGAGGAGGAGGAAGCTGCTGGAGATCATCTCTTTGTTTTGGGGTTTTGTATTATTGCTCATTCCATCTCTAAGGAAGTTGCAAGGTTTTCTCCTTTATGGTTTCCCCAGCGAAATGCTTTGTGTCTCTTTTGCTTGATTTGTTGTGCATGTTATTCTCTCAGGTAAGATCGTAGATCATATTGAATTAAATTATGAAAAACTAACAATAAATTATACGTAGGTGTTGCTAAGTATTTTTGAGGTAACTATATATACAACAATGCACGGAAGGTAAGCTATGAAAGGAAGTAGAATTCTAGGATGCCTATAATTTAGTCGTTAACCTACTGAACAAGTGTTACTTAATGGTTATAAGTTATGTTTCTTAAATGGAACTAGGATAGTATTGAACATTATATGTGACATATTGGTGATTTCGACATTTAATTAATGGTTACAAGTACTTAAAAATGACTACAACCTAGGTTCTTTAAATAGACCCGTGATGATTATAAAATCCTTTGAACATATAGAAGTGTTGCGGCTATATCATCGATGGTTATTTTTACATATATGCTTGTCTTAATAAAAATATGGAGACTATTTGAAGTAGTTTGTAGGTCACCAACTTAATGGCACCCTTTTATATCCCTGCAATAATGACCCTTCTAATTGAAGTAATATAAACGGGTATGTTACTATTTTGGTTGACAATGATTGCAATCACACCGAAGTATAATAAAGGGGTTGATACTTTTAAAGATAGAACTGAACTTGTACTTAAAAAAAAAATTGGATATATGAGAGGAGCCCTATATTTGGTATCAGAGCCAGTCGAACCTTGACCAGACCAAGAAAAATAGTATGCTATTTCTGCAAAACATTCGATAGTGTTTACGAGAGTTAAATTTTGCAAAATCCAAAAATTAGCATATGAAGAAAGCTAATGAATTTTCCATCATAATTCAGGTTATGGAACATCATGGATGAAGGAGAAGAGGGAGATTCAGGTGAAGACGAAGTGAACATTCTCCACCCTCTCCAACTTCTACAACTACCCCACTGCGGTCGGAAGAGCAGGAAACCATTCCTGCCAGATAAATTGTTGCATTGACGAGAATTTTTCAACTAATTCCTGGAGAATTACCCGGTCTATCACCACAGTGTGAGCTAGACTTCACCATTGAACTCAATCCTGGAACAAAACCTATAGATAGAACCCCCTTACCGAATATTAGTACCTGAGTTAAAGGATCTGCATATTCAACTTCAGAAATTGTTAGACTTGGGACTGGTTAAACCTAGTGTATTTATAAATTTGATAATTGGAGTGTGTCGTCATTACCTAGATATGTTTGTATGAGTATTTATGGACAATATGATGATCTAGCTCGGGACACCAGAAGAATAAGAGGAGCACTTAAGAGTAGTACTAAAGTGTAGGAGAGAACCATATTTACGGGAATTTATTGAAGTATTAATTCTATCAGAAGCAAGGGAAGGAGGTTCATTACCTTAGGTCACATTGTTTCGGGTGAAGGAATTGCAGTAGATCCCGCAAAGATAGAAGCAATATGGAAATAGCCAACATCAATAACGTACATGAGGTACGAAGTCTTATGGCACTTGTGGGGTACTTTAGACGCTTGTAGAAGGTCTCTCCTAAGTGGGAGGACCCATATCGGAATTACAAGGGAAATCCAACATTTTATTTTGACGAAGAAATGAGAAGGGGTTTGTGCTAAACTCAAGAATGTATGGTCAATGACACCTATATTAAGAGTCCCTAACACGAACAAATATTTTCTAGTAAGTATGGATGTAACGAAAGATGAAATTGGGTGGGTATTGATGCAAGAAGGGAGAGTGATTACTTACGCTTCCCAGAGATTTTGATCGCGTGAAGAGAACTAGGAAACCTATGATATGGAGATGACAACAGTGATTCATGCTGGTGACACTATTTAGTCTGAAGGATGTTCGAAATGAAAACTGACCATTGTGGATTACAACATATACTTACCCACAGTGACTTAAATGCATGACATGGAAGATGGTCGGAGATACTCAGTAAATATGATTTGACATAACCTATGAGAGGCGAACCTTGGACAAAGTAGTTGATGCACTCAGTCGAAGGCCTAGGATATTATTAGCAATATCTATGGAGACCAACTTGAGAGAAAGGATATTGACACTACAACAAAACGGTACATAGTATAATGAAGTAAAATGGAATTGGAAAGTGGAAAAGAAGATACCCCAGTATGAGGGATACTCCTGAGATACAAACAAATTACTGAGATTTAACAACCGTATTGATGTACCAGATGACGGAGAGACCCAAAGGTGGATATTGTCGGAAGCTTATAGAGCGTTTTACATAACTCATCCCGAAATTAAAAAGATATATGCAGATCCAAGTTCTTATTAATAAGATTGTCACATTGCATGGAATACCAAAAAAAAAAAGATCGTGTTGCATTTATACTTTAGAAGAGTGCTCTACACTATTAATTAATTCATAAATTTGTAAGGTTACATGCCTAAAATGGGAACTCTAATTATTATAATGCTATGGTTCCAAAGGAAATATTGCATATATCTATCTATCTATATATACACACACACACACACACACACACACACATCAAGGTATTGGATCACCTAGTAAATAAGTTGTAGGCATAAATACAATGTAAAAGAATACATGGACATTTTAGAAAAAGAAGGGACAGATATTTGTATACTCTTAAGTATAGAAGGTGTAAGGATGATCTAGGATGAATTTAAACTATGAAAAATGCTTATCATAAAATGTGGGAGAAAACATAAGAAGAGGAGGGTTAAGGATTCTTTTCTTTTTTTTTTCTTCTTTTTTTTTCTTTGAGTCATGGCCATGTCATGGAACATATGTAGATGTTTGTAAATTGGAAGGAGGAAAAGGTATAAACATGCAATTATAACTGGTGAAGTTCCAACGAATTACTATATATATATTAGTTGCTTCATAAAGAAAATATTACATGCTTATACAGTTATAGAATATATATATATTTGAATACTTATGTCTATACAAGAAGAAATTTATTCGCAGGATGGAAAGTGTTACATAATAGATCTTATGAAACTCTTAATAAGGGAAGCTCTAAACCAGAATTCAATTAAGAATTCAACACCAACGTAATGTAAGGATCAATACAGAATGAGGATCAAATGCAAAGAACGAAGAATTCATATTTAGCGAAGGAAACAAACTTAGTAATGTTTGGGTTATCATCATACGAAGGTTAATTGGAAATACACCAAAAGCCTCCTTTTCCAATACTTGGATAAAAAGTCGAGAGAGTGAAACATACATGAAATTTGGAAAAACAAGATATTAATGTTACTAGCATGAGCAATTGAGCCCTTGACAAAGATATGAATGTTATTGGAAAAAATGAATGAAAGGTTAGATTATATACATGGACTAGATCACTAACTCACGACACCTTTGAGAAGTGTTAGAAATCGAAGTCGTTAGTGGAAATTATTGGGCAGAAAAAAAAAACAAATTATATATATATATATATATATATATATATACTAGGGCACAGTACATAAAATTACCAATGAAATTGAAGGATGACGACAAAAAGACATGGATGTAAAAATAAAGTTAATTTTAAAGTACGATAAGACTTAACTTCGGGATGAAGTTCTAAATAAGGAGGGGTGTATGTAATGCCCCTAGAATTCCTAGAGACCTTGAGAACACTTTTGAAGTGACCCGAGGAAATAAATCAATAATAAATTGACAATTACAAACGATTCAAAATAAAAATTGGTTGATGATGTGAGATCCATGTTATGATTGATTATGCTCTAGCATAGAACAACGGTTTAAACAACATTTATGTATAAATTAGGTTTGCTTAACGACTAGCGAGTTATGAAATGAATTATGATGTTTATGTGTAAATCATGGTTGCTTAATGAGTAGTAGGTTATGAAGTGAATTATGATAATTGAGAACGGAGCTATTAATGTGTGTGTTTTTTAGCATGTGTGTAGCAAGAGGTGAAACAGTTCACTGACGGACTCACAAAGGAAATAAATGGGTCGTAGAGTATGAATAAATCACACACGGAAGAACGACAACGGTGTCAACTTCCTACGGATTCCACACACGAGTTCAAAAGAACCTATCCGCTTACTTGGGGAAGCGTGAAGTCATGCGAAGTGGACCATGACAAAATTGATCACATACAAGGATGGGGGGCGCGTAATAAGAATGGACTTACTCCTCAACGCCATTACTCTACAATAGAGTGTAGACGAAGGATTGAAGGTAACAAATCCTGAATCCCTACATGAAGTTCCCGCAAATCATATGAAACAAAGAAGTATCAAAGAATGGACCCGACAATGTGGTATTTTGTTGATAAACGAAAATGATGGGCGAATGGACCCGACGATGTGGTACCTAGACCCAAGACGAAAACAATTGATGAATATTATGCACTAAGCATGTAAGTTTGCATTTAGGCCATTTTCACATGAAATGAATTTTTAGTAATTAAAATAATGGAGAATATTGTTTTAGGAGAAAATGGTATACTAAACTTTAGCATATAGTCAACTCCACTTGCACCCACAAAAATAGAAACTTAGATTGAAGCATCAGGGGGGACAGACTTGAGTAAATATAGGAATGTAGGTGCACTCTCTTAGAAATTAGACACATGGTTGGGTGAGATAATTATATTTAAATAATTAGAAAATTTGGCATTTTTGCATGAAGCGACATGTGTCGCAGAGAATTTTCCTATTTAAGGAAGGAAAGAGGAAAGGTAAGGGGACCCTATGTTTGGATGGTCACCATAATGGTGAAGAGATATTGATTTGCTTCTATTGTGAGTTTGGAAAGGGATTTTGGTTGGAGGGAAGCCCACTTCTGGATCCTTGGTTTTATGTGTGTGAGCTCTACGGCCCAAATTGCTCGGGGGTTCGAGAGGAAGAAGAGTACTCCCGATAAGGTTAGGAGGTCAACCAAGAGGTCCGTCGGTGACTCGTGGATATCGTTTGTGGAATCGAACTAAGGAGCTGCATTTTCTTCGCCAATTGCAGGATCATTCGTCCAGACAGGTACATGTTATTGATTTTGCTAACATTGGTAATATGAATAGAATTTATTTGATTAGTGATCTATAAGTCAGTTGTAGAGATATTTCAATGGGAACTGAGAGTTAATTATTATAGATATCACTCTTATATTGTTAGAATTATCGAATTAATATAGTGAATGTCACCTTCTTACTATTCAATTGACAAATGATAAATCTTATGAATATAATTTATTTAATTAGTAACTCATTTGTAGAAAGGATTTATGTGTGATCTGGAAGCTAATTATTATAGATCTCACTCATATATTGTTAGAAAGATCGAAATAATATAATGAATGTCTTATTCTTACTGTTCGATGGACACTTGACAAATCTCAATCAGTTTATCCCCTTATTTATTGATCTCTCTATTACACTTTGTTCTAGTTTAAAAATATTTCTGTTGAATATCCTTCTATTTACTACTGGTTCAATTTCTGTGTACCGACTCATTAAATATGCTTGAGTATCCTTCTATTTCTCATCCTCATTTAATTATATGAGCACCGATATGCATACCCTTCGCATATGTGATCTCTTAATGGGATTGATAGACTCTTATATATATAATTCTTTTATTACTGTTTCTCATCCTCAATTAACTTTCCAAGCACCGACCTATATATTGTTTGTGTATGTGATCTCTTACTGGAATTGATAGACCCAGATTTATGCTTCTATTTCTCATCCTCATTTAATTTTCTAGGAACCGATCTGCATACCCTTCACGTCTACGATCTCTTAATGGGATTGATAGAATCTTACTAATTCAATCGTTGTGCTCCACACTGGTATGATCCCATGCACAAACCCTCAACCTGGTATTTACACTCAGATATCCATCACAAGCTAAATCCCAACCAAATTTTGAATCTGTGCCATATGACGTTTATTTCCATCATTAATTGATCTCTGTACTCAGATCTAGGATGGATAATATTTGTTTTTAGTCAACCCCAGCTGAATTACAAAACCGATCTGTATATCCTGGTCTATCACTTGTTGATCCCTGTGCACAAATCTTAAACTCTGAAACTCAAACTTTCATTCTTTTATAATAATAAAAAAATATTTTTGATGTCTCAAACCATCGATATCGGACTTCTGAGAGTACATCTATCCCTTCTAGATTGATGCGGGTATCAAACTCCTATCCATAGGTGTGACGCCCTTGTACTCACTAAATTAGCCTACTGTTGGATTACTTCTACTACAGTCACATGTAGATATGAAGTCAACACATATAATTACATGATTATGAAGTGCATCATAGAGTATCAGTTATAACCAACGGTGAGGTTATTCGCAATCCCACAACTGTGGATATCAGCAACTCATGAATGTAAAATATCACCCCCAAATGGGTGGGTGTAACAACATGTTACATATTCACCATATTTCCCAAATCCTGTTGAAATTACCTCCGTACTTAATCGCTTTTACATAATCATGTGAATAACTTTAATTGACTTTGAATTAGCTGAGATTTATGCATATTGTGTCTTAAGTTGAATTTAATGTGAATTTATAATCATACCTCCCTTATCTATTACGTGATAGATCTCGGTCGAATATGAATCTTATATTGGTATCGTTAAATTCTATTATTAATTCTATCTTTTTGCACAAGTCTTAAAAACCGATATTGCTTGGACATTACTACATAGCCTAATCTTAGTCGAAACCAGAATCCGATGATCGGAATACCTTGCATCTATTAGTAGTTCTGCCTCTGTGTACTCGATAATGATTCCTATGATTTTTATACAATACTCAATCTTAGTTGATATGCGTGAATCCGGTCTAGACATGCAGTATTAGATTTAGATTCATCTTAAAAACATGAGTCCAACCCAAAATTTTTGACGTCGATACCTCCTGTCGTTTCTAAGTTTCCTTTTCCATAATTGAATCGACCCCTATGATACCTCTTGATAAAAATCATCGACATCTGGTCGAATACTTCAGTCAGAGAATTATAAGTGGTAGTCGACCTTAAGCATGGTGTAGATTGTCGCTCGACTGGAGAGATCTATTACAACGCTCAGTTTAGGAGGATTATGGCGTTCAGTGAAACTACTCCTCTAACCAATTTTTTTTAAGTTGAATCTTCAAGGTTCTGTCGATACAATGAGCAGAGGTTTATTATGAGTAGTGGAGATTGAATTCACTGCAAGTATGTACCTCAGATCACCGAATTGTCAAAGTTATGGGAATAGATCTAGTTATTATATTATATTCTTTTCTAAGAATAACTTATTAAATTGTGACATCAATTAAATTTTATTTACGAGCTGCTTTTTAAACATGCCATTCGGATATTTAAATTTGTTATTAGTTATAGGATGAATGGTTGCTAAACTTAGCCTCGATTTATGTTTTTATATTCATTAAGGAATACTTGTTAATTTTTTTAGCATCAGTTAAATTTACTAGCATATATTGGACTATGAATATCTATGTATTCTCTTTTGGTATGTTATTCAGTTACCTAGCCTGATATAAATTAGAGAACGATCAGTTGTTGACCTTAGAATTAGTTCATGTGTCTCAGTGTTCCTCGAATGGGTAATATCTAAATGGTAACTATATTTTGCAAATATATATATGGAAGCTATAATTACCCCTTTAAGTATGTTGTTTGCATATTTAATCATTAATAGTGATGGAATGAATGGTTGTTGATATTAGAAATGGTTAATGCTTGATTTTCCATGGAATGAAATATTTCTAAATGTTATAAATTGTAATCTCTATAGGATCTAAATTGTAATTCCTTGAATGACAATGAATTGTGATTACTTAGTGGTATATATGGTGATTCCTTAGTATTATAAATTGTGATTTTTAAATGTTATACATTGTGATTTCTTTAATGATATAAATTGGGATTCTTAATTGTGAATTATTAACATCATAAATTATGATGACTTGTGTCTATTAAATCGATACCTTTAAATTAATGACATAAATTATACATTGGTGTTGCTAAGTATTTTTGAGGTAACTATATATACATCAATGCATGGAAGGTAAGCTATGAAAGGAAGTCGAATTCTAGTATGCCTATAATTTAGTCGTTAACCTACTGAACAAGTGTTACTTAATGGTTTTAAGTTATTTTTCTTAAATGGACATGGGATAGTATTGAACATTATATGTGACATATTGGTGATGTTGACATTTAATTAATGGTTACAAGTACTTTAAAATGACTACAACCTAGGTTCTTTAAATAGACCCGTGACGATTATAAAATCCTTTGAACATATAGAAGTGTTGCGGCTATATCATCGATGGTTATTTTTACATATATGCTTGTCTTCATAAAAATATGGAGACTATTTAAAGTAGGTTGTAGGTCACCAACTTAATGGTACCCTTTTATATCCCTACAATAATGACCCTTCTAATTGAAGTAATATAAATGGGTATGTTACTATTTTGGATGACAATGATTGCAATCATACTGAAGTATAATAAAGGGTATAATAAAGGGGTTGAGACTTTTAAAGATAGAACTGAACTTATACTTCAAAAAAAAAAAATCGGACATACGAGAGGAGCCCTACAGGTCTCATATTTTGTCTAACATGCAAGATGTATGTTTTCAGTATCAATGATAAATGGATTAGAGTCGGAGCTAGGCCTAGTACTGATTTGATTTCAAGTGAGTGTTTCCAAAAAAATTGTCTGAAACAAATACACTGCAATTATGCCTTAAAGAAAAGGTGAGCATATCTATCCATGAAAAAAAATATGCAAAATTCATATTTGGTAGGGTGCATGATATCTACAAAGGCATGTTATGATTATCGCATTGGAAGTATTTTTCTTTGCAGAAGGGCATTCAAAAGAATCCAATCAATTGGTAATCTTAGAATATCAAGAATCCAAACAAGGCTAGAAAAGGATCCTACATTTTATTCTAAAGAATATCATGCACGAGCTAGTGGGCCGATAACAAACATTGCAATGTCATGGATGTGTGACTTCTTTTCTAAGCATGGAGAGAGTATGCCAGATAGAGAAACCATACACATTACACATAATTTCTCAAGGCATTAAATATACAACTTGTACAAGGCATTTGTTCAAGATGCTGAAGGAAATAACAATTTCATTAGATATGCATATTTTACAAGACTATGGAAAACAGAGTTCAACAATGTATGTATTCCTAATAGGTCAAGGATGGGGGTTTGCAGTATATGTGCTTCTCTTAAAAAAAGAAGGGATAAATTGGAAGGGATGGAGAGAGGTATGTCTCTAACAACTTTATTTTTTTGGAGAAATATCTATTACGAAATCTCATCAATGGTTTGTTTTTATTTTATTTGTAGATTCTATTATTAAAGAACTTCAAGCACATCGCAATCAACAATCAGTTGAATGGAAAAAGTTATACAAACATCAAAATAAGTGTTATGATGAACCACATAAGTATATGGTTTTGATAATTGATGGCATGGATCAGGAAAAAAAAACACTTTTGCCACATTTTGTTCGCGTACTAAAGAATTTAAAGGAGGACAATTTTATTCAGTTTCACTTGGTTGGTTGTATGGTTTTTAATGGTCAAATGTCTCCAAGGGTTTGCTTTATAGTTCCCAATATTCATAATGATGCAAATATGACCATTACCATAATTCACCATGTGCTAACTCATTGGTCTGGTAATATTCCTCGAGTTCTATATCTACAATTGGACAACACCAGCCAGGAAAACAAAAATCAGATCGTGTTTGGTTATCTGAACATGCGTTTTGAATTGAGAATTTTTCATAAGGTTAAAGTTAGTTTCCTTCTTGTTGGGCATACACATGACCATATTGATCAAATTTTTAACCGTTTTGCAATGAAATTGGGGAGGAAGAATGTTGGGAGCCTGCCATCATTAACTAAAATTATTAGAAAAACATATAGTCCAGAGCCTATTGTACTAACATTGGAGGAAACTATTGGCATGCGAAGATTTATTTTGGGATCGCATGGTGAAGAAATGTGCATTGAGAAACTTAATGACATTTGATTTCAGCATCAATTTAGTATAAAAAATATTGGTGGGAAACACTACTATGGGGTAAGAAGTACTCAACAAGTGCATAATGGGGGCCTACATTAGGTTTAGGATTTCTGAAATTCATCCCAAGTCGTCAAATGTATGCTTCAAAGTTATCATTGTCGCAATCAATTGTTGATATTCAAAATGCGCGCCAGAACAATAGAGATGTTGATTCTTCTCAATGCTTGGAAGAAATCAAAAAGTCTATCAAAGATACATATGACTATTTTGATGTTATTGATTATGTTTGGTGGGATTCATTTTTCATGGATCAAAATTGTAAGGACCCCCATTTCCGGGTCATGCTTAGAAATATTTAAAAAGGCTTTAAAACATAATATAATCATTAAAATGCATAACCATCAATAAAATTTATCAAATTCGAGAACTAGCAAGTAAACACAAAACCTATTACTAATTGTGGAATATGTTGTTGGAGGAGAGTTCATCGTCTTCCATCCAATCCCGCTCGTCCAAGTGACGACTAGGTCTTCAGTTGAAACCCACAAGTAAAGACTCATTTAACCATAGGCGAAGCAACCGTTAACTTCGCCACCCAACCATAGGCTAATGCAATTAGTCGCATAGCCACAGCTGAGCCTTGGGGTCATAAGAACATACCATCCTTGACCTTCCGATGGGATCTGCCAACCCATGGACAGGCTATCAACCAAACTCCAAGGAATCACAATCAATGAAAACTTCTATTACAAAGTCCATCTAGCACTAAGGAGCAAGAGAGAGAGTCTCTCCTTCTCCTCCCCTTTCCTTTATAGCCCAAATCTTGCATGGCATGTGTCCTCTCATGCAAAAATAACTTTTAATTTAATAATTCCTTATTATTTGTCCTTATGCAACAAGTGTCACTCTCACATCAGTAGGCCTATCTACCCTTATACTCTCTATAAGAGATACCTCATCCTCATAAACCATATCGAATCTATGTAAAATATATAAGTTTATTATATTTATACCTAAATCTTTGTCCAAATTGATAATCTATCCTTGAGTAATAACTGAATTTACAAGCGATAGTCAATCATTGGAGGTGGTCATAGCTTGCTTTGGAAACTACGACGCTTGGATCCCCGCTCAGCTTGGATCTTCTCTCGGACTCCATCCCCTGCAAGGAGATCCACGCGACTCGGCTATCGAGAATTAATAGGGAACAACTTAATCCTTACTAAGTCATATGGATTTTTTTTCATAAAGGAGACCCACGAAAGGGCCCTTCTGTGGAGATAAATGGTTGTTGATCAGAATCTATATATGTCAGATTTTATATGCAAGTCGTGAACTATGCACCAAAATCCCTTAGTTATCTCTCGGTTGTCTCCCCAGTCAATTTTCTAATCCCTAAATCAGTGGGTGTAGGTGGAGTGGTCTCTTCATGAGTATTATTCTAGTTTTTCTCCATAATTTATTAATTGAATACTATTTGCAATTTAAATCTCATGCATAATCATTCTATCATAATGGGCACACATCTATGCAAACTTAGATTACCTGTGACTTCACCAATGCTTTTTTTTTCTTTCCTTCGCACTATCTACTTGATATGTTATGTACTTGAACATGTCCCATATAAACATGATTTTTTATAATACTTTTGTCCTTCAGGTCTTGGACACATGATGCTATGGATAAATTCTCTAGATGCATTCCATGGTTGTAATGATGGGTAGTCCTACACAATGTTAGTATGCAAATCAGAAAGTATATATCTATATGTATCATAATAGTACTCAAATTCTACATGGTATATACAACAACATGTGTTGCGATCAATGCAAATTCTAACATACCAGGGTTTGCATTTTTCAAAGGACCTTTGGCCCAAGTTCAATTGTTTGTACTCATTCTTGAACCTCTCATAGTGTTCTGTTTCTGTCATTTCAAGAAAGTGCTTGACATGGGGTTCACACCCCTTAACACCTTTTCTCAACTTTAGCACATATCTTTGATTCGATGACGGTCTAGTGTTATCATTCCAAAAATTATGTACTAGTTCTTTAATAGCATCAATAAGCTTCATGTCTGAACAAGGTAACCTACCAACAAAGGCCCAACAATATTTTTGGCTTGGGATCTCAAGTTTTTCTCTAATAGCAGAATAATTTTGAAGAGTCTTTCTATATACTTTAAATATTTAACATGTGTGTGATAGCAGGCGACATTTCCTTGTGGATTTGTCTACAATTGATTCTGACAGTACATGACGGGACACATTAAGATCTTTTGTACAAGAATTTTTTCCAATCAAATTAAATTCAGACTGTAGATTTCAAACAACGTGACTATTGGCCTATGAAATTCTAACTACCTTTATGCCTAAAATTCTCCTAACGTGAGCTAGACAATGTGATTTTAAAAAAGCCAAAAACAATTGACATTTTGCTGCATCGCCTTTGGATTCAAAAAATTCTTTGATGATCTTGCTACAATGGAAATCAATAGTGAGTTTAGGCAAATTACCTTCAAGTCCTAAAAAGGAAATTGCATCCACATGAATATGTCTGGGATTTCTTCATTGTCTGCTTGATATTCGAGGCAAGGGAGCTGGAAAGGAAGTACAAGTCTCATCATCGGTTTGTTGTGGCACTTCGTTAACAATTTGATCCTTCAAGGGAGTGTGTTCGACATGTGTGTGCTCTTCTTGGGGAGGTTTCCAATTAACAACTCATTCAACATCCATCCCTGCATACTCAACACCAATCAATATTTGTTTGAATTCAACCACTTCATCTTTGCTTGTTGATGGATTATTCGTTGGATGATCACTTGATGTTGGATATTGAGAGGGATCCATTACCAGCATCCGTTTCACTTATCTTGATGGACCCGAGGTCATCATGGCATGCATTGCGCTAGGATCTAAGGCACTGACATTTTGATGTCTACATTTTTCCATGTACAACCTATCATTTTCTTTTATCTCATGGGCCTTTTTCAGGGGGCATCTCCTTCCTTCTAGGCTTTCTTTTATTATTATGTTTGTTGCCCATCTTCAATATATGTTTTAACAAAACAAGAATATCACCCCTGCAAAACAAAATAACAAATAAGATGTTATTTTTCAATTATGAAATGAGGAAAACAAACTTTTACCATGAATAAGATAGAAGGGACACAATATTTAGACAATATTTATACATTGAGTGGTAATATGACTTGTATAATGTGCAAGATTATTAAAACTCGATGTAGCAATTGATTGGGTACTGTGCAAACCTATGTGTGTTATCTTTTTAAGTGTACAATGTAAACTATGGTCATGGAAGTATGTTTTTTTTTCTTGACATTGGACATATAGAGAAAACTAATATGGTAGCAAGAAAGAAGGTGGCATGAGGCCATGGAAACTATCACAAAAAATGATCGAAGTGGTGCAACAAATATATTTATTGCTCTCAACATCCCATTAGTGTGTACATGCATAGATCTTGTGTTATTGGTATCAATCATACACTTATTCAATCAAATATTGATGTGGGATTTAATAATGTTTCGGCAATGCACAACCCAACCTAGGTTGGCATCAAGGTCCTCCTATCCATATTAATGACATAGGCTTGTAGTGTGGTGAATTCCCTCATTTTGAGTGCAACCTCACTTTTGTCTAAATGTGTGGTTATGGTTTCCCGTTTTATGTATATTGCCATGGTAGGGTACTCATTTCACATTTGTCCTTCATTGGTCACATGTTTAGCTATAGTAGATGTTTTTTTTTGTGTATGTATTGTATTCTCTACATGTGTCTGTGGACATTGCGTCTGACAACAACTTCTAACTACCCCTGACCATCTAGTGCTTTGTCGTATGTGTTGGGCGCTAGCTGGGGAGGGTCCCTGGGGGGGTGTTGGTGCCCTCCCCCTGCTCTGCATAGCGGACATCGGCCAACCCACTTGGGTTCCTCTCTTGATAATTAGGATTCCACGCGGTCCTTAAGTGCTATTAGGATATTAGTTAGTTGAGGATCCTCCCTTGGGTCCCCAAACTTAACTAATTCATTAGGGCATGCACTCTTAGCCAGATAGTCAAATTTGCCTTCAATGTGAGTGCTCTTGTTGTGGTTTTGTAATTTGAAGTTAATTTATCCCTACCATGTATTATTTCAGTGGTTCTCTCCTTCACACAGTATAGAGGGTTGTTTTTCTAGAGAACCCATGTTGTTTGCTCCAAATTCTTGTGATATGTTGGTTTAGAGAATGCCCTAGAAATAACAACATCACCTCTAGGACTTCAATTTGAAATGTGTTTTTATCATCTTGAAACAATGTACAACAACATCTAGTGAGAGTGTTTTATTATAATCTTAAAATCTATTGGTAATTCCCTAGATATAACAACAACATCACCTCTACGACCTCAATTTGAGATGATTTCTTGTCATCTTGAAACAATGTACAATGAGCCTCATTTTGGTAGATTGGCACTAGGCACATGGTTTTTTGACAATAGTTTGTGTTAGTAGATGGTATTGGATGGTGGTATGGGGTGTTAGTAGGATAACATTTCCTATAAAAGGAGAAGCTCCTACTCACTTCATATTCATGTTTTGGATGAGGGAAAATCACCCCTAAAGATTAAGAATTTGATTCTTTTGGTGTTTGTGTGAGTTGTTGTAGTGAAATCATGACGAATTCAGCAAATGTTTGTGTATTGGATGGAGTTATGTGATTATGAAAGGTTATTGGTGGTAATGCAAGTAAGTTATTTTGGTTATCCTTATGAAAGGTTGAAATCATTGCTTGGTGCATGTTGTAGTTTTTTTGTGGTAAGATGTTTTTTATTGTCTATGTTGAAAATTAAGAAGACTAAAAGACATTTATCATGTAATTCATGAGGAAAAACTAACTAAAATACAATTCATAAGGAAAAATGTCACCATGCCTCAAGGATTGCTCTTTTTTTGCAATGTAAAATGGTCTTTTGATGTATCCACTATATGTAAGAAGAGTTCAAGTGTGTCCAAGTAGCATGAGAATTCAATCCAAAGATCCAAATAGAGTCCAATTGTTTTGTATTCAATCCAAAGAGCCAAACAGAGTCCAACTGGTGTGTATTTAGTTCAAAGATCCAAATAGAGTCCAACTGGTGTGTATTCAATCCAAATTGTCAAATAAACTCCAAAAGGTGTGTGAATTCAATCCAAAATGCAAGTGACTGTCGAGTTGTGTGTGAGAAGAGTGAAAAAATTGTGATATGAGCAAAAATAATGTGGTAGAAGAGCGTGGGTCATTTGTAAATTTTCATGTTTAGCAGAGGCATGCACGCGGTAGGAGCGTGCATGTTCTAGGGGCGCGCACATGCTTCTAGCGCGCACGCCTCTGTATAACGTTGCTTTTTTCGGTGGGTAATGTTTAGTGCATTTATTTCCCAATAAATATCTATTTCTCTGTTTATTTCTAGAGCCCATCCCCCCTAAAGGCCTTTAATCTCTTTTCTAAACCATAATCCCCAAGTGCTTATGTGCTTAAGTGTTTAGGGGTTTTGGGATTTAGAGCTTATGGGTTAGGGGGTTAAGGTGTTTTGGGTTAACTAGTATTTAAGGGTTAAGGTGTTTGGGATTAACACTACTAAATTATTATAAAGCCAATACAAATAAAGGTTATAACAATGATTTAACTATAGATAGTAGGGTTCATAAGGGCTCGTGGGGGATAGGGATTATAAGTTCTATGGTTATGAGAGGTTTTATTGGTCAAGAATCTAGGGTTAGGTGTTATTTTTGTTAGATCTAAGGGTTTCCTGGTTATTGATTATGGGTCAAGGATGATGAGGATCAAGCTTTAAATGTGATCATGTTTATAAGGATTTTGTTTATTATTTGTTATCATTTAGGTCTAAGAACAATTAGTTGATATATAGGTTAGGATTTGAATATTATAGTTCAATGTTTATGGGTGATAGGGTTACATGGTGTATATGGGTTAGGGATTATTTAGGCTACCATTTTGGGGTTGTGTTGGTTGATGTTAATATGTTAGGAATAATTGGGATTATTAGTTAGAAATATATAAGGGTTCTAAGCAATTTTAAACATAGTAACAATTTAGGGTTTGGGGTTATGTGGTAAGGTTTTCAGTTAATGGGGGTTAAAGGTTATAGGTGTCAATACATAGGGGTTATAGGGATCAATGGTTATGTTGTTAGAGGTATGTGGTGGGAGGTTAGGGGTGATATGGTGAATGATTATTTGGGTTATGTGTTTATAAAGTTTACTTGTTGGGGGTTATGATGGCTTAGCGATATTGGATATAAGGGTTTACCATTATAAAATTAGGGGTTATAGGAATAACATATTAGGTAATTCATTAGTTAGGGGTTGGGAATTCCGGTGGTGTGGTTAGGAGTTATATGGGATAATGTTTGTAGTGGTTAAGGGTTGGGGATGAAAGGGTTTACAAAGCACAAGGGTCAAGCTTATATTTGTTATGCTAAAGGGATTATATAAGTAAGACGTTAGAGTTGTTTGAACTAGGCATGGTTAAGATGTGACTAATACGAGAGATTATATCAATTAAGGGTGTGAGGATAGGTATATTAGAGGCTATGATGCATAAATGTTGGGGATTGTATGGGTGATAAATATGATGGATTGGAGAGTTTACTAGTTAAAGTTTATAATGTTTATGGAATAACACTAGTCAAGGTTTTTTAGGGTAGTGGAATATAAGTGATAGAAGTAATAAGGGAGAGGGGCAAGTGTTAGGTTTGATGGGGGTCATGGGATATCAAGATAAGAGATTATAGTTTTTGGTAGATGTTGATAGGGATTAAGGACTAGGGGTCTTATGGATTATGGATTATAGTGGTTTCTAGTTAGAGATTACATTGATTAAGGATTGGGAATTATGGGATAAGTTTGCATGAATAAGGGGTTCGATGTTAGTGGTTAAATAGGTTACGGATTATTTAGTTTAGGTGTTGGTGTACAATGGTTAAGCAGGTTAGGTATAACAATAAATGGTAAAGTATGATCAAATTTAGAAGGACTATGATTGTTAGGGGTTATAAATTTCAAAATATAAGTATTATAGTTGTTAGTGTCTATAGCGATTACAGATTTAGAATGATATACATTAGCAGTTATAATGGTTAGAAGTTAAGGATTAGGGTGTTGTGGGTTACCATGAGAGTTAGGAATTGTACGAGATATTAGACTAAATTTATGGGTTTGAATTTAGAAGTTAAGTGTTATATGGATTATTGATTAAGGGTTAAGATGGATAGAGGTTACAAAACCGGACAAAACATGTGGAAACAAACAAGTAATAAAATCACATGGATGTGAATTGATCTGGATCAACAGTTAAGGAATTTAATCCTAAACATTATTAACACAACAAGTTTATGGAAAGAATTTGCATTAGATGTAATAATAAGAAGTACGATGAGAGAGATGTTATGACCGAAGCTTTGATGTCATAACATCCTTCCAAAAATCCTGGCCTCCAAGATCAAATGCTTAGCCTCCTAATAGATGAAGAGGATCACCTAGAGAAATTCCACCAGCATATAAGTACTATATCCTTCCTCTCTTGACAATGGAGAGGGGGTTCATATATATAGGGATAAAGGGATACGAGAGGCTTAAGGGATCATCCCACTAGGCAAGGGGATTGAATGCCACTTTCCCAGATTTGAATGCCACTTTCCCAAGCTTTGAGAAGTCACTCAAAGTTTCTCTTTTTCCTTTTTAACCAAGAGCGACAAACCTTGCACAAGAGAAACATGCGCCAAAAGGAGATCAATGCACCTTGTAAAAGGGCATACTGTGTCACCAACGCACTCTGCTAAGGTGCAGAGCACGTCACACTAGATCTGACGCACCTTGCCAGAAAGCAGGGCGTGTCGAGGTGACAACATAAGGTAAAAGGAGAGCACAACAACTTATCTTATGATGTTTTAACCAAATCACTTTAGGGATCAAGGAATATGGATGACACATAACGATTGATGATGATATTTTGGTGTAACAGAATTCCCCCCAAAGCATGAAGCTGGAAAAATAAGGTAGGTGAAATGGTTTGTAATAGGGAAAAAATCGAAGTAAGGATTGTCAGTTGGAGTGACGAACAAAGATATTCTGCAGTACAACTGACTCTGAGATACATGTCTCAATTGACTCATAACATGGCTATCGACCAATACATTGCAGATCCATGATAGTAAAAATCGACTGAACACAATCATGGCTACTAGACACAGTCGTAGATCCATGATGAGATGATAACACAACCACGACCAATACAAGAGTGGATCTTTGTAATATGACTCAAAAAATCTCCATCGCAACCTGGGTAATATACATGAGTTAACCTAGGTTCTTCAAGCCGAACCCGCAATGATATGAATCTAACCATGTGATTACAATGTCTTGAAGTCAAACATGGTAGAAACCACTTGACTATCGGTCATTGATGTATACCATTAGCAAGTGCGAGGGAAATCACCATTGATGTCAATGATCCCCAAGGTATCATAGTACATACCACTAAATGTGAATCAATGATCTGAGGTAAAACACTCAATGGAATATTTCAACCAGAATTCAATGATGTGAACATACTGTCGAAATCGAGGTAACCTACCATTGAGGCATGCAGGCCCAAGGTACTTGATTGGTTTCTAGGTTTAATCATTGGATGATGTTTTGAAGTAGACAAGGATAAATTGGTCGAAGGAGGGCCGTGATTTTTCCCCCATTATCGACACGAAACAAGATCAAATATTTATGGAGTAGATCAGACTATAGAGTGACACTTGAGACTGACTCAGGAATGACCGACATGATAGAAAGTAGAACGACTGCAGAAATTGACTCGATGAACAAACCTCTATTGAACATGGGAATGGTATGACTTGGCAACATTGACATGACGAGAATGACACTGACCCCTAATGCAACTAATGATGGAAGCATTCTTTGAATGACCCAAAGGAGTGAAATCGACTCGTGGAATTGGTGGGACTCAAAGACAAGCAGATTATCCAAGTGTTTGAATGCATCTGCAAACGAGTGCCATGTTCAAGAGTGACTAAGTACTGCCATAGTTACAATGAAACACAAACTCTTTCCTTATCCCCATCATGATTGTTTAGTACCTCTTTTGTTTTTTAACGAGCTTGGGGAGGGTAATAGATGCTCGGTATAGCTCATCCTTCAAACGAGTCTGATCTCATATGTTTTACGAACCTGAGATAGGATGGTTTCGTCCCAAATAAGGGCCCTTCAATGTCATATTTTAACGAGTCTAGAGAAGGAAAACTCGGCATCATTTCATGTTTGGAGAGTCTGAAAAGAACTAAAGAAGACTCCAAATGGTTCTTTTTCATAAAATTCGGTCTCCTCATCCGAAAAAGGATAAAACAACATGAGAGAGAACTCTTCCAGTCATGATTAACAGGAGTGTTACTTTTTCGTAAATAGTCCTCCTGGTCCGAAAAAAGGGGTAAATTATTACCAGAAAGACGACATTTCAAATACTTTTACAAGCGTGAAAGAATCAAATTCGCTTGGCGATCTTTTTATATTTAGGGAGTCTGAAAAGAGCTTAAAGAGGAACTCTGAGGGGTTCCTTTTTCGTGGGAGTTTTATGAGCCCAAAAAAGTGATAAAATGTAACTCGGTGACTTATTCTCATAGTTTCATGAGCACGAGAAAGAACAAAGAGTAAGCTCAATGCCGTTAATATTTGATTTTAACGAGCATCATGATAGCATAGAAAACGCTCGAGGACTTGTTCACACTTGATAAAAAGTATGAAACATCAACGATGGTCGCCAATAAATCCAGAACACCGCTTTACTTCATCTGTGAACTCCAAAAACTAAGTCAAAATTGACTATAAGGCGTCGAGACGTAAAAAACTCACCAACTATAGTAAAAAACCCATAAAAGAAATATTAAAAAGGGAATATCCCATTTCTTGTATATAAAAAGTCAAATAGTAAGAAATATTTACCAATTTGGAATAGTAAAAACACCTCTTTGGAGCTCGATTTTCAAACATTGATTGCAGAAGCTACGGTTAGTTGTTTCACGCCTTGTCAGTCACAGGTAGGCTTTAACCTTGCTCTTTACCTTTCTAGTGGATTGATTTTTAGTTTAATTGTCATTTTTGAGGTTTTTTGGCTCATTAAGAAGGGGATTGCGCACGCTCTCCCCTTATGGGAAGTGCATCGAGGGCTCTCTGACGTGCTTCTCCCATGGAGAAAGTGCATCGCCTGCACACTGTCCGCAAAAGCGGTGTGCATCGGCGCATCCACAATGAAAAATAAAAAATAGGGCCAAAAAATCCCAAACCAAAGCCATGTAAAGGTTCTAATGCTCATATATTTGATGTTTACATAGGTCTTGGCTTGCACAATGGTCCAATGGAAAGAACGAGAGCATGAAATGGAAGATGCCCAAGCGGCAAATGATCCAAATTCAATGAATGCTCTACAAATATGCGGATTGTTGAAATTATTTCATGTACATGGCATGAGGGCCCAAGTATAGCTACTAGATTACCTGATCAGACTATGGGATCCTCTAATACCCCAAAAATACTATTATTTTGATTTAAATATTTTGTCAACTATTTTTTTATGTAAGAGTTATTTAAAACTCAAAGTGGCACTTTGCACAACAAACTGTATTTTTTATTTTAATAAAATAAATGGCACTTGGAGAGTTCAGCTAGATGAGGGGACACCACCATGGCACAAAAGAATATGTGTAAGCAAGCTAGAGATATCTATACCAATCAAATTCAATCTGAAACTCAACAATCAGACAAGATCCTGAATCATAGGGATTTAAGGATAGATTGGAGATTTTATTGGGATGGCATAAGACCTGGGAAAAACTATAAATAAAAGTGCACTAAGATAGCATGGAACGCCATGTTGTGCATAGAGAAACAGGTTGAGTGTTCTCTCTTTTCATAAGTCCATATTGCTTGTTACGGAATCAGGAAGAGAGTGCCACGAGGAAGCGATTTCTTGTGTTTCAGTGCATGGTGGTGATCCAGCTCGGGGGTGGAGTCGGGCAACCAGTTGAGTTGCTCCCTCCTATGGTTGGGAGGAGTTGAAATTCTCCAAGTGTGTTTTCATCGTTCCAAGTAAGTGTATTGTGATTATGTGGGACACCACCATGGCACAAAAGAACATGTGTAAGCAAGCTAGAGATATCTATACCAATCAAATTCAATCTGAAACTCAACAATCAGACAAGATCCCGAATCATAGGGATTTAAGGATAGATTGGAGATTTGATTGGGATGGCATAAGACCTGGGCAAAACTATAAATAAAAGTGCACTAAGATAGCATGGAACGCCATGTTGTGCATAGAGAAACGGGTTGAGTGTTCTCTCTTTTCATAAGTCCATATTGCTTGTTACGGAATCAGCGAGAGAGTGCCACGAGGAAGCGATTTCTTGTGTTTCAGTGCATGGTGGTGATCTAGCTCAGGGGTGGAGTCAGGAAACCAGTTGAGTTGCACCCTCCTATGGTTGGGAGGAGTTGAAATTCTCCAAGTGTGTTTTCATCGTTCCGAGTAAGTGTATTGTGATTATGTGGATTGTAAATCATTGATAGTGTAAATTATTGTTGGAATGTTTCTTTAGGCTCTTTGGCGCTGCACATCAAGCACTGTGGCTGGTTTTTTTTGTAACTCGGTTTAGTTTCTCCTAAATTGTCAAGGAATGGTTTTCCGTCGATTTCCCTGCTATCCGTAAGAAGGGTAGGATTTTTTTTTTTATCAAACTTCTGTGCATTCAAAGTTAAGAGAGATGCAAGACTCGGTATCAACAGGTTATAAATGATTCAATTCTCTGCATAGGATTGGAACCCGTGTTTTTAAACTGCGAATGGCCTCACATTTTGATCGTTTTTGTATTTTGATTATAGTTTATGTGTTATATATACAATTGACCAATTGTGGAATTTACTATCATAGTTATACATGCACTTAAAATTATCAAACCAAAATATTTTTTATGACTGTGTATTTAAGTGACCGAGGCCAAGTGAACTATTTGTTTTCCCTAATCTCGAGTGATTTTAGTTTTGGAGTAGTTGTTTCTTTTGATTGTAACTATGACCTTATCGTCGGTTATGATCGTCGCAAAATTATGGACACGTGATGTTACTTATGTTTACATTCAAGACTTCGAGTAAACAAAACTGAATGACCCATGTTGTTAGTCGCATGAGACCAAGAAATATTTAGAATGATATCTTAAGGGTATATAAAATATATTTATTATAAACCTATGATGCATGCGAAGATACATGAAAATTAGAGATAATATATTTGGCCGTTGTTAAATTCCATGAAACCAAGAAATATCTAGAATGATATTTTAAGTATATATATATAATAAACATATGATACATGTGAGGATGTAAAGATAATATAATTAGAAGTTGTTAGTCGCATGGAACCAAGAAATTGTGAAAAATTATTTTTTAAGTATAGACAAAATATATCTATATATATATATAACCATATGATACATGTGAAGATGTAAATACTTGAGAATGAGAGATAATTGTAATAGAGGTTGTATGAATCCATATGTATGGTGGGAATAAACTGATTCGACATTATAAAATAAGCTATGAGTTGGAAAAAAAAAAAAAAAAAATGTATATATATATATACTTAGAAGTATATTTTGATTATAGATTTAGAAACAATTTATTTTCAAGTTTAATGATAATCGTGTGAACTTCAAGCATAAGGATAGTATTTGTATACAATAAACATTGAAGTCTTGGTAATAGCATGTATTTTTTTTAGATAATAAAGAAATTATAATGTATTACTCTCACTAGTCATAATTAGAATAAATGATTATTCTCTTTTAGAAAAAAAAAATGTCCCAAATATTTGGTATAATCTGGGGTTGTTACAGATCCGGATCAACAACATTTCAAAGTTGGTTCCCACTTCCCACATACTTACCTTGTATGTGGAAGATATTTATTTTCTGACAGGGTTGTCCAGGAGGGGAGCCCTAGTTTCACTATCTGGTTCGCGGGGTAGTGACCAGTCGACAAAGAGCTTGGTGGCACAGTTTTGTACACCAAGGACACAGATGCTTGCTGGTAATATTCCCATCAAGAAGGTCCGATATCGACCCTTGAGGCATGTTCTCTTTACCATAGAGAGGGTGGCAGGAAGCAGAGCTTCTCATCAGGCCACCAAGGCCCACATGCTTCATGCCATCAAGTGTATGGCACAAGTGGTTTTGAACTGGTGTGAGGGACTCCTCACCAATCTAAAGGAACAACTCACCAAGTGTCACAGGGATGAGCTGAAGCAGTTTGGATACTGATCCATCGTGGTCTCGTTATTCCTGGAGCAAGTTCCACTGCTGAGACCACAAGTACATTTGGATGATCTTGATCCACAAGATCCTCATATGGTCATATGCTCAGAGGTCATGGCCTGCCATGGAGGCGGAGGTCCCATTATCATTTATGGTCCCACCTTCTTCAAGTGTCTCCGCGAGCAGCTCCTCATGACTAAGGACTATGCGTATGCAGGTAATGACTTTAGGGGAGACCCAGACTTAGCTCTTCTCGAGGGGGAGCAGTGGGGAGACCTAGGTAAGAATGAAACTCTTGTTGTGTTTATGGATTTTATAATTTTTTAATGTTTTTGGGTAGTACTGATGGTTCATACATGTTTGATGCAAATGTTGCCCCATCTCGACCGGTAGGTTCTTCTCTGATTGAGAGAAGAGTAGTAGTACGAGAGATGGCGGCTTCTCAGCGTGATGTAGCAATGAAGCTGAACGAGCTGGAGGAGAACCTCCAGAGATTGACGTTGGATATTCTTGACGTATATATCGATGACTTTCCTCGCCGCTACCAACGCCAGACAGCTAGAGTTTCAGGGCGCTTTGGCAGGCTGCTCCATCGAGTAGCTAGGGCTATTATCTGCTATCACGTGTGTCTACGGGGATATCTCATTGTATGATATATGTACTGAAAGCCATAGGCTTCAGATTTTTGTAGTCAAGACTTATTGAAAGCTTATGGGATTTAGATTTTGTATTAGTACCACCTTTTTGTACATGATGATATATATATACAAAACACTATTTTGCGGTTTTATACACTATGTTCTATGATGATTTGGGATCTTATGAATGTTATCTTACACGTTATGAGTAGTTTACATGTTATGTCGTTTTATACATCTTTGATGAAAATGTTTATGAATGTGCAATGTACCAATCTAATATGAAATTAGCTAGGGAATCAGCAACGATGTTCATGTTTCTCGGAATGTGTAGATATTGAATTGACTCAAAGTACATCTCCAAGAGACGTACTCACTGAAATAAACGGATTAATAAGGAGTCACAGATAGCATAGACGCGGTTGAGATGGGAGACCACCAATTGTGAATCAAGATAGATAACAAGATGGTCCACACCCAAGGAACAAGCATGCGTTAATAGTCCAATTACCACATGATACTCATAGGCATTGTTGGTTGCAAACCCTACGCAAGCTCCTCCTGAACCAATCAATTCGTCGGTAGGGGAATAAAGTACCCAAGCTGTCGAAGCGAGGTTACAGGTGTGTCGGCTAGCAACGTCTGTGAATCAAAAACATGTTTCCATCAACACATACAGGAAGAACATGTTATAAGCGTAGTGATAAGATACTAACACACTAAAAGTAAAGTCTCACACCAAACAAAACACATGTCATGTACAGTATATACAAACTACTGATGCATAAATAATTTAGGCATAGTACCTCTTTAGGTAGAGCCCATTGTGAGGATCCCCCAAAGATATCTCATCCTAATCCTCTACTTCATATGCTCCCTTTTCCAAAACATGTTTTACCACATATGGACCATGCCACATAGACTCAAGTTTTCCTGCCCCCAGCTCATCGTGTTTTTGGTCATAAGTAAGGACCAAGTCTCCCTCGTTGAAGATACGAGGTTTCACTAATTTGTCATATTGGGCCTTGATGTGTTTCTTGTGTGCTTCATTAGCCAAAGCTGCATCGCGGCAGGTTTCATCAAGTTTTTCCAAGTATAGAAATCGTTCTTCCTCGGCAATGGTGTTCGGTAAATTTTGACAGCGATTTTATTTGAAGGAATATCGCACTCGATGGGTAATACTGCCTCTAGTCCATAGACCAATTAAAAGGGTGTAAAACCAATGGCAGTTTTAACAAAAGTCTTATACACCCATAGGGATGAAAAAATCATGGTATGTCATTTGGACTTGTGTGTTCCCACCATATGTTGAATCATGGTTTTCAAAACCTTGTTAATGACCTCTACTTGTCCATTTGACTGAGGGTAGTAGGGATTTGAGTTCTCATGTCGAAAACCCAGTCTGGAACTTAGTTCATCCACCATCTTGTTTTGAAAATGTGATCTATGGTCAGTGACGATGGCTTGAGGGACTCCGAATCGCGCAATGATATGGTTAAACATAAAGAGTGTGGCAGTTTCATTGTCTTCTTTGTATGAATTCAACTGCGACAATAACATAACCATGCCCCCTGACCGAGGTAGGATTACAGTGCATGAATTCGATGCCCCATTTGGCAAAGGGACCGACGGTGATAATTGGATGTAGTAGGGCAGGATGTGACCATTTTTTACAATGAAAAATATGGTGAGGACACTTCTTGACGGCTTCAATACAATCTTTAAAGATGGAAGGCCAATAGTATCCAGCGCGTAAGATTTTTTGGGATATAGCCATCCCATAAAGATGAGCACCACATGCCCCCGAGTGACAATGATTCAGAACATGCTTGGCTTCCTCATGAGTTAAGAAACGTTGGAGAATGGAATCGATACCACGATGATATAATGTATCACCAATGATAAGCTAATATTTTTCGTGGTGACGGATATGACAGGATTCATCACGAGATAATTGAGGACCGAAGGATTGGGTTTGGAGATACAAGGTGATGTCTCCATACCATGGGTCAAAAGTACTGATGAGAAACAAGGACTCATCAAGGAGAGAGTCCATGGGCTCAGTTTCATGATCAGTACAAGGAAGATCGCAAATCAGTTCCGCAAAAACCAAAGACTTCTTTGATTTGTCCTTCTCAAACTGGAGGTCGAATTCATGAATAATCACGATCCAGCGCAAATATTTTCCCCCGAGTACCTGAAGCGTGAGAACATGGTACATGGGGTTAGAGTCGGCGATGATGGTGGTAGTGCGGAGGAGGATATAATGGCGGAACTTCTGTACAGTAATGACTACTACAAGATCTAGCTTCTCTACATGTGAATACCAGGTTTCAGAGCCAATGAGACCCTTACTAAGGTAGTATATCACATGCTCCTGGGCATGACTATATTCCTGTACCAAAACCATAACAATAGTGGAAGTGGAAGCAACAAGATAAAGGATATAATCCTTGGTGTAATTCGGCGGTTGTAACAAAGGTGCATGAGTGACGGCATGTTTGAGGTTGTCGAAGTATTGTTGAGCATAGTAATCCCATATGAATGTGGCGTCCTTCTTTAATAACCGCATATATCCCTGTGTTTTCTCTACGAAATTACACATGAAACACCACAGGTAGTTTTCCTTCCCCTGGAAACTTTGAAGTTATGTAATATTTGTGGGCGGTGGTAGAGCAATGATGGATTCCACCTTGATGGGATTGATTCGAATCCCATCCTTTGAAATGATGAAGCCTAAAAGGCGTCCGAACTCGACACAAAAAATGCACTTATGAGGATTTAAACGGATATTATACCGTTGACACCTGAGGAATACCGATGTAAGATGATCAATGTGGAAGTCGCGACAATTCGAATGAGCAGGGAGATCGTCTAAGTAGGGTTCCACAAAATCCTTCACATCATGGAAAGCATACGACATAGCCCACTGAAATGTAGCACCAACATTTTTAAGGCCAAAAGGGTGTTTGTGATATGCAAATGTACCCCACGGGAAGATGAAAGTAGTCTTATGTTGGTCGGCGGGATGGATCTCAATCTGATTATAGTCGGAAAAGCCATCCATGAATGAAAATATGACGCTTATGGCATAGTTGTCGATGATTTGGTCAATAAATGGGGAAGGGTAATTGTTCTTTGGACAAGACTTATTCAAATCCCTGTAATCAACACAAACCCTAATGGTTCCCAGTTTTTTCGTAACGGGGACGACATTAGAAACCCAATTTGTTAAGAAAATGGGATAAATGAACCCAGCCTTCAATAGCTTTTCTATCTCTTCCTTGATAGCCACAGTTTTTCGAGGGTGCATAGGGAATATTTTTTGCCAGATAGGTTTTTCCTCGAGATATGTTTGAATCTTGTGCATGATAATAGCAAGATCAATCCCGGGAATTTCCTCGTAGCTCCATGCAAAGACGTCGCGAAATTGTTTAAATAAGGTTGTGAAAGTGGTGACTTCTTCCAGAGAACAAGTTTGGCCTATGCGAATGTGTTCCACGACTCTAGGTTTTACCGAGATGTCGATCGGAAAGGTCAGCGTAATGTTAGCCAAGTTTCCCTCGGTTACTATATCATATATAAGAATAGGAGGTTGAGGGTAAGGAAAGACTTCCGGTGAAACAATTATTTCAATAACGTTCTCTACCAAATCTAGCGACGGAAGGAAGGATCATCGATGGTAAAGGTATTCCCATGGGGGTTCATCCACACTCATAATCTCCATGATTGACTCATCAGAATGAAAAATATGGAGTAGAGGATCAGGTAGGGATGAGGTTCGTTGTAATGGAAGAGAAATGGAGGTAGATGCCACAGAAGAGTGGACATCTGGTATATCAGGTGCTGACTAGATGGCCTTGTTGGTAGCTTCTGCAAGGCCAAGAGGCATCATATCTCCAATCATATCCAGATGATCTGGATCGGGCACAACCCATTGGTCAGTCAAGTTGGAAGATGACGAGATCATAGATGATATCATGTTCACCGTGTCAAGGTTTGGATTTTCAGATCTTACGCACCTTTCCAGAAAGAAGGGCGCGTCGGGGTGACAACATAAGGTAAAAGGAGAGCACAACAACTTATCTTCTGATTTTTTAACCCAAGCACTTTAGGGATGAGGTAATATGGATGACACATAACTCATGATGACAATATTTTGGTGTAACAATGATATCAATTAGTCATTAGGTTTATACTGGTTATGGGTTATAGGTTTTAAGGGTTGGGTGTTTAATGATAGAGTTTAGGGTTGATGTGGATTAGAGGTTATAGGGGTTAGGGGTTGGGTGTTTGATGATAGAGTTTAGGTTTGATGAGGATTAGAGTTTATAGGGGTTAGGGGTTATAGGGGTTGGGGTTTATTTGGGTTTTTATTTAATGGATATAATAGTTAAGGATCAATATTTGTATTGGTTAAGGGTCATAGTGGTTAATGATTACAAGGGATAATGATTATATTGGTAAGATATCATAAGTTTTGGTGGTTATAATGGATATATTATGTACATTAATAGTAATGATTGTTAAGAGTTAGTGATCAGGAGTTACATGAATTAAGGGTTCTGGTGGTTATGCCCTATAATATTCATTAATTTTTAGTTTTAATGTGTTAGTAATTATAGTTATTGTGTGTTATTACGGTTAAGATTGATAAGGGATTGGAATTATGAGGATACAAAATAGAAGAGTCAAGGGTTTGGATTTATTGGCTTATAAGGGTTAAGGATTGTAGCTTGTTTGGGTCAATGGCTAGTAAGGGATTATGGCTAAGGATTCTCAAGTATTAGAGCTTATACAAGTTAAGGGTTAGGGATTTGGGATTAAGGGTTATAATATTTAGGTATAATTCATGTTATCATTTTCAAATTATACCGGTTAGGGGTATGGATAATATGGATTATAGTTTAGGGACTCTATGGGTTAGGTGTTTTAGGTGCTTGGGATTAATGGATAGTAGTGGCTAGAATTTATACATGCTATAAAGGATTAGGTGTTTCAGGTGAGGAGTTAAGGTTGACATGCATTAGATATTACACTACAACAAAACCCTATGATTAGCGTTTGTTTTAGCTCCCTATTTAGAATCCACTATCAATTTTAGTGTATTTTTCATATTTTTTGGACACAGTGGGCGCTTTTCCACGGGTTAGCGCTTTTAGTGGCATTTTTTACATCTTTTTTTTTAACTAAACGTTATTTTGGACACTAATTAGCATCCCAATTAGCATCCAGACTAACGTCCAGAATAGCTTCTAGAATAACATCCATCATAGCTTCCAGAATAGCTTTAGGCATAGCTTCTAGAATAGCGCCATACATAGCACCAGATCTAGATCCAGGGATTACGCCAGAAATTGCACCAAGAAAATTGTCTGACATAGCGTTAGGAATATAGTTTAATGTCATTTTACATTTTTAGGAAGATTATGAAAATCGCAAAGAATGAACAAGGTGATATGTGAAATGTGCCAATAGGGATGTCTTAAAAAGTGTACAATGAAACGGTAAAGGAAATGGACATAATTGCATCACAGGAGGAGCCATCTCAGTAGTAATGTGCTTCAAATGTATGAAATCATTGATTTTTCTGGATTATGTATATCTAATTAATTAATTCAACATTAAATATTAATTTTCAATTGTTTTGTTGCAAAAAAGGAAACAAAATGGAACCCATTCAACACATAAAATAGGATGACAAGGGGAAAATGGGTTGATATCAAAGTTTGTGAGTATTTTTTATTTCCCTACAACAAATTAAGATTTCATAGTGTGTTATAGCATGATTTGTCACATATTTGTAACATGTTTTTTTCTCGATTGATTTACATCATTGCAGACTACCTTATCCTATTATGGTTCAATCACCATATCCTTTCTCAGTTAAACCCTAAAAAAATTTCAATTTTATACACGGACATGACCTATACATGTTCAGCCCACGTCCATGCAGTTTTTCAGTGTCTAGGCCGCATCCCTGTTGTTTTGAAGGTAAAAAATAAAAACAAATTTTGGGAAATGTGAAAACAATTTCACGGTTATTCAACCGTCATTAAATTACCGTAAATAACTAATGGAACTTCCCTAATTGACTTCCCAAAAGTATAAAAGAGGCAAGAGAAAGCATAAGAAAGAGGAGAGAAAAAAGAAAAATCACACTTATGCCGGTCTTTTGCATATTGAATCCATAAACCCTATTCTCTCAGGTCTACAATTAAACCCCCATATCTGGAAATCTGCATTTTTCTCCATTTCTTTCTTGCCAAGAAACTACCATATTTTTTTCTTTGGGAATGCCTTCGGAGTATTGAAGAGGTGTGTATGTGTGTGGCCTGGGACGGAGGAAGTGAACATCTAGTTTCAGAACAGTGTTGCAGCCAAGAGCAGGTGAAATCTATGGTGTATCTTGTCATTATGTTTTATATAAAGAATTTTCTTTCCCGTCCGGTAATGTGTTGATTTCTTATTCTTTATTATCTTGTAAATTGAGCACATACATTTGCTATTAGATCATTATATTTGCAGTTGTCTACTTGCATCTTTTTTCTTGTTTGTGATTGCATATCATCAAAGATACATTTGGAGCAAAGTTGAGAAGAGGGATCTTCTACTAACGTTGGACCCGAGGTGGGAAATATTTTCTTGTTTCTGTTTTATATTTTCCTCTGTGGTAACTTAACCCAAAAGGTTACTAGGGATTAATTTCCCAAAACAGAACTGGCAACTCCATTAGGTATTATCTCAATTTTAGGTTGTTAGGGTTTTGCTTTTGTTATTTTTTTGTTTGATTCAGCCTGTCTTTTTGAAGATATCATTTTTTTAAACTTAGTAACTACTCATTTTAGAACCCTTATAGAAAGGAATTTTTTCTGTATAAGCTGGTATTTTTCAAAAAAATCCACTTTTCCCGTGCATGTACGCAGGCTGTTGTGAACACAGGTGCATTTCGGGCCTGTATTTTTTCTGTTTTTAAAAAATTCTCATTTTTTCCAAGGAACATGACCCGGATAGTAGATAGTTGCATCCAACACAAGCTGCTAATGCATAGCCCACATCAGTCAAGTTTCCTTTTTTCTTCAGTTTTATGATTATGAAACTAGGAATGTGGGTTAGCGGTTGTCTAAAATGATTGTGAAAAGTTAAGTCTCACTTGTTTTGTTCAGAAACCAACATTTTTTTTACAAAAAAAAAAGGGAAGTCTTTTTGTAGATTTCTTTCATGTTTGAGTGGTTATCCTCTTTCCATAGCTTTTGAATAGTTTAATTTACTTTTTAAAACCCCTAGGGAAATTTATATGGGCTTTGTTTTGGAGATCTGAAGTTTAGTATTTTAAATTTCAATTTTTTTTTCCATGTACGCGAGTTGCCTTAAGTAAAGTTGTGTACGTACGTGGGATACACCATTCAACCTCGTGTCCACATAAATCCCTTCAGGTAGGTCGTTTCCACACACACTAACAGTGGTTTAGGTCATGTACATGTTCTGGTTGGGCCAAAAAATAGGCTAAAAATGAAAAAACTATTTTTTTTTTTAGGTTTATTAGGTCTATTGGGGATTTGGGTCTTTCTTAGATTTTCCAAATTCTTATTTTTAAACCTTCAAAATCATGTTTTTGTATGTTTTTTTTATTGGGTCCTAAAAGAAAATGAAAATTGAATTTTGCAAAAAATCATTGTTTACTTCCAGTTCACTTAGGAATCTTTTTGGTAGTTTGATGTTTTTGGGATTGTTTTCATAAAAGAAAAGATGATATTGCTTTCATTTGCATTATATCATGAAAATAATAAAAATTTGCTCTCTTTGGGTATAGTAATTTCCTTAAAAAGTTGTATCTTGCTTAAAATTTTGAAAATAGATGCTTGATTTTCTTTCTTTTTGAAAGTTGTTTTTATAGTCAAGTAACCTTTTTAAAAAGATTAAGTGGTATTTTCCATTCGAAAGTAGTTTCTTTTTTTTATTTTCCAATTGAGAACATCATATATTTACACTTCCGCATCCTTCTGAGTAACAACAACCAATAAAAAGAACGCCTAATTTAAAATTAATTAAACTTTGTGTTTTATAGGGTTCACCAGTAGCGTAAGGATAGAGCTTTTGATTAGGATCTTTGTAAACTATTCAAAACTACTTTAAATTGTGAAACAAGGGTTTCTTTCATACGGATAGATAAATCCAATACCATAAGGGTGTAGACAGGAAGCTCCACTCAAACCAGAGTTAAGCATGAGGTCATCAGAGGTTAGGTTGTGGATAGATCCCTCCAATTCCTAACTAAGCATCTACCAGGGATTTTATATGTACTAGGATTTTCTTCAGTACCTAAGTGTTGTTGAAGTTCTGGGCTTAGCTACCTTGCCCATACATATAATATCGACTTGTGGTTGTCCCCCCAGGCGTCGACTACATATTGGTAGCCTTAGAATCTTGTCCTTAGGGATCTACACAGGTGTTAGTAGAGGATTTTCTGCAACCACCTTGAGCAGACTTAATGGTTGGAGCATTAGTACCCTTGGAGGGTGTTTTCTAGATTTATCTATGAAAACACTTGCACCAAGAAGGGAAACATGCCCGGACTTAGTAACTACTTTCATCCTTTGTTGTTTTAGCAGTGGGACTTAATCAACCCACAACTGAAACTTCAGAAAGACTATCTGTTTACCCGGTTTGATTGCCTAGGACATTTTTTTAGTCGTGTGCTCTTTAGCTGTGAGTAATTTAGTTGTACTTAGAGATGTATTTCTCTTTGAATCAGAAACTATGGCTAGTATTCCTGTGGACACCAACTAAGGGACCCCTATGCAAGAGGCTCCTTGTGCCTTTCCATTTCTTGGGAACTTTGGTGCTCCCTTGATGGCCACTTTGAATCTTCCTGGATTCACCCTTGGGATGCATGTTTGGTTGTTTTCCACTCTGAATATCTTGAATGCTCCTAATTATTCTCAAGCAAGCACCTTATATCAAGGGAATCAAAACCTTGTGCCTTCTTCACCATTAACATCTTCTCCTCCTCCTTATACCTAATGTGGTGAAAGTTTTGATACTAGTAACCAACTGTATAAAAGGAATAGAAGAAGGAATAATAGAAAGAAGATGTGAAAGTAGGGGGGGAATTCCCAACCTCTACAAGTCATACTAGGGGAACCCATCCATTCATTTCCAATCATACTAGAAACCTGCAAACAACCTCTGCAAGTCATGCTAGCAGCAAAATTTTAGTCATTGCAAGTCATACTGAAATTTCATATTCAACCACTGTGATTCATGTTGAGGATATTTCATTGATCACTACAAATCATATTAATGACAAGTCACCAGTCACTGCTAGTCATACTGGAGACAAGCAACTAGCCACTGCAAGTCATGCTAGGGGCAAGCAACTAGCTGCTGCAAGTCATGTTGGTGGGGAACAGTCATCCAATGTGAGTCATGTTGTACATGTTGAAACTGTTGAGAAGTCTAATCCTATAGGACACAAGCCTAGGTTCCCTTTTAAGCTTTGCAAGGGAGATCACCTTACTCACTTATGTCGTACTATTGTAGAGGTACAAAGAGTGTGGTCTAAGTCTCAAGGATTCTCTACTCCTAAACAACATGTGATTTCCCAATAGCCTATTTAACCTTTGGTTGATGAAGTGAACGATTCAATGCAAAATTTGACTGACCCCATTCCTCCCTTGGAGAGTGTTGATGATGAAGTGGTTGAACCAATGCAATATAAATTAATAGTGTTTTATGTTAACTCCGGGACGAAGTTTCATGAAAAGGGTGTGTATGTAATTCCCCCATTGTAGCTAGGCTCATGTACATTATTATGCTTGAAGGCATTTTTCACTTTCACTTATATGCGGAAGTACTTATGTGCCAACAAATGAGGAAGTTCAAAACTTTATTCCATCCAAAGGCCATAGGGAAGCATATATGGCACATCTAGGGGTTAAAAAGATGTACGTTGATTTAAAAACCATTATTTTTTGGCATAGTATGAAGAAGGACATTGTTGATCATATGGCAAGGTTCCTAGAATGCCAACTATTGAAGGTTGAGCATTTCCAACCGACGGGTTTGCTATAGCCTCACTCCATCCCATAGTCAAAATGGGAGGTGATATCAATTGAATTTATAGTTGGATTGTCGATGACCTCTAGGAGGTATGATTCTATCCTTGTCATAGTAGACACATTAACCAAGAGTGCACACTTCATCCTGGTAAAAGTTACTTAACAAACACCTGAAATAGCGCGTCTTTGTCAATGAGGTAGTGCGACTACATGGCATATCTCGAAAGATCATTTTTGATAGGGGGGTCAGTATTTACTTGGGAGATTCTGGATGAACTTACAAGAATCCTTAGGCACACAACTGAACTTCAACACAGCATACCATCTTAAGACGGATGGTCAGAGAGAGAGGGTTAACTAGGTTTTGGAGGACATGACATTCATATATGTGATGGAGTAGCAGAGTTGCTGGGAGGAATATATACCATTGGTAGAATTCGCTTAAAACAACAGTTATCATAGTTCGGTACAGATGGCACAATTTGAGTTCCTTTATAGTAGGCCTTGTCGAACACCCTTGATTTGGGATCGCCTTGAGGATAGGGTCCTTGTGGGTCCAGATTTGGTGTAGGAGATGGAAGAGTAGATACAATCCATCTAGGCATGGCTGAAAGAGGCCTCGGACAAATAGAAAAGTTGTGTTGATGCACATTAGACAAACATGAACTATGAGGTTGGGGATAGAGTGTTCTTGTGGGTTAGGAAACAAAATAGGTCCATCAAATTTGGCAAGGGATCCAAGTTGTCTCCACGATTTGTGGGACCATTTGAGATTATAGAGATATTGGGACCAGTTTCTTACCGTCTTAATTTTCCATCATCATTGATTCATATGCACGATGTTTTTCATGTGTCAATTTTGAGACATTATATGTCATATTCATCTCATGTTATTAAGATTGAGTAACTTGCATATTTCTAACAATGGGGGCCTTGGTGTCCAGTCAATCTATATTCTAGAATGGAAAACTCAATGGCTTCAGCATCAATTAGTTGACCAGGTCACATTCTAGTAGCATATCTATAGTCCCAGCCATGTGACCTGGGAGGACGCATTGGAGATGCATGAACAGTTTCCTTATTATTTTAGAACTTCGGGATGAAGTTTCCTGAAGTGGGGCTGTATGTAGTGCCCCGTTTTGTCATTTGAATTTTGACATTGTTTTGACATTATTATTTGAGGGCATTCGCTTCGAATGACCCAGGCATGTGTGTAACTAGTACTTTGATTTTTAAAGATAATTGTTTGAAAACTATCTATTGTGAAACAATGTTATGATGATGATCAGTTAATATGTTAACTTGATATTGTAAAATGATTTCGATGATGATTGAATGTGTATATGAAATTGTGAAATGAATGATATGATTATGTTTATGGATAGCATGTACTATGATGGGTCGTCATGTGTGACAGGAAAATATAGGTACATCTAATGAAAGGTTGCGTCGATACCACATGGACTCTGGACTGAGTTGGGTATCCATGGTAGGTGATGTTAGCCCGATATGTATTTATATGTTATGATTTATCTTTGAAAGATTTGATGCATGTAGTGTTCACGTGCAAGTAATGGATTTTGATTTCCAATCATCCCACATTAGGTAACAAGGTTGAATACAAAAAGGATGTAACTCTAGCATATTCCACGCAATGAATTGGGAAAAAGTGACAAAGGATTTTTGTCATTAGATGCATGTTGTCGAGAGGGTAGGTCGTAGACTTGATCACTCACAAGGAATTAACTGGGGGGTGCAATAAGGACACTACCTAACTCATCGGGAACTACCAGTCCCTCAATAGGTTCGACCAGATTAAGTTAACGATGTCTCAGTCATCGAACTAGTCCCCGGCATGGGGGGATATTTGAAGCGCATGCATAGAGCATGGCACCCTTAATATACTTGTCACAATGAAAACACAATAGTTTAATTAGAACACTAAGTGGGGGACTATTTTAAGGGCGTGCGTGGAGCATGGTACCCTTAATATTCCCACTACAACAAGAACGTGACCGTTAAATTAAAATGTTGAACGAGGGGCAATAAAGAGTATTTTAATTTTTTTTAGAAAAAGGTTTCAATTAATTAATATGTGAATGAAATCTTAGATTATTGATTTTAAATGTGAAATTTGAATAAAGAAAAGTAATAAAATTACAATTAGTAAACTCATAATTAGAAGAGATTGAAGGAACCTTCAATGAGAAAATCAAAGAAACTAAATGAGAGTAAATCTCAAGTAAAAATAAGAAAAATAGAAAAAATGAGAGAATTAATACTAGGAAGGTGAGTAATAAAAAAATAAAAAATAAAATAAAAGAATTTGAAAAGAATGCATGGATGAGATGCATGAAGGTTTCGAAAAGTTATAAATATATGGAGAGAGCATGAGGATCTCATCTCTTTTTAGCCTATTGTTGGACGGAATAGGTTATGTTGTATATTGATGATGTTTGTTGAGGGTGTGGTTCATATTGGTGCACATGATGTTGGGATCCTTGTAGCAGTAGTCTACGTATCGAGATTTTGCTAGCTATTTCTATCATTCATCCCCGTTGCAGCTCGGGTGTCCCAGGGGAAGAAGAGTACATGTTGGGTACGGTAGGGTGGTTTTCGATGGACTTCTATTAATTGGAAATCAATGTACAATGTTGTGGTGGATCTGTGACAATTTCTATAGCCTTTGACGACACCTCACAAGAAAACTATAGGCCGATAGATTTTTTTTGTAAGTAAGATTTCACATTAATTATAGATCAAAAATAGATATACATGGAGTTTCATCCTGATCATCACTGATGTATCTGCAATTCCACTCTAATCTACTGCATCTACCCACTATTATTTTAACTAAAGGAAACAGAGAAAGCCCCTCCCCTGATGAGGAAAACAAAGCGAGAGCAAAAATTATCCTAGTCATCCTCCAAAATAACCCCTCCTTGGCAGAGGAAACATGGTCGATCAACAGTAAAAGAGTTTTGAACATGTCTGACTTACTAGATGTTGACATAAACATAAAGACATCGACATAAACGTAACTACCAAGTAGCAAAAAGGAAGCATTGTCTATGAACCAGACCAATGCTTGAACTTCATGTACCCTGATTCTTTGGACGCTTGTTGTGACCAGCTGTCCAGTGTGTGCCTCCATCAAGATCTAAGCAATATGAATACAAGAAAAAAGGAAGTACCATGTTGTGGGCGATGGCATCAACTTTATAATTGGTGACCTTGACATCATCATACAGCTCTGTCCATGGAAAATCTTGGACCCCACTACCAATTGAAGATGCTTCTTGGTCCATTAGGATTCTTCCCATAAGTACATTCATTATCCAAAACAAGGTAATGGTTCTATCATACAGTGAGCATATGGCCTAAGAGCAGCCAGGATCTACAATCCAGGATTTTGCGTCCTCTAACTCCTTCATGCTTTCAGGGTTTTCCAATTCCTACTAGAGCTCATCTTCCATCTTAGCCATCTTTTCATGAGTATCCAATGGAATGGAGTTCTTAAACATCCATGCCACCCATGTATCCCTAAAATTTTCTTTGTTAATTTGAACTTTTCCTTTCCCCTTACCCAGGGACAAAGAAGGCTTCTCCACCATTGGGGTGATTGTCTGCAAAGGCCCGAAGTCATTATCTGCGGATTTTTGAAACGCCCAATTACAGGCCTCCAAAGGACTAATATGCTCAGCATCGGAAGGGAAATGAGAGCATAACCAAAACTTGCATAATGCATTTCCCAAACTCTAAGTGCCATGATATATAAATCAGAGAAACCATTATGAATGAGATCATTAATGGAAGCAACAGGAACGAAAAGATGTGGGCCTGGATGAGGAAGAATTACCCATAGATTTTCCACTTCAAGCATGATTTTCTTGTCACCTTCCATCACCATGATACACTGCATCGTACCCTGGCCTTAAATGCCAAATATTTTCTTTATGCCTCCACCTAAGGGATATATCTCTTCATACTTTTGCATGAGGGATTGAATGTACGAAGCAATATAATTACAAGTGGTGGGCATGTGCGAAGGTTGTGCATGATTAATCACCCGTGTGATAGACAGATGTTGGAATCCTCTTACGTGTGGAACCTCCATTCCCTCGGTTATTAAATTGAAATTCATTAAAACTATAGCTGAGTCACCCAATCTGGGTGTGAGACATCTTCGAGTGCCATGTGCTGACATTCAATCCAGCTGGAATGGTGATTAGGTTCAGCTGGGTAGTCTTTTATTTCTACATAGTCACAAGTTACACCCACATTAGCGAGTTTATCTGCAACTTTGTTTGCCTCCCGCATTATGTGAGAGGGAATGAGTGACATTTGTGTTGGGATAGCACTAGCAAGAGATTTCAAAGGGATGAGCAGGCGCCAGCTAGGTGAAATATTTTCTACCTTGAATACTTTGAGCAATTTTTCTAGCATCTTTAGAACAATTTAGGGACCCCCTTCCACAATCAACAGAAGATTATTCCTTCTGATGGCCAACTGAATTCCCCTTATAAGAGCCCACAATTCTGCAACATTATTAGTTTCAGTACCCAAACTGCCAGCCAAAATTTGGAGGATATTACTAGAGTTATCCCAGAGCACCGCACCATACCCCATATATAGGGCCAGGATTTCCCTTTGAAGCGTTGTCAAAGTTTAACTTGACAAAACCTGGACCGAGGAGGGAACCAAGAATTGGAGCTATGAGAGCTAACCCGATCCTGTGCGTGTGCCTGAGGATTCTGGGGGTGGGTGAGACCCCAATTGATTAGTATTTGTTTCTCAACTTCATCGCAATCATAATTTTGATCATATCAAGAAGATCTTTTGATAGTTTCCACAATGTCAACTTTCATTTTATCCTAGACTTTATCCTGCGGAAGATGTTTGGATTTAAAGGTTCTCATGTTTCTCTCTTTATAGGTGTGCCAGAGGACAAAAATCGAAAGCAGATTCCATATTCGGTTGAGGATGACATTCTTGAAAGATGTAGTTCTCCATTTAGAGATGGTGGTGGCAACACTATCCTTTTGTTCTATCTGAGGTACGCATTATTTGCGCAAGTTGATCCCATAAGAAATTACTGAAATCGCAATCATTTAGCAAGTGCTCTATTATTTCCTCATGCTGGGTGCATAATATACAAACGGAGGGGCCTATGGAATTTCTTTTGAGTAGATTTTCCCAAGTTAGAATACTATTATGCATAATTTTTCAAAGGAATATACTAATTTTCGGCCAAAGATTTAGAGTCCAAATAAATTTCCATGCTTTGCTTTGGTTATTCCCCTCACTTTGGGTTTTTAGCTAGTAGGATTCTTTGATTGTGAACATACCCTTGAGGGCATGTCCCCAACGCAAAATATTAGTCCCTTCTCTTTTCCTAATTTTCCTTCGACTCATTTCCTCAACCCATTGATCTGTGTTGGTATGAGCTTGGAGTTGCAAATCTATTGAGGAAATTTCCCATCTCCTCCATAGATCATTATCTTGGTTTCCCATCCAGTAGTTCACCACTTTTTCCATGCCTTTGTTTGGAAGGTTGGTATGAATATCATCCCATGATTGATCGTCGGTAAGAATAGAAATCTACTTCCATGAGTCCATCCAGAGGTTCGCACTGGTTCCATCCCTGATTTCCCAAAATGCATGATCTTGCACTAGGGCTTGGTTCTACCAAGTAGCAAGCCAAATCGTTGAGCCTATTAATTGTTCATTCCATCTGATTAGATATTCTTCATTGACATTGGGCATGTAAATTTTCCTCCAGGAGCAGGCCCAGAGGTCCCCTAGGTTTTTAAGTCATCGCCACCAAATTTTTTCTCCAAGGACTTCATTTAAGGGTTTGGGGGTCTCGGATGCCTAGGCCTCCCTCAAGCTTGGGCTTGCAAACTATTGTCCAGAAAAACAAGGCCCATTTCCTACCTTCCTGGGTACATTGACAAAGAAATTTTCATTGGATATTTATGATCTTCTTTAGGATTTATTTTGGGGATACTGGGGCCGAGAAAATATAGACAAGGATTTCCTGGAGTACGGATTTGAGGAGGATTAAGTGGCCTGCAACATTTAAAGTTCTGAAGGTCCAAGAAGAGAGGTGTTTTTGGAGGGAAGAGAGCAAGTCCTCCCAATTGCAGTTGTGCAAAGCATTATCGGTTAGGGGGGTACCTAAATATTTGTAAGGAAGGGAGCTCCTTTGAAATCCTAGGATTCTGGCATGTTGATTTGAATGGGCCTAGGAGTGTTGAAGAAGAAGATTTGAGATTTGTCTAGGTTAATAGAGGTACCTGAAGCCTGGATAAAGTATTCCAAACTGAGCTTGATTTTCATGGCTTCTTGAACTGTAGTAACACCCATCAACAAGGTATCATCTACAAATTGATTATGGGAGATGGGAGGATCAATACCATGTACGGATAAGCCAAGAAGAGAACCATCATTGATGGTTGCCTTAATGTTTCTACTTAAACCTTTCGATGTAATAACAAAAAGAAAGGGGGATAAAGGGTCACCCTAATCAATTCCATGAGATGAAGGGAATAAGTTTGAAGGTGATCCATTGACTAGTATGGAGAAGAAGGCTGATGATATCAATTGCATTATCCATATTATCCAATCTCGACTGAACCCAAAAGCCAGAAGGGTTTGTTCCATATATTGCCAACTTAATTTAACAAAATATTTGGATAGATCGAGTTTAAGCATCATAACTAATTGCTTGGAACTTTTTAGGGAGTGGATTACTTCATGAGCAAGGATGACATTGTTCGTAATTTTCCTTCCTACGAATATCCTATTTGTTCCAGAGATATTATGGAGGGAAAAATTGGCTTGATTATATTTGCAATCACCTTGGTGATCGGCTTATAGATGACATTACAGAGAGCAATTGGATGAAATTTTAGTGCCTTTGTAGGCCTTTTCCCTTTCGGAATCAAGGTTAGGAACATGGCATTGAAATCTTGAAGCATTGACCTTGTCGCTCTAGAGTCTTCCACAATTTTCCAAACTTATTCCTTTATTAGATCCCAACATTTGTGAAAAAAAATTCTATGGTAAAGCCATCAATCCCCAGGGTTTTTCTAGATTTAATATCCTTAATCTCTTTATCAACTTCATCCCGAGTTATTGGCCACATTAGTTCTTCATTATGGTCATTAGAGACTAAGGAAGGAATGTTCTGGACAATTTTTCCCATGGATTTAGAGTGATCAAGGATTGGTTATGAGAGTAACTCTCTGTAGTGGGAAGTAGTCTCCTACTCCATGTCTTTGTGATTAGTAATCTTATGTCCTTCGTTATCTTCCAGGTAGTGGATCTCGTTGGCTTTCCTCCTTTGGATCATAGACTTGTGAAAGAATTTGGAATTCTTCTCCCCTTCCTGGATCCATTGGATGCGAGACTTTTGTGTCCATATAATTTCTTCCTAGACATATCTATCCTCAATTTGATTTCAAAGTATATATTCCTCTTTGATGAGCTGCGTAGTCAGCCCTTAGGTTATCATTTTACTTTAATTTTCTTTTAGATGGGCTTCCAGCTCTTTTTAGGCCTGAAATATGTTCTCGAAGGTACTTTTATTCCATTTCTTTAGTTTTGTTTTGATTTTCTTTAATTTTTGTTGGAATCTGAACATCAAGGATCCATAGTGGATGGTAGAATCATCCCACCATTGCTTCATTTTGTCTTGGAAATCTGGATGGGAGAGCCAGAATTTTTCAAAACGAAAAAGACAACGCTGAGGAATGCCAAATATATCTATCCTAAGATGGATAGGCCAATGATTCGAACCCAAGAAGGGAAGGATTTCAAAGGCAAGAGAGAGGCCATCTATAATAAGATGTTCTAATACCAAAAAACGTTCAAGTCTATAGGAAATGTTGTGGGTGCCTGGCCTGCAATTGGACCAAGTGAAGCCCCCTTCTTCAAGCTCCCTATCTACCAAATGGAGATTGTCTAGAAGGTTATGGGAAGAAATGCTTTCTCCTTCCAAGCGCTAAGAACCGCCCCATTTTTCTACAAGATTGAGAATCAAGTTGAAATCACCTCCCATGATCCATGGGATACTAGGAATGGTAGTAATAATCCATTCTATACTTTCCAGAAAAGCTAATTTGTATTTGGGAGTTGGAGACCTATATACATTGGAGATGCATATTTCTTTTTCTGCTCCTATTATCCTTATCTGAGCCAATAGTTACCATTTAGTTGAAATGAAGTTTGTCATCAAAATGGATGCGGGGTTCCGGAGAATTGCTAGTTGTGAAGAACCTGCAACAATTAATTAATGAGAATACGCGAGATAGCAGAAATAATAGAGCTCAGAATCGCTTTTATTGATCACAAGCCACTTCGAGGGGGTAACCTCCTTTGAGCAAGCTCAATACAAATAACTTCACGGTACCTTCATTGGTCTCAACACAAACTTATATACTAAGTCTAGGCGCCAATACCATGTGTCAATACAAACCATGGTCCAATACAAACTATGGATCAACAATTACTACGGGATGACTTACAAAGCATATGCGTCCAACAACAATAATACAAACTATGGATCAACAACTACTACAGGACGACTTACAAAGCATATGCATCCAACAACAATATACTAACAAAGTAAATAGAAGGGTTGACATGGGTTCCTAACATTCCCTCTCCCTTAGAAAAATATTTGTCCTCAAAGATTTAGATGTGGAAATTGATGCAGAATATGAAGGAGTGGTTCCCCTATAGCATCCTCGGGTTGCATTCTAGACCACTAATTCCTTTTGAGTTTCAGGAGGATTACTTGGAAGTTTGTAGACGAAGAAGAACCATATCAGCTACGTGAAACGTGGGCTCTGAACGGTGTTGATCGACTTGTTGTTTCAGTCGAATTCTTGCCATGTGAAGATTGTCCTGCAGAATGAGAAGAATCTGAGGGTGTATGGAAGAAGAAATGGCGTTGCCTGTCCATATACTGCTTCATATGGTGCCCTTTTAGATGTGGTATTGGACCACTGGAGCGCTTCTAGGAAATCCATAGAAATAGTTGTCCAAATCTGTGTAGGGATGGGCAAGGGTTTGAGCAGTCCCAAAAGGAGTGTCGTTTCACCCTTGTTGACCTGGAAAGTATCATAGTCAACCACCATCTGTTGAATTGTCATTTTCAGTCCTTGCCAAAAGAAGTTACATTGTTCCCAGTCATACATTTTGAGGAACCTAGAGTGCCCTGCCGATGAAGAAGCATGTAGTTCATAGAAGAGATAGCCCTATTGAACAGATTGCAACCAGTTTGGAATAAGCAGAGAAATAGTTGTGAGAGAAATTGGGTCATCAAATGTGTGAGAAGGATCATCTGCCACCATATTCTCCTTACCCTTCTTGTAAGTGATCGCATAGTCATAACCCATGAGTTGGATAACCCATTTCAGGTGTGCTGGGGAGGAGACCCGTTGTTCCAAGAAATTTTCCAGACTCTGGAGATCAGTCTTGATGCATAAATAATTCCCTAATAGGGATGGCTGCCACTTCAGTACTGCATGCAAAATAGCCATCATTTCCTGCTGACATGTAGATGCAGCTAAATGCTTACCGGAAAGATCTCTTGAAGGAGGCAAGCCCACTGGTGCAGCAAAGACACCGACATATCTATCCAAGGAAGTGGTGGAGACCGTTGATGGGTGCATCTGAATGGAATGGAGGTGAGCGATGACACCTAAGGATCTTTTCCAGGCGATGTGAACTGATGATGCGGAGAGACCCTGGTTGTAAGCCCGTAAATTTGTGTTGTGTCCCATTGACTGAAAACTGCATCCAAAGTTCAGCAAAATCCCATAAGATGGGGCCAAGTGTGCGTAACCATTGAACGCCCAAAACCACATCACATCCACCTAAGGACAAGGCAAACATGTCAAAGTGCAGGTTATAATATTCCAGAGATATACGCACATTGTGACACTTTCCCTTGCAAGGTAAGGTGCCCCCATTGGAAACCATGACTTCAAAGTTGGAGCAAGGATTGACAAAACAATCAGCCTGTTTGGCGATCCGGGGGTCAATGAAGTTATGAGTGCATCCAGAATCAATGAGTATTGTAAGAGGAAGATTCTTGAAGTAACCCCTGACCCGCATTGTTTGGGGGGTGGTGACGTCGGATAAAGCATGGAGAGATATCTCTGGTTGGTCGTCCTAAGATGGGGGGTCAATAAGCAGCTACTTAATGTCGACCTAATCATCCATTGTATTTGGAGCTTCTTCACCAATTTTAGAGGAAGGCGGAGAACCCATGTCCAATAGATAGAGCTTTTGTTGAACACATCTATGTCCCCGAGCGAATTTCTCATCACAATTATAACAAAGCCATTTTTCTCTGTGTGTCTGCATCTCTGTTTCAGACAAATGCTTGATAGGAATTGGTCGAGGAGCTGGCGGGATGGCAGGTCGTTGAGAACCCATATTTCGGAAGGGGACAGAAGTGGGTTTGGAGCATTGTTGGGTTGTAATTTTGTCTTCTGCCAACTTAGCCAACCCCAGGGCTTCCATCATTGTGTTGGAACATAACATTTTAACCTCTGAGTGGATTTCATCCTTAAGACCACTGATGAAACAACTCCTGTAGAATTCATCAAACAATCCTTCTGTGTGATTGGCTAGTTTCTCAAATTTTGTTTGATACTCTCTCACAGTGCCAATTTGGTGAAGTTTAGTGAGGGCTCCTGTGAAGTCATCAAAATGAATAGGACCAAATCGTTGCAAAAGGAGCTGGCAAAAATCTAGCCACTTTGGCTCTTCATGAGCCTTGATGTACCAACGGTACCATTGAAGAGCTTCCTGTTCCAAATGAAATGATGCAAGTGGAACTTTGGTGACATCAAAAAGTATTATGCAGAATGAAATATTGTTATGCACGATAGATCTATCCAGTCGGATCAGTACCATTGAAGCGAGGAAAATCAAGCTTCAGCCCACGAAAATTGCTGGAAGAAGAGAACCCATTGGCGGATGAAGACTTGGACTGTCGTTTGTTGTTCATGGCTGAATGCTCAAGATGGAGGCTGAGAAATTTTTCATCTAGATCCTGGAGTTTGGTTTGGATGGCTGCAAGTGTTTCCTCCATGGTTTTTGCTCCTACGCGGGTGACAACCAAAACCAGGAGTTTTTTTTTTTTTTGGAATGGTTAGAAAAACACAAACAAAATCTTATTTAGGAAAGGGAAATTTGGATGTGAGAAAAACTTTGATGGGTAATTGGGGCTTGACTAGGTTTTGGACACTGTCGAATGGACAGGGAAACAGAAAATGAGGATTTCATAAGCGGGGTGAAAGAATGGGAAAATTTGTTAGAGAGGGACAAAGAAGAAGAAATATGGAATGAACGAACATAGTGGCAAAATTTGAAGGCGATTGGTGAAAATTAAAGAAGTTATGGCAAACCCTAAAAATAGACAAATGTGGGATTTCTGGCTTTGAGAAGTGGAATTTGGGATAGGGTCCTCAGGAATGAAAGATGCAGAATGGAATTACAGGGGTGTCAGGGAAGTTTCAAGGGGAACGAAGTGAAAACAAGGGAGATATGGCAAAAAAATAGATTTTTTCTTTTTTCAAAATGGATCCGCTACGGCGCAGAAGGGATCGGAAACAGATGGATATGCAATGACACGGAAGTGATCGGCAACAGATGGATATGAAACGGCGCCAAATGGATCTGAAACAGATTTCAGAATAGATCTAAAACGGCTGGATCTGGAACGGCTTTCAGAATAGATATGAAACAGCTCAAAATGGATCTGAAAAGACGTAGAAGTGATCGGCAACAGTTCAGTTGAAAATAGATATGGACCCCAAGTATGTTCGGCTTCCTAACAGTTCAGGTGTTTCACTCGGCCACCAATGTTGTCTGATGGCTTGCATATTGGGGCAGTACCCCTCACTCCACGGCTCAAGTAAAACTGATAACCGCTTTGCCACAAACGACAGCTCTTGGTTTACCTCACGGGTGGGAACTAGTCAATCAGGTAGGGGTCGTTTCCCTTTTCGCTGGCAGGTCCTCTCAATGGGCCAGCTACTTTGGGGTTCCTATGGTACTCCTCACAATGAGTTATAGGGATTATGCCCAAGTACTTCCCACAGTTAAGCGGATAGGGATTATTCCCAGATCCGAACTTGCAACAGATGCGAAAAAAAAAAAAAAAAAAAAAAAATGGCAGAAATTCCACCCAACGAGCCCAAGAAAGTGCTCTGATACCAAATGTGAAGAACCTGCAACAATTAATTAATGAGAATACGCGAGATAGCAGAAATAACAGAACTCAAAATCGCTTTTATTGATCATAGGCCACTTCGAGGGGGCAACCTCCTTTGAGCAAGCTCAATACAAATAACTTCACGATACCTTCATTGGTCTCAACACAAACTTATATACTAAGTCTAGGAGCCAATACCATGGGTCAATACCATGTGTCAATACAAACCATGGGCCAATACAAACTATGGATCAACAATTACTACAGGACGACTTACAAAGCATATGCGTCCAACAACAATAATACAAACTATGGATCAACAAATACTACGGGACGACTTACAAAGCATATGCGTCCAACAACAATATACTAACAAAGTAAATAGAAGGGTTGACATGGGTTCCTAACACTAGTCCACCTGCCATTCCTCTAGCATCTAAACTGGCGTGTTGACTTGTTTTCCAACATCTTGAAATAATTTGCTATGCTTCTGACCCTACACATTTGGTTTCTTGAAGGAAAACAATATCAGGGTTTTCTTCCATTATACGTTTTTGAAGAAGTCTTTGCTTACATCTTCCATTCAAACCTCTTATATTCCAAGAGATGATCTTCATCATTTTGATAAGAGGGATGGGGTGATAACTATCAGTTATCATATTTATTTGACCTAAATTAACCATGAATATGCCCACTTCCTGTATTAGTTGTTGCATCGGCTTCCTACCTGCTTTTTTCCAATCCTTCTACCTTTTTCTTACATCCCTAGGTTGATCCCGTATGATACCCAGAGGATTTGTTATCTTGGTTTTGGTGCCAAATTTTGAGTTTATATAGGATTTATGGACCTTTTTTCAGTTGTTCTATGGGCACTGAGCCTAAATCCTTATTTTGCAATGCTTCCTCCATATAGAAAATATTTATGTCTCCTAGATCTTTCTCATTGATCTCAACTTCCATCTCCATGTTATCATCCCCTGAGGTTGGAATAGGTTCATTGGGAGTGGTTTCAGATGTGGATTTACCTTTGTCAGCATTCTTCCCTATAAAATTCGGATTAGGATTTTCCAGATCCATCTGATCCTATTCTTCTGTAGCTAAAACCTCGAAGGAAGTGTTGGTTGAACGGGGAGTTGGTAGGTGGGTGACTTGCTTTTTTGGATTAGGTCTTTTGCGACCCTGAGTTTGAAAAGCACCATCCTATTTTTTGGATCTCGGAGAAGGAATTTTCTGTTCTGGGGCACTGTTGACAGAGCAGTCTCTAAAGAGGTGACCATGAACATGGCATTCGCGGCAATGGAATGGGACATATTCATAATTGATTGTTTGTTCCCATTATTCATCCTGATAGTCCAGGCATATGGATCCTGGAAGTGGTCTAGCTATGTTTATATACACACATATTTTGGCATAGGTAGTGTATCTTCTTCTTCTTTTTGCTTCAGATGACTTAACGTATTGTCTGAGGGTATTTCCTATTCCTTCTAGAAATTCTTCCAACCAGAATTCCTATAGAAGGGAATACAGCCTGATCTAGACTGGGGCATGAGATAATTCCTCCTTATCTAGGTTAAATTTTTCTTTCCATTCTTTTACGAAAAGGCCGGTCGAGTTAAAGAAGTATGGCTCATTCTCGAAAACCCTATTTTTTTCTTCCAAGCTATGGAATATGGCTATAAAAAATCCTCTGGATCTTAACTGTAGCTCAATATTCCCTTTGGGATTCCACCACTGTTGGATCCATCTGATCAGATCCCTTTCAATAGGCCAAATTCCCAGGAAATTTCCTATTAATGCATGATCCCTCATGAATTGTGTGTTGATACTAACTCTATTATATTGTATTACATATCTTGGGTTCATTGTTGTTTGTGGAATGCATTTTCTAGGCTCCCTGAAATGAGGCACCTCTGGATGGGATGGTTCTAGATCTAGTTCTTTCCCTTTCTATCTCTCCTGCAACTAGTGTAGGTCTCGGATTTCCACTTGCAGATCTGCAAGGGTTTCAAATGTTAGTCTATCAAAGGAGGTTCCCCCTTCAATAGCTGCATAAACAGTAGCCTTGTAGGAAGGGGTCGAGGCCCCCCCATCTAAGAATTCATTGGGGAGGTCATAGTTGTGACTAAACCAACTTGTCATTCCCTGACAGATACGGATTTGGCTAAGGGGTGAGCTAAAGCGCAAGATCAAACCCTAACTCACACCAATCCTATGCCTTAACCGTAATTGGTCTCATTACTCGGGACTTTAGGTCAGTATATTGATGTTTCCATGTTTATGCTATTCCATTTAACAATTAGTAATGAATGGATATTGGTCCTGAGAATTGAGAAATAATAGTTTTTTGGATTTAAATACATGCTTATATAAGAATGCAATGTATTTATTAATAATTCACATTGTTGTTTAGAATTGTTGTTTCTTTGAATATTGTATGGATAGACTCAAGTAAAATAATTGTTATTAAAGGTCGAATCCGAGAAGAAAAAAATTATTAGATCTATTTTACTAGAATATGTGCATTAATAGTTAGTGGATTTAGCGAGCGTCTCGAGGGCGTTGCAAATCAAGAATAAGATAAGTATCCATGCCTACATTGTTCATAAAATAAATATGGGGATTATAAATATTATTGTTCTTTAAATAATTAATAAGTGAATATGTACATTTATATTTAGCAAAATATTAGTATCTCTTCTCTTTCCTAATGTAATAGCTCTAAAGGGCATTAAGAAATTTAATACAATCTAATTTTAACATCTATTTTATTTCCATTTTCGAAATGCATAAGAGTGTTAATACAAGCTCAAATGGTGGGTTTTTAACGGTATAACTGAGGAGCATATAAGCATCATGTAACCATAGCAGCATATAAACAACATATAAGCATTTTACAATAGCATATAACAAGTTTACAACATTATATAAACAATTTGAAATCACAAGAAAAATACCTCGATATAAGAATCGTGATGAAGTCCAAACTGAAGCAGGCTTCCATCTTCATCTCGGATTACTTCTATCTTCCTTTCCCAAATCGGAACCACATTTTTACCTCCCAGCCAACTAGGGGCCTAGCTGGCTCCCTAGCCCCAAGAAGCCATCCAAATGGCCTCTTGGCCCTCCGCCCAAGACCCCCAGAGAATAGAATAGTGATGCACTAGTAGGATATGTATCAAATCTTCCAAGAGTTCTCAAACTCTTCCAACTCTTCCAACTCTTCCAAACTCCTCATGCCCCAAAATATCCAAAATTCTCCTTCCTAGAATACTATCACCAAAATAATATTCAAGAGAAAGTAACCCCCCTCCTTCCACTCTCAAGTCTCCTATTTATATCAAAACTCCTCATCATCTTCATCATACATCAATAAATTCCAATAAAGTAATAATCATCAATCAATAAATTCATTTTCTCCAAAAAAAATAGCAATTTGATTTAAATAGTTAAAATATTAATAAACATGGTTGCAAAGTCTCACTTGTCATGCTTCCATCTTAAATGCAGCTATGACAACTCTTTTCTAAAAATTTGTGCAATCCTATCTATCCATTTATGTATATTATCCTCTCATACATAAGTCAAAATAAGATATTTTCATATATTATATTATACTATAACATAAGTTATAGTATATGAATATAATTATATATGCCATTCAATAATCCACTCAATTTATATAAATCTAAAACATATTTAAACAAGTCAACAAATTCATACTTTCAACACACAAGTAGTGCTTTCAACAATTCATCAACTAAGTTACTAATAGCTAATATAATCATATTAATTTATTCATCGATCGACCAATCATAGTAATGTACTCACGAATTGGCGTATGCATGGCCAGTGCACATGTCTTAAGCGTGGGTACTAATAATCACATTTAATGCTCCTAATAGATCATTATTACATGCTCGCAAACAACATATAGAAGAACAATTAAACAATGCATCATTCATCATTCATAATCATTCATACAGAAGCAATAAGACAGAATTAGATAAACATAATTATGAAATCAAGCATATAATCACGATGGTTAATAACAATCAAAAACACAATCCAATCCATCATTGGTCCCATCCATCCCATTAGTAATCCAACCACCTAATCACCACTACTTCCATCTCTTGACCTCACCATCCCATCCTCTGATGCAATATGTTGTGGCATCGACTGCACGACCTAACCACATATAGAACCCGTAAGCGGAAGTTTCGATCGACTGCATCGACCAATCTTCCCCAGGAGGCATCCACTAGTCGTCATCACACATCTAGGGGAGCGTGCACTGCACAACCCCCCCACGACTCCAGGTTTCGGGGGATAAACGGTGGGAAATGCCTCCCCCCCCCCGATAGTACTAGGGTCAACACCCTACATCAACCATACTGTGCCATCATTGTTCTAAGGGGTCCCGTCAAATTGAACAGCCACTTTGGGAAAGTCATGGCTCCTGTCAAAACTCACATTCACCCACAAGTCATATAAATATTGGAATTCAAAATTAAATAGTATGAAATTTGATATAACATCATTATACTCCTCATGTTCAAGACATCTCGTGCCCCTTGGCACTATAGGAATCCGCCTATCTCATAGCCAATCAACATGTGGAATAGTCATCATTAACATGAAACATATATATAGCCATACCCAACTCTTTCAAGTGTTAATCCATATCACTAAAACGACATTTACAAATAATCATGTAAGTACTTTTTGCAAACAACTAAATTAGCATTTCACATATGGATATTCTATATTCAATTTACGTGTTCAATCTGAAGTAACACACTCATTTCCATTAATAAATTAAACAGTAAATTCCATTTACCATACAACCTCAAGGGAGTCCACATGTCCACATAACAATCATCTTAATCAATCGATCTTCGTCAAACAGATAATAAGCAAATACAATGCTAAGCCAATTCACATTAGAGTTTTTAATTAATGACTGTCAAAATGTGGGGCATTACATACACCCACCCTTCAAGAAACTTCGTCCTGAAGTTATGGTCATTCACAATTTTAAGAAAAATCTCGATACCATATCTCTATTATTTCCGACTAAAATTCCTTAGCCATGATATTCCCATGATACCTTCACATGATCAACATGTCGTTATTATAAAATTTTACCTCTTCCATCACATAGGATATGTTCTCAAGTTACGCTTTACATTATATACACACAATTGATCTAACTTCATCAAGGTTTATAAATTCATTTAGTCCTAGTTAGTTAACATATAATCATAATCTGTTGTTGTTTTCTATATCATAGTTCATAGAAGACCTTGTCTCCCATATAGCATTTCCTTAGGTTCAAGGTGTATTGTTATGACTCATTTATTGATTCTTAGCTACATTGAATATTTTCTAACAAACATCATTTACCTCCCCGTTAGTAATTTTAATTATATCCATATTTCGATGGTATTTTTAAATGAATTACTGCATAATAACTTAGTAGTGTTGTGTCCATCTACCAAGTACATTTTATTAGTTAACATTTGCGAAAGGATATCTCTTACACATGAGTCTCACGTTATCTACAAAATATTTACGATTTCAATTTTAACGCATAGATCACTTCCATCCTTATATTACTAGCCAAATTGTAAATAGTGAAATCAACTCATAAAAAACCATGAATTTCAACCTACCACCTCTACAAAGATTCATTGAATAACTATATGATATGGTAGGGCTTCTATATACTCACCATGCTTAATATTTACTTCTCACGAGGTACACCATATAAGGATCCCACCTTTAATGCTACTTTACACATCTTAAAATGTTAATCTCCATTTCTTGGTTTAAGTTATAGGAATAATGGATGGATGGTATTTCTTTATTTATCAATATTTTCATATATTACTTTGTTTTGATTGTGACTTGAAATTTTAGGTACCATTTATCCATGTTTCTCTCTCTCTCTTCTCTTTTTTCTCTTTTTTTTTTGGTTTAACGCATATATTAAACATTAATTGCATGCTTCTATAATTTTATTTTATTTCATAATTGATCATTTCTCGCTTTTTACTATGCATATATTTGTATCATTATTTGCATTATTTTGTTTTTAAAATAATGTCATTTTCTACATTTTCCCTACTATAATTATTAAGCCATCCTAATTATACTAATTTGCTTTACTATTTTATTATACTTTTCCAATGTATATTATATTATTTGTTGTTTGAAAATCATATCTTAATGGTAGTATCTCTTTTGACTTTTTCCACGAATTCCTTTTTGGCTCTTCAAAATTTTCAATTGTATAATTTTTTCCCAGTTTTGGAAACCTTGACTTAATACTTACATTGTATTAATATATTTACCTTAGTCATTCACTAGAAATGGTTTAGTACAAATTTTCTTAATTTTGGAAACATTGTTATTTGATTATGAGTCTGTTATCTAATTATGAGTTGTAATTTAATTATACCAGCATAGATCCATTCCTAAATGGAGATCTATTAGAGGCATCCATCAAGGGTCTAAGATTACACTAATACCTTCTCACATTGATCTACAACCATGACCTCTTTACACTTCTACACTATGAAGATCAAAACTCTTAATTACAAGGAACGTTCAAATATTTAAACCTTGAGATTATAACTATTTGATTCCTAAGTCATTTCGTTTATTGGGGCAACCCAAACATTTGTGATTAATATTGTTTTTACATAGCTACTATTTATAGGCAAAGGTTCATGGTTTGAATAATTTATCACAAATTGGAAAAATCAAACAGACGTAATGCAATATAGATTTCTCTCGCCTATAACATTTTAGTCCCCTACAACATTATGGTAGATCCCACGCCTTCTATCTATTAGAGTATGTATAGACTCAGTGTTCATTGAAGAAGCTAAAATGCATGATTCATGAAACTTCTTCAATATCCTCAAACACTACATTGTGTTTAGGTTTTCAATATAAGGGCTATCATATATTAGTTGAACCAACCATCATGTATTAGTTGAACCAACAATTTAACCTTTCCATACTACTAACCTCAAACCAAAAATATTATAATTGATACAATTATTATACCTTTATAAATGAGGATCGTGATTACTAATGTGTAGCTTTTTTTTTAAATAATATTTATTTTTCAAAACTAATGTTTAAGTGTCATTCTAATATCATTGTAATAACATTTAAATATAATAAAATATATATTTATACAAAATTAACTAATTCATTAATATATTATTAAATGTTATGGATTAAATATATGTAAATAAATAACGTTTTAAATAATTCTGAATACCATGTTCTTACAAATTCCTTTTTATATATATGTTACAAACTTATATATTTTATTTTAAAAAAAAATATGCATAAAATATAAGATTGTTAATAAATATTATAAGATTGTTAATAAATATTGCTGGAAAGTTCTTTTGGTGTTTGAAGGCTAAGCTTTATAGTAACTGTACAGCTCTACAATTACCAAAGATATGTAATCATTTTTTAATTTTGCTTTAGGTTGCAACTTTATTATTAATCATTCTCTAATTTTGCTTGAAGTTGTAACTTTATTATTGTATAGAAGACCATAATAAAATCAAATCCATTATAAGAGAATTTATTTTAGTAAAAAGTAATTACATAATTTTCTCTATATAAACAATTATTATTATTATTATTATTAAAGTAAACCTTTAAAACCATTGTTATTCCTAATACATACTCCACAAAGTAAACATTGTTTCAATTGATATATATTTTTTTTCCATGTCATATTTTGCAAACTTCCAAATATTTTATGTTAAAATTTTATGCCATGTCAAAATCCCTAGTGCAAATACTAAATAGTAAATGCAATCATCTGTAAAAAGTCGTGAGAGTTTTTTTTCACACTGTTTATCCTTACCCTCACACTATTGAAAAATTATTTTTACCAAAGGTAAACAATGGTTATCCTTTTAAAGTCTATGAGAATAATTGGAGATAGTATTATATATATATATATATACTCTAAGAGTACAGTTGGTGAGTGACTATTTTGGGTGTGTGATAACTGGCACTCAAATTGCCCCTTGTTGGCAACGGAAAATTTTTCAGCGAGGCACAGTTCCATCCCTTCTTGTTATTTTTTTGGAATTTTGTGGGTAGACAGCAGAGGCAAAGTAGGGAAAGGAAAAAGTATCACCATCAATTCAAGAGCGAGATCGTCGATACCCAGAAGCTTCAAAGCAAACAAATCCAATTGTGGAGTTGCTGGCTCGAGCAGTTTCAGTTCCAGCTTACATACTAGTGCCAGTTCAAGCAGCATATCTCGTTGCGGCACACGTTTAGGAGGAAAACGTAGCCCCAGATCAATATGGAGTTCGATATTTAGGAGCAAATCTAGGTCGTCATAAAATGGACAAAAACCCCTAGGAGCACAGTTCTATGGCATAGTTCCACAGTAAATGGAGTGGAACTACGATTCCACAAGTTTTTACAATAGAATCTAGGAAACAAATCACCAAAAAAATGAGGCGATTTGAGTACCAGTTATCCCACGCCACTATTTTGCACTGAAAGTGTGTATAATTTGATCACATGAAGACTAGCATTAAATAGATTTTCTTTCAACATTCCATCATTTCGAGCATTTAATAGATTTGCTTTCAACATCCCATCATTTCAAGGAAAGACAAAATACCACCCTAAAATGTGCCATTGACAAAACTAAAAAAATTCATTTATCCTCCAGAATAGGCAATTGGTTGTTCTTTCTCTTAATTTACTGTGCGCTAAATCATATAATATTATCTTTAGGTCACACCAAGAGTGTGAGGCACGTGGAAGAAACCAGGACTGGTGCTCTTATGTTATTGGGTTTTAAAATAATATGTGTACTCCAAGAGTGGAGATATCCTAGTTGACTCTACTCAAAATTTATTAACATTGTCATTTTTAATTACAAGGAAACATTTTATAATCCTGCTGCATTTTCTCTCCTGTGTTTATATATATTTATTTATTTATTTATTTTACAGTATTTATTAGTTCTAAGTCTCTTTTTCCTCTCCACTAAGCATGCTATTCCCAAACGTGAATTTGTTAAAAATACTGTATATAATAAATGTATATATAACTATGTGATAATAATAGTGTACACGATGTATAAAATATACATAATAAAAGAATAAATTTCCTTCCTTTTTTTTGAATTTGGTATCGATTAAGTTTTAATTTGAAATATTGTATATACTTTAGAGGATAAGGGAGAAAAGCTATTTATTTTCTACCATCTAGAAACGCATGATGGATTGAGTCAAGTTTTTGTTTACATATCTGAATAGATCTCAAGGGGAGCATATCCCTTTTACTAGTTATAAGCAGAATGGAGGTCAGATGGACGGTACCTAAAGAAGTGTAGGAAGAGAGAAGTTGCATATTCTGCAATAAGGGTGTGGTAGAGACAGGGTGGCACTTTTTTGTGGAATGTGCAGCCTACGAGGATATCCGCATTCAATAGCTTAAAGGCTGACAACATGCACCATCTTTGTGAAGAAGATAAGATCAACCAAATTGCAAGTCTTCTAGTCAAGATTTACAGCAGAAGATCCGACATGGAAAAGAGTATGGAGAGGAGTTAGGGTTGTGGTTCTTTTGGTCCCTTAGGCTGCTCAGACTTGTGGACGTTATTAAAATCATTCATTCATTCACAATAGTGGCTATCTATATTAGATTAGTGCCCACTACGTCAGGATATATGGCACCCGATGGAAGTTAATTTGCAACCTCAATAGCCATCCTGACCCACCGAAGAAGTCAATTCTATTGAGGAAAAAAAATCCGCAATAGTAGTAATAAGAAGAGAAAGCTACATTCAAAAGAAAAGCCCCATCCATTCATAGGTTAAGTGTGGCTAAACTTGAGGATTGTTTTTTTTGTTTGTTTGAGGTCGTAGGAGATCACAACTAGCCAATAAGACTTGGGCTCACCTCTAATTCAACATGTTGGATGGTTTGGTAAAAGGGGTAGATTTTATTCAAAAAAACGAATGATGAAAATGGTGCATCCCGAGATGACCAAATGCCTCCAATATCTCTTTGGGATTTCTCTAGCAAACTTTCTTGTTTTTCATTAAATATTTCACACTCAATTTACATACATATTATCAGTTCGTCTTCAGACTGCAAAGATCATCACTGATATTAACACACTTGAAGATCAGAAAGATTTTGATCCCAAATGTTCGCTCGAAGCACAGAGGGAGAGCATACACTACTGAATTCTTACAGACTCTTTACACTTGAGATATCTTCTTTTCATACGCCAATTCGCACTAAGCACGAGCAGAGAGGATACACGGACCTCAACTCAAATATTTGCAAAGCTCTCATATTGCAAAAAACCGAATGCCTAAATGAGAGCCTTGGAGACTTATTTATACAAAAACTAGTCGGTGGCTCGGTGACTCTAGACTGACAACATTCAATCAAAAGTAAATATTCGGGGCGGAGTGAGGGGACAACCACATCCGTTATATCATCCCTTAAGTGGTCTAACAGACATATGGGGACCCAAATAAAGTACTTTAGATGGAATTTAAGACAGAATTAGGTTGACTTGCCTTTTTAAAACAAAGAGACATACATCTGACAACATAAATTAAAATTATTACAATGTGGAACCTATTAAGGCGGCCCACCATGCCTTTAAATCAATCATCGGGGTCCCACCCCTGCATACGGATACAGTCTGACAACATAAAATAAATTATTACAATGTGGAACCTATTAAGGCGGCCCACCATGCCTCTCAGTCAATCATAGGGGTCCCACCCCTACAGACATATACAGATCTATCAACCATCATCGAGATCCACTCCACCACATGGACAATCAAAAGGATTGTCGTCAAAATCCACGGGTTCATATGGCATAATGTATGGGTAGAGAGTATAGTCAAAGCATTGATCAACATCCGACCCAAACATAACCTGGTTATTTCCACACATAAAATTTCCCTGAAAAGTTGACTCCATTCTATAATTAAGAGGAATCCTTCTGGTGTGAACTTTGCTGTCAATTCTCTTATCGTCTTGATCTCTTTTGATGAACTTCTAGGTTGTATAAACAGTATGTTCAAGCGGCGTATATCTTCCTCCAACGTGTCGTAATTTAAATTTGAACCACATGTGGTTCTAGTCTGCAACCTGCATATCAACTTGAAGGTGGAGAATGAAATTAGCCCTTCGATGAACCCAATCTTTTCTTGGAAAAAAACTTATCCAAAAATATTTCAGTCCACACTGACCATTTATTGTTGATAAGATTTGACAAGTCTGCACATATAATTATCTCGCATTCTTCTCTGCAGAATTGAAGAATAAAGTTATATGTGGTCCAGGTAAGATCACCATGTCCCAAGTCGACATACCACATATCTATGCCTTTTTCTTCATTGTAGTCTATCCAAACTTCTCGACAACCAATTAATTTGTCCTGTGCCTTTTCCAGACCAAGAAAGGCATATTTTTCCCATTTCTCCAAAATTTGGAGTTGAAGTGGAGATTCTTGGATTTGTCTTATGAGAGTTAAAGATAGAAACTTCTCAGCCTCTGTTCTGTTTGCATGCTCCAAAGATTATTGACGCTCTTCTGGTGTCAAGGATTCATCCCATGGCTTCAAGAACAAGTCTGCTTGAGAATGACTAAGTGGAGATGGAAATAGCCTTGCTGGACTCTTTCCTTTATCTTGTTGTGAAGAGCTGGGGCAAAGCTTGAGTATGGAACTCTTCTTTGGTTAACATATCAGCAACACAATTAAGATAACCAAGCTTATAAACAATGTCAAAATCAAAATTATGTAACCATAAAAACCATTTTAAAATCCTAGAACTGTTCTCTGCCATAAGATTTTCATTCTTTAAGATCCCAGGCATTATGTTAGGAACCTGTGTCAACCCTTCTCTTTACTTTGTTAGTATATTATTGTTGGACGCATATGCTTTGTAAGTCATCCCATAGTATTTGTTGATCCATAGTTTGTATTAGCCCATGGTATTGACCCATAGCATTGGATGCATATGCTTTGTAAGTCGTCCCATAGTATTATATATCCCATGGTATTGACCCATAGTATTGGGCATAGACTTAGTATATAAGTGTGTGTTGAGGCCAATGAAGGTACGGTGAATTTATTTGTATTGAGCTTGCTCAAAGGAGGTTGCCCCCTCGAAGTGGCCTGCGATCAATAAAGCGATTATGAGTTCTGTTATTTCTGCTATTTCATTAATTAATTGTTGCAAGTTCTTCACATCTGGTATCAGAGCACTTTCTTGGGCTCATTGGGTGGAATTTCTGCCAAAAAAAAATTTCTCGCATCTGTTGCAGGTTTGGATCTGAGAATAATCCCTATCCGCTTAACTGTGGGAAGTACTTGGGCATAAGCCCTAAAACTCATTCTGAGGAGTACCACAAGAACCCCAAAGTAGTTGGCCCATTGAGAGGACCTTTCAGCGAAAAAGGCAATGACCCCAACCTGATTGACTAGTTCCCACCCGTGTGGTAAACCAAGAGTTGTCGTTTGTGGCAAAGCGGTTATCATTTTTACCTGAGACGTGGAGTGAGGGGTACTGCACCAATACTTAAGCCGTCAGACAGCATTGGTGGCCGAGTGAATCTCCTGAATCGTTAGGCAGCCGAGAATACGGGGTCCATATCTATTTTCAACTGATAAATCACAGATTTCCTCTGTCCAGAACTGTTGTCGATCACTTCCGCGTCGTTTCAAATATATCTGTTGTCAATCCCTTCCGCGTCGTTTCAGATCTATCTGTTGCCAATCCCTTCCGCGTCGTTTCAGATCCATCTATTGTCGATCCCTTCCACGTCGTTGAAGCTCCATCTATTTCCGATCCCTTCCGCACCGTTGCAGCTCCATCTGTTTCACTCTGTTTCCCTTGAAACTTCCCTGACACCCCTGTAATCCCATTCTGCATCTTTCATTCCTGAGGACCCTATCCCAAATTCCACTTCCCAAAGCCATAAATCCCACATTTATCTATTTTTAGGGTTTGCCATAACTTCTTTAATTTTCACCCAATCGCCTTCAAATTTTGCCACCATGTCCATTCCCTATTTCTGCTTCTTTGTCCATCTCTAACAAATTTTCCCATTCTTTCACCCCACTTTTGAAATTCTCATTTTCTTGCTTCCCTGTCCATTTGAAAGTGTCCAAAACCTAGTCAAACCCCAATTGCCCATCAGATTTTTTCCCAAATCCAAATTTCCCTCTACTAAATCAACTTCTGTTTGTATTTTTCTACCCATTCAAAAAAAAAAAAAACTCCTAGTTATGGTTGTCACCCACGCAGGAGAAAAAACCATATAGGAAGCACTTGCAGCCATCCAAACCAAACTCCAGGATCTGGATGAAAAATTTCTCAGGCTCCATCTTGAGCATTCATCCATGAACAACAAACGACAGTCTGAGTCTTCATCAGACAAAGGGTTCTCTCCTTCCAGCAATTTTTGTGGGCCGAAGCTTGATTTTCCTCGCTTCAATGGTACTAATCCAACTAGATGGATATACCGGGCAGAACAATATCTCAGTCTGCATAATACTTTTGATGTCCAAAAAGTTCCACTTGCATCCTTTCATTTGGAACAAGAAGCACTTCAATGGTACCGTTGGTACATCAAATCTCATCACGAGCCAAACTGGACAGATTTTTGCCAACTCCTTTTGCAACAATTTGGTCCTAGTGCTTTTGATGACTTCACAGGAGCACTCACTAAACTTTGCCAAATTGGCACGGTGAGAGAGTATCAGACAGAATTCGAGAAACTGGCCAATCACACAGAAGGATTGTCTGATGAATTCTACAGAAGTTGTTTTATCAGTGGTCTCAAGGATGAAATCCGCTCAGAGGTCAAAATTTTCTATCCCAACACAATGATGGAAGTCCTAGGCTTGGCTAAGTTGGTAGAGGACGAGATCGTAGCCCAACAACACTCCAAGCCCACCTTTGTTCCCTTCAGAAATATGGGTTCCCAAAGACTTCCCATCACGCCAGCTCCTCGACCAACTCCTATCAAGCATTTGTCTGAACCAGAGATGCGAGCATGCAGAGAAAAAGGGATTTGTTATAATTGTGATGAGAAATTCACTCGGGGAAATCGATGTGTTCAACAAAATCTCTATCTCTTGGATGTGGATTCTTCGCCTGCCTCTGAAATTCGTGAAGAAGCTCCAAATACAATGGATGATCAGGTCGACATTCAGGAGCTGCCTATTGACCTCCGTCTCAGGAAGACCACCCAGAGATATCTCTCCATGCTTTAGCCGGAATCACCACCCCCCAAACAATGCGGGTCAGTGGTTACTTCAAGAAGCTTCCTCTTACAATACTCATTGATTCTGGTAGCACTCATAACTTCATTGACCCTCAGATCGCCAAATAGGATGATTGTTTGTCCATCCTTGCTTCAACTTTGAAGTCATGGTTTCCAATGGGGGCACCTTACCTTGCAAGGGGAAGTGTCACAATGTGCGTATCTCTCTGGAAGATTATAACATGCGCTCTGACATGTTGGCCTTGTCCTTAGCCGGATGTGATGTGGTTTTGGGTGTTCAATGGTTACGCACTCTTGGCCCCATTTTATGGGATTTTGCTGAACTTTGGATGTCGTCATCAATTCACATTGCTTGGAAAAGGTCCTTAAGAATAATTCACATGGTGTCATCGCTCAGCTCCATTCCATCCAGATGCAGCCATCAACGGTCTCCACTACTTCCTTTGATAGATATGCAGGTGTCTTTGCTGAACCAGTGGGCTTGCCGCCTTCAAGAGACCTTTTTGGTAAGAATTTAGCCGCATCTACATCTTAGAAGGAACTGATGGCTATTTTGCATGCAGTATAGAAGTGGAAGCCATCCCTATTATGAAATTATTTCTGCATCAAGACTAATCTCCAGAGTCTGGAAAATTTCCTGGAACAATGGGTCTGGTCCCAAGCACACCTGAAATGGGTTATCCAACTCATGGGTTCTGCCCATGCAATCACTTACAAGATGGGTAAGGACAATCTGGTGGCAGATGCTCCTTCTTGCACACTTGATGACCCAGTTTCTCTTACAGCTCTTTCTCTGCTTGTTCCACATTGGTTGCAATCTGATCAACAGGGCTATCCCTTCTATGAACTCCATGCTTCTCCATCGACAGGGCACTATGGGTTCCTCAAAACGTATGATCGGGAACAATGTAACTTCTTTTGGCAGGGACTAGAAATGACAATTCAACATATGGTGGCTGACTGTGATACTTGCGAGGTCAACAAGGGTGAAATGACACTCCTTTCGGGATTGCTCGAACCCTTGCTCATCCCTACACAGATTTGGACAACTATTTCTATGGATTTCCTTGACGCGCTCTGGTGGTACAATACCACATCTAAAATGACACCATATGAAACAGTCTATGGATAGGCACCGCCAGTTCTTCTTCCATACACCCTTAGCAGTTCCCTAGTTCAGGAAATTGACTCGGTTCTTCAAAACCGCGATCAGATTCTTCTCATTCTACAGGACAATCTTCACATGGAAAGAATTCGACTGAAACAACACGTCGATCAGCACTGTTCTGAGTGCCATTTTCACGCAGATGATATGGTTCTTCTTTGTCTACATCCTTCCAAGCAATCCTCCCTGAAACTAAAAAGGCGCCAGCTTCTCTTTCACTCTATCACAGAGGCATTAATCCAGTGGCATGGAATGCAACCCTCGAATGCTACAAGGGAACCACTCCTTCAGATTCCGCATCAATTTCCACATCTAAAGCTTTGAGGACAAAGCTTTTTCTAAGGGAGAGGTGATGTTAGGAACCCGTGTCAACCCTTCTCTTTACTTTGTTATTATATTTTTGTTGGACACATATGCTTTGTAAGTCGTCCCGTAGTATTTGTTGATCCATAGTTTGTAGTAGCCCATGGTATTGACCCATAGTATTAGACGCATATGCTTTGTAAGTCATCCCGTAGTATTATATGTCCCATGGTATTGACCCATAGTATTGGGCATAGACTTACTATATAAGTGTGTGTTGAGGCCAATGAAAGTATGGTGAATTTATTTGTATTGAGCTTGCTCAAAGGAGGTTTCCCCCTCGAAGTGGCCTATGATCAATAAAGCGATTCTGAGTTCTGTTATTTCTGCTATCTTGTGTATTTTCATTAATTAATTGTTGTAGGTTCTTCACACATTATTTTCAAATCAGTTCTAACTAGAAACTTTACAGGCTTCAAAAATAAGCGAAAATGATTGACTGTCTTTTTAACAACCAAGATTTCTTTATGGCTGGATGGATAATTGAGTTCTGCATATTTAACTGATCCTGAGGCATAGCCACAAATCTCTTCTCTGCCACCATGCTTTTCAATTATAACTCCACCCCATGAATTTGTCGAAGCATCTGTTTCAATTACAAGATTACCAGTTCCTTGGGTAAGAGAGAGAGTGGGGAGTTGCTGCACTTTTGTTTTAATTTTTTGGACTGCAGCAGTCAAATATGAAGACCATTTAGGGGGATTCTTTTTCAATCTCTTTTGAAGGATATGAATATCTTCAGCTTGCCCTTTATAGAATGGTCTGATGTAGTGGAGACTTCCTAGAAATATCTGAAGCTGAACTTTTTCTAATATCTGATCCGGGAAATGCGAGAACACCTTTAAGACATGGTCCTGAAGAATTGCTTGCCCTTTGTTTATCTTGAAACCGAGAAACTCGATTTCAGTCTTTTCTGATTTCCATCTTGCTCTTTGAGAGAACAATACCATGCTTTAGTAAACTAAATGATAAAATTCCTGTAAATGCTTTAAATGATCTTGCAAGTTCCTAGAGCATATCAGGATATCATCTATGTAGACTAATACCCATCTATTTTCCCTGAAAATATCCTCCATTCTCTTTTGGAATTCAGAGGGGGCATTGTTTATTCCAAAAGGTAAGACTTGCCATTGATATTGGCCATGGGGAACAATGAAATCAGTCTTAAACCTATATTTTGCTTCAATCCCAATTTGATAGAAACTAGATTTCAAATCAAACTTACTAAATATAGTACATCCAGCAATCCGTTGCAGAAGACTAGCTTTATTAGGTAATGGATACCGAATTTTCTGAGCACTGCATTAAGAGGTTTATAATTCACAACCAGTCTTGGCTTACCTCTTTTAATCTCTTAGTGTTTTTCAACAACAAAGGCTCTGCAAGCACATGGAATCTTAGAGGGTTCAATTAACCCTTTTGAAAGCAACTCTTTAATTTTACTGGCACAAAATTCTCTCTCAGAGGGAGACATCAATCTAGCAGAGGCTTTCATAGCTTTATGTTTTACCAGAGGGTCAAAAGGAAGGGAAACATGGTATTTTTCTTTGGTCCAGAAAGCATTAGGGCTTTCTGAAGTGCAGTCTTTCTCAAGCTTTTCAGAGATATTAGCAAGGGCCTTGTCCTTGTGCATTTCTGCGTAGGCAATGCATCTCTCCATTTTGAACAATTCTGCAATGTTTGTTTTAGACTCATTTATTTTCACGGGGCTTTTGCATTTCAAATGAGCTTCAAAGGATAAAGGACAAGAAACTGGATTTCCTTTTATGGTACATTTAAACAACATCTTAATAGTGTCAAAAGTAACAAGGCTCGCTCTATTTAGGAATTCAGAGCCTAATATACAATTGTCTTTTATATTATCCAACCTATTCAAGGATGAAGCTTCTGTACATCCTTCTATTTGAATAGGAAAGTCTGCTACTCTACCCAAAAGTTGTACAGGGGTACCTTCTATAGCAACTCCGTGTTCTAAAGCCTTCTCCCAATAGAATGAAGGAATTGCACTTCCTTTTGCTAAATTCATCTGACAACCTAAATCAATCATGCAATCTAAATTATAGGGCTTGAACTCTGGAGGACAAAAAGAAACTTGAATGTACATTTTAGGACCTATGAAAAGTCCTAAGGAAGGTTCAAGGAAAAGAGAATCTTCTTTTGAATCTTTATTTTCATGCTCAGGGCTCTTAAGAGCTATGTCATATTGTCGGCACATCTCATCTCCAGAAGACTGATCTTTTTCTCTGACTGTTACTTCAGGCACTCTTTTCAAATCTTCAATTTCCCTTACAAGCATCCTAAGGAAATTCTGTTTTTCTTTGATTTGCAGGCGAAGTAGATTTTCTTTATCTTTTATGAACTTCTTCCTATCCTCATGCTCTGCAGGATAGTGCTTATATAAATCTGTAGGATTGTAGAATGCAGGATGATGGGAAGGAGAGAGTTTACCTTCTTCTGATTGCTTCTCTTTTCCTTTAAGTAATGATAGTAGCTTTTTCTTTTCTTCCTTTAATTCTCCTTTGAGAATATACTCAATAACAGGAATCTCGGATAACTATTGATCAATTGCAACTAATCGGGTTGAGGAGATGGTTTTATTGAGGCAGAAAACATATAACAAGAAAATCAAAGTCTGGAGGTCCCTCACACCCCCCTAAATTTGCTTCTGAGATGGAATCAGAGTCAAAAGAGGAGGAATCAGAATTGGAGGGAGCAAATTTATTCAGATGGATATCAGAATCATCATCAGAAGAACAATCATCATCAGGGAGAAACATAATTTCTCCAAAAGGGTACTAATCTTGTTCACAAAAATAAAGATCCCACCAAGCTGGATCTAGTTGTTGGGAGAAATCCACAAGCTTTGGTTTGGATTTCTTTTGTGGACATTTGCTTTCCCAATGACCTTTATTTCCACAAATAAAACATTTTTCTTTGCCTGTTGGCTCAAACCTTTTTCTGACATAAGCTTTCTTATAGAAAGGGTTTCTAAAAAATTTCATATAATACTTGTGAGTCCTATGCTTGTAGGCTTTGTCAGGATGATATCTAGGAGTACTTGTATGGAATCCTTTCTTTTTCTTCTTGCAGTGGCAAGATTCTTTTCCAAAATGCCCTCTATTGTAAGCACCACAACCCCAATCAGGCATTTTTGCAACATCTTTACAAAAACTAGGAGAATACATAGATTGGTGCCTTTTGAAATCCCAACTGACTCTCTTTTCTAGGCAATGCTCTTGCCAAGTTTCCATGATAAAAGCATGGCGCTGTGCTAATGAGAGTCCGTGAAGATTAATCTTCTTATCTTTAAGAAATTGTTCCACAACATCTGGAACATGACCAGGAAAACTTCTAGTTTCAAGTATGTTGGTTCACCAGATTTTCCAGAAGATAACAAGGTTCTGCATATAGCAGAAGTATTTCTCACTTTGACTCAGGTCACAAATTCTTGCAAACATGAATAAAGAAGCTAGGTGCTCATAGTCTTCTTTATCGTTAGGGCCATAGAACTCTTTTCCCAAAGCATGCAATATCTTTTGATGTGCATCATCAACATTCAAAATCTCATCTTTTTCTTCTTGTGGTAGCCACCGCCACCATTCATGTGCTAAAATGGATAATCCAGCTATCAGCTGTAAAGCTAATTGCTGATCGGGAATATTTGAATCTTAGGTCTTTTTATATAAAACCCATTGGCCAAGAAGTTGTATGGCTGACTTTATTTCTACTCGCGACTGAAATTGGATATTCAGAACGGGTTTCTCAGGCATCTGTGACATCAGGTTATTCATTCCATTTATTCCAAAATGGAATTTGTGAGAAGGAGCAGAAGAGGCATCTTGCATTTCTAAATCAAAAGTGGGAGGAGGAGGACCTAGAAAGGAGGAAGAACCAACTTCATGGCCGACCCCTGACCTATGCTGGGTATCTTCTGTGTGAGAGGGGAATTTAAGCATAGCCATATATCTTTCAAGTAATGCCTTAGGCATTCTATGGAATTGACTTACTAAGCTTTGTATTTCTTGGAATTCTTCTTCATCTTGAACAAACTTAAAATCTGGTCTTTCATCCTCATCTTGGACACTCATCGTACCAAACGAGTAACTTTTAGAGTGTTGTCATTGGTGTCCTTTTAGTGCAAGATCCATTGCTGCTTAGCTGACCGAGACAGTTTTCTTTTTCAATACTTGAGTTTTGGTCAAAAGCATACCCAATACATTCATCCTTTTCTCTGTCTTGTTAAAGGCTGTATTTATTGCATTTTTTATCTCTTTTGTATCATACAACAAATGATCCAGAAGGTCTAGTTTGGTTTGGACCATTGATATCTTATCATGCTCATCCTCCATTGTTTTCTTTATCTGAATGATATCCATGGCCATATCATCCAGATTCTCTGTTGTGAGATGTTGTTGCAAATTTCCATAGTTGGAAACCTTTATTTCATCTGAGACAGTTTCAGATGGCATAGAAGATTTATAGGGCATGAATTCTTTTTTAATTTGTCCATCAGTTGAAAACTGTCTGAAGGGAACCTATAGGAGATCTCTTCCAGGGAAAAATGACCTATCACCTTTAGACGATGTGATTTCCATACCATATCCATTTCTAGGTAAAGTTGAAAACATATAGAAACTCGAGAGTTCTCTATTCTGATTATGTTTTAATCTCTGGAGTATTTTCTTGCAGGCTAGATAGTCTAAGTGCTGACCCTTATGTTCAGTGTCATAGACCCCTGAAAAGGATGGCTGAAATGAAGTAGAAGAAGCAGGTTCATGCCTATTTGACTTAAAATCAACATTATCCACAGAAGGGGTCCTAAGAAGAGGAGGAGTAAAACGAGGGGCGGGATGGCCTTCAGGGATTCGGATTTGGTATCAGAGCCAGCACCAGTTGGCCTTTTGTGTTGTAAGTCTCAGCATTTATATTTTGATCTTCTACTATATGAGTTCATGTATCTCTGCATTTTTGTTATGTTTACAGTCTTTCATCTGTTTCCTTATCTTTCACAGTTGTGTGATGTGCATGTGGAGTCGAACGGTACGAAATCGACCAATTCTCTATTAAGTGAAGTACAGAGTTTAGTGATGTACCATTTAGCGTGATCTTCGTTTACTAAATTGAATGTTAAGTTCCTGAGAATGTTGAAGACCTAAGCAGTGAGACCACTGATGTGCTTAATCGCTTTACTATGAAATTAATTTTATATTTTTATTTTTGGGACACCTGCAAATTTTTTTTTTGTGCATAGGGTGCGGTCCTCTGAGGTATCATGATTTTAAGAGCTTCCAAGCATGGAAACATTGGTATATTTGGATCAGAACATTCACACGACATGTTCTTGGGCTCCATTAATTTGGGCTTTGAAGGGAAATCAATTCATAGAGATTGAGAGTATATTCATAACCATTGAATGACAAAACCTTGGGCAGACCGTAGAGATCAACCACTGTATTAGGTGGCCTAGTTATTTAACATCGTAGGAAGAAACATCCTAATTAAGTTGTTAATAGAATACTTTGTTATCGTAGGGAAACATTAGTTCGGTAGCTAAAGTGTTACGTGGAGTTATTTCCACGCCTAGTTGTTGTAACCCAAAGAATTATTTTGTTGTTTGGTAGTTCAAAATGGTCCCAGAAATAAAATATATAAAGAAGGGATATATAAAGCAACTTGAACTAGAAGGCATCAGATGACTGCATACCATAGATGAAGAGCTGACTTGCGAAACCAATGAAGGGCTCCAACAACTATCTCCTAAAGGTGAAGTCTACCGCAGTAGTTGGCAGAGGATGTAGATAAGCAAGGGGAGACTTTTAACCCACTAGGCAGTGCCTCCCTAACGTCTAACCATTACCCATAAACTAGGTCAGAGAGCAATAAGGTAGGATTCTTTTATCTCATTTCAAACAACCATCAATCCAAGCATTTCAGCGCCAATCAAGTTCCCAATATCAAATGTCAAATGCGTTGGGAAGCCACTGAGTTCTTAATCTGTTCCACGCATATCCAATTCAAACCACGGTTAAAGTTGTTCACATCACCTGCGATTTCTAGGAACATAAGTTTGATAAGAAGTATTTCAAATGTCAATATCTCCTTAATATTAACAAGATATTTGTAATGGATTTGGAGCAATGACAAGGTTCGGTTCCTTCTACAATAAGATCAATTGTAGCAGTCTTGCGTACAAAATGATTCCCAATCTTACAATAAATGAAGCCTTGAACATGTATTTAATTAAAGCTTAGGGGTTCGTTCTTCTGTCTATTAGAGACTTACATATATGATTCTGTTGTATAGCTAGTTCCAGATGTTTGGAAATTTGTTCAATAGGGAAATGAGGCAAGTCATCAATCGGTGCGATATTTGTTCAAAACTGAGAATATTTATGTTTAGAGAAGGATATACATTAGATATTTGCACCACGAGGAGATCAAGCAACATGATAAATTGATTTTATGTTTCATTGGAGTGTATTTTCTTGGTTCTATTATGTTAAGTTGCAAATGGCCACATCTTTTTCTATATCCTCTTCTCTAAGTTTTACTTCATTTTTTTGGGGGGGTTGTTTATGTAAAGCCATTGGAAATAAAACATATCAGTACCGTAAAAACTATGAAAGTTACAACTAAACACTATCATTATTGAAAACTCAAAATTCTCTATTTATTCCTTCTTAATGTCATGTAGACCCTTAAGGTTTCTAGTTTTTTAACTTGGCTCTAATACCATGTGTAATACCTCTAAAGGGCATTAAGAAATTTAATACAATCTAATTTTAACATCTATTTTATTTCCATTTTCGAAATGCATAAGAGTGTTAATACAAGCTCAAATGGTGGGTTTTTAATGGTATAACTAAGGAGCATATAAGAATCATGTAACCATAGCAGCATATAAACAACATATAAGCATTTTACAATAGCATATAACAAGTTTTCAACATTATATAAACAATTTGAAATCACAAGAAAAATACCTCGATATAAGAATCATGACGAAGTCCAAACTGGAGCAGGATTCCATCTTCATCTCGGGTTACTTCTATCTTCGTTGCCTAAAGTGGAACCACGGTTTTACCTCCCAGCCAACTAGGGGCCTAGCTAGCTCCCTAGCCCCAGGAAGCCATCCAAAAGGCCTCCTGGCCCTCTATGCTCGAGACCCCCAGAGAACGGAACAGTGATGCACTAGTAGACTATGTATCAAATCTTCCAAGAGTTCTCAAACTCTTCCAACTCTTCCAACTCTTCCAAACTCCTCATGCCCCAAAATTATCCTTCCTAGAATACTCTCACCAAAATAATATTCAAGAGAAAAGAACCCCCCTCCTTCCACTCTCAAGTCTACTATTTACATCAATAAATTCCAATAAAGTAATAATCATCAATCAATAAATTATTTTTCTCCAAAAAATAGCAATTTGATTTAAATAATTAAAATATTAATAAACATGGTTGCAAAGTCTCACTTTTCATGCTTCCATCTTAAATGCAACTATGACAACTCTTTGCTAAAAATTTGTGCAATCCTATCTATCCATTTATTTATATTATCCTCTCATACATAAGTCAAAATAAGATATTTTCATATACTATATTTTACTATGACATATGTTATATTATATGAATATAATCATATATATCATTCAATAATCCAATCAATTTATATAAATCTAAAACATATTTAAACAAGTCAACAAACTCATACTTTCAACACACAAGTAATGCTTTCAACAATTAATCAACCAAGTTATTAATAGCTAATATAATCACATTAATTTATCCATCGATCGACCAATCATAGTAATGTACTCACAAATTGGAGTATGCATGGCCGGTGCACATGTCTTAAGCGTGGGTACTAATAATCACATTTAATGCTCCTAATAGATCATTATTACATGCTCGCAAACAACATATAGAAGAACAATTAAACAATGCATCATTCATACAGAAGCAATAAGACAGAATTATATAAAACATAATTATGAAATCAAGCATATAATCACTATGGTTAATAAAAATCAAGAACACCATCCAATCCATCATTGGTCCCATCCATCCCATTAGTACTCCAACCCCCTAATCACCACTACTTCCATCTCCTGACCTCACCATCCCATCCTCTGATACAATATATTGTGGCATCGACTGCACGACCTAACCACATATAGAACCCGTAAGCAGAAGTGTCGATCGACTACATCGACCAAGCTTCCCCAGCAGACATCCGCTAGTCGTCATCACACATCTAGGGGAGCGTGCACAGTACAACCCTCCCACGACTCCAGGTTTCGGGGGATAAACGGTGGGAAATTCCTCCACCTCCCCTGATAGTACTAGGGTCAACACCCTACATCAACCATATTGTGCCATCACTATTCTAAGGTGTCCCATCAAATTGAACAACCACTTTGGGCAAGTCACGGCTCCTGTCAAAACTCACATTCACCCACAAGTCATAGAAATATTGGAATTCACAATTAAATAGCATGAAATTTGATATAACATCATTATACTCCTCATGTTCAAGACATATCATGCCCCTTGGCACTATATGAATATGCATATCTCATAGCCAATCAACATGTGGAATAGTCATCATTAACATGAAACATATATTGGTAGTACGGCTACCGTTACACCAAAACCCACAGGTGATTGGTAAACTCACCACCACTAGATTTCAAGGATTCACGAGAGGCGATTAGTCCCTTGTTGCGATACACCGGGGAGCGCTGACTACTTGCGATTTCGTGCAACAATCTTCCCCTCACCGCGAGCCGAGTGTGTATCGAACTCGTGACCTCTATCTATGATACCAATTGTTGGTAGTACGGCTGTCGTTACACCAAAACCTACAGGTGATTGGTAAACTCACCACCACCAGATTTCAAGGATTCACGAGAGGCGATTAGTCCCTTGTCGCGATACACCGAGGAGTGCTGACTACTTGCGATTTCGTGCAACAACATATATATAGCCATACCCAACTCTTTCAAGTGTTAATCCATATCACTAAAACGACATTTACAAATAATCATGTAAGTACTTTTTTCAAACAACGAAATTAGCATTCCACATATGGATATTCTATATTCAATTTGCGTGTTCAATATGAAGTAACACATTCATTGCCATTAATAAATTAAACAGTAAATCCCATTTACCATACAACCTCAAGGGAGTCCACATGTCCACATAACAATCATCTTAATCAATCGAGCAAATACAATGCTAAGCTAATTCACATTAGAGTTTTTAATTAATGACTGTCAAAATGTGGGGAGTTACACCTAAAATGAATGAAAATGGTTATAAATAATGAACATAAAAACACATCGTCACATTTGGTATCAGAGGCTAAATTCATATTTCTCAATTTGAACAAAACACTAAGTATAAAAAAGGGGTTAAATTGTTAGTAAATATTTTACAAGGTTTTACTTTATCCATTGATGAGTTCTTCATAGTGAAATGTGATAGTAAACCGTATTGAATCTCCATGTTAATGCAAAGTAGTAAGTGCACGTGTGATAGTAAATCATAGTGAATATTCGTGTTAATGAAAAGTAGTACGTGCATGCATGCATGATTTCTTATTGTTATATCTTCGTATATGTATTTTATCACTAAACTTGTAATTCATGATAGTAAGTGCATATTTTCCAGCCATGATATATATAGCCATTTCCAATAAATATGTTTAAAAAATTATAGATAGTGGAGAAGTCGCTTTGTATGGAATTTACAAGGGAGTAATATCTTTTACTAAGATTATAGTTTATTTGTTGCTCATTATGTGGTGAAAAATATATATATAGCAAGTTGACAAATATAAAAAGTAAAGGTATACCATGGAGATAATTTGCATGATTAATTAAGATATTAAGATGGAGATAAATTATCAATTTCCTCATTTAATTAAATATCATTTTAAGGATACATTTAAGATCTGAAAATATTTAATGGAGTTAGTTTCTTTTACTCTATTTAATAAAATCCTACATGTTTTATTTAAAGGGAAGGAACACCACCAATAAATATGAATATTTAAGGGAACATGATTGTATTATATAATTGCCACATTGAATTAGTTCTATAATTGAAGTGGATGATTAAACAAACAAAGAGAGAATAGTTATGCGTAGATTTTCACAACTACCTTAAAACATTATGATTGGAGTGTGTTATGTTTAATCTTGATTATGTTAGAAAGTGATAAAGGATAAATTTGAATGGGTAAATAATGGGTTTAGTGTGATTAATAACCAATGGTTTTGGGTAACCCATGGTGTTTGCCCATGGTTTTAGCCTATGATAATGCTTAAGAATTGAATGTAAAGGTTAAGTAAGTATTTCTTCACTTGTTATTCTCAATCTTTTCTTCTTAGGTATAACCAAAACATATGAAAATGTAAGTATTCTTAACCTTTTTTTTCTTAGATATAAATATACCATTTTACTTTAGTGTAAATATTAAAATTAAAAAGATAAGGATTTACACATTCAATAAAAATAGTTAATAAATAATATAATTATAAATACATTGTATTTTCTTATGTTTGAAACTTTATTGAGATCAAATTTGGATTATCACTCATTTAAAAAGGTGAGGAATCACTTGGTTTTATTTAAAAATGTATTTATGTGTTTAAAATGATTTAAGAGAATTAATCTTAAGCATAGTTATGATGAGTTAATAGGTTAGGAAGGTCATAGTTTCTTCATGGATGGAGAAAATTGGAGAGTACATGTGAGTAATCATGTGACACAATCAATTAATTTGACAATAATAATAATATGTCCATTTAAGTCTCAATGTCACTATGCAATGACCAAGTTGAAATGAAAAACAAATGAATTGGGATTCTATAAAATGATGTTTTATTAATTTTCTAGGTAGATCTCATAGGAGCTATGGGATGTGTGTAATAGTAAAACAAATACATGTGTGCCTCTTTTTCCTTTTGTAACTCAACTCTACTCTTAAACTCTTGTAATATAATATGGACAAACATGTTTACAAGGAAGCCTTGTGTCTTTAATGTTGTTGATCTCGTTCTTATACATTAGGTACCTAGTCATAGCCATACTCTCAATGGGGAAATACTTGCATATGTCATATTTCCTTAAATTTTGAGATGATTAGATATAAAATTCTTTTGTATTTACTCTTTCTTTCTGCATGATTCTCTAGAGATTCTACAACCCCAAACTTCACATAGTATATAAGATAATATGAGTGACCAAGGTCTCAAAGAAGATTTTTTTCTTATCCTAAAGCCAAAGTTTCATGGGTTTACAATTGTTTCCACATTCATAATAAGCTTTCAACTCTGAGTTTATCATTTATTTAATGTTGTAGTGCTTGTGGAGATCAAGAGGACTCTTCACCATAAAAACAATATCATCAATGTAAAGAAAAATAATGGTGACTATACTAATTTATTATGTTATAGTATTTTAATTTAATTGTTTGATATAAAAAAAATAGAGGTTATAATTTCTCCGAGGATGAGAAAATTTCAAATGCGGGAGAGTGCATGTAAATTATGTGACAAAATCAATATATATAAATCAACACTTTGACCACTCTATATAAGTCAATCATTTAAAAATATTCATCATTCTAAGAATAATCTTGAATCACTTAAATATGAGTTCATATATTGAAAGTATTTATGATTTATTACATAACAAATACATGTGATTTCATGGGTCAATATAATTATTTGGAGATTCTAATGTGTGAATATATGCAACAGCATATTATGGTCAAGTTTTTACTAGTTAAAAGGCACAAGCTTTGTTTCCTATGTATTCATAGTAGTAGTGGAAGCTGTAAGTTTTGGATTATGTGGATCAGTAGTAGTGGAAGTTATATGATTTGCATTTAGTTATGTAATCTCAAAATATTCAATCTTAATTTCAATAGTATTATCCATGATTCTATGCATGTTTCAAGTCTACAAATGAAGTAACACAACTAATACATAGTCAACAATGTATGAAAACAATTTATAATAGAAGATCAATGAGTATCACTCTGAATACCAAGTTGAACCTAAAACTAAGATAATTTCATTGTAGATGTATAGGTTGATGTGCCTAATATAGATATCATTAGAACATGTAGATATTTAGTCGTGACATATAGATCCTTAATTAATGCTTGAAGATATGATTAAGTTGTCTTAATCCCCAATTATACCAGGTAGACATCAGTCATGACCTAAATATATGGTTTATGGACAAGTCCTTAGTTTCCAACTGTGAGCTAATTCTTTTCCAATTATGAAATATGAATTTATTTTTCAGCTTCTAGACTATGTCAAAATTATAGAGAAATTCCAATTTGAAATCATTCGTTAAGGATATGGAGTCAAGTTATTGGTTTATCAAGAGTAATGGATTTAAATTTAAGTTATGCAAAGTAATAATAAATCCAATATCACTTTATTATTTGGTTAAGATATTTGTATTACTATATTTCGACTAATCAAACACTTGTATTAAATATATTAAGAAAGATGTGGATGGTGTCTTTAACAGTTAGGAGATTATTCATTCATCTATTCAATTAATCTCAAATTATTATCCTCTATTCATCATTTTCTTATAAAGGGGTAGGGCACTCTCACCTTTGGAAGAGGTATAATGGTTGAGAGTTGTGTGAATACAATGTTAAAAAAAAGTAGTGTTATGTGAAATTCATAAGGATTATGCTAAGAGTATGCCACAACTTGCTATATTTTCTAATGTATCTTGGTTGATAAAATCATAATAGTTGCACCACTACTCAATGGTCTGCTATTCATACCAAGTCCATGATCCTCCTTTCCATGAATAGAAAATAATTTCAAGAGGGAGCATAATAGTAGAAGGATCTATCTTAGCATGACTGAAAGAGTAGCTAAGAGAGGGGTGTTTTAAATAGTGGAATGAGTGATGGAGATATTTGGAAATTTAAATACAATTGGAATTTATAAGTGGGTTTCATCTTAGTATTATGTCTTAGGTGGATGTTTTCCAATTACTTATTGACTCTTTTTATCTATGGTTCGATGCATTTCATTAAGATAATTGTGTGATGATAGACACATTTAAATAATGGAATTAACTACATGATTGTGTTGTTATTAATTGTTGACTCCACATGAACAAAATATTCATTCAGGGTATGCTCATATCCTAAAAGGAAATGGATTTAGGTAGATGATAGAATATTATATTCTAGTAATGCTACAATAAATAGTAATGTGATGAGGGTAGTACCATATTATGGTAAATGTTGGAATGCTCAAGTTTTTTGAAATTTGTATGTAATTGTAATGATACATTATATGTGATTGTTTTATTCAAAATATACAAATAATTATCAACAATTCTTTTAAGTTGTATGTTTTATGAAATTCATAAGACATGTGTTTTCTGCTTAATAGCTTAATACATGATGTGCGATATATAGTGAAGCCTTGTGAAATTTAGGTGAAGTGTATATTCACCAATATTTAAGATATATATTTAAACAAAAAACTTATGAAAGGAAAATTATATCAAAGTATTTTTAGTAATTACAAGTTGGCGACATTCAAATAAGAGGCATATAGAGGAATAAAACTTGTTAAAATTATGTTTTTGTTCAATCTCATAATACTTTATGGATGTTTGTTGATCTATGATGTTCATGATGATGTTTAAAAAAAATTGAATATTTTTACAATATATTTAATCTTTTTTTAAATATATATGATACTGGATTTTCAATGCAAATAGAGTCAAAGATGATGAGGACATCATCAATTCAAGGAGGGGAGAATGACACGAACCAATTTCCCCATGTGATAATTTATAAATTAAAGAAATAAAGAGATTTGAAAATAAAAGAGTGAAAAGAAAAGAAAATGATATATTGAAAAATAAAGTGAAAAGAAAAGAAAATGATATATGTAAAAATAAAGTTTAAAAGTGAAATTATCTTTGGAATTTCGTAAATAGTGAAAGGGTAACGGGAAAGGACGCTACTTTTTGTTATACAACCTTTCATTTGATATTTATTTAGAAGGAAGGCTAATGTCTAGGGAGGGAGGAAATGATATCTAAGATGAGGCACGAAGGAAAGTAATTATCGGGAGAATTCGAGCAAGAGGAAATCCCTAGCTAGGGATATATTTGGATGAATACTGCTTAGTCGAGAACCAATATATTGAGGCTCTTGTGGAATATGGAACTGCACATTCTCTCATGGAACTCTTTCTCTTGTGGAACTCTTTCTCTCGTGGACCTCTTTCCAAGGCCATAGAGAAGGCAAGAATCGAGAATAAGATAAGTATTTGTGCCTACATTGTTCATAAAATTATAAATATTATTGTTCTTTCAATAATTAATAAGTGAGTATGTACGTTTATATTTAGAAAAATATTATTTATCTCTTCTCTTTCCTAAAATGAATAAAAATGGTTATAAATAATGAAGATGAAAACAAATCGTCACACTTTCCCACCCAAATTATGAACTTAAAAATAAATAAATACATGCGAGACACTTATGTTGATTGGCATATACATGACTGCACTTTGTCATATGTCATATATTAGCATATCATATTATTACTTGACAATCTTTTATGTGTGAATAATACCCATGCTCGAATTTTAGGAATGGTTTATACAACAGAAATCTCCTCTCTTTCATTTTGTTGCTCCAAGTGAGGCGAGGTGCATTTTACTATCCATTGAATCCATTGTGAGGGAGATGTGTAATTTATGTGCCTAACATCGATGTGACATGTGGCTTAAGTTGACCCAATATAATATTTAAAATAAATAAAAAGTAAAATCTCAGAGATGAGACATGCAACATACATACTTATAAATCAAAATATTAAAAAAAAATGCAATGTATAAAAGAAATTTTATAAAAAGAATACCAAAAATTAATTATTATGTATACAGAAACAAACAATAATGTAGACCCATCTTAACTTAAAATATTTTATGCGTTGGAAGATTTGCATTTCAATTTATTTGTTATCCCTTTCAATACTTAATAAATCTAGAATTAAGATGAATTTATGATAACTATATATAAACATGAACCAATTAGCATGGAAATTTTAAGCATCGCATTCTTAAAATTCTATTTGAGAAATTTGAACTTTAAAAAACAAATATCTTAAGCAAGAAGACCATATAGAACAAATACATTTTTAAACAAGTCTAGAGCCACATAATGACAATGTCCCTATGTCTTTAAGTTTAAATAGTCGATAAGGCTATCTTGGTAGACCTTAGGCTAGTGCTCACTCCACACTAGCAATGTGAATCAATAACTCAACTCCTTGTTTGTTAATGAAGCCAACCTACTTCTCATTGGTAATTTAGCATTTAGAGAGTTCATAAATGCCCTTGGTTTCCATAAAGGCATTGTAACATGTTGAACTTTGGTTGTCATTGATGTCAACTAATGTCAACTCATGTCAAAGAGGATGTCAACTGATGTCAAAGATTATTCGGTACTCCTATGATAGTTTGGAAAAGTATACGAAAGCCACTTTGAGGAGGCATATGCGCAAGCAAGATGGAGAAGTATATGGATGCCAATATAAAGAAGTATATCCAGAAGTGCATCCAGAGGTATATCATGCATATCCACTTTGAAGAAGTACATAAGGAATGCATATCCAGTTTGAAGAAGTACATGTGGTACATGAAGCAGGTTACAAGTCCATCCAGTCATAGACCTTCAAGGTACAAGATAAAGTGTTGGTTGGATAGAATCTTGAACAGTGCGCAAGCAATTAAAGAAGTGATTGAACAAAGTTCAAGGGTGCGCAAGCAATCACAATCATTGATTGGATAAGGATCGGGAGTGTGTAAGCATCATGGAACATGAAATGGTTGAACGGTTATGCAAGTCCTAAAAGCATGCAAGTCTCACCAATTGGAGAAATATTTCAGTTATTAAAACGCGCACAAGTACCAAGAAGGGTGCGGCGGTTGAAGTTATCATATGCGCAAATTCCACATGCAATGGTACATCTAAGGCGCAATACCACACTGCAAGGGTTAAATTCCCACTAAGTCGAGGACCATGTATGTGCAAGATCCACAAGAAAGGACACATTAGCAGCGCAGAACATGACATGTGGCAGAAGCATAAACCATGAAGCAAGGAATAAGGAAAGCCACAAATAACTTGTGGACATACAATCCATGCAGAACATGTATAAATAAGAAAGCAAGTTGGATATTTGAATCAAGCTTGATAGAAAGTATGAAGAGCTTGTAAGTAGAAGATACAGATTTATATTCGGGGCATCTCAAGGGCTCATTGAACCAGAACAACATGATCTAGCAGAGAGCCGAGTGCACACAAGCAGATGAATGTAATAGATGATAGTGCATAGAATGATGTTGTAGATCTGTTACGATTGCGTGAAGACAAAAAGGCAGAATGCATAGGATGCGCAAGTGTGTGAGGACCGAATGACAATATCGAAGACAACAAGCAAATAGTCACAGATGTTCTAAGAAAGATCCGCGTAGAGATAGAATTGAAGTATATCTTGTAGTGTGAAATGCGAAGAAGTTTCATTGACGCACGGAGACTAAGTTGATGTGTGCAAAGTAAAGAAGTCCATCAGATGCGCAAAGACAGAGTTACAGTAGAATCAAGTATGTGCATCATGATGAGGATGATCTGAGGCAAGTGCGTTAAACTGAAAGGACGAATCAGATGATGCACAGAAGGTTGCAGATTGTCTGAAGAATGTAGCACTTAAACAGAACGGACACATCTTAGAAGGTGTGCAGTTCCATCAGATACTAGTACACAATATCAGAATATCAAGTTATCAGTTGATGGGAAGTATTAGTCCAAAGTGCAGATGCGTAGTTGCAAAATGAAATATTGACTCTTGGTACAATTTGTAGCAGTTGAAGCAGCACATAGTATATGAAGTGCGACGTAAGTTAAAGTGAAGTATTGAAGTTGAAGTGAAGTGTTGAAGTTGAAGTGTTGAAGTTGAAGTGAAGTATTGTATACATCACAGTGACACCAATTGTACTGCATACAGAAGGTGTGCACAGCGTAATGAACATCAAAAGATCAGAAGTGTGCACATATCGAAATTTTAGGAGAGTAACATCCTATTCTTATATATCTGGGCGGTAGGACAAGGCAAGGAGAAGGTAGTCGTATTCTCCTTCCAGATGGTGTTGGAGAATACAAGGAGTTGGAGCTTCCTTCAGGTCGATGCTTGTAAAACCATGGGGTCGGTGCCTCCTTCCAGTTGGTGTAGGTAAACACAGGAAGTTGGTGCTTCCTCGAATGTAATATTTTCATTATAAAAGAGAATTATGTGGTTTTCTCCCGTTTGGGTTTCCACATAAAATTTATGTGTTTTCTAGTGCATATGTGTTTTTTTTATGTAAGCAAGAAATTTTATATTACTATAGAAACAGTTAGTACATGGAAATCAAAAACCGATGGCCTTGCTGGCTTACAATCTGCACGGTTGCTTGATAAACATTCCTAAATACTCTATGAACTCATTCCACATTCCAACATCAACAAAATATTTTATTCTCGAGCCTATTACAAAAAATTCCTTCCTACACCCATTACATAGCATTGTCTTCAGAAAACCCCATTTTTTTCTAGAAAATATTAATTGTTGGTGTAATGATAAGTAAACTATAGAACATGGGCATAACTATAGATTGTGGAAAATATAGAAAAGGAAATAATATAAACCTGCAGAAACATACACTAATTATTTTTAACCATGGCGACGCCCAAGGAGAAACTTGTTGACGAGGAAGACCCGAGCATAGACATCGGCAATCAGCAGTATCCTCTCCAGAAAAAGGCATCCCGAGGCGTCCAAATCTAGGAGATGAACTCTTTCCACGATCCTACAAAGCATAAGGCCCCGCGTCTGAATTATCATGCACGGGAGGGTAGAGCGGAATACCCATTTTCATGGCGATAAGGTCAATTTTTTTATGCATGAGCCTGTTTTCATAGTAATACTCATTCCAAGCCTTAACCAGTTCAGTGTTCCCTACCACTTTATTCTCCCTTTCCATCAGAATGTGATCCAACAAACCCTTCATGACCTAGTAAGTCGTGACCATGCGGTCATAGGTAGAAATCCATCTGGAAGTCGAGCCCGGATCACTGACCCATTCCACAACTTCCATGTTTACTTTCTCAATTTGCATGGATTTTACCTGGTCCCATAAGTCTTAATCAAACCCAATTAATCTCTTCTTTGATCATGGGGGGGATTCTTTCCATAAAGAATCGGGCCACCTACCCAGCCTTTTTGAGCTCACGAGTAACCCTCATAGAACGACTCCCCCCACTCTTCCTACCCCTCGAATTTTTTCTCCTCGACACCATGAATTATCTCCACGGGGAAAATCTATCTTCCACACACAGAGCACAATATTTCACTAGCGCATAGAGAGGAGTTCTGAATAGCATTTTTCCTTTGGGTTGGAACTTGTCCTCTGAATTTAAAGTATGTCGTCCAATCCACATCCGGATCACCGCAATGAATGAGATGTGTTGTAGTTTTGATCGAAGGGTAATCCTTGCAAATCCACCATCTTTCCTCATTAGATAATCGTAATATGTCCTCCACTCAAGGACCTTGCCATAATCGCTCCTCATAATGATCAGACGGGGGATTTGATTGCTCTCTCAGGCGAAAGATAAATTGGTTTGTACCCACGTCGTCCGGATTATGAAGGATATTATTATTCCAAGTGGTTGATGAAATCACCACATGGGACCTATCCAACTTATTATCCCCTAGCCTCGTGTCCTCCTTAGAATCTCGCGTATGTCATAGGTCCTGGGCCGCCAGATGTGCACAATGATTATCCCAATCGTCAGCCTGAAATCCTGACAACTGACCCTCCATGATTTCTATTTTGTGCTTTTCCCCCACATTGGCTAGGAGATCGGGCACCTTATTTCTATCACGCTTGACGTGGGTAAAGACCCGTGCATGTTTTTCCATTAGGTGCGTCGTGAGCTTTTCCACCTTATATTCCATGCACTAGTTTTCTGCCACCTTTGAAGTCGTTTGTCCGTTCTTAAGCCTCGTCTCCATCTTAACAATAATGTTTGATTCCCCCTCCACTACCATTGGCTCCCATCGTTTGTTGGAAATCAGTCTAAGGCCTTAAAGGAGGCCTTCCAGTTTTGTGGAATTGTTGGTTTTGTGGACCAAAAAACCATGATAGACCCACAAAGTGTCCCTCGACAAATTTCTAATTACCCCCCCAAAGCCAGCAGATCCCGGGTTTCCTTTTAAGGCCCCATCAAAATTCAACTTGAAGTGCCCTTGTGGGGGGGAAACTAAACTAATGGGATGCTGGGGGGAGCCTATTTGGGTTTAAAACATATCCATCCTTGGATTGAAGTGTCTAAGCCCCAGCTTGCCATGATTCTTTTCTCGTGATCGTCCATATCCCAATCTCTTTCATGCCAGTGAGTAACCTTATTGTTTCTTGGGCATGGTTGCTCACTCTGCTCCACACATGTTGATGCGATCGCCTCCTACCTTCTAAGATTCTATTGTTCCTTTCCTCTAGATCTCCCACATGAGGAGCCCTAGGAACATGAGCCAAATTTTAAGAATGATGGGGTTCTAAAAAGCATTCCCATCCCAATTATTGAAGGTTTGATCTAGCTTCCCCCTCACTCCATTTGTTCTTCAAAATATCTCAACTCCACAATCCCATAGAGTTGAAGAGAAGGGGCATGAATCCAACATATAATTCATGGTATCCTCTTCACAACCACATAGGAAGCATCGAAATGTCCCATTGACACCTCGCTTCATCAAGTTTTCTCCTGTTAGAATTCGTTTATAGGAGACCAACCAAATAAAGGTTGCCACCTTGGGCCATGGGTTCAAGTTCCATATCTTCTGCCAATTCTTATTCGACTAGGGTCCTTCATAGTTGAAACAGAGATCGTAAGCCTCCATGGTATTTATCTGGCCCCCTTTGAATTCTAATATGTCTCTCCTAGAGGATCTCTTGAATCTTAAGCATATCTTCCATTGGGAATCTATGGATCCACCATTCTTGGGGATACCATTTGTGAAAATCCACGTTAGCTAGCTCTGCGCTCCAGAACTAGCTAACCTTTATCAATCCCATATCCCTTGCCCATTTTTAACACAATTCTAAATTCGAATGAGTCACTATCTTAGGCATCCGTTTCCAAGAGTCATTCCAGAATTTTGTATCTTCCCCATCAAGGATTTCCCAAAAAATATGGTCTTTAATTATACTTATGTTTTCAAACACAAACGTCCATATATGAGAACCTTGTATGTCCTCGTTAAACTGAATGAGATCCTTGTTTTTCTTATTGCTAGCATACTTGATGTGCCATAATTTTTCCCAAGGTTCCTCTTTGTGTGAAACCCAGTGCCACCAAATTTTGGCTTCTAGAACTTTGTTGTTGTTTTCCGGGTCCCGAAGGCCCAACCCACCCTGATCTTTTGGTTTGCAGATTTTCTCCCATCCAACCAAAGCCCATATGTGTTTGTCTTGGTTACATCTCCATAGGAATTGGCATTGGATGGTTCTAATTTGCTTTAAGATAGCTTTTGGAGATGCCATGGTTGAGAATAAAAATATGGGCATTGCTTGAAGCATAGATTTAACTAACACAACTCTGCTAGCCAGGTAAAGAGGGTCTGTAAGCCCGGTTAGCTAATTTTTTCCTCATCATGTCCAATAGATATTCCCATGATATTTTTCTGACAAATCCTTCAGTTAAAGGGGTGCCTAAGTATTTGGAAGGGAGAGAGCTCCCTTGGAACCCCAGAATGCATAGAATATTCATTTTGGGAGATCTATGGGGTGTTAAAGAAAAAGACTTGAGATTTCTCATTATTGATTTCCAGACCTTAAGCTTTTGAAAACATCGTCAAACCTTTCTTAAAATCTCTAGCTTCCTGAACAAAAGGATGACCCATCAACATTGTATCATCTACGAACTATTGGTGAGTGAATTTATCTGCTCCAGTGTGAAGATTCAAGCCCTTTATCTCTTCTGTCTCCATCATAGATTTGATCACTCTACTCAGCCCTTCAGCCATAAGAATGTACAGGAAGGGGGAAAGAGGACCTCCCTGCCTAATACCCTGAGAAGGATTGAAAGTTCTCGTGGGGGCACCACTGAGAAGAATTGAAAAGAAGGTCATCGATGTTATGTTCATTATTCAGTTTATCCAATCCCAATGAAAACCATAGGCCTCTAGCATTTATCTCATAAATTGCCAACTTAGTTTATCATAAGCTTTTGAGATGTCTAGTTTAAGCATCATGCCTATATTCTTAGTGACTTTCAAGGAATGAATAACCTCATGGACTAGAATGACTCCATCCAAAATTTGGCATCCATCCACAAAGCTCATTTGTTCTAGAGCAACCAGATTAGGGGGGAAGGGTTTCAACATGTTTGATATGACTTTGGTGATAATCTTATAGACAACATTGCATAGAGCTATGGGTATGAATTTACCTGGAGATTCGTCCCCCTCAGCTTTAGGGATGAGGGCGAGGAAATTTGAGTTAAAGGCCCTCGGCACTCCTCTGACAGCCTGAGATTCTTCCAATATACTCCACACGTCCATCTTAATGAGGTCTCAAAATTGGTGGAAGAATTTTGTTGTGAATCCATAGGGGCCGGACACTTTTCCTTCTTCCATTTGATGCACAACTTCCTGCAGCTCAACAAGTTTCATCAACATGTCATTCTGGCTCGCAGAAACCAGTTTGGGGATGTGTTTGGTGCTTTTTCTTATGTGCTCAGATCTATCCCGTCTATCTTCCCTCGGAATTGTTTCAAAGTAGTTTACCAAATCGGTCTCCATTTCCTCTCTTGTTTCCACATGTTGACCATCCTCTTTTTTCTGTCTCATGAGTTTGGACTTCTATCGGTTCTGAATCACAAAATGGTGGAAGAATTTGGTGTTTCGCTCCCCCTCTTGAAGCCACTGGTTTTTGGATTTTTGCTTCCAATAGATCTCTTCCTGTCATTCGCGGGCACTGATTTGGTCCAGGATTTCCCATTCCCTATGCTTTAGTTCCTCAATATACCCCAAGTTCATTCCTTCCCATTGGAGCTCTTCCAACTGTGCACTAAGAAGCTTTTTGTCTTGGAAGATGTCCCAAAATTCCTCTTTATTCCAAGTATGGATCTGGGATTTTAGCATCTTTAATTTGTGCTGAAATTGGTACATTACTGTTCCTCTCGGGGGTTCCAACTCCTCCCACCATTGTTGGACTAATTATTTGAATTCCTTGTGTTCCAACCAGAACTGTTCAAACCGAAACGGTCTCCTAATTGGAGGGTCGCTTCCTTCCCAAACAAGGCCCACTGACCAGTGATCAGATCCAACAAAAGGAAGGACCATAGCTGGCACATCCCCACCTCCACTGACCATTCCTCTAGAAAGTAAAAATCTGTCTAATTTGGATGCCACATGGTGTTCCCCCACTCGATGGTTGTTTAAGGTGAACCATCCATTGTCGGTCTCCACATCAACAAATCAGTTCTCATTTATGAAATCCTTGAAAACTTCATTGGTTGCTTTCAACATCCGTCTTCCACCCTTTTTTTCTTCTAGAGAGGTGATCATATTGAAGTCCCCGCCCACCAATCAGATATGGTTAGCAATCTCTCTCGCTTTTGTTTTCAAGGATGCGAGAAAGGCCAATTTTTTAGAAAGAATGTTGGGCCCATAGACATTGGTAAAGATCCCTTTCACTGCTGTATTGCATATTTGAAAATCTGTCGAAAGAGAAGACCTAGTACCACGAAAATTAATCAGAAAAATCTCCTCTAGTTTCCAGATAATATCCAATCCTCCTGTGGTGCCCCTTGCGTCAATAGCTATCATATTACTACCTCTCCAAGCCTTTCTCCCTATCTCTTGCATGCTTTCTGAACTACATTTTTGTTTCTTGTAAAAAACAATTGCTAGCTTTTCCATCCTCAACTTATTTCTAAGAGTCTTTATTTTCTGTGGGTGACTCACCCCCCGTATGTTCCAAGTTACGATCTTCGGACAAGGCCGCTTTTATCATAGGATATTGGCCTGATTCCACTAATTGGGTTCCAACCTCTTATATTCTTTAGTGGTTTGTCTTTCTCCCACGCTTCTCCCCTTCCTTTGGTTGTTTCCGCTTACTCCCCTTCGATGGATATTTTTCTATGCCCAATTGGGGGAAGCCTTTGTTTTGAGAATGGCTTGATGTAGAAGTACTATTTTGCTTCTTGGTACATACCCTTTCCCTTTTTTGTTGCATTCCTTCTCGATTTTGTCCAGATCTAGCTCCCCCAGGTCCATATCCTCGGCTTCTTCCAATAGATCCTTCTCCATAACTTAAGTGTGGTTCTATGAATCGATATGGATGAATTTATGGGTGGCTAAAGTTTCCATCCCATCCGGGTTAAGAGATTTAGCCTTATATTTATTGAGGTCATCCAGATCTTCCTCAACTTGGTTGAGGGTTTCAAATCGATTCTTGTTATTTTTCTTCTTCTCTATAATTTACTTATTATGCATCTGATTACTGGTTCTTCTACCATGTCTCCTTTTATTTTGCACCTGAGTAAACCCCTCCTTGTCTGAGTCTTTTTCCTTGATCTCTTGGACTAGTGTTGGGTTTGGTCGGTTTAGGGCGCAATCTCTTCCCATATGTCCATATTCGTGGCATTGTCTGCACCTAAATGGAAGCTTCTCATAATCAATGGGTTGCACCCAATATTCATCCTCCCAAGTGAGATTGATTGCTTCAGGTAGTTCACATGACATATCCATATAAACACAGATCCTCGCGAAGGATGTGTATCGCTATTATTTTGTCTGTTTAGAATCCTTCACAAATTTTCCTAGGGTATTTTCGATGGCTTCTAGGATCTCTGGTTCCCAATACTCACGGAGTAAGGAATACAGTCTGATCCAAACTGGAGCTATACTCATATCTTCATTGTCGGGGTTAAAACGCTCCTTCCATGGGCGCAAGTAGAGCCCAGCAGAAAAGAAGAAATATGGCCCTCCCAAGAGGATCCTATATCTATATTCTTGGTTGAAGAAGATGATAGTGAAGAAACCCTTGGCCCCTAGGTCTAGATCATAATGGCCCCTAGGGTTCCAGGTTGCCTTGATCCATCTTAGCAAATCCTTCTCCTTTGGCCATATTCCAATGAAATTCCCAATTAGGGATTTCTCCTTCCATTGATCCACTCTTTCCCTTAATTTTTCAGATGTAATCTGCAAAGATGGGTTCTCTACAAATCTCAGTAAATAGCCCCCTTGCCTCCTTTGTCGCTCCAGGTTAGTTTTCCTTCCTCCCTCGATGCCATCGCGACCCAACTCCGGGTGGTTCTTTGTTGACGTTCCATCCCCCTCATACCTATGCTACAAGATGGAGGGGGATCCTCCCCCTCCAAGTGACCCCATACGTAACCCTATCCTCTGAGCAAAACTTCAAAACCTCAGAGCGCCGAAAAAAATTTCCCCGATAAGATCAACTCCACCATGGTGGATGCATAATTGAAGATCAAGTAAAGTTCAGATTAATCTGTTAAAGAAGTTAAAAAATGTTCATAACTGCGCTAATACTGATTCACCCCCCCTCTCAATATTAAATAGATTCCAACATAACAATGCAAAAGAAGTTATGATAAAAGGATGGTTTCCCAATTCTATAGAAAAATAGGGATATACATGAGGAAGATTGGCTTTCCAATTGTACATGCATCATAACACAACCTTAATGTAATAATAATAACATGAAGAGTAGTGATAATCAAGTACTATGCATAAATATCATGTTGTTTCTTTTTGGTAGTCTTCTTGTTGTATAATAGGCTATAAATACAAAGAGAAAAGCATGAAATTTCAAGGAAAGATGCTTTTACACCCTTCCTCTACAACAAATTTTAGAAGATTAAAGAAGAAAAGATGGTCCCTAGAAATACATGTTTTTCCATTGTTGCACAAGTGCTACTAGGCATCTTGATCTATCTATCGCTTTCAAAACTGATAAATCAAGATGAAATTAGGGGTATTAAAAGAGGGTCACGTTTTTAGAAACTTATGGTTTTGCACCATTCCTTTGCAATGAACTATTACAAGATTTCATAACAAAATATGGTCCTTAGAGAGGCATATAGATGATGAAAAACAAAAGCATGGAAGATTGTTAATTCAACAACAAATACTAATGAGGTGCATTACCTTAACTGAGTAAATTGAGTCAATCTTAATCATCCAACAAAATACATCGATTAATAAAAATTCTATCATTCATAATAAATTTTATGTTAGAATAAAAATGATTAAATAAAATTTGTTAGAATTTATTTTATAATCAAATGCAATTTATAAATATTAATTGAATAAATATTTAGAATCTTCGTCTTGTTTTTCAATTGGAATGTCAATAGCTTCCTTCACCAACTTTTGTATCAACAATCATTTGAGATTTCACCTCTTTCTTTGCTAAGAGGTAGGATATGACTACAAATAGCATATAGAATCTAGCTTAAGGACATCTAAACTGGCAAAGTTCTAAATTAAGTAAGAACCATGGCAAGCAAGGCTCCCCACAACATCAAATTCATTTCTCTATACTATAGTACAATTATGATTATCTTCATAAAGAATATTTTATGTGCATGATAGATCGCATGGGACTACAAAGGTTGAACTTGGAAAAAACTAGTTGGAATACGATGCCCTCTAGAGTCTAAACTTTAGACAATAACCCCTTTTTCAAATAAAATAACCATTAAATAATCATGGTCCATGTGAAACCTAAGACAAAATACGAAGATTATGATACAAAGGATCCAAAGAATCACCTGTGATGCAAGGATTACAATGTCGGTGTCCAAATATAACGTAATATGACTTGTCATATTGAAGCTTCCGATCAACCATTTTCCTATTGGCACAAAAATTAGTGATCCACCTTTATTAACAAAGGTGTTAAGGTAGTAGATGGAATTTTGAGAGGACAATGTATTGAAAATGACTCCATTACCTAGAATTCGATAATAGTCAATCTACAAGGTCTCGTTAGCATTAACCTCATATGTCAGCAGTCGCCATGTTGCTCTAAATGAGAGACAAAGTTCTTAACCTCTTATGTCAGCAGTCGCCATGTTGCTCTAAATGAGAGACAAAGTTCTTACATTGCACTATTGTTTCATGTCTTTCCTGGAAAAAGTTCGACCTAAACACCAACTGGTAGTAGCACTTGAATACTCTAGATGAGACAACAACTTTGGTATTAGTTGCATACTTGATACCAACTTAGATGCCACACAAAAATATCTCTTACTCAAAATATATAATACAAAGAGAAATCATTTGGGTCGATGAGACCTAGATTGCATTTTCCTTACATTTGGGTTATGAACATTCCTTCTATGTGGGATTTATCTTGTTCCCATATTGATACTAGCATTTACTGACAACTACTATAGGAGTATCTCATTATCAGAGTTCCAGGATTAACTATTAACTAAACTGATGACTTTGAATGTTGTGCATTTCATCTAGTACACATGACATTCTCATTCCATGATCATTTTTTTTATTGATTGAATCTAGGAAAAAGAAAAACTTTTTTCGATTACAACTACTTGAAAGAGTAACTATCACTTCTCCACATCTAATATGAGTAGTGAAGAACACATAAGAATTGTATAAAGCACCATCTAGTAGAGCATGAGGATCAATAATAACAACAATGTAGATGTTGATTGAGTTGATTGAGAACATTAAAAACAAGCATAAAACATTTTATACATTGGGCATTACAAGATCAATACATCTCCTTTGCATTATACTCTATGGAAAATCAATATAAAATACATTAAATCTTCACTATAATTAATATAGAAAAATAACTCTATACAATAAATAAAAAATATCATATACATTTTTTATCACTTTAAATTTACTAAATATATCATATGGATGCAACCCTGTATGAGCTCAATCATTCAACTACATTCTAATTGACAACATCTTCATTGTCTATTTTGTACAACATGATGCAACGTGACATTGTTGAAGTTTCTATAATCAATTGGTAGGATTGGGTATTCCTCATAACTCATTGATGAACTCCATGGCACAAAACAATGGGCACAAAAGTGTTTTGACATTATGGGAATTCAACACATCCAACTATAGTATCTGCACAGTAGATAGTTGAGCATGCTCTTACTAATGCATCTTATGACTTGTCCCTCATCAAACATTATCAAACTAGTTGGGAAAATGACAATTCACGTTTTTTTAATTAGGAATGTTTGCCTTGACAAGAACTTGTAGTAAAGCTTCATATAAAGTAGTTGGAAGAAAGGCATTGTACTCTTCAACATGCATGTAATATTCACAATCAATTTATGTTCAATGCATTGGAATTTGGGAAGTCTGCAAATGTAATCATGGGTGATTCTGCTTATTTTAAAGAGACAATAGAGATTTAATCATACCTAGATTGAGCAATCTTCTTAGAGATTTGGCTAAGCTATTGGACAAGGATGAATATACTAGCATAAGCTATAGACCTTCCATCTTCAGTACTAGGGACCATTACATTTTGAGGACGAATTACAATTGCATGTTAAGTTATAACTACCATTTGTTGGAGAGCCTTGAATGTACATCGATGCTTCTTAGTATGGTTGATAGAGTTGATGCTTAGTTAGTACTCTCAAGTCATCTAAACATCTGCCTTTAATGCAATTGTCTTCTTTGGTGTTGGTCCAACCATCTTCAAGGCCTCTTGAAACTACTTTTCACTTATGCAAGATGTTGTTCTTGTTGTTGGATTGTAGACATGAATAATTGATGATATTTCCTAGAAGTAGAATAATTGTGAAATTATACTTGATGTTGGTTTCCTAGGTTATGAAAATATCTGTTGCCCAAGGAGCCATTATTGAAATCATAACTTCCTAGAACATTGGCACTAGTAGGCCCTCTACTAGAATATCGTGATGGGAATATGAGATCCAACATCCTCCAATCTCATTTGCAAAGAAGGAATGACAATATGGTTTTGTTGTTGCAGTTTTTGTAACTGTTACATTCAATGATGTGGAATCTCATATTGTTTTCCGCTAATGGATACAATTAGGTTAAGACCTCAATTATGGATGACCAATGCAAGCATGCTAGTGGCAAGCAACGAAGATGAAAAATTTACAATTGGAACCTACATAGAGGGAACCTTTTTTATTGTAGATGTTCCTTTGAGCTCTTGACAACTTCATTTAATTATCTAAAGTGACTTGTTGTAATGTATTTTCCTTTCCATTCAATTGACGTCGTTGCTTTAGTACACTCGCAAGAAGGTTTCGAGTGCTATAAAACGGTGGCCATGAGATTTTATGAGGAGATACCAAAGAAGAAAAACTACAAACACTTGGAAAACATTGATATTGTTTCTCTTAAGGATTGTTGGCACACAGGCAGGCCCAAGGTTCAACATCAATCACACCAACAAAATTCCAGACACCGGCCCTTTCGGCATCACTTGCAAGTAGATGACGTCTCACCCAAGGTATCAAAGGGGTCTGCAAGAAGCAAATTTCTGCAGGGATGAAGAGATGTGGACATACATTCAACATATCTACTATTCATTCAGTTATTGGGTAGCATACCATTACTTTCACCATAACATATATAACATTTATGACAGCATCATATTATATCAACCATGTGCGACAAACATAAGCATTCATCATATTTAACATAGATGTAAGTTACTGCAATGAGATGTACTCATTCTCATGTGCCTCCTCCCGATCAACTTCAAATGTTGCGCAATGCTCTTTGATTAGAATTCTTCAGTACAGTAGCATGAGTACTACTATATAACATCTTTCGAACCAGAGTTTTTACCCTTTGGGATCTATGATCCGAACCTCGACCTGAGCAAAGTTCCAACCATCACTTGGTTTGACAAAAATTCTCACCTCTTAGACGTGCATCAAAATCCTGGATCTTGGACTTTACATTATCAGTGGTGTCCAATATTGTGTCCTTCGACACTCCTATCTTGTCAACCCATCGGTCAATATTATTCTTGTTACTCCAGTTGTTCCTGCCTGAAGTAACCCTTATTACTTGTTAGGATTCTCTCTATTCTGTCACTCCACCTTCCAGAAGGACCATGAATTTCTGCAACATGACTGCTTCGGATCTTTCTTTATTGTGACTCTGATTTCTATACTACCCGCCTATTTTTGTTGCATGGCACCTCTACTTTACCCCTCGATTATGCATCTTTATGCCCAAAGTTGCAACATCAACTCTCCAAAATGAAAAAAAAGGAACTTGATTGTTATGGTTTACCTTCTTTTGTCTCCTATATAGTCGATCTCGACGTACTCCACCTTATCTCGTCAGGATTACCGTATGCCATCAATCCAAAATTTGGGATTTGATGTTGATTTTTTGTCCTTTCAAAACTTTGGCCACCATTTTCCTTCATGATTTCCACTTGTGCTCTATGATGCACATCACTTCACGGCTTCATTTCACCACTTCCATTGTCTCCATCAAATTTTAAAGTGCGTCCTTAGCCTTCGTGACTTGCTCCTTTGGTTGAGTTTCTTGTTGTATGATGCCTTCCACTATCTGTGCATTAAGCGGTGTTTGCAATTGTTGCTTCGTTTCAATGATCATCTGCTTCATGACTTCCTGGACTACAGTGAGGTTCTATGTGACTTTGTATGCTTCTTCTTGCAGTACCTCCAGTTTTTGCATGATATTCTGCTGCTCAATCCTCAACTAAATAATCTCTTGTTTTTGTTTCCTATTTCAATCAATGTAGTTACCTTCTCTATTGTCGGTAAAGTGTTGATTGCTTCCTTCATTTTTTGTGCCTTTTTCTTGCGTATCTCGTATCTTTTGCTCTCTTGTTTGCAAATCATTATCCTCCAGCAATAGAGTCCAGACCTCTATACTTTCTTCACATAGCTTTGCACACTTCTCCTTCAATGTCTTGATATTTTCTACTACGGCAGTCGCACTCACTCTCTGCTCCCTTTCTTGCCTTTGTTTTGGTGATGCACTTGGAGTTTCCTTCACTTTCAATTCCACAATATTTTCCTAGAACCCTTTAATTACTTGCCCTATTTTCATAACTTTTTCCTCAACTGGGATATCCACTTCCAGTTGGTCCTCCAGAATTGTGTTGTATAGCATTTCCAATGCCTACTGTAATTTTTCATTCACCTGAATCGCCTCTTCTTTTCTCTTTTCCACTTCTTCCTTCTCCTTCTCTGCTTCTTACTTCTCTTTGTGCATCTTTTCATTTTCATGTTGCAATACCATCTTCACTATTATCCCATTGGCCTTCGTGGCTACACAAAACTAAATCTCCCTTGCTACTCCTGTCTGCAATGTGTAGAGCTCTTCTTCTGGAATTTCAGAGAAAATTAAATTAACTCAGCTTACCATTTATGCGCTTTCTTATATTTCATGTGTAGGGAAATCGATGGCTCCCACTACTATCTTCACAGTTCTTCTTGTCATTGATGCAACTAATGGTTGAGGAACCATCTCCCTTAGTTCCGTATTTCTTGTGTGCTCTTCTCGTGATCTTCTAGTTGTAACTTTTGATGCTTCCAATTCCTATCGCAATGCAGTTAATTGCTCTTGCATGCTTCTCTTGATCTCTTCTTGCTTCTTCAATACTTATTCCCATGCTTCTTCTACTGCTTCCCTTACTTGTTCTTCTATTTTTTCTAAATCATCTTATGTCAGTGAATGGACAATCGGTTCCTTTACAACCTTCCTCTTCTTTCTCTGCATGGAAGCGCCTGCCTCTGTCTACTCCTTCCACTTTTTTCCTACCTCCCGTGGCATCTCATACACGTTGTCACTCGCGCCATCATCTTGTTCAATTTCACTATCTTGCTAGTCCTCTTCTTTGTTGTCCTGATATTCATTACGTTCTTCTTCCATATCATCGATTTGAGCTTCATCTTGCTTCCTCTACTCTTCCTCTATTAGTGGGACTCTCCACTCATCATCCCAATAATTCACAATGTCGTTGACATATCCCTATGTCAACATGAATAATGTTGGAAACAATCTCATTTCAGCCTTGCCTGAATGTACATGTGATGTATTCCAACTCTGAAACATGCAATTCCTTTGTACATCTCCACCACCTGTGGCATGATGTGTAGTGTTGTCCTGATGACGTGTCAAATAGCATTGGTATATGTAAAGAACATAACATTGTTCTCAATCTGCCTTCTCTTATTCTTCATAAACCACAAATTAGCATACTTGGCTTCCAGGCATGGTTTATGCGCAGTACCCAAAAAATGTGAATCCTCTGGACCCCTCCATGCAATTAGGGAAATCAGTATCGGTAACCATGCGTAATGGAATGGTTTCCCCTTCTCCTATGCTTCTTTGTAGTCCTCCATAAACTCATTTACTAGGAATGTCGCCCAATTCAATTGTACACCTTCTGCACACTTTTTTTCTATTACTATGATTCTTGCTACGAACTAATCTTTCTGACTCTTCCTAAATAGTTTGTAAGCTAAAACTTGTGTTGCAAACGTCATTGCACTTTCATTGATACTTGGAACATCCAATCCTCTCCAGACCCTATGCTTTCCAAACTTATCCTTCATTCTTTCCGCTAGCTCTTTTTCATGTTTCTTGTTTTTAAAAAGCAGCGCGGGATCCTCCCCTGTTGTCGGTAGTCCCGTTATCTCTGCAATCAATTTACTATCAATGGACATTGTCATATCCAACCATAGGAAACCCCCATGCACACGGCTCAACAATTGTTGTACACAGTTATTTACTTCTGCGGTTTTTCCAAAGTGTGGTATCTCTAGCAAATTCAACACGCATGCATGTTGTAACCCAATCGCCCATTGGTGTGGCTCTAGTGTGATTACTGGTGATTCTGGGCTACTTTTTTTCTCCATATATTTGTCCTTTGCAAGATCCGAGAACTGCTCAATAATGGTGATATTGCGATCTACATACCTTAATTTCCTTATAGCTCCCTATAGAGTTCCCCAAATCGGCACGCCCTCCGGAATCTCCAGTGTGTCCACATGATACTTTGGTTGCTTTTGCAAATTAATCGGTTTCGCCTCCATATTTCTTGGAGGTACGTAATTCCTTTGATAGTTTGTCGAGATGGAGTTTGATTCTCCCTTCCCTGCTCTTGAACTTGATGTTGATGCTCCAACTACTAACTTTGACACTCTTGATGTTGGTACCTACTCCTCTATCACCACATATGCGTTCTTTGTTCTCGGCTTCCTCTGTACTAGTTTTGGTATTAGTACTTTGGGTGCCACCTTTCTATTCCTCCATGGATACACTCAACTTGGATCTACTCTACTTGCTTCAACTCTAACTGCTTTCAACTTGTGTTGGGAACCAATCATTCTACACATGCTTTTAATCCCTACTCTTAGCTATCTTTTCCTCCTTAATTCTCATTACCACATTCAATGGTACCCTATATTCATGCATCACTGCCTAGATCTAGTCTTAAATCTACTCGGGATTTGCTCCCCTTTCTAATTCCCATCGATGATCTCCTACATTTATTACACCATGCCCCTTCACTTCGGCCATAACTACACCTTTAATGTTTACACTTACGAATCGTACCACCCTTTTCCTTGACTTCCTTCCTACGCTATCCATCTTTCCCATGTGCCTCCTCCTCCAGAAAAATATTTTTTCCAAAATATTTCCTTAAATATTGCGCAGAAGGACGACTATCCCTATAGTTTCAGTTGGCTTCTGTAAACAAATCCTTCAAAGGGTTCCCCATTCAGCTTCTCGAGTTGAACGACCCTTGCTTATGTGACAGATTTTATCACATAAGGACCTAACCAATGCATTCTAAACTTACCTAGGTGTTTCATGAACTTGCTACCATACATTAGAACCAGGTCTGCCCTTTTGAATTACTTTTGCTTAGTATTTTTGTCATGTCAGGCTTTCTCACACACTTTCTCTATGTGCTGATGAAAACATGTGACAAACCAGTCTTCCTCTAGTTCCAACAATTGCAACAATCTCCTTTCTACTGCGCCACTATTTGTGAGTTCCTCCAAAACAACAATGTACAAACTCGGAACAATAAGCTCCATAGGCATGACTGTTTCCTGCCCATATACCAACCTGAATGGTGTTTTCCCTGTCAATTTCTTGGTTTTCGTTCTATAAGCCCATGGCCCTATTGGAATCCTCAAATCCTAGTCATCTCTATTCATGTTGCAATATTTGTCAGCGCATTTTCTAAAATTTTATTGAACGCTTCCATCGTTCCATTTGCTTGAGGGTGATAGGGTGTGCTCTTCTAGTGGTAGATTTGAAATTCTTCAGTTAGTGCTGCAATTGTCTTATTCAAAAACTGGGTCCCCTGATCACTCATCAAAATCCTTGGAAAACCAAACTGGTTCACCACATTTTCAAACAGAAACCGTGCAGTTATTTGTGCGTTGCCATCCCTCATTGGTTCTGCTTCATCCCACCTAGTCAAGTAGTTTGTCACGGTGATGATGTATATTTCTCTTGTCCCCTTCGTAGGTGGATTAATAGGCCCAAAAAAGTCCACCACCCACTTATCAAATAAATATATTGTCACTTGGAGCATCAAGGTCATCTCGTCCCTCTTTTATTGTTTCACCACTCGCTAGCAAACGTCGCATGCCTGACATTATTCCTTGGCATCCTTGTGCATAGTAGGACACCACGGTACTACACGCAAAATATTTTGTGCAGTCTCCTTCCCCGCATAATGGCCTCTTTCCATTCCTTCATGGTCCTTTTCACAATCATAGGCCTTTCGTGTTCTAGGACACATCGTCACAGAATCCCGTATGTGCCCATCTTGTACAAATTCCCTGCAATCAACTAATAATCTACTACCTTCACCACTAGTTGCTTTTTTCTACGCAAAAGTATATCCTTTTGGGGTGACTCTAGTTGTTAAAAACTGTGCAATCACTAAAAAATATTCATCCACCATATGAACTGCAAACAAGTGCGGATCTAGTAAACTATAATATAGTTTCCCTACATCCTCTCCCGTCTTTATGCATGACAAGTAATCTGGTCATGAGTTCAGTTTCTAGGGTTTCACTACTACTTCAAAATCATATTCTTGGAACAATAGTAGCCATATGCATATCTTCCCCCCCAACATTGGCTTGCTGACCAGGTATCTTAATATATAATAGTCAGTGTACATCTTAAATTTTGAGCCCAACAGATAATGTCTAAACTTCTGCAGTGCATACACCATTGCCAATCCTTCGCGCTCTGTAGTGGTATAGTTTTTTTTCTGCAATTGATAGCTTCCTGCTTGCGAACGTGATGGGGTGATCCAAGTCTCCTTTTCCTGGCTGCACCAGTACCACACCTAACGCTATTGATGATGCATCCACATGTACATGAAACTCCTTTTTCGATATGGAAATACCAAGATTGGTGCAGTCACCAATCTATGCTTCAACATATATAAACTATGTTGACACTCCTCGCTCCATTGGAACTTGGCATATTTCTTCAACAGCTTCTCGAGTGGGACTGTGATCTGTGCATATCCTTTAATGAACTTTCTATCGTATCATGTGTGCCCCAATACGGTGCGCAAATGTCGCACCGTTGTAGGTGGTGGTAAGTCCACAATCACTACAACCTTTGATGGGTCCACCAACAATCCCTGTCTACACACTACATGGCCAACAAGATACCAAATGGTGCAAAAAAAATGCACTTCTTCAAGTTTAACAATATCTGATACTATCTGCATCGATCCAACATCAACCACAGAACCTCAATGTGATCCTTCAATAGACTAAACATTGTCCAATCATCCAAGTACACTTCTAAAAATTTGTGGATCAACTCTTTAAAAGCTGCGACAACCACCCTGGAAAATATTGCAGCCGCATTCTTCATCCCAAATATAGCATAACTGTATACTGGTAACACCCCCACTCTATCGCAAAAGTTGTCTTATGCATATCCTCCTTTGTTATATTTATCTGATGGTACCCAGAAAAACCATCAATAAAGGAATAAGCTTCTTGTCCAGACACATTTTCAGTAACTCATCTATAAACGATGTAGGAAATGGATCATGTAGACATGCGTCATTCAGTTTGCGCAGATCCACATAGATTCTTATCTCACTTGTCTTCTTATCCTGGACTACCATTGGACTAATCGATTCGGACTCTTCAATCGGTTCAATGATTCTTGCATCTAACATTATGTCGATCTCAACTTTGACCTTCTCTTTATATATTGGAATTGATATGGTCCCCGTCTCACTAGTTTGGCATCTGGTTTCAAGGGGATTTTAATTTCTCCTAATTCTCCTGCAATGCCCTTCATTTCTAAAAACTCGGTAGGAAAAAGATCCTGATATTTGCACAATAATTCGATAATATTCTCAACTACGTCATCGTTCCAATAGTCCCCTACATTGGAAAACTTTGGATTTTCCTTTGTGCCAATGTTCACTTTGCGTATCTTAAGTGGATTCCTGTAATTACTGGATCCAAGCTCTTGTCCTTCTATTGTACGATCTCCCCCGGTTTCGAGTATCAGTATGTTTCTTGGATTATCCTCCTCCTATCCTTCTTCATTGACATTATAACATTCCAAAACTTCGTACACTATAGGCGGGGGTAGGTGCACGGCATTTAGCGGTCTTGACCCCATTATTTCTCCTGGTGCAAAAATATTTGCTTTAATAGCCTGCAAGGCTATATCTATTACTGGAACTTCATCTTCAAAACTAAAGGTTACCTTTGAAATTGCTAATCAGCTCATCCCAAACCGTTGTACCTTTGCGTATATCCATCTCGGTGTACCAATTTCTTGGAACTGTGTCTAATTTGTGCACAAACCGATGTGTCCATTCTTCCCTTGGCATTGTACCCCATGTTGTAATACACTATGCAACATGGTCTGATGGACAATTCATCCCCTCATATGTCTATGCGATATACCCAGAACCAAATCTAACCTGCAACATCCTCTTACACTGTTTCCAATTACCCATTCTTTCTTTATGAATAACTCATTAGATGTCGCTTTCAGTGTGGCATCTAATGATAATAATCTTTGTTGTTTCAATATCTGTAACTCAATTTTTTTTTAAATAGTGCTACATCTATTAAGCCATCATATTTTGGAGGATAACATACCTCTATCTCAATCCAACGTAATGAAGCTGTAACCCACGCACACTTCCTCATATGAGCTTCGTGCATTCTTTGTTTCCAATCCTCAAGTGCTTTGTCAGAGTCCAATGCACAAGATCTAATGTTGCACCAACTTATCACACCATCTGCAATGAGATTCAAATAGTCATCCATTCTACCAGTCATGTTGTACAAGTTTTCCAGCTCTCTATTCCTTACTAGCTCCACATACCTTTTCCCTTCTGTTGGATCCAATGACACAATGACCCTCAAATTGTCCCCTTCAAATACCATTTGTCTCTTTTTTAAATCAATGATGGTTTGACTCACAAAAGCCCATCCAAGTCCCAATAAGGAAAGATACGGTTTACTATCATCTACAATTTCTATAACTTCAAAATCAACAGTGTTGTGCACCCCATTGACATCCACAGGTACTCTTGCCAGCCTTACAATTGGGATAATTGTAATTAGCTAATCTCAAATGAATATTGGATCATATTAGCTTTGGCTTTCCCATCATTTCCCACGTCCTCTTTGGCAAGACATTTACATCCGAACCCATATCCAATATTATATAATCCATGTCATATTCTCCTATATGCGTACTCATGAGGCGAAATTCCCTATTCGTCCTTCTTCCACACTGCACGTGATTAACAACAACAGGTCTTTCCTTTTCTTATGTACAATGATTGACCATCTAGTGCAATATGCCCAGAGCACACTCATCCTTTATTAATTATAAGGAGTTTTTCAAAAAGTTTCTCGAAGTACTTACCTTCTCATATGGTCCTTCTGGCACTGAAGAATCATATAATGGTGGCATGTCATATACCTGTTGGGAAGATGATGTTCGAAAGTCTATCCTTAATAGTTCCTGTCTTTCTTGCTTGTATGTGTATTTCTCCCTCTATGGATCAAACATTGGTGCTTTTCCTGCATATTTCCTTACTCAGTGTCTAGTGCGCAGTTCCTGCTTTGTCGCATCAACTCCCATCTTGGCCCCTCCTCGCGTGACCACTGCTATTCTTGGTTGGTCATCGCGCTCTTTTGTTGTAATCATTTGCACATTCTAGTTCTTATTCAGATTCAAAATCCGATTTTGGTTCGGGTTTGGAATTTGATTTAGATTCTAGTACAGGTTCTAATTCTGATTTGGATTCGGATTAATATTTGGGTTTGGATTTTGGATCTGATTTTGGACCTGATTCCTCCTCGATTGCCATTTCGCGACCAATAGTGGGAAATATTATGTTGCATGATCCAATTGTCTACAATATGTACATTTCGTGCATGGATTCTGGCAATCTCGCGCAAAATTTCCTTGTTGACCACAATTATAACAAATGATTGGTCCTCCACCTTTTCCAAATCCTCCCCGACCGGGACCTCTAAATCCTCTACGATCCCCTTGGTTAAAATATATGGGAGCATTATTATGCTGTGTCATGCATTCTGGTGGAACTTCCCCTTGCACCCTATATGCATCTAATGTGCGGTCTCTCATAAGGTCTAACGCAAGACAATCCTTCTCATCATGCCCCACATATTTGCAAAAGCCGCAAAATAGGCTTTTTGGGGTACTTACATATTTCTGTAGTGTGGGACAAACCTAGGGAGAGTGATTTCCTTTACAGATCTCACACCACATACCTTCCCCTGTAGGAAAGGGATTTGGATGTCCCATTGCCAAATAGTCTTTGTATGTTAGACACTCGTTCTTATGGTGAACCTCGGTTCTGCAGTTGGTACACCATACCTCTTCGTGCTTCTCTTTCCCCTTAGCAATTTCCTGCAATTAGATCATTAGCGCATCCAACTACGTCTATACCTAAGCCATCCCCACACTGCTCTCTCCTACTAGGGATGCTTCCAACATCATAGCCAGTTCCAATGCATATGCCTGTGTTGTAATCTTCTGCTGCATCAGGGGACACGTATATGTGGCAACAACCTCGCAATAAACCATTCCTTATGTTGTTCCCCTGGAATTTAAAATGTCACCTTATCCATCAATGCTTTGAATCATTGGTCAAATTCCCAGACTGTCTCATTTGACAACTATCTAATTTAATTTAGCTCAGTAATATATTGTGACTCGGACTTTGGTTTCTTAAATTCCTTTATCAATGCATCATTGACACCTTCAATAGTTCTGTTTGGAACAGTAGTCTAGTACTTCATATACCAAATCATTGCACGATCCTTGAAAGTGGTTACCAACTGCGCCAACTTCGCAACATCATCTTGGACTTGCTTGGCCTACCATATAGCCTCACATACAAACAAATGTTGATCAGGATCATCTGTCCCCACCCCATGGAAGACATGCATTCTTAATGTAGGGTCTTGCCCTGCCATCATATTCTATGTTGTACTGTTACTCGATGTTGCAGGCTGTGTCTGACCAACCGACTTAATTCCGCTACTTTGACTACTATTACTATTGTTACTCATTGGAAATAATAGATTCAGGCTTCTTACCTCAAGTGTTAGGGACATGTGTGGGTTCGACGCAAATCCCGATTTGAACAAGACTACCTCCTTTAGACGGATAGATTTGTCTGCCATCTTCTTTCTTCGAGTGTGACAATCCTACGAAATGGATTCCTGAGCATAAATCTCTTTCTTGACACTCACTGTGTTGCTGCTATACCTCAGATGCAGTCCTATTCCTACTATCCTTCTGAAATATTCCCCCTCCACATAGTAATCATGTCTCTCTCTCTTCTACTATCGTGTCTTCTTCTCTGCTCAACATCATCAACTTATGCTTTCTTCATTCATTCCAACCTTCCTTCATTCATATCGTTCTTTGGTCAACCCCTGGTTCCCTACTGCGCACGTAAATGCTTAGCTGCTAGGATGAATGATTCAAACATCATTGTTCTCTTGTCACACAGTAACATCTTAATCCAGGAACTCAGTGACTTCAAGTACCTTCCACGCGGACCCTTAATGAAATCCCTCTCAACAATGCTCAAGACTGAATATAATCTATGGCAAACTCTACAGTGTACCCCTTCAAAATATTATCCAGCCAATAGTCTATTGTGCGTGATATTGGGTTACTTACAGTGAACCAGTCGGATCTCTTCCGGGGTCCAGCCCCTTGGACCCGTGCCACTATATCTCGGGTTCGCCTCAACTAACCTCAATAGCCACTATGCCAAAAGTATGGGAAACTCACAAAAGAACCATTCAAACAGGTCCCGATAGATGTACCTCTGTAACCAGTCTACTTTGTCAAACGAGGGCTCTTATTATGTTCTCTAGCGAACTTGTACTTCATTTGTTTAAGCCAATCTTCTATCTCTTCCCTCATCGATCTCCACAGAACCACTAGTCAAATCTCACATCCCATCGGGCGTAGATCCCAGTCATGGAAACATAACCATTTGTTGGTGCACATGAACACCTAAGGTTCAACATCAATCACACCAACAAAACCTCAGACACCAACCCTTTCAGCATCACCCACAAGCAGATGACGTCTCACCCAAGATATCAAAGGGGACTACAGGAACCAAGTTTTCATAGGGCTGAAGGGATGTGGACATACATTCAACATATCTACTATTCATTCAGTTATTGCGCAGCATAACATTACTTTCACCATAATAGATATAACATTTACGATAACAACATATTATATCAACCATGTGCGACAAACACAAGCATTCATCACATTTAACATAGATGTAAGTTAATGCAACGCGATGTATGCATTCTCATTAACAATAGGATTGTCTTACATAGCTTGTGTGGTGTGCATGAATACTCTGTTTAGTCTTCAACTAACCAACATTACATAACAACACAATGACAATACAATAACTACCATTTTCCAACAACCACTCTCTTCTCCTTTACTCTTAGATTTCCTACATATTTATACATCAAAACATGGGTGGATCTCATTACAAAGTGGACACAACTCCTAACTAACTTCTAACTAAATTCCACCTTTTGCACGGTTTTGGTCCAATTGTTGAATTTTCATATGGTCCATCTCTGGTGCGTGACTTCCAAGACAGGTCCAAAACCCATTGCAACAAGAATCACCTGTCCCAGAATTAGAACTAGCTACACATTGACATTGTTAATTAGGTGGTTAACGTATCAGTTGTTTTTTTTCCAAGGAATAACCTCACAGAAAACCCACCAAGTACTTCCCCATGATTCATTGTTGGTAAATGGGGTAAATTGTCGGCCTTGATTATAGAGACTAACCCTGAGGGGATCAAGAGAGTCAAACCCATGACCTCCCCAACTTTGGGTGGAAAGATCTCATGTTTGGCTCATGTCCGCTTGAGCTAACCCACGGGGCTAACACATCAATTGAGTGTTATATAAAGGGCCATTGACATATTTCACTGCTTGTTGTGTAGGTACATGCCTACTAATACTCTATGAAACTTTCCCTAGTGAAAAAGAAATAACAAAACTAGGGTGTTAGATGACAAAGAGTAGGATTTGGACCTAAACATAAGTCACACTTGGAACACTTCCAATTATTAGACAACTTAAAGTACTAGTTGACAAACCATTAACTGACATAGATCTACTAAATCCATGGCAGAGTTCATACAAACCCCACAGGTGATCTAATATGTAAAGATGATGCAATTTGCAATGCATTAATTGAATTTATTTTTCTAAATATGTTCTAACATGGGCTAAATGGCATGCCTATTGTTCCCTATACATTTGCATATCGACATTAGTAATGGCGTTTGACTTGGTGAATAACTTTCCCTCTTCCTTGCGTCCACTATGCCACTTTTGTTTGAATAATGAGCCTTCCAACCTAATCACTTCTCAATATCGCATTATCCCCGCGCCAACAACTACCTTTCCCTCAGTAAAGGAACATTGAAATAACATACGAAGAATCCTCCTCCAAAAAAATTGCATCACCAGTGTCTCCAACACTTACAATTCCATAGAAAGGATAATAGACAACCTACAACCAAAGTGCACATTACTCAAACCATACCGCCACATTGGTAAGTGTTAGTTCCTGCAACAAAATTGCCAAATTTAAATAGTCTTTTTGAGATAATAAATAACTTATAAGCATCTAATATCTTAGATTCTAATGCATCTATATAAATACATTGTCATCATATCGACCATTGCATAGTTAATTTAAAAGAGTAAATTGATGAAAATAATCAAACCTTCACATCATAATCCACCTAAATGAATTATTTAGGAAACCTACTTTTTCAACCATCACCACAATAATAATTAATACTAAATTTTTGTATCAAAGCATATTAACAAAAAAAAGTGCTAGTATTAAGCACACAAATAGAATAGTGTAAAAATCCACACCCCTAAGCACACAAATAGAATAGTGTAAAAATCACTCCCAAATAAACATATGACAAGCTAACATCATTCAACCGCAAAGTTATACTTCAATTTTTTTTTATAATATTTTTATAAAGGGCATTAATCATGGTGAATATCCACCTTTACTACAATATCATGCTATTGGAGATAGACCCAACTTCTATAAGACTTATAGATAAAAAGATTTCATAATTGAACTTGCAAAACACCGACAAAAGTTACAAATATGTTAATTAGGATGAAAATGTAACATCACGTGCATATACACAATTTTAAAATCATTTTAAGAAACAAAAGTTAGAATACCTTGTCATATCTAGACTCATTCAAGGCCATAGTTAAATTGTCTCTAATCTTGAAAGCTCCATTCTCATAAAAAAACAACTAGTTCACTTACAAATAGGGCCTCCAATCATTCAAAGCACAATAGGGTTATCTACATTCGTGAAAATGCAATTACTAGTAGAAGGAAATGAAGGAAAGGTAGGTTAGGTAGGGACAAATAAGAATGTATAGGGAAAAGCCATAAATTATTAGTAAAGTAGTTCATAGCTAATAGCGTACTGAATTCCAATATAGGAATAAAGGCTATCCAGAATGGTCTGAAGCTTCTAAAGAACATTCATTGTCACAAGTTTGATTGTGTTTAGGACACCCCTTGACAATGGTGACTAATCCACAGACTTGAGAATCAATCAATTATTGCCATGATAACTGAAACTAATGGTAGGAAGCTTCAACAAGAAGCCAAGCAAGGCTTCAAATCAAGTGTTTAGGAAGCAACACCAATATATAGAGGAGTGCAAGCTCTACATGAAACAATGACCTTAGCTCGTTCATGCTTAGGCTACACCCAACTAACAATAAATCATACAACAAATAAATCATTTTTTATAAATTATATTTTAATATAAAAAATTCAAAACTATATCAAACTATGGTATATTGCAATGAGTAGCCAATGATACAACCATAACAAAACATAATATCGTTATAGTAATAAGAAAAAACATAACAATATCGATAATTTTTTAAATAAAATATGATTAAAATAATATACATAAAACTAAAAATATATTAAAAATAATTAACTTACAAAACCAAGAAACCGCAGCAAGAAGATCACATAGGACAAAAGCATTATTAGGCAATATTAGTTGAGTTGAGTAAGCAGACAGGCTTGTGATAAATATGGTTAAATCCATGGAATGGAATGTTTTCAAAAAAGAATTAAAAAGAATAAATATGTTGACTTTTCCTTTTTATTATTTTATGTATATGTGAAATGGCAGAAGTCTTCAGATGGTGGCTTTCATTACACCAAGAATAGGAAGGAGCTCAGGAGTTTGTTGTATTTGGATTGGATTACCTTAAATTCTGATCGGTAAATTAACAAGAGGGGAAGCGTTGGATTGGAGACACAGACTGACATGCAGCCGTTGGGTTTGGTTGGGTTGGGCACACAAACATCGGTGCGATAGAGGGGGGTGGGAGAAAGAGAAAGAAACGAGAATATTTTGGTGGTGGGAAGGGGATTTAGTGGGCGCCTGTATTTGTCTTTTGTGTTGTTTTGGGCGTGGAGTAGAATTTATAATGCAGGCCGATGTTCATCACCAGAGGCCGAGACAATGGCGACGCAAGCATTGCCCATGAACGATAAGTGTGATTGTAATTGTAAATGTGATACCTTTTCCCAGGAGGACGCTTTCAGTATCCATTCAGAGGCTCTGTCGATGTCGGAGGAATTACATGATCTTCATCCTCTTCACGAATCTTGTAATAATGCCTTAATCCATACATTTGACAACTACCCATCTCTTAATTCTGAGACCACCGCCCCTACCCAACGCCATTCCCGTTCAGTGGGTGATAATAATATTATTAACGACGATAGCGTGAAGAGAAGGGTGCGCCGGAAATGGGTGGTTCCTGCAGCTGTTCAACCTTTTACAGACAAATTCAGGTCTTTGTTTAATACACTTGTTTTTTTCCTCTCCCAAACTAATATTTTTATAAATAAATAATTTTCATACATACAGATTTGATTTGATTGGATTGACATATTGTAGTAATTGGGCAGTTGTGGAGGCACTAAAGGGGCCAAGAGGGAGGAATGGGTGATTATTTTGACTTACCTTCATTTCATCCCTATGTGATCTGTTTTCCTTCAATCCTTGATGGATTCTTCTTTTTTTAATGACATCAATTATTATTGTTATTTGGTGGGATTGGCTCAGCAGAATTTGAGTTTGGATTCCACTGAACTAGGGAAGATTCGCAAGAAACATGTCAAAATCACTCATGTGCAGCCATTCAACCTGCAAACAGAGGTATGCCTTCTTACCCCATATATCCAGTCATTTACATGTAACATCCTTCCTGTTATTCTGGTTGGGTGTATTTGATTTTCAATACCTGTAAATTTCAACCACCTTTACTATTCAGTAATCCATGTCGTCATACATCAAACCTTCAAGATACACAGATATTTTTTTTCCTGAAGAAATATCTTCATGAATTACCCCCTCATCCCAGAAGCGTGGATGGAGGGCAGTATTATCCATTAGCATGCATGACCATCTGGTAACTCCAAAGGACTCTAAAATTTTCTGACCATGGTAAACAGACCTGCACTCTTAATCAAACCCTAGGTGATTATTGTTTAGCCTATCGAAACTGCAAGTAAAGAAATGCTATATCAGAAAGAACAGAACTCTGAAAATATGAACAGCAAGCTACAAAATTGCATTAACCAATCACTTCACTCTTTATCTTACTTCAAAAGAAGAAAAATTACACAACTTGCTAATCACTAGCTCAAAACAAAATTGAATGAATAACACTCGTACAGTCTGCCTTCTTTTACAGATGAAGAAGGCAGGGGTTTTACAAAATAGAGCTCCTACTTTTAGAAGCAAAATCTTAAACCCTAAATTTAGCCTAAAGGAAAATCCTCCAACCCATGCACTCTGGTTAAATCTAGAAAACTCCATAAGGCTGGCCTTTTTCTCAAATCTAAAGTAATTTTTTAATTAAAGCAAAGGCTAAATCTAGAACAATGTAAAATCAACAAAAGGATAAATTGGAAATGGTATAAGGCCATGTGCATGCACCCTCTCTCCATAATTGTGCCTCTTCATCCTCATTAGAGCGCCTCTTTGTTGTTGATGCATTCACATCCTCACTGTTATCTACAAGAATCAAGATGAATGTTGTTGTAGGTGCACCTTTGTTGAAGGCGAACACAGATTGAGCAGCACATGAAAACTCTAACACTCCCTCTTTGCAAAGAAAGTGTTATCCACCAAGCCAAGTCTCTCCCTCAACATCTCAAACTTCCACTTAGGTAAGGACTTAGTCAAAATGTTTGCAACTGCAAATTTGAAGGAACATACTTAAGAACTATTGCTCCATTTTGAACCCTATCTATGATGAAATGGTACTGGATATCTATGTGCTTGGAGCGATCGTGAAATGAAAAATACTAGATTCTCAGAGAGTTTGATACAACTCGGATTGTCATAGTATGCCATAGTGGGCTTCAACATCTGATTGATGAACTCTACTATCAACTTATGAAGCCATATGGATTCACAACTAGTAGAGCTTCTTGTGATGTACTTTGTCTATACTAAATTGAGTGTAGTTGTCATTTGCTTCCTACTAAACTAGGATAACATACATGACCCCAAGTTGAAACAAAACCTTGAAGTGCTCTTCCTAGCACCTACATCTCTTGCCCAATTAGAACAAACAAAAACCATGCAACGTCAACTCATCATCTCCTACATAACTCAAGCCATAATGAATTGTACCCTTCAAGTATTAGGGCACATGCTTCGTGTGGCTCAAAGTATTTAGTGCAAAACATTTTTTAGGCCAGGTATTCTCTAGATACATCAGGGAACCAATCAACTGCCAAATCTGAATCTAAATCAGCATATAATTTTAGATTTGGAATCGTAGGAGTGGCCAAGGGTTCACAATCCAATCTGAAATTTCTTTAGAATCTCCACTATGTACTTCCCTTGTCCAAGGAAGACCTCACCTATAGGTTGCAACCTACCAAACCTATAGTGCATAAGGTCGACGCCCTTCATATCAAACTTATATGCCAACATTGTCTTTCACCACGCAATGACCTTCTCAGACTACTTGTAAGTATTAGGTCATCTACATATTGGATCATGACAAGCAAATCGGATTTATCAAATAAGCAATAAAGATTAGGATTTGCAATAGTCTGGTGAAGTCTAAATTAAGTAGATACTCTTCAATTCTAGAGTGCTTGCTTCAACCCATATAGGGATTTCTTCAACCTTCATACATGGGTATCTTGCTAATACACTTTGAAAACCCTTGGTTTATTAATGCATATTTTCTCCTCAATCGAAACTTAAAAAAAAGCAGTGTTAACATCCATCTAGTATAAAGACCAACTAAAAACTGATGCTAAAGACATGATGGTTTTGATGCAAGTATACTTGACAACTGGAGCAAAGGTCCCATAGTCGATTCCCTTCCTTTGGGAGAATCCTCTTGCTATGAAGATTTCCTTGCACATCTCTATGTTGGCATTAGTTGCACACTTTACCTTGTATAACCACCCAGATGGTATCCCCATTGGTGTTGACACAATCACCCAAACATCATTCTTCATGGAGTTATTTTCCTCCACCATGGCATCTCGTCATACGTACTTTGCCTCCTCAAAACTATAAGGCTTTGCATCAAGGGTGGAAGATGTTAGTGCAACATAATTAGGAATTTTCTTAGGGGATGACTTACCCAAAAAGAAGTCTTGGCCACCCCTAATTGCTCCTATGCCTCCTGTAATGTTTAGGTAAGCCACCTAGATTTTCTAGTTATATTGGATGGTAATGTGGCATTTGCTCCTCCACTGGAACTTGGCTGATTTGCGTGTGGTTTTGTTATACTTTGTAGATCGACACTTGGGATAGTGACCTATTTACCCTCTTCTTCCTTTGTAGGAGGCTCCTATGACATAAAGGACCATGCATCCTCGTCAAATTTCACGTCTCAACTCACTATCATCATTTGTTGTGATGGAAGATAGATCTTGCAACCCTTGGAGGACTCATTATATGCAACAAAGATACCTTTCATGCTAGAAGGTTCAAGCTTACATCTCCTCGCATTAGGAATATAAATATAATAAGACAACCAAAAACACGAAAGTGTGATACTTGTGGTTTCTCATCAATGAAAGCTTATTCGGGTGTCTTGTTCTTCAATATCACGTGTGGACACTTACTAAGAATGTAGACCATTATATTGGAAGTTTCTGCCAAAAGACACATGGGTATATCTAGATCATGAATCATATTGGTTGTCTCTATGATGGATATGTTCTTCCTCTCTGCAATCCCATTTTGCTAAGGGTTGTAAGGTACTATTAGCTCTTGCTTGATCCTTGCTTCCTTGTAAAAGGCATCAAAGTCCTTGGAGGAGTACTTTTTTCCACTGTTAGAGATCAACACCTTAGTCTTCATACGTGTTTGATGTTAGCTTTCCGGGTTACTTCAAAAGTGTTTACACCGTGTTTGGGGGTGCTTCATGAGATTTAGGGTACATGGCGTATGATCACCCCTTGGATGCCCCATTATGGATTTGCACACGAAAGACGGTCCGTGTGGACTTGCACATTGGATATGCCTACTCAATCATTGCTTGACCCTGGTTGGGTGCTTGCATGATATTCTTCCCTAGCATTCTCCAGACATCTTTGCTGACATTCTACATGATGGCTACATGGAGATGGTTACTTGCTAGGATAATGCTCTACTTAGTAGGAGGAGCATTTTGCATCCCAAGGGAGGGCAATGGGCTCTAGACATCACATAGTAGCTTGGATGCTTGCATGGAGGCTTGGAGTTGGCTTGGGAATGCCTAGGTTGCAATAGTGTTCATTCAAGGGGATTGGACCCAGTGGAGTACATGGATTAAGAGGATTGTTGGAGTCATCAAAGGCTTGTAGGAGAAGCATTGGACACTCCTAATGGAGCACCTTTCCTTTTGGAGCCTTGCTTGTGGACGACATCAACTTGGAGCTTGACATTTATATCCTTGGAGTGTAGCACTCCACATCTGGGAGCCTACATGTGTTATTTTAAGTTACCTATAAGGGTATATGCCCACATAGTATTGTTTTTTTTTCCTTGGAAAAAGTCGTAATTTTATTTCATTAATGAACAAAATTACATTCTGCACATGTAATAGAATCTCAGAGATCCCTACATTGTCAACATATACTGTCCATATGACTGTCCAAACAGTCCTCCTATATCCGAGTACATATGACAGTCATAGATGAATATGACTGTCTATTGTCCCATACATATCAAATCTGTGTTAATGTCTGACCAAACAGACCTCCTAAACGACATATATCACAAAACTGTCTCAAAAAATGTAGCCAATCAGCAGAAATATAAAATTCTGTCCATACAGCTCGAGTATGTAATAACATAAGCAGCACAGTATTAAAATGTTGTTCTAATTCTCCATACGGTCCACAATGTCCCCAAAGAAAGGCCTGTGTATATAGCTGTAGATGCCTTCAGTGGAATGTATCGTGATCCTCCATGTGCCAAAAGGCATAGATTGATTTGTCGCTTCTTTAGATAGCAGGTCAGCCATCCCATTTCGCTCCCTGTAGACATGTGTGAATGTAATACAGTTAAAAGCCTGCTTTAACCGTAATACCTCCTCTAATATTGGTAAGAGAACCATCACATGACATTGTGTAAGCTCCTTGGCCCATTCAATAACTATCAGAGAGTCTCCAAAAATCTGGAGTGTTAAACAACCTTGTTCAAGTGCGAAAAGCATCAGTAGCTTAAGTGACATAAGTTCAGCGTAGTTATTTGAACCACTCCCCAAACCAGCGATTATATGAAAATAATGGGACTCTGATTTGTGAAGAACGCCACCTCCACCACACACCGATTGGTGGTTAATAGATGATCCATCAAAATAAGCCCACGGCATGGATTTATCAATTAATTCCATGATCACAGGTCTGATGCTAATCGCTTTGATAGTTGGCTTGTAATGTAGTATAACAGCCACAGCTTGTGCCACTACCTGCTCCAAAGGGACCCGACAATCCTGAAATATGATCTTATTTCGGGTGATCCAGATACCCCAGGCGAGAATACAGGGGACAGCCCGAAACGTTGAATGCTTGTGATATGTCCACCACATTTGAAAGGCGTCAAGAAAGTCCACTCCCCACCAACGCACATTGAGCGCCAGATGTTTGCAGATGTCGGCCCACACAGCTTGTGTAAACCGACAGTGAACAAAAATATGTGAATTTGTCTCTTCCTCTTCCCTACAAAGTGGACAGAACCCCGGGCCCTGGGTGAATCGCTTCTGCAGAATGTCCCATGTCGGTGCCTTATTTTCCAATATAGCCCAAGAGAGTAGTTTTGCTTTCCCCGGGCACTTTAGTGTCCACAGATGTTTCCACCACCACACCAAATCCCTGTTATGTATATTCACATTCAGCTGAATATATCCGTGTTTAGGGGTGTATTTACCAGATGGATGGTGTTCCCAGATAAGTTCATCAATCCGATTTGTTAGGCGAATATTAGTGTATCTTAAGTTCCGAATATAATCCTCCCAATCTCCAAGCAAGTCATCTGGAATCTCAAGACGCTGTGCAGAGATCCACCCCTGTTGCCATAGAGTGGATGATCCCGGTTGTTCAATATCAGCCAGAAAGTGACAACCTCTAGCTGCCAGAAAATTCCTTAAGGCCGCTGGAAGGACATGTCCACCCCTACAACCCACCCAAGGATCCAGTCCAATAGGAGTGAATCTCCCATTGCCAATTCTCCACACTAATCCAGACCCAATCAGATGAAAATGCTGCACCACTGCTTTCCAGACCAACGAGCAATTTGCCCGCGTCTTATTGCCCTGCCTAATCCATTCGAGAAAAGTTAATGGAGCAATGTATTTATGGTATACCACTCTAGTCCAGAGACTCTGAGTTTGTATGATACGCCATGCCACCTTGGCCCCCAAGGCTTTAGCAAAAAGGAAAATATTCTTTAGGCCCCAGCCTCCCAGTACTTTGGGGACCGCAATCATATCCCATCTGACCCACACCAAAGCACGGTTATCACCCTTACCCTTCCAAAGAAAGGCAAAACACAGCCGTCGGATCTGCTCCAAGACTCCTTTGGGAATCCAAGCGAGTGACATCCAATACACTGGAATCGCTTCCAAAACTGATTTAACCAAAACCAGCCTCCCTGCCCTCGAAAGCCATTTGTGACTCCATCCACGAAGTCGCTGTTCTAATTTAGCAATTAGCCAGTGCCAATCTGCTTTCAAATATGCATTAGGTTTCAAGTGAAAGCCAAGGTACTTTAAACCAGCATCAAAATCAAAAGTCCTGTAGGGTAGTCTCATAGCCATTCTGTGAATCTCCATCTCGGTTAAATGCGAGCATGTGATTGTTGATTTATCAATGTTCACTAACATACCCGCTGCCTCTTGCAGCAAATTGAGACCTTCAGCTACCTTGTCAATATCCTGTCTCGAGCCATCACAGAATATCAGAATGTCATCAACGAAAAGGAGATGTGTAATATACAATACCTGAGAGATGGATATGCCACGAAAAGAACCATCAGCTTTTGCTTTCAATATAAATCGACTGAGGCCTTCAGCAACAAGGAGAAATAACAGCGGTGATAGTGGGCATCCTTGTCGTAGGCCCCTGCCAGCGTGAAAGAATGGACTCGCAGAACCATTTATCAGGACAGCAAAGCTCACCGTGGTGATGCAGGCCATAATCCATCGTATAAATTCATAGCAGAAGCCCAGGTGTGTTAGAAGCATCCGGATATAGAGCCAACTAACCCGATCAAATGCTTTGGAGAGATCAATTTTGATCACAGCACCTTTCTGCTTCTGCACCTTCATAGTGTGTATTCCTTCCTGTGCAACTCCAATGGCCTCGTGGATTTGACGACCTTCCAAGAACCCAAACTGTTCACTAGAAATATTTTGAGACAGGATAATCTTAAGTCTCCTCGCCATAACCTTTGAAATAATCTTATAGATGCAGTTGCAGAGAGAAATAGGTCTGAATTCATCAAAGCTTTCAGGCTTGTCCGATTTAGGAATGAGAGCTAAAAAGGTCGAATTGAAGGGTCCATGTACAAATCCAGCCTTTCTAGATTCTTCCACCACATTCAAGAGTTCTTCTCCGAACAAATCAAAGAAACCCAAGAAAAATTCTATAGGCCACCCATCGGGCCCCGGACTCTTATCTTTCTGGAAGGAGTGCATAACCTGCGAGAGCTCATCCAGCAACACCTCCGCCATTAACATAATGTTCTCCTCCTCTCCCACAAATCGAGGGAAGAGCTGAGCCATCCGAATAACCTCAGCGATAGAGGCCCCAGGTTGTGCAGTGAATAAGTCTCCAAAGTGTCGTACCCCCATATCAGCCAAACCATCAAAGCTGGAGACCTGTTCCCCTTCAGTAGAGGATAGTTCCCAAATAGAGTTAGTGTCTTTTCTCCCCTTTGCATAGGCTTGAAAAAATTTTGTGTTCTCGTCCCCACACTGTAGCCAAAGCGCCCTGCTTTTCATTCTCCACATCTCTTCTCTCTCACACAGAATCACATTTCTGCAGCATTCCCACTCCAACAGCTCACCTTTCTGCACTTCATCCAGATAACCCATGCCCCTGCAGTGTAGTAGTCGATCAATATTCAGCTCAGCATCCCTCAACTTCTGATCATCTTTCCCTCGTTTTTCAGAGGCCCAGAGAATGGTGGCCTCTTTTATTCGCTTGAGATTGAGTTGAAAGTGTACTCCCGCATGCTCCAGAGACTCCGGTGGTCGATGAACCCACTGAGCCTGTACTAATTTAAGAAAATCCTCCTCCTTCAACCAGCTAGGATTGAATTTGAATGGGCTAGGGGGTTTTTCTCTACCACCTCTTAATTCCAGAAGGATTGGGCAGTGGTCTGAAACCCCCCCTGTCCCAACCCATTGCTTGACCACATCAACTCCCAGAGCCAACACATCAGTCACCAGAAACCTATCCAGCCTCTTAGCCACCCGTTGATCCCCTGTTCTCTTATTCCTCCATGTAGGGGTTAACCTGGTAGGTAGTATGTCAAGAAGGTCCTTCCTTGCAAAGGCTTGTATAAAGTAATTTGCTAGTGGATCCGGAGCAGCCCGAGGCCCCCAAACTTCAGAAGTCCCCAGTGTAAGGTTGAGATCCCCACCCAAAATCACATCCCTTCCAGCAAAGATGTCCATACTAAACAAAGAGTCCCAGAATCCAACCCTATTTACATAGGGCCCATAGATATTGAGAACTGTGATCCTCCTCCCCATCGATGCATCCCATACTTCCAACCCAATACCAGAGGGAATGCCCCAAGAGCAATCATATCTGCAGCTCTTCATCTTCCACCCTGTGGCCAGCCCTCCAGAGCGTCCACGAGCATCCACACCAACAAACTTCCAACCAGGTAGCAATAGTTCCAATGCCCGAACAACCTCCTCACTGCCACCCAAAGTTTCTTGTAACAATAGAACATCCGGTTGATTTAAATCCACCAACCTCCGAAGTGACGATTTTTTAATGGGACTCGCCAACCCACGACAGTTGAAAGACAATAATTTCATATGAAACCCCCTTCCTGGGTTTTCGCTGCTCTAAGTGCCCATTCGATAGAGGATTGTGTACCCATAACTAAATCAACTTTTGCCCGCTCTTGAGCTATTGACAAGTGAGATTTTCGGCACCGCCCTTTCCCCCCAACACTAAAAGCCACTTCAGAAAGTCCCTTACCCCCCGAGCCATCAGCAGTGATCACCCTATTTCGGAGAGCATATCGGATACTACGTCCAGAGCTGGGAGAGTGTTTAGTAGAAACAATGGACGGTGTGTATACACTATCCGTAACAGAACAAGGAGCAACAGGACAAATAGCAGATCTGACCGGAGGAAAAGTCCCAAGACAATCCTCCCCCAAAACAATAGGGTCATTAAGTAAAGGCAGAGGATAAGTGATGAGACAAACCCGAGTTGTTCGAAGATGAGCCCCGACGGATAGTTAACTGCTCCTATAGTTTCCTGGAGGCTGCCCGCGTCAATGGTGTCGTGGTACCCATATTTGCCCCTACTTCAACCGATTCCTTGTTCCCAAGGACATCCAAACCAGTGTTCGCCAGTGTTACCGAATGTTTCTTGGATCCCTGCTGCCCACTCAGTGCGTCGGGTACCACCGGAGAATGTTCTGCCCAGTTGCCAAATGGAGGCTCGATAATTTCATCTCCCATCGCCAATGTGCTCACCACCTTCTCAGTGCAATCAACAGCTGCTGCCACGACCTTCGGTCTGCTACCCCTAAATGTTAATGGGCAACAGGCAACCAAGTGTCCATAAGTGTGACAGCGGTGGCACCTAAACGGCACACCCACATAGTCCAGGATTTGAACGAATGCCCCATCCTTCGTTTGAACATTGATCTCAGCCGTTAACCCCAGTCGAAGATCGATGTTAACCAAAATCTTTGCCACTGTATAAATGCCTGTTTCAATATGGGAGTAATCAGAGCATACCTAGTCTCCAAGGTAGTTCCCAATCGCTGCAAACCGTGTTTCATTCCATAGGTGCATGGGAAACCCAGGAAGCTTCACCCATAGTGGTTCTTTGTCAATTTTCTCCTGTTTGGAATCGAAGAAAGGAGACCAACGTTTCAGGATAATAGGGACGCCCAACATTGACCAATGTCGGCGTAAGACTGCATCAACCCCCCCAATATTCGACAGGATGAAGGAGAACCATCCTTTCGTTAAAACCCGAACTATAGGTGCAGTAGCCACGATATCTTTCCACTGCTCGGCTGCCCATCGCTGGAGGGAACCTTGTCCAAGTCTCTTACCACGGACATGTCCAACCACTGCAATTTGTGTGAAATCCTCTGCCTCCTCAATCGAGACATCCACGCCCAGTACAAGCTTATCCTTCCTCTTCCGTTCCTTGACCTTTTTAGCAGTGTTTTTGTGTGAATCTGCCTTCGTAGGAACCCCTGCTCGAGGAGCTAGCAGGGATGCATCTACAGGTAGAGTATCTCCACCACCAGTAGCTCCCGCTATATGTCCACTGGAAGAGTAACCCAATCCTCTGCTACCCTGTCCCCTGTCAACAGAATCACAAAATTCCACTGACCTAACCAAATTTCTAGTCAGTGTATCAATCCCCTCCACACGTAAGGCATCCGAGCAAGTTGGGAAGTTTGTGAAAGTCCCCAATTGTGGTTGTAGTGTCCGCCCTAATAGGTCTGCCAAGTCTAGCCGGTCATCCGAGGGCCCAGGAAAAAACCCTGCCCCCCTGCCTGTCAAGAGTGATCTAGTTGATGCCCTCGACCCAGAGGCCGCAGCATTGATTGTTCCAAGATCGAAAATCCCTCTGGCACATTCTCCATTCGAGGTGTAGTCCACCTCCTGCTCATAACTGCTCGCCATATCGCCCCAGATCAACAGGGCTGACAGGATAGAAACCCCAGATCCCAATCCCCAATCCACCAAACAAAATTCCCACTATCGTCACCACCCAATCCACCGATATCCCCAATCTACTCCGAATATCCACGGCCACAGCAAGGGTTCATATCCATCTGCAATCCCCGTCAGTATTCCACCCAGCTCCAAAAATCATTCAAAGATCAGCAATGCCAGCCAATTCCATTGAATGCCCAGATCTCCAGAATCAGAAACCACGTTCTCAACACTCATATCCTGAAAACCCAAGGTTCTTGGAACTCATCTTTCGATTCACAGTTATACCAACATTTTCAACGATCAGCTACCGTAATCTTGGAGCTCGCCTTCTTCATCTGTCAAGGGTCTGGTCGTTAATGAAAGAGATCATCTGCATATGACCTACGCAGTCCTCGTGATCACGCACCACAGCATCTTCCTCCACAATGGATAAAATATCAGTATGAAGGCCGTCCAACGCACTCAGAATCCCTCCAACATTGCTGCAAGCGTACTCCTTCGATGCGCTTTCTTGGAGCTTCGATCAGCAACCTGTTTCTTCTCAACCTCCAGAATTTGTCAGACTTATTTGCATTAAGCTGTTTATTATCCACATATGTATTGTTGTCCTCCCTTTCGTGTTATATATATAGAGGAAGGAGAGAGTCCTCTAGTCACTCATTCATTCTTGTGTAGAGATGTGATCAAGAAGAGCGCACACCTTCTATTCTCTCTGGGATCTTCTTTTGTATTTGATCTCTCTTTCTCATGGAATTGTTAGAATTTCTGGAGCTTCATGGAGCATCTTGAAGACTAGGGTTAGGGTTTCATCCATTGGAGATTAGGGTTTTGAGATGAAACAATAGGTTGTACTTATTGAAGTGAAGAAGAAGAGGAGACGCCTTGCCTTAGAGGACATGCTTTTGTGATGTGTGCTTATTGGATCTCCTAGGTTGAGCTAGGGTTTTCATGTGTTTCCCTAGCTAGGGTTTTGGAGAGCTAGATGATTGTACTAGCCTTGTGATAATGCTATGGTATGTACATGAACTTCATCTTTATGCATATTTATAAAGTTTCCAGCTGTCCAATGCATGTGTAAATTGCAGATTTTATTTTCAACCATATATATTCTTCATGGTTTATAATTTCCAGCACTATATGTCTTGTTGATTTGACTTAAGTTAAGGGTGAACGTGTTAAGTGATTTACATTATAATTGAAGAATATAAGGGAAGATTTGCTGCTGTATTTATAACTTTCTTAAGTGTTTTCAGATCTGTTATAAGCATGATAAGATTGTCCTAGAGGGCTGAAACTTATTGGAACACATTGTTATCTTAGATTCTTATGCTTTGAATTGCCTACTGGATTGGGGTTGTTAAGGGTTGTGATATTGTCATCGTTGCTGCTGTTATGTTTATATTTCATAACAATTCTATAGCCGAAAATTTACAGGGTTAAAATCCAAGAAATCTCTTGTTGAGAGGTGAAATTTTTGTTTTGCATTAATTGTCATTTGTCTGGAAATTTCTACATTGTATCAGAGCTTTTGTGGCTGAGATCACTCTAGGTGTAAGAGGAAGTCTGTATTTCAACTGAAGATTACTTGGGAGAGGTGCTCGACCTTGTTTAAGTTTGTTGGATGCGATAGACTAGGTTGTTTGGGAGAAGCACTTGGGCCCTTGGAAGGTTGTTTCTTCTTCATATTTAAGATTTTCTAGAATGGATCTATCTTTGGTCTTTTGCTTTTCCTCTAACACTGTGTCTGGTGTGGGATGGTATATGGAAAGTAGAGCTTTGAGAAATATGGCATATGACGTCTTTATTTAGTAGGATTTAGGAGCAAGAGGGAGGCATGAGTGTGGAACTTGGTGATGATGTTGTTTATCCTGTGAGAGGAGTTGGCTATGTTGTCGCCTTATACGCACCTCAGGTAACGTGGCAGAAATCTTCAAGCCACTTGGTGCATCCTTGGGGGAAAGTCATGAGTTTAGATATTGTCACTCAACATTCAACTCCTCCATCTAGGTCAACTCCCAATGAAGCCAAGGGGGGTGGTCCCTAAGAAAAATAAAACTATGGCTTTTGTGCTACAACAAAAAAGAAAGATCTAGGAGTTTGAAAATGCTAAAACAAGAGAGCAACAACAATGAATTAAATCAACCGCATACAATATCATCGACCATGACACATAATTCGATTCAAACAAAAGTGATTGAATAGTAGACCAGTGCCAATGGAGTCAAATAGCTGCTGATAAAAGGGAATATTTTGTCGTTCTTCTTGGTCAGTTTTAGATTTATTATGATGAGTGGATTACGGGAAGGGGGATTCCAATATACTCCTGGGTATGTGGAATAAGTCCGGAGTGCCAAGTGTGGTTCCACACATGAAGAGGGCGAGATCAAAGTCACGGGGGTATGTCCAACATTGACATCAAACTAGGGTGTACCCTGACGGGTCCCCATAGTCACTACTTAGTTGTTCCCTTTTCACCGTAGATTTTGCCCACATGAAGCAAATCTCGACAAGACGTCGGATTTTCGTCTGAAGGGAAGTTAATTTTTAATTAAGTGTGAAAATTAATTAAGTGCTACAAGTCCCCTTTTTTATTGTTTCAAAGCTCAGGCAAGCCTGCGATAGACAAGAGCATACACAGAGACTAAGCCAAATGTTCGTTATAATGATTTACAAAAATAGAAAATCAACTTGCAAAAGAAATAAAGTGTTTTGCTAATTACATAACTACAAATCTCTTTTCTGAATGCCACCTACTCAAGCAAGCCTTTTCAGTAGCACCATACTTCGGGAAAGCGTAGTGGGTTGGTTACTTTTGCAAATGATAAAAAGGACTGAAAAAATAACTTGATTAATCTAATCTAAGCAAATAAACTAAGCTAACAATTAATAAATCCAAAGTGAAACAATGCAAGAAAGGGAAAAACTCACGCCACGAAAAAATGACGCATATCCCCAAGGGGGATGGAGTGTGGGCACTGGGTAGCCCACTTGCTTTATTATTAAATTTACAATCTTTAGGGTGGATGCCTTTGGTCCTTACAGATTCGGATCCAAAGGCTGTTGGAATCGATTTAATACTGAGAGGGGGGGTGAATCAGTATTAGCGCAGTTATTAGCAGTTTTTACCTTCTTTAACAGATTAGCCTTCACTTAATCTTTATCTTCAGTTATGCATCAGAAAAATAAACATCCACATATATGCACCACATAAACAACACATAACACACAATGTTGTTACGTGGAAACCCAACCGGGAGAAAACCACAGAATGCTTCTTTATAGTGAAAAATAATACATTCAAGGAAGCACCAACTTCTTGTGTTTACCGGCACCAACTGGAAGGAGGCACCAACCCCCTGGTTTTACAGGCACCGACCTGAAGGAAGGTTCCTGTTAGCCCTAAAGTTTGTTTGACTACAGGAAAACAAAGCTTAGGCACCTCAAAGGAAAACATGGTTTTTTGTTCTTTAGATAACAAATAGGGATCAAAGAGCGGAGTTTAAAATATCAAAGACTATCTGCTATATAATCTGACAACATCAGATTTAAAAGATATATAAGGATGAAATCTAAAAATAAAATGAATGATAAAAGTAGGATAACAGGATTCAATCATCAAATGTACCAACACAAGACAACAAATAGTTCTAATGTTGCAGAACAGAAGATATAAATTAGATGTCTAAAAAGACATTTTAAACATCTATTTTGGAATGAGATTCATATACTTGCATAGGCATGTATACAGAAAACATCTATGTAAATAAAAACACAAATATAATTTCAAATAGAAATAAAGAACATCAAAACCATGAACAGTCTAAATCTAGCTCCCAACAGTCTATATCATTCATCAAAAATAATATCCTCACATAAGCATACTGATATAACCAGATAGCAAAACTTTAACACAAGTGTTCTCGACCCTCATCAGTGTCTCCATTACTTAGTTGCAAAATATACATTATATAGAAAGAGGTTCATAACTTGATCCATTCTTTCAGGATCTAAATGTACTAAAAATAGAGAAAGAGTGTCAAAATGGTAAACATAAAACATGACATGTGTCCTTTAAAAGAGTTTTAAAACAAATCAAAGTTTTGTTGCAGCTTGTGCCAACGCAGCCAATCCATCCAACGCATGAGCTTTTTTCTGAAGCTTTTTGCATTCCTTGAGTGCTTGATATAGCTTCCTTTCCAACTCTTCCTTGTCTTTGGCCAATTGATCATTCTGCTCTTGTGTTAGCTTTCTCCTCTTAACTGCTTCATCAGCTACTTGGACCAGTTCAGAATAATTCTTGTTTACTTCCTGCAAATCCTGGCAAATCGACCTTCACAGGTAATATATCGCTGAATAATACTCAATACCTGTCTCCATTCTTCCCTCAATGCATTTTTATGAATTCCTTTATTCCAATCCAAGGCTTCATGGCCTGGCAGGAGGAATAGATTCATATCGACCTCAAATGGAAACTTCTTAAACCATTTCTCACCATTTACAGATAACCCAATAGCCTCTGCAATTGAAGTCTCAGAAACTTCAAAGCTGATACTAGCAAAGTTAACCACTGTACCAGTGAATTTCTTGGCGAATTCCTGAGAGACCTCGATATTATACCCTGTTATCCTTTCAAAGAAAGTAAACCAACCTGCATTCATCAGCCACTATGCGCACTGCGGATATTCCTTGGCTCATTTGGTATCAACTGGTTCAAATCTATGCGGCTTGCCACTCATCTTCTTCATCGCAGCAACTATATACTGAAATATGAACCTAACTCCAGATGTTGAACAAATATTAACAACAGATTCAAACAACATACGAAATATCCAAATGTTAAAATGAATTCATGCAAGGAAACCAATCATGATGAAGCGTCGACCATTCAATTTAATCAGGCTGAAACATTTGTCAAATCTCATAATTATGGAACGGGTTCACTGAGTTGAAAAACTGAGCCATGTTTCGCACATCTTTTCATGATTGAGATTTAACCGCGAAGATCCTGAAAACACTTTTTGAACATTCCGACAACTTTGAAACACATATTCTTATTATGGCTTGCTGCCGGAATGTTATTACTTCCAACTGTCATGTACCTTGAGCAATTATTGCATGAAATGACTACAGATCATGGAAATTTTGATGAAGAAAAGTATTATAAGGAATACTATATAAACATGAGCCAAAATTTAACCTATTAATAAAAGAGAACACATAAACTAAGAATTAGGAAAAGAAGAAGGTAATGTAAGCTAATGAAAGGATATATATTAAAGGAAAATTGCAATAAATTTGAAAACAAGGTATGAAGCTTTTAAAACAAAAGAAAACATAGGGTTTATTCAGGAGTGCAACTTCAATACTAACAATACCCTTCTTGTATTTTGCTTTGGCCTCATCTCCTTTTGGTTCTTCAACTTCTTCTTTTATGAAACCTTCTAGGTCATGTTCTTCAAGAATGAGCATTTCTCTATATTTCCATGCTCTGAAATTCTCAGCTCCCTCAAGCTTCTCATCAAGCTTGTTGTTGTTTGTCATTTTGATAATATGAGAATCTCAAATGGAAATAGAGAGAGATAGAACTTACCAGTAAAATTGCTTCTCCAAAAACTACTTCTGGCTTGACCTAGGGTTTGACAAAGAAACCCTAATTTTTTTTCAACTTTGAGATCTTGAAGAACTAATTCGAGGAATAGATTCACCTCCCCAAGGCGAGTTGGGCAAAGTACTCCTTTTCGCAAATCTGTGAGCATATCCTTCAAAAACTCGATGCCCTAGTTCTCCGGGTTGTAGTGGTGGGCCCATAAATGAAAATTCTCGGAATTGAATTCTGCTTCGACAAAAAGATGTGCCCTAGTGAGGCGAGTTGAATGCACCCTCTTTTTCAGCTGATATCCGGAGAGATCTCTCGGAAATAGAAACCCTAGTTTCTGCAGTTGCAGCAGTTGTACAATGTTTTCTTTCAGGCCTGCTCTGATACCATATTAAATTTTTACTTGTTTAAAATAATAACATTAAAACAATAGTATCACTGAAAGAAAGACAAGCAAAGCAACACAAAAAACACAAGATTTTCCTCAGGGAAACCACAAGGGAGAAAACCCCGCAAAACTTCCTCAATATAGAAATCACCAAGACAATGTAAAACCCCAAGACAACTTCTTTCTTCACCAATGAGCTTCTCTCTCTCTCTCTCTTATGCGAACTTGCTTGAGTGAATGAGTGAGTGAGTGTGATACCAAATGAGGAATTCGACGACTCTATTTATATTCTTCAGTTGGGTGACTTTTTACCCTATTTGGGTTGAATTCTCCTAACTGACTAGGTTGACTTCACTTAGGGAGACTCAATAACTTATTTAATACAATTCTTGAGGGTACTATTGACCCGACTTACAAAGGAGGGTTTACATTGACTCTTTCAATGGCTCTTACAGACCAACTACATCAATGACATCTCCCGAAGGACGAATAATAATATAATAAACAAATACAATTAGAATATCTTCCGCGGTTACATTTCTTTAATAGCTAGGAGGTTGCCACAACCTTGTATAAGGCTGCCCACAAGCAGACCGAGCCTAGGGCAGGCCTAGAAGAGGAGGGCCTAGCGCTTATGGGGGAGGCCGAGGCTTATAAGAGGTAGGACAAGGGTTTTCATGGGTAGGGAAAGGGAAACCGAGGTGAAAGAGGGAGGGCCGAGGCATAAAGGAAGTAGGGAGAGGGCCTTGGGAAAGGTTCAGGTCAAGGCCGAGGGTAGAATAGGGAAGGAAAAAGAGGGCCAAGGAGGGAGGAAGAGAAAGAAGGGAGGCCGTAAGGGTTAGGAAAAAGAGGAGGAGCTAGGGTAGGACTATTTTTAGGTTTTATATTTATTTTTGGGTTTTTTGTAATAATAAACAAAAATAAAACCTAATATAAACAGTAAATAAATTTCAGAACTAACTAAATGACCTAATCTACCATCAAATGCAATATTTACACATGTACATGCAAGCAAATTTGGTAAAAGAATGATAACTAGGGTTTTTATGGATGAGACCCTTAACCCTAGCCCTAGAGGAAGGTGACCAGCCTTCCTCTTGGAGTATTTTCTCCTTGTCTACTAAAATAGGGCTTCCTATAACAACCTCTAGGGTTCATTATAGGAGTCTAATCTAGGGCAAAATTGGAGATCCAAGGCTAAACTTGGGAAAACCTCCTATAGGGAGTGTTTTCCACCATGCAAAGAGGATAGAAGGCAGACAAAAAGGCCCTATTCAGAAAAAATGCAGCCCTGAGGCCACCATTCAATCATTCAAGAAGCATGAATTCACGTACCTTTCACCAAGCAAGTCTAAAAACTAGACTTACTTGAGCTTGTGTTCTTCCAACAATTCCTAGCATCTACCAAGCATGAGCAAAACCAAAGACAAGCATCCAATTTCATCCACAAGATCAAGAAGAGCCTACTTCAAGAGGTGCGCATCACTTCCAAGAGAGCTATATAGGGTAAAAGAGAAACATAATAGAGTTTTATCCCATGAGTTATGATTTACAAATGAAGTGAGGAGTTGTATTTATAGTGTTCTCAACTCACTTTTACAAAATAACCAAGCCGACAGGCCAAATAAAATGTTAATGTAAAAATAAACATGAAATAATATAAAATAGTCTAAAGATGGCCAAAAGATGGCTAAAAGATGTCTAGCTGGGGTATTTTCCCCTTAGGTGCCTAAAAATTGCTAAAAATGACTAAAACTAAACAAAAGGCTTCACTCCGAGAGGTGGAGTGAGCAGGGGGGATCGTCATGCCCCATCTAACCCAAATAATGCTGAAAAACCCTCAACATCCCCCCTCTACAAGCCTATGGGCCTGGTGACCAAGGATGACGTCACCAAGGAAACTACACCAAGGAGAGAGTGCGCTCTGTTGGAAAGGGACCAGGATGGATGCGTGACTGGAAGAGGAGGAAAGAACCTCGGAGCTGGAATACTGTCACCGGTGTAGAAAACAAGTAGGGGGTCATGTGACCTAGTGACCACCCCTAGGATCCCCGGACACCAACCTCAAGGCTACAAACCCTAGAATGAGGCAGTCAACAATGCTACTAAGCCATAGTACTCCTAAAGGAAGGACCAAAGGGTCCGTCCATAACCACCCCTCAGAAAGTACTGATAATACCCCCATCATGGCCCTGAAGAAAAATACGACCCCTCTCCTGGGGCAACATCTGAATGTGTGTTGGTACTGGTACCACATAACAGAATTCAATCACTGTATTCCATGAGTAGATAGGGTTTGCTTACTTTTCCATTTACAGGAGATCAAGATGGAGCATTTCATTTTTAGCTGCCCATATTTTACACAATCCAAGATCAATATTAATGCCTTTTCAGGGAGTCCCAAAACTCCCTCCCCATCTTCGTTGGATATCTGGACCAACAATGCTTGGCCTTATACATGAGGAGGGCTCTTAGACTTAAATCTTCTTTGCTCAGATCACCATGACAATTACCTCTTTCCCAATGCTTAGAAACAGAACCCATAGACAAGTAGAGAGCAACTACAGCTCACCTTCTAGGTGTGTGCAATCATGAGGCATCTAACCTCCACCATGAGACCCTTGAGGCTGTCATTTTCAAACCCGGGACAGGTCTTCCATTCACAGCAAACATTCCTTTTCCTCCTCCAAATCTCAACAGAACACAGCCTCTTCTAGAGAGCATGATGCACCATAGAACACTCTTCTAATTCTTCCAGCTCCAGCACGTCTAGACAATCTTTTGTCAAGGGTTTCTTTGCTTCGGCTGCAAATGGTAGGAGAGATCCAGTTACTTTGAGCTCTGACTCAGTGAATAGAAACTTATCTTCATCATCATCCTCATTATTATTGGGTGATGACACCAAGGAATCTTGAACACTCTCCCCTGGCATCTTTAGTTGAGACATTCTCTCAAGCTGTCAAGCTCTTGACATGGATTCTTTCTGTCTTCTTTGTGATTCCAACTTTTTATCTCACTATTAGATGATAGACGATGATAGACTCTAGTTCTTAGACCTTGGCTTTCATAGATTAGACCTGCTTTTATATGAGTTGTTCTTGCACTTCCACTTGTGTATTGATACTGATGTACCTAGCAGTCGCTTTGACCTATTTTTGGTCACTTGTTGGACATCAATACGATTATCTTATCTTATCTACTTCCTTTTGATTAAACACCTATGTCCCGAATATTCCAAGACAGGATCTTCATGGTAGATTCTCATTATAAAAACTCATATTAACAAGAGTCTAATTTAGGGTCTCCTAAAATCACCATTCCATGAAACCTGAGATCATTTTCAGGATTTGGAAATATTAGGGGTTTTATGCCCCCTTTAAAAAATTCCTTGAGTTGTTCCTTTGATTCATTTGCAATGTTTGATTGGCTCTCTTCTTCCAAATTTTCAACATTTGATTTCTTGCCAGGAGCCCTAGATTGACCACATCCGGTTTGCTAGATCTTGATCCAAGTGATGACTGGACTAGGTGGATTGGAGATTATGAATTTCTTCAGGGTGACGTTCTGGGAGAAGTCTCTTGGAGATATTACTTGAATGCTAGGAATAGGGCAAGGCTCATTGCCTTCTTTGTCATTTAAGGGGGCAATGACAAAGGGAGAATTTTGGCGTAAAGGGTTAGGGTTTAAGTTTCAACAGATCAAGGTTCTTCAGAATATTATGAATATAATCATTAGAAGGGAAAGAGATACCTAGATTCTCCGCCTTGTCTAGGGCTGAGAATTGATTTTGAAGTGGGATATTAATATTTCTAGCTCCCGTCTAGACCTTCTTAGGAGCCTTGGAACATAATTTTTACCATTTGGAATTCTTCCTCATCCTTCTTAGGAAGCTTTGAGGGGAATTTGTTGTCCATTTTGTTAAGATTCAATATGCTAAGATAGATAACATCAGTATTACATTCAATTTCACAACAATAGCATATACAGGATCACTGAAAGAACAACAAGCACAACATAAATACAAGAGACACAGATATATCATGGGAAACCCTCATGAGGTAGAAAACCCAGCAAAGCTTCCTCAATATAGATGACCAACAAATACAAAGATGTAGTCCCCAAACAAGAGCTCCTTCTCCTCCTTTGCAGATCTCTCTCTCTCCTATGCGAGTTCACAAGTGAGTGAGTGTGTGTTAAATGAGGAACACACCTCCTCTATTTATACCTTACTTCACTTGACTTTTAACCCTAACTAGGTCAGCGCCAACAACTTAACCACTCAATATAATGCTGACTGGGCCAACTCCTCTAGGGGAACTAATGCCCCGAATTACATGGGAGGTTTTACCTCAATGACTTTACATAATAATAACATCCCGACGAAGGAATAAAACATCTCAGGATGAATAATAACAAAGTACAAATAGAATATTCTTTGAAGTTACAATATTTCAACACTCCCCCTTAACGAGAAGGATATTCTAACAACATCTGCAGGAGCAAGGAGTCATCATCTACATCACATTGATACATGATACATCTAGAAATCATTGGAAGCTTTCTTCAATCATCATCAGTAACTCAAACAGCTACTGGAACATATTCAAGATCTTCAATACTGGAACATCAACATCTTCAATACTGATTCTTCATCTTCTGCAGCACTTGATCAACTACAACAACATCATCATCTGGATCTCCCGATCAACAGCATCATCTGGATCTCTCGATCAACAGCATCATCGTCTGGATCTTCCGATCAACAACATCATCTGGATCTCTCGATCAACAACATCATCATCTGGATCTTCCGATCAACAACATCATCTGGATCTCTCGATCGACAACATCATCATCTGGATCTTCCGATCAATAGCCTCATCGTCTGGATCTTCTGATCAATAGCCTCATCGTCTGGATCTCTTGATCAACAACATCATCATCTGGATCTTCCGACCAACAGCCTCATCGTCTGGATCTCTTGATCAACAACATCATAATTTGCAACACACATGATCCTTCCTTTCGGAATTACAAGATCATTGTCTAGGGATGATCAATCTCATCACAATCAACATTTAAGACTATCCTTCCTTTCAGAATTACTGGATTTACTGTCTAGGGATGATCAATCCCATCACAATCAACATTTAAGACTATCCTTCCTTTCAGAATTACTGGATTTACTGTCTAGGGATGATCAAACCCATCACAATCAACATTTAAGACTATCCTTCCTTTCAGAATTAGTGGATTTACTGTCTAGGGATGATCAATCCCATCACAATCAACATTTAAGACTATCCTTCCTTTCGGAATTACTGGATTTACTGTCTAGGGATGATCAATCCCATCACAATCAACATTTAAGACTATCCTTCCTTTCGGAATTACTAGATTTACTGTCTAGGGATGATCAATCCCATCACAATCAACATTTAAGACTATCCTTCCTTTCGGAATTACTGGATTTACTGTCTAGGGATGATCAATCTCGTCACAATCAACATTTAAGACTATCCTTCCTTTCGGAATTACTGGATTTACTGTCTAGGGATGATCAATCCCATCAAAATCAACATTTAAGACTATCCTTCCTTTCGGAATTACTGGATTTACTGTCTAGGGATGATCAATCCCATCACAATCAACATTTAAGACTATCCTTCCTTTCGGAATCACTGGATTTATTGTCTAAGGATGATTAATCCTCAACCACTTACAAGATGGTTAATCCTGATCTCTTTAGGACATAAAATCCAGGGATGATACAATCCACTCGTCTACTTAGACAAAGTCTAAGGACCACACATTGACCTCATCGTTGGTACAATTATCCTCATCATTAATACAAGTATCCACATGATCGACCTCATCGTCGGTACAGGCATCCTCATCATCGATACAAGTATCCAAATCATCGACCTTATCGTCGGTATAGGCAATCTCATCATCGATACAAGTATCCACTTCATCAACCTCATCGTCGGTACAGGCATCCTCATCATCGATACAAGTATCCACATCATCGACCTCATCGTCGATACAGGCATCCTCATCATCGATACAAGTATCCACATCCTCGATACAAGTATCCACATCATCGACCTTATCGTCGGTATAGGCAATCTCATCATCGATACAGGTATCCACATCGATACCAGTATCCAAATATCATCATTGACCACATCACTCCCCCTTTCGAGGAGGGTCCTTTTGAACTACACCAAGCTTGTCTCGGAAATACTCAAACTTTACTCGAGACAGAGGTTTGGTCAATACATCAACAACTTGTTCGTCAGTGCTCACATATTTGAGCTTTATAGCTCCTTTCTGCACCATATCCTGTATATAGAAATATTGGATCTCTATGTGCTTTGACTTATCATGGAACACTAGATTCTCTGTCATCTTGATACAACTCTGGTTGTTGCACAAAATCACAGTGGAGTCCATCTCTAAGTCAAATAATCCTGAATCCATATGGCTTCACAACTAGCAGAGCAAGCTGCTATATATTCCGCTTCAGCCGTGCTGAGAGCCACACTGGACTGCTTCCTGCCAAACCACGAGATCATAGCAGATGCCAAACAATAACATCCACCCGATGTGCTCTTTCTGTCTGAGACACTTCCATCCCAATCTACATCTGTATAACCATACAATCTGAAGTCATGATCTCCAAGATAATATAGACCAAAGTCTATCGTACCTCTTAGGTACCTAATCACATGCTTTGCAGCTATCAGGTGAACACATCTAGATTCCACTAGATACTGACTCAGGGTGTTCATAGCAAAGCATATATATGACCTGGTATTCGTCAGATACATCAATGAACCAATAATCTGTCTGTACTGAGTTACATCAACCAATTCTGACGATTCATCAGCCAACAACTTCAAGTTGGAATCCATGGGAGTGGTCATGGCCTTACATTCCAACATATCAAATCTTTTCAAGATTTCCACAGCATACTTTCCCTGGTTGAGAAAGATTCCTTCTGGGCCTTGCCATACTTCCGGACCTAGGAAGTAATGCATCAATCTAAGATCTTTCATCTCAAATTCTGTAGCTAGTTTCTTCTTGCTTTCCATGATCTGTTTCTCATTACCTGTCAGAAAGAGATCATCCACATACAGTAATAGTATGACAGGTTCATCATCCATAACCTTAAGGTAAAGGTTAGGATCAGCTTTACTTTTGGTAAATCCCAAGCTTTTCAAGAAGCTATCAATTCTCCTTATGTGACTGAATATCATTCACACTCTGCATTGAGTGATCTTTTGCATATCTATCCGTGCCATCTCCCATCATATGGGTCTACTGATATGAGCCTCAAGATCATTCGAACTCTATGGTGAGTTCCTTCTTGCATTCATCTAGGAGAAGAATGTCATCTGTATATAGAGACCATCTTCAACCTTGTAGAAAAGGTTGAAATCCGCATCACCCGTGGTGATCACTAAGCTCATCAAATGACTATCGATCCTGGGTACCCATACAGAGCTTTCTTCAATCGTGTGATTCTCTTTCGAATCCTGGGAGTTTGCTCGATTCGCACTTCTTCAATTAAACCATTAAGAGAACGGTCTTGTCTAGCCACTTGGAGCAAACATCTCGTCATGATTCTCTCTCTTTCTAAGAGAATCCTCTAGCCACAAGCCTTTTATTGTACGTTTGATTTGTAAGTCTTTCTGTTGAACATCCATCACTTGTTCTTTGGAACAGGTGTTCATCATCCTTCTTTTGTAGATCATAGCACATGATCTCTCCTCGTAAGTAGAGCTTCTATGTGGTTAAAGACTATGGATGAGTATTTGACTTCATGTCATCATGGTCATATGGATTTGTCTTTCTTGATGTACCTTTCATGTTAGCAAACAACATCATCCTCATACAACACCACAAGTGCATTAGTACAATCATAAGTGTCATAACCCTAATCAATGAATGTCTTCTATTATTCACATGCATTCATATTTTTTCTAAGGTGATCAGACAATCTAAAATTAATCATGATTGTACTAACCTCAATAATATGAAGACAAACATATCATGAACTTAATCATGAAACAGATTTCAAAACATACCTGTATCTCCTCAAGTCATACCTGTTGAGATTGCTTGTAGTCTTCTCTATAAGGGTAAAACCCTAACCATCCAAGGTATATCTCTTGTAAACATTTTATATAGGTTCATGGTTCTAGGATGATAAATATCAGTGCCATTTAAACCTCCTTCATTGCTGCCCTATGAATCTCCCAACTTTGCTAGGGTTTCTTCTTACTTGGAAACCCTAATTTTTAATCTCCTTCCTCCCACAACATTTTGATGGAGGAACAATATCTATGATGAATGGATTCCAAATCCATTATCAAAGTTTCCAATGTTGCATCAGGTGTCTCCAACATTGTATCAGCTCCTTCCATACCTTAAAAAAACTGAAAACCCTAAATGAGAGCTTCTTTCTCCGCTTCCTTGATTTCCTCTGTTGAGCCATTTCAGATGTGCCGTATTGTTTCTGGTGTATCTCTGAAATTTCGGATCTACAGGGTCTGAAACTTCGGCCCATGGTAGCCTGACCTGTCATCTTTCCAACCCCACAAGTTTGAGCTTCATTGGATTCTCCATCAGAGAGATATGCCCAGTTTCCCAACATGACCTGTTTAAGGGATGAAACAACATAGTGAACTTGTACGGAGTGCCACGTGTCACTGTTTCATCTTCGGCCTCTGGAAATCGGACCTGTGAAACTACAGTCCCTGCCCTAACTGTCACTTTTTACGAAATTTCATTTGGAGCTTCCTAGCCCGAGATATGACCTTTTTACCTAGGTCACCTGTTTAGGGCTTCATTCTGGAAGAGGCAGAAACCCTAAATTGTACGGATCATATCTCAGAAAGTACAACGAATCTAAGGTTGAAACTCAGACACAAGGTACAGGAAAATGTCATCTTCGGCCTGTCCAATTTTCAGATCCTGAACCTTCACCGAAATTGATTTATAGCAAAAGTTCCACGATGACTAGGTTTTTCTATACAAACCCCTAACTTTCAAATTGTCGCAAGTAAAACAAGTGTTGTAAGTGCCATACATTGTCTTCCTTCAGGTTAGCTCTGATACCATGTTAAGATTCAATATGCTAAGATAGATAACATCAGTATTACATTCAATTTCACAACAATAGCATATACAAGATCACTGAAAGAACATCAAGCACAACATAAACACAAGAAACACAAATTTATCCTGGGAAACCCTCATGGGGTAGAAAACCCAGCAAAGCTTCCTCAATATAGATGACCAACAAATACAAAGATGTAGTCCCCATACAAGAGCTCCGTCTCCTCCTTTGCAGATCTCTCTCTCTCCTATGCGAGTTCACAAGTGAGTGAGTGTGTGTTAAATGAGGAACACACCTCCTCTATTTATACTTTACTTCACTTGACTTTTAACCCTAACTAGGTCGGCCCCAACAACTTAACCACTCAACATAATGCTGACTGGGCCGACTCCTCTAGGGAACTTAAACACCCCATTACAATTGACTCTAGGGGAACTAATGCCCCGAATTACATGGGAGGTTTTAGCTCAATGACTTTACATAATAATAACATCCCGACGGAGGAATAAAACATCTCCGGATGAATAATAACAAAGTACAAATAGAATATTCTTTGAAGTTACAATATTTCAACACATGTGGCCATACTTGTGACACACATGACGTTTAAAGGGGATATTTTCAGAGTCTGAATCCTGCCTATGTACCTTTGCGCCAATCATAATGGAAATTCTTTCTGGATTTGGCTTGTTGAGATCTAGAGTGGTACAGATGTAGACATAAGTAGCCATTTTCCTCTCCGCCTTATTCTGTTAATATTTAATGTAAGAGCCCAATCAATCTCCAATCTTCTTGAGACAGTAATCATTTCAAAATTCAGAAGGTAGAAAAGGCAAGCACACCCAGACTGGGGTCTTTGAGAGAATATTTGCTCTAGGGTTGAAGCCTCGACCCATGGCCCAATATTTCATTGTATAAACCAGCCCTGTTCATAAACCATATGCCTCCTTCAAAACTCCATTCCCTCTCTGCCACAGATGCACAAATAATTAGGAAATAATCCCTTCCCAGGATCCAACTCTTCAGGGTGTTCTCTGATGACCAGAGTCCCATTAATCTGCAAATCAAACCCCACGATCAGAGTATAGCAACTCTCACACAATTCCCATAGGGACAATATCAATCATAGTTTTTGTTTCACCTTTTTCCAACAACCCTTTTTTGGCATAACTGATCCCCACTTGCCTTCAGACTTCCTCCTGGAGGTAAGCCATTAGATACTCCTGGGAAGGAAGATCAATACCCCCGGCTAGCATTTCCTTGAAGCTTTTCAGATTTGAACCCTTGGACTCTTCACCTTGCTCTGCTCCGCTTTGCTTCACCTCCACCTACATAAATATCTAGAGATTTCTTTATCATGGATTTACTAATTGGAAATATTTTAAAAAAGAAGCAGGTAAAGGATGATTATCTCAAATATGATATGCTGGGATGCTTTGGGAAATTCTCATATCCTCAAACATAGCATTCAGAGCAAAAGTATACAGAATTGCAGATCCTTCTCTAAGTTGAAAACAATAAAATACAATTAGTAAGGAAAGGAGCATGCTCCTCTACATTACTGCTAGTGCATCAGATTCAACTCCTAACAACTTGGATATTTAATGATCTAAAGTATTTACAATAAGGCACTGTTTTTCCTTCATTTCAGGTTGCCCTGTTTAAACATTTTGCACATTTATTCCAAATATAACCATTAATTTGAAAATGTTTATGTTTTCCACTTCTAATCAAGTATTCTATATTCGTTCTCATGCTTGATTTTGATGGAAAAAATGTTTTGTAATAACGCCAAAGAAAAGAGTTCACAATTTGCAGCAAAGGGGCCAGTTGAAGAGGCAGGAGTTCATGAACAAATTAGAAAATATATTCGTTCGAGAAGAAAAAAGTCACATCCCCATATCTCGAGGATTGTCATGGACAGCAAATGAGCCACAGGTGATTGCTTCATGAGTTTTATTTACTTATGCAGAATGTCATCATAATATTAAACATGCCCCTTCTTTGATTGTTCTAACTTATGTTTTCCAAGCATTTGTCCCAGTGATATGTCAGTTCCATTTATACCCGGTTTTGCCTGTACAGATTTTGCCAAAGCGACCAGTGAGAGGGAGAATTACTAAGCCACTAGATATAAAACTTCACACGCAGACAAGAGCAATTGAACGGGCCAAATTCAATCAGCTAGTAAGTTTTTGATCTTGTACTAAATTGTTTTTAATGCTTTTTTTAGTTGCTTTTTGCACATAGAGTTACTCTGATTGTACTTCATTAGTTATTAAAGCCTTATTTGGCATTAATCGACCTCTTGCTTTTATGTGTTCTTGGATAAGATTTTATCTTGAATCTTAGATTTCACAGCTATTCTATCAATCTTGCAATCTGTACATTAAAAAACTGGAAATACACTCATAAGATAAAATAATGCACAACAGAATAATAAACATTACAGCCACACATTAAGACAAGTATTTACCCTGGAAACCCCACTACCTCTGGGGAAAACCAGCAAAGCTTGTGATCTTTTTCTTATTGCAGAGTTATTCTATTACATTTCAACAGTTCTTTCAGACTAACTCTCTGAACTTTTCTGCTGACTTAATCCGATCCCTATCTGCAAACCCTAGAAGAACACACTAGGCCCTAACTCGGCCATTGGATAGACTCACTCAGCAAATGCCCTAGCTTGGCACTTTGCTACTAGACCACCTTGCTCTCTCTCTCTCTCTCTCTCTCTCTATAACTCAGAATGAGACTGACTCGTGGTGATAGACAATGACAAAGGCTTCTTACCTTATAGCACAAATTACACCCAAATACGGTCACAGAATACTATGGGCAGAATCAAACTTAGTCAATTTAGGTGTTATATAAAGACCACTTATACAACTTTGTCTAGAGAATACAATATGGGGACTTCACACATTGCTAGACACCCCCAATGTGGAAGTTGTTAGAGTTTGTACTTTAATTCAATTTAGTTAGATCTTTAAACTGAAAGATAGACAAGCACAGCAAAACACAAAGACACAAGAATTTTCCTTGGGGAAACCATAAAGGAGAAAACCCCGCAACTTCCTCAGAATAGATTTGTCACTAGTACAATATCAAGCAAGATGGAAAACCCAAAAAATATAAGATGTCTTCTGCAGCTCTCTCTCTTTCTTCACCAGCGAACTTGTCTTCTCTCTCTCCTTATGCGAACTTGCTTGGTTGAGTGTGGTGCCAAATGAGAGAGTAACTCTCTCTATTTATACTTTATGTGTAGGTGACCTAATTCCTCAATGGGGCCGACTTGTCTAACTTGACTGGGCCGACCTGTCTTAGGGAGACTCAAAAATACAATTTACATTTGACTTATGGGGAGCTCTTGCCCCGACTTACAATGGAGGTTTTTTCTCGATATCCTAGCATGACTAAATATAATAATCACATCCCCGAACGGAGGAAAAACATCTCCGATGGAGGTACAATAAAAATACAATAATAATATAATAATAATAAACAGAAGAATATCTTCCGAAGTTACATTTACAACAACAGAAGTAAGTGCCCGAGCTACAAATTCTAACATTCTTTCTATTATGCAATATGGGATTGAAAAAAATCACTTAATATGGAATTCACTTATATTAAAAAATCTCTTGTGCTTCCCATGCATATATGCTGTCTTATTCATGTTGAATGTTGTCTCACATTCCTATTTAAGTTCAAGTCGAATTCTCTGAATTTTATTGCTTAATAATGTCTTGTCACGTTAATTGGCTTGCATTGCTCTCATATCCGTTCTTTCTATTCATGGTCAATTTATAATTCATGTAAATATTTCTAAGAGAATGCTTTGATGATGCTTTGTTTTTGTGGGCTATCATTGATTAGATTGCAGAAAAATTCTACATTCTAGAGCAGCAAAGGATAGAAGAAGAGAGGATGCAAAAGGTACATACATGACATGTCTTAGCTTTTCCACTTTCTTCTCTCTTACAAGAAAAACTATCCATGTGAAGAACATTTTGACTCTGATAAATTGAGCAGCTACTTGAGATGGAAGAAATAAAGAGGATGAGGAAAGAGATGGTTCCTCGTGCTCAAATTATGCCTTTCTTTGATCATCCCTTCACTCCAAGGAGGTATGCACCGGCTTCATGCAGATTTCCTTTATATTATTCGTAGCTTTATATGTGTAGGGATTTTCAAAATGTCAATTCTTGAACAGGTCAACAAGGCCTCTGACAATCCCAAAGGAGCCAAAATTTCATATTCCGCGCCATACAAGAGCCACCAGTTGCATTTCATGGAATAGTGATCTTTAAATGGCAATGATAACAGAATTCAGATGAATTTAGATGAGTCATAGGAGGCAGATTGTAAAACAGTTTCTACATAGGGGAAATGAATTCCTACCAAATTTTCTCAACAGGAATCAAGCATGTGAATTAGTCTTATCTCATCTCTTGCACTCAGCCCTGTTGAAGGAAAATTAAGGTACCACTCACAGTTCCTATTTCCTCATTAACTTAAAGGTTGAAAGGTTGGCTGTGTGAGCAATTTGCTTCTCCACTACAATTTTAGTATTTGTAGGCCCTTCCCACTAGTCTTTGTAATTGTTCTAATTAATTGAATCATTTTAGTTAGCCCAGATATCTTTCATCCGAGTCTAATCAATTTAGGGAAAATTCATGCTTTCTGAAAATTCCACGTGAGTTTGTTTATGTGCATCTTTTTTCTATTGTTCCATTCCAAGATCTGATTTAAATAGAGAGGAAAATAAAACTGGCATGCCAATTGAATGAATCTAGAGAAAACATAATTCCATGTCATCTTCATAATGACAATGTCAAAATCTTTATTTTCAAGTGCATAATACCTGATCAGATTTTTTTATGCGTACATCTCTTGCATTCAGGCCTGTTAATGGAATATTATGGTCCCACTCACAGTTCCTATTTCCTCATTAAATTAAAGGTTGAAATGTTGGCTCTGGTAATTTTAGCGTTTTTGTGTGAGCAATTAGCTTCCCCACTAGAATTTCAGTATGTTTGCACCAGCCTTTGTACTTGTTCTATTAAATGTAGAGTAGATTCAATAAGAAAAGAAATGAGAGAAATGCTAATATAATCTTATGGGGATTACTAAAGTTTGAAACCCCTCCTTGTCTCTTAAATTCCTTTTTCCAAATTTTGAACAAGTGAATCTAGGTAAATTATTGAGTATGTTTGCATGGTTTTTAATGAAGGGGTTTACGTATTGATGCCATTTTCTCTAAGAGTTGTTGATATCTTTATGAATTACAACAAAGGCACATGGTTTGTTATGGAAATCATTGTACATGAGATGGAGCTTGCCCTATATAAATACAAATTCGAAGATGGTACAATAACAAGATATGATAAGAGTGAAGCGAAAATGAAGAAATAAAGAGAAGAATAAAGGAGTGGGAACATTTACCCAAGAGGATTGCCCTTACAAATTTGAGTTATTGATGAATACTTGTCCAAAAATGTACTTAAAAAGTATTATCATTCAATTGATTGTTAATTTGAATTATTAAAGTGAGGAAGAAGACTAATATTTCTACAATAGAGGGACTAAAGCCTCAAATTATGGCCCGAGTTATCTTTATGGAGCAATTAGGGTATTATTTAGCAAACTAATCATAATCATACTAATGATCTATTTGAGACCTTATTTAATACAAATGACTTTGTACAAAATATCAAATGATTAAAAGCAAAGATTACTTCAAAATTATAAGTTTGTAGACAATAGATCATAAACATAGGTTTTACTTGTATAGATAAAAATGTTGTGTTTAGGTACATGTCCGTCCCCTTGGAAAGCCTTGGCCCCAAAGTCTATGGACCATTGAACAGTTTGTCCATGTCATTTCTTCTTCCATTTCTTTTGAATGTGATGATATGCACCTACTTGAATGGATACAAACACAATGCACTGCTCTTGAAATACGAAGGGATCCCAAAGAGATCAGAACATTAGTTTCTCTTCTCTAATGAACTAAATGAACTCATTTAATGTACTTTGTTGAAGATGCTTAATAGGACCAAAAGGGTCCAAGTACGACTCAATCAAGACATTATGAATTTTTTGATAAAGAACACCCCCCCACACGCATATATAAAGTTAGCCATTGAGTTGGAGAGGCATTTTTAATAATAAAAAATTCAAACTGAAAATTCACAGAGATGTTAAAAGTTGGTTATCAGGTTGGAGAGAGTATTTTCAATGTTAACTTTCACCACTTCCTAATGAATTCTCAATGATTTCTACTTCCCTTTTAACCAATGCATTTTGCATGCTAAGAGATTCATCAATTAGAAGCTTAGAGATGTCAGCAATCTCTTTTATATCACCTTTACATGGAAATTCATAATAATATGAAGAGATTCTTCAAAGAGAAGTTTAGAGATCTTTACCTCTTGTAAGTCCTCTTCACAATGAAATATATTATACATGTGGGGAACCTACAAAGAGAAGTTCAAAGTTGTTATTTTCACATACTTGGAAGATTCTTACATTCTCTTATCTTCTCTATTTCCGTTCAAGAATAATTTGTCAAATGCATTCAAAAAAAGATTCAACACTTTTACCGTACTCTTATTCGAAGATAACCAAATCCATGTTTTCAACTTTTTTTATTTTACAAGCAAGTGATGCTAAAGATAAAAGATAATTTGCATTAAATAGATCTCATTTCCAAATTCAAATATGAAGTCAAGACTATGCAAGTATATATGGATGTTTTATTTCTAAATAAGGAAATAACACTCGGTTTTCTTACCTCGGTTTGAACTTGTGATGTTTTTTTCCTTTCTAACAAGGGTTTGAAGCTGAAAAAGAGAAACAACTTTTAGAGCTCATAACTTTGTCCCTTTCATGGTTTACCATTTAAGCATTGCTCGTTTTAAATTATTCTAAATCTAATTTCCAACAAGCAAAACATAAAATGTAGAAGAGAAAATTGTAGTCACTTTGTCTCCCTTAATAATGCTTTAAATTATTCTAAATCTAATTTCCAACAAGCAAAACATAAAATGTAGAAGAGAAAATTGTAGTCACTTTGTCTCCCTTAATAATGCTTTAAAAAAATTGAGTGGATAAAAATTGCAAACAAAGGAGTCTTCTTCAAATGAGTAGATTGTGCACAAAGAGTCTCATTTGAACATGTTTCACTTCCTAATGCAAATTTGAAGGATGTGACTTTTTGTGCACAATCTATCATTCTTTCATTAAAAAAAAGGACACGGTCATCTTACCTCAATTGAATTTTCTAACATGTTTTTCTTCGATCCTATGGATTCAAGGTTGAAAAGAGCAATTCTTTGTTAAAGAAATTATAGCTATGTTGATGTTTAATGAAAACCCTATGAAGCACAATTGATAAACAATGTAATTAATCAAATTAAGTGTGCTCTCATACAATAACACTGATCTCTTTTATAGTGATTGTAGGTTTTTTTAAGATCTAACTAATTGCTATTAGAGAGGAAGAGGTTAAGATATTATTTCAACCAACATTCAACAACTTCTATCGTTAACCAATTAATCACACCTATTAAACTACTACTTATACATGAGTTTATTACATAAGTAAGCCTTACATTTTAATACCCCCTCTTAAGGCTTACAATAATGAAAACAAAACTCGTTAAAAGCAAAAACATTCTCAATGAAAACAAAACTAATAGAATTGAACATTATCTAGAATATTCTTCTTTGAAAACTATTGTTGGACTTATCAGAGGCGGCGGGGTGAGGCCCCTTCGGTTGGCCCCCCTGTGAATTCTTCATGTGGACGTAGCAACCCCTCTTTGGGGTTGTGAACCACATTGAAAAAAAAAAATCTCTGGACCAATAAGATGTTAAATTCTAAAGCCTAGATAGGATCTTTTGTTCCAATAATTATTAAGTTATGAAAGAAAATACATTCGAATTCGTAACAATTATGCAAAAGAATTAAACATGAAATCACACACACATTTGACACTTGTTTACCTTGGAAAACCACAACTAGGGAAAAACCAACAAACTATGATTTTATTAATGATAAGATCTTGGGCTCTGTTCTAGGAAAATGGTCCATTGAGGAATTACAAAACAATAAATAGCCTAGCCTATCAAAACTCAAGATCAGTCATTCGATCTTGCTGGTTGGTTGCTATATCTCTTACTGCACCTTTCCTTTGACCATGCCATTGTACTTGCACACTTGGTTGAAAGTATTTCTCCAACCAATCAATGAGATCTCACTCACTCTGTTTATTTGTTGCGTGTCTCAACCTTTTCTTAGGATTTATTTTATATCATCTCAATGACCAAAACCCTAACCCTAGATCTCCAAAGTGATCAATGGTTGAGATTTGATCTCAAGCATCACTTAAGATCAACGACTGTGACTTAATCTTAAGTTCATATTTTAGTCATTAATGAACATTAAATTAATTAATGTGTTTTTTCTAAGTTAGACTTGCTCTCTCAAGGAAAGAGATACAATAGTCACTTGCTCTCTCAAGCAAGTACCTAGAGAGGAAATATGGACGACCCCTGCATGCCTAACACCTGGCCTATGCAAAAGTACCTATATGAGCTACAATCATCAAATTTCCCTCTTAGCGAGGAAGGTGCTTCTCGAAGAGCCACCTGGAACTGGTTCTCCCTCTGACCCTAGTACATTGTTGCATACATCATCTACACACAGGCATCACTCCAACCCCACTGGTCAACTGTTCCCTGATTAGTGGAAGTCACAAAATCGATGATACTACACATCAATGCCAAGAAGTTTGATGTGTAGCTCTCCCCCACTATGCTTCTAGGAGCTTTCTCCTGCTCTTGAGCATACATCAATGACATCTTGTACCAACTAGGTCTCCTAGATGAACTGGAAGGTGCTAACTCCCTCTTCCCCTTTGAATGTTTACTCCCCACATTAGAAGTATGTGAACTTTGCTCACCCTTCGTAGTCTTCTGTTGCTTTACCTCTGTCACTGACATCAATCCATCATCCAAGATCCCCTTGGATCAAACTATAGGTTTTCCCTGTAACCTGTATACTTTTCCCTCTCCGACACCAAGAACTCATGTTGAGTCTGTTCCACATCCCTTCAGTTGAATGAGAACCCATCCACTCTTCAAAGAGATGACATATCCAGTATCCTCCAATGCTAATATTGAGGCCAAATTTATCTTGAGATTTGGTACATACAACACATCTATCACCTCGAGAGATCCTCTTGACTCTAGCTGGAACCTAATTGTCCCAACTCCCTTCACAACATACTTAGGATGGGTGCCAAGCTCCACATGCAAATATGAATTTTTCCCTAACAAATTGGTGAACTACGCATCCACGTCATGTGACGAGAAGCCCCACTATCCACGAACTAGGCACTACCGAAAACTGTGCCAAAAATTCAAGAGATTAACTAGAAATCCTTCTCGAACCTCTCAACAAACTCCTTGACCTGAGCTTATGTAGATGTTGCTCTTCCCTTCCTTCCATTCTAGACATTGTGAAGCATAGTGGTACACTTGTGGCACACTAATCACTTGACTATTCTCATGTCCTTCTTCTTCACAATTTATGAAGTTGACTCTCCACTTGAACTGTCATTGCTCCTCTTTAACTCACTAGCAAGAGCAACATTCTCGTCATTGTCACCTTTTTGTTGGCCTCCATATAGAGATTCCTTCTGAATCTCCTCTTGAATGAAGTCATCCCACAACATCTCCCAATTAGGAAGATTCTTTCATGCAACAATCCCATTGATGAAGGGTGCCCATGGCTTAGTGAATCCATTCAGAGAAATCCTCACTAATTCATGATCTGTCACGGTCTCCCCAACTATTGCCAACTTATTACGAAACTATGTGATCCTGGTGAGATAAGAAGCTACAGTATCAGTCTTGGACATCTTGGTGCTCTTGAGTTCCTCCTTCAACACCATCATCTTGTTGTGGTTATTACTTTGATATAAACATGTTAGAGTCCCCCACATCACCCTCGTTGTCTTCTTCTCAAATATGTGAGGGATCAAATGATTCTCCACTATATCTAAAATAATCCTCATGGATTTCACGTCCTTTAACTCATGGGTGGCCAGGTCCTTTGGATCGTTGGTGGGATCAATCTAGAATTAGCAAAATCCCACACCCCATTCTCCATGAGAACCAACATTACCCTCTCCTTCCAAGGGTTGTAGTTGGAGGAACCTCCAAGCTGTCTTCGTACCTTATACATGTTGCAACCATCTTCAGTTGTTGCCCGGATTTTTGCTTGTTGCTCAAACTGCTACCTGCTACTCGAACTGTTGTCCGCTTCCCAGACTAATTGCTTGAACCTTCTACAGCATGCTCGAGGTCTGTATGGGGCTGCCTGGACCTCCTATAGGCTTCTTGAATATTTTTCGTAGGCTTCCCAAGTCCTTCTGGGTGTTACTGAAACCCTTTTCTAGGATGCCCAAGCTTCCTACTCACTGCCCGGTCCTGTTTCTAAGTTGTTCTGACCTACATAATTTTTTATGGGTCTTCCTAGCTTACCTGGTGGTTGTTGGTCAACTAGTCGACGACTGTTTTTTTCTTTTTGGTAGCTGCTGTTGGCATCACCTAGCTGTCACCTTCTCCACATTGGCTGGCGGTTGGTCTCACCGTGGCTGTTGACGACTGCAGTCACCTACTCCACGCCTCATGCCCCCTGTTGTTCCATCTCGATCCACTCGATCTAGTCCTCCCAGCAGTAGCTCCTCTGCTAGCAGTTGTCCTTCCATCACCACTTCCTCCCCGTCATTTGTTGGCTCTACCTGTCGATTGCATCCTCAACTCCCACAACCAGCCCCAGCTTTAGCTTGTCTGCCTTCCGCCAACCGCTTCACCCTAGGCATCGTCGAATCCTCCTCTACCAGCCCAATCTGCTCAGCCCTGCTGTCCTGTGCCTTTGCTGCAATATGCTCCTCTCTACCCGCAGCTCATCTCTTCGCTCCGTGGCTCTTCTTGCAGTCCAGCTCCAACGTCCACTAGCCCATGGCCTCCGCTGCTCCATGTAGCTACCAACCAACTCTCCTTTGTGCTACACCCTTTGCCTGTTGTCTGAGCTACCTCGACGCCCCCCGTCCAACTCACCTCCCAGCGGCTCGATCCACTTTGATCGTGACCACGTAAGGGGTACGATGGCTACTTTATGGTTGTCGTACGATGCCATATGTTCCTTTTTTCCTCTATAAACTCGTCAAACGATGTCCTTTAGAGAAAACCTGGCCTCCTTACTCGCTTTGATACCATGTTAAATTCTAAACCCTAGATCTGATCTTTTGTTCCAATAATTATTAAGTTATGAAAGAAAATAAACTAGAGTTATTAACAATTACGCACACTTGACACTAGTTTACCCTAGAAAACCCCAACTAGGGAAAACCAATAAATTGTGATTTTATTAATGATAAAATATTGGGCTCCCATCTTGGGAAAATGGCCCACTGAGGAATTACAAAACAATAAATAGCCTAGCTTATCAAACTTCAATATCGGTATTTTGATTTTGTTAGTTAGCTACTAACTCCCTTATTGCTCATTTCCACCTTTCCTCTGACCCGCCCCCACACTTGCACACTTTGTTGAAAGTCCTTCTCCAACCAATCAATGAGATCTCACTCACTCTGTGTGGTTGTGTGTCTCCTCATCTCCATAGGCTTCATTTTATATCAACTAAATGACCAAAACCCTAATCCTAAATTTCCAAAGTGATCAATTACCGAGATTAGATCTCAAGCCTCACTTAAGATCAACCATTGTGACTTAATCTTAAGTTCACTTTTTAGTCATTAGCCAACATTAAGTAAATTAATGTGTTTTTCCTAAGTTAGACTTGGGAAAGAGATACAATAGTCACTTTCTCTCTCGGAGAAGAACCTGCAACAATTAATTAATAAGAATATGCGAAATAGCAGAAATGACAGAACTCAGAATCACTTTTATATTGATCACAGGCCACTTCGAGGGGGCAACCTCCTTTGAGCAAGCTCAATACAAATAACTTCACGGTGCCTTCAATGACCTCAACACACACTTATATACTAAATCTATGCCCAATACTATGAGTCAAAACCATGGGACATATAATACTACGGGACGAATTACAAAGCATATGCGTCCAATACTATGGGTCAATACCATGGGCTAATATAAACTATGGATCAACAAATACTACGGGACGACTTACAAAGCATATGCGTCCAATAACAATATACTAACAAAGTAAAGAGAAGGGTTGACACGGGTTCCTAACATCCCCTCTCCCTTAGGAAAAGCTTTGTCCTCAAAGCTTTGGTTGGGAAATTGATGCAGAATCTGAAGGAGTGGTTCCCCGGTAGCATCCTCAGGTTGCAGTTCGGGCCACTGACGCCTTTGGAGTTTCAGGGAGGATTGCTTGGAAGGTTGTAGACGAAGAAGAACCATATTAACTACATGAAAAGTGCGCTCAGAACGGTGTTGATCAGCTTGTTGTTTCAATCGAATTCTGGCCATGTGAAGATTGTCCTGCAGAATGAGAAGAATCTAATCGCGGTTTCGAAGAACCAAGTCAATTTCCTGAACTGGGGAGCTGCTAAGGGTGTATGGAAGAAGAACTGGTGGTGTCTGTCCATAGACTGCTTCATATGGTGTCATTTTAGATGTGCTATTGTACCACCAGAGTGCTTCTAGCATTAAAGAAATTTTGAGGTCAAAAAATGGCCTCAAAACAAAGAAAATGTACTATAAAAAAGAACCAATCACATTCTAGTAGATGACATCATCCTCCTTTGTGAGGTGGCATTGCATGAGTTAAGAATGCTTATTTGTCAAATTTTCTATGGTGGATGAAAACACATAGTTAACCAAGGTAGTGGTGTAAGTACTTTTAAGTCATAAAATAAAGTACTCATAATGATAGTCTTTTTATAAAATAATATTATTGTCATTTTCAAGTAAAATACTCATAATGAATGTCTTTTCACACTTTCTCATAAAATAATATTATTGTCATTTTCAAGTGAAGTACTCTTAATTCATAAAGAAAGTCCTTTCACATTTTTTTATAAAATAATATATTATCATTTTTATGTTTTTAATTTTAAATTATATATTCACTCCATTCTATTTAATAACATATTGTCAAACTAATAAATAATAATAATAAATTTAATAAATAATAATAATGCAATGTAGATTATAATAATATTATTAACATTTTACATATAAATAAATTCTCAATTAAATTACATTATATTAAATTCATGAGAAAAGTACTAAATATAAAAAGTTAACATAAAATTAAAAAAATAGCTCTTAAAAATATTTTTTATTATTTAATTTCATTTGCAAGTTCAAGACAAATAAATGCTAAAGGACAGTAAATTTTTGGGAATTTACAATGAATCTTAGTCACATCCATGTAGACTTATTTTATTAGTTTTATTTCTAGTGAATTTTGAAAAGCAACTCAACCATGGTTATTTATATTGTGCATAGAAAATAGTGTGGGAGGTGACTTGTCATATATACCTACCTTATAAAACCCCCAATTCATAATATTTTAATATATCTCATATTTTTGTAGTACATCTCTTAGGAGGCCATTTTTTGACCTCAAAATCTCTCTAATGGAAATCCATAGAAATAGTTGGCCAAATCTGTGTAGAGATGAGCAAGGGTTTGAGCAGTCCCGAAAGGAGTGTCGTTTCACCCTTGTTGACCTGGAAAGTATCACAGTCAGCCACCATCTGTTGAATTGTCATTTTCAGTCCATGCCAAAAGAAGTTACATTGTTCCCGGTCATACATTTTGAGGAACCCAGAGTGCCCTGCTGATGAAGAAGCATGGAGTTCATAGAAGAGATAGCCCCGTTGAACATATTGCAACCAATTTGGAACAAGCAGAGAAATAGCTGTAAGAGAAACTGGGTCATCAATTGTGCGAGAAGGAGCATCTGCCACCATATTGTCCTTACCCTTCTTGTAAGTGATCGCATAGGGATAACCCATTTCAGGTGTGTTAGGGAGGAGACCCATTGTTCCAGGAAATTTTCCAGACTCTGGAGATCAGTCTTGATGTAGAAATAATTCCCTAATAAGTATGGTTGCCACTTCTGTACTGCATGCAAAATAGCCATCATTTCCTGCTGAGAGGTAGATGCGGCTAAATTCTTACCGGAAAGGTCTCTTGAAGGCAGCAAGTGCATTGGTTCAGCAAAGACACCTGCATATCTATCCAAGGAAGTAGTGGAGACCGTTGATGGGCGTATCTGAATGGAATGGAGTTGAGCGATGACACCATGTGAATTCTTCTTGAGGATTTTTTCCAGGCGATGTGAACTGATATTGCGGAGAGACCCTAGTTGTAATCCCATAAATTTGTGTTGTGCCCCACTGACTGAAAACTGCATCCAAAGTTCAGCAAAATCCCATAAGATGGGGCCAAGTGTGCGTAACCATTGAACGCCCAAAACCACATCACATCCGCCTAAGGACAATGAAAACATGTCAGAGCGCAGGGTATAATCTTCCATAGAGATACGCACATTGTGACACTTCCCCTTGCAAGGTAAGGTGCCCCCATTGGCAACCATGACTTCAAAGTTGGAGCAAGGATGGACAACACAATTAGCCTGTTTGGCAATCCGAAGGTCAATGAAGTTATGAGTGCTACCGGAATCAATGAGTATGGTAGGAGGGAGCTTCTTGAAGTATCCCCTGACCTGCATTGTTTGTGGGGTGGTGACGCCGGTTACAGCATGGAGAGAGATCTCGGGTGGGTCATCCTGAGATGGGGTGTCAACAGGTGGGTGTTGAATGTCGACCTGATCATCTACTGTATCTGGAGCTTCTTCACCAAGTTCAGAGGTAGGTGGAGAATCCACATCCAAGAGATAGAGCTTTTGTTGAATACATCTATGTCCCCGAGTGAATTTCTCATCACAATTATAACAAAGCCCTTTTTCTCGGCGTGCTTGCATCTCTATTTCAGACAAATGCTTGATAGGAATTGGTCAAGGAGCAGGCATGAAGGAAGGTTGTTGGGAACCCATATTTCTGAAGGGAACAAAGGTGGGTTTGGAGCGTTGTTGAGCTGCGATCTTGTCCTCTGCCAACTTAGCCAACCCCAGGACTTCCATCATTGTGTTGAGACAAAACATTTTGACCTCTGAGCGGATTTCATCCTTGAGACCACTAATAAAACAACTCTTGTAGAATTCATCAGACAATCCTTCTGTGTGATTGGCCAATTTCTCAAATTATGTCTGATACTCTCTCACTATGCCAATTTGGTGAAGTTTAGTGAGTGCTCCTGTGAAGTCATCAAAAGCACTAGGACCAAATCGTGGCAAAATGAGTTAGCAGAAATCTGTCCAGTTTGACTCGGGATGAGCTTTGATGTACCAACGGTACCATTGAAGGACTTCCTGTTCCAAATGAAAGGATGCAAGTGGAACTTTCTGGACATCAAAAGTATTATGCAGACTGAAATATTGTTCTGCTCGGTATATCCATCCAGTCGGATCAGTACCATTGAAGCCAGGAAAATCAAGCTTCAGCCCACGAAAATTGCTGGAAGAAGAGAACCCAGTGGCTACAAAAGATTCTGGTTGTCAGTTATTGTTCATGGTCGAATGCTGAAGATGGAGGCTGAGAAATTTTTCATCCAGATCTTGGAATTTGGTTTGGATGGCTGCAAGTGCTTCCTCCATGGTTTTTGCTCTAGCGCGGGTGACAACCCTAACCAGGGGAATGGATAGAAAAACACAAACAAAAGCTGATTTAGTAAAGAGAAATTTGGATTTGGGAAAAAATCTGATGGGTAATTGGGGTTTGACTAGATTTTGGACACTGTCGAAAGGACAAGAAAGCTGAAAAGGGGGATTTCAGAAAATGGGTGAAAGAATGAGAAAATTTGGCAAAGAGGGACAAAGAAGCAGAATTATGAAAGGAACTCTGTGATAAAATTTGAAGGCGATCGGGCGAAAATCGAAGAAGTTATGGCAAACCCTAAAAATAGACAAATGTGAGATTTCGGGTGTTGGGAAGTGGAATTTGGGATAGGATCCTCAGGAATGAAATATGCAGAATGGGATTGCAGGGGTGCCAGAGAAGTTTCAAAGGAAACGGAGTTAAAACAAGGGAGATATGGCGAAAAAACTGGTTTTTTTTTTTTGTTTTTTTTGTTTTTTAGAAATGGATCTGCAATGATGCGGAAGGGATCGACAACAGATGGATTTGCAACGGCACCGAATGGATGGAAAACGACTAGATCTGGAACGGCTTTCAGAATAGATCTGAAACGGCTCGGAATGGATCTGAAACAGTGCGAAAGGGATCGGCAACAGTTCAGCTGAAAATAGATATGGACCTCAGGTATGTTTGGCTTCCTAACAGTTCAGGTGTTTCACTCGGCCACCAATGTTGTCTGACGGCTTGCGTATTGGGGCAATACCCCTCACTCCACGGCTCAGGTAAAACTGATAATCGCTTTGCCACAAACGACAGCTCTTGGTTTACCTCACGGGTGGGAACTAGTCAATCAGGTAGGGGTCGTTGCCCTTTTCGCTGGCAGGTCGTCTCAATGGGCCAGCTACTTTGGGGTTCCTGTGGTACTCCTCAAAATGAGTTTTAGGGCTTATGCCCAAGTACTTCCCACAGTTAAGCGGATAGGGATTATTCCCAGATCCGAACTTGCAACAGATGCGAAAAAAAATTTGGCAGAAATTCCACCCAATGAGCCCAAAAAAGTGCTCTGATACCAAATGAGAAGAGCCTGCAACAATTAATTAATAAGAATATGCGAAATAACAAAAATGACAGAACTCAGAATCACTTTTATATTGATCACGGGCCACTTCGAGGGGGCAACCTCCTTTGAGCAAGCTCAATACAAATAACTTCATGGTGCCTTCAATGACCTCAACACACATTTATATACTAAGTCTATGCCCAATACTATGAGTCAAAACCATGGGACATATGATACTACGGGACGACTTACAAGGCATATGTGTCCAATACTATCGGTCAATACCATGGGCTAATATAAACTATGGATCAACAAATACTACGGGACGACTTACAAAGCATATGCGTCCAACAACAATATACTAACAAAGTAAAGAGAAGGGTTGATACAGGTTCCTAACACTCTCAAACAAGTACCTAGAGAGGAAATCTGGATGAACCCTACATGCTTGACACCTGGCCTATGCAGAAGTACATGTCTGAGCTACAATCATAAACATAAGACTCCTTCAAGTTGCCCCCTTTTCCTCTGAAAGGTTTAGTCTTATGGTTATAATCTAAGTTCCTTATATCATTGGACACCATTTGCACATGAAGTGTTTCATTGCCCTTGTAAAGGTATGATGCATAGCTCCCAAATCTTGGATCTACCTTGAACTATTGGACAACAATCCCCACATGCATTTCTCATAACCCTAATGAGGTATAGTTTATTCAATCTACAACCATCCCTAACCATTAAACAACTATTTATCTTCCACTACATCCATCCTTGTCTTCAAAGTGTAAACTTCTTAAGCTTCACGAATTCTACGATTAATAATTGTATGACCTATTTTTCCATAGTAGTAGCACTCAATCTCACTCTTACATGTCATTCTCTTTCCCATCCTTTTCTTTGAGTATAGTGCAAACTCTATCTAGGGATCTTCTTCTGAATCTCTTGTATTTAGCCTCTTTTCTTCAACCAAAAGCGTTGATATGATATAATCTAATGTCTGTGAACATATTTGACTTTAAAAGTAAAAACAACATTGTTAAAAGTTGAAGGCAAACTATTTAATAAAAGAGTTTTTGCATCCTTGTCTTCTGAATTTGCACCAACCTTTGTTGACTGCCACATAAATTATTCAAATTTTTGTATGGTTGGACATAGTAGGTTCGGTAGGGATTTTAAATCTACACAATTGTAACTTCAATGAGAATTTTGCATTTATTGCTTTGACACCAACTTGCTCAACTCATCCCAAATTTCTTTAGATGACTTTTCTAGATCAACATGATGTAATTTCGAACTTGAAAGAGCAAGACCAATAATGGACTCGCCTTTGTCATCTCTTCTTTTCCATTCAATTAATTGTTTGGCCTCTGTAGGTTCTACTTTTGCGCCTTTTACTATAACCCATCAATTTTTGTTCATCAATTACATTTAAAATTTCACCTTCCATTTGTGAAAATTGAGGCCATTAAATTTTTCTAGAGGTGTCTCCATTTTGATAAAATTTTCTACCTCAACTTTTCAAGAACCAAACAGAAAACACCTTTGTATTTCGGGATAGAAACTCCCCTAGAAAATTGATAGGTATTATTTTCCTCACAATCTCCTCATAGTAGATGGTTATTCTTTTCTTCACAATCTTAGGCAACGACTCGATTCCTCGAATGCTAAGGCAATGGTTTTCTGCGACTTTCAAGCATGGTCTTTCATAAGGTGGCTCAACCCTGATTTTATTGAGGTGAATCGCTTTTCATATGGAATCTTCTTGGATATGGTTGCTTAATTCCAACATACAAGATAGCTCCTCCAACTAGATTCACATATGGAAACTTCATCAACAACTATTCGGTGGCTTCACCTTTCTGAAAACACTAATCGCACAAAGCTCTAACAATTTCCTTTGCTCAATGGCTTGAATTTTTTACTGCAGTCTCTCATGTACAATCCTTTTGTGATAGACAAAGACTCGATTTTGTAACAGTAGTGGTTCTCTTCTCTTATGGCGACTTGTATGTCTTCCAATGGATGCATGCTTTGATACCATAAAAGACATTATAGAATATGAAGCACGAATGATAAACAATGTAATTAATTAAATTCAACATGCTCTTATACAATAAACAATGATATATTTTATAAAGATTGTAGGTTGTAAGATCTAACTAATTGCTATTAAAGAGGAAAAGGTTGAGAGATTATCTCAACCAGCATTCAAGAACTTCTATTGATAACCTATTAATCACACCTATTAAACTACTCATTTGTACAATATGAGTTTATTACATGAGTAAGCCTTACATTCTAAAAAAACTTTATATAATCACTCATTTTAAATCCCTTTGAGTATATTTTTCAACCCCAAAACATTACCAATTCAAAATATGCTCTATTGAAGGGAAGGTAACTACATGGACAAGAATTTTGAGTTGCTCTAAAAGGACATACTACAAACACAATAATTGACTTGATGGTGCTTCAAAGTATTCATTGAAAGCGCCTATGGGTATAGTTTCTAAATAAAAAAAATGTTTCAAAGTATTCATTGAAAGCACCTATGGGTATAGTTTCTAAATAAAAAAATGTCGCCTCAATATGGCTCTATAATAGAAAATTATTACCCTCTACAACCTTGAAATCGTTTTCTATCAAATAAATCCAAAATATTTTATAAAACCAAGACAATGTACTTGGATGTGAATCCACGCTACTATTGCAAAACACACAATAAAATAACAATAAGAAATACTATAGAAATGAAGCTCAAGTGACAAAACAAAGATAGGAGAGTAAAGAGTGGATTGCACTTGCAAATCTAAATAATGAAGGAAAACTCTTATACAACCTTGAAAACGTTTTCTATCAAATAAATCCAAAATATTTTATAATACCACAAGCAATGTACTTGGATGTGAATCCACGCTACTATTGCAAAACATACAATAAAATAACCATAAGAAATGCTATAGAAATGAAGCTCAAGTGACAAAACAAAGATAGGAGAATAAAGAGTGGATTGCACTTGCAAATCTAAATGATGAAGGAAAACTCTTATAATTAAAGATATGCTTGAAAAGTGTAATATGATTTGATTGATGAGGAAAATTCTTAACTTGTGATCTAAGTTACTTCTATGGTGTAGTTAGAATCTTACTTTGCTAATTATTCATAAATATATGGTTATCTATTTTAAGACTTATTTTAACACAAATAACTTTGTATGCAATATCAAATCACTAAACACTAAAATATTGTTACAAGACTATGAGCTTATATACAAAATAGTCAGCCATAAGCATATATTTATTTGCATAGATAAAGAAATGGTGTTTAGGCATAAGCATATATTTATTTGTATAGATAAAGAAATGGTGTTTAGGCATACAATATGAAGAAACTGAAGTAGTGGTTGGACATTGAAGTAGAGTCACAGAGATCAACAACTCATTGCGTCAATAAAACTATTATGATAATTTAATTTAGCATGTCCTCCTAACAATAACTATTCTCAAAAGTTATATCTCTAGCATTTTGAGAAATTTCTTTTTTTCTTTGCATATGGAACTCAAATGTGAAAATTGAATATTTGCTAGAGTTTCTAGTGTTTAAATTATTAAATTTTATGGACCCTTTCAAAAATATGTGTACTATTAAGTTATGAGAAAAGGAACATGGAATGCTTCATATTATAATGTTTGTCCCTTTTATGTGCTTATTACCTATTGTTTGTAACTACATATTTCTTTATGAAATCTTGATTTTGCAATGAAACTTGTTAGCTTTAACATGGAGGTTTCCAAAATAGGTTTCAATATAATGGCCATAGTTTCAAGGAATTTACATATATTAATTTTTTATTTGTTGTTTGCAACTGTGTATGTGTGCATCATTGAAGTTTGTTTAGATAAATTCAAAAAAACTATTTAACTTTCATTTTATCCCCAATTGTTGTTTAGTACTCTAATTCTCGAGTAATTATTTTCATTTAGGTCTTAGAAATGATCTCTGGTGGTTGTCTTTCTCATGGTCATAACTATGTTTTATCTTCTTAAATTATATTGAAGTTTAATTTGGCCCTTCTTGGGTATATATGAGATTAAATATATATGTAATATAGGTCAATTTGACAATGAGCCTACCTCGGCAATGAATGATAATATGTATATATAGAGGTCAAGATAGTTATTATTGTATTTATGGATTTTAATTTGAATAAATGGATGTATTTGGGTTATGTTGTTCTCTTAATGTATAAGAGGTTATTATGTAACAAACACCTCAATATCTCTTTGGATGTTGTTCTCTATACTTATATTTGGTATACATGGCATGTATGCACATTTGTCATCATATTTTAAGTATTGAGTTCATAATGTTTTGAGCAACACCTTCCATAATGTTTACTATAAACTTGGTTAGAAACTCCAAAAAGTGAGACTTGAAGGGTTGGAAAAGGATAAATTGAAATATAAACAAATTTCAGCAGTAGGGCATGAGAATCATGGAGTGGTAGTCCATGCCAGTTAATGAATTTGTTCAATTCTAAAACTTGGTTAAGAGTAGTAAGGTTCACTAACACAAACATATCTGGTGTTTGCAAGGTCTAATTGAAGTGACACCAATACCACTGAAAGAAAATATAATATGCTATTACAAATTCGAAACTCAAAGTTGTTGGTGAGAACTTGGTGGATTTATCCTTTGTACAAGTTTTCTCTTCATATAAGAGTTAAAATCAACAAGTTTTGGCATAATGGACATAACTTTCTCTTGTCACAGACAAATTCAATGAGACCTCTAACTATGTGGAGAAGACATTAGACTAATATTAGATGAAATTGAAAACTCGGTGGCATATGATTTTGGAGATACATCAGACTCACCTTGTTGAGCAATACTCAAATAAATATTTAAAATATGTTAATTTAAAATTGACTTAACTTTTGATTGAAAGGTTTAATTGTGGTGATTTAAATGATGTTGAAAAATTGAAAGAGAGGAGAATATATGGGTTAAAAGTTTGGGATAGCTCTTATTATTATATTTGATTTTTAAGGAAATGGTTTTGATTATACCCCAAGTGTCACGACAAGAATGGATGACAATACCTAAATTTAAAGGAGATGAAGATCTAATTGTTCCTAACCTGAATGATTGAAATTGCAATGGAAGATTGTAGAAGTATTTTCTCCATAAGTCATTATTTGTCTAGTGAAGCTTGGTAGTGGTGGATAAATTTCGATAGAGACCTCAAATTAAGTACACATGAGAAGCATTTGAAAAAGTATTATCATAGATATGGATAAAGGAAATAGAGTAAGAGGATATGCAAAAAAATCAAAGATGAATTGAAGAAAGCAAAATAAAAGCTTACAAAGAAGGGTGATGCATTTCAAGGTGCAAGCCCTTAGTGAAGCACTCATTAAAAAGGTTAAAAATTTATAATAAGGAATGATAAGCAAATGAAAAAAAATTATAAGGATTATTCAAATGAAAAATTTATCAAGAAAGATTAATACTTCAATAGGTTGCAAAAGCATAATCAATACATTGATTAAGAAAGCTCCAGAAATCAAAAGGTTGCAAGAACATAATTTATACATTCTTAATGGTGTTAAGAATGTGAAAATACGTCTACAAGAGGAAAAATCAAAGATCATGGGTGTAGATACTAGATACTACTAGTAGAGTTGAAAGAGCATACTATCAAAAGAGTTGAAGGTGCCGTAAATACTCATGAAATAAAATTAGATATGTAAATGAGAGTTGAAGATGGGATAGAATCAGATTATCAGTTTAGAAGGAAAAGGAAGAGAAGGTTCAAGAAGGTCGCCAGAAAATACCTAAAGATGTTGAGCTCCAATTTGAGTATGTACACGACAAATATGATGGTATTATTTCAAAGAAAATATTAACCAAATATCAAACATAGAGGATAGGGCATGCCATTGTACCTAAAAAGAAGACTAAGGATATGGACGCGAAGAATGAAGGAAAAACATCAAATATGAGGAACCATATCAACACCCTCATTATCAATAAAGTTGGAAAGAACCAACATCAACACTAACAAGAAAGAAGTAGGGGAAGCAATGAAATTCATGTAATGTGGAAACAATGATGCAAAAAAAAAAATTATGCAATAACAAACTATGAAGGATTAATACCAAAAATAATTGAATATGGATGGGTGGATTATAAATAGCGGCAATAAGACTGCAAGAATATATAATAAAAAATAGTATTAGTTGGTTTCATCACATGGAAATTGGATACAAAGCTTTGAGCACAATTTTTCAAAAGGAGGTACTATGATATGAACCTACTGGGGATATATATAGGATTAAATGTATGTCTAATAGGGGTTTCCTAATTGTGAACCCACATGGGGAATGTGTGAAAATATTGATATGTAGAGCTCACAATAATCATTATTGTATACACAAACTTGGGATTTGGATACATGAATGCAGTTAGGTTATTTATGAGTTATTCTCTTAATGTATAAGGGGTTATTGAGTAAGTCATAATTATTATCACTTTGGAATTTGTACTCCAAACCTATATTTGGTATACAATGTGTATGAAGGGTTATCATTTTATTTTAAGTATTGGGTTCATAATGAAGTTTGGCATACTAATGATTTTTTCAAGGTTGAAAATTTTGAATTCACATTAGATAAAATTTTGGGTCTAAAATGGGTCTCCTAAGGAAAATAATAAAATAATATTTATGAATTTTGGAAGAAGAGAGAAAAACTACACTTTTCTTCATATTTTCAACATTTTCCATGTGGTTTTACTCAAATTTCGAGCGGGAACACTCATTGAATACATAATTGAATTCTGCATCCAATAAGTACCCACGCTGCATATTTTTGATGGACCGCACCCCATGAAAAATGAGAAATACATAAATAAATAAAAACATGTAAGTTACACATTTTTAATGCATTTCTAGTTTTTTATGGGGTGGGGTCCATCAAAAGTATCCAGTGTGGGTACTCGTTGGATGCGTAATTTAATTATGCATCCAATAAGTGCTCCCACTTGAAATTTGAGTAAAACCACATGGAGATAAGTTGAATATACTAATTAACAAAATAGTTTTTTATGACAAATATGCCAAGTCAGCCATTATGGTTGCCTCTTTTCTTGAAATTCTATTGATTATGAATTCCAACTTATCGATGGCTCTTTTTCTTATAAGACCCATTTTAGACCCTAATTTTTCTCTAATGCAAATGACTCTAGTTAACTTATTAAATGATCATCTGTGCATAGATACTTATCTTGCATTTAAGGGGTTTAAGTAGTGATGTCATCCCCCACCAGATTCAACGTTCATATCATCATGGGTCACCACAAACCCACATGGGTTGATAAGACAACCAGCATGCATGAGATGAAACCCACTGATTAGTCTCTTCAAAATCAAAGCACTAGGTGAAGAGATCTCATCTTGAATCATACCTCTAAAACAATATTCTTGTATTCAAAAGCATATTAAAGAATTCTTAGATGAAAAGTTATATAATTTATCCAAATTCTTGCTTGAGTAAGCTATATAAAAAATCATATTAAACTAACAATTATTTACAATTCAAAATGTGATGAGGAACCTATGCAATAAACCTAAACTGAATATTTTTTCAAAAAAAGTGTATCATAAGGCGAATATAGAGAAATTTGTATTTACAAAGTACTCTATTTAAACTTCTACAAGGATTTTCAAAATATAGTCAGAAAAAATCCAATATAATGTAATTTCATGAACAAAAAATTTCAATAAAGTCCCATAACCCTTATTAGCACCAACATATACATCACCTTTAACTAATCTTTTTCAAAATATAGTCATAAAAAATCCAATGTAATGTAATTTCATGAACAAAAAAATTCAATAAAGTCCCATAACCCTTATTAGCACCAACATATACATCACCTTTAACTGATCTTTGTCAATTTTTTTTTCTAATTTAAGTAATGAACTTGTTTTAGAAAGAAAAGCATATATGTGCTATTTCAAGAAAAAATACAAAATATACATAGTTATGTGCATGGAAGAACTCAAAATTTCTCATTTAAGAGCATCAAAACTAAACTAGGTCTTGAATATTACTTCTATTGGTCTTGTTTATATAGTTAACCAAGAAACCATTTTAGGCTTTACATAGACAACAAAATTTGAACCAACATGTCATTAGTAGCATCCAAATTTCCCCTTGCCATTTTCTAAATTTTATCTCCTTCAGCTAAAGAGGTTAACCATATCTGGATCTACAAATGGTTGAAAGTTGAAGGCCTGCCTCCTCTTATTTTGATCTAGAGGTTCCTGAATGAAGACAAGGGGATTCTTTGGAGAGTCAATTAGCTCTAACATTGAGTTTTGTCTATATATAATGCAAATAAATCTTTGAATATTTTCCTAAAGTTCTATTATTCTTTCCTTAAATGGAGAAAGGGGCATATTTTGCATGTTGTTTTTACTATTGATCCAATCTTATGATATATTAAAATCCCTCATTATATGAATTTGATCTACTCCTTTACAACTGCTAACCTCATCAACATCTAAAGTGCATTCAATTATGCCCAAATGTTTGTTCTTTCACCTATGGTTGCTTTGAAAACTATTTTGTGTTCTTTATGAAAAGGACACCTCCAACCACTTATCCTAAGATCCCTTTGGCATGCCTCATCAAAATATCCACATGTATATGACTTATCAATGTTTGGGCTTACCACCAATCTTGAAGGTCTTACCTTACTTGGCTTCCACACCCCTTCATAGGCATGTTTAATTTGGTATATGACCTAGACGGGAAAAAATCCTTGTTTTGGAATATCATTTCATTCATTGCTAACCAAATGTCCCAAAGTACTATACAAGGTAAGGATTTATGATCCGTAACTGAATTTTCCTTAAACAATATGTCCACTTTTTAGCTTTAAGGATTCCTCCCAAACTGCTTTTATCCCTATCAATAAATGAGATGTGGTATCCTCATCATTCTTAAAAGAAAGCATCTTCTCAACCCATGGCATGCTCTCTTTTTAAAGTTATCCCAAGTTAGTTTATTTGGAAAAGTTAAGCAAAGAACGCTCTTGTTTTTAGGGGGATTTTAATTTCCATGCAGGTTTCCACCTCAACTTATGTTCACCATCCTCCTCTTCTAGCCTTGTATCCTAACCATGCATTATATATTTATAATTAGTTGTTTTTATACCATAATATTTCATCCCCTTTATATCTCCAATCCTAATTGCACTTTGTTTCAACTTTTGCACATATTGCATCTATATATTTGCTTCTTCTCCTTGCATGTCCAACCTACTAGCTCCTACCCATCATTAATTCCAAATAAATGAATTGTCTAAATATGTTGCCTCTACTAGATAAAAAAAATGGTTTATAAATTTAAAGAGTTGAGCTGTTGCTCATGTAATCTATAATTTCCATCATAGTCCAGCTAGGAGTCCCCTCCTATTCGCCCAATGGTCTCACCTACCACTCTCCAAGCCAATCATTTTCAAACATTTGGAAACTATTTTACCAGAGCCTTCTATATTATGGGCATTATTTCTATTTTTTCCATTGATAGTCTTACCAATCCTATAGTGGCAATAAATCTATTTTTTATGCCTCATCACTTGATTCCAAAGCCCTTCTTCTTTCATTAACCTCCAAAGACTCTTTGTTACCAAAGCTTAACCAAAGTAATTTATATTCTTCAAAACCCACCCCCCATCTTCTTTAGGTTATGCTATCTCATTCCATTTTACTTAAGAAATATCTTCACTATTCATAGGAAACTAAAGAATTTATTTCTTATTTTTTCCATCCTTCCTTTTGGTATATAAGCTAATGAGAACCAATATACATAAATTGTTTCCAAAACTTATTTTACTAGGATCAATCTTCTCTTCTATAATGTCATCTATAGTGCTAATTTGACAATGTTTTTATTTTTCCATAGAACCATTTGCAATCCTTAAACTTACAGTCATCGAGATTTAACAAATATCCTAGATATTTCTCTCCATTATCAACAACGGATTCCTTGAAAGGGAGAGCATGAAGTATCCTTTTTTTTCTTGCTAGGATTTTAAATTATTGAGAAGGATATTTGATTTATTGGTGTTTTACTTCCATCCCTATTTCTCTATCGTATAAATCAAGAATCTCATATTTTTTTGCCTCCCTCGCAGTGTCTAGACCAAATAAGATAACAACATCAACAAATAATAATGAGATAGGGAGAAAGATATGCCTACATTTATTCCTTTTATAGCACCCTTCCTTTTACATTCTTTCATTTCCCTACTTAGGTCACTAGCTACTATCAAGAAAATAACAGGTGGCATTGGACAACCTTGCCTTAATCCGCTTGTGGGAGAAAATAATTTAGATGATAACCCATTATGAGAATAGACAGTGTCCCATAACCCAGTTTACCATATATATATACGTGCCGATGTGGATTAGCCTAACATCAAATACAACCAAGTTACCCAATCATATGCCTTAGATAGGTCTAATTTGATAAACATAATTAGAATCTTTTTCCTTTTTATGGAGTGTTAATTACCCTCTTGAGCCACCCCTACTACATCAAGAATTTTCATACTATGTAAGAAACCAAACTATCCTTGGGATATAGTATTTGAGAAAACCTTCTTTAGCTTGGATGTCATTATCTTAGCTATCATTTTGTACATTGTATTGCACAAGGAGATTGGCCTGTAATCCTCATGTCCTCTAAGAAATTATTCTTGGGGATAAGTGATGTGAAGATCAATGTAATGGATCCTATCACTTTTCCTACTAATCTTCATTCCCCCACCACCCTCGATATTCCTTTCTCCATTAATTAATAAAATCCCAAGTAGAATTGCAATATCCATCCATCTGGTCCTAGAAATTTTGACTCCTGGAAAGATTTTAATGACAACTTTAAGTTCCTCTTTGGATACTTCTACTATATTTTCTTCATTTCTCTCTTGAACCATGAATCTTGGGACAAAGGATGTCATTTTAATTACTTGGATATTTTTGTTGGGTGACTCCTTATAGACATTAAAATGGGATACCCCCAACTCTACAATCTCCTCAAACCTCCTGACCTTTGTCCCATCCTTCTTGTGTATTTCCCCTATAATGTTATTGTTTTTCTTGTGCTTTGGATAGTTCTAGAAGAACTCAATGTTCTCATCTTCTTTTGCTAACCAAATTTCTCTAATTCCATTCTCCATTTTTCTTTCTAATCCAACAACTTCTTTTCTTTTTTTATCTAGTGACTTTAGTAGCCTCTTCTCTTCTTCTGAAAAAATCCCATCGATAAATTGATTAAATAATTGTACAATTTGTGCTTTAGCCTCTACTAAATCCTTTTGGGAGTTTTGAAAACTGAGTTTTGTCCATATTCCTATAACCTTGGATTTTTTTAAAGCTCTTTGCAAATTTAAACACGGTTGTGTTCTCATTTGATGGATCGTACCTATTCCAATTTTGAATAACCAAAATTTTGAATTTCTCATCCTACGATCCATTTTGGGTTGAATTTAGAGGGGCATAGAGGTTTCTTCTCATCCTTCACTATCTAAATAAGAACTAGAAGATGGTATGAAGAAACTCCCTCCCCGACCCAATATTTAATCTAATAGTCTCCCTCCATCACACTTTTTTCTACCAAGAACCTATCCATCCTTTTAAATATCCCTTTATCTCCAACCTTAAAATTTCTCCATGTTGGGACTAGTTTTAGTTGCATCACATCACATAGTCTTGTTTCTTCAAACATGTGAGTGAAATATTCTACCAGTAGGATGATCTTTCATCAGTGCCCCACATTTACCCTCTTCAAGTGGCGAGGTCAAGATTCCCACCCAAAATTACATTTTTTTCTTTTAATATTGCCTAGGAAAATAAATTATCCCAGAAATTTCTTTTATTCCACCCTTTTAATAAACCCCCGTATTTCTCATTTGAATTTACAAAAAGATAGTTCCAATATTTTAGGAGAGATGATAAAACTCCTTTTGCTTTCCACCCTCATGTATAATCTCTTGACTTGAATAGGAAGTATTTATGGTTTAAATTGGGCAGTCAATCTCTCGAGGGATAGTTTTTTTGTGAGATCCACATACTCACCTTACATTTAAGGGGATAATAATCATCGTTTAACTTTTACTGAGGTACACCTTTCTCTAATGTCCCCTCTAATGGTTATTTGTTTTCCTGTTAAAATTTTGTTCTCTGGTATTTTTTAATAGAAGACATGGTGTACTTTTTCAAGTACTACAAGGTTGACCAGGATCTAAAAGCATCCCTCCTTTTATACCCCATCATCCATCTTCAACTCTCCTCAAGAAGTTTATATCTAGTGTTTTTAATTTCTTTGTCTTATTTACAACTTATAGACATAGAACTAGTTAAGTTACTTTTTAAGGCTCTAATATCTAAAGGCACTGAATTAATTTCCCATTGTAAGAGAAGCTCTCATCCTTTGGACATGGTCTCCTTAGGAAAGAGGGAAGGAATACCTATTTCAAGTAACTTTCTGAGTAAAAAATAGAGTTTTCTTCCTCATCCTTGTGGTTATGGACCTCTATGGGATCCACTTCGATATCATTCTTTGAGTTTCTAGTATTCCTAGAGAAAGGGAGGGATTAATAGATGGTGTCATACCTTTATTTTGTATAATTACCATGACATTGTCAAGCTACTCGCAAATCAAGTCCCATTTTCGTTCAACTTCATTGTCTCTTTCTTTATATATGTACACAATTACATAATAATCAACAAATCCATTTTAAATCTAGATCTACCAAGTATCGTGGGGGATCAAATTCCTTTACATGTAATTTTTTCTTGATGTGTTAAAAATTACAGATTAATAAAGTTGATCCCTCCTAGTGCTTGATAGATCAAGATTTAATATGGATTTATGTTGGTTTTAGTTTTTTATACAGATTTTGTAAAATTTAAAATTGAGCCGATATATGATATTCAAAAGTTTTTTTTGTCATGTATGTTATGTGACAATATTGCCCTCATACTGAGCTATAAAACACCTTACTAATCTCGATGCAATAATCATAAATAAATCATGTTACATAAATAATTTGAATAGAGTTGATAGGATATAAAAATAACATTTAAGCGTGCACTATTGTGTATGATGAATGTGTAAACATGGGTGATTAAGGTAAACTGTATGTTGAATGTAAATAACCATTCCATAGTTATGTTGAATACAAATAATTACTTGTATCCATTGCCAATATCAATTATATATATATAGAAAGTAAAGATGTTGTAAGATATATTAAAAATCATTACTGTAAGTATCTTGGCTTTTTAGTTTGTAAATTTTATTTGTTTTTATTTTTCTAATTTGTTTTAAATAATTATTTATTTATTTTAAAATCAAATAAAATAAGCTCGTGAAGAGCAGAGCAATTGGTATTGAGTAAATGCGATGAAAAGTTGTAAATGAAAGATCACAAATTCAAATCCTCATAGACGCTAGCTTATAACAAAATTAAAAAATAAAAAATAAAATAAAAACAATTTTAATGATTTTTTTAAAATTTTCTAACTATTATTATTTGAAAAAGAATTTTTTTATTAAAATATATTATATATTTTAAAAAGCAATGTAAAAAATAAAATATATATACAATAGACACCATAACCTCTTCGTTAAGGTTATTGATATTGAAATAAAATCATAATAATTGACATATTTGATAACATAACACCCTTAACCAAGGGATAATGTTGTACCTCATCCTTCTACATATAAAGGTAGACACTAAGATGATCCCATGATAATAGAAAAATAGAATTACACCTCATTTTTCAAAGAATAAGTAAAGTCGAAATTCACATACAACTATCATAATAGTTTTATAAATATTAAAATTTCACTCTAAAAAATGTTTGGTAAGCTTCACTTTTTAATTCAATCGTTATTTTTATGGTATTGTTTGTAACAATATGGATTTTAGAGGTCATGGTTTCAAAAAAAATCTAATCAAGGGTTGATTTTTCAGTTTTGTTTGCAATAGCAATAGCATGGGTTTATGAGGTTATGGTTTTTAAAAAATTAATTGTAAAAAAAGATGTTATTGATAGTATTAATTTTCAATTTGGGGGTTGATTTTAAGGTTTTGCTTATAACAATACTGATTTCTAAGGTTATGGTTATAAAAAATTGTAATTTTAACCTTAGAAAAAGAGTGGAAAAATGATACAACTAGAAACACCAATTTTCAAATTGGAGGTTTATTTCAATGTTTCCTTAAGCATTATTATGGGTTTCAAATCCCATGATAGGAAAAAATTGTAATTTTAACACAAAAAGGGTGCTATTGGTAGCATCACTTTTTATTATTGGGGGTTGATTTTTACTTTTTTGACACAAAACTATATGTTTTCAAGTCTAGAGTTATCGTTTTTAGTCACATTTTTTGTCAAGTCAAAATATATATATATTTGTAACTTGAGGAGACTTATTTGCAAAGATTTGATGTGATTGCAGCATTTCATATTAATAAATTTTAAGTTTGATTAACATGTTTTGACATATTTAAAGTATCACTCATGTAACCACTTCAAATTTCAACAAATTTATTAGAAGAGTGGTAGTGTGTATTTAGTCATAAGATTTAAGACCATCCAACAAGGTGTAACTATGATATTGTGTATGGAGTCATCAAATTTAAGACCATCTGACAAAAGTTAAAAATGAAAAGTTTTTAAGACTTAATGATGTGCACATTAAGGTTGAAGGTTGGTATTATGTTTGTTGTTAAGGAAAATTTCCAATGACTGAGATTTGTCATCAACGTACTGTGTTGAATAAGAGAGACATCTAAGAGTTTGATGTTGGAATATTAACCAATACTAAGAGGCGAGGTGAAACAGTATTGGGCACTTTTTACCATTTCAAACTTTAATATTAGATGTAAACATTAACCATTAACAATAACATTCATCATCACATAAACCATACACAGTACATAAGAGATTTACGTGGAAACCTAAATGGGATAAAACCACAAAATGTTTTTCTTATATAATATAAATATTACATTCAATTGATTTGCCAACTCCAACTGTAAGAAGGATACAACTCCCTAGTTTACCAGCTCCAACTAAAAGGAGGCTACAACCCCCTAGTTTTAACCTAGGCTCCAACCTGTAGTGAGGACTCCAATCCTCAGTGAGCTCCAACTCACCATCTTTACCAACACTAGTTGGAAGGAGGATAAAAACCCCTGTCCTTTCCTTGTCCTTCCACCCTGATATGAATAAGATAATCAACTTGTCACAGTCATTGTATCTGTCAACCTGTACATGTATCACTGTCTTTATCAACCTGTACCTTTATCAATGTATCATAAACTTGTATCACTGTCTCTATCAACCTGTACCTGTATCATTGTCCCTATAATTGTATCACTGTCTTTGTCACTATCTCTGTATCAACCTATATCATGCCTCAAATCTATCTTTCCAAGAATGCCCAAAAACAATCATCCATAGATATCATTTGCATCTTCAAACTTTTACGTCATAGGCATTTCCAAACCCTAGGATATTCCAAGATAATCACCATGACCTATGCCAAGATCATCACCATAATCACCATAACATATATATGCAAAATCACCAAAGAAAAGGCTCTAACACATACTCAATATCCATACTATTTTCAAGACAACAAGATGGACCCTAGTCCATGAGAGGCATGACCATCACAAACAAGACCCATGTACACGAACCATACATTTTCCAAGATGAAGGAATAAGAAATAAAAAATTAACCAAAATAAAATCTAGATCATTTCATCACATATCCCTCGCAACAAGCTTTCCAAAAACCTAAGAAGTTTGTGATTCTGATATCGTATGAGAAAGTTATGAAGATTTTAATATTATAAAAAATCCTCCTCTTATACCTTCGCTTATCTATCCTTGTACCTTCGTTATTCCCTCTTGTACTTTCCCGTTAGAGATGATGAACTTGGATGAATCAAACAAAATGTTTTCATCTCTTATTTATACATGTACAAGGTCACTTTTTAGTTCACTTTAGGGTTAGGTCGTCCCTATAACTTATTATTAATTTTGTCTTCCACATTTTAGGTTAGGTTGGCCCTAACTTATTATTGATTTTGTCTTCCACCTTTTAGGGGCTTATTTAAAAAGGTCAATGACCACTTCATGGATTCATCAAGGGGCTTTGACTTGTCTTCTGGAACACTTCATGTCTTCATCAAGGGGCTTTGGGTATTCTTCATATCATCATGGTTATGTGGACACATCATCATTACTTTAGGGGATTCTTTGCACTTCACATGGTCATGTGGACCCAACACCATTATTCTAGAGATTTCTTCACATTTGTCACCAACATTGCTTAGGGGAAACCTTATACTTTTTTAGGGGTTTTCCCCATATATGTACAACCCAAAGTGTCTACCCATGAGGGCCATGCTTAAAGATGCATCGTAAGGAGACCGCTTTGGATTTATATACATTAGGACTTTGAAATCAATGACAACCTTATTCAACATTTGATTGCAAGCAATTTGGACTCATAATTATGAATTAAGATAAAATAAAAAATAAAATAAAAAATATGTATATATATTAAAGGATTAAAGGAGAGGAACTTAATGTACCTTATTTATGAAGGTTGGTCCTAGATTTTCTTTTATTCCTTCATATATGCTCCTTGCTCTCAATCCAAGAACCTGCAATACAAATAAAATACCTTCCTCAAACAAAGTTGGCTACAAAAAGATATTATTGAAATCAACATAAGATATTGAAATTAAAACTAGTTAATCAAATTCACATCAAGATATTAGCCAAATATAATACAATGACATACATAGCATAAAGGGAAGGGAAAGATGCTCAATATTTATTAAATGGTAGAATTAGTACAAAGCATACCATGTTCTGCTCAACACCTCATCGAAACTAGAGCTCCAAGTCTCTCCTGCGCACATTCTCCACAAATCCCAATCCAAATCTCCACATGCATAAGGGTAGAAACCACTTGCAGTCAGTAGTTTTAGTACACAGGGATATAAGATCAGTGATGAAGATCTACAATAGGAAGGGAAAAGGGAATAATGGGTAAGCAAATCCTCCAGCATAACACACAACATTACTATAAAAAAGGGTCTCCCAATTTGGTCTATCTTACTTTTTTTATAGTTGATGAGGATAGTTACCATATGGTTGGTGAAGTTGTAATCGAGTAGGTAGTTCCCGAAACCACCCTAACTCCCTCCTTTTTCGAATTTGTATATAGTTTTCATAATTTTTTAGGGTATTCGCACCTAAAACAAGAGCAACAAGCAAATGGTTCACTGGAAAAACAAAGTACAACATGCGAATTCAACAATTTCTCGCATTCCCTGGAAAATCAAAGACAAGGAGAGAATGACTCGCATCCTTCATGATCATTGGATGTGAATATGCTCTTTTGAAGGATTACAAATTTTCAAAATACTTGAGAATAGTTGAGGTTTTCTTGAATGTTCAGGGCCATATCAACAAAGGTCAAATCAAGGCTCTTCAATCCATACATGTCTTTTTTTGTGAACAAACATTGACACTTGAAGTGTTGTCTTTTGGACTGTCATCATGCACATAGAAGTGTCAATTTGTGCTATAACATATGCCCCTTAATGTGTGAGGTCATAAGGGAACATGATGGATGGATTACATTAGAATAAACAATGGAACGAGATGCAAAGTAAACATGGTCGAAGATTCCAAGAGTCTCAGCCTCGTTAAAGTACCTAAAATAGAAAAAGTATGTAGACAATATTTTCCGTAGTTTGGATATGTCCATGCTGGAGATGATAGAACATGGCTACCAAACAAATACACTGCATATCCATGAAATATATGTAAATAATGTAACAATCATGATCACAAAGAAATACATAGTGGATCCATCTGATATATAAGTGGATAATAGCCACGAAGAAGATAATCAGTGGATCCATGTTGATCAAAATATCAGCCAAAAATAGATACAAAGTGGGTCTATGTTAATATAGAGATCATAGACATGTATGAATACACAATGGATCTATGTCTCATCATGCATATGGAGAACAATATACAAGTAAGTTGAATAGTGGTTCTCCCAATGGTACCAATGTCATATGAGATGTGGTACAGTCTTGTGCAACTCAATAAATAGCACAATGTGGGGATGCTACTGCTGACCCAAGGTATTCCATCCAAACCGCCTAAAGTTACAAATCATACCCATGTGAATAAATGAGATGAATTCAAACATGGAGGACATTGTTTTATTACCGATCATTGATGTATACTATTAACATACACAAGCTAACTCACCTAAGATAATAATGGGAACCAAGGTACCTAGTACATTCTAACAAGTGTGAATAGATGTCTTGGAGTCGAACACCTATAGAATCTATTGAGCGGGAAACATTGATGTATTCCCAATATCCAATAGCGAAGGAACCTTCTGCTAATGGCTACAAGCCCCAAGGTACTACTGAAACTCTAGACCTCATTCCCAGAGCAAGATGAGTTGAATTTGATGGGAAGAGACCCATCGGAAGGGAGGCATTAAGGAATCCCCCATCATCCAACATGAGGAAGTATCAGGGACTGATTTGATTTGGGAAAGGATCGAGACAAATTTTTGCAGAACAGACCACTGAGTACGTCTCCTGCATGCACTAGATATAAATAGCACATGAAAGAGACCCCCCGAGCAACAACCAATAATGAAAACTATTGACAGGGGTGGTTACTTCCACTAATGATGAAAATGGAATCCAAGGTACAACATGAATCCTAAAATGTGAATAGATTTATTGACGTCAAACATTAATGGAAACCACTCAATCAGTGACCAATGATGAATTGTCTCTATTGAGTGCAAGGTTACTTGTCAATTATGTAAACATGGACAGGGTGCTACGACTCTAGGTTAATGCCTCAAAGCAGATGAGTTGTCATTGATGAGACACAACCCGCTTGTGAGAAGTCAATGGGGACCTTCCACACAAGAAAAAGTCCAAACATAGAGTGCAATGATACATGATGAGAACAACTAACACCAGGGAATGGTAGACACGTGAGGTCAAGGAAACTATATAATAACCGACACATACTATATCCTTGAACATTGAGCATGACACAAAAGTGAATTGGGAAACTTTTGACACAAAGGAACCAAAGATATGAATCTATAATGTAGAAGACATTGACAGATTCTCCATGTGATTGGAGGAGTAACCAATCAGAAGAGTCCTAACTCTACAATCAAGGTTTAAATCCTCAGTCCAAATACTATAACCCAACTTTGTTGATAGACTCAAAATTGGAGCTATGTTCAAAGATGGCATGACTTGTTGCCACTATTAAACAGATATTGGAGATGTTTCCCTTCCCTCTCTTTTTTTAAAATATTTAATTTTCTTTTCTTTTTCACATTATTAAATCCTAAAAAATAATAAAATAATGCTATAGTACATGGGAGGAAACAAGTGTCAAGGACAAGTGAAACTAGTTCCAAGCACAAGGAAGAAACCTATGCATAATGCAAGGAACATGAGCAAGATAAGGGCACTCAAGGTGTGTTTCCTCTCGGTAAATGGGTGTCAAGTTGCAAAGGAAAAATGATGCAAGGCTTAATGATAATGAGATAATAAATGAAGGCCTATAAAGAGCTAAAAGATTGGAAGTTGTCATTAGGCTCAAAAGTGCAAGCAAGAAACATGCAAATGCATTTACAACTTAAACACAAAAATGGGAGCCTTATAGGGAATGGACAGAAATATATGAGAAAGAGAAGCATGCGACTTCTTCTTAAAGTCATGGTAAAATTAAAAACACTCTCGAGCCTATGATAAAAACTCGGCATGGGAACAAAAATGGAAATATGGTGCTAACTATGGTGGCCCATGTTAGGTAGGCTCTACTTCCAGACTAGTGCAAAATGCATATAGAGCTGGATAATGCACCAATATCCAAAAATTTTGATCCTATGGTAAATTTGAGTGGAAAAAGGTTCAAATTCACCATAAAAGAGGGGAGGAATAAACCTATATGCAAGTTTTTGAATATACCTCACCGGATCGAGGAACATGCAAAAATTCACTAGGTCTTCTGTCAAAATCTCGTAGGTGACTAACAACCGACACGAGGTTGGGAGAACCCACACCTTTCCAAGCATGCATGAATAAAATACTAATAGAGTCTCCTTCATCTACAATGCAACGATAAACATTCTTGTATCCAAATCCAACCTTTATTTGGAAAGTTGTGGTAGAAGGAAAGCGAGGCTCAACTAGTTTATTCCAATCAAAGGAAAAGATCCTAGATATTTGTGGGGGTTCGTTCAAAGTGAATGGGGTGCCCCCTTGTACAAAAAATTATGAATGGTAGTGAAGAAGATTTCAACAATAGCCACATCACTCTCCAAAGGAAGAGTGAGTTCAACCAACAATTGCATTAGTTCCATCACTTATCAACCAAAGGTTGAATAGGTTGTTGAGAATCTATAGACAATTCAGGAGCAAAACATCCTTCGAACATGGACCACACTCATCATACCACTAGAATAGCAGGGCATAAGTGAGTAAGGTGATCTCCCTTACAAATATTACAAGAGAACTTAGTCTTGAGTCCTACTCATTTAGGTTTCTCAACAATATTAACATTATCAACGTGACTAGCCTTAGCTGGAAGTTTGCCCCCAACATGACTTGCAGCGGTTGGTTACATGTATTCAATATGATTCGCAATGAATGAATACTTGCCTTCAGTATGACTCACATTGACTAGTGACTTACCATTAACATGACTTGCAGTGGTCAATGATGTGTCTTCAACATGACTAGCAGTGGTTGATGATAGACTTTCAGTATGACTTGCATTGACTAAAATTTTACTCCTAACATGACCTCCATAGGTTGGTTGTAGGTTACCAGTATGAATTGCAGTGACTGGATGAGTGCCTCTAGCAAGACCTCCAAAGACTGGGAAGATACCCTCAATATGAATTCTAGCGGCCGATGGATTTCCCCCAACATGACCTCCAAAGGCTAGGGAACTCCCCCCTTGCCTCTGCATCTTCTTCTTATTCTTCTTGCTTCTATTCCTTTTAGACTGTTGGTTACTAGTATCAAAATTTTACTGCATGAGGTAGAAAGAGGAGGAGAATATGTTATTGGCAAAGAAGGAACGGGGTTTTTATGCCCTTGATATAAAATGATTTCTTGAGAAGCATCAAGAGAATTCAGGAAATTCAGAGTGGAAAATAACCAAACCGGCAGCCCTAGGATGAATCTAGGAAGATTCAAAGTGGCCATCAAGGGGGCACCAACATTCCCAACAAATGGAAAATCACAAGGATCCCCTTACACAAAGGTCCCTTGGTTGGTTTCCACAGGAACCTTAGCCATAAGTTCCAATTCAACAAGTAAGAAAACTCTAAAGGCCAACTAAGCACAAACAACACACCACTAGAAAAAATCCTAGATATATCAAACAAGTAAACAAAGGGGCTTTCGTATTTCAGTTTGGGTTGATTAAGTCCCATAACCAAACAAAAAGGTGTGAAATCAGTTACCAAATCCTTCGCTAACAACCCTTCTTAGCGCAAGTCTCCCAGAAAGGTATGGGACACCCTACAAGGGTACTGATAGTTTGGCTCAATGTCTGTTAAAGGTATTGCAAGAAGCCCCCTATAGTCAACTAGGTGGCACCGAATAAAAGATACTAAGGCTACCAACTCGTAGTTAGTGTATGGGGGATAAATCAACGGTCGAGATCATACATATGGGAAGGGTAACTGAGCTTGAAACCTCAAAAGTACTAGCACCACATGGGGCCCAAGGTGGTACTGATGAAATCCTCATACATGCAAAATCCCACAAATTCTTAGTTAGTAATTGGAGAGGTAATCTCCTCAACTTAACCTCACACGTCCTCATGCTTGAATCATGTTTAAGAGGAGCTTCCCGGACACACCCTTATGATATTGGATTTTCCTATCCTTATGACAGAAACCTATGTTTCAAAATTTGAAATAGCCTTAGAGTGTTTGCTTCCACCCTATTCTAAGGCTCCATTGCTAAGCTAGTTGGTGAACCCTATAAATCCAAAAAGTTTAGTAAATTTTAGATTAAGCATTTGTTTTAATGGTTGTTGTTACTCAGAAGGTTGCAAAAGTGTGAAAAGATAATGTTATCAACTGAAAATAAAATTAAAAATATAATACTTGGAAATGGAAAATACCACTTAAGCTTTTGAAATAGTTACTTGACTATAAACAACTTTCAAAAAGAAAGAAAAACCAAGCATAAACTTTCAAAATTTTAAGCAAGATGCATATTTTTAAGGAGATTACTATAACCAAAGCAATCAATTCTTTATGATTTTTATGAGATAATGCAAATGAATGCAATATAACCTTTTATTTTATGAAAACACTCCCAAAAATATCAAAATGCCCAAAAGATTCCTCAATGAACTCGAAGCAAACTATGATTTCATGCAAAATTCAATTTTCCTTTTCTTTCAAGGCCTAATCAGAAAAACACACAAATGATGATTTTGAAGGCTTAAAAATCATAATTTGGGAAATCTAAGAAAGACTCGGATCCCCACTAAACTTTATAAACCTAAAAAGCCAATTTTTTTATTTTATTTTTTGACCTTTGTACCCTAATTAGGGATTCCCGCCCAATCTTCAAGACAATGTGAATGGTAAGGTGAATTCGCACCTGGTTCCTATTCGAAAGTGTGAATGATCATGCTTTTCCCTAAGCTAAGATGCAAATGGAGACTTATGAAACTTAATCAAGTAAAAAACTCAAAAAAGGTATATGTTTTCAGGGGTTTACTCTAAGAGAGATTAGTTAAGGGTATAAAGGACCCTAAGACACCCATCAAATTCTTGCAAGCAATATAAACGAGATCCAATATTCCTATCTCTTCAAATCAATGAAGCTTCAATCACTAGAATCTTCAACCAATGAATTTCGAGAAAAAGAAAGTAAACACAAGTTTTTTAGACTCAAACAAGCAATCAAGTTTACTAGGCAACAAGGTTTCATGAAGCCAAAATCTTGCATCCAAACATTTCAATAGAGACATAAACAAAAGACTATGTTTTGAGTTTTCATTTTCAAGGCCTACCAAATCCACAAAAAGTGAAAATAAAGTGAAACAAAGACACTTTTCAAACTTTTCACTTTATTTTGAATCAAAATGCAAGCTAAACTAATCAAAGACCATCCATACTTTTTCTAAGGGACCACATAGAAATCTAACACACTCAGAACTTCAAACACACCCACACAAACCCAAAAATTTGAGAAAAATGAGAAAAATCTCACTTTTAAGGGAATTTGCACTTGTGTATAAGGTTGTCTACGGATAGTTTTCTATTGTGCTTAATATTGCGCATGAATTCACAGACAATTCGCACATGTAAGTGTTATAGGGCGCAAATAACTCTTGAGAGGTTTGAAAAAAAAGTGCAAAACTCATAAAAAAAACAAAAAAAAAGGTTTATATAGACATTTGAGATATGTTCAGACTTGAAAAAAACTCAATCAATTCAAAAACACCAAAGGAAAGGAGAAAAAGGAGCCCCATAGTAGATGGACATCCCCAACAAAGTTGCCAATTTTGTTGTTAGGGAAAATTTCCAATGGTTGGGGCTTTGCAACCAATGTACTTGGTTGAATAAGATGAACATCTAAGGGTTTGATTGCAAGCAATTCAGACTCCTAATTATGAATTAAGATCAAACAAATCTATATTAAAGGATTAAAGGGAAATAACTTAATGTACCTTATTTATGAAGGTCAGTCCTAGCTTTTCTTGTACTCCTTTAGATCGGCCCCTTGCTCTCAATCCAAGAACCTACAATACAAATAAAATACCTTCCTCAAACAAATTTGGCTACAAAATGATATTATTGAAATTAACTTAAGGTATTGAAATGAAATTAGTTAATCAAATTCACATCAAGATATAATCCAAATATGATACAATGATAAACACAACATATAGGGAAGGGAAAGATGCCCAATATTTTTAAATGATAGAATTAGTACAAATCATACGATGTTCTACTCAACACCTCATCGAAACTAGATCTCCAGTTCACTCTTGCTCATGTTCTCCACAAATCCCAATCCAAATCTCAACATGCATAGGGGTAGAAACCACTAGAGGGCAGTAGTTTTAGCACATACGGATATAAGATCAATGATGAAGATATACAATAGGAACGGAAAGGGAATAATGGGTAAGAAAATCCTCCAAAATAACATTACTATCAAAAAGGGACTCCCAATTTGGTCTATCTCACTTTTTTTTATAGTTAATGAGGATAGTTATCATATGGTTGGGGAAGTTGTAACCGATCAAATGGTTCTCGAAACCACCCTAACTCTCTCATTTTCCAAAATTTAATATATTTTTTATAATTTTTTAGGGTATTCACACCTAAAATAAGAGAAACATGTGAATGGTTTGTTGGTAAACAATGTGCAACCTGCAAATTCAATAATTTCTTGCATTCATTGGAAAATCAAAGACAAGGAGCGAATGACTCACATCCTACATGATCATTCGGTGAAAATATGCTATTTTGAAGGATTACAACTTTACAGAATACTTGAGAATAGTTGAGGTTTGCTTGAATTTTTAGGGTCATATCAACAAAGGTAAATCAAGGCTCTTTAATCCCTAAATGTCATTTTCTGTGAACAAACAGTGACACTTAAAGTGTCGTCTTTTGGACTGTCGTCACATATGGAGAAGTGTCGATTTGATCTATAATAGTTATAAAATGAGTTTATCCAACGTTTATCATGGGATATGTTCTCTCGTCCCTCAATATTATATAATAGAGGTGAAATAGGCCCATTTGTAATGTAATATGATATGTGCATATGTGGGATCCCAATCATTGTAGGAATAGAGAGATTACTTTAGGAACATAAGATTGAATTCTATAAATGTTTCCCCATCTTGGGAGTTTACCACGTAAATCTCTTGTCTCTTGTCTCTCTTATTTCTTGCTTTTGATTTACTATTTTTTTTAATGCTTTCCATAGGAGTTTAGACTGGTTAGAATTTTGGTTATTTGTTATTGCATTTTTTCTCAATCTAACATGGTATCAGAGCAGGTTATTGAACTCTAAATCCTTTCATAAATTCTATATTGAATTTTTTATGCAAATCTTCTTATTTTTTTCTTATCTCTTCAAATCTGTTCTTTGGTTCCCCCTTCTCTTGTAGATGTACAAACAAATATGGACAATCTCTTAGGTTTTCACCATATTTGAGCAGTTTTTCACTAGATATTTGTGTTTTTTCACCAAATTTGGCTCTGCCATTGTTTTGGAACATGGAAATAAATTATAATTAACTATTCACTTGTCAAATTCAACCTCCATTTTCCCAAAATTGAATTAATTTACCTATCCTAGACTAGGATTTTTTTTAACCCAAACTTTTTTGGCAATTTTTTAACCAAACCTAATTTTTTTTGCTTGCTAATCTCTAAGCCAATTTTTTCCACTAAGCCTCCCCCAAAGCCTATTTTTTGTATTCAACCTATTTTTCCCCAAACCTAGGGTTTTGAAACTCAATTTTTTTGTTGAAATCCTAAATTTTTTAGGGGGGAAGCTTTTGGCATACGTAGGCATTCTTTTTCCTTATTATTGGGTTGTATGGACACAATTTCATCATCTCATGTTGTACAAATGCTTTTTCCTCCTCTGTGTAATTGTATGGATGCATTTTCCTTCATTTTTCTCTGATGGGTGAATTTAATCTCTTATTCACATCTGAGTGAGCCTTTTTCTCCTCCATGCAGCTGCATAGACACATATTTCATGCTTCTTTCTCTCTGTTAGGTGAATTTCATCCCTGGTTGACATCTAAGTGATATTTTTCTCCTCCATGTGTCTGTATGGACATTTTTTCCTACTTTTTTCTCATGGTTGGGTTTTTGGATAGGCCCTGACATGTCCATTCAAATTGTGCATCTCCCTTAAGTCACCATAGTGTCCAACAATCACGGGTCTAAGATAGGGTTCGACCTTTAGTTGGTGTCATTTTTTTTATCTCAGTTTGGGATATTGCAGACTTGCATCTATGTTTAAGTGCTAATCATTTTCAGATCTTCTCCCTACACTTTTTTTGTGGCTTAGTTGTAGGAGATCTCTTGCCTAAAGTAGCTTGAACTGATCTACTACTTTGGTGAAGTTTTGTTTAATTACCACCAGCTTCCTATTTGCATTAGTTTCTTAGTTTCTTATATTTACCATCATGAATTTGAGTTGTTCATGTTCCTAAATTGGTTGACACTAACTATACTATTTGGAAGAGAAAGACACAAGAATCTTTGGTGTATCATCAATGATGATATCAAGAAACCAATTGATGCCAGTGAATTACCTGTATGGGAAGAGCTTTGTGAACATGCAAGAGGTATCACTGGGAAAATGTCTTATATGGTCTACATGTACATATAGAAGTTGAATATAGCTATATCGAGGTATGGAAAACCTTATCATCTATGCATGACAAATCTAATGGCGTTTCTTCTTATTATCTCAAAAAGAAAATTCATGAATGAGATCCTAAGGACTTTGATCGATTAGAATAATTTCTAGCTGAATTGAAAAGTTATAATGAGAAGCTTAAAAAAAATTGTTCAAATTATAAGAAAAACAATATATCCCTCAGTATTCTTGTAGAATAGAAATTGCCTCCATCCTTTGATCTATTCAAACAAACTAGGAATAGAGCTATTGAAATGTCTAAGGGATTCACGAAACCTAATTTTGAAGAGTTTTGAAAATGGTTGATTTGTAAGCATGATGTGTTACTCTCATTAGATCAATTGGTCATTGGGAAAGCTCATTTGGAACATAGTAAGAAGAATCCAGTCAAATGATCTTAGAGGAACAACAAACCTCATGCTTCTACTGCCTCGAATCAAACTTCTACTAATTCTCCTACAAAGGATTCAAAGAAGAAAGTATGGAAACCTTACGAGCATTGTGGAAAAACCAATCACATTGAGAAGAATTTATTTAAGAGGTGGAATGAACTTGCAAAATCTAAGAAGAAATCCTCCAAGGAAAACCAGGTAGCTCTGTGTGCCTATTATGTTCATCTAGATAAATCTTGTTCTCTTGTGGAATGGATTATGGATTTACATGCCTCAAAATCATATGACTAGTACTAATTGATTATTCACCTCTTATGATAAAAAGAAGCACAAGGCTAAGAAATTTTCAATAAGTGATGGTAAGCAACTTTCAGTAGTTGATTCTAAAAATATCCAGGTTCCTATGGTGTACTGGAAGATGTTTTTCATATTAAAGGCATGCCCATCAATCTCATTTGTATTTACCATTATTTATAGAAAGATTATAAATTTGAAGCATTTCCTGAGAGATATGTCCTTGAGGATATCAAAAACAAATTCAAAATTGTCTCATCTAGCCTAGTTGATCGTGAATCAGGTTTGTTGTTCACTAGTTTTACTTCACCCAACAAACACCCATTATATTCGTATGTTGCACATGTTGATGAGCACAGTAAGTTGTGGCATGAAATATTTGAGTTCATTTAAACTATGGAAAAATGAAGATGTTGCGTAAGATGGTACTTGTATTACCTCGAATATCTTCCACTAAGGGTGTTTGTGAAGGTTGGATCCTCAGTAAGCATCATAAGAAACTTTTTGATAGTGATAAATCCCGACGTGCCCAATAGCAGTTGCATCTAGTTCATAGTTACATATGTGGTATTCTAGAGACTCCTTTATTATCAAGTGTTGTTTATTTAATTGCTTTCATTGGTGATTATAGTAGGAAAACTTGGGTCTATTTCTTGAAGCGTAAAAGTGAAGCATTTGTTGTATTTCAAGAATTCAAATTCATAATTGAAAAAGAATCTAGTAAATATATTAAGAATCTCAGTATTGATAATGCGGGGGAGTACACTCAGAATGAATCTGCAACATGTTTTTCAAAGCATGGATTCATCATCAAAGGAAATTTCCTTGCATACCCCAATAGAATGGGGTTACCAAAAGGAAAACAAAACCTTGGTTGAAATGGATAGATGTATGTTATATTCAAAAGGACCGCAATTTTTGGGGGGGGATGAAGTTGTTTGTTGTGCTAACCATATTTTGACTAGAGTTCCTACCAAAGCAATTTTGCAAGTTACTCCTAAAGAAAAGTGGAGTGGAAGGAAACTATACATTAACAATTTCAAGGTATTTGGCTATGAATGTTGGGATCATGTCCTGAATGAAAAAGGGAATAATTTAGAGCCCAAATATCATAAATGCATTTATTGGTTATAGTGAGGATTCTAAATCAAATAGGTTGTTTGATCCATATATTCAAGATTTCATCATTCGGCGAGATGTAAAATTCAATGAAATATCTCCACCACCTAACTCTGATGAACCTCATGTTGCCTTGAAATTACCTCAATCTTCATATTGGGATAGTATATGTTTCTCCTTCCTCAAGTATTGGGCAAGGTCTAGATCTTATTTCCCCTTCTATCTCTAGTGATCCACTTGAATTTATTGAAGATACTAGTGTGGTTCCCACCACTACTCACACTCTTCTAGTTTGGGAATAGAAGACACTTGAATCTACAAGTTCATAGGTTGGTATTCCATCTAACTCTTGAAGGAATAGATCTGATTTTTCTCTCATGGAAAAAATATTCGACACAAATAATCCTTCCACTTATGTTGAAGCTAAAGGCAAGCCAAAATGGGAGAAAGCAATGGCTAAGAACAATACTTGAAACCTTGTCCTACTTCCTCCTTGTAAGAATATTGTTGGTCGCTGATAGGTTTGTAAAACAAAGTTCACTACAAAAGGACAGATTGAAAAGCATAAGGATCGGTTAGTCACCAGAGGATTTCTTTAGAAAAGAAGATATATATTACATTGAAACCTTTCCTCCCATTGCTAAAATGAACACCATCAAAACCATCATTTTTGTTAATGCATCCTTTCAATGGTAAATTCACCAAATGGAAGTCAATAGTTCCTTTTTTAATGGTTATGTGTGTGAAAAAATTTATATGCAACAACCACTTGGTTTTATCACCTCTAAATATTCAACTTTGGTATGCAAATTGAACAAGTATTTGTATGGTCTTAAACATGCACATATGGATTGGTATGAGAAAATCGATACTCATATATTGAAGAGAGGTTTCAGGCGATATCAATCTAATAAAAATATGTATGTTAAATTCTTTGAAGATGATGTCCTCATTATTTTTCTTTATGTGGTTGATATAATCCTTTCCTCAATTTAGCAATTGAAGAATGATGTTATGCAACATTTTTAAATGACAGACTTAGGCCTATTACATTTTTTTAGGTCTTCAAAACTGGCACATGGATAATGGGATCTTTCTTTCTCAACCTAAGTATGTTTTGGATTATCTAGCTCAGTTTCATATGATTAATTATAAACCTTCACCAACACTATTTCAGACATGGATCAAATTAACTATTGATTGTGACACTCCCCTTGTTGATGCCACACTTTATCGTCAACTTGTTGGGAGTTTTATCTATTTGACACATAGCAGGATCAATGTCTCTTTTGTTGTTAGGATGGTCTCCAGGTTTATGCAAATGCCTCATGGCAGCCATTGGAAAGCAACTAAAAGGATTCTTGGTATCTTCAAGGGACTCTACGTTATGGTGTTTTCTATTCTAGTAAGGCTTTTGTTTCACTTCTTGGTTACACTGATTATGATTGGCCAAGGGATACTACTGACAAGAGGTCTATACAGGATATTTCTTTTAACTTGGTTCAAGTCCAATTTCAAGGCCGGAAGAAGTTGAGAACACTTTCTCTTTTTTCTTATGAAGCAAAGTATAGGGAAGCTAAGAAAGCAGCTAAAGAAGTAGTGTGGATTCAACATGTCCTTACTGAGCTTGGACTAGTTCATGATACTTATACTAAGCTAAGATGTGACAATTAGAGTGTTATCCAGCTTTCTTACTGTTACCAACTATTTTGTACAATAGTTGAACTTCTATTGAGCCGTCGTTTGTTGAACATGATTCATGTTCATTTCCAGAGTTCAGAGGTTCAGTTGTTCCGGATTTGGCTTATTTTGGCCATCTTTTTAATTTTTGTTTTGAAATGACCGTGCCCAATGGGGTTTGTAATAAAGTGTGCTAAGTATGGTGGTCTGAGTGGCTCGGTTCCCTAAGACTTGACAGTCAAATAAGGTATTCCAAGGATTTTTTTCCCTTGTCGATTATGCTTTGCCTTTAGCCGAGTAATAATCGATGAGTTTTTCTCGTACAACCTCCAAAGTTGGAATGCCCGAATTTGGCGGTTAGGCCTTGGGGGGTTATTAGAGCCCAACTATAAAATATGACCCTACTAGACACTATTGGTATGTTCTATGGTCATTTCTTAGGTCCCTAGGTCTGTTAAAACATTGTTTGAAAAAAATTTAGCGGATGCGCACAACTTTTTTATTATTATTATTATTTTATTATTAAATTTTTCAATTAATTAAGCCATTTTTCCTTTGGTTTAATTGAAAATTTTCAACTTGTAATAATTAGGTGGTTTGGGGGTCGATTTTGGCAAATGAAGGCTCATTCTAAGCCAAAGTATCCATTTAACCCCTAAACCCACTTATCCTAAGTTTCTGATGATTATTTTGCACTTAATTGAATATTTCCTCAAAATTAATAAATGAGGAATATTTAATTAAAAATCATCAAAAAATAATAAAATGGAGAAAATCCAAATCTCTCCAGAAAAAACCAAATTGAATAAAGTAAAGAGCTAAATGACATGGCAAAGAGCATCTAGGAATATTCCAAACTTCACCAACTGACTTCAGTTAAGTATCGGAGCACTACAGTCATCTGTGCCTTGGGAATTGTGCCCTCCTTCACTAGCTTGGGCGAATTACTTGTGTGGCATCTTGTTGTTGTCTTGGAGATGATTACAAAGTGGAGTGGGGGGTGCCTTGTCTAGGTGGAGGCCACCTCACCCCAAAACTCAAGTCAATGCTCAGTTTAACTCTCAATCAAAAGCTTTGAACTCCTCCTCTATTGGTGAATGTGCCTACATGGCCCTAGCTCTCCAAGCAATTTGAATTAGGTCTTTAGCTCTTACTCATTGTATAAATACATGGTCTCTTCTCCCATATCAGGGTGGATGAATTTGCAAGAGACCTCTGCTAAGATTTGTAGTGTTATTTTTTTGCCTTTGTGCAATATTGAATAAGATTGAGACTTTGGAGGTCCACTTGGTGCATGCATGGTGCATGCATTACCTCAATAAGTCATCATGAACCATGCATGCACCAAAAACAATTCAAGAGATTAAGCATTAAGTAAACACAACTCTTATACTCACCCGACATAATCATCAAGCCTTCAAGATTGAAGTGGATGCCTCTCAACATGCAATAGGCATAGTTTTGATGCAACAACAATGAACCATTTTATACCACTTTGAGACTTTTTTCAAGCATTGTTCTGAATTATTAGGTGTATTACTGTGAGATATACACACTAATTCAAGTAGTGAAGCATTCATGGCATTATTAGGTCTAAAAAAAGATATTCGCAAATACCACAACTCTGAAAATTAATGAACATCAATTGAATACAACAAATAACAGGCATGGGCACTCTTATAGCCTCCTCTAGCAAATTTGGGCAGTTTTAGAGCAGTAATAAAGCATGGAATGTCTTATTCCTCCAATCTAGGTTAATAAACAAGCTTAAAGGACAGTTATGGACAGTCTATGGCACACTTGATACCTTGGAAAACAATTATAGGCATCATAAACCAAATCTGGGCAATGAACAACAACATGAGTCACTTGTGGTGGTGATTTTGTGCTTAGCTCAGACCTTAAAAAGGGATAAAGACTCATTTCCTAGGCATCGCTCCAATTGAGCTTTTAACTGGTGTCTTCTAATCTCATCCTTGACACCAATCTTTTCATCATTCTATTATAGTCCTGGAACAACATAGGGAAAAATGTCGGTTCCAACACCGCCTTGTCAAATGCATAGAGCTTCCCTCTTGATGTCACCTAATGTACGATGTCTACCTGATGAGATAAAAAAAATATTCGAAAAAATGCATTACCAATATGAAACAAGAACAATACCTATATAATGTTTGTTGAGTTAATCGCTGAATTTATTAGTTGATCTTTGAGAACATCAAACTTTTTTGGGGTTAAATTGTTTAGTATCCTAAACATTAAAATACGCATTAGGCTAATGTTAAGTAATAGTTCAACCACATATTGTAATAAGGATTCACGTAGATGATGAATCAAGTGTTTTATCCCCTTCACATTGTTTAAAACTTTATCCTTTTATGACAAGGTTCCCATTCTTGTTGACCAAGGAACCACAGCCTTCACTAGAGCCATAGTAGGCCCAACCTATATCAATAGCATTTTACGGAAAAATTAGAAAAAATAAATTTGCATATGAAAAGCCTGAAAAATGGATCCAAACCTGAGTGTTGATGCCGAAGTCTTTCCCCGCTGCAAATAATTACACTAAACACTTATTTGAAATAAAGAATGCTTGTAGCACTTGTAATTATGCTCGCAACAGCTATACAAAAGGTCCACAACATACAGAATTATGCCCCCATAGTCAAGAATTATGCCCACACAGTCAAGAAAATGCTCGCAGGCACTTGGAAAAATGTCTGCAGGCCTTAAGAAAATGCTCGCAGGTCTCATGAAAATGCCTCAGGTAGTTAAAGATGAAGTTAAAATGCCCGTGGGCACTTGAAGGTGAAGTTAAAATGACTGCGGGTCATTGAAAAATGTCTGCCAAGCTAAGAAATGCCTGCAAGCTCATGGAGGTGAACTTAAAATGCCTGTGGGCCATTGAAAAATGTCTGCCAACCCAAGAAAACGCCTGCAAGCTCTTGGAGGTGAACTTAAAATGCCTGCAAGCTCTTGGAGGTGAACTTAAAATGCCTGCAGGCTATTTGAAAATGTCAGTAGGCCTTTGAAGATGAACTGAAAATGCCCGTAGGCTAGGAGTTATGCCCGCAATAGCCAAGCAAATGCCCGCGAAGCTGGAAAATGCCCATCAGGCATAAGAAATGCCCACCACGGATAAAATAAATGCTCGCCATGGATGAGGAAATGCCTATGCTGATAAGGAAAGGTATTATTTTATTCATGTTGATGAACTTGGTGAGAACAAGGCAATGAAGGAAGCTCTTGAACATGTCTTTGATATAGAGCATCCTTGGGACAATTTTTTAAAGGGCACTATTGTGAGCAGGTTTGGCACAACCAACCATAATAGTCTCAATTATCAATATCGGCTAAATCCAGCAATTGTCTAAGAGATTAAGTGATGTCAAAGGTGGTTGTTGTATGATGACATTAATGCCATGACAAGAGAACAATGAGATGTCTACATGAATATTTGCTACAGGAACTGAGTTTGTTGAATGCAACTACGGGAATGCAATACTATGATTGAGAAGGTTTTTGTTGAGCATCATGATGACATGGTTATCCTCCTCATTTCATTGCCTTACACTTCATAGTCATTCCCTAAAGCTTTGGTAAAAGATCCGATCAAAACACAGGAATGAAGGCTCTCCCCTGGGATAAAGGGTCTCGGGATGTCTCGACCCCTGTTGAGTCACAAGTTTCTGGTATATCTGGCTTGCGGGCTATTGGATATACCCTTGGGAGGTTGTTGTTCCCATAGTTTTAAAAAAAAAACACAGGAATGAAGGATGCCTTATCAATTAACGAAGCCCTCTCCATGATATGTGATTCGGCCCTACAAATAAAAATGAGTGTGATACATAATTACATAAGTTGAGTCAGATATTTAATAAATTCTCATAGTTAAACGATATAAATACACTTTAGCTGGACGCATTTGGGTCAAGTGTTGAACAATAGACTATGTGACAGACCTCTTTTGTATATTATTATATTGACCACATGGATGCAACACTTCTCTGTTGTAACTAAGTAATTTCAAATTTGATCATTAGATTACCTGCATGTGGTTAATAGCTATCCCGCGATCAACTATTTTTCCTTCAGCAAATGTGCAATAATATCAGTACACAAAATAGACAAGTACCATTGTTAAAATGAAGAAATCAACTTGTTGTAATCAATGAAACAACAATACGATATGTAATTGACAAATCCATCATGGGATAACTTATATATGTGCATTAGAGAATAGTACCAATTGTCATTAGTTTCCTTTCCACTGCGAAGACCTGCATAAATCATGACAGAATAACATGTTTGTATGAATGAATGATAATTATATAAATAAACAAACAAATCAACATGTATGAGAATCTAAAAAGACTAAAGGGGATTACCTAAGTGAGCTTAACTTGGTTTCAAGAATAACTTGCTCTCTACTAAACAGGGCCAACCACATGAAGGTAAAAGCTCATATGGACCCTCCCCCCCTCACATCACTCTCAATTCCCCACGCCCAATATATATACTGGAAAATAATTGAAAATAATATAACATCATAGAACATATAAGATTCATGCATACAAAGTAGGAAAACAAAAATTATATTAATGAAAGCTAAATGCAAGTAAGAATCATAGATATAAATTTTCAAAGATACAAATTAAAAGAGAATGGATAAATAAATACGAATGGTACTTATTTATCAACATCTAACCATATGCCTTCATAATCTTGTCGAACATAATCCATGCCACCATCACCTATAGCTTCATCATATTTGCATTTTGTCCCTTCAAAGTCTACAACGCGTGATAGATCTGCATAGTCCACTTCATATTTGTTACTATTTCTCGGTCCCTTTGGAGGGCATGTCAAAACCACATACCAATCATTCTCTACAGGATCTTGTACATAAAAATACTTATTTTGCTTGTGACGCTAAAATAAATGGATCATCTTACACTTGCTCCTTACTTAAGCATCTCTTCATATTCACCATGGTGAAACCAATTTCATCAACTTTCATTCCATTCTTCCTGTGTACATTTATCCAATCACATTTGAACAATGGATATTGCACACATTAGTAGTCCAATATGATTATTTCTTAGATCAATCCAAAATATGTTGTCATGTGATGTATAGGATTTTTTTCCTTTGCACTTGATCTCATTAATGTTTGTACATCTATGCACACACCACTAATTTGGGTGGCCCTAACATTCTCTATGCTTTTAATATGAAATCTACACCCATTGATTAAGTCGGTTTCATACTTAGTTGCATATTTCCTTGGCCCATGTGCCAACCATTTAAGGCTATCATAAATATTCTCTTTTCCTTCCACCTATACATTTTTAAATGTTGTTAGAAAACCATGCAATTTCAAACTATATAAAAAGAATCTTAGTTTCATACATCACAAGTCTTGTTCAATGAATATTAAATAATTCCGATATAAATTATGTATAATTACATGTTTTCTTAACCAATCACTAAATTGTTGGTTATGGAGCTTTTGTGGCAAGGCTTCATCTTATTGGACTTGGATGTTTCTATTGGTGATTCCAATCAAGTGCATCCCAATTTCTAGTAATGTCAATAAACATTTTTTCAAAATAATTTGATAAATTATAATAAAAAATGATTTTATAAGGTTGTGTTTATTACTTACTCTATCCAAGGTTGAATTTCATCTATGTTGTGCAAGACCCACCTATGGGATTGTAACAAACTAGTGTTGTCCAATTCAATAGAAGTTCCACTAGATAAGGCCTTCCCATATTGACCAACCTCTCCTTCTTCATCATCCAAAGCCTCGTTTCTACTAGGCATGCTTCCAATATATTCCATACGTTTGACATATCTAGCACAAAATTTGATGGATTCCTCCATGGTATAGTTTCAGCTATGCACCCTTCGGGCCTATTCTTGTTCTTCACATAACTTTTGAAAACTTTCATGTTCCTGCAAAAGAAAACACACAAAAATTGTAGTCAAATCAAAAGTATGAATAGAGATTTGTTAGTGATGTACTAAATGCACATAATATGTCGGAATATAAGTGGATTTGTAAACATAGTAAAATTTCACTAACCTTTCAAAAGGGTACATCCATCAATATGAGACTGGGCCACAAAAACGTAGCTCCCATACCAGGTGTACGGTCAAATGTATCATTATATCAAACAATAAAGTGGGGAATATTTTTCAAGTAAGCACAACAGTTTCCACAACATCATCTTGTAAGTTTTCAAGATATACTGGATCCACCATTTTTGCACAAAGTTGTCTATAAATGACGCAAAGCCTACAAATGATGTTTCAGACTGCTTTTGGTAACACATGGTGCACTGCTACTGGAAGGAGTTGTTGCATGCGAACATGGAAATCATGCGCTTTCATACTATGAAACTTGACCTCTTCCATAGATATATGGTTTATAGGGTTTGAATTAACTATATCCATCAGGAACTTTTAACGCGAACAAAACAACACAAAGTATCTCTTTCTCTCTTTTTGAAAGAGTGTGTGGTGCAGGTGGAAGAAATATTCTTTTGCCCTATTCTTGTGGCCATAGTGACCTCCTTATACCCAATTGTTGTAAGTCATCACGAGATTTTTTCCATCCTTTGGTTTTCCTTTTATATCCAAAAGGGTTGCAAAAATACTTTCACATACATTTTTTTCTACATGCATTACATCTAAAATGTGGCACACAAGGAGTTTCTGCACTCAACCTTATCAAACTGAATGAATGATAATATGGACGAAAAATTAAACAATATAATCAAATTAAACATACTGAAATCCTCCAAGCATCATACATTTTAGGTCTTAACTAAAGTTAATGTGTGTGCATACCTCCCAATTTGGAAAATTGAATAGAATTGACCTTTTCTTCCACACGACAGTGTTCAAATTTTCACCATTTTTAATTTTTCTCTTTCTTTTTGTACTTTCACTCTTCCCCCAAATCTCTTCTCATCCTTCTGTTTCTACAAAAATATTTGACTCATGTACAATTTTAGGTGCAACGTGATGCTCAGGCTTCCCATTAAATAGTCCTTCTTTAGAACAATACTTATGGTTTGCTGGAAGATATCTCCTATGTCCCATGTACACACACTTTCTACAACATTTGAGATACTCTGAATCTGTGTTCCTTCCACATATGGGACACGCAGAAAACCCTTTTGTCGTGCAACCACCCATATTTATGTAAGCAGGAAAGTCATGGATTACCCACATCAATATAGCCTTCATATTAAAGAATGACCTTGAATGAGAATCATATGTCCTTACCCCTTCATCCCATGTTACTTTTAGTTCATTTACCAATGGTTCCAAATAAACATCTATGTCGTTTCGTGGTTTCCTGGGACCAGATATAACAATGACAACATACAAAAGTTCATGTTCATGCATAACCATGGAAAAATGCTATATGTGATTAGCACTACTGGCCATACAATATATGCATTATTCTGTTAGTTTTTCAGAATTTACTTCAATCTGATCTAGGATCTTAACTAAGAGAACAACATGTACAGCATATCAATCATGGACACAATAATGCAAGCACACAAGAGACACAGAGTTTACTTGGGGAAAACCATAAAGGTGAAAAAACCCAATAAATTCCTCATAGATAGATAGAGCAATGATACAACCCAAGCATAAGAGATAGACATCTCCTAGCAGCAGCTTCTCCTCCTCCACAAGTGCGCCACTCTCCAAAGAGTGTGTGTAATAATAGAATGATGAAATAGAGTGCCTCCCACACTCTATTTATACTTGACTTGACTTGCCTAATAACCTTTACTAGGTCGGCCTCAGCTTAACCACATAACACAATGCTGACTGGGCCGATACCCAATAGGGTGGTCTAATAACCCTTTGACCCACATGGCCGACCCCCAATAGGGTTGTCTAATAACCCTTTGACCCACATGACTTATACAGGGCCGACCCCAACAAGGTGGTCTAATAACCCATCAAGTATAAGTTACGACACTTACAATATAAATGACGACACTTCTGTATAGAGGAATAATAACATCTCTATAGGAATACAAACGCTTCCGTATAGAGGAATAATACCATCTCTATAGGAGTACAATATACATATATGAAATACATTCCGAAGTTACATATACATCAACACTCCCTCTTAACTAGGAAGGTATTTCTTGACACAGATCTGCTAGCACAAGTCTTCTTCTCTGGATCATCATCAGTGAATCATCGTCCTCGAATCATCGTCATCATCACTGCTGCTGCTATCTCAATCAATCTCTGAATCTACTCGTCATAGGAAGTTCTACAGAGCCAGTCCTTTTTTCATATTGGATGTAGGCCCACCACCTGCAGGTCTTCATCATCACTGGCCATACTGTGGAATCCTCAGGATTTATTACGTGCGTCACAAAACCTCGTAAGAGCATCCCAAGACTTATTACGGGCACACAGCCCAACCTATCAGATCTCCCAAGGAGCTATTACATGTGACCCCACCACAAAACCTCAAAAGAGAATCCCAGGACTGATTACGAGCACACAGCTCAACCTATCGGATCTCTCAGGGCGCCATTATATGTGGTCATGGAAAAACCTCGAAAGAGCATCCCAGGACTTATTAAGGGAACACATCGCAACCTATTGGATCTCCCAGGGCGTTATTATATGCCATAGGACAAAACCTTGAAAGAGCGTTTGCCAAATCTCCCAGGGAGCTATTATATGCCAGCGGCAAAACCTAGGAAGAGAATCTACAAACCTCCCAGGGCGCTATTATATGTCCTCCCAAAGCAAAACCTCGAAAGAGCATTTTCCAGATCTCCCAGGGAGCTATTATATGCCAGCAGCAAAACCTAGCAAGAGAATCTGCAAACCTCCCAGGGTGCTATTATATGCTTATCTGCACAACCTGTCCACGGCCACAGAGTATCAACCTGATACTCACCATACATCATCCTGATCATCATCACTGCATCGTCCTGACGCATGTCATCTGGAGCAACATCCTGAAGCTCATCATCCATGATCATCCTGATCATACAATGCATCCACCTGATGCATACACAGTATCTGCCTGATACATATCATCATACATGATCTACCTTATCATACAATGTATCCACCTGATACATATACAAATACATGATCCACCTGATCATACCTGATACATATCAACATACATGATCTACCTGATTGATACGAACCGTTACACCAAAACCTCGAGATGTTAGTGAAGGCCGCCCACCAGAATCTTTAACATCCCACCACACTCCGCAGTCCAGAATCTGGGCTGGATGTGCGCCCGTACAATGGTGTCCCCTTTGCGCCGTACGAGCCCCAGGCGAACACTGCAATGCCGGCGTTGCCACCCGCTCTGTGACTTGAACCTGGGTGGAGGCTCTGATACCAGATGATATGAACCGTTACACCAAAACCTCGAGATGTTAGTGAAGGCCACCCACCAGGATCTTTAACATCAATGATACAAACCGTTACACCAAAACCCCGAGGTGTTAGTGAAGGCCGCCCACTAGGATCTTAACATCCCACCACGCTCCGTAGTCCAGAATCTGGGCTGGATGTGCGCCCGTACGGTGGTGTCCCCTTTGCGCCGTACGAGCCCCGGGCGAACACTGCAATGCCAATGTTGCCACCCCGCTCTATGACTTGAACCTTGGTGGAGGCTCTGATACCAAATGATACAAACCATTACACCAAAAACCCGAGGTGTTAGTGAAGGCCGCCCACTAGGATCTTAACATCCCACCACGCTCCGCAGTCCAGACTCTGGGCTAGATGTGCACCTGTACGGTGGTGTCCCCTTTGCGTCGTACAAGCCCCGGGCGAACACTGCAATGCCGGCGTTGCCACCTGCTCTGTGACTTGAACCTTGGTGGATGCTCTGATACCAAATGATACAAACCGTTACACCAAAACCCCGAGGTGTTAGTGAAGGCCGCCCACTAGGATCTTAACATCCCACCACGCTCTGCAGTCCAGACTCTGGGATGGATGTGCGCCCGTATGGTGGTGTCCCCTTTGCGCCGTATGAGCCCTGGGCGAACACTGCAATTCCGGCGTTGCCACCCGCTCTGTGACTTGAACCTTGGTGGAGGCTCTAATACCAAATGATACAAACCGTTACACCAAAACCCCGAGGTGTTAGTGAAGGCCGCCCACTAGGATCTTAACACTGATCATACAATGTATCCACTTGGTACATATACAAATACATACACATGATCCAACTGATCATATCCAGCATCCAACATGATGCATACATACATATAAATGATCCAACTGATCATATCTAGCATCCAACATGATGCATATACAGAGCAGTAAGTAGAGCATCGTCCTGATGCTCATCATCCAGCGCTTACATCCATAGCCATGGAAGGATCCTCCTCTCACCATACTTGGAATGGCTTCAGCAAATGTGTCCATCACTTCTTCCTCGAAGTGTCGTCAATCTGAAGAACACCAAGCCTCTCTTTGAAGTACTCGAACTTCACTCTAGCTAGTGGTTTTGTCAATACATCTGCAATCTGCTCATCCGTCGCAACATACAAGAGCTTCACTGCTCCTCTCTGCACCATATCCTTGATATAGTGATATTTGATCTCAATGTGTTTCGACCTGTCGTGGAACACCAAGTTCTCAAACAGCTTCACACAACTCTGGTTGTCACAAAAGATACCAGTAGCCTCCAGTGGGAGATCAAATAACTCATACAGTAGCTTCTGGAGCCATACTGCCTCACAACTAGCCGAACAAGCTGCAACATACTTTGCTTCGGTTGTACTCAGTGCTAAGCAGGACTGCTTCCTGCTAAACCAAGAGATCACACATGATCTCATACTGAAGCAGCACCCAGAAGTGCTCTTCCTACCTGTAGCACTGCCTGCCCAATCTGAATCAACATAACCCTGCAGGTTAAACTTTTGATTCGCATCATACTTGACCCCATAGTCAATCGTACCCTTCAGGTACCTCAGAATATGCTTTACAGTAACCAGGTGAACACCTCTGGGATCTGTCAGGAACTGGCTCAATGTGTTCACCGCAAAGCAGATATCTGGTCTCGTGTTCATCAGGTACATCAAGGACCCAATCATCTGACGATACACAGTGACATCAACCGGATCAGATGAAGCATCACACAGAAGCTTCAGATTCGATGCCATAGGTGTGGCCATGGCCCTGCAGTCCATCATCCCGAACCTCTTTAGGATCTCTACTGCATACTTCCCTTGTCCAAGGAAGATTCCATCTGCACTCTACCACACCTCCATGCCTAGAAAATAGTGCATCATCCCCAAGTCCTTCATCTCAAACTTGGCAGCAAGCTTCCTCTTCGTGTCGGCAATCAATCTATCATCACCTGTAAAAAACAGGTCATCCACATACCAAAGTAGTATCACTAGATTTCCTTCCTCAACCTTGTAGTAAAGGTTGGAATCCGCTTTTCTCTTGGTAAAGCCCAAACTGGATAGAAAGCTATCTATCCTACCATACCAAGTCCTAGGAGCTTGCTTCAAGCCATACAAGGCTTTCTTCAACCTGCATACATATGACTTTCTATCATGTATCTCAAAACCAAATGGCTGCTCCATATACACTTCCTCTTCGACTACGCCATTCAAGAAGGCTGTCTTGACATCCATCTGGTGTATCTTCCATTTCATCACTGCAGCCAAAGCAATTACTGATCTGATGGAAGTGTACCTGGTTACAGGAGCAAAAGTTTCTTCATAGTCTATTCCTTCTTTCCACGAGCTACAAATCTTTTTTTGTATTTCTTTATGCTGCCATCTGCAGCATGCTTGATCTTGTAGATCCACTTGGAATTCACTACAGACTTCTCTTCAGGTCTTGGGATTGCATCCCAAACATCTTCATGATCGACTGGTACTCCTCGATCATGGCATTCTTCCCAGATCCTAGGAACTTCAATATCTTCAATATTTTCAATAGATAACTTTGTTGCTGAACAAATGTTGTAGTCCTTCTTTTGTAGGTGATGGTATACAATCTTTCCTGCAAAACAAGTTAAATTGCATGATTAGAAACATCTCATAGTTTTCAGAACAAATTCTTACATCTGAAGAAATATGTCATACAGTCATGCAATTATCTTTAGCCAATACTTCAATACAACATTTATCCATATCCTGTAACTTTCTAGATGTCTTCCAATCTCTACCAGAACATTGTTAAGAGTGTGCACAACTACCAATATGTCAGCAAAGAGGTTTCATTCTAGATAAGTAGCAATGGAATGTTGTACAGTGCCATAGGCTACTTACCCATCATATGCAAATTAGTAGTATATTGTTCATTAATGCAATTATTCTAATATGCATAATACACACCCTACGTCTAGGAACATAAGCATATACATCATTGAACAATATTATTTAAACAAACAAATATGCAAGAAATGACAATTAAAATACTTATCTTTGTTTGGTTGTAGGGTTGATTCCCTCTCAGTCTTTGCTTCCTTTCTGTAACTCCATTCTGATGTGGATTGTGAGAAGTGGTCAACTCCCTCTGAATATCTGCATCCTTGCAGAAACTACTGAAGTGTGCTCCCTCTTGATCTTTGCTTCCTGGATTACCTGTCCTTGAACTTATATCCATCCTTAATCACTATGCATGCTTATTAGTATTATCATTGTGTTATCCTCGAGGTCTCATACATAATCACACATTCATTAGTACAATCTCAATACTATCAAAACACAATAATCTTAAACATGTATAGTCATGATCATTTCAAACACAAATAATAAACATTAGTATTCAAGGTTTCAGGGAAGACTTCTTTTACTCATGCATATTCTTTTTTGATCATAGGACTCTTTTGGTGAGTCAAATCATCAATCAAGATAAGAGACATAATATGCATAAACCCTTGATTACTTACATTTCTAACTTTATGAATAAACATAACCAATCATACCAAGTATACTTATATAAGGGATCCTAACACAAGGTAATATTCTAACTTGATATAGGAAAAAAATACCTGGATTACTATGTTAGCTAGTTATGTCTAACATGCCCACATGATGTCTTCTGGTTCTCTTCAATGACTTGTGCTAGTAACCTGCATGTCTCATAAGTTAACCATTGTAGAGCCAAGTTATACATACCTCGTAAGTAGATCTTCTATGTGATCCATGACAATGGATGAATCTTTGTCTTCATGTCACCATGATCATATGTTCTTGAAGTAGAACATGATTTGTCTTTCTTGGTGTACCTTTCATGTTAACGAACAACATAAACCTCATACAACATCACAATGCATTAGTACAATCATAAGTGTCAAAACCTTAATCAATGAATATCTTCTATCATGTATTCATAATTTTATTAAGGTGATACGACAAGACTAGTAATTAATCAAGATTGTACTAACCGTAATGATATGAAGACAAACATATCATAAACTTAACCATGAACAAAATTCGAAACATACCTGTAATTCATACCTATCGAGATTGCTTGTAATCTTATTATGTAAGGCCTTAGCCTCATCTCCCTCTGAAACAGGAACTTCTTCACTTATGCAGGTGACCAATCCATTTTCTTCTAGGATTAACCCAATCCACTTGATTTGTAGAAACTGGATCTGGAGTCGGATTGGGGTTTGTCAGGGAAACCCTAAAAATTCAAACTTTGAATTTCAAACTTCTGAAAGGATAGAAAGATGCGCCTTGATGAACTGATCAACCTGGTATACTCAGAATTTGAAAACTGCAAAGTTTCACCCCTCAAAATTGCCTTTGAGACTTCCGGATCTTCTGGACAGGATCCCGAACTAGGGTTTGATAAAGCCCACCCTTCTGCCCAACCAAAAGGTTCGATCCAAAGCCCTAAACTTCGATTTTTCTGAGGAGCTCCAGCCGTGGTCACAGACTTACAAAATTCCAACTTTTGCAGAAGCCCTAATTTTCCACTTTTCCAATCAAAGTCCCAAACTAGGGTTTGATCAAGCCCGGCCTTCTACCCAACCAAAAATTTTGATCTTGGTCTCTAAATTTCGATTTTGATGAGTAGCATTCAGCCGTGGTCTCCGATTACAAAAATACCAACTTTCTCCGAAACCCTAATTCCTGGAGCCATGAATGAAGGTGCTCAAAATCCAATTCTGTTTTGACAGAAATATGCACCTGATTGTTTCTGGTGTAACTCCGAACTTTCCAATCCACAGGGCCTGAAAATTTTTACCGTGGTATCCTAACCTATCATCTTTCCAACCCCACAAGTCTGACCTCAAATGGATTCTTTGAGAGAGATTTATTCCAAGTGTCGCAACGTGACCTGTTTATGGCATAAAACAAGAGAGCGAACTTGTACGACATGCCATGTGTCACTGGTTCAATTTCAACCTCTGAAAAAAGTTACCTGAGAAAGTACAATCCGTGCACTACCTGTCACTTTTTACGAAATTTCATTTGGAGCTTCCTATCCCAAGTTATGACCTTTTTTTCCAGGTCACCTATTTATGACTCAGATCTAGAAGAAGCAGAAACCCTAGATTGTACAAATCATAAAACACAAAGTACAACGAATTAGAAGTTGTCCTTTGGACACAAGGTACATGGGGATCTGATATTCGATTTGTAAAAGTTTATGATCCGAAAACTTCTCCAAAATGGATTTATAGCGAAAGTGCTACGATGACTGGTTTTTGCTATGTCAAGCCCTAGCATCGCAAGTGCAACAAGTGTCATACATGCCATACCATGCCTTCTTTTAGGCTAGCTCTGATACCATGTTAGTTTTTCAGAATTTACTTCAATCTGATCTAGGATTTTAACTGAGAGAACAACATGTACAGCATATCTACAGCATATCAATCATGGACACAATAATGCAAGCACACAAGAGACACATAGTTTACTTGGGGAAAACCATAAAGGTGAAAAACCCCAATAACTTCCTCAGAGATAGATAGAGCAATGATACAACCCAAGCATAAGAGATAGACATCTCTTAGCAGCAGCTTCTCCTCCTCCACAAGTGCGCCACTCTCCAAAGCGTGTGTGTAAGAATAGAATGATGAAATAGAGTGCCTCCCGCACTCTATTTATACTTGACTTGACTTGCCTAATAACCTTTACTAAGTCGGCCTCAACTTAACCACATAACACAATGCTGACTGGGCCGATACCCAATAGGGTGGTATAATAACCCTTTGACCTACATGGTCGACCCCCAATAGGGTGGTCTAATAACCCTTTGACCCACATGACTTATATAGGGCCGACCCCAACAAGGTGGTCTAATAACCCATCAAGTATAAGTTACGACACTTACAATATAAATGACGACACTTCCGTATAGAGGAATAATAACATCTCTATAGGAATACAAACACTTCCGTATAGAGGAATAATACCATCTCTATAGGAGTACAATATACATATATGAAATACATTCCGAAGTTACATATACATCAACATACTCAAGTTTCCAAAAGGATTAAATCCATCCACTACCATTGCAAGTCGCACATTGCGAGGATCATTGGAAAAATTAGGCCATTTAGAATCTATAGTTTTCCATGTTGGTTTATGAACTGGGTGGTGCATTTTTCCATCCTCACCTGCATTCTCGTGATGCCACCTCATTTCTGGGAGACATGTGTAGAGTTGTAGCCAAAAAACTATAAGATATACATTGCTATACTTAATAATAATAAAGAAGATTATTTTTAGTAGGTTGGTAGCATGTGAAGGTGCATGCTATAATGTAATTAAAAGAGTTCAAAATCATACGTATACATTCTCTTCAACCTTGGTACTATAGGGAAATATGTCATCACTTTGGTTGGGACACCTATATGCACCTTTTCAAAATGAGCATCAACTTTCCATCTAGATTTTCCACATGTTGGGCATTCATCCTTAGTTTCATATTTTCCCCGATATAAAATCCAATCATTGTGGCATGCATGTATCATTTCATAGTCCAAACCCAATGCACCTTTTTGCAGCATATGCATAATCTAGAAGTGTATTTTCTTTAGGAAGCATTTCTCTTTGCAACTTAAACAATTGGGTGAGACTTGTGTCTGATCATCGATTTTTCACTTTAAGGTTGTACAATTTCATAGTGCCCGATAGCTTAGTGAATCTAGTGCAATCGGGGTACAAGGGTGATTTGGCATCTTAAATTAACTTCTAATATTGATTGATATCATTCATTTCATCCATTGATGTTGCTTGGCCATTTTCACAATTCACGTCTAGATTTTCATCGAAACATTGATAAACATCATTCACCATTTGAACCATATGATCATCAACTATGGTTGTATCATCATCATTGTCATTCTCAGGAACTTCAATATCATATCTAAGCAATGTTGCAGACTCATCATTGTTATTATCACATTTATGTTTGACTATGTGTTCATCACCATGTGTAATTTCTCAACGCAAATCATGCATCTCGTTTGCATGGCATTTCTTGCCCTTGGAAAATATAGAGTCCTGATTAGGAGGCCTCTCTCCATAGGAAAACCAAAATTTTATATGAACCCATCATACCATGAATCACAAAGTGGTCTTGTACTTCATCCAACGTCGGCACTGCAACATTACACCATTTTTTACAAGGGCATCTTGTGGTCTTCTTATCATCTGAATGCGTCGTAGCAAACTCTATGAATTCTTAAACCCCATCTTGATATTCCTTTGACATTCTACATACAACCAATTTGCACATCAATTAAAGATAAATCACTACAAATTACACTAAATACATATTCTATATTATTTCATATCAAAGAATCAAATACACAAATTATGCTTCATCTTCAAATATGTCCAATGGCTTTTTAGGGCCATTTGAAAATAAAATCAACCCGATTTATGCAACTGCCTCCTCGAGACTTGGTCTCTCAGCTACCTAAAAATCTATGATTACCCGAAGAAAGAAAATGTTAATGCTAATTTCAATTTAATGTTAATGTTAATTTCAGTCCAAATTTAACTTGTTTGCTTTCTTTGAGATATTTGCTCTATTGGATATGCCCTAGACTACTCAAGACAAAGAGGAGTCTAGTCTTGACCTTTAGAAAAGGCTTCCTTTGCTCAAAGCCAACAGTTGTCCCTACCCAAGAGAAGAATCTTCAAAGGAGATTCTAACCCTTGGTGTCATGTTTAATTGATTTTAAAGAGAACAACCAAATTTCCAAACTATAAAACTCAAGCTCAATCTTGAATATGGTACAATAAAAGGCACAGATGTTATATTTTAAATTAACTACTTCAAGCCGTGGATGTGTGAATTCAATACTATATCCACAGACTTTGTCCTATTATTGTTTTTTCTGGGAATGCTATTATATTAAGACTGCAATTGTTGCTAGGAGATTCATATATGTTGGTAACCTACATTATGATAGGAGATATATGTGTTTGGTAATGAAAAATTTTGGAGCAACAAAAAGAGTCGGGTAACGATTATATTTAATGTGTACTTAAATTCAAATTTATCTTATATGTAGGACGTTTTTGGGGCTTGTATCAACATTGGCAGGATGTATAGTGAGGATGGAAGACCTTTCATAAACCTTCAGTGCCAAACAACCACTGCGATAATGTCAAGTGCATGTAAACTTAAACTAGGAAAAATTTAGGTGCAAGAACATGAATAATTTAAAGAAGCATATTTGATGCACAATAGTGTTATCAGGTTTCAACATGAGATGAAGTTGAAGCATGATAAGCCTGATCTAGAGCATTATATAACAACATAGAGAACAAGAGCATACAGGAAAATACAGGAAATGGGAGTTGGTAAAGAATGCATGGAGCATAATTCAAGAGAATTGTGGCATTTATAGATAATGATAATAATATCCTAATACTCTAAGAGGACAAAGAGAAATGGCACCAAAGATTGAAATATATTTCATTACAGGAAGAGACATATCTTGTATATGCAATCGAGTTTATGGTCTGTGGTCTATTACGGTTGAAACCCCAATTTGATAGTTGTTGGAGCATATGCTATGGGTTGTGTGGTAGCCAGAAGTGGCGATACAATTGTTACATTATGTTTTGCTTATCGATCATGGCTATAAAACTAGGGAAAATTTGATTGAATGGTGAATAGACTGTGGGCTTATTGGATTTGTAGTCTATTCATGTTGAAGCCCCAATCCGATAGTTGTTGTAGCATATGCTATCGGTTGTGTGGTAGCTGGAAGTGGTGATACAATTTTTTTGCTTAAATATCGTGGCTATAAAACTAGGGACAAATAGAGTGAATGGTGAATTAACTGAGAACTGATAAGTTCTGAGGTATAATCTTCCACATATTAGAGACGTTTTCAGCAAGTTCTCTTTTACCCTGCATCAAATAATCAATCATTTAACATATTTATGGCAAGCATTAAGAAAGAAGGCCAAACCTATGTGGCGGTCATATCTCCAGACAATGGCCAAAATCAACCCACGAATTTACACGTGGCCCGTAGTTGGGGGATCAGTGGGTTCACCGGAAGGTTATAGTGGTAGTGGACAGGATTTTCCCCCGTTTCATGCGAGCATGATACTATCCCAACTTCCCTATAATCATCCAACAAAAATTCAAATCTTGTTATCTCATTCGGTTAAGGTGTGGGTCTCGTCAACAAGGCGACCCAGGTTCAATTCCTCGTAGGGGTGAGCTAGTTGGGAGGAGACACCCAAAATCCAACCAGTTGAGGGTTGGTGTGGCCCAGGCCGGGTGTGATCCCCCGGTGATTTTGATGGATTAGATGCTCCTGGGTCATGGTTTCTTATATCAAAGGCCACTCCCACAAGTCTGGGAGATTCTAGCAAACAAAAAAAACCACAAATATGATGTTAAATCGAATCTCCAATCTGCTCCCATGGTTGACAAAATGGGGATTTTCCCAATTTTACTTCACGATGTTTTGGTTTGGTTTGTTCGTGGGAATACGTGATGGTGTTACGAGGTAGGATTATTGGTTTATTTTATTGACTTTTACATTTTTTTCCAAAAAAAAATACATTAGTGAATTTTTAGGAATAGTCAACATGATACTCCAAAGGGGCATAACTTGAATTTATCCTAGTATTCACTACATAAGCATGAGAAATAGTCAATGTAGTAAAGGATTATAGAGGCAAGGATAGCTTACTTGAGCGTAACCAAATCCTAAACTCTAGTTAGCTAACTAGGTGCCAAATCCTAAACTCTAGTAAGTAAACAAATAGGTGGCTTAAGAAAATGGTTTCCATCATGGTGATTTTTATTGAACTTGATGGTGCTCGATAACCATTGTGAAGATATGAAAGACATATCATGAACCTCGTATATGGCATTTTCTTATGTGTGCCACTTCTCCCAAAGTGGGTCCCATATCCTATGTAAAAAATAGGATTAAGAGCAAAATTTGAAGGCGAGCTATTTTAGGCAACAACACTTATTTTTCTCCTTCTTCCAACAATATTATGGTTTCATTAATTTATGGACGATCTCTATGTGGGCATTCAAACAATCTTCCAAGGTTTCTTCTCCATGAGTGTAGTAATAAATTTTCCTCCCACGTCCACCTAAACGCAGTTAGTAAGCAAAGAAGAAACACCTTGGACCATCATGAAATAACATTAATGCATCCCATTGATGAGAGATATTTTGGGGCCTTTCTTCACATGTATAGACATGTCATCAATGTTTCAAGGATTCTTCACCCACTATGGATGGGAGAGATATGAAGGATTTGAGGTGATTGGAGTTCCATTCAAGTGGGTTTATGCTTAGGTCATTCAGGGTCACAAGCATGACAATGGGTCAATGTAGTAAAGTATTATGGAGGCAAGGATAGTCTAATTGAGCGTAACCAAACCCTAAACCCTAGTAAGCTAACAATTGGGGTTTATGTCTACTAGGATAGTGGCTTTATATATTTGAACAATCCCTCCTGGTGACATGTTACCCATTGCTTGTTGGGAGGCTTAAGTTCCTTTGGGTGGTCATTTTATATGTAAGGGTGTTTTTGCATAATTTAAACTAGGATCTTGAATGGTGTCTACTTTACGGTACTTAATAACGATTGTGAAGATACAAAAGACATATCATGAACCTCATATACAAAATTTTCTTATATGTGCCTTTTTCCCAAAGAGTGTCCCATATCCTATGTAAAAAAAAGACTAAGACCATACATTAGAGGGCGAGCCATTTTAGCTTACAACACTTACAATTCTTCTTCTTCCGACAATGTTATGGCTTCATTGCCCCATGTACCATCTCTATGTGGACATTCAAACAATCATCTTTCACCTTCTTCTCCATGAGTGTATCAATAGATTTTCCTCCTAAATCCACCAAAAAATCCCTCCTCTACAACTAGGGTTTATGCCTACTAGGATAATGGCTTTATGTCTTTGAACAAGCCCTCCTGGTGACATGTTACCAGTTCCTCGTTGGGAGGATTAAGTTCCTTTGGGTGTCCATTTTATATGTAAGGGTGTTTTGCACATTTTCAACTAGGATTTTGAATGGTGTTTACTTAATGGTGCTCAATAACCATTGTGAATATACGAAAGACATATCATGAACCTCGTATATGGCATTTTCTTATATGTGCCCTTTTTCCAAAAGAGGGTCCCATATCCTATGTAAAAAAAAAGACTAAGATCAGACATTAGAGGACAAGCTATTTTAGCTGACAACACTTACATTTCTCCTTCTTCCGACGATGTTATGGCTTCATTGCCTCATGGACCATCTCTATGTGGACATTCAAACAATCAACTTTCACCTTCTTCTCCATGAGTGTAACAATAGATTTTCCTCCTATATCCACCAAAAATTTCCTCCTCCACAACTAGGGTTTATGCCTACTAGGATAGTGGCTTTATATCTTTGAACAAGCCCTCTTGGTGACATGTTACCTATTGCTCTTTAGGAGGCTTAAGTTCCTTTGGGTGGCCATTTCATATGTAAGCTTGTTTTTGTACATTTTCAACTAGGATTTTGAATGGTTTCTATTTGATGGTGCTCAATAACCACTGTGAAGTTACGAAAGACATATAATGCACCTTGTATTTGACATTTTCTTATATGTTCCTTTTTTTCCAAAGAGGGTCCCATATCCTATGTTAAAAAAAGACTAAGACCATACATTAGAGGGCGAGCCATTTTAGCTGACAACAATTACATTTCTCCTTCTTCCGGCAATGTTATGTCTTCATTGCCTCATGGAACATCTCTATGTGGACATTCAAACCATCAACTTTCACCTTCTTCTCCATGAGTGTAGCAATAGATTTTCCTCCTGCATATACCAAAAATTACCTCCTCCACAATTGGAGTTTATGCCTACTAGGATAATGGCTTTATATCTTTGAACAAGCCCTCCTGGTGACATGTTACCCATTGCTCATTGGGAGGCTTAAGTTCCTTTGGGTGGTCATTTTACATGTAAGGGTGTTTTTGCACATTTTAAACTAGGATTTTGAATGGTGTCTACTTGATGGTGCTCAATAACCATTGTGAAGATATGAAAGACATATCATCAACCTCATATATGACATTTTCTTATATGTGCCCTTTTTCCCAAAGAGGGTACCATATCTTATGAAAAAAAAAGACTAAGACCAAACATTAGAGGGTGAGCCATTTTAGCTCAACACTTACATTTCTCCTTCTTTCGACAATGTTATGGCTTCATTGCCTCATGGACCATCTTTATGCGGACATTCAAACAATTAAATTTCACCTTCTTCTCCATGAGTGTAGCAATAGATTTTCCTCCTACATCCACCAAAAATTCCCTCATCCACAACCGGGGTTTATGCATACTAGGATAGTGGCTTTATTTCTTTGAACAATCCCTCCTGGTGTCATGTTACCCATTGCTCATTCGGAGGCTTAAGTTCCTTTGGGTGGCCATTTTATATGTAAGGGTGTTTTTGCACATTTTCAACTAGGATTTTGAATGGTATCTACTTGATGGTGCCCAATAACCATTGTGAAGATACGAAAGACATATCATGAACCTCGTATATGACATTTTCTTATATGTGCTTTTTTTCCCAAAGTGGGTCCCATGTCATTCAACACAAAACTCCATAGCATAACTTGAAATTATCCTAGTATTCACCACACCCCATGCAAATCAACCATTCATTTCAATCACATAATCATATCAACTCCATATCTATTTCCTGCATTTCAATCGCATAATCATACCAACTCGTTAATGCAATTAGTAAACAATAAAAAAACACCTTGGGCCATGAGGAAATAACATTACTGCATCCCATTGGTGAGATAAACTTAAGAAACAACATGTCATGTAAGAATATACCCTTTTGCTAACGATAACACTTCCAAGTAACAAGATACGATTGGTGCATGCCCTTGACTTGTCAACAATGATGATGTCATCATGATGATATTGCATCCTTTGAGTTTTTTTTGTGTGACCTTTCCCTTGTCAACGGACCTAAAGTGATATACAATTTGTTTTGATTTAGGGTGGAAATCATGGGAGTTAGTTGTATTTAAAAAAACAAAAAGTGTTCATTCCATATGATATCTTGGACCAACAAGGAATATTAAGATATAATTAATTTGAAGATCAAGTATATGAAAGAACTCATGTATGTTATAAAGCCTAAACAATGCAATCGACCTAGACCCATGAACCTAGAGAACTCATGTACATTATAAAACCTAGACAATGCAATCGACCTAAACATGTGGACCTTGATGAATAAATTTTATAACACTCGTGGACATTTCAAATATGCTTGTTCTAGCCAAGAACCGTTTAGCAACAACAACAAATCACCCTAAACCTCGACATCATGATTGCAACTTGAGAAGTTCATAGTCATGGGAAAATTTCCTTTTCATCCACCTTCCCACCACACATTTCAATTTTCCACTACTAATTTGGAAGGTTTTTCTTTCTGGTTCAATCCTTGTTGAAGGTTCACTTTTTATTGCACCCCTTTCCCCTTTATGGTTCGTTCCCTAGCTTTGTAGAACACCCCAGTATCTAGAGGTGTCTTGGTGGATCCCTAGCTCCCCTGCATGGTCGTTTTATTGCAAAGCTTTCCAGTTGAATACTATTCCCACCAATCTTCTTGAGGCAGGGTTACCGCATATCATCCTATAGCAGTGCATTTTGTCTGGATTGTATCGTGTGAGAATTTCTTCCTAATTTCTTTGCAGTGCATTTTTTCTTTCCAAAAAATATTCATTCTATGTGTACCCTATAATAATTCTATGCTTCTTTACCATCCTACGGAATGGATTTCAACATTTTCCACCAATTTGAACTTTTCAATTCTTTTAAGAACCTGTTGCAAGTAATTGTCATATCATGTAGATTGTATGTATAGGGAATACTTGTATAAGAACTATGTAGATGAAAAATATATATTAACTTGTAGATTGCATGAAAGGTGTTTCTTTTGGGTAAGAATCATGTAGGTGTCAACTATATTAGCATGTAACAAGCACATCGTTGCACAAATAGATGTTATGGAATGGCATTTTCCAATGTAACGTCCCCCTCACCCAATCCGACCATCGGGAGGGGACGCTAGGCAAAATCTGGGCTTACAAATTTCTCCCCATATTCATAATACGAATTTCAACAACAAAATGTGTGCAGGATGCAAATAAACATGCACAGCGGAATTCAAATATATCCACACACACATGTAATATGCAATTACAAGCATAAACATTACAGACATCAAATAAAACATTTCCAGATTTAAACACATAAAAATACTTATCTTTGTCCAATGCAAATCCAAGCAACTGGCTGTGTAAGAGCGCTTTTCCACCCAACCATAGGCACTCAGTCCTGCATATATTCTTTCTGCTGCTGAGGCCACTCCCAAGCTGGGCTATGAGGCCACCAGGGAGAAGGAAACACCTATAGGCTTCTATCTCTCAGCCCAAAACCAATTTTGCTCTCTATGCTCAACCAATTGCTCATACAGAGCTCTATAGGAGTCTCACTCAGCCCTCACAGGCTTGGATTCCACAATACCTGCCCCACACAACACCCTTCTAGCTTAGGCATCCCCTTCACCAATCCACGGTTCTCTTGAGCGATCCATCTTGCTGGTGCTTCTAGTGTGTGCATAGAAGAAGTCCAACCTGGTATTGGCTGCTATAGAACCTCCTGTAGCATCAAACTATGGCTTCTCAAGCACCTACGAGCAGCAGAACTCAAGGGTAAGGGTTCCTAACTTGCCCAACCTCTCTGCTCACCTACAGCCAACAAAACCCACTTCCAAATATGCAACATGGTCTCCAAATTCGAATTTATGGGTTCAAAACAGCATGGTAAATTCGCGGACAACAATGGAGAGCTCTGCGACCTTTAAACCTACATGAGATAATGAGACAAATGAGGGTTGACTCCAAGAGATATGGGAAAATGGTGAAAAGACAACTGACATGACTTATGACAGTAGAAGAAAGGACTCCTGGAAGCTGTAGACTGACTTCTATCATGATATAACTGTCACAAAATTGCAGCCAGTCCCATGCTTCAATAACTACATGATATGACTTTTCCCACCAACCCCACACATGCATTAATGATTGGAAAATGGTAAAAAAAGGAGATAATTGGATTATTCTCATCACATGACAGAATTTAGGTGAGTTCTAAGGTCGACACATGGAAGCATAGGATTTAGTCACCCATGGACCCCCCCTTTCCTCTTCCCCTTGGTGGAATCATAGCCCCTTTTGGTGCTCCTTACACAACTAGTTTTGGACCATTATATTATTTATGCACATAATATTTACATATATTTCGAAAAGGCATAAAAGCCAACTAAATAGTCCAAATGAAATGTAAACATCATACATGCCCAAACATTCACTAGTTGGGCCTTAGCCTTGAGCTCCACACTAGGAATTCACACTAGCATATTTACATCATTTACATAATTTGGATAAATACATTCCAAGTCAAAACTAGGGGTATTACAATCCCCTCCCCCTTGGAATAACACTGTCTTCGGTGTTTGCTCAAAATTGGAACAAAAATGGATATGCCTCTCTCATGGCATCCTCCAACTCCCATGTAGCCTCATCGGGACCGAAGTGCTTCCATTGCACCTTTACCTGTCCGATGGCTCGGTTCCAGAGCAATGTCTCTTTCCTGTCTAGAATGCATAGTGGCTCGGTTTGGAACTCTCCCTCGGGTTCCACCTGAATCACATCCCAATCAATCACATGGTTAGGATCAGATACATATTTCTTAAGCAAAGAAACATGAAAAACATTATGAGCTCTAGTGTTAGCAGGCAATGCAATTCTATATGCAACTGGCCCTATTCTCTCAAGCACTTCAAATGGCCCACAATATCTAGATGATAGCTTGGCACAACTTCCAAGCTTCAAGGAACTCTTCCTTGGCTTCACTCTAAGATAAACATGATGCCCAACATGAAACTCTCTATGCACTCGGTTCTTGTCTGCATGGATTTTCTGCCTATCTTGGGTTGCCTTTAAATTTTGCCTAGTATTTGCAACCTCTTGTTCAATTTCCTTAAGCAATTCTGGCCCAAGTACAATTTCGTTAACTGGATTATCCTATGTAACTAGTGTTCTACACCTCCTGCCATACAAAACTTCAAATGGACTCATGCCCAACGATGCCTGTTTCCCATTGTTATACGCAAACTCTACCAAGTGTAGATAATCCTCCCACTTGGTTGATTTGTCCATCACATACATGCGTAACATGTCTTCAAGCACCTGATTTACCCTTTCTGTTTGCCCATCTGTTTGCGGATGGTAGGTGGTACTAAAGTTCAGTTGCGTACCCAAATCAACAAAAAGAGTTTTCCAGAAATTTGAAGTGAACTCTATATCTCTGTCTGAAATTATTGCTTTAGGCAAACCATGCAACCTGGAAATTTCCTTCATAATTTTTTTTGCAATTGCATCCATTTTATATGTGGATTTAACCGGTATAAAGTGTGTTGCCTTAGATAATTTATCCACCACCACCATGATGGAATCATGTTGCCTCACTGTCATTGGCAAACCTGTAATAAAATCCATGGAAATTACATCCCATTTCCATTCCAGAATTGGCAAAGGCTGTAACAAACCTGCTGGGTGTTGATGTTCAACCTTTACTTGTTCACATTTCATACACTTAGAAATATATTCAGCAATGTCCTTTTTCATTCTCGGCCAAAAATATTGCCTTCTCGCTGTAGCAACTGTTTTCTGGTATCCTGGGTGACCGGAATATGGCATTTTGTGAATTTCATCCATGACAATTCTTCTCAAATCTGCCACATTAGGAATGTAAATTTTGTTTTTATAAACAAGAAGTCTGTCACCTTCCAAATGGTAATCTTCATACCTCTTTTCCAAATTCTGTTGCTGCAATTTGTCCTTTATTTGCACATAAATTTCATCTTCAGCAATACAATTAGTAATCCGCTGCCTCAAATCAGATTGGCAGGTACTAACGGTTGCTACATGCATCTCATGTACTTTTCTGCTAAGTGCATTAGCCACCTTATTTTCCTTACCTTTTATGTGTTTGATTTCAAAATCAAATTCACATAAAAATTCCAGCCATCTAGCTTGCCTAGCATTTAATGTTGGTTGCTCAAACAAATATTTCAGACCACAATGGTCTGTCCTTAGCTCAAATTTTATGCCCATTAAATAGTGCCTCCACATTTTCAAAGTGTGCACTATGGATGCAAACTCCACATCATGAGTAGCGTAGTTATTCTCATGCTCCTTCAACTTCCTTGACTCATAGCATACCACATAGTTATCTTGCATAAGAACTCCTCCAAGTCCATCTTTGCATGCATCCGTGCATACCACAAAATCTTTTTCCGGATCTGCAATCTTTAGAATTGGAGCACTTGTTAGAAGCTTCTTCAAGAGCTCGAAGCTTTCTTCACATCTTGATGTCCACTCAAACTTTATCCCCTTCTTTTGCAAAGAAGTGATTGGGTTTGCGACCTTGGAGAATCCTTCAATAAACCTCTTGTAGTAACCGGCAAGACCCATAAAAGATCTCACATCTGTCACATTTCTCGAAGTTGTCCAATTCATGATGGCTTCAATCTTCTCGAGATCCACCGATATTCCTTCCTCGGAAATAATGTGACCCAAATAATGAATTTTATCTTTATAAAAGTCACATTTGCTTAGCTTTGCATACAACTTATGCTCCCTTAGTAATTGCAAAGTCATTCTCAAGTGTTCTTCGTGTTGTTCTTCATTCTTGGAATAAATAAGAATGTCATCTAGGAATACAGGAACAAACTTGTCCAAATACTTGCTGAAAACACTATTCATAAGACACATGAATGTAGTTGGAGCATTTGTGAGACCAAACTCATAATGCCCATACCTTGTTCTAAAGGTTGTCTTGTGAATGTCGTTTTCCTTGATTCTCACTTGATGGTAACCATACCTCAAGTCAATCTTTGAAAATACCTTTGCTCCTCTAATTTGATAAAAAAGATCATCAATTCGAGGCAAGGGGTACTTGTTCTTCACTGTAACCTTGTTCAATTGCCTGTAATCAATACATAACCTGAGTGTTCCATCTTTCTTCTTCACAAAAAGTACCAGTGCTCCCCATGGAGACACACTTGGCCTTATGTACTTCTTTTCTAACAACTCTTGCAGTTGCATTTTCAACTCTAATAATTCTGGTGTACTCATCCTGTAAGGTGTTTTGGAAACTGGAGCAGCTCTTGGAACAAGATCAATTATAAAATCAATGTCCCTCTTTGGAGGAAGTCCTGGAACTTCATCAGGAAACACATCCCTGAATTCTTGCAAAACAGAATGGTCTTCCAACTTGGAAATTTCATTTTCTGTTTTCTCCAAAATATGGGCTGCTTACAATTGACAACCTTTCCTAAGAATTTCTTCAACTGCATGGCTGAAATCTGCCTAATAGAAACTAGCTTTGGAATACCCTTTACAACCCTTGGGTTTCCTTCTTCATCAATACACTCAAAGGTCTTGTTGTAGCAATCAAGTTTAACTCTATGAGATTCCAACCAATCCATTCCAACGAGGATATCATAGGAACCAAGTGGCAAAACATTCAAATTTGCAAAAGTGGACAGTCCACCCATTTCCAATGGACATTTCTCCACGATTTCGCTAACCTTCCTCTTAGTTCCAGTGGCTAGTTGAACTAACCATGATTTACTATGCTTTGATTTCTTAAACACACAAATCTCAACAACTTTAGGACTGATATAACTATGAGTAGATCCAGGGTCAATCAAAATAGAAATAGATCGCTTAGCAATCTTACCTTCAACTTCAACCACAGTTGACTAATGATCTGCTTGGCGGTCCTCTAGTGTTGCATAAATTCTAGGGACGGTCCTTGCCACTTAACCACTGTTTCAGCTCCTTGGACGTTGTGAACTTGCTTTTCACTCCCATTCCGATGTGGACAGTTCCTAGGCATGTGATCTCTTCCACGTCCCCAACATTGAAGAGGCTCTCTTGGTTCTCTTGACTTGTCTCCCGGCATCCTAGCTAGCTTATTCACACCCTGTTGTGGTTGTCTTGGCTGATTTCTAAATTGAGGAGGCTTGAACCCCTTCTTCCTTTGGTCAAACTTTTCATTTTTCTTATCCTTCCATGCCTTATGGAATTCTGGTTTGCTTTTACTTTGATCAAAACAATACTTGGCCTTTCTTATGGCCTCCTTTAGAGTTCGAGGTTCATCAAACTCAATTCTATCTTTCTATGACTGGGGCAGTCCACTTAGAAAATGCTGAATTTTCACCTTATCATCCCTGATATATTTGACATACCTTAGCAACTCCAAGAATCTGTTTGCATATTCTTCCATAGTCATTTGTCCCAATTTCAGCTCATGGAACTCTTTGATTTTGTCATCATAGTACCTGTCAGAAAAGGTACTTTTCTTGGCAGTACTTCTTGAACTGCTTCCACACAATCTTCCTTTGATTGATCCTCTTCACTTGCCTGATATGATCCCACCATATAGATGCTCTTCCATTCAAGTTGAAGATGGCTACCCTTGCCTTCCTATTTCCTGAATAGTCTTGGACTTGGAAATACTTCCTCGTCCCAGGAAGCCAAGCTTCAGCTTCTTGACTAGATTTAACCTCACCATCAAAAGTAGGAGGTTTGGCCTTCTTAAATTCTCCATGAGAGTTGTTCTTGGAAGACCTCTTCCTCTTGTTTCCATGAGATGAAGAGCTTGAAACTTCATTGGATTCTTTAGATTCAGATGACTCACTAGAAGAGATTTCTGGAGTATATGTCCTATCTCTAGAAATCATTCTTGAACTATGGGATCTCCTGTGGGAATGCCTCCTTGAGCTACCCCCACTCCTTTCCGGATTTTATGAATCATGCCCATGGTTTATCTTCCTTTGAATGTCAGTCAAGCTTTGAAGCATAGCTGCATTCAACTGATTCTGATCCTCTTGGGCTCTAATTAGCCTTTCATTGTCTGCTCTATAACTCTGCAGTTCCACCCTTAAGCTCCTCATAGTTTCAACAATGTCTAGGGAGTTGCTTGGTTTCTTCTACCATTAGATTCGGTCTCTGCATTCTCAACATGCACATTCTCTCCCATTGCATCTACCTCAATCTCATAAGGATCTTGTGCATCCTCCATGATGATACTCTTCTTCTTGGTCCAACCAAGATCAAAAACTTCCCAACTGCACTAGACTGAAATGTTGACTCTTAACTGTCACTGATAGGGTTCTAAATCTGCAAAACTTTATAAACACGTTTGTTAGATTTATTACAGTCTTAGAAAATTATAACATTAATCTTCATGCAACCTAGAAACAACCCATATTGACAATCACGGAACTTTCTCACACTCAACAACATATGAGGGGGATGACGGGGGTAAAGGGGGATTGCCCCCTTTTTTTTATAAATCCTTTCATTTCGCGCAATCTGGCACATAAGATCGACTGCATTTTTCGACTTCGGGCACCCAAAAATCGATTGTGAAAAATGTTGTTTTTCCTTTGATCTGCGCCCCTCAAATGTCACCCGCGTTGCCTTACCACTGTCAGTGATAAGCGGTTTCAGGCTCTCGAAAGAGTGGTTTCCTGAAACTGCTTTTACGTGCCTAAGTGCACAAGAGAGAGACATGTGGCTGGGGCGGTTTTCCGTCATGTATGCAAAAACAAATTAAACTTCGTGCATCTTCACGGCCCTTAATCAATCTCAGCCGTCGATCAAATCTGCGCGATTCCCAACACTGACATGATCACCGCGGGTCCCATTGGTCCTGTCATCTCCACACATCCTGTCTGGTGTAACGTACCCTCCCGTGGACCCAATTCGAGGAAGGGAACATGCTAAAAATATATGGGGATTTTCATGAAACTCAGCCCATTCATTAGATTCATACACATAAATTCAAAAGTGTGTAGATGCAAATCAAGCAATATGCATAGCGGAATTGAAACTCATCCACACACATATCATATGCATACAACATATCAAAACAGTCATCAATTTAAACATTGTAGAAGTAAATACATAGACAGAAAAACACTTATCTTCATTGTGAAATCGTCCCAGACAACTAGCTATGTCGCTGCAACATTCCACCCAACCATAGGCCAGTTGTGTTCATCAATCTCTCAACACAACTGCCACCCCCGAGCTGGGCATGATTCTTACAAGGAAAAGGGGACATTCAAGCTCATGCACAGCCCAATTAATCATCTCATCTGAGCCAAGCCAGTCCACAGCTGGGTTTATCAGGCTACATTTGAACCCTGGATGCTTGCACTCAAGCTCAAGCCAAAGCAACAGATACCCATTACCCATACCCCAACATACTCTTTCAAAACGGACTGTGGGAAGGGAAATTCATCCCCAAAGAGAAACCCGATTTCTCCCACATGTTATGAGCGTTTCAAATGGCCAAAATGGCCCCATTGAAACCCCAAATCCATCTGTTCTCTTCCCCATTGGCAACCAAAACAAAAACACCCTTCCCAACTGGAAAGATGAAGGAAAACACGGGAAATCCATGGAGAAAAATGCCCAGGTAGCTCCCAACTTGTGAGGGATTCAAACTGGTTGATGGATAATGGCTTGGGGAATAATTCATGGCTCTTTTCTTGCCCAAGAAGCAAAACGCGATTTCCCATGCAGGGTAGCTTGCCCATACCCGAATTTGGACAACCATACCTCTCATTCCCCGACATTAATTACCTCAACCAACTCTTGGGAGAAATCAATGATTGGGTACAAAAGTCAACATGGGTAGTTGAGGGTTTGATGGGTTCTCTCATTGACACTTGGCTTGACTTGATTGGCTCCAAGGGTTTGAATATTTCCCTCTCAATTCCTTGTAAAAGCATGCCCCCATCTCTTGTTGCATTGCATAGCTAGTTGTGGGTATTTTATTAAAATGTATATTACATGATATTTGCAATTCCATTATGCCTGGCTAGCACGTAAACCATATGCATCAATAAATCGATGGTGGGGCCTTGGCCTTGAGCTCCCCACCATGATTTTATAACAATATTACATCATTTACATTTTAATATAATGGGGTCAAACTGGGGACGTTACATCTGGACCCAACATAACATTGCTGCTTGTCGGCCGAAGGTGGTTTCAGGGTCCCCAAAGAGTGGTTTCCTGAACCCGCTTTTGCGAGCCTGAATGCACGAGAGAGCAACACATCATCGAGCGGTTTACCGCTTGAGGGACGTGTTTCTCTGTTATCCTTCGTGCATGTTCAAGGCCCTAAGGCACTGTGAGCCGTTGATCTGATCTGCACGATCTCCGACAACTGACATGACTGACAAGGGTCCCATCCCTTCTGACATTCTGCCTGACGCATCTCCCCATGTCACATCAGTTCCCCGTTGGACCCAAAAAGTGGTTTCAGGCTCCGAGAAAAGCAGTGTCCCGAGACCGCTTTTACGTTCCTAAACACACCAAAGGATGACACGTGGATGGGGCGATTTTCCTTCAGGGTCACGAAAACAAATTAAATTTCATTCACCTTCACGGGCCTGAACCATCCTGGCCGTCGATCTGCCTTGCTACTCAACGGCCAGATCTTCTCCGCCTTCACACTCCATCCCTTACGGTTACCTGCGCATACAGAGATCTGATGTGGCTGGTCCACATCACACCCTCTGCCCATGCAGCTCCTCCACATCATCCTTCCACTTGGCACTGGTGGGGCCTAACTAAATTTTCCCAAATTTCAAAATTTCGGATTTAGCAAGGTTTTGATTAGGCAGTAAGGGGAAAGTTTCGAAATTGATTTCAACTCACCCCCAACCCTCAACTGTCATTTAAGTGCCATATTACAAAAATGGATTTCCTACTGAACGGGTTTTCTACAGAACTGGTTTTGATTTTTGCCTGTAAAACATGATTTCTGGCCCATACAGCTCCGGCATTGCAACCATAAGCTCTGATACCACTCTGTAACGTCCCCCTCACCCAATCCGATCATCGGAAGGGGACGGTAGGCAAAATATGGGCTTACAAATTTCACCCCAGATCCATAATACGAATTTCAACAACAAAATGTGTGTAGGATGTAAATAAACTTGCACAACGGAATTCAAATATATCCACACACACATCTAATATGCAATTACAAGCATAAACATTACAGACATCAAATAAAACATTTCCATATTTAAACACATAAAAATACTTATCTTTATCCAATGCAGATCCAAGCAACTGGCTGTGTAAGAGCGCTTTTCCACCCAACCATAGGCACTCAGTCCCGCATATACTCTTTCTGCTGCTGAGGCCACCCCCAAGCTGGGCCATGAGGCCACTAGGGAGAAGGAAACACCTATAGGCCTCTATCTCTCAGCCCAAAACCAATTATGCTCTCTATGCTCAGCCAATTTCTCATACCGAGCTCTACAGGGGTCTCACTCAGCCTTGGCTTCCACGATACCTTCCCCACACAACACCCTTCTAGCTCAGGAATCCCCTTCACTGATCCACGGTTCTCTTCAGCGATCCATCTTGTTGGTGCTTCTAGTGTGTGCATAGAAGAAGTCCAACCTGGTATTGGCTACTATAGAACCTCCTGCAGCATCAAACTATGGTTTCTCAAGCACCTATGGGCAGCAAAACTCAAGGGTAAGGGTTCCTAACTTGCCCAACCTCTCTGCTCACCTACAGCCAACAAAACCCACTTCCAAATCTGCAACATGGTCTCCAAATTCGAATTTCTGGGTTCAAAACAACATGGTAAATTTGTGGACAACAATGGAGAGCTTTGCAACCTCTAAACCTGCATGAGATAATGAGACAAATGAGGGTTGACTCCAAGAGATATGGGAAAATGGTGAAAAGACAACTGACATGAATTTTGAGAGTAGAAGAAAGGACTCCCGGTTGGTATTGTTTATAAATCAATGCGAGAATCTTTCATGCCCCAAATTGCGCCTTCTGGGAGTTTATGTGTTGTCATAGGCATGTTAAAAAAATATAGTTTATGAAGAATTTGAGTGTAATTTAGTGTGTACTTTATTCAACAAAATAGGATAAACCAACATGAATGTATGTTGATCTGTGCTATAATATACCTTTGTTCAATGCATGATGAAAATATCAACATGATTATACTATTGTTATGATGATAGAATCTTTTTTAGTTATGCAGGCTTTGTACACGTGCATATATGGAGGTAAGTGATTTTTATGTGATTGAAGTATATCATTATTTTCATGACATTTTCATGGTTGGAACATATTATCTTGTACTTTATTAACAATCCAATAGGATATGGATAGGCAGTACTTTACTCCATTTGAGAAAACACAAATAAAGCAAATTATGACACGAAATCAAAGAAATTTGATTGCAGAAATCTCAAAAAGAACGCGTCAAAAGGATAAAGTGGGGAAAAGAGGAACATGCATCTCGATGGGTGAAGATTTAGAAACACAACAGTTTATTTCCTTTTGCAATATAATGCTTTTTTTGTATGATGATGTTATACATATGTCTACTAATGTTCTTGTCTATGGTGACTAAGAAGAGGAAAACCCAAACAAAAGCAAACAAGATTACACCTTTTGTGCCCTTAAATGACTCTATTAGTCCTAGCAATGAAAGAAATGAGGAAGAGACATGTCCTTTTTTGGAAGAGGTGCAACATGAAGAACACGATATGCTAATTAATTCATAAATTTTAACCTCTTGATAACTATAATTTTTTAGATTAAGAAATCCATAACACTTTTACGTGCCCTTCTTCTACAATATATGTTCATGAACAACCATGCCATGAAGATATTGGTGTAGAAGTGGATTATCCCTCTACACAAGCATCACAGAGAAATTCAAGAAGTGTAGAGAACCCACTAGATGTGCAAAAAATAATAATATGGAGGAAAAGCTTCAAATTCATCTTAATGAAATGAACCAACCCATTGGTCCAAGCTCTTTGAAGCTAGCTTCATTGCTAGGTGTACTCTCTAGGGAAATGGTTCCAATCACACATTCTAATTGGAGGAAGGTTCCACGTTAGCTAAAGGAGGACTTGTGGAAAATCACTAATGTGAGTATTAGGCATTATGAGTATTTGTTCTCAACATTTGTATTTTTGCATGATTTTAATATTAAATTTCAAATAATGTATGACATCCAATAATGCACTTCTTGTATGCTGCAGGCAAAATTCATAATTCCCCCAATCCTTAAAGATTACTGTATCCAATCCTTAAAGATTACTGTATGCAATATATAGGCAATAAGGCAAACACTCATAGGTACAGGTTATGCAAAAAATATTGTGATCCTTATGTACTGAACGAGGAAAGGTAAAAAAAATGTTCCTCCAATTAGGATAAGTGAGACAATTTAGAGAGATTTTGTCCTATCATGAAGCACCGTCGAATTCAATATAAGAAAAAAGTTCACATATTATATAATCAAGTTACTTGTAATGTCTACTAGCTTGTAACGTTGGTCTATAATTTATATGTTTCGATTCATTTGTAGGATATAAGTAGAAAAAATAAGGAAAATAGAGACAAGGAGCGGGGCTTCCATACCTCTAGATGTCGAGGTTATCAAAGGATTGAAGATGATATTGTAAGTACTTGTGATGTATTGTATTTTATTTTATGATAAATATTAGCATAGTTGGGATTCATTGTAAAGTCACAACTTAACAATACTATTTTACTTCTTGTAACTAGAAAAAATTCAGATCCTCCGATGATGTAGCTACACCCATTAGTGGGGTAGACCTATGGAAGAAGTGCCATCAAAAGGAGAATGGCACTCCAATCACACTAGCTGCACGAGCGTCTAGAAACGATAATATGTTCTCAAACGTTTAATTTACATACTGATTAGAATTCCATTTTACATGTTTGAAATGTTTTCTAATATGATTTTCTTTAATTCCATGAAAATGGCAGCAAAAAATTCAAGAGGCACAAGTAGAAGTTGCATCTGAAGAGTTTGCAACTAGGAATGATGCCCTTGCTAAGGTATTGGGGCCTTATGTGAGGGGACAATGTTGTGGGGTTGGCCTAGGAGTTACACCAACTAGTTTGTTTGGCACACATCCATACAAGGAGGTGCTAGCTGGAAGCCAAGCTACAGTCAAAGAAAATGTAGAAGAAATCTCATCTCTAAAAGCATCAACATCTGAACTCACGAAGAGAGTAGAAGCTGTGGAGAGGGAAAAAGTAGTCAACAATGAAAGCATTAGTGTCACATTATTTACTATTTTTCCAATGTACACATTTTCACACTAATTATTTGAATTCTAATATCACATTGCTGATATGAACAGGTTCCTATTGTACAAAATGTCCAAGTTGAAGTCATGCATGTGGTTGGGGTTAGTTATCAAAATATTCTTTTGATGAACATTTTATTATCATGTTTTCAATGTATGTAATATATTTTATTATACTAGAAGAGTAATATAGGGGAGACAACAACCCCTATGGACAAAAAAGTAGAAACAAATTTAACTACAAAGCATAGTGAGTCGTCCCTGGTAAGTTTTGTAAAAATTTGTAATTTAGTTCAATTTTATTTTATTCTATAAAAATATTATAAATCTTTCTCTAGTGGATGCAGAGTCGTGGATCGAAATATGATGAACATTCAGTGCATATAACCCCAATGCCTCCAACTACACATCAAAATGGAAAAATGAAATCCCCAATCTTGGTGAGTTTTGTGATTCTTTAATCTCGGATCACCACTACTTAACTTCTTATTTCAATGCATCTTATTTTGTCTCATTTATTGGAAGGATCAAAAGAATATTAATGCATTGACACCATCTCCCCAAGCAGGATTGGAAGGAAATAAGTGCTATCTCATTGTGTTACACTCTTGGGTGAAAGTTGCAAGGGGAACAATACATAAGACTGACCCAAATGCAATGATCCACTGTGTTCGTCTTGGGAAAGGCTATTATGTTGTGCATCTCATGAAGATTTTAAAACCTAGATTTGGAAATTTAGCTCTCCCTCGTCCCAACAACGCATTAAGTACTTTAGAAGAGGCTTTACAGAGCTTAATTCCTTGGCATAAGGATAACATTGAACTGTGTGACTAGTAAATATAATGGTGTTGTATTATCTAAGAATGCTTGATTTAGTGAATATTTGTAATTAGATCTGGACGCAGTTTTATACAGTTTTTGTAGTCTAGGATTCATATTTACAATCATAAATATTGTTTAATCTTATGCATTTAATACACATATTGAAACATTTGTTTGGCCATTCACTGGAAATTGTGTGTAAGTGCAACCCAACAGGGAATTGTTTATATTTTATGGAGGATCAATTTTGAAATCATTTGATATTACAATATTTGTACTGAGCATGTACGATGTAGATCCCTCTATTTTTTTTACCAATATGATATCAACAAATTTTTTTGCATATATTGTTAACCAGATACTTTATTTTGAAGACTAATCCAAGGATCTAAAAGTTTGGTCTGGTTTCCCCTTCTTAAGTTAGGGTCTGTTATCACCCATTTCATATGGATATCAACTAAAAGATGTTGGCAAGTTCAATGGATTTCAGGCAAGCCTGAGGGAGTATGAGTAGGTGGTCTATGACTCTATACAACATAATAGTGACAATGAATATCATAAACCACATATGGGCCGTCTTAAAGCATGTATTATGGGCATAACAAGAATAATTTTCGGGCGTGATTGAGGCCACTTATGGGCTCATTTATCAACTAATAATATATCCCATTTGAACAAGACATTAGTAAGAATGTTGCATCTAAACCTTTTACTTTAATCATCAACCCAGAGATTTGAACAAGCTTATGAGGGTCCTGTAAAATATATGCAACTACAGAGGGGTGAATTATGTTTAGTAGTATGGAAATTCTAATCTAATAAAATAAAGCCACGAAACCTATCTATATCATAAAAAGTAAATATTCAACAACTTCTAACTATAGGTTGCTAGGGCACGAGATACGACTTACCTACTTGGCACTTGGTTCCTTATTAGCAACATCAAAGATGAGTACTAGGAGATTTCCCATCTAGTTTACAACCTTTAGTGAATTCACTTAGCTACTCTACCACTAGCCCACCAAGCACGGACATTTAGTAGCTCTAATGTTTCATGCAAGTGGTCACAACAAGCAAAGGATTATAGCTAACTCAAGTGTTGGTAACAAGATCTCATGTAAAAAGGAAATAGCTTTTAACTTGAATTTGCATTTAAAGAAACAAAGTAATGATAATTTTTATGCATAAACAATATGGAAATAACACTTTACTCAGGAAATGTAGAGATTATACAAATTACATGAAACCTACAATAACTACTCTGTTTAACTGAAAACCATACAAATGATAAATCAAACCTAACAAAACAAGTTCTTGTACTTTACCTGGGATGGGCACTGATCCAAGGCAATACATGAATGAAAGGTAACTCAGACAAATACACGAATTAGAACGCTTTCCATTAAGATGTAGAAAGTATAAACACCATTTAGGTTCACCTAAAATAAGCGTTGTTACAATAAAGAGTAATGTCATATCCAAAGGGTGTCAGCCTAATCTAGTTGGTCTATATAGTTTAAATATAAAAAACTTTCTAACCTATGAAACAAGCAAATCCTAGTCTACTTAGAGAGTGTGCCATGTGCTGAGCTGAATGCTCATGCATAGTAGGTGATCATGCACAATTTCATGAATGGTTACAATTGCTAGGTGACAAATGGTCTTTGGGGACTAGGACTCCATTTGGTGTGAGCTTTGTGGATCGTCGAACACCACTCTATGTTCGTGCTAAGGAAACTGCAACTAACTGAACCTGATCCGAACTGTGCTTGAGATGATGAACTGGCAAAAACTGGGACTCTTCAATAAGGAACTGAACTTATCTGAGGCTTGAGATCTCCTTATGCTGAAAGGTGTTACTTAAACATGCGTCTTCAAAATATATTGTTGGCAACCATTCCATCAGTATTGTATATGCAACTTGGTCAAATAAAAGAAAGGCTACATCATGTAAATAAATAATTGAAATATTCCTATAATCCTAGCTAAAATGCATATTCATTCATCAACTTGTTCCCATGACACTCTATTTTAGGCCCTGAATGCTTGAAACGACGGAGAAGAAAGATGGCTTTCTAACCCAAAAGCGGGGGCCATCATCTCCCCCCAACTACCAATTTGCACGTCCCTGTGCAATCAAGAGGTTGACCTTGATTCCTCAAGGGTGTAGCATCTTCTGCTAATCTAAGAATACAAATAAAGCAGTTTGTCAATGCCCCTGATGGGTGGAACCCTTTTATCTTTTCTAACTTGTTCCCATTTGGCCTCTTCTTCCTCCTTACTCCAATCCTAGTTAGTGTTAAGCAGAAGGAGTGGAGGACTAAACCTAAGCCCAATCCACTACAATCCCATATTCTCTACAACAACAATGTATAATGAATATCTAAATAATGCCTTTTCTAAATTGGAATGCAAGTGGATCTCTAAGTGGCGATATTTGGAAGGGATGTGATTCCATCTAGAAGCATTTTGCTGAATTATTCTCCTCTTACTTTCCCTCGATACCTCTTCTTTAAAATGGGTTATCACGGTTGCTTGCCTCTCTTTCAGGACTGGTGCCAACTCAGAATCTTGTATTATAAGCAGCTAGTGAGAAGTGAGGACATTTTCAGGAGTAGGGGCCTCTGCCTCGATCCATAGTTTGGAGTCCTTTACAATCTCAAAATACCAGAGCATCTCAATGGCTCTCATGTCCTCATTGGTGAACCAAGAACACAAGGATCTAAGTTGGGCATATCCAATATAAGGGTTTGATGACCGTCTATAAGGATGGGGTAAAATGTAGTTCTATCAATAAAACTCACTCAACTGATCTTTCATGTTTCCCCCATCCCTTCATAAGTATCAATGAAGTCCTTGGGAGTATCCAGTTGTTCAGATTTTTAGTCTTGCAATCTCTTCAACCGGTACCATAGCCATCTTTCTTTCAAAAACACCGCATATAACGTGGAAGGTGGTCTGCAATGGATGAGTTCTTGCATTATCTTAAAACACTTCTTTAATTTTTCCTTCACTTCTATTGTTTCTCTTATTTCATCTCTTAGTTCAATTTCATAGTTTTTCAAGTGTTGCTTAGGAGGAGGTTCTCTTCTTCTAACTGTTGTTTGTCCCGGAGGTGTTGCATTTTGATGACTTGGAGCTTTTCCTCCAGTGGATGTAGTTCATACTCCTGGTGGCCCTGGGAATTTGAAGCATTAGAATCCTTCAATGCTTCAACTGTGTGAGCAATCTTTTTCCACTTTAAGATTTCTTGCTCCTGCTCTTTTATCCGACCTTGTAATTTTACGATTTCCTGATCTTTTTCTTGTAATAGCTCATGGATGTTTTGTTGAGCCTTAGGGGTATCTAAGTCTGGAATTTGTTGAGGCTCGGGGGTATCTAATTCTGAAATGAAGATTTGCACCAGATTGCTTGAGACTTACTTATGTAGCTTTCTTCTCTTCGGGGTGTCACTTTCACTTTCTTGTCTTATAGACACTGGTAACCCTCTCTTGGAAGGAGTCTTCTCAAGTTCACCCATTTGAATTAAGGTGTTTACAAATTCTTTTTTTTCTACTCCATTCTTATTAGGGTCTTCTTTATTTCCTTGTTCTATTATCCTTTTTATGGTAGCCCTGGTTCCTATGGAAATTTGACTGGTTTTCCTGCTTGTAGGTGGAGCTAATTAGTCCTTCTTTGGAGATGATTGTGCTTCTTGAGTTGTTGAATTCTCTGGTTGTCGTTGCTCCTTCTCATGAAATACTTTTATTTCATTGTTGCTACTCTTGAGAAATGTCCCCCATGATAGAGGGGCATATTCTCTTTCTAAACTGTCATAGATTAATAATTTAACCATCCCGTGATGGGATAGGGTGTCAAGTTTTCCTAATTGGTATTTAATGCTCATGGAGGAAAGGGATTTGAACATAAACCATGGGAGGTTGATGTTTTTCCCTAGTCTCTGCCATTGGAGGTTCCTCAAGAGGTTTAGAATGCAAAAATGATAAGCATGTACTAGGGCATGCCTCCCATAGTAGGTTAAAAACTTCATGATAATCAAGGCAACTTCCTCCTGTGGCTCTGGGAGTGACTCCCTCTTTACACCTCCTTTGACCTCCTAATATTTCTCTGTAAACACAAAGAACTACTTTTTATTCTTTTGAGAAAGTTTTATGTTATCTTTATCCCATTTCATTCCTTTTGGGAGTCCAATGACTTTGTTGAGGACATCTTCATTTAACTCTATTGAAGCCCCTCTCATTGAGGTTCTACAAGTATCATCGTCTACTTTCTTCATGTTCCTAGCAAACTCCTCAATCATTCCTTCATGATACCCGTCAAGTTTCTAGAAGTACTGCACCTAGCCTACATCTTGGAAATATTCTACGGCCTTGGGAATTCTAAATAGTCTTGAACAATATGTGGATTCCCTTTTGACAAACCCCCTAGCCATGTTCCACAATCCTCTGCTTATTTCTTGCTATGGAAATTTGAAATTATATCTTTATAGTACTTCCTGATAGCTGAGAACAAAAATTATAGAAGATAATTGCTCACAGAGGGACCCGAGGATTACCTGTGTAGGCACTGCTTTGTTCGTACTTCTCTTACTGACTCCTTTCTTCCCAACCTTACCACCAATTTGAGGAATGTTATGTTTTGTTCATGCATCGGGCAGTAGAAGATGAACGCTAGAATGGGTGTGTTATGTTGAATTCTCTTTCATCATACCCTTTTGATTTTGCCTAACCTCCACATCATTTTTACTTGTGCCAATATCCTGATTTACTGCGCAGATGGAGTGCTTGCTCATGTTAGTTGTCCGATCTGTCTTTATGTTCCTTTTAATTATGATTTCCGTCAGATCCTCTACATGTATGACTTGGAAATCCAAAACATATGGTTTTTGCTTACTCAAAACTTTTTGATTTGATTTTTGGCATGTATATGGCCGTATTTGAAAAACAATGGTTGCCTTATGTGAAAAAATTTCATTCACACCCCCCCCGGCCCAACTTTATTAAATTTGATGTCCTCATCAAGTTGATGTCTGATTGAATGCAATTTAGTTAAGACATATATAAGACTTGCAATTTAAGTACTTAGATGAGTAGTGTTACCTCTCGATGAATTGTTGCATGTGTTTAGGGATTGTGTGCTTTGTAGAACTGCAGGTGGAATCATGGATTTGTCATTTGATGTTGACATACAGTAGGTTGTAGAAATGTTACAGTTTGTAGAAAACCTATAGGTGCTCTTTTTTGGCAGTTTGCTATTTGCAATGCAATTTGTGCTAAAGAATTGCTTGCTTGATAACTTTATTGGAGTGACCTGTAATGCCATATCATTACTTTTTTTATTTTATTTTATTTTTCTTTTTATTCTTCTTTTCTACAGATTGGAGATTGCCTTATTGAAGGATTTCAGTCTTTCAATTTGTCTCAGGAGCCTCATAAGAGGTTTTCACCTGAGAGATTTTTCTTTATTGCTTTTAAAGGATGGCAAATTGCTCAAGTTTAGGTTTTCAATATGTTGACCTATCTCAGACGCTTCATGAGAAGTTTTCGTTTGAGATTTTTTATTTTTTATTTTTAATTTACTTCCTTTTGAGTTAGGAAGGGGCATTGTTGCCCTGTATCAAATGTAGTTATGTTGTCTTTAGTGCCTCAATAAATTATGCTCTGGTTAAAGGCTTCTTATAAAGTTTCAATCCGTGGCCATTTACAAGCATTGGCACTTGATCTTCATCTATGGTGGATATCTTGACAAAGTGTAAATTTGCAAAAAATGGGCTCAGTAAATTGCATGACACAGTCTGTAGATTTGTCAATAATTGAAAGTAAAACCACAAGGTCGAAGCTAGATACATTTTTCACAAAAACCTCTTTTAGATTCCTAAAATGATGGGTCATTTTCCCACAATGAATATGCCAAGATGGCATTTTTTGAAACAACGGTCAGTAAAAAGAAAGTGTAAATTTGCAATAATGGGCTCAATAAAATGCATGCCACCGTTTGTTGATAGGTCAATAATTGAAAGTAAAACCACATGGATGAAGATAGATACATTTTTCACAAAAACTTCTTTTAGATTCCTAAAATGATGGGTCATTTTCCCACAATGAATATGCCAAGACGACAAGTTTTCAAACAACATTTAATAAAAAACAAAGTGTAAATTTGCAAAAATGGGCTTAGTAAAATGCACGTCATAGTTTGTGCATCAATGATTTAAAGTAAAAGCATAGGGTTGAAGCTAGATACATTGTTCACAAAAACCTCTTTCAGATCCCTAAAATGATGGGTCATTTTCCCACAATGAATCTGCTAGGATGATAGTTTTTGAAACATCGGTTAGTAAAAACAAAGTGTAAACTTTAAAAAACAGGCTTACTTAAATGCATGCCACAACCTATACATTGGTCAATCAGTGAAAGTAAAACCACAAGGTTGAAGCTAGATACAGTGTTCACAAAAACCTCTTTTAGATTCCTAAAATGATGGGTCATTTCCCCACAATGAATCTACCAAGATGGCAAGTTTTCAAACAACATTCAGTAAAAAACAAAGTGTAAATTGGCAAAAATGGGCTCAGTAAAATGCATGCCACATTCTGTGAATTGGTCAATGACTGAAAGTAAAAGCACAAGGATGAAGCTAAATACTTTGTTCACGAAAACCAGTTTCATATTCCTAAAATGATAGGTCATTCAATGAATCTACCAACATGGCAATTTTTGAAACAACGATTAGTAAAAACAAAGTGTAAATTTGCAAAAATGGGCTCAATAAGATGCACGCCACAGTTTTTGCATTGGTCAATGATTGAAAGTAAAAGCATAGAGCTGAAGCTAGTAGCATTGTTCACAAAAATTGCTTTCATATTCCTAAAATGATTGGTCGTTTTCCCACAATGAATCTGCCAAAATGACAAGTTTTCAAACAACATTCAGTAAAAAACAATGTAAATCTGCAAAAACGGGCTTTCTAAAATGCACGCCACAGGCTGTAGTTTTTTCCATCATTGAAACTAAAACCATAGGCTTGAAGCTAGTTACATTATTGAAAAAAACCTCTTTCACAGGTCATTTTCCCACAATGAATTTGCCAAGATGTCATGTTTTCAAACAACATTCAGTAAAAAACGAAGTGTAAATTTGCAAAAATGGGCTTAGTAAAATGCACACCACATTTTGTGAATTGGTTAATGATTGAAAGTAAAAGAACAAGGCTGAAGCTATATACATTGTTCACAAAAACCCCTTTCATATTCCTAAAATGATGGGTCATTTTCCCACAACAAATATGTCAAGATGACAGTTTTTGAAACAATGGTCATTAAAAACAAAGTGTAAATTTGCAAAAATGGGCTCAATAAAATGTATGCCACAGTTCGTAGATTAGTCAATAATTGAAAGTAAAACCATAGGGCTAAATCTAGATACATTGTTCACAATAACCTCTTTTAGATTCCTAGAATGATGGGTCATTTTTCCACAATGAATTTGCCAAGCTGGTAGTTTTTGAAACAATGATCAGTAAAAATAAAGTGTAAATTTGCAATAATGGGCTTAGTAAAATGCATGCCACAGTCTGTGCAATGGCCAATGACTGAAATTAAAAGCATAGCTTTGAAGTTAGATACATTGTTCACAAAAACCTCCTTCATATTCCTAAAATGATGGGTCATTTTCCCACAATGAATCTGCGAAGATGGCAAGTTTTCAAACAATAGTCAGTAAAATACAAAGTGTAAATTTGCAAAAATGGGCTTCGTAAAATGCACACCACAGTCTGTACATTGGTCAATGATGAAAATAAAACCGCAGGGCTACAACTAGATACATTGTTCATAAAAACATCTTTCAGATTCCTACAATGATGGGTCATTTGCCCACAATGAGTCTGCCAAGATGGCAATTTTTGAAACAACAACCAATAAAAACAAAAGCATAAATTTGCAAAAATGGGCGTAGTAAAATGCACACCACAGTCTGTGCATTGTTCAATGACTGAAAGTAAAGGCATAGGGCTGAATCTAGATACATTTTTTCACAAAAACCTCTTTCAGATTCTTAAAATGATGGGTCGTTTTCCCACAATGAATATGCCAAGATGGCAGTTTTTGAAACAACTGTCAATAAAAACAAAGGGTAAATTTGCAAAAAATGGGGTTAGTAAAATGCACGCCATAGTCCGTAAGTAGGTCAGTATAAAAAAGTAAAAGCATAGGCTTGAAGATAGTTACATTCTTCATAAAAAACTCCTTCAGATTACCAAAATTATGGGTCATTTTCCCACAATGAATATGCCAAGATGGCAGTGTTTGAAACAACTGTCAATAAAAACAAAGTGTAAATTTGCAATAATGGGCTTAGTAAAATGCACACCACAATATGTGCATTAGTTAATGACTGAAAGTAAAAGCATAGAGTTGAAGCTAGATACATTGTTCACAAAAAAATCCTTCAAATTCCTAAAATGACGGGTCATTTTCCCACAATGAATATGCCAAGTTGACAATTTTTGAAACAACGATCAGTAAAAATAAAGTGTAAATTTGCAATAATGGGCTCAGTAAAATGCACGCCACAATATGTAGATTGGTCAATAATTGAAAGTAAAACCACAACGCTGAAGCTAGATACATTTTTCACAAAAACCTCTTTTAGATTCCTAAAATGATGGGTCATTTCCCACAATGAATTTGCCAAGATGGCAAATTTTGAACTCAGATAGAGAGGGTAACAATTTTTCTCGCAACCACTTGAGCTATTCTCAATTGATCATATTTATGTATGTATTTGACCACACAATGTTGCAAATATTTATAACACATGGTATGACACAATAATAATAAGAAAATGAGAAGAACAAAAAAGGGTGATGAAAGCATTGTTACAATTTTTTAAGAAAGGAAAAATAAATCAAGCATTTTTGCATTGATTAAAACATATGGGCACATTGTCAACATGGGATGTGCAAACATGGGAGATGGCATTTATTAAAAGTTTTGAGATCTCCCAATGAAACTCATTTTAAAAAATGATGCATGTGATATATTTGGTCAAGGCCAAGAAAAAGTAGTACACACTCTATAGGAAACACATATATGTTAATTTTAGCGTAACTAAGTATTTGCTTTAACTATTGGGTCACAATACATCACAAAGTTGTCAACATGCCCATGTCATAATGCTATTTATCACTTTGGATCACATTAAAGGTGTGACTAAGTTTTTGCTTCCACAAATTGGTCACCACAAAGCTTTCAACATGCACACAACATTGATCCATAAAGGATCATGAATAATGAAATGGTTTGTTAAATGGATTTTTAGGTTCATGTTTAAATCACAAGTTTAATGGCTAAGCAAGGTTGAATTAATTTCTCAGTATGCTATAGAAACTTTATAAACACAAGCATCATGTGGAAAATTATAAAACACATACATGGTGTAGAAACTTCTAAAATGAAAGTGTGTTGTGGAAACTTATAAAACTAGGCATGTTACATAAATTTATTATGTTAAAATGCAAGGATGCAGTAAAAATCTCCACCTTGATCCTTAGTTTCTGTTTGATGTGTTGGTTAAGGGCACAAAATGTTTGATGTACTCACTCAAACTAGGCAATTGTAACTGCACCTTAGAAATCATAATTGTAACCATTGATTGGAAGGTTGTTTCATAAATAGTTGCAGGGGACATCCATGGTGGTGGTTATTACCAATTAGGGGAATTGTTACTCACTAGAGAAGCTGGTGAGTATTCGGGTCATTTTCCTGGGAGGTTTTTGAACCACCACAATAAGGGCACACCAATCACACTTAAATAGAAGGGAAATCATATAACTATCAACATTGGACTTGGAATTTGAAACATTGAAAACTATGCCCATGATGGGATTTGGAAGGGCATTAGACTTAGCACATCAAGAGTATAGGATATGCTTTGAATGGCCATATACTTTCTATAAAAGGGGAGGTTGTTGGTTAGTTGTTGTTTAATGCAAGAAAAATAGATGCACAATAATGAGTTCTTTTATATTAAGAGTAAATGGTTGAATATGAGCTTGTCTAAACTGGAATGAAGATAATTTGTTGCACTATTACAAAATTTGTTGAAGAAGAAGAGATGCTAAATTTCATGAGGAAGAACAATTGCAAAGTTAATGTTTTTTCTAGTAAGTTAGTACCCATGGAGTTTTGAACTAGTGACCTAACACAAAGAGTGCCTTAACAGTACACCCATTCACGGTCTATTCTACGCCCCATAGGCAAAGATAATGTTATTCATCATTTTGATTTACATTAAAGATTGAGAAATGAAACAAACACTCTATTGCTACATTATTAAAGATTGACAAATACAACACACACTCTATTGCTACATTATTAAAGATTGACAAATACAACACACACTCTATTGCTACATTACTCCACATCTTATATTTAGGTAAATTTTAGTCAAATTTCTCAATTAAAACCACATACTTATTAAATATTTAAATCCTTTCAAAAATCATGATTACATCTTAACTACTTATATGCCCATTAATTACCAGAAAAATACCATAAACAACATTGATTTATCACCATTTGATTTAATTTTCATGTGGTTATAAATCCTTGTTCCCTCATTTTTTTTTCTTTAAGTTATAAACTCAATTTTTATTTTCTTTAAAAAATGAAAAATGACAAAGCCCCCCTCCTTTATTAATACATGATGAAGTTTCTCTTCCCGCCAAAGACAGTGAATGGTACGTACAGTTTGCATCCTTTTCTCTATAAAAAACGCCCCATTCACCTTCAGTTTGGAAGGAAGCACCTGGTTTTCCAATGGCGATGGAGGGAGATGAGGCCTTGGATTCTAAGCTTCCTGAGATCAAAATAGGTTCGTGTTCATGCGCTTATCTCAATTGCAAGAACCATTGCCAATATCGGAAATTCATCCACAAAACTCATGCTTGATCTTTGTGTTTTGCTTCGCAGATGCAAAGCAGGCTCAAGGATTTATCGCCTTTTATGGGAAGCTCCCGTCTGTAAGTTACTCCATTTCTTCGCAGCTTGAAATTGTGGTTCATTTTAAAAGCTTGCCGGCTCAGCTCACTCTTCTCATTTAATCCATGGTGGCATGCTTTGCAGAATGATCAAGCCGTTCGCTTCTTTGACCGTCGGGTAAGTCCTCGCCTTCTAGGTTAATTGCATCATCTGCATTTTGTTCTGGCCGTTTCGGTAGAATGGTTATCCTTGTGGCATTTACAGCCTAAGGAAATCCATGTTAAGCACTGCGGCCATCAACCCCAAGGCGCATTTCTCGAAGCAACTTCCAAAAAAATCTAAAAATATCACATAAAGCATTACGAAGAGCTCATGGAAAGTTATGGAAAGCGATTTATTGTAGCAACTTCCGAACAAATCTAAAAATATCGCATAAAGCAATTCAAAGAGCTCATGGACAGTTATGCAGTAGGGTATAGCAGAAACTGAAGTTCAATGGAATGGATGAAAGGTTGTTTATCATACTAAATCAAATAGAAGTTGAGTAGAATAGGGAGTTTAAGAGTTAAATAGCTATATATTGTCAACGGGGCCTTTGTAGGGCATTACAGAAACTGAAGCTCAATGGAATGGATGAAAGGTTGTGTATCATACGAAATCAAATAGAAGTTGAGTAGAATAAGGAGGTTAAGAGTTAAATAGCTTTATATTGTCAACGGGGCCTTTGTTTAATGGGAAAGGGATGCTGTTCATATGCCACCATTTTTCAAATCCCTCATGGACATTCTTCGCCCCTCGTCCATGGAAGGGGGCACTTTCACTGTACAAGGAGGTTTTTATGCTGATGGGTCAAGTGTAATTCGTGGGTTAATTGACTTGGTAAATTTTAATGATATTGTCTTTTAATGGGATTTTCTTTTCTTCCCTGTAATATTTAGGAGGGTGGCTCAACTGCCAGCCACAATAGGAACTGGTAACCCAGTGGGATTCATTGGGGTTGATTAGAATTGGGGACCTGACTCCAAACCAATTGAACTAACTCACTGAACTAAAACCTTAATGATATTTATAGGCTAGAAATGAGTTAGTTCAGTGAGTTAAGGAGATGTACCGTCTCCTTGATGCTTTTTGAAGATGTACGATAATTAATCCTCGATCCCACACTACAAAACCAATTTTTTTTGTTTCTCACTTTCTATGACCTGGTTGTTATGGATGTCAATACATTTGGTTTTGGCATGAATCGCGATGTCTTTTATGGGTTAAATAACACTTATAACACTTTGATTGTTGTAAAAGAGAGGTATGGCTTGAGTTTGTTGAAGGTTCATATCATAAGGAGCCTCGTGGTCCATATTGCTTGACATGTTTCGTTGACTATTGCTTTGTAATCTGCTTCAGTGAATGATAATTCAATGGTTGGGTGTTTCTTAGTAAACTCACGAAATTACTCTCGAAACCATGCTGAATTTATAACCTATGGTAGATGATTTTTCATTGATGCAACTCACCAATTTGAATCAATGTGCCGGACTAAATTGAAGTTATCACTATGCACATACTTAACAAACATCGTATGTAATGTTCTTGCTATATAGCTTAGTATTCTTTTTGTAGCTTTCCAATGAACACTTTCGGGACTTGCCTTGAATCTTGAAAATTGACAACATAGTTTAAATCTGCTTTGGTTGTACAAAAGTAGATTAGACTCTCTGCAAATTACCTATATAATGTTGCTTCCATTGCTTTGAGTCTTCACGAGGCAATAATTTTATCTCTATTTCACTGAGAGTTTTTATGGACTTATAATCAATGATATTAAATTGTGTCAGGATATGTTGTAGTCATTTAGTTTTGGACACAAAATATGATGATATCTTATTTTTTTCCACACCCACACTTTTGAAGTAGGCATATATCCTTTGTTTCAAAGACGTTACACAACTCATTTTTCAATTATCTATATGTTTTACTTGTAGTGATGAGGTCATTGACATATAGAACTATGATCATCATGTCATCTTCACCTTTTATTTTATACCAATATAGATCCAAATCCTAGGCTCTATCAAGTGCCGAGAGGGATCAAATCTCTCTCATATTTACTTTTTACTTTATTACTTTTTACTTTGTATTGTTCTTTTTTGTTTACTTTGTATTATTTTGTTACTCGACAAACTCGACAAACGTTACAAGATCTCCCTCATATTTACTTTTTACTTTGTATTATTCTTTTTTGTTTATGGCCGACATGATATTTATTACTTTTTACTTTGTATTATTCTTTTTTGTTTACTTTGTATTATTTTGTTACTCGACAAACGTTACAAGATCTCCCTCATATTTACTTTTTACTTTGTATTATTCTTTTTTGTTTATGGCCGACATAATATTTATTATTTTTTACTTTGTATTATTCTTTTTTGTTTACTTTGTATTATTTTGTTACTCGACAAACTCGACAAACACTCGACTCACAAGATCTCCCTCATACAAATGTTATTTATTTATGGCTGACAATATCGACAAACACTCGACTCACAAGATCTCCCTCACACTGGGCTGTAGAGCGCCTCTCGGCGTAATAATGTTTTTCTTTTAAATCCATTTGCATTGAAGTAATCATTACTTTTACATACTAGGTTCTATGAGCTTGTTTAAGCCTTCATAGTGCCTTTTTCAACCATATCTTTGGATGTTCATTTGCCTCTAATATGAAGCCTTATAGTTGTTGCACATTTACTTCCTCTTCCAATTCTCCATTTAAGAAGGCACTCTTGGCATCCTTACAATGAGTAGGCCACTTGAAATGAGTTGCCATGGATAATCTTGAGATGATTGTATGCATATTTATTAACCACTGGTGCAGAGTTTTCTTCTAAACCAATTCCTTCTTTGGTATGCAAACCATTTAGTCATTGATCATTTTATGTGCATATCCATTGAAATTTCTGCATCATACTTGATTTAATAGTTCCATTTTGTTGAAATTTCATGCAATTGAGCAATTGATGCATAACTGAAATTCAACTTTCTTTCTAGAAGGTTTATTGGATCTTAGCCCTAGGATTTTCAGCCTTAGGACTGCTGTGAATTAAAGTATAAAACAATAGCAGAAAGTTTACAATAATTCACTTCAAACAACCCTACAATTCACAACAATTCAAAAAGAAAAAATACCAAACAATGAGATAAGTTTCAGCCCTTGCTAGGGCAACTTATCAGCCAATAACTAGATCTGAAAATGTACTTTTACAGCAATAAAATTGCCCCCTTATATTCATCCTTTGATGTTAAGAGACCTAACAATTTGCTCTTTACTTATTTCAAATCAACATGACATAAATAGTTGTAAATAGCAATGCATAAAGAACATATTAACATATATAGTTTACATTCAAATTTGAAAATTTCACAATATATGGACAGATGAAAACTTTATATATGGCTAAAGATGAAGTACAAGTACATACCATAGCCTTCTCTCAAGGCTAGTACAAAAACCCCTGCTATCTAAAAATCCCTAGCTATGATAAATCAACAAATCGCAGAGCAACCAAGAAGATACAAGTGCAAGAGTCTCTACAACACAACCTCCAAGCAAGATGTCTTCCTCCTCTATTCGCTTCACAAATAGACCTTAGGGTTTTCACTTAAAACCTAATCTTCAATCTCCAAGCCTAAAACCCTAACCTTAGAACTCCAAGATGCTCCAAGAAACTCCAAGAAGACCAAGAAACCCTAGTAAGATAGAGAGAATACAAGTACAAGTGAAGTCTAACACACACACACACACACACACACACACAGAGAGAGAGAGAGAGAGAGAGAGAGAGGGGGGGGGGGGGGGGGGCGAGTGCACACTCCTCTCTTAGTCACATCTCTACACAAGAGTGAATAAGAATTAATACACGACACGAGTGATATGATCATCTCCAACATTGTCTTCTTCCTAAGAGCAAACCTTAGTTCCAAGAATCAAGCTCCAACAAAGATGCCTCCTCTAAACTTTAGAACTCCTCTTAGGGTGCACAAGGAAACCCTAGTGGCTTCTTCCAAAAAGCTAAGTTCAAAGAAAAGAGTACAAATGGTGATGTGTGTGAAGGACTCTCTCCTTCCTCTATTTATATGAGAGGTAAGGAAGGCCAACAATACTATGTGGGTACAATCCCTTACAAGCAACCTACATGAGCTTGGTAGGCCAACATAAGTGAGGTGTCCACTCTAAAGTACACATGTCATGTTCCAAGGTGATGTCGTACACAATAAGGGCTCCAAGATGATGTAGCTACACAAGGTAAGTTGACATGCCTTTGTCATAAGCCTCCATGGATTCCATCGATCCTCCTAAGCAATATATTCCATTGGATTAGCTACCCCCTGCAAGAATGTTGTTGAAGTGGGGAAGCCCCATGTGTCCTTGAGCCATCTCCAATCCTTTTAATAAGAATCCAAGCTGCCACGTGCTATCTAGGGTTTGGAGTTCTCCTCCATGATGTATGACACTCCTAATCTCATGCAATGTTTTAAAAACCGGAACCGGGAATCAAACCGGTCAGGGGTCAACTCGGATCGGAACCGGAACCGGTAATGAACCGGAGTGGTTTGATTTCAATGAACCGGACTATTAAAAAATACAAAAAAAATTACAATTTTAATCATAAAAATTATATTTAACATTCCAAGCTATATTTCAAAGCATTAGACATATAATATATATATTTGAAACCATTAGACACATAATATGTAAAGTCTACTCATATAAACTTTCAAATTTTCAATATGATAGAAAAAAGAGCACATCACAATCTTGAATGCATCTTGTATTTAGGACCTAGAAAGGATAAATAACCATAAGTATTCGAAATATTTTCACTAAATAAAGACATACGCATCACACATACATCCACAAATCCATGACTTTAATAGCAATAATACCAGCCAGTAAACATTCTTGCTGCTGAGTTAATGTTTTAAATTTCATAGGCTGTAAGGTAATTTTTAATGTAAATTTCTTGCTTGGGATATATCATTAATATCATAGGAATTCATACTATATGAGTTTTTTAATGTAAAAATTGAAAAACCTGATATTGGGCCCGCGGGTGTGTTTTTTAGCTGGCCGACCGGTTTGGTAATGAACCGGTTCGGTTCATTACCAAACCGGACCCTCGGTCCGAGTTGACCGCCGGTTCGGTGCTGCATTTCCTTTGGCCGGTCAAACCGGCCGGTTCCGGTTCGAACCGGACTGGTTATTAAAACACTGATCTCATGTAGGGCATTCTCTCAGCAAGTGGATCCTCCATGGGGCTCCAATGGAAGGCATTCACCAAATGGGTGCCCAAAAATGCCAAGTTGTTGTGCATTTGATGGCTAGATCAAATCCATTCAAGATCATGAAATTTGGCAAGTTGCCCCATTGATACTATTTGAGTGACCCTTGTAGATCTGACTAAATTGGAGGAGTTTTTTGCCATGCAACTTTGTCGGTTGATAATAGGGCCAAATGGGTGTCCAAATCCATCAGTAGATTTGGAAAATACTAAGTGCATCAAATCCATGCACGATTGTAAAAATCAGGACTGTAGAACATTGTGCAATATTGCCACCACCCTGTAGAAGTGATTGATCTGTGGCAGAGATTAGGTGCAAGGAAGTTAGCAGCTCTTGGGTGAAGGTTAGTTGGGCAAAGTCTTAGAACTCCCCAACAGCCTTGAGAGATCCAAGGTCTCCTCATTATAAATACATTTGTTTGCAACTTGATTTAGGGTAGACTATCTTTCTCAATAGGTTTAGAACTAGAAGCTGCAAATTATAAGTTGTAATAAGAGACATTTTCCATTGATGAATAGTGTTGTTATTTCCTTAGTTCAGTCAAAAGCCTACTAAAGGGGTTCATCAATCCTCTTCCAATCAAGGCCCACTTAAAGAGGGTTTGCAAGCCTCTTTGTATATATTTTGTATTTGCATTTCTATTTTGTTGCAGTGAATTTTACAATTCCTAAGTCCAGGATTTCATGTTCCATGGATGGCTAAGGATTCGTGTTATGTTTATTTTAAATTTTAATAGTTAGATTATTGATTTTGTTTTGTTAAAGATTCTTTCACCAGCATACCATGATCAGATGGTTGTTGGAAGGATTGTTTTGATGTTGAGTGTGTTGTAGAATTTAACTTAAATTTCAGTAGCATTTAATTTGTTTTCCTCAACAATTAGTTTCCTTTCCAACAATATCTAGTTATTGTTTTAGTAGTTCTTTTCTTCCAAGTAATGTGTGTTCAATTTTTGAGGTGTGAAGGGTTTTGTAGCTTTAAACCTGAAGACCCAAAGGGTATTCTATGCCTTGGATGACTCATGCTACAAAACAACAGAACCCTTGCTAGGATAAGCTAGTTACAGTAGTTGCATTTAGCAACATTTAGTTTCTAATACTTTTTTTTTTAAATACTTCGTATATTCACATAAACATATTTACAAACAAAGAACTAAAAGAGGAAGGGTATATACAATGCCTATCATAACCTCTTCCAAAGACTAACTAAAGCAAAAATGAAGTCAGAATATATGATGGGATCCAACTTTTTGGCATCCTTGCCAACAGTGCACTCTTAGCTAGCAACTGATGGCATACCTCATCTTTCCATAGAGAAACAAAAGCAGAAATAGAGCTAATCTCTTGGTCAAACGCATACTTGCACTTGAGTTTCCAAATCACAAAGAGTGCAGAGATATGCAAGCAATGCCATAAACCAAAAAATGACTTGCAAACAAAAGAACATCCATGTCCAAGTAAAGTTTCCCTCCAATAGAGCTTGTTTTGAAACGAACCAGGATGTTGAACATCTACAGAGCCCCAACAATATCTAACACACCTAGAATCCAGAAAGATGTGTTTGATTGTCTCTAATCACTGACATCCTGGGCAACAACCATCCAAAAGGCCAGACTTGGCCATCCTAGCTTTGGATGGGACCCCCTGGTCAATAACCATCCAAGCAAACATGCACAACTTATACAACAACCGCACAACCAAACATTGTGCAACCAATAGACCCATTAAGCCTCCAGGTCTAACAACGCTCATCTTGCATTAGTTTATAATACTTAGAATTAACAAATGTAGAATTCATTCAAAAGTATTAGAAACCTTGAGGATTGCATAAACAATGCACAATACTTTACAAGCTTACACTCCTTGGTTGATAATTTAAGTTATGAAGTTCAACAACTCGTAAATTGGTGTAATTCTTTAGCTCACCACTCCAAACCTTGGCCAGGGCAACCACAACAAGCTAGCATCACACCAATTGTCAAACCCTAACCACCAAACAAAGTTGGTTGTTCCACCAAAGATCCACAACTAGCTAGCATGCATACCAACAAGTCCTCATTGGCACCTACTCTTGCATCACTCAATTGAACAAGAGATCAAAAGATAATCTTCCACTTTCTTCTCCACATCCAACACTCAAAGTAGTCCTAGGGTTTCCAATGACACAAACCCTAGGCTTCTTCTCTTACAAGAGCCGCAAGAAGAAGCACTCCCTTTACTTCCTTAGGGTTTCTCCCAAACCCTAGCTCTCCTTGCCTTCTTAGGGCCCTAACCCTAACACCTTCTTTGCATCAACATAGGAACCCTATCACACTAGACACATGTGCAAAGTACAATAAAGGAGAACTACCCACCAAAGATACAAGTTCATTCAAGTGCAAATAGTAGGCAATAAGTAAGTAGTAAAGACCAAGGCTCCCTCTTATATAGAGGTAAGGAAATCCAACAATGGAGTAGTGGATTTGGTCCACATCCAACTACCTCAACCAACCTAACTAATCACTAGCTAATTCCACATGTGGAGTGCTCCAACTCTAAGGTGACACATGTCACACTCCAAGGTAAGCATGTCCATCAAGCAAGGGTCACAGGATGAGCACTCCACAAGACCAAGGTCCAATACTCTCCTCCAAAGGTACCAATGCTCCAAACTCTACCTCCTAAGCCTTGAGCTCCTCAAGGTCCACCACAAATCCATGAATGCTCCTCAACCCATGCATCCTTATGTAAAGCACATGTCTCCATGTAAGCAACCAAGTGGTCCCATGCTACCTAGGGGTAAGCACCCTCCTCCTAGGTGCCCCAATGCTCCTCCTCTCATATAGATTCTCCTCCCAAGCAAGCAACCAAGCCCTTTATGTACAACTCATGAAGAATGTCACCATGCCATATAAGATACCAACGTCATAAGGATGTGCACCACATAAGCACCAAGTTAAGGTCTAGCAATCCATGAATAAGCTATCTCCCATGTGTATGCCCACTAAGATATAACCAAGGGTAGGTCATCACACCATGCACTCCACATCACATGAAGCGCCCCCAAGCACATGCATGGTGTAAACACTGTAAAATTTTCAATGCTCTGAAAATACTTGACCTCAACTTGCTCTTAGGTCTCTCTAAATCACATGCAAAATGCCAAACCCAATTCTCGACCCAGAGAATGTATATTAGCACAAACAATTATCTATAATATGAAACATATGAGATCTATTTACTTCTTTTAACCAATAGCAATCACACACATAAAATGGACACAAAATTTTCAGTCAATGTGACCCTGGAAAAACCCTTGCAGGAGAACTAGTGAGAGAGTAGAATAACTTTTATTATCTTCAAGCAATTACAGTAGGTACAATAAAATAGATCCAACACAAACTTATCTCTGAGCCAATGGCTCTGGAGCTCAAGCCTAATCTTTGCTGGATGAATGGTTAATGCAACCCTCTCTGTGAATGTGCCCCTCTCTTTGAATGCGCCTCTCTCTGAATCCACTATCCGACTTGCCTTCACAACCCTTTGCTACTGAATCATTGTCCCGATGAAATCTCTCTCGATCTAATGAACTCTATCATAGAGCTCGCCCTCCTCTAGTGAAGTGCACCCTACTTCACAAAAAGGTGCCCCCTCTCTGTATGATCAACCTCTGGTCTCTCTGTTGATGAATCCGATCTATCTCAGAAGTTGTCTCTACCTCCAATGGTTTCTCCCTCAACCTCAAAAGAAGTGTGTTCAATCCCTCTCAGATTAGCATCCTCCCTTTATCAGAGAATGCGCCCTATGCGCCCTCCCTTCTCAAGAATGCGCCCTCTCTTCTCATGCATTGATTCGCAATTTTCATGCAAGTCAGTTGCCCTCCTCTGTAGATGAACTCACTACAATACGATTGCCCCCTTTTGCCTTCTCAACTCTCTTTTATCGTTTGATTGAATTTTAGGGTTCCATGCAAAATTCCCACCATGCAAGCTTTTAATTAAAAAATGCATGCATGCAAACTAAAAAATAGAGCTTTGCTTCTGCATGAAGCAAGGTTAAGGATCGAACAACTTTCCTAGTTAACTTTTCAACAAACACTTTTGAGGTAACCCTAAAAGTTAACAAGATTGAGTAGGAGAACACCTTTTGTAGGTTGGCAAAATCAAGCCTAGCATATCCCCTTACAAATCTCCTACTTTGGTAGTGCCTAAGGAAAAGCCACAACAATAGCAACTTTGCACAATTAACAAGTACCTCAACAAAGTTACTACCAAGCACTACTACCCTCTACCTTGAATTTATGACTTTCTTAATCAACTCAAGGGAGAAAACTACTTCACCAAGTTGCACCTAGCTTCTAGCTATCAACAAGTTCGTAGGCAACCTATAAATATATGGAAGACAACTTTCAAGACCAACTTCAATCTCTATGAGTTGTTGGTCCTACCCTTCAACCTCAAATCCCCCTGCAACCTTTATCTAGATCATCAACACCATATTTTGCCAACATATTAATAATTTTATTGTTTTTTACTTATTAGATAACAATCATACACTATGGTTTTCAAGAGAACTTGGTCTGATCATCTACATCATGTCCAAACAGTTTTGGACCTCCTCCACCAACACACACTGCAAGACAAAATGAAGAAGTCATTCTTTAGGCAAACTTTTGTCCAATACCTATGTTTTGTTATTAATGAGACAATAATTCACACAGATCTAGCCAAAGTTTAAGTTTTGAAGACCTCACCCTCACCTACCAACACTGCAAATCTAAAGAGTTTTGTAGTGATCCTTAACTCATAAATTGAATCACAACAATGCTATAGAACCCTTAAACTTATGAAATAAACACAAATACATCCACAAGAGAATGAACACAAAAATATGGAAAAAACCCTTAAGTTAGGTGTTAGTACTTATTTTTGCTCCATTCTACTACTGTATCCCAGATTCTTATGGGTCTCCTTTTATTGTTGTTGGGACCTTCCATGTGATATGAGTGATGAGGCGATGCTACTATAATGCCATATTTACTGCTATACCATGTCAAATGATGATATATTTATTGATGGTGTACTTCACTACTATTGTATGATGTATTTGATTGATTTTATGTGTATTGCTAGTAGTACTACTCATAGGTTGATGAGGGTGAAGGGATCTTGATTTACTTACATGCCATGAACCAAGATTACTCTTGGCTTTGCAAGGACTATTCCCCCTTCGATTTCATTTCTAACCTTCTCCATATCATTCATATCACTTCACTTGGTATCTGCATCCTAATGTTTTGAAATTGACTTGATTGGCTCTTGCTCTCCCCCTTTGTGGATTTGTCACCACATGTGTTTACTGTTATGCCTCCTATGTGTCTTGGGTTGTTTTATTTAGTGAATCCTCAATGCAAGAGGTTCTTGGGTATGCTCCTCGAGGTTAGTTGTCAATAGTCAAGAAGAACTACAATTGAGCTATGATTTTCCCCTGAGATCCAAAAAAAATTCCCTATGCTATTAAAAAAATAAAATGGTTAATGGTTGGAAGAATAGGTAATCCCTGTCGAGGCTATGGACGCTTGACTGGCAGCAGAGCAAGGCCTATTTGCATGAAAATGCTTTACTGTGGCAACTACATCGGGGCTATGGACACTCACTGACAACAAAGCTAAGGCTGTGCCATCACTGGTATCCAAAAGGTGTAAAACCAAGGCCAGTATCCTTCAATACATTAATCCTGTGCAAAAAGAAAGAAGTGAAAAGAAAAGGAAAAGAAATAAAGGGAAATGTTATTGTTGGGATCAAAGGGAAAGGTACCTCATAACACACTCCCTTCTAATAGGACACTTTATGTTATATGTTATTTGCATGGTTGGTCAAACTCCAAAGGCAGCTTGATTCCCTTATCTTGGGTCATTCAGTCAACCAAAGCCAATTCACACTCTAACCCTAATGAGTCATCCATCTCCACCCCAAAGAAGAACTAGTCCTTCGTAAATGATTTGATGTTAACAAGGTAATGGTATCTTCCTAAATCATTAATCCAATGAACTTATTGAAGATACTTATGGGGTATATTATCATGTTTCTCATGACTATGCTATATCATGGGCACACTATCCTCCTTTACTGGTTGAATCGATAGGCTCTTATGAAGGATTCACAGGTCCATCTTCCCATTTGATTGGCTGAATTGATGGGCTGCTGTAGATTGCAGGTCCATCTTCCTCTTTGATCGGGCTGGAGAACTGCTCGAAAGAGTGTATTCATAAGGTCATTGTTCTTCTTGGTCAGGTTGAGGTAATTCTCTGCTGTACAATTGCCAACTGTTGTGGAAGCTTTTCACTACTTTTAGGGGTGTACCACTGGCTGTGGAATCATAAGGACTTCTGCAGCCTATTCACCTCTCCTGGTTTATAGCTTGGAAAATGCACATAAGTGTTGGTGTAAGACTATCGATGTTGATGAAATAAGTAAATGATTAATCTGCAGCAATAATAATAATAATAATCTATTTTTAAGGTCACAGTCAAGCCAGACACCAATTTGGTGTATGAGACCCCCTTGTTTGTGGGACAAGGGACCCCCCTCTGCACAACGATGCAACTGCTAAAGTCTACAGAGGTGTACATGCCCTACCCCTCTCCAGAGTTGAACCTATGACCTCCTAGGAGGAAACATGTGTTCTTAACCATTAGGCCTATACACTTCATAGCAGATACAAATATCATTCTTAACTCATTAGTGGACCTATTACTAACACACATTCATCGGCAAACATGAAAACTCGGACATTTCAATACAAAACCCATAAAATACTGTCAAAATAAACATTTGCAAGTATTAATCGGTAGACTGTTAATGGCTACAAAACTTGGTCAGTTCAATAGGTACTAAAAGTTTAATGGTGGCAATGTCCTATGTTTTCAGGGGGTGAATGGCCATAAAAGGATGATCAAAATAGGCCATTTCTGGAGCTCATCATGGAGAGCATTGGAGAGTCCTAGCTTCTGATAAGCTTAAAGGACTATCTTGTATCAGTTTGTGATAAGCTGTTGGCATAATTTTGTAACTTCATTCTTATGTATATATAAAGTGTACTATGCTGTCCAAACTTTGTGTACTTGCAGATCTGATTTTCACCTTATATTCTCCTGGTGAATCAGTAGTTTCTAGGGTTGATTGGTATGCTGATTTTTCATGAACATTTAACAGATTTTCTTGAGTGATTTGGCAAGTATATATAAGCTAAGACGGCAGATTTGTGTCTGTAACTAACCTGCTGTTCATAAGAAATTTTCAGATCTGTTATATGTTGGGATTTGTGCCCTAAGGGCTGGAAACATAGTTACCTTTGGTGTTTTTTTTTCATGGGCTGTCTTGTGCATTGGGTTGGACAGAACTGAACTATTAACTTCTGTAATTTATATTTCAGATTTAACCCTAAGGCTGAAAATTCATAGTAAATAGATCTGGGGAACCTCAAGTTTGAGGTGAAATTTTTGAATTTGCATTGAGCAACGGGTTTTCAAAATATCTACAAATCTCTGTACTCTTCTTTGGTGGGGTGCAGTATATGGGCAAATTGGGCAGGGGAGAACCAAGAGTAATTCAATGGAATGTTGTATGTTTTGAGGGGGAGGTATATCTTGGGCTTCTTTAAATACATCTGTGTACGAGGCAATTATCTGTTGTATATAAGAGGGAAGCAACTTCCTTTTGTTGTCTTCCATGACTTGTCAGATATTGCAAAATGACAAGAATTTGTTGAACGTGATGTTGTCCGCCAATATGCACACCAGCAGCGGAAATCTTTCGAAAGCTGTCTCCCTCACTGGAAAGTGGGGAGAGGTGTGGTCTTGGGGGCAAGCAATGAGCCAGGTACTGTCACCTAAATCCTAGCTCCTCCGTTTAGGCAAACTCCTAACGAAGCCAAGGGGGGTAGTCCCTAAAAGAGAGTTTCACTAAGGCTCTTTGTGTATTTAAGTGTTTTTGATGTAGTGATGCGGATGGGTGTTATTTAGGAGTTTTTTTGAAATGATAGACAATATAATATTTTGAAAATAAAACAAGATAACGCAATCCACGTTGCAAATACAAGATGAAAGATGCACTTGGGCAAATAAGTAAATCACTTTTCACGAAATATAACAGATAACTCCAATGTAGATATTTAAGCAAGCAAAATATGAGATAAAGGAGCAGTGCCTTATGGAGTCAAGAATTAAATATGAATTGTGAAAACTTGATACAAGTGCTTGAATTGAAAGTTTGTGAGAACGTTATGCAGCTTATCTTGGTAAATTCAAAGTTTTAATTGTCTTGTTTATTAGGGCTAAAACCAAGGGTATTCAAAGAGTGTCCGGAAAGTAGTTTTAAGCAACTCCTTTAAGAGACCTGTCGGGGCCTGTCTGGAATCACGGCGAGGCGCGCAATGCTAACCAGCCACCGTGTCGCAGATTGGGCAGTCCGACGCCTCCCCTGAGAATTGATTAAAATACTTTATGTCAACGCCGGTTCGTTGGTTATGGGGGTGAAAGTTTTAATTAGATTTTCACTTGAAAATTAACAAGTCTTCCACCTTTCTGAGTACTAGCCCAACCTTTTCAGGTTGGCAGAGCATACGGGTGTAGGACAGAAACCAAGATAAGTTAATTAAAGGGTGTGTGAGTGGAAATTTTTTATTATTAGAAAGCCTTGTTCAACTCTCCGACAGAGAGCGCTCTTGACTTGGTCTTATGACCACAGTTCAAGAGACTTGCTAGATTAACAATGCCTAATGCAGGGAAATGCAAGAACTAAAATGCCCTCCGATAGAGGGTGCTCTTGACTTGGATTTGGCCAAGTTCAAAAGACTTTGGTTTATTTTAAGAAGCAGATAAAAGTAGTAGCAGTATATCTTTACTTGAAACAGATTTTAAGCAATAGTACTGATCACAAGATATAAATTACCACTAACAATAATGCTTGCAAGATAAATAAGTCTAGTGTTCTACCACACACACTTTAATCTACTAGGTGGGATTGATCCCCGAAACAGGATCAACCACTAGAACCGCCTGCACTTGAGAACTTCCAGCTAGCTGAAAGCTCTGCCAAGGAAACCGACGGGGATGGAAGAGTAACCACAAATTATGTGGTCCTGCCCTTGAGACGAAATCTCAAGGATACAACTTTCGGCTGAGGGCTTTGAAAGAGAAGCAAGATAAAATGCAGAAATATAAAACTAAACTACCCAAGAATCTCTTTCAGGTCAAAGACCCTACTCGGGAGAGCATGGGGGTAAGTAGATATGGAAGATAAATTTGAATGACTTATTAAGCAAAATACTAATCTAAGAGCATATAATGGATCTAAAGCAAAAAGTCAAACCACTCAAGAGACCCAAGGCTTCCCCAAATGGGGAAGTGAATGTGGGGGCTTAAAAACCCCACTTGCAACTTTATTATGGACGTACAATTGCCCTAGGGGATGAAACCGTTGTAGGGACTTTGAAATGAATGACGTATAAGAACTTTGAAATAAACTCCTAAGATCTATTACAAAAAGGATAATACTAATCTCTTTTGTTTTGTTTTTTTGTCCTCTTATCTTGATAGCTTCTTGGATTAGAAGTCTTGACTTCTACTTTGGAGGGCTCTATCAAAAACACATAACTCCAATACCCATTAGACGTTAGATAATCAAAACAAATTTGAAACTTTAAACTAGATCCTATCAATCAATCAAAACTAATGAGATGCAAGCTAAGCAAAAATGACATACCTCTTAGGACCTTGAGCTTTTAAAATACTTGCAAGTTGAATAAAAAAAAATTGAAGGGGCAGCCAATAAACCTTTACTTCATTACAGTCAACACACTGTTTTATATAGCAGCCAATGGATGTTTTAGGACGTGACAGTCAACACATTATTTTGAATGGCAGCCAATGAATATTTCAATTTTAGGACAGTCAACTTGAAAATGTTTAAAAGGCAGCCGATACAAGTTTATGATAGTTTAGATAGCAGCCAATGTTTAGGACAGTCAACTCCTAGTTTATATGGCAGCCAATGCAATAATGCAACTAACTAGATAACAACAAAAGGATGAGATCTATAATGACTACTTTGAAAAACAATGCAACTAGCTATCAAAATCTAAGCAAAACTAACTACTCAATAAACTATCCTAACTACATAAAAGCTACAATGTATTACTAACAAACCTTTGTGTTTTTTGTTATGTGTTTATAGGTTCTTGAAGGGTGGACGAAAACTAGAAGGATGACAAGAATAGAAGGGAAGAAGGGTATGGGAGATAGGGCAGAATGGAGGTGGGACGAGAGCAATAGAGGAAACCTTAAAGGAGCTAGGGCAAAAGGGGATAGGGTAGGAGGAAACTATTAGAGGATAGGCCTAGCAAATCAAATGGGAAAAAGAAATCAAGGAGCAATCGATAGGGCTTGAAGAGAGAGCCTTTTAGGACCAAGGTAACAAACTTTAACTTTAAAAAAAAAAGTGGATGGATCTTAGAGCAAAAACCCCTTGTGCTTCTTCTCGAAAACAAATTCAACTTTATATAGATCCTGGAAAGACAACAAATATTAAGAGTTTACTTGTGATGGTGAAGATGAGCTAGATGCAACCGAGCTCACACCCCCCTACACCTGGAGAAACCTATCCAAAGACAAACAACTCAATGCCAAAGTGAGATAAAAAATATGACTAGTATGCTACGAGAACCAAGGTTATATAAATGCTAGTACAACCGAATACATCCTATTCATATAACTCATTGATAAACATTGCATAATAAACCAAATTGCAAACCACAAATGGTAGATCTTATGTTCTAGAATATAGACTTCTAAAGCTAGTTATTTGATCAATCACATAAGCATTTAAATTGAAAGCATGGAAAAATATCACCTCACAAGAGAAACATTCATCAATGTTGCACAAATCGCATGGACCTCCAAAGTCTAACTTTATTTCCTTAAGCCAATAGCTTGTAATCACAAAATAGCAGAGTAACTTTACATCAAAAATCCATGAGATAATAACCCCAAAGGGCCTCTCTTTATACTAAAACTAGATGCCAAAACCCTAGGTCGAATTGGCATGGACAAGTAGTTTGAATTCCAATCAATGGCAAAGCTTGGAGAGCTAATTCGAATGACAACTCGAGTTTATGGTAGGTGTGACTGAAGAGGTGGCAAACTCGACTTGGGTGGTAGGTTGAGTGAAATCACCATCCAATAAACACTCTCCAACAAGGATTGACGTGAGGCATGGTAGGAATGGCGTGAGCTTAGGTGGAGGGGCGAGTTGAGGTATGGTAAGTTGCGAGTTAGTTAAAAGGATGGCAAGTGGCAAAGGGTAGGCACTAAAACGCATGGGTGGAGCATGGGATACATTACCACTAATCGCCACACTACAACAAGGCTTAAACTCGAGCTCCAAGGAGATTGACGTGAGGGTTTAAGGGGATGCGAATTAGTTGTGGGGAGAACACGTGGTAGCTAGTAGGTGTAGCTCGAATCACAAAGGGAGCCAAACTTTGGTGGGTAGGGTGAGTCATGAGGGTGCCCTCCTCCACATTAAATGCAAAACTACCAACCCAATCATCAAGTGACACTTCAACAAATCGATTTTTTATGAAGGAGGGCGAATTTGCTTGAGAGGATAATCCTTTGGTGACTGGATAGTTGATTGGAGTGACTGGGAGTTGATTGGAATCCTCATAAATGTCTATTGCCATGTCATTTAGCCTTTTATTTTAATCAAATTGATTAATTTTGGAGAGATTTGGATTATCTCCAAAATATTCAATTTTATTATTTTAATTAATAATTTCTCTGAAAATGACTTTTTAGAGAAAATATTAATTATGAGGCTGAATTGACATCCGAAAGTTGGGTTTAGCTGCTCCATGGGTCATGTGTGATTTTTGGCTTAAGTCTGGAGCCTTCAATCACTGAAATCGGACCCCGGATGACTGACATAATTACAGACCCAAATTTCTCTATTTAAACTATAGAGAAATTTAATTAAAATTTAAAAATAATTAAAAAATTAAAAACCCCAATTTCGACGCGTCCGGTAAAATTTTTTCGAATTTTTTTTTGGGGGTCCTAGAGACCTAGGACATGACCAAAACCTATTCTAATAGTGTCTAGTAGGTTTATACATTATAGTTGGACTCTAATAACCCCCCATGGCCAAATTTCCAAAATCAGGCATTCCAGCTTTGGAGGAAGCGGGAGAAAAACCAAGAGTTATATCTCGCTTGAAGCAAAGTATAATTTGACGGTGAAAAAACTCCCTGGAATACCTTAGTTGTTTAATCCAGTCATGGGGAACCGAGCCACTCAGACCCTACTAGCACACTTTGATACAAACCCCCATGGGGCCATGGTCATGTCGACTCAAAAACAAATCTGGCTAGCCAAAACTGGCTAGACCCAAATACAATGAAACCCAGATACTCTGGAAGTGAACACTGATGTGTTCCAACACTGGCGGCTCAATAAGGTTTCAACTATTTGTACAAATCAGTTGATAACACGTGACATAACACATGTTACCAACTCGTTGTCAGAAAGTACAAGTAGACCAATAGGGAAGTGGAGGTGAGTTTTTATGTCTTACTGTTTTTGTCCAATCTGCAGTTGTTGAAGTAGCCATCATATTGTGCATACCTGGCAGAATGGTATTGCCTACTGAGGATGAAGTCAAAGCAATTGAGAGGAGTTACATCACACTCAACTGTCATGGTTGTTAGAGATATAGGTGCATCTCGGGATGTCCTTCATGTTCAAATGCATAGCATGAAGGTACATTTTCAGTATAGGCATCAAGATGGGGTAGAGGGTGAGATGCACTCTACCAAGTGTCATGAATCCAGCGGTGGATGCATGCAGACCTTTTAGGGTGATTTGCCTTACGCATGCAATATTTTGCATGCAACTTTTTTAATTAAAAAGCATACAAAAGCGGGATTTTTGCATGCACTCATATTAGGGTTTCGAAAACCCTAATCAGTCAGTTAGTGGATATAAGGAGGCTAGGGATCACTGGAAAGGGTTGCTCAGTATTTTCTTCAGAGAGTGAGGAGATTTAGAGTGAGGATGCACTTGTGCATGCAAAGGGTGCAGTCTTGAGAGGAGGGGTGCATCTGTAGAGGGAGAGGGTGAGTGGATCCGAGAGGGATCTGTACTAGCTTGATCGGAGGCACCGAGGTGCCATTTGAGTGTGCTGTGAAACTATTTGCACAAAGGGAGTTCAGAGATTGAGCTTGGGCGACTTCATAGAGGAGAGGGGCGAACTTCCTGAGGAGAGGGGGCACACTTGTTAATGGGGACATTCTTCTTGAGGCCAGGAGGTTTGAAAGAAGCAGTCGGGTTCTTCTTTAGTGATTGAGGAGGACTAGATCAGATCTTGTCAGAGATTGACAGAGATCCAGGGAGGGGTGACTTCAGAGTAGTAGAGGGGGGGTACACTTCCCATGCAAAGGGGGTGCACTTCACATTGAGAGGTTGCAACATTTCTTCCGTGGTTGAGCAGTTCAGAGCAGAGACAGTTAGAGATCTTCTTCCAGAGATTGGTTGAAGCTGAGATCAGAGATTAGTCAGCACAAAGTAGTTGGTTCATATCCCTAGAGCAGTAGTTGCAGCTGCATACAGATCTAGGGCTTGTCCCTTCAGGTTTCTTTACCCATATATTTCTGATTGTACTTCTCTTATTTATATGCTCTGGCTCGAGATTGAAGAAAGCCCTCAACAACTGGTTTTCCCCATTAGGGTTTCCAGGATATATTGTTGTCCATTGTGATTGCCTTAGTTGTTGTTGATAAGTATATTCCATGTGATTGTTATTTAAGGCTATTGCTTTCATTATTACTTCTTTGGCTTTCAGAAGTGGGTTTGCTTTGCATGAGGCTTGCGGTGAACTGAGGTCAAGTTGGGATTGAGTTTTCCAGAGCGAGTAGTGACCTTTGGAAAATTATCATGGTATCAATGCCTTGGTAAAGGTCCAGACAATCACATGACAGATCTGTAAGTATTCAGATCTGGATGGGCACGCTAATCATATCTGTTAGATCAGGACTCAAATTTGAAGAGTAGGGTTCATATCTGGAGAGGAGGTATCAGATCTGTGGCAGATATATCAGATTTGAAGAGTACTGTTCAGATTTGTAAGAGTAAAGTCCAGATCTGAAGAGCAAAGTTCAAATCTGTGAATTCAGATATCAGATCTGTGAGTGCAGACATCGAATCTGTGAGGATAGATACTAGATCAATTAGATCTGTGAGTGTAGACATCAGATCTGTGAGGATAGATACTAGATCCTGTTATCACATAGCTTGTAGTTGTCCCTAAAGGTATCCCATCTGGGATGGTAGAGGAGATGGACAACTAAAGAGGTGACCCAAGAGATGCCACGGTTCCCAATGCAAGTAGGGTGTCATGATAACCGAGGCACTCTTCACTTTAGATCAAGACAAATCGAGATCAAGGGGGAGACCCTAGCCAATCAATGAAGACTAGCTAACCCAAAGACTCCTAGGGAAATGTGAAAATGAAACGAGGAGATCAATGGTGAGTTAGATCTAGGAAAGATTAAGTGGACCCAAGAGTTAAGGTATGGTTGAAGAGGCTTAATGAGTGACAAATGGTTCAACCAATGAATGACAAGGGCCACTTATGAGGTTTAATCAATAGATCTAAAAGATGACTTAGTACCATAAAGATTAGCCAAGTGGGGCCCACTCCTTAAAAAGTGGAAAATGGTCCAAGTTGGGCCCACGAGGTCAAAGGTGAAATGAGATGGTGCTAGGGGTATGCTAATGCATGGATCTATGGATTGAAGATGAAAGGAGCAATACCCACATATGGGGTCTAGCAAAAGGCCACTAACCCAAGGAGTGCGAATTGCCCAAGGGAGACTAGTGCCTTGAATTGAGGGGCAAATGGAGTCCAAAATCCACCAAATTATAGATCGGGATAGTTAAGGCAATTCTCAAGGTGGGTTTTAGATGGCAAGTCCAAATGCAAGCTAGATCTCCATAGATCTAAGAATTAAAATGCATCACCCAATGACCCAAGTGGGGCTCAACCCTCAAAATGAGGAATGGGGCTCACAAGGTGAAAATCAAAGGAGTGAAGCACTAGGGGTAGGTTTTAGGGGATGATCTTTCCAATGCAACAAAAATCTCACGTACCCACGCTTAGGAACTAGCCCAACTAACCCCCTCAAGCAACCTTGGGGAGGCTAATGTGCCTTGGGAAATGGGTCAAATGGAGGCCAATCACCACCAAACTATAGATCCAAATTGTCGTGGATACTATAGAGGTGGGTTTTAAAAATTATCCCCAAAAGCATGCTAGATCCAAGTAGACCTAAAAAAATAGAAAAAGAGGGTTTTGAATTTTAAGGGTTTAGTGACCAATAGGATGGAGAACAAGCGAAATGGATACATACCTTGAAGATCTTACCTCAAAAGCTTTTGGCTACTTTGCACATGCATGATCCTTGCCCTTAGTTACAATTTCAAGCTAGCTCCAAGTGAATCCAAGCAAAATCGTCCAAGCCCTAGGAGGAGAGATGCTCCATTCAACCTGTAAATTAAACTATAAAATGTTAGATTTGATCCACAAATCAATGAGATCTAAGCATGTCATGTTAAAGAAGTAATCAATGGACAAAGCACAATTGAAAAACTCCCTCGAGATGAAGACGTCTTGCCCAAGGGGGATGTGGGAAACCCCTACAATCTTCCCTTTAATCAAAATGCCAAAATCGCACTCTAGCTTCAACCAATTTGGCCTCCCTTTGTTGATGTCGAATTCACCTGTTACAGGCCAAAAATGTCTAAAAGCAAAGATGCATAATCATGTACAAGAGCAACCCAATCAAAGCCAAGAAGTAGATCTCCAAAATAGTATTTTATTCCAAGTTTTCCAGAGTCCAAAGGTGCTTTTACAATAGGGGGGTCTCCTCCTTTTATAGGATAACAAAGACCAAAACCCTAAACCACAAAACCACTTTTTAAAACCAGTGGTTGAGATCAAAAGATATAACAATCTAATCAATGGCTAAGATGAGCCAATACAATATAAGACATGGATCACTTAACTAAGTGATGATGTCATAGCCTAAAGTGACTCAATGAGGATGATGTCATACATGGGGGTGGCTAGAGATACATGTGCCACATCAACAAGACCTAGACAAGTCACTAAAAGCACATGGGGGGCTAGGAGGCATTGATCTCCTTCACTAGCATGTCCCCATGGCACAATAATATAAAATATAAGTCTATGACATGTCAAAGTAACACAAATGATCAAATCCTGTCTCCAAAATCTGAGAGAGACATGCAGTAAAAGACCTGTGGCCACTGTGGACCCCATTGACTGGTGCAAACTGATCTGGAAGAAGGGGGGTTCACCATGGATGACCCCAGAGCAGACCAAGTGCCAAAACCTTGCCTCAATTGCCCAAATCGAATTCCTCAGTGACCTTTTTATTCCATTTTTTTATCCTCCTGAAAACCCTAAAAGTGCCCAAAATTGCCTCTAGGGTACCTGCGTTGTCAAACTGAAAGTGCCATCATGTCCAGAAGGGGGGTATAATGGTAATAACAAGTGACTGGACCACCCCCTTCCCCTGTAGCGCCCTAGGCAATGACTTGCCACCAATGCTCTTGCTGGACAGGTTGGATCAGCATGCCCAAACTGGTCAATAGGTGGATAACTGCAACTATCATATCCAGAAGTGCCCAGAACTGAAAGATAAGTGTCCCAATAGATCCAGAAGACCCAAATCCACTAGAGATGAGTACTCATACACCTCATGATAACCTGTGGGGTCATCAGTATGGTCCACCATACCCGGGCAGTGTAAAATATGATGATCTGGAAATAATAATAAAATTGACTAATTGCATCAATCATCATCTAAAGCATATGTCCAACATATGGAATCATCAACAAGTGTATGTGGTGTTGAAAATTTACCTAGGAAGTGTTTGTTCACCTTGTGATGCCTTGGGGTGGACAAGGACACTTTAAAAGTTGTGAGCCCTAGTCTTATTTTAATTAGTGAAGTGAGATGCACTTTATATTTTTAAAGTGACTTCATTAAAAGTTAAAAAGTCATGATATCCTAAGTTCATATTTAAATTAAAGTCAAGTGAGTAATTAATTAGAAGAGACTCATACTTTATTAAATGACATGAGGTGCACTAAATGTCATTTATTAATTAATTAATTGAGTATTTAATGAGAACCTCTCATCTAATTTAATCTTGATCATTGGATTGAAAGAGGAAGTTACGATGAACGAAAAGGGCTAGGGCAAGGCATTCTTCATTGATTATTCACTTTTCAAAGAGAAGTTTGGAGAGGAGGAGAAGAGAGAAAAATAGAGGGTTTGAGAGAATTCGAACCAGCATGAAGAAGAAAAGTTTTGGCACGTTTCCCAAGGAGAATCCGTACATCAGTGTGCAACATTTGATTGGCATAGATTCAAGGAGAGAGTTGTACTGTACCTGTTCGAACAATGGCACATAAATCGAGGTAAAGTACAACAACATTTATTGCTGTCCATACAGTTTGTACTCTGCATAAAGTTCGAGGAAAGGTACAACAACATTTATTGCTGTCCATACAGTATGTTTTTTATGCACAGAATTTGAGGAGGTTTGCACAGAATTCGAGGTCACACGTGTGAGGCCATACAACATTAATTGGGCACAGTTTTCGAGAACATAAAATTGAGCAGGCCATACATGGCACAGATTTTGAGAAGAAGTTGAGATAAGTACTGCTGTATATTTTTGTGTAATCTCTCTCTCTGAAGAAATAAAATCTCTCTCTCATATACAGGTTTTCCCTTTGGGGTTTTATCCTGGACCATTGGTCAAAATTCTTGTGTTATTTTCATGGTTGAATGGCTGTCATAAAATTTCTGAGTTTGAAATTGTTGATTGAAAATTACATTTCTGAATTTTAATGATGAAAAGAATCTCATGTGTTTTAAGTCGAAGTCAATTTTCTATGAAAAATTGTGCATACTGGGGTTTAGGCATTAAACAATGCAGAAAAGCTTTTAAAGCTTGAAACTGGGTTGGGATATCATAAACTTTATTGTGGGAATATAGATCAACATCCATAAGCACAAGTGATCCATCTCATCATGGATCCCAAGAATGACCGTGGTCAAACTATGTTTGACTAGGTCAAAATGCAACCAAAGACTAGATTATAACAAAAGACTAAGACATGTTCCTTTAATCATATTTACAGCGTAACTTAAAGTATAAACATCATTCAGTGGCAGTTAATACATATATATTCCAATATTATTTATAGTTTACTTGCACAAAAGCTTTAAAGACATACTCATCCAATGGACATGGTCTAATTGCTAGCAAAGGGTGAAGGCTAAGGACAAGGCTAGGTAAAAGGGGTGACTTGACCAACTCAATTAAGTGACACTTTGGACGGGGAGAGGGGGAGCTACACTTTGTGCTGGACAAAATAACAAAAGGAAGGGCAGTGCCTCACAAATGTATAAGTTGTTTAGAGAGTGCTTATTCAACTTAGGCATCATGTCTACATCAAGTTGATCCAAGTTCATTAGGATCATTCATTTACTTTTCATGGCTTTTTTGGCCTATATGACCCCTCTGGGATTTTACATGCGCTAAAAAGCACAACTAATCGCAGCTTGCATCCGGGGCATATTTAAATTTATAAGGTCAGCAATATTTAGATATGGCATTTGTTTAACCATTGCTTTTTGAACCTTTTTATACCCTTCATGGGGTATTTTAGCATTTCATTGCTTTAGCCTTTATTCATCGTGTTTTAAGAAACACATTCTAGAATTTTAATTTCATAGGCTTTTATAAGAGATTTCCAATATAAGTAGTACATGTGCTTTCAGTTTTAGCCAACAACAACTCATGTGACTAGAGGGAATTCTGCACAAAGCCAAACATCATGACAACCTACCAGAATGATCTAGGCATAAAATCCAACTCACCAAAGGCAAGTTCTGTCACCAACTCAGAGCCGAGACACAAAACAAACGAGGATGTGATCCAACATAGAGGTAGAAATGTGGAAGTCCTCCATATCAAACAGTCAAGAAGGCAAGTCAAGGTGAAAGCCAAAATAAGGAAGATCATGGATGGATGGAGTCAAGTGAATGTGGTGCCTAGGCTAGCAAACAAAGATGTCAGGAAAGACCATGTTCATGCTCACAGGAGGGTACTGAAACCAATGAATATTGTCAGAAAACCTTAAAGTGCAAGTAATACATCCAATTTTATATTTATAAAACCATCCAAGGTATTTCATTTCATTATTTAAATAGTACTGCCACATCATGAGTTATATACCAAGTCAATGCTATGAAGATGACTAAAACAACAAGATAATAGTCCAAATAATCATAAGTCTAAATGGTCATATCAATGCACATCACAAATAGTCATCATAAAGAACCACTGCTGCAACAATACAACTGGGCATTGAACTAAAATTGTATGGAACAAAAGGTCACATCGGTCATCAAATCTAAACTCTCGAGGCTCAACCTTGGCTCAAGGTCTACTCAATGTCTGATATATACTGCTCTGATCTGTAAGTGATCTCAAATAAATATGCTCATCATAGCTGATCTCTGTAAAAGCAAAGCTCTGAAAAGTGCAGATATCTGCTCAACAAGAATAGTAGCCTAGCTACTATGGTGTGATAACAGATCCATCAGATCTGTGAGTGCAGACATCATATCTGTGAGGATAGATACCAGATCTATCAGATCTGTGAGGACAGAGAGTGGATATGTGAGAACAAAGATCAGATCTGGGAGAGCGAACCCTAGATCTGAGAAAGGGAGGGTTAGCTTGTTCACCAAGGCACAGATCTACAGGTTGGTTCTGATTCAGAGATTTTAATCAGCACTGTTATTAGATATAGAGAGTCATGGCTTCAAGACTTTGTATAGTTATCCATTTAGCCATATGATGGGAATACAAGAAGTGTTCCTTAGTGTTTCAAAGACAGACTCAGACTGCAATGAGAGGTTAGCAGTGAGGAGAGTTGGTTCAATGATGTTCCAGTCGGAGTCAAAAGGTCTACTGGGGATGGCAGGAGGGATGCATGTACCAGAGATAAGAGATTTATCCTTAGTATCAACTCTGGAGGATGAGGGATATAGTATTGTGTTTTGGGATGGACAAAGCCTTCTATATTCAGAGGGAGTGACCTTGATGCAACAGTGAGGCATAGCATCAGACAAGGCAAGTTGTATAGGTTGTTGGGCAAGCCTGTATGTGGGTCCAGGGAGATCTTGGATGCAGTTTCAGTGTTAGTGACAGAAGGAGAGCGTGAGGCTTCTCTCAAGGTGACACTGATAAATGAGGAGCGCAGATCTTCATATCAGAGTGCAACAAATGTAATCAGGAAGTCTTCCAGTTTAGAGGGAGCAGCTGCAGCAGCAAAGGATGTGTTTCATCCTGGTGGATGCTTCTCCATAAGTACCTTCCTCGCTAAGAGGGAGTTTGGAGAACTCCTGGAGGTATCAGGAGTACTCTTCATCCTTGGACTGAGAGTCAACATATTTTCAGTGTCTGCCTTAGAGGATGTAGGATATGCTATCTTGTTTCAGAGGGAGCACATATTTGTTTACCCAGTGGGAATAGGTTCCACTGATCCAGTGTTGATGGGTCATCAAGTTGGTATGCAGTATGTGGTTCGGGGCCAGCGCAGTTCATGTACATCGGGGTGGATTTCAGAGCCTGAGATGGACAAAGAGCAAGATGCTCCCAGGATGGATGAGGTAATGAGGAGTTAGTCCTCATATCAGATGGATGAGCGAGAGGCTTGTTGTCCGCCAATATGCACACCAGCAGCGGAAATCTTTCGAAAGCTGTCTCTTCACTAAAAGTGAGAGGTGTGGCCTTGGGGGCAAGCAATGAGCCAGGTACTGTCACCTGAATCCCAGCTCCTCCGTTTAGGCAAACTCCTAACGAAGCCAAGGGGGGGTAGTCCCTAAAAGAGAGTTTCACTAAGGCTCTAGTGTTTATAGTGTTTTTAGGTGTTGTGATGCGGATGGGTGTTGTTTAAGAGTTTTTTGAAATGAGAGACAATATAAAATTAAAATATAAAACAAGATAGCGCAATCCACATTGCAAATACAAAATGAAAGATACACTTGGGCAATAAATAAATCACTTTTCACGTAAATATAAGCAAATACTCCAATATTGATACTTAAGAAAGCAAAATATAAGATGAAGGACCAGTGCCTTATGGAGTCAAAAAATTAAATGTGAATGTGAAAACTTGATACAAGTGCTTGAATTGGAAAGTTTGTGAGAATGTTGTGCAGCTTATCTTGGTAAATTTAAAATTTTAATTGTCTTGATTATTAGGGCTAAAACCAAGGATGTTCAAAGAGTGTCCGGAAAGTAATTTTAAGCAGCTCCTTTAAGAGACATGACGGGCTTGTCTGGAATCACAGCGAGGCGCGCAATGCTAACCAGCCACCGTGTCGCAGATTGGGCACTCCGGCGCCTCCCCTGAGAACTAATTAAAATGCTTTATGACAACGCCGGTTCATTGGTTATGGGGGTGAAAGTTTTAATTAGATTTTCACTTGTAAATTAACAAGTCTTCCACCTTTCTGAGTACTAGCCCAACCGTTTCCGGTTGGCAGAGCATACGGGTGTAGGACAAAAACCAAGGTAAATTAATTAAAGGGGTGTATGAGTGGAAAATTTTATTTATTAGAGAACCTTGTTCAACTCTCCGACAAAGAGCGCTCTTGACTTGATCTTATGACCATAGTTCAAGAGACTTGCTAAGCTTTAAAATGCCTAATGCAGGGAAAATGCAAAACTAAAATGCCCTCCGATAGAGGGTGCTCTTGACTTGGATTTGGCCAAGTTCAAGAAACTTTGGTTTATTTTAAAGAAGCAGATAGTAGTTGTGTTGTAAAAGCAATAAATCAATTTTAAAAGATAAAACCACGTAATAAGCTTGAAAGATATGAAGTAATGCTTAACAAAAACTACTTTGCCAAATAAAATGAAACTAAACTCAAAATAGTGTTCTACCACACAAGATTTAATCTAATAGGTGGGATTGATCTCCGAACAAGATCAACCACTAGAAGCCACCAATCCTGGAAACCTTCCAGCTAGCTGGATGTCCACAAGAAGTTGATGGGGGAGCGAGAAGCCACCACAAAACTATGTGGCCTTTGGGATACAATCCCAAAGTTAGCTATTCTCTGGTCAAGGATTGGAAGAGAAGATAAGATAACTTAAACAAAAATAAGACTAAACTACCCAAGAGTCTCTTTCAGGTCAAAGACCCTACTTGGGAGAGCATGGGGGTAAGTAAATATGGAAGATAACTTAAAATGACTTATTGAAGTAAAAACTAATCTAAGAGCATGAAACCATAAATCTAAGCTAACCAAGTACGACACTCTTCCCCAAATGGGGAAGAAGACCAAAAAAGTGGAGGCTTCCTCCACTTGAAACTTTTATTAAACAATTACAAATGCCTTGGGTTTAAAACCTCGCAAGGTCTTTTGAGAATGAAATAACTAGGAAACACAAAGCTAGCTTTTATAAGCTTATTACAAAGGATAACAAGATTTTGTATATTCAATCACTCCTTATGGCATTCTTGTGGTTTTGCTTTGATTTCTTTGCTTCAAGATCTATCGAATATCTCTCTCTCAAATGACCTACACAAGCTCAAAACATCTCAACAAGGCACCCATTAACCATTAGCGAAAATAAATCCAAATTTGAGACTAGTTAAGTCTAGATTCAAAAAATTGACTCTAAGATGGAAAATGCATGAGATTTTAACATGAAATCTTAACTACGATGAAACGGACCAGCGAACAACAAACTCTTGAAATGTGCTAGAAAAGAGATCTAAAGTATAAAAAATTGAAATATTTTTGGTATATGAGATCTACTTTTTTGAAAGATGTAAAAGATTGCAAACAACTACTAGCTAAATGCAACCTATCACTTCCCTATATGCTCAATAAACTACTTAGAATGCAAGAATTAGATTTCTAGTATGAGATTCAAAATGCAAGCTAAGAGGATGAAAAGTAACACAAGGCTAACAATGCTAATTGCTAACAAGACTAACAAACAAGTACAAGATCTACTACTAACAAGATAAATGAGACTAGATAACAACTAGATCTTAATCACTAACAAGTTTTTGTTGATTTGTTTATGTTTTAGGGCTCACTTTGGAGGTGGACGAGAAGAGAGAGATGGAACAAAACTAAGGGCAAAAGCGAAATGGATGAAGGAGTGAAGGATGGAACAAGAGGAGAGAGGGACGAATGCAAGAGGGAGAAAGGGCTAGTGGATGGAGTAGGACGATTGGGGATAGGGTAGGGCTAAAATGAGAACAAAGAGAGAGGATAGAAGAGGTAAAAGAGAGCAAAACGAAAGCACAAGGAGAGAAGGGCGAATGGAGAAGGAGGAGGATAAAAACGAGTGGGAGGAATAGATCTAGGGCAAAAGAGGAAGTAGGAGAGGAGAAGCTAAAGCGAATGGGGAGAGAAGGTAAAAACTAGGGTAAGAGAGAGGAAGGTAGGCTAGCAAATTCAAGGGGAAAGACTCAAGGAGAAAAAGAGAAGGCTTGAAGAGGGAGCCTTTTAGGACCAAGGTAACCAATTTGAAAATTTTGAAAAAATTTGATGGATTCTTTATGAAACCTCTCAAGCTCAATCCTTGAAGCACGAATCGATCTTTTGAAGAAACCTGAAATGCACAAAAGTTAGCAAAATAATGGCAAAGGGGAAGAAGCAGCAACCAAGCTCAAGGTCCCACTTTGCACTTAGGAGATCTGCAAAACTAAACCACTTCAACAATGATTTGATCAAGTCTAGTATGATTAGCCAAAAAAGGGCAAGAAGAGCATGAGTATAACCGATTACTTTTTGCTACTTCTAGATCTCAATTAACCAAGCATAAATGAATAAATTGAAACCAAATATTCATTCCATGGACATAAAAATGACTTTTAAGCTAGAATGATCAAACAATTATATATGAAATAGCATTAATAAAGCAATATCACCTCATTGAAGCTTTAACAATTTCTCATGGACCAATGTGCACATCAATATGACCTCCAAAGTCGAATTTATTCCCAATAGCAAGAAGCTAGAACACGATTACAAATTGGCAGAGTAAGTTTGCCCAAAATATCCATGAGATAATAACCCAAAATGGGCCTCTCTTTATAGTAAAACATCCTAGCTAGCCCTAGGTCGAATTAGTAATGAGCATGTAGGTCGAATCCCAATCATCAATGGCTTGGCAAGTAATCATAGGTTAGAGTCGAGTTTTGAGGTTGGTAGGAGTGGGCATGTGGCAAGCTCGAGCTTAAGGTAGGTGTGAGTGGTGTTGCCATCCAATAACACGACTCCAACAAGGAATGGCGTGAGCTATGGTGAGGGGGTGACGTGAGGAGTGGTAGGTTGCGAGCTAGTTGAAAGGATGGCAAGTGGCATAGGTAGGTACTAACTCGCATGGATGAGAGCCAAGCTAAACCAGTAACCAATGAGCACACTCCAACAAGGCTAGAACTCGACTTTGATAGAGATTGACGTGAGCATGGTGAGGATTGCGAGTAGGTTGTGGTGGATACACGTGGTAGCAAGTAGGTGTAGGCTCGAATCACAAAGGGAGCCAAGCTTGGTAGGTGTGGTGAGTCATGAGGGCACCCACCTTATCATTAATACAAAACCACCAACCCATCTATCAACTAACACTTCATCAAATCGATTTTTTGCATGGAGAGGGCGAATTAGCTTGAGTGGACCACCTTATCATTAATACAAAACCACCAACCCATCTATCAACTGGCACTTCATCAAATCGATTTTTTGCATGGAGAGGGCGAATTAGCTTGAGTGGATAATCTTTTGGTGACTGGATGGTTGACTGGGAAGGCTTGGAGTTGATTGGAATCTTCCTAAATGCTCATTGCCATGTCATTTAGCCTTTTATTTTAATCAAATTGATTAATTTTGGAGAGATTTGGATTATCTCCAAAATATTCAATTTTATTATTTTAATTAATAATTTCTCTGTAAATGACTTTTCAGAGAAAATATTAATTATGAGGCTGAATTGACATCCGAAAGTTGGGTTTAGCTGCTCCATGGGTCGTGTATGATTTTTGGCTTATGAAACGAGCCATCAAACACTAAATTCGGACCCCGGATGACTGACATATTACAGACTCAAATTTCTCTATTTAAACTATAGAGAAATTTAATTAAAATTTAAATAATTAAAAAATATTAAAAACCCCAATTCCGACGCGTCCGGTAAAATTTTTTTCGAAATTATTTTTTGGGGGTCTTAGAGACTTAGGACATGACCAAAACCTATTCTAATAGTGTCTAGTAGGTTTATACATTATAGTTGGACCCTAATAACCCCCCATGGCCAAATTTCCAAAATCGGGCATTCCAGCTTTGGAGGAAGCGGGAGAAAAACCAAGAGATTATATCTCGCCTGAAGCAAAGTATAATCTGACGGTGAAAAAAAATCCCTGGAATACCTTAGTTGTTTAATCCAGTCATGGGGAACCGAGCCACTCAGACCCTACTAGCACACTTTGATACAAACCCCCATGGGGCCATGGTCATGTCGACTCAAAATCAAAACTGGCTAGCCAAAATTGGCTAGACCCAAAAATATGAAACCCAGATACTCTGGAAGTGAACACTGATGTGTTCCGACACTGGCGGCTCAATAAGGTTTCAACTATTGTACAAATCAGTTGATAACAAGGCTCATATAGGTACTTGTCAGAGATTGAGCTGGTATGAGATAAGTGAGCTGGATCAGGTTCAGGAGAGAGATGTTAGATCTCAGGACAGAGGATTCAGGTACAGGCCAATGGATCCATTGATGATCAGCTTTAGAGGGAGCTTTGAGTAGGGTTTCAGAGGGAGTTTGGGACAGGGGTCAGTGTCAGAGGCAGAGAGACAATGAGAGGCTTCTCTCAAGGTGACATTGATGGAGATAGATCATGGATCATTAGATCAGAGTGCAGCAGTGGCAGCTAGTTTAGAGTTAGCAGTTGCAGCGGCAGGGAATGTAGATGATCCAGGCATTTACTGGATTTCCCTCGATAAGAGGGAGTGTTAGAGATAGAGGTGTATTTCGAGATGTCCTTCATGTTCAGATGCCTAGCATGAAGGTACATTTTCAGTATAAGCATCAGGATGGGGTAGAGGGTGAGATGCACTCTACCAAGTGTCATGAATCCGACGGTGGATGCATGCAGACCTTTCAGGGTGATTTGCCTTATGCATGCAATATTTTGCATGCAACCTTTTTAATTAAAAAGCATGCAAAAGCGGGATTTTTGCATGCACTCATATTAGGGTTTCAGAAACACTAATCAGTCAGTGAGTGGATATAAGGAGGCTAGGGGTCATCGAAAAGGGTTGCTTAGTATTTTCTTTAGAGAATGAGGAGATTCAAAGTGAGGGTGCACTTGTGCATGCCGAGGGCGCATTCTTGAGAGGAGGGGTGCATCTACAGTGAGAGAGAGTGAGTGGATCTGAGAGGGATGTGTACCAACTTGATTTGAGGCACCGAGGAGCCATTTGAGTGTGTAGTGAGACTATCTGCACAAAGGGAGCTCAGAGACTGAGCTTGGGTGACTTCACAGAGGAGAGGGGCGCACTTCCTGAGAAGAGGGGCGCACTTGTCAGTGGGGGCGTTCTTCTTGAGGCCAAGAGGGCTGAAAGAAGCATATAGGTTCTTCTTTAGTGATTGAGGAGGACTCAATTAGATCTTGTCGGAGATTGACTGAGATCCAGAGAGGGGCGACTTTAGAGCAGTAGAGGGGGGGTGCACTTCATACTGATAGGTTGCAACATTTCTTTCGTGGTTGAGCAGATCAGAGCAGAGACAGTTAGAGATCTTCTTCCAGAGATTGGTTGAAGCTGAGATCAAAGATCAGTTAGTACAGAGCAGTTGGTTCATATCCCCAAGCAGCAGTTGCAGTTGCACATAGCAGTTGCAGTTGCACATAGATCTGGGGCTTTACCCATATATTTATGATTGTACTTCTCTTATTTATATGCTTTGGATTGAGATTGAAGAAAGTCCTCAACAGTTGGTTTTCCCCATTGGGGTTTCCAGGATATATCGTTGTCCATTGTGTGATTGATTTAGTTGTTGTTGATAAGTATATTCCATGTGCATTGTTTTTTAAGTTTATTGCTTTCATTATTACTTCTTTGGCTAATAATGGCATGGCATGTAATTTGTGCCCTGGGATATCTGGCAGATGCTCTTTCGAGGTTTTGTCCTATGGCATGTAATTTGTGCCTTGGGAGATTCGATAGGTCGAGCCGTGTGCTCGTAGTCAGTCCTGGGATGCTCTTTCGAGGTTTTGCCATGACCACATGTAATTTGCTCTTGGGAGATCTGGATAGGATGAAAAAGGTCTCAGATGCTTCAGCCAGGTTTTGTGGTGGACCACATGTAATGTGCTCCTGGGAGATCCGACAGGTAGAGCTGTGTGCTCGTAACAGCCTGGGATGCTTCAACCAGGTTTTGTGGTGGGATCACATGTAATGTGCTCCTGGGAGATCCGACAGGTAGAGCTGTGTGCTCGTAACAGCCTGGGATGCTTCAGCCAGGTTTTGTGATGGGTCACATGTAATGTGCTCCTAGGAGATGTGACAGGTAGAGCTGTGTGCTCATAATAGCTTGGGATGCTGCAGCCAGGTTTTGTGACGCACGTAATAAGTCTTGAGGATTCCACAGTATGGCCAGTGATGACGAAGACCTGCAGGTGGTGGGCCTACATCTAGTATGAAAAAGGACTGGCTCTGTAGAACTTCCTATGACGAGTAGATTCAGAGATTGATTGAGATAGCAGCAGCAGTGATGATGACGATGATTCGATGATGATTATCCAGTGACGATGATCCAGAGAAGAAGACTTGTGCTAGAAGACCTGTGTCGAGAAATACCTTCCTAGTTAAGAGGGAGTGTTGATGTATATGTAACTTCTGAATGTATTTCACATATATGTATATTGTATTCCTATAGAGATGTTATTATTCCTCTATACGGAAGTGGTTGTATTCCTATAGAGATGTTATTATTCCTCTATACGGAAGTGGTTGTATTCCTATAGAGATGTTATTATTCCTCTATACAGAAGTGTCGTAACTTATACTTGATGGGTTATTAGACCGCCTTATTGGGGTCAACCCTGTATAAGTCATGTGGGTCAAAGGGTTATTAGACCACCCTATTGGGGGTCGGCCATGTGGGTCAAAGGGTTATTAGACCACTCTAGTGGGGGTTGGCCCAGTCAGCATTATGTTAAGTGGTTAAGTTGAGGCCGATCTAGTTGAGTAAAGGTCAAGTCAAGTTAGTGTATAAATAGAGAGTGTGTCTCTTTCATTTTACACATTCTATTCTCTTACTCACACTTTGGAGAGTGGCGCACTTATGGAGGAGGAGGCTCTGCTGCTAGGAGAAGACTATCTCATGTATTCTGGTTGTATCATTGCTCTATCTATCTCTGAGGAAGTTATTGGGGTTTTTCACCTTTATGGTTTTCCCCAAGTAAATTCTGTGTCTCTTGTGTGCTTGCATTATTGTGTCCATGATTGATATGCTGTAGATTTGCTGTACATGTTGTTCTATCAGTTAAGATCCTAGATCAGATTGAAGTAAATTCTGAAAATTTAACATATTTTAAGATCCCATTTGTTCTTGTATTCATCATTCATTTTTACTCGACTTTTCTTATTTCAAACATTGATATTTTTTTTTATCAAACGAGTTTATACGCTTTCGTTTCACATGCAAAACCTTTTTGCCTCTTTCACCTGTTATCACACTATCTTTAGCTGTTGGTGGTAGGTGTCCCAACAGGGATGGTAGCGGTGAACAGCTAGGAAGGTGTAACCAGCAATAGCTAGGTCCTCCGCTCAAAGAACGGAAGTCACATCGGACAAGGCTACTGTCACTTCAGACAAGGCACGTAGCCAAGTCAGGGGGGAGACCCCACTCAACTAGCGATGGTTGAGACTCAACAGTCAGACACCCAAACCCAAAAGATAAGCAAAGCAAGAAGTAAGATGGATGACTAAGCGTGAGATTTCTTCCAGCCTAGTGAAATCGAGATTCTGAAGTGAGGAAAAAAGTCATTGTGAAATGATATCAGATCCGATATGATTGTTTAATGATGAATACTTTGAAGATTAGAAGGCTGGAAACTAAATCAGAAAATAGAAATTGACTAGAAGAGTGACTAAACAAATCTGCCTATGGGGAATGATGTTCACTATGACTACTCATACATGGCAGCAGTACATTAAGCAATCGAAACACATCTTCTAGCAATTATAAATTGATTACTTAGCTGATTTAGAACAAGAAAAACGAACCAGCAAGAAGTGAAGTGAAACTTCCCCAGGGGAATGGGTTAAGTAGTGGATAAATGGACCTAGGGCAGAGAAAAATTAGCGTTTATACTCACTTCCAGCCGATGGCACTTGATTTTCCCAGGTAAAAAGACGTTCTGAAACTGAATCTCAAGTACCCAGGACCCCAAACTGACCCAAACAGGTTGAAAGAGAAAAACGCCCCTAGGGGGCGTTTTTGCCAAATGGACTAGTGCTATTTCTATGGGCAAATGGAGTCTGAAAGGAATGAAACTTTGGATTCAGGATTTTAAGTATGTTTCATTGGTGGGTTTACAAAATTAATAAATTCTAACGACGGATTTTGTAGATTTTAATTTTTAGGGGTTTTAATGTGGGTTCTCTCTCTTCAGCAAACTAGAAATTGAAATACAAGAGAAGAAGATGTAACACCTACTTGGAACCAGCTGATGTCTTGGATTTTGATGAGGTTGTACATCCCAAAGATCAAATAGAGCGTATTGCAGAAGTCCCCAGGTGAAATCGAACTGCTCAGTCCCCACCAACTCATCCTCCTTGCCTGCCAACACCAATGGACAATAGATCAAATTAGTATTGACAAATAAGCGAAATCTACAGCAACACAAATAAAGATGAGAGAAATGCTTGGTTGAAAATGGCAAAAACACTTCCCTTCTGTGACCAAATTTGAAGAATGGAGCAGCAGTGGCAGCCAAATGGTGCACCCTCCTCCAGGACTTGTGCTAGCTGCAAAACAACGGTGAGAAATAGTGCTAGAAACAACCTGCAATATACACTAGTGCATCAAGATGGTATGGCAATCAACAAACTCACAAGAGTATCACACAAGAACCAAGCAAGAGCAGCCACATTTTTCTCTTCTATTCAAGTCCAAAAATGCCAAGAGAGATGGTACAATGGGTGAGTGCCTTCTCTTATAGAGAAAGGCCACTCTCACAACAAGTTTCCCCCCAAAATGGAGGGCTGGGATTTAATCCGCAATGATCAAAACGAATGGAGGAGATGCCTCCTCATGGGGGTGCGAATTGCCCAAGGAGAGCGCACATGTGGAGAGGGGGGGGGTCCCCTTGTGGGCCCCCTACATTACATACAAGGTGGTTGGGGGGTCTCTATGGGGTGTTTTATCACCCCAACTCACTATACCAAGGTCCCACAGTACACATCATCATCAAATCGAAAATGCCAAGGAGGAAAAACGCCCCCAATGGGGAAATTCGACCCATGTAGTGAGCTGGCCCAATGGAGGGGTCCACAATGCACAAATACCATGTTAAACATTACCATTTTACCTTAGGAATCACCCCTTTATTTGCCAACCATTGATTTTTACCCTTTGCTATAGTTGCCTTTGTCAATTTCTGATTTTCCATGTATTTAATTGCTGAAGATGAAATTTGGGCTTTTGACCCACATAGAGTGCCCGGATTGCCGAATCGTCTGCTGCAATGTGATCGTGGACCCCAAAAATAGTAGGAATGACCACTCGAACGACCTCGATCCATCACTTAGGCGTTATTTGCCCAAAATCCATGATTTTTAATTAAAATAGGTCATTATAACCAATAATAATTAAAAATCTCACAAACGCCTCGTTCTTTTTGCATTCTGTAACTTGGAGGCTCATATGGGTCCCCTGTAGATAATAATTGACCAAAATCCAAATTCCGGTTGCAACATTTTTTCGGGCCCATTTTTGGCCTGGTCAACCTAGTTTGACCAAGTCAAATTTGGTCAACAATAGTGCTAGCTGAATACCTGTACGCAATTATGAAGCGAAAGGCTTCCTTATACAAGTTAGTACATTACTAAACATCATGATAATAATATGGTGATAAAAAACTGCATTAAATCTCGAAAAATAAAAGGCCCCAGGTGAGGTGGGCCCACCACATCCAAAAGACTCAACTGTTATACACAACCTATAGACTTGACCACCTAGCTGACATTGGGTGATGTGGAATACATGGCGAAGGATAAGGGATGACAAGGATGAGGATCATGTGACCTTTCGGACAACTCGGGAAAGTAGGGTCCACTGAGATAAATAAGTATACCATGACAAAACACGGGGAAGGGCGGTGCCTCAGAAATGGGTATAGTGTTAGGAAACCGCCATTGGTAATCTGATAAGTATCTCACAACTCACATCTATGCTCGAAGACTCTGTGAGGTTCTTTTCTAGAGTCGCCAAACTGGGTGTTCGACAAACCGTAACTTGAGACTCTAGGGGACAATCTTGCGCTTGTTCCTTGCTCCCTCTCACCTCCTTGCCCCGCAGGACTAGGTGAGGAATAACCACTACACATGCTGACATGTATGGCTGACCTGTGTCCATGTGTGTTTATAAACACATTGCATGGATTTTACAATGAGTTTCATACTTAGCCCTTTTTTGGCTAGATTTACATTTACAAAAAGTCTTTTTGGCTTGCTTTACATTTCTTCATTTCTTCAATTTATGTCAAGGCCCTTTTGGGCTACACACATATCTCAATAGATATAACAATGGTGCTCATACTGCAAAGTAATGGGGGTGAGCAATACATGTTTCAATGACCAATGGGGAACACTCGATGAGGCTACACAATCCTAACTGCATTGCAACATCGGGGGCAACCAACAGGAGCAAATCCCAGGTTTGAGAGTGCATCTCACACACTAAAGAGCCGAGGCACAATAGACAGGGAATCATGGCATACTCAGAGATCAGTGGGGAAAGGGATCCTCAAAGTCACAAATCGGAATCCAAGTCGGGAAAGAATGTCATGTATGAGTCGGATGGACGGAGAAGGTGAAGGTGGATCCAAAATCAGCTGCCTAGGGGGACTAAATGACCAAGTCTATACCAGGAATAGGGGTGTAACCCGGTGTGCATATAACAGGAGCCTACTAGGAAGGGGTGTACTGACATCACCAAGGGCCCAACCACATATCATAAAAACTAGATCACCACCTCAATCATCATATGTAGAGTTAGTGTACTATCATGTATAAACAAGTCTAAGCAACAATCATGAGCAATATATTATATATAAATGCAATACCTGCCGCACCATATATCTGCTGCTGAGGCTGTCTCTGAATTGGATCTCTGCTGAATTCGGGCACAAATAGTAAACCAACAATACTTTGTGATAGTCTCAATCAAAACAAGACTAGGCAACTGTCTCAATGGGCTCATATCAAAGCCCGGCATGGAAGGGTGACCCTGTGGTAAATGCTAAGTAACATGTCTGTACCACTGTACAACCAACTATCCCCTCTGATATATCTGCTCAGGGCAATTTGAACAAAATTGTATGCCTCCTCTGAAGGCATCGGATCTCTGATCTGGAAAAAAAAGTACTGTGCGGTCCTCGGCTGCACAGTCTGCAGTATGGTAGCTCCAGCTAACATAGATGTGATAACATCACCTTCTAAACGGCCTCAACTTCTTGACTTTGAGGATTTAAGACTGCCTTTCTCTTTGGCAGGTTGCTACTGGATGGCCATAATCCTGATCCACTTGGCACTTGGAGGCCACATTTTCTTAACCAATACTTGCTTCAAATTTTCTCTGAAGAGTTGTAGGATAGTTTTCATAGTTGTCCTCTAGTCCTGCTACGTAATACAGATTTGAGCACATATAGGTACTGATCTTTCTTTTGAGCCTTATATGGTGACAACATTGACAAGAACATCACTTAATTTTTTAGTACCTATTTGACCTAGAAATGTAAAGGTGGATAGGAAACTTCATCTAAACAAGGGATGGAAGACAAGGCAAAAGTAGTCAGATTGAACTCAAGAAACTGAGGTCTCTTGCAAATATCCGCATTTCCCCCAAAAATGAACCTTTTTTAGAATCTTCGATCTCTAAGAAAGCTGATTGAATTCTGTGATATACTTCCATGTAAAAACACAGAAACAAAAGAACTCTGGTGCAGAGGTAGGATGCTAAGGTCACCTACTGAAAGAGGTAACAGTGACTTGAAAACTCAGGCTTCAATAGCTTGTTTACTTGGCCAAAAACCATTAGACTGGCAGATCAGTGGGTTCTCCAAAACATCCAAATTCTTCTTGGACCAAGGCCGACCAAGGCCAAGTAAACTTTTTAGGAGCTTCTACCATCTTCTCTTACCTATATTGAAACAGAGTGGGACCGGAACCTTTACTTGGAAGGGTAGAACCCTTGAGGGCGAGGATAAGAGCTTTTCCCTGTGGCATGTCTCTGAGTGACAGAGAGCTGCTTCTGGTGCAAACCACAGCCTCCTTCAAGCTGCAGGAGCCCCAAAACTGCTTTAAAATCAGACAACAACCATAAGCATGGGTCTGCCATCCTTGATTTTGTCTAGCGTTTCCATCAGCTGGAAGCGATTGCTTCTGTAAATTATCCTGCTCTGCCAAACCAATGGCTTCTCATGTATCACTCACCAGTGTTATCTGCCTGTCCCTAAGATTACCTGAAGGATAAATACGCATTCAAGTCATATTTATTTTTTATTATTTAGAAAAGACATTGACTTGATCGAGGGAACATAATAGTAATGGAATTGAATCTTTTCTTGGAATTTTGGGACATGACAGGAAGTTTCTGGGAAATTTATGAGAAAACTCATATTCTGTGTTCCATCTATTTCCAATCCTCATTCAACTTTTTATTTCAAATACATTGATCTTTTATTTTTCATTTTTGTATTCTGTATGTATGCCAAATTCTCTAATTAAAAAAGTTTGAAAGGATATGACTGCATTTTCATTTCAGATGAGAAATGAACAAATTTAAGTGTCTTAGGAATCACCAATATAGCTCATCTACACTGTTACTGAGACAGACATCATCTCTTAACTTCAGTTCTATGGTACAACAGTCATCTAGGAGGCTTTCCATATTTGAAGAGATTTCAAATATTTTATTCTTTGGGCATAAGTGCTCACTTTTTTTTGTGTTAAAAATTAATTTCCTGTATTTGTAAGATTCAATATGTTGAAATGATAAATCAACATACAATGTTATCTTGATCTTTTAGTGGGAGAAACATAAGACGATGGAAATATTTCATTTTATTAAAAGTTTTTTCTGATATGTAGATCATTTTGATGGTTGTGAAAAAGGTAGAATTTTTTAGGGGCATATAACTTTAGGGCGAAGCAATTTCAGTAGATTTTCTTTTCTTAAGGTTATTTATTTGAAAGATTGATTAAATGAACCAAGTATTGATTTAATGTCTCATAACCGCAGGACTACTATACAGCTCATGGTGATAATGCTATTTTCATTGCAAAAACTTATTACCATACAACAACCGCTCTTCGGCAGTTGGGTAATGGAAACAATGCTCTCTCAAGTGTAAGCATTAGCAAGAATATGCTTGAAAGCATTATCCGGGACTTGCTCTTAGAGAGAACTGACCACATTGTGGAGCTTTATGAGGGGAGCGGGTCAAATTGGAAGTTGGCAAAGACTGGAACCCCAGGCAAGCTTGGCTGTTTTGAGGACATTTTATTTGCAAGCAATGACATGCAAGATACACCTGTGATAATAGCTGTGCAATATGTTACTCAAGATAATGGATTCTTGGTGGGGATGGCATTTATTGATCTGACTAAGAGAACTTTAGGCATGACAGAGTTTATTGATGACAACCAATACACAAATCTCGAATCTGCCATGGTAGCTCTTGGATGCAGGGAATGTCTGTTGCCGCTACACAGTGGGAAGTCACCTGCTAATAAGCGCCTGCATGATGTGTTGGCGAGATGTAATGTGCTCTTAACTGAAAAAAAGAAAGCTGAGTTCAATTCCAGGGATGTTGATCAAGACCTCAGTCGCCTTGTCAAAGGTCCTATAGAGTCATTGAGGGACTTAGTTTCAAGTTCAGAATGTGCCGCTGGAGCTGTAGGGGCTCTCCTCTCTTATGCAGATTTGCTTGCAGATGATAACAATTATGGGAGATTTACCATACAACGGTATAGCTTGGAGAGCTGCATGCGGCTGGATGCTGCAGCACTACGAGCATTGAATGTTCTTGAAAGTAAGACAGATGCAAACAAGAATTTCAGCTTGTTTGGACTGATGAATAGGACTTGTACTGCTGGCATGGGGAAGAGGTTATTGAACAGGTGGCTCAAACAGCCTCTGTTAGACGTAGATGAGATCAAATGTAGGTTGGATCTGGTGCAGGCATTTGTTGAGGACACAGCATTACGTCAGGATTTGAGACAGCATCTGAAAAGAATTACAGATATTGAGCGACTTGTGCGGAAACTAGAGAAGAGGAATGCTAATCTACAAGATATTGTAAAACTGTATCAGGCAAGGATCTCTTATTTTCCAATTTATCTGTTTGTCCATCATATGCATGTGCAGCTATGCATAAATTATGTTATGCACTTCAGAAACTATTCATGTAGTATGTTCTTATGAGGTACATAGTGATCATTGCCTTGAAAGTTTAATTCTTTTGCTCTATATACTTGTGCGGGTACCCTACCTATTCTGTTCTACCGGCTCATTTGATTTTCTCCTCTGAGCATGGGACAGATGTGGCTAATCGTGAACTCTACTTGGAACTTGGTTTTCTTTTTATACAATCACACTCAGTTCTGACATGCTATGTTCCTTCACATCCTAACTACTATTAAGATTTCTCTAAAGTAAATCTGCATTTGCGATGTATTCATTTTTAACATGCATATTGTGGTTTCTAAGTATTCAAACTGTTTTTGATAGTTTTTGTGATTATATTATCTGTCTGGCAGACAAGCATTCGGCTTCCTGTTATTAAAAGTTGTCTAGAACGATATGAAGGTGCATTTTCCTCATTAATCAGAGAGAGGTATACAGATGCCTTTGAATTTTGGACAGACGAAGAGCATTTGACAAAGTTTGCTGCTCTTGTTGAGGCTGCTGTTGATCTTGATCAACTTGATAATGGAGAATACATGATCTCAGCGGGTTATGATCCTAGCCTATCGACGCTTAAGGATGAACGAGATGGAGTGGAAGAACAAATACGGAAGGTGCATCAGCAAGCTGCAAATGATCTGGACCTTCCTGTGGACAAGAGTTTGAAATTGGACAAGGGCACACAATTTGGACATGTATTGAGGATTACAAAGAAAGAGGAACCAAAAGTACGGAAGAAGTTGAATACACAGTATATTGTCTTAGAAACAAGAAAGGATGGGGTCAAATTCACAAATGCAAAACTCAGGCGGCTCGGGGAGCAATACATGAAGTTGGTAGACGTATATAACAGTACTCAAAGAGAACTTGTTGGCCGTGTAGTACAAACAGCAGCAACATTTACCGAAGTGAGTTACATATCACTTTTTTTCTCTGTTTTTTCAGTTTTCACGAGAAACAATCCCATGCATATTATGTGTTTGTCTTTGTTCAAGATATAAATTCATTTTTTCTTTTTGTGGTTGTCATTTGCATTATTGTGCCCTCTTTTGACTGTGACCTAACTGGATTCTGAATTTCTTTTCTGTACTTCTTTTGTTTCTCTAAGAAGACCATTTTGTTCAAGGAAACCCCATTTGTATTACTAATGAGTAATGTACTGTTTTAACATTTTGTACATCATATGTATCATGAATCATGATAATCTTTTATAGAAAATAAGAAATTTTTGGAGGCCAAATTTTCAAGATATTCTGGATTATATGATCTATAAACCATTCTACTATACCTTTTCTGTTCACCTTAGGAGTTACTTTCGCACCCCCACTATGTACTTACACTGGATGTACTTTTGAGTCCCATTGACCTACTCATTGTGGTCATTCGTTGGACATTAATAAATTATCTCTTATTATCTTACACTAAAAGATACCATGCCTCCTCTTTAAGAGAAATGAATAACGTTTGTAACCTCTGTTTTTCATTACAATATAAGCCTTCCTGGAGCCTTATAGTAAACTCTGACAATATGAAGTTGCTCTAGAGCCATATGGTAATCTCTGATTTTTAATACACAATATGGAGCCTTCTGGAGACTTATGGTAATTTTTCTCTGAGCAGTAGCCTGGGATGGAGAGAGCATCTTCCATTTCAGTTGTGTCCTTTATAGAAAGTTCTTTACCTCCTAATTAAAGCATTGCATGTGTCAGTGGTTATATCTCTGACATTACTATGCTATCATGTGTGCTGTTTATCATGATGCAAGTGGGGAATCTGATCCTATATCTTATTTGACATGCATGCTCCTAGATCATATGTCTGGAGAATTGTTTCTCAGGCATCTCGTATTTGCTTGCTCAGGATGTCTTGTATTTGTTTGCTGAAGATGCCTTTGACTGTACAATTTGCGAGAATAACATCAATCTCTGCCACCAAAATGATCTTGTTTTCCTATTAAAATGGTAATCACTAAGAGAGCTGCAGCAACCAACCTATTGATGTCTATGTACAACCATGGCTGAAGTTCTCCAAAGATTTAACATTTGTATTCTGTGTTGAATTACAGTCATCTGACCAAACAGAAAAAACAGTCCTCATAGGAAAAAGAGTGTGTGTACTATCTTTTCTAAATATATGAACACACTATTTTAGTGTGCACTTTGCTCCTAACCTTTCAAGTATTGAGATTCTTAGAGGGAAACAAGCCCCAAATTTGTTGCACTTATTTAGCTGGTTTAGGATTTTATTCTCTCCTTGTTGGTCTAATTTGAGATTAATTTAATAATTTCCTGGCTACTCTGACATGCTAATCTCATATGCCAATAATAGTTCCAGCAGTTTCTACATTTTTGTTAAGAATACTCATACACTCCCTCCCTTGGTGTTTATATGGTGTCTTTCATTGATGCATAATTGTTATTTAATTTTTTTATGCAGGTTTTTGAAGTTCTTGCTAATATACTTTCTGAATTGGATGTTCTGCTGGGTTTTGCTGATTTAGCAATCAGTTGTCCCACTCCATACGTGAGGCCAGATATCACCCCATCGGTAATTTCTTTTACCCAAGAAGTTTTTCCATTTTCCTTTTATGTTAATCAATTCAAAGTTATGTAGCATATCTGTTATCTTATTTCATTGACAATATATTGTACATTGCTGTGATTTATCAGGAGGATGGGGATATCATACTTGAAGGAAGCAGACATCCTTGTGTTGAGGCTCAGGATGGTGTAAATTTCATACCAAATGATTGCCGCCTTGTAAGTTGTTCTAACTGGACTCAGATAAATGCTTTTCAATTTGGGGAGTTGTTTCCAGTTTTACTTATAACAGCTGTTATAAAATGTTTTATGAATTCTTTACTCATGATAGCTATCAATGCGTGATCTGTATTATAGGTGAGGGGTAAAAGCTGGTTCCAAATCATCACTGGACCAAACATGGGTGGCAAATCGACCTTTATCAGGCAGGTATGATGGATCGTCCTATTTTTGGCATACCCTAAGGCTATTTTTTGGGTCGTCATTCCACAAAGCATGGGATATCCTTATCTTATGTTCTTTCTTGCTGGACCTGGCATTTAAACTTTAAAGAATTTAGAACAATTTGCCTACACGTTTTTTTTGGATAGTGTCATGTCCAGCTTTTAAAGTAGAAATCATATACATAAAATGGTATATTCTGCCAAATTTTTTAAGTCTCTGCTTCTTGGATTTTAGATGAACGCCATGCTCATGGACGAACATACATCACTGCAGTTTGCAAGACCACAATATACTGAGGTTTGGTAAATAGAAAAACAAACCTTGGCTGTTATTGAGTAGGTCCTAGACATGGGTTGTGAGATTTTATGAACCCTGGATCTAGAAACTAAAACAAGCTGCGATACAGATCAATTGATTAAGATAAGACAAATATTACATAACCATATTCTTCATTAACTTGTGAAAGAATATTTACAAAAGTTCATTAGAGAGGAGATCTCCAATGCAATATGCATTGGAATGCAAGAGAGAATCCTTGCTTCTTGAGCAAATTTGCTCTAGATAGGCTTAACTAAGTGCAAGACTTGAGTGAATGTGCCCTTCCAAGCATGTAGGTCCTCATGAAGGAGTTAACCGAGCTTAGACTAGCCAAGTGGTGTCAACTAGCTGACAACTGTTGAGTGAGGCTTGTTAACAGTTTAACTTGACATGCATGAGCCAAGTGGCGTCAACTAGCTCACAACAACTGAGTGAGGCTAGTTAACTTGACATGCATGAGCCAAGTGGTGCTAACTAACTCAAAACTATTGAGTGAGGCTAAGTTACTTAGCATGCATGAGCCATGCCAGTTAAGTGATCCAATCATGCAAGAGAGATGCACTTATGGAGTCAACTGGATGTCCACTGCCAAGAAAGGTGCACTAGTCCCTAGAAAGGAGGATGATGACGTCTTCATCCCTAAAATAGTGGAGGAGGGTGCATTTATTCCTAAAATCAAGGGAAAAATGACTCGAGTGAGCCCAAATGTCTCTCAAGTGAGCTAAAAAAAGTGCTTGTACACCAACATGGGTAAATGGTTCCTAGGTTATATGTTGGATGGTGTTGGGGATTTACAAGTTTAAGAATTATGCCAACTCATTCTCATGTTAATTAATAGGTACTCTATTTTCCTTTATATAAAAAATTTATGAGATTTAAGGATCCTTTGTAAATATCATAGTAGATTGCAAGTCATTGGACTAGTGAAGATTGGTAAATGAAAACATAGGTTGGTTCTCATGGATTGAATCTTGGTAAATGAAAACATAGGTTGGTTCTCAACTTCTCGTAGAGTGTATCTTGGAAATGAATTAAGGGGTTCTTAGGATCATATGTTGGATGGGTGGTTTAACAAGATTAATAATTATGTCAATTCAACCCCATGTTATATACTATTTAGTATTTACTCCATTGTACCAATTTTTAACCAGCATAGATCCATCTTAACTCTGGCTCTATCAAGCGTCGAGAGGGATCAAATCTCTTGAGGAATTTTAAGACTCTAAAATGGGGTTTGCACCTTAATGGATTTGATCACCTTTGACAATTGATAGAGCTAAAGTTAAGATGAATCTATGCTGGTTTATTGATATGCAATTATTACAAAACTAATATCTAACTCATTGTTATATTATTAACTTAAAAATACACAATCTAATATATTTTAGGTTATAATCATTCAAGCACCAACTATTCCAATTTGGATATCTTATAAATAGGCCAAAGTTGCATTAATTAATTAATTATGAAGTAAAATAGTTATTTACCCAAAACTAATATGTAACTCATTGTTCTATTATTAACTTAAAAGTACATAATCCATTATAATTGCCAGGCACCAACTATTTTAATTTGGAATCATGTTGTAAATGTTAACACATAAATTCTACAAATAAACAAAAAATTAATTAATTATGAAGTAAAATAGTTATTTTCCCAAATTTAATGGTCGAAGTGCCAACTATTACAGGTTTTAAAGTATAACAGATAAATCCTACAAATAGACAAAAATTGCATTCGTTCATTGACCATGAAGTAAAATAGTTATTTACCCAAATTTAATCATTCAAGTGCCAACAATTTCATGTTATAAATTATAACACATAAATCCTCCAAATACACAAAAGTTGCATTAATTAATTAATTGTGAAGTAAAATGCTTGCAATTTACCCAATTATTGGTTAATGTGCAATTATCACAAAACTAAAATCTTACTTATTGTTCTATTATTCAACCACGTGCCAACTATTCCAATTTGGGATCCTAAACTATAACCCATAAACCCTACAAATAGGCAAAAATTGCATTCATTCATTGATTATGAAGTAAAATAGTTATTCTTGTAATTATTTATGAAAAGGTTTATTTAAAATGTGAGGATGCATGAATGGAAATTGAAATTGAAATTCAATTTATATTTATATAAATGTATTTTACAATCTAGTCAATTTAAATTTGGAGTCGACATGTGATAGATGTGACACATCTCATCCACTTTGGGTTGTAGAAAGCACCTCTCGGCACAAAAATATGATGAAATTGGAGTCATTCATTGGGCCAGCCTTTATATTTATGGCTCAACTCATGGGTCTCTCTCTTTTGGTCATATTACAGGCCACTAAAAAAGATCTAACTTCTAATTTGCTGGCCGTGATTGAGGAGGCTCCTTTTTCTACAAATTAGGACTTAATTTCTTTGAAGGTTATGGTAACCTTATGTGTTGGATTTTTTAACTTAGCAGTATAATTTTAACTTCAAATTTTGTAGCGAAAAAACAAAAGAATCACTGAAAGAGAACTATGCACACTAGACACAAAGTTTTACCCTGGGAAACCCGAACTCGGGAGAAAAACCCAACAACCTTTCTTAAGAAGAATATTTCCAAATAATAAGAGTATAGTGGCAACAATAGAAAAACCTTAGTTCACAAGGGTTTGACAAACATCACTTGTTACCCAGTTGCAGAGAAGATGTGTGCTTGTTGGACAGTGTAGTGAACCCAAGAAAGAGAAAAAAATATTCAAGATGCTTCTTCTTCAATCTTCACTTTTCCTTCTAAACTTGCACACCAAAGAGGAGAGGATGTCTTCCATGAATTGGATGGATGAAATAAGGAATCACTCCTCTTATTTATACACATCAAATACCTTGATCTTCACTAGTGGGGCTAACTTCTCTTCTTGTTGGGGCCGACTTGCTTGTTTGATCGCTTCAATTGTTGTTATTCATTTGTTGACCACTTTATTATTGGATTCTTCTGTTTTCTTAGGAAAGGTTGCCCATTGTGATGATGTTATACTTCTTCGTCACATGCACGTCTATTCACCGCATAGAGCCCTAATGTTGATTTGACCCACACTAAGAAGTCTCAATCACTTCTTAGTGCTCATGTCAAATTCAACATTAGGCTAGACTTGTAAATTGCACAAGGGGTTGAAGGCCCCTAACAAACTAAACAAGTCAAACACTTTAATATAGAAAAGATCACTCCATTATAGGAGAAGCCAATGTGAGAGCATCCTTGGGGTCCATCTCCACACCATATTATTGGGAGAAGCACTAACCCTGCCTGCACCATTCACCTCTAGAATGTGAATGTATCATTCATTACTAGCCAAATCAGCATGGTCTCACTAGCCAAATCAGCATGGCTATCCGTGAGTGAATGTCTGCTCGATGCTGCACTTGGAAACATCAACATTATGGACATCAAAGGCAATGGCTTACCATTCTTGCATCTTGGCTCTTGACTCATCAGTCTTGAGGGTTCTTTGTCAATTTATTGTTTAGGTTTTGTTTGATGCAATCATTCATGGTTGACAACCACTATTGATATCATTGACAAGACATATGTCACGACTTATGAATTTTGGAGTTTATATTAATTTTTTGCATTGGATGGACTGTTAAATTTCATACATTCATAGCATAAAACATAAATGCATAACCAAGATCACTAGAAGCAAGACAAAGCACAAAACAACAACACAGAGTTTGACCTGGGAAACCCAAATGGGAGAAAACCCAACAACCTTCGTAGAGAGATGATAATTCTGAGATCAGAGTACAAATAAGAAAAGAGAAAGAATGTGAAAGTGTCTTTCACAAGTAGATGCCCCAAATAAGCTTCCTCCTTCAAGTGATGCGAAATCAGCCTCCTCCAAGTGATGCGCACTTGCTAAGTGTGAGAATGAGATAATGAGGTGCACTAGCCTCCTATTTATACAAGTGCAAAAACCAGAAATTCCCTAACTGGGCCGACTTCACCTGGGGGCAATAAATAATTTATTTTTAATAATTTTCTTTTGTTTATTTGCACCCCAAGGTTTACATTGACTCTTTCATGTGATTACATAAATAATTACATCCAGTTCATCTCCCTTAGGAGGTACAAGCAAGTACAATAAAAGTACAATAAAATATAATGAATAATATCTTCCGAAGTTGCACAAAATCCAACATGGACATTGATATATTTCATATTATTTATTTTGTAAGGGTAGGAATTCTTTTATATTATTACATACATGGTAGAGAGTCCAAAGTAAGGTGTTTCAACTTGAAGCCTCTGCTATGGCCTGTGAAGCTCATAGCTACATTATTTTCAAAAACAAAATTTAGGGTTGTTTCTATGCTATCTGGCCTTTATAATGGAATTGAAATCTAGGGAAAAGGGATTTCTCTGTCTTTGCTTATAGTCTTTACCAATTATCATATACAAGAATAACTAGGATGAAAGAAACTTGTCCTATGGACTTTAAGGCATCTGTAGATAAACATAAAATATATTGACACAAAAGAACAAAACTTGAGCCTATGTCGGCTAGTCTGCATCCTCATCTAAGGAGATAGGGTGTTGGGGATCTTTACCTTGTTGGTGTTCTTCTCCATCCTCCTTTACCTCCTCTGTAGTTCTCTTTGAACCCTTGAGGGCTTGCAACAAAAAATAGTATTTGTCATTTAATTAGTGTAGCTCCTCCTTGATTTCTTGTAGAGTTGGCTTGTTGCTCTTGTTTGTTGAGAGTCGAGACTAGATGGCATGCAATTAACTCCTTTGTGTGCCAATATAGGCTATAAGAGTTAAGAAACAACTATTATTCCTGCTTTTAGAGAAGTATGGATTGAGGATGATGTGAGCCAATTGTTCATCAATTTTTGTGTTGTTGGTGGCTCTATTGCATCCCTTGACTCTGTCTTCCAGTTTATATAGTTGTTGGACAGTGTCAGCTTTGTACCTACCCTCAAATCCTCTTTCTATCCTCCGAGCCTCAATTTGTCGCTTTCTAGGCCTAGTTTGTCACCCTCAAGCCTCGTGGCACGTGTTGCAAACTAGAGGACAAACCTTGTGAATTAGAGGTGTATCTTGTGTGTGGGATTTCATGTCGTCATCCTTTTCCAAATGGTGATACTTCCCATTTGACTCTCCCCCTTCTTCCTTGAGCTAGTAGGCTTCATAGATCGTAATGAGAACCCTATACCCCATGACTTTAAGTATCCCTGTTTGCTTGGTTGCCCTCTGATTCTCCTCCATCGAGTCTCCTTGTCTTCTACGAAGTTTGGAGGCTATGGGAGAATCCATTATATGGTTACAATGATCAATCATTCCACTAGTATATGTCAAATTTATGTCATGTACTAGCAACATTATCGTTGAGTGTGGTTGTTCTTCTCCCAAATGAGCTCCATAACCTTGAAACCAGTCATTGTAGCCATCGATTGCTTGCTTGTGAAATTCTGCATGGGTGGTTTGATGGTCATCATCTTGGGCCATATGTCCCCTCCTACTTGCATGGTCTCCTTAGTGCACGCCACTATCTTTTGCTATGTGGTTTCCATGAATTTCAACTTGTGGTGGTACGTGTAGGTTGCATCGCCTCCTAAGCACCCCATTTAGAGGGATATGTTTTATATTTTTGATTATTTATTATTAACATTATTTTTCAAATTAAAAAATGCTTGTTTAAATTTTAATGTTATCCTAGTTGAGTTTTTTAACATTCATAACCACATCATAATAAACATGAAGCAAAGAGAATAATAAATACCAAGTTTTGTTGATATTGTTACAACAATTACATCATCGGGCTAGGGCTAGCTCCATGTAGGCTACCTATGTATTGAATACATGTACCACTCTCTCACCTATGCTGTATCTCACATTACAACATTTATAATACCCCATTATGCTAATAGAGGTTTGACAACTTGACTACCCTTAATGTTAATTGTTACATGTTATGTCACTAATATGTATTTCTTACATGATCATACAATATAAGCATTAATACATGATTAACATAGGAGCTTGTAGTTTGCACTTCTAACACCATCCCTCAATTGAGCGCTCCAATAAAGCTTTGAACACCTAAACAATTATTGATCAATTATTCACCTCGATTACCCAAACCATGTATAATGAGTTCTAAATTGAATTACCCTAGGCTACCTAATGATGGGTTTTGCACTAGATTGCCCTAAACCACCTCGACCTTCTTCACAGATTCTTTGCAATTTGACTTGGTGAAATTACAAGTTGTAAAGTTTGTGACCAACATCCATCAATAACTTCAACTAGAGAATGGTGACTAAGGTCTAGACTCCAAACATAATATTGGTTGGTATTATTTTCAACATTGACTTCTTTGTACAAGAATTTCCACTCCCAACTCCAAAATTCTTGAGTCGTCACGAGGACCAAAACTACAATAAATATTAATCAACTAAACAAACCTTGTAACTAAACACAACATGATTTTAGTGATCTCAAAACCATTTTTAATTTCAAAATTTAGGAAACTTTATCTATACGCTATTAATACTATCATTATGCATACCAAAAGAGTTGTTGTCACATCATTGTTGTGTGTCCAAATCCTGTGTAGATGAAGTAGTTTCCTTTTTGTTGCTTCTGGTCTCTTTTTATGCCCTTGAAGCAGAGTTATAGGAATTGACCCCCCTGCTAAGATTCTGTACCGAAATCTCGTCGGAATCAAGGTTGGAATCTCATCAAAATCACATGTTAATTAGTGATCCCTATCAGTAGTATCTTATTTGGTTCTTTTGTCAAAAGCTACTAGTTTTCTCATCTGCTATGGACTTAATCCCAAAGGTGTTATTGATAATGTTTTATAGACCCTGCAATGTAAAATATAAATATACAATATATATTTATAAAATTTTTTAGGATTATGGTTCTGATTCCCTGATTCCTATTTTCGAGATGAGTGCCAAATCTGCACCAGATTCTTCAGTCGATTCCGACCACACCCACGATTCTTGTAACCTTGCCTTGAAGTGTTCCATAGGTTTGTTTTTCCAACAACATATATCATATTAGTGTTGCAAATATTTTTGATTTCTCTTGATGTTATCTTTTCCTTTTCGAGTTTTTTAGGTTGTCGACTTTTTGAGGTTCTTGAGTTTTTCAGTTCCAAGTTTATGCTTGTTGATACTTTTCAATATTTTTCGATAAATTTCTTTTTTGACCCTCGACGATATATTCTCCAAAACAATATTTGCAACATTGCATCATATTACTTAGTGAATGCTACTACCCCATCATGTTTTTTCCAATGGATACATTGTTTGCCTATAACATCTATATTACCCAACAACTATACTACCTACGTTGCTATTAATATTTTTTTTGAAGTTTTTAAACACTGAACATTGCTACAATCAACAACGAAAGGTGTTTTCTTTAATGTCATTACATGTTGGCCTACTACATGCCAACATCAACACATACCAGAGTTGCTTTCTCCTAGTTGTTGTCACACTACCTTGTAATACTTCTATGTTTGTTGTCAACAACTAATTTGCTTTCTCAAGCGTTTCTTACACATTGTTTGTGTTGATTTTTGGGCAGCATCGAGAGCCATTCTCTGAGAGAATTGGCATCAGCCTGGGGTTGAGAACCTGGTTGGGGACCAACACGTTGATGACATGAGATCTCTCAGAAAACCTTTCTTATGATGAAGATTCTAGAAGACAAGCTTGACCATTGAAAGTGTGAAGAAGACCAATGTATAGTACTTATGAGAAGTTATAACGTTGAGTTTAGGAGACTCGAGTTAGAAGCAATTGGAAGAGAGCTTTTCTCTTAGCACGTATGGATCATTTGAGAACTTGAGGGTTCCTTATGAAGGAAGGAAGGGCACTATATCTCTTCTATGATATGTATGGTACTATGGACCATGTCCATCACAAGAAGACATATCGACTTGATAAAAGGTCATGTAAATCTTGTGCCCATGAAGAAAGAGGTCATAAAGACGTAGCGCCCACCTAGAAGAGGTCATAAAGACTTGGTGCCCACCTAGAAGAGGTCATGAACACCTAGCGCTCATGAAAAGAAAGACATAAAGTACTAGCGCTCAAGTCAAGTGAAGAATGGAAGAAGAAAAAGTTTCTTATTTATAATAATGAACCTTGAGTTGGCACGTGTGGGCCATAAAGACCAAGAGAAGGGTCTAAGATGACTTGGTTAAGGGGTTATGGTCATGGAACCCCAATGAAGGACCAAGAGCCCACCAATGAAGGACCAAAAGACCAAGATAAAAGTCAAGTACCATTATGGAGGGTTAACAGTGTAAATAAAATATTATAACCCTAACTAAGTGGATTTTATTATTTGTTTAATCCTAGATCTATGGATTTGATTCTCAAAGACAAAATATAAATAGAGAACAATCTCATTTTGAAACACACACAAGATCTTCATCTCTGATTTAAGAACAAGTCAAAATTTTTGGGTTTATGTGCTGGTTATCATCTCTCTCTCCATTGTGGCAGCTGCAAGTGAAGTCTGGGATCTCTTGAAGACAGTCGCGGGGGTTTGAAGGGCTGTTCCAACCCATCCGCATGTTGCTAGGGTTGTTTCAGCCCAATCGATTTCTGCTAGGGCTGTTCCAACCCATCCGAGGTCTATCTAAGGGATGTATCAGCAGGTCGTAGCCTTGCTAGGGCCTTCTCCACTAAGTCGAGCCCTGTTTAAACTTTAGGGTTTGTTCCAAGCACCCGAGCCTTGCCAGGGCTTGATCACATAATTGGCAACCCTTATTAGGGCCTTGTTATCACACAATCACTAGCTGCTACTGAAGGTATCCTATCCAGGACGGTAGAGGTAGGCAGCTAGGCAGGTGACACCTGCAAACACCAGGTCCACTGCATGGATGGGGCAGTTGTCACTCCAGATGTCATGTACCCACCTGCTGACCCAATGCAAGGCAGGAAACATGATGCCAATACTCAGGGCTTTCACATGATCTCAGCCCATTGTTAGATTCATTTAAGAAATAAATGGGTGTGCAGATGTAAAACAATCAATTATGTACAGCGGAGACAACATCCACACAATCTTCACATGCATTCAACATATCAAATTCAGTCATTAATAAAACATTTCAGAAGTAAATACATAGACAGAAACACTTATCTTCATTTCAATTGTCCCAAGCAACTAGCTATGTCGCTGCAACGTTCCACCCAACCATAGGCTCTTCGACAGCTTGTACTGAGTCCGTCCGAAGGCCACCCCCGAGCTGGGCATGATTCTCACAAGGACAAAGGGGACATTCACGCTCACATTCAGTCCATTAACCATTTTATTTTAGCCAAGCCAGTCTAACTGGGTTTATCAGGCTACACTTGCACAGTGGGTGCTCATTCCCAAGCTCAAGCCAGAACAAGGGATCACCCATCACCCATACCCAACATACTCTTCTCTCACACAGCATGCACAAACAGGGGCAGGGATAAATAGTAGGATTTACAAATGAGATGGCCATGGGTTTTCCCAAAAACGTTCCCAACCAAAAACGGATTGTAGGATGGGGCAAACAACCATAGGGAGGAAAACGATTTCTTCCCCAATATCTCAGCCTTCAACCGCTCAAAACGGCCTTTATTGAACCCCCATTCGCTTTCCCTCCTTCCCCCGCTGGTATACAACATGAAAACGCCCTTCTTTACAGGGAGAATGAACAAAAACGCAGCAGACATGCCTGGAAAACGCCCAGGTGGCTCTAAACTCATGAGGGAGGAAGAATGATGGATGCATAATGGCTTGGGGAAGAAAATTCATGGCTCTTTCTTGCCCAAGGAGTCAAAACACGTTTTTCCACGAAGGGTGGCTTGCCCATACCCGAATTTGGACAGCCATACCTCTCCATTCCCAAGGCATTAACTACATCAACCCACTCTTGGGAGAAATCAATGGTTGGGTACAAAAGTCAACATGGGTAGTTGAGGGTTTGATGGGTTCTCTCATTGACACTTGGCTTGACTCTAGTGGCTCAAGGGTTTGAATGTTTTCCCTCCCAATTCCTTGTGAAATCATGCCCCCATCTCTTTGTTGCATTGCATAGCTAGTTGTGGGTATTTTTCTTTTTATTAAAATGCATATTACATGATATTTGAATTTCCACGATGCATTGCTAGCACGCGAACCATATGCATCACGAAATCAATGGCGGGGCCTTGGCCTTGAGCTCCTCACCATGATTTCATAGCAAGATTACATCATTTATAATGTTAATGCCATGGGGCCAAACTGGGGACATTACATTCCCCTCCCCTTGGAATAACACCATCCTCGGTGTTTCAACACTTCGGACTATATACCCACTTTATACATGATTCATAGTTCACAGATGGTGGCAGGTCTGTCCTGCAATTCGTCTCCTCACTTTGACCTTTCCCGATCAAGTCCTTTGGCTTCCACAAGCTGCTCCTGCTAGCTTTGGTCTTCCAGATCCACAAGTGGGCATTGCTCCAGAGCAATCCCTTCCATTTGTTTATCTTCCAGCTGATCTACAAGTCTGGAATTTCATGGATGCCATCTTTCTTGTTGTCCCAGCAACTATCTGTGAGACTTATCATGGCAATTCCTATTAGGACAAGCATAACACAATAATAAAATTAGTCAATTATTTTCCTAATTGACTTAGAGCGTCCATGCTTTACTCATGAGACTTCCACACATTTCATGCTTTCCCACACACACATGAACTCACTCATGTTCATCCTTTCACAAGAAAATAACTATTTCAGCATTCACAATTCATTTCAAGCAATGAAACACAATTTGTTTTCATTTATGACATGCACTCAACAATCCTTTGTTTCTAAGATGCATCAATCAAAGAAAGAGAAGAGTAAGAGTTTTCCCCCTCTTAGTCTTGTTTCAAATCCGGAGCCACACCATCACTGGTGGTTCTATGCTCCTTAGCCTCTTTCACTTCAATGTGAATGCTTGACTTGCCCTGTCTTGGCTATGACACTTAGTGTCTAAGGTCTGCATATGGATTTCAACTAGGGAACCTTCCCCATTGTTGCCTATGGAACCTTGGGTTGCTAGGATCCACTTGTATCCACTAGCACCATCTTTTATTACTGCTCATACTGAGCTCCTTAGTACAGTCATATGTCCACATGCATCCTCCAGATGCTTTCATAGTCCTTGCTTCCAGCAATACCTACACTCAAACATTGAGTCAATTCACATGTTTAGTGTATTTTCATAGGGTTTATTTCCAAATGAGGATTTAAGAAAATCATAATTAAATCTTATACACATGTATATTCATAAGCAGAGTTGCAAGATAACCAAATACTTATCTTTATAGGATGTTTTCACTTTATCCCACAGGATCCTTCTTCGCTTTCCAAGCATTGGATTTCCCGTGGATACAACAATGAATGTTGGGCCAGCACGCAGGCTACTCCACAACCATTCGAACAGGCAATGCTAGGCCAGTACGCTGACTGGTTTTATCAATTTTTAAGGGAATGTTTGGCCAGCACGCCGACTGCTCCACAACATCAAGTGGTTAATGTTCCCACCAACGATTCTCTGAATTTGCCAAGAATTTATAGCGCCCAACCAGTTACTCTCTGGCTCTACCCAGAATTTATAGCTCTTTCAGGGTCCTTGTTTCCTGTAATGGCCAAGGTTTCCAACAAAGAAACAACAATGTAGTAGTTTGGTTGCAATAAGATTCGTACCTGAAATCTTCATTATTCCAACAAGAATTAAATGAAAATGAATACTTATCTGTATTTTGCGTTTCCTCGCTACTCCACAGGTTTCCTTCTCTGCTTTACAAGCCTTGGATCACCTGTGGGGTGGATGCTTGGCCAGCACACATGCTGCTCCACAACATCATCCGAGTAGGCAATGCCAAGCCAACGCGCCGACTGGGTTTATCAGGCATCCCAAAAATCAGTATGCTAAGCCAGTACGCCAGCTGGGTTTATCAAGCATTTCAAAAATCAGTATGCTAAGCTAGTACGCCGACTGGGTTTATCAAGCATTTCAAAAATCAGTATGCTAAGCCAATATGTCGACTGGGTTTATCAAGCATTTCAAAAATCAGTATGCTAAGCCAGTACGCCGACTGGGTTTATCAAGCATATCAAAAATCAGTATGCTAAGCCAGTACGCCGACTGGGTTTATCAAGCATATCAAAAATCAGTATGCTAAGCCAGTACGTCGACTGGGTTTATCAAGCATATAATAACCATTTCCAAGCCAGTTCTCCGACTGGGTTTGCCAAGAAATAACACATTTTCACCAATACCTCCACAACATGCAAGTAACCAATGCCAAGCCAGTACACCGACTGGGTTTGTCAGGCATTAATTTAACAACATGCCAAGCCAGTACACCGACTGGGTTTATCAGGCATCCAACAACCTTTCGCCACAACTCCCAAATAACCAATGCCAAGCCAGTACGCTGACTGGGTTTATCAGGCATACAACAACCATTGCCAAGCCAGTACATTGACTGGGTTTATCAGGCAATATCAACAGCGTAATATGATTACGTGGCTCCTTCTCTTGTGCAACCAGTGGTTCTCTCCAGGAACTCCATAGGTGACTCACTTGACTGCAGGCTAGCATGGCCCCACAATACCCACTCACAGTACACAAGGATGATACCCCTTTTCTGCAACACAGCTCCCTGGGCCTATCCATCCCTTCTAGTGTCCTTTAGTGTGAGCGTAGAAAGGTTACCACTGCCCATACAGTCCTCTCGAGCACCCTTTCTTCACTTTGCCTCTTACGTGCAACACCAAGTTGCATCTGTGTAAGCTGATGGCACAAGAAGGATAAGCAGACTCATCAGTATTGTTGCTCAAAAATCGTAATCATATTTCATATCATTCACTATCAAGTATTGAAACACCAGGAATGCGTCCATTCCCTTAGGGTGTAGTCAATATTGAAAACCCTAACATGACCCGGCACCAGAAAAGGTGTGCACCCCCTTTCTGATGTGCGCCATGTAGGTCCTAATCATACTCAAGCATTCTGCAATGATATAAATAAGATAGAGCATGCTCTGCACATTAACCCTAATAATTTAGACATGCATGTTCTTGTCTAGGGTCATAGAATACTCATTCATTTTGCATATGTGTCTCACATGCCTTCCGGGCATAGCTTTACCATCATGCAGTTCGGCTGAGGCATTATCAATATTTACAATGGCGTTTCACCCGAAACCTATTTCCAAAGTATGGGATCCTTCCCATCTAGTTTGGCTTCTGCAGGCCATCACACCTGGTCTTCCTGCAATGTGTCATCTTGGCACACTTTATCAAATAGCCAAACCGTCAGCAACATTTAGCAATAAGCTTCAAATATGATTGTTTCATAACCAATCAATAACATTGATAATTAAATTCAACATGAATTTTACAATTCTGTCTCCTACAGAAATTGATTTGCTTAGCAATGAGGCTCTCCTCATATTGTTTGACTCTTGTAAGTGGTATCACTCTGCCCATTATGGTTTTACCCTTGCTACCATACCTGAACATCCACCTACAGCATGTCTTCCTGACACAATTCTATATAAGCCAAACAATCATTAGCAATTATAAGCAAATTCTCAAAACTGAAATTTGTAACTCTATTTTCCCACAGAGATTAGATTTGCAACTTAAACCAGACAATTTTCAGATTCGTTTCATGCGTAAATTTACAACCATGAGAACCTTCTCATAACCTTTGGCTTTTGCACATGGTAGATTCCGGTCCTTACTATGGACTTATCCCCATTGCCATACGCAAGACTTTTCTACCTGAAACTGAAACTTCAATCAGCCACACACGTTGTGAGTATCTACGCACATAATCATTCATTTCCATAACAGTCACTGAAGTGATCTTGGAATTATAATACTTAATAATTCAAACACCTTCAGCTGTTGAACATTTGAAATGCAATGAAATATATATACGTTTCTATATATGCATCATCCCTATGCATTCATACAATGCATCACAAGATTTATAAAATCTCTTAATGCTCATCTACTCAATGCTACCTTGCATTGTTTCATGAGTACTATGCATTCAAGCATATTATGATCGAAACATGACTACCTCATATAACTTGCATTATCATAATCAGGACCACCAGTCCTCACTTGCTTTGGTTATTAAGTACATAACCAACATACACATGGCATGATATCAATTCATATGAATGCATTGAGATTTCTAAACAGTCACAGGGTGTAAGGATCATTTCCTTCACTTACCCACACCTCACCAAGATTGGTAGGTTAACAGTCCCAATCGGTATTCAATATCACATGCAAACTATCTCAACATAGCTCAAACATAGTTGAAGAGATCTTACCGAATCCTCTTCCACATTCATGCAATTTGGCACTGATAATCATTACCTACATGGTTACCATTATCATCGCCTGATGTTACCCGATCAGTTGGCCACTTACCAAGGCTGCTCAGTCCTTTTTCCAACTTTTGATCATAGATTTGTTGCACCATCCTTTCTGCATAAGGTCGTTGGCTTCATGCAACAACATCCCCAGCACATTTAGCCATGCTCTTTGTTATCTTTGGTCCTACAACCAATACCAACATCAATAGTGATTATCAACCACAATGTTCTCCATTAGGGGTTCATTGCATATGCATACTTCATTATTCTACCAATATGCAATATCCCATTTAGGCACAAGCATTTCCGTATGCATTATGCAACGTTTGTTAAGATGCCATCTAGTGCATATACATCTATGTAATCCCTTACATTTTAACATTTGTATGCCATGTGACAATTTCATAATTGTAAGTATGATAACAAACAGGGGTTTAAAGAATTCTTCCCTTTTCGATCCCTCATCGTAACATGGAATTCCTCTTCCATATCATGCAATTGTAGAAACTGCCCATATTGACAACAAAATTTGTTTGTCAAAACAGCCGCAGGCACTCTTCTGCACTAAATATCTATGATACATGTAGATCTCATTCAAACTCTGGTCATGTATCATTGTTCCCTGCTGGACAAGCTTTCCAATGCCTGTCTTCATGCTCCATTCCGACATCAGGTGTGGAAACTGCATCTCTTCAAAAATGACAACTTTCACTCCAATTCTGCACATTTTACACAGTTGCATTTTGGTCCAGAATGTCAACTTCAGCCACCTGTGGGAGGAAAACCATGAAGAATCACAAAAACTTTTATATCAGGCGAAGTTAGTCCATATAACTAGGAACACTCAGCAATTCACGAATCTCAATTCCGATGCACCATTCATCTTCTATGAATTTCTGGGTTTTTTCTACTTCTCACTTTTCACATTTTTCCAAAATTCCAAATTTTGGGCCAAAACCGGCTATCTCCCAAACGGTGCATTTCTGGAAAATCTTCGTCTAACGGAAACTGTCCGTCTTAATGAGAATATGAAATGTCTAGTTCAGTAAAAATTTTGATTCCCACATCTGGGGTCACTTTTACTACCCACAAGCTTTTCAAAATCCCGAAAAAGTGGCCCGGAACAGTACTTTTTGGCCTTCTTGATCACCCCGACTCCACATCCTTTGGAGTTTGGCTCCAAGATTCTGAACTTAACATTGTGCCTGCTTCATGATCGCGCCTGATCAATTTCAGCTCAAACCGACCTTCCGTCAAGCCTCGGGACTCCGTCCTTCAAAAGTCACTATTATCCATTTTCTGTCAAATCAGAGTGTAATGGGCCCGGGGTCTTCATTGGTTCTTTCATGGCCTCCGTCAATGGCCTCCGAGCCCCACAGGAATCATCCCATTCCGAGCCCCGATGCTCCCCCTATCCAAAAAATGAGTTTTTGTCACTTTACTCTTTTTTTTTTTTTTCTTCCACCGCGGGGCGGTTCACTGAATGCTCTCGAAATTGCGGCCCGGTTGGCTATATCCTTCCGCAGTTGCGGGCCGGTTGGCTGTACCCTTCCGCAGTTGCGGGCCGGTTCGGCGACGGCTTCCGCAATTGCGGAGCAGTTCGCCGAACGCTTCCGCAATTGCGAAGTTGTTTGCCGAACGCTTTCGCAATGGCGGGGCGAATTGCCGAACGCTCGCGCAATTGCGGAGCCATTCGGCGAAGGCTTCCGCAGTTGCGGAGCCATTCGGCGAATGCTCCCGCAATTGTGGAGCCATTTGGCGAAGGCTTCCGCAGCTTCGGAGCCGTTCGCGGAATGCTTCCGCCATTGAGCGGAATGCTTTCGGGAGGTTTTTGCGGAAAGCTTTTGCGGAACGACTTGTGGAATGCTTCCGCAATTTCGGAACGATTCACCAAAGTCTTCCGCAGTTGCGGAACGATTCGGCGAAGTCTTCCGCAGTTGCGGAACGATTCAGCGAAGTCTTCCGCAGTTGCAGAACGATTCGCCGAAGTCTTCCGCAACTTTGGAACGACCCGCCGAACTCTTCCGCGTTGCGGAACGATTCGCAGAATCCTCCCAAAATTTCGGAAGGGAATTCCTTCCGCAATTTCCGAAGAGAATTCCTTCTGAAAAAGTTTCCGTTCAACGTCGACACTTAGAAAATTTTTTTTCACTTAAAAAATTTTTCTCCGCTGTTTTGGAGCAGTTGGCTGAATTCTTCCGCAATTGCGGGAAGGTTCGCCTACCCACCTGCTGACCCAATGCAAGGCAGGAAACATGATGCCAATACTCAGGGCTTTCACATGATCTCAGCCCATTGTTAGATTCATTTAAGAAATAAATGGGTGTGCAGATGTAAAACAATCAATTATGCACAGCGGAGACAACATCCACACAATCTTCACATGCATTCAACATATCAAATTCAGTCATTAATAAAACATTTCAGAAGTAAATACATAGACAGAAACACTTATCTTCATTTCAATTGTCCCAAGCAACTAGCTATGTCGCTGCAACTTTCCACCCAACCATAGGCTCTTCGACAGCTTGTACTGAGTCCGTCCGAAGGCCACCCCCGAGCTGGGCATGATTCTCACAAGGACAAAGGGGACATTCACGCTCACATTCAGTCCATTAACCATTTTATTTTAGCCAAGCCAGTTTAACTGGGTTTATCAGGCTACACTTGCACAGTGGGTGCTCATTCCCATGCTCAAGCCAGAACAAGGGATCACCCATACCCAACATACTCTTCTCTCACACAGCATGCACAAACAGGGGCAGGGATAAATAGTAGGATTTACAAATGAGATGGCCATGGGTTTTCCCAAAAACGTTCCCAACCAAAAACGGATTGTAGGATGGGGCAAACAACCATAGGGAGGAAAACGATTTCTTCCCCAATATCTCAGCCTTCAACCGCCCAAAACGGCCTCTATTGAACCCCCATTCGATTTCCCTCCTTCCCCCGCTGGTATACAACATGAAAACGCCCTTCTTTACAGGGAGAATGAACAAAAACGCAGTAGACATGCCTGGAAAACGCCCAGGTGGCTCTAAACTCGTGAGGGAGGAAGAATGATGGATGCATAATGGCTTGGGGAAGAAAATTCATGGCTCTTTCTTGCCCAAGGAGTCAAAACACGTTTTTCCATGAAGGGTGGCTTGCCCATACCCGAATTTGGACAGCCATACTTCTCCATTCCCAAGGCATTAACTACATCAACCCACTCTTGGGAGAAATCAATGGTTGGGTACAAAAGTCAACATGGGTAGTTGAGGGTTTGATGGGTTCTCTCATTGACACTTGGCTTGACTCTAGTGGCTCAAGGGTTTGAATGTTTTCCCTCCCAATTCCTTGTGAAATCATGCCCCCATCTCTTTGTTGCATTGCATAGCTAGTTGTGGGTATTTTTCTTTTTATTAAAATGCATATTACATGATATTTGAATTTCCACGGTGCATTGCTAGCACGCGAACCATATGCATCACGAAATCAATGGCGGGGCCTTGGCTTTGAGCTCCTCACCATGATTTCATAGCAAGATTACATCATTTATAATGTTAATGCCATGGGGCCAAACTGGGGACATTACACCAGACAAGGTGTTGGTCACTTTAGACAAGGCAAGTAGCCTAGTCAAGGGGGAGACCCTACTCAACCAATTAAAAATTTCATCGCTGGTTCAAACAGTTTTGCAATCTAATGCTTGGAGGCATGTATGGGACCCCAACACATAATAAATAACCAAAATCGAAGTTTTGGTTGCAACTTTTTTCGAGACCCATTTTTGGCCTGGTCAAACTAGTTTGACCAAGTCAACTCTGGTCAACAAAATGGTAATGGTTGAAACCTGCATGCAACATGGGATGCCAAGGCTCCCTTATTTATGTTAGTACATAATTAAAAATATACAATGACGACATGGTGATCATAATAAATAATATCTCAAAAACAGGCCCCAAATGAGGTGGGCCCACCATCTCCAACAAAGACTCAAATACTGCTATGCACACTTATAGATTTGGTCACTTAGCTAACTTTGGGTGAGGTGGACAAACAAGGTGAAAGGATAGGGGAGTGATATAGACCATGACCGTGCGACCCTTTGGATAAGCGGGGAAAGCGAGCCCTAAGGACATAAGCATACCATGAGAAACACAAGGGAAGGGTGGTGCCTCACAAATGGGTATAGTGCAGGAAAACCACCACTAGCCATCTAACCATAGCCTTGCAACTCACATCCGTGCCTTCAACAGACTCCGTGAGGATCTTTTCTAGAGCTGCCATGACTGGGTGTCCGACAGACCGTTACTTGAGACTCTAGGGGACACTTAGAATTAGCTGTCCCTTACTCCATCCCACCTTGCCCCGTAGGACTAGGTGAGGAAATAACCAATACAATGCTCTGATACATATGGCTAGCTTTTGTCCGTGTGTGTTGACAAACACATTCTTGGACTTACATTTCATAGGCTTTGTGATTTGTGTGTGTTAATAAACACATTCTTGGATTTTACATTTCACTTTCAGACTTAGCCTTTTTGTCTTCATTTACATTTCATTTCATTTCATACATAGCCCTTCCGACTTCATACATATCTCATAAGATATAACAATAGTACTCATACTGCAAAGTAATGGTGGCAAGTGTGCGTGCTTCGAGGACTAATGGGGAACACCCGGTGAGTCTACACAATCCTATACTGCATTACAACATCGGGGGCAACCGACAGGAGTAAATCCCAGGTTTGAGAATGCATCTCACACACTAAAGAGCCGAGGCACAAGAAACATGGAGTCATGGCATACTTAGGGGTCACTGGGGGAAGAGGTCCTCAGAGCCACATATCAAAGTCTAAGTCGGGAAAGAACCAAAAGTGAATGAGTCGGATGGGTGGAAGGAAGTGACAATTGGAACCAATGTTAGCTCCCTGGAAGGTGAATGACCAAGTCTATACCAAAAGTGGGGATAGGAACTAGTGTGCATATACAGGAGTCTACTGAAAAAGGTGGATTGACCTCACCATGGGCCATAAGTATCACAGTAAAACACGAGATCACCAAGTTAGCCATCATACATCTAGTCCACGTACTATCATAAATAAACAACACTCAAAGCAAAACATGAGCAATAACCATAGGATGATATACCTGCCATACCATATACCTGCTGCTGAAGGTGGATCTGGAACACAATCTCTGTTGTATCCGGGCAAGAAGTGGCAAACTAGCTGCAATCTGTACTGCTCTCATCATAATATGGCTAAGTTACCCCTCTCAACGGGGTCATGCAAAGCTAGGCAAGGAAGAAGGGCCCTGTAATCACTGCTCTGTAGTAGCTCTGGACCATCAAGACACATACTGTCCCCTCTGTAATCTCTGCTCCGGGCAATCTCAATGCAGAAGATGCCCCCTCTAATGCCATCTGATCTCTGATCTGGAAAAAAAAAATGTAGTATGGTCCCTGACCACACAATATGCAGCATGGTAGCTCCAGCTAACATGGATGTGATAACATCTGGCTCCAGCTGGGACAAGTGCTCTAAGGGAGAGAGTGCTTGACAACCTCAGAATCTCTGGTCCACAACATCCCTCTAATCATCATCAAAGTGCATGCATGTACATGCTATCTGCATCATCATGTGTATGTACCTATACCTGTAAAATGCAGACGCTATACCAATCTCTGTAGACCGCTCGTCAGGATATGCAATATATATATAATCTAGCAGAAAAATAAACAAAATGACAATGCTGAAATGGAAAATGACAGAAATGAAATGTACTTTACTAGCTCAACAATGACAGCATTGTAAATTCTATTGTGCCGAATGAAGAAAGTGTTAGAGGGTGAAAAGGTGAAAACCACACTAACAAACAAAAGAAAACAATGCCCAAAAGGAAGATAAGACCAAAAAGAAAAACGGGTTGTCAAACATCAGAAAATCAACTATTTTTCATCTTCAAATCAGATCTGAAATTGCTTTAGTTAGCGCCCCATCCATCACCCAATTTCAGTATGTTGGTTGGATAAGAGTCTTAGATGCTCTAGACACCTCCTCTCTGTTTTCCATTACTTATTTGGGGTTTGGGGGTGTTTGATTTTGAGTCTCGACCATTGCTGGTTGAGTAGGGTCTCCCCCTTGATTAGGCTACTTGCCTTGTCTAAAGTGACAAACACCTTGATCGGAGTGACAACTGTCCCATCCGTGCAGTGGACCTGGTGTTTGCAGGTGTCACCTTCCTAGCTGCCTACCTCTACCGTCTCGGATAGGATACCTTCAGTAGTAGCTAGTGATTGTGTGATAACAGGCCTCATCAGACCACAGTAGCATCTGGGTGCCCTACAAGGGTTTATTACAGGCACCCGAGGTCACTATTAAGGCATCTAAGTTTTTTATTCCAAGCATCGAGCCTTGATTAAGGCTTGAACTCAGCTACTGCACAGAAAATCAGTCAACGACTGCCCTATTTGGTCTACAAATCATTGAATAAATCAATGACAGTCTCAGATCAATCCACGACAGTCTCAGATCAGTCAATAGTAGTCTTCACTTGGTTAGTTGCAACCTCAGTCTTGGTCAAAGCAGCGTCTGTTTAGTTGATTGCAGAAGTTGGGGTTTAGGCAAATTGTTTGATGGCAATAGTCATCATCTACAGGCTGCTTCTTCTCTTGTTAATTGCAGGAGATCAGGGTTTGTATCAGATTGCAGAAGTCATCATCATCTACAACCTGCCATGGTTGATCTTCTTTAAGTTCAAGAGTTTCCCTAGCATGGAAGCACACTTACTCTTTATAGTTCCATGTCTATATGTGTATAGAGAATGGCACCATGTGATGAAAAGATGGAGATGTCAACACCTACAACTAGCCTAGGGCTTAATGATCAGCCCTTGATGTAATATTCAGATCTATCAAGCTACAGTTCTGATCTAAGTCATGCTACAGGATGGTACTATGTAATGAAGAGATAGAGGTGCTAGCTTTTACAGCTAGCCTAAGGCTTGGTGTTAACAACATTTAGCATGACAATGCCAATGTCATTTGTGCCTATTACAGTGCTTCTGTGACTAGTACTATTGAGTGCTAGAGTTGATGCTATAGCTTCATACCCTACATGAAAAGATAATACTTGGTCTCTCTGTTTATGTATACCCTCATGTGTTAAGGGTTTGATGCTTATTGTCATTTGATGTATACTTGTTCTTCTTGAATCTATCATAAGAAGGTTGCTGGGTTTTTACCCCTCTGAAGGAAAGAGGGTTTTCCCAGGGTAAATCATGGTGTCTACTGTGCATAATTATTGTGATATGATGTGTTTACTTGCTGCCCTATTTTATTTATTTTTGATACACATTAATGTCATATTGCTCATAAGGAATTTAATGTGGTCGATACTTTCATGTGTATTGACAAAAGAAAATTTTAAATTTACACTAATAATTACCAGTTTATGAAAGTAACCAAAAATTCAACAGTTTGCACCTTGGCATATGCTATCCTATGCCTCTACTCTCTTAGTAGTATTCCTGTCTTGATACTAATTTGTTAGCCTTTGTAATTCATTTTGTTGCTCATGTTAGGTTTGTTTCTTTCTTAACCCTTGAGCACTTCTCTGCCTTTCATGGATGGTACCGAGTGTAGACTTGATGATGCTAATTACGATGCCTAACTTGGTAGGCACGTCAAGTCAGGAACACAACAGAGGTAGCGAATGTGCAGAAACGACCTAGAGACCTCTTGTATGAAGCTTAAAGCACTCGACCACTCAAGCTAGCTCACTAGGGTACGTTAGGTCTAGATTGCATAGATATGCTTCATGATGATGTTACTCTAAAAAAATGTGTTTGTATCATCATTATGTTTATGCCACTTCTCTTGTAGATGCTAGTAACATGGGTTAATTTAGAATTTTCTTAAATAAACTGATATTTTTAGACATCATGACTCTAGGGCACATTGTCTTTGTTGGTTAACCCTTGCAATGAATGTTGAAAGGGTCGTGCTGTTCATAACAACCGCACTAGTTATAATTTGACCCAGATGTTGTTGTATGCTTAGGCAATTGCACTGTCATTTTGGTTTTATTTGGAGTCTTTCCTTCTACCCACATTTACTTGCTTCATGTTGCTAAACGTATTTCGTGTTATCTTTTATTGTGGCTCTTAGAATTTCATGGGCTTTGTTTGACAATTAAATGTGGGTTGTCAAATCCTTTTGACTTTGTTTAACACTTACACAAATTATTTTATAAGGTTTATATCCTTGTGAAATTAACAGAGTACAAAGTTGCCTTTAACATCTTCTATGCCTTCTCTGTCTCTTGGCAAATCCATCTTCATGCACAACCTCCAAGACAAACCTTGACAATCTTGGAACTACATTCATAAGCTTGGGATTTTGAAGCTTTGATACCATATAAAGATTTTGTAAATGCATATAATCCTAGTAAACATGATAAATGGAGAGAATATAAAATGCCAAATATTGTTTATAATTTTTATAAATATTACACCATTGGGCTAGCTTGAGGTAGGCTACCTAGTATTGAAAACCAATGTTGCAAACATTGTTTGTGTGATATTTTGTCATATCCATGCCTCCTCGATAAATTACCTTTGAAAGATAGTGGAATTTGCAAAAAGCATGACATTGTGATGTAAAGAGAAAATCATGAAATTTCTGAAAAATTGCTTTATGATAGGAAAAAATCACAGAGGCCACAAAATAAGGTTGAAATTGGATTTTTTTGGGCTTGTTGTCAATTGATCTTGCACTTGAACTCCAAAGTTCAAAGAGTGAGTGCAAGCCAAAGGGTGACTCAAGAGACTTGTCACTGTCATCTCAATAAGTCCTCCTCAGTTAAGACTAGCTCTCCTTCGGTACAAGGGGTTGTCCCTAGAACAAGATTACGAAGACATAGACCATATAGGCTCAAGCAACCTTATCTAGTTCACAAGATAAGTTCTTCAAGTGAAGCAGTCTTTCTCTAAGGTGTACACATGTCAAGAGATCAATCCTCACGTGGTGTGCCTTTCAAGTATGGGTTCCAAGTGTCAAGTGCTCCTCATGACAAGGCTCCATGCTCTCCAAGACAAGCATCCAATGCTTCAACACTTCTTCTCAACCTCGGTGTCCTAGTTCCACAACCAACCCTGTTATCAACTATTTTGTACAATAGCTGATTTTCTTGTGAGCAACCAGTTTATTGAACATGATTCATGTTCATCATCAGTAGTCGGGGGTTCAGAAATCATTTTCAGGGCATTTTTGCTCCATTTGTAATAACTGCATGTTCATACCCCCATGGGGAAAATGTAAAAAGTTGGTCTAAACGGGATCCTTTTATAAAAGACTTGGCTATCCATAGGTTTAGCCATTTGGGGGATACTCTAGAGTGTTTTTTTCCTTAGGAATTATGCGCTACTCACCAGTGGTGTATAATCCCTGAGTTTTTCACTCAAACCTCCAAAGCTGGAGTATATCCCATGGTGGTCAAAACCTAAGGTGGTTATTAGAGTCTTGTATCTAGGATTTTTTACGTGTTAGCCATCTCGATTGAGTCGTATGAACATGCACTAGGTCCCCTAGAAGTTTTGTTTGATTTTGGCAAAATTAAATTTTTCCGTAATTTAGATCATTTTTTAATGGTTTACATGGATTTTTTCTAGAGGTGATAAAAACCTCATCTGAAGGCGGAATTGGGTGTAGGGAGGCTCGTTTTGACGCTAAGAGCATCCTCTTCACCTTGGCACCTTCTTTCTTTAGTTTCCGGGTAGTTACGTCATCCCAGGAGCAGTTTTGGCTAAAAATGCATCATTTTGGCATTTAATTGCCAGAAAAAACACAAATTGCACTAAGTCCAAAAATCCAAATAATTCAAAAATGATTATTTTAAAGTTTGGAAAAGGTTGAGGATGATTTAAATGGGTGTACGATCACATTGCGTGATAAGTCATATAATTTCAAAAGTCAAAATTTCAAAATTGGATTAAATCTTCATGTGGGCCTCCCTCTTCACGTGAGCATCCATTTGCATGGGTGGAGCAATTGAAGGCTCCAATCATCAATGTGGTGGGCTACCACATATAATATTAATATCACATGTTTCCCAACCTTGGTTAAATCGTTTTAATGTTTCAAATGAGCATAACCGTGGATCCCACCCTCACGTGGACAGTCTTCACGCACAGATTTACGGTTTAGACATGTGGCAATGGATAAATGGGTTGTTAAGTATGCATTTATGAAAAGTTGGGTGCTTTCCTCAATCTATGCAACCATTGGGGCTTGGCTCCTTTCATTCACGAGTTAGCATTCATTACAAGGCTCCAAGCCTCACCATCCAAGGATTCACGCTATCTCCATGGAGCTCACGTCAACCTTACTTGGCATTTTCTTATTGGAGGGGTGTACATTACTATGTGGTGGTGATGCTTCCAATGTTGAGATGGGCGGTGCCTTGCCAAGGTGGAGGCCACTTCCCCATCCACATCATCTTGCAACTTGAGTTTATTGGAGTTCCAACACTCCAAGCATGTGTTGACATGAGTTTTGATTGGTTTTTGATGGCAATTCGAATTATGTCGAGAGATTGGCTTTTCTTATGCCAATTCGAAGTAGGCTAGTGCTCTAGTTTTGTTATATAAGAGAGGTATTCCTCCTCTGTTCTTCATGGAGATTTTGGGCAAGAGAACTCTGCCAAAATATTGTAAAGTACTGTTTGTTTAAGTTTGGAATAAAAGTGACTTTGGAGGTCTATGCATGAGTTATTAGCATTGTGAATTCATCTTGTGGGAGGTGATATTTCTCTAACCCTCACTCTTTCTTTATGCAAGTGTATTTTGTCATTGCTAGCTTAGGAAGGCTATCAATCTAGCACGCAAGGTTAGCAATTTATCGTCTTTAATTTGGTTATCTATGCAAGATCTTTGATTATCTAAAGCGGACAGGACGTAGTCACTTATAGTAATGTCTTTTGGATCTTCATTTGATTTAACATTCTAGTATTTGATATCACTTGCATCTTGAAGTTTGTGGCTTTTCAGGGATCACCAAAGGTGGAGAAAGGTGCGAGCTCGGTTGCATCTATCCTCTCTTCACAAAACAAGAGCTCTTTTCATCTAATGCTTTCATTGTGCAGGATTTACAAGGCCTTTCTACTTCCAAAAGAAGAAACATAGCCACAAAGGGCTTGCTTGCCTCATCCATCAAACAAACTATTTCAAAATTTTCTCTTGGTTACATTGGTTACTACAAGTGGATCTCCAATTTTCAAGGTTCTATTCTATTTTTTTTCCACCTTTTTTTGTAAAAGTTATCAAGTCACTAAAATTTATATTTCAAGCTTGCCTGGCTTCTACTAAGTTAGATCTAGGCTTTCTAGCCTTAGATCTACTTTTTCAAAGCTAGATCCATCTTTTTAAAGGCTCATATTTAAAGATCTGGTTTCATTTTCCAAAGTTGTAAATTCATCTTCTTTTTTGCCTTGGGAAACGTGCACTATTTTTCTCGGAAAATGTGCATATTTTCCACTTTTTGTTTGTTGGTTTTTTTTTTCCTGTGTTTTAAGGCATTTTTTCAATTTTGGAATTTTTTGAAAAATATTAAAAAATTTGAAAAAATTTCGAAAAAATCAATTTTTTTCATTTTTCTAGTGTTTTTCTCGAAAAGCGTGCCATTTTAGGCTTGTTGTTTTTTGACTAATCGTTGCAATTTTCTGCTAATTTTCAATTCTGGAAATTAGCTTGAAAATTTAAAAATTTTCAAAAAATTTTCAATTTATTTTTTTTATTTTTTGATTTTTTCTCGAAAAGCATGTCATTTTGTACTTGCTTATTTTTTACCGATTTTCTGCAATTTTCCAGATTCTTGAAATTAGCCTAAAATGTTAAAAAATCTTTAAATTTTGTTTCCCCAAAAGTCTCAAGCTATTTCGTTAAAAAATGTGCTTTTTACATCATAAACGGTGAGCTTGTCTTGCCTCTCCCAAGGTTTGATTTTAGTTTCAAATTTGTTTTATTTTGACTAATGCTAATGGGTATTTGAGTTCACTATTGTGATAGTTATTTTGAGAAAGAGAAACTCAAGAATTTTTGAAGCAAGTAGAAGAGAAAAAGTTCTAAACCAAGAAGATTATCAAGAAACCAAGAGGATGATCCAAACCGAGAAATCATTACTTATCCTTTGTAATAGCTCTTAAGAGCTTGTTTCAAATTTTTCAAAATTTATTTATCTGAAAGTCCTTTCAAGGGTTAAATTCCCAAGGCACTTGTACTTGATTAATAAAAAGGCTAGGTGGGATAAGGCCTCCCACACTTTGTTTCTCCTTCCCCATTTGGGGAAGACTGTTTCATGCATGCTTTAGTTAGACTTGTACAAATTTCCTGGATTAAATTTCATTTTTTGTACTTAGAATAATTTCCATTTCCAAGTCTTGACTTGAGTTAGCAACTTTGGTATTTCATCCCAAAGGCCACATTGTTTTGTGGTAGCTTCTCTATCCCCATTAGACTCCTTGTTAAAGTTCAGCTAGCTGGAAGGTCTCAAGGACTAGTGGTTCTAGTGGTCACCTTGTTCCAAGGTTGATCCTACCTTGTTTGTTTATTTCTTGGTTAGTTACTCAATTTGGCCTTGATTCTTCTCTCTCATTTTGTTTTTCCTTTCATTACTTGTTTACTTTGGAAAACGTGTTTTTTCTTTACATACAAACTGTCTCTATTTTAATAAAGAACAAAGCCTCTTGAATTTGCAATAATCCAAGTCAAGAGCACTCTCTGTCGGAGAGCATAGTAAAATTGCATTTTTCCTTGCATTAGGCATATAGAATAGCTAAGTCTCTTGAACCTTGTCATAAGACAAAGTCAAGAGCGCTCTCTATCGGAGGGTTGAATATTGTGCTCTAATAATAAAAACTTCCAACTCACACCCCGGTAATAATTTATCTTGGTTGCTATTCAACACCCATATGCTCTGCCAACCTGAAAAGGTTGGGCTATTTCTCAGAAAGGTGTTGGATTTGATAATTTTCGATAACATAATAAAATCTTCACCCCCACAACCAACGAACCGGCATTGCCTTTTTCGAGACACATTCAGGTAGTGGGCAAAGTTCCTAAACCTGGTGGGGCCGGAAATTACCGTTGTCTAGACATCAGAGTGGTTAATTCTTTAGACACCTACTCTTTGAAATCTGGGCGGTCCGTCTTACCATCAGAAGGGGAAGCCACTGAAAGTATACCTTTCCGGTCTTTTGATTACCTTGTTGTTCTCAACCTAATAATCAAGACCATTAAAACTTTTAATTTACCAAGATAATCTGCACAACGATCTCACGAACAGCTACTATTGAGACTTGCATTTCAACATCCCCAAGCACTACACTTGTTTGACTCCATTTTGGCATTGGTTAATTTATATTTATTAAGTTGGGCCATGTTATCACATATATAGTAGCCGGGCTACCACACATTATTTTTCAGATTCCAGAGCACTCTTCAGCCAATTCCTTTACATTGAGATGATGAGATGAGCATCTATCTATGGATCACTATCAGATTTTAGACAGCGTATGTATTCCCCATGCCATGACTGAGTCTCAGGACACTCAGAGAGATGACCGATGTAGCCATTATACCATTTATGCAGAGCAGTCAGTAGTGCCTAGAGTTACAGTAGCAGTTTCAGAGGACAGATGATGGTTCAGAGGATGATCATTCAAGTATATTACTCAGCAGGTATATCATGGTGTTATGGTTATGTTGCTTTTATATTCATTCTTATGGCATGTCTTAGCACTTAGTGTCATGATCTGGCGATCATATAGATATGTGGACCTGGTTGATCTTATTATATATATTCTACTGTCCTTACCCAGACTTAGAAGTTCACTACGCATACTCATTGGTTTTACTCTCCCTAGGGAGAATAGAGGTGATCATTCCACCATACCTTGGCTTGCTAGTGTTGGCTCCATTATTCATTGTCTTCGTCCATCCATTACCTACCTTTTAGTGTATCACCATGACTTACTAATTGACTAGTGGCATGGAGGATCTTTTCCCCACTATAGCCTCTGTATTGGATGAGCTTCCCTATTTATTGTGTCTTGGCTCTGAGTTGGTGACAAAACCTACACTTGGTGAGTTGGATTGTAACCCTAAATCATTCTGGTCGGTTGTCCCGATGTTTGACATTGGCTTGAACTCCCCCCAGTCACTTGAGATGTTGTTGGCTAAAACTAAAAGCTCATGTACTACTTATGGAAACTTATAAATTCGCCCATGGAAACTAAAAAAGGGCAAGAGCGATGAACTACTAAAAAAATAGTCCTCGAAGAGTATAAAAGAAAGGTCCAAAAGGCAATGATTCTTAAAAGCTATATCTAAACAATTGCTGACCTTATGTATGTATAAAAAAACATGCCCTGGATGCAAGCTGCAACTAGTTGTGCTTATCAGCACACCTGAGATCCGAAGGGTTATGTAGGCCAAAAAGGCCATGAAATGAAATTGAATGATCCTAATGAACCTGGATCAACTTGATGTAGACATGATGCCTAAGTTGAATAAGCACTTTCTAAACAACTTATCCATTTGTGAGACACCGCCATTCCCTGTGTTGTTGCTCATTCGGTATATACTATGGTGTGTTTTCCCTTTCCCATATCCAACGTGTCACAATGTTAAGTCAGTCAGTCATCCTTTAGCCTCGCCATTTTATTTTAGCCCTCACCCTTCACTAGCAAATTGATCACAACTATGAAGTGAGTATGGTTCTGAAAGTCTAGTCTGAGTCATATAAATAATTAATGACAATATATATTTGGATTTAGATCGCCAGTAATGATTACTTTGTGTTATAATTGCTATTTGAATGAGTTGTAGAGCATGCATTAACCTTTGACACTTTGCAGCAGCTTTTGATGGTAGTCTGAGTTATATTTGGTCAATATTGACCTGGTAAAACCTAGTTTGACCAAGGTTAATCACAGGACATGAGATTATTGGACCTTATGATGACACAGGTAGATGATATATGGTCTATGTGCATGTACATGATGGTTCTATGTATCAGATATAGGTTTATGATGATGATCTATGGTTTTCAGCATTATTTGATCATTTACAGATTATTATTATTCCACCTGTTCCGGTATATTGGATATATTATATGATCATGCAGAGATCTATATGGTGTATGAGTAGACATCTTGGATAGTTTTGGACCTTCTGAGTCCAATGAGACAGTCGATTTTCAGTTTCAGGCAGTTACAGTGATGATTTAGCCTCAGTAGGCAGTCCTAGTGCAGTTTTGGTCTGTCAGAGACCCTGTCATAGCAGAGATGATTTTTATTTGGTTCACCTAGGGCGCTAATGATGGAAGGGGTGGTCCAGCCACTTGTTTTTACCATATTACCCCCCTTCCGGACACACTGGTGCCCTCACCTTGACAGCGTAGGCACTCCAGGAGGCAGTTTGGGGCAGGTACATGCTTCTCGAGGCAGTTTTGGATTGGTATAAATGGCTACAGAGGAATTCGATTTGGGTTACTGAGGCAAAGTTTTGGCATGGGATGATCAATGATGATGAGTGGGATGTCTTCCGTACCTTCTCTAGCAGTTTGAGCTTCATCGGGGCCCACATCCATCACTTATGGCACTTTATGATGATTTCTGAGGTCTTTTGAGGCCTACGATTTGTCCATAGAGGCACAATTTGGTATATTGATGACTATTTTATTATTATTGTGCTATGGGGATTGACCAAGGGTGGCTGAAATTACCCCTTGGACCCACCATAAGCTTATTGTTATATTTTGTTATCATGATTTGGTGGGATCCCCTCTCTTAGGGCGATTTTGTCCACTTATGGTTATATTTTATGGTTGATCCATGTATTTTATTGTTGAGCTCATCTCAACCATTGATTAGATATTTTGATCTTTTAATCTTATCCACTCATGTAAAAAGTGGTTAGGATTATGGTCTCTCTCCATCTTATTTAAGGAGAGAGCCTCTCATTGTAAAATGATCTAGAGATTTTTGGCTCTTGGCTTTTGAAATAAAAATTTCTATCTTTTGGAGTACATGCTTGGGTTGGAGTGGATGTTGGTTGCTTTGATTGTAAATGCTTTTGTCCATTGCATTGGAGGATCTATTGTAGCTATCTTGCATATTTGCCATATCTTTTTATAGGTGGAGAAGACTTCTTCAACAAGTGCGAATTGGTGGGGAGGCTTGCCCTTCAAGCTTGGAGGAGGACGTTTTGGGTTAAACAGGGAGTGGTTTTGTCTTTGCACCAACTATTCTGTGCTTATCTCTTTCTTGCTTGTATCTACCTTCAACATGTTAAACTGATTGATGCTTTGCTCCTTGGTTTTGACAGGTTAGAGGGACACATATGTGGCTTGGAAAAATCGATTTGGCAAGAGGGTTTAAAAAATTCTCCATTTGATCTTTGGAAAAAGTAATCCTCATCTCAACCAGCATTCATCTCTTCATCCAGGTATGCTCCAAAGGTATGATCTTCTTCTTCTTTGAATCATCCATAATTTCTAGATCATAAAAGCCCTAATTAATCAAAACCCTCATTTTGGTTTTTCTTAGATCTACTTAGATCTAGCCTTGCTTTTGAAGAGATATTAAAAATCGACCTCTATAGCATCCACCCCTAGTTGGATCTATAGTTTGGTGGTGATTGGGTTAAAATTGACACACTTTTCAAGGCAATATAGCCCTCTTGAGGCAAATCACACTTCCTTGGGAGAGGCTTGTTTGGTTAGATCTAGCATATGGGTAGGTGAGATCCCACTTGATTTGCAATCTACATATTTGATAACCTACCCCTAGACTCTTAGTTTGGTGATTTCTACCTTGTGGGCATCATTCCACATTTTAAGGGATTAAAACCCCCTTTTGAACTACTTGGCATCTTAAAACTATGATCTAGTAAGATCTAACCCTTGGATTGACTTGATTTTCTAGATCCACATAGATCATTCCCTAAGCTACTTGGATCTACAATTTGGTGGCCATTGGACTTGATTTGACACACGTTATCCACCTTTTAGCCCTCTTTGAGCAAGGTCGCACTTCCTTGGGTCACTGAGTTTTCCCACTTTAAGGACATGGGTAGTTGAGATTTTTGTGGATTTGGAAAGAGCATAATTTGAAACCTACATCTAGTGTGTCATTTTGTGACGATCTGCCTTGGGGGTAGCATTCCTTGTTTCAAGGGATTGTAGTCCACTTAGGGTCATATCATGAAACATTAGATCTAGAAAAATCCAACCATTATATCTCAATTAGCCCACTTGATTTGCCTATTAGGTTTCCTGATCTACACTTTGACATATCATTTGACTCCATTAACCCATCCAACAAGGCACTAGTCCTCCTTAGGCAAGTCGCACTCCTTGGGAATTGTGTCAGATCTTAGATCCCATATGTGGGTATTCCTAATTTCAACTTAGATCCATAGATCTACTCATTACATATCCACTAGTACCAATTGCATCCCTTAATTTCACCTTGTGGGTCCCATTTGAATCATTCACATATCTCAAGAAAGTAGGTCCCACTTGTGTAACACATGGTACTTTATCTTGTCATTATAACTAATCATGTGGCCTAAATCATATATTGGTTTTAACACTAATCATCTCTCAAACCACCATCAACCATACTTTAACTTCTAGGTCCACTTAACCTTGCATCGGTTTCCGTAACGCATTATTTACTTATCCCTAGGAACCTTTGTTTGGGTCCAATCATCTTTGATTGGTAATAGGGTCTCCCCCTAGGTCTTGATTCATCCAGATCTAAAGTGAAGAGTGCCTCGGTTGACGTGACTCCCACCTTGCATTGAGAATCGTGGCATCTCTTAGGTCACCTCTTTAGTTGTCCATCTCCTCTACCGTCCCGGATGGGATACCACTAGGGGCAACTACAAGTTGTGTGATAACAAGCCATTTGACCATTGGATTTTATATTTCATATATGTGGATGCTTCTTATTTCCACAAAGTCTTCATATATTGTTTCGCAACGTGGATTGCATTTTACCTTGTGTTTCATTTAAAGTGAATTTGTGATCTTTCATCCTTAAAAAACTCCTAAACAACATCCATCCGCATCACCATACACCAAAAACATTAAAACACATTGTGCCATAGTAAACTCTTTGTAGGGACTACCCCCCTTGGTTTCGTTAGGAGTTAGCCTAAACGGAGGAGCTGGGATTCAGGTGATAGTACCTGGCTCATTGCTTGCCCCCAAGGCCACACTTTCCCCACTTTTAGTGAGGGAACAACTTTCGAAAGATTTCTGCTACTGGTGTGCATCTCGGAGGACAACAAACCCCAAGTAATGTGCCCTCAACTCAAGCGTCCTCAATTCAAGCGCTCAATAGGTCCAAAATCCCAATGCTTGTAAGGCCAAGCACCCTTCCTCCTAGTGCCTATAGCTCATCCTCCAAGGTAGGTCCACCTTCCATGCAAGCAACCATCTTCCCAACATGTGCGCTATTTAGAAGATAGCAATGCCGCATAGGATAACTACCTCCTCGAGAAGTGTACAACTTCTAGCACCAAGTCCAATATCAAGCAATCACCTATAGAAAGCTCTCCAACTGTCATCAACCAAAAGGCTTAAGATACAACTAAGGGGTTAGGGTTTCACCATGCACCTTGCATCACATGAAATCTCCCTTAACATAGTGCAAACACTTTTGGAGCAATCAAGGAAATTATTTTCACCAACACCAGTGTTCTCCCTTTGAATCTCAGTTGGGCCTGCCTTTCGCAAATCTGAATCTGCTACAGTCTTGGAATCAATCATGGATCCCACCAAAGGTTCTTTAACAAACCAAAATACTTTCACCACATCTCGAACTTCCAAAGAACACCGACCTGCTGTGAATCTGAAGGAACATAACCTTAGATCATTAGCAACTTTTCAAACTCCATCATTCCTGAAGTAAAATTCATGGGCCAAATTCATCTCACACCACATCATAAGCTTCCAAACTGTTGGTGCATGTAAACACAGGGCCTCCATAAATCTACATACATTGGTATCTTTCGCATCAAAACCTTTGACAATTGAAGCAAAACTGTCAACAAGGTCAACTCCCTCTTTTTGAGAAAATCCGACAACCTTGTCTTGGTACTCCTCCATACTCTCATCAACTGCAAGCTTGGAACCAATCACGGATTCCACATTAGTTTTAAAGCTATCTCCAGGGCACCCCACCATATGGCATACACGCTTTGCGTGTGCCTCTCAGAACTAGAAGGTTCACACAATATTCTGCTGTCATGTACAAGTGCCATAGGATCAATTAGTAATGTGTATAGGCCAACATCTTGCACACCTCTAGCCAAAGACCTTGGACTTGCTAGTCTAAAATCACTGATAGTGGAGGACATGATTACACAACTTGGTGATGAGGGAGTAAGTGGAAGGCAGAAAAGAGGAGGTAAGCAAGGTTACAACGTGACTATTTCACTTTATTGTCAGTTGTTTAAACTCTTTTGAACCTTGGTTTGATGAAAATGAAAGATGCAAAGATGGGTGGAAGAAATAACACCTAGAGATTGAAGAAAAGGTTCTCTTACATCATATCTAGATGTTACCAGTGTAGTTCCAGCCATTGCAATATCATTTGGCTGGTGGATTTGTAGGTTGGTTGCAAAGAGTGGCTTGCTTGAAAATCAACGACAAGGTTTGTAGGTTCTAGGTGAGAAGGATCTTGAACACACATCTATATGTTTAAAGGCAGGCCCCAAAATTGATATACTCTGCTACCTAGAGGTGTGGAAAAGGGTTGCTGGAGTACAGATCAACTTTTGCATCTGTGGTAGATTTTCAGCCAACATTTTCTCTAATCTGGATAATTTGTCAATGGTTAGACAGGTGGTTCATGACTTGGCATTTCCTGCATTGACCAAGTTTGATACATGTCACATAGTCAACTTGATCTTACCCTGTGGCAGCATCGAAAGCTGTTTTCTGAAATGCAGTTGAAGGTGCATACGGTACATACAAAAGACGTTAGAAATTGAGGTTATGGACAACAAACTGTAGAATTTCTGGCAAGTTGATATTCATTATCATCACATTCTGTGGGTGATCGAGAGTGAGATCTTGAGATACATCACTGCACAATTTAGGGGCAGGCTGTAGACATCTTTTCCCATGTGCTTGGTCCAAGTAAGTTTGTAATTTCTTGGCATAAGCGCTTTGTATCTGATGTCACCGTTGAGGGAGGGTGACAAAACTAATGTACTGTAATGGTCATATTATTGTATATTATTAAATATTTGTAATAGGTGTTAGCATTAGACAATACAGGTTCACATCACTTTTATTGGCCTAATTCAATGCTAGTAAGTTGTATGGTTGATCATCACCCTCAGAGACTATAATGATGTACATCTTTACATTATCGAGTAATATAATTTTCCTTTTTTCCTCTGCAACCTCTTGTATATGCTCAGCATGTTGAAATCTTTTATATGCAACGCGAAAAGCACAATAACAATATTACTTCTAGAAGGGATTATCCTTGTTCAGGAAATTATTCATTATCCTTGTTCAGGAAATTATTCATTGCTTGAAATATTCAAGAAATAAAGGTTCAACAGTCTCCATAAATAAAGCTAAGGAGTTAATTCCCAAATATTAGGTAGAGTTGGGCTCCCATTTGATGCACCATTGTTGTTTTTGCTTTTTATCATGGTTTTATAACCTTTCAAATCTTTCCTGTTCCTTGAGATGAGTGTTTTTGGTGTGATCAACTTATTATTTTATAAACCTTCTTGGTATTTGTTATGGCAGGTTGGTGCAAATGTGCTTATGGCACAAGTTGGCTGTTTTGTTCCATGCGATCAAGCAACAATAAGTATTCGTGATTGTATATTTGCTCGTGTTGGTGCTGGAGATTGCCAAGTGAGTACAATGATTTTGATTTTTTTCTTTGTGTCTATTGCATCTTATATCTGTGCATCTTTTGTTCAATCACTTTAGCTCCAGTAGGAGCATTCAGGAGTATCATTATTTTATTTTACGATAAATAAGTTGTCTTGTTTCCCTATAGGCCATGGATTTCTCAATTTCATGTGTTTTAACCTTTAAGTTCTATTTCCAGTTAATAATAGATATTGATGTTAAAAAATATACATCAGAGCATATTGGGAAGATAAACACATTAAGCTGTCTGAGCTTTAGCTTTTGAAGTTTAACATTTATTTGTGAACAACATGGCTACCTTCTTGGAAATGAGAAGCAAGTTGAAACTTGGCAGTGTTCTTGTGGGTGGATTTTTTTTCTCTTTTTAACAACTTATGGTTTTGTATGTGTCAAGAATTCTGAGTCATCTTTCGACGAGGTATCTGATAATTACATTTTTACTAACTGCTGATGTTGCTTGGTAGCTTTTAGGAATCATTATGTAACTTTCTTCCCATATTTTCACTGCTCTCTTACCACCACTCTTATAAATTTACTTTACAATTTGCTCATGTTGCTAGGTAGCATCTAGGATTAACAAGTGACCTTCTCATTCATATTCATGCTAGAACTATAAATAAGATTTCTCGTTTGGTCCTTCACAAGTTCCCAATGGTCTTAAGTTTGAAAACCCAGGGAGTTCACTTAATTTCACAGGCACTTCATTGAATACTTTTATAAGTTTGTCTGGGGTAGGTCTTCTATGATTAGAGTCTTGAAGTTTTTTGCTCTCTCTGATATTTAATGATACTTCATTTATTGTCTTCTAGTGACTAGTCAAAGAGAACTGGATCACGAGAGTCATGTATCTTGTTGGAAATCTTATCTTCATGATGCTTGACCTGAAAATGTTTCATAATTCACGCTTACCATAAGCTGCTTTTGTTTTTCTACTTGATTTAGAAGATATTTTTAAAAGAAAGGTTTATCGTCCGAGGAGTTACTAGACCTTAAAACTTTCCTCTCCCAAATGTTTGCTAACTCATTAAAATTGGTGATGCAGCTTTTGGCATGGTTCTGTGTTTCATTCTCATTATTTCCAATCCTATTACATGAGAAACTGTCCCAGGTGTTGGTCTGATTCAGTGTCTAAATGAGAGTTCTTTTACGTTCTATTCCAATATGATGTGCCTGTTGTGACATTCATAATTCCTTTACTTTCTTTGCATCCCTCACTTGGTTTAGTTTACTTTACTGGCTTCAACTTTTATGTTTCTTATCTGTGTTGTTTGTTGTCTGTCACTAATTTGTAGACATATTTTTTGACAGCTTCGAGGAGTCTCCACGTTCATGTCAGAAATGTTGGAGACTGCAACAATCTTGAAGGGAGCAACCCATAAATCCCTAATAATAATTGATGAACTAGGACGTGGCACATCAACGTATGATGGATTTGGTAAGATTGATATTGTTGGAAGTATGAGTATTATCAATGTTTTAATTACATTAGGTATAAGCCAGGGCTAGATTCTGGAGAGATAGCTTGGTTTAAATGGGTGCTTCCAGTTAATGTTTCTTTGTTGCTGTTAGTTTGCCATGAAAAATAATAACATGAAAATAATTTTAATGTAATCAAGGTCACCCGGATTCCTAACTTATTATGAGGGATAGTATATTTGTGTAAGTAATAAAGATCGTTATGACATAACTTTATGCTGTAGTCGAAACGTTCTACGAATGGCTCTTTTCTGGCTGCTCAAAATAAGAAGGGAAACTGACATTTTTGGCCTGAAAGCTGGCAAGAATCATTCTGGATTGATGGAGTTGCAGACATCAATCCTTAACATTGCAAAATCAGGGTGCAGTAGGGGTATATGCCAGGATCCTGGGTCAAATTCTGCTTAAAAAAGTCAAAATTGTAAAACGTTTAGCTTTCTTCTAACTTCATAATTAGGTTTGTGTTAATAGTAATAAATTTAAATAAATAAACTACTTGAACCTATGTATAGAAGTGTAACTATCATAATGTATGAAATGCTTCCGGTTTAATTAAAGTTATTATCAGTCTTAACACAAACAAGAGTGTAGAGAGGAATGCACATCAGAATGTGAGAAAATAGATTGATGCATTATTGAGCCATGCAATGTCTCATTACATAGTAGAAGAGAGAGTAGCTGTGTAATGCACGCATACTTAAACTTTTAATGACTACATTAATTAACTCATGATTACATTTCTTTATTATAAAGGCACTAACTAAGACTTTATTATACATCTCTACTGTATACCTAAGTCTTAATTATGACCATTATATCTAACACCCTGCCATAATGGTCATATTACATAAAATTGTTTGTTCCAAAATTAATATTAGGTGACTTTGATCGCAGAGATATGCTCCTCGTAGCACAAAGGGAGATGTTTTCAGCCTGCTCCAAAAAAAAGATGTTTTCAGCATGCTCCAAAATGAGGCCTTCAATCAACAATCAGAGATGAACTGTCTATTGCAAGTTTGATGAAGATCAAGTCACATCACCATGTTTGAGTAATCAGTGCTTCCACCATAGGCATAGAACTTGGTTTGTTCACCGAACTCACTTTTTCCACATCTTGGCAGCTCAACATATTAAAGTTTTGCTTTTGCTTCCCTGAGGAGGCACCTTCTTGCTTTACTGCTTCATCTTCGCCCTCCCTGAGGGTCTTCCTCTCTTCATAAAAATTTCGAGATAAGGCCTATTGTTCTTGTTGCTTATCTTCTCGTTTCTTGAAGCTGTCTCCTACAACCATCAACTTCTCTTCACCATCCACCATTGGAAACAAACGCTATTATTCCACACTCATAGCAATCATCTTTCTTCTCTTTTTTCCAACAATAAAACATGTATTATTACTATAATCAACTTCCAAGAGTGGGCTATGCTTCATAATCCAACTAACAAAAAGTATTTTTTTCTGCGAACCAAGGACATGGTATGTTAACTTTTCATAAACCAGATATGATTGATATTTATTCACTGATTTTTATATCCAGTCTTAATTTTACACATAAAACTGAATATGAAATAGCAATACACTGATTTACGTAACAAATAATGCACTGCGGAAATTCAACATAGGAGATCAACACATTTGACACATTGATATTTACCCTGGAAACCCCAATCCCTTGGAAAACCAACAACAAATTTGTTTTCTTATTGCAGATTTGTTAAACAACACTTACAATTTATAGAGCTCTAGAGACCTTATTGACTCACTCCCACTATGCCCAAACCCTCAGTAATATGACAGACCTTGGCTTGAGTGAATCCCTCACTCCCAAGCCTTTGAGAGACCCCCTCTCTCAGATCTGATCACTCATTGATCCTTGACCAACACGAGATATGACTCACTCCTGCAACTGTGGTATTATATGTTGAGATATTGTAACTTCTAAGAATATTATATTTGTACTTTATTATTCCGGAGATGTTTCATTCCTCCGTGAATATCTTATTGTATATCCGGAGATGTTTATTCCTCCGTCGGAATGTGGTAACTTGGGTTATTAGATTTCCCTAGTGGGGGTTGGCCTTGTATGTGTTATGTGGGTCAAAGGGTTGTTAGACCACCCTAGTGGGGTCGGCCCAGTCAGTTGTAGTGGGGTGTTTAACCCAGTGGTAAAGTTGGGGCCGACCTAGTTAATATAAAGGACAAGTCGGAGATGTGTATAAATAGAGGAGGTGTGTTCCTCATTTGACACACTTCTCTCACTCAGAATGTAGTGCACTTGTGGAGGAGAGGTCTGCTATGATGGAGGAGGAGATCATGTCTTTGGTTTGCATCTTTGTATATTGTTGGCCATCTATATTGAGGAAGCTTTGCTGGGTTTTGTACCCCATGAGGGTTTCCCAGGACAAATCTGTGTCTCTTGCATTTATGCTGTGCTTGTTGTTTCTTCAGTGATCCTGTATATGCTATTATTGTGAAACGGAATGTAATGCTGATATTTTCTGTCCATATTGAATCTTAACATGGTATCAGAGCTAACCTGAAGGAAGGCAATGTATGGCACTTACGACACTTGCTTCTCTTGCGACAATTTGAAGGTTAGGGTTTTATATAGCAAAAACCAGTCATCGTGGAACTTTCGCTATAAATCCATTTTGGCGAAGGTTCAGGATCTAAAAAGTTTACAGGTCGTAGATAACATCTCCAGGTACCTTGTGTCCAAAGGGCACCCTCAGATTCGTTGTACTTTGTGAGTTATGATCAGTACAAGTTAGGGTTTCTGCCTCTTCCAGATCTTAGTCAAAATCAGGTGATCTAGGCAAAAAGGTCATAACTTGGGCTAGGAAGCTCCAAATGAAATTTCGTAAAAAGTGATAGGTAGTACACAGACTGTACTATCTCAGGAAACTTTTTTTAGAGGCCGAAGTTGAACCAGTGACACGTGGCACGCCGTACAAGTTCGCTCTCTTGTTTTATCCCATAAACAGGTCACGTTGCGACACTTGGCATAACTCTCTCTCAAAAAATCCAATTGAGGTTAGTCCTGTCGGGATGGAAAGATGACAGGTCAGGCTACCATAGAAAAAGTTTTCAGACCCTGTGGATCGAAAAGTTCGGAGTTACAGCAGAAACAATCAGGTACATATTTCTGTCAAAACATAATTATTTTTTTGAGCACATTCATTCATGGCTTCCGGAATTTAGGGTTTCAGAGAAAGTTAGAATTTTTGGAATCGGAGTCCACTGCTGAATGCTACTCAGGAAAATCGAAATTTAGAGACCAAGATCGAATTTTTTGGTTGGGTAGAAGATCGGGCTTGATCAAACCCTAGTTCGGGATCTTGATCGGAAAGTTGGAAAATTAGGGCTTCAGCAAAAGTTGGAATTTTTGAAGTCCGTGACCACGGCTGGAAGCTCCTCAGAAAAATAAGAGTTTAGAGCCTTGGATCGAACCTTTTGATTGGGCAGAAGGGTGGGTTTCATCAAACCCTAGTTCGGGATCCTGTCCAGAAGATCCATAAGTTTCGAAGGCAATTTTGAGGGGTCAAATTTTGGAGATTTCAAAATTGAAGTATGCTAGTTTGATCAGCTCAGCAAGACACATCCTTCCATCCATTCAGAAGTGTGAAAGTCAAAGATTGAATTTTTTAGGGTTTCTCTAGCAAACCCTAATCAAGCTCCAGATCCAGTTTCAGGGGGAGTTGAGGCTAAGGCCTTACATAAGAAGACTACAAGAAGTCTTGACAGGTATGTTTTAAGGAGGTTCAGGTATGTCTTGAAATCTGATTCCTGATTAAGTTCATAATATGTTTGTCTTCATATTATTTATTAGTACAATCTTGATTAATGTTAGAATTGTCTTATCACCCTAGTAACAGTATGACTGCATGTGAATGATAGAAGACATTCATTGATTGTACTAATGCACTGTGGTGTTGTATGAGGTTGATGTTGTCTGCTAACAAGATACAGGTACATCACGAAAGACAAATCAAGTTCCATGACCCTGAAATCTTGAATACTAATGTTTATTATCTATGATCATGACTATACATATTCAAGATTATTTAGAGTTATAATGTTTTGATAATGTTTATAATATACTAATGAATGTATGTTTGTGTATGAGATCATGAGGATAACACTAGTGCACACTTGAGCATGCACAGTGGTACAGAATGAATAGAAGTTCAAAAGACATTTAGAAGATCAAGCGAGAGGCAACCACACAAACATAAAAGATAAGTATTTAAGTTGTTATTTGAAATAAGTAAGTGATATTGCTTGTAATAGGTTGTATGCACATTTGTATTCCTAGAATATATCATGCTGAGTGTAAACATTCATAGAGCATTGAACAATATACTACTAATATGCATATGATTGGTAAGTTGGACAAACATTCCATTGTTGCTTGTCTAGAATGAAACCTCTTTGCTGACATGCTGAGAGCTGTGCACACTCTCGATAGTATGTTTTGGTAGAGATGGAAGGCATCTAGATAGCCACTGTATGCATGCAGGATATGGAAAAGTGTTGTGCCAAAGTATTGGTCAAGATAGTAGTTGCATAACTATGTAAATGATATTTGTATGCATAATAGGTTATCATGTCAATATGATTTGATGATTATGAAGTATTACTAATCATGTACTTAATTTTGATTTGTAGGAAAGATCATGAAGAATGATGAACACCGAACAAGTGATAGATGTTCAATAAGAAGATTTACAAATCAAAATATAGAAGGCTCGTGGCTAGAAGATTCTCTTAGAAAGAGGAAGAGAATCATGACGAGATGTTTGATCCAAGTGGCTAGATAAGACCATTATCTTAATGATGTAATTGAAGAAGAAGTGCGAATCAAGGATTCAATTGAAGAAAGCTCTGTATGGGTACCCAGGATCGATAATCAATTGATGAGCTTAATGATCACCATGGGTGATGTGGATCTCAACCTTTGCTACAAGGTCGAATATGGTTTCTATATACAGATGATATGGATGTAAGAAGGAACTCACCACAGAGTTCGAATGATATTGAGGCTCATATCAGTAGACCCATCTGATGAAAGATGGCATGGATAGATATGCAGAAGATCACTCAATGCAGAGTGTGAATGATGTTCAGTCACAGAGGGAGAATTGACAGTTTCTTGACAAGCTTGGGTTTTACCAGAAGTAAAGCTGATCCTAACCTTTACCTTAAGGTTATGGATCATACTATTATTGTATGTAGATGATCTCTTTCTGACAGAGAATGAGAAACAGATCATGGAAAGCAAGAAGAAGCTAGCTACAGAACTCGAGATGAATGATATCGGATTGATAGATTACCTCCTAGGACTAAAAGCATGAAAAGGCTCAGAAGGAATCTTTCTCAACCAAGGAAAGTATGCTGTGAAAATCTTGAGAAGAATTGATTTGTTCGAATGTACAACCATGGCCACTCTCATGGGTTCCGACTTGAAGTTGTTAGCTGATAACTCCTTAGAGTTAGTTGATGTGACTCTGTACAGACATATTATTGGGTCGTTGATGTATTTGACAAATACCAGGCCAGATATATGCCTTGCTGTGAACACCTTGAGTCAGTATATTGTGGAAACTAGATGTGTTCACCTGATAGTTGCAACGCATGTGATGAGGTACCTAAAGGATACGATAGACTTTGATCTATGTTATCTTGGAGATCATGACTTTAGATGGCTACACAGATGTTAATTGGGCAGAAAGTGTATAAGACAGGAAGATCGCATCGAGAGGATGTTATTGTCTGGGATCAGTCATGATATCGTGGTTTAGCAGTAAGCAGTCTAGTGTGGCTCTCAGCACAAGTGGAATATACGTCTGCTTGCTCTGCTAGTTGTGAAGCAGTATGGCTTCAGGATTGTTTGACTTAGAGATAGACCCAACTGTGATCCTATGTGACAAACAGAGTTGTATCAAGATGGCAGAGAATCTAGTGTTCCAAGATAAGTCAAAGCACATAGAGATCTGACATTTCTATATACAAGATATGGTGCAGAAAGGAACTATAAAGTTCGAATTTGTAACAAGTTACTGATGTACAAACCAAACCTCTACCGATCCGATGTACTAACCAAACCTCTACCTCAAGTAAAGTTTTCCGAGACAAACTTAATATAGTTCAGAAGGACCCTCCTCGAAAGGGGGAGTGATGTGATCACTCATGATGAGATTGCCTGCATCGACAGTGAGGTCGATGATAAGGATACCTATATTAGTGATGCCAATAGAGAGGTTGGTGGATGGTCCTTAGACAGGGTCTAAGTTGACAAGAGGATTGCATCATCCTTGAACATATGTTCTAAAAGGATCTGTAGACAGATGTCTCCGAGAAAGAAGAGGGATTGCATCATCCTTGAACATATGTTCTAAAAGGATCCGTAGACATATGTCTTCGAGAATGAAGTCCTTAGTAGACATGTGGGGATTGGATCATCCCTGGACTTCTGTCCTAAAGTGAGTCGTAGACGCATGTCTTCGAGAATGAAGTCCTTGGTGGACATGTGAGGATTGGATCATCCTTGGACTTCAGTCCTAAAGAGAGTCGTAGACGTATGTCTTCGAGAATAAAGTCCTGAATGAACAGGTAAGGGGATTGGATCATCCTCGGACTTAGGTCCTTTGAATTGAGCCGTAGACAAGATGTCTCCGAAAATAAAGTCCTGAATGAATAGGTAAGGGGATTGGATCGTCCTCGGACTTTGGTCCTTTGAATTGAGCCGTAGACAAGATGTCTCCGAAAATAAAGTCCTGAATGAACAGGTAAGGGGATTGGATCGTCCTCGGACTTTGGTCCTTTGAATTGAGCCGTAGACAAGATGTCTCCGAAAATAAAGTCTTGAAGGAACAGGTAAGGGGATTGGATCGTCCTCGGAGTTTGGTCCTTTGAATTGAGCCGTAGATAAGATGTCTCCGAAAATAAAGTCCTGAATGAACAAGTAAGGGGATTGGATCGTCCTCGGAGTTTGGTCCTTTGAATTGAGCCGTAGACAAGATGTCTCCGAAAATAAAGTCCTGAATGAATAGGTAGGGGATTGGATCATCCTCGGACTTTGGTCCTTTGAATTGAGCTGTAGACATGAGGTCTCCGAGAATTGAATGATAGGACTGTATCGTCTTTGGACCTCGGTTCAAAAGGTACATGATAGGACTGGATTGTCCCTGGACCTCGGTTCAAAAGGTACATGATAGGATTGGATCGTCTCTGGACCTCAGTTGAAAAGGTACATGGTAGGACTGGATCGTCCTTGGACCTCGGTTCAAAAGGTACATGACAGGATTGCATCATCCATGGACCTATGTCCTAAAGAGAGTAGGATTGATCATCCTGTAATATGATCGTGTGTGTTGCAGGGTATGCTGCTATTGTGTGGATACTTGTATTGATGATGTGTATACTTGTATTGTGTGGATACTTGTATTGATGATGTGTATACTTGTATTGGTGTGGATACTTGTATTGATGATGTGTATACTTGTATTGGTGTGGATACTAATACTGTTGATCTAGATGACAATGTTGCTGATCGTATTAATCTAGATGACAATGCTGCTGATCGTATTGATCTAGATGACGATGCTGCTGATCGTGTTGATTTAGATGACGATGCTGCTGATTGTGTTGATCTAGATGACGATGATGTTGATCACGTAGATCGAGATGATCCAGATGCTATAGATCGAGATGATCCAGATGCTGTAGATCGTGATGAACCAGATGCTGTAGATCGAGATGATTTGATGATGCTGATCGTGTTGATCTAGATGAAGATGTTGATGATCGTGTGATGACGATGCTGATGATCGTGTGATGACGATGCTGACGATCGTGAGGATTCAGATGTTGATGTTGCTGTAGCTGTTTGAGTGCTGCAGAAGATAAAGACTCAGTACTGAAGATGTTGATGTTCTAGTATTGAAGATGTTCTAGTAACTGGTTGAGTTACTGATGATGTTGAGAAAGCTTCCAATGATTTATAGATGTATCATGTTGATGACTCCTTGCTCCTGCAGATGTTGTTATAATATCCTTCTCGTTAAGGGGGAGTGTTGAGATATTGTAACTTCTAAGAATATTATATTTGTACTTTATTATTCCGGAGATGTTTCATTCTTCCGTGAAGATCTTATTGTATATCCGGAGATGTTTATTTCTCCGTTGGAATGTGGTAACTTGGGTTATTAGACTTCCCTAGTGGGGGTCGGCCCTGTATGTGTTATGTGGGTCAAAGGGTTGTTAGACCACCCTAGTGGGGTCGGCCCAGTCAGTTGTAGTGGGGTGTTTAACCCAGTGGTAAAGTTGGGGTCGACCTAATTAATATAAAGTATAAGTCGGAGATGTGTATAAATAGAGGAGGTGTGTTCCTCATTTGACACACTTCTCTCACTCAGAATGTAGTGCACTTGTGGAGGAGAGGTCTGCTATGATGGAGGAGGAGATCATGTCTTTGGTTTGCATCTTTGTATATTGCTGGCCATCTATATTGAGGAAGCTTTGCTGGGTTTTCTACTCGATGAGGGTTTCCCAGGATAAATCTGTGTCTTTTGCGTTTATGCTATGCTTGTTGTTTCTTCAGTGATCCTGTATATGCTATTATTGTGAAATGGAATGTAATGCTTATATTTTCTAACTTATCATATTGAATCTTAACATTATACAACTCTCCATAGATTCTTTATAACCCTCAACCTCATGCAAAACCATGGGGCCTCCTATCAATACCATGAGCCAATACCACTGGCTCAATACTGATCCTTAGATCTAATCCAATGGATGGGACTTGTTGAGATCACTTTAGATCAACGACTACGACTTAATATTTCATTAAGATCATTTAAGTTACCCTTTTACATTTACATAAGGTGTTATAAAAGTCACCTTTTACAAAGTCTGTCTAGAGAGTCACTTTTCCAAACGACTTCTACATGCTAGACACCCCCATGTAGAAGTACCTGTGTGAGCTACAAAATCTAACACTCCCTCTTAACAAGAAAGGTGCTTTTGAAGAAGCATCCACCTGGATCCATCAAATCCTCTGTTACTGTAGTTGCTCCCTTTGAATTGGAAGACTTCTTGATTGAATCCGCTGCACTCTGATCTGATAATCTGCACTCCTCATCCATTAGTGTCATCTCATACCAAGTAGGCCTATTGACAGAAGCTTCACACTCTCTCTCTCTCTGTTGTTGATACTGATTCATGATCCAAGATCTCGTTGGATTCCACTACAGGCTATCCTAGCAACCTATACAATGCACCCTCCTTGATGCCAAGCCTCACCATTGCATCTTGGGTACCTGCTTCCTCTAAAAGTATGAGGACTTGTCCATCTTGGAACAATCTCACGTTCTCCAAGGTTGATATTGAGAGCAGACTAACACTCAACCCTAGAACAAACATCTCTACCACCTTGAAAGATTGTCTTGACTCTAACTGGAATCTCACACAACCAACCCCTTCACTGCATGCATGGTACTAGTCCCACAACCCACATGGTAGTCTGAGTCTATCTCTGAAACACTAAGAAACACCGGCCTCATTCTCATCATATGGCTAGATGCATCACTCCTACCTCTACCTAAGGTTGATTTACAATTGCTTGAGCGCTGCCCTGGGATGCTCGCAGCCTTTCTGGGCAAATTTGCCCCTGCCTGGAGCTGCCCGGTTGCTTCTGCAGTTGCCTAGAGATTTTCTTGCCCCTCATTGGGGCCTTTTGGTGGTTGATCAAGATTTTTCTGGGCACCTATGCCCTTGCTCGGATTGCCCTGGTGGCTTTGGCGGCATGTTCTCTTGGTCGGTGGCTGATTGCCTCTTTTGGCCCCTTTTCTTCTACCAGTCACATGCTTTTGTTAACATTGACAACTAATCTCTGGCAGTTGAGTTTTCTCGGCATATGCAGCCCTTCCTCCATTGCCTTAAGCTCCACGGTAATGCTCACCTTTCCCTCCGTCATCCACTTCCTCTAGGAAGCTGCCTGTTGTAGCCCTCGGCTCCCACAAGCCTTATATGCGACAACTACTTGCAAGCTTCACGACCTCTCTATCGGTCGTGTCTGTTGGTGGTCGAGCCCACGACTACTTGTTGCTCAGCACCAACCCGTAGCCTCACTTGCTATCCGTGACCATCGTGTTGCCGAACTCGTGCAGTCTGCAACTTAGATCTTCCCGTGGTTGCTTCAACTCCCAACCCAACAACTCCACACTAGGAGCTGCTTCGGCGTCCAGTTCACGAGCCCGATCCGACTTCTGCCTCAAGCTACAGTGCTCGATCATCGGTTGCTTTGTTGGATTGCAGCTCATTCACATCTGTCAACCTTGCACATTTGTGGCTTTTCACTCTCGATGGCTAGTTGAGCTTCCATCAAGCCTCATGTCCTAGCTACCCACCTTCTCCGTCCAGATCGTGGCTTACTGTCATTGCAGTGTCGACACTCTTACTTCACGTACAACACCTGCTCCGCCTCCTGCTCATGCTCAACTGTTCCGTGCTGCCAACGCTTGGCCCACACTCTGTCAACAACCGTCACCCTGCACTTAGTCTCTATAGTTGCCTATTGAGCCAAATCTAGGCACAATGCAGTTGTACAACTTGTATGGTGTTAGTACCATGGCCATACAATGCCCTTTTTTTTGTAAATCCCTTGTCAAACCACGATTTCCCTCACAGCGAAACCGACTGTTATCACACCATAGTAGCAGGGCTACTATTCTTGTACAGCAGATATCTGCACATTCCAGAGCTTCCTTATTCCAGAGCATGGCTATATATTTTGGATCACTTATGATCAGAGCAGTACATTATTCAGATTTTATGACCTTGTGTCAAGGCTGAGCCTTGAGAGTTCAGATTTGATGACTGATGTGACCACTTATCCCATTACAGTTTCAGTTCAGTGCCTAGAGATATATTGCAGCAGTGTTTCAGATGATGCATGATGATGATTATTATGATGATGTTGTATGATCTATGGATATGTTCTCACTGACTGTGGATTATTATCTTGTTGATTTAGTCATGATCATGGCATGTGCTTGGTATATTATTCCTGATGTGGCAAACTATTTAAAATGAACTGTAAATCTTAAAATGGACAATTGCTTGCACTTTTTAGGTCATTTAACAAAACTTACTGGTATTTTACCTTACATAGACATGGTCTTTCCCCGACACCAGTTGTCTGCTAGTGTAGGCTCCATATTCACTTGCCTCCATCCATACATGACCTTCCTGTTTGACTTTAAACCCTGACATGTATCATTTGACTTTCTGATACTGAGGACTTCCCCATTTTTCTACCTCTGTGTTTGGACCGCATCCCTGTTTATTCAGTGTCTCGGCTCTGAGTTGGTGACAGAACTTGCCTTTGGTGAGTTGGATTGTAGGCCTTGGCTCGAACTCCCCCTAGTCACTTGAGATGTTGTTGGCTAAAACTGAAAGCTCATGTTCTACCTATGGAAACTAAAAATTCGCCCATGGAAACAAAAAAGGGCAAGAGCAGTGAAAAGCTAAAAAAATATACTCCTCGAAGAGTATAAGAAAGGTCCAAAAAGCAATAGTTCTTAAAAGCTATATCTAAACAATTGCTGACCTTGTATAAATATGTGAAAAACATGCCCTGGATGCAAGCTGCAACTAGTTGTGCTTCTCAGCACATCTGAAATCCGAAGGGTTATGTAGGCCAAAAAGGCCATGGAAATAAAATTGAATGATCCTAATGAACCTGGATCAACTTGATGTAGACATGATGCCTAAGTTGAATAAACACTCTCTAAACAACTTATCCATTTGTGAGGCACAGCCATCCCCCGTGTTCTTTTGTCCAGCACAGAGTTTGTAGCTTCCCCCTTCTCCCAGTCCAAAGTATTTTTGAGTTGAGTTAGACAAGTCAAACCCTTGGCTCAACCTTGCTCCTAGCCTTCATCCTTTACTAGCAGTTTGACCATGTCCAATGGGTGAGTTTGTCATTTGAACTATGGTGCAAGTAATTTATTATAACAACGGAATATGTTAACTTAATTAATGCCACTGAATGGAATTTATACTTTGAGCTTAGCTGTGGGAATGATTAGAGAAGCATTGTCTTAGTCTACTGATGTGATTTATCCTTGATTATATATTCTTGGGATCCGTGATGATGTGGACCATGTATGGATGATTATTGATGATGATTTATGGGCCCACATGTTTGAGGATGATATCATATGATGGACATATGATGCAGATGATGTTTGATCCAGTTCAGCAGGTTTATTATTATTTCAGATCAGCAGATTATACATTGTCCATATATGGTGGACCCTACAGCTGGCCCATTAGGGCAACCCAGGGTGTATGAGTACTCATTCCTAGTGGATTTGGGTCTTCTGGATCCATTGAGACACTTATCTTTCAGTTCCGGGCACTTCTGACAGTGATTGATGCAGTTTTACACTTGTTGACCAGATTGGGGGCTGATTTCCCAGCCTGAGCAGCAGGGGCCCCGAGAGGCCAGTTCACCTAGGGCGCTGATGATGGAGGGGGTGGTCCAGCCACTTGTTATTACCATTTACCCCCCCTTCCGGAGAGCCTGGTGGGCTCAGATGGACAGCGCTAGCACCCTAGGAGGCAGTTTTGGCACTTTCACAGTTCCCGAGGCAGTTAAAAAATGGGATAAAGTGGTCACTGAGGAAATCGATTTGGGCAATTGAGGCAAGGTTTTGGCATTTGGTCTTCACAGAGGTCTTCCAGGGTGGCATCACTACCTTCCAGTCAGTTTTCACCATGTGGGTATGCCCAGATTGATCACAGGAGGACATTTACTGCTCAACTGTCATGGATTCTGAGGACAGTTTTGATCATTTACATTATATTGGACATATTTTATTATTTTATTGTGCCTTGGGGATGAGCTAGTAAGGATTGATGCCTCCTAGCCCCACCATGAGCTTATTTTGTCATGTCCTAGTCACCATGAGGTGGATTTTGGTACTTATATTGCTCTAGTGGATGACGTCACCCTCTTATTGTGCCATTTAGTGGGGGCGCTATTGTTATATTGAGTAATCCATGTGATATATTGTTATGGATCATCTTAGCCATTGATTGTATGATGAGATCTTTTAATCTCAACCACTCATTTGATGTAGTATTGTAGAGTGGTATAGGGTTTTGGTCTTTATTATCCTATATAAGGAGGAGACCCCCCATTGTAAAGCTCACCTTTGGAGCTCTGGAATATTGGAATAGAAGATTTTTTGTGGAGCACATCTCTCTTGCATTTTGGATTCTCTTGCATATTGAATATAAAGTATCTCTTCTATGTATCATTGTGGATTTTGGTGTTTTTGCTAACCTTTTGACAGGAAAGTCGAATTGGAGAGAGGAGGGCGACTTTTTGAGGGTTATTGTTGGAGGGATCCACATATTCTCTCTTGGGTTGATCTTGTGACAGGGAGTATCATTATTGTATCTTCGTGACATAGTTGATGCTTTCTATTACATCTTTCTCCCATTTTCATAATCATCTTGCTTGACTTGTTTCTTTGATCTTGTCTTGTAGGAGGAGGACGATTTGGCTATCTTGGAGAAGGGCGATTTGGTTGGAGCACTTGGATCTCACTCTTGAATATAAACATAGGAGAATGCTATCAACTTGCAAGGTGGCCATAAGCAATTGAGGTAAGATCTACAAGGTATGTGCCTCTTTCATCCATTCTATCTCCATTGGTCATAAAACCCTAATTAAATCAAAACCCCAATTTTGGTATTTTTTTAGATCTACTTAGATCCACCCTTGCATTTGAAAAGATATTAAGAACCCACCTCTATAGGATCCACCCCTAGTTGGATCTATAGTTTGGTGGTGATTGGCTAAAAATTGACACATTTTTCAATGCAAAAAGCCTTCTTGAACCTAAATCGATTTTCTTGAGAGAGGCTTGTTGGGTAGGATCTAGCACATGGGTAGGTGAGATCCCACTTGAATTGACATCTATACACTTGATAACCTATACCCATATCCTTACTTTGGTGAAAACTACCTTTTGGACATCTCTCCATGTTTTGAGGGGTTGAACCCCCCCTTTTGATCTTCTTGGTACCTTGAAACTTAGATCTACTAAGATCTACCCATTGGATTTACTTGAAACTTTGAAGGAACATAGATCGGGGTACTAACATCCCGGATCTACATTTTGGTGGCCATTGGACTTGATTGGGTCCACCAAACCCACTTTTTGACCCTCCTTGAGCAAGTCGCACCCCCTTGATTTTCTGAGTTGGTCCACTTCTAGGAAGTGAGTGTTTGAGATTTTCGTGGATTTGGAATGCCCATGCCTTGAAACCTAGGTCTAGACTATCCTTTTGTCCCGATCTACCTTGGGGATTGCATTCCTTGTTTTAAGGAATTGTGGTCCACTTTTGGTCTTCACTCAAAAAACCTAGATCTAGTAAGATCCAACCATTGGATCTCATCCAAACCACTTGACTAGGCTTCTAGGTGTCCCGATCTACACTTTGACATCCTTCTTGACCCCATTAGCCCATCCAACAAGGCACTAGTCCTTCTCCAAGCAAGGCGCACTTCTTGGGATTAGTGTCAAACCCTAGATCTAGCACATGGGTAATCCTAGAACCAACTCTAACTTGTAGATCTAACCTAGATCTAGCCTATAGTACCATCTTCACACTTAACTTCACCTTGTGGGCCCACCTAGAACCATTTCACACTTCCCAAGGCAACAAGACCCACTTGTGTAAACACTTGGTACTATAACTTGTCATCATACCCCATCATGTGGCCTAAACCATACATAGGTTGAAACATTATTAATCTCTTATACCTCCCTCAACCGTACCTTAAACCTTAGGTCCACTTAGCCTTGCATTGGTTTCCGTAACTCATTACTTATCTACCCTTAGAAACCTTGCTTAGGTCCAATCAACTGTGATTGGGGTATAGGGTCTCCCCCTTGGTCTAGTTACACCTTGACCTAAAGCGAAGAGTGCCTCGGTTGACGTGACTCCCATCTTGCATTGGGAACCGTGGCATCTCTTGGGTCACCTCTTTAGTTGCCTGACTCCTCTACCGTCCCGGATGGGATACCTCTAGGGGCAACTACAAGTTGTGTGACAACACCGACCTTGTCATCGACTTTGATACCATGTTAACTTTTCATAAACCAGATCTGATTGATATTTATTCACTGATTTTATACCCAGTCTTAATTTAACACATAAAACTGAACCAGAAATGTTAAAGTTAGTGCAGCTGCGAGATCCATTCTCAGAGAGGATGGTACCCTAGTTAGTTAACTAGGGTTCCTAGTCAAGTTAGCCAGGTAGAGTAAAGAGTAAGTCCCTAGAAGGTACCCTAGGGCCCCTATTTGTCTCCTAGGTTTCTTGGTCGGGGACCAAGAAGGTTGATGCCATGGCAAAGTCCCTAGCATGTGGCTAGGGCCCCTATTTGTCTCTAGGGTATTTTGGTCTGGGACTAAAAGGTTTCTTGGTCATGAGGACCAAGCAGGTCCTGCAGGTTGAGACAGAGACCTCTTGGTCTGGGACCAAGCAGATTCTTGGTCACGAGGACCAAGTAGTTCTAGCAGCGACATACCTGGTCAGTTAATCAGGTGGATCTTGGTCAGTGGACCAAGATGATGATGTGTGATGTCCTTCTCTCCTAGGTCTTCGAGATGGTTGAGCTAGTTGGTCTTCTCAAGGGATTGGCTACCCCTTGATGGAGTCACTAGCAATTGACCTAAGGAGCACTCCGGAGGACCACAAGATCACATCATCCAGTGTGGACCTTCCTTATACAATGATGATGAACTTTCAGGTTGTATGCAACATTTGTACATTTGAGAGAGAGATGATTGGTTGTACCCCACCTTGGTTGCTCATCCTTGGTCTTTACACCTTGTTGTTCTTGGTCTTGTGGTACCTTGTCTTGTTCACTACTTTGACTTGTGGTTAGTAGGGTCTTCTTCCCACCTTGAGTTGTCTTGCTTTGTAATACCTTGATGTTTTGGTCTTATGGGTATTAGGGTTGTTTGCCCACCTTTATGGTACACCCTTTGGTCCAAAGGGTTGTGGGTCATCCTTCTTTTATGATTTGACTTGTACCATGTGTTGGTACTTGTACCCTCACCTAATTAATTATGTGTGGTCACATGACCCTAGTACCCACCTAAGTCACCCTATTTGTATTTTATGTTATTATAAGTGACTTTATTGTTCTTAACATTTAAGTGTTAGTACCCACCTAAGGCATCTTAATTATATTATTATAAGTGGTTTGATGTCTTAATCTCTATGTGTTGGTACCCACCCTAATTTGTGGAACCCTGATAAAAAGATTAAAATCATGATCCTTCTAGAAGTCATTATGGATCTATATATTGAAGCCCATTGTTTCTCATTTATTATGTCCATCATATGATTAAGACATCACATCTCAGCTTTGTCTTTTCTTCTGCTTGACATCAAGGGTTTAGAGTTTATTTGTTGTTGCTTGACAAATTGTTTTGAGGTCGTCTACCTGCTGAAGTCTACTCTTCATCTCAGATCTATTTTGGATAATTATTTAGGGTTGACGTTAAGGTATATCTTGTTGCTGCTACCCTTCAATCTGCTTGTTTAAGGTCTGAATGGGTTCCAATCTGCTTGCTGAAGTTTGACTGAAGCTCGATCTGCATGCTGATGGTTTTGTGAGGTACGATCTGCTGCTATGGTGTTTGATCTGCCTAATAAGGAGTTTGATCTACCAATAGAGGTTTTGTTGAGGCTCGATTTATCTCTTGTGACCTAGCTGTGAGCCTTAGACCTCTGTCTTACCTCAACCATGAGCTTGTGAAGGTCAGATCTGCAAGTCGTGAACTGATTGGGTTTGTCTTAGGCTGGCCACACCCTTCTGACATATTGTTTGACAGAGGCTTGACTCTGTTTAGGAGTATTTTTGCTATCCGTGAACTTATCTCCTGATTTGTGGGCAAGCCGAGGGTTTGTCGAAGTCTGATCTACTATTTGACAACTGTAACCCCTGAAGTCTATTTTGTGGTCAGTTTGTTGTGTTTAATCTGAGATCTGATTTAGTGTTAAGACCTTATTAACTTCTGACCTATAGTTTGATGTATATGCTGAGTCTTACCTTTGACTAAACCTATGTGCTGAGACTTGGATGTGTCTAGATCTATGGTGCTGATACTTATCGGATCTCTTGTGTTAAGACTTTATTGAGTTCATATTTTTGTGACCATTGCTGACCTATATTTGTGCTAGGGGTTGTCTGAATCTGCCACTTTGATATGACTATCATTGACTATTTGTTTGTAGCTCAGCCCATTCATCTCTCTCTCTGGTTTGTACTTACCCTCTTGTAAGGGTCAGCTGGTTCCTAGTGATTGACTGGCCTTTGAGAGGCACAATCCTTTTCTGAAAGTATATTCTTCTGAGTATAAAGATAGGAAGGGTCCCACACTCCAGATAAGTACCCTAGCTTGTTCTTCTTATGAGTTAGAAGTGTTATTATTAATTATTCTACTGCTGTTGATTACATGTTACTGAAGATTACTTTAACACGAGGACCTACTTGGTAGTGTTAAAGATGAAAGAGATGAAAATTATGTTTTAAATTTATACCACTTGATCACTGTGTTTAGATACTGCTGTACTATTATGTTTCAGTATTAATTTGTTTTGCATTAAAGGAATCAATTTTGATTTTTTCTGCATCAAACCCTAACCCTAACCAAAATTTAACAAGAAATAGCAATACACTGACTTATTTAACAAATAATGCACAAGGGAAATTCAACACAGGAAATCAACACATTTGACACATTGAGATTTACCCTGGAAACCTTATTGACTCACTCCCACTATGCCCAAATCCTCAGCAATATGACAAACCCTGGCTTGTGTGAATCCCTCGCTCCCAAGCCTTTGAGAGACTCACTCTCCTAGATATGATCACTCGTTGATCCTTGACCAACACAAGAGATATGACTCACTCTTGCAATTGTGGTACTGTACAAGTCTCTATAGATTCTTTTATAACCCTCAACCTCATGCAAAACCATGGGACATGCTATCAATACCATTGGCTCAATACTGACCCTTACATCTAATCCAATGGATGAGACTTAATCTCTCATTGAGATCACTTAAATCATAGATCAACGACTACGAGTTAATGTCTCATTGAGATCACTTAAATCATAGATCAACGACTACGACTTAATCTCTCATTGAGATCACTTAAATCATAGATCCTTTTACATTTACATAAGTTGTTATAAAAGTCACCTTTTACAAAGTCTGTTTAGAGAGTCATTTTTTCGGAGGACTTCTACATGCTAGACACCCCCATGTAGAAGTACACGTTTGAGCTACAAAATCCAACATGGTAGATATCCCTAAATAACAACATTTTACCTCTCATTTGAAGTTGCGTACTTCCCTTGTCGTCATCTCTATTCTCTTCTCCTTCACTTTAACACAGCAAAATTAGAGTTGGATCCATCCTCATTAAATCAATATACTAATATTTTTGATTAATAAAACGCTGTCATGTGCCTGAATCATTGTACAAATTTGTTTGGTCCCAGTGACTCCTTTATCACTAGCAATAAACACATAAAATTCTTCTTCCTCTTTGCACTTTGCTACATTGACTTGTTTCTTCTTACATTGATCTTTGGAAGAAGGGCCTTGGTTGTGTTTTAGTCCCACAATTAGTTCTTGCAAAATTTGGCCTTTTGTCCTAGCTCGCCACGACAAAAACACTTTATTACCTTTCCTAGGTTTTTGAATAATTGAATCAACACTCTTGCTGCCATCTTCATGCTTGCCTTTCCCTTTGAATTGTGCTTGCAATACTACTTTTGAATCGTCATTCACAGTGTTACTATCCACTGCTTCTTCCACCTATCCTTTTGTAAAAGTTTATTACTCTCAACTACCCAAATGTTAGATCAACATCTCTAGATGTTATGTATAAGGTTTCCATAAAGTTTTCATATGGAGATGAAAGGCCTTTCAATATAATTATTACGGTATCTTCTTTTTTAATCTTTCTATTGATTCCTTTTAATTAATCTACTATGTATGATTTCCAGTAAGTGGTCCTGAAGTGATTCATATTCCTCCATCTTTATTGAAAATAACAATTTCTTTTGAATACAGCTTGACCTTTATTTGACATCTCATGTGTGTTTTTCAAATGTTCTAAAATTGTCATAAGTAGAGAGCTTGATCAACATCACAATGAGTCAATTTATAAGATCAAACTCAACTTGAGTATCCTCATCTATTTTACTTCGCACCTCATTACAGAAGATAATCTTGTCTATCCACAAGTATTAAAAATTTGCAAGCATTCTTTGTTTTCATGTGGTAATTTTTTTTATCAGTACCTTTGATTGCCTTCCAACCTAGGAAATAGGACATGCCCTCAAGGGCCTGCATGTCCGTGTGTGCTGGACATGTGACACACTAAGACACGTGTCAAATGTTAAAGTTAGTGCAACTACAAGACCCATTCTCAAGGAGGATGGTACCCTAGTCAGTTAACTAGGGTTCCTGGTCAATTAACTAGGTAGAGCAAGTCCCTAGAAGGTACCCTAGGGCCCCCAACAGTCTCCTGGGGTTCTTGGTCGGGGACCAAGCAGGTTAATGCCATGGCAAAGTCCCTAGCATGTGGCTAGGGCCCCTATTTGTCTCTAGGGTATTTTGGTCTGGGACCAGATAGGTTCTTGGTCAGGAGGACCAAGTAGATCCTACAGGTTGAGACAAAGACCTCCTGGTTTGGGACCAAGCAGATTCTTGGTCACGAGGACCAAGTAAGTCCTGCAGGTGGTTGATCAACATTCAGTCTGGGACTGAAAGCTCATCCTGGGCTTGTGGACCATTCTCCGGGAGAATGGAGGACTTGGTCAAGGACCAGGGGGTTGATCAACATGATTCACTCTAGGACTAAAGCTCAACCTAGGGTTGAGATCCATTCTTTAAGAATGGAGGATCTTGGTCAGTTAACCAAGATGACGATGTGTGATGCCTTCTTCTCCTAGGTCTTCGACATGGTTGAGCTAGATGGTCTTCCCACCCCTTGATGGAGTCACTAGCATTTGACCTATGGAGCAGTCTGAAGGACCACATGATCACATCATCCAGTGTGGACCTTCCTTATACAATGATGATGAACTTTCAAGTAGTGTATGGAACACTTGTACATTTGAGATAGAGATGATTGGTTGTAACCCCACCTTGGTTGTTCACCCTTGGTCTTCCTGCCTTGTTGTTCTTGGTCTTGAAGGTTTAGTACCTTGTCTTGTTCACCACCTTAACTTGTTTAGAAGGGTTATCCACCCACCTTGAGTTGTTTTTGATTTGTACCACCTTGATGTTTTGGTCTTATGGGTATTAGGGTTGATTGCCCACCTTAGTGGTACACCCTTTGGTCCTAGGGGTTGTGGGTCTTGTATCACTCCTTGTTCTATGATTTGACTTGTACCACTTACCCTCACCTAATTAATTTTATATGTGAGGTGACTTGACCCTAGTACCCCACCTAAACACACTCGAATTATATTTTATGTTTTTATAAGTTGTGATTTGGTGTCTTAACCCTTATTTGTTGGAACCCTAACTAAATAAAAGATTAAAATCATGATCCTTCTAGAAGTCATTATGGATCTATATAATGAAGCCTAACTTCCTCATTCGATATCATCTTATCTTTCACATCTTAGCTCTGATTATTACTGCTTGACGTCAAGGGTTTAAGGTTTATGTCATTGCCTGCCTACCTGCTTATCTAGGCCGCCCACCTGCTGGAGCACAACTCAGATCTGTCTTGATTAAAGGTTGACCCCGAGGTTTATTTGTTGCCAGGGTTTGTTTACAGGTCTGCTGCTGCCATATGTGACAAAATCGTGGGCCCCTAAGGACTGTTTTTGCTGAACCGTGAACCTTGTGAGGAAAGCTGTGACTCTGTGGAGGTCCGAACTGCTAGTAGAGGTAGAGTTGGGGTCCGATCTGGTAGCAGAGGTCATGTTGGGGTCCAATCTGTTTGCTGAAGTCTTGTTGGGGTCCGTGTGACTTAGCCCTGAGCTTTAGAACCCTGATCTGCCTTTGCCATAACTCACTTCTGCTACCCGTCAGCCTATTCTACCATCCGTGACCTTGTTGAGATCTATTCTGCTTGCCGTGAGCTTGATTGTGGAGGTTGTTTGCACTGTGGGTCTGATCTTGTCTGCTAAGTGTATGTTTGTGAAGGTCGTGACCATTGTGGGTATGATCTAGATGTTGAGTACATAACTGTGAAGGGCTTGAGACTTGTTGGTTTGTTCATACCTGTTGAAAGTATACTTTGTGGTAGACGTGAGCCTCTTTGGTTTGACCCTGCTTGCCATAAGCTTGTTAGAAGAAGGCTGTAACCCCTGTAAATTTATCTTGTGTTTGATTTGGGTACTGAGACCTAGCTTGGGTCTGGTTCTATGTGCTGGAACCTTGTTTATGATAAGATCTATGGTACCAAGACTTTGTTGGGTTACTTATATGTGTCGAGTTTTTGGATCAGATCTATTGTATTGAGTCTTGGGACTGTCACTGTGTTTTGATTGCCATTGACTTTCACTGATGCCTTTATGTCTACAACCATTCATCTCTCTCTCTCTTAGGTTTGTACTAACCCTCTAGTAAGGGTTAGCTTGTTCCTATTGATTAATTGGCCTCTGAGAGGCACAACCTGTTTTGAAAGAAGATTCTTCTGAGTATAAAATAGGAAGGGTCCCACACTCTAGGTAAGTGTTCTAACTTATTATGGATTAGACATGTTATAGTTATTCTACCATTGTTGATTGCATGTTACTGGAGATTACTTTAACACGGGGACCTATTTGGTAGTGTTAAAGTTGAAAGAGGTGAAAATTATGTTTTTAAATTATCTTGTTTGTTTACTGCTATACTATTATGCTTCAGTACTAGTTTGTTATACTTAATTTTGCATTAAAGTATACGAAATTTTGATTTCTCTACATCAAACCCTAACCTATCCCAAAATTTAACATCAAACACATGTTTGACATGTGTCCTAAAATAGGAGATGTGTTGAACGTGTGTTTCAACACATGCCGTAGCAGTGTTCCCATGTGTTGGACACCAACACATGGATCACATATTGGAATTTGCACTCTTTGAGGAAGAGTAGGCTTGACCAATCCAAATCAGAGACAATGGTGTATGTGCACGATGCTCCAAGACTTTCTCAGAGAATGCTAATATTTCTTTTGGTGGAAGGTTAGTTATATTGGTCAGATATGAGGCACAATTGCCACTTGTCATGGATAAGCCTCTATATGCATCTAAAGTTCTTGCAAAAGTATTATGGAATTCATTCACGACAACTATGACCCTTGATAATATGTTTGAACAAGATGGACAAAGGAATGAGCAAATTTTTTTTTGTCATTTGTTGATGAATGTAAGGGATGCCATCTTCCTTGTTTGATCATTTTTAAAGCATATGATATTCAATTTTAGTGGGCACAGATGGATTGAAAAGTACAATGTCTACAAGAATCAAATAAACTTCTTATAAGAAGAAGAGGGCATACTTAACACCAATTGAATCTTGGCTTTATAACGAACTGTGTTTGGTCGAGGTGATTTTTTGTATCGATCCACGATATATTGGGAAATATCATGATTTTCTCAAAATTACTGCGATATTATAGTAGGCTTAAAAAGCACGAGATTATTGCTAGCTTGAACAAATCATGATATATCATGGTGTCATCGATAATATCATGATGTTTGCAAGCATTGCATAGATGTCAGAGGGATTGAACTTCACATTTTTTGTTGGAATAAATAATATTTTTCATTAAACAAACAACCTGGTTGCTTATAAACACATTAGTTTCAAATGCTGCAAGAAAAGCCCCTTTACTCTGTGTTACAACATGAACTAGCCGTAAATTTCCTTAAAACCCACTCTTGAGTCACAATAAGCAAGTTTTTATAATTATTTATTATTCAACCCCAAATTAATTACTGTTAACCAGAAATGGATTTCTTCACAAATATTGCAGCGGAAAATAAATATTGAGAGAAATAGAACAAAAATCACATCAATAGAGACACCAATATTTTTGGGTATGAAAACCCCCGAAAAAACCCAAGATGGGAAAACCGGTGCAACAGTCCGAGGAGATATTTTTATTAGCAAGATATAGAACAGTACAATCCAGAAATCGATTTTACCCAACCTGGCAAAATCGTACAACCAAAACTCACAGAGAAACTCCAACAAGATCGTACGGCCCCTGCGTCAGCATGTACGACCCCTGCGTCAACGTGTGCGGCCCCTGCATTAGCGTACAACCTCCTGCGTCACCCGTACGGCCGCCCTGCGGCTTCTACGATCGACCTGTGTCGCTGAGTACGGCCTCTGAGTAAGCTTGTACTGCCGCCCTATACGGCCTCTTCGATTTGCCTATGTCGCCCTGTCAATCTCCACATATAAGTTCTTCAGTCTCACCCTCTACAAAATTCTCCTGCAAACTCTCTTTCTCACTCTTTGGCTGAAAGCTATGAGCAAGAAATCTCTCTCTGACAATGTGTGTGTCAAAGCAACTGTGTGTGTGTCCTCTCCACCAAAACGATCCTCCTTTTAACTCAATGGCCAAGCAAAAACCCTAACTTCCCACTATGGATCAATGGATGAGATCCTCTGGTGAGATCAATGGCCAAGATTAGATTAGCCATCACTTAAATTATTTTCACTTTAACTTTATAAATAGTAACTCCATTAAGTCAATTAATAATTAGATCACATAATGCACTTTTCCTAAGTCTAAACTTTGGATAAAGGCATTAATCCATTTGGCTTCCTGTTTTATGTCTTCCATCATGCAAGGACACATGCAAATGATAGAAGACCTTCCTTGTTGCCACTTTCTAACACTAGCAAGTATAGTTAAAGCCCCAAAGAATCCGTCTAGTCTAACTATAACTCAGAGGTGTTAACCACTGTTACCTCGATAACCACCTCTCTGCACTTTTGGTTGGTTCTTTTCCAACTCGAGGGGGGGCTTCCCTAGATAGGATTGCTAGGCTGTGGCAATCAAGGGACAAGGTGATTTGAAGAGTTAGCCTTAGCAAAACTTGAGGTCTTTCTTTGTAGTATAGGTGATGGGAGGACCATGAAGACTAGTGCCAATCCCCATGGCAAAATGGAGTATCAAGATAATCCCCTCTCTTGGGCCTTGTTTGTATATGTTTGATCGGAACCCTTGCAAAACACATGCCGAATTCCTACCCCAAACAACTGAAGCTTCTTGCAAATTTCACCAAGGAAGGGTAGCCTTTTGCATACACCTTCAACCTATCAATCTAACTCATCCTTAGCCTATGCAAAATTGATGAGTACCCCTCCTATGTATGCCAAATACTTCAATCAACCTACATAGCTAAAGTATGAGAAACCAATGGAGTAACATTAACCTTCTTATAGATTAGATAAAAAAATCTTCCAATGCCAAAAGATACATGATACCTCAGTATTCAGCGATCAAGAAAACCCAAGAGAAGAAATCCTTTACACTTCAAAATGCTCCATAAAAGATATGTCAATTGGGCTCCAAAATAGGGAGAGCTCTCAAAATCCAACCATGAGTTCAAATGAGGAATAGGCTCTCTTTATTTAGGAGAGTAGCCTAGCTTCCCTTACAATAAAATATTCATTATTTCTTTAGATCTAACCTAGGGCAAGATAAAATGATACAAAAGCCCCACTTACTTCTAACAAGCTCCTAAAAAAACAATAAAATAACGTGGTCAAACCCACACACACAATGTCCAAAATACATATGGCCCAAGAGAGAGGGTGCACCACTAGATCTAGGTCAAACAATGATGAGAAGAGGTTAGATGTAGGCTTTGATTCCTTAGACTTCTCTAACAACTCAGCACTCCTCAAAAGTGGTGCCAATGGTCCAAGCATGTGCCAATAGAGTCAAAGCAAGTGCTGGAAATTGCTCCAAAAGATAAAAAACGGCTTGAAAGATGACCCTAGCATTCTCAAACCCCTTGGAATCTCGCTGGGCATTGTATACCTTTGGAAAGGTCTCTGAAAGAGCTTTCCAAATATATATGGCACTTCCCAAATTGAACTAGGATGAGTGAGGTCTACCCTCTGGAAGACAGGGTACCAAACTGTGGAAAAACGTCCTAGAAACCAGCAAAAATGGCCCAGAAAAATGACCTAATTAGTCTAACACCATGGAGATCTAGGTTGAGTGTTTAGCACCATGAGATATTCCTCTGAAAGAACTTTCCATCCATGTATCGTAAGCTGCCATTTGAGCTAGGGTATTGGAGAAACAAGGGTTTGAATACAAAGTCCTCTTTTCCACAATTTTCCCTAGAAACAACATGAAAACCAGCTGTTATCAAATCTCCATGAACATCCAAATGCCGTCATCCAATGCATCATCAACATGCCACCCCCATGAAGTTTGTGATGAAAATTACAGGTGGACACCCATGAAAAAGGGGGGTAAGTTGGTAACACTATGCATTACAAATTTACAACTTGATAGTACTAAATGTTATGTCTGCATTAAAATCAACTTTTCTTTTTGTTATTTCCCTGTTGCCATTTGGAGTTTCACTTTCTTGGTCATAAGATTATGACATTAATGAACTCTTGATACATAGGACATGGCTCTTCTTCATTATTCAATCATGATTTCAAAGCATCTTGCTGTAAGGAACTTGTATTTGAAACTCTTTTAATTTACTGCATTTTGTTTTTGTTTGTGTGATTAGTAGTGCAATCTACAAAATTACCAGACTCCGTTCTGAGAATGACTTGGCAAAGTTGAAGAGTAAGAGTTGATTAGGACTCAGGAAAATCTTGAGAGTTGACTTGGGAAATAAATACAAAAATATACGAGGTTACTAACTTTAAAAAAATAAACTTCATTAATATGAAACTTTACCATGTTTATATAAATCAAAATTTCAACAATAACTCGCTTCAAATGTACATGGATGATGCTAAAAAAATGCCATGGATTCTAGAGAATTTACGGGGCTGTTGGTTGTCTACAGTGAAATCTGGTCAGAAGAATAAGCAATATGAGTGCTTTTCTTTCTTTCTTTCATAGACCAACAACCAAGATTTGTCGAGTCAGTCTGACTTGTTTGACCTAAGAGTCTGAGTCATACTCGTGAGTATGACTCAAGGCCAAATCAGACTTGTAATGGAGCTGACTTGTCTCAGTTTTCTCATAGAGCGGATACAAATTGGGAGTTGGTTCAGACCCGGAGTAGTTTGCTACACTGGGTTTATCTTTTCACATTTTCCTTTGTTTGATATCGAATCTTTGTTCATTTTTTTCATGTCCAAGGTTTCGTCTTTCCATTTTTCAAACTTCAGCAATTTTTTGGTTATAAATGTATTTGTGCTTTATAATACTATAAGAGATGATAGTGTACTTTTTATCATGATGATGTTTATACATTGTATTTTGCACTATGTCCTTATTGTAATCAAACTGCTATTGACAAATTTTTTCATATCTGAAGTGACAATTGTATTATGTGGATGGATATGCATTACGCGCCATGTGTACTATTGCCGCTTGATACGCACCTCGGGTAACATGGCAGAAATCATCAAGCCACTGGATGTGTCCTTGGGGGCAAGTCACGAGTTGAGATACTGTCACTCAATACTCAACTCCTCCATCTAGGCCAACTCTTAGCGAAGCCAAGGGGGGTGGTCCTTAACAAAATAATATAAGGTTGATTATGCTACAAAAATGAAATTTATTCTAGGAGTTTGAATTGTACTGAAACAAGAGAGCAATGACAACTTATAATTTTATGAACAACAACATATGAGATAGTTTAATCCACTACACATAGTTGATTTAAGTAAATGTGATTGTGAAATAAATCAGTGCCAATAAAGTTAAGTAGTTGCTGCTGAAACGAAAACAAATGCTTCTTGATAGTTTTAATTATTATGATGAGTGGATTAAAGTGGGTTAATTCTTGTTTGGCCCACTTAACCTTTATTCTCAATGGTGAGTGCAAAAGCAACTATACTGGGTGTCCAACGGGGTGAGACATAAAGTCTGCTTAGAGTAACCCCTTGACTCTGTAGTAAGTTCTTTGCGAACCCCTCACTTTGACAATAAAAGTTTTGGTGGATTTTCCTATTAGACTAGTCACTTAAAAAGTTAAATCCCCTTTTTGGTTGTTCTAGATGATCAGGCAAAGCCCGTAGTGGACAACAACATACAGGGGCTTTAAGTTAAAGTTCGTTACTCTTTATTTCAAAATGAAAATAAATGAAAATGGAACTAACTACTCTAATCTAAGAAAATAAACTTGCAACTAATCTATAGGTTAGTAAATCCAAACCACAAAAGCAAAAAGGGTAGTCAAACCTCACGCCATGAAAATGACGTAGATCCCCACGGGGATGGGGTGTGGGTGCTGGGCAACTCACTTGCTTTTATTATTTAATTTTACAAATTAAAAGGTGGATGCCTTTGGTCCTTATAGATCTGGAACCAAAGGCTTACAAGTTTCATCCAACGAATTAGGATCGAGGTTTGTTGCTTTGGGAGTGTTACCCCCCTTTTTGACAGGGGTGTCCACACAGTCAGGGTCTGGAGATGAGCAAGTGCAGCCTCATTTATTGATTATCTTTTACACTAGACCTGTGGATAAGGCTGTTTCTGCAGAGCCTTGTTTTGCGCCTATTCAAAGGCTTAGTTGTGAAAGGCAGCACCCTGGACTTAGGAAAGGGGACACCTGCCGAAGTTTGTGATGGCACCGAGCTTGCAGTGGCCTGACACTATGTTTACCCTTGACCATGGAGCTGGAATTCTATTCACTGGTGATGCATTTGGGATGCACTATTTTTCTGAGTAGGTGTCTGATGAAGACTTGGATGCAATAGAACCACACTACAGGTTCTATTACAGTTTGATGAGACCGAACTCTCGTTGTGTCATAATTACCCTGAAAGGAATTGCTAAGAAAGACTTCAGTATCATTGCAGCAGGACATTTTTTATCTTGTATTAAGCCAGAGATTTTTAAAACTTGTATATCGGTAGCCGATCCGTATTCCTGAAAGAAAGATCCAGCATTGCAAGAAGCAAGCAAACAAGACGAGCAAGTGACGCGTTGGAATGAGAGATTTTCGGCTAAGACGGCAGAAAACAATCAATAGAGGCATTCTTTTAGCATCAACGCCATGCCCCAGACTCCGAAATATCAGAGGATTCGTTGAAATTTTTAGAAGAAATGAATATGCCGAGTTTATTGAAGAATGGCGTGAAATTTAATGCCGAAGCAGACGAGTTTTTGATGCACAATGCCAGAGCTCGGGGTTTCATTAATTAATAAGCACCTTCAGAAGTCCAAAGCTTGTTGCTGTGATTTGGGAGATCAAAGTTTTCTGTGGCCACCAGTTGACGAAGACGTGGCCAAGAAGTCGTGGAAATGATTCGAACGCAGTGCAAACCATCGCATATGTTCTGAACTCGATCATGTGGAAAACATACCTGCTGCTAATTTCAACAAATATGGTCGTCTACCGAAATTTGCCAGAGATTCGAGAGAACAGAGCCATGAGGCCAATCGTCATTCGATGTTGATGACGGAGCAGGGTTTTGGGAAAAGCAAGGTTTAAACAGTCTATCTACCGCTTCATCGACAAATCGGGCTCCATCGAACTGAAGGGGTATCCATCCCACTAGAAAGGGCCATGTTTGAATTTAAAGGTCATGCCATTGACAGCTAAATCGTGGAATTTGGCTCGTATTGCCTTTTGACAGTCAGCGTGAAATTTAGAAATCAACGCAGATTTGTTAATACGTGGAGTTTTCCTTTGGCATCCAACTGATTGATGCGGATCTAAATTTAAACGCCAGGGCTCGCGATTAAATAAGTTAGACAACATAGAGTGGAAGCCACTGCAACGAAAGTCTAAACCTTGCCGGAGGTCACGCAGATTCGTAAAAGAATAAATCTACTCTTGGATCCGGGCCGCTGTTGATCATGAAATCGTGCCCACACACAGGAAGTTCGCTTGTTTTTGTGTTGCTTAAAATTCTGAAGGTTTGATGACCAGCTGGAAGTCAAGGCATGGAGCTTGGCTCGCATTTATTTACAGCCGGCTGTCAATTACGTGGAGTTTTGGTGTGCTTCTGCGTGGGTTTTCTTCATTATGGCAACTTTTCTCAAAACCACATGAGCTGGGCGTGTTATCCGCGATCCTGCACCCGATTGATAACCAATTTTCGATGTGACCAACAATCGTCTGCTCGGGTTTTCAATTTCAAAGAGGAGCGATTTCGGGTTTATGCACAGAAATGTTCCACGCGTCATAGAACTTAATTCACGATTTTCTTCGGCAGTTGATTACAGGTAGAACTTTCGCGTCACAGTTGGCATCTTCGTGGCTAGACGAATTTCTTCCACGCGTCTCTTTTGGAGCCAGATGTTTGGGAATGGACCATTCGCATATCAGCGTCGGTTGGTTTGACAGTTTTTCTACAAGATGGATGTGGGAAAACTGTAGCTTGGCTGTTGTTGGGAGCGCAGATCGGGGGTACCACTGTTGGTCAGAACAGAGTGTTAAGCAATCGGCGTTTTCTCGGTTGTCCAAAAATTGGCGCTGTCTGCAATGAACGCCGGAGGTCACCCCTGCCAAGCTGTCCACCTTTTGACCAATGCTGTGGGTATCTCATCATTCGTGGAGTTTGGAACTGTTAGAAAAAGACACCTTTATATAGTTAGAACTCTTTGTTTTAGTTTGAGAAAAAAGTGTTTTTTCACTTTATTTCTATTATTTTATTATTTTCTAAGTAGGTGAGGTTTTAGGCCTATAAAAGGAGCCTGCTTCCTTCTTTGTAAAGATGGAAAATTTTATGGGACCTTCTTTTCCCATTTGAGCTTAATGAAAAATATCATGCTGGGTTTGTGGACACATCGGGCTTCTCTTTGCATGGTTGCATCTTTTATTGTAAGTTGTAGACTAAATCTAGCAGAGAAGACTATATTCTAGTCCATTGGGCATGCATTTGCGGTTGTCAAGTTGTTTGTTGACGTTATGTTTTCTAAAGATTATAGGAGTAATAGAATGTAGTCGGTTATACTTATATTCTCCTCGTCTTTGATTATGGAATGTACTAGACTAATCTCACTTATATGAAGCGCAAGTCCTCCTTGAGTCCTCTTTTTGACTCCATGCTCCCTTCTGGTACTGGCACTGGCCTTTCCTTGAGGACTGTTCCTCCCGTCTTTTCCATCACTTATTCAAAACTCAATATTTTGTTACATCTGTTTCTCTAAGGAAGCCTCTTCATTTCACCTTGCCCTTCGTTGCACCTGCCTTAGCGATCCTACCTTAGGGATACCCCCCTAGAGTTGGAGAAGAGCCAACCTGAAGCGAAGGGGAGAGGAGTGTGGTGACATTGGCCTCTCTCCTGAGAGTTGTCATCTAGCTGGTGTGTTACATTTTGGGCTTCAACACACGCATGCCAGTTTTGAGAGACAACAGGGAGGTCCTGGATAGCCTGAATCTTGTAATTTTCGGCAGCACCTCCTCTTACCTGTTCGTCAAAAGTGAAAAAACGACCACCAGAAAGCACTCAAATTGCTCGATAAGATGTTTAAAACCATAACAAAAATTAAGCATTGAAAGATAGAAAATGAGCACAAGTACTTAAAAGAAACCAGATCTACTAAAGAAAGATTTGAAAACACTATATCTAGTTGATAAAAACATGCTTAGTAAACTAGCATTAGATCTTCAAAAAAATGACTAATAAGCTAAGCATGAAAAATTGTAACCAAATAAAAATTTGATTTTAAAGATGAAGGAAAGAGAGAAGAAGGAGCTTTGAAGATTGGGAACTTCTGGGTCGTGGAGTCCGTTGGTGGAGAGCGGAGGGACTATGCTCCTCGGAAGTGCTTGAAAGATGGAAGGGTCTTACTCGATCAACCACTCCTTCAAGCTAGATACTTGCATCCACTTAGAAATCCTTGCACAAAAAATGATGGTTAAACAAGAGCATCGTCGGTTGCAAAAACTTGGAAAACATGCAATTTATACCAAAAATACATGTAAACTAAGAGATCTACAACAAACAAACCGTAAGAGCATGAATCAAACTAGAACAATCTCTTTCCCTATTGGGAGATAGCTCCCTTTGCAAGCCCACAACTAACCAAAATGCACAAAGAAAACAAGCAAATACCAGTTACTTCATAAGTAAAGTAATTGTCATCCACACATATTGAGCCATACACCACAAGTTTGCCTCCAAAGCCTTCCTTATTCAAAATGATATTACAAATTACAAGTACAAAGCCTGGGCAGCCTTTTGGTGCTCTGACCATGAGAAAATGAGAGAAGATCCCTGCATAAATAACAAAACTAGAGAGGGGGGGGGGGGGGCGGTGTGCATTCCTCACTCGGAGTAGAGGGTGACTTCCTTGAGATAATTGTGGGATTGATTGAGAGTTCACATCATGGAATGGGTGCCACCTCTCATGAGGTGTGACCCCTTCCTTTGGGATGATCTCCCAACTAATAACAAGCTGCCAACTCAAAAATTGCACTCCCTTGATGAGAGAGTGTGCCCTCCTCTTGTGGAGTTAACTTGCCCTTCAAGGATTTGATTGATTCGACCTCGAGTTAACTTGATTTGATTGCCAGTTAACCTTGCCACCACTTTGGACATACCCTTGACATGTTTCCTTTGATTGAGGGATGCTGATTTTTTGACTTTATTATGTCTTTTTTTCCATTTATTTGGTCTTTTTTCCTTTTTTTGAGAGAAAACCAAATTTAGTGATAAATAATCACTAAGTTTCTCCAAAAAGTGGGTTTAAGGGTTAAGTGGGTGCTCCGGGTTAGAAAACGACCACCCCCATGGCAAATTCCACCTCCTAAAACCACTTTTATGACTTTTTGATTTTGTACAATTAAACATTAAAATTTTTTTCGTTTTTATGGGAATTTTTTTTTAATAGCGGGAAATTAAAATAACCTAAGGGGGACTTAATGCACATTCATAAGATTCAAAATTGATGACTAGCATGCTAATATACATTGACACCTAGACTTTAATAACCTCCCAAGGCCTAACCACCAAGACGACTACTCCAACTTTGGAGGATTGAGTGAAAAACTCGAAAATTATAAGTCCCTCAAAAGCAACAAATAATTACCAAGAAAAAAACTCTGGAGTAACGCATTGATGACTAATTCTTAGGAAAGCCAAGTCTTTTACAAATACCATCATGCTACGTCAACTTATTATAGTTTCCTCGACGGGTATGAACATGCAATTTTTTTGAAAAGGGCCAGAAATGGCCTGCATGGACTTTTGAACACTAATCATGAACAAGAGACTTGTTCACACTTTGGCGGCTCACTGAAAAATCCAACTTGTTGAAATATTGTAACTTCGAAGAATATTCTATTGTATTTTATTATTGTAATTTATTCGGAGATGTTTTATTCCTCCATCGGGATGTTATTATTGTATTTGGTCATCATAGAGTCATGAGGTAAATCCTCCGAGGCAATAGATCCCCTAGAGTCAAATGCATCGGGGTTTTCAAGTCCCCTACAGGAGTCGGTCCAGTTAGCATTAGTTGAGTGGTAAAGTTAGTTGAGGCCGACATTTCAAGTTGTAAAATTAAAGTAGAAGTGAATGTATAAATAGAGAGCTAGGCTCTCTCATTTATTCATTCATTCACACACACTCGCTTGTGTAACTCACATAAGAGAGAGAGAGATATCTGGAAGGAGAAGGAGCACTTGTTTGGGGTTTTGTCTTTGTACTTTTGATCATCTATATTGAGGAAGTTTTGCTGGGTTTTCTTCCCCTAGAGGGTTTCCCAGGATAAATTTGTGTCTCTTGTGTTTCTGCTGTGCTTGTTATTTTTTCAGTGATCCTGTATATGCTATTGTTGTGAAATTGAATTGAATACTGATGTTATCTATCTTAGCAAATTGAATCTTAACATGGTATCAGAGCTAGCCTGAAAGAAGGCAATGTATGGCATTTATGACACTTGTTTCACTTGCGACAATTTGAAAGCTAGGGCTTTGTATAGCAAAAACTAGTCATCGTGGAACTTTCTCTATAAATATGTTTTTGCAAGGGTTCAGGATCTAAAACTTCTACAGGACAAATACCAGACATAGATGTACCTGGTGTAGAAAAATCAGCCCCAGATTTGTTGTACTTTGTGAGATATGATCCGTGCAAGTTAGGGTTTCTGCCTCTTCCAAAATGCATTCCTAAACAGGTGACTTAGGCAAAAAGGTCATATCTTGGGCTAGGAAGCTCCAAATGGAATTCCGTAAAACGTGACAGTTAGTGCATAGACTGCAGTTTCATAGGTCCGAATTTCAGAGGCCGAAGTTGAAACAGTGATGCGTGGCACGCCGTACAAGTTCGCTATGTCGTTTCATCCCATAAACAGGTCATGTTGGGAAACTTATCATATATTTCTCATGGAGAATCCAATGAAGCTCAAATCTGTGGGGTTGGAAAGATGATAGGTCAGGATACCACAAACCAAAGTTTCAGACCTTGAGGATCCGAAATATTAGAGATACACCAGAAACAATAAGGCACATCTGAAATAGCTCAACGAAGGAAATCAAAGAAGATGAGGAAGAAGTTCTCACTTAGGGTTTTCAGTTTTTAGGTATGGCAGGACCTGATACAATGTTGGAGACACATGATGCAACATTGGAAACTTTGAAAATGGATTTGGAATCCCTTCATCGTAGATATTAATCTTCCATCAAAATGTTGTGGGAGGAAGGAGATTAAAAATTAGGGTTTCTGGGTTCTACAAGTAAGAAGAAACCCTAGCAAAGTTGGGAGAATCATAGGGCAGCAATGAAGAAGGTTTAAATGGCACTGGTAAACTATCATCCTATCATCATGAATCTATATAAGATGTTTACAAGTGATCTACCTTGGAATATTAGGGGTTTACCCTTATAGAGAAGACTACAAGCAATCTCTACAGGTATGACTTGAGGAGATGCAGGTATGTTTTGAAATTAGTTTCTATTTATCTGATGATTAAGTTCATGATATGTTTACCTGCATATGATTAAGGATAGTACAATCATAATCAATTTTAGGGTTGTATGATCACCTTAGTAAATGCATGCAAATGATAGAAGACATTCATTGATTAGGGTTATGACACTTATGATATTATGACTGTACTAATGCATTTATGGTGTTATATGAGGATGATGTTGTCTGCTAACATAAAAGGTACATGAAGAAAGACAAATCAAGTTCTAGATCAAGAATATATAACCATGATGACATGAAGACAAAAGACTCATCCATAGTATTTGATCACGTAGAAGCTCTACTTACAAGGTATGTACGATTTGGTTCTAATACACTTAACATATGAGATTTAAGAGATGCAGGTTACTAGCACAAGATCTCTAAATCTTTGAAGAGAACAAAGAAGATACTGTTTAGGTATGTTAGGCATAACTAGCAAGCTTCCTAATCCAGGTATGTTTTCCTATATCGAGTAAGAATCCTACTTTGTGTTAGGATCTTAGATAAGTATACTTTTGTATGATTGATAATGATTATTCTTGAAGTTAGAAGTTTAAGTAATCAAGGGTTTATGCATATTATGTTTCTTAGTTTGATTAATGATATGACAAACTAGAAGAGTCCTATGGTCAAATACGAATATGCATGAGTAAAAGAAGTACTCCATGAAATCTTGAATACTAACGCTTGTGATAAATTACCTGTGTATGAAATGATCATGACCATACATGTTTAAGATTATTTAGGATTATAATGTTTTGATAGCATTGAGATTATACTAATGAATGTGTGAGATCTTGAGGATGACACAATGATGAAACTAGTTCACACCTAAGCATGCATAGTGGTACAAGATGGATAGAAGTTCAAAGACATATAATCATGATGCTATCATAAAGGGAAAATGGAGATCTAGAGGGAGGCAACCACACGAACATAAAAGATAAGTATTTGAGTTGTTATTTGAATTACTTCTTGAATCTCTGAATAGTGAATGATATTGCTCGTAATAGTTGTATGCATATTTGTATTCCTAGAATCATGAAATATATCATGCATAGTGTAAGCATTCATATAGCATTGAACAATATACTACTAATATGCATATGATGGGTAAGTTGGACAAACATTCCATTGTTGCTTGTCTAGAATGAAACCTCTTTGCTAACATGCTGGGAGTTGTGCACGCTCTTGATAGTATGTTCTGGTAGAGATGGAAGGAATCTAGATAGCCACTGTATGCATACAGAATATGGAAAAGTGTTGTGCCAAAGTATTGGTCAAGATAGTTGCATAACTATGTGAATCATATCAGTATGCATAATAGGTTATCATTGAAATGTCAACATGATTTGATGATTATGAAGTGTTACTAATCATGTAATTGAATTTGATTTGTAGGAAAGATCATGTGCTATGATTTACAAAAGAAGGATGGTGAACAAGTGATGACTGTTCAACAAGAAGACTTACAAATCAAACATACTATAGAAGTACAAAGCAAGGCTCGTGGCTAGAGTATTCTCTTAGAAAGAGTGAGAGGATCATGACGAGATGTTTGCTCCAGTGGCTAGACACACTTCCAGAGATAGATTACACCCATGGATGACAAGACCGTTCTCTTGAATGGTGTAATTGAAGAAGTGCATATCGAGCAAACTCCCAGGATTGAAGAAGGCTTTGTACGGGTTCAATAGGTACCCAGGATCGATAGTCATTTGACGAGCTTGATGATCACCATAGGTGATGTGGATTTCAACCTTTGCTACAAGGTTGAAGATGGTTGCTATATACAAATGGCATGCTTCTCTCAGATGGATGCAAGAAGGAACTCACCATAGGGTTCGAGTGATCATGATGCTCATATCAGTAGACCCATCTGATGGGAGATGGCATGGATAGATATGCAGAAGATCACTCAATGCAGAGTGTGCATGATGTTCAGTCACAGAGGGAGGACAATAATCAGATGTAGAAGACTCCACTTTAAAGGGAGTAGGCCCCCAAGGCTAGTGTGGCCTTGGGGGCAAGCCAGAGTCAAGTGCCGTCACCTAAAACTGGACTCCTCTGTCTAGGCTTACTCCTAGCGAAGCCAAGGGGGGTGGACCCTAAAAAAGTAAAAATAAAATCTAAGGTGTTTAATCTATGAAAGATAAAGCAACTAATCTAGGAGTTAGAAAAATTTATTTTCAAGAACAAAGCACTATAAAAGATAAAATCATTCATTGTCCCACATCATCATTATCATTTGATACATAACATCCATCATCATAAAATATCCAATAATAAGACCAGTGTTGATAAATGGAGTAAAAAATAAAGTGCTTGAAATGAAATAACGATGTTTTGCAATTGTTCTTGGTAAATTTTATTATTTTGTGGTGATGAGTTTTTATTGTGGATGGGGGATTTCCAATATACCGTAAGGTACTGGAAATATGTCCGGAATTTGACAAGGTGGCTCCTCACTTGGAGATGTGTGCTAGATCGGAGTCTCTGGGAGTTGTTCAACACTATACCAAATGAGGGTATAGTCTAACGGTATCCCGAGGTCACTACCCAGTGGTTTCCGCTTCCGTTGAGAAATTTGCCCACCAGTGTCAATAATCGTTTATGTCGGATTTTTGTAAAGGGTGGTTAATTGAGAAATGTTAAACTAATTACTAGTCACTAAGTCCCTTTCTGGTTGATCAGCATGTTCAGACAAAGCTGCAGTGATCCAGAGCATATGGGGACAAAGCCTTGTTAATTTTTATGTATTTTTGAACAAATATTTTACTTTTTTATGCCCCAAGAGTCTCTTTTCAGGCCAGTACTCGGGCAAACCCTTATCCTGAAACCGTACTTCAGGAAAGCAAGGGGGTGTTTAAAAAGTAGTAAAAAAAGGAAAATTGTAAAAAAATGTTAAAAACTAAGTCCTGAGTGAACTTGTGGCCCGCCAATGGAATGAACCAACAAGGTTAATTTTGTCCCTAGTTAATTTTATTAAGTGCCGGAAATGAAAATCTAAATTAAAAATGCAAACCACGAAAATTTGAGTCGACACGGTTTCCCCTCTGGGGGGATGGGGTGTGGGAGCTTGGTAGCCCACTTGCTCTCGTTAATATTTCTTTTAAAATATGATCATAAGTGCCCCGGTCATTTAAAACTGACTCAAAGGCTTACAAAATTGGACAGAAGGAGTTTCCGGATGAAAAAAGTATGTTTCTGGGTGCTCCGGATGGCCCGATCCACCAAAACTTGGGCAGAGACTCCTCCTATCTGTTCATAAATTGATGCAAAACAAGAAGCTAATGTCAGTAAGATGTGCCCAAAAGCACTTAGAAAGTGAGTTTGGGTCACTGTAAAAATTACAAAAAAAAAAAAGCTAAGTTAATCTATGATGAAATGACAAAAATAACCAAGGAAAGCAAGCTTTCCTTGTGATCTTGGCTTGCTTGTTTAAGGAAGCCAATAGATGCACTTTTATACTTGCAAGATAATCTTTTAAAGTTTAGAGCTAAGCATTCTAGTTCAAGCTTTTAAGATAAATGACTTTTCTTTTGATAACTTAAAGTAAAATGCTTTAGCAAAAGATGAAATCTAATCTAAGCATGATGGATCTTTTATTAATGAAATAGATCAGATTTCTTAAGAGTAATTTTGAGATCTACTTAAGAATATGTATATCAGAATGTAAATCACTGTTACTCTTAAATTGTAACCAATAACCAAAAATTAGTGAGAGTGGAGAAAAGATGGAGATGGAGAAAACTTGGGATGAAACCATAAGCTTTGGAGCTTGACTTTGTGGAATACCAAGGGGCTGCATCTGCAAAGCAAATGTTGGAAAGGGGAAGAAGCAAACAAGATCCTCCCTTCTCCAACTAAGATGACCTGCACATCACAGACTTTGCAAACAAGGATCAAGTGTAGACATATATGTAAAAGAAATCAGTGCTGCATACTCATAAACAAATGAAAACATACAAACATGATCTCTTAGTAAGCATATATCAATAAGCTAAGACAATAAACAAATTGAATTAACTTATCTCATAAATTGTTACCAATCTTTCCAATGAGTACAACTAACACCTATGCAAAACAAAGCTTATGCACAGATTACCTCCATAAGCTCAAGATGGTTCATCCACTCATCAAAGGCACATCACAAATTGACCTCCAAAGTCTTCTTTATTCAAAATGAAAGATAATAACAAGTACAATATAGGTCTGCTCCAACTCCAACTAGAAAAAATAGGAGTGGGCAGCCATGCTTATATAGAGAATGAATGAGAGGGAGGGCGCACTAGCTTGAGGAGATGGTGGAGAGATGGGTGCCATAACCCAAGGCTTGGAAAGGGCTGCTATTTCCCCTATTTGGGCTGCCAAAACACAGCCCAAATCACTCCTAAATATCTGCTGCAATATCCATGATGTGAGGCCCCCCTCTCTTGGGAAATGCGGCCCCCTCATGGGGAAATGCGCCCCCCTCAAGTGGGGAATTATTTTCACAAATGTAGCTGCCCAAAAAGTTGCTAAAAGGCTCTCTTACATGCCCCCCACTATCATAGCTGATCCAAATCTGACCACAAATCCCACCAATTTTGGAGTTTAATTTTTCATGATTTTTCACCTTTTTGCATTTTTTTTTCACTTTTTTTCACTTTTTTTGGTTTTTTGGGTATAAGTGAAAAATAAATGATCAAACAACTTTAGGAAAGTGGGTTCTAGGGTATGGTGGGTGCTCTAAGCTAGAAAATGAGCATCCCCATGGCAAAAAAGACCCCTAGACCACACTTTTACATGATTTTCATTTTTTTTTAATTAAACCATTAAAAATGGCCTAATTTACGGAAAAATAATTTTTTCTCGGAATAAAAAAAAATACCTAGGGGGACCTAGCACATGTCTATATGACTCAAAATTAATGTCTAGCATGTTCATATACATTGACCCATGGACTTTAATAACCCCCTAAGGCCTATCCACCTCACCGGGCATTCTAACTTTGGAGGAGCAGGAGAAAAACTCAAAAATTATGTTGTGTAAAAAATGCAAGACATAATTAATAAGTGAAAAAACTCCTTGGAATACCTGACTTGATTGACAAGTCCTAGTAAGCCAAGTCCTTTACATAAAATACCATGCTAGCACATTTTATTACAAACCCCACGGGGCATGGACATGTGAAGAAAAATATAAAAAAGGAGCCCTTATAAAGGCCTGATAGACTTCAAAAACACTGAAAATGAACATGTAACATGTTTAACTTTGCCCGCTCACTTGCAAGTCCAACTAAGTACAACTTAGCTGGCAACAGAGGGTTTCATAATTTCATTCTGTTCACTCATTTGTCCTCCATTGAACACCATTGGAATGGTTGTATCCATGGAACATTATCTTTCTCTTGTATTCGAAGTGACATGAATTAATATTTTACCTTTCAAGATTGAGTGATTTGCCCACCACATGGGGAAGATTGGTCATACTAATTTCACTTAAACAACTGATGTTTAGTAAGTCATTTGATTATTGAGTTAGGCCATTGAGGATTTATTCTTATCAACTTGATGCATTTGATATTGTACCCTATGTTGTTAATGGATTCGTCGTCTATCAAATACTATAGGAATGGTTGTAGTCATGGAACACTGTCTTGCTTTTGTATTCTAGGTGACACGATTTACCATTTAACTTTTAAAGACTGAGGGATTTGCCCTGTGCATGGCAAAGATTGATTCTTCTAATTTCACTTAAAGGACTGATGTTCAACAAGTTATTTGATTCTTGAGTTAGGCCATTGAGAATCCCATTTTACATGATGCATTTGATAATGTACTGTATGTTGCTAATGGATGCAGAAGAAAAATATTTTTAAAGGTTGTCATCTTACATTGACATGGCTTAAGTTGTGAATGTATTCTAATGTTTCTGAAGTTGTCATATTCAGGTTTGGCTTGGGCAATCTGTGAATACCTTGTGCAAGTTACGAGGGCGCCGACACTCTTTGCAACTCACTTCCATGAACTTACAGCACTAGCTCATTCAGAGGAAACACCTGTCCATGGGCCCCCCAAGGGCCCACCTGTGGGTATAGCAAATTATCACGTCAGTGCACATATTGACACGAGTACTCAAAAGTTGACCATGCTTTACAAGGTCTTTGATCCTGGCTTATATTGCATTATAGCCTATTTATTTTTCTGTTCATTTTTGCTTGCATTCTATAATTTCTCTACAACTCATATTTCCTTTTAAAAAGACTCAAGTATCAGATGATGCTAGGTAACTATATATTTTTTGTCTGTTACAGAACCTAGGAATTTATATATTAGATGTGTTTGTTTCTTTATGGTGATGATTTGATAGCTAGTGAATTTTTATAGTTTAAATAAAAAGAAAGGTTTTTGAATTGGAACTATGTGAGCCAAAAACAGAGATTTAAGTTTATTTGTGGTGCATCCTTTTGTTTTCTTTCTTTTTTCCATTCATGTTGCAAAGATGAAGCCTTTGTGCTTTTAATAGAGTGCCTCTCCACTTTGTCACATTGACCAAGATGAACATTAAAATTGAATCTCTTGATTTGGGACACCCATGCCAGTTCTTCAATTATTATCCAATCTGTTATAAAACAGTTATAATGTGTAGGTTAACAAAGATGGTGACAGTGAGGATAAGGGAATCGGCTATGCTGAAGAGTAGCATGACCAGCGTAACCATCTAATGAGTGTTGCAAACATCGCAATATTATCTATTTATTTTTTTGTAACTAGGGGATTTGGTAACTGGGCCGGGCTCGTACCTGCATGACATGGGGTCGATTCCGGTGTGCTGCCACTATACCCCTAGGTGTGCCAATACTGCCCCATGCGTGGTACACAGGGCTATGGGGTTTGAACCAGCGACATCACAAGGAGTGCCTTAACAGTGCACGCCATTGCCAACTGATCTACACCCCTGGTGCCATCGCAATATTATTGTTGACATCATGATATATCTCGATTTGTTCATGCCGGTAATAATATTGCCCTAAAATATTACAATTTTTAAGCCTACAGATAATTTCGAAAACAACGTGATATTTTCCTAATATATTGCAAATTGATAGAAAAAATTTCCTGGGATGTGCACAGTTTGCTGTAAAGCCAGGATTTGATTGGTGCCAAGTAAGCCAAGGATTTGATTGGTGCTAAGTATGCCCTCTTTTCTTATATGAAATTTATTTGATTCTTGCAGAAGCTGTACTTTTCAATCTATCTGTGCCCACTAAAATCGAATATCGGGATTCTTATATGTTTTAAAAATGATCACACGATGAAGATGGTGCATGTTAGCAGGATTATTAATACTATGAATAAAAATGGATTGACATTTATACCAGTGTTGTGTCACTCAGCCAAGATTTGTGACTTGACTGGGTCTTATCCAGTCATGACTGGGCTGAGTACTCACCTGAGACTTGCCTAGCAGACTTGCCACTTGGCAGACTTGCCCAGAATTGTTCAGACTGGCGAGTCTCTGACCCAGAGTCGCGAGTCCAACTCAGCGACCAGAAAAACTCTCACAAATGTGATTAGACTAGTCAAACTTATTTTGAATCGAATTATAGGAGGGAAATGAAGCGTATGGGAGGGTGGAAGCCTTTATTTTGTATGTGACACGGTTCTGTGAGCAAGTTTGCAGGTATTTTGTATGTGACAGTTTGTGATAGATGACATTCTGTTTCAAAATGTGGATCATTTAAAAATAAATCTTAAGATCACAGGTCATTAACAACCATTGAGATAGATGCATGGTCATACAATTGGTTTGGATCTTGTATTTGGCCTTTAATTTCATGTGTATTTGCAAATCATAAATGTGATGAAAACCAATTGTGATATTTTTTCAGTTTGCTTTGATTCAATGGTAATGTCCAAGTAATACAACATGCAGGAAATAGCAGTCTAATTTTATTATTCTAATTGACTAAAGTTCTTAATTAAAGTAACCAGTAAGCTGTAACCAATAGTGGAGGTGTCTGCATTTTGGCTTTCACACGTCTTCGACTTCTATGAATGTTTCACATGTATTATTGTCTCTTAGCGTATCTGTATCTCAATTGGATGACTTGCATCAATGAAAAACAGTATGCTTACAAAGGGCTCTATGATCTTTCAAGCTCGGTTTCTTATTTTTTTATGATATGATCAAAACTAATCTATGCCCTGTTGATGTTTCTCCGTGGTTACAGCATCAGGCAAACATTCTGCAGATCATTCTCCCAGAGTGGTCACGTGTATTGGCCAATGGTTGGTAGAGAATGGCCCTGACGTAGCCCTTATTAGTCATGTGTATTGACTATGTGAATTGAGGCTCGGATGCTTAGCCTTTGTCTAGTCATGTGGATTGACTAGAGTGAAGGAAGACAAGTGGTCACATTGCATACTCTATGTGGGAGTGCTCCGTAAAGGGGTGATCTATTATAATTAGAGTGAGTTGACTTGTCTATGCCAGTGTAGTCAGACTCGGACTTGGCAAATATACTCGGCTGGCTTGGGATTCGGCAGACCCGGCGACTCGGATAAGACTAGGCAAAGACACGGCAAATATGAAAAAAATTAAAAATATAGTAAATTTTGTGCACAAAAAGCAGGCTGCCCACTGTGGCAGCCTACAGGCCTGTAGGCCATCATGGTAGACTCCACAGGCTGCCAAAATTTAAAATTTAAAATAAAACTTAAAAAACACTTAAACTTTAAACTTTAAAATTTAATTTATTTAAGTTTTATTTTAAATTTTAAGTCTTGGCAGCCTGTGGAGGCTGCCATGACGGCTTACAGGCCTGTGGGCAGCCACAGGGGGCAGCCTACCGGCCTGTCGGCTGTGATGGCAGCCTCCATAGGCTACCAAAACGTAAATAATTAAAAAAAACGTAAAAATAAAACAAATAAAATAATTTAAATAATTTAAAACAAATAAAATAAAAAAACAAAAAAACCACCAACCTGAACTCAGCCCTTGAAGTTGATGCTCAATAGTGAACTCCGGTCGCTAGTCTTTAGATGACTGCAATGCATTCTTCGTCAACGCTTAGACCCCAGTGAACCGTGGACAACAACGCCCTCTTCCTAGATGCTCAGACTCAAACTCAAGACACAACAGAGTTAATGTGAATGAGAAAGGAGTGGAAATGGGGCTCAAAGCATTGGTTTCCCTCCAATCCTTCCCTACAAAACGAAAATCGTGGTCAACTGTTCGCTCAATCAATAGACACGCGGATTTTTCCGGAGAGAACACAGACCCGTGAGTGTGGTGAGTAGGCGACGAGTTTCACGATTTTGGGCGAGCATGGTTGAGTATGGCCAGTCCCGAGTCTACCTGGTGAGTTTGCTACGAGTATTCGTCCTAGTTGTCACTTGGCCATACTCGGCATACTCGGCGAGTATGAAACGAGTCTGACTACATTGGTCTATGTTATAGGGGATCTTATCTCCTTGTGTAATATACAAAGTCTAATCTAATGTTGCATTTGACATTGGCTCTATGAAGTGTCCAGGGCTTTAAGAAGTGTCCGAGACTTCTTAGAGTATGGTCAAATCAACATTAGAGCTCTATGTGTGAATTTGATCTGCATGTGAGGAGATGGACATCAACGAGAAGAACCTTTCTATGATGAAGAAATATCCAAGAAGTCAAGACAAACCATTGAAGAAGTCCCAGATAGCATTGAAGAAGTTCCAGATGAAAATGAAGACAAGAAGACAAGCCGCCTTGAAGATAAATAAAGGATAAAGATTAAAACTAGCAAGTTGGCCCCAGTGAAAGTATACAAGTCGACCCCATTGAAGAATCTTCTAGTGAAAAGAAGAATATCCCCAGTGAAAGTATACAAGTCAGCCCCATTGGAGAATCTTCTAGTGAAAAGAAGAATATAAATAAAGTGCTTCCACACTTCATTTTTACATTCACTCATCACACATTCTTTTCTCTCCACTTGTGCACACCTCCTAGGAAGGCCTAGCAAAGGAAAGAAGAAATATTTTGGGGCTCCTATTCTCTCTTGGAGGATTCGCTATCCTTGCTAGGGTTTCTTGTGAAGGAGGGCGAACTTCTTTTGTGCTAGGGTTCAACTTTATGATTGGTATTGTGCTTGTATTGGATTGATTTTTTTTGAGAAAAGTTTGTTGGGTTTTCACCCTATTGGGTTTCTCAAGATAAATCTTTGTGTCTCTTGTGCATGGTTATCTTTCAATGATCCTTGTTTTTATTTTTGCTGCAAATGAATGGTGATATTTCTTTCAGGCATAATTGTGGGATGAAATGAATTATGAAATAAATTTGAAAGAGATGAAAATTATATTGCTAAGTGAAAAAATTCAACATGCCCTTGCTTTAAAAATGAAACATGCTATACGCTATGTTGTGCTGAAGGTAAGAACATTTTGCTCGTTTGAAGGGATTTGCTTCTGTGAACAATTTAGGGTTGATCGCTGATAATTTGACTTGTTGAATATTGAAATTGTATTTGGGAAATCCCTAGGTTGTGTAGCTTAGATTGGAAATGCCATTTTTTTTCACATGGAAATATGCCAACACTTGCTATTCTGAAGAATCAAGGTATGGCTAGATTACATAATCCACTCAATCATTACATAGAGGCTCAACAAGAGCATCATGTCACTTACAAGAATTGAACTTGGGTGGGGAGGGTAACAATCATTTCTCCCAATCACCCAAGCTACATCCAATGGACTGATTGGAAATATCATTAGTATTGTTTTGTGCACAATTTACTATATTTTGAGTTGTTTTTTCTATTTGTTGAGTCTTTCCTAGGTCACCAAGTCTTGTCGAGTCCTAGGGAAGTTGAGTCTTTGCCGAGTCTGAGTGTGGCAACATTCCTTAATATGCTCAATATAGGTGGTTTTTGCTTGATGCCAGAATATTGACATGCTATTAGTTGCTTTAGTAATAGAGGGAAAATCATTTGCATAGTTGACTATTTTTTATTCTATCAATCATGCTATTTTTAAAATTTTCAAGGTTATATAAATTAAGAGGGTTCATGCTTCTTAGTTCTTTATATCCATTCACACTCAAAATATAAGCTGCCATTGTACTTAAGTGAATAAACATGGATCTTTCTAGACTCGTACTAAGATATTGAACAATTATAACTCACTTCTCAAATGTTTATAGCTAGCTTACGCTATTCCTATTGATTGCTATATCAATTTAGGATCATATACAACATCAAACACAAAATACCAAATAATTTGAGAGTTTGATGTTATCATGTTAGCTGAACTGGAAACAATCAAGTTCATTCATATGAGAAGCAGTAGTTACCATCTAAAGAAATGCATAGGCACCCAAATACTCAACACTCTTGGAAGTAACAATAGAGATGGAGTTGGCACAAGGAATTAGAAAACGATTGAATCTCATGGCTTATGAAACTATTGGTGCTTCGTACATTTATTATGATTTATAGCTAAGTAACATGACATGGCCATATAGGTCTTTGTGTTTGTGTCCAACGTGTCGGGCACTAGTTTCAACGTGTCCTAAAGTCGGGACATGTTTTGGGAATGTGTCACACACGTGCCCAAAATATGTCCTGCGGAAAAAGGTCAGTGGGCTTAAATATGTTGGCCCCTCTTCATTCAATTCATCCTTTTTTGAGGTTGAGAGCTATGGAAGGTGTTTTTTTTTGCAGGTGAAGGGTTTAGGAGTGCAAAGAAGGGATTGAAGGTGGATTTAACTCACATTTGACAGCTAGGGGACTAATTTTTTTACATAGTAGCATTGATTTTTTACCACAACAACACAAATTTTTCATTTAACTCAAGGATTCAAGGAAGCGATACCTCAATCTTCAAAGGCAGCTAGCAAAGGTCCAAAGAAAGGGAGGAATGCCACTGTTGGTGGTCCCTCTCCTAGTTTTACATTGTCTGCTGGTGGCAGTGCTCCAAGTGCTTCAAGTGAAGCTGTTGGTGCATCCATACCCTCATATAACCATGCTGCAACAAAACAACAAGCACAACAAAAAAATACCCCATATGGAAGTATGTAACAAGAAAACAAGGGCCCAGATCGAAGCTTGTTGGGGAAGGGAATGTTGTTTGGTCTTGTAATTTCTGCAAGGGTGAATTCAAGAGCACATACTACCGAGTTAAAGCCATTCGTTGGGCCTTCCTTGTGGAATTGCAGCATGTAAAATAATCAATGCTACCCAAAGATATGAGTTGGAAAAAGAGGGTACACTTGGCTTGGGGAATGTGGCAACAACAAGCAAGAAATTTCGAAAACATGATGATCCTCTTCCATTCTTAAGAAATGCGTCTAGCAAATTTGGCAGCGGGGCTGAAATTCAGCCACAGTAAAGGAGGGCAACCCCAACTTATGGTCCATTAAACAAGATTTACTAGCAAGAGAAGAGAGATGAGGTTGATCTTACTGTTGCATTCTTTTTCTATCTCAACTTCATTTCATTTAAAGTTGCAGGATTTCCTTTGTTCATTGAGATGTGTCGAGCTCTAGTTGAAAAGGCTCCAATCGGGTATGTGCCTCCAAGTTCAAAGAATCTTAGGACCACATCGTTGGCTAAGGCAAAGGAAGTGGAAAAAATCCAAAACCCAATCAAATCATCATGGCCCACATCCAGTGTTACTATTGTTTCGATGGATGGACGGATGTAGCATACCATCCACTCATTAATTTCATGGTGTCTTCCCAAAATGGACCGGTCTTCTTGAAAGTAGTCAATGCTCTTGGAAAATACAAGGATGCACAATATATGGGTGAGTTGTTCATTAAAGTTATTGAAGATGTAGGTGTTGATTGTTGTGTGTAAATCGTCATGGATAATGCACCTGTTTGCAAAGCTGTTGGGATGATTGTGGAAGCTAAATATCCACAAATATTTTGGACACCTTGCATTGTTCACACTTTGAATTTGGCACTTAAATCTATTGCTTCAGATGTGACATGGATTGACAATCTTATTGATGATGCACGCCATATCCACAATTTTGTACAAAACCATACCAATGCCCTCACAATATATAAACAGTACATGCATCTATCATTGTTGAAGGTTGCAGATACTCAGTTTGCTTTCTCATTCATCATGCTTAAGAGGTTGAGGGAAGTCAATGCCACTCTTGGGCCATGGTTATTATATAATTTTGGTCTTTTTTGATAAAGACAGACCAAGTTGCTTCAGAAAGGGTAAAGGACACAATGTTAGATGATGTTTGGTGGGAGAGGGTAGATCTTGCCACCAATATCATGGACCCTATCATTTATTTGTTGCAGTTTGTAGACACAGACCAACCCATCGTAGGAGATGTTGATGAGGGGTGGTGTTACCACCTAAGTTGCACTCAGTTTAGATTTCCAGAGAGCCGCCAAAGTTTGCACAAATACTTGTGCAGTTCAGTGTTCAGAAGTCCATCAATCCTTTTTTAGGGCCCTTTTTAAAACTTTTTTGCATCCATACCCCCATGGGGAATTGTAATAAGTTGGTCTAAGCATGGTAGTTTTGTAACAGGCTTGGATTGACTTAGGTTTATCTGTTAGAGTGTTTTTTCATTAGGAATTATGCGTTGCGCTTCAGTGACGTATAATTCTTGAGTTTTTCACTCACTCCTCCAAAGCTGGAGTATTCACCTTGGTGGTCAAACCTTGAGAGATTATTAAAGCCTAAGTGTCTATGTATTTTTTTTCATGCTAGCCATCAATATTGAGTTGTATGGACACGTACTAGGTTCCCTAGGAGTTTGAGTCAATTCTGAGAAAAATATTTTTTTTCCGCAAACTTAGGCCATTTTTTAATGGTTTAATTGGAAAATTTCAAATTGTGATAAAGTGTGATCCGGAGGCGGAATTCGACGCAGGGATGCTCGTTTTCATGCTCAAAGCGCCCTCTTTACACTAGGGTCCAGTCTTCCTATGTTTTGGGTGATTAAATTATAATGTGGAGCATTTTTTCATATTGGGCCTACAAAATGGCAAATAAATGTTAATGGCGCAACAAATTGACACCATATATATATATATATATATATATAATAAAAAAGGAATTTGGCATGTACCAAATCAATTGGTTTTTTGTCTCTTATGGTGGGTGAATATATCCCATAACTAAAGCGCCACATTTGAGTTGAATTAAGGTCAACGTTGGAATTTCTAAGTTAGAGTGCGTCCTCTCCAAGCTTGGGAGTCATCCTCACGAGGCATCTCGAGATTGGTTTGTGATAAATCCAATGTGGGGGCGCCTACCTCATTGTGAGGTGGCACAACCCCATTACTTTGGCATCTAATCAAAGATCAATCAACACCATAATCCCACGATCATATCATGCAACTCATGAACTCTCCCTTTCACCCATGCGCTCCTCTCTTGGGATTAGTGCCCCCTCACTCTATATACTCTATAAAAGTGAGCCTCTTCTCCATTCTTTGACATCTGAAGGTGGAACCTCTGCTCGTATTGTATGTAATATTTTTATCCGAGTTCAATAAAGAGGCTATTTTGGTGTTTTCTTTGGAGGTTTGATGTACCATGCTCTACATATGAGGTAATCTATATCTATTTCACAATTTGTTCATTATTGGGAATGTATATGTCTTCCAAGAGGAATTATATTTCAGGAAGAGTAAGAAGTAATGCTTTATAGGTTACTTGTATTGTCAATAGTAGAAGGATGCATAGAGACATAATTTCTTGTTTGAATTCATGTCTTCTTAGTTGATCTTTTATTTGTTTACACAGGTGTTTTTGATCCCCTTTTGCAATTGTTTGTGAAATTTTGCAGGTAATCTAAGCTGGAAGGAGTAATAAGCATGTTAGCTTTGCCCATCTTTCAGTAGATTTGAATAGAGCTCCATCTCTCCGGTCCACCAAGAAAACGACTCCATTGCCCAAAGATTGTTGCTCAACCCCCATGGGTTTCTACTTTTTCGATCCAATTTCTATTTAAAATCTCTCGGTTACATGGTTTGGTTGTCTAGATCCACATTTAAAAGCTAAAACAAAAGTAGATCTAGTTTTATTTCTCTAATGTTATCATTTTATCAAATCTAAATCTTATAGTTAACATAAGTGAAAAGTCTCTTCATTTTTGCACTAAAAATTAAAAAATCTCATTAGTTTAAAGAAGAGAAAGGTTTGTTTAAAATCTCATATGAAAGATAGATCTAGCATATCAATGCTTGCATGATTCGGTTTGCAACTTGAAAGAGGGCAGCTAGAGATCCTAGCAAGACAAGCTTTCTAGCTTGTATTACTAGTTCAAATTTTTGCATTTTTGGTTTATCATTCAACTTAGAATTTTTGCAAATTTTTGTAGCAAGGCCAAAGACACTTTGTAAGTGTTTTTTGGCCCTTTTAAGACTAATTTAGCTCGCTGGTTTTTTTTATATATTTTATCAGGTTTGAACATTTAAGTGGCCAAAATCTGAGATTTAGAGGCTTTCGTGACTTGCTTCTTTCTAGTATTTGTAAACTGTATTGGTGCCTATTTGATAAAGGACCAACAATACTTTCCTCATTTGAGTTGATGTAACTAAAAAATAAAAAGAGCAAGGCAGGCTATTCCATCCCTGCTCCCATCCCCCTAGGGGGATCTGCGTTTTTTGTGCTTCTGTAATTTTTCATTTTTTAAGCTTTAGCTTAGTTTCTTTTATGCAAATAGTAATTAGATAACATCACGAGCACACAATTTGTCCATGGAGGGCTATATAGATTAGTTTTTTGATTTCATGCATTGTCATTTTCTACAATTTTTCACATTTTGTAAAAAAATTTGACCCCTTGCTTTCTCGAAGTACCGCACCTTTTGGTGTGTGGAAAAGAGACTCCTGGGCTGTAGATTAGTTAATAACTCACATTTGAAATTTAAATAAAATTTACCAAGACTTGAAATTCGAAGTATGCTCTTGACCGTTGTAGCTTAGTCTGAACAATTGGGTCAATCAGAAAAGGATGTAGGGTGACTAGTGTTAATAGGACAATCCTTCAAAGTTTCAATCTCTAGAACTCGGGAGGTCGAAGTGAGACTAACTATAGAGTCAGTAGGCTGTCGTAAGCAGGTTTATCCTCGCCTGGTTGAACCCTTGGTATAGTTGTCGCAACGCCTAGTTCGAAGGAGCGATTCTGAGTTGGGCCAAACCTACAATCAACCCACTCCTTTAATACTCATTAATAATTTAAAATTTACAACAAGACTTTGCAATACTTTTACGACACACAGCAACAATTTGTAACAACAAAACATATGTATAATATCTAAATATAAATATTAATACTAAACCAATAGTTAATTATTAATAACTAAAATGTTATGAAGAGATACCTCTTTGATGAAAGGTCATGTCTCTTCACAAGGGCACCCATGTGTGGGTATTTATACAAGCCCTCAATTCTCATTGTAATTTATATCATATCTCTTATTCATTATACTATTTATTATTTAATTTTCCATTTATCGAGTATTTGTCCTATCTACATTGAAAGTTTCTTTAGAAACGAACTTTGTTCGTCTCACAATCGCACTTACAATCTCGGCACTAGTCATCGCATATTATCTTTGTTTAAGTTAAATCCATAAAATGTCCTGAATATCTTTCAATATTATGTGTTGTTGTACTTAAACTTAATTGCAATTGTTTCTTTGTTGTAATATTTTCCAGTGTTCCACGGGGACGCGTTTCGGCGTTTCTTGCGTCCCGGGGACTCCGAAACTCCATGCGAAACGTTTCGGGACGTCCCACTTTGGGCGAAACTTGGCGAAACGCACAGCGAAACGTTTCGGTGGGCGGCGAGACTTGTGGGCGTCCCGCCCGAAACTCCGAAACTTCGGCGAGACTTGTGGGCGTCCCGCCCGAAACTCCGAGACTTGTGGGCGTCTCGCCCGAAACTCCGAAACTCCGTCGAGACTCAAAACTGAAATATCAAATGACAAAGACTCAAAAGTGACAAACATGAAATATGATGTTCATGTTAATCATAGATTCATATATTAATATAATTATGATGAATCGTGTAATTTGTTTGAACTTTGCATTTACATTGCATGATTGCACAATGATGAATGTAGTGTTTAGTAATTCACTAATTTGCATGGGATGGTTTGTTATTGTTGGGATTCATATTTTGCATATTTTTAATATTTTTAAAAAAATTTATAACTCTCGCGTCCCGCCGTCCCCCCGAATTTCTCTAAAATTTGGGGGTGGTCTCCACACGTCCCGAATGTGCGTCTCCCCGCACTCGCGTCCCGCCGTCTCGGAACCTTGGGGGAACATTGATATTTTCATATCCATCATTAACTCCTAGAAATGGTTTTCTTCATTTTGTAGTGTAGAAGCCTTAGATTATTTTCATAGGGACCACCCCCCTTGTCTTTGCTAGGAGTAGCCTAGACGGAGGAGTCGAGTAATCAGGTGACAACACTTGACTATCACTTGCCCCCAAGGACACATTGAGCGGCTTGAAGGTTTCCTGCCGCGTTCACCCCAGGTGTGTATTAGGCGGCAACATGTGCGATTCCATGATTGAGTATGTGAAGAGTCCATTGTTATGGAGAATGAGTGTCTTGAGTGTGAGACATCAACAGAGAACTTATGGTCCACCATACATGATATTCTTATTGCCAGATGGGATAAAAATTGCACACCTTTGCATTGCTTGGCTTACTCATTGAATCCTAGGTTCTACAATCATCAGTTGCTCAATGGTGGCCCCTCTTGCAGATTCCCTCCTCACATGGACATAGAGATTTCACAGGGGAGGAAGGTAGCATTTAGAAGGATGTATCATGATAGAGCATCCCTTTAGGAGGTGGAGGATGGCTTTATGGAGTTCTCCATTTGCACTGGGAGGTTTGGAGGGTATGATGTGCTTGTAGACAGGGAGGTTAAGAAGCCCTATGGTTGGTGGGAAACTCATGGGACAACATGCCCTATTCTATACCAGTTAGCCATGAGGTTTCTCTCTTAGGTTACTTCATTCTCTTGTTGCGAGAAGAATTGGAGCACGTATGGGAACTTGTACAGTTTGAGGAAGAGCAGGCTTGAGTAGTCTAGGGTAGAAACAATGGTGTATTTGAACGCCAACCTTTGTCTTATTTATAGGTAGAGGCATGAGTGGTTGAAGGGAAAGACAAGGATGTGGGATGTGTTTCTTGATGATATGGGTTTGGACGCCAATGTGGAGTTGGCATTAACCAACATGGATCTTAATGACCTAGTGCTAGAGCCAGTCACTTTTGATGATGAGCCTCTTGAGGGGTCATCCTACACATTAGTAGATGCTGCAACAGATCTTGGATTGGGTATAGAGGAGGATGGAGGAGAGAGTAGTGGCAGTGCTAATGGTGATGATTTTTCCATGGAGGACTATTGACCATAGTTTTAAAAATCAGAATCGAACTCGGAATTGGTCGAGAGTCAACTCCGAATCGGTAATGAATCAGTCATAAATTGGTTGATTTGAATTTAATAAATCGGTTTACTCAAAAATACATAAAATATTTGAATTTTAAAGAAAAACAAAATTTTCAAGATTCTAATCCATGATTCCAAAGCATTAGAGACAAAATATCCAAAGTCTGCTCATGTATATATCATGTAAGAGTCAATATATCAAAATGACACAAAGTGTACTCCAGACTCTACACATGGGTCACTCCCACACTACATAGTCCACTGTTTGGGTTCCAGTTCCACAGTCTGTTCACGGTTCAGCTTCAATGTTCATGCGGCCGTTGGCTCTCCAAGATTCCAGACTTCCACGATGCCAACAACATAAGGAAATAAAGGTTGGGGGCTCGGGAGTAGTCACTAAATAGGTTAAGGGTTGGGTTAGGTAACTTAGGTTAGGAAAAAATTTAAAAAACAAAATAAAACATGAAAACCCTATTTTTCTGAGTGTGCGTGTCCACACAAAATCAGTTAGGAAAAAATTAAAAAAACAAAATAAAACTTGAAAAAACCCTGTTTTTTTTGAGTGTGCGGGTCCACACAAAAATCGATTGATTTTTGATGTAACTCGATCGATAGGATCGGTTTGGTCACTGAACCGATTTGCTCGCCGATTTGATTCAATTACCCCTTAAATCGGTATATCGGCTGATTTTGAAGCCGGTTTGGCCGATTTTTAAAACTATGCTATTGTTAGTGGCTAGTACCATTGACCACTGATCGATGAACAGCTATAAGACTCTTCCCTATTTTGTATCTACTTTGTTTTGTATTTTCCAGTGGCATTCTCTCGGTATCTATGTAATACATTTTGATTTTGAACTCAATGTAAAATCCACAATTTATGGTTCTAATTCTATACTTACTAATGCACAATTTATCATTATATTGTGTATGATTGTAATTTGTATCTTATATGAATAAATGATGTATCAATATGAACTATGAATCATGATGTATCAATATGTGCTAGTTTTTAAAAAGTTTGGATCTTTATCTTAAATTTTTTCAATATATATAATTTTTTAATATATATATATATATATATATATAATGTGTACCTACGTTTTAAAAATCGGTGAAATCGGAATCCGAATCGGCCGATTCACCGATTTGCTCCCTAACCGGTTCAACTCGGTTGAAAAATCGGTTCGGGGACCGGTTCGGTACCGATTCAGTATCGAATCGACTGGTTCGGTACCGAACCGGTCTGGTCCACCGATTTTCGTGATAAATCGGCCGGTTTTTGCGGATTGACGGAAGACACATCTGTGATCATTTTCGAGGGTTTCAAGGTTGATATTCTCCTCTATCCTGGTGACGGAAGACACATCTGTGACTGCGGTTCTCTCCGGACAAAACATCTCTGTAGCGCGACGAGACCAATTTCGATCTCTTCGGATTGATTGTGGTCGGGTCGATGGCAGTCATTTTTTAGGGTTTGGGGTTCGATCCTCACCTCTATCTCGTGAACGACGGACACATTTGTTATCATCTCTATCTGGGTTCGATCCTCACCTCTATCCCGTGAACGGCGGTTATCATCTCTATTGCCGGCAAAGACTTAATTTATATGTGTGTTAAATTTTGAATGTTATAGTCGGGTTTTGTTTTATGTTATAAATTAAATTATATTATTTATTAAATATTAATTATTTTTATTATATGTAAAATATATTAAATTTAATTTTTTTATAATACCTAATTATATGTGATATATGAATATATAATAAAATATAATTTATATTTTAATAATATTAAAATTAACTAATCTAATGGCCTGGACCAAATTCGAATTGGATTGATATTTTTTGAACATCTATTAATATCTTGATGTATATGGACATGGCTATTTTTAGTATATATGATTGTGTGCCACTGTGGGGACAGGGAGAGTGTTTTTCTTAGAAAAATTAAATATTTTATGTATATTTTAGCAAACCGATTCATTAAATTTAGATGACCGATTTATGACCGATTCATTACCGATTCCGATTCCGATTCCGAGTTGACCCTCGACCGATTCCGAGTCCGATTCCGATTTTTAAAACCTTGATGTGTACCCCATGTCCTATTTCCGGGGTCGCCATGTCTCATGTGGGATACTCATATTTACGTGTGCTTCGTGTCCCTTGTCATCATGCCATGTGACTTAGGTTTATAGATATGCAATTTGCCTTTACAAACTCATACAATGGGACAAAGTTGTAGGTCAAATTTACAAAACATGCCATGTCACTAGAGTCATGCATAGTTAGTAAAGGGTTGATTTCAAGCAACACAAACCCAATTTATGTATAACATGGACCTAGGGTGTGAACAAATTTAAAAGGAATGAATTTCATGACACTAATAGAGGCTAAATCAGCTTAAGCTATGAAATTAATCAATTATGTTGTTTTTCAATTTTTAAAAATTTCTTCAATTTTTATTGTTTATATATATTGCTGCTCACAACCTATGGTTTCCTGCAAATTTGGGCGAAGCTTCTAGCAGTACCGGTCCACCAAATACTTGTACCCATGTTCCAGAAACTTGTGCAACATAGGTTCTAACTAATGGACACCCTTGATTTGATCGTAACCAAGATTTAATTCAGTAGAAAAGTTGTCTCTTTTCCCTACGTTTTATGTTAAGCTAAAACAACTTTTCTATAAACAAACCTTATTCTCCCTTCCAAAGGCATCTCAGGTATAATGTTACTTATTCCGTTGTATTAAGGATTCTCTCTCTACTTTGGGTTGTAGCATGTGTTGATTACTTCTTTGGGTCGAGACTTCATACATTCACTGGAATAGTGACTGGCTGTTCTGTTATGTATATGATTTTTTAAATACATAATTTTTTGGTAAATTGAGAATGGGAGTTATATTTTTTGTCCATATCATGTATTTTTGTCATTGTTTTGTTTTGGAGCATAACAGTTAAAAAATGTTTTGAAATAACAACGAAAATAAATAAATAATGGAATAAAGTTAATGTGGCCAGCTGAGAAAAGGAGGCTTCATTATGGGACCATGGGATAGTCCAAGAAAAGTTGAGAGATATCCAGTGTATATTACAAGTAGCAAGGCTAGCATTGATCAAAATGTTTAAATTCAGTAATGTACTATTGCCTGGGAAGCATGGGAAGGAAGCATCATTGATATAAATTGAAGAATTATTAGCCAGTGGGCTTTAAAAGGGAAGTAAGTGCAGAAGGGGAATGGGGCATAGCTTGGTTGAAAATATAAAGTAATATACAAATATTTTGAGATTATGGAAGCATTGGAAACAATGCCAATATTTATATTTTGAATTAAAAAAATGTAATTGGCATGAATTAGAAAAGTTATCTCTTCAAGAAAAATGAAATCCCATGGAGAAAGAAAAAATGTTAAGATTGTGTCTGGATTTAGGATGAGGGCGAGACAGAGGTGAGGATCTAATATAGGGGTAAAATCTTAGTGGGAGCGTCAATCATCATAAATGTATCAATGCCATATCGTAAAATAAAAAATATAGCAAAATATTTATATTTCAGCAATGCATGTGTTCGGTAATGCACAGAAGTAGATTTCATATTACGTATAGCCCGAACTTACAAATTGACTGGGTAACAGTTTATATGATGTTGTTGTTGTGCTTTCTCTAGTATGGCTTGGATTTGACTTCATCAAGTGCACATGTACAGAATTGAGATGATCTCCTTATCTGATAGTGATGAAATTTACGTTGTTGTGAGAAATAATTTCATAACAAACAGAAGGTTGAAGAATATATATGCAGGTGTTACAAAAATTTAGAGTTGTTTGTGATATTATGGGGAACAAATTTGATTTAGTCTTGTTCTCATCTAGACAAATTATTGCCTAACACACAAAAATAAGGAATGTTGTATTGTTTAATATGTGAGTGATCTTGGACCAATTACCCATGCCTTGTTAATTTTTAGTGCAGCTGCGAGACCCATTCTCAGAGAGAATGGTACCCTAGTCAGTTAACTAGGGTTCCTGGTCAAGTTAACCAGGCAGAGTAATGAGTAAGACCCTAGAAGGTACCCTAGGGCCCCCAGCTGTCTCCTGGGGTTCTTGGTCGAGGACCAAGCAGGTTGATGCCATGGCAAAGTCCCTAGCATGTGGCTAGGGCCCCTATTTGTCTCTAGGGTATTCTGGTCTAGAACCAGACGGTTTCTTGGTCATGATGACCAAGCAGATCCTGCAGGTTGAGACAGAGACTTCCTAGGTCCTGCAGATGTTTGATCAACATTCAGCCTAGGACTGAATGCTCAGCTTGAGGTTGAGGACCATTCTCTGGGAGAATGGAGATCCTGGTCATGGACCAGATGGTTGATCAACATGTCCCAGTCTAGGACTGAGGCTCAGCCTTGAGCTGAAAGCCATTCATTGAGAATGGAAGATATTGTTGTCCCCTCTCCTAATCGGTTATTGCTAGGTTGCTTCTCAAGGGACTGGCCACCCCTTGACGATGTCCCTAGTATCTAACTCTTAGGAGCAGTATTAAGGACAAAAGGATTGTACCATCCGTTTGGATCTTCTCCCTTATACAGTGATGAAAATATATATAAACTATGTATCTTAAGAGAGAGAAAAGTCTTTGGTCTTGTTGGTCCTATTTGATTGCTTGTCCACTTTGATCTTGTGGTTGTTGACTCATGGTCCTATTCTTACTTGGTCCTAGCACTCTCACTTGTGTGCACATTTGACTATGATGACTCCTACCTTATGGAGTATTTTTACCTAAGGGTATATTAAGGACCATGTATTATTATAGTTACCTTATGTTTTGTCCCACTTATGATTTTAATCTTTTTACCTTTTGTTGGACTTTTTGGACCTTCACTTTATGGTAAACTTATTAATAATTATTATTTTTTTTTTGTCTTATTAATTTTGATTGATAAAGACTTTATGTTTTTTATTTATTTAAAGGCTCAAGACCTTTAGCCTTTTGGACCTTCACTTTATGGTAAACTTATTAATAATTTTTTTTTTGTCTTATTAATAAAGACTTTATACCCTTGGACCTTTGGTACTTTATCATTTATTTTATTTATCTTATTCTTTTATTATTTATTTTATTTATCTTATTTTTATATTATTTTATTCCTTTGTTTTATCCTAAGTTTTAACTCTAAAATCTATATAAAGCTTATGCTCTCACATATCTCACCATGAGCTCATCTTCTTGGGTATTATTCTCGGTTTGCTTCTATTTGGATTTCACGAGTAATTTTTCCGGTTTAGCACTGCATTTGATTGTCACTTGTTGATTGGGACTGATCAACTCCACGGCTGTCTCTCTTTCACGGGTGTCTCTCTTCATGGCTGTAGCTTTTAACTGTCACACGAGTGTATCTGGCTGTAGCATTTGACTGTCTCACGGTTTCTCTATTTTGGCTGGAGCATTTAACTGTCTCACGAGTGTATCTGGCTGTAGCATTTGACTGTCTCACGGTTTCTCTATTTTGGCTGTAGCATTTGACTGTCTCACAGTTTCTTTATTCTGGCTGTAGCATTTGACTGTTTCACGGTTTCTCTATTCTGGCTGTAGCATTTAGCAGTCTCACGGTTTCTCTATCTCACGACCAGCTCCTTCACTGGTTGAATTCTCATCACTGTAATTGAACTCTGAGTGAGTGTTTGCTTACTTGCTTACCTTGGTAGTCTGCAGCACCTGTGTGTCTTTCTTACTATTGTCATTTTCTTATTAATTGAAGAACTTGAGGTCTGTTTTATTCTACCTGAACCTTCTCTCTCTTAAGGTACGTATATGGTTTAACCAGTTTGACTTGTCCTTTCAGTGACAAGATCAAACTCAGAACTATCTGAGTATAAGTTGGATCCAAATGGTTGTTTTTAATTCTTTAATGCAGTACATGTTTATTTTACTGTAATTCATTTATTTTATTTTTCTGAACTTAGCATTTGAAGATTCTCGAGGACCAACATTAATGCAGTGACTAAATGGAGCATTAAGTTGAAAGAGATGAAAATTATGTTATTTATGTTTTAAATCAGTTTAAATTTAAATTAAGCAGTACAATTGTTTACATGTTCTTGTATCAAGGTTTTTATATGTGATAAAACGTACATAACCTGTAATTTTAACATGCCTTTGCTAGGAGGGAAGTCATTTTTGATTGTAAGTTGATATATTAGTTCGTTGATATGGTGGTGTGTAAAAGTCTTGTTTTGGATTTTGAAACTCTACTGTAATACGTTGGTTCAGGCTGTAGAGGAGGGAAAAATTTATAGCAGGCATCAGGGATGAATGTTATAAACTTACAAGGTTAAGAAAAGTCTTAAATGCACGGCATTAATATGATGGTCTCAGTGTGAATGTTGCATGTCTTATTAAAGGTAAAATATAAAGATGGTTGGTTCCTTTGCAATCAATCCTTACTAGTGACTGTTGAAATTTTGGCAACAACAATTTCATGATTACAAACTAAAACAATGCAAGTGGCTATATAGAACGATATATATAGTATGTATAGATGGATGGATGGGCTGTGGAGACGGGGAGAAGAAGTCAAAGAAAAGTTATTTTCTTTCTCATGTATTGAAAAATTATTTGACTACCATTTGTTGTGTATCCAATGTGTTCACTGCTGCCAATTTGAGATGATTAGTTTCCTGTAGGCAAATGATGGGTAGCTTTGAAATATACACGAACTGTAAGTCCAGGAATTTAAAGGAATATCCTGAATGCTGGATGAGGTTTACAGTGGAAGGTCTTGGTAGGTTTATAAAGTGGTACATACCTCATTGTCAAGGGCATTTACATTTTGTTAAGGTTGTTTAGTATTGTTAGAGCTATTTTTGCTAGTAATAACAATTGTTGTAATTGTTTGTACCATTACAATGTTCATATTTATTTGTTATCATTGCTATACAAATAATTAATAGCCTCGGAACAACCCCTAATGTTGAATCTAGTGCAAATCTCTTGGTAAAATGGACCATATTAAGTGTGGATATGGTTCTCTTAGAAATATTTCTTCAAAATTCAAGCTATTTTAAATTTATGGCATGTGCTGCTCATAGCTACTTTGTAGTATAGGTATATGATGTGTATGTTACATTGATGGAGTACTTTAATCATTCTGCATTATTGAATCTTATGGTTGCAGGTTGAGGAAGGCCCATGTGACCAGAGTTTTGGAATTCATGTGGCTGAATTTGCCCAGTTTCCTGAAAATGTAATTGCTCTTGCTAAGGAGAAAGCAGCTGAACTAGAAGATTTTTCTTCCGTCTCTGGAAATATAGATCAAACAATGGAAGAGGTATTTTAGATAGCTAACTGGCATTTTGATGCTAGATTTAAAAATAATTCTTTTTATTTCTTAGTACCGAGATTCTACTTTAGATTGCTTGAGAGACTAAAATAAATGAAATATTTGGTTGGGGCTTTAGAATAGTCCTAAAAGGTGCACCCAATTTTTGACCTCTTTCCAAGATGGTGATATTGATTGATGTTCATCCCTCAGATCATCCAGGTTGATGAAGACTGAAATCAAATGTGCATGCTGAAACCTTCAGCTCTGCAAGACCTTCAAAAGGGATCAACTTCTCTGTCCTTTCCCAAAGTCAGCAATATTCCCTTTGTTGCTTCTATTCCCTTGCTTGAGGGCCCAATCATGTATGGAACATTACATTTGGTGTCCTCTTTGTCCAACCTTTTGATAGCACAATGGAAGACTGCTAAAAAATCTCTTTTGCAGAATTTTTATTACAAAGCATTCTAGAGATACTATAATTTTATTATTGTTGACAAATCACCTAGGAATAGGTCAATGGGACTAGAGAAACTAATTAATAAGCATAAATATGGAGAAGAGATGATGATCTCTTCTGAAATTATTAATGTCCACTAATTACAAAAATAGGTCAGTGTGACTTCAAAATAGTGTTTAGGGCTTGTCTTTGCTAAAAGAAAAAAATCAAATGATATAGTAACAAATAGAAGTGGGTTATACCAAGGATGGGCAGATCCTCAACAATGAAGTGAATTGCAACCCTAAGGAGAACAATGAGAGCAAGTGATGCCACAATGAAGAGAACATGTCATCCAAGCCACAAGCAAAAAACTCAACAAGAAAGTGGTCTTTAGCTATGGTTTGAACTAGAGGGGGAGCATGTGTTCCCATTAGTCACTATGAAGTCAACAATACGAACTTTTATAAATCATTTCGAGAGTGGCCTCAATTAAGAGGAGCTGATTAGGCGAAGGAAGGCAATTGAGAATTGCACATGGAAACTCTCCTAACATCCAAGGGTAACAGACTCTTATAAGAGGGATAAATTTAGTGATGCGGTCTTGTCCAAGAGAATTATGTTGGGCATGGGAGAAAGCAACACCCCATCCACATTGAGAATTGGAATTAGTAAGACGTGTCTAGGAAGAGGGGATGGTCCTTCGACTCCACATAGATCTCGAGTTAGGGATCAAGTTGCTAGTAATCTTTTTGTTTGTGCCCCTAATTGGTGGGAGCATTGTGAAAAAGGAAGTGACCCTTCGGGTGGAATTCGGTCTGTGAGGAGGCTGTAGCATGCGAGAGCGGAGTTTGAGGGCCTCTTGAATATATAAAGCTAGGCATCTTTGGCTTGGATACATAAAGAAAATGGCTAGTTTGTGGTCCTCTTTAGAGACAACAAAACCTCCCACGGATTTCATAATAGATGGGGTAGCAGAAGATGATGTGATCTTGTCTCTATTTCTTGTACATGACACAGCTTGTAGATTTTGTTAGACAGTTAATTTGGTGTTTTGCGCCAGCCCAAATTCTATGCAAGCAAAATTTGAATTGGCCTAGGGGGATAAGAGAGAATGCGCCCAATGGCGAAGTATGTACAGGGGTGGAATAATGAGATCGTCCCTCACCACCATGAAGTGCTCGACATAGAAAAGCCATCTTCGGACGTAACCAGCCTTGGGGATTAATCCAAGTGACATGCACAAATTGTCTATAAATGTCATCTTGGATGATCTTGTTTAGCTCTTGCCTAGTAGGTAGGAGGTGGCCAAGAGCAAAGTTTGAAAAATCAAAATTGGACTCGGGATCGGTCGAGAGTCAACTCGGAATCGGAATCGGAATCGGTAATGAATCGGTCATAAATTGGCCGATTTGAATTTAATGAATCGGTTTACTCAGAAATACATAAAATATTTAAATTTTAAAGAAAAACAACATTTTCAAGATTTTAGGACTGTTGTTATGACCTAGACCTGTTGTTTGAAGGCCAAAGAGCACCTTTACTTGTTGTTTAGGGCTGCTTTCATCCACAGTACTGCTCACAATTTATTTTTAGCCTTTAAGGTGATTTTCATGACTTTTTACTGCTACAAAGGTCATAACATGCACATGTTTGCTTCAAAATTTTTGTACGAGGGTTTGAACAGCTTCAACCTAAGTTGCATGAAACGGGGAAACGGGGACAAAACGGAGAAACTTCGAAACAGGGGAAACGTGACCCCCAAAATTGTGGAAATGAGGAAATGCAATATATATATATATATATATAGATATATATTAAATTAATAAATTAGCAAAGACATTTACAAAAATGAATGTGAAAAATAAATCATCAATCATACATGTCAACGAATCATTGCCTATATTGGGATCCTATTCATCAATAGCACCCTATGCGTCCCTCCTCTAGGCTCTAGCCATTGCCTCTAACTCGAATTTCAAAGTTGATCCTCCAAGGACATTAGTCAACGACTCAACACACTACAATTTTGATGAAACTTCCTAATCCAATCGCTAAAATAACGTAGAAAAAGCTTTCGATGCTTGATAAGTGATTTTGCATGAGTGAAGAGTACATTTTTATTAAGGTCATGACAGAGGAATTCAACAATCAACACCACCAACATCAAGGTACATATAGGGGTTGATGTGCTTGATTAAATGCCAATTCCATACCCTCATACATGATAGAATCTGGTGGAAACCTTGCAATCCGAAAATCCTTAAAACTATTAAGTTTGATGAATTTTGAATGGGATCTAAAAATCTACTTTTTCCATATGAAGTCCGATGGAGTTGGAACCACTCTCAAACATCCTGAAACAATTAATGGTAATGTTAAAAATTTAAGTAAAAGGATGGAAAATAAAAGATAAGGAGAATGTCACTTTTACTTTAAGAATTTAACATTATCATTAGTATCACCAAGTACTACAGCACCATGGGGATATAGGTTAAAAATTCAATTTTTTTAAAAAAAAAACCATTTTTTAATGGCCCACAGGCCCACACCAAAAAATTGGCCGATTTTTGTCAAAAATCGGTGGACCAGACCGGTTCGGTACCGAACCGGCCGATTTGATACCGAATCGGCCGGTTTGGTACCAAATCGGTCCTCCGATTCGATTTGGAGACCGGTTTGAACCGGTCTTGCCTTAAATCGGTGAATCGGCCGATTTCGATTTCGATTTCACCGATTTTTAAAACACAGGCCAAGAGCATACATGGAATATTTGAATGGGGGAAGGTAGTCCATTGATATACCTACCAACCCAAGAAGATTCGAAACACCTGTAAACCGATACTGAGTGTGGTCACAAGGGTTAGTTGAAGCAATGGACTTTGAGGAACGATAGGCCAAGTATGGATATCGGTCATGTCTCTTTGTTGAGTAGACGAAACCTCGAATGCGGTGCAAGAGTGAAATAAGGATGAAAGATAGTCTCAAGCCAAAGGGGCTCGACATTGAATTCTGCAAGAATGATAGGATATAGTACTAAGTACTTGCATTTGATGATGTGCCTAAGGAGGTGGGTCTGCACTCTCTTGGGTGAAGTCCAATTTGACTCTAGTAGATCGGGGCCCCAAACCTTTGAGCCATAGATTATTATGGGTAGGATAAGGGTATCCATGAGTGACATCTAGGATTGAATGTCTTGAAAGCAGTGCTAGTGTTTTCCCTAAAGTCTGCTACCTAGACTATAGGAGCAGTAGTGTTCAGGCACCTCAACAAGAATTGGTTTTTTAGTGGGTTTTTTCTGGATAATAATGTAGATAGGATTGTTTTTATGGGTTTTTGTGGATAACAATGTAAATCAAATGGATAAAAATAACAAGGTAGATATGCAATGGTCTGAATACTTCAGCAATACAAATGTAAAAAAGAAAAGGATCTTGCAATGATAGCTGGCAGAGTATTAAAGCATAGGAGATAAACATCAACACATATGTGACTGCAAATAATAAGCAAATTGTTCACATTCGAAGCACATGTGTAAAAAGGTACGAGTCTTTGAAAATACTTTTCAAATATTCAATAAGCATTTAACATTCACATTCATACATGACATGAAACATAGAAAACATCTATATATCATCAATACATGAAAGCGTTCATACTGAACCAGAGAACATAAAAAACAAAGATAGATTAAATGCCTAGCTCCATATAGATATATTAACTGTCATAAAAAATTGCAAGAAAAGTTCTTACACAGGTAACCATTGATAATCTCCACAGTCTTCAGTAATTCGACTCCCATGTGTGTCTCTAGTTTTTCAAAAATATTACATAATATATAACAAAAATAAAAGTAGGATCCCTAAGATTCGTTTCTAAGATCCACTTTTTAAGGCAGGATCTTCTAAATATAGCAAAAATAAAATCATATAAGGTATAGTCATTTAAACTCTGTTTGACACATGTCAAGGTAAAGAACCTTTTCAAAGACTCCTCGTTGCTTCTGCCAAGGTGGCAAGTCCATCTAGGGCTTCTGATTTCCTTCGTAGCCTGTTTAATTCTTGTTGCATGAGTTTCATGTTCAAGTTGAGTTCCTCTTGATTTTTCTCTAGCTGCTCATTTTGCTCATGCACCATCTTCCTCCTTTTGACAGCTTTATCTGCTACTTGAACTGCCTCTGCATAATTTTGATTCAGCTCCAGTAAATCTTGCTTCAGCATTACATTGTCCTTCATTAAACCATCATTTATCATATCAATGTGCTCATTTTGCTGTTTAACATGATTTACCTCTGCCTTATTTTTTATTTCTACTGACCTCTCCAAGTTGTCCTCAGGTTCTTCACAGGTCATTTCTTCATCATTTAACACTGGAGCAGAATTTTCAACATGGTTTGATACTCTTTGGGATGGTTCTCCAACTTCTAAGCTTGAGAACACTGGATTAGTATCTTCAATACTGTTTTCGTTTCCACATGCTTGAGTAAGACCTCTAGGAACGACTTCTGGGACTTTTTTGAGAGTTTCTTCAATATTATTCAAAACCTGACGCACAACAGACTCCAATCTTTTAGACCTTTCGTCTTCCTCAGCTTCTGTAGAAGAATCCTGCAAGTTAATAACTTGATCTTTTTTGAATTTTGGATCCAAAATAACCTTAATATTCATTCGAAGCTTATTAACAGCTCGAGTTTTAGGTCGAATACAAACTCCATCAGGCTCAAAAACTTCTTCTGTGTGTTTTGGTGATTTCTGGAAGGATCAAACTCCATCGGGTTCTTTATCCCCTATTACCATTATTGTATCTATGACAACATTGTCATTTCTTGACACTTCTATTTTACTAATTCCTTCTTGTGCTTCACCATCTTCAGGTTTTGAAACCTTCTCTTTAATATCCAAACATTCTTTAGGTTTTTCCTTAGTCGGTTTAGAGTTTTTCTTTCCTTTAGATTCTACCACTTCTCCTCTAAAACCCGACCAAAACAGAAAATAAGACTAGGTCTTTTCCCTTTTTTTCAGCTCTTGTTCAATCAGTAATTTAACGAGACCATGATGATAAATATTGTGGCTATCAGATTTTGGATGCTGTCGAACCCTAGCAGACATTCTTTCCAGACTTTTAAACAAGAAAAACGGGAGATTAAGTTCTTTAATACCTGAAACATGTTGTAGTAGCCTCATGTGATACCTATATACAGTCGCAAATCTCCCCTCGTAGGTGATATACCTCTGGATGATGTAGAGAATATCTTGCCACTGTGTCTGTAAGAAAACCCTAGGTATACCCTGACTCCAGTCTGGGTTTTGATGTGCCGGCAACAGGTATTGACTAAACTCCTCATGAATAGTATGACATTTATACCATCTTTCTCCCACAGGGCTTACACCAATAGCTTGGGAAATAGACATTTCAGTTATAGGGAACTTCAACATACCAATTTTAACCATTGTCCCATTGAAATTTTTGCAAAAAGCTCTGGTAACTTGCTCGTGATGCTCACCAATTCTTTCGAACATGGCAAACCACTCTCTTTCTTTTAACTTTTCTGCAGCCACAGGAAGTTCCTTCATCCATTCTACACCTGAGGGTTCGATTCTGAGCAAATGCCCACTCGGTCGAGGTTTCTTCTTCTCATCCATGACTGTAGACGTTGCTGAGGCAGCGATACTTGAAACAGAACCCCGAGGAGAGTTTTGCTGTAACCCTAACACCATACTGTCTCGGCCTTTTGAGCAAAAGTCTATTTATCAACCTTCAGCAATTATGGGAAAGGAAATGAGGCTTCATTTCAGTACTATCCAGGACCTTTACTCCTTCAGATCATGATTCATTCACAACGGTGGAGGTTTTACCACATGCAGAAGGTAATACAAACAATCATAACACATCGTTATTTCAGCAAAATGTTACATCCATAGAACTGATACAAGCAGATGTCATATTTCGAATCAAGCATCGATTTCCAGGTCTATTCGCTGAAATGATGGCACCTGCAAAAGCATAATGTTTTGGCAAGCTGGCAGCGTGCCAACATTTTCGAATACCTAACACCTGCTGTCAGCTTATATGAAAACTATGTAATCTTGAAACTTTTTAATGAAAATCAATTAACACCCTATAGGAGCATAGGCTAAAACCTTTCTATTGCTAAATACTTAGAAAATTAGAAATGTAATCAAGGTTAAGCTAAAAACTTTAGGATAAAAGGAAAAAGGAAAATAGAAAACAAGGCTTTGCAAAAAACTAAATGCTTCAAAATATCCTAACAAATAAAGTATCAGACCTAGGTCAAATAGCTAGAAACATTGATGCTTCAACATGGCCAAGGATCTGTAACTCTTGTTGTCTCGAGCTAAAGAGCCTGTCTCAGATTGAATAATGGCCTTGAAAATTCCACCCCTAGGTAAGTGTAAGTGTTGGTGATCTCATTCTCCTCCCCTTGAAAAAAGAAGTGGTGGTCCAAGAGTACCTTCTTCAACCTATTGAAGATCATAACCTTGCTTTTGCCTAGGTTGACTGTCAACTATTGAAGATCACAAAACAGTGCCAAGGCATTAAGCTATCTTTGCAGACCCTTCGGGAATGATGCTAAGAGGACACCATCGCCAATAAAGAGTAGAATAGATATCAAGACTTGGTGTAGAAGGCATCCATCGTCGTCCTGTATGTGATCATGCAAAAAGGACTCAAGCTCATCATTGTAGATGCCAAATAGGGTGGGAGACAAGGGGCATCCTTGTTTGACCCCAATGGTGCTCCTGATAAAATTTGACACCCCATGGGTAGTGTAGAGACGACCAAGAATTGACTCGTACAAGTGCATGATGGACATCAATAATATGTTAGAAATGTTGATGCCTTTGAGCCTTCGGAATAGAGCCTCATTGGGAACAAAGTCAAAATCTTTCCAAAAGTATATAAAGCAATAGTAAACTTTCAAAGAGTGATGTTGTGCCTCCTCAATGATGGTTTGACAAGTGAGAGTGTGATCCGTGGTTTGATGTGTAGGTTGAAAACCAACTGCCCCTTAGCTCTAAGGACTCTTCGCTCAAGCCCTTGTAGAGCTTCATATGGATGTCTTAGCCTAGAACTTTGAGAATATGTGACCCACCATGATCATCCTGTAGTTATTTGGGCTTGTGTTGGGGCTCGATTTGTGGATTGGGTGAATAGTGTGATGTGACCAAGATTGCGAGAAACCTGTACGAATAACATGGTTAAATAGATCGGTTGTGACTATCTATAACGTGAAGACCATGCTTGAAGAGTTTCACCTGGAACCCTTTCTCATCAAGAGCCTTATTGGTATTCATTACCCACATTGCTCCCCTGATGCCTCGATATGAAAATAGGTAACAAGAAGAAGGTGGAGATGTAACTTGAATTGGGGCTTGCCTAGATGCATTGTAAAGAGTGGAGGTATGAAAAAACATGGAACTGGGGTCTAGATCAGGGGGAGGGTGGAATGATGAGAGAAGATGGTGTGCTAGAAGCTTTTAGGGAAATGGACATGGGAAGCGCATAAGTCATGTCTTCTTTGTGAAATGAAAAGGTGTTTCTTATGGTGGAGGAGAAGACGGTAGGATGCTTTCAAGCTTTGGGAAGGTACGATGATCATGGGAGAATGCATGGAATCTGTTGGGCATGGGAGAAAGCAACACCCCTTCCACATTGAGAATTGGAATTAGTATGACATGCTAATTGTGGAGCAACTTGATTATAGTGGTACAATCATATTGATTTGCTATTGTCCATGCCAATATCTTCAATAGTTGTATGATGCTTGATAGGCCCATTGGACAAGATAGATGAAAAGAAGGATGTGATTGATAAGTAGATTTGCAAGGGCGATTCAGGCTCTATTGTCTAAAGGAAACCTCCTCTTTGAGAAATAAGGCCAAGCATCTTCGGTTGGGATAATGGAAGAAGTATTCCCCCAAATCTCCGTGAGGATAATGAAATCTCCCTCAAATCTCATAATAAATAAGACACTTGAATTCAATTTTTCTTTTTTCTTTTTGAAAATACTTACATATATTATAAAGAAAATAATACATTCAAAGAGAACAACACATATATAAGAGATGATAATGTACTTTCAAACTTTTCTTAGAGCTACTAAAATTGCAATTAAATCAAAGTAGAGGCATCACATCTCTTTGCATCCTTAATCAAATGAAAGATTTTAACTAATAACTACATATATCTTCCTGCCAAGATTAAATGAAGGAAGAGATAGAGCTAACATTGTTTTGAAAGATATAATTATAACACAACTTCCAATGACTAAATAGGGTTGAAAATCTAATCCAATTCCATTAGTTAAAAAAGACAAGTAACATTCGTTGATTTGACTCCCCAAAAGTTGATGCATGCCAATAGATTTTGCCTTGGAAAATGAAGGGGATTTGGAAGTGAACTTGTCTCCAACATTCCCACACAAATTTGCAATTACACATGATATCTTTGAGAGTTTTCCTCTTCCCACGTGAAAGACACTTGATATCTGTAAAGCCACTCTTGGTAAGCCAAGCTTTTGTAGGAAGTTCTTGATAAATAACAAGCAAGGCAGAACTTTGAATCTTAAAAGAGATCATGAAGGGCTAACCACACTGTAACCTTTCAATCCATCTTTTCTTAGAATCAATAGAAATACATCTCTAATAGGATATTAGACATTAGGAGGTTGTTTAAGACCAACATAGTCTAATATACTATAGTCATGTGTGCTTTATTCTACGGTAAAGGTTTCATCCTATGCTTAGGTGATTTGATGATGATCATATTCTTGGAACTCATGACAATTGATCCCTGTCTTATCACCTGAATGGTCTATGATCTCTATTTACTTGGTCTTGCGAGAGGCCTTGTTATAAAGGCTTAAAGACATTGGTATTTCATAGACCCTCTTGACCACCATCAAACATTTGTTTGACTCTCCTTGGCCATCTCTTCAAGTACATGTGTTGTTGGATTTTATTAGGAGCACTATTGGGGTCAAACAGAGGTGCCCCCTACACCCCACCTTATTTGGGATTTACATTGATGAGTTTGAGTCCTTCATGATCATATATAGGACAATAATGTGTGCCTTATTCACTTGGTTTTAATATCTATTTTGCTTTTTGTTGATGATATGGTCATGTTGGCCTCATCCCCATAGGGCTTGGAGTGATATATGCATTGATCCTTTTTTGTGATCTTTGGTAGTTGATGGTCAGTTGGGGCAAAACTAAGGTTATGATCTTCAATAGGTCAAAGAGAGTCCTCTCAAATTATTATGTCTTCTTTAGATGGGAGGAGATTGAGATCACAAATGATTATACGTACTTGGGGACATGGTTTCTATGGTTGCTATTGACAAGTTTTCCAAGTTCACATGGATCCAGATTAGCAACTTGTCTCCCCACCCTAGAGACATTTGCATTGTAGTTTGCTACTTCCCCCTAGCATCTTCTCACTTTGTCATTCACAATGATTTAGTTGGGGATCCTTGGATTTCTATACTTACATCATTTAGTACGTAGTTGTGGTCTATGCCATTTGCCTGGGTGATTTCAATGCCCATACCAGGGCTTGCCATATTCTTCTCCATTGGTCTGAGTATGTGCTTTGTATCCAAGAGATAGATTTGGGTTCATTGGGCTTCATCAAATCTTTGATGATGTTTTGGGGCCTATTATAGCATACAACATGCACCTTTTGTGGTTTAGCAAATCCCATGAGCTATTGATCATGAATGGCCTGCCTTGCTTCATGGATTCTAGTCTTTTCATGTGCCCCCCATGGTGGGGGTGCTAGACTCTAGTGTGGTAGACTATCTCGTGACCAACTAGGATATGCTCCCTTTATATGAAACCTTTTGGCAACCCCTATCTTTTTAGTCAACCATGCCCTTGTTTCCTTCTCTTTTTGGGCCGAAATCCCTCTCTCTCCCTACCCCACCCTTGCCAAGACCATCTTGGATGAATATCCTCTTCGATGAGGGGTACTCAATGTTAGTTGCTCTCCCCCATACCTCATTTTTCTTCCCTTGAGTCGACCTCCACCAAATATGATTGTCTTTCCTCACTCATTTGGGAGGCAACACCTAAATCTTACTCCCACCTCACTCGGTTCCCCTACCTTTCTCCCAACTCTGACTCCTACGCTATGATGTAATGGTATGATGAAGATTGTAAGGCCCTCCACAACTAGCTTCAGTAGAGCTTTACTCATACCCAGTCATCCTACTTCGGCTTCAAGGGATCCTATGATTGCCTCCTTTGCCACATGAAACATCTCTTCATCTCATAGAGGATAGATGTGAATTGTGTACATCCCTTTACCATTCTCTCAAAACCTTTTGAGGTGCCGTCTTTCCCCACCTCTCCTCACTCCTCTCAAACTTAACCCGAGCGCCATGTTCTCTCATACTTCCACTCTCTACGATGTGGTTGGGCAACCTTTGTTCCAAGTTACCTCTCCTTCCTCATCCTGCTACTTATTGTCATATTGGGATATTTGGGAGGCAATTAGAGTGATCAGCACCAACAAAGAAACAAACGAGGAGGGTTTTAAGTTCAAGTTCTTCAAACACAATCTTCAAGCTAATTGTCGATCTATTCAATCATGTTGTCAGCATAGGTTTCCATAGACTTAGTCCCCTCACACTATTCACTTGATCCACAAAGTGAGTTCCATTGTTAATCTTAATAGCTACATGGTGTGCGTATGTTGATCTTTAAACTACATGGTGATCAAGGTTGGTCACACGTTCTTGAAGATCTATGCTATTGCCCTTCATTTGAAGCTATATGAGGAGCTTGTATGGAGACACCTTCGAGCTAGAGGACATGTTGGATTCCAACTGGCATACCAAACCATTGATCACGTCCTTACTATCAAGCCATCATTGAGGATGCCAGACCTTCCTCTTTGGAAGTCTAGTGCTATTTTGTAGACTTTTAGAAAGCATTTGAATCAATCACGTGAAAGGCCATGTTCTAAAGGCTCAATGACATTGACATTTTTGATACCCTCATGATTGCAATCATGTGTCTATACAACTCTGTTCTTGGGTGTCTCTTCACAACAATGTGGTGTCAAATGTTATCAAGAGCAGTATTAGGGTCAAGCAAGGGTGCCCCCTGCCCCCTACCTTGTTTGGGATTTACATTGATGAGTTGAAGGCCCTTCATCAACATATCCAAGATGGCGATGGGTGCTTTCTTCACCTAGACTTAATATCTTTCTGCCTTTTGTAGATGATGTGATCCTCTTGGTCTTATCCCCATAGGGCCTACAACAATAGTAGGATGATGCATTGGCACTTCTGCATGATCTTCATTGGTTGATGGTCATCTTGGGCAAAACCAAGGTTATGATCTTGAATTGGTTGAAGAAGGTCCTCTTAGGTTATCATTGCTTCTTCAGAGGGGAGTAGATCAAGATTGACAATTCCTATACATACTTGGGGGTTCAGTTCTTAGGACCTTGTATTAGTTTGAGGCATGCTCTTTAGCCTCGTGTCAACAAGGGATATGGGTCCATAACTTTGCACAAGAGATGGTGTTTTTGGTAACTGTTGTCACACAACTTGTAGTTGCCCCCAGTGGTATCCCATCCGGGACGGTAGAGGAGATGGACAACTAAAGAGGTGACCTAAGAGATGCCACGGTTCCCAATGCAAGGTGGGAGTCACGTCAACCGAGGCACTCTTCACTTTAGATCTAGATGAATCAAGACCTAGGGGGAGACCCTATTACCAATCAAAGATGAGTGGACCCAAACAAAGGTTCCTAGGGATAAGTGAATAATGAGTTACAGAAACCAATGCAAGGTTAAGTGGACCTAGAAGTTAAAGTATGGTTGATGGTGGTTTGAGAGATGATTAGTGTTTCAACCAATATATGATTTAGGCCACATGATTAGTTATAATGACAAGATCTAGTACCATTGTTACACAAGTGGGACCTACTTTCTTGAGATATGTGAATGGTTCAAATGGGACCCACAAGGTGAACTTAAGGGATGCAATTGGTACTAGTGGATATGTAATGAGTAGATCTATGGATCTAAGTTGAGATTAGGAATACCCACATATGGGATCTAAGGTTTGACAGAATTCCCAAGGAGTGCGACTTGCCTAAGGAGGACTAGTGCCTTGTTGGATGGGTTAATGGAGTCAAATGATATGTCAAAATGTAGATCGGGACACTTAGCATGCAAATCAAGTGGGCTAATTGGGATATGATGGTTGGATTTTGCTAGATCTAGGGTTTCATGATATGACCCAAGTGGACCACAATCCCTTAAAATAAGGAATGCTACCCCCAAGGCAGATCGTCACAAAATGATACTCTAGACCTAGGTTTTAAGGTATGCCTGTTCCAAATTCACAAAAATCTCAACTACCCACGTCCTCAAAGTGGGCAAACTCAATCACCCAAGGAAGTGCGACCTTGCTCAAGGAGGGCTAAAAGATGGGAAAGGGATGTCAAAACAAATCCAATGGCCACCAAATTGTAGATCCAAGTAGTTTAGGCAATGATCTATGTGGTTCTAGAAAATCAAGACAATCCAAGGGTTAGATCTTACTAGATCTGAGTTTTAAGGTGCCAAGTAGTCCAAAATGGGGTTTTAATCCTTTGAAATGTGGAATGATGCCCACAAGGTAGAACTCACCAAAGTAAGAGTTTAGGGGTAGGTTATCAAATATGTAGATTGCAAATCAAGTGGGATCTCACCTACCCATATGCTAGATCTAACCAAACAAACCTCTCCCAAGGAAGTGCGATTTGCCTCAAGAGGGCTATATTGCCTTGAAAAGTGTGTCAATTTTAACCCAATCACCACCAAACTATAGATCCAACTAGGGGTGGATGCTATAGAGGTGGGTTTTTAGTATCTCTTCAAAAGCAAGGCTAGATCTAAGTAGATCTAAGAAAAACCAAAATGAGGGTTTTGATTAATTAGGGCTTTTATGATCTAGAAATTATGGATGATTCAAAGAAGAAGAAGATCATACCTTTGGAGCATACCTGGATGAAGAGATGAATGCTGGTTGAGATGAGGATTACTTTTTCCAAAGATCAAATGGAGAATTTTTTAAGCCCTCTTGCCAAATCGATTTTCCCAAGCCACATATGTGTCCCTCTAACCTGTCAAACCAAGGAGCAAAGCATCAATCAGTTTAACATGTTGAAGGTAGATACAAGCAAGAAAGAGATAAGCAAAGAATAGTTGGTGCAAAGACAAAACCACTCCTTGTTTAACCCAAAACGTCCTCCTCCAAGCTTGAAGGGAAAGCCTCCCCACCAATTCGCACTTGTTGAAGAAGTCTTCTCCACCTGTAAAAAGATATGGCAAATATGCAAGATAGCTACAATAGATCCTCCAGTGCAATGGACAAAAGCATTTACAATCAAAACAACCAACATCCACTCCAACCCAAGCATGTACTCCAAAAGATAGAAATTTTATTCCAAGAGTCAAGAGCCAAAAATTTCTAGATGATTTTACAATGAGAGGCTCTCTCCTTAAATAGGATGGAGAGAGAGCATAATCCTAACCACTTTTTACATGAGTGGCTAAGATTAAAAGATCAAAAGATCTAATCAATGGTTGAGATGAGCTCAACAATAAAATACATGGATCAATCATAAAATATAACCATAAGTGGACAAAATCGCCCTAGGAGAGGGGATCCCACCAAATCATGATGACAAAATATAACATTAAGCTTATGGTGGGTCCAAGGGGTAATTTTAGCCACCCTTGGTCAATCCCCATAGCACAATAATAATAAAATAGTCATCAATATACCAAATCGTGTCTCTATGGACAAATCGTAGGCCTCAAAAGACCTCAGAAATCATCAGAAAGTGCCATAAGTGATGGATGTGGGCCTCGATGAAGCTGAAACTGCTAGAGAAGGTGCGGAAGACATCCCACTCATCATCACTGATCATCCCATGCCAAAACTTTGCCTCAGTAGCCCAAATCGAATTCCTCTGTAGCCATTTCTACCAATCCAAAACTGCCTCGGGAAGCGTGTACCTGCCCCAAACTGCCTCCTGGAGTGCCTGCGCTGTCAAGGTGAGGGCACCGGTGTGTCCGGAAGGGGGGTAATATGGTAAAAACAAGTAGTTGGACCACCCCCTCCATCATCAGCGCTCTAGGTGAACCAAATAAAAATGATTTCTGCTCTGACAGGGTCTCCGACAGACCAAAACTGCACTAGGATAGCCTACTGAGGCTAAATCATCACTGTAACTGCCCGGAACTGAAAATGGACTGTCTCATTGGACTCAGAAGGACCAAAACTATCCAAGATGTGTACTCATACACCATATAGATCTCTGCATGATCATATAATATATCCAATATACCGGAACAGGTGGAATAATAATAATCTGTAAATGATCAAATAATGTTGAAAACCATAGATCATCATCATAAACCTGTATCTGATGCATAGAACCATCATGTACATGCACATAGACCATATATCATCTACCTGTGTCATCATAAGGTCCAATAATCTCATGTCCTGTGATTGACCTTGGTCAAACTAGGTTTGACTAGGTCAATATTGACCAAATATAACTCAGACTACCATCAGAAGCTGCTGCAAAGTGTCAAAGGTTAATGCATGCTCTACAACTCATTCAAATAGCAATTATAACACATAGTAATCATTACTGGCGATCTAAATCCAAATATATATTGTCATTAATTATTTATATGACTCAGACTAGACTTTCAGGACCATACTCACTTCATAGTTGTGATCAATTTGCTAGTGAAGGGTGAAGGCTAAAATAAAATGGCGAGGCTAAAGGATGACTGACTGACTTAACATTGTGACACTTTGGATATGGGAAAGGGAATACACACCATAGTATATACTGAATGAGCAACAACACAGGGAATGGCGGTGTCTCACAAATGGATAAGTTGTTTAGAGAGTGCTTATTCAACTTAGGCATCATGTTTACATCAAGTTGACCCAGGTTCATTAGGATCATTCAATTTCATTTCATGGCCTTTTTGGCCTACATAACCCTTCGGATCTCAGGTGTGCTGATAAGCACAACTAGTTGCAGCTTGGATCTAGGGCATGTTTTTTATACATACATAAGGTCAACAATTGTTTAGATATAGCTTTTAAGAATCATTGCTTTTTGGACCTTTCTTTTATACTCTTCGAGGAGTATTTTTTAGCAGTTCATCGCTCTTGCCCTTTTTAGTTTCCATGGGTGAATTTATAAGTTTCCATAAGTAGTACATGAGCTTTCAGTTTTAGCCAACAACATCTCAAGTGACTAGGGGGAGTTCGAGCCAATGCCAAACATCGAGACAACCGACCAGAATGATTTAGGCCTACAATCCATCTCACCAAAGGTAAGTTTTGTCACCAACTCAGAGCCGAGACACAATAAACAGGGAAGCTCATCCAATACAGAGGCTACAGTGGGGAAAAGATCCTCCATGCCACTAGTCAAGTAGTAAGTCAGGGTGATAAACTGAAATGTAGGTAATGGATGGATGAAGACAATGAATAATGTAGCCAACACTAGCAAGCCAAGGTATGGTGGAATGATCACCTCTATTCTCCCTAGGGAGGGTAAAACCAATGAATATGAGTAGTGAACTTCTAAGTCTGAGTAAGGACAGTACAATATATATAATAAAATCAACCAGGTCCACATATCTATATGATCGCCAGATCATGCCACTAAGTGCTAAGACATGCCATAAGAATGAATATAAAAGCAATATAACCATAACACCAAGATATACCTGCTGAGTCATATACCTGAATGCTCATCCTTTGAACCATCATATGTCCTCTGAAACTGCTACTATAACTCTGGGCACTACTGACTGCTTTGCATAAATGGTATAATGGCTACATCGGTCATCTCTCTGAGTGTCCTGAGACTCAGTCATGGCATGGGGAATACATATGCTGTCCAAAATCTGATAGTGATCCATAGATAGATGCTCATCTCATCATCTCAATGTAGAGGAACTGGTTGAAGGGTGCTCTGGAATCTGAAAAATAATGTGCAGTAGCCCGGTTACTATATATGTGATAACAGTAATATCTCTAGGACATACCATAGATGATGTCTCTCATGGACACCATCATTCGGCCCATGATTCTTTCAATTTAGAGGTTTGGGGGCTTTGTTTTCTAAAGTCTATCTGGTCCTTGACTGAGAGGATTCATACCCTTCTCCTTAGACACATCATTAGATGCAAACAAATAGTCTCTTAACTCATCATTCTTGCGGAGTTTGGGGCATGACTCCTCCAACTTGATACTATGTTCAACATGGTCTCAGTCCTACCACATGTTTGGAATTTTGTTGACTCGGTAACAGGTTGAGATTGATATCCATATTTGGTCTATTGCTCATTAGAGTCCATTGCTTTGGCTAGGTCCCCATGGTGGGCACATTGTTGGTTTGTGGGGGTCTTGGATCTTTTGGTGTTTGTGGGTATTTTTGAGACTGCCTCCTTTCATTTAGATACTCTCTTGATGCACCTAGCCACCTCTTACATAGTAGGAAAGAGTTGAAGAGGATTACTTGGGACAAGATTTATAAGTAGTATATATAGGTTACTTTGATAGGGTCACAGGCCAATCGGGCAAGTTATGTTTGAAGATGGCTCTGAATGTAGAACATTGCAGGGACCTAAAGGAGAACCTCATTGTTTGATCTCTGTGCATGTGTTATTACTAGATGCATGCCTTCCGTATTCCTTTGGGCCAGTTCAGAGTGGGTTCACATAGACTTTGGGTGGAGGTCGAACACCATCTTGATCGATTGGACAGGAAGATGTGGGCTTGTGATATATGGATGGAAAACTCTTTTTGAGGGCTATCTCATGGTGGTGAATGCTCAGCCTAGTTCTCTAGGGTGTTAGAGCAATGAATCAATCTTTCTGGGCTTTTTTTCTGGATTTTGGACTATTTTTCAGCAATTTGGTACACTGTCTTTAGGAAGGTCGGTCTCAAATGCACTAGCTCTGTTGGGGGAGTTTCATATATGAATGGAAATCTTTTTCTGAGAGCTTTCCAATGATGCATAACGCTCAACCTCATTCTTCAAGGCGTTAGAGCAATGTGGACATCTTTCGGGTCGTCAGATTCTGTTTTTTGAGCAGTTTTCAATAGTTTAGCAGCCTGTCTTTAGGAGGGTAGTTCTTTTTCACACTAGCTCAGATGAAGGCATGTGATATATGTTCGGAAATCTCATTCCGAACCCTTTCCAATAATGTAGAACGCTTAGCTGAATTCCTAAGGGCATTTGAGCAATGGGGTCACCTTTCAGACCGTTTTTTCACTTATTTGGAGCTGTTTTACTCCATGCTAGCTCATGTGATGACCTATACTCACCTTTTCTCTTTGAGTCTTCAGGCCTTTCATGGTCTAGATGGCGTATTGGTCCAAAAGGTGATCCAAAACAGCTGAACGCTCCCCTCATTTCTCTTGGCACGTGTGGATATTTGTGGATGGGGCCATCTCCTTCTGCACGGGTTTGACCGTCTATTGTGACACTTAGTCTTGGGATTGATGTTTTTCTCATGGATGGATGATCTGCTTAGATATAGCACATGTATTGATGAGTCAGCATGGAGGTTATGAGTTGGTTGGTTGCATTATGAATTTGACCAATGATGGGGTCAAAATGGAGGATAGTGCCCTACGTGTTTGGCCAACTTGCACATTTATTCATGCATTTCTCGAGGAGCATTCAGTGTTGAGGGAGTCTATCTAAGTTGCATGAAATGTGGAAACGTGTACAAGTTTCAGAAACGGGAATGCTTGGAAACGTGACCCCCCCCAAAATGGGTACATTGGAGGAAACACGATATATATATATATTCATATATATAGTTTTTTTGAATAACACATTATCTCACAATAAAATAAGAGTGAGAGGCTAATTTGTAGGTAGGTTTAGAAACGATTCCGAGGTAAATTTGTTTTCATTTTCCATAAACTAGGATTTTTTAAGATTTCCTATGGGTCCCAAGTCACTCATGGACCTTGGAGGTTTCCGAGAAGGTTTTTGAGAAGTTTCCGAGTTTCTGCGATTTTCCGGTATCGGTACGTGGGCCTTTTAGGAGTTTCGTGCAACATAGGATCTATCCTTCATTTATGATGTTATCTTCCACTTTGGAGAGGTTATATACTCATCTATTGAATGTTGTTGGATATTTGAGGTTCCAAACCTTAGATCCAAAGTTGTTCATTGTTGTTTTTACCATATCTATTGGATTGCTACACTTTGAGCCTTTGGAGGCCACTTCATTGTGTTTTGATATATCTATTCCCTCATCTATGGAGGCACACCTCTCATGCTTTATTGTAAACATGTGCATGTGGCATTGACCACTTTATATCATGGCGTTTGTTAGAGTTGGTTAGATTGTAGTGGAGAAATATTCATCATTTACTCCATCCTAGATTATATATAGAATTATATTCATATTTTATAAGCTATATAAGGCCTTTGCTCTGTTCTCATTCGTCATGGTTGGATTGTGAGAAGTTCTTCCTTCCTTGGAGCTTAATGGACATATCTTCTTTGGTGTAAATTAAAGTATAAGGTATTCTTCTCCTATTATGTGTGGCTATATTGTTCATTGTTCTTCAATTGCTGTTAATGAGTTGTAGAATTACTAGATTTGTTAATTAGGGCCATATATGGACAAAATTGTCTTATTGGAAGGGTCGTGAGAGAAAATCTCCTCCAATCCTCTGCTGATTTATGTATTGTTTGTATTATCATTGCTCCGATCATCTTTAGGAGTGTTTCTTGCTAATACTTCATTGCATAAATCACACCCTAGTTAGTTATGTTTTGATGTGGCATCATTCTTTGGGCATCCTAGAAATTTCTGCAGTTTTTTTTCAGCAATGTTTTAGGGGTCCTTCTGTCACGCTTGGCGGTCCTTCTCCCCTTAAACCTTCAGATTTTCAAGTGTTATTTATGTCATGCTTTGGTGGAATTCTTAGCTTTGAAATTCTTAGTAGAGTTCCCCCTCTTTGGACTAGCTCCTTGACTCCTTTTTGCTAGTTGGATTGATTTCATTCGCCCTTGTTGGATTGGCACTAGTCTCTAGGTCCTTCCATCATACTTTTTTATTTTTCATACCACAACAAAGGCTTGTTTTGCTAAGCATTCTCTTCACCTTGCTCTGCACTCAAAGCCTTAGCTATCCTATCATTAGGGAAGCCCTCCTTGGTTGGAGAAGAGCCAACCTAAAGTGTAGGGAGGTAGTTACTGAAATGACAGTGGGTAACACCTCTAGGTTATAGTTGAGCTAGCCTTGTTCTTCGGAGTTTTAATTACACATGCTAGTTCAAGCTGTAACATAGTGTAATCTTAATTTTCTGCCATGACCGACCTTATATTGAGTTGGATATTTATACACCTCTCTCATTTTAGGCCACGAACGAACATATATTGACTTGGGTATTTATATAGCCACTGCCATTTGTAGTTCAGTCACAATTGGCCTGATCTCATCATCCACGACTTGGTCATCCACTCTGATCTGCCGAAGTCTGATCACTACAAGGTGCATTTTGCGTTGATGTTTCTGCAGTATTTTGCACCTCTGATACAACAACCAAATTTGGGCACCCATATACACAACTCTAACCATGGACATTGTTGGGCTTTGACTCCTTGTGGAACTTTGTTTTGTTTTGTTTTGTAAAACTCTTCTTTACAACCTTTTGGGCTTTTTGAAGTCCAATATTTAATAGTCACATAAAGGTAAAATGTTTAATGTTAGGTTAGTAAAGCGTCACTGGAGTGAAGCGTGCACTGCATAGTTATAAGCTGATAGCCCAACTACCAAATGTATGAGTAAAATTGCATCTACCTCGTTGTATCATTGACTTTAATTTAATAGAAGTTTTAATTCCATACCTGTTGCATTATCTGTGCTTGTTAAATTTGTACAAGTAAAGTTGTATCTATCTCATTGTGTAATTTTTTAATAAATGTTTACATTCCACGTCTGTCACATCATCTGTGTTTATTGTTAAATCTCTGCAGAGCTCAGCTTCTGCCACTTTCCAAGTTAAATGCTCTGTAAGTTAACTCAATTTGCAAACATTGGATCTATCCTTTAAAGTTACATGAACTTGCCTGATCTTAAAGTTTAAGTGTGGAATTTGTTTAAAGTGGTTGACCTGATGGTCTCATTGACTTTTCTGAGAAAACCTTTTACTGCTAAATATGCAATGACCCTAGCAGAGACTATCCTGAAAGCTAAAATTGCCCCAGCTTGGCTGTAATCTGGTGACAGATATATTTGTGAGTTCTGAGTAATACATTGCTTGATTCACAATTTTGAGCATCTGGGTTAGTTGAGAGACCCCCCATTGCAAAAAATGTGTGATGGAATGAAGGTTTCGGATTTCCAGTGAATTTGGTGATTCAAAATACACCAAAAATGAAAGAATAAAAACCAGGAAGTGGGGCATTCTAGCTAGACTTTATCCCATGCTGAACAAAGATAAGTCCCATTAAAGAATATCGGCAAAGAGTTTATCTGATTGCTTTCTTATCCTATAATGTTGATATAGATAGCTAAATAATAGTTTCCGATATGCATTGAGGCTATTAAGTGAATGGATATCCAAGTAGTCTGATTTGACGGGCAACTTTTGTTTGTCTTATTTGACAACTGCCCTGTAACATTAGTCTGTTTTCATGGGGTAGTGCCATGCTAACTAAATTGAATTGAACTGTTCGTTGGATTAATTACCCCAAAATCACTGCAGAAGAGGAGGTCTAGTGGCTATTAATAGGTTTCTACAGTATGTTTATAAAATTTAAGTGGGCTGGAGTTTTTAATGACATTTCTGTCCACTGAAAAGGAAACTGAAGTACAGGTAAGAAGAAAAAATATTCCGTTGTTGTAACCAGCCATAAGATTTTACTTTATTGAATTAGCCGCTTCAAAATTCTAGTCCTTACTGTAAGCTACATTGAAGTTTCATTTATAAAAAAAAACTTTTTGATTAGTATTCTGAGGCTTACAGCCCGAGCTTGCAAACTCATTTATCAATAATTTCGGTGCCCTACTCAACAACTTTTAACATGGAGAAGCAGCCTTTGATTATTTCTTAGTCTAAATATTTGGAAGGTTTACATTTTTTTTTTATTGCTTAATGTCGTGCTCCATTTTAATTTTCAATGGTTCTTATGAACTGGCTGTAACAGGTGGGGGCGAAACGGAAACGAGTGTGTGGACCTGATGATATGTCTAGAGGTACAGCCCTAGCAAGGCAATTTTTGCAGGATTTTTCCTCATTACCTCTTGATCAAATGGACTATGAACAAGCTTTGCAAGAAGTCGATAAATTGAAGTCTGGCTTGGAGAAAGATGCTGTTAACAATTCTTGGCTGCAACAGTTCTTCTAGATAGACGACTCTAAATTAGTTTAAACATTGCCCACTAATGAAGGCTTTTAAATTTGTAATCGATCCCTTCAAAATGTGAACCATTGGCATGGAGAAGCATCTATCAATTCGGCTGTAACAGCTGGCATATATAAACACATCTAAATTTTGAAAGAAGGCATTGAAACTCTTATTAAATTCCGTTTTCGGATGGTGGGCTCACAGAAGCATCTTGTGAGGTACTTATTGCACAGGGATATGTATATACTTCAGCATATGTATATACAAGCAGTAAATTGTTTCAATTTGTTCCTATGCCAAATGATCAGATCTTTGGTTTTCTTTGCCATTGTTAAACATTAATTTTTGTCATTTGTTAATGTTGATTACATATATGGAAGGATGAATCCTTGGTGAACAATTGATGTGATGTTGTTATCTTGTTAAAACAAAGGTTCAGCTTTGGATTAGAAATATTCAAATAAACAGACGACAGCCTACCTGGCTTAGATTGCTGCCTGCCTATTTTAAATGGCGATTCCAAACATTTGATTCACAGATTTAATTCTGAGGCCCCATTTTACACAATCTGGTTACTAACAAATTCTCTCTAACATTTGGCTTGGACCAAACTAAAATGTCAAAAATGTATGACAAATTCCCAAGTAAATTATGCTATTGTTTGTTAGAAATCAATTGCTAGGTTGCATTAAACATTCGACAATTTATTTATACAATCTTGTTACTAACAAATCACTAATTTTTTGGCTTGCACAATGGTAATTACTTATATTTCACGTAATACTAATATATACAAATTATGATCAATAGGTTCTAATTCTTATGATAGTCAGGGAGAGATTTGGATTTGAACCCTTTGGGGTATTAACAAGTGTACACGTATCTCAATATTAAATGAGAATGTCAAAAGATATGATGAACATCAAAGTAATGTATGCTATTGTTTCTTAAAAAAGAAACTGCCAAATATAATTACACATTCAGATAAAAATACACAAGTTTGCCAAAAAAAAAGGAGCAAATACACAAACATCAAAGGTGGGGACATTGGTTGAATAAATCGATTACCACAACTACTTAGCAGTAGTTCATAGTTTTGGTTTAGTCTTATTCTCCTGAGTTTTATGCTTGTCTATTCTAGCGAGTTCCATGTTACCATCTTTTGCTTTTGGTGATACTTTATTGATCACACTATGTCAAAATTGAATTATAAGTTTAGAAGATTCAAGGTGTTGTCTTGATTCTGCCACGCTTGTCACATTTCTCCCTTGAAGATTTTGCCTATTTAGTACCTTTGCATCTTTCAACCCCATCTTCCCAACCTGCTTATATTGTTCCATTTTGCATTTCTTTTAATTTGCCTTGCATGGTTTAGTCCACTATTTTCATTGATTTTTAGTTTGCCGCATTTAGCACTTGCTTTGTTTTGTATGTGGGTGGCTAATTTGGCAAAATTGGAGTGGCTAATAAAGAATTCCGCAAACAATAGTTAGAGAGTTCCCTTTGTTAGCTTTCAAAGTTATTTTGAAAGTGTTTACACCATGTTTGGGGTGCATGGGTATGATAAGTCCTTGGATGGTGTTGAGGCTTGGAGTTTGCTTGGGGATGCTTTGGTTGTGATAATGTACATATAGGGGGAATGGACCCAGTGGAGTACATGGTTTATGATGATTCAGGGAATCTTTGAAGGCTTATAGGGAAAGTGTTGGATAGACCTCGTGAAGTACCTTTGCATTTGGAATGTTGCTCATGGACTACATCACCTTGGGGCTTGACATATGTAAGCTTGGAGTGTAGTGCTCAACGTGTGTTATCGTAGGTTGCTTGTAAGGGCATTGACCTTGTTACCAACTTTTTGTACCATAGTTGGATCATCTCAAGAGCCGCCATTTGACAAATATGATGAATGTTTGTACTCCAGTGTATCAGATGATCCAACATTTGTGCTTAGCCAATTTTGGCTAGTCAGTTTTGTTTTTCAGTCGACATGACCATGGCTCCATGGGGTTTGTAATAAAGTGTGCTAGTAGGATTCTGAGTGGCTCGGTTCTCTATGACTTGATTAAGTAACTAAGGTATTTCAGAGAGTTTTTTCCCTTGTCAACTATACTTTGCCTATAGCCGAGCTATAATCGATGAGGTTTTCTCCTTCTTCCTCCAAAGCTGGAATGCTCGATTTTGAAAATTTTAGCCATGGGGGGTTATTAGAGTCCAACAGATGTTTATAAGCCTACTAGACACTATTAGAATAGGTTTTGGTCACGTCCTAGGTTACTAGGACCCTCAGAAAAAAAATTCGAAATTTTTTTACCGGACGCGTTGGATTCGGTTTTTTAATTATTTTGTAATTTTTAATAAATTTTTCCATAGCTTAAATGGAAAAATTTCAATTTGTAATATGTCAGTCGTCCGAGATCCGAATTCAGTGATTGAAGGCTCCAACCTTAAGCCAAAAATCATTCATGATCCCCGGACTAGTTTATCCTAAGTTTCGAATGTCAATTCAGCCTCATAATTAATAATTTCTCAAAAAAGCCATTTATAGAGAAATTATTAATTAAATATTTGGAGATAATCCAAATCTCTCCAAAATAATCCAAATGGATTAAAATAAAAGTCTAATTGACATGGCACTGGGCATTAATGAAGGTTCCAGTCATCTCCAATCAACTTCAATGAAGTATCCAGTCAACTCAAGTGATTAACTCCAAGAGAAATTCGCTCCATGCATGCAAAACTCGATTTGGTGATGTGGAGGGGTTATTAAATGAATGGGAGTGGGGGCGCCTGCCTAGGTGGAGGCCACCTCCCACTCTCAACTACAAAAGATTGCAATCAAGTTTAAGTTAAATTCCAAGCCACCTACCAAATCCTCACGCCATCTCCAAGCTTGCTCACGTCAACTTCCTTTGGAGCTCGAGTTTTCCACATGGCACATTACCATTTGATGGGTGATACTTCCAATATGGAGATGAGGGGCGCCTTGCCTAGGTGGAGGCCACCTCCTCATCTCATTCAATGCAACTCGAATTTGTTTGGTGGAGTTATCACTCCAAAGCTTGGCTTGATTAGATTTGATTGGACGTTGATTGGGAATTCGACTTGTGTTAGGTGCTATTGGCTCCATTCATGTCAATTCGAATTAGGGTAGGCTAGTCTTTAGTTTTTGTTATATAATGAGGCATTTTCTCCTCATTCCTCATGGACTTTTTAGCAAAGAAACTCTGGAGGATTTTTTACCTGTTTAATTATCAATAAAGTTGTGACTTTGGAGGTCAAATTGTGGAGGCTCTTGGTGTCCATACTTCATCTTGTAGCAAGGTGATATTGTGTATTTGCTTATGTACTTAGGATTTTTAAGCATAATATTTATATTTCAAGAGGGCTAACAATCTAGCACAAGTAACTATAAATCTATGTTTTTCGCTTGAGTACATTGGTTTTGCAGGTATCTTCAAAATACAAGGTTTTTTGTAGGTTCATCTTCACTCTACAGATTGCCAAAGAGGTTCAAGCTTTTCAAAATCAAGAAACAAGGAGTTCTTGCTTCCTCCATCAATCTTTCAACAAATTTCTAAATCGGTTACTTGATCTACCTATTTAAACTGTGGAAATCCAAAGCCCTATTCCTATCCAAGTTTGGTCATTGTCTAGCTTGCCTTTGGCTTTTGGCTTGCTTGACTTTTTGCCTTCTCGTGTGCTCCTTCCCATCTCTTTTTCCTCTCCTTCTAGCTCTCGTCTTACTGCTGCAATATTCACTGCTGCTCCTATTTTTCAGTCACTTTACCTCCTTACAGTTTGCTGCCCTATCCCTATTGCTTCCCCATCCTTACTGCTGCCCATTACTAGCATTCATCTCTATCCACTTCTTTCCATCTTGCAGCTATCTTCCCAATCCCTCATCTTTTCCCTTTCGTCCACCTACAAAAATATAAACAAAAGCAAAGAGTGAGATTGTTAAGTGTTAGAAGTGTTTCATATTTTAGATCTTACATCTTGCAATAGTTTGATATCATTTCAAAGTTTCAAGTTTGGCATTTGTTTATCAAAGTTTGTAGCTTAGATCATTAAAGTAGTTTTTAGTTTTGAAAAGTAGCATTAGGGTAGTTTAGATCTCATTTTATAAATCTCAAAAGCTTGCATTGAAAAAGTTTTTTGCATATAGATTAGCTCTTAGTCTTTTGCACTTAGTTTTAAAGTTTGATTTTCACTAATATCTAATGGGTGCATTGTTGAGATTGGTTAAGCTTGTGTAGATCTCTTGAAGAAGAATAAAGATTAGTGAGAACAATACTTAAATAAGAGCAAAATTTATATTAAAGGAGAAGACTTAAACCAAATCAGAGAATCAAAACCACTCTCCTTTTGTATTAGCCATCAAGGGCTTTCAAGTTTTGTTTCAATAAGTTGTTTTACTTATCTCAAAAAGACCTTTCAAGGGTTTAATTCCCAAAGGCAATTGTAACTCAGTAAATAAAAAGGCTAGGTGGGATAAGGCCTCCCACACATTGTTTCTCCTTCCCCATTTGGGGAAGTTTGTTTCATGCATGCTTTAGTTAGTTTTACTTCAAGTTTTCTAGATTAAAGTTCATTTTTTGTACTTAGATTAGCTCTCTTCCAAGTCTTGACTTGAGATAGCAACCTTGGGATTTCATCCCAAGGGCCTCATTGTTTTGTGGCAGCTCCTCTTTCCCCGTTAGCATCCTTACGGACATCCAGCTAGCTGGAAGGTTTTCGGGACTAGTGGTTCTAGTGATCACCTTGTTTGGAGGTTGATCCCACCTTGTTGTTTATTTCTTAGTTAGTTGTTAATTTTGGCCTTAGAAAGCGTACACTTGTTATTATCTTTCATTACTTGTTTTAATTCAGAAAGTGTACTTTTCTTCACATGCAAGCTGCTTCTATTCTAATAAACAACAAAGCCTCTTGAACTTGCAGTAATCCAAGTCAAGAGCACTCTATATCGGAGAGCATATTTAGTTTGCATTTCCCTTTGCATTAGGCATATAGATTAAATAAGTTTCTTGAACCTTGTCATAAGACAAAGTCAAGAGCACTCTCTGTCGGAGAGCTGACCTATGTGTTTCAATAATCCTAAAATATTTCAACTCACACCCCCATTAATAATTTACCTTAGTTGCTATCCAACACCCGTATGCTCTACCAACCTGAAAGGGTTGGCTAGTACTCAGAAATGTGTTGGACTTGATAAACTTCTATAACATAATAAAATTTTACCCCACAACCAACGAACCGACGTTGCTTTTGATAAATACTTAAGTGCTATTCTGGGAGGTGGAGCTGGAGTGTCGTTGTTCAGACTTCGAGGGTGGTTTAAACATTGGACACTTATCCTCTTGATAACTGGACTGGCTGTCAGGTCACCATGAATAGCCACTTAAAGTATTTCTTCCGGTTGGACGTTTATCCTTGTTTTTTGCCAACCTAATAATCAAGATCATTTAAAACTTTCAAATAAACCAAGATAATTTGCATAACGATCTCACGAACATATCTTTTGAACTCTTGTATCAAGCAACCCAAGCACTCAAGCAATTTTTGACTCCATAAGACATTGGTCCTTGACATCATACTTAAATTTGCTTATTATCTATCTGGAGTACCTGTTAATTTTCCATATGTGAGTGACTTGTACTTAATTTTCTTCAAGTGGTTGTATATCAAGTTATCTTGTATCTTGTATTGCAACGTGGATTGCTTATTGATCTTGTGCTTATTTTCAGTTTAAAAGTTGTGATCTTTCCATTATTCAAAAAACTCCTAAACAACACCCATCCGCATCACCATACATCTTAAAACATTAAAACACATTGAGCCATAGTAAACTCTTTGTAGGGACTACCCCCCTTGGCTTCGTTAGGAGTTAGCCTAAATGGAGGAGCTGGGATTCAGGTGATAGTACTTGGCTCATTGCTTGCTCCCAAGGCCACACCTTCCCCACTTGTAGTGAGGGTACAACTTTCGGAAGATTTTTGTTGCTGGTGTGCATCTCGACGGACAACAGACCCACGTATGCACTATCGACCTCCCTTACCTCTCATACATATAGAGATGGATAGAGTCCATCTCTATCTCATCATTCTTATTACGCATGTTAGAAATGTGACTAGGAGTGCACCGTCTCTCCTATTTCTTGTATATGTTCTTATGCACTTGATCTCTCTTTCTTGGAAGCATTGGGAGGTTTTGAGCTTGTTGGAGTGTTTTGAAAACTATGGTTCAATCCCTTGGAGATTTGAAGATTAGGGATTCGAAATGAAATCCTAGGTTGTACTTGGAGAAGAGAAGAATTGAGGTCCTACCTCGGCTGGCTTGCTTGAGTGATTCATGCTTGTTTGATCTCTTTGGTTGAGTTAGGTTTTTATTGGTTTTCTTTAGCTAGGCGTTTGGAGAACTAGAGGATTGTACTAGTCTTGTTATAAGGCTATGGTATGTACATGAACTACCTCTTTTGCATATTAATCAAGTTTCTAGTTGTCTAATACTTTTGTAAATTGTAGATTTCCAACTATATATGTCTTGTTGTTTTGACATAAGTTAAGGGTTTTAAGTGATTTAACATTGTAGTTGAAGAAGATAAACAATATTTTGGTACTTTATTTACAATTGCAAATAAGTGTTTTTAGAAATGGTTTATGCATGACACTGCTCTAGAGGGATGGAACTTATTGGAACAATTTGGTATCTTTTCTCTTGGATTGCCTTGATAATTATGAGATTTTGTTCTTTGTTGCTATTGTTTTGTTTGTATTTCACAACAACTCTAAGGTTGAAAATTCATAGGGTTAAGATATGGGAAACCTTTAGGATATATATGAAAATTTTGTTTTGTGCTAAACTCATTTTGCCATAAATTTCAACATACTTTGCGAAAGAATACATTGAATAGATGCCTTGCAATAGCATATGAGAGTTTGAAAGGATGGATAAATCCAATTACAATTGTGGTTCAAGTAATCTAAGTGCCATGCATTGATGCATAATGTTAAGGTTGTTGTCCTCTCAAGTTATCCTTTGTCGAGTTAGAGAGATTGGATTTTGTATTGGTTGATAGGGTACATGTTAGATGGAGTTTGATGGTGTTGATGAAGTTTGGTTGGTGTAGTTGACCCAAGGACTTGGTCAAATATGACCAACAAAACAAGATTCTCAACATCTTGATGATTATTTCGATAACCAAAATAAATATTAGGTCTCAAATTTTATGGGCTATGGTGAACTGTAGTTGATGTGAATGGGTAAGGTGGTTGCAACCATCTTATGTCTTGGCAATTCTAATGTATTTGTACCAAATGGTGACATTGAATGCCCCGTGTTGTCTTTTGAGCACATCATTTTTTTTGTATTTGGTTGAATCAACCACCGGGTTGGGCTCATACTCGTGTGACATGGGGTTGATTTCGATTGTTACCCCTATAACCTCTAGGTTAGCTCATGCTGCCTCACACAGGGCACACAAGGCCAATCAATGTTTGAATCAATGTCACAAGGAGTACCTTAATAGTGCACCCTATCACCGACTGATCTACACCTCAGGGCTTCTTTTGAGCACATTTGCTTTGAATAACCTAAGTACAATATTTTGTCTAGAACATATTTATGCCTTGTAGATGTAATTTTATCATTATTGCTTTTGTTCCATATCTTTTTTATGTTTGTTGCTTAGATTTGATTTGGTACTAGAAGTAAATCCTTGATTGTAACAATTGGTCACAACTATACGTGCTTTGAAATTTAAAAATTGGTATTAGAGCGAAATGTTTGTTTTTAGAGGAGCTTTGTTAGGTTTGATGGAAGTTGGCAATTTTGTAGTAGTGTAAACTCTATTAAAAATATATGGGAGTTGAGATTTAGTGAGAGTTATTTATTGATGACAAATTGCAACCACGCTAGATGGAAGGGTAATTGAAACCTTTTATGGTGAATGACTTAACCTCTGGAAACTCAAGATGGAGTTGAGTTTGATTGAGGAGCTTTGGGTTATTGTACAAGTAGTCAAGGAAAAACACTTGAATGATGAATAGTGGAAGAAGTTGAATTGACGGGGCATGGGTCATTGTCACATTGAGCCTTTGATATTTAGTTTTTGGCCATTGTTTTGGAAAGGGAAACAATAAGAGATATTTAGTTGATGTTGTGTAGGATTTATGAAGCAAAGAGTGTCTTAAATAACTCATATATATGGTGGAAGTTCATGACCTTGATGGTGTTGTAGGAAGAAATAATAACTAGTCATTTAAACACCATAAAAACATTGATAAATAAACTTGCAATAATTAGAGTTGAATCTCTAAATAAGATCAAGTCACAACTTCATTGTTTGGACTTGTATGTTCATATGAAAACTTGTTGATGTCATCAAGGAAAAAAGAGAAGCTAGGATTGAATGACTTGGTTGATTTACTCCTTCATGAGCAAGCAAGACATAATAAATGGTAACATAGATAGGAATGATGTTTTATTCTTCAGTGGCAATCTTTGTTTTCCTAGTATGATGACATCCTTATAGTTCGTTCATGATTATTACAAAGATGTGATGAGGAATCAAGTTATTGGCTAGCTATGTTGGAATTGTTAGAAACTCGATTTTCAGGCCACACGTTGGGCCCATCCTCAGGAGGAAAAAGACCCATGAGTAAATACCGGCATAGGCTATCTTTATAAATAATGGTTTCCATGCATCTTTAAGCTAGGTCGGTTCTGCTGTTTATGAGATGAATTCTCTCTAAAGGACATATCACAGGTTTCAACTTTCACTAAGTTTCCAACCATCTTACCTATTCATATTATTTGGATTTTTCTTGATTTCCACTGCCTTCCAGATTCGTCTTTTTGCATAATGTTCTTCCTTTTCTATTATAATTGCCTTGTCTATGCAAATTATATGACCTATTTTATGCGAATGTTCTACTAGAGAAGATTTCTGGACGTGGTTGAGCGGTGTCAGCATAGGGTTCTTTTATCCTTATTTGTATTGATCGTCATGTTTCCACGATATATTCCTTGCCACAGTTGCAAGGAAAAATATAGATCCCTTTATGTTTTCTAGGGTTAGCCGTATCTTTTGCTTTGTCAAGTATATTCCTTATGGTGTTGGGTGGGGAGAACACAACCCTAATATTTCTTATTTTGAGAATTTTTGCTAGTTTGTATGTTGTCCCTTTAATGCAAGGAAGAGTAATCCTGCCGATACCTTCTCTATTATTATCTTGTCCCCCGCAGGGTTCCATTTGGGCCTCCCGTATAAATTTTTTAACTTGTTCTTCCTTATAGTCGTTCTTTCTAAACACCATATATAGGTGTTCAATCTCATTATCAATATGCTTCTCTTTTGATATTCTTTTAGCCTGTGTCACCAAGGTATTGATAATATCTCATTTTTGAGCTAGATGGTGGTGTGAGTCGACATGTAGATATTTATCTGTATGCGTCTTCTTTTGATACACCTAGTGGGTTAATGAGCCATGTTTTTTTGTGATGAGGGCATATAGATAATGTATTTGGTTTTTTTCTCCCACTTCCACTGTGATATGATATGTTCTCCAAATGTTCAAGAAACCTATCCAAGCTCTGCCTCCTGTGTGGCGAATTCACATTTTTGTCGTCAATAAACCTCTTCTACCATTTTGGTTTGAATGGATAGCTCTCTAGGCATGTATTTTCAGAATGTTCCATGTATATACTATCCACAACTGGTGAGAGTGGGAGAGTCTTTAGGAGGTTTGACAATTTGATAGGTCACGAAAAATGCCCGACAAGATCGCCGACTTTGAATATCTGAAAAAATGTAGAGACGAGGAGATAATACCTAAGTTCACTACTTTAAAACACAAACTGCATCATCATAATAATCATGGATTGAGAAGGGCGAGCGTATTTATTGTATGGGAAAAATTAAAGTTTACAAGGAATTCATTGCACTAGTTATTTGATAAACTGTATAGATCATACCTGAACCTGTCCAAAGTAATTTGCGAAGATCTATGGGAGAAGCTAGAGTCAACATCTGCACAAAAAATGGAAAAATGTTAAACAATACAAGGCAACATAATAAAAATTTTGAATCCCTAAAATGAAAACAAACAAGACATGACTAACGAGGATGGAACAAATAAATGTAAGACAAAGATGACAAATCTATCAAACTACAATTTGGACATGACAAAAGTGCTCGAATATGGATTAAATTTTGTAATCGTGCCAAGGATTATACTAGTGGAAGAGTTAATCAACATTATAAAAATATCTATAAGAGAGATACTAGAAGATGTGGATGAAGAGGTAAGACAAGAGTGTGCAATTAAATCAAGGAGAGCAATGGGCCACCTAAAGAAAACATTAGCAACAAAGAAAGAATGACATTAAAGAATCTAAGAACCAACAATGATATAATAATTCTCAAGGTGGATAAGGGCAATGCCACAGTTATCGTGAAAACAAAATGATGGATCTCTTAAGTGCATTGGGTAGCTATAGAAAGTTGGTGAGGGATCCAAGCAACAAGATCATAATGAAGGTTGAGGAAATTATAAAAAAAACCTCACTCGATGAAAATATAAAGAAGAAACTAATGCCAAGAAATTGTCTTGTTCTCCACATATGGATTACCAAAGGTCCAAAAAGACAAGCTTCCATCGAGGCCTATCGTGAATACTATAGGTTCACCTACTTATGCTCTCGCAATATTTCTTTCGAAGAAACTTATAGCTCTCATTGGGAATATGTACTCTTTTATAAAAAACTTACATCCTCTTGTTAATGAATTATGAGACCTTAAAGTGGAAAAAAAAAGATATTTTGGTCATTTTAGATGTGGTCTCTCTATTCACCAAAATTCCCATGGACGAGGCCACAAAATTAACCAAAAACACCACATATGAGGAAACTGCAAATTTAGTAAAGACTTGTTTGAAATCTACCTATTTCAGCTTCATAGGAAACACATACGAATAAATTGAATGAATTGCAATGGGTTCCCCACTCTCAGCAGCCGTGGTTGAATAAATGGAACATTTTGAAAATACAACCCTGGAGAGCTATTTGTTAAAACCAAAATGGTGGAAGAGGTTTGTTAACGACACAAATGTGAATTGGCCACATGGGAGGCAGAGATGGGATAGGTTTCTTGAACATTTGAACAACAAAACGGATCACATTAAATTCACAATGGAAGTGGAAGAAAACAAGAAAATACCCTTTCTATATGTCCTCATCACCAAAAACGAAGATGGCTCATTAACCCACCAGGTGTATTGAAAGAAGACACATATAGAAAAATATCTACATGTCGGCTTACACCACAATTTGAATAAAAAACTAGGTATTATCGATAACTTGGTGACATGGGCTATAAGAATATTAGATGAGGAGCATCTTGGTAATGAGATTGAACATCTATCTATGGTGTTTAGAAAGAACAATTACAAGCAAGAACAAGTCCAAAAAGTTATACGGAAAGCCCAAATAGAACCATGTAGGGGACAAGATAATAATAGAGAAGGCTCCAACATTATTACTCTTCCTTACATTAAAGGGACAACAAATAAACTAGCAAAAATTCCCAGAAGAAGAAATATTAGGGTTACGTACTCCCCACCTAGCACCATAAGGAATATACTTGACAAAGCAAAATATCCAGCTACCTAAAAAATATAAAGGGATCTATACTATTCCATGCAACTGAAGCGATGCATATATCGAGAAACAAGACGATGAATACAAGTAAGGATAAAAGAAAACTGTACCGACATCGCTCACAACCGTGTTCAGAAATAATCTCTAACTTAGCATTTGCATAAAACATGTCATGTAATTTGCATGGAAAAGGTGAGTATAATAGTAAGGTAAGAACATTATACAAAAATATGAATCTGGGAAGCAGTGGAAATTGAGAAAAATCCAAATAATATGAATAGGGGCGATGGTTGGAAACTTAGTGAAAGTTGGAAACCTGTAATGATTCGTTGTTTAAAGAGGATTCATATCATAAACAATAGAGTTGACCCAACTTAAAGATGCATGGAAACCACTATTTATAAAGATCGCCTATATGGGTATTTACTCGTGGATATTTTTCATCTTGAGGATGGGCCCAACTTGCGGCCCGAAACCTTGAGTTTCTAACAATTCCAACGTAGTGATCCAATCACTTGATCCTCATAGTTGTCAAAACATAAAAGGTTGGGAGAATCAAGTCCAAGAATTATTGTAGAAAAGGTTAGTTGAAGAGCCAATTTAAGGAGAAGACGAAGTCCAAATAGAAGGGTGTGACTTGGGAGTTGACTTTGCAAGAAAAAAACGCATTGGTAGATAAGGCATTGCTCTCAACTTTGATTGGAGCACATTTTGTCGATAAGTCATGGTTTATTGACTAAATGACAAGATACATTACTTCATAAAAATGGTGGTTTTCTTTGTATGAAAGTCTTCATGAAGAGAAGGTTTATAAGGGAAATAACTCATCATCTAGCTATTTAGAGTAAAAGTGTCTACGATGTATTCCATTTCCAGGTCTAAGGGGGAACTTACTTTTAGTTAGTTATATTATATATGTTGGTTTAATGTGAAATTTCACAGTAAGAATTGCTTAATGATTAAGGAAGGAAAGGTTGTGGCAAATGAGTGTTATCGACACACTATACAAGTTATGTTGCTCATTGACAATTTTGGAAAAGATTGTTCAATCAAAATACGTTTGGGAAGTCGACTTGTTAGACATCAAATTTGAGGTCAAGTTGATAGATCCTAAGTTGACCTTAGTGAATGAGAATAAAGTAGTAAATGGGAAAAACATAGAGATCATTGCTCTCACCCTTTGATATCAACAACTTGCACATTTTTAGGTTCAAGTGCCATACATGAACTAAGCTAGAAAGAGATGGCTAGAGGACTAAAATTCCTTGGATTTGAGATTTCATGAGAGTTATCTGGTCACGGTAAGAAATATAATATTTCTTTTTTAATTCACAAATTCACATATCGGAGAGGTCTTGAAGCTATACATATGTATGTGGACCGACAAATTGGGCGTAGGAAGTAGTGGGTATGCATTTTGCTACTTTCATCAACGATTTAGCTAGAAAAACGTTGGTCTATTTTCTAAAGAGAACATATTAAGTTTTTAAGAAGTTTTGTGTTCAATACTTGTGTTGAGATGGAAACTAGTAAGACATTAAATTCTTGAATGACAATGGAAGGGGAAATCACTCAAGAAATTTGAGTAGTGCTATGAGAATGGAAACATTCGTAGACAAACGTTGATCATATGCATCGACCACAACAAAATAGAGTTGCAAAGAAGAAAAAGAAAAATTCTCAAGGTAAAGGATAAGGGAATGATGGTAGAAGTAGGGTTTTGACAACCCATTTTAAACAAAGGCAGGTTTGACAACTCATTATGCACATAGGCTACTAGGCTGACAACATACCTCAACAATTGGTTGTTAACACTTGTCTTGAAGGATATCACCCTATGATAAACTTGGTTAGGTAAGAAACACTCCTAATATACAGACATTTGATTGTGATGCATACACGTTAAACATTAGGCTAAGGAGGTACATGTGTGGTGACAAGTTGGAGTGCATCTTTATTGGATATGGTAATGGTTAAAATAGATGCATGCTATTTGATCTATAACTTGATATGATCAATGAAAAAAAAATGCAATCATTAATGATAAGATGGTAAAGTTAATTGATAAATGCTTGGAGGATGAGTTAGGAAGAAATGTATCCTTGCATGATGTAGGAAGTTTGGTGGGGGAGGATGAGGCTACACCCATATTTATGGCACATGGGTACTAAAGGGTTGAGGTAATTGAAGATTAGTTTGAGACTAGAGATTACTCTTTTTTTCATGATACAAATTATGAATATATCATTGAGAAAGGAAAAGGGTAATAACTATATCTTATAGTTAAATAGATAATAAAAATTCTTTGGATTTTTCTTACACCACTTGCACTCTCTATCCCATCTTGAGCTAGACTAGGCTAATAGAACTTTCTTTCCTAGACTCTTTTGCATGATAGTCTAAATACTTCAAATTGTATAACAAAATGCACTAATAAAACATATCTAAACTTTCTATGGAACATTTAGGGTGTATCCATAAAGAGTAGAGATTGGGATGCCATTACTTTGTTGTGATAAGATTCTCCTTTGAGCAATTTTTCTTTTTAATTGTGTGCTATTATGACTATAATATAATTGAAAGAAGGAGTGATATTCCTTCTTATAACTCTATAATATGATGGGGTCCTTGTTGCCTTTGATTTCTTTTTACTAGATGCATCATTTTTCTCGTCTTTGTAGGTAATGTCCTTATTTTTTTAGTAGCGTGTCTTCTTAAATGGAAACCTTGGCATCTTGAACTTGATCAGACCTTGATCATCCTCTTCTACCATAGCCTCCTTAAAGAATTCCTCTTGAGCATATATTAGGGTTTTACCTAGCTTGATTTAGGTGTCTTCTCTTCCTATTAATTTATTTATTGGAATATCTCGAATTGGTTTTTCTGTTGGAGCATGGAACTTTATATGATTTGGTTGAAATGGGGTTGCCTTCTTTTTTATCAATTCACTATTATGGTCTTCTCCCTTTCCATGTGTGGTGGTGATTTCCCATTTTTGAAATCTTTAGAGAAATGGCCATCGTCATGGCTTATGTGACATTTAAACAAATGATTCTCATAGTCCATTTCTTGAAAATGACCCCAAACACTTGATCTAGTTGTATTCCTTTGGATAACCCTTTCTTGAGATCAGTTTCTACATGTATTTGCACACATGCATTTTGGATTTTGTTTGGTGTCTCTTTGTTTATAAATTGGTTAGTGCTATTATTGGTCACTTGAAAGGTTAGATCATCCCACAACATTAACATCAAGTGTGGGAGGTAACCCATACTAAAATTGCTTTGGCGATTCCTTATAAACTAGGATTTCAAAGGCAACAACCTCCCTCTCAAAAGCCTTTAGGTAGTAGTTCCTTCATTCTTTACTACCATGGTGGAGGTGTTGTGTTCCTTTGACTTGTGGGGTGGATTTCATCACGCTTGCTTGAATCGTGGGGAAGGATCACTTCTTTCACTAGGTAATGGCATGGAGAATTAAGGTAGAAACCTAGCTCTCTAAGGATTCTTCTATCGAGTTCATCCTATTGATTAACAAGTAATGATATAGTCAATTTGGCTATACTGTTTTTCTAAATATTGAAATGGAAGGAGTTTGATACGAGAGATTACTCTTAGATTATGGTCCAATGCACAAGCTAAATATTTTCAAAGTGAGTAAAACACTATGGAATTATATAGACAAGTACTAATTATCAACAAGTACTTTATTGATAATAAAGGGAAGGTGGAACCTTGAAAACTGCCATGGATATAGGTACGGTAAACCTATACTAGCAAGACAATAGAGAATTTGCAAGTAGAGGTATATCAACAAGACCCTAAATTTAATATCCTTAGATTATAATACTATGATTTTGGTGGCGTTCGGAAATTCCTACCCTTTTACAGGTATTCTTTCAAGAAGCTCACTTTAAATATCGACTAGGGAACATACAAACTTCAGAGGAACTCAACACTGTATGTGCACTATGTGGAGATAATATTTATCATTGGGTGTTCAATATATCCTAAGGAATGGTGAAAAGTTGTTCTAAAGAGAGTGAAATAACTGCAGGTCTATCAAAATCAAAAGCAAAGATGAACTTACTGAAATTATGAGCCTATTTTATAAAAGCATTCATCTAGTTTATGGAAGCAGGAATTGATTTCTATAAAAGCATGAAATTTACTCTATGAAAGCATTCACCTAATTTAAGAAATCCAAAGCAAATTATTCACCTAATTTATGAAAGTATGAATTTTACTCTATGAAAGCATTCACCTAATTTATGGAATCCAAAGCAAATCATTCACCTAATTGATGAAAGCGAGAATTTTACTCTATGAAAGCATTCACTTAATTTATGGAATCCAAAGTAAATCATTCGCCTAGTTTATGAAAGCATGATTTTACTCTATTAAAGCATTCACTTAATTGATGAAATCCAAAGCAAATATTATTTAGTTTAAGAACACGAATCTAACCTAAAGAAACAAAGATTTATTTAATTGGAAACTGAAGACATCTAACCAGGAGTATGAATCCGATCTAGTCAAATAATACTGTATAAGAAGTGAAAATATAGATATGGAAATCACGTTTGTGGATGGTAATTACAGGACTACAGACGCTATGTATGGGAACTATAGATGCTGTGTTGCGGAACTACATATGAAATACGCTATGCGCAGATCTTAATTCTGGTATCAAATAAGTGTCTTAAATAACCACACATATTTGTCTAAGAAATAAAGAACATAATGCATAAATTAATACAAAAAATAAAGCACATAACTCCTTATATACGCACTAAGGGGTCCCTTACCAATGCGCATCATAGGGATGAAATGAAACTTATGAACTCACAGGTGATAGGTAACGCTGGTTCTTCATTAAAAATCCATAGAATCCATCACAGTCATAGAAATTATAAACTGAATATTCGAACTAAAAAACAGAGAATAGTTTCCAAAAATATGTGTTAGGCCCCTTGCTACTCAAGTGCCTCTACTTATTACAATATTTCAACCCTAGTTTCAACATTGGAAATCATGACCCCAATTCATGGGATTCTTTCCTATAATTTAGGAAAAACAAGAGCGTCATGTCTCTCTTTAGCTTTAACTGGAGCTTGGGTATTTCCATCCTTTGTATTTACCTGCACTTGTGCACATATAGCCTCATTCACTTGATTATTAGATAAAATATGCTAAAACACAGAAAAGGATAATTACTAAATCACATTGTTCTATTATCAATCAAATCACATTCTTCCCTACAGAAAGTAATGTTTTTATGATTGTTTATTTACTTATCTATGGCACAATGGAGTGTATTGAATACCTATATCATGGACTTATCATATGCCACAAATGTATGCACCTTTAGTAGCATATAAAATAATTTTGGGTTGAAAAGAAAACCCTATTTCAAAGAAAGATGCATAAGGATAACCATATGTAACAATCAAAGGCTAGGTATCCCAAATGTTGTTATAACAACTTTAGCATCAAAGGGACTAGAAGCTATTGTAACAAAAGGTTACAAATTTGATGACTTAGAGAAGATAATGAGTGAGGGAAGAATATAATCCATAATTACTATCATGAGCCCAATGGATTTTGAAGTATAGGTACAACCAAACCAATATGGTTGGAATAAATAAATTCCAAGGATTATGAATAATTCATTAAAGAGTGACATGAAAGAATCAATATGAGATAACATATAAGGGATGGAATGGAAAAGAAGAAAAATATGAGAAGTGAAGAATCTAAAGCACTTAGGGTCACCATGCTACCCGTTGAATAAGAAACATGAGTATAAGAATAAGTAGACCCCCTAAAGGAAAAAAACCACACCTAAGAAAGAGTGTAAAATAAGGGTAGAAGAAAACATATTAAACATCAAAAGGCACAAGTAAAAAAAGTAAGGGGAATATAAAAGCATCAATTAGGCCAAATAGAAGGTTAGGACAAAAAGGGAAAGACTAAGAAGAAATTGGGGAAATCCAATAACAAAATAGTAAAAGAAAATTTTCGCTACAAAAGGAAATACAAGTTTTAATGACAAGAAATAAGGAACCTTATGTGGGGGTATGGAAGGAACTAAAATAGAAACCATTGAGTGAGGAAGACACGATTAGGAAGCAAAGATGGAGAAGAGGGATCATTGAGACATCAAGTGAGATAAAAATTAACTATGATAGAAAAACCTCCAAGAACACAATATACTTCAAGTAAATAACAAAGGAATACAAGTGTAAAATGTATGAATACATGTTAAAAGAATTTAAATATTAATTGGAGCATATAACAAACAATGATAGAAAAGAAAAAATATAGAAACTAGTAAAAAGGAAGAACATGAACATATAGAGATGTTTTAGACTTTGAAGGAAACTATGAAAACCTTGATATAGAGGATAAAGAAAAAGAATTGTGTGAACAAGAGAAGGATAATGAAGCAAAGGTAGCCAAAAAAATGGAGACAAAATGAAGGAAAATGAAACAAAGGAAACCAAATGCTTGCAAGACAAAAGGAAAGTTTCTAAAGAAAAGTAGGATGCATAACTAGAAGAAAAAAGAAAGGCAGATGAGGAGAAGAAATGCGAGAAGTGGGAAGAAGAAAGGAAAGTCATTGAAGAGAACAAGAGAAGATCACGTAAGAATTATGAAAAGGAAGAGGAGGAATAAAGTACTAAAAAAGTAATGGAAAATATGAAAGAAGATTGAGAGAGAAAACCTAATGAACCATTAATCTAGTTGAAAAAATGAATATTAAAGCAAGATTAGGAGAGCCATAAAAGGAAAATACAGTGATAAATTCCAAATAACTATCACATAAGTGATAACCTCTATTAACACCTAGGATAGATTATGTAAATCATGAACATGTTATAATGACATGGTTGATATTATGGGTGACAAGCTTGTGGGTTGAGTTATAATGACCCCATATCGTAGAAATGCGAAGTGCATTGTAAATTATTCCTACTACAAAGACCAAGGAAAAGGATCGATTTGTGAATGGTTATGAGTACATGTTATGGGCTATGATTACGATGAAGATGTTATCTTTAAGGTACCACCATGTAGATATTACCATGTTGTCCCCAAACTATGTAAGTCAAGCACATACATAAATATAATAAAAATAATATCCACCAAAAAGGATTATAGAGGAGAAACAAAGGTTTACATGTTTCTCCATGTTTCCTGGGAAGGAGCATACTCCCCATACAAGGGGAAGTGTATCTTGTGTAATTTCCTTGGCAACTTATTTAAAATATCTTTCATTCTTTCATTATTCCTCTCCCATGTTTCCCTCTCCTTGGTTTTGGGAGAAAAATCTTGAATCCATGGCTACTATGCATGTAACTTGCAAGAGAAACCCATGAGATTGTAGCTAATTTGAACTTGTGTTAAGGAGGGGAAAATTGTTTCTATCAATAGATTAAATAGTTACATGCTAAAGGTGGAACCATGGTTTCAATGTCCACAATATGTGGAGCAAGATATAAATTTATAACCCTATGGTTTGGTGTGACGAAGCCTTCTGGTTTCCTATTCTAATGGAGTGGTTGAGATCCTAACTCTAATTATCTCTATTATTTTATTTTGGTTGCTACTAATTATGATCTCGTCTCCTAGTTTGCTAAGGTGGTTTTCTTACTGTAAAGATATAAAAATTGTGCTTGCTTCATGAAAAATCAACCAAAATTTTGTTTTCACACTTAGGTGTTGAACTCTACTCATGAGTGGGATTTCCCACATCAGTGCCAATACTTTTTTAATTCATCAAATTGTTGGATTATTGATAAATATGCATAAAAATACAACAATAACTTTACTGACAAGTAAATCAATAGCAATAATCTACTAGTCTAGCCTTCTATCCATACAAACACCATATAATCAAATAGTAAGAGGGAAAAGAGACAATGCACCATATATACATGGTAAAACCCCAATGGGGAAACATCCACGGGAAGGTATGGTCTTCTTATTCTTTAGTAAAACTCTCTTACATGGCATCCTCAAATAAGCATCACATCACTTTCCATCTCCACTTCTTGTCACAATGATTTTTCACCAACATGCCTTTCAACATACCCAAAGGGTCTCCTTCACCTCTATTATATAGCTAGAGGTATGGAAGAATAAATCCCATAATACATGTGCGATACATGCTTTACCATTTCTCTTATATAAATACCGGTAATAAGATAATTTATTACATGATGCATGTGGAATAAATCCATTTTATAATATTAGAATTATTTATGCCTTCTTTGATAGATATGAACATTACATAACCAAAAACAACACACAAGTCATCATTACATATTCCAACACCCCTCAATAATGATGACTAGGGAGAAACAATAAAAATGGAGGAAGATTCCATTACACTAGCATCTCCCTTGATGTCAAATTCTAGAATTCCCAAGAAGATGCTAATAGGAACACACTTCGACTCATGGATTTGATGAAGATAACAACTACTTGTCACTGGTCATGAAATTGTACTTTAACCAAGTTGTACGATGAACTCTTGTAGAACACCACAATAGTGTGCATAAACCTTAGATGGCCAGTAAAATAGAAAATGTGGCTAGCAGACAATCATCACAACCATAACCCAACCGATAGTTGAAAGAACTCCGCAATATACCTCATCACAAATATAAGAACCCTAATGGCCTATACATTGGAAATGTATAATGCAAGAGGTATTCACAACGAAGATGAAATATGCAAGAATTCTGCAGTAGACCTCATAGTTACTACAAGAACCCCATATGCTCTATACATCAGAATATGTGTCCAAAAACAAATCTTCATAACCAAAGAACTCTAATGAACATTACATCATGAATACAAGAATGCCAGATGGTCTATCCATCAAAACATGTGTCCCACATATAATCATGACGTTTTAGAAGAATATGGGAGTTCATTTCATTACATTATAACTGGAAGAAGGTGACATTATATGTTGTTTTATTACGCTACATTCCTTCTTAATTACAACTTCAAATATCCTATATAAAGAGGCAGAACGTTTCAAATAAAGAGGCAGAACGTTTCAATTTTTCCACTGTCAAGGATAATATGTAGAGAGGAACAATGTTGAATGATCAGAGATAACAACTCCAATATGATTAAGATAGGAAGTAATGACAAAACCGAGCCTTCCCACAAATATTCAAAAATACCCCTATGGAGAAAGTGAAGTAAACAAGAGGTAATATGCACAAAAGATATTCCAAGAGTAAAGCATATAAAGACTATGATAATACCATAATGACAATGAAACATCAAGTATATGACATGAAACATGGAAGCTAGAGAATATGAAATTGCTTTTACAAAAACAAGGGTTAGCAAGAACATATAGATATTGAGCAAAATATGGATGCAAAAAGATTGATATCACTTATAGATTAAAAATATATCCATCAAGCAAGTAATTCTTAAGCATTGGTTGGTTTCTTGTTGTCACCATGATAAAGTGATAGAGATACATGCTCCTGAGAATGTCAAACATATTTGCACACAAGAAAGTTAGAGACAAGTAAAACATAAACATGAGACAACTTCTAGAAACATGATGAGGAAACTAAACCCTAATGAAAAAAATACAAGATGGTAATGACAAGAATCAGAGAATAAAATTGAAATTTCTCACCAAAGACGAAACCATGTAGCACCTAACTATAGATATGCAAACCCTCAATACGAATCAATGAAAAGAGTTGACTTACAATGACAATTTCATTTGGAAACTGGGTGTACACACGTTCTGTGAAGTCCAGTTGCGGGGGTACATCTATTCTGTGAAGGAAGGTCACGTACGCACATGCCTTTTCTTTTTTCAACCCACATACCTGTCTATTAAGGCCCTGTAACTGCAGATCCATGAAAGCCGAAGATGTCTGGACGAAAACCTGCAAAAACATGAATCGAAAAAAATGCAAAAAACTAGATCTACAACTAGAGAAACACATCCTTGATAGTAGGTTAGTATACAAAGGGTTTCAACTTAGATCTATATAAAAACCAAGTAAAACTTGAAAAAATTCTAAAATATAAATGATGAGGGTTAGGGTTTTGAGAAAAAAGTCTCAATCATGTAGAAAAATGCCCAAATATAAAGAAAAACCACAAGGGTTGTCTAGGCCTGATGGAAAATCTACTAGATATGGATCCCCACCCCCGATTTTTTTGTAGAACTTGGTGGTTGATTTTTTTTTAAACAAAAAATTATGAATAAGGTAGAGCATAGTAACCAACACTAACACCATGTTAGATTATTAATAAATATGCATAAACATAAAACAATAAATTTACTAACAAGTAAATCAATAGCAATAATCTACTAGTCTATCATTCTATCCATACAACTACCATATAATCAAATAGTAAGAGGGAAAATGGAAAATAGAAAAAGCACCCAATATACATGGTAAAACCCCAAATTGGGAAACATCCACGAGAAGGTATGGTCTTATTATTCAGTAAAAATATATTACATGACATCCTCACATAAGCATCACATTAATCTCCATCTCCACTTCATGTCAAAATGATGTTTCACCAACATAAATTTCAACATACCCAAAGGGCCTCCTTCACCTTTATTACATAGCTAGAGGTATGGACATGTAACAACTCATAATACTTGTGGTATAAATGCTTTACCACTTTTCTTATATAAGAATGGTAATAAGAGAATTTATTACATGATGCATTTGGGATTACTCCATTTTATAATATTAGAGTTATTTATGCTTTCTTTGATAAATATGAACATTACACAACCAACAACACCACACAAGTCATCATTACATATTCCAACATAAATAATTTTCAATTCAAAAATTCCCCCCCCAAAATCAAAATATTGTACTCTTTATACCTACACTTAAGGACACTGGCGGCAAAGGAGACTCTTGAGAGACTATTAAGCAAATAAATGAAATGTCTCCCTACTATTGTGTTTGGAAGTAAAGAAAATTCCATTGATGATTGACAGATGCATGAGGTACCTAGATTGTTATGTAATAAGCATATTTAATAAGCCACGCGATAAATGTGTTGGGTTGACTGAACTATAAGCTTGTAGACTAGTTTCTCTGCCCTGGTATCCTCATAATTGGATTTTAGGGTGTAACTTGCAATGGATACCTATGTTTGGGTGGTGAATCAATCATATGCAACCAATTTCTTGGACCATATTTGTTAAAATACATGTATTTTATCTTCATGTTTGCATTCCACAATCTAATTCTTTATTTTCTGTTATAGATATTATGTGTGGATTTGTTTGAAATGAAATCGTCATGTGTTTGCCATGATTCAAGTTATTCTATGCTTGGTAATTTTGCTACATTTAGTTAATTTCACTCATTCATGCATTCTAACTCCAATGAGATTTTAATGGAATCCATACCTTATAAATAATAAAATTGGGTTATTGATTGCTTGAAAATTTTAATGGACTTCCCAAATGTCAAATTTTGTGTTACTACAAAAGTGTTGATTTGGGGAACATGGTGTATATTCATCCCATAGATGGTATATGTTGGAGTGCCTCATTAGAGAGGCATGCTATGTATTTTCATATTGGAGATAGATTTCATAGTGGTTGCTTGAACTTAGTTGGGGTGCTTGCTTGACATTATTACCTAAGGCGTTGGAGTTATATTGACAACTTGGCATACATCCTTCATGATGGCCACATGAACAAGTTTCCTTCCTTGGAGAATAACCTACTTGGTAGGATTGTTGTGAATGTTGGAGTAGGGCACAAGCACCATATAACATGGGGTAGCTTGTATTCATGGATGGAGAGTTGAAGTTAGCTCAGGGATGACTAGGCTATGATAATGATCTTGTAGGGGAAGCTGACCCAATCGAATACATGGCTTAGAATGAGTTATGTAGTTTGTGTGGGATTGGGATGGCGATATATGGACATACCTTGTGTATCTACACCATCTTAGATATTGTATTGTGTATGTAGTCACCTTGGAACAAGCCATGTGTACCGTTGGAGTGGAGTTCTTTGGTTGTGTAGGCCTACATGAGCTTATTGTAGGTTGCTCATAAGGGCTTGGGTCCAAATTGTATTGCTGGCCTCCCTTCTCAAATATATAGTACAATGATAGAGTCCCTATCATCATAATCATTGTACTCTTTATTTTGTACTTGTTTTTTGTGTTAGTTTTTCATCATTTAATTCAATAGATCTAGGATATTAACTAAACGAACAACATGTACAGCATATCAAGCATAAGAGACAAGAGACAAGAGACACAAAACATTTCACCAGGGAAAACCAAGAAGGTGAAAAACCCTGCAACTTCCTCAGAGATAGAATAAGCATCAATACAAGGATCACCATGATCAAACCCAAGAGATAGATAACTTCAGCAGCATGCTCCTCCTCCACTTGTGCGCACTCCTCCTCTCTCTCACTAATGCGAAGTGAGTGAATAATAAAATGTGTAAAATGAGAGAGACACACTCTCTATTTATACACTAACTTGACTTTCCTTTTAACTCTAACTAGGTCGGCCCCAACTTAACCACTTAACATAATGTTGACTGGGCCGACCCCTCTAGGGTGTTCTAATAACCCTTTGACCCACATGACTCAAAGAGGGCTGACTCCATCAAGGTGGTCTAATAACCCATCAAGTATAAGTTACAACACTTACAATATAACTTGCGACACTTGCAAGTACAACTGACGACACTTCCAAGCAGAGGAATAATACATCTCCGTTGGGGATACAATAAAGTACAAATACAATATACAAGTGAATATCTTCCGAAGTTACAAATACATCAACACTCCCTCTTAACTAGGAAGGTATTCTCTTGACAGAAGTCACCAATACATATAGGCACAAGTCTTCAATTCTGGAGCTAGATCATCATCATTGGATCACAGAGCATCATCATCATCACTGCTGCTGTACTTGACATCTCAATCACTGGGATATCTCTGAATTCTTCTCGTCATAGGAAGTTCTATAGAGCCAACCCTTTTTCATGCTGGATGTAGGCCCACCTCCTGTAGGTCTTCATCAACACTATCCATACTGTGGAATCCTCAGGACTTATTACGTGCATCACAATGCCTCGAAAGAGTATCCTAGGATCCTTTATGTGCCGAAGCATGACCGACAAGATCTCCCAGGTCAACTTACATGTGACTGTCACAAAACCTTAAAAGAGTGTCTTTCCTAGCAAGATCTCTAAAGAGCATTCGAGGCCTTTTACGTGACTAGCACAACCTGTCCGGATCTCCAGGACGTATTACATGTGACCCCCACCACAAAACCTTAAAAGAGTGTCTTGCACAACAATATCTCTAAAGAGCATCTGAGGCCTTTTATGTGACTAGCACAACTTGTCTGGATCTCCAGGATGTATTACATGTAGTCCCCACAAAACCTTAAAAGAGTGTATTTCCCAGCAAGATCGATAAAGAGCATCCGAGGCCTTTTACATGACTAGCACAACCTGACCGGATCTCCAGGACATATTACATGTGGTCTAGCAAAGCCTTAAAAGAGTGTCTTTCCCAACAAGATCTCTAAAGAGCATCCAAGGCCTTTTATGTGACTAGCACAACCTATCCAGATCTCCAGGACGTATTACATTCTACCCTCACACAACTTGTCCACGACCATAGAGTATCAACCCGATACTCACCATACATCATCCTGATGTATATCATCACGTGAACATCCTGATAATCGTCACTGCATTGTCCTGATGCATATCATCCAGAGCATCGTCCTGATACTCATCGCACATGATCATCCTGATCATCGTCACTGCATTGTACTGATGCATATGATCCAGAGCATCGTCCTGATACTCATCACACATGATCATCCTGATCATCGTCACTACATCGTCCTGATGCATATCATCCAAAGCATCATCCTGATGCATATCACCCAGAGCATCGTCCTGATACTCATCACACATGATCATCTTGATCATCGTCATTGCATCGTCCTAATGCATATCATCATACATGATCCAACTGATCATACAAAGCATCCAACTGATGCATATCCAAAGCAATAACTGGAGCATCGTCCTAATGCTCATCACACAGCGCTTACATCCACAGCCATGGGAAGGATCCTCCTATCACCATGCTTGGAATGGCTCCTGCAAATGTGTCCCATCACTTCTTCCTCGAAGTATATTCAATCGGAAGAAAACCAAGCCTCTCTCTGAAGTACTCAAACTTCACTCTGTCTAGTGGTTTCGTCAACACATCTGCAACCTGCTCATCCATTTCAACATACAGGAGCTTCACTGCTCCTCTCTGCACCATATCACTGATATAGTGATATTTGATCTCGATGTGCTTCAACCTGTCATGGAACACCGGGTTATCAGACAGCTTCACAAAACTTTGGTTGTCACAAAAGATACCAGTAGCATCCAACGGGACATCAAATAACTCAGACAGTATCTTTCTAAGCCATACTACCTCACAACTAGCTGAACAAGCTGCGACATACTCTACTTCGGCTGTACTCAGTGCTACGCAAGACTGTTTCCTGCTAAACCAAGAGATCACACCTGATCCCATACTGAAGTAGCACCCAGAAGTGCTCTTCCTATCTGGAGCACTGCCTTCCCAATCTGAATCAACATAACCCTCTAGGTTAAACTTTTGATTTGCATCATACTTGAGCCCATAGTCAATTGTACCCTTCAGGTACCTCAGAATATGCTTTATAGAAACTAGGTGAACACCTCTGGGATCTTTTAGGCACTGGCTCAATGTGTTCACCGCAAAGAAAATATCTGGTCTCGTGTTCGTCAGGTACATGAAGGACCCAATCATCTGACGATACATCGTGACATCAACTGGATCAGATGAAGCATCACACATAAGCTTCAGGTTCAATGCCATAGGTGTGACCATGGCCTTGCAGTCCATCATCCCAAACCGCTTCAGGATCTCTACTGCATACTTCCCTTGTCCAAGGAAGATTCCATTTGCACTCTGCCACACCTCCATGCCTAGAAAGTAGTGCATGATCCCAAGTCCTTCATCTCGAACTCGGCAGGAATCTTCCTCTTGGTGTCGGAAATCAACCCATCTTCACCTGTAACAAATAGGTCATCCACATACAATGGTAGTATCACTGGATTGCCTTCCTCAACCTTGTAGTAAAGGTTGGAATCTGCTTTACTCTTGGTAAAGCCCAAATTGGATAGAAAGTTGTCTATCCTACCATACCAAGTCCTAGGAGCTTGCTTCAAGCCATACAAGGCTTTCTTCAACTTGCACACATTTGAATCCCTATCATGTGTCTCAAAACCAAGTGGTTGCTCCACATACACTTCCTCTTCGACTACACCATTCAAGAAAGCTGTCTTGACATATATCTGGTGTATCTTCCACTTCATCACTGCAGCCAGAGCAAGTACTATTCTGATGGAAGTGTATCTGGCTACAGTAGCAAAAGTCTCTTCATAGTCTATTCCCTCTTTCTGGGAGAAGCCACGAGCTACAAACCTCACCTTGTATTTCTCTATGCTGCCATCTGCATCATGCTTGATCTTATAGATCCACTTGGAAGTCACCACAGACTTCCCTTCTGGTCTTGGGACCACATCCCAAACATCATTCTTCATGATCGAATGGTATTCCTCGACCATGGCATCCTTTCATTACCGCATCCCGAATCCTGGGAACTTCAGATTCTTCAATATCTTCAATAGATAGCTTCGTTGCTGGAACAAATGTTGTAGTCCTTCTTTTGTAGGTGATTGTACACGATCTTTCCTACAAGTCAAATTCAATTGCATGATTAAAAACTTCTCATAGTTCTTGAAAAACACATTCTTATGCATAAAAACATATGTCATATAGTCATGCAATTATCTTAGCCAAAGGTTCAATACAACATTTATCCATATCCTGTAACTTTCTAGATGCCTTCCATCTCTACTAGAACATTTGTTAAGAGTGTGCACTACTCTCAACATGTTAGCAAAGAGGTTTCATTCTAGATAAGTAGCAATGGAATGTTGTACAGTACCATAGGCCACTTACCCATTACTTGCATATTAGTAGTATCTTGTTCATTAATGCAACTTTTCTAATATGCATAATACATATCCTAAATCTAGGAACATAAGTATGTACATGACTGGACAACATCATTTAAGTAATCATATATACAAGAAATGACAATTCAAATACTTATCTTTGTTTGGTTGTAGGGTGGAATCCCTCTCAATCTTTGCTTCCTTGCAGGAACTACTGGAGTGTGCTCCCTCTTGATCTTTTCCTCCAGGATTACCTGTCCTTGAACTTATATCCATCCTGGACCACTATGCATGCTTAAGTGTGCTCTAATGTCATCATTGTGTTATCCTCAAGATCTAATACATAACCATACATATATTAGTATAATCTCAATACTACCAAAACATTATGATCCTAAATACTCTTAACATCTATGGTCATGATCATTTCACACACAGGTAATTTATCACAAGCATTAGCATCCAAGGTTTTAGGGAGGACTTCTATTACTCATGCATATTCTTATTGACCATAGGACTCTTCTGGTTAGTCATATCATCAATCAAAGTAAGAAACACAATATGCATAAACTGTTGATTACTTAAATTTCTAACTTCAAGAATAATCATTATCATTCATAGAAAAGTATAAGATCCTAAGACATGGATTCTAACTTGATATAGGAAAAACATACCTAGATTATCATGCTTGCTAGTTGTGTCTAACATACCCATATAATGTCTTTTTGTTCTTCTTCAAAGACTTGTCCTAGTAACCTGCATAACTCATATGTTAACCATTGTAGAACCAAAATTATACATACCTCGTAAGTAGAGCTTCTATGTGATCCATGACTATGGATGATTCTTTGTCTTCATGTCACCATGGTCATATGTTCGTGATTTAGAACTTGATTTGTCTTTCTTGATGTACCTTTCATGTTAGCAGACAATATCATCCTCATACAACACCACAGTGCATTAGTACAATCATAAGTGTCATAACCCTAATCAATGAATGTATTCTATCATTCACAGGCATTCATACTTTTACTAGGATGATAAGACAAGTCTAACATTAATCAAGATTGTACTAACCTAAATAGTATGAAGACAAACATATCATAAACTTAATCATGAACATACCTGTATCTCCTCAAGTCATACCTGTTGAGATTGCTTGTAGCATTCTTATGTAAGGCCTTAGCCTCATCTCCCTCTGGAACTGGAACTTCTTCACTTGTGCAGGTGTCCCATTCATTCTCTTCTAGGATTAACCCAATCTACTTTGATTTGCTGAGACTGGATCTGGAGCTGGATTAGGGTTTGTCAGAGAAACCATAAAAATTCAAATTTTGAATTTCAAACTTCTAAATGGATAGAAAGATGTGCCTTGCTGAGCTGATCAAGGTAGCATACTTCAATTTTGAAAACTGCAAAATTTGACCCCTCAAAATTGCCTTTGAAACTTCCGTATCTTCTTGACAGGATCCCGAACTAGGGTTTGATAAAGCCCGGTCTTCTAACCATCCAAAAGGTTCGATCTTGTGTTCTAAACTTTGATTTTTCTGGGGAGCTTCCAGCCGTGGTCACAGATTTCAAAAATTCCAACTTTTACAGAAGCCCTAATTTTCCACCTTTCCGATCAAAATCCCGAACTAGGGTTTGATCAAGCCCGACCTTCTTCCCAACCAAAAAAATTGATCTTGGTCTCTAAATTTCGATTTTGATGAGGAGCATTCAGCCGTGGACTCCGATTCCAAAAATTCCAACTTTCTCTGAAGCCCTAAATTCCTGCAGCAGTGACAAATCAAGAATGAAGGTGATCAGAATCCAATTCTGTTTTGACAGAAATATGCACCTGATTTTTTCTGATGCATCTCTGAAATTATGAATCTACAAGGTCTGGAAATTCAGCCCGTGGTAGCTTGACCTGTCATCTTTCCAACCCCATAGGTCTAACCTCAATTGGATTCTCTGAGAGAGATTTCTTCCAAGTGTCGCAACATGACTTGTTTATGGGATAAAACAAGAGAGCGAACGTGTATGGCATGCCACGTGTCACTGGTTCAACTTCGGCCTCTGAAAAAATTACCTGAGAAACTACCGTATGTTCTCTTACTGTTACTTTTTACATAATTTCATTTGGATCTTCCTAGCCCAAGTTGTGACCTTTTTTCCTAGGTCACCTGTTTATGACTGAGATCTGGAAGAGGCAGAAACCCTAACTTGTACAGATAATAAATCACAAAGTACAACGAATCCGATGCTGTTCTTTGGACACAAGGTACATGGGGATGTTATATACGACCTGTAGAAGTTTTAGAACTTGAATCTTCGCAAAAAAGGATTTATAGCGAAAGTGCCACGATTATTGGTGTTTTCTATATTAAGCCCTAGCTTCCAATTTGTCGCAAGTGCAACAAGTCTCATAAATGCCATACCATGACTTCCTTCAGGCTAGCTCTGATACCATGTTAGTTTTTCATCATTTGATTCAATAGATCTAGGATCTTAACTAAATGAATAACATGTACAACATATCAAGCATAAGAGACAAGAGACAAGAGACACAAAAGATTTCACCAGGGAAAACCAAGAAGGTGAAAAACCCCGCAACTTCCTTAGAGATAGAATAAACATCAATACAAGGATCACCATGATCAAACCAAAGAGATAGATAACTTCAGCAGCATGCTCCTCCTCCACTTGTGCACACTCCTCCTCTCTCTCACTAATGCGAAGTGAGTGAATAATAGAATGTGTAGAACGAGAGAGACACACTCTCTATTTATACACTAACTTGACTTGGCTTTTAACTCTAACTAGGTCGGCCCCAACTTAACCACTTAACATAATGCTGACTGGGCCGACCCATCTAGGGTAGTATAATAACCCTTTGACCCACATGACTTATACAGGGCTGACCCCATCAAGGTGGTCTAATAACCCATCGAGTATAAGTTATGACACTTGCAATATAACTTGCGACACTTGCAAGTACAACTGACGACACTTCCAATCGGAGGAATAATACATCTCCGTTGGGGATACAATAAAGTACAAATAAAATATACAAGTGAATATCTTCTGAAGTTACAAATACATCAACATTTTGGAGGAAGTCAATAGGGTTCATGAGGAAACCCTAGGAGAAGTTATGAATTCTAGAGATGGTGTTTTGGTTTAGAGCTTGATCCGTGTGGGATACTAGGGTTTACTCTTGTGAAGAAGATATTGGTGATGATCACTCTTATCTCTCTCTATTGGATATTTTTATGTACTTGATTTCTCTCTCGCTTGAGGTCACTAGGGTTTCTTGATCTTATTGGAGAATCTTGAAGTCTAGGTTTTCATTCCTTGGAGGTTTGATATTAGGGTTTTCAGATGAAACCTAGATGTATTTGGTGAAGAATGAGAAGAGAAGAATCCATATTTCCTTGGAGGAATTTTTGAGTGATTCATACATGTTTGAGCTCCTTGGTTGAGCTAGGGTTTTCATTGTTCCCAATAGATAGGTTTTTAGAGAGTTAGTGGATTGTATTGGGTTTGCGATAAGGATATGGTACCTTAAACAACTTTATATTGTGTATATTAATGAAGTTTTTAGTTGTCCACAACTTGTGTAAATTAAATTATGATTTCCAACAATGTATGTTATTCATAAATTGTTATTTACAACTATATATGTCTTGTTGATTTCACATAAGTGAAGGACAATTTTGTTGAGTGATTTGACATCATAATTGAAGATTGTGCTAGAGGGATGAAACTTATCAAGTTATTTTGGTATCCTTTCTCCTTGGATAGCCTAGAATATCAGACTATTAAGAAGTGAACTAATGATCTCTTTCCAATTTTTTTTTTGTTTTATATTTAATAACATCCTTAAGGCTTAAAACTTGTAGGGTTAATATTTGGGAAACTTCTAGTCAAGAGGTGAATTTTCTTAATTCTGAATTCTGAGAAGTTTCCACACCAAACAACCAAGGGAGTTAAGATTGGGTACACCAGGACACAAAGTTTTGATCCTAATGAAGATATATAGGACTTTTTGGGAAAGATGAAGCGAGAAATTGAGAATTTGTAGCAAGAATAAGAGAGATAAAAAGTAAGTTTTGATACAATGATGTTTTCAAAAGGAAAGAAATAAAATATAGGGACATAAGTAATATGAAGTTACCTTTGATGTAGAGTAGAGGTGGAAATCCCTAGAGTTGCAAATGAGTCTAACGCTCTAATAAATGCATCGAACTATGAATTTATTATAATAGAAGTTGGTACATCAAGGGTGAGACACTATAAATCCATGGATTTACCCATAATATGGTGGAAAATACCTATAGAAAAAATATCGGATGCATTAATGTAGAAGGATAAGGAAATAAAAGATAAAAAATAAAGATCACCTTTAACCTATCTATATGTGCAATTTGCATAGCATTAATCCCTTGGGGTGACATGCATAAATTGAATAAATAAGGTCAATGATAGAGTTAAGAGCTTATGAAACACTAATACACATTAGAGAACACAATCAATGAAGTCCACATAAGGCCTCCACACCACATGGATATAAGAGATAAAGTAATCCTATGAGTTGATCCAAGATATGAGAATGAATGATAATAATATGCAAGATATTTGAATGAAACTAATGGATATGAAAATGAGCCTAAAAAATGGCATGTATAAATTAGAAGATATTAATTCAAAATCAAGATCCAACTACATAATGAAGATAGTTTTGAATCAAGAAAGCTTAAAATGCGATAAAAGAACATAACTAGCCTTCCAATAAGAATATACCCACTAAAAAAGGAACCAAATATGCAACAAGATTCAAAATATATAAAAAATACAAGGATGGGGTAAAGTTGTATTGGAGAAAACTCACTATGGCTTGGGAATACCACAACAGACAGATGACTACCAGAAATCTACTCAATTCTCAAAGCAATGCTATTATAAATGACAATGTTAAAATAATGGAGAAATGTAACCAACCTCAATCCAACGTTTGATGTAGATCCCCGTTGGAGCTTTCAATCCGCGCACATCCAAGCACTTGTAATCTGCAAATTAGTCCTGACAACCAATATCTAACAAGTACATGTGATATATAAATGACATTAACATTATCAATAACAATGGTCCATAATATCATAAGCAAATGTAACCCAATGTATAATAAACAATATTCACACCATGAATGGACGAGAATATGAGTATTTCTATTAATGAACAAGAAGAAGTACAAAGTGATACGACCTCTTGCCGGAAACCAATCTGAACCAAGATCTAGATCAATCCACTTGTGCCTCCACCACTTCAATCCTCCATGAATGGAAAACTCAAACTAGAGAGGAGTTTGGAAGGTGAACATAAATGGTTCACAACTACAAGGATCAATGAGTGTAGACTCAAGATAGGGAAAAAATCCACTAGAGTGCCTTTACTATTCTCTTCTTCCTCCCGTCCATAAGCCATATGTGCTCAATATATAGTCCTCTCAAAGGTAGGTGAAAGGACTCATCAAGACGTTACCTGGGAAGATGGAGAGCCAAAGGTCACCCAATGACCGCTTTTTGGGAGTAAAAAGTAATTAATAGTGGTTTTTACCATTTTACTTGATACCCGCGGGCTATAGTGCTGCAACTCGCGGGTACGCATGCTATAGTGATGCAACATGTGGGTAGGAACAAAAATAGGGCAAACTGCTATCACTAAAGGGTAAAAATGGATTTAAGTCACTGAAATGGATCCTACAGGCCAAAGAATGCTGATGCTCACAGGGTGGAATATTTCTGTGTAACAGATGCCCCCTAATGTGTGAGGTCAGAGACTGAAAGTGCTACAATGGCCGAAATACATTATAAAACTCAGAAGTGGAGTGATGGAGATACAAGTGGAAAGAACAGTTCACTCGTCATAATACAATAATATCTCTGAATACATGTCGGTATAGTACAACAATCAGATACAATGACCATGAATAGGTAGTACATAAGTAAATACATGTCATAAGTGATCATAGCCATGATCCCTCTACAGTAAGATATGGTCTTTTGCTGAAAAGAAGACAACTGGTGCAAAACTGGAGGTACAAACTTCTGAAATCTGAAAGGTGATATGTCAGATGTAAAGTCAAAGTCATATGTAGCATATTGAATGCCATAATCTCCTGGGGTATTCTACACAAGTCTTCGACGGTGCAAGTCCCATCAAGTGAATAAAGGAGTTGGGGTCGAACCTGATGAGACATCGTCTGATTACCGGTCAATGATGTATACCGTTAACAGACGTGAGATGACCCACCAATAATGAAAATGGGCATCAAGGCACAGAGCACAATCATCAGAGTGTGAATAAATGGGTTGAAGTCGAACACTAGGATGAATCCATCGATCAGGGGACATTGATGTATTCCCAAAACTGTTGATGGTGAGAGAACCTGCCACTAATGACTGCAAGCCTCAAGGTACTCAACCGAACTCTAAGCCTCAAGTCCCGGAATAAATGAGTTGAAGTCGATGGAACGAGACTCGTTGGAAGGAGGGAATTAGGGCATCCCCCATCAACTAGCATGAGGTACCAGCAATGCTGAAAGATTTGGAAGATCTTAGGTGAAACGGACTAACTCAATAAGGATGGCCGACATGAAATAGTCAAAAGATCTGAGTAGTGGCCGACACTGGTTTCAGGACTTCCTTTGAACAAGAGCATGAGTAGATGGATAGACTCAGGCAACATAGGCTTGACATAAACTGTGCAATGCAGGAGGCATTACAAAGGGATCCATAATGACTGGAAGCTTAACCAATCGGTGGAGAAAACTGAGAAACAAGTACAACTCCTAAGGCCCAACTATAGTCCCGACTCATAATGTACGGAGTGAAATGAATGCTCTGTTCAAAGGCGACACAACAGCTGCCAACAAGAAATAATGACCATAATCCCGTCCGGCTTTTTGGAATATTTGATTTTTTTGTCTTTTTCATATTTGGGAAAAGCTTGAAAAAGAATAAAATTGCTTATAGTACAACAAGTGATGGAACGAGTGTCAAATAGCTAGCAGACTAGTCCCAAGCAGTGGAACATTCCTATGCTCAATGCAAGGAAGTGCGTGCAGGATGTGGACACTCGGGGGTGTATTCCCTCAGGGTCAAAGGGTCATCAAATTGTGAAGGGAAAATATATAAGCTCTGCAGGGCTTAACAGGGGAAAAGTGCTTAGGCACCAGGCTAACAATTGAGTAAGTGGGAGTCGGCACAAGGATCAAGCGACAAGTAGGATGATGCAATGCAATCACAACATGACATAAAAGGGAAGTCCTTTTTCGTAAAGTTAGTCTCCTTACCTGAAAAAGTGTAAAACAATGAGAGAAGAACTCTTCTAGTCACGTATGACTAGAGTATACCTTTTTCGTAATTAATCCACAAAGGTCCAGAAAAGGGGTAAAATTATACCTAAGTGAATGTCGCTTCAAATCCTTTAACGAGTCTGAAATGACAAGCATACTCGACAATCTTGTTTGATTTGAAAATGTCTAACAAGGGCTTAAAAAAGACTTTATAAAAATCTTTTCCGTAAAGGTTTAATGAGCCCGAAAAAGTAAACTCGTGACCTCCTTACTATTTTTAATGAGCTCAAAGGAGATATGGAAGAATGCTCGTAATGAGAGCAGGAAAGTGTCAGGGACATGCGAGACTAGTTCCAAGCGCATGGGACAAAGCTATGCATAATGCAAGGAACATGAGCAAGATAAGGACAGTCAAGGGGTGTCTGCAAATTCGGATAGTAATAGGTTCAAATGCATCATAAAAATGGGGAGGCCTAAATCTATATGCGAGGTTCCGAATATTCCTACCATGGCCCAACCAAATGTCGAAAAGGACCAATAAACAAGTATAAGTCCAGCTAAGAATCCTGTCTCCAAGAAACATAAGTACCAAGATCATCTCTAAAACGTACGTATAGAAATATCTGATATAGGTCACTGCGGTAGAAACATTTTCAACTTCACTATTGTTAACCTCAGACATAACGCAGGTAGAGCTAACCACGGAAGGTGCCATAGTACCAATACCTGAGGGATCAAAATGATCATCTTCAGAATGAAGAGCAAAGCTGAAGGTCGTGGAGGAATCTGTAGTGGCAAATTCATCATCACGCGAGTTGGAAATTCTAGAAATAGAATCGAACTCATCAGGATCACCGATTCGGGGATCTATAGGAGAGTCTACATACTCATCACTAGGGAGATCATACTTTAATGTCAAATTGGGGCTAGAAAAAACTATGCCTGGATCAAAATCCAAATGCATGGCAGGTTGTAGTATCGGCTCATCTTGTTTAATAAGATCAAGGGGAGTAGGGGAATGAGATCTATGATAAAGATCCCCCCATGGCTCGTCATTACCATGCATAGATTCGATAAAATCTTCATCCGAAGGTAGAGTACCATCAAGGCATTCGTGTGAACAAGATGAGTTGGCTGCCCAAACTAGCAGCATAACAGGATCTTCTTCAACTGTCTGGGAAGAAGAGAGATCCATATCTGCAGTGGTTTGTTGGATATGATCGTAAGTGAGCTCCGCTACAGATAAAGGCATAGACATCCCGACGTGCGCAATGTCTCTAGACGTGGAACTCATGGATGGTAAAGTCCAAGGATCATCTAAATAGGAGGTACGGAATAACATATTATTCGAAAGAGGAGGCGCATTGTCGGTAATGGTTCCAATAAAATTCATAGGTGCAGAAAGATTAAAAGTTCCCATCAATGAGGGGTACATTCCAACACCTATGTTCCCAGTTACCGGCTAAGAATTAGAAACTTGCGGGATTACAGATCCCGTGGATGCTGTGGAAGGAGTGCCAACATAATCCAGCTGATCGATCGTCACAATCTTGCTTTCGTGGGGAAAGCAAATAACTCGAAATACAATAGACGCGATAGCCTTCATAGCGTACATCCAGTTCCGACCCAATAAAAGGTTGTAGTCGATGGGCACATCAACCACTTCGAATTCAATAGGCACGGACTTACCTCCCAAGGAGACAACAAGGGAGGAGATAATTCCATGCGGCGTAAAATATCTGCCGTCGAATGCAGTGAGTGTAGTTCTAGATGCGAGTAAGGGAGGAGAGCCAAGAGCTTTCCAACAAGTTAACGACATTATTGACGCGGAAGCACCTTCATCAACCATAGTACATTTGACGAAGCTCTTAAGGAAAACCACCTGGATTTGAAAAGCCATGTGGTAAGGAAAGCGAGGTTGGACATCAGTAGTATCGAACTTGATAACACTAGGAATTCCCCCATCCTGAACTCCTAACACACTCAAAAGGGCATGCTTCTGAGAAGGACAAGCTTGCAAAACTTCAAGAGCCGACATGGCACACGGAGTTTGGCCCAAATCTTCTACGATGGAGTAGTTCTAGGCGGCTTGAGCATTAGGATTATGCGTGGAGCGCTTGAGAACACCTTTCGGTATCCTCGGCATAATAGAAGGCTTCTCGATATGCAAGGAATTATCAGGAGGAGGGGGAGGCTCATTCCCCAAATTCGGTTGTGGTGCACCATAATCACGTTGACGAGTAGCAACACAAACCTCCGATTGAACCATATTCACACACCTATAACCACTAGTATTGGAAGAAGACGTTGCCGTTTCATTAGTACCATAACTAGTGGTGGGAGCATGCGAAGCCATATTTTGATGATGAGGAAGGGGATCCTTCAACACAGCTAGGATCTGTGCCAAATCCTTTGATACTTCTTCAATTCAAGGACATAAGTGAGTAAGATGGTCCTCCCCACAAAGCTTGCAAGGAAATTTCACCTTACACCTAGGTTTATGATCCTCGCCAGCATTACCGCCTTCTCGAGGAGGGTTGGCATTCTCTTTACGAGGAGTATTATGATTGCTATTGTTGTTACTTCCATTGTTTCCACCCCTACTATTGTTTCTCCCCTTTTTCTTACCACCAGGTTGTTGGTTACCCGACGGTTTCGTTGATTGTACATTGTGTACATCAGATGACGGAGTGGAAGTGGACAAGGTGTGAACCTGTCTAGGAGCAGACTGGTTTAGCGACAAGTTTTGCATTTGATTAGATACCAAGTCTACAGGGCGAGTGCATGCGGACCGCACGATGCCATCGGCATGTGGTCCAGGAACTGACGTAGGCTCATGTCTTGTTCTCGGTGCATCAGGAATAATGTCATACAAAATGCCAGATTGAGAATAAAGTAGATCTAACTGTTGGACTTTCAAGATAGCTTGTTCCTCAGTCACAATGTTGGACATCGAAACATCCTTAGCAATGTATGGGAGTAAAGACTTAAGGAACCATTCCAACAGGAACTCTGGAGGAATGCTGGCTTTCACCAATCTCTTCCACCGATGCCACTCTTGAACATGGTCAGAAATATGTGTGGCCTTATTCTGACGGAAGGTGGACAACAACTCAGTACCAATATCATAATGAACCGACAACTGGAAATGGTCTAAGAAAACCAAAGCAATCTCATTGAATCCCCTATAGGTGTTTTCGGGCAACTCCACATACCACTTCGCGGCTTCCCCCGTGAGGGTGCATTGAAATAGGCATAATCAAATGGAATCATGATTCAAAGAGTTGGAGGAGCACCAAAGGTGAAACGTCGTGACATGATCTCCTGGGTCCTCACCACATTTCCCCTCAAAATTTGGAATGTAGGAAGGGAGCTTGGTAGGGACCGGAGGCCAAGTAGGGTCGTGACACACTGGATCATTCATGAGCTTCGAAAGATCCAGGAGATTCAAGCGTGCAAGGAACGGGAGTTGCGGCTGGAAAGCTTGATTATAAGCTCCCATAAAAGGTTGGTTAAACGGAACTGTGTTGTAAGATGGACCAAAATCTTGACCATGAGGATTAAACTGTTGATAATGAGGACCTGACGGCCCGTAAGCTTTCCCATGGACATAAGATAGATAACCTCCCCTTGCCTGACCCATTTGAGAGTAAGCAGGTATATGCGTGTTTTGATCACCATATTGGGGCGGTGGGTAATACTGGTGGCCAGCACCGACTGTGTTGTAGTAAGGGTTTCCACCATGAGTATGGGGCATGTATGTACTATTCATAGTGGGAACCATGTTGTATTGACCGTAATGGTATGGTATGTTCCCACCCCCAATATTAGGATTAGCTTGACCAGTCGTGTGGTGTCCATAAGCATGAGAAGTATTCCCAGCTCCAATATGGGCGTGACTAGTAGCAGGGTTTGTGGTGTGATGTCCATGTGGATAGGAAATATTCCCACCCCCTACATTAGCGTTACTAGCGGCGGTAGTGGACGCAAAAGTATGCAGTATGTGTCCACCCCCGTGGTTGGGAGGAACGATATCATGTGCAAAATTAGTCCTGGGTTGATGAGTAGCGACATGTGTATTAGGTTCTGGATGGCGAGTCGTGTTCCGAACAACATTTCAGTTAGGTTGTGTATTCCTAGGAGGTGTTCGTGCTACAACATAAGCATGGTTAGGAATCTGATCAGTCCCCATACTATGTGAGTGGGTGGACAACGTGGTGCCCCCAGCTAGGGTAGTGCCCCCAGTGGGTATAGTATGGCTAACACTTTGACTAGTGCCAACATGAGTACCAACCGTAGTGGAAGTATTGTGACTAGGCATACCAAAAGAGAGTGCGGTGGGGTTGATCATAGGGCCAGAATCATCATGAGTCTCAGGCCTCCCGTATCTAAAATCACATGGAAACGAAGGAACGAAAGGCTCGTCCTGTTCTACATCCTCGGGTAGGTCGGGCATCCTGTAAAGATAATTATCCGGATTCGAAGGATCAAACGGATCCCGGTCAAGTGGATTAGGCCAAATAGAACTAGGTTCACTCTCAGGTGGATCACCTCCCTAATCCTCACGAGGATTCTGGGGATCGGAAGTATGTTCAACTCTACCTGAAGGAGTAGAAGGGTCTTGCCCGATATCGGGATGTTCAGCCATGTAATCTTCAACGTAAGTCTCGTATGAATCTGAAGACTCAGAGGGAGCCCTGCGGCGTCCCCTAGCAATACGGCATGTAACCTTGAGTCGCTTTAAACCAGCCAAACGACGGGACCGACGGAGAGTAGGGCTCCGTGCCACGTTCTCTCCGGAGAGAGACACAGCGTCTCCTAAAGGCCAACTATCGATCAAAAAATAGTAAATAAAAAACACACACCTAGAGAAACTATAGCCAAGAGCAGACAAACAAAGTGTCTAAATGAGCTCCCGACACTAGAGTCGGTATGTCTCCCCTAGGAGAGGCTTGAGACTCTCAAACTATAGCCGAAGGTAACAGAATCAGTTATAGAGACACCTAGGCTTCACTGTGTCGACAGGGTCAAGTCCACTGCACGAACACAACTGTGCTGTCCAGTCCCTATCTGACTCAGGACACAAACAACATAACCACTGCAAGTACCCTGTGCCATACCTAGGTAAGGAAACTATGTTCACCGCAATATTATCAATGCTCAGGGGATAGTCGCAAGTGGGACCCGTCGTATGGGAAAAGTATCTAAGCCCGAAGCACAAGAGGATGAACCTTCGGTACCCCCAGATACGAACAAATCCTGGATATATCTCCCACGTTCAGCTGGTATCAGAGGGATATCTCCTCAACCAACCTCCCGTGACCTCGTGCTTAACTCTGGATTGAGTAGAGCTTTCCTGAGAACACCGATCTATACCATGGATTCCTCCAATCCCTGGTCAAACACCTAATGTTTTGTTCAAAAGTCTTGTATTGTTAACTCACAATGATCTATTCCAAGACTCTAAATGTATGATAGTTGGTGTACCCTATAAAATAAAATCAGTCTAATCAATTTTATGATTAAGCGTTAATTTTAGTGGCCGTGATTACTCAAGAGATATGGTCGTGAAACTAGTGATGTGTAGACTCAATAGTATGCAACATCGTCCAATCCTAGACTCATCTATCCAATAAAACAATGTCACTAATATGAAAAATCAACCAACAATTCCGAAATAAATATGCAAACTTTTATCTTTTCAATGCACAAGCAGAACCTAAAATGAAGGAAAAAAGCACTTAATGCAAAATGCAGTACATGGAAATAAATATTTTTGTATTTTCTCTTATAAACAGAAAGGAAAATGCAAAAAACTAAATGAATATTTTTGTATTTTTTCAATATATATGGAATGAAAAAATGCAAGCAAAATCCTACCATTCAGTCACTAAAGTGCCGAGAAGATCACTAAGACAACCCAGCAGATCCTAAACAGCAAGACTTAGCCAAAGGAAAAAACCAAGAGGTTAAAACCAAAGATTGGTAAAAAACCAAGAAGGCTCAACCAAGAGAAACGAAGCGATCCGGTCACAACCAAGGCATGAAACAGTTAAGAAAGAGGCCAACAAAGACTCAGGAACCAACGAAACTCACCCAGCAACAACCAATAGCCATAAACCAACAAAAGCCGGAGTTACATGCTACTGTCGAAGGAAATCCTGCGGGTACCCTCGAGTAGTAGAGTAAACAGAGGCGGGTATACGCGGGCAGAGCTAAGCTAGCCCGCAGGTGAGGAAAAGCAAATGGTCAAATAAAGAGTCCACAGGCTCAGAAAAAGCAAGTTTTCTACAGTGTATCTTAATGACCAATCAGGGACACAGAGCTTTGATAAACAACAACTCTAAATATGGACTAATGCTCAAAAATTTTCCCAAACATGGATGTTTTCTCCAGCGGAGTTGCCATTTCTGTATTGGAGAAAACTCACTATGGCTTGGGAATACCACAACAGACAGATGACTACCAGAAATCTACTCAATTCTCAAAGCAATGCTATTATAAATGACAATGTTAAAATAATGGATAAATGTAACCAACCTCGATCCAACGTTTGATGTAGATCCCTGTTGGAGCTTTCAATCCGCGCACATCCAAGCACTTGTAATATGCAAATTAGTCTTGAAAACCAATATCTAACAAGTACATGTGATATCTAAATTACATTAACATTATCAATAACAATGGTCCATAATATCATAAGCAAATGTAACCCAATGTATAATAAACAACATTCACACCATGAATGGACGAGAATATGAGTATTTCTATTAATGAACAAGAAGAAGTACAAAGTGATACGACCTCTTGCCGGAAACCAATCTGAACCAAGATCTAGATCAATCCACTTGTGCCTCCACCACTTCAATCCTCCATGAATGGCAAACTCAAACTAGAGAGGAGTTTGGAAGGTGAACATAAATGGTTCACAACTACAAGGATCAATGAGTGTAGACTCAAGATAGGGCAAAAATCCACTAGAGTGCCTTTACTATTCTCTTCTTCCTCTCGTCCATAAGCCATATGTGCTCAATATATAGTCCTCTCAAAGGTAGGTGAAAGGACTCATCGAGACGTTACCTGGGAAGATGGAGAGCCAAAGGTCACCCAATGACCGCTTTTTGGGAGTAAAAAGTAATTAATAGTGGTTTTTACCATTTTACTTGATACCCACGGGCTATAGTGCTGCAACTCGCAGGTACGCATGCTATAGTGATGCAACATGCGGGTAGGAACAAAAATAGGGCAAACTGGCATCACTGAAGGATAAAAATGGATCTGAATCACTGAAATGGATCCTACAGGCCAAAGAATGTTGATGCTCACAAGGTGGAAGATTTTTGTGTAACAAAAGTTGTTTTTGAAGAAGAGAGAGATGGATATCCTCCCAAAGCATCTAAATTTTATAAAGAAGTTGTTTAAGAATGTAACTTTGGAAGATATTCTTATTTGTATTATTTGTATTGTACTTCCTTCAAGAATTATTATTGTTGCAATTGATCATGTAAAATTAATTGAAAGTGTTAATGTAAACCCTAATTGTTAGGTCGGCCTAGAAAGATCTAAAAAAGATGATTTTATTGTGAACTAGACATGTCGACCCTGTTAGGAGAGTCAAGTTGGCCCTATTAGTGAAAAAGGTCAAGTCATTGATCAGTATAAATGAGAGGCTCACCCTCCTCATTTGGTCACCTCACTCACTCATAAAGTTCACATGAGTCGATAGATAGAGTCAAAGAGAGTAGCTGCTTTTGGAGTCTTCTTGTTTTGGGTTATTGCAAGAGGATTACTATTGTACATTCTCACGAATCTATATTGAAGAAGTTTGTTGGGTTTTTCTTCCCCACGAGGGTTTTCCCATGATAAATTATTGTGTACTATTGTCTATGTTGTGCTTGTTTATCTTTCAATGATCCTTATTGTTACTGAATTTAAAATTATAACATGGTTTCAAAGCTGGCCTGAAAGAAAACATTGTGCAGGTGCAACTGCTAGAAACTATGGTTTTGTTTTCTGAGTGCTTTTCTCCATAGTTTGGATGAAAAAGAGGGTCAAAGAAAATCTCCTCACTAGGGGGCATATTTCTATGGTGAAGAATTCCATATTGGATAATTTTCATTTTTGGGCCCACCACTGCAGCTCAAAAAATTAGGGCATCAAGTTTTTGGAGCATTTGTCCACAAATTTGGAGAAAAAGTACCTTTGCTCAACTCTCCTTGGGGAGCCGCATCTTTTCCTCCTCTCAATTTATCAAGATCCGATAGTTGAGAAATTAGGGTTTCTATGACAAACCCTAGGTCATCCTGCAACCAGATCTCAAAAATAAACTTTTGATTGGAGCATCTCATTTGGTAAGTTATACCCTCTCTATTTCCATTTGAGGTTCTCGTTTATCAATTTTTATCAATATGGAAAATCATACCAAGCATGAGGATAAGCTTGAAGGGGAAGACAACTTCTGTGCCTTGAAGTATAGGGTGATGCTCATTCTGGAAGATAATGAATTAGATAAGTATGCCATAGAATTAGTTGTGGAGTTAGAGGGAGATGAGGAAAAAGCAGAGCATAAGAAGAACCTGATAAAGGCTAAGAGGATCATAGCTGAATCCATCAAGGATCACTTGATCCCACATATCTCATCTATGAAAACTACGAAAGAGATGATTGATGCACTGAAGGGACTATTTGAAGGAGCTAACATCAATAGAAGGATGACCTTGAGGACTCAACTCAAGTCCGTGAAGATACAAAGCAATGAAAGCATACAATGTTACTTCAAAAGGGTCTCCCACATCATACATCCATTAGAATCTATTGGAGACCAGGTTGAGAATGCATAAATAGTAATGACTACCTTAAATGGTATTCCAAGATCATGGGAGTCATATATCCAAGGAATATGTTCCATTAAGAAGCTTATTATGTTCAGTGCACTTTTAGAATCATGCACCCAGGAGGAAGCAAGGATTGAAGCCAGAGAAGAAAAGTTAGGAGATGAATTTAATCAAGATCTGGCAGCTCATGCCAAGAGAAGCAAGAAAGAAGATCATCATCACAAATCTAATAGATCCCAAAAGGGTCAAAGACCTCTTAGAGACTATTCAAGTATCAGATGCTACAATTGTGATGAGATGGGACACATTGCTAGAAATTGTCCCAAGAATAAAGGAAACAAGAAAGGAAGCAATAAAAGACATCATGCACATGTTGCAGAGGATGATGAACTTGTAAAGAAGAAAGAAAAATATGATTCTTTAAGTGATGAAGAATACGTTTTGATCTCAGCACTTACAGGTACGGTCTCACTTGGAAATAATGATTGGCTTGTTGATAGCGGTGCTTCTAAGCACATGACGGGTTTCAAGGATGCTCTCAACAACCTCACAAAAAAGGACTCACCTCACAAGGTGAAGCTTGGAGATGACTACCAATATCCCATAAAAGGGGTAGGAGAAGCTTTTTACAAGCTTGAGTAAGGGAAGCCTATTAAGATGAAGGATGTCCTATATGTACCAGGATTGAAGAATAAACTACTTTCCATCTCAGAATTAGATGAGAAAGGATTTCGAGTAGAATTTTTCAATATCCAAGTACTTATGTCTCCCAAAGGTAGAACCTTTGATGAAGATGCAACCTTCAGCAGATCAAGGCATATTCACTCTGACGAAGCACATGAAGAAGAACCTGAGACTCCTAGAGTTAGAGATACGGTAATGGAAGAACAAATACCAGAAGAACCTGAATACCATGATATGACTGAGGACCTATAGATCCACCAAGAGAGGTGAAAACGCACAAGAGAAGACCAGCCAGGGCATGATAGATTATTCAGGATGCAAAGAAGTATGGTGCTCCAGAAGGGACTTCCATGGAGAGAAATAAAGAGACCTCAACCATACTATAGTTATGTGGCATTACTATGTGACATCATTGATGCAAAACCTTCCATTTATGAAGAGGTAGCTGAAAATAAAGTATGGAAGGATTCTATGATCGAGGAATATCAGTCGATCATGAAGAATGATGTTTGGGAGGTGGTTCTGAGACCAAAAGGGAAGATAGTAGTGTCTTCCAAATGGATCTACAAGATAAAGCATGCAGTAGACGGAAGTGTCGAGAAATACAAGGCAATATTTGTGGCTCGAGGATTCTCCCAGAAAGAAGGCATAGATTATGAGTTGACATTTGCTCCCGTGGCTAGATACACTTCGATCATATCTATACTTTCTATAGCCAAAGTGATGAAGTGGAAGGTACATCAGATGGATGTAAAGATGGCCTTCTTGAATGGCGTAGTAGAGGAGGAAGTGTATGCCGGAGCAACCATTAGGATTTGAGACACATGAGATGCATACTCATGTGTGTAGATTAAAGAAGGCATTGTACAGTTTGAAACAGGCACCCAGGACATGGTACAACATGATTGATGGGTTTCTGATGATCTTGGGATTTACCAAGAGTAAAGCGGATTCCAACTTTTGTTGGTTGTGGAGCCTGATCTCCTTATTTAGAGGTTGTGTTTAATTTGTGTCTGGATCCCATCCCATGATGCGGGAGTGTGGGGGGGATTCCCCCCCCACTACAGTTTCCATGGAGGGTCTAGGGGTGGGCGACGACTAGTTTGGGAGCCCCCCTAGAGGGGGTTCGGGGGCAGCGCCACCGTAGTGAAAATTTCGAAAAAAAATGCCTTGTAAAATGTTGTAATTTCATAGTCATGACTTGGTCAATAATGGGGGATTTACGGGCACATGGTATTGGGTGTTCCATAGTATTTTCTCATGGTAATCCCTGTTTAAAAGGAATGCATTGTAATATGGTTGGGTACTGTAGTATTGTAAATATATCTATTATTGTGTAAGAGAGACTGTAAGAGAGTGAAGAGTAAGTTTTAGCAGATGTGTTGTAGGTTGTATCCCTTCATTTGTTGGATGGTATAATAATAAGTACTGGAAAATTCTGTGTGGACGTAGCCCATCTTGGGTGAAGCATGTTATATTTGTGTCTCTCTTGTATTGTGTTTATGTGTTTTATATTTTCATCTTGTTTATTGTTATTTCTCTGCGATCATGTTTTTCTAACAATTGGTATCAGAGCCAAAGGTCTATTTGGAAGATAAAGTCACGGGAAAGAAGGGTTTCTGGTTCGAGTGGGAGCAATGGCGGAAGAAGGAAAGTTTAAGGTTGAGAAATTTGACGGCCAAAATTACCAGTTATGAAAGATGCAAATGGAGGACTATCTGTATTAGAAGGATCTATTCCTACTATTGGGAGGAAAAGCAAAAAAGTCGACAGCCATGAAGGACGAAGAATGGGATGTTCTTGATAGAAAGGCACTTGGAACAATACAACTATGATTGGATTTTTCAGTGGCTTTCAATATCTCAAAAGATAATACAACAGAGAGTCTGATGAATGCATTGGTTAAGTTGTATGAAAAAATCTCGTCCTCCAACAAGGTATTTCTAATGATGCTTTTATTTAATATGAAGATGTCAGAAGGTGGATCTGTTGATGATCATTTAAATGAATTTAATATGATTACAAATCAGCTAAGTTCTGTAAATGTGAACTTTGATGATGAGGTTAGGGCTCTTCTAATATTGTGCTCATTACCAGAAAGTTGGAATGGCTTGGTCATGGCTAGAAGTAACTCTGTCTCCGGTTCAAACACTTTGAAATTTGATGATGTTGTTGGTGTTATTCTTAGCAAGGAAATGCGAAGGAAAAGCACATGTGAGACATCAGGTAATGCATTAACCATGAAGAGCAGGTGAAGACAAAGGGAGAGAGGAAAGAACCCATGTAATCACAACAAGTCTAGGAAGGGAAGATCCAAGTACAAACTAAGAAAGATAGAGTGTTAGAATTGTGGAAAGAAAGGACATCTGAAGAAAGAATGCAGATCTCTAAAGAAGAAAGGAGATGGATACTAGGAGACTACTCAGGAAGCAAATGTAGCAAGTGATGTGTTACAAGATGCTTTGATTCTTACATTAGATAATACTAGTGATTTTTGAGTAGTAGATTCAGGGGCTTCATGTCATGCTACACCCCATAAGAAATTTCTTTATGATTATGTTCAAGGTGATTTTGGACATGCTTTATAGGGTGATGATGAACCATGTAAAATTGTTGGAATGGGTAAGTTATGGATAAAGTTAAATAATGGTGAATGGATGCTGAAAGATGTAAGGCATATTATTGCTATGAAAAGAAATATGAGCTGAATAGGGCAGTTGGGATATGGTGGATGTTTATCTACATTTGAAGAAACATGGTGGAAGATCACTAAAGGATAAATGGTGATAGCAAACAGAGACATGATAGGTACGTTGTATTTATGTCCTCATAATATTGAATGTTCTATCTCTTTAGCTTCCACAGGAACAAATACAACATTGTGGCATCATAGGCTTGGCCACATAAGTGAGAAGGGGATGCAGATTTTCCACTCAAAGAAGTTGTTGCCAGATCTGAAGCAGGTAAGTTTGGAATTCTGTGAGAACCGTGTTTATGGAAAACATAAGAGAGTAATATTTATCAGAGTTGGGAAACATAAGAAGAGTGAAAAGTTAGAGCTTGTGCATACAAATGTATGGGGACCGGATCAAGTACAGTATCTTGGTGGCTCTCGTTATTATGTTACTTTTATTGATGATGCAACTAGAAAAACTTGGGTTTATTGCATTAGACATAAATATAATGTGTTTGCTACTTTTAAGAAGTGGAAAGCTTTGGTTGAGAATGAGACAAAAAAAGGTTTAAGTGTCTCAGATCTGATAATGGAGGTGGATACTGTGGCAAGGAGTTTGATAGTTACTGTTCATACCATGGGATTCATAGAGAGAAGACAATCCCATGAATACCACAAGAAAATGGTGTGCCAGAAAGGATGAATATAACAATCATGGAGCGTGCAATGTGTATGAGATTGCATGTAGGTTTTCCCTTATAGTTTTGGGTAGATGTTGTAGATAATGTTGTTTACTTAATAAACATAGGACCTTCAAGTGCTTTGGATGGTGGTATTCTAGAGGATGCATGGACAGGTAAAAAGGTAAACTACTCATTTATGAGAACTTTTGGTTGTGAAGCATTTTCCCATATTGATAAAGAAAATAGAACAAAGTTTGAGGCTAAATCCAAAAAATGTACATTTATTGGATACAGGGTTGATGATTTTGGTTATCGCTTACGGGATTATGAAAATAACAAAATAATTAGGAGTAGATATGTGGTATTCAATGAAAATGTTATGTATAAAGATCAATTATAGGTAAAGAAACAAGAAAAGGAAAACACAGAGTACACAGTGCTTGATGAAATAAAAGAAAATGAAGTTCCAAAGGTGCTGGAACATCAAGAACAGTAGAAGGTACCTCAAACTCCTGCAAGTGTTAGAAGATCTACTAGGTCAAGTAGACCCCCTAAACGATACTCTCCTTGAATGTATTATTTATTGATGGCTGATTCTGCTGAACAAGAATATTATGAAGAAGCAATGCGGGTGGAAACTAGAACGAAGTGGGAGCAAGGCATGAATGAGGAGATGGACTCATTGGTAAGAAACCAGACTTGGAATTTGGTTCAATTTCCTGTAGGAAAAAGAGCATTGCATAATAAATGGGTTTATAGGTTGAAGGAAGAATATGGAGGAAAGAAGCGGTACAAGGCTAGACTTGTTGTAAATGCGTTTGCACAAAAGAAATGTATATATTTTGATGAAATATTCTCTCCCGTTGTTAAAATGACTTCAATTAGAACTATTTTAAGTCTAGTGGCAGTAGAATATTTGCATCTTGAACAGTTAGATGCAAAACTAACCTTTCTCCATGGGGATTTGGAGGAATAGATTTATATGTAGCATCCCTAGGGGTATGAGGTCAAAGGGAAGGATAATTTAGTATGCAGGTTGAAGAAGAGATTGTATGGCCTGAAGCAAGCTCCAAGGCTATGGTATTTAAATTTTGACAGGTTTATGACAGAACAAGGTTATAGTAGATGTCATTTTGAGCACTGTTTTTATTTCAAGAGTCTAGATAATGGAAGATATATTATCTTATTATTGTATGTGGATGACATGCTTGTTGTAGGGTTTAACATGTAGAATATAGATGTGCTAAAAAATAAGTTAGCTAATTCATTTTCGATGAAGGATTTGCGTGCTGCAAAGCAAATCCTTGGTATGAGAATAACAAGAGACGGGAAAAATTGAAAATTGACATTGTCTCAGGGTGAGTACATAAAAAAGGTGTTGGAGAGGTTTAGAATGCAGAATGCAAAACCAGTTAGTACACATTTGGCCAGCCATTTCAAACTAAGTAAGGAGATGTGTCCCAATACACAGGAAGAGATAGACTACATGTCCAAGGTTCCCTATTCATCAACAGTTGGTAGCTTGATGTATGCCATGGTGTGCACAAGACCAGATATTGCACATGTAGTGGGAGTTGTGAGCAGGTATATGAAAAATCCAGGTAAAGAAAATTGGAAGGAAGTACAGTGGATTCTCAGGTATTTGAGAGGTACTACCACTCATGCATTATGTTTTGTATGTTCATACATTATTCTACAGGGATATGTTGATGCAGACATGGTAGGTGATAAAGATAGTAAGAGGAGCACCACAGGGTATGTCTTTATTGTAGGTGGAACAATAGTAAGTTGGATTTTGAAACTGCAAAAGGTTGTTGCACTTTCAACAATGGGAGCGGAGTATGTTGCTGCTATAGAGGCTAGTAAAGAGATGATTTGGTTATAGAGGTTCATGGAGGAATTGGGTAAGAAGTAGGATAATAACAGGTTGTATAGTGACAACCAGAGTGCCATTCATGTTGCAAAGAACTCAAACTTCCATTCTAATACTAAACATATACAACTCAAGTACCATTTCTTATGGTCTGTTCGGGAAGATGAACTGTTGAAGATGGAAAATATACGCACTAGCCCGAATCCTGCAGACATGTTGAGAAAGGTAGTAACCAGAGAGGAACTAAGATCTTGCTGGGTTTCAGTTGGCCTTTAATCATGGAGGTAGAGATGAGAAATTTTCCAAGTCCAAGGTTTAGAACATAGTCCAGCAAGTGCAACAACAGTGGAGTTTCTATGATCAGTCTTCAAGTGGGAGATTGTTGGTTTTGGATCCCGATCTCCTTATTCAGAGGTTGTTTTTCAGCTGTGTCTGGATCCCATCCCATGAAGGAGGGGTGTCGGGGTATCCTTCCCCCCATTTCACTCACCATGGGATTTCCAGGGGGGGTGACGACTAGTTTGGGATCCCCCCCTGGCGGGGGTTCGGGGTCAGTGCCCCTGTAGCGAAAATTTTGGAAAAAATGCCTTGTAAAATTTTGTAATTTCATAGTCATGACTTGGTCAATAATGGGTGATTTATGGGCCCATGGTATTGGGTGTTCCATAGTATTTTCTCATGGTAATCCCTCTTTAAAAGGAAGGCATTGTAATACGGCTGGGTATTGTAGTATTGTAAATATATTTATGATTGTGTAAGAGTGACTATGAGAGAGTGAAGAGGAAGTTGTAGCAGATGTGCTGCAGGTTGTATCCCTTCATTTTTCGGATGGTATAATAATAAGGATTGGCAATTTTTGTGTGGATGTATCCCATCTTGGGTGAACCACGTTATATTGGTGTCACTCTTGTATTGTGTTTACGTGTTTTATATTTGCATCTTGTTTATTATTATTTCTCTATGATCTTGTTTTTCTAACAACCTTTACTACAAGGTTGAAGAGGGGAATCCTGTCATCCTACTATTATATGTAGATGACTTGTTTTTGACAGGTGATGAGAAGTTCATAGCATAAATGAAGAGGATTATTTCCGCAGAGTTTGAGATGAAAGACCTGGTTATGATGCACTATTTATTAGGTCTTGAGGTGTGGAAGAATCCAGAGGAACTTTTCCTAAGTCAAGGAAAATATGCGATAGAGATATTGAATAGATTCAAGATGATGGATTGCAAGGCTATGGCCACACCCATGGCATTGAATTTGAAGTTGTTGTGTGATACTTCTTCAGAATTGGTGGATGCCACGGTATACAGGCATATGATTGGTTTGTTGATGTACTTGACGAACACAAGGACATATTTATGCTTTGCAGTGAGCACACCGAGTCAGTACATGGTAGAGCCGAGACGTGTTCACCTAGTTGCAGAAAATCATGTGTTGAGGTACCTGAGGGGTACGTTTGATTATGAACTCAGATATGCATCTGATCAGAGGACTAACCTGTAGGGTTATGTTGATGCAGATTGGGCCTGGAGTGTCACAGATAGAAAGAGCACACTAAGGTGTTGCTTCAGTTTGGGATTGGGTATGATCTCATGGTTAAGTAGGAAGCATAAGAGTGTGGAACTCAGTACAGCCGAAGCCGAGTATATGGAAGCTTGTTCGAAAAGATGTGAGGTGGTATGGCTTTGGATGTTTCTTGCAGGTTTGTTTGATCTCGAGTTAGAGGTGACTTGTGCCTTTTGTGACAACCAAAGATGTGTGAAGTTGTATGAGAAACCAATGTTTCATTACAAGTCGAAGCACATCGAGATCAAGTATCACTATATCCCGGATATGGTGCAGTAGGGAGTAGTGAGGCTCCAGTATATAGCAACAAAGGGAGTTATGAACTCGAATAAGGTAGTAGGTAGTCACGAGTTATGTTCGTAATTGAGTCTCCTAGGCTACGAGAGGATCTGGACGTATGGTGAGGTAATACAAGTGGTTGCGGTGTGCAATGTAATTGATGCTCCTGGGATGAACCCACCTTATGGCTTGGAAGAGGAAAATTTCATCTAGTATGAAAAATGACTAGCTCTACAAGACAGTTGCATCTAGTATGAAAGAGGTCTGGCTCTGTAGGATATCTACATCTAGTATGAAAGATGACTTGATCTGTAGAGGTGCATCCAATATGAAAGAGGACTTGCTCTATAGGATAGCTACATCTAGTATGAAAGAGGATTGTCTCTATAGAGGTGCATCCAATATGAAAGAGGAATGGATATGCAGGATATCTACATCCAATATGAAATAGGACTAGCTCTATAGAGGTGCATCCAGTATGAAAGAGGATTGGCTCTGCAAGATGGATACATCCAATATGAAAGAGGATTGGCTCTGTATAGGTTTTCACCTAGCATGCAAGAGGGCTATCTTTTCAAGATAGATACATCTAGCATGAAAAAGGGTTGGCTCTGTAGAAAGGTATATCCATAATGAAAAATGGTTGACTCTGTAGAAAGTTGCATCCAACATGAAAGAGGGTTGGAACTGCAAGGTTAGATACATCCAACATTAAAAAGGGTTGGCTCTATGAAACTTCTTGTGATGTATAGATTCGAGAGATGTCAGATGTCAATAGTCAGAGTACATAAGTGCAACATCTGGAAGACGATGGTGACAGTGTTAGAAGAATACCTTCCTTGTTAAGAGGGAGTGTTGAAGAATGTAACTTCGGAAGATATTCTTATTTGTATCATTTGTATAATTTGTAATTTACTTCCTCCGGGAATTATTATTGATGTAATTGATCATGTAAAAGTCATTGAAAGAATCAATGTAAACACTAAATATTAGGTCAGCCTAGAAAGATCTAGAAAATATTGTTTTATTATGAATTGGACAAGTTGGCCCTATTAGGAGAGTCAAGTCAGCCTTGTTAGTGAAAAAGGTCAAGTCACTGACCAATATAAATGAGAGGCTCGCCCTCCTCATTTGGTCACCTCACTCACTCATCAAGTTCGCATGAGTAGAGAGATAGAGTCAAAGACAATAGCTGCTTTTGGAGTCTTCTTGTTTTGGGTTATTTCACGAGGATTACTATTGTACATTCTGATGAATCTATATTGAAGAAGTTTACTGGGTTCTTCTACCCCATGAGGGTTTTCCCAGGATAAATTATTGTGTTCTATTGTCTATGATGTGCTTGTTTATCTTTCAATGATCCTTATTTTTATTGCATTTAAAATTCTAACATAAGTAAGGGATTGGGATGGATCTCAATAGCCAATCAGATGATACTACAATTATGGAAAGTACATGGAGTAATGTGTATATTCAATAAACAATGAAAATGTTAGAAGCCACAAAGGAACTTCAATTGAGGACAAATATTGTAAGGTGAAACTTAAAAAAACCTATAGAGAAAATACATTATTATCTTGGAGGGATCCTCAAGTATAAAGGAAGTAAATAAATAATTCAAACTATGTTAGCACAAGTTACTAAAATATTAGCCTCGAGAGTTTTCTCAAGCGGTCATGAGCCAGACATGTGATCTCCCCCCCCAAAGTTGGGGAGTTCATGAGTTAAACTCTCTTGATACCCTTGGGATTAGGATTGGTAATCAAGGTTGAAGGTTTACCATGTTTACCATTCATAAATCCTAGGGAAGTATTCAAAGTGTTTTCCGTGAAGTTTTTCTTTGCACAAAAGGCTACTAAAATATAAAGAGAAAATACTAGGTACATGAGGAATGATAGCATGACCACTTGAGATATGTTTTTTTGTAGGTATACAATACAAAAGATGATGAAAAAAATGCATACTTACCTAAACAATCCAATGGGGAAGAAGGTCCAAAGAACAAGGAAAATTATAATAAATATTTTGAGTCTAGGGATGAGAAGGTGTTATCACTAGAGTTGGACCTAGACTACTAAGGTTCAAGCCTAGAGAAACCTTGATAGTAGTTAAAGGATAGCTAGGAATGATTGTATATAAACAGGTAAAAATAGGACAAAGATCAAAATATAATATAAGATATGACTGCAGCAGGTATATGATATAACATTTTGTAATATGAAGTTCTACGAGCATGAATTTATAAAAAGAACGAGTTCAGATCAATAAAAACATACATGTCATTTATAAGAGTTATGGTATAAAGAATAAGATTATACAAAGAACAAATCATAAACACATGCAACCTTTATCAATTCATATATTAAAACAAAAATGGGCTCATTCGATCATAATCATTTCAAAGTGTTTCTCATATCAAGATAAACAAAATACATGCCTGAGCATCATGCTAACAGTCTGATCTCCATAGCTCTATCCAACCCCTTTACCTGACTCCTTACTGTTTCTTATATACAAAAGTCTTCAAACTTGAAATAGTTTTACGATCCACTTTCTATGGACCCCAATAACTAAAAATAGACATTTTTAATTACATCAAACTAGCTCGAGTGTTTTTCAAACAACAGGCTCGATTAAAGAACTAACAGCTGTATAAACTAATTATCCTTATCTAATTAACAACTGTCTATCTAGAAAGCCTATCTAAAAGATGACCTGGCTCCTTCAGAATAGTGTTTGCATCCTTTTCACCAGCTGAGGATCGTTCTGCTTCCAAGACTTGAAATCGAACTTGAAGTTCTTCATTCTGCTTTACAAGTTATTCAAATTGCTGTTGTATTGCCTTTTTCTTCTTCAATATTTGTTCAGAAATTGTGACAAGTTCTTGGTATTTACCATCTTTTTCCTATAAATCTTCTCGGAGTCTTTTGTTTGCAATCATCAAATCTTCATTCAAATTTTGGAGATATTGGTTCTGTTCTTTAAAAAATTGCAAAGATCTCTTGTCCTCATCTAATTCCAAAACTGTTTTTCTTCTCTCCATCTGCAAAGGGGTTTCATATATCTCCGATAATTTTGAATTTGCACTAATTTCATACTCAGCCAATTTTTGTTTATTCCAGTAGAATTCTTCTGGTATATTTCCTGCATTAACTTTTTGAATTTCTATCAAGGTCTGCTATGTTCTATGATACTCCTGATCTGCAACATGCGTATCTTACCTACCAGAGGAATACTCTATGATGATCATCTCATTCCTTTTCAATTTTGAATCAAGTACAACCTTTATATTCATTTCCAATTTAGTTCTTGCTCGGGTCCTTGGCTTTAAATTAGCTTCCATATTATCTGCAATAAGGGTTTCACCCTACTCTATTTTTGAAACCTCTTTCACACTCTCCATTGTAGATTCACCCAATACTGTTTTTGGCATTTTTGTAACAGAAATTTATGAAGGCTCTTCATTTGCAGCATCAAATTCCTTTGTTGACTGTTCATTTTTGAGCTCTTTGGATTTTTCATCCACTGAATCCATTTCTTCTTTCATCTGATTTCCTGAACTCTTGGACTTGTTCCTTTTTCCCTTATCTTCACAATGCTTCTATATTTCAGCTTCAAACCCTGACAAAAAGAGAAAATGGTCCCAATTTTGTCCCCTTTTATTCAACTGAGAAACTATCAATAATTTGATCAATCCCTGGTGAAAAAGAGAACGAGAGGTGTGTTCCTGATGATTCTGAACCCTAGCAATCATCTTTTGCATACTTTTACACAAATCAAATGGCAAATTTAACTTTGAATCTCCATTGAAGTGCATTTCAAATCTCAAATGACATATGAGAACCCTATCATAGCGACCTTCACAGGTTATATAACTCTAAACCATGTTCAACGGAGTTCTCCATATTGGTTTGAGTTTATTTACGTGAATGCCATTTTTCCAACTCAGTTCTTCAAACCCTGGCAACAAAAATTTACTGTAATCAACTTCAAATGGTTGTTGCTTGAACCATTTCTCACCTTGTGATGGTACTCCAATTGCTTATGAAATGGTGTTTTCGTCCACCCCAATCACTCGGGTTTCAAAACGCACCACTAAATCTATGCAATTTTTAACAAAAGCCTTCATTACTTGCACGTTATGACCCTGCATCCTTTCGCATAAGGAGAACTAGTCGCTATTTCTCATCATTTCTGCAGATATGGGAAATTGATTAGCCCATTGAAGGTCATCTGGTTCAAGTCTGCAGATTATTCCACTAGGCTTCTTAATTTTTGTCATGGTAGTTTGAGTCTGCTGCTAGCCCGAACACCTGTACAATATTCAACAAAAACACAAGCCGTATCCAGGAAATTGATTCTACATGGTTAGTGTTGATGTATATGTAACTTCGGAATGTATTTCATCTTTGTATTTTATATATATTTATTGTACCCTTATAAGAGATGTGTCATTCCTCTATAAGGAAGTGTCGTCATGTGGATTGACAAGTGTGGCAAGTGTGTGTACTTTCGATGGGTTATTAGACCACCAGGTGTGGGGTTGGCCCTGAAATATATATTATAATGTGGATGTACCTAGCTAGACAAGTCGGCCCCATAAGGTCACTGGGCAAACATATTAGTATAAATAGAGATCAGGTGATCTCTATTTAGAACACTCGGAAAAGTATCTCACTCTCACTCAGAAAGTGGCGCACTAGTGAGGAGGAGGATCATCTGCTACTAGGAGACTATCTCAGTGTATTTTGGTTGTACTTTGGTTGAGCCATTGCTCTCTCTATCTCTGAGGAAGTTGTGGGGTTTTTCACCTTAGGGTTTTCCCCACGGAAACTCTGTGTCTCTTGTCTCTCATGCTTTTGATTCTTGTGATGCTTGTCATGCTTATTGTGATTGTCATGCATTGATATACTGTATATGTTATTCTCTCATTAAAGATCCTAGAGTATTGTGAATTAATGCTCAAAATTTAACATGGTATCAGAGCTAACCTGAGAAGAAGACATTTTGTAGTGACAAAAACTTGAGTTTCTTGTTTATTGGGTTTCTCTCCACAGATTTTGGAAAAGCAGTATAGTAGATTGACTCTACTCATCAAGGCGCATCTATCTGTCCAATCAGAATTCAATTCCGAGCATTTTCAGATTTGGCCCTAAAAATTAGGGTTTCCACAAAAATAGGAATTTCTGAAATCTGAAGACATAGCTGAAAGCTCCTTGCAAAAATCGAAGTTTAGAGCTTTGGATCGAGATTTTTGGTTGGGTAGATCTTCGGGAAACTCAAACCCTAATTCAGGGCTCTCCCTAGTGAACCCGGGAGGACAAAAAGGAAAATCTGAAGGGTAAATCTTTGCTGATCTCAAATTCTGAATACACCAGGCTGATCAGCTCATCAAGGCGCATCTTTCTATCCTTTCAGAAAATTGAAATTCACATTTTGAATTTTTAGGGTTTTTTCGACAAACCCTAATCCGGGACCAGATCCAGTTTTCAGCATTTCAAGTGGTAAGATCTAAATCTTTTCTATTTCCATTTGAAGTACTCTTTAAGATGTCTCACCACACAAAGCTTGAGGATAAGCTTGAAGGAGCTGATAACTTCCGAGCTTGGAAGTATAGGATTGGGTTAATCCTGGAAGAGAATGAGTTGGACTCATATGTGAAAGAAGACATCCCTATCCCAGAGGATGAAGAGGCCAAGGTATTGCATAAGAAGAACTTGGTCAAGGCAAAGAGAATCATTGTTGATTCCATTAAAGACCATCTCATACCCCATGTGTCCTCTTTAAAGACACCCAAGGAGATGTTTGACTCTTGGACCAAGCTATTTGAAGGGAAGAACATAAATCGGAAGATGACCCTGCGGAACCAATTGAAAGGAGTAAAGTTTCAGAATGGAGAAACCATTCAATCTTATTTTTCAAGGGTCTCCCAGATCAAGGAACAACTAGAAGCAGTGGATGAAATGGTGGATAATGGTGAAGTGGTGATGACCACTCTAAATGGCCTACCCAGGTCATGGGATTCCTTCATTCAAGGAATTTGTGCAAGGAATAAGTTGATCTCCTTCTACAGATTGCGGGAAGAATGCTCTCAAGAAGAAGCTAGGCTTGTGGCCTGAGAAGAAAAGATGGGAAATGAAGATCAAGCTCTCACAGCACATGCCAGGAAAGGCAAGTCCAAGAAGGAATCATCTCATAACAGAAGATCCTCACACCACCATTATCATAAAGATAAGAAAGATCTTAGATGCTTCAATTGCAATGAGAAGGGACACTTTGCTTCAGATTGTCCCAAGAAGAAGAAAGACAACAACAACAAATTCAATAAGAAGAAGAAGAATAACAAAATAATATATCATGCTCATGCTGCCGAAGATGATGAACCCCCAAAGAAGAAGGCTAGGGCAGAAAGTAATAGTGATGATGACTCATCAAGTGAAGAAGAATATGTTCTAATTTCTGCTCTCATAGGTACTATCTCCCATGGTTGTAATGATTGGTTGATTGACAGTGGGGCTTCCAAACACATGACTGGGTTTAAGGAATCTTTTGTGAATCTATCTGAACATGAATCACCCCATAAGGTGAAACTTGGGGATGATTATCAATACCCAATCAAAGGAAGTGGTGAAGCCTCCTACAACCTAGATTCTGGAAAATATTTGAAGATGAAAGAAGTCCTTTATGTACCTGGGCTCAAGAAGAACTTACTCTCCATATCTGCATTGGATGCAAAAGGTATGAGGGTTGCATTTGTGGATGGCCAAGTCCTAATGTGGCCAAAGGGAAAGAACATAGATGATGCAGTAGTGATTGGAGAGCAAGAGGGAGGTTTGTATAAATTGAAGGGACAATCTGAACATGCCATGGTACATGAATCCATGGAGCCAAGTGAACTTTGGCATAGAAGACTTGCTCATATGCACTATAGAGCACTTCCAATTGCAAGCAAGGCTGTAGAGGGTCTTCCTGAAATCAAGACCAAACATGAAGGTGTTTGCAAAGGATGTGCAAAAGGTAAGAACATTAAGAATGCTTTCCCAAGCAGTGAAAGCAAGGCAAAAGACATCCTGGAAATCATCCACTCAGACGTATGTGGTCCTATGTCATCCAGTTCTCTAAGTGGGTATGTTTACTATGTCTCATTTATTGATGACTTATCCAGGAATACTTGGGTATACTTCTTGAAGAACAAAGATGAGGTGTTTGATAGATTCAAGGAATTCAAAACCTTGATGGAGAATCAAATTGACAAGAAGATCAAAACATTCAGATCCGACAATGGTGGAGAATTCACCTCAGGTGACTTCAAGAAGCTTTGTAGTGATTCAGGGATTAAGAGGGAGTTGACTGCTCCTTATAATCCTCAACAAAATGGAGTTGCAGAAAGGAAGAACATAACTATCATGGAAGCAGCAAGGGCAATGCTGCATGACCAGGATCTACCTATGCATCTATGGGCAGAAGTAACTAGAACAGCTGTATATGTGCAGAACAGAACACCCCACAAGATATTGGACAACAAGACACCAGAAGAGGTCTTTTATGGTAAGAAACCTGAAGTCAGTAATCTCAGAATATTTGGTTGTCCAGTATACACTCATGTTCCAAAGGAAAAGAGGACTAAACTAGATCCTTCAGGAAAGAAGGGTATCTTTGTGGGTTACAGTGAAAGCTCGAAGGATTACAGAATATATTTTTCAGGGTTCAAGAAGATTGATGTCAGCAGGGATGTAACATTTGATGAAAACTCATCATTCATCAAATCAAGGAAGGCACCTATCAAAGTTTGTGAAGAACCTAAGGAAACTAGATTTCAAGACACTACAATGACTGAAGCAGTTCCAGAAGTTGTTCGTGAGTTTGAAGATCCGTAAGAACCTGTAGATCCACCCCGTGAGGATAACTCTCACAAGAGGAAACCTGCATGGGCTAGAGAGATCATTCAAGATGCAGAAAGATTTGGCATTCCAGAAGAAGAACACAGAGCAAAGAAGAGAACCAGATCACATACTAGCTATGTTGCTTTACTCTGTGACATTATGAACAAAGAGCCTTCCAGTTATGAAGAAGTAGTGGAAAAGAAAGAATGGAAGGATGCCATGGTTGATGAATACCAATCAATAATGAAGAATGATGTTTGGGATGTTGTCCCAAGACCTAAAGAGAAGTCTGTTGTGACTTCCAAATGGATCTACAAAATCAAGCATGCTGCAGATGGCAGTGTAGAGAAATACAAGGCAAGATTCATAGCTCGTGGCTTCTCTCAGAAAGAGGGAATAGATTATGAAGAAAATTTTGCACCTGTAGCCAGGTATACTTCCATCAGAACAGTACTTGCCCTGGCTGCAGCAATGAAATGGAAAATACACCAGATGGATGTCAAGACTGCTTTCTTGAATGGTGTAGTTGAAGAGGAAGTATATGTAGAGCAGCCACTCATTTTAGAAATACATGACAGGGAGTCATATGTGTGCATATTGAAGAAAGTCGTGTATGGCTTGAAACAAGCTCCCAGAACCTGGTATGGTAGGATGGATAGTTTCTTATCTAGTTTGGGCTTTACCAAGAGTAAAGCGGATTCCAACCTTTATTACAAGGTTGAGGAAGGGAATCCTGTGGTTCTACTCCTATATGTGGATGACTTATTTGTAACAGGAGATGACAAATTGATTGCAGATATGAAGAGAAAGCTTGCTGCTGAGTTCGATATGAAAGATTTGGGAATGATGCATTATTTCATAGGTATGGAGGTGTGGCAGAGTGCAGGTGGGATTTTCCTTGGTCAAGGGAAGTACATAGTAGATATCCTGAAGAGATTCGGGATGATGGATTGCAAGGCCATGGCCACACCTATGGCATCGAATCTGAAGCTTCTATGTGATGCTTCATCTGAGCCGGTTGATGTCTCTATGTATCGTCAGATGATTGGGTCCTTGATGTACCTGATGAACACGAGACCAGATATTTGCTTTGCGGTGAACACATTGAGTCAGTTCCTGACAGATCCGAGGAGTGTTCACCTGGTTGCTGTAAAGCATGTTCTGAGGTACCTGAAGGATACAGCGGATTATGGGATCAAGTATGAAGCGAATCAAAAGTTTAACTTGCAGGGTTATGTTGATTCAGATTGGGCTGGCAGTGCTGCAGATAGGAAGAGCACATCTGGGTGCTACTTCAGTATGGGATCAGGTGTGATCTCTTGGTTTAGCAGGAAGCAGTCCTGCATAGCACTGAGTACAGCTGAGGCAGAGTATGTTGCAGCCTGTTAAGCTAGTTGTGAGGCAGTATGGCTACGGAAGCTACTGTCTGAGTTATTTGATCTCCCGTTGGATGCTACTGGTATCTTTTGTGATAACCAGAGTTGTGTGAAGCTGTCCGAGAACCCTGTGTTTCATGATAGGTCGAAACACATAGAGGTCAAATATCACTATATTAGGGATATGGTGCAGAGAGGAGTTGTGAAGCTCCTGTATGTTGCGACAGACGAGCAGATTGTAGATGTGCTGACAAATCCACTAGCCAGGGTGAAGTTTGAGTACTTCAGAGAGAGGCTTGGAGTTCTTCAGATCGAGGACACTTCGAGGAAGAAGTGATGGACACATTTGCTGAAGCCATTCCAAGCATGTTGGAAGGACGATCCTTCACATGGTTGTGGATGTAAGCGCTGGATGACGAGCATCAGGATGATGTTCTGGTTTCTGCTTGGATATGATCAGTTGGATCATTTTTGTATATGTATGTACGCATCATGTTGGATGCTGGATATGATCAGTTGGATCATTTTTATGTATGTATGTATGCATCATGTTGGATGCTAGATATGATCAGTTGGATCATTTTTATGTATGTATGTATGCATCATGTTGGATGTTGGATATGATCAGTTGGATCATTTTTATGTATGTATGTATGCATCATGTTGGATGCTGGATATGATCGGTTGGATCATGTGTATGTATTTTGTATAAGCATCATGTTGGATGCTTGGACCATGTATCTGTATATGTATCAGGTGGATAGATTGTATGATTAGGTGGATCATGTATGGTGATATGTATGATGTATTTGTATTTAGATGGATACACTGTATGATTAGGTGGATCATGTATGATGATATGTATCTGGTAGATACTTGGTATGCATCAGGTAGATGCATTATATGATCAGGATGATCATGGATGACGAGCATCAGGATGTTGCTCCAGATGACATGCAGCAGGATGTTGCAGTGATGATCAGGATGATCATGTGTACATCAGTATGATGTATGGTGAGTATCAAGTTAATACTTTGTGGCCGTGGAACAGGTTGTGCAGATAAGCATGTAATTTGTGCCCTGGGAGATTTGCAGATTATCTTTCAAGGTTTTGCCTATGGCATGTAATTCGTACCCTGGGACATCTGGCAAATGCTCTTTCAAGGTTTTTCTTGGGAGGACATATAATTTGTGCCCTGGGAGATCTGTAGATAGTCTTTCGAGGTTTTTTCTATGGCATGTAATTTGTGCCCTGGGATATCTGGCAGATGCTGTTTCGAGGTTTTGTCCTATGGCATGTAATTTGTGCCCTGGGAGATCTGATAGGTTGAGCCATGTGCTCATAATCAGTCCTGGGATGCTCTTTCAAGGTTTTTCCATGACCACATGTAATTTGTGCCCTGGGAGATCCGATAGGTTGAGCCTTGTGCTCGTAATCAGTCCTGGGATGCTGTTTCAAGGTTTTGTGGTGACCACATGTAAATTGTGCCCTGGGAGATCCGATAGGTTGAGCCTTGTGCTCGTAATCAGTCCTGGGATTCTCTTTCGAGGTTTTGTGGTGGGGTCACATGTAATAAGTCCTGGAGATATGGACAGGATGAAAAAGGCCTCAGATGCTCTTTAGGGTTCTTGCTAGTCAAGAGACTCTTTTTAAGGTTTTGTGACGCACGTAATAAGTCCTGAGATTTCCACAGTATGGCCAGTGATGATGAAGACCTGCAGGTGGCGGGCCTACATCCAGTATGAAAAAGGACTAGCTCTGTAGAACTTCCTATGACGAGTAGAGTCAGATATTGGTTGAGATATCAGCAACAATGACGATGATGATGACGATGCATCGATGACGATGATCTCGAGAAGAAGACTTGTCTAGTAGATCTGTGTCGAGAAATACCTTCCTAGTTAAGAGGGAGTGTTGATGTACATGTAACTTCGGAATGTATTTCATCTGTGTATTTTATATATATTTATTGTACCCTTATAAGAGATGTGTCATTCCTCTATAAGGAAGTGTCGTCATGTGGATTGACAAGTGTCGCAAGTGTGTGTACTTGCCAATGGGTTATTAGACCACCAGGTGTGGGGTCAGCCCTGAAATATAAATTATAATGTGGATGTACCTAGCTAGACAAGTCAGCCCCATAAGGTCACTGGGCAAACAGATTAGTATAAATAGAGATTAGGTGATCTCTATTTAGAACACTCGGAAAAGTATCTCACTCTCACTCAGAAAGTGGCTCACTAGTGAGGAGGAGGATCATCTGCTGCTAGGAGACTATCTCAGTGTATTTTGGTTGTACTTTGGTTGAGCCATTGTTCTCTCTATCTCTGAGGAAGTTGTGGGGTTTTTCACCTTAGGGTTTTCCCCACGGAAACTCTGTGTCTCTTGTCTCTCATGCTTTTGATTCTTGTGATGCTTGTCATGCTTATTGTGATTGTCATGCATTGATATACTGTATATGTTATTCTCTCAGTAAAGATCCTAGAGTATTGTGAATTAATGCTCAAAATTTAACAGTTAGCACCAAAAACCACGGTCCATAATTCGTTATGAAATCGACCTGCTGCATGTACAGTTTGATATGAGTGATTAACACTCTTGTCTTGACACAACTTTAGGGTTGGTGTCTCTCCTTTAATGAACAATATATCAGTGAAACAAACCCTGCCAAATGTCTAATGCAGAAATCGAAACTGGCAACATCATCATTTTTCACATTTTTGAATATGTTGCCAGCATATAACCCAATGTCAGATATGAAATGAAACTCATAAAATTCAGACTATGATAGCATTTAAGCATGATAACATTAAACTTTGTGTTATTTCAATGAAGAATAAACTACTTTTGAAAAATAAAATCAAAATGAGCCTTATTTTGATTTAATAAATGACATAATGATAGAACAAGAAGAAACTAGGGTAAAGTTTGGATAAGGAAAATCAAAATTCAAATACAGGCTGTGGTAGAATTAGGAAAATGACTATGTAAAATATTAAAATTCTAAGGTAAATCTAAGATACAACCCTAGAGATAACATCTGGCTCCGATTGGGGATAAAGCTCTCCTTGTGAGGCTTTAAGAACATCTTGACCATGTGCCTTCTGAAACCTGCTAGAGTCATATTTTTGTCTTATTGGGATGGAGTCTTATATACAAAACTGTAATGATATATACAATGAATATGTACACTGAACTTCTTCAACTTAGTATGTGTAGAAAAATTGTCCATTTATTGGACTTGCAACCTCCTCACCATTCAAATTCTGTAATATAAAGTAATTATTTCCCAAGATTTTAATCACCGCAAAAGGTCCCAACCATAAATTATCGAATTTTCCATGCTTACCTTTGTCTTCATTCCGTGCATCCCACCTGAGAACCAAGTCACCAACTGAAAAGATATCCTTCTTAACCTTTTTATAAAAAATTTCTTTTACCCTTTTCTGGTGAAATTCAGCTTTTTCTATTATGGCTTCTCTTTCCTGTTGCAACTGAATTATCTGAAGCATTCTTCTTTTCATTTCATCAGGTTCTTCTTCAATTTCGTGCAAAAAATTGATTACTGGAGAGCTTAATTGGACATGAAACACTGCATCAATCCCATATACTAATTGAAAAGGTGAAGTCCCAATTGATTTCTTTATGGTTACCCTATCATCCCAGAGAGCAAATTTTAGTTTGGTGTCCCAATTTTTTTTATTTTCCAACAACATCTTCTTAATACTGTTCACAATACTTTTATTACTGGATTCTGCTAATCCATTACCATGTGGGTAATAAGGTGTGGTCTGTTTCAAGATAATGTTATTCTCTTCACAAAACTTCACTATCTTTTTGGATTTAAAAGATGGGGCATTGTAAGTGATTAACTTCCTAGGACATCCAAATCTGCTGAGAATATTATCCTGAAGGAAACTCATAATAATTTGGTCTGTTGCTCATCTTGTAGGGATTGCCTCCACCCATTTAGTAAAGAAATCAGTAGCAGTTAAAATCCATTTATGCTGACCACTAGAAGCAGGATGAATCTTTCCTATAAATTCTAGAACCCACTATTGGAATGGAACATTTATTGCTATGGGATTTAAGGGTAAAGATTGTAACTTCTGCTTACCTGCAAACTTTTGGCACTCCATACAAGCTCTGACCTGATGATACACATATGTAAAAAGGGTAGGCCAATAATATCCTGCTCTTAAGATTTTAAATGCAGTTGCTTTCCAGTATTTGTGTCCCCCACAGACACCACCATGTAACTCTGTCGTAACAGCATCAACCTCTACTCTTTCCAAACACTTTAGCAATATACCTCCAAGATCTTTCCAGTATAAAACTTGATCAATTAAGACATATTTGAGAGCTTTAAGTTTTAATGATCTCTACTCACTTTTATTTAGATCTGGAGGACATTGTAAATGCAACAAAAAATATACAATTTTTTCATACCATGGAGAATCATAATACCTGCTGTAAATTTGCTCCTTATTCTGCTCTGTTGACAAATCCTGCTCTAAATTTTCAGCCATCAGATGAAGATCTAATACCTGACAATTTGATTTTGCTATAAGCTTGGCTAAACCCCGCCCTTTCACCAACTTGGTAGGATTAATTTCAACATCATATTCCATAACTTTGGCTATCCATCTGCCTCTTTTTCCTTCACTGTCGAGCTGTACCAGGATTTCCTTAACTGCTGAACTTGGAACATAAGCTAGAATTTTTGAATGCAAAACATAAATTCTGAAAAATTTGAGTGCTTTAACTAGTGCATATGCTTGCTTTTCCATTGTACTATATTTAAGCTTTGAATCTCTTAATGTTTTTCTAAATAAATAAATTGGTTGTTCTAAGCCATCTGAATTCTTTTGCAATAAAACAACAGCTATAGTATCTTCAGATGTGAATGAGAAAATTGCAAAATCTTTGGTATAATCAGGAGCTATTAAAACCAGTGTCTCTAGGAGTGCCTTCTTTATCCTTTCAAATGACTGTCTGGCCTGATCTGGCCACTTAACTTCCCTGTCCTTTTTAAGCATCTTAGTGATATGTTTAATAATCTCTGCAAAGTTAGGAATAAACCATCTTAAAAATTTGATTTTCCCAATGAAAGATTGAATTTCTTTTTTATTTCTAGGGATGGTGATTTTCAAGATAGACTTTACTCGTTCTGGATCTATCTTTATTCCTTCAGCGTAGACTATATGACTCAAGAGTTTTCCCTCTGTCATAACAAAATGAGACTTCTTTGGGTTTAGTGATAAACCAAATTTTTTGCACTTAAGGAAAGTCTGTTTTAAATGCTTCAAATGTTCATCATCAGATTTAGAAAACACTATAATATCATCTTGATATATCACTACAAACTTTTCATTTTCCCCCACGAAGGCTATGTCCATATCCCTTTGAAATGTGGCACCTGCGTTCATGAGCCCAAAAGGAATTTTATCATACATAAATGTACCCCAGGGGGTTGTGAAGGATGTCTTCTCTTTGTCCTTTGGTTGTACTGCAATCTAGTTATAACCAGAAAATACATCAATCATTGAAATTCTCTGGGAACCTACCACTCTTTGCAAGATCTGATCAATTTTAGGCAATGAATAATTATCTTTAAGGCAACATCTGTTCAAGTTACGGAAATCCACACAGAGCCTTATCTCTCCATTTTTCTTGTGCACTGGCACAAGATTTGCTACCCAAGCTGAATATCTAAGAGGTACAATAATTTTTGCATCCAACAGTTTTTTCACCTCTTTTTCAATGACTGGCAGTAACGCTGGATTAAGCCTTCTAAGTTTCTGTTTGAAAGGCTTAGTGTTTGGTTTCAATGGGATTTTATGTTGGATAATGCTGGTATCATAAGTTCCAAGATCCTCATATGACCAAGCAAAAATATCCACAAATTCCTTCAACAAACTGATATATTTTTTCTTTTCCCTTTTTGAAAGTGTCTTAGATATTCTGATAATTTTGGGATCAGCTTCAAAACCAATATTGCAACTTAAAAAAAAAAATTCAGTGGTATGCAATGTGGGTTTCAACAAGGTATCATCCTTTGAGAACAACCTTTCAAGTGGGACAAGTCCCTTAGGAATGAAGTTTCCTTTTAATTCAACAATTTTATGATCTGCAATTGAATCTTTTGCATAGGAAACTTTTTCAACCAAGTTAACATCTTGATCCTGGTCAATTAAACCATCTACAAATTCAGCTGTTAATTCCAAAAATTCCTTTATCTCCTGATCATCATGAAATACTTTCCAGTGTTTGATGTCATCTGGAACAGATGGCATGTATCTTACATCAATTGGATACTTCAGATGTGTTAATTTTGGAACTTTAAAGTAAGCTGCTGCCAAGGCTAATGAATCTGTTGTCTGATTGTAATCTCTTGGGATATAGGTTATGTTGAAAACTAAGAAAAAATTATCTATTAAATCCCAAACTTCATTTCTATAGAATTTCAAAAAATGTTGTTTTACCTGATAAACATTCTTGACCTGCTGAACTATCAATTCAGAGTCACCAAATAGAACAAGCTTTTGAATATTTAAGTCTTTTGCAGCCCTCAATCCCAGAACTAACGCCTCATATTCAACAGTATTATTAGTTGTTTGGAATTCCATCTTATACATGAGAGAAATAACCTCACCTCCAGCAGAAATGATTACAACACCTGCTCCTGCTCCTTCCTTACTTGATGCTCCATCAAAGTACATTTTCCATATACCTTCTTGCTCCTCCTTCTTATGCTGAACTGGACTATCTTTCTGCACTTGTAAAACCCTTGTAGAATCATCATCCAAATGTAACATGCAAGAGCCCATATCTTCCTATACTCAGTAAATGGGATGGTTTGTAGGGGTTTTATCATCACTTACCAAAAATGCCAACTGCACTTTTCTATAAAGCCTTCTAAACTCTCCTCCAAATATAGGTATTGAAGCATAAGACAAATCCATTTGAAGAGTTCCTCCTACCCCTTTTTCCCATGACCGTGATAATAGCATACCAAATTTAGGAGACACGTCAGCTACAACAACATCGATAAGGATACTTTTCATGGGCAGCTGTGCAAGGCTAAGCACCAGATCTTTTATGAATCCTAGACATTTTACTGCTATAGAATCAAAGACATACAAGTCACGATAAGGTTTAGTAACAGAAAGCCCTAAAGCTTCCATAACTTCCTTAGGCATGAGGTTATGTGAAGCACTTGAATCTAAGAGACAATTATGTAACATCTGATCATAAATAGTGATAGTAATATAAAATGGAGGGGGATAAAGAGATTTGGCATCTGGTTGATCAACTGTTTTTGAACCAATAATAACAGTTGGATCTTCATCCTGCAAATTAATCACATCTGAGGGAATGGAGGTAGTTGAAGAATTCAAGATTTTAAGAGTAGGCTCTCTATATGATTTGTTTCTAACCAGCTCAGTCAATGGAATAGGAACCTTAATTTTACTGATTTCATGTTCTAGATTAAAATTGACCACTTGGCCTAACTCTTCTGTTTTTGTGACTCTATTCTTATCCTTTTGTGACTCTTGCTTTTTCTCAAAAGACAAACTCTCTTTAGTAGGAACAATCCTCACTTTCTTTTTACCAACTCCTGCTTGCTTCATTCTTGACCTAAGACCATATGACTTCTGTTGCGCTTCCTGATAAATTTCTGATTCCTGTTCAAAACAATCTGTCTCAAAATAAGCTGCCATTTTTGCACCATGATAATCAGCCTTGGTTAAAAAATTAGAAGAAGAAAAGTCATCTAATTGATTAATGTCAGGTTCTAAATCTTCAACTTCTCCTTCATCTATTTCATAAGACTCATCATCCCTTATCAAATTGTTTTGGAAAGGTGGCTGTATCCTCTAATCCTCATTCTCTCTTCTCTCCCTTTGAATATCATTATTCCTTCTTTCTCTTGGAATAAATCTAGGGGGAAAAGGGCGTCTAAAATGATTTGGGTTTCTATTATCATTTTCCTGAACAAGCATATTTTGACTTCTATTTTCTTTTTCCAGCCTATTAATCTTTGCAGATATATTTTTTATGATTTTAGTGATTTCATCCATTTTATTGTCTAAGGCCTTTCCTGTAGAAGTAGATGGAATCATTTCCTTTTTCCTCTTTTTATCGGGCATTTGACACTCTGCCTCTTCTTTAAGTTTATTTGAAGCCAATATGTTAGACTCAACCTATAAGGCTACATCTTGCATATTCAAGAGAGATAAAGATTTTCTTTCTCTTAACCATAAAGAGAATTCATGATCAAAAGCATTTGCATAGGTTAATTTTGCTGATGTTTCAGAAGGTTTTATTTTAGCTGGTATCCTACTGTACATTTTGTTGAAACGATTAGAAAAATCTCCAACATCCTCATCTTTCTTTCTTTTCAGTGCTCCAAACTCTGTGATGTAATACAGGTAATCTTTAGTATCTCCCCATTGTCTCATGAACACTTCTTCTAAAGCATCTGTACCATCTATAGAGTTTGGTGGTAGTTCTGTAAACCACTTTCTTACTTCACCATCTAGACTCTGAACAAAAACCCTCATCCACGCATCTTGATTTTCAAAGTTCTGATTGTCAGCATAACTGAGGTATGTATTCCAATGCTCCTCTGTTGTAACACCTCCCTGACCATTGAATCTCGGGAGATATTTCTGATAGTCTCCTCTTGGGAAAGCATTTAAAGGCCGGGGTAATACTAGAGGGGCATATCTTGCTGCCACTATGGCATCCATCCTATTTGGGGGTTGACCTGCCATATTTGGTGGATTGGATACTAACATATGTGAGGAAGATGGCTTATTTTGTGGAGATGGTGGCTTGGTTTTTGAAGGAGATGGAACTTCAACTTTCAATTGACCAATAAAGATTCTACTAGTGAGAGCTATATAAGGTGATGATAAAGATTTTAAAGAATCAAAGCAGTCAGAAGTGAAGGTTTCTTCTGGTATGTGTTTATGCTCAGATGTCAAAAGATTTGAATAAACCTTAAAATCATCAACTTGAGTAGGGTTAAAATCTTCAAATTTAGGAATAGACATAGATAAATCTGATTTTCTTTCTTCTTGAGTGTCCAACAAATCATAAGAGGAAAAACCTTGGTTTACATCAACTGATATGGCTGTAGCTAAAGAATATTGAGGGCTACTGGAGAATGGGAAATCTAGTTTCTTTCTTCTAGCTTATCTTATAATCCTTTCTGGATCAGAAACCCCTGAGTGCAGAGGAGATGAAGGATTTCCTCTAGTTCCTATTTGTCTTGAAGCCATTGTAAATTTCTAGAAATATGAAGTGAATGTGTAGTCTGCAAATTATACTGATCTTGTTCACCCTTCAAAATCAGATGTAAAGATGTAAAATACACAGAGAAGATTTACTTTCATTTCTCCATTCCTTGACAACGGCTCAAAAGATGTTATCACTAGAGTTGGACCTAGACTACTAAGGTTCAAGCCTAGAGAAATCTTGATAGTAGGTAAAGGATAGCTAGGTATGATTGTATATAAACAGGTAAAAATAGGACAGAGATCAGAATATAATATAAGATATGACTGCAGCAGGTATATGATGTAACATACTGTAATATGAAGGTCTACGAGCATGAATTTATAAAAAGAATGAGTTCAGATCAATAAAAACATACATGTCATTTATAAGAGTTTTGGTATAAAGAATAATATTATACAAAGACCAAATCATAAACACATGCAACCTTTATCAATTCATATATTAAAACAAAAATGGGCTCATTCGATTATAATCATTTCAAAGTGTTTCTTCATATCAAGATAAACAAAATACATGCATGAGCATCATGCTAACAGTCTGATCTCCATAGATTTATCTAACCCCTTTACATGACTCCTTACTGTTTCTTATATACAAAAGTCTTCAAACTTGAAACAGTTTTACGATCCACTTTATATGGACCCCAATAACTAAAAATAGACATTTTTAATTACATCAAACTAGCTCGAGTGTTTTTCAAACCACAGGCTCGATTGAAGAACTAACATCTGTATAAACTAATTATCCTTATCTAATTAACAACTGTTTATCTAGAAAGCCTATCTAAAAGATGACCTGGATACTTCAGAATATTGCTTGCATCCTTTTCACCAACTGAGGATCCTTCTGCTTCCAAGACTTGAAATCAAACTTGAAGTTCTTCATTCTGCTTTACAAGTTCTTCAAATTGTTGTTGTATTGCCTTTTTCTTCTTCAATATTTATTCAGAAATTGTGACAAGTTCTTGGTATTTACCATCTTTTTCTTGTAAATCTTCTCGGAGTCTTTTGTTTGCAATCATCAAATCTTCATTCGACTTTTGGAGACATTGGTTCTGTTCTTTAAAAAATTGCAAAGATCTCTTGTCCTCATCTAATTCCAAAACTGATTTTATTCTCTCCATCTGTACAAGGGTTTCATATATCTCTGAGACTTTTGAATTTGCGCTAATTTCAAACTTAGCCAATTTTTTATTATTCCAACATAATTCTTCTGGTACATGTCCTGCGTTAACTTTTTGAATTTCTGTCAAGGTCCGCTCTGTTCTATGATACTCCTAATCTGCAACATGCGTATCTTCCCTACCAGAGGTATCCTCTATGATGATCATCTCATTCCTTTTCAGTTTTGGATCAAGTACAACCTTTATATTCATTTCCAATTTAGTTCTTGCTCGGGTCCTTGGATTTAAATTAGCTTCCATATTATCTGCAATAAGGGTTTCACCCTGCTCTGTTTTTTAAACCTCTTTCACACTCTCCATTGTAGATTCACCCAATACTGTTTTTGGCATTTTTGTAATAGACATTTCTGAAGGCTCTTCATTTTCAACATCAAATTCCTTTGTTGACTATTCATTTTCGAGCTCTTTGGATTGTTCATCCACTGACTCCATTGCTTCTTTCATCTTCTTTCCTGAACTCTTGGACTTGTTCCTTTTTCCCTTATCTTCACAATGCTTCTGTCTTTCAGCTTCAAACCCTGACCAAAAGATAAAATGGTCCCAAGTTTGTCCCCTTTTATTCAGCTAAGAAACTATCAATAGTTTGATAAATCCCTGGTGAAAAAGAGAACAAGAGGTGTGTTCTTGATGATTATGAACCCTAGCAATCATCTTTTGCATACTTTTACACAAATAAAATGGAAAATTTAACTTTGAATCTCCATTGAAGTGCATTAAAAATCTCAAATGACATATGAGAACCCTATCATAGCGACCTTCACAGGTTATATAACTCTGAACCATGTTCAATGGAGTTCTCCATACTGGTTTGAGTTTACTTAGGTGAATGCCATTTTCCCAACTCAGTTCTTCAAACCCTGGCAGCAAAAATTTATTGTAATCAACTTCAAATGGCTGTTGCTTGAACCATTTCTCACCCTGTGATGGTACTCCAATGGCTTTTGAAATGGTGTTTTCGTCCACCCCAATCATTGGGGTTTCAAAACGCACCACTGAATCTCTACAATTTTTAACAAAAGCCTTCGTTACTTGCATGTTATGACCCTGCATCCTTTCGCATAACGAGAACCAACCGGCATTTCTCATCATCTCTGCAGATCTGGGAAATTGATTAGCCCATTGAAGGTCATATGGTTCAAGTCTGCAGATTATTCTACCAGGCTTCTTAATTTTTGTCATGGTAGTTTGAGTCTGCTGCCAGCTCGAACACCTGTACAATATTCAACAAAAACACAAGCCATATACAGGAAATTGATTCTACATGGTTAGCAACAAAAACCACGGTCCATAATTCGTGATGAAATCGACCTGCTGCATGTACAATTTGATATGAGTGATTAACACTCTTGTCTTGACACGAATTTAGGGTTGGTGTCTCTCCTTTAATGAACAATATATCAATGAAACAAACCCTGCCAAATGTCTAATGCAGAAATCGAAACTGACAACATCATCATTTTTCACATTTTTTAATATCCTGCCAGCATATAATCCAAAGTCATATATCAAATGAAACTCATAACATTCAGACTATGATAGCATTTAAGCATGATAACATTAAACTTTGTGTTATTTCAACAAAGAATAAACTACTTTTGAAAAATAAAATCAAAATGAGCCTTATTTTGATTTAATAAATGACATAATGATAGAACAAGAAGAAACTAGGGTAAAGTTTGGATAAGGAAAATCAAAATTCAAATACAGGCTATGGTAGAATTAGGAAAATGACTATGTAAAAAATTAAAATTCTAAGGTAAATCTAAGATACAACCCTAGAGATAATAGAAGGAATAGCCAAAGGAAAAACCAAATGTAGGTTAAGGATTATAGAATAACCATAACTTGTTTAAAAACTAGGACACCTCTTTTAATTAAGACTAGATTTCAACAAACCATTGAATAAGATAAATGAATCCAAAGTGTATCTAGGAAATTACCTTTGACCCAGTAATATGATTTGGTCTCAACATAATGTTTCACAAATTTATATTTAAAAACTAGGGTGAGGGTTGCTCCTAGTCTCCTTCCAATCTTTGGTTCCATTCGATGTAAGTGATAGGATTTTTTAATTGTGACCCTTGCTTACTTAAAGATTACTAGATATTTTTTAGATTGATTAGTTTCATAGATATAGTAACTTATTAGGCACTTAAAGAGTATCAATCATTATTTTCGAGTCACTTGGTTATTAGTCCAAATCAGTTTCAGGGTCTCAGTTTCAATTTGGCCGGTGCCTCATTTTTTCAAGCTAGGATAGTAGGGATAATTGGATTTTAGAGTGCATTTTAATATACCCTACTATTTCCCATGAGACACTTGCATAGTAGTCACTTAGGACACAATACCCAAGAATGTCTTGTCAACAGTCAATCAGGCTCAATCCAATCATGTTTTAAATTTTTTGGGACCATAATATTTTATCCTTAGGGGAGGCCTTGCTGGGATTATTTAAAAGTTTGGAAACAGTCCCACTTCATCAAAGTGTGTGTCGAGGGTGATCAAGTCAGATTTGATGAGATACAAATATGATTTAGAAAAACTACAACATTTGACCCTTTCACTTATCACTAAATGAGGCCCACATACACCTAGTATTACTTTGATTATGAAAATATTTTGATCATTTTTTCAGAAAATTTGATTGTTTTTCCTTATAGTGCTTGGGATAAGCTTTCCAATGAGCCATCATTTACATGATTTTTCCAATGAGACATCACATTAAGCCCTAAATGTGGGTACATTTTCCCCTATATTGTGGTGCATTACATTAGTTTTGATGTTGGATATGGTCCATTAGTTGTAATTTTTATTAGTACAGTTATATTAGTTATGTCATTTTGGGTCAGTGAGTTGTAATTGTACCTCTTAATCTCCTATATACAGGAAGGAGATATTTTCATTTGAGCATCTTGTCTTGTCTTGTCTTGCGTGCTTAGTACATTGTATAAGGAGGTTCCCCCCTCAAAGAGGCTTGATATTCATCTATTTTCTTCATTGAAGTCATGTAGTACTCTTTCTGATCTATTTATGCTCTTTTTGGAATTTTTTGGCATAACATTTGGTATTAGAGCTCTTTCGTTGGGACTGGTTTCTTAAAAAAAATTCATCTTGGAATTTTCATTATATATTTTTTTTATACAAGGTTTCAGACATTGAAACTTGGAACCCATATCCCAAACATTCTGAAATACCTGTGATAAAATTTTTAGGTTCTAAGTCATTATAGGTTCATAATTATACCCTCGGGAAGTTAGGGATTCTGACTAGCCCAAAAGCCAGTATCAAACATGTGTTCTAGGGAAAATTGTTATATCTAGAGCATGCAATATCCAAATTGATTGAAACCAGTTGTATCAGAAAAAAGACCGACCATAGTATATTTGGTATTATTTTAAGAATCATATTAAAAAAATGGGACGTGGCATGCCGTACACTATCGCTCTTTTGAAAAGACCAAAAATAGCAAGTGTTAGGAAAATGATCACAAATGTTTTTTGGCACATCCAAATTCAACGAGACCTACGAAATTGGAAAGAATACAAATCAAGCTACCACAAGCTGAGATTTTAGACTCATAGGGCCTGATATTTCAGGGTTACCTCAGTTGAAAGGTCAGCTAGCAAATCAGTCTTCAAATTAGGGTTGGAAAAAGGTACGTCATTTTAAATTTGGATAAATTTTAGTAGAAGGACCTATTTAAGGTGAAAAAAAGGTGTGATATCTATTTATATTTTTTAAAATTCCACCAAAAGGTGGTGTAAAAATTACACTCCACTCAAACCACTAGAGGATTCATCCCCTACCTACGATGAAAGTGAAGACATATCATTTAGGGTGTCCAACTTGGAAGATATGATGAAAGAGACTGTGAAAATGGTTGATTTAGTTAACTTGGAAAATACGATGGATAAAAAGAGGATCTAGAAGATTTGAAGATACTACTAAATTATATAATACTTAGCCTTCCTACAGAGTTGTCTCCTCAAGAAGAGGATAAGGAGGAAAAGGGGGACTTATTGCAATCATGTATTGAGAAAATTGAAAAACAGTTAGAGAATAAGAGGTTTGTGTCCCCGAAATCTAATGATCTAATCCATAACCATGGGTTCAAATCAGGTCCAAAGAACTAATTTATTCCCAAGATTGACATGAGAAATTTTGATGGCAATGATCTTGTAACATGGATATTCCGGATGGAGCGATTCTTTGATCTACACCAAGTGACAACTTTGCAAAAGGTAACTATTGCATCATTATATTTAGAGCCCGATCACTTTGTATGGTACAAATGGATTTGTGACTGTAAAAATGACTCTATTATCTCTTGGTCTATATTCACAGAATAATTTATTGCACATTACAACGATATTAATAACAACACTTTCTTTAGTCAGTTGATAAATCTCAAACAAAAATTTCCAGTTACAGAGCATGTCAAGAAGTTTTAGAAGTTAAGTCTTAGAGTGAAGAATATTTTAGAAGATAATTTTTTGGATCTCTTTCTGGGCACTTTAAAGGGGAATATACAACATGAGATAGGTATCCTTGAACCTAAATCATTGGAGAATGCTTTTAGTTTGGAAAGGAAAATTGAAAGTAAAAATATGGTGATGACTACTATAAGGAACACCTCCAACACATATAGAGAGAATAATGTTCTTTTAATGCACGTCAAAGGTTGACACCTCAAAAACTGGATGAAAGAAGAGAAAAAGGTCTATGCTTTAATCGTGACATCAAGTATAGTAAGGGACATAAGTGTGTTAAGAATAAATTATTCTACATATATTGTGAAGAGGAAGAAGCAAAAGAACAAGCACCTTCTCAAGCTTAACAAATAGAAGATATTAGTTCTGAAGAGATTACTCCCACCATATCATGTCATGCATTGGATGGTATTAGAACTCCTCAAAATATCAATATTGAAGGATATATCAAAAATAAAAAGGTAATGGAGTTGATTGATTTTGGTAGCACTCATAATTTCATTCACTGTAAATTAGCCAAAGTTCTCAATTGCTTTGTATATCCAACACTAGAGGTTCAAGTAATGATTGTAGATGCAGGAAATATCAATTTATTAGGGAAATGCCATAATATCAGTTGTAGTATGGGGGAATATGTATTGAATAGTCCAATGGGTGGCGCTAATGTTGTGTTAGGAGTTCAATGGTTACAATCATTGGGAACCGTGGCTTTTAATTTTTAGAAATATTTCACGAAATTTTTATGGCAAGGAAAGGAATACGAGTTAAACGGTATCATAAGGAAACCAAGCAAGGTGATAAACTCTAATGGTATGAAAAAATTGATGAAAAAAGGACATCAAGGTGTAATTGCACAATTATGATCATTATATGTTTAAACATCTAAGCCTCCTATTTCCCCAGATCTCCAAAGGGTCATTAATAAGCATTCCAAGGACTATTTGAAGATATTCTAAAAGGTCTTCCACCTGTTCGATATTTTGATCATGTTATTCACTTAATTCCAGAAAGTGTTTCACATTAGACCTTATAGATACCCCTATGGACAAAAGAGTGAAATTGAGCGTATGGTTGAAGAAATGTTAGAGGATGGCATAATTAGGCCTAGCCAAAGTTCTTATTCTGCACCAATGGTAATGGTACACAACCCAGATGGATCATGGTGTATGTGTCCAGATTATAGAGAGCTCAACAAGATTACCATTAAAGATAAGTTTCCCATTCATGTCATTGATGAATTACATGGAGAGGTTTTCTTCACAAAGTTGGATCTCCGTTTCAGGTATCATCATATTAGAATGAAAGATGAAGACACCCCACAAACAACATTTAGAATTGATGAAGGTCATTATGAATTTCTGGTTATGCCATTTGGTCTCACGAATGCGCCTTCCACATTTCAAGGTTTGATGAATTCCATTTTCAAGCCTTTCCTTAGAAAATTTGTGCTAGTATTCTTTGATGACATACTAATCTATAGCAAGTCTTGGGAAGAACATGTTCAACATGTTGACATGGTACTACAATTACTAAAGGAGCAACAACTATATGCAAAGCCTTCCAAATGTTTCCTTGGGGTAAAGGAGGTAGAGTATTTGGGTCATATTGTATCTCATGAAGGTGTCAAGGTAGACCCTAACAAAAGGAATGATAGACTGGCCGATTCCCAAAACCATGAAGAACCTTCGAGGATTCTTAGGCCTGACAAGGTGCTACCTCAAGTTTGTTCAGAACTATGGAAGAATAGTAGCACCTCTAATAGAATTATTGAAGAAAGATGCATTTTCTTGGACTCTAGAGGCAACTCAAGAATTTGAACAACTTAAAGAGGCAATGTGCAAAGCTCCTAATTTGGCCACACTAGACTTCACAAAAACCTTTATTGTGGAATGTGATGCTTCAAGAAATGGCATTGGTGTTGTTCTAATGCAAGAAGGACACCTGCTTGCTTTCACAAGTCATCCAATCAAGGGAAATAACTTACATAAGCCCATTTATGAGAAGGAAATGTTGGTAATACTACATGCTCTTAAGAAATGACGTCCTTACCTAATAGGTAGGAACTTCAAGGTCAAAACAAATCATGATAGTCTTAAATACTTCCTAGAACAAAGAATATCTTCGGAAGAGCAACACAAATGGGTAACCAAGATATTGGGATATGACTTTGAAATCATCTATCGAAAAGGGAAACAAAATGTGGTGGAATATGCACTCTCCATAAAAGATGAAGATGTTGGGGCATTACTTTGGGAAATTTCCATTATACAACCAAATTGGGTAGTAGCAGCAAGGGAAGAATGGAAAAATGACCTATCTATGCGGACGGTCATTCAAAATATACCGAATGATCCCATTGTATCATATCATTTTGTGTATAAAAATGATTCACTATGGTATAAGGATCGCTTAAATTTATGCAAAAACTCCCAACTCAAAGAAAAGGTCCTCTCAGAATTACAAACCTCTCCTATAGGTGGGAACTTTGGATTCCTGAAAACTTACCACGGGGTCAAGAAGGAATTTTTGGGGAAGGTCTTAAGTATGATGTTCAAAGGTTTGTGGCCAAATGTTTGGTTTTCCAACAAAATATGGGTTAAATAGTTAAGACCCCGAGACTTCTACAACCATTAGACATATCTTTCCATTGCTGGGAGGAAGTCTCAATGGATTTTATCGCAGGTCTACCCAAGTCAGAAGGAAAGAATTTTATTATGGTGGCTTTTGATAGCCTCACGAAGTATGAACATTTTTGTGCACTCTCTCACCCTTTTAATGCAAGTACAATAAATGCAGCCTTTATGGAAATTGTTCAGAAGTTACATGGAAATCCGAAGATTATTGTAAGTGATAGAGATCCAATTTTCACTGGAAAATTTTGGATTGAATTATTTTCTTATTTGGGTACAAAATTGTCTCATAGTTCATCTTATCATCCTCAATATGACAGGAAAACTGAGATAGTGAACAAATGTTTGGAAGGCTATTTCGTTGCTTTGCATTTAATAAACAATCACAATGGGTGAAATAGTTGTCTTTGGTAGAATTGTGGTACAATACTTCCTTCCATACATCATAAAAAATGTCTCCATTTATATCACTTTATGGGTACCAACCTCCATCTATCACATCTCCATTAAAAGGAAAATCAAAGTTCAAACCATGGAAGATCACATAGAAGTTCTACAGATACTCAAGGACAACCTGGCTATGTCAAAAAACATGATGAAACAACAAGATGATCAACATCGCAGTGAAAGGAGTTTTGAAAAAGGGGATTGGGTATTTTTGAGGCTACAACCTTACAAGCAAATCTATCTCAAGAAACTAAATGTGGACAATAAATTAGCACCCAATTATTATGTTCTTTACAAAGTGTTGCATAAGATTGGTAGTATGGCTTACAAATTGGAGCTCCCTTCATCTTCAAGAGTACATCCAATTTTCCATGTTTCTTGTTTAAAGAAGGTAATAGGAGACAAGATCCTGATTCAAACAATCTTGTCGGAGTTTGATGAAGAAGGAAAATTTATATTGGAACCTGAACAAATCACTGAGACAAGGACCAAACAACTATGAAATTGGACTATTACTAAGTACCTCATCAAGTGGAAGAACTTACCAGTTGAAGATTCGACATGGGAAGATGAGTCCTTCATACAGAAGCATCCACAATTAATTACGTGTTGAGGACAACACTTGTTTGAAGGGGAGGGGTATGTTAAGCCCTAAATGTGGGAACATTCCCCCCTATATTGTGGTGCATTACATTAGTTTTGATGTCATCTTTGGTTCATTAGTTGTAATTGTCATTAGTATGGTTATATTAATTATGTCGGCTTGGGTCAGTGAGTTGTAATTGCACCTATTAATCTCCTACATATGGGAAGGAGATATTTTCATTTGAGAATCTTGTCTTGTCTTGTCTTGTGTACTTAGTACATTGTATAAGGATATTTCCCCCTCGAAGAGGCTTGCTATTCATCTATTTTCTTCATTGAAGTCGCGGAGTACTCTTTCTGATCTATTTTTGCTCTTTTTTGAAATTTGTTGCATAACACATCATTTACATGATTTTTCACCACATGAACTCATTTCGGTCTCAAGAATTCTCAGGAAAAAAATGAGTTAAAAATAATGGAAATTGGGCAAATGCATCACAAATTAAAATTAATTATAAAATATTTTTGGAGGTTTTGCTAAAAGGGTTGGAGGTTGGGAGGTTTGAACTTGAGACCTCACCCTGATCAAATATTAAGAACCCTCCATTGACCAACATACTCAAACACCATGCTGTGAAGAGAGGGGAAGAAACATGGTTTTTAACCTTAGTGCATGCATCAAGCCAACCCAAGGGAGTGCCACACACCCCTTCCCATGCAAAATCAATTTGGCGTTTTTTACCACTTCCTCCTTCATTGCCAAGTAATTCTATCCTAATAAATCATGGAGCAATGGAGGTCATGGAGGTGGAGGTTTGACATGGAAACATCCCAAATGCCCAATTCATGGTTTTTTGTAGGACTAGGTAAGTTTTCAAGGAACATTTATCTCCTAGCTTGAAATGTTTCTTCTAGTTTACAAATGATATCAGGTTTTTCAAGGATATTTTATTTCTAATTTATGTTGGAGTGTTGGATTTTGATTTTATAATTCTGTTTTTTGTGTTGGATGGTTTACTTAGATAGGTTTTGGATGAAAGAAATAGCTTGATTTTACCTCCATGAATGCTAGGTTGAGTTTTAATAAGTTATATATATATATATATATATATTTCTTTATTCGATGGATAAATTAATGGGTCATCATGATTTACTATTTTGGTTAAGAAATTATGTGGTTTTGAGCTTTAACGGTATTGGTGGATTTGAACATGTGTATGTTTTTATTTATTATTTAGAGAAGCCATGAGTAACTACGATCTCAAATCTACTTCCTACAACCAATAATATTAGATTTGATTTATTCCTTGCTTGTGTAATGGAAATTCATGAATGGAATACCAAGTATTTATTAGAGTGGTACAATGAATTCTTACGGGTTGTTAATCTGCAATGTTTTCAAAGAATCACGTCTACATGTGATTTTATTTTAGATTAGATCAACTTTAGAGGGAATCCGTATCATTTGGACTTGTAACCCCCATTTTGAGTCTGAAATTTTTGTTTGTAGAATTGAATTCTATGATCTAGGCATATTTTAAAAAACGTAGACCGCCTATGGTGGTTGTTCTTTTCCTAGGTTTTCAAGTGTTATTTTGTTTATGGTTTTCTAGATATGTTAGAAGGATCTTAGTAAATCAAGAGATGCATATATCTATGTGCTAAGTGTTTGAAAAAATACTTCAACCAAATAGGTGTGTACCAAGTGTTTGATAACATGTATGTGTCAAAATTTCCATAATTGTCTTGTTTGGAGTCATAATTTTTCCTGAAAAGAACCTAGACAAATGTGTGGAACTATACTCTACAAAATTTTGATGGGGAAACTGCCCAAAAATAATAGTAGGGTTATCCTTGGAGTAAATACCTAATTAGACTCTTGTTTGGTGTAGGAAAACCCATCCGGATTTTGGTTGGACAACCATTACTAGTTTTGGGTTTTACAAGTTGTGGGTCGATCCATTGTTTTGATTTTTATAAATGAAATGAAAGAAAATGCAACTAAACTTAAATGCAAAAAAAATTAGAAAAAGTGATGCAGGAGCATCAATGCTAAGCTAGCAGTGTGATTGAGTGTTCACATGTTGTGGTTATCGAGGGGACAAGTTGCCCTGAGTTAGGCAAGATAGTTTGTTTTCTAAGTATTTTAATATTTGCAAAATATGTATCCGACTAGCGTGTTGTCAGTTTTTGAGAAAATAGGGCATAGTGGTGAGTTGATACTCCCTGTGTGGAGATCAAGCCAGATAGCCAGTTTATGGATGAATGATAGTGACTCCTTAAGGTTTTTTTTTTTTTTTCAACGATTCATTTTTTGGGGAATTTAGAAGGGGTGAAAAGGGGAGAGACAGGAATGCCGTGGGGGGATCAGTGGGATATTTTCCTGAATACCAGAAGAGAACAAGATTGTAAGCGATTTTCCTGCAACAGTTAATGAAATTAGAAAGTTCTGTGTGTTCAATAGTGTTACTGTGCATTTGAATGAAAGATAAGCTGAGATTCTATTAGGTAGAGCTGTGTGCAAGTGTTAACCTGATTTCTATGTGAATGAGTCTCTATTTCGTGCTTATGTGAACTCCCATATACAGTTAAGAACACCCAAGTCATTCGGAACCCAACTGTCATTAAGTAGAAGAGGTAAAATCTTGTTGTTTTTAGTCTCACATTAGATCTGGACGAAGGTCAAGCTGGATTGATCAATTCCCTGATCAATCAACAAAAGTCATAGAGTTGCAGTCGACTCAACCAGTAGAGTTTGAACGACTCAGATCAAGGCCAATAGGGAGATAGACGACGGGGAAAGGATCCACAGAGAGAACGTGTGCGGAATTTAACATTTCCTCAAGCCGATGTGAAGTACTCCGGGTTGATCATAGATCAACAGACGAGATCAAACCCGCAAGAGATCAACGATTGGTACAATGTCTCGCAGAAGGAAGGAGATCAGGAGTTAACGACGAGAGTTGCAGAAGTCACATTGCAGGAGAGTTGTTGTGGAATTCTTTTCAAGGAATTACGAAAGGCGCACCCACAATCCACAATCTGCAAGGTGCGGAAGGAAGACATCCGCGTTGCGGAAAGGATCATTGCGGAAGGATAATTGCAGAAGCATGTCGTAACTGTGGAAAGGAGGAGTTTCTGCAAGGTTGTTGCGGAAAGCTATTTCTGACAGGAAAAACATTGCGGGAGACTTATTTTGAAGGTAAGACCCGCCACTGAGAAGGACCTAGCTGGTTTCTAGCTAAGCTTAGTGGTTCGATTCCAGAGAATCACCATATTTCCTGGGGGATGCGGGTTGGATTGGATCTTGTCATCCCCCCCGCATCATTTTTAGTATCAGAGTGGGATTTGTTCAGCACATCAGAAGAAAGGCATGGCGATAGTGTAGGCAGAGCAAGAGGTCACGACAGAGGGCAACCAACAATGAATGCAGAGGTCGTGGAGGAAATGAGAGAACTACGGGAACGTATGGAAGCTATGGAGATGGGAAGACGAAGAGATCCAGAGGAAGGGGATGGGAGTGAGCTTTAAGAAGAGGAACCAGGAGAAGAAGCAACACCCATGGAAGAAACACCTAAGCTAAGATACTTTTGGTCAATTCCTAGAGCAACTTCGAGGCCAAAACCTGAGTTTCCTACCTATGAGGGAAGCCTCACTGCTGCACATCTCATTGACTGGATCAGGGATTTAGAAAAATATTTTGAGTATGATGAAATTGAAGAAAACAAGAAGGTCAGATTGGTGGTGACGAGGTTGAAGGGGCATGCATCCCTATGGTGGGATAGTGTGCAGGATGAAAGGAGACGAAAGAACAAACCATTGATAAAGAGCTGGGATAGGATGGTGGCTAAGATGAGAACCAAATTCTTTCCCAAGGATTACCAGTTGAATTTGTACAGACAAATGAAGAACCTTAGGAAAATATTATTGACTGTAAGAGAGTATACTGAAGAATTCTACAAAGTGAACCTAAGGGCAGGTTATGTGGAAGAATCAACAGAGAAGGCTGCTAGATATGTCAATGGTATAAGGAGGGAAATTCGGGATGAGATCAGCATGATATCACCAAGAACAATGGAAGAGGCATACCAATGTGCCTTGAGAGCAGAAGAAAATTTATTGAGAAAGCATAAATTCAACAGGGGAATAGGTTTAACCAGAGGAAGAGGGAAAAAGGTTGGAAGAGGAAAGTTTGTAGCCCAAAGAGGAGAATCCAACAACTCAAACCCATACAAGCAGCAAGGTAGAGGAGATGACTCAAGAGAGAGAAGACCTTACCAAGTAGGTAGAGGTAGAGGGAAAGGTAGAGAAGTTGTCTACATGTGTTACAAATGTAACAAATTGGGGCACAGGTCCTTTGAGTGTCCCGAGAAGGAAGACATAGGACATACAGGAGCCTATGTAGCTCAGAATGAGAAGCAACAAGAGCAGATGCCAGTGGCTGAAAATCTGCCAGGGATGGGGGAGGCTTTAATGATGAAAAAATTCTTATTGAAGCATGAGAAGGAGAAGGTGGAACCTGCTCAAAGAAAGGCTTTGTTTAGGATCATGTGTAAAGTCAAAGGGAAGTGCTGCAAGACGGTGATTGACAATAGGAGCACTGACAATCTTGTTTCCACATAGATGGTGGAGAAGCTGAGTCTGAGGAAGACCAAACATCTTGTTCCATACAAGGTATCCTGGCTGCATAAAGGACATCAAATCCTAGTAAGTGAATAATGTGAAGTTGATTTGCAAGTGGGTGCATATAAAGATAAAATTATATGTGATGTTATGCCCATGGATGTTTGTCATATCCTTCTAGGAAGACCATGGCAGTTTGACAAAAAGGTGATACATGATGGTAGGAGAAATTGTCATAGTTTTGAGAAAGATGGGATAAAACATGTTCTTCTTCCCTTGCAAGAAGAGAGTACGACAGAGCAGCAAGCATCTAAGGTCCTAATGTTGACAGGGAAAGAGTATTTGCAACAAATTGATGAGGAAGAACTCAATTATGTTGTGGTATGTAAACCTAGAGTGGTAGTAATGAAGACCAATATTACAGATCTTCCTGAGGAGATTCAGGAGATGCTAGGTGAGTTTAGTGACATTGTGGTATATTATTTACCCAATGAGTTACCACCAAAGAGGGATATAAGTCAGCATATTGATTTTATTCCTGGAGCAAGCTTACCAAATAAGGCATCATACAGGTTGACACCTGAAGAGAATGAAGAAGTTAGAAGGCAAGTACAAGGATTGTTTGACAAGGGGTTGATTCATAAAATTTTGAGTCCATGTGTAGTACCGACAGTACTCACCCCAAAGAAGGATGGTGAATGGAGGATGTGCACTGACTCCAGGGCCATCAATAAGATTACCATCAGATACAGGTTTCCATTACCCAATATGGACGACATGATGGATTTCCTGAGTGGGGCAACATGCTTTTCAAAATTAGATCTGAAGAGTGGATACCATCAGATTAGAATACGAGAAGGAGATGAGTGGAAGAAAACCTTTAAGACAAATGATGGGTTGTATGAATGGTTGGTTATACCATTCGGACTATCCAATGCGCCAATAAATTTCATGAGATTAATGAATGAAGTCTTGAGAGATTTCATAAGTAAGTTTGTAATAGTTTACCTTGATGATATTCTGATTTTCAGTCAAACATAAAAAGAACACTTGGAGCATCTAAGATGTGTCTTGGAGAAATTGCAAAAGGAAAATTTGTTAGTGGATGTGAAGAAGTGTACATTTCTGAAATCATAACTAGTGTATTTGGGTTTTGTTATCTCAAGAGGTGGGTTGAAGATGGATCCAGAAAAAGTGCAAGCAATCATTGATTGGCCTTCACCTCAGAGCATTTTTGAGGTAAGAAGTTTCCATGGATTGGCAAGTTTTTATAGGAAATTCATAGAGAATTTTAGTGGTATTTGTTCATCAATCATTGAAACAATTAGAAAGGAAAAACAACCATTTAAATGGACAGCAGAGGCTGAAAGTAGATTTCATTTTTTGAAGAAAAATATTACTGAGCAACCAGTATTGAAGTTACCAGATTTCAAACACCCTTTCCAAGTGAAATGTGATGCCAGTGGAGTAGCAATTGGAGCTGTACTTAGTCAGGAAGATAGACCTGTAGCATATTTCAGCGAGAAGTTGAATGATTCAAAACAAAAATACTCATTTTATGACAAGGAATTTTATGCTATTGTCCAAGACCTAAAGCATTGGAGACATTATCTGATTCCTAGGGAGTTTGTTTTGTTTTTTGATAATCATCCATTGGAATACATCATGCAGCAACCTAAATTGAATCAGAAGCATGTCAAATGGGTTGATTTCTTACAAAGCTTTACCTTTGTGTTGAAGCACATAAGTGGGAAATCAAATCGAGTAGATGATGCCTTAAGCAGTGTTGGTGTCCATTTTGTCACCATTTTTTATCATCAAAGATACTCTGAGTGGCGTTATTTTCACTATTTTGATATAATAAATCACTCTTCTTGCCATTCAGACCATCAATTAGACCCAGGTATGATTGTATTTACATATCACGTGAATCTTGGCTCAATATCATTATTTTCATGGGTTACTAATGTTAATTTAATATTTTTTGACTCACTTGGAAAATAGATTTTGGATTGTAGGTTATGGGTTTCAAATGGACCTCCGTTCAGACTTGTGTTCATGTTGCAAATGTTTAGCCGCATCCAGTCCGCCGTTCAGCCTACAGAATCATCGGTTGGCATATTCTTGCCCATTAAAGACAAAAAAATAAATATGAGTTTTGTTAGCAATGTGGTGGTTATGGTTGGTGAGTCAACACTCTAGAAGATTCGCTTCCTTGCTCACCCAGCTCGACAACACACCTCCTGCCCACGTCCACACTCCAGAAGCTCCATCTTTCCTGTTCGCCTCAGCCAGCCAGCACGCACCTCTGCTCAATTGACGTTCCAGAAGATCCTTTCTCTCCCACGCTCATCCTGCCAACACATTATCTGCCCACGATGGAAGGAAATTGACTCACAGCTATTCGTGTAAAAGGGAATCGATGGCGTGGAAGTAGGCGAACGGCCTCTGCGTTGTCATCAACCAACAAACAACCGTTGTATAGACATTAAGACTTCTATTTTTAGAGAGGTTGACTATGTCGACCCTCTCTCCCATTGTAAACTTATAAATAGACGTCTCCTTTGTAGAAACACAGCGAGGGAAAATAGACGATTTATAGTACAGTATATATAGGAATTTACGCTATCAATTAATCCACAAAAACGCTACATAATTTTCTCAGGTAATGGAAGCTCCTAAATTTTACTGTTGATATTATGCTGTTGGTGACTAAGTTGATTTAGTTCCAATCTCTGATTGCTGGGAAGGGCCCCTCATCAACCAGAGGTTTTTATGTATAGTTTTGTATTTTCCTTTCTGCAAGTAAATAGTTCATTTTCCAGTATATGTAATTAATTATGTTTTCCTGTATATGTCATTTCCTTATTTTTCTGTAATCTATATTTTGTTGCTAACTTAATTTACTTTTCTGGAATTGATAATGGTCGACCAAGCATAGTGTTTATAGTTTGCTTTCAGTCCTTTGCAATTAGATAGAGTTTAGTTAGTTGTTGTTTCAGGTTTAGTTTATAATTAGAATTAGTCCTACTAATTCCTTTCCTGTAGCTGTAGGTTAGCCTTATTCATATCTCAGTTTTGTTTGATTAGGCCATAGAAATAGTTTATTTCTTTAAACAATGATTAGAATAGGTTATCTCTTGCTATGTTAGCTTTTCAACAGTCTTCTCACTGACTTCTTTGCACTGTAGGATCATATGCATCAGCGATCTAGTAGTTAAGATCATCCAAACTCCTTCTTCCCTTAGTTTAAATCGTTTTCCTCCATCCGGACTGTCATTCGGACAGTCATCCAGATCGTCATTCGGACTTTCATCCTTTCTGCATTGTTTTATGCTTATGGAGAATTCAGTTTCTTGGGATTTTCAACTGTAATGTTTCTTGCTTTTAATTAGCATTCTTAACTGTAATTGAGATCTTGTTTTACATTACAAAGAGTTTAATTAAGTTTTGTCATTATTCTTAGTTTCCATTTCATCTCCCTTAACTTTTCTTTAACTGTCTTTTCCAAGTTATGTCTTTCATGTTTGATTTGCCAATAGGTTACTGTTCTAGAATCTATCAGTTTTATTCTTAGTATAATTTATTGCATGTTCTTAAGGTTTATTTCGAATTAGAGTTAATAATTTCATTCTCCAAGTTATCTCAGTTTTGATAGTTTCTTCATTAAAGAATAGGATCAGTTTCCCATTCATACAAATAATAAAGATGTTCATAAAATAGAGTTTGGTTCAGAAATAAATATCTTTATCAAGTTTTCTACTTGCTTCTATAATAAATATCTTTATCAAGTTTTCTACTTGCTTCCACATCAGATTCAGTCCAAGTAAATATCTTTATTAAGTTTTCTACTTGCTTCTAGATTTCATTAGTTTTACATCATTTTACTTATGGATAAAAGATAGATCATAATGTTTAAAATTAATTGCAATTGGTCTCTTTGTAGTTTACATCTCTTTGTAGAAATTAGGTTAGATTTACTTCCATTTTGTTTTGTTGTTACATTTGAAAGTCATTATGATACATTCACCCCAGTTCCTATTACATTTGACGTACAACATCAAGGAGAATGGAATTAGATACTTTAGTGTAGTCTTGAAGTGTTAACTGAATGCATAAGTAGTTGTTGAATTCACTAAGTAGTCTGTAGTTTTTGTTTTAAGTCAAGTAGTTTCCATTTTCATAAAAAGTAGTTTGCTTTTTTATCAGTATTTGTTCTTTTCCCATTATTTAATCATAGAGTAGAGTAGTATAGCTTGATACTAGTTTGATTTGTTGGTTTAAATTAGGTTTAATTAGTTCCTTTGTTGTTTTTTCTAAAGTTTGACTTGGTTTTTCATTTTGAAAGATCTTTCAATCTTTTCTTTATTAAACATCTTCTGAGGTCTGCCGAGCTGAAACTTAGGCCCCATTCTACCTCAGCATATATTGTGCCACAACTCTAAGATTACCAACCCTGGTCGATAATTAAATATTTTGGTGATTCCTTAGGACAGTAAATACACTTCAACATTTTGGTGCCGCTGTCGGGGAGTTGTAGATAGGTAGAACTCAGTTGTAGATAGGTAGAACTCTCCTTTGAAACTTAGTAATAAATTTGAATTTTCCGCTTTGAAATTTAGAAATAGGCTGGTGGCGGGTGAGTGGTAAGACGAGAGGTAAGAACCTGCGCAATTGTTATAACAGGCATACCCAAAACCCAACAGTAGTAGTGATGCAGTTAGAATTTATTTCAATTATAGTTTGTTTTCATGAATAGGTCTAGAGATTCACAAGGTAGATTTATTAAAACTAGCCTTCCTACTAAAATCCCTACTAAAGTTCCCACTAACCTATACAGGGGGCATGCCACCCCAACTACTAACTCAACAGAAAGGTATCGGAAGACACCTAAAGGGGATAGTCCTACTTGGAAAGCAAAGGAAGTCCTTTCTAGAAATCAATTAGGGGAAACCATAGGGACATCAGAAAAGTCTGTTTATAAAGGAATTCCACAGAAACCTCAAGCTCATATTGAGACTGAACTTAGACAAGAGGAAACTGAAAAGGATAAAACTTCAGAACCTCCCAACTCTCCATTAGTCCAAAAACCCAAAGACACTACTTTTTCAATAGTAGGTGGTCCAAACTTAGTAGATTTTGTTGATTTTGCACAGGTAGACTCTCTTTTTGAGAATTCTGTGAACATAGTCATCTCACAGATTGAGACAACAACTGTAGGACCTACAAAACTGGACTCCCACATAGCTAATAATTCCTCTCTTAAAAAGGGAAATATTTTCCCTGAAACAGAACGTTGGGATATCTCTTATTCACCAAGAAAGGATCCACCTAAGTATTCCCTCTTTGGCAATCGAATCTTCATGGAGGATGAAAATGAAGATCGTGTTCGACAAGATGAAGAAGAAGGAGAAGTTAGAACCGAAGGTACCTTCGGGTTCCCTATCTTAGACACTTCACAAGATGTAACTATGAAAAGCATACCTCCTTCCTCACTACCAACCTTTTATGGGAAGAGTAGTGAGGATTCAGATACATTCTTGTTCGAATTTGACATTTTGTGTAGGAGTTATAATTACCTACAAGATGGCCAAAAACTAAAACTCTTTCCTGCCACATTAAAAGATTCTTCTCTTCGATGTTCATGGGGTTAGGAGACTCCAGTATTAGAACTTGGGAAGACATGAAGACTGCGTTTCTACGGAAATATCAAGATTACTATAAACCTAAAGACTCTCGCAATGATATTTTCAAAATACAACAACTTGAAGACGAGAGCCTAGAAGACTATCTCGAAAGATTTAACTATGTGTTACATAAATCTAAATATAGTGATCTTTGGGAGGATGCAGTAAGAACACTCTTCCTCAAGGGAATCTCAAAGGAATTCTTAGAAAACCTTAATCTTATGGCAGCAGGAGACATCTCTCATAAGCCTTTTTCACATATTTGTGAACTATGTAGGAATTACTCTAGGAGCAGAGGGAAAAGTGGAAGACACTTTCGAGAATCTTATGCTAGGAACCTAGAAGGAAACACATCCGATCCTGGTGGAGTCACAAGGTTAGAGTTGGGAAACCTATTAGAAAATTTCAAAATAGATATCTTAGGAGCTATGGGTTCTCAACTAGATGCACTACAAGCTAAAAAGAGACAAGATGAAGAGCGGGCAACAATGAGTGTTTTCTATCCTAGGTGTAGAACTAAACATCCCCAACGAGAATGTCCATTGAACAATGTTTCAGTTTGTCACCTTTGTATAGAAGAACATCCGATTGATAATTGTCCATCGTTGCCTGGGTTGCAAGCTGTGTATAAGAGTGGAAACTTTGGTGAATCATCTAGGAGGCCTTGGAAACCTAGATATCAATCATCATACCAAGATCCATCACAAATTCCACCATATTACTATCCTTATCAACCTCCTCAACAATGGAACACTTCAGGTTGGAAAAATTGGCCACCTCAGTTCCCTCCTCAAAATGCTCAACAACAACAACGGCCACAGGGATGGAGAGGACAAAAGTATGCTCAAACACCTCCTCCTATGCCTAACTATCCTTATCCACCTAATATTCAACAACTTTTTCCTGGATTTGCACCTCCTTCACTACCCCCTATCCCAACTCAACCTCACCATTTCCAGAATATGAATCCTCCAAGACCCACAATATTACCTGCACAACCAATACCGAACTCTAACAACAAACCAACCCAAGCTCTTAATAGCATTGGGTTGTTACCTCTTCCATCATATGCCATTTCGACCGCACCAATACATGAGATTCAACTGCGGTTTGGAAGAGTTTTGCAAGATCATCCCAAGTCATCAGTTGTTATCTGAGAAGAGAATGAAGAAGAAAACATACCTAACGAAGTTTTGAATGATGTTATTCTTGAAGATGTGGTTATTCCTAAATGTTCAACACACAACCATCCACATAAATAAGTAATTACAGCGGAAAAATCACCTCCATATCCGAAGCGTCTAATAATAGAAAAACCTATAACTTATCCAGAGTATGATATCATTAACGAATTGAAAATAATTTGTATTAAGATCCCTTTATTACAAGCCATTAAGGATATCCCAATCTATAGTAAAGTAATAAAGGAACTCTATAGTAAAAGACCGGGGAGAAAACAGAAAGACCCTCCGATGATTCATGTAATAGGAGAAATGTCAGATTGTATAGAAAACCAACCTAGACTCCCAGAGTATTCAAATCCAGGAAACCCTGCGGTGACTGTTATCATCAATAACACCGCCATAGGAAACACACTTATTGATCTAGGAGCTGCTATTAATATGATGACTACCACAGTTTTAGAAACTCTCAATTTAGGACAGTCCCTCCGCCCTACCCCAACAATGATATAATTAGCAGACCACACTATGGTTCAACCTATTGGGATCTTAGATGACATCACTGGATCAGTATCTTCATGGGAATATCTCGTGGACATCATGGTCATAGAATCAAAAGACCCTTCCAAAGGTCACCCCATTATTCTAGGAAGACCTTGGTTGGCTACTGCCAATGCATTTATAGTATGTAGGGATGGAGAGATGATTATCTCTGATGGGTTATCTACAAGAAAGCTAGCCTTATACCCACCAGCTCAGCTAGTAACTGAAAACCTATTTTGGTTAGATTGTCCTTTCGGGGATGAGAACTTGGAAGAACTTTACCTTGTTAGTGATTTCTCCTGGGCACTTCAAGAAAAAAATACCGAGAATGTGTTGAATCAATTTATCTCTTCCACAACATGTATATAATTTCCTCAGTCTTTTTCCCAACTTGACTAGATCTTTGGAGACAAATTTCAAGAAAACATGAGCCTTTCAACATTTACAAGTACACCCTGTGTCTTCGAAATCGAAGAACATCTAGGATCCTATACCATGCCTTGTGAGGTTAGTTCCGACAAATTTCTACATATAAATGCAGGTTTAGATGAGAGTCAGCAAAAACAATTACTAAAAGTTCTCAAGAGTCAAACTGGAGCATTTGCATGGGAATATACCGATATGAAAGGTATACACCCAGATACCTGTATCCACCACATTTACACAGACTCAAACATACCTCCTGTTAGGAAGCCCCAGAGAAGAATGAATCCAACCCTAAAGGATATAGTAAAAGATGAATTACAAAAAGTCCTTAATGCAGGTTTTATTTACCCAATCTCTAACAGTAAATGGGTGTCTCCTCTGGTGGTAGTTCCAAAGAAAGTCATAGGGAAATGGCGTATCTGTGTTGACTTTCAAGAATTGAACAAGGCCACTCTTAAGGACTACTTCCCTTTGCATTTCATCGATCAGGTGTTAGATACCTTATCAGGGAAACAATATTTTTTCATTCCTTGATGGATATAGTGGATACAATAAAATACTAACAGCACCTCAAGATCAAGACAAGACAACCTTTACTTGTTCTTGGGGGACATATGCCTATCGAGTGTTACCATTTGTCCTATGTAATGCACCTGCTACCTTCCAGTGTGCAGTTCTAGGAATCTTTGCTGATCTTATACATGATTGTGTTGAAGTTTATATGGATGATTTTATAGTTTATGGTAATACCTTCCAATAATCCCTTGACAACCTCGAAACAGTTCTTATTCAGTGCCAAGAAACGAACTTATCTCTCGGCCATGAAAAATGTAAGATGTTACTAACCGAGGGCATAGTTCTGGGACATCATGTCTCTCTTCAAGGTATCAAGGTGGATCCTACCAAGATAGAAATAATTGTTAATCTTCCTCCTCCAAAAAATCCGAAGGAGGTAAGAAGTTTTCTTGTCCATGCAGGCTATTATAGACGTTTTATTGAAAATTTCACTAAGATAGTCGCACCTATGTTCCAGCTGCTCATTAAAGACACATAATTCCAATGGACTGAACCTTACCAACATGCCTTCGAAACTTTGAAGGCAAAGTTATAAGTGGCACCAATACTTAGGGGCCCCAATTGGTCCCTTCCCTTCCATATATCCACTGATTCTTTCGACATAGCTATAGGGGCAGTCTTAAGTCAAAAGGAGGGACAAACATCACATGCCATCTATTTTTATAGTAAAAATTTGACTCCTGCAGAATCGAAATACATTGTTACTGAAAACGAGTTTCTAGCAATAGTCTATGCCATCAACAAGTTTCGTCATTATATCACAGGATATGAAATTTTTATACACACTGACCACTCTGCCATCAGATTTTTAATGAATAAACCTATCACCAATGGCAGAGTGACTCAGTGGCTTCTTTTGTTACAAGAATTTAACATCACCATTGTTGATCGTCCCGGTCGAGAGAATGTGGTAGCAGATTTTCTCTCTCAAATTCAAATTGATAATAATGCTAGTCCTGTCGATGATAGCTTCCTAGATGAACATTTTTTCATGGTGTCTGTTTGAACCCGATGGTTTGCAGACATAGACAATTATTTAGCAACTGGAAAGATACCAAACCATCTCTCCCCACTTGAGAAACATAGGATCATAGTTCATAGTTCTAATTACTCTTGGGTGGACAATGATCTCTTTCGTACTGGTCCTGATATTATTATTAGATGATGTGTACGGGAGGATGAGATGGAAGAGATCCTACATGCATGTCATGGTGGACCTTGTGGCGGGAATTTTTCTAACAAGAGAACAACATACAAAGTGTTGCACTCTGGGTATTATTGGATAAGCATTTTTAAATATGCTGCCAAGTTTTTCAAAGGGTGTGACAGTTGCCAACGAATGGGTAGAACTACACCATCAGATGAGATGCATTTACAACCCCAAGTTATGATTGAACCTTTTGAAAAATGGGATCTAGATTTTTTTGGGCCAATTTCTCCTATGTCCCATAAGAAGAAGTATATTCTAGTCTGTACAGATTATGTCACCAAGTGGGTAGAAGCTAAAGCCTTATTCCGAGCCATAGAGAAGTCTGTGGTAGAGTTTGTGTATGAAGAAATATTTACTCGATTCGGTGTACCTAGGGAAATTGTAACCGATCAAGGATCTCAGTTTACCTCCAAATTAATGAAAGAGCTTACTGACAAGTATGGCATTAGACATTGTAAATCTTCACCATACCATCCGCAAGCCAATGGTCAGGTAGAATCCACCAACAAAGTGTTAGAAGCCATCCTGACTAAGACTATCCAGTTACACCACAAAGACTGGGCATATATGCTCCCAGAAGCCTTGTGGGATTATAGAATAACTTGGAGGAACACCACTGGCCATACACCTTATGAACTTGTTTATGGTAAACAAGTTCTTCTACTTATTGAATTTCAAGTTAAAACTTTTCGTATGGCTGCACAATTAGGGATGGATCTAGAAGAAGCACAGACACAACGAATCCTGCAAATAAATGAATTAGACGAGATTAGGCAAGATGCTATCCAACTCACAATTTTAATTCAAAACCAACGTAAAAAGTGGCATGATAGATACATTAAACAGAGACAATTCAAAACAAGAGACTGGGCATTACTTTTTGATTCAAGATACAAAAATTTTAAAGGTGAATTAACTACTCGACGGATGGGTCCATATGAAATTGTTATAGCTTTTGATAATGGATCCGTTAAAATTAAGACAATTGATGATTCTCAAATTTCCTTTGTTGTAAATGGACATAGACTTAGGCTTTATCATCAACCAATATCTAAAAAAGATTTTGTGCAGAATGCCTTACAACAGGAGGAAATGGAACTGATAGAAGAGGAAGTCATTCCTCCTTCTCCTGGTCCTTGAATTATTTGGGTTATTTTCATTTGTATATATGTAAATATGTTTTTGTTCTCAATAATAAGAGTCATTTCTAACAACTAATTGCACTTTTTACAGGAAATTCATTATTATGATCAACTTATAAAATTTTGTCAATTAAAACAGGAAGACTCTTTTCTTTTCTTTAATTTTGAAAATTTTACATAACTATCTTTGAACATATGTTTTTGTTTTGAATAAATTGGAATCATCTAACAAGTGGTTTTGCAGTTTGGTTACAAGAACCTTATAATCATCTCATGCAATATTATCTGAAAAGGGAAGTGCTCTAAAAAGAAATACTTATAGTTCTCCTTCTCTTTCGATTATTGTTGAAAATTGAAATTTATAGTGAAAGGTTAAAGCATTCTTTATATCATTTCTAACCACTTTCTTTTATGATTCTGTATATGGTATTTGATTCAGACATATACATTTCTGATTTATCATTACAACAGTTGCTTAAGACCCACTTTAATAACTATGATCTTCAAAAGCTCTATCTTACACCTATGAATTGCTAGCTCATCCTAGACTCATTATCAAAACTTGTCTCTTAAGCAATTTTAAAAGGTAGTCCAAAAGTGAGTGATATTTCTATTTTGTGGGGAACATTACTGATCTTTTATGAAGAGGATAGACTGAGAGGTCAAATAACAGCTTTAGGTTATTATCTTTTGACATGATCTATAATTTAGGCCATTATAAATAAAGTTACTCATAATGTTTGTTCTAAAAATTTGAATTATGTGTTTAACAGGCTTAGCACACTCTAGTGCCAACCGGCTTCCTTGCTAAAAATATCATTATACAAAGCAAACCCGTCGGGGTACTGAACAGGCTCGCTGGCAGCGGGTCCATGCTAAGTAAAATATTAAACAAGGAAGCTCGGTAAATGCAAGTAAACCCGTCGGGGTACTGAACAGGCTCGCTGGTAGCGGGGCTATGCTTTCATGGTACCAAGATAAACCCGTAGGGGTACTGAACAGGCCTGCTGGCAGCAGGGCAATATCTGGTAAAAGAGGCTTGGTTAACTCATTGCTATGCACATGGCTCATAAAAACCTGAGTATACAAATACATGTTTAGGCCTATTATTTATACTGTCATTAGAGAATGGCTGTAAGTTGGACTTGGACCCTGTCATCTAATTCAAACAATACCTAGGGTATGATTATCCTAGAAATGGGACCCATAACTATGGAAATCTCACAAACTCTAAGGTGAACCTTAGTTATATTCTTTAGATGATAAGAGATCTTTACAATGAGTCATGGATGACTAGTTTTCTTATGGCATTTTTCACATCAATTATACTATCATTCTTCATATGGTCTTGTTAAGCACTGTTGTATTCTTTTTTATGAATGTACATATCTGAATCATCTCCATTTAATAGTTAATATTTCATTTTCTTACGAAAATTATCACAGCATTTTAGAAGTTACTGCCTAAATCATTAATTGAAATATTTGAATATTAATCAATTTTTCTTTGATGGCTTGAGGACATGCCATATTTTTGGTTTAGGGGAGACTCAAAACGGTTTTCATTTTCAGAATATTCAAGAAAAAAAGTTTATTTATCTGTGATAAAATGATAGGTGTTTTTAGGATAATGCGAAAAAGCAGAAAGAAGCTCGTTCTAATCAATGACAAATAAAGAGGAATGCAACTGAAAGATCCAGAAAAGAAAAATTTACAGCATCTTTTGTGCATTAACAGCCTCAGAAATTTCTTGCAAAATCAGCTTCAGTCAGCAGCAGATCTTGTACAGACAAAAGTCTGTATGAAGGGTTGAATGATGGGCCGAATGTCGATCCGAATGAGGTGACAAACGAGGCAAACAGACAACGATCCGAATGGAGTGCCGAATGAAACCATAACTTATAATGGCTTTATTAAATACGCCAAGGTGTCCAAATTTGAATATTATTGATAAATCTAATTGGCTAATTATGTCAGGAATCAATCAAATGTCAATTTCGCACGTGGTCTCATTCCCTTATCCATCTCGCCTCCATTAAACGAATGGATTATGCATCATTTCGATCTTCAGAATCATTACATGACCACCATATGGTCTGAATTATCCTATCATATGATCTGCCATCATATTAATCGAGTCATCATGATCTCTCACGTATAATCCATGTCTATAATTTCATTTCAAGAATTACATTCAACCTGTCCAAAGTTTGACTTTGGAAAAGGTTGAATATATCATAACCACACGTATTCACTAATTCACGCATTTCTATGTTGGCACTCGATTCAAGATATTTGAATGACAAGCGTGATCTCTCAAGCATGCACCTTTTCCATCGTTCAACCATTCAAACGGAATTCAATTTAAACTAACAACTGCGTGAATTTCGCTTCATTCTGTTCGCTTTCCATCTTTTCAGCTAAGTCGTGTCTCCTGCATATCTTGCATCCCCTATACCTATCCACATCCCTCGACCTCTGTCTAATTATGTCGATCCGTCATGAACCTAGAAGTTACCAGGATTTACTTCGCGTCCCTGAGTTCAAAGAGTGTTGTGAGGTATTCCTTCGAGCCGGATGGGGTTCATTTCCCCGCCTTCTCCAAGGCCATGACCATGAAATCTCACTGCTTTTCGCTAAGCGATTCAATGGCAAGATGGCCAAAGTTGGCCATCTCACTTTTTCTGTGATGGAAGAATCTATCGCATTAGCCACAAAGCTTCCTAGGGAGGGTGCCCGTTAGCACAAACATCTACTCCTTCCATGGAAGGCTCACAAATTTGCTTTGAAGGTCGAATATCAACATGTTGTTGGAATAAAAGGATTCCACCGGGAGTGGGCCAACTCGGAATACCTAGATCCCTTGACTGTCATCATCCATTTGATCACTTGTGAGGGTAAGTTTACTGTTTTTAAAGTCCGCCATTTTAGTATGCTAGCACATTTTGTTAACAACTAGACCCTCAATTTCCCATTTTGTTTCCTGAAAAGTTTAGAGAAAATGTCAAGTTAGGTTAGGAAGAATAATGTTAATCCCTCTGGTAGCTTGTACCATCACTATCTCATTAAAATCCTGATCATTCACCAATTGGAAGAGAGAGGGAAAACTTGGAGTCATTTTGTCTTTGAAATACTAAACCCTCATTTGATCGAGAAGCGTATTGTCAAACCCTTTGCTTCTCGAAAACACCATCGTTTCCAAACCCGTATTAGTGAGCCTACCCAAGCCTCTACGCAAGCAGAACGAGACACTAAGTGTGTATGGATTGATGAGGACCCCTCAAGCGAGGTGCACCTTGTCCATCCATCGCCTTCTCCTGAGCTTGCCCTTGGTGACCCTACTTCGGAACCCCCACTCTTTTCATCAGTACCCACTAAATCCAAGAGAAAAAATTGTGACCAGTTCGTTGACCAGTCTGTCATCCTAACTGTCATTCAGCCATCACGTTCAAACGACCAGTCAGACGACCATATCCTCGAAACACCCCTCCTCATATTAGACAATGTATATGCTGGATTGTCTGAAGCCCCTGCTGCTGGAAGTTCTCCTTCACACAATGGAGACAGAGTTCTTGAATAACATACTGTTGAGCTTGAAACCTTTTCAAAAGAGCCGAGTCCTCAAAAGGACCTGGAACATTGCATAGAACAACCCATTTTGAATCAGCAGGAAGTGGATAGGTTGACCCGAGGGATAGCACGGTTGACAGACCAGAATTAGAACTATGTGGAAACAATCTCTAAGCTTCATAAAGAAAACAAGGTACTGCGCACACAAGTAAGAAGCATTGAATGCTTGGTTAACGCCAAAACAACGTCCCATACTTCTCTCCGGATGAGGTATGACGACTTGAAGGATCAGTTCAAGAAGCGTAGTGCTAAGTTCACTTCCTCTTTCAAGTCGAAGGCAGCTGCTACCGTAGCTCAGCCTTCTTCCTGAATTCCTTTCATTTTTGCTCAGTGGGACCTGGCATATCTCCGGTTTGGGGGAATGTTGGTGTCCATTTTTTCACCATTTTTTATCATCAAATATACTCTGAGTGGCGTTATTTTCACTATTTTGATATAATAAATCACTCTTCTTGCCATTCAAACTATCAACAGAACCAGGTATGATCATATTTATATATCACGTGAATCTTGGCTCAATATCATTATTTTCATGGGTTATTAACGTTAATTTAATATTTTTTGACTCGCTTGGCAAATAGATTTCAGCTTGCAGGTTACATGTTTCAAATGGACATCCGTTCAGACTTGTGTTAATGTTGCAAACGTTTAGCCGCATCCATTCTGTCGTTCAGCCCTTCGTTCAACCCACAGAATAGTCGGTTGGCATATTCCTTCCCATTAAAGACAAAAACAGAAATATGAGTTCTGTTAGCAACGTGGTGGTTATGGTTGGTGAGTCAACACTCTAGAAGATTCACTTCCTTGCTCGCCCAGCTCGACAACACACCTCCTGCTCACGTCAAAACTCCAGAAGCTCCGTCTTTCCTTTTCGCTCAACCTTCGAGCACGCACCTCTGCTCACGTCAACGTTCCAGAATATACTTGCTCTCCCACGCTCAGCTTGCCAATGCATTATCTTCCCACGATGGAAGGAAACCGACTCGCAGTTGTTCATGTCAAAGGGAATCAGCGCTGTGGAAGTAGGCGGACGGCCTCTGCGCTGTTGTCAACCACCAAGTAGCCGTTGTATAGACATTAAGATTTCTATTTTTATAGAGGTCGACTATGTCGACCCTCTCTCCCATTGTAAACTTATAAATAGATGTCTCCTTTGGAGAAACGCAGGGAGGGAAAATAGACGATTTATAGTATAGTAGATATAGGCATTTACGCTATCAAGTAATCCATAGAAACGCTGTATAATTTTCTCAGTTAATGGAAGCTCCTAAATTTTACTATTGATATTCTGTTGTTGGTGACTAAGTTGATTTAGTTCCAATCTCTGATTGCTGGGAAGGGCCCCTCATTAACTGGAGGTTTTTATGTATAGTTTTGTATTTTCCTTTCTGCAAGTAAATAGTTCATTTTCTAGTATATGTAATTAATTATGTTTTCCTGTATATGTCATTTCCTTATTTTTCTGTAATTTGTATTTTGTTGCCAACTTAATTTACTTTTCCAGAATTGATAATGGTCGACCAAGCATAGTGTTTATAGTTTGCTTTCAGTCCTTTGCAATTAGATAGAGTTTAGTTAGTTGTTGTTTCAGGTTTAATTTATAATTAGAATTAGTCCTGTTAATTCCTTTCCTGTAGCTATAGGTTATCTTGATTCATATCTCAGTTTTGTTTGATTAGGCCATAGAAATAGTTTATTTCTTTAAACAATGATTAGAATAGGTTATCTCTTGCTATCTTAGCTTTTCAACAGTCTTCTCACTGACTTCTTTTCGTTGTACGATCATATGCATCAGCTAGCTGGTAGTTAAGATCATCCAAACTGCTTCTTCCCTTAGTTTAAATCATTTTCCTCCATCCGGACTGTCATTCGGACAGTCATCTGGATTGTCATTCAGAATTTCATCCTTTTTGCATTGTTTTATGCTTATCACGAATTCAGTTTCTTAGGCTTTTCAACTGTAATGTTTCTTGCTTTTAATTAGCATTCTTAACTGTAATTGAGATCTTGTTTTACATTACAAAGAGTTTAATTAAGTTTTGTCATTATCTTAGTTTCCATTTCATCTCCCTTAACTTTGCTTTAACTATCTTTTCCAAGTTATGTCTTTCAGGTTTGATTTGCCAATAGGTCACTGTTCTAGAATCTATCAGTTTTATTCTTAGTATAATTTATTGCATGTTCTTAAGGTTTATTTCGAATTAGAGTTAATAATTTCATTCTCCAAGTTATCTCAGTTTTGATAGTTTCTTCATTAAAGCATAGGATCAGTTTCCCATTCATACAGATAATAAAGATGTTCATAAAATAGAGTTTGGTTCAGAAATAAATATCTTTATCAAGTTTTCTACTTGCTTCCAAATCAGATTCAGTCCAAGTAAATATCTTTATTAAGTTTTCTACTTGCTTCTAGATTTCATTAGTTTTACATCATTTTACTTATGGATAAAAGATAGATCATAATGTTTAAAATTAATTTTAATTGGTCTCTTTGTAGTTTACATCTCTTTGTAGAAATTAGGTTAGATTTACTTCCATTTTGTTTTGCTGTTACATTTGAAAATCATTACGATACATTCACCCCAGTTCCTATCACATTTGACGTACAACATCAAGGAGAATGTAATTAGATACTTTAGTGTAGTCTTGAAGTGTTAACTGAATGCATAAGTAGTTGTTGAATTCACTAAGTAGTCTGTAGTTTTTGTTTTAAGTCAAGTAGTTTCCATTTTCATAAAAAGTAGTTTGCTTTTTTATTAGTATTTGTTCTTTTCCCATTATTTAATCATAGAGTAGAGTAGTATAGCTTGATACTATTCTGATCTATTGAATTAAATTAGGTTTAATTAGTTCCTTTGTTGTTTTTTCTGAAGTTTGACTCGGTTTTTCATTTTGAAAGATATTTCAATCTTTTCTTTATTAAACATTTTCTAAGGTTTGTCGAGCCGAAACTTAGGCCCCATTCTACCTCAGCATATACTGTGCCACAACTCTAAGATTAGCAACCCTGGTCGATAATTAAATATTCTGGTGATTCCTTAGGACAGTAAATACACCTCAACAAGCAGGAGACATTTGATTGTGCAAGAAATTAGATCCAAGTCTTAGGATTTGAACACTTAAGAGGTTTGTATGAGACTAACATTGATTTTTAGAATGCATATAGATCCTATAGAAATCCTGTGGAGGTGGAAAGAGAGCCATGGATGGAGTATATGTTGCAAGATAGTTTACTCTTTAAAAAAAATAAACTTTGTATTCCCAAATGTTCCATGAGAGAGAATTTGATACAGGAGAACCATAATAGAGGGATGGCAGGCCACTTTGGGAGTGATAAAACAATTGGACAGTTGAGCCATTTCTACTTTTGGCCAAGGATGAGGTCTGAGGTTGAGAAGTTTGTGAGCAAATGTAGGGTATGCTAGCATGCCAAGGGAAGAAGCCAAAACACAAGATTGTACACACCATTGCCTATTCCAATTAGGCCTTGAGATTCTGTGAGTATGGATTTCATTTTGGGTTTACCAAAAAATCAAAAGGGAAATGATTCTATTTTTGTGGTTGTGGATATATTTACTAAGATGGAACATTTCGTTCCCTGTTATAAGACAAGTGATGCCACACACATTGCTAACTTGTTTTTCAATGAAGTTGTGAAGCTACATGGTTTGCCTAGAAGCATTGTATCTGACAAAGATGTAAGATTCACAGGTCATTTCTGGAGGACCTTGTGGAAGAAGTTGGGTACCAAATTGAACTTCAGTTCAACATATCATCCACAGTCTGATGGCTAGACTGAGGTGGTAAATAGAAGTCTGGGTAACATGTTGAGAAGTTTGATTGGAGAAAATCCAAAACAATGGGACAAAGTGCTAGCTCAAGCCGAGTTTGCATATAATGACTCACCAAACCGAAGTACAAGAATGAGTCCATTCCAAATTCTGTATGGTATGCATCCCAGAGGGGTGTGTGAACTTTGTGATTTGGGTCAATTGGAAAAGAGAAGCGCAGATGGAGAAGAGTTTGCAACAAGGATTAGTGAACTACAAGAGAAAGTTAAATCAAGGTTGAAGCAGAGTAACAATAGTTACAAAACAAGAGCAGATTCTAGGCGAAGAGAGAAAAACTATGAGGTGGGAGAATTGGTCTTAGCACATCTGAGGAAGGAGAGATTTCCAAGAGGAGAGGATAACAAGATGAAAATGAAAAAGATCGGGCCTTGTAAAATACTCAGAATTTTTTTGGCAAATGCCTATGAGCTGGAAATGCCAACAGGGATTGGCATCTCACTTATTTTTAATGTTGTAGACCTGTATACTTATGTGGCCGATGATATAGGGAAAATGACAGAAGATGAGGATTCTGTGGAAGATCTTCAGTGGCTGAAGCAGATTCCTATAGCCCAACCATCAGAAGTTGAGTCTATCTTGGATACTAGAGTGGTAAAGAGTACCAGACAAAGAGACTACTTGGAATACTTGATCAAATGGAAAGGATACCCTGTAGAAGATTCTACATGGATGAATGCTAAAGAATTGGAGACAAAGGTTTTCTCAATAGCTGATTTACTGAACAAGGGTTCATAATTTTAACCTTGGGAGTCTGATGCAGGAACATCAATGCTAAGCCAACAATTTGATTGAGTGTTCACATGTTGTGGTTAGTGAGGGGACAAGTTGCCCTGAGTTAGGCAAGATAGTTTGTTTTCTAAGTATTTTTAATATTTGTAAAATATGTAACCGACTAGCGTGTTGTCAGTTTTTGAGAAAATAGGACATAGTGGCGAGTTGATATTCCCTGCGTGGAGATCAAGCCAGATAGCCAGTTTATGGATGAATGATAGTGACTCCTTTAGTGATGGGGGAGAGCTTGTTAGTTAGTTTTTTTGTTGTTGTTCAACGATTCAATTTTTTGGGAATTTCGAAGGGGTGAAAAGGGGAGAGACAGGAACGTCATGGGGGGCTCAGCGAGAGAGAGAGTCGGTGGGATATTTTCCTGAATACCAGAAGGGAACAAGACTGTAAGCGATTTTCCTGCAACAATTAATGAGATTAGCAAGTTATGTGTGTTCAATAGTGTTACTATGCATTTGAATGAAATATAAGTTGAGATTCTATCAGGTAGAGCTGTGTGCATTTGTTAACCTAATTTTTGTGTGAATGAGTCTCTATTTCGTGCTTATGTGAAATCCCATGTACAGTTAAGAACACCCAAGTCATTCGCAACCCGACTTTCATTAAGTAGCATAGGTAAAATCTTGTTGTATTTAGTCTCACATTAGATCTGGACGAAGGTCGAGCTGGATTGATCAATTCCCTGATCAATCAAAAAAATTTGTAGAGTTGCAGTCAACTCAATCAGTAGAGTTTGAACGGCTCAGATCAAGGCCAACATGGATATCGATGTTGGGGAAAGGATCCACAGAGCGAACGTGCACGGAAGTTAACAATTCCGCAAGCTGGTGCGAAGTACTCCACATTGATCATAGATAAATAGATGAGAACAAAATCTCAAGAGATCGACGGTTGGTACAGCGTTTTGCAGAAGGAAGGAGCTCGGGAGTTAACAACGAGAGTTGCGGAAGTTACATTGCAGGAGAGTTGTTGCGGAAGTCTTTTCAAGGAATTACGAAAGGCACACCTGCAATCCGCAATCCGCAAGGTGTGGAAGGAAAACGTCCACGTTGAAGAAAGGCTCATTGTGGAAGGACGTCGTAACTGCAGAAAGGAGGCATTTCCGCAAGGTTGTTGCGGAAAGCTATTTCTGACAGGCACAACATTGCGGGAGACTTATTTTGAAGGTAAGACCCGACAATGAGAAGGACCTAACTGGTTTCTAGCTAAGGTTAGTGGTTCGATTCCAGAGAATCACCTTATTTCCTGGGGGACGTGGGTTGGATTGGCTTTTGTCATTCCTGCATGCATAAAAAAGATATGAATGTGGTATAAATAAATGCAAGCAATAAGAGAAATTAGCTCACAAAATTACTATTTCATATACTCTAATCTAACAAAGTACTAAAAATAAGCTACAACAGGAGCTTAAAGATGCAATTTCATATCCAACAAATCTACTCTAAGTAGAAAAAAGAAGAAAATAAAATTCATTGAAGCAAAGATAAGAAAATATCCTAGAAATAGTTCACAAAGATATTTAATAGATTTGAGAAACAAAGTATCAAGGAAATATCAGATAATTAGCTAAAATTTATTTTTTTGCCATCATTAATCATAATAATTAACAGACCAAGAAGGAAGATGTACATATAACCCAAAAAATGTTGAAAACATGTACCTTTGGACTACTATGAGCAATGTAGGAAAAAACATGTGGGGGACGATTGTCCACCCAACCAACCCCTCAGTGAACCAAAGAGAGTCCTCTATCCCTCAACCAATAAACCAAATCCAGGCCTATACTCTTACTTCCCGTATCCTGAAGTTGCCTCATAGTTAGGTAGTAATTAATGTGCTCAAACATTACACAATATGCACCTAACTAATTAGTAATATTTCATAGGCAAGAGAGTTACTTGTGTGACTAGTATGGCTAATTCTTACATCTGTACTAATAACCAATATAGTAACCTATATTACTACATTCTCTTGATTTTTCTTACTAGATGCTTAATATGCAACCAATTCATACCATCATGCACCAATCAATTCATATTATTAGGTATCATTATTATCTTTATGTATGGTTTACTTCCTCCATTACACACCCTCACCATAAGAATCATACCATCCACCACCTCCATAACCATCCACACCAAAATCCATATGGTCCCAGTCACCATGGCATAGGCCCTCTACTTCAGTACAATCCCATAGTAGGCATCATAAATTTCTTGAGAAGTTACCGTGACTTCAACCACCCTCCCACTTCTGGTCTTGTTGGCCTCAAAGGCCTCATCTGGGATAGGCCAGGCATTTGGTTACCGATACTCTACTCCAGTATACCCCATGCATCTCTAAATGCTGGCCCAACTTCCTCCCTATCCTTCCTAAAGGAAACCAACCTTGGGTATTGGAAGTCCCTCTCCATATCCCTCCCATCGGTGAGTATAACTCTAGATATGGACTTCCAATATCCTCAGGAGTTAAAATAACTATTGGCATAAGTTTATTGGTTGAGTTGTCCCCAAACCATAAGATTTTATTTGTATATATTCTCATTCGTGGTTACGAGATCCCATGAAATCCTAGGATGGACTGGCCTGCTGGAGGATTTCCTGTAAATCCCACTTTCAACATATAGAAAATCATGAGTCATCATCATATCATAACCATACAATTATAAACATCATAGAACCTCATGCTTCTGCATGCCATCATAAAAATATATCATCATCCTAGCATAATTATCATAACAACATCTATAATATTAAAGAACCACATAAGATCCATTTGTAATCATAAGAACATCTCAACACATGATATCATCATATTATAGGATATAATCCACATGCTACTTGCCACATGTGAACATGAGAACACAACATCTTTCTCATCAAATCTGCATCAAAAGAACTACAAATAATCATATAATTGATGATATATTTTCAGAAACATTATCAATGCAACTACATGCAATTGCTATGTACCAATATCATACCATGAAATATCTTCAAACAACTGTGCATGATTATAACATGCCACTGTAGGCTTGACCTCACCACAAGTGTAATGGAACCACATGCTAAATCCCACATGTGTCCATTAAACAACATACCATCATGAATATTCTTATTATTAATCTCATCATAAAGCATATGAAGAACCAATAAGACATCAATAAAATTCATATCATGATTAATCAACCATAGTCCAATCACTAGTATGCATGAATAATCAACAATGAATATTAGATATGCTAGAGAAAGATCATCAAACACCCATGGATATGCTCTTATTGGATTTTCCAGTCTAGGTTGACTATGATCATGAAATAACTTTATGACTGCCAAAAACAACAATTTATGGGGTATGTATAGTCTACACATCAATTTGATGCTAGATATTTTATTTATTTATTTATCTTCATCCAAGTAAACTATTAAAACATTCAAATAATCTCCATCATTTAGAGCCACACAATTTAGGTATGCATTCCTATCCACATAGTGAAATTAAACGATAAACTATTATTGGCCTTACTAAGTTACTATCATGCCGTAAAGTGTTACATCAAAATTATTTTCTATTATCTATTGTGACATTCATAAGTGCATCTATCATCCATCAGTTTACCATGTCATACCACATCAATTCAATAATGTATGATTCTCCTTTATTTAAGAAAAAATTGAAAATTGAGGAATTTTAATCCAAACTTAAAAACGTTTTACTTATACGAGCATAGATCCATTTTAAACCCGTATCTATCAAGCACCGAGAGGGATCCAATTTCTTGAGGTGTATTTCTTTTTTAAAATTTAAATTCAAGAAATTTGATTTCTCTTGATTGATAGATCCGAGTTTAAGTTTTAAGTTTTTATTTTATAAACGAACATCTATTTTTTAATTACTTTTCATAATATTTTATTTTATGAACCAACATGGATTTTTTTAAATACTTTCCATAATTTTTTATTTTATGAGCCGACATGAATTTTTTTAATTATTTTGTTAGTAACAAACGTTACATCACAAACATTACAACATCTCCCCCATATTGGGCTGTAGAGTCCATTATTAGGCTGACATAATATTTACTACTTTTAGTAAATATATGGCATTGCCTACTTTTTACTTTAATATTTACTATAATATCGGGAAGCAGGGCAAGGGTTGTAGAGTCCATTATTAGGCCGACATATTATTTACTACTTTTTACTTTAATGTTACAAACGTTACTAATGTTACATCACGTTACAAGATCTCTCCCATAATATTCACTATCACTATTATTTTTGGCCGACATAATATTACTACTTTTTACTTTAATGTTACAAACGTTACTAATGTTACATCACTTAAAAGATCTCTCCCATAATATTCACTATCACTATTATTTTTTTAGTAACGTTACATCACGTTACAAGATCTCTCCCATACTGGACTGTAGAGTACCTCTAGGTGCAATAATTTTGAAACCATTTCACATGACCTAATACAAAAATCCTACATATTAAAACTAGCATAATATTTAGCATAATTTAATATTAGTTCCTTTATCATAAAAAACCACTCCTCAAGTTTATATATATATATATATATATATATATATATATATATATATCCTTGTAATTAACTCATGTAAACTCATACACTAATAAATGCTATTATGAAGGGCATATGTTAATGCGATATGGCTGTGAAATTGGAAACATAAATTATATGGGCTTCAGTAAATTAATATATATATATATATATGAAAATATCAAAGTAAATTAACCATTAACATTTTGAAAAGTTAATTTTGGAAATACAATTCTGGTTACTAATTTCACAAAATAACTCAAATACACACAAAATTACACTATATAATAATTAATGTATTTTAATAAATATTGACTTGACTTTTCATTCTTATTTTGTTGTTTTTATCTTCATTATTTGTAAATAACTCATTACGATATCTATAACTTTTCATTATACTTTTCAATATTTATGTTAAAAATGTATCACTATATTATTTTATTCAATAATAATAATATATACCTTATCTGTCCATTGTTTGTAGCCTGGGTGGTTGGGAGGAATGTTTGTTACCCTCCCCACCTAGGTACAATTCTTGTAAGTGACATATTGCTCTTGTTGAGCCCATATTGTAATGATTGTAATTTGTGCCACCTTGATTCTCTAGAATAGCAGGTGGTGACCATTTCCCCAGATAGACTAGCCCTCTAACAAACGGTGAACCACCTTTTTTCAAATAAAAAAAAATATACCTTATTTAAATATATAAATATTTTGTTTTTATCTTTTTATTAAATTATACTTTTACATAAATTTTATATTTCTATTAATTTTGATAATATATTCTTATAAAAAAATTATGTTTTACTTTATAAAATTTAGAGAAGTTTCCACTTCTCATTTCACAAGTTAAAATTAATTAACACATTATTCTATACCTGTTTATATAGAACAAGGTAATAAGTAATTAAATATATTGAGAGCTCTTTATTGACTCTATGTCCTAATTAAAGTAAGCATGTGATAATAACCCTACCAATGAAGAGATAGATTGTTGTGTGTGGAACCTTCTTAAAGTTTGAAGTGTAGTTTCTTCCTCGAATCCTTCTCATGAAGTTCTTGTTCATTTAGTAGTTCATATTTCTTGGTCTTATGGTGATTTATACCTGGTTCATTATCCACATACATTTTTATTAACCATAATATTTGATACATTTTTATTAACCATAATATTTGAAAGAGGATTATTAGCTTTAGGAATACTCCAAATCAAAAGTTTTGTTTGGTCTGGGTAATTTTGTTATTGGTCTTGGTCAATAAATTCATTTGATTTTATTAGGATGACTTCATCATAATCGTTTTATGATTTCTAACATTTTTTATTCTATATAAATCCACATCTCTTTGAAATATTGTTTCCCAAAATATGAGACATTTTTCCTCTACGTTGAAGCCATGTTCTTTATAAAACATTATTAATATGTCTTTAGAATAACATTGATAAGAAAAACATGCACTAATAACATAATAATACTTCACAACAAAAATAACTAACAAGGTAGTGCTCAAAGAACCCTAAAATACTAATCATAAAATAAACAAATTAAAAAACTTACTAAGTAAAGAAGAAAACACCCCAACATAATCCACAACAATAGCATTTTTAAGAAATATGAATCATGATTCTTTTAAAATTTTATCCAAAATAATATTAATTAAACTTTTACTTTTATTTATATATTTTTCAATATATTCATAACTATACCCACTTATAATATAATTTCAAAAATACTTATTAAAATTTATGACTTATTCCAAATTCCTCTTAAATCCTCCCCCACATGCATATCATAAAATCAAACCGTACAAACTCAACAAAAATATAAAATCAAAATTAAAAACAAATATTCTAAACCAAAAAAACCACTCATCTGATCTCTTCATTATAAGCTCGTTCTTCAACACATCCTTTTATTCATATTACATGGACCTACTTAATTATAAAACAACTATATCCATTAACATTACATGGACCTACTTAATTATAAAACAACTATATCGATTAACCTATATTTTAATTAAATGCTTATATATATATAACAAAACGATTTGAGAAGAAACCAAACATTTAACCATTCCATAAATAATTTGGAAAATATTGTAACTTTTTTTTTGTATGTTAGTATCCACGGGGATTTGAACTTGTGACCTTCCATTTAAAACTTATCATCTCTTTTACTCATAACCAATTACTCTTCCTCCTATAGAAGGGAAAGTATGTAACCTTAAGCACTAGTTTAAGTTTAATTTATTCTATTGCAAACCTAAAAATGAATCCAAAACAAATTCATGGTTTACATTAACTTTGAGATGTAGCTCCCTTCACTTGATAAAACTATTCTTTAATAGGTCCTTGGGGTGTTTTCAGGAAGTAGTGACTATAATTAGACATACAATTACACAATCTTTGAATGGTATTTTACAATTACAACAACATTTCAATCAAATTTCATCACCTTAGATAGAGAAAAGAGAGAGAAAAAGATGTTTTACACTAATCACTTTCCATCAACCATGAAAATATAGGTACTCCCCATTTCAATCTTCAATACCACTGAAATCCTTTTATAAAACTTTCTTTTTACTACCGAATTTCATTTTCATAAATACTATAACTATGGTTTTTAGAGTTTTTTTTGGAAAAATAATGGTAATATATATATATATATATATATATATATATATATTGAATTGGTTTGAAGTCAGTTGTGAACATCACTATATCTCACTCGACGCATAGGTATGAGCCAACGTTAATTTAATCCTTCAACGCATAGGTGTTGGACAATGTTAACTTAATCCTTCAATGCACAGGTGAGGGTTATCGTTACCATATCCCCTCAAGACACATGTTTACTAAATTACATTACATTAATGTATAAGTTACAGAACGACGTATCTTAGCCTCTCAATGCACATTTCACTAGACTAGCATTGATCCATCTCTCTCGTTCTACCACTTAATCAAACAATGATGAAGGCTGAGAATTTGAGATGTTAAATTGACCACTCCATATTGTTGTCATCCATGTCGAAGTATCCCACTTGATTAGTACTTTTCTTTTAGTAGACAGGTGCATAAAACCTCTATTCTAGAGTGCCCCATTTTTTTTATTATTTTTAATACTTTTTTACAATTCCCAACTTGTCTACCTCAATTACCATCCCATAGATAATAATGGGTATAATAATTCAAACCTATTGTCACCTTAAAAATTTTAAAGTTTCCCTCTAATGATCCAATTCATTAAAGTGGAGTCATTAATTTATTATCTATGCTAGACATGCTTTATTATCCAAAGTTACAGTTCATAGGGCAAAAACATTGGTGGAAATGGTTGGCTATTTTTTGAATTTAATGTTTGTTGGTTGGATATTTATTATATAGGTGGGAAACCAGGCAGATAGAAGTGGGAGATCAACAATCGTGCAAGAGAAGAATTGACAAAAATGATTGGACAATAGAACCCTACATGCTCACCTTATCAAGCATAAGATGTCATAGATAGATGGGTTTGGATGGACTTTGTAGCTATGAAATGATATTGGGCATGGTTGTTTCCATTGCCCATAGATATGCATATACACAACATGTTTATTTTGAATAATAAAGTACATAGCTATTATGCATGTTTCCTAAATTTATCTCTATTGTGGTTGGCTCTTGGCTCTCTTCATAGTATTTCCACTATTATTTTTCTTATTCTTTAACAGTGTTAATGTATGTCATTCATAATATTATTGTTGTTGTGGGAAAACACTCAACTAATATCTAGGGTTTGATCTATTAACAGATCAAGGGAAGATCCTACTCTAAATTACTACTTAGTCAACCACAAATGAACTCAAAGATATAGAAAGATGCACTCACTCAGATCCTAACAGTTCAATATTTCAAAAGTGGATGGTTCCAAGGCTCATATTTTAATCAATCCTGAAACTCTTATGTACCTACACACAAGACAACCAAAGACCCTTCTCAAATTCCTTTAACCATTGGAAAGTAAAAAGCAACAATTGAATTCTTCATTAAACAAAGTAAATTGATTTGTATAGATCAATATCAAGTCAATACACAAAAAATTATATGCACATAAACCATATCAAGAACATATATGGGGGAGGGAAACAAGAGTGATCTCATATATTAATCAAGACTTGACAACTACAAAAGCAAGACATAGTTGAATCTTCAACGAACTTCCTTCGTCACCAATATGTATTCTCCTTGCTCCGGCCACTAATAGATCTTCTTCCATGATATTCCTCGATCTAGGAGTAAAAGGGATCATATAGGATAATCCCCCATTCACCCTAGGGAGAAATGATAACTCAACATATATAGAAAACTAAGGGGAAAGATGCTATAAAAACCCCGAGGAAAATCTAATTCAATTCCTTCGGCATGTAATTTCTTCATTAGCATGACATGGTCCCTTTACTTCATTTTGAGACTTTTTTTTATACTTTGAGATAGGTGGTTTAGGGATTTGATTATGGTATAATTGAGTCTATGTAGACTAGAATGACTTTCAACCACCCTAACCACATGTGGAATCATATGTGTTTTTATCTTTTCAAATTTAAAGAGATATACATGTGTTTCTCAAGGAAAATATGCATATACACTAGTTGATAACTGGTAACCCACATATATAAGCCAAAAATGAGTTTTTTGAAGGTTTTTTCTCACACTTTAATGTGTAAGGGGAATGTAGGGTGATTTTAGCATCAATGAGTAATAAAATTCTATAAGATATGCCCCCTAATGTATAAGTTCAGAGGAGAATTAGATGGAGGAAATGAATTATAAATAAACTAGGATCTTGATTAGCGGGCCCAAGTAGGATTCACCAAGACTGGATCAGAAGGTATTTCTACAACTGAAAATTGAGGGTCACAATGCTCTCTTCCCGAGGTTTGCATACCCATGCTCAGGTGAAAATGAACATGGCCTCCAAATGAAATAGACTGCGGATCCATGCAATATGAATGGAAATGCTGAATCATGGCCACAAAAAAGACACACAATGGATCCATGTCAAAAATAGATCATAGACACAAATATATACGTAGTGGATCTATGCCTCAATATATATATATATATATATATATATATATATATATATATATATATATATATATAAGAACAAATGGAGCTAAGTGTAAAATGGTTCTCTGTGTGGTACCAATGTTATATGAGACATGGTATGGTCTTGCACAACTCAGGAAATAGAAAATATGAGGATTCTACTGGTGCACTAGGTATTCTATCCAACCACCAATATGTATGTGTTCTTACCTTGTGAATAATTGAGTTGAGGTAGAACATGGAACACCATTTAATTACCGATTATTAATATAAACTGTTAACGAATGTGAGACAACCCATCAATGATGATAATGGGAGATAAGGCACATAGTAAATCCTGACAAGTGTGAATAAATGAGTTAGCATCGAATACCTATAGAATCTATCAATCAGGGGACACTGATGAATTTCCACTATTAATAGCGAGGGAAATTTCCACTAATGATTACAAGTCTCAAGGTATTAAAATATATATATCTCATTCCCAGATAAAAATGACTTGGTGTTGATGGGAAGCGACTCATTGGAAGGGAGGCGTTGAGGTATCCCCCATCAACTAAAATGAGTATATATTAGTGAATAACTTTTTTTTTGAGAGGTATCAAACAATTTTTTTGTAGGAACATACCACCAAATACATCTATTGCATGTACCAAATGTGAACAATACACGGATGAGAGTCTTTCAGCAATAAGCAATGATCAAAGTTATTGAAAAAGGTGGGGCCTTCCACCAATGATGCAAATGAACCCAAATATACAACACAAATCCCAAAATGTGAGTCGAGGTCTTGTCCTTGAACATAATTGGAAACCACTCAATTATTAACCAATGATGTGTTGTCATCAATTGAGTGCAAGGTTACCTGTTAATGATAGAAACATGTCCAGTGTGCTATTGACTCTACGTCATCTCCTCAAAGCAATGTGTTGTAGTCGATGAGAATAGACCCACCAGTTAGAATTCAATTGGGACCTCTACACTAGCATGAGTCGAAACACTCAATAATATGATACTGAGAACAATTTGATAATAGGGAAGGTCGACATGCAAGATCAGGGAATATGAGGAATGGCCAACTCAGGCTAAAACTTCCTTGGAACAAAAAATGACACATTATGTGACTTGAGTAGCAATGATGACCCATGGATAGTACAATGATATAAAGTTAACAATGCATTAGGCAATGAAGACTACTCCATAATGGTTGGAGAAGCAACCAATTAGAGGAGTTATAGCATTCAAATCATGTTTATGTTTCTATGGCCAATACTACCACCCAATTGTGAAGATAGACATGACACAATTCAAAGGATTTGTTCAAAGGCGACATGACTATGCTCCTCAAGACATTCATATGAGATCATAATTATTCCATTCCTCTCTATTTTATAAATATTTAATTTTTTTGTGTCTTTTTCATATTATAAATATCGAAAAAGAATTAAAGAATGCTATATTACAGTGGAGAATATGAGTGCCACATGGAGGGAAACTTAGTTCCAAGCATTTGGAACATACCTATGTAAATTCTCCTTTGGTGATGGTTTCAAGGAGCGACTACAATAGATACATAGGCAACAATAGATACATAGGCATGCAACTAATGAGAATGTGTAAGTGGTGAGCGATGAATGACAAACAACAATTTGCATTGGACTCAATTAGCGCGAGTGGAGGTATGCGATGAAACAACACATTTGAAACAAATTTGTGGGAGTCCCTATAAGGAATGGATAGAAAGAAGATGAAGAAGATGGCATGTGGCTTCACCACATAGTCACGGTGGGGCTAAAAGAGACTCCCGAATCAAATAGATATTTTCAGCATGGGCACTAGATGAATAAATGGGGATCTATATAGGATACCCATGTTTTAGGTAGGATCTAAGTCATGAATTACGATGTTTAATTATGGAGGGTTAATGTTGCAATTCAATGAATGTGGATCTCAAGGGTTATGATTCAAAAATCTGATCATGCATATGTGATGATGGAGTGGACCTATGCATGTTATAAACAACGTTACCTTGATTACCACATAATTATATTTTCCTAGAGATATTTTCGCATAACGACACCCTATACATAGTCACCAAGTGATTCTAAAGTAGCACCATTAGTTCAATTTCCCACAAAAAAATAAACTCTAAAGTTTTTTACGCACCTTTGGAAAATAATTTGTGTTAGAAAGTTTAAAATAGGTGACAAAAGTTCTTTTTAAAACAAAAACTCATTTTAACTCCACAAAATTACCAAAACCTATGAAACTCACCTTGAAGTTTCCAACTTGGATTGAGGAAGAATTTTTGGTCAGAATCCACAACTATCACCACCAGGTATTCAATTAGTCCCTATGTGTTCATTTTCATTTATTAAATTAAGATTTTGATGCTTTTATGGGTGTATACATGCCTAATATGAATGATAGCTGTGTACACTTTTCCCTATACGCTTCTTCTCGCAAGGAAAGGCAGGTACACATCAAGGCTTAGTGAAAAATTCAAAATTGAGCATTGAAACTCAAACTTTTCTCTATGGAGTGTTTCTCATGGCTGTACAATGGAGGGATAGGGATCATGAAATGGTGGATCTTCAAGTTGTGTATGATCAATCCACATTGGTGTATCTTCAAGTTGTGGATGATCAAGCCACATTAGGGGTCCTTCACCAATGTGTTTTACTAAAATTATTTTGGTGGGAGGGCATGATGGCTCAACCATAGTTACTCAACATGTTCATACAATACTGGGATGTTGACAAAGAAGCATTTGATATTGATGGAGAAATTATCACTATTGAGATAGAGGACATCTATTTTCTCACCAATTTATCTTGCTATGGTGTGGTTGTCAACCTCAAAGTAGGGCCTCGAGGAGGATATCCTTCTCATCATTGTTATCTGACTCTTTGTTCTCAGAATCATTTGACTCTTCATTCTCTGGATCATACACAGACTTTGGATTTGAGTGATCAAGATTTCTATTCCATGCAGCTGTAGTTGTTGTTCCTTTCCCTGTATCTTCTTATTACCATACCCTATCTTCCCAGCTGCTACACTTTTCATTACTTTTGCTATCTTCCCTTATTTCTCTATCTTTGCATTATTCCTATTCCAATTATTCTTTCAGATTCCATAGGTATTTATATTCAAATCTTAATGGGTATGGATATAGGTATCATGATGGTAATTTATGCCTGTAGGGGGGAAATCAGTCACCTTCACCGACGTGTCTCCTGTTCTGCTCGTTGTCTTATAGTAGGGAGGTTTTCCTTCCCAACTAAGCCAAGAGAGAGTAGTATTTGGTTTTGGTTTTCTCTTGTTTTATTACCTGTTGGTAAGAAATTCAGGGGGTTAGCCGATCACCTCAGATTAAATGAACGCTACTCGCAGATTGAGATCTTGACATGGAATATCATATTGATCTTTTTCCAAGATTTCTCCTTGACCTCCTTCTATTCGCTTACATGGTATAATATTATGTCTACACATTTTGTAGTGTCGATGCAAAAAATGCTTCCTCTCGAATACATGTTGAGAGGATTGTCGATCATGGTCTCAAGATCATATTTATCACCATAGCAAAGGTGGATAGTTTGTCTTCACCTCTCCTTGCTTCCCACACATATATGTATTATGTAGTTGAGTGTGTCTTCCCCATAATATATGATCGGTGCTTGAATATATTTGGCAATATCAACTCTTAGTTGACTTAGTGTAAGACATGTGGCCTCAAATTGTTTGGGTATGGGAATCTCATAGTCTCATTCTTTATGGAGAGAGTTCCGGCTATGCACCCTCATACTATCATGCCCCCATATGATCCTCGTAATCCATGCATGAGTGTATGGGAGACTTGGTGAGGAGGATTGGAGGAGAATGAGTCCTCCATGCCTTCAACAATGAGTTCTTTGATTGATGGTGTGCTTAGATAATTTCTATTGATGACTTCTCGTGTGAGTTGGATTTTTGCTAGGATCTAGAGCTACCACTCCCTGCACCCTCATACTATCATGCCCCCATATGATCCTCGCAATCCATGCATGAGTGTATGGGAGACCTGGAGAGGAGGATTGGAGGAGAATGAGTCCTCCATGCCTTCAACAATGAGTTCTTTGATTGATGGTGTGCTTAGATCATTTCTATTGATGACTTCCCGTGTGAGTTGGATTTTCGCTAGGATCTAGAGCTGCCACTCCCTTCAAATGTGCACCGGGGATATAGGTAAAATGCTTTATTTGCAATGTTATTTAATTTTTTACTTTATGAAAAGGCATATGATTTTTATGTATTTTCATATGTATTATTTTTTTTTAGAATATTTCTAACAAAATATTTTTCATGATCCAGATCATGGTTCAGTTCGGCCTACAGGTCCACGTTACAGGAGGAAACATCATGAGGGGGAAGAGGCACTAGAATATATTGAGGCTTCCAGAGTGCTTCAGAACCTCCTAGGTAACCTGGATGGTTTGACCAACTAGATATCTATGGCCCACATGGAGGACTTGCTAAAGCAAATGTAGAGGAAAGTTGTGGGGTTTCCAGGTGTTTGGTTTTTATTATTTTCCAAGTTGCTTGACTAATGATCACATACCATAGTGTGCATGCAGAGCTGAAGATCTAGTCTTGGCCTTTATTTTGTATAGAGGCCTCATATCCCTATTTTTTTATATGGCGATCTAACACATAATTGGCTAATGCATTATATAATAAATTAAATATCCTTGGAATATGTATGTATAAAATGAGTTCAAAATGTCTTTTAAGAAGTTTCAACCATATAAATATTCATAAAAGACTAGGGTCATGGACATGGTATAATCCATTAAGTTTCGACACATCCAGTTGGGAGTCCAAGTGGACTATGAAACTCTCTGTTCCAGGTGACATGGCATCCAACAAGAGTTCAATAACTGATCTATATTCAACAATATTGTTGGTTTCCGATCCAAAGAATACTCCCCTTGAACTTACTTGTTGACCTGTAGGCTAGTAAATCACCCAAGAAATGGATGCAAGGTTCCAAGTTTGGCAAATAGCACCTTCCATATAAGAAACAAATATAGGTACTTCTGATGTTATCTACCAATTAAGCACAAAGCACAATGAGAAATGACTAAAGGAAAAGCAATCTACTTATATTACAACTAGTTCAAGGAATTTCCCAGGCATTTACACCTAGGCATAATACTTCTTCAAGTAGAGCCCATTTCTAGGACCATTCAACACATTACCTTCAAAATATTCTAACTCATAAGTTCCTTTATTCAAGACTCGTCTCACGTTGTAAGGGTTGAGTCACATTGATTTAAATTTACCTGAACCTAGTTCGTCATGGTCTTGGTTGTAAAAAAATACCATGTCCCTTTTAGATAAGACACGGGGACAGACCGATTTATCATATTAAGACTTGATGTGCTTTTTATGCACCTTGTTTGCAGTAGTTGCATCCCTTATATTTTCATCTAGTTGCTCCAGGTAAACTAAGTGTTCTTCTAAGTAGCTAGTGTCAGGAAAGGGCTCGATAGCTAGCTTTAATGAAGGAATTTCACATTCAATCGATAACGTAGCTTCAAATCCATGTACAAACTGGAACGGGGTGAACCCTGTGGTAGTCTTGACTAAATTCCAATATGCCCAAAGCACTGGATATATAATGATATGCCAATTGTTCTTTCTCCTACTAACTATCTGTTGCAACATGGTTTTCAAGGACTTATTGATAACCACTACTTGTCCATTCGCTTGAGGATAATATGGAGATAATAAATTATGTTGGAATCCAAGCTTAGTGGCTAGTTCTATCATCATTTTATTTTGAAAATGTCTTCCATTATCAGTGACTATCTCTTTGGGAATATTGACTCTCGCTATGATCTGATTGAAAACGAAATGTGCAGCTGTCTCACCATCTCATGTACAGGTAGGCATGGATTTGAACCACTTAGTAAAGTAGTCCATGGTCACAATGATATACTTAAGAAATTTTGCTAATTCTAGGTTACCTGTTGTAAATTCTATCCCCCATTTGGTGAAGGGTCTAACAATGATGACAATATATAGTGGAGTAGGATGTGCATGCATTTTCCTAGTGAACATTTGACACAGGTGGCACTTCCTCATTACTTCAACATAATATTTAAAGATAGAAGGCTAGAAATACCCAACGTGCAATATTTTTTGGGATGTTTATAACCCAGATAAGTGACCAGCACATGATCCTCCATGGAAATCCTTTAATACCTTCTCAGCTTCCCTGTGAGCCAAACATATTCTAAGGATTAAATCCACACCCTGACAGTATATAGTGTCACCTATGATAAGATAATATTTTGCATAATGACGAATACAACATTGGTCCTCATGGGAGAATTGAGATGAGACCCTTTGAGTTTGGAGGTACACCATTATATTTCCATACTAGGGGCCATTTGAGTAGATGAGGGAGACATGTTCGTTAGGTAACGATTCATTATTAATTGGTTTCTCGCCTTCTCTTGGGAGCTATGATTTAAGCTCAGAAAATGCCAAGGACTTTTTTGAATTTCCTTACACAAATTCTAAGTGGAATTCTTGTAGAATTACAATCCACTTATTGTATTTTCCTCCGATTATGGGTCGGGACAATATATGCTGAAATGGATTTCCATTTGCGATCACTATGGTTATTCTCAAAATGATTATTTTTCAGAGTCTCTGGACAACATGAATAGCTGCCACCACCATCTTCTTGACATGTAAATACCTAAGCTCATGTCCATCCAAGTTCTTGTTCAAATAATAAACCACATGCTCTTGATGTAGTTCATCTTCTTGAACCAAAACCATTCCAATTGTTGATTTAGACACTATTAGATATTGAATAAAATCTTTATTATAGTTGGACTTAGTAGAGGGGTAGACATTAATGCCTTTTCGATGCATTAAAGGAAATTTCGACTTACTCAATGTAATGTTTTCACCCAAAATAAGGAAAGAAAATTAAATACACAATGCCTTCTTAAAAGTTAATGGACCCAACTTTTCACGGTGTATAGTATTATTATACACTGGTTATAATTTTAATTACTACTATATATATTACTTATAATATTAGTTATTATTATATATTAATTATTAGTTATGATATTAGTTAAAAGTTATTGGACCCAACTTTTTACTGTGTATTTTATTATAATATAGGAGTATTATATATTAATTACTATCATGATTATATATTATATATTGGTCACGTATTACCCAAAATATTGTTGCATATATTAGTTATGATATTAGTTACTATTATATTAATTATATATTAGTTATTAGTTATTATATTAGTTAAAAATGATTGAACCCAACTTTTCATGCGTATAATAGTATTATATATTAGTTATAATATTAATTACTATTACTATTATATATTATTAATGGAACAAGGTAGTATGTTAAAGGGTGACCATGCCAAGTTGTTGGGCCCTATTTATTTATGATTTTTATCACATAAATTCAGGCCTAAGGGGGGGTTTTGGATTATTTTAAAACCCATCCATGTCCATTTAATACTTAGGATAACATTATTAGTAATTTTTTTTTAATTCCTAGGTGTTTGACTAGGTAGTTGGCCAAAATCAATGAATTGTGTGGACCAAAGGCTATCCTGAGTCACCTAGGCGCATTTCTGAGGATTCTGGATAAGATTTCCTAAGATATTATGAGATTCTGGTAGATTTTATCCAATCCCAGAATATAAGGGTGTTTTCCTGCTATTACTGATTTTTACTGCTTTTGGTGAAAAGGTGAAAGCTAGTTGACTTGCCTTAGCTGTTTTTTGACCAACTCATCCTCCATGATGTCTCCTCTTCCTAAATTATGTACTTAGGATCATTTTCCATCCTTCATCACCATCCAACCACTCTCTTACCAATTCATGAGCTTTTGAGGTGATTTGGAAAGCACTTTTACACCTAGGGGGGTTTTCATAGATTTAGTAAGCCTGATTTTGTGAGGATTTCGAATGGCATCTTTGGCTTTCAAATCTATGATGTAATTATACATTTGGACAACCATTACATTGCCCAAGTTTGGCTGATGTATACTTATTCAATAGATTTATACTGTTTGCATCATATTCATCGCTAATTTATGTGTTCTATGACTAGTTTTTGCAAGGCAAATTGTGAGAGTTTGTAATTGCTTGAGTAGATCTTGGTGTGAAAAATATTTTCACAGAATTATGAGCCTGTGAATAAAATTGTGGAGAGTTTCCATTGAAATTGTGTCCATTTTTTCCTCTAGTAATTCTAGTGAAATGGAAAATGGTGTATGGAGCTAACTTGGTGGAATTCTGAGCACCGTCAACAGTGATGTATCTCACTGTTGTGCTGTCGGAAGGAAGCTAGGGAGGCAAAACACATTGTTTGGAATGAAATTTGATATAAGCCAACTTCATGTTTTATAAGTGTAAAGTTATGAAATTATGGGACTAGTGAGCGGTCTGACTGGTGAATGGATGAGTGGTCTGTCATTCTCCTTGTGGGTTTGTGGTCCCATCTCAGGGGTGGCATCCATGTTGAGATATCAATGAACATGATTTCCTATGTCTAGGTGGAGAGTGGAAGCCCCGCAGTCAATTTTTTAATATTTAACTACCCAGATAAGCATTATGTTTTGAAATGTTATTCTTAATTTAAATATTAAATATTGTGTGGAATAAATGTCCTTATGCTGGAATTAAAATGTTGTAGCTGAAATTCCAAGTATGGTAAATTCTTTTCCTATTATGAAAACTTAGATTGAACGAATTACGTTTTAGTTTGGTTACATGTACTACGTGCTTGTATAATTTTTTGGGTTAGAATAAAATTGAGAAATAGGTTTCCGGTTATGAAATTGATGGTAGAAGTTGCATATATAGTTGGAAATGCATTTCTAGGTTTAGTGTACAAAGTGTTTGTTATAATATCTCAAAGAGAAATTAACATTTTGTACATGATATGCTCATAGTGTTTTTTAGGAAAATATATTTATGTAGCCTTAAATTCTTTGGATGACTTAATAACAAATTCAAAAGGTGGACTGATTTATGGGAGTGCAGATTCACTGTTAATAAGAATTATTTCTATATTAAATTGTCTTGTAAAGGATTCCAAACATGGCGGTAAATGCAAAATTATAGTGAAAAGAACTAATTTCTATGTTGTAGAATCCTGAAAATTACATTGTCTAATAGTTTGGTAAATAATCATATGTTTAACTGTAATATGTTTGATTCTTACCTCATGATTGCACACAAGAACTAGCTCAAACATTGCTTGGATAAGCAATCACTTGATTGGAAAATTGCTTGATGAATGAGTTAATGAACTATGTATGAAACGCTTGTTAACAAGCTGTTTGATGGAATATCTAACTCAAAGTGCATATACAACCATACTAGATATTAAATGTTTGTCCAAATGCATGAATGACGATCAATGGTAAAAAAATCTAATTGTAATGAGAAACAAATGTGTATTGATATTATGATTGAGTCAAGATCCCATAGTTGGAATGGGTTTACATATTGTATATGCATTATAAAATTGTATGTAAAGACAAAAACCATTTCCTGTAGTTCTATTATTGTAAGTTAAATAAACAAGAGTTTCTTGTAGGTGGAAATCCAACTTTTCCCCCATCCACATAGATGTTTTGACCAATCTAGGAGATGGTTAAGCAACCAAGATCAATGCTGGATAAAACCCATATGATCTATTTTTCATAATCTTTGCACAAGTATGAGTTTCTACTCAATTTAGAAATTTTCTGGAAAAACTTGTAAATTCAACCAGATTTAATTCCGTACAAAACCCATATGAACAATTTTCGGATTCTTTGTGCAAGTATGAGTTTCTAGTCGATCTACAAGTTTTTTGGAAAAACTTGTAATTTCCTGTAGGTGACATGTTTTGCAACAGAAAAACTTGTAATTGTTGTAACATAAAACCTGTATTTTCTGTTAGTGACCAGTTGGGGCTAGAAAGACCTATACAATCAAGTTATTATTAGTAGCAAAGTAAGATAGCGACCATATTATCATTAAGAATCATAATTATGAACTTGGGTTTTGGTTTTATTGGTCAACATACGAATCTTTTTACAATTAAAGCCAAATTGTTTATAGTTTGCATAAAAGTTATGGTTTATTTGTAAAACAAATTAATTTGTAGAAAACTCATGATTGAAACATGATATTTATTGATTTTAAATAACAGTTCCTTGCAGAGTCGGAGGTTGAATCTAGAGACACTTTGACTATACTTTTGAATATGTTTAAAATAAAGAGGACCATGCTTCCATTATCATGTTTATGCCTACATTGGCATGTATACCTAATTTGCATATGTTTTTTATTATTCCCACATGTAAAAAAACAAAATTGTAGGTGTAGTTTTGAGTTTAGTAATGTAAGGGTACACTACACCTCGGGCCATTCATGCACAATTTGAGAATTTGGTTCGGGAGTACGGAATCCAAATCAACAACATAGTTGAGTTTCTTCAACTCCCATAGATGTTTTTAGCCATTGTGGATGTGGTCACACGACACATAGTCACCCGAGAGATTTATATTCAGAATTGACCCCCTTGTGCAAAATTGACATTGACCCTTTAAGAAAAACCCTAGTTTATCCTCTCGCCATATAGAGGCTACTTCTAGCCATGGGGATCGCAAGATGAGGGCATCCCCAACTATAATTTGATGCCCAAAATCCAACGAAGCTGAAGGTTTGGTGATTTGCCTCATGGTTTTTGTTTTGTGGGGACTTCCAAATCGCTTGCCAAGGCCATTTAGGGGCATATGGGTAATTGTTCATAGGGACTAAAATCATAATTGAGCATCATAATAGAATTTCCTGAGTTTGAACATGTGTATGTAGGCCTAGAAAAGGTGGTCCTTCCATATTGGGACTCTCATGATTGAGTTTATCCAATTTGAACCCTCGATGCAAAATTGCATTGTGACCCATTGAGAAAAACCCTAGTTTCTCTACTTCCAGCCATGCAGCTTGCAAGATGAGCGAATCCTTAGTTGTAATTCAATGTTCAGAATCCAATGGAGCTGACATTTTGGTGATCTACCTCATGGTTTGTGTTTTGTGGGGTCCTCCAACTCGCTTGCCAAGGCCATTTAGGGACATATGAGAAATTGCTCATAGGACCTACAATTGTAACCAAGAAACATAATAGAGTTTCATGAGTTTGAACATGTGTGTTTGAGCCTAGCAAAGGTGGTCATTCCATATTGGTTCTCTCTCCATTGAGTTTATCCAATTTGAACCCTCGATGAAAAAATTGCATTGTGACTCATTGAGTAAAACCATAGTTTCTCCTCTCGTCGTACAAAGGCTACTTTTGGCCACGGGGGACACAAGACAAGGGAATCCTAGCTATAATTTGATACCCAAAATCCAACATAGCTAGCGGTTTGGTGATCTGACTCATGGTTTTTTTTTGTGGGGTCTTCCAACTTGCTTTGCATGGCTATTTAGGGGCATATGAGAAATTTCTCATAGGGCCTAAAATCGTAACCGAGCAGCATGATAGAGTTATGTAAGTTTGAACATGTGTGTCTAGGCCTAGCAAAGGTGGATATGCCATACTGGGGATCTCACGATCATGTTTATCCAATTTGAAACCTCAATGTCAAAATTGCATTGTGACCCATTGAGCAAAACCGTAGTTTCTCCTCTCACCATACAGAGGATACATACAACCATGGGGATCACAAGATGAGGGAATCCCTAGTTGTAATTCAATGCTCAAAATCCAATGGAGCTAATGGTTTGGTGATATTATTCATGGTTTGTGTTTTGTGGGTTATTCCAACTCGCTTGCCAAGGCCATTTAGGGACATATGAGAACTTGCTCATAGGGCCTAAAATCATAACCAATTAGCATAGTAGAGTTTTGTGAGTTTAAACATGTGTGTCTAGGCCTAGAAAAGGTGGTCGTGCCATACTGGGTCTCTCACCATCGAGTTTATCCAATTTGAACCCTTGATGCAAAAATAAAATTATGACCCATTGAGCAAAACCCTAGATTCTCCTCTTGCATAATAGAAGATGTTTCCAGACATGAGACACAGAAGGAAGTGGCATTCATAGCTATAATTTGGTGCCTGGACATTGTTGATTATGTTGATGATGATGAAGATGGTGATGACAATGAAACTGGTGATGATGATAATGATAATGGTGATGGTGATGGTGATGGTGATGACGGTGACAATGATGATGATGACAATGAAACTTATGATTATGATAATGATAATGATGATGGTGATGGTGATGATGATGGAAATGACGATGATGACAATGATGAAGAGGATGAGGTTGGTGATAATGGAAATGATGATGATGATGAAAATAATGAAAAGGATGAGGTTGGTCATAATGGAAATGATGATGATCATGACCATGATGACGATGAATATGAGGAGGATGAGGAGGATTAAGAGCGTGATTAGGACGATAATGATGATGGCAATGAAGAAAACGATGATGATGACAATGAAGATAATGATGATGATGATGATGATGACAATGAAGATGATGATAAAGATGATGACAATCATGATGGTGTTAATGAATATGTAAATTATTTTACATAAATATTCCACAAAATTGTGCCCAACATAACCATTTAGAATGAATATAACCCATTTGATTAAAAAACCCTTCAAGGGGAAGATCAACCATACCCCATGTACAAAACTAACATGGTTTTTATTCTCATCTTTGTTATTTTTATGGTTTTCAAATCACCTAATACACCATTGGTGATCTCACAAACACACGTTGGTAAGGTACAAAATTATGAAACTTGTATGGTGCCTATTTTATTAGTACATCAAAAGACTACCCTTTATCCCATAGGCTTTCAAAATGAGATTCAAAATAATGTTACATTATGATTTATCTTAGAAACCAAATGCTCTTTTGATTTTATGTAAGTGTAGTTCAAGGCTCAACTATAACTCCATGTTCACAACATGGCTTAGGAGGTGTTGGAACGTGGCTTAGGATGGTCACATTGGCCAAATCATAGTTTAATTGCTTTGAATTTTTTGCATTATAGCCTTGGTGGCTTGTGACACTCTATCACTCTCCAAAAAGGATCCCAAAAAAGATCCAACAATGCTGATACTATAAAACCCCCAATAAGTCTTTCTTGTTTTAAGACCACTAGAATATATCCACCACCACCATCTTCCATAAGATCAAATTTGCACCCCAATCCACCACCACTCCCTCATTCTCCTGAAGCTTCTAGGAAACCCCATGTTCTCCATATATCTTCTCCCTTGTGATCAGGTCTAAGAGTAATCCGAACGACAAGATTTGAATGGATTGCCGTATTCAAACTAGGTGAAGGAACAAAGGGAGTGACCATGGATGTGACTACTACTGGAGAACTAGACAGATCATGAATCATTGCTAACCATCCCTTGCACCCACTTCTATATTTTCCTCTATCTTGAATGTTTTCAAATGAGTACAACCAGTTTTCTTCTTGTTTCTATCATGTTGCATTAAATTACAAAAAATATAAAAAAGCCCGATTAGACATTGCAAGTTCAATAAAATCAAACCATTCCCCATCAAAACTAAATCATATAGAAAATTAACATGCTTTATGATCCCATATTTATTATTTTTATGGTGTTCAAAAACATCCGATACCCCTTTATTGATTTCACAAGCACATGTTAGTAAATTTGTGTGATTGGAAAAAAATTGAAGATGAAGATGGAGATGAGGATGACAATGACGATGACGATGATGATAATGATGATGATAGAAAGGATGACATGAATGATGATAATGAAGATAATGATGGAAATGGTGTTGATGATGACGATGAGGACGAAGATGATGATTACAGTGATGATGACAATGGCAATAATGATGACATTGTTGTTGTTGTTGTTGGTGGTGGTGGTGGTTGTGGTGGTGGCAACAATGATGATGATCAAGACAATCATGATGATGATGATGGAAATCATGACGACGATGCTAATGATGAGGATGACGATGATACTCATATGACAAGGATGGCGAGGATGATGAAGATGATGTTGATGATGAAGATGACGGTAATGATGATGATAACAATGAAGATAATGATGACGATGTCAATGAAGATGATGATAAATATTGTGACGATGATGATAGCAATTAGTTTACATACATCTTCCACAAAATTGTGCCCAAAATAACTATTTATAATGAGTATAGCCCATTTGGGAAAAAACTCCCTCAAGGAGAAGATCAACCATACCAACCCCATTTTCAAGGGAAATATTGAGGATAAGGTACTTGGCAAGTGGTTTAGTGCAATGTAAATGTTCATTGAATATGCTAAATTAAATGATGTTGAGAAGGCAAGTCTTGTGATTGTGAACATGTATGTAACTACTAAGGAAAATATGTTATAAGAGGATTATGAACCCCTCACTATGTGGGGAAAAATCATGCATGAAATGCATAACAATTCTATCCATTGAGGAATCAAGAGGATTATTGCATGAGTAGTAGTAACTATGCTAAAACTATGATTAGTCCATGGATTACTAGATGAATTATTTCCACTCACTCATGGATCATTTTGACATCAAAGTGAAAGACTCTAACCATGTTCTGAAGTACCATAGCGAACTACACTAGTATATGAATGCAAATCTTGAATTCCTTGTGGTAAATACACTTGGAGATGCACATGGGCTTGTTGAAAATATTGAACATAAACACATGCTAAAGAACTACACCAATCTTCGAAGTAACTAGTGTGACTAGTAGTGAAATTTCAACACCACTAACAAATATTTAAATAAATGCAATAGAGTTATAGACAACAACATTATGTAGTCCTAACATCAATTTGTAAGGAAAAAATAGGGCCACGTGAGAAATCGTTGACAATACAACCCACAAAAGTAGACTAACAATTGGTTAAAAATGTTTAATATGACCTTACACCTTGATGATGCGTGTAAGGAATGAAAATCACTTTTGGAACAAAGTTGTGATCCAATGAAACATGATTAAGGGGAACAAATATCAACTTTAATACTCGAGTTCTCTATCATTATTTCTCTCATAGCACACATGCTCTCATCTCCCTTAAGCATAGATGATTTGAAAGAAGAACAAGAGTAGTTGTTCCATAGCCAAATGTGAGTACATCAACATCATTAATCATAATCATTCATCAACAAAGAAAAAAAACAAATCGATCCATATAGGACAAGCCATAGAATATATATATATATATATATATTTGTCTTAAATGTACATTTTTTACAAAATGGCACCGCTTTCCCAATATACAAAATGGCATCCTGTGCCCCAACATGGAAGACTAGCATATGGTGCCCTTAAATACAAAATGGAACTCATTGGTCTCTCATTGACCTATACCACCCTTTCCATTATGACTGACATCATTGAAATAAACCTTTCTCTTTCTACCAGAACTAGAAGATGAGGCCTTTCTCCGTCTTGGTGTGCTTCTTCTGTCTAGAGACTAGACAAAGAAACAACATAATAATAAGGATTTTTCCACAATGATTTAAAACAAGTTTAGAAATTGAAACTTTACAATTCAAGCCAAATAAACTCACCAAAGAAGATATAGTCAATCGAGAGGGTGGTCCCCTCCTTTGCTACTCCAATCTCTTAGCTATGCCACCCCACAAAGGTTAAAATAATTAAAACATGAATTTTAAGCAAAAATTGCCTAAAATCAATTATATTCATTATACATAAACAATTCTTCAATGAATGATCTCACCATGAAAACTTCAAGCAAAGTTGGAGATTCACTACCAAGTGGAACACTTGGTTACACATGCTGCTTAGATAGAGAATCTCGTACCACATCCCCCATGGTATCATCATTGGATAGTGATGGGGGGGGTGCATGAGGACATGGTGGTGAGATTGAAGTAGTAGAGATGGTGGTGAATACTGGTGGTTTTTGAAGATGTGCATGCAATGGAAAAGGTGGTGGGGACGAGCAACAATAACACCCCATGGGTTGTACTATCGGTGGTAGTATGCTAGGAAGTATGCCATCAAGTGAAAATTGTATCCCAAGAGATGGGGTAAACTGTTCAAAGTATGGAATTACTGAGCCTTTTGGGACATATTATGGGAGGAAAGTCGGTAATGGTGGAATATGTGAAGGTGATGTTGTCGACCTAGAAGGAAATGGGGATACTTGTATACATATTTAATTTTTTTTAATTAGTTAACCATTTAAATAAGATTTAAAAAAATTCACATTTCAACAATATTTAACTTCACACATGATACCTAAGAAGGTGGTGATGCATCCACCCCAGGTGGAAAAGGTTCCTCACTATATGATACCACAACATGTACAAACATAAAATGAAGGCAATCATTATACAAAAACTAAAAGCATCTAGAATATGGACTGAAAAATTATGACACAAATTTCAAAAGGGATAATTTTAATTCATGGACCACTCACTCCACCACACCTAAGTGTGTGGTACACCAATGGAGCAAGTCACTGCAACAACAACATTGGTGGAAGATACTGACCTAGCTGCATCACCTGGTGACCCAAGTGTGCTATCTCGGCATAGAAATTGCAAACACCATATAATTAGATATATAAAGATAAAATATAATGATATATATAATTAATGAAGAAAAGAGAGATGGTCAACAAACTAACCGTCTCCATAAAACTATCAAGTATGCTAGTCTTTGTTGTCCCATAACTAGTTTTCCCATAGATCAAACATTTATGTGGATGACGTGAGTCTCCATGCTGCCTCTCCTGCCTATGTAACCTAATGTGGGGGATGGAGACCCAACTCCTTCCCCAACGTTACTTGATGCTCACTCCTCATGTGATAAGGCTATGAAACTGTTGTGCTTCCCTAATGTATAAGCCATGTAGGATAGGAATGTATGTGTCTAGGTAATGCTCCCTCTATTGGTGGATGTTGGATGGGGGGTGGGGGTAGGTTCTTGCCTAGGAGGACAAGGAGTTAACAATGGGTTGCACCTAGCATTCTCAGTATCCTACGCTGACCCACGACCCACCCCTTGAAATTCACCAATGTCAAAGTAGTTGACATGGTTCCCTAACACAAACTCAAGATATAATTTCCTAAGGAAATAGAGAGGAACCTCCCTATTATTGCAAGGAGGTTTGTAAAATACCACAAACCACCTATCCATCCAATGGTATTTGAATGGTTGGAAGGTGCACCAATCCATACAAATGTGTCTCTTTGTCACTAGTGGATTTAATCCAGTTCTCGGGTTAATAAACAATGCCATCAATTGTTGTTTGGAGATGTTGAGGTCTCTAACTTCCTCTTTACTTAGGCCAACACTATAGTATTCAAACATTCTATCCCTGTAATTGGAGATATTGGTTATTTTTCCTTGGGCATCTACAATGGAAGATATAATTGCCTCTAACAAAATAGCTAGTGACAATCAGGTGGGCTCTCTAGTATTTTGCAATTCATTGCAAATAGTTCTAAGAGTTCTGAAATTTGCATCAATTTCCATGTCAATGTTTGGTGGTTTAGGATTCATGTTTCAATTATCTTCGGGGTTCAAGTTTAGGTTATCTTCAAGATTCAGGTTTGGATTGTCTTCTAGATTTGAATTGTAGTCAATATTGCTACAATTTAATAAAAAAATTGGGCTGGGGTTTAGATTTTTGTTTGTTTTTTAAACAAAATACAAAATTAAAAAAAAAAATCCTACCTGGAATCTATTGTGGTTGAGGTGGAAATCCCCTTGATCACCGGTTGGTTGTCTTGGCACATAATTTTTCTTCTGGTAGTATGCTCAATCACCACTTAAATGTGCGGCACAATCTATGGGGAAGATAGACCATCCGCTGCATTTAAAAAAATTCATAGGAGTGCGCATGCATTATTAACGTGTACATGCTATTAATACGTGCATGCTAGTAAAGTGTGCATGCTCCTACCAAGGTGACATGGAATCTGTGTTGGTGGTTTGGGAATGTTTGAAGCAGGAACATGCATACCTTCATATTAGTGCATGTGCGTTCGTGTGTGAGCACACTCTTTGAGACCCCATTGCCACTTTTGAGGCCACCGTCTTTGTGCACATGTCCTTAATCATTCCTAATAATATAATATAACACAACATTCATTTAATTTATAATACATTACAATTTTTGTTTTGTTTTCTAGAATCTCCCTGTCAGGGATCGCACCCATCCTGGGCCACACCAATCCTCAACTCGTTGGGATTTTGGTGTCTCCTCCCAACTAGCTCACCACTATGGGGAATTGATCCCAGGTTTCCCTACTGACGAGACCCACACCTTAACCAAATGAGCTAACAAAAATTGACTAGTATATTACAATCTTTGGATAATATTATTCTTATTTATTAATTCATTATATATATATATATATATATATATATATATATATATATATTTCTTCCTTATTTTTCTTATTTTTCTTATTGAATTACCTAATTATATATTTCTTTTTATTGGATTACTTAATCATTCCTCTTCTTGTGTGAGTTGGTTGATTGTTCCCAATCATATGAAGATGTTGGTCATGATCATGGTAAATCAGAAAGAAAATTAAATAGATCTAGGTTGATCATAAAAACTTTTAACTACCTCAAATTAATTATAAAAACTTACCTACACTTTTTTTCTAAACATTTTAATTTTTTTTTTTTAAACAATTGATTTATTCCCATCCTCCCTTTAGTTCTTAACTTTGTATTATAACACATTATTTTATTAGTTTCATACCGACCTTTCATTATTTTAATTCCATAACACTATATATATTATAATATTTTATTATAATTAATATCATATTATAACTATTCTATTCAATAGTATTAAACCTTGCTCCTATTTACTAATTCATCATATTTTTTTGTTTAATGAATTATTTAATCTTTAAATTTCTTATTATTAAATGATTATAAATTTTTTCTACTTTAAATTAATTTCTAATAGTTTTACCCATCTTTTTTTAAAATAATTTTAATCGCTCTCATAAATGACCCTATTGGTTTTCACCCCTCACTTTATTTAACTAGCATCTTAAAGATAGGTGGAGTGATAGTGAAACTGGAGAACACTTAACACTAAATCCTATTTCATGCCAAATTTGAAGATAACCTTGTCAAGAGAAGGGGATGATTTTAGTGCCCCCTTATCCCAAGCAACAAAAGATTCCTTAACTCAATTATTTGACTACTTAAACTTTGAAAGTGGGCATAGAAATGTTCGACTTAATCAATGATGTCAAGCATATTGGATAAAGAATTTGGGGTTTTGATAGAGCGATGAATGTGGGTAGGAACTACGGGATTCAACTTCATGGGATGTATTTTTTTTAATCTTGATTTTTTTTACATTTTAAGAAATTTGATCTCTCAAATTAATGAAGATTTAAGATTAATTTATTTAATTTTTAATTTTTAAATTTTTATAACTTAATTTTTTTATTATTTTTATAATTTATAAATATTTTTGTGTCGAAGAGATGCATTCTACATCCCAATAGGAGATGTGTAACTCCTTTCGTACTCATTGTGGAGTTGACATGTGTCCTTTCAAAAAATGATAAATATTGTAAAAATAATAAAATATTATAAAAATTAACAGGTCGGCAAACATTTACAACGACATCTATATAAAATTATACCAATTAGATAAATTAAAACGCTTCCTCAATATTTGCATTCTAAAAACAAGTTTGCACCTAGAGAGATTTGATCCCTTTCAACACTTAGTCGATCCCCTTTTAAAATGAATCTATGCTGATTTATAACTTGCAAGTAGACATAAATAAATTTACCGAACATATAACTTCATATAACCTTACATCTCTCCATGCAGCGTTTTTTGCCGGTACCCTTGTCTCTATATTAAACACTAATATAACATTTGAACATCTGATGTTGTGTTCAGCTGAAGAGATCGAATTTGAACTTGGGTTTGGGATAATTTTCCCACAGTTATGGATACCGTAAATATCAGCAATTACAACGAAGTTTGGTTGGAAAACAATGCAGTAAGAGCTAACAACATGTCTATGCACATAGAAAAAATTACAGATGGATATCTTGAAATCCGTATTGATGGCAAGGTTTTACAGATAGTCATACCACACAATTTATATACAAGCTACTCCTCTGATGGAATCATCAGAAACACTAATTGTGCATTCATTGGCACATTGACAAATGCCAAATTGGATGAATCCAACAGCATGGTCACAGGTCCTGAGTTAATGTCATCTTGGAATGAAAAGTTTGACAGTTTGAACAACCATGGGTTTTATTCTTTGAGTAGTGTTCTCGATTCTATACTTGATGCATTTGAAAAATATAAGAGTTCCACTGAGTGTGAATAGACCACCTCAGAATTAATTGATGTTGAAGTATTGGAGCTGAGATCTCAATTACTGCAAGAAGTGCGTCGAATGCCACTAGAATTAATCGATCTAGAAATTTCCCTAGCTTTTGCTGCGGAAAACGACTACCGTGATGTGTTCGATCAATTCCCTCCTTTTCTTTTTGAAAAAAGTGAGATTCGTCAATGTTCAGACCTCGTAAATAATCGCCACATTGCAAATCCTAAATCCAATCTGAAACAAATTGCAAACCCTAACGCCAAACCAAATCAAATTGCAAACCCTAACACCAATCCATATAACATGTGTATTAGTAAAAACAAAAACATCGTTGCTATAAGGAGTATTATAAAATCGTTTCCTTCAGCTTCAGATATGAGATTATCCACCGATGAAGATGATTTGAAGGAAAAATTGGCGAAATCATGGTTGTCTACCACGCAGGGGAGGTCGGTGCAAAAATTGGGAGGGAAGGAAGTCTGGCAGCTTCCATATAACGTTCTTAGATTCATCTTGTCCACAAACAGACCGTCCTTAGTATTTCTATCTGATGAGGATGACAAAATTCTAAAACTTGATAATTCATATTCACAGTTCTATCATTTCGCGGTGGTTCAGGATCCTCCTGGGAGGATGTATATACGTCTAGAAATAAACATGATGTTCCCAGATCTGGCTTTGATGGAAGGTGCATATTTGGTTTTCAAGGAAGTCGGACAGAAAACTTGTATTCAATTATGAGGGATGAATGTATATTCATCAATATCAAAGTAAATTTCTTAATAAAATAAATAATAGTTATGTTAGGGGTTTATGTAACGCCCCACATTTTGATAGTCATTAATTGAAAACTTTAATGTGAATTAGCTTAGCATTGTATTTGCTTATTATCTGTTTGACGAAGATAGATTGATTAAGATGATTGTTATGTGGACATGTGGACTCCCTTGAGTTTGTATGGTAAATGGAATTTACTGTTTAATTTATTAATAGCAATGGATATGTTACTTCATATTGAACATGCAAATTGAATATATAATATCCATATGTGGAATGTTAATTTAGTTGTTTGCAAAAGTACTTACATGATTATTTGTAAAAGTCGTTTTAGTGATATGGATTAACACTTGAAAGAGTTGGGTATGGCTATATATATGTTTCATGTTAATGATGAACTATTCCACATGTTGATTGGCTATGAGATAGGCAGATTCCTATATTGGCAAGGGGCACGAGATGTATTGAACATCATGAATATATTGATGTTATATCAAATTTCATGCTATTTAATTGTGAATTCCAATATTTCTATGACTTGTGGGTGATTGTGAGTTTTGACAGGAATTGTGACTTGCCCAAAGTGGTTTTTCAATGATGGGACCCCTTAGAACAATGATGGCATAGTATGGTTGATGTAAGGTGTTGACCTTAGTACTATTAGGGGGGATGGAGGCATTTCCCACCATTTATCCCCCGAAACCTGGAGTTGTGGGAGGGTTGTTCTGCGCACACTCCCCTAGACCTGTGATGACGACTAGTGGATGCCTGCTGGGGAAGCTTGGTCGATGTAGTCGATCGACACTTCCGCTTACGGGTTCTATATGTGGTTAGGTCGTGTAGTCGACGCCACAGTATATTGCAGCAGAGGATGGGATGGTGAGGTTAGGAGATGGAAGTAGTGGTGATTAGGGGGTTGGAGTACTGATGGGATGGATGGGACCAATGATGGATTGGATGGTGTTCTTGATTGTTATTAACTATCGTGATTATATGCTATATTTCATCATTATGTGTATTTAATTATGTCTTATTGCTTATGTATGAATGATGAATGATGCATTGTTTAATTGTTCTTCTATATGTTGTTTGTGATCATGTAATAATTAACTATTAGGAGCATTAAATGCGATTATTAGTACCCACGCTTACGATGTGTGCATTGGCCATGCATACACCAATTCGTGAGTACAATACTATGATTGATCGATCGATGAATACATTAATATGGTTATATTAGCTAATAGTAGCTTGATTGATGAATTGTTGAAAGTATCACTTGTGTGTTGAAAGTATGAGTTTCTTGACTTGTTTAATATGTTTTAGATTTATATAAATTGATTGGATTATTGAAATACATATATAATTATATACAAATAATATAACTTATTCATAGTATAATATAGTATATGAAAATATCTTATTTGACTTATGTATGAGAGGATAATATAAATAAATGAATAGATAGGATTGCACAATTTTTTAGAAAAGAGTTTTCATAGTTGCATTTAAGGTAGAAGCATGACAAGTGAGACTTTGCAACCATGTGTAATAATATTTTATTAATTTAAATCAAATTGTTATTTTTTTTAGAAAATGAATTTATTGATTGTTGACTATTATTTTTGGAATTTATTGATGGATGAGGAGGATGATGAGGATTTTTGATATAAATAGGAGACTTGAGATTGGAAGAGAGAGGTTATTTTTCTCTTGAAGATTATTTTGGTGAGAGTATTCTAGGAAGGAGAATTTTGGGTATTTTGGGGTATGAGAAGTTTTGAAGAGTTGGAAGAGTTTGAGAACTCTTATAAGATTTGATACATGGCCTACTAGTGCATCACTGTTCCGTTCTCTGGGGGTCTCAGGCACGGAGGGACAGGAGGCCATTTGGATGGGACCATTTAGATGGCTTCCTGGGGCTAGGGAGCCGGCTAGGCCCCTAGTTGGCTGGGAGGTAAAACCGTGGTCCCGCTTTGGGCAATGAAGGGAGGAGATACTCGAGGAGAAGATGAAGGCTTGCTCAGTTTGGACTTCGTCACCATTCTTATATAGAGGTATTTCTTTTATTAATTTAAATTGTTTATATGTTGTTGCAAACTCTTTATATGTTGCTATGGTTACATGATGCTTATAGGCTGTTAAGTCATACAATTAAGAAATCCGCCATTTGTGGTTGTATTAATACTATTATGCATTTCTAGAATGAAAAGAAAATAGATGCTTATTTAGATTAAAAATCGTAATGCCTTGAGAAGCATTACACATGGTATCAGAGTGTAGGTTCAAATACTTGGGCCAATAAGGCCATCATTATGTAAACTATGTTGAAAGAAAAATGTTATTTACTATGTTTGATAGCATCCGTAAATTCCATAAAAATTGTATTGGGAGCTTGTTGTAGCCACACTTAACAAGGTCGCATTAAGCATTAGTATTATTAATATTGATAAACATAAACAATTGAAATATATTTCTTTAAATTCTTATTTAATATTTTTCCATAATTCATGTAGGCTTATGAATTTTCTCTAAAAGCCTTATTTTTCTTAAAAAAAAAAGAGTGAGGGTGGAAACAAAACAAAAAAAAATAGACTATACTATGTGGTTACCGTTCAAGCCTATTGAGAGGTGGATACAGCGCGACTGTCAATTTCTTGATCCACTTTCATTTATTTTAACTATCAGATGCTACAATGAGTAACATAGAAAGGCTAGGGCTCGTGCCCTTCATCTCAATCATTCCATACTTGGAACTTAATATCAACTTTATTTAAAAAGCAATAAATTTTGACTTGGGGCTACGCCCTCTTTAGCTCACAAGTATCAAATATATATATTTAAGAAAACAATCAAACTTGGCTAGGGACTGGGCCCTTCACTCTATTACAAACAACCACAGTAAATAATATTTATGGGAAAAAAAAAAACTAAAACTTAGAGCAGGTTCGGGAAGAAAGAAAATATGCAGTCATATGCAGCTTAAACTGAATAGAAACATAGAACTCTGCTTCAGAAAAATGATAGCTACGAGTAGTGTATATTTACTCTTGCTAGTTTCTTAAGAAAATAAGTTCCAATGAAACACAAAATCTAAATGAGGGTCTTTGTAAATTGCGGTTCCACTTGAAATAGAATAAACATGAAATCTGAATGAGGGTAGCTCTAATAAGCCCTTTCAGTGTAATGACAGTAACCCGCTCCTCTCTTTAGCAATATATGCAAATCCTTGATCAATTATCTTTTGAACATAATCTTTAATTATATCAATATACTCAATTACGCGTGTAAGTACTATTGGAGGTTTAACACCAAGGTTCTGCATGTCTTCCAAAAACTATTTTTCATACTTGGCTACATGTGCATAGTAAATAGAAAAATCTGTGACAGTTGACCCTTTCGACGAGATTAAATAGCTTCATCAAATTCACTCTGTGCCACCTTCAACTTCTTCTCTTGCTTCGACAATTCTTCTTCTAATGCCACATTCAATTCGTTGAGCATTGTTTTTGCTTCATGTGAAGTTGCTAGGTACTACTCCAAATAGACAGTTCCGACGGGCCTTGTTTATGATCTTGTCATCAACATCAGTGATGTTCATAATGTACTAAACTCGGTAGTTGAAGAAACCCTCCAAAATTCGGCACCCTTGATCTCTCCTTCTTGCTCTTAGAAATTCCCCAAATCCGTAATGAAGAAGCCCAATATATATTAAATGTTTTGAATTTCTATGAGTCTTATAATCTCATCATTGCTATTGCCAAGGGCTTCAGCGCCAACCCCTAAACTTTGAAGTCGCTGCCAAGCAAGCTTGGCGCAGTTGAGAAGGAAATTTATGAGGAACAAGGCGATTAGGTATTACTAAAAACATTTATGTTTTAATAATTATATATATATATATATATTTGAGTTCCTAACAGGAGCATCTGAATGATATCAATCTATAAAATGTACAAAAAATGTAATCTAATCTATGACTGCTAGCAAGGGGACAAATTAGTAAATAAATAATTATTGGTTAAGGGTCAATCAATCAGGATTGAGTTCACCTGACAAGGGGCGGGTCCCGAGGGAATAGTCTCACACCAATAAGAATATAGGTTTTTTTAGGTGAAACATATGCATTTAAGTTTTTATACTCAAATCTCGTGTGCATACTTTAGATGCATTCTTGAAACATTATTATAATTTATATATCTGATGCACGGCCTCTCCGAGTAGATAAGCACCTTATCTTGGTTTGCTAGAGAGGCATGAGTGCAAAAGAGGGTGAGTGGGATTGGCAGGTTTTGCCTCTGATACGGAGCTAAGCAATGATGATATCCTATTGAGTGTTCTCCCAGGCCTTTAAAAAAAATCCATATCCAAAACCCACAACTTATCTCTGTATTTATTAGTGCATTTATTATTTTGATTGTTTTCTTGCTTCTAGTTATTGAAGATTTGAGAACTGTGTACAACATAAATTATGCATAAATTGTTCTTGCTCTAGGGGAGGGATGCCAGTCATTGGAAACCCCACGTGGCTCCCTCCCCCACGCCACACTGGCACCTCAGCACATGGCATGACCGGGCCCAGCTGGCAGCGCCACGCGTCGTGGTTGTTGGTGTCTTTAAAGCAGCATTTATGACACACTTTTTGCCCTTTCCCCGACGCTTTTCCTGCACTTGGTTTTTGGTCCCGTGTATTCTTGCTCGGGCCCTGTCCGTGGTCACTCCGCCACCCCAGCCCTTGTTCGCTCCTGCTCCAGTTCTTGGCCACTCCGGCTCTGGTTCTGCTCCACTCTTGTTGTGCTTCTGTGATGTGGTAGATGGGTGGTGCGTTTCTCCCCAACCGATGGCGTTCGCTGCTGTGGTTTGATCTGTCCGTTGGTTCTCCCGAGCTTGACGATATTATGATTCCCGCGGCGCACAATATGTCCATGGACTCATCTGCAGTGGACCCCGTTGGAGGGTTTCGTCGGTTCGGTGGTGGTGTTGTTGGGTTCTTGCTCGGCTGGTTTCGCTGGTCGATTCCTCTTCACAGCGGTGGCTGGTCCCTTCCTGCTCGCGGCGTTGGCGAAGGCTGTTCTTGCTCGCACTTATTCGGTGGCGCTGGCCCAGGTAGGTTTCCTACCAGCCACTCCTGCATCAGTGTTTTTCAACACTCTCAACCTTCTGGTGATTTCGTGGACCATTTGGGTTTTTATGTGGCATTAGGGGTTTAATTTGTTTATGCTGCAGCAGGGTTTAGGAATGGTTTATGATGCAGTAGGGTTTATGAATGGTTTATTGTGCTCCTATTAATTTGTTTATGAATGGTTTATGATGCAGTAGGGTTATGAATGTTTTAGTGTTTATTCATTTATTAGGTTTGAGGTGAATTTGTCTCGGCCGAATTATTGAAGGTTCTATGGTTTACGTTGCAATCATAATTTCGGGTGATTTATTGAAGGTTCTGTGGTTAATGTTGAAGTTGCGTTTAAATTTTTTTTAGGGTGTATGAATTTAGGTTGTGTTGCAGCAGCGTTTAAATTTTTTTTAGGGTTTATGTTGCAATCATAGTTTGGGCAGAATTATTGCAGGTTCTATGGTTTGTGTTACAACAGGTTCTATGGTTTGTGTTATAGCAGGTTCTATGGTCTGTGTTGTAGCAGGGTTTGTAAATTTTTTAGGGTTTATGTATTTAGTTTGTGGTTTGTTTATGTTGCAATCAGCGTTTGGGCTGAATTATTGAAGGTTCTATGGTTTAGGTTGCAGCAGGGTTTATAAATTTGTTGGGGTTTATGAATTTGGTCTGTTGAATGGTTTATGTTGCCATTAGAGAAATTTTGAGGTCAAAAAATGGCCTCAAAACAAAGAAAATGTACTATAAAATACAACCAATCACATTCTAGTAGATGACATCATCCCCCTTGGTGAGGTGGCATTGCATGAGTTAAGAATGCTTATTTGTCAAATTTTCTATGGTGGATGAAAACACATAGTTAACCAAGGTAGTGGTGTAAGTACTTTTAAGTCATAAAGTAAAGTACTCATAATGATAGTCTTTTCATAAAATAATATTATTGTCATTTTCAAGTAAAGTACTCATAATGAATGTCTTTTCACATTTTCTCATAAAATAATATTATTGTCATTTTCAAGTGAAGTACTCTTAATTCATAAAGAAAGCCCTTTCACATTTTTTTATAAAATAATATATTATCATTTTTATGTTTTTAATTTTAAATTATACATTCACTCCATTCTATTTAATAACATAATGTCAAACTAATAAAGAATAATAATAGATTTAATAAATAATAATAATAATAATGCAATGTGGATTATAATAATATTATTGACATTTTACATGTAAATAAATTATCAATTAAATTACATTATTAAATTCATGAGAAAAGTACTAAATATAAAAAGTCAACATAAAATTAAAAAAAATAGCTCTTAAAAATGTTTTTTATTATTTAATTTCATTTGCAAGTTCAAGACAAATAAATGCTAAAGGACAATAAATTTTTGGGAATTTACAATGAATCTTAGTCACATCAATATAGACTTATTTTATTAATTTTATTTATAGTGAATTTTGAAAAGTAACTCAACCATGGTTATTTATATTGTGCATAGAAAATAGTGTGGGAGGTGACTTGTCATATATACCTACCCCATAAAACCTCCAATTCATAATATTTTAATATATCTCATATTTTTGTAGTACATCTCTTAGGAGGCCATTTTTTGACCTCAAAATCTCTCTAATGCAGCAGGGTTTGTAAATTTTTTAGGGTTTATGAATTGAGTTTGTTGTTGGTTAATGTTGCAATCATAGTTTGGGCCGAATTATTGAAGGCTCTATGGTTTATGTTGTAGCAGGGTTTGTAAATTTTTTAGGGCTTATGAATTTAGTTTGTTGTTGGTTAATGTTGCAATCATAGTTTGGGCCGAATTATTGAAGGCTCTATGGTTAATGTTGCAGCAGTGTTTATAATTTTATTGGGGTTTATGAATATCGTTTGTTGTTTGTTTATGTTGCAATCTTCATTTGGGCTGCATTATTGAAGGTTCTATGGTTTATGTTGCAGCAGGGTTTGTAAATTTTTTGGGGTTTATGATTTTAGTTTGTTGCTGGTTTATGTTGCAATCATAGTTTGGGCCGAATTATTGAAGGCTCTATGGTTTATGTTGCAGCAGTGTCCCTAAATTTTTTCTAGTTTATGAATTTAGTTTGTTGTTGGTTTATGTTGTTGGTTTTTGTCGCAGTAGGATGATAATAGTTAAAAGTCAAAACTACATCATACAGGGGATGGATGCCAGTTGACAACAGTGACTTTTCCATTGTCTCATCTTATTGGAAGAATACCCATAATTCAGTTGTTGATATCAACAAGTTTTCTAAATTGGCTATTGTTGATGCAGTTTACAAGTTATCTGCTATTGTTAATTTACAAGTGTATGATGCAGTTTTTACTTTTAACTATTAACAACAAATGATCTGTTGCATCTTATCAGTCCATTGCTTGCATTATGGGCCAATAACTTGCATTATGGGAAAAATAGAAGAAGTTAACTTAGTTGTTGCATTATGGGCATTTATATACACATGGTTTTATTAAACAGTTTGTTGGCTTGATTATTGTTGTCTGTTGTTCTAGCCTTCAAAAGGATATTGAATTTGTTTATAGGAATGTACATACACTGGATCTGATTTAGGCCTGTTATGTTGATTAGTATGATACTGTATGAAGGTGTAATAAGTCATGCATGAGAGCCCTCCATGGAACATTCCTTATAGAAGCATTATTAATAATAGGAGAGAAATATGGGCATGTTCCCAATCAGTTAGCATCGCATGGACGGGTATCACACCTAGGTAATGGTTCAACCCCATTCCTAACTGCTGCTTTAAGGAATATAGGGGTCAAGAGTTGTAAACCATAGAACCTACTGTAACATAAACCATAGAACCTTCAAAAATTTAGCCCAAACTATGAACCTTCAATAAACCATAGACCCCGCTGCAACATAAACCATAGACCCTACTGCAGCATAAACCATAGAACCTTCAATAATTCAGCCCAAACTACTGCAACATAAGCCATAGACCCTACTGCAGCATAAACCATAGAACCTTCAATAATTCAGCCCAAACTATGATTGCAACATAAACCAACAACAAACTAAATTCATAAACCCTAAAAAATGTTAATGAAATGTTTAATCAGAGAACATTACAGCTTGATGTTGAAATGATGAAATTGTATATTAAACCTTATGATAAACCCCTGATTACAATGCCGCAAACATCAGGGAATGATATGACCTAGGATTGTACCCAGAATGGTCTAGGATTGTATACAAAATGGCCATGTTGCAGTAGTTAGACCCAGTGATTACAAAATCCACAATGCAATGTGGTCACAACAAAAACTTTGGCACCCCTATATGACACTCCTATGCTTGATGTCGTGCAAGATCTTCACTGTCCAATATTGTTGAGTTTCCTACTTGAGCCAGGTTGGTTGGCATACCTAACAATGGCTGATTAGGTTGTGGCTGGTTGCCTCCATATGATATCCAATTTGCTTCTGGTAGCCATGGAGGAATTGAGTAGCCACAGTGCACACTTGTGCTACTAACCCCTGCATTAGGTTGAGCCCCCCAATAATCATACATATGCCTGACACCTGCACTGGTAGGAGGGAATAAAGTGGGCATGTGCACTTGTTGATAGCGGGGGACTTGGATGTTTAGGAGGTCTTGGAAACATGGAGTATTATCTGCAAGATGTTCCAATGTGTTTGGCATCATCCTGCTCCCCTCCACTATGTTTGCATCAATGGCAGAACTTTCTGCCACCCCTTGTTCTTTTTGAAGCAATTGTTGAGCCTTTCTCAATTCCTTTTCCTGCCTTGACATTTGTTTTTGATGAGCCTTTTCTTGTCTTTCTTTCTCTCTTTCAAGCCTTTCCTGTGCTCGAAGTTCTGCTGCAGCAATCCTTGCAGCCTTCTTTTCTTTAGCTAAGTCCCTCTTTTTCTGCTTTAAATCTTGGATTTCAAGTTTCCTATGCTCAGACTCAACCAATAGTTTTATATAGTCCTTTGAGGTGAGCAACTGTGAACTTTAGCATAGACGAAGATTGTCTGTTGTTGCTTGCCTTCTTTTTGTTGACACTCTCTCTACTGGTAGCTTTAGGAACCGACCAAGCAACTGGCCCTTCTTTGACACTTGTTGCTCCTTGCTTGACACTTGCCTTTCAATATTTGGGTAAATGTTCTCCTGCTCTATGTGAACCATATTGTCCTCTTCAGCTGGAACCTCATTGTGGACACTATCTTCTTCCAGGTTTCCATTGTCCACAAAATAATGAACAATTTCATCTTCCAATTCTCTTGGCTATGAAGGCATGTTCATGCTTTCTTCATTGGTCCTTGAGACAATATTTTTGTCCAAATTCATCATGGCTTCTGCCAGCCATGATGGTGGGGTAACCTGGGGTAACGTTGCTTCCTGGTGCATGATCAACGTTTTCATTGGCATGATCAGAAGCAGAAGTTGCAACTATTTCTTGCATAGAGACATTAAGAAGATTAGAAGCAGAAGTTGCAGCGGTCTTAGTTGGTGTAACAACCTCCATGTTACTGTCAATTGGTTCATTGTTATATTTTGTTTCACTTACCCGTTCTTCTTCACCACCACAGTATGGTCCTCCTTGAGAGAGGGATATCATATTATCAGTAGCAATGTTGTCTTCCTCTACCTCCACATCTTCTTGGCCATCAACATGTGCTTGGACATCCCCTTCTTCCTGACCATTCAGATCAAATGCCTAGATACAACTAGTATCATGCATGAGAGCCTCAGAATTCAGTGGCCATATTCCAGTCCTCTTAAACCCAGCCTTGATATTCGAAGGCGTGAGAGCCCTTTTAAAGGCTTTACTTGCAAGCTCTGCTAGATCAAACCTTTTTACCTCCACCCCTGGATTCTTTGCCATCCACGAAGCTCGCTCACCCCTGAAATAGTTCTTGAAAGGCCCGAACACACTGACATCTAGGGGTTGCAATCTGTGAGTGGTATGAGCAGGCAGTGTCAACAGGTCGATGCCCAAATTGTTAGCCTCCTCGATTGTTTGCACAACAATGTGGCTTCCATGACCATCTAAAACCAGCAGGTGTCTATTTACATGTGAGACACCGCCTGGTATAGATGCAGCAAAGTGAGTAAGCCAATTCAAAAAGAGTTCTTTGGTCATCCAAGCATGGGGATGTGCATCCATGCATGCAACTGGTTCACAATTCTGTATATAGTTTTTGAGTTGATTTTTACCTTTAAATAGATGAAATCCAGGGATTGAAGCACCAATTGCATTGACACAACATAGAATAGTGATCTACTCCCTGCTCCTAGGCAAAATCTTTGGCACATTACGACTCCCTCTCTTGGCAATTACACGCATGCCACGGTTCCTTCTTGCCTGTAAACCTGTTTCATCACAGTTCCATATATGGTCTGGAGCATACCCATGTTTCTCATATGCACTAGAAAAGGTGGCATAGAACTTAGTCAGAATTGCAGGCCGTAGATTTAGAGCCCTGTCTCTATCTAGGCCCTCAACTGTACGCAACACAAGGTCTAGATGCCTTTTTTTAAACCCAAACCGCCATGACTTACCAGGAAACCCATCTTTGAAGGGGTTTGGCCTCCCTTGATAGATTTGAGCTACTGTGGATTTTAGCTGTATCAGCTCTAGCCCATGTCCCATTTCAGCCATCTCCTTACACCACTGTACCACCTCGGCCTCCTCCACTTCACTCATAACTGTAACAGGCCCTCTGCGCTTTGTATGTGTGAGCCCATTTATCCAATAATGTACTGAAGAGGTAGAAACTCCATGTTTTTTAGCAGCAGCACGAATGGAATATCCATTGAACTCTATATCATCAATAGCAACTAGCATGTCTTCTTTTGTCCAGCCTCTTATTGCACTGATTTTGGTGATTGAACTTGTTCCTTGAACTGTGGTTGGAAGTGACTGTGTGGTTGATGGTGGGACAATAATGTCCTCTTCCACCACATTGTCATTCTCAACAACATTGCTGGGAGCATTGTTGGCATTTGAATGATCGACCCTCTCCTCGTCCGATGAGGTGCAGCGTAGCTGGGAACCCCTGCTCAGTCGACGACTTGTTCTCCTTGCATTGCTGACTCTTTCCATGCCTGCAACAACCTGCACATTTAGAAGGGAGGTTGATTATGTAGAACAAACTGGAAGTTGATTATAACATAAATGTAAATAACAGAAATGGAAATAACATTACAAGGGAAGCTGGTTATATAGAAGGGAACTGGAAGCTGATTATAATAGAAATATGAATAACATAACTGGAAATAACATAAACAGAAATATAAATAACATAAACAATAACCTGAATCTACTGTGCACACACTTTTGATGGTATGCCTCCAATGTGCACACACTCTGCTGTTTGAATTTTTGAAATGCAACTGTGCACACACTCTGCAGGTCGAATTTATGAAATGCATCTTCATAAGGGTTGTGGTTCATTTACAGTTGTTTGCAATTGAATTGGATTGGTAAGAAGGTTGCACATGGATTGCAATCTCTCAAATTTCAATGTGTGTTGTGAATTGATTTAAAAGTGATCCAATGGCTGGGAGCTTGTCATTGTGGATCCCTGTGCCTTCATCTGTTTCATGATCCTTGTGCTTCCATCTGTTTAATGGGTGCATTTAATGGGTAGGTGTTATTTATTGAATACAGTGGGTTGGAATGTTGAACAATCTTGCAGTTATGGCTGACACTATCATTTATGTTGCTTGAAAAGGTTTTAATGAATGTTTGAACAGGTTTTAATGAATACTGGGATATTTAGGCTCCAATAGATATTTGTGGGTCCTCCTTTGATAGGTACCTTGTAGTAGGTGACAAAAACGAGCTGGGTTATTTAGTTGTTCATGTACTTTTGGATCCTTGAGCAGATCTGTACATAGTTGGGACAAGATGTTTTGTACTGTTTTTCATATAAAGACTATTTATTGACACCTATTGGCCCAGTCAGTTAATGGGCAATTTTTGGACATAATTTAAATATTTACTACACTTAATATGGAATATGTATGTTTAATTTATGGATGTCTTTGTGTCAATATATGGTGGTTGTGTGGAACTAGTACTATGACAACTACTGGTCCATGTTCAAGAATAGACAACTATCCCCTATGTAATAAATTGCATAAAGAAAGACGATGAACTCTTACCGCTTTTCACATACTTTACACTTGGTAATTGATAGTATGTATATGCAACCAATAAATAATATACCAGCTAATCCAAATATATGGCTAATACCGAACTTGTTACCTTTGCCGTAGAATGATGCATCAGCTCTTGTTATGACTCTATTGTAGCTCCCTACCAGGAATAATGCTAGTATCCCAGTAAGGACGTAACACGTCATCAACCATAGTAACTACTAAATTAGAACTAGCTTGACATAATAGTAAGTAAATCCAAGTTGTTACCATAAATGGCATGGATTACATTCGATGTTTCTATAGTTTAATTGGACTCAATACTTAATATGAGTGTACTTGAAGGCTCACAACCGCGTTTGGTGGTTTTGTCTAAAATTTTGCCCTTGGAGCAATGACGCAGCTAGTGAGGTAAAATCGAGGCCGTACTGAGGCTAGTCAATTTGTGGCTGAGAACTGTTTCCAACCGCCCTAGTTGCGTGAAATAGTTGTAACTCTGGTGGATCTTATGGCTATACACAATATCTTAAGAGTATATAGAATATTCTATTAGTTGTCTATTCATGGATTGCCATAATGTGTGAAAGACCCTTCTTCAGGTAGTCTCCTAGCTTGCGTGAAGCCGACTGCTACCATTAATGCATGAAATGGATTGGGCAATTCTCAACCCTGCAATCCATAGTTATCTTGGAAAGTTAGAAGTGACAGTGAGATACTTGAGGGTCATAACTATTAGAGATGGATGTCATAACTAATTGGCAGGCCATGGAATCCGTGTTAACTGTTCCACGTAAAATTCATTAATAGGATTGACTAAAATTGATGTTGTGGTATGTGACAGGATTTACTTTTTCAATGCCAATTAATTACCTTGTGCTACGACATTTTGCCTTTAACTAGAAAAAAAAGAGATATATATATGTATAAGACAGTGTGCAGGGATGTCGGGACATCGTTTACCCTTAATCAATAACAATCACCTTTAATATAATGATATGCCGATAGAAAATAACGGGCATGGAGTGTCACCTGATGGGACGGGCCTCCTCCAAAATCAAATGAACAAAAAAAAACACAACCCTAAAAAATTCATAAAAGGTAATACTTATGAATTCATTCCATAAAGGGTACTTATAGAATTCGTAAGTATGCCGGTTATAATCTTGTTAATAGTAAATGAGTAATTCTTATAGCCACATGTCTCCTCATTTTGGTAGTCACTAATTTTCCATACATTTCTCTCTATATAAAGTATATATTTAAATAAACAATGAAAAGAGGATGGCATAAAATGAGAATATAGATGCGTAAATACATGATAATGGAGATAAGTAAGTAAGGAGGGGAGAGTCGAGATAAGTCATGAAGTTAGCATTATATATATATATATATATATAAATAAGTGATGAATAATACATAATTTGTATTTTAAGTAAGAAATAGAGTATATAAATGTTATTACAAGAAATAGGGTATATAAGTAAATATAGAGTAAAAATTGAAAATATAAAGACAATGAATATTGCAATAAAAATATAAAGATATAAAGATACAGTATAAGAAAATAATTAGTGACTACCTACCATCACATATTCTAAAGGGTCCTTGCAATCCAATCTTTACGTATGTGTGACTTAGTTGGAAAATTTGCAAGCTTATCCTACATTGAATTATAGTACAACGTGGGGGGGGCTTAGGGGCTCAAGTATGAAGTAAAAAGTTAAAATCATTATTAACCACCTAAGTATAGTCTTATATGTATTAAGGTTTTGGGTGACCTAATGAAACACGTTTGTAGCTAGGAAGGAATTTGATGGAATAGGAAAGGGTGTGTGACGTATAACATAGGGGCCATTCCCCAATTATTCACTTATTAAGTATTAGGGTGAGGTGGTTTAGTTGACCTATAATTGAGTATGACTATATACTTGTTGATAAATTTATGAACTATAACAATCGTGTTGATAAATTTATGAACTATATAACAATTGTGTTGAGAAATGATTGAAATTTTGTAATAATGACAATAATTATTCCTCCCACATTATGCCTAATATGATGTTTTTCGAGGGGATATTTTCCATATAACTAATCCAAGATAAGTCTTGGGAGTTAACTTAAGTTATTTTCAACTCTAATAAAGAGCATGGGGCATGTTCACCCCGGTGTTGAACTTCTTTCATAATAAAAATAAAAATAAAAAAATTCTTGGTAAGAATAAAAGCATAAGATGTCCAAAGAAATGTACAATGACTAGAGATCATGTTGTTATTATGATGTAAGGATAAGGTATAGCAAAATGTTACAAAGCATGACTAAGAAAGAGGAAGATATTAAGAATGGGTAATTCTAAGTGTAATAATTACAAGTAATATTATAGATAATATATTGATGGACCCCGAGGGAAAGTAAGTTGTAAACCTATGCAAGTTTGTAATACTATTGTGGGTAGGGGCATTATTTAAATAATTGGTTAGCGTCATCTAGAGTATCAACACTTGTTTAAAAAAAAAAGAGGCAACAACTTATGATTTAGTTAATAAATTAACAAGAAGGGATGCATATTTAGTAGAGCAACTATAGTGTTCACCTTGGAAGTCTTCCTTATTAATAAATAAACCAAGGGTAAATGATAAACATTAATGGAACATAATTTTCTAAACTTACCCATGAGTAAGGGGAATATTCATCCTATATATGGACTTCCTTCATTGTAAGTGAAAAGAGATTGAGGGAGCTGGATAGTGATCGAATAGGGCTAGAGGCCATAAGTGGTCAATATTGTGTGCAGTTCAATGATATAATTGCAAAAGAATTTATTTATGGAAAAGTATAAGTATCCTTACAAAACCATCGAATAAATAAGTAGGATGAGTATGTGTAACGCATGTCTAGTCATATGCGTCCTAGTAAATATGTCTTGACGTTCATGTCGCTAGGGTTTAACGTTCGCAGTTCTAGCAGTCCGCTGTGGTTCAGGATCCTCCTGAGAGGGAGGATGTATATACGTCTAGAAATAAACATGATGTTCCCATATCTGGCTTTGATGGAAGGTGCATATTTGGTTTTCATGGAAGTCGAACAGAAAACTTGTATTCAATTATGAGGTATGTATAATCATCGATATCAAAATAAATTTCCGTTAATAGGTGTTTCTATCTTAGAATTTTAGCATTTGAGGTGGTATTAACATTTATGTTTTATCTATGTTTTTCTCTTAGATTGCATAAGGATGACACAAGTGTATTGACTTTATGCTAGTGGTTTCAAATTTAAAATAAACAATTATAAAAGAGAAAAGATTGTAAAAAATAAATAGTGGTTGTGCATGGATAATTGGTAGCTAATGCATATGCGTACGTTATTAGTAGCTAATTGTTGACATCTAGAAAAATCCTAATGTTGATAGTAGGGATTCTCCCCAATGAAAAGTCACAACTAGACTATTCAATGTTTGGAATAGGGAATCTCTCTCGTTTACAGTCTGGCTACTGTAGGATGTGTTTTAAGGTGGGTTTACCGGTTTGGCCCGATCCAGTGTTTAAATTTTATTATTAAGCAATGAAAATGCAAAGTCCTAATTCTAACCGTGCATAATCTTGTCTAAGCTAGGTTTGACTTGTCTAAGCTAGGTTTGAGTGGAAGACCAACGCCTCACAAAGTGATTTGCAAGTTCTTACCTCTCGTCTTATCACCTCTATTTTACCAATCAGCTAAAACTACACTACCATAGTACAAAATTTTAACCTATCTAATCTAGCCTATCCTTGCAAGGAGCAAAATTAAAGTTAGAGTAATAACTGCAATTGTTTATTACAACTTCAACAGTTAAATATTGAAAGAAATGTATTCACGATCATAGTATAACATTCACACAAAGATAGCTTTGGTATATCATTAATTCATTCATTACTCATAATCATACAGAAAATTGCATTTCATAATCATGAACATTCAAATAATTCACATACCATTAGAGTAATCCAATAGAACATGAAAAATATTACAGCATATTTGATGAACAAAATGAAGAAATAATCTTGCGCATTCATTCACATATATCCATGCAATAATCCATGTACTATTTCACTAACAAAATCACCCTTTCTCATTAGCAGAAAAATAATTTTCTTACAAAATGATATTAGTTCAAAACTTCACAAGCAAAAATCCATGTTCTATTCTATCCTATCCTATTTATTTTTACAAAAATTGTCCTAATGTGACTTATCACTTCATATTCCCCCAACCCTTGGTTTCCCACAATTTTTCCTTTTGTGGTTGCAATCAAAATTAGCTAAAATAAAATAAAATTACAATATTACATTACTCAGATTTTATGTTCTCTTGACTTTGGATGTAGTTATTCCAAAGATCACTTTCATAAGATATTATGTTTAGTTGTTGGGGCTCTAATAATTTCAAAGCTATTTCATGGACATATAACTCTTTAACCATATCAATCATCCCCTTTGTTGTAAGTTTGTGACCTTCTCCTAAAAAATAGGCATTCATAGTAGCTTGTCTAATATGTTGTTGAAGGTCTTATGTAGTGAGTGAGTCAAGCTTCTTTATATAAGAAATGTCTTCATTCGGGATATTTCTTAACTCTGCTAGACGCTGCTCCTTTGGTGTTAGCTCACCAATGGCATTAGGAGGTGGAAGATGACATTTTTCAAATACTTTGCAGATGGCTTGATAAATATCTTCACACTTTGTGACTGACTTTCATACTTCATTTTGTATCTTCTTCTCTACCTTTCAACAAATCTCCAAGAGTGCTATGTCCAATTTTAGCTCAACAATGGTCCTTTTTGACAAATGTGCAGGAATTTGTTTGGATTTTCCCTTCCACGCAATTAGCTTCTTCATTTTATCATAAGTTCCTACTAATTTCTATTTTACAGTTGAAGCTTCTTCAAAAATATGCTTCAATCTGGAAATTGTTTCCTTCAACTCGTGAGTTTGCTCAGTGAGCAATTCTTGAGAGTGAAATGATTATCTCTGCAGTTTGGAAGCATGCTCATAAAATGGTGTCAGATCTTGTGCTTGTGCTTGAACATATTTAAGCTACTCCACCAAGGATTCTCTTTCTCTAGTTAATTCATCTATCAGAACTTGCAAATTCCCCTCCTTGATCGTTAGAGTTTTCACCTGCTGGTCTAGTTGAGCTTCCTTATCTTCTAACTCACTTATCCATTCCTGAAAATCAGCCTTCTCACCTTCCATGATGACTAATTGCACATTCAATGAGTCTTTTTCATCTTCAAGACTTTGAACATCCTGCAAGATTTTCTCCTTTTCTAGATCTAGGGCATCTTGTTATTTCTTCATCTCAATTCCCTCATTATGTGCTTGTACTAAATTATCTTTACGTTTGATCATTTTGGCTTTGCTCCTTTATAAATCTTCAATCAACTTGTCAATATTATATGCATTTGCTTGAGCAGGAGCAACATTGATTGAAGCTGTGAATTTTGGATCTTTATGTGTGCCTTCTACCACTGTGATTTCTTGTATTTTCACTATGTTTGGTTGCGTGGTTGTCTTTAACCTTTTCTCCATTCTTTTCATAATGGTATTTCTCTTTGGATAAAAAAAATACTGTCTTGAGTTTTGCAATCGAGTGATGCTTTGATGGCGTAAATGGTGTGATTCCAAGATCAACCAAAGGGATATGACCTCCCGTAAGAGGGACTTCAGTATTAGGATTAGTGGGATTATCTATATACATATCTTGTTGTCCACTTTCCTCCTGCACTTTCTTATCTTACACAACTTTTTTTACTTTCTCTTCATCTTCTATTTTCTTCTGTAGTGCTTCTGCTTCCAATCTCTTTCCTTCTTGTTCAGCATCTGTTCTGTCTGCTTTTTCTTGTTCTTCTTTCCTCTTTGCCTCTGCAGCTTCTTCCTCCTTTTTCCTTATTTCTTCCTTCTGCCTAGCTATATTCTCCTCGTGCAACTTCTTTGCTAGCTCCTCCTCTTGCAACTTCTTTGTATTTTTTGCAGCCAAAGATTCTTCATCAGCTTTATTCTTTGTTTCCTTTTCTAAGTCTTCTTTTGTCTTGCTAGAGCTAGCTTCTATCTTTTTTCCAAACCTCTTGTTCAAATATGCAATGTTTTTTGCCCTTCTATATACTTCTTCATCTTTCAAAAAATGATCGAGTATATTCAAATTGATCCTGCATGATGAACAATGTTTTGCTACCTTTTGCTTGCTATCGTTTCTAACAAAGATATTTTCTCCAAAATGATGAGCCTCCAGTTCTTTCACAAATCACTCAGCTCCTTTGACCTTGTTGAATTTATAAACTCCAATCACAAAACAAAGTGGTTGATAAGCTACATCATTGACTCCATTTATACTACAACTAGATGGATTTATTCTAAAAGAATGATAACATGAGGAATTGAAGAAAATCGTAAATATGACATTTATTCGTAAAACATCTTCATATTCGATCATATTTATCAAGTGAAACTAACATATAAGCCAAAAATGTCCATGCAATCCACCCGTTCATAATTTTTTTTCAATGCAAACTATTCTTAAAGCAAATGCAAATTGGAAGAATATTCTATTATGTGAACATTTTGAAAATCAGGAATCAGATTAAGCATTTTATCAAGCAAATTACCATATCGAAAATAGAAATAAAAACTAGTTGAGCAACGCCTTCTTTGGTGATGAATAGGGGTTAAACATCAAAGCTCAACCGCTTTCAATACACAAGCCCATCGAGATTAGGGTTCCAATCCCAGTTTGAATATCCACAACTGAAAAAGATGTGCTAGTCAAGGTTTATAATAGGAAAACCTCATTTGAATTATGGTTGAGAACAACTCTTAGGTTAGGGTTTACCTACTTTTTCCCCAAAATAAAATGTGATCCAGAAGAAGGAAAATGATACATTAGGGTTCACATTCATACTGAGCAACACTTGGGAGGAACTATGCTTCCACATTTGGATGGGCGAGCCATTTAACTACTATCGAGTAATGAAGATTCATGGTTGCTTCCCTAAACTAACTGTATTTAAACTCAAAACCCACCGTTTGAACTATATGAAGAGACAATTATGTCTTAAAACAGTCTAGGGTGAGAGCATGGAAGCTAGGGAAGAATAATGGTTTCTACCTAACCTTTAACACTAATCAAAAGAAACCACATTTGACAAATTTACCAGATAAAACAAGAAAAACTTACTTGGAAGAATTACAAATGCACTTCTGAGTTGATTATTAAGTTGGCAAAGTCCTCCATCAAGGGAAAATCACACCGCGCAGTAAATAAAATTTAACTGCGCAGTAGATGAATATCTTATTTTTCTTCGCTTCGGACTTCACCGATCATATAATAGAGAACCCCAAATTTTACTTCGCGGAACACTTGCTTCACTAAGAATTAACTTCGCAGTTTAACTGCGCGGAGACTAACTGCACGATTGCAACTTTTTACTTCGCGGCGATTAACTGCGTGATTTCAACTTTCTACTGCACAGTTGAACTTTGCAGAGATGCGCAATTAACTTCGCAATACTTACTTCACAGACTTCTCAAATACTTCGCGGATCAATTAAACAAACTTTATCATGAAATATATTTTCTAATGCATAGCAACTTAAAACATCTTACGCGAAGTTACTCCTTGTTAGAATAGAACTTTCACTGCGCTGAACTATTTGTAAATCTTGATTTCTTTTACTGCGGGTAAATGTAAACAATATTCACACGAGTAAATCTAGAGATGATGTGCGACTTGCAATATACAACATTCTTGATAATAAAACATAAAACATAGAGTTATATATTTACCATAGTAAACTGCGCAACTCCTCAATACATGGAAATGAGTTTTCACTTTGATCTTTTACATTCACAGAGCTTGGGCTCTTGATACAATCTTCGACCACTTTCTTTCACTCTTGCTATGCGTAATTTCTCTCATACACATCTCTCTCAGAGTTTTAACAATGAGCTTCTACTTATAGAGTTTCAATCAACCGACTTAAGATCGCTTCACCTGGAAGCTACAGGATTGCATTAAACACTGTAATAAATTCTAACCTAAGGTTTCTTGACAAGTAAACTATTAACGCGGTTACATTAATACAAACATGACATGCACCGGATTGGCTGAGAACTTACTGACAGACTGACACTGCAGATTCTGCGCATTGACACAAAATGACTAACAGGGTGACTGACAGAGCCGACATAGTTCTGATACGCAATCAACTCATTAATTACATATTTTCCAACACTCCCCCTTAATTATGAGTGGATGGGGATCATTAAACAAAAATAAAATATTACAAAATATTTCAGAGCTGAAACATGCTCTATGCATGACGAAGTTCACTGCGCTGAACTTGTCACTCCCAAACAACTTCACAGATACTGAAATGGGTCCTTTGCCAATGGTTTGATAAAGATGTCTGCTACTTGATCTTTAGACCTGCAGAATTCTAAACATATTTATTTTTTATTTATCAACTCTCTGATAAAATGATACCTTGTGTCTATGTGCTTGGTTCTCTTATGATATACATGATTATTTGATGGTGTGATAGCTGAATTGTTGTCGCAGTAAATGACTGTGGGTTCTTATTGGTTCTGCGACAGATCACTTAACATCCTCCGCATCCAAACGGCTTGACATGCAACGCTTGTAGCTGTGACATACTCTTCTTCTGCTGAAGAAAGAGTTACTATGGGTTGTTTTTTTTAAGCCCATGACACAACACCTGTTCCTAAATGAAATGTATTTCCAGACGTGCTTTTTCTGTCATCTATGCTTCCTCCATTGTCACTGTCAATGTATCCAATGAGTTTGAAATTTTCTAAGGTTGAATACAGAATACCAAAGTCTCTTTTTCCACCTACATACCTCAGAATTCTTTTACCTGCTTGCCAATGTGCTTCTTTTGGTGACTCCATGAATCTTAAGATTAAGCTGACTCCATACATGATATTTGGCCTTGTCGCTGTAAGATACATAAGGCTGCTAATGAGCCTTTTAAACAGAGTAGGATCTACATTGGATCCATCATCATCCTTGCTCAATTTCAAACTTGTTATCACTGGTGTTGGAGCTATCTTACAGTTTAACATCTTAAATCTGTTCAAGACATCACTTGCATATTTTGACTGAGATATAAATATCCCATTTTCAGTCTGTTGGACTTCAATGCCCAAAAAATACTTCATAAGCCCCAAATTAGTCATTCCGAATTCACTTTCTATGACTGTTCTAAATTCTTCTATGCCAAAATCACCAGTAAATATTAAATCATCTACATACAGGCAGACAATCAACTTATTACCTTGCTTGTTGATTTTTGTGTACAGTGTTGGCTCACATTCACTTCTGTTAAATCCATTCTGAATGAGGTATGAGTCAATGTGACTATACCAAGCTCTAGGAGCTTGCTTCAGACCATAGAGCACCTTTTTTAGCTTGTAAACTTTGTGTCCTTGTCCTGGAACTTCATAGCCTTGTGGTTGCTCCACATATACTTCCTCCTCCAAATAACCATTTAAAAATGCAGACTTAACATCCATTTGGTAAATAGGCCATGTCTTATGTGCTGCGATGGCCAAAACTGTTCTGATAGTGTCCATTCGTGCTATAGATGCAAAAGTTTCATTGAAGTCTATTCCAGGATGCTGTGTGAATCCTCTTGCTACCAATATTTCCTTGTGCTTCTCCACATTTCCTTCAGCATCTTGCTTGGTCTTATAAATACATTTCACGCTTATCACATCCTTATCCTTAGGAACATCAACTAGTTCCCATGTTTGATTCTTCTCAATGCATTCTATTTCTTCATCCATGGCTTGTGCCCGGACTTTATATTCAACAACTTCTTCAAATGTTAGAGGATCATTAACTTGAGAAAATAATGCAAAACATGAGAATGAATCAGGTGTACCAGTCTCATATATCGCACGTAGACCTCTTGTCCTTGGCGGAGTTGCTAGTGTCGAACTGCGCAAACTACTTGATGGAGTTTGTTGCGCACTTGGTATGCTTGTCGGAGTTGCTTGTGCTGCGACTTGAGTCGGAGTTGCTTGTGATGAACTATGTTGCACAGTCCTGGGAGTAGACGATGCTGTGAAGTTCTGATTCACATGTAGAGTCTCAACCTCATCTTCTGCGATGTCATCATGTTAAACATGTGACACGATTTTCACATTTCTCAAATACTTTGCGGATCAGTTAAACAAACTTTATCATGAAATATATTTTCTAATGCATAGCAACTTAAAACATCTTACACGAAGTTACTCCTTGTTAGAATAGAACTTTCACTGCGCTAAACTATTTGTAAATCTTGATTTCTTTTATTGCGGGTAAATGTAAACAATATTCACAGGAGTAAATCTGGAGATGATGTGCAACTTGCAATATATAACATTCTTGAGAATGAAACATAAAACATAGACTTATATATTTACCATAGTAAACTGCACAGCTCCTCAATACATGGAAATGAGTTTTCACTTTGATCTTTTACATTCACAAAGCTTGGGATCTTGATACAATCTTCGACCACTTTCTTTCACTCTTGCTCTGCGTAATTTCTCTCATACACAGCTCTCTCAGAGTTTTAACAATGAGCTTCTACTTATAGAGTTTCAATCAACCGACTTAAGATCGCTTCACCTGGAAGCTACAAGATTGCATTAAACACTATAATAAATTATAACCTAAGGTTTCTTGACAATCGAACTATTAACGCGGTTACATTAATACAAACATGACATGCGCCGGATTGGTTGCGAACTTACTGACAAACTGACACTGCAGATTCTGCGCACTAACACAAAACAACTGACAGGGTGACTGACATAACCGGCGTAGTTCTGATACGCGATCAACTCATTAATTACATATTTTCCAACACTCTGTCTGAGTGGCTCAAGGATTACAGGGTTCATAAAATAATGGTGAAATGGAATGACTTCTCCTCTTTATAAATATGCTCTCAAACCCTAACTCTTATTCAACGATTAATAGTGGTCAAGGGCCCTTTTCAATGTTCAAGTGGGAACAATAACAATGGATTTATAACTTGAAATAACCAATTTGTGGCCAATCGGTGTTTGTATTGGTGTTAAATTGAATTATAACATGATACGTTGGGATGTGTTTCGGATTAGAAACTAGTTTTACTCCGACGCAATCGAAAACCAAGTTAATACTGACTAAGATGTTACCCAACGACAAAACTAAAATCATGCCGACGTGAAAGAGAATCGGGAGCAAAAGCTTTTACTGGGTCGACCTTTTTGGAGCCAAATGAGGTAAAACTCCGACATGTGTCTAGCCAAAACCAAGCTTGGATGCGACCAGTTCGGTGCGAAACAAGAAACAACTCTGACCCGTTTCGGGTCTAGATCCAAAATAACAACAACAAACCAAACTTTCGTAGAAAAAACTAAGTGTTGCGAACAACTTCGAGGTAATATCTCATAAGTTGGTGAAATAAAACTTCAACTTAGAACTTTGAATTTGAACAAAAGCAAACAAAACTTCCAACAAGATTTGAGCGAAACCCTGAAACTCCAATTGTTTCATCATAAAACCAAAGTGGACCCAACCGTTTCGGCACAAACTTGCAAGTTGCTCCGAATGTTTCGGCGCAAAATTAAATTTGGCTCCAACTGTTTCGGCTTAAACTTGAATTATACTACGACTGTTTCGCTTCAATTTTGGTAAAGTCGTCGAAATGTTCAAAATGCAACTTTTTTCTTCTAAGTGACAAATTCTTAATGGGGATACAAACTTCAAGCAATTCTTTATTGGAAAGACAACAAAATAAAGCTAAGAGTTAGATTCAAAATACGAGGGGTTCTCCTGGGTTGGCAGGTGCGGGGGAGTAATTTTTTACTCCAAGGGGAACAAGCAGAAGGATTTTTCCTAGGGCATAGGAAGAAAGACCAATAATGGAGTGGAGTGGCTTGGTCTCATCAAAGGGCTAGAGATTTCTATCAACCTGAGAATAAAGAAACTTACGGCCTTAGGAGACTCCTTAATCATTATTAGAGAAGCTAGATGTATAGTCGGCAAAAGAAAAGAGCCCTCCTAAAAAATGCATCATCTCCTTCTCTGCATCAGCAAAGATTTTCATGAGCTTACCTTTCTGCATATTCTGCGAGGACTAAATGGACAAGCTGATCAAATGGCTAATATTGGATTGAAGCTCTCCTATGGCTCTCTAAGTTATAACAATGATGCCTTGGAAAATTCATGGATTCACTAGACTAAGGTCAGTCCTTAGTGTTTGGGCTCATGCCCCCATCTATTGGCCCCCTCTATACCATTGGGTTCATTACTTTAGAGTGTCAAATTTTTTGAATTTTTGGGAAATCTTCCTTGGAAATTCGACTTCCCCTTCACTCCTCGAATGCCGCTCTCGCATGCTTGAATTTATGGCATTAAACCAACTCACCAGTTGGTCGGCATGTGGGATGGATGTTGTGGTATATCATTGCATCTAGATTCTTCCCAGACTTCATTCCATCGTCTTCAGAAATATGCATCTGCTGCTCATTTTTTCGAAGTATTGATGTGTTAGTAGGATTATGGATCGTCACGGTGTTGGGCGTCCTCAGGGAGGGGGTGAATTGTTTTACCATGGCGTTGGGCACCCTCAGGGAAGGGGCGAAGTGACCCTGAAATGTGGAAGGTGCTACAAGCTAGGGAGAGGCCCTAATGGCAGTTGCAGCTGGGGTTTGCAACCAGAGGAAATGTAGGGTGACTCAGCTGAAGCAGAGAGCAACCTTGGGATCAGTCCTTGTCGCAGGCATGCCGGGGTTGGGAATTTGCATGGCCAGAATGGGAATCGTAGCATTTCAAAATATGAAGTGGAATTCTTGGACTGGTTGCAGGAGATGGAGCTGCAATTCAGGATGATTCGTAGTGAAAACCTGGAAACCTGGAGTATAAGAAAATCATATCTCGCCTTTACAATCTGGTGTATGCTACTCACTCCGAGGTAAAATCTCAGAACCAGAGCATTGCTGAGAAAGTTGAACACCTGGAAGAGACCCTGGGTCTAGTTTATCCTCACAAATCTCGCAACCACAAATTTTATGGAAGCGATCTTGAAGACATCAATAGGAAAATGGAGAAATTGCAGAAGTTCCTCGAAAATGCAGGAAACTTCATGGACCTCGGTACAGAGAAAAATGGGGTAGCGAACGCTACTGGCGTTGCCATGTATATTGGTCTGCAGTAGCTGTTCATCGGTTCTAGTCACGGGTTAGACTTTTTCTAGTTCAGTTATGTTTTAAATGATTTTTAGTATTATGTATAAGGTTTCTGGAACTCATAGAATAGGAACCAATTGCAATTTTGGCAACCTGGAAGGTTTGAAATTCCATTTTTTGTATAAGGCAGTATCTTAGCAATGTTTTACTTCTGCATACTCCTCCTAGGGCAGTTCATAAGATGTTATAGTTTTCATAGGACAGGAAGATACCATGATAGTTATCAGCTAGAACATGATGAACTTGGTGTGATGGATGTCTTCCTCTTATGGGAGCAATCTGATCAGTCTCCTCTATGTATTTTCCTTCTTTTTATATAATCAAAGCTGGTTAGCCGTTTCTGTTTAAAAAAAAATACGAGAGGTCCTAAATTTGCAAAAAATTGGGGAAGGGGTTGCAGCTGCAACACTAATGCATGGTATAACTTTAGGTGATGCATGGATAACTAAAAAGCAAGTAATATATAATTTGTTTCGATACTTAACTTGTAACCTATCTATATTCACCGACCACAAATTAAGTAGCTATGTTAGTTATAAACTTATGAATATTGTACAAAGTTAAATACTAATGCCTTGCATTTTCATTGACATAAACGATTTACGATGCTTAAGCAACACAAAATTAATGTCTACTGGAAATGTTATGGGGAAGGTATTTATTTCCAATCACTTTTGGCCTATTGTGCGTGCTACGCAACCGATTCAATGGGATATAATTGGAGGAATGGCATGTATAAGTACGGTTTTCATGTTATGATCATATGTGAGTTTTCATCATCATTTATAGAGAATGGGGTGTTTTCTTTATTATTCGAAGGTACATAAGATATTTTCCAAAGAGCACGACGGGAAATGTGGCGGTAATATATTTGATTGTTTATGGAACGCAAGATAAAATTCCAGAAGCAACCATATCGGATGGTCACATATTGTCTTACGGCAGCCGCACTGCCAATCTCTCTCAGCATTATCACAGAATGAGACAAAAGTATGCTTCGGGTTCTTATTCTCTGTAAGAATCGTATGTTGCAGCTAAAGTTCTTAATTCAAAAACCAAAGCAGTCACAAGACAAAATGGCATATTTATGAAAATTAGTGTGTTCAAATCGCACATATTTTCCATCAAAAATACATTCTCGTTTTGTATAAATATTTTGGTGTTAATTTTATTGTGGAGGAAATCAAAGATGTGTTACAATGTCTCCACTTCAGTTACAGTTGTCTATGTAAACTCTCCTCTTTTTTTGCAGCTCAGTTGTCAACCAACAAGACTATAGTTATCATAGTCATTATTATTATTCAATAAAAGTAAAGTCACATTGCTGTTGGTTGTATTTAGAGTAGTGAAGTGCTTTACAGCCCAATATTGGGAAGATGTTCCGAGTATAAGATCAATCTATGTTGTAACTTATGTAATATCCACAAGAAAATCATTGGTAGCATCTAACCTTAATCCCATGATATATTATAAAAGATATCACAACTGATTTAACCTCTTATCCAGTAGGAATTTAAACTAATAACTATAACTTAATATAATAATAATATGAAGAAAAGAATATAAATATGAAAATTAAATTCAATAATGAGCCTAAAGTATAATTGAAAATTATTAATTTAAAAAATATTTAAAAATATTCCATATTATTGTGACCAAATTCTAGAAATTACAATGTTATGGGAGAATGCATCTCTGTGTTTTGAGTGGACACTTCACCCATCATCATAAGTTAAAGAAAGCCATAAAGTATAAAAGAGATTATCTACTTGGAATATAAAAAGAATAAGTTACATTACCCTTATAAATAAGTTCAAAGACAACTAATTGATAAACATAGTTAATGCATAAGGATAGAAATCAAACAACTCATGAAAGGAATTTAAAGTTGAGGTAAACTTAAGAAAAGGAAATGAAAGAAGCAACTAGATATTTTTTTTAATATAGTCAATATGTAAAGAGATCTCTATATTCTTTCTAACTTGAACACCTATGGCGATTTCACAAATCTACATGTATTTCAATATCAATGGCACAAGTATCTCTTATAGAGAACTTGTTATGTAGATTATTTGGCTTACCTCCTAGCTTCTTTAATTGTACATTCCTATGCATCACCACCCTCCAACTACCATATTTACTAAAAATCAATTCCTTTCTTCATCATTATAACTATAATTATTGGGAACTAGCTTTTGGAATTAGATCATTCATATCTAGAAATCCTAGAAGTAGATACCAATTGTGAGATGAACCCAAATCTAATCACAACCAAAATGTCCATTGAAATACAAAACAAAACTCGAAGTGTCCAAAAGACTCATACAATGAAATAAGTTGGTTTAGATGAGCTTAGAAACTTAAGTGGGGAGTTGACACAACAAGGAAAACACCTACTAGTGGATATTTTCACATTACTTCACTAATAAATGTATCCTTTGTACATTAATAGTGGAAGTGGACTGTTGAAGATTTTAGTAGATATTTTATTAATGAAGTGCTTAAAAGAGAAATAATGCATTGCTTAAATGGGAAATAATGCACTGGTGCACCACATGCAACAACATATAATGTACCTCAATTTACAAACAACAACAAAATAAAATTATATTGGAATTTTAATCGTCAAACTATGATTTAATTGTCGCCTATATCGGTTCATAAATTATCAACTTTATTTTTTATATATCCCCCCCCATCACAATTCTATCTATCTATACCAACTAAAATAAACATTAATACAAAAGTTGATATGCTAGATTTTTCAAAAATCCTTTATTTGAGCTTCAATGAAAAAAAATCCCGAAAAAACATCAAAATAGTATGTTGAATGGTTCATATGAAATAAACTAGAAGAGAGATGAAATATGGAAGTGGACAACTACCGCTCACTGAGATTTCCTAATTACTTGACAGTTTGTTCATTTGTTGATTAATTTAGCTAAAATAAGTTTGTGTCTTCTCCTAATTTAGTGAACATGTAGTATGAACTACTCTATTATCAATGAACAAATAGGATCACAAAAACACTCTCTAAATTTAGACAGAATTAGGTGTTGAAAAACATCCCAATGTATCTCATTTGGATAATTAAGAGCAATGAGAGGACCTCATATTCCATATTGGATCCTCCCAAATGATTATTTGAGGATGACTTGAAGATGAGACCAGATGCAATGCTAAAATTCCTTGATTTGATTTGTAGATAGCCACTAAGGAGATCAATTATTGCGTTGAATTTTGTTTGATAAGGCTACTAAGCTTGAAGCTTGGATACCATCAATGATATTCCATCCTCTCAGGTGTAAGGTGAGAAGTATTTGATACCATGTATCTAGTGGTTTTGGATGACTACTAACCATTTTCACTTGATCAATGTAATACCTTTAAGGTGGAAGAGAGTTTTGAAAGAATATCTATTGCAAGACATGTCTTTACTTGAGATTCAATTCTACGGTAATATTGATATAATTAATTGGTCTTTTATTATCATTGTCGAGGATTAAGCCACCCATAGTGAAATTTTAGTCTTGTAGGTTTCTCCAGTGTGGAACATCTATTTAATGAATGATTATTCTTGTCGCAATGTTGACAAGGGTGGAGAGGAAAAAAATGATAATCCATATGCCCATCTTGATTGCAACGTTGGCACTTAACATTCTAATGTTGAACTAGAATAGGTGAAGTTGGAGCTTCTTTAAGGAATCCAACACTATAGAACTGGAATGGTTTGGATTAATTTGGAATATGAATGGTAACTTCCTTTCGATATCCAAGTCCTATTTTGTGTTTGATGTTGCATATTTATTCCCAAAGTTTGATGATGGGCTTGGAAAGAGTATGTTGAATTTGTTGCTTTAAAATATGTGGAAGTGGATTTACTACATGTTGTTGCAACATTGAAAGGTTTTCATCTGTGAACTCAAAATAATTCTCTTGAAATGAGCGTTCATGAATAGGTTCATCATCATTTGAAATTGTATTTGTAGCTACATCATTGTGTTGATCCTATGCTAATTGTTGATTGGAAACTAGAATATCAATTTCAAATAGGGGATTGCTATGAATAGAGACTAGTTAAGAATTATTTAGAACTTGTTGATTCTTGAGCTACATTTCATCATGTTGGAGATCAAACTATATGAAGGAATTCAAATTTGTCTTGTGAAACTTGCAAACAAGTTAGAACAAATTGAATAATTCATTTGTTGATTGTGATTGTGTTGTCAACAAAATTGAGTATTAGAGTGTTCAATATATCTAATAATTCTTGACTTAAAGTCATTTTAAAAGACTGAATGAAACCTCTTTGTGCAAATAGATCCTTAATATTACAATTGACTCAAAAAGAAAAGAGGGCTTATTGCAAATCCATCTTTTGACAAAATAACTCAACAATTTCAATTTAAACTCATAAATTGGAGGGTGTCGGGTTCAACTGAGAATGTACCAATTTACAAATTCAATTCAACTTGATTCCAAGTAAACTTACAAAATGAATCTTTGCAAGTTACAACTAATGTGGATTTTGAAGTGGAATTTATGTCGATGTAGATTTGTCATTGAATGCTGATGTGATCAATAGTTTAAATGTTCGAATTCCCTTTTTAGGTGTTTGATTATATGCGCTTGATTTGCTTGCAAAATTAAATGAGCATCCATCACTAGACACCAAATCACCATCAAACATCAAACATCCAATAAATCACGCACCATTATACACATACAAGGGTCCTTAGACTTCCATACTCAAATTTCAAGGCAAGTCTAAAGCAAGAGAAGAAAAAAAATTGATTTTATTGTAATATCATTTTGCAATTACAATGATGTTCCCAAAAAGATTACAATTTTTTTCAAGAATAAATCATAAGTTTATGGCTAAGTATTTAACCATACCTTTTAACAAACCTTTTAGCAAACACTATAATAATTTGTTGGCGTAAAATTCAAATCCATTCCAAATGGATACTCTTACAAATTGAGGCTCCTTGAAAAAAACCTACATTAGTCTTTTTCCACAAAAAGGAATTAAAGCTCTCATCCAAGTTCTGTTTTCACAAAAAATAATAAAGTTGTCATCAAATTTCCTTTTATATAAAATTGATAAAACTCATTTCAAGAGATTCAAGCACCCAACCATAAAGACCTCAATTCAATTTTAAACCATGGAAAGGGACAATTTTGAATATAAAAGAGGTGTTCATGTAAAAATTGCATGTGAGATTAAACAGTACCTTGAATGCAACACTCATTCCAAATGCCAATGGCATGTGGGCTTCTTTTGTGGTCCTTTTTCTATTGAACTTTGGTTGTCATTGATGTCAACTGATTTCAAAGAGGACTTAGTATATGTGGGGAACCTACAACAATTAAATGATGAAAATGCACGATATATCATAAATAACAAAACACAGAAGGGATTTATTGATTGCAGGACACTTCGAGGGGGAAACCTCCTTTGAGAAATCTCAATACAAATAACTTGTGGATGCCTTCATTGGCCTCAACACGTACTTATATACTAATTCTAAGATAAACAACTATTACTCCCCATGAATGTGGGATAATAAAATATACTCACGGGATGACTTACAAAGCATATGCGTCCAACAACAATATACTAACAATGTGGGATAATACAATATACTCACGGGATGACTTACAAAGCATATGCATCCAACAACAATATACTAACAAAGTAAAGAGAAGGGTTGAAACGAGTTCCTAACATCCCCTCCCCCTTAGAAAAAGCTTTGTCCTCAAATTTAGATGTGGAAATTGTTGTTGAATATGAATGAGTGGTTCTCATGTAGCATCCTCTGGTTGCACTCTATGCCATTGAATTAATACCTATGTGATGGATCGAGAGAAAAGCTGACGAGTGCGCCTATTGAGGATGGAATCCGGATCCAAAATGATGGATCCTTCATTATCCAATTATGGTAAAACAGTTTGTACTCTAATGTTGGTGCCAAGAACTTTCTTTAGACAAGAGACATGAAATACTGGATGAATGCGGGAAGAAGGAGGAAGTTCCAATTTATAAGCAACGAACCCAATCTTCTGAAGAACCTTATATGGCCCATAGAACTTTGGAGTGAGCTTATGATGCCCTTTGAGTTTCAGGGAGGATTTCTTGTAAGGTTGTAGACGAAGAAAAACCATATCACCTGCTTGGAAAGTGCGCTCAAAACGGTGTTGATTGGCTTGTTGTTTCATTCGATTTCTTACCATGTGAAGATTGTCCTGCAAAATGAGAAGAATCTTATCACGGGTTTGAAGAACCGTGTCAACTTCTTGAACTGGTGAACTGATGGTGGTGTATGGAAGAATCACTGGTAGTGCCTAACCATAGACTTCTTCATATGGAGTCATTTTAGATGCAGTGTGGTAGGAGGTATTGTACCACCATTCAATGAGAGGGAGCCACTTTTCTCACTGATAAGTTTCCAAACATTTGTTGATAACTTCAGTCTGAACATCTGTTTGTAAGTGATACCATGAAATCATCTTCAGTTTGGTGCCAGTGTGGCGAAATGGTTCTGTCCAAAAATGACTGGTGAAAGTTGCATCGCAATCTGAGACAATGGAAGAAGGGATTCCATGAAGACGGAAGATCTGGTCCAAGAAAATCGGTGCAAATAAGGAGGCAGTATAGGGATGGTTGAGGGCACAAAAATGACTATATTTGGAGAGGCGATCAACCACAACCAAAATCATTGTCTTCCCTCCAAATTTAGGGAGCCCTTCAATGAAATCCATAGAAATATCTATCCAAATCCGTGTAGGGATGGGAAAGGGTTCAAGTAATCCCGAAAGGAGTGTTGTTTCACCCTTGTTGCATTGGCAGGTATCACATTTAGCCACCATCTGTTGAATTGTACTTTTCATTCCCTTCCAAAAGAAGTTACGTTGTGCCCACTGATACGTTTTGAGGAACCCAGAGTGCCCTGCCGATGGAGAAGCATGGAGTTCATAGAAGACAACTTGTTGAAGATATGTGCTCTGGGGATGCACCAGACGACCCTTGTATCTTAGGGAAGCACCAAACGACTCTTGTATCTCAGGGAAGCACCATCCCAAGAGTAATGCGGTACAACATAAGGGTTGTTGGCCAACCGTTGGATGATTTGAGATAATGAGGAGTCATTGACATAGCCTTGTTGAACAGATTGAAACCAATTTGGAATAGGCATAGAAATCGATGAAAGAGAAACTTGGTCATCAAATGTACGAGAAAGAGAATCCACCACAAGATTGTCCTTACCCTTCTTGTAAGTGATCTCATAGTCATAACCCATGAGTTTGCTAACCCATTTTTATTGTGCTGGGGAGGACTACCATTGTTCCAGGAAATATTTCAGACTTCGGTGATCAGTTTTGATGTAGAAATAATTCCCTAATAGGTATGGCTTCCACTTTTGTATTACATGCAAAATAACCATCATTTCCTTCTCATATGTAGAGGCAACTAAATTCTTACCGGAAAGGGCTTTCCTAGTGAACACAATGGGATGTTTGTAATAACCTTAAACTCATAAAACCACTAAACAACAAAGAACCAACATGCAAAGGAGATATCTATACCAACAATGGATTTGATATCCTGTCAACTCATAAAAACCATTGAACAAACAAGAACCAACATGCATAGAAGATCTGTATACAAAAGAGTGGATCTAATCACCAAATACAGAAAATATTCTATGGAGATTTAAGGATCCATATCTGATTAGATGACCTAGTATCTACCATTACCTTGACAACTCCAATGCCCGCAACTAAAGGTGGGGGGGTCGACTCTCCACCCAACCAACCCCCAGCCAATGGCTGAGGCCCCCGATCCCCCAACAATTAACCCTATTCCAGAGCTTGCTTGCTTTCCTCTTTCTTGGCTCCTCCGGATCTCTCCTTCCAAAATGCCAAAAGACCAAAAAAAAATCCCCCCTCTCTTCTTCTTCTCCTCCTTTTATCTCCCCTCTCTCCCCTTTTTCTTAATTTCTTTCAATGCAATTTGTTTTTCTTCATTTTCCTTTCATATTCCTTTTTATTATTTACTTTTTATTAATTATTACATTTTATTGTAAATATTCCACAATGTGCATACATGAGGGTTGTTACATACTTCCCCCCTTCAGGAAACTTCATCCTGAAGTTATAATATTCAAGTACTAAATACAATACTTATTCAATCAATCAACCAAGTAAATATTAGAATATATATATAGGTAGCTAGTACTATTGTGAATTTAATATATTTATATGTGTGGCCACCACATAGAAGTCTACAAACCACACTAATACAATCAAATGCCCTAAGTTACAACATGATCTTAATTAATTCCCTATGAGTCTAGTATGCAACCATAGCAATAATTATGCATCATACACACATAAGCATTAGACAATTAATTAATAATTAACAACTGTGTATTTGTTTACTTCCTCTTTCCTTACTCACCCTCTCCCTGAGAATCATACCATCCGCCACCTCCATAAACCTCCTCTCCAACTCCGGATGGTCCCGCTCGCCATGGCACGAGCCCTCTACTATAACCTGTCTGCAGATCATACAGTAGGCATTAGAAGTTCCCCGGGAGGTTACTATGGCATTGCTACCCTCCCAAATTATGGTAATAATACGGCCTCATTGGATTCTAACCAGAATCATCATATAGTAGGAATCAAAATTTCTTCAAAAATTTACCGCGGCATTTTCCACCTTCCCAACTTTTGGTAATAGTATGAACTCATCGGTATTAACCGACATCTAGTTCTCGATACCTCGATCCTGATATTATGATCATTATACCTCAGACATCTCGAAAGGATAGCCTAAACATCCTCCACAAGCACCCTCAAGGAACTAGGCCTAAGCATCAGAAGTCCTTCTACATAAACCTCCCTCCCGATGAGTATGTCTCCAACCATGGACTTTGGTCACATCAGAAGTTCTCCAGGAAGTATCTGTGGAATTGCCACCTTCCCAACTTCTGGTACTAAAGTCAAGAGCTGATGGCATATAATTAATTGTTGGGCTTGTCCCCCAACCCATAATATATTTATAGTAGCCATTCTCCTTCGTGGTTACGGGCTCCCACGAAATCATAGAATAATTAGACTCACCGGGCTATTTGAGTGGATCACCTGGAAGAACTTGCCCTTACCATAATGAATAATCATTAGTAACCATTTCTCAATATAATAATATATCATGGATCAACCTTGAATCATGTGCTAACAAGAATGTCTAGCCACCAGTTCATATTGCATTGCATTACATCATAAGCCATTGTCACGATAAGTCATGGAAAGTTTAACATCTAATGCATTTAGGTGCTTTGTGCTACCATTATAACATAACTGGTCATGATACTTTCATAATTTCACTAAGCATCTCATTAATATGTCATGATAAGCTTTCGTATTTCAACATTAGTACTATCAACATGGAGTAACAACCCACATAATCCATCATAATCTATCATCATATCAAATGTGCATTCTGACAACCCACATAATCCATCATAATCCATCATCATATCAAATATGCATTCTACATGGAGCAATAAGGGTTAGCATGAAACGATATCATGCCATACCAAATATCTGATATAATCTCTTATTCTTCACTAACACATAACAGAGTTGTAAAATACCAACATTAACCACAACATGCTTTCATACCATTTATGTGCCAAATGCCATTTATCTCTAGATGCAATGATAAGCTATTAAGATGCTAAATTAATACCATCATGAAATAATATCATTTTATGTTCTACACGTCATCTATCTTATAGTACCATAACGTCATGAAATAACATCAAGAAGTATCACATGCGCAACCCATGGATAGAATTAACAATAATCAAATTTCACATGAATAATGCATGCTCATGAATCACGTGTCTATAAGGCATCATTACCATATCATGTACCACATAAGTTACATTTCAGATGCCATAAATAAACTATAATTACCAATTGAGTATTAACAATCAACTTATCATGTACCTCATGTCCTATACATATAGATACTAAGTATCAACATGAATATGCATCATGAAAAGACATGGAAAACTAGGCATCACCATGAAATATGCAACATATGTCCTCTAACTTCAGAAACCATAATATATTATAAATACTAACTCAGTATCAATAGGAAATATGTATCATATGTCTTCTAAGTCTAGATCTGTAAAATACTGACTGAATATCAACATGAATTCATTTGATTTCTTGCCTAAAGATGCACCTATAGTATTCGATCTACTTGTGGTATTTTTTTTTTCTATTTGTGTGGTTGATTGTTCATGGTTATGGTCAATCTCACTTGGACAAAGATATGGTATCTCAGAACTGCAATCAACCATACAAGTCAAATTGTTTGGATGGTTCGCAAGCAGTGCATGACACACAGTTGTGGCTAGTTAGTTTTTGCTAGTTAGAGTACTGTTCAAATTGAAAAAGGGATGAAAATTTAGGTAAGACGGGAAAGATAAACGGGCATGACATCACAAGAGTAGGATTACACCTTTCAGAAGATGAGTGTGAAGTGCAAGCACTTTCTTCATTTAGAAACTAGATTTGGAAATTTAGAGAAAAAACTTATAGTAGATGATCATTTCAATAGAGTTCTGGTAAGGATCCAGATGGAGAATATTTTAAGGAAATGCCAACACTCAGAGAAATCACCAATTCTAGGTCAGCAATTGGGATGAGAACAAACATAGAGAATGATCATGAGGATGTTCACGGCAAATTGTTTCAGCCAGAGGAGCAGAACAATCGGCTTCTGGAAAGGATTTCTTAGCTTGAGGCACAGCTAAAAATGTATATATAATTCCATAGTAACACTAATAAAAATAGAATTCTATCAAGGCTTAAATTAGTTACATTGATAGATTACACAGTTCCTCTATTAGACTACCAATCCCTTCTCTGAATGACCCTGCTAACAATAACAATGGATTGCATCTTACAAATTCTTAATAGAATCCGCAGAAGTAGTGATGCATTGATTATACTCATCGTTAAGAGACGAGACACCACTATGGAGCAAAAATCGTTGCTTTCTCATAAACATAAACTTGGTTTTGTGATAAAATTCTTGCATTTTCATTACTACATTATTCAAGAAGCAAAAGAAGCAAATACTAATCATATAACATCTTATGTCTATTCTCTAATAAGAAATTGATCCTTCATACCATGAGTTAAAATAGAAGCGGTTATCAGCCAGATAAAATGAGAATCAACTTAGAAAAGATGTTGTTGAAAACAATGTACATATTGACTTCTTAATCACCATCATGCAATCCAGGTATTCAACTAAATTTGTAGAGCACACAAACAATCAAGGCTATATTTGTTTATGCAGCAGTTAAACCAGTACATGCCTTATTCTCCACATAACACAAACAGACTATGATGAGTGCCACTACCCTTGCTAGCCATTTTGTGGGTGCTTGATATACTTGTGCACTATGAAGAAAAACCAATGGCATGACCTAATAATTAGAATTTTGGAGTCAATAACCAACTCAGCTGTGAATTGGGTGTATCTACGCTAATTTAATGGACAAGGTTTCCCTGTCATCTGCCAAGGATGAATAACAAAACCATTAATTTTGTATATTCGCATTATGCTAAAAAAAGCAAGCCTAAAATGAGGACCCCCTAAATAAGCAGAAAAATTAATACATTTTACATGGGGATCAGAAACAAAAATCAACTTTAAGTTAGATCACCAACAAAATATGATTTTTCTACAGGTTTTAGAGCATGACACAGGTCCTACTCCAATATTGTCTTCTTCCTATTATCAGGATCCTCATCAATCAGAATCACATCATCATCGTCGTCATCTAACTTTCTCTTACCTCCTGCAATGGTAACTGCGTTAGTTGCAACAACATCAATTTTCTTATTGTTACTTGAGTTCTCATAATCAAAAGTCATATCAACGTCCCACTTTCTTTTAGTTCCAGCAGCCACTAGAGATTCAGTAGTGATTAATTCAACATCATCCGAACAATCTCCAGTTTCTATACTTGTAACTGGTAGCTTTTCTCCATTTTCATCAACATGATCATCTCTTCCACTTGCCACAGTGGGAACCTCTCCAGACAGTACCATGCCATCTGACTCCTCATCAAATTGATCTTTGTGCTTAATATTAATACTGCATAGAAACTCTTGCTGGTAGTCCTCTACTTGGCTTTTCCAATGGAAATATTTTGTCTTCTAACAGAACTATCAAAACACTACAAATTTTCCTCGCAATATTGATGGACTGCAATCAATGTTTCTCTATAATGTGGCTAATCATTCTCAGTTTCAGAAATACGGTGGTTTCTTTAGACATGATTGTGATTTGCTACTTACTCAATCTCATGACTAATAAGATCTATCAAATTACTTTTGATGTCCTGATATTCTTCATTTGCCACATGTGCTTTATTGGCCAGCTTCTCCACTGGGCCTCAATGCTCCTACAGGAGGCATATGCTGAAGCATCTGAGCTTTGTGCAAGAAATGATGATTTGGAAGAACACTTATCAGTCACACAAGAGTCGCTGCAAAGGGCTAATGCCTTATTTAGACTTAGTGGATGTATGTGAACAACCATTCCAAAGAAGAGAATCTGAGTATCAAACCTGGGTCAGTCTGCCTAAAATACTCCATTACTTACCGCCAGCCTGTCACCCAGCTGAAAATTTTTTGGCTATCAATTACTGATCGCATATCTGGTCTCTTCTCCTTATTTAGTATTGTTTGATAGTTTCTTGATTTTAGTTGAGGTCTTTATTTTGAAAGCAATATCAATTGCAAGGATGGATTTTCATCTCAACGAATGACTTCAAAGGTTCATTTGCCATCTGAAGATTTTACTGTTTCCCTTTTCTCATTGATTTTTTTTGGAGCCTCTGGATTGCTACTTAAAGGAATTCCATCGATCATAACATTCTGTGATTGTTCATTTCAATTTTAGAATCATAGATTCGTTGTATTGTATAAAGAAGATTTTTAATTAAAATGGTATTAATTCATGTTTTCCCTGTTAAACACTGGATTTGTTAAGGCACTAGATCGATTGAGAAGCCGGCTTGCCCGAGATTGAGGAGGATCTCACGGAGTTCAAGGAGTATATCGTGGAGGTTAAAACGTTGGATAAGAAGGACCTAACATCTGAATTATTGCCACGAATTTTCATTTATTCAAATCTCTACAACATTGCATACACTTAGGTTAATATGTCATTAACTTGCCAATAATAAAAAACGATTATGTGTTATGGAAAATGGGAGTCAAGCGCGCCACCAAAGGAATTAGGAGGGGAACCTGAGCCATTATGTCCATGAAGTCGTTGGAATAAGTCACGTGTCATAAAAATATCAAGCATTAATAACAACACACCAGATTTCTAGATAGAGAAGGAAAGGTCGCCTTGGGTTCACACTAAAAGAAGGTTGAGATACCAGATCGTCGTTCAACTCATCCAAATACACAGAGATTATTATTGATATATTATCATATATGCCAATTATGAAGGGAATCAAGATCGTCCCGGTCGATCGTATCATTGAATTGTTGCTAAGACACATGTTTCCTTAACACGTTTTAGTTAGATGGAAACTAAGTTTCCATGTGTTAAGGCAACACTTTTACTAGTAGGAAGGATATATAGATCAATCTTCAGTTCATTTTAACCCTGGATTTTAATTAGGGTTACACGTTGTTCTCCCATTATTACAATAAGTGTACTTTGATATAATACCTTAGTCAACTTTTTGTTTTGCATAGAGGATTTTATCTATGCTAATAGATGCAGATTGTTATGACTATCGTAGGATTTAATTGCACCGAGTGAAACGAGGTGCTCTACAGCCTGGTATGGGGGAAATGTTTTAACATGTATGTAGCGTTTTTTTTTTTTTTTTTTTTCATCAGAAAAAATCGTATTATTGCTATTCAGTTGAATCAAATAGTACAAAGATAGTTTGTGTATCGAAGATACAAGATATCAAGACAGGATCTTGTTCTCAAAATGAGCTTCAGTTTAACTGCTATACAAAATTAAAATTGCCCATCAAAAAGATTTCACAAAATGATGTTCATCAACCCAAGTAGAGGAAACAACCTAAAAGAAAAATAAGTTACCCCTGTCAAGCAGACATGCGTCCATCCATTCTTCCCAGAATAATATTCCTTCAGGTCCAGCAAAAGCATCTTTTGAAAGTTGATCTGCATGAGAATTGTAAGACGTGAAAATATGCTCAAATAAAATCTGGTCCTGCTTTGCAATCTCATGACGAATTCAAACACACCAATTTTTTAGATCAATAACATTCAGATGGTATTCATTTGAGACCCATTTGATTGTCACTCGGGAGTCCCCAAAGACTTTGAGATTAACCAATCCAAAGGTATTTGCCACTTTAAGAACAACCCAAAGGGCCAATAACTCTACTTTCATATTGGTACCTCTGCCACCATTAAGATGAAGAGAAAAGTAATGATCTTCATTGATATAAATGACACCACCAGTTGCACACATATAGTCTTGAGCAGCACCATCAAAGAATAATATCAGTTGTGTTACCACAAAGGAGAAAGAACTTTCACTCACACATTTCTTACCATGTTCCTCCTCAGGGTAAGTCTATAACATATAAATAACAGACCTTACACAATGCACCGCAACAGGCATCTTGTTCTGAAAAATTGCTTCATTCCTTGTAAACCAGATAATCCAGGATATAAAAATAGGAAGGAAGAGTGGTTTTTTGTAATCCCTAACCCAATTGAGAAAACCTGTGCCAAAGTCCATATCTTCCCAAACTAAATCCAAGTTGAGTTCTTTACAGCATAGAGACCAAATTTCTTGCATAAAAGAGCACTTCACAAATAGATGACCAGCAGATTCAGAACTTAAATTACATAAACAGCACCGACTGGGACCATTCCAGCCACGTTTGAGGAGATTATCCCATGTCTTAAGACTGCCATTGAGAACATGCCATAGGAAACATTTCACCTTCAGAGGGATAGACCATTTCCAGATTTTCGAATACCACCACTATCTTGGATAAATACAACGTTCCTGAATAATCATGTCATAAGCAAATTTCGCAGAAATAGAACCTTCTTTTGGATTGCCTGCCCATAATAATTTATCAAGGTTCCCCGAAAGAGCAATACCAGCCAATCTCAGAGCCATAATATAATGATCCCATTCCTGTGAGTGATCTGGGAGCTCCAACTCTAAAGCACTTAACCAACCATTACCTGATCGGTGAAATTGATCGATATTTTGAACATCATTTAAATTTTTATACCCCATAAAATTCAACAGAGTAATTAGATTATTTGAAAGTCTAAAATTTTCCTCCAAACCAAGAACAAGATCCACACCGATTAGAATACTGCAGCCATTACCTACCTGCTAGCAAATATCTTTGGCAATCCAGTCATAGACTTTAAGAAAACCTCTCCAAACTGGAGACAGCAAACCTGAGACCCTCTTGGGTTTCCTCAACCAGTTAATAAAATCCGTTTTAATATATTTGAGATGGAGAACCTTCGACCAAAGAGAATTACTGAATAAACCTCGCCATAAACTCTTCAATCTAAGAGCTTTGCTAAAAATATTAATATCTTTAATACCCCATCCTCCGAACTTCTCCGGTCGAGCAAGAACCTCCCATTTAACCATCACCAGTTTAGTACCATCGATGTTACCAGACCAAAGAAATCTGAAAATAAGCATCCTGAGCCTATTAAGAATGTAGACCGGAATCTCTAAAAGAGATAACCAAAAAACTGGAATACTTGAAAGAACTGCTTTAACTAAAACAAGTCTGCCACCAGCTGAGAGCAAACGAAAAGTCCAGTAATCAATTTTCTATTCGAACTTGCTAATAATCCACCGCCAATCATTGACTTTATAAGAATTAGGTTTTAAAATAAAACCTAAATATTTCAAACCATCGGCCAGATCTTGACATTTATATGGTAAGATGGATTCAATTTCACATCTTCTCCCAACTTCCACATTATGTTGATAAAAACATGATTTTGAAATGCCAACCTTCATCCCAGAAACCTTGCAGAAAAATTTGATGATATTCGAAAAAACCTTCCATTCTGTAATAGAGTCAGTGCTAGCAAGAAGAATGTCATCAACAAAAAGGAGATGCGACAGGAAGCATCCATCACCCATCTTGATACCTTTAATCAATCCCATCTCTTTGGCTTGTTGAACGAGCCTACTAAGACCATCAATGATCGGGAGAAATAGAAGGGGTGACAGAGGGCAACCCTGTCTGATCCCTCTAGAACATTGAAAAAAAGAGATGGGGTTACCATTTACCAAAATAGCAATACATGGCGTTGAAACGCAGGCCATTATCCAATTTAACACAAGGGGAGGAGTACCAATTTGTATCAGAATCAACCTGACCAATTGACACAGTCATAAGCTTTCTCTAAATCCATCTTTAATATCAAAGCCTTTAACTTCTTAGATTTGATAGTGTGTAGCAGTTCTTGGGTAAGACCAATCGAATCATGAATTTGCCTATCCTTTAAGAACCCAAACTGTTCAGGAGTTATAACAGTAGATAAAGCATTCTTCAATCTCTGAGCAATAATTTTTGAAACAAGTTTATAGATGAGATTACATAGAGCAATTGGACGATATTCCCCAAATGATACTGGTTTGTTACTTTTGGGAATTAAGGTAAGGAATGTTGAATTTAAATCTCCAGAAATGAACCCATGAACCCTAGTAAATTCCACAAGACGTTGAATGTCTTTCCCCATAATATCAAAGAAATGCACATAAATTTCCATTGGCCAACCATCAGGACCAGGGCTTTTCCCTCTGGCAAAATTTTTTAAAGTGTGCGCAATTTCATCTAAAGAAACATCCTTCCCCACCGCCTCAGCATCCCTTTCATCAAAACATCTAGGATAGAGTTTTTCTAGTCTGATTTGGTCCAAAAGATCACAGCCACCTTCTTCTTTGTAAATATTGCCAAAAAACCTCACAGCTTCAGAGCTCAAGGATTCCAAACCTTTTATAGTGTTCCCATCTTCATCATTGATATCCCAAATCAATTTCAAATTCCTCCTCGTAGATGCATAAGCATGAAAAAAATTTGTATTCCTGTCCCCATGACTGATCCACACCGCTTGGCTCTTCAATCTCCACTCCCTTTCTTCCATCAAGAGGATTTCCTCCTTTTTTTCTCAAATAACTTTAGAACTTCAAAATCTCCCTGATTCAAAGAACCATCAAAATTCTGCATACATGCATTTTGAATACTGTATTCCAAATCCTTCAGTTCTGCAGCATCAATCTTCTTTCTAACCTTTATCCATTCAATAACCTCTTCTTTGAGCTTCATCATTTTATGACAGAAATAATCAACAGGATTTAAATTCTCAATATCAGAATTTAACCAGAAAGATTTCACCATCTCACAAAAATCATTCTCCAAAAGCCATGAACTATTAAAATTAAACGGGTAACAAACCTTTTGTCCATAATCTTCAAATTGAAAAACAATAGGCCAGTGATCAGAGAATTTCACCTCATGAACCCATGTTCGAGACTTCTGAATGATACTTAAAAAAGAAGACTTCACCAAAAAACGATCTAGTCTCTTGTGAACACCTGCATCTCCCTACCTACCGTTTGTCCAGGTAGGAATTAATTTAGTTGGAACCATATCCACTAGATCAAACCAACATAGATAATCCATAAAATAGTCTGCCAACGGATCCATTCTGGCCCCAGATCCCCAGATCTCAGAGGCAGATTTTGTAAAATTCAAATCGCCAGCAATCACCAAATGGGATAAATTAAGAACCCCAGACGCAGCCAAGGCTTCCCAGAAATCCCTTCAGCCATCATAAGGAGCATAACAATTGAGGATGTGAACCTGTATGTTCAAACCTAAACAAATTCCTTTCATCAAAAGACCCCATGGAGTAGAAAAAACTTTGAAGGAAAATAGAGTAGGGTTCCAAGCCACCGCCAAACCTCCAGAAAGGCCATTGGAGCAACAAGCTGCAACTTCCCAAGTGGGAAGAAGGTCACCTAACTTAGAGATCGCCACCGAACTTATACACATAGTTTCCTGAAGTAACACTATACCTGAAAAAATAGCTACATAAAGTTTGGAGAAGGCCTTTGCCCTAGCAACCTTCCCCAACCCCCAGACATTCAATGATAAAATGGACATTAAGAACCAGAGGCACAGGGTATCTTTGCTCTAAGACCCTCATCTGATGAAGAAATAGAAACCCCAGACATCAAACGACCAGAACCCCGAGGAGGGTTTGTATCAACACAATCAGAAGCCCTACTCCCCTCTTTCTTCTTTTTACCCCTTCGAATGGTAACATTTTGAAATTTAACAGCATGAAGCGGAATTGCATCAGAACCTGCTAGTGGAGATTTGGAATAAGAAGGAACCGGGGTGAGGGTTTTTAAAACCCCATCAACTTTGAGTTCACAATTTTCCCCAATCCCAGAATCTTCAAGATCATATGGATTAGGTTCCGTAGCCTTATGACTCACAGAACCCAAAACCTTAGCAGAAGGGGACAAAGGCATAACAGATTCCTGAGCTTCTTCACATAAAACATGACACCCAGAAATATCCACACCAACATCAACCCTATCCCCAACAGAAGCTAAATCAGAAGAAAGATTGCAAACAACAGATGATTTCACCATATCCACAGACACAGGAAGACACCCGACAGAAGGCACATGAGGACCATGTCTCAAAATAACATCCCCGGAAGAAATACGAGCATCTAAATCCTTCTTCGTGACTTCCAACAAAGCAATATCATCTTTAGAAACTTCTGAATAAACAGTATCAGGAACAGGAACAGACTTACCTGGTTCAACAGAGGGAGCAGACAGGTCTAGAGTACCTTCCATTGCCGACCCTGACTTCAAAACATTAGGGCATTTTGCAAGAATGTGTCCAATTTCCTTGCAAGCGTAACAGCGAAATGGGATTCTGAAAAAATCGAGTCTTTGCTTCCAGCATCTAAGTCCCCAAACAACCTCAACTTCTGCTAGAAGACCAACATCCATTTCAATTTCCACCATTACCTTGGCGTATCTTCTATCCATGCCAAAAAGGGATTTCCTATCAATACAGATGAAACGCCCAACCGAATTTTCCAAGCCGACAATAATCTCCTCAGTCCAAAGTTCAATCCGCAATCCTGGAATCATCATCCAAAGGTGTCGAATTCTATGTTTCTCCGTAAGAGGATCGAAGGCAATATGCCAATGTTTCAGAATTAATGAGCCTTCTTTGAAAAGCCAGGTGCCCTCCAAAACCCTAGACATCATGGCAGTGTCCAGAAAGACAAAGAGAATCCAACAGTTCAGCAATAAATTGACCCTTGAAGCCATACCAGAAACCGACACCCAATTAACCCTAACCCACTCCAGGATTTCATCCTTCGTACCAGAAGTATATTCAAGGCGCCCAACTAAGGCACGCTCATCAAGCATTACTACCCTATCAAGATTGGCATCTTCAGAAATAACAAACCTGGAAAGAGTAGACCTGGCTTTGTAAGCTTTCAGCCTACGACGAACCCTCGCCTTTGCCCCATAATAATTAGGGTTACAATTCTCAAATGGGTGCAGCACAGATGAAGTCGACATATAACAAGGTTTTTCCAAAGGAGGACCAGAAAATGCCCCTCGAAAGTGAAGAGGTGAGGCCATAATGACCCGTGACCGGTTAAGTGGGTGAAACCCACACCTGTCCCTCTCAAAATGAACACGACGGGTCCCGCAGACACCTGGATTCCACTAACACTGCAACACAAACCTGACTGATAACCCTAGTTGGAGTGAAAAAAACCACAACAAATCAAAAAGTAGCCCGAAAACCACAAGTAGACCACCACCAAAAAGACCGACAGCAAAATCCCAAAGGAGCCATCCACCAGCTTGACTCCCAGGAGATGAAGAATCAAAATCCATCACTCCGGGCACCAATCTCATCCCAGAACTGCAGAAGTTCCACAACCCTCACCCACAAAACCCTAGCTATCTCCATCTCTCTCCCAAGTAAATCGTAATAGTTACGATTCAAACCTTTTTCCCGGTGTCTACAGTGGCTAAAGATAATAAACATCAGGGGTAAGAATTTTTATCCACATGTATGTCCAACGTGTATGTAGCGTTACATCTAATAAAACGTAAAAATTAATTTTTTTAACTAAAAAATAATTAAAAAAATTCATGTCGGCTCATAAAATAAAAAGTTATGGAAAGTATTTTAAAAAATCCATGTTGGTTCATAAAATAAAATATTATGAAAAGTAATTAAAAAATAGATGTTCGTTTATAAAATAAAAACTTAAAACTTAAACCCAAATCCATAAATCAAGAGAGATCAAATTTCTTGAGTTTAAATTTAGAAAAAGGAATACACCTCAAGAAATTGGATCCCTCTCGGTGCTTGATAGATATGGGTTTAAGATGGATCTATGTTGGTGCTTAGCCAACTGATTGCTCTTTTTGAAATTGGATTTGTCTTCTTGTTTACAACTTAGTGGTATTCATTTCCTTCCTTTTGCATTAGAATTTATAGTGATGGTTTCTGATACCAAAAGACATCATTCTACATACCCATCCCAGATCCATTTTAGCGACAAGTTTATTTAGGGTATGTCTCCCGGTCGATTGCATTTTACAATTAATTCTTGTTAAGGACTTTTCATGGGAATCACTAAATTCCCTTCTTTACAAAATGCAATCAAGTGAGCTTGACAATATAATGTTGTGTGCATTTTGAAATCCTATTGTGTAGTCGTCCAATATTACTTGTATGCTCAATCCTTAAAGTTAGTATTTGATCATGTATGTGATTTATCTACTGGTTTCAGATGAAAGGGTGCTTGATGGGTATATACTCATTTTCTCTTTGGGGATGTCATTATTACATTTGGTCATGTAAAGTCATTGAGGTAAATCCTCCATTGTAAGTCGGGGCAATAGATCCCCCAAGATTCAGTTAGAATAGGGTTATTGAGTCCCCTAGAGAAGTTGGCCTAGTCAGGTACAACTGGGGCTGACCTAGTAAGTGAAAAGGTCAAGTGAAAGATAAAGTATAAATAGAGAGTGGAGCTCTCTCATTTGGAGATCACACACACTCACAAGTTCACATTAGTGAGAGAGAGGACAAGTTCGCATAGGAGGAAAAGAAGAGGAGCTGCAAAAGACCATCTTTGTTTTGGGGTTTTACTTTTGTGATTTTGTATTGGTGACGATTCTATCTCTGAGGAATTTGCGGGGTTTTCTCCTTTATGGTTTCCCCGAGGAAATTATTTGTGTTATGTTGTGCATGTTATTCTTTCAGTAATATCCTAGATACATATTGATTAAAAGTAGAAAATCTAACATGGTATCAGAGCTAACCTGAGAAGAAGACACTGTGCAGCTACGGAAGCTAGGGATTCTTATTTTTTGGACTTCTCTCCACTGATCATCAACAAAAGGAGGCTAGGATAACTCGCCTAAGGAAGGCGCATCTTTCTGTCGAAGCATAAGTTGATTATGAGAATTTTCATTTTTTGGCCTGTCACTATTGCCAGAGGAAAATTAGGGCTTCTCACAGAATTGGAATTTTGGAGTGCAATCAGAATAGGGAAGTGCGCCTCTCCAAGATCGAAATTTTGAGACCAAGATCAAAATTTTTGGTTGGGTAAAACTCCTGGAAAGTCAAACCCTAGTTTGTCTTTGGACCAGAAAAATCCAGAAAATTGTAGATCTGAATTTCGCAAGTCAATTCTTAAGGGTGAAATTTTGGAATCTTCAAAAACCAAGTATACCAGCATACTCACCTCAGTCAAGTGCATCTATCTATCCAATCATAAGTTCCAAATTCCAAGGTTGAACATTTAGGGTTTCTCTGACAAACCCTAGGCCAGCTAGCTCCAGGACCAACATCAACTCAGCATCTCAAATTGGTAAGATATAAATCTTTTTCATTTCCATTTGAGGTTCTCATTAAATATGTCTCACCATACCAATCTTGAGGATAAGCTTGAAGGGGCTGATAACTTCTGAGCATGGAAGTATAGGATAGGGCTTGTCCTAGAAGAAAATCAATTGGGCATATATGTGAATGACTAGGTTCCAGCACCAGAGGGAGATGAGGCTAAATCCTTACACAAGAAGAACTTGGTTAAGGCCAAAAGGATAATTGCAGATTCTATTAAAGATCATCTCATCCCACACATGTCATAATTGAAGTCACCCAAAGAGATGTTTGATGCCTTGACCAAGTTGTGTGAAGGGAAGAATCTAAACCAGAAGATGACCTTGAGGAACCAGTTGAAGAATGTGAAGATACAAAATGCAGAGACCATGCAGTCTTACTTTACAAGGGTCTCTCATATCAAGGACCAACTTGAAGCTGTGGGAGAAAATGTAGAAGATGGAGAAATTGTGATGACCACCTTGAATGGTCTCCCTAGATCATGGGACTCTTTCATTCAAGGGATTTGTGCTAGAAAGAAGTTAATCACATTCAATAGGTTTTGGGAGGAATGATCACAAGAAGAAGCTTGACTTGTAGCTCGAGAAGAGAAGATGGGAACAAACGACTATCAAGCTCTCACAACACACTCCAGGAGGAATAATAACAAGAGGGAGCACCATCACAGTAAGAGGGAGAAACACCACCACCAAAGTCGAAGGGATAAATTTAGAAAACTCAAGAGAGATCTATCTATTGTTATATGTTATACATGCGATGAGAAGGGACACTACTCCAAATATTGTCCCAGAAACAAAAGTGGCTCCCACAACAAGAAGAACAAGAAGAAGAGACACCATGCTCACACCCCTGAAGATCATGAACCCGCAAGGAAAAGAACCAGAGAAGAAGAAAGAGAAGATTATTCAAGCGATGAAGAATATGTATTGTAATGAAGGTAACCAGTTACAAGGGTTCATTTAGAAGGTTCCACCTCATAAGGTGAAGCTAGATATGACTTTCAATATTACATGAAAGAAGTAGGAAAGGCTCCTACAAATTTGGACTCCGAAAACAAATAAGGATCAATGCTCCATGGAAGCCTCTCATCCATTTCGGCATTGGTTAAAGATGTAGAAGAAGGAGAACACAGAGTCTGTTCCAGTAGAAATAACAAGTGATCTAAAATGTAGAACACTTGCTCAACATTTCCGATCATAAGCAAGAAAGGCACAGGACCTCAGAATTAGACGATGAAGAAGAACACTCTATTAGAGACTCCAATAGTTCCTGCAAGGAAGCAAATATCAAGAGGGAGTCCACCCAACAAACAAACAAAGATAAGTATTTGAATTTTCATTTCTTATATATTTATTTATTTAAATAATATTGTTCAGTGGTGTACATACTTATGTTCCTAGATTTAGATTGTGTATTATGTATACTAGGATATTTGCATTAATGAACAATATACTACTAATATGCAAGTAACAGGTAAGTGGCCTATGGTATTGTACAACATTCCATTGCTACTTATCTATAATGAAACCTTTTTTCTGAGATGTTGGGAGTAGTGCACACTCTTAACAATGTTCTGGTAGAGATGGAAGGCATCTAGAAAGTTACGGGATATGGATGAATGTTGTATTGAAGCATTGGATAAGATAATTGCATAACTGTATGACCTACGTTTTTATGAGTAAGAATTTGTTCTTAAAACTATGAGATGTTTCTAATCATGTAATTGAACTTGACTTGTAGTAAATATCATGTACCATCACCTACAAGAGAGACTTGTTTCGAAGAACAAGCGGCGAAGATCAAGAAAACTGCCTATTGAAGATATTGAAGAACCTAAAGTTCCCAAGATCAGAGATGCAACAATGGAAGAGGCGATTCCAGAAGAACATGAAGACCGCAAGATGGAAGATCCACAGGAACCTGTAGATCCACCCCGTGAGAAAAACTCTCACAAGAGGAAACCAGCATGGGTACGAGAAGCAATACAAGATGCAGAGAGATATGGTGCTCCAGAGGGGATGCATAGAGAAAGCAAGAGACCGAGGCCATACTCCAGCTATGTAGCCCTGCTGTGCGACATCATTGAAAAGGAACCTGCCAACTATGAGGAAGAGGAAGAGAGGAAGGAATGGAAGGATGCCATGATCGAGGAGTATCAGTCAATCATGAAGAATGATGTCTAGGATGTAGTTCCGAGACTAGAAGGGAAGTATGTTGTGACTTCCAAGTGTATCTACAAGATCAAGCATGTTGAAGATGGCGGCATCGAGAAACACAAGGAAAGGTTCATGGCACGTGGATTCTACCAGAAGGAAGGGATAAATTATGAGGATACATTTGCACCTGTATCCAGATACACTTCCATCAAATCAATACTCGCATTGGTTGGAGTGATGAAATGGAAGGTACACCAAATGGATGTCAAGACAACGTTCTTGAATGGTGTAGTAGAAGAGGAAGTGTACGTGGAGAAGCCACTCGGATTTGAGACACATGACAAGGAGACTCATGTGTGCAAATTGAATAAGCCTTGTACGGTTTGAAGCATGCACCCAGGACATGGTACGACAGAATAGATAGCTTCCTGACTAGTTTGGACTTTACTAAGAATAAAGCAGATTCCAACCTTTACTACAAGGTTGAGGAAGGGAACCCAGTGATACTTATACTCTATGTAGATGACATGTTTGTAATAGGGGAGGATGGGCTCATTGCAGATACGAAGAGGAAACTTTTCGTAGAGTTCGAGATGAAGGACCTAGGCATGATGCATTATTTCCTAGGCATGGAGGTGTGGCAAAATGCGGATGGGATTTTCCTTGGACAAGGGAAGTATGCAGTGGATATTCTGAAGAGATTCGGAATGATGGAATGCAAGGCCATGTCCACACCCATGGCATCGAACCTGAAGCTATTGAGTGATGCTTCATCAGATTTGGTTGATGCCACGATATATTGTCAGATGATTGGATACTTGATGTACCTGATGAACACGAGACCAAACTTATGATTTGATGTGAACACATTGAACCAGTTCCTGACGGATCTGAGACATGTTCACTTGATTGTTGCAAGGCATATTTTGAGGTACCTGAAGAGTACAGTTGATTATGGGCTCAAGTATGATGAGAATCAAAAGATTAACTCAGAAGGTTATGTTGATTTGGATTGGGCAGGCAGTTCCGTTGATAGGAAGAACACTTCGGGATGCTTCTTCAGTATGGGATCTGGTATGATCTCCTAGCTTAGCATGAAGCATTTGTGCATGGCACTGAGTATAGTTGAAGCAGAGTACATTGCAACTTGTTCAGCTAGTTGTGAGGCAGTATGGCTTAGGAAGCTACTGTCTGATTTGTTTGATCTCCAGTTAGATGCGACTTGTATATTTTGTGACAACCAGAGTTGTGTGAAGTTTTATGAGAACCAGGTGTTCCATGACAAGTCGAAGCATATTGAGATCAAGTATCACTATATCAGGGATATGGTGCAGAGAGGAGCAGTGAAGCTCCAGTATATTACAACAGATGAGCATATAGTCGACGTGTTGACCAAGCTACTAGCCAGAGTGAAGTTTGAGTACTTCAGAGAGAAGCTTGGTGTAATCCAGATCGAGGTTCCTTCCAAGGGGAAGTGATGAGTCCGGAAGACGTAGATGCACATTGGCCATTCCGGCATGGTGGCAGGAAATTCCTCCCATGGCCGTTGATATAAGTGTTGGGCCATTCCAGCATGGTGGAAAGAAAGTCCTCCCATGGCCATTGATATAAGTGTCGAGCCATTCTGTCATGGTGGTAGGAAAGTCCTCCCATGTCCATTGATATAAGTGTTGAGCCATTCCTGCATGGTGGTAGGAAATTCCTCCCATGGTCGTTGATATAAGTGTTGTTCCTTTCCCGAATAGTGGCAGGAAATTCCTCCCATGTCGGTTGATGTAAGTACAATGCCTTTCTCGAATGGTGGTAGGAAAGTCTTCCCATGTCAGTTGATGTAAGTGCTAAGCCTTTCTCGAATGGTGGTAGGAAATTCCTCCCATGTCGATCGATGTAAGTCTTGTGTCTCACATGCTAGTAGGAATGTCCTCGCATGTTGGTAGACTAGGTCTCGTATGGTGGTAGGAAAGTTCTCCCATACTGGAGACATTGTGATGTGCATCTGGGCTGTGCATCTATGTGACGATGAGATGATCTGAAGATGATGAGGCGATAGTAGGAAACGCAGGTGTTTGCAGAGGCAATGTAATGATTGGTCATGGGATGTACCTAACTGATGGATTTCTCATAGAGATGATGAAGACCTACATGAGGGATAGGCCTACCTCCAACACGAAAAAAGGTTGGCTCTGTAGAAATTCCTATGACGAGTAGATTCGATAGATATCACCAATCGATGATCGACATGATGAGGATTGCAACAGTAGCGACGATGATGATCTAGTGTTGATGATGATGTTCCAGCATTGATGATGATCCAGTGACGAATACTTGTGTCCAGATGTGTTGATGACTGTTTCAATAGAATACCTTCCTAGTTAAGGGAGTGTTAATGTAATTGTAACTTCGTAAGATATTTACTTGTATTTTATATTGTTATTATTATTGTATTTTATTTGTACCTCCAACATAGATGTTTATTCCTCCGATCGAGGATGTCATTATTACATTTGGTCATGTAAATTCATTGAGGTAAATCCTCCATTGTAAGTCGGGGCAATAGATCCCCCAAGAGTCAGTTATAATAGGGTTATTAGAGAAGTCATCCCAGTTAGGTACAATTGGGGCTGACCTAGTAAGTGAAAAGGTCAAGTGAAAGATAAAGTATAAATAGAGAGTGGAGCTCTCTCATTTGGATATCACACACACTCACAAGTTCTCATTAGTGAGAGAGAGGACAAGTTCACATAGGAGGAAAAGAAGAGGAGATGCAGAAGACCATCTTTGTTTTGGGGTTTTACTTTTGTGATATTGTATTGGTGATTATTTTATCTCTGAGGAAGTTGCAGGGTTTTCTCCTTTATGGTTTCCCTGAGGAAATTCTTTGTGTCTATTGTGTTATGTTGTGGATGTTATTATTTCAGTAAGATCCTAGATAAATATTTAGTAAAAGTAGAAAATCTAACAGAAGAAGGTGAAATGATGACTGAAGGTGAGGAAAGAATAATTACGCCTCTTGTGATCAATTCCAGTAACCCATTACAAATTTGCATTGAAGGTGAAAGATGATTATCTAATTATTACCATGATAGGAGAATTTATCAAGAATTTGGCCCATCTTATCAACTGATAGAAACTGAGGTCAATAACGATTCTTTTCAAACATCAGTTAGAGATGGAAACAAGGAAGTAAGGGACGAACTAGTTTGTATCAAGGACACATCTTGTAGTTAAGTGGATTGTGATAAATTCTCATCCTTGATGGATTATGAACAAGATGGAACTATGGAATGTCTATTAAAAAATACAAATGAATATATCAAGGCACTGCACCTACTCCCTGACCAAGAAAATATGGTTGAGTCATATTCTCGATGTATGTCCTCATTTGTTGAAGTACACCAGTTTTTGAACCTTGATGCATCCTCAAATTTTGATGATATCCAAATAGGTAAACATGGTAATTATGAGATACATGTTATTTCCATAAACCCATTCCATGATTATTCTACCAAACATGTTTTTATGACCCAATGGAAGCTTGGTTAGAAAATTCATATTTGGAAAAGTTCCCATGATATTTGAATCCCTAATTCAACCTGTTGAAAGTAGTGAACTTTATGGGGAATTAAAACACAAAGTCATGCTTTCATGGGATTGAAGTTACTTGGATGGCTCCACTGGTTGTATGACTTTACTTAGTTTATGTTCTGCTCAGTAGCATCGGAGTAGGAATAGTTAGTTTGCTTTATGTTTTTTGTTTTGCTTCTTAGTCTTCATTTCATTTGTTGTATTTTAATTAGGATAATATGTTTTTCTTTTGTTTCAATAAACTCAGTCGCGACTGAGATTGAGGTCTGGTTTGTGATAAAACATACTTTTATTTTTTTGTATTAAGTTCAAATTGCTTAAAAAGATAAGAGTTTGATCAAGATTGATATGCTTTGATTGGCTGAAGTAATTTGAAACAAGCTTTCTTCTGATTACAAGACAATGCCTATAATATTTCATCAAGGAAGTGCATTCTAAATATGTTAATCCCTTGAATAGTTTTTGTGAATTGGGCATCTTGTTATCAATTTGCCGTTGTGAAATTTTGTTTAATCAATATAAGAAATGAATTGATAACTTTCTTTCTCTTTCCCTCAAGTATTCACAATTAAATATACACAATGAGGAAAACAATATTTCTGAAGCAAGGGGCTCATATGGAAAGCATCACTGCAACCATGGCTTCAATTCAGGGAAGTTAACATTTTTCCTTATGTTCTATTTTACAGATGCCATGTTTATAACTAACATTTGTTTAGTTCAAATTGTCAAATCACTTAATGCTTAGTTACCCTGAGAAATACCTTAAACCCAAACCTCATCCCCTCAGTGTATACTTTGAACGCTTAGGGATAAGAGGAATCATATATATTAATGGGGATATTGAAGAGTCTTAAAGAGATACTAAATATTTAATGGGGTTATATAAATGATATCATCTAAAGTAATAATTGGGATAATTGACACCAGATGGATAGAACAAAAACGTTAGCAAATCCGGTTTAAAATTGGCAATCAATGGTGGTTCAAAATCCAAAATCTTAAAACTTTTGGGAATGGAAAAAAGGAACATATATGGATCATGAAATGCAATTGAGCATTTGGATTTTCTTATTTTTTGCTATTACACTCTTTGTATTGTCTTGTTTCTTTTTTGTTTTGCCTAAAGTTTTTCTCTTTTTGAACATCACCTAAGTTAATGGAGAATGCTAAAGCAATTTCTTTTGATCCTCTCATTGACTTTTCATGTTTAGATTGCAATTATCACCACTACACCTTTCACCTCTATTTTCAATTTGAAAATATTTGCTCTGGAACATGAAATTTTGATTTTTTCTTCTGATCAATTATCCTTTACGCGCAAATTCAAGATAGCTTGATTTCCAAAGTTTCAATTTTAATATTATGCCCATTTTCGTTTCTATAACGATTGGGGAGTTATTTAATTGGGTTGTTAACAATGGAACTCTGGGATGAACAAAACGTACAAGTCTAGAGTGCTTTGAAGTGTTTCATCTGGAGGAACCATTATAAAGTTTGATTTGGATAAAGTGTATTCATTTCATGGAGGAACTCTCATTAGGTTCAAGGGATTAAAATGTTAAACATTAATAGGTGTGACTCCAGGTTCCCTGTAGGTATTCTTTGGAAGCTCCATCCACCTCACACACTAAAAACACTTATCCTTCTATGTTTTCTGAAGGTGCATGCATAGGTGCAACGGGATATGACAGTTCCTGCAAATCAAACATTTATCTAAACACCATCCTATGCCTTTAAGGGGATTTTCGATCAACTCTCCCAATGTTCAAATAAAGGCGTAATAAAATGAATATATGTATATATATATATATACTCATATACTCTTCTACAAGAGAAAAAATAAATATCTTGATGCCATATACTCTTTTACATCTGTTCCCCCACCCATTAATTCACAAAACAAAGGAAGTATACAACCATATATTATTCTTGAAGAAAATATGGATTGGGACAAGAGCGTTCAAGTAAAAGGGGTACAAGAGGTAATTCTATTGAGGCTATAGACAACTATTGGAAACAAACCATGCCTATGGAAACAACGATTCCTTGGGAAATGAGAATCCATGTAAAATGGATTGAAAAAGGAAACTATTTTGAATCGATAGATGCTTGTTGGTAGTAGAGAAATTCCTATGGTGTTAGAGCTAAAGGACTCACTTCGACATTTATCATATTTTAGATTGTTGCTTAGAGTGTTGTACCCAAGTTGAGGACATGTAGGACAAGGATAGGAATAAATGAACCCCATAATTTGGATTCCAGAGAATAGTTATATGGTGATCTTATGGCTACTATTAATTGTTCTTATCATTTAGAAATATGAACTCTTGATGTGGGACCCATGCAAAAAAGAAGACACTTTATTCTATGAAGACTTTATATTTATACTCCAATGCATGTCAATATTAGAGGTACCATTAAAAGACAAAGATAACTGGTTCTTCGAGTGCACTGCCATTTGTTGTGCCCACAACAACTCCACCTTATTTTTTGATCAAAATGAAAGGGTCCCCATTATTTTTTTAAAACTTCTTCCTACTTCATTTCTATATCCTACTTTCATCTCTCAAGTCCTTGTTCAAAGCCCTAGATGCTTAAACATTTGGTTATATTTTGTTGATGATTGCATCTGAACTTGTTCATTTGATTAGAGTTTCCTTGATCTGATTGTTATCATTAATGTTGGTTTGATTTTTTATGTGCCTTTTAAAGCATATATTTAAATTAATTCATGATATTCTCTATCCTCTCACGACCAATTCTTACTTGGATTCTCTGATATTTCTCATGTTTGAAGTCTTTAACGATTGAGTTCTAGCTTGCTCCTTGAATAAATATTGGTTTTCGTTGGTATAATTTGGTATTCCTTGCATACTCCATATGATCATCAACTCACATTAATTTCACATATAAGATTTGTAATCATTGATATATTCAAAAACAAATATGAGTTAGAGTTAATTCAAGTGGTGAGCACAGTATCAGATCATTTCGAGTATGCATGTTTTCACCTATTCAGCATTGTTTACAGACTCTCGTGATCCTTCTAGAATTGCTTCATCCATCTAGTTGACTTAATTTTAAAATTTCACTGTATATGTCAAATTTTCATTTCAATGACTAATTGAGTTAACTATACACTTTGTCGAATAAAATTAAATTGTTTAAAAAGACACAAAATAGAGTTTCCCTAACTTTCATCTTCGATAGATTTTCCCAACGATCGGCCTTCTACGTCGGCGATCCAACTTAAAGTTTCATTTTTCTAACATCGATGAAAGACCCCGACGATCAATCTTCTACGTCTATTGAATTTATTCCATCGCCAATGAAATTTCCCGACGAGTGTTGTTGATAAATTGGGGTGCCTATGTCGAAGCATATGCATAAATTGGGGTGCCTAGGTCACCTTGTAACCACGTCTATAGTTCATATACGATGTCCACTTAGTTGATGCCACTTGTTAAACTCCAATAAGCTATCGAACTAAATTTGTCACGACTCCTCCCAAACATTTTGTGGATACTTCTAGTGTGAACTAAATTTGTCTGACTTGACTCCCACTCTATTGATTCATATATCGTCCTCTCATAAACTATTATGTTGAATCTATCAAGGTCCGTGACTCTCACTCTGCCACGTCGTCTCACCAACTGAATTGATTTTAATCTTCATCAGACATGGCTAACCTTGAGCCATGTTATTGCAAAACATTAATATATTCCCTAAAAGAAACATGTAGAAGATTCTAAACATACTTTCAGTTAAGCACTATATTACTTTCTGAGGGAGTCAAACATTTATTTATAAAAATTATATCACTTTACACAAATTTTGATCCATGGTTTTGGGTGTTTCATGATATTTTCTCATGATAATGCATGCGAACAAACAAATTAACCAAATCTTTTTAATTAATTAAATATATATTTCACATTAAAATAGAACATTATTTTCGGATTGCTATTTTTCACGTTCATTTTAGCTAGTATCATTTTTACTAAATTCAACTATTTCAGTGCACGTAAAAAAATGGAAAAGTGATTTTAATTAAATGTGTTCATGTTTAAATTATTCATATTAAATTCATTAATATTCTATTTGTTTATTTTGTAGGTTGTTAAGCTTGGTTTTGTCATTGATATCAAAGAGATAGTTGAACTTGGTGATGGCATTGGAGTCTTAATGCTAGTTTGAACAAGTATATAGAAAATATGTGTGCAAGTCTCAGCAAGTCCCAGCAAATGTCTAAAATATTGTTGAACTTGGTGATGACATTGAAATCTCAATGCTAGTTTGAAGAAGTATACAGAATAAGGTTGTATGTGCGCAAGTCCCACCAAGTTATGGAACTCTAGTGTGCAAGTCCCACCAAGTTATGGAACTTTAGTGTGTAAGTCCTACCAAGTCATGGAACTCTCAAGCATAGGACCCTCTATCGGTGCAAGATAAGAACAAGTGGTTGAATTACCGTGAATTCAGTGAATACACAAAATTGCACGCCGACGAAAGACTCAAGAGGGGTGGTAATATTGACCAAGAAGAAAGGAAGAAGGGACGGTACCGACTTAGAGAAACCCCAACTTGGGGACATATCAATTGAGTAATACCGGTATAAATGAGAGAAAGATTGATGTGTGTGTGTATATAAGCTTGGGTGCGCAAAGATGTAGTATTCTAAAATTGCAATCTTCGGGGAACAGATGAAATGCTCAGTAGAATCAATGGCAATATGACTTGAAGAAGTGTCCAAGATCACAAGACAAGGAGAAATACAAGGTGCAGTCGCGTAGACGTATGAGGGGAATTTGAGAAGAGCACAAGGAGAATTTGAACAAGGAGTATTTGACCAGAAGGATACAAGGAATGGTTGCACAGAAAGAGTTGGAAATGTGAAGTATTGTATGCTCAGCAGTTTGCACAGAACAAAGGAAACAGATCAGGAAGCATAGAGTGGTTTGTGATCGAGATATACAACAACAAATCTATATCTAGGTGGTAAGACGGGGCAACGATAGAATATTGGTGTCTTTTGCAGGTTGGTGTCTAGCAGCTCAGGTTGGTGCTTGACCGCGTAAGTTGGTGCTTTTTATTATGATTTGGTGCTCATAAGAGGGTCGGTTTCCTCATAGGTTGGTGTCTGTAAAACAAAAAGTTGGTGCTTGCAAGGGATTGGTGTTAGCGAAATCAATGAGTGGGTTCTCACACTTGTATTGGAGATTGGTGTCTCCTAACATTGTTTGTAATAATAATATTTTTATATAATATTTCTCTACATATTCTTTGTGCAGTGTTCTTTGTATTGGAAATTGCTTATGATACATGGTATATATGTTAATGAATGTTTACATGGTATAACAAATGTTTGAAATGATAACAAGTGCATGATTTTGATTCACCCACCCCCTCTCGATATCACTTGGGTTCCAACATAGGCAATGAAATAAAATCAAGTAATAATGATTATAGCAATGAAAGGAATTCAAAATGCGGATAAACAAAGTTAATCAAGACTTAATTGAAGACATAAAGACAGTGAATGTAGATTATAAAATTTGCATAACATTATAAATAGGTTACAACTTCCTCACATGTATTCATTTTCTTGTTATAGTTGAATGATTTCGATGTGCAATTAATTAAGTATGATGATAAATGAAATGTTGGAAATAAGAGTTTTCTTTGTTTTCAATAAATAATCTTTTTCCTGTAATCAATTATAATTATAATTTCACAGTCGTGGAAACTTCGTTTGTTTTAATTAAGATTTATCTTAATTATATCATTCGATTTTACTAAGTGTTTATGAATTTACAAATGACTTACTTATGAGTATAATTTATAGCAATGGGTAGGTTCACAATTATGAAACACATGTGCATATACAAGGTTGAAGGTACTAATCAAATGATTATTTATCTATAATTAATTTAACACTGTTTATTTTGTTTATTTTAACATATTGTTGAATACAAAAAGTTATATGTTTTCTATTCTAACAGTATTTTTTTAATTATACATATGAATATTTAAAGTTTGGTTTTGACTGAGATAGGTTAGATTTATCTTTTCTTAATCAGTTAATAGTCTTATATTAGCTTAGATTAAATTAATTATTATAAAAGAAAATCAACAAATAAATTTTAAATATATTATTGGTAGCAACTGGTCCCTTAACTAGTCGGGAACACCATACCAAACGTGACCAGGTCTAACTTGGGACCTGCAGTCGGGTGTCTTCCCTTATTCTTGACGTGTACATTTTGACTCGTAAACATAGTCCCATCATTAATGAATACTAGCCATCTAATTGCCATTTTTTAATAAAGGTGGCCCTTTTGACGTGTACATTTTGACTCGTAAACATAGTCCCATCATTAATGAATACTAGCCATCTAATTGCCTTTTTTTAATAAAGGTGGCCCTTTTACATTGAGTAACTACACAGTGACTACCTAATGAACCTTATTCAAAGAAAATAGTGTGTGCATCAATTAACTAACTCTACATAACCCAAAGTAAAAACTTTAAGATAAAGCTTTAATAACAAACACTACTAAAGTATAATAATTATATTGAATATTGGTACTAATTTTTTATATATAGTTAAATGAAAATATGTCTTTCAATTAAATCTCACTTCATTAGTTAAGAATTCTTTCTTTAATTTAGACATTTTGAAGTTATATTTTTTTTAAATGTCATACTCTAAGCATTTGAATATGTATTTTTGAGATTTAAAAATTGATATTTATTTTATTATTTTGATAATATAAAATAATATATTTGACCATTTTAAAAGCTTTGCAAGATTATTTAGTTCTCACAAGCAATTAAATGAATAATTTTGAAAAATTGTTTTCCTAAAATAATTATGAATAAATAAAATATGAAATACAAATAAAAATATAACTTGTTGAGAATTATTAATAATGCATTTAATATTGTTTTTATTGAAATCTAAACTATTAAATTTAAAATTATTTCTAACTCCATTAATTTACATCAATATAAATAATATTAAATGCAATACTATGAAACCCATAATGTTAAATGCAAAGTTTTATGATTATCAGCTTTTAAGAATTATAATCTAACAAAGTTTTATGATTATCAGCTTTTAAGAATTATAATCTAACAAAGTTTTATGATTACAACTTTTGGGAACTATAATCAAACAAAGTTTTATGAAGAGATTGATTTTATTTAAAAAACCAATGCCAAATGATAACTAATTAGTTTAATCATAAAAATTATATTATAACAACTTGATTAGTTTAATCATGAGAACTATATTATAACAACTTGTTTTGGACATATGTTGAAGGCCCATCCAAGGGGATTAATAGACTTAAACGAATTTCTATTATAAAATAGTTTAGTGGAGCTTCTATAGTGAATAACATAAGTAAGCAACACGTGATATGCCTCCCTTACTCTTACATGTTCTAATCCATAGGATATCATAATTATAACTATTAGATAGCATAATGCTTATACTTTGGTTTTCAATGTTGAGCTTACGAAAAGTATCTTTTGAATTTACCACGTATAAACACAAGGCATGGGTAATTGAGTAGTTTAAGACAAAATGCTTTATTAATTATTAATGTAAATAAAATATCTACATTCAACATATATTAACTTATATACATACGTTTAAGAGTTATTGAATTTTGTAGTATTTTTTTTTTAATTATTGGAATTTGTAGATATAAGAAGTTAGAGTTTCCATAAGTTTGGAAGACACTTGGGACATCATTTTATTATGCATAGAACTTGGATCACAATGCAACTCTAATCTTAATTGAAAACTCAATTGGATTCTTATTAAATTTGTGGCTAGAAAGATTGTCCTTGTTAGATTAGGAAAATATGCAATAACAAATAGCCAAAGATCTAACCAATGTAAACTTCTATGGAAAGTATTAAATAAAACAGTAAATCAAAAGAAAGAAATAAGAGAGACAAGAGAATATAGTGTTTACATGATAAAACCGTAAGATGGGGAAACATCCACGAAAGTTGGTCTTTCATTCTTCAAGTAAACTCTCCAATCTTACAATGCTTGAGCTCTCCACATATGCACATATCACATTATATTTCAATTGGGCCTCCTTCACCTCTATTATATACGAGAGATGGACGTGAGAATATATCCCATGATGAATGTGAGATAAACTCGTTTTATAATTTAGTTAGTTGTTGAAGAATAAAATGTCCAATAGTCTAAGTATGACTCATTGTGTTTACAAAATACCTTAGGCATGTACAATTGTAAATGAGACCACTAGAAAATCATTAATCACAATTTTACATTCCCCCTTGATGATGACTAGAGGGCTAGAACACAGTTGGAGGAAGATGTCATTACGCTAACATTTCCCCTTGATGACAACTTCACGCATCCCCAATAAGTTGCAAAGATGGAGAAACTTCGCCTCTATCATTGATTTGGTGAAGATATCAACAACTTGTTGTTTAGTGGGACAATACTCCAAACAAATAATACCATCAACAATTAGATCTCAAGTGTAATGAATATCAAGATCAATATGTTTGGTTTTGGAGTAGTATATTGAATTGTAAGGGAGATGGATAACACTCTGATTATCACATATTAGCTCATTAGGAGTGTTTTGAACCAGTCCAAGTTTAGTAAGGACATGTTGAATCCACACTGCTTCTTTAGCTTCTTTCTTCTAAGCTTCCCTATACTTTGCTTCACAAGAAGGAACAAGAAGTGTTCTCAAATTCTTACTGGATTGTGAAATTGGACATAAACGAAGCTTAAAAACATATCATGTAGTAGACCTCCTATTAGTAGTATCCCCTTCCCAATCAAAATCGTTGTATACAAGAAGTGAAATAGAAGCCTTACTAGAATAGAAAACACCATAATGTAGAGTTCATTGAATATATCTGAGAATCCTTTAGCTACTTTCCAATGGTTGTGTTGTCGTCGGATTACACGTCGTCTTTGTCGCAGCAGAAATCTATGCTGCCGCTCGGTGTGCCCTTGGTGGCAAGTCTCAAGTCAAGTATGTCACTTGGTTCTTGACTCCTCCGTTTAGGCAAAATTCCCAACGAAAGCCAAGGGAGGTAGTCCCTATGGAAAGTTACTAAGGTTGTTAGGGTCTTCCAGTTAAGTGATGGGTTGTTTATTAATGTTTTTGGGAGTTTTTTTTATTAAAAGTTCAAGATGTAATTGCAACAATAGTTAACAAAGCTTTCACCAGCATAAGTCTCTTGAACTTAGCTGAAAAGCAAGTCAAGAGCGCTCTCCGTCAGAGGGTCAATGGTTACTCACTTCAAAACTTGAATAAATTATTTGCCTACACTGCGTATGCTCTACCCACCAGCAGTACGTCTGATCTGTGGGATACCAAAAGAAGTTGGAAGCACTTTTTAATTATCACATTTAACTTAATCAAGTCACCTAATAAAATTAACTACCCACAACATGGTGAAAATCCGACACTTCGAAACTAGTTTTTGGTGGGGAAGTTCCGCCTGGGGACGTTGGGTAGCTGTACTCTGACCTTGGGGCACCGTTAGACGACATCCTTGTTGGTGTAGTGTTGAACATGCGCTCAAGGTATTAACAATCCAACATGTCCTTGTACGGCAACACCAATCTCTAGATTTTCGGACATTCCTCTTTGTCCCTTTATGGTATATCGAGAGTTTCCCTTCTTTCCCTAATTAAGATTCATTCTAATAATTTAAAATCAACCAAGAGACAATTGCACAACATTTACTTTTCCAGCATTTACATTTTTTTACACTATGTTTGACTCCATAAGGCACTGGTCCTTGCACTATTCATTTTCTTTTTATCAATATCAAGTATTTGTGCATCTTTATAATTCACAGTGATTTATCTCGACTTATGCTGGTGAAAGATTTCTTAACTATTGTTGCAATTACATCTTGAACTTTTAATCAAAAAACTCCCCAAAACATTAATAAACAACCCATCACTTAACTGGAAGACCCTAACAACCTTAGTAACTTTCCATAGGGACTACCCCCCTTGGATTTCGTTGGGAATTTTTCCTAAACGGAGGAGTCAAGAACCAAGTGACATACTTGACTCGAGACTTTCCACCAAGGGCACACCGAGCGGCAGCATAGATTTCTGTTGCAACAAAGACGGTGTGTAATCCGGTGGGAACATTTTTGGCACCATTGCCGGGGATAAATCTTTCTATCCCTGGGTATGACTTTTGATTTTTTTGTGTTTTTTGCTTTGTTTGATGAATCCTTAGATCTAATATTTAACTTTTCATCTGGCGAATCCACTGACCTTTTTTGTTTTCTACAAAAGTTTTTCAAAGTAAAAAATAGAATTCTTTGTGAGTGTTTTAAAATGAATATTTTTTCTCACATGGCGACTCCACTGAAGGGATAAAACCCTTGTTTCTCATAATTTTGTTGAAACTTGTTGTGTGTAGATGAGCCCATGCAACACAGAAAATCTTTAAAGCTCATTATTTGACACCCTTCCATTTTCAGTATACAATCTATTTTATGGCTACGTCAAGTGCTGCTGATATTTGATATGGACGAGTTAATAAAGAAATTTGGTGCTCATATTGCCAAATGTTATTCTCCTATCGATTTCTCAAACATATCAGGTTTTCCTAACCTTGGCGATGGTGAGAAAGGTTTATATAAATGGCATCCAAGATTTCATGGAAATGGTGATTCGGCCATTTGGCATGTCAAATCTTTTCTTGAATATCTAGCTGACTTCAATACTCAATATGATGCAAGTGTTTGTTGGTTCCCTGAAGGGAGAGGCCAATTGTTGGTTTTTTGAAGTCCTTCCAAATAAGTGTATCACTTCCCTTTCAAGCTTCCTTCGGATATTTTTGAAACAGTGGCATGATGATAGGGGTAGTATGAAGGGTTTGGAAATTTTTCTTGAAGCAAGCTTTTCCTTTTATTTGCCAAACATAGAATACCATAAAGAAGAGCCTCCTCATTTTTCCACAGTAAAAATTCTTGAAGATTTGGAGCTACTCCTTGATTACTTCAGTTATAAAGAAAATTCAACAGAGGTACAGGAGAAGCCCTTAATTGAGGATGTTCCCATAGACTTCTCTCATGTTTCAATGATATGCAACATCGAGGAATTGGAATATCCTCAAATAGATGTTAGTGACAATGATAACAATTTTTTGGATCAACCCCAGGAAGAAACCATTACAGAGATTGACACTTATGAAGAAATCCATGAAATTTGTAATGTATATAATGATGATGGTTTTGAAGATTTCCTTCCTTACGACCTTTTCTCTAAAAATGATGATTATGAGCATGAAGATGACATATATGGCCTGAATCATGATATGAGTGATGGAGAATCCCTCACGACTGACATAGATGTTGATGATGATAATTGGACATTTATAGAGAACCCCATCTATGCCATGTCAGATGAAGAGAATGATGAACTGGATTCTTTTGAGAGCATAATTGAAAATCCCATATATGACATATTTGAGGAAGGAAGCATGGACTTTGAAACCTTGGGAAACCTTTGCATGGAAAAGGAACATGAAATATCTTTATATAATCAGTATGAGCCATGCATGAGCATCAGTGAGGAAGACCTGAAGAAGAAGTACAATAAAGAATCAGATCATGTACATCTATTTGAATAGCAGTCTTAGCCATTTACAGAGGTTCCTTATGATGTGGAGCAGTTTGGGGTTTATGCTTTCACAAAAATTTATTATCAGAAGATCCCTTTGGATCGTTATGATGAGGTAGTTGGTCTTCCTTATCATTCAGAATTTTTTCTCATCCCTATCCAGTCATGGATAGAAGAAGCCTATAGGAGGACTTACCATTTGGGGAAGCACTTCAAAGATCTATCACATGCCTTTGATTTCCCATCCATCCCTCCCATCCAGAAGATCCATGCAGTTTTGCACTTTCTAATAAATGTGTCCTTGCTTTGGCTGGTAACCAAAGGCAAGGCAAAAATTTGTTGTAGTGATAAAATGTTAAGATGGCTACATTGGATTTCTAATTACACTTAGCATTTTATTATGTTATGTTTAGAGTAAGAAAATAAGCTCCTCAAAGTGAGCATTTACTTTACGCATTTCTTTCTAATACTTATGAATGCTAATTTCTTTTTTCCTTAGTTTGTTTTAGCTTTTATGAATAAATGCAATTTATGATTCATTGGTTTCTTCATAAATCTTGTGTCGCTGAAGGTTTTTCTTGTCAAGTAGAGATGTTTTTACAGGTTTTATATTTATAAACTAGAGATTCTGGTGTTCTCGCATCCTCTCCTTGCCTGAAGGCTGATCGAGCACATGTCCCACAATTGGAGCCAGATGTTATCCACTAAATTGCACTTAGTGGATTGCGAGTGAACCGTTGAATTTGTGAACATGATCAATGTTCATCATCAGTGTTCTAAGATCCATCAAGCCAAAAAAAAATGGCCCTTTGTAATTTTTGCATGTCCAGACCCTACGGGGATTTTGTAACAAGTTGGTCTAGCATGAGTTTTATTATGAAAGGTTTGGCCTTCCTTAACATTTGTTATCAGGGGAATACTCTAGAGTGTCTTTTTCCTTAGGGATTATGCGTTACTATTCAGCGACGTATAATTCCCGAGTTTTTCACTCACACCTCCAAAGCTGGGATGTTTTCATGATGATGAATTTTGAGGGGTTAGTAAAACCTATTGGAATGTATTTTTGTAACATGCTAGCCATCAGTATTGAGTCATATGGGCATGCACTAGGTCCCCTAGGTTTTTTGAGTCATTATGAGAAAATTATTTTTTCTCAGTTTATGAGTTTTTTTTAATAATTTAATTAAAAAATGAGAAAAATGATAAAAGATGGGTTAGGAGGTGAATTTTGGCATGGGGGTGCTCATTTTCTAACCCAGAGCACCCATAAAAGAACTAAACCCACTTTTCCTAAGTTTTGAGTGAATAGTATTCACTTAAATCATTTTCTCTCCAAAATAATAAAAATGAATTATTTAATTCAAGAATAATGGATTTGGAGAAAATCCAAACTCCTAAAATAATGGTGGGTGGTATGGTGAGTTGGAATAGACATAATAAAGGCAAAATATCAATCCCACGGATCAAGGAAATTTGGTGGAATCAAATCTCCTTTGATTGGCAATCAAATCAAGGAGAATATTGATCAAATAAATGATGATTTGATTGAAGATTGGAGATCCACAAAAGGGTGGGGGGCGAATTTTTGGTTGGAGAGGTGTCAAGTGGAGTTTAAAAAGTGTCAAATAGTTGGAGAAATGTGTCATTAACCTCCCCAAACCCCTCACATGTGTCAAAAATCCTTTTCCAAGTGTATCAATGCATTTCTCCAAGTGTCAAAGAGGATCTATCTTGGGAAGTGCACCTCCCCCTCTCTCGTTTTTCTATATAAGCAAGGCTATGATCCATCTTTCACGGTAGTGTGGATGCATAGAACCTTTGCCAATTTGCAAAGCATTGATCTTTTTCTTTAATATATTGTTGAAGACTTTGGAGGTCCATCTTGAGCAAATGTGGTGATTTTCATGAGGTGACATTGTACTTATTTCTTTCTTGCATACATTTATTTGTAGATCTAGCTTACTGATTTGAATAGACATTTTCAGTTGTCAATTTGTCAATTTGTCTATTTGTGAAAGATTTTTAGAGATCTAGAAGTAATCGACAATACTCGGTTGTATTTAGGCTCTTCAGTTTTCTTTTATTTCTAACACACTGGATCTACTTATCTTTGTTGTGAGTTTGTTTATTAAGTTGCAGATCACAAAGCCCATAAGGACTAGATCTCGGTTGAAGCTTCTACACTTTGGGAAACTTTTACTTACACTTTTGTTTCAGGTTCCTTCAAAAGAGCAACACCAATGCAAGCTATGGCATAAAGGAGCTTCATCCCTCTCTTCAAAATCAAAATCTACATTCTTCTCTTTCCCTTTTGCTATTTTCTAAGTATTTGAGTTGTAGATCCATACATTTCTTGCAAATATTTTTAGATCGATAATACTTAGAAATTACATTATAGATTAGATCTAAGCTTTTAAACGTACATTTTTCATTAGATCTAAGCTAGATTTGGAAATTTTTTAACTCAAAAAATTTTTCGAAATTTTTCTCAATGTAAAATTTTTCAATTTTTTTTTATTTTTGCATTGTGTTTGCCATCATATTCTAAGAGAATCACTTGCTGGTTTTTAGCAGGTCCAAGGAAAAAGAGGAGGAAGCTCTAGCGAAATTTCGCTAAAACTTGCCAAAAACACCTTTCAAGGGACCCATTTTAGCATTGTTATAAAATTTCAGCTTGTAAGCCCTTAGATCCAAGTCTAAAAGGACTAAGAGGCAGTTTCATTTGATCATAATTGTAAAATCATTAAACGAGAGCAGTGGGGTAACTAACACCCACATCCCATCCCCCCTGGGGGGATTTGTGTATTTTGTAAAAAAATCATGTGATTGCTTTTTTCTAACCCCACTAATTCACACACTCACTATTGAATTGCAGGGTGTATACTTTCAGTTGTACTTTGCAGTTTAATCATTTTCATTTTGCAAAAGTAAAGTAGAAATAAAACCATCTTCACCGCCATGAAGTATGCTCTCACCCTCACCCAAAGGCATTTTTGTTGATTAGTGGAGGTTGATCAGAAAAGTGACGCATAAGATTGGCCATCCATATCTTTTCCTTTTTTAAAGTTTTGTCTTTCAATTTCATAAGTCTCTTGAACTTGGATGAAAAGCAAGTCAAGAGCGCTCTCTGTCGGAGGGTCAATGGTTACTTGCATCAAAACTTGAATAAACTATTTGCCTACACTGCGTATGCTCTACCCACCAGTAGTACGTCTGAGCTATGGGATACCAAAAGAAGTTGGAAGCACTTTTTAATTCTCACATTTAACTTAATCAAGTCACCTAATAAAATTAACTACCCACAACATAGTGAAAATCCAGCACTTTGAAACTAGTTTTTGGTGGGGAAGTTCCTCCTAGGGACGTTGGGTAGCTGTACTCTGACCTTGGGGCACTGTTAGACTACATCCTTATTGGTGTAGTGTTGAAAACGCGCTCAGGGTATTAACAGTCCAACATGTCCTTGTACGAAAGCACTAATCTCTAGATTTCTGGACATTCCTCTCTGTCACTTTATGGTATATCGAGAGTTTCCCTTCTTTCCCTAATTATGATTCATTCTAATAATTTAAAATCAACCAAGAGACAATTGCACAACATTTACTTTTTTAGCATTTACAGTTTTTTACGCTGTGTTTGACTCCATAAGGCACTGGTCCTTGCACTATTCATTTGCTTTTTATCAATATCAAGTATTTTTGCATCTTTATAATTCACAGTGATTTATCTAAACTTATGCTGGTGAAATCTTTCTTAACTATTGTTGCAATTACATCTTGAACTTTTAATAAAAAAACTCCCAAAAACATTAATAAACAACCCATCACTTAACTGGAAGACCCTAACAACCTTAGTAACTTTCCATAGGGACTACCCCCCTTGGATTTCGCTGGGAATTTTGCCTAAAAAGAGGAGTCAAGAACCAAGTGACATACTTGACTCGAGACTTGCCACCAAGGGCACACCGAGCGGCAGCATAGATTTCTGCTGCGACAAAGATGGTGTGTAATCCAGCCGCAACAGGTTGTAATGAGGCTTTTGCATAAACCTGGAGACTATATTAACAACAAAAGAGCTATCAGGCCTTCTTTGTGTCAAATAGATCAAACTCCCAACAATTTTACGATCGAGTGTGGCATAAGCAAGGGGAGTGTCACAAGAAACAAATAATTTGACCCCTAACCTAGTGTTGGTGAAATCTTACACAATCACTCATATGAAACCAAGATAGCAAATCCAAAGCATACTTAGGATGAGAAAGGAAGATCCCATCAACCATGTGCCAAATCTGAAGCCCTAAAAGATAATACTATAGTCCTAGAAGTCTGTCATTTCAAAATGATTCTTAAGATCATTCTTCAATTCCTAGATTAAGGAAAGATGGTTTACAGTGAGGATTAAATCATCCACATAAAGAACAACAATGAGGACCGCCATCTTTAAGGAATTTAACATATATATTTGTATTATATCAATGTTGCTTGAAACCACTCTTTATGAAATGAGTATCAATTTTCTCACACTAGGCCCTAGGTGCATGTTTAAGGCCATACAAAGGCTTGTTCAACTTGCATACCAAACTTCAATTTTCAAAGGTGATGAAACCAAGTGATCATTGCAAATAAATTTAAGCACAAAAATCACCATTTCAAAAATAACTCTCGGCATCCATTTGATGAATTTCCCGTTGAAAGGATGATGCAATAGATATGATGGTTTTGATGGTGTTCATTTTAGCAACGAGGGAAAAAATTTCAACTTAATCTATACCTTATTTCTTAAGAAAGACTTTGGAGACTCATCGAGCCTTATGCTTTTCAAGTTGTCCTTCTATAGTGAACTTTGTTTTATAAACCCATATGCAACCAACAAGATTCTTACCAAGAGGAAGTGGGACAAAGTCCCAAGTATTGTTATTCATCAAAGAGTCATATTCAACAACCATTTATTTCTCCCATTCTGGCTTGCTCTCAGCTTCTTCATAAATGCGAGGATCATCAGTGCATAATACTTTTCTCATGAGAGAAAAATTAGATCTAGTCTAGCGAGATTCGTGTGGAATACCAACCTCAAATCTTGTAGATTCAGGATTCTTTTGCGCCCAAACTGGAAGAGTGTGAGTATCGATGTTAATCACACTAGTATATTCAAAACATTTAGGTGGTTCACTAGAACCCATAGGGAAAATAGGATCTAGGCCTTGCATAGTACTTGAGTAAGGAGTAACATGAACTTCCCCAATTGGAGATTGAGGTAATTTCAAGGAAACATGGAATTCAATAAACTCGAGAGGTGGAGAGACTACAATGAACTATACATTACGTTGAATGATAACATCTTGAATAGATGGATCAAACAACATGTATGCTTTAGAATCGTCACTATAACCAATAAATATGCATTTATGAGATTTGGGCTCCAACTTCTTCCATTTTTCATCAAGGAGACATGAGCCCAACATTCAGAGCCAAATACCTTGAAATTGCTAATGCCAGGTCTCCTTCCGCCCCACTTTTTTTAGGATTAACCTACAAAATTGTTTTGGTATGAACCCTATTCAAAGTATGGTTAGAACACAAACAAATTCATCCCAAAATCTTTTATGCAATCCTTTTGAATACAACATACATCTAGCCATTTAAACCAAGGTTTTGTTTTTTCTTTCAGAAACCCCATTCTATTGGGATATGTAAGGAATTTTCCTTTGATGTTGAATTCCATGCTTGGATAAATATGTTGAAAATTCATTCTTATGGTACTCTCCCCACATTATCAGTTCCGAGTCTTGATACATTTACCAGATTATTTTTCAACTAGGACTTTAAATTCTTGAAATTCAACAAATGATTCACTTTTAGGCCTCAAAATATAGACCCAGGTTTTCCTATTGTAATCATCAATGAAAGTATTGAAATAAACAACGCCTAATAATGCAGGAGTCTCAAGAGGATTTACAGTTGTCAAAATTTTCCCTGTGATGCTTACCAAGGACTCAACCTTCACAAACACCCTTAGTGGAATAAATTGGAGGTAATCCAAGTACCATATTTGACAACATTTGCATTTTTCCATAGTTAAAATGACCTAATATTTCATGCCAAAACTTACTATGCTTGTTAAGCCCTAAATGTTGGCACATTACCCCCTATATTTGGCTCATTACATATTATTGATGTTGGCTTGGGTCTATTAGTGGTAATTGTCATTAGTATTATTATATTAGTTATGTCAGCTTGGGTCCATTAGTTATAATTGTACCTCATTGTCTCATATATAGGAATGAGACCTTTTTCATTTGAATCATCTCAACTTGTATTGTCTTGTGTACTTAGTACATTGTATAAGGAGGTTTACCCCTCAAAGAGGCTTTTTATTCATCTATAGCAAAAGAACAAGAACCATCTCAAGCTGAAGAAATAGAAGAGATTACTCCCACCATATCTTGTTATGCATTGGCTAGAATTAGAACTTCCCAAACTCTCAAGATCGAAGGATACATCAGAAAGAAAAAGGTAACAATGTTGATTGATTTTGGTAGCACTCATAATTTCATTCATTGTAAACTAACCAAGGCTCTCAATTCCTTTATGTATCCAGCACCAGAGTTTCAAGTAATGATTGCAGATGGAGGAACAATCAATTTCTCAGGGAAATGCCATAATATCAATCTTACTATGGGGGAATATGTATTGAATAGTCCAATGATTTATATCCCAATAGGTGGTGTTGATGTTGTTTTAGGGGTTCAATGGTTACAATCATTGGGAACATTGGCTTTAAATTTTCAAGAACTATTCATGAAAATTTCACAAGGAGGAAAATAATTTGAATTAAGGGGTATCACAGGAAATCCAAGCAAGGTGATAAACTGCTCTAATGGTCTGACAAAATTGTTGAAAAGGGGACATCAAGGTGTAATTGCACAATTATTCTCACTAGATGTTCAAACATATAAGCCTCATATTCTCATCGATCTCCAAAGTGTCATTGATAAGCACTCTAAGGTATTTGAAGATATTCCAAAAGGTCTTCCACCTCCTCAATATTTTGATCATGTTATTCACTTAATTCCAGGAAGTGTTCCTCCTAAGACCTTATAGATACCCCTATGGCCATAAGAGTGAAATTGAGCGTATGGTTGACGGAATGTTAAAGGCCGACATAATTAGGCCTAGCCAAAGTTCTTACTCTGCACCAGTGGTAATGGTACACAAGAAGGAGGGCTCATGGTGTATGTGTCCATATTATAGAGATATCAACAAGATCACCATTAAAGATAAGTTTCCCATACTTGTCATTGATTAATTGTTAGATGAACTACACGCAACAACTTACTTCACAAATTTGGATATCCGTTCAGGATATCATCATATTAGAATGAAGGCAGAAGAAATCCATGAAACAACATTCAAAACTCATGAAGGTCATTATGAATCTATGGCCATTCCTTTTGTCCTTACAAATGCACTTTCCACATTTCAAGGCTTGATGAATTCCATTTTCAATCCCTTCCTTAGAAAAATTTTGTTAGTATTTTTTTATGATAAACTAATATATAACAAGTCTTGGGAAGAATATGTTTAACATGTTGACAAGGTGCTACAACTACTAGAGGAGGAACAACTATATGAAAAAACTTCCAAATGTTTATTTGGGGTAAAGGAGGTAGAGTATTTGGGTCAAATTATATCTCATGAAGGTGTCAAGGTAGACCCTAACAAAAATCAAATCCATGATGGATTGGCCGATTCCCAAAAACTTGAAGAATCTTAGAGGATTCTTAGGTTTGACAGGGTACTACCGCAAGTTTGTTCCGAACTATGGATGAATAGCAGCACCTCTAATAGCATTATTGAAGAATGAAGCATTTCCTTGGACTCTAGAGGCAACTCAATCTTTTGAAAAATTTAAAGAGGCAATGTGAAAACCTCATGTTTTGACCACACCAGACTTCACAAAAACCTTCATTGTGGAATGTGATGCCCCGGGAAATGGAATTGGTGTTCTTCTAATGTAAGAAGGATGGCCCCTTGCTTTCGAAAGTCAACCAATCAAGGGAAAGAACTTATAGAAACTCATTTATGAGAAGGAAATGATGGCAATACTACATGAACTTAAGCAATGGTGTCCTTACCTAATAGGTAGGAACTTCAAGGTCAAAACAGGTGTAATAAGTTAAAGGGTGTAAGTAGTAGAAGAAATATGTCCCGCAATATCTTCGACATGATCCAAAATTGATTCATGGCTTGTTGTAGCTAATGGCTTAAATTGGTGCATAAGGAGTGCCTTAGGTTGATCATGATAGTCTTATATACTTCTTGGAACATAAACTATCTTTAGAAGAACAACAAAAATGGGTAACCAAAATATTGGGATATGACTTTGAAATCATCTATAAAAAAGGGAAATAGAATGTGGTGGTGGATGCACTCTTTAGAAAAGATGAGGATGTTGAGTCATTACTTTGTGCAATTTCGATTATACAACATGATTGGGTAGTAGAAGAAAGGGAAGAATGGAAGAATGACCAATTTGTGTGGAAGCTCATTCAAAAGATACAAAAGGATCCGAGTGTATCAGGTACTTTTGTGTAGAAAAATGATTCGATATGGTATAAGGATTGCTTATATGTATGTAAGAACTCACAACACAAACAAAAGATTAGTGTGGAATTACACTCTTCTCTTATTGGTGAGCACTCAATATTCCTAAAAGCATACCACGAGCTCAAGAAGGAATTTTTTTGGGAAGGTCTTAAATATGATGTTCAAAGGCTCGTGGAAGAATTTTTGGTTTTCCAACAAAATAATGTTGAAACAGTTAAGACCCTAGGTCTTTTACAACCATTAGAAATACTTTGTCAGCGGTGGAAGGAAGTCTCAATGGATTTTATCACAGGTCTACCCAAGTCAAAAGGGAAGAATTTTATTATGGTGGTTGTTGATAGACTCATAAATTATGCACATTTTTTTGCACTCCCTCACCCTTTTAATGCAATTACAGTCGCTATAGCCTTCATGAAAATAGTTCAGAAGTTACATGGAAACCCAAAGATTATTGTCAATGATCGAGATCCAATTTTCACTGGAAAATTTTGGATTGAACTATTTTCTTGTGTGGGTACCTAGTTGGTTCACAGTTCATCCTATCATCCTCGATCTTATGGGAAAATTGAGATAGTGAACAAATGTTTGGAAGGCTATCTTCGTTGCTTTGCATCTAACAAACAAAATACAATGGGTGAAATGGTTATCTTTGGCAGAATGGTGGTACAATACTTCCTTTCATACGTCGTCAAAAATGTCTCAATTTATGGCACTTTATGGGTACCATCCTCCATCTATTACATCTCCCTTAAAAGGAAAATCTAAATTTCAAGTTGTGGAAGATCACCTAGAGCACCAACAATAAGTTCTCCAGTTACTGAAGGACAACCTGGCTATGTCAAAAAACAAGATGAAACAACAAGCAAATCAACATCGTAGCGAAAGGGGTTTGGAAGAAGGGGATTGGGTATTTTTTATATTGCAACCTTACAAACATACGTCCCTTGAACAACTAAATAAAGACAATAAATTAGCACCCAAGTACTATGGTCCTTATAAAGTGTTGCAAAAGATTGGTAGTATGGCTTACAAATTGGAGCTCCCTTCATCTTCAAGGGTACACCCAATTTTCCATGTTTCTTTCTTAAAGAAGGTAATATGAGACAAGATCCCAATTCAAACTATCTTGTCAAAGCTTAATGAAGAAGGAAAAATCATATTGGAACCTGAACAAATAACGGAAACAATGACCAAACAACTACGCAATCGGGTTATTACTGAGTACCTAATCAAGTGGAAGAACTTACCAGTTGAAGATTCGACATGGAAATATGATTCCTTCATACAGAAGCATCCACAACTAATCAAGCGTTGAGGACAACACTTATGTGAAAGGGAGGAGCATGTTAAGCCCTAAATGTTGGCACATTACTCCCTATATTGCGGCTCGTCACATATTATAGATGTTGGCTTGGGTCTATTAAAGGTAATTGTCATTAGTATTATTATATTAGTTATGTCGGCTTGGGTCCATTATCTATAATTGTACCTCTTTGTCTCATATATATAGGAAGGAGACCTTTTCATTTGAATCATCTCAACTTGTCTTGTCTTGTGTACTTAGTACAGTATATAAGAAGGTTTCCCCCTCGAAGAGGATTTCTATTCATCTATTTTCTTCATTATTAAGGCATGGATTACTCTTTCTAGTATAATTATGCTCTTTTCATGCTCTTTTGGGGAATTTATTGCTTAACAATGCTCGTCAGCATGTGCAACGTAGGAATAAAATGGTTGTTTGTTGGGTGAAGTAAAACCATTGAACTTAAACAAACTTGCTTAATGTTCAACTGGGCTAGATGAAACAATTTTGAAGTTGTTGTTGATTTCCTTCATGACTTATATATCAAGCTATGCTTCAAATTTATATCATTTTTTAAAGGAATGGTAAACAGAAAGGAGATTGATGGGCACCCCTTGAACATGAAAAATAGCTTCTAGTCCACCATTAGGAACTTGGATATATTAGAACCAACTACTGAAAGTTGCTTACCATAATTTATTGAAACTTTCTAAGCCTTATGCTTATTTTTGCCATAAGAGGTGAATAATGAAGCAATACCAGTCATATGATTCGAGGCACCTAAATCCATAATCAATTCCACATGAGAAGAGGAGTTACCTCATTGAACAGAATAAGCACAGAGAGCTACCTATTGTTCCTTGGAGGCTTTCTTCTTGGCTTTTGTAAGTTCATTTAGCCTCTTAAAGTAATTATTCTCAACGTGATTGGTTTTTCCACAATGCTTGCAAGGTTTCCATACTTTCTCCTTTGAAGCCTCTTCAAGAGCATCATTAAAAGTTTGATTGGAGGTATTAGCAACATGGGGTTTGTTGTTCTTCTAAGAACCTTTGACTATATTCTTCTTATTGTGTGCCAAATGAGCCTTCCCAATGACCAATTGACCTTATGAGAGCAACCTATCCTAATCACAAAACAACCCTTTGCAAAACTCTTCAAAATTAGGTTTCACTTGTCCAATAGACATTTCAATGTCTCTATTCCTAATTTGTATGAACAAATCAAAGGCTGGAGGCAATTTCTATTCTACAAGAATAATGAAGGTTGTATCATTTTTCTTATAATCTGAAGCACAATTACTAAGCTTCTCATTATAAGTTTTCAATCCAGAAGGAAATGATTCAATTCTCTCAAACTCTTTAGGATCAAGTTCATGGATTTTATTTTCTAGGTAGTAGGAAGAAACATCATCAAACTCTTCATACAAAGAGGCTAAGATTTTCCATAACTCAACAAGGTTATCTTCAGCTCCAATATGTACTTGTAGACGGTCTAAAACAATTTTCCCAACGAGACCTCTTGCCTATTCACAATGCTCCTCCAATACAATTAATTCTTTGGAATCGATTGGTTTCTTGATGTCATCATTAATGATTTGCCAAGATTCTTGATGATAAAAGTGAAGAAACTAAGAGACTAATGCAAAGAAGAAGTTGAGGGAAATTAACAATCACTTCAAAAACTTAGAAGATACAATGAGAGCACTGGTTCGAGGAACTGAATATAGAGATACAATATATGCAACAAATTGTAAAACAAAAAACCTCCAAAAGGAAAAACCTCGTCACGCCAAGGCAAGCCACCAATCACTACTTTGTAGAACTGAGTTGTAGGCAATTTGGAGGAAACCTACTATGTTCTTTGCAATTGGTTGAACCAAACTACCACTAAGTTCTCCCACAAGGTGACCCACACACAAAAAAAGCTAAGATTATCTCATGCTCATTGTCTTGCAAAGGAAGCTCATCACTGCAATGTTTGTGTTACCACTTGAACCTGCTTGATACTAAGAATAGTTGCGAACAAATCTCTCAACTAAACTCTTGCCAACGGATAAGAGAAGCAGGTCTGAGAACGCAGATGTCACGGTCATATGGACGCAGAAAGGAAAATAATTCCTCTGAAGATCCAACGGATGCTAAACGGGTCCCTGTAGCAGGAGAAAGTGCCCAACAAATATTTTCTTGAGTCTCAGCCACACCACAACAAGAAATTCGCATCTATACAATGCCTAGGAAGAAGAAAAAAATGCCAAACAACTCTGTTAGATAAATGCCTGGCAACAATGGTGTCCGTATAGCCAAATTTGAGATAAAAACATCCATACGGTGCGTGGAAGGCTAGAACACGCCTGTATGGCCGTGTGAGGGAGAGACAAGAACGCCAAGAGGTCATACAATCGTGTGGGAGGTGAGAGAAAACACAAACAGTGCCAAAATCACCCAAAAAAATTGGTTGCCAACACCTTAGATTCGATAAAAGAAATTGGCTTGCGAAGAGAATCCGTTAGGTTAAAAAAATTAAATTTCTTAAGTTAGGTTAGGAAAATTAATTCAATTTTGGGCAAATAGAGTCAAATTTAATGAGAGAACTCTTAATTATGGTTGATTTCCTTGCTCTGAAAACAATGAAAACAACCATTTTTTTCGCATTTTTTTCGAACACAAATCTAGTGAAAAATCACTTAGATTTGGTTAAAAACTAAGTGGTTGTCCAAATCTATTTGCATAACTACAAAAGAAAAACCGCTCTAATACAATGTTAGATCGAGAACAAGTGAAGTTGGTCTTCTATTCTTCAAGCAAACTCTCCAATCTTACAATGATTGAGCTCCCCACATATGCACATATCACATTATATTTCAATTGGACCTCCACCTCCATAATATATGGTAGACGAACAAGAAAACATATCCCATGATGAATGTGGGATAAACTCATTTTATAGGTTAGTTAGTTGTTGAAGAATAACATGGCCAATAGTCTAAGTATGTCTCGTGTTTACAAAATTCTTTAGACTTGTACAACTGTAAATGAAACCACCAGAATAACTTACTTTTATAAGCATAGGATGCAATGTTTGTTATGATCCCTCCTCGTAATGCAATATATGCCTAAGGTTCATTATATTTAAGTTTAGCATTTCTATAATGTCTAAATAATTAATGTAAGGTGACCTAGTCATTAATAAATGCCCACTGTAAGGTGACCTAGTCATTAATAAATTCCCACTAGATTTACTAATATCCACTAGAGCATTCCCCCTCAATGCACTCATGAGAATTCACCCCTTATCAATAGTGTGGATTGTACATTCTTTTGCATTTTGTTGCATTATCTTATTGAGTTTTTATGATATATTATTGCATATCGTTAATGGTGCATGTAGCAATATATCAAGTGGTATCAAAGTAAAAATTTGGGAAAAGTGGGAGAACTCCTTTTGTTTCTTATAGACTATTTTGTAGTGTAATTTTCCTTTTGCCTGGAACCAAATTGTAGTCATACAAATTCCACCATAAGTATATTTTTTATGTCTTTTCCATAATGGCATCATAATAACGATTATGGACAATGTTGAGGGAGATATGGCTTCAAAAATTTTACCATCTAGAATTGTAATTTTGTTTTGTCAAAATTAAAACATTATCTTTTAGCACGATTGCAAACCGGATTGTAATCGCACTAGTGCCATTAGAAGCAAGGTTTTGACGCATTGTTGAGGGAGATATTCCCTTGAATAGTTTACCTTATAGTTATATGATTTATTTCAGTCAAAACCATAATTATGTTTTGTGGCCCAATTTTCACTCTACTTGCAAACTAGATTGAAGATGTACTAGTGCCATTGAAGCAAAACATTGACGCCATTTTCAAATCAGGGTTATGATCATTGTTATTAGGAGTATTGCAAGAGTTATTACCATTTTAATTTTTGGTTCTATTTAGTCTTGAAATCCTTGCAAAAAATTAAGATCTAGTAAATATGGATATATTAATGTACCTCATTTAGAGACACTCAGATTTATAGGAAACCCATATGGAAGAGGCCCACGAAGAAAACTTCCCTATATGTACTATGGGCTATAAAGATCATAATTGGGAATGTTTAATACAAGTTGCAAAAATCACCAAGGAGAACCAAGATCATCAAGCCTTGAATTAATCTATATTGAAAACTATGTTTGGTTCACCAATTATACAAACGGCAAGAAGCATGTTTTCTCCTTTTTGGAAATATTGAGATAATGCATTTAAACTCAACTTCAATAGAGGAATGATAAATGGAAGCAAGACTCTCAATTCCACCAAGGTCCATCATAAAGGATTCAATGGTTGTTCTAATTCATATGGAGGAAGAGAATCCCCTAGATGTGGCTTCAATAGTTCTTACAAAAGTTGTCAACATGTAGCCCATGGTATTTGACAAGTTTGATGCATTGTGCATTGTCCTATCCATATTGACTCCAACTATTTATCTATGTTAATTCATATTTCCTACTCAACCCATTCATCCCACTCAACCATACAAAGATTATGTGTTTTTCCCATGGGAAGTCAGGGCTAGCACCCTTATATGGGACACTAGGATATGGATGTACCTTGTGGACTTTTTCACTGTAAGCATTGAGGGAATCCCCTTTCAAAGGGAGACACAATGTTATCACTCTCCTTGGTAGTGTAAGAAAGGCCTAAAAGGTAGGTTACAATCAAGGGTAGTAGATATATTGTTTCTAAAGACTCACTTTGCTAGTTATTAAATAAAGCCTACTATGATAGTCATTAAATAAGGTTCACTTATGGTGGATTAGGGTTAGGGTAAGGGTAGCTATAAATTAGCATGGATACATCATCATGAATCATGGAATATTTTTTGAATATGGATTCAACATTTGTATTGGAGCTTTCCCCTTCAAAGTGGTTAAACAGTTGTCCCTCTCTTTGATATGGTGGATAATACCATCGTTTACCTTTTGTTGCATTAACTTATTGAAATTTTGTGATATATAATGTTGTATATGGTAATTGGTGGATGTCAGAACATATAAAAACCATTATCAAGTACAAAAGCCAATTTGGGATAATGATCAAGTGTACATTTCCCTATCAATTCACCATAAACTCAAGCGGAATATAATAAGACCTACTCCAACCTTTTCAAGGTGGGTTGTAGTGTTGTTCACTTATATTTACCAGATCATTTGAGAATCTTCTATATCATCATCGTAATAATCTAAAGTTGTATGAGCCACCTTCACAAATAAATTAAGTGGTTGATGAAACATTTGCATTGGTTTAAAGACTTTGTCCCAACATTTTAATGATAAGTTCAAAGAAATTTTGTATTGAGATTAAGTTAATTGTTTGTTGAATAATAGGTAACTTATTTAATTTGTATATACTTGATTGGTTGTAATGAAATAAGTAATCTTATAATCCCCATCATAACATACCATCCTCGTGACTTCATTTAGATTTGCATCTCCTTTATGGTGTGGATGCCCTCTTGGATGTTAAGGTTAATGACCATGTTTATATGATCATGGTTAAACACATTAAAATGTTTTAATGTAAGTTAGTTGTGTGTCCTAATTGGGTTTGTATCTTAGGAGTCTTTGATGACAGATGATATCCTAAGATCTAAAGGTGTGTGTAATTGAATATACGAGAAAAAAGAAAGAGAAACTTGGCATACTATCACATATGAATTGAGGTGCCGTAAAGTGTAAGAGAATAGGGCATAAGGAATTGCAAGGGTATATGCCAAGTAAAGTAGTAAATTGGTGAAGAACCCAAAGTCTCTTTGGTTGTATAAATTCATGTATTTGTATATCCTTTGTGTGGCATTTAAATTAATATGTATATGGTGTGTTAAGGTTTCTCTCTCATTTATCTATGTTATGTTGTAATATGGGATCCACCATGCTAACAATGGATACTAAAACTAGAGCAAATGACTTCTCTCTTCACTGATTTTTTAATTGAAGGGGAAGAAGGGTCAATTTGATGTGAAGTTTATTTGCTTTAAACTTGAGGGTTAGTTGTTTCACTTGGCACAAAAACTATTATATCCATTACGGCCTAAATACGAAGACATTGATAAGTATAATTATGCAATAGAAACTTAGTGACTATATAACATATAAATGGTTACATGCATACCACTTTCTATGTATGCATGAAGAAATGCAAACCTTATATCATTGTTGTGCAAATAAGATAGGAAAAATGATCACCAACCCATCCATTTGAGTTTATATCAATTTGAGTTGAATATGGGTCAATAAATGGATCCTCTCATTAAAAGATTTTATATTAGTTACCTCCTCATCTTATTAATCTTTTCATTTTAATCACGATGAGTGTGCTAAATATTTTCACCTTTGCATATGAGGATAAACAAAACCTCAATGAAAATAAATTACACTAAGCTAATAAGAGTGTTATAGAAGCATGGTGAAGTTGCTTAGAATCTTAAATACAAAGTGTTTCTAATATACAAGGCTCATTCCTCATTAAGTACAAACAAAATAAACATTAAGCTTTAATCATACACTAAATAACAAAAAGGAAAAAAATATATAATATCAACTAAGAAAAAGGAGAAAAATAAATATAATATCAACTAAGCGTACTCAAAATTCCTAGATTAAAATATCAATTGTGTTGTATCCATCTTGACTATAGGCGTGTGAGTGCAATTCATTAAGCCTTGTCACCCCATTGTTGATTAATCCACCATTTAAGATAGATGTGAATGTTCTCAAGAATGCCAAGTGTGTTTCCTCCCATTTTAACATGCCTTTTATATATTGCATCACCTCAACTAGCCATAGCGTGGCATTACAAAACTAGAAGGGCTATTGAATCTCAAAAATTGATTGTACCTAATGGTAAGAAACAACTTCTTTGCCCAAAATTCCTCTCCTTTAAGCTTCTCAACACTCCGGTTGATTAAGATGCTCCTATGTTCGTAGCTATAATTTCTCCACTATAGTGATCCATGTCTTGTTCTACAACTACTTGAAACACACAAACTCAACCATGTTGGTATCAAGAATTTCCTTGAACTATTTTATGAACAATAAATTTTCAATGCAGATTATTTCAACACTTAATGAATCCCCTACCATTTATAATTAGGTTGCCTCCATCATGATCCACACCATCTACTAATGTGATATGGCTAAGCTTCATTGCATACACCATTCATGCTAGCCAAAGGGAAAGGGAGAAATATTGAACATGAGTGAGCAACTTGCTTTGTTAATTCAATCCTATACAACCATCGAATCATCACCCTTTTTATTTTTATGCCACTAATGCTAAACATAAATTTGGAATATTTTATTTACTTGGTCAATCTAGTCAAGGGACCTTTAATCAAGATACATGACAATTAGTCATGAGACTGGAAAATGAAATCGCCACCCCAATATACTTTAGGAGGAACAATACCCCAAAAGAGAGTTATTTTTTCTTCACCGTCCAATGACAAATCATTGAAGGGGAATGTTATTTCATATGGAATAAACCTTGGTGTGTTTATTATGTGGTGTTTTGGATATTTTTGTAATCAACTAAGCTCACACTTTCATCTCATTCTTAAAGTAATCTCACATGTTGGTTTATCTTCAAGCACCATACATCTTAATCATGCTTTATAGTCATTATTTCACAAGATAACTAGAATTACTAGCATAAATTTGTATAATCTTACATGTTGGGATATCTTCAAGCACTTTAAAGAGGAGCAAACACCATACACCTTTATCATGTTTCAGAGTCATTATTTAACAAGATAATTATACTATACTAGCATAAATTATTTGTAATATAATGCATTTATTGAATCTAATGTATTTTTTAGTTTATGAAAAACAATTTGGTTGCCTTTGAAAGACCAAATTTTGAGCCAATACGGGTCAATAGGGATCATAACATCACGAACAAATTTATGTCCAATCCTTCTTTTATCATACACATTTTTCAATATGCTTCTATTGTGGGTCACCCATGTTGAGCATGCCCTTTTTTAGTGTTTAAAACCAAATCCAATCCTTCACTTATCATACACATTTTTCCATATGCTTCTATTTGTGAGTAACCCTTGTTGAAAATGCCCTTTTTTGTGTTTAGAACTAGATTCAATCCCTCATTTATCATACATGTTTTTTCCATATGTTTCTATTTTTGGGTAACCCATGTTCAGCATGCTATTTTTAAGTGTCTAGAACTAAATCATTCTGTTATGTTGATCAATTAACCTTTTTTCAAAATTTATCTTTTTAGTTGTAAAGAACTAACAATTGTGTTTTTTATTTAGCCCATGTCCTTGATTGAGCATTCAAAAACAACAACAATAAGTGAGGGTTTTTTTTGGTATATATATAAGAAGAGAACCTCTCATGTGAATTAAAACACAGATAAAGAAACCAAAAGTCTTAATTATCTTCACAATCAAACCCTGAGATTACATCGCTGGTTGCCTCACCATTGTTTTGGACGACACTCTTGAATGATCCTTGACTTTTTCTTGGAAATTGAAATCAATTCTTGGAATAATTATTTTGGGATATCAATATCCGACGATTCTTAGCTATGTATCTTCTCTTTGTGAGCAAATGAAGATCATGAACCTCCATTAAGGCCTTGTGCAATGGTTGGTTCATAAATTGTTGTTAAGTTGCCTTAAACGTCTCTAGAAGCCCTAATGCAAGTTTTGAAACTTCAAGGTGTGACGTAACTTTGGGCCTTTACTTTCTTTTCCTCCTGCTAAGTCCCTTTCATGGATTAGGTCTTTTGGATACTTTTCAAATGTTTTCACTAACTTGAAAATAATTTAGGTGTGTTGGATTTGTTCTCACACAATGTTTTCGGGAACTTGAAAATAATTTAGGTATGTTGTATTTTGATCCAATATTTTCACGAATTTTGGAAGTTTTATTTGTTGATTTCTTTTGTTTTGTTCCAGAATTTTGAGCGTTTGGATTTAAGTCCCTACCAATATAAACGGTGACTTCTTGCTTCATCTATTGATCTTCCATAGAAGAAGCAGCAACTATCTGTTACCAAAATTGTAAGTTATTCACATGATTTGCTAAATGTCTCATCAGAGCATAGATCCCACACTAGAATTAAGGAGAATAATAATAATCAACATTAATCAAATTCTCGATGCAACAATTTTTTTGTGTTATCAAAGTTTACCATATCTTTCCAGGGCTTGTCAAACATGGATTAACAAAAACTATGTAGTTGATCTTGCCCAAGAGCATAGCCCACACCGGAATCAAGAAGAATAACGATAGTCAAGGTTATCACATTCTCAATGCAACAATTTATTCATATTCTCAAGGTTAACCATATCTTCCAAGGTCTTGTCAGTGGGGACTTTGCAAACAATATGTTACTGGGATTTCAAAATACATACTTCACTAATTGATAACAAAGGGAGTATGTAGTTAATGAGTTAATGCAAGCACTCACTTTGAATACTTTTATTTTCAGTTGAAAAGTTACAAGGCTAATCGATTACATCAACTAGTCTTTAATTGACCCTCAACTATTTCAAGGTAAATAGTAGAATTAGTTGGAAATTTCCTTATGAACAAAAGACCAAGTTTTTTCTCTTTGAAGGCCCTGACTACTGTTTTGTTTTTTTACTTTTGGTTATTTTACATGGCATCCTTGTCCTAAAATTAGAGGGATATAACAATTAAAGATAGTTAACAAAAAACTAATAATAATTATACTTTAAATGTATCATGATCCTCGCTTTATTGTAACTAATTTTCCATTGCAATAAAGAATTTATTCTAAGAAATATTATAAAACTAAGTTTATACTTTTAGGGGTGGAATGAAGAATATAATTTAAAAGTCGCTGGATTAGAAGGAGGATATTTCTCATGATTCTGAATATTGCATAAAGAAATGCCAATCGAAGTTGCTTCTAGATTAAGATGTTAAAGCTATGCAACAAAATGTGCTTAAATTTGCAACAGGTAATCTTTTCTTTTTGTAATGACATTATGAATTCCTATTATTAGCCAATTTTCCTTTGGCAAAATAGAAAAAATTATACTGTGCCTTACAGCATGAAAAATACCAAGTTCCACCAATTAATTGAGAACATCTTTACCTAAAAGGTGTCTCTCTTTAAAAATCATACTAAAACTGTAAGCATGACCGACAACTTTTCACCTCCTAGGTATGGTGTGAGCCTGTGAGGTGATGACATGTTCTTTATTGATTGATTTATTTAGCATTGAATAGTTATATGCCATGTCAGGAAATAAATGTTAACACCAGCCTGGTTTGTTTTGCTTGTGTAAATATACTAAGGACATGCCAAATTGAAATAAATGTCGTTTTAGTGGATATTAGAGAATCTATTCACATTCAGCTATGTTGCAGCTCAAAGGGAAATTCCATATGTTGTCATGAGCAGAGGTCTATCTTATATGTGCATGTTTTTCAACTAATATTTATTTTGATTTTGAGCTGGCAAAGCTCACACCTCAAACATGCAACTCCATGTTTATTAGGCATCCACATTCTCACCATGACATGGAAAGTCCACACCAGCAACTGAGAAATTTTCAATCAGTACTGTCCAGCCAGTTATGGTTTTGCTCATAATGGTTACAGATTTATCAATGATTTCCATGGTCATATAAAATTTGCAATGGAGTGATGTGGTGGTAATTTAGTGTCGGTCTCTTTGCATTTTATTAGGCAATAGATGTGTTTCTGGGTTTCTGATGACAGCTTTGGGTTGGCCAGAAATTCCTATTCCTAGATTGTGATATTTTTGTACGCTAGGAGAAATAAGTGGAACCACACTTATTCTCTTTGATCAACACTTTTGGCAATATTCATGCAAACTAACTTTACAATGTAAATACCAAGGATAGTAAAAGAAACAGAGAATAAAGCATGATCACTGCAAACAATCTTATGGATACCAACATATGCAAATTTTCAATAGATTGGAATAATTGCCTTTAATGACCCTCTAAACAAACAAATATAAGACTGGAATTTACATTGGTGTTACACGAGACAACAATACATGGATTATTTATTACAGCAACCAATAATTCAGTCCAATCAGGGATACTGATTTTTCTTGTTATGGATTGAGGTATCCCTTTTAGTGACATCTTATTGCTGCCACTTTCCAACTCCAGAATCTTGAATTTGAACATCATAAAACTTCCAGCCTGATATTATATGACACTTTCAACTTTCTGCGATCTGCAAATGCTTGCATGGCTTCTCAAAAATCTATTGGACAGTTGCATACAGCATAATCACTAAAAGGTTGAAAACCCTGTAATGGTTTACATTGGATTTTTGCAGTTATATGAACACACTTAGATGATCAGTAATCATTCATCCTATATTTTTCAGCTTACCCATTTTTTACCTCAACTCGTTCCCTCAGAATCACATAACATTTGGAAAGAAACCTTTTTCTCACTAGTTACTGGTCTCCAATTTGTCATGACAACTGAGGAATTCAATAATGCAAGGATATACATCATGAGAAGCCTGAGAAAAATGCAACAATATGAATGATTATCAGAGTTGCTTCTCCATTCAGAATGATCTTTACAAAACAGAAAGTAACAGAAAGATTATCGGCTACTGCCAGACAACCTACAATATGTAACAAAGTGAAGGTAAATACCAGACGTCCCCCGACAAGATCATAGTGACCATAATGAATATCATTCTCTCCACCAAAGAGCTTGTAGGTAACCAAATGCGAAGGAATATTTTTTGCTGTATCTGTAGAACGAAGAATGCAGTGTATTAGGCCTTTAGAGTGCAGCCAGGAGTAGATTATCAGAGATAGCTTAATAGTAACAAAAGCGCTTTGTTAGCCAGTGTTTATGAGCACACCCAGAACAGCTTCTGGAGGGCAAATCAAGTCCTCATCTCCAGCCACTGCTAAAACAGGAGTTTCACATTTTTCTAAATTATCCTTGTAATAGATAGACCCTGTTCGATTCCGCAATCCACCTGGCCGAAAAGCAGTTGCAAGCTGTAAGATCAGTTTTGCAGGTACTGTACCTGTTACACAACCAAATTTAAGAGAAACAATGTTAATGAGCAATGGCAGTTATCTTCTCTCGCCTTTGTGTACTGACCATTTTTTTTGCTATCAGTGGTACTGTTTAGAGGCATTTCACTATTCAGTAGATGTAAATATAAACAGTCATCGTAGGAACCCATCAATAGATATTCATTATACTAACTTCAAATCTTAATACTCCAGTTTATGCAATATATTATTCTTAGATTTCCTTACTTCCAAGTTCCTGTTGGTGCATTCCAATTGCATGTGCCTTCCTTTTGAAAAGCAACAATCTTGTGCCTACCTTTCTAACACACTTCATGTTCTAATACTAATCAATGAATGCCCTCAATCACTTCTTTCCAATAAACAAGATTGCTTGAACTATCAGTACATTTGTAGAACCTGGTATGTAAATTGATGAAAGGTAATAGGAATGGTGTCAAGATCTTCTAATAAATTATGCTAGTACCTGTGATTGGCAGCGTTACCTTCAAGTTGTGGGCTGAGCGGCAGCTATGTTTCAATCGATATTAAAGATTCATCATTGATGCTGTCAGAAAACACACCCCTTTGTGTAGTCATGACAATTTAATGACTCTAATTGTGACAATAAATAAATAAATTGAAACAACACTATAGCATAGCTACACAGAGGCAATACATATCCACAATATGTTATAGCATTGACAGTGTTGTTAGCTTTTGGGGTTACTCAGAAAGTGCTTACACCATGCTTGGGGATGCTTCATGTGGTGTGGGGTGCATGGTATATAGAATCTAGATGACCCTTGCTTGTGTCGTGATGGACATATATATGGGAGGTGGCTTGCCCAGTGATTGCTAGACCTTGTATGGATGCCTGTGTTGTTGGAAATTCTGTGTTCTTTGACATTTAATCCAAAACAAAAAATCCACCTCTAAGCCTAGAAGTTTCTCAGATCTTAACCCTGGAATTTTAAGCCTTAGACCTGTTGTAAATTGAAGCATGAAACAGCAGTGGAAAGACCACAATAATTCACTTTTAACAGCACTACCAAACAATGAGATCAGTTTCAGGCGCTTCCAGGACAACTTATCAGCCAATATCCAGATCTGAAAATACTCTTTTACAGCAGTAATTACAACAGTATAACAGCAGTAAAAACAGCCCCTTATATTTTTCATTAAATGTTAATACACTTAACAATTTGCCCCTTTGCTTGCATCAAATCAGCGAGACATAAACAACTGTAAATAACAATGCATAAAGAACATATTATAGCTGAAAAGCAAATATGGAAATTGCACAATATATGGACAGCTGGAAACTCCTAAATAAGCTAAGATGAAGTACAAGTACATACCATAGCCTGCACTCAAGGGTAGTACAAAAACTCCAACTATCCACAAATCCCTAGCTAGGGTAATGTTATCACACCATAGTAGCAGGGCTACTATCCTTGCTCGGCAAATATCTGCACACTTCAGAGCTTTGCTTTTACAGAGATCAGCTATGATGAGCTTCTATTTTGAGATCCCTCATGATCAGAGCAGTATATTATATCAGACTTTTGTTAGACCTTGTGTCAAGGCTGAGCCTTGGAGCTCAGATTTGATGACCGATGTGACCCTTTGTTCCATACAGTTTCTGTTCAGTGCCTAGTGATGTTATTGCAGCAGTGTTTCAGATGGTTTTTGATGATTATTATTATGATGTGATATAACCTATGGACCTCTGATTACTGACTATGGACTTTTATCTTGTTGTTTTAGTCATCTTCAGAGCATTAGCTTGGTATATGATTCAGGATGTGGCAATACCATTTAGAACTAAAATTGAATATCTTGGATGATGTTATAACTATTACTGGATGTATTACTTTAACACTTAGGTTTTCTGACAAAACTCACAGGTAGTATTACCCTCCTATGCATAGATATGGTCTTCCTTGACATTCTTGTCTGCTAGCTTAGGCACCACATTCATTTGACTCCATCCATCCATGACCTTCCCGATTTGGCTTTCACCTTTGACTTGCTTTTCTTCACTTTTTGATACTGAGGACTTCCCCATTACTACCTCTGTGTTGGACCGCGTCCATGTTTGTTTAGTGTCTCGACTCTGAGTTGGTGACAGAACTTGCCTTTGGTGAGTTGGATTGTAGGCCTAAATCATTATGGTCGGTTGTCTCGATGTTCGACACTGGTAGAAGTCCCCCTAGTCACTTGAGATGTTGTTGGCTGAAAGCTCATGTACTACTTATGTTGGCAATGCACAATGAAAGCCTATGAACTTAAAATTATAGAATGTGTTTCTTAACACACGTGAATAAAGGCTATAGCGATGAACTGCTAAAAATACTCCTCGAAGAGTATAGAAAAGGTCCAAAAAGCAATGGTTACTCAAAGTTATATATGTTATTGCTGACCTTATATATTTATAAACATGCCCTGGATGCAAGCTGCAACTAGTTGTGCTTCTTAGCACAACTGAAATCCGAAGGGTTATGTAGGCCAAAAAGGCCATCAAATGAAATGAATGATCCTAATGAACCTAGATCAGCTTGATGTAGACATGATGCCTAAGTTGAATAAACACTCTCTAAACAACTTATCCATTTGTGAGGCACAACCCTTCCCCGTGTTATTTGTCCGGCACAGAGTGTAGCTTCCCTTTCCCTGTCCAAAGTGTCACCTAGTTGAGTTTGGTCAAGTCATCCCCTTTGCCCAACCTTCTCTTAGCCTTCACCCTTAGCTAGCAGTTAGACCATGTCCAATGGGTGAGTCTGTCACTAAAGCTCTTGTGCAAGTAAAGTATAAATAACATTAAATATCTATATGTATTAAACTGCCATGGAATGATGATGTACTTCAAGTTAAGCTGTGAGTATGATTAGAGGAACATGTCTTAGTCTATTGCAATGTTACAAATATCAGCGATTTATCGCCGACATCGCGATATCTACCTCGCGCCGATATTATCGATAAAAATCACCCCGTTTTTTAAGGCGATTTTCCAGGCGATAAAATCGCGATTTTTTCGCGATATTTCCTAAAAAATCGCGAGTCGATACGATGTTATCGCCAGGTAGAAAAAATTCGGTTTTTTTTTGTGTTTTGCCCATCATTCGGGCTCGCTCGGGGTTTGTTTTCATCGCTCCGGATAGGGTTTCTGCTAGTGCGCCTGTGAGTGCGAAGTGGGAACCGGAGGTCGCAGTGGAAGTTGGACAGGAGGAGCAATTGCCAGCACCGTAGTAGAAGTGTTGTCCCATTGACGGCCCAGGGTTTGAAGTTGAAGCGAATGCCGGCACGGTGGAACAGACTCAGCAGAGGAAGCAGCAGATCGTTGTTTCTGATTAGTGGGGGTGGAGAACGCTACTACCAGCCCGAGCCGCACATGTGGAGAAGTTATGCGCCGACCCTAAGTCGGATTGTTATGCATATTGTTGTTTGTAACTTTGTAGCATACTAATTTAAGTTTTAAATTGAAATTCAAATTTTTAAGTTTAAAAACTAAAAATTAAAATGATTAGTTTTAAATTTTAAATTCCAATTTTTAAGTTTAAATTTTAAAAACTAAAAATTAAAATGATTACAAATTTACAAGGATACCTGCAAACTTACAAACCCCTTCATCTTGCAAACTTGCAAACTCCCCTTTCTTCTTTCAGTGTGATACTGACATGATGGTTCATAAATTCATTTAACTCAAGTTGATTCATGTGGCAATGTGTTTATTTGATGTTCTTGTTGCTTTAGATGTTTAGAAAATTGAAAAAAAATGAATATTTTTGTATTTTTTTAAGTTCGTCGATATATTGCCGATGTTTGCCGACATTTTCGCCGATAAATCCGATAATTTCTTTTTGGTCCCTCGGCGATATATTCGCCGACACGATATTTGTAACATTGGTCTATTGATATAATTTTGTCCTTGGTTATATTTTGACCTAGTCAAACATAGTTTGACTATGGTCATTCTTGGGATCCGTAATGATGTGGACCATGTATGCCTATGGATGATGATTGATGGCCCACATACTCTTGTTGATGATACCATATGGTGGAGATATGATTCAAATGATGGTTGATGCAATTCAGCAGATTTATTATTATTTCCAGATCATCAGATTATGCATTGTCCGGATATGGTGGACCCTATTGTTGACCCCTCAGGTCAATCCATGGTGTATGAGTACACATTTCTAGCAGATTTGGGTCTTCTGGATCCATTGAGACACTTATCATTTAGTTCTGGGCACTTCTGACAGGGATAGATGCAATTATATACTTGTTGACCAGTTTTGGGCATGTTTTCCTAGCCTGTCCAGTAGAGGCATGAGAGGCCAGTTTCACCTAGGGCGTTGTATGGGAAGGGGGTGGTCCAGCCACTTGTTTTTACCATTATACCCCCCTTCCAGACAGCATGGTGGGCTCAGTTTGACAGCACAGGCACCCTGGGTGTTAGTTTGGGCAGCTTCACAGTTCTCGAGGCAGATTAAAAATGGAATAAAAGGGTCACTGAGGAATTCGATTTGGGAAACTAAGGAAAGGTTTTGGCATTTGGTTTTCACAGAGGTTTTCTAGGGTGATACCCCCATCTTCCAGCCAGATATCATCAATCAGTGGGGTCCACATAGGCCACAGGAGGCCTTTTACTGCATGTGTCTATCAGTTTTGGAGACAGGATTTGATCATTTGTATTATTTTGGATCCGTTATTTTATATTATTGTGCCATGGGGATGAGCTAGTAAAGATTGATGTCTCCTAGCCAAGGATAATTTTAGGGGCGAAATTTAGCCCATGGGCTATTTTTCCATGTTTTTTTCTAAAAAAAGATTCGCCACTTTGCATTTTTTGAAGCCCCGTTTCGCCCAATTTTGATGGGGTAAACTTTTTTCACTCTAAAAATCGCCAAATTATTATATAAACTATATAAAATACTTAGAAATTGAAATAATTTTAGAAATATATCGCCAAATATTTTATAGTTGACATTTTAATAATTGGTAAGATTCGCCAAGGTTTATACACTTTTAAATAAGTATGGATCCTTAAAATTATCCCTGCGAGTCCTAGCCCCACCATGAGCTTCTTGAATCATGTAAATGTCTTATGAGGTATGGGCCCCCTCCTAGTGATGACGTCACCCTCCATGAGTCTTTTCGAGGGATGACGTCACCCTCTCGTTGAGTGGTCCATGTGATATATTGTAGGCTCATCTTAGCCATTCATTATATTTGTTGATCTTTTAATCTCAACCACTCATTTCAAAAAGTGGTTTTGAGATCTAGGGTTTTGGTCTTCATTATCCTATATAAGGAGGAGACCCCCCTCATTGTAAAGCACCTTTGGGCTCTGGAAAACTTGGAATGAAAATATTATTTTGGAGATCTACTTCTTGGCTTTGATTGGGTTACTCTTGTATATGTCCTTGCATCTCTTGTTTCTAGACATTGTTTGCTTTTCAGGTGAAATCGACATCAAGAGAGGGAGGCCGAATCGCTTTAAGCTAGCTCAACGTTTTGCTTGATGGGAAGATTGTAGGGATTTCTCACATCCCCCATGTGCAAGAGGTCTTCATCTTGAGGGAGTTTTTTCAATTGTGCTTTGTCCATTGATTGCTTCTTTGATATGACATGCTTAGATCTTATGGATTTGTGGATCAAATCTAACTTGATGTAGTTTGATTTACAGGTTTTCATGAGACATCTCTCCTCCTAGGGCTTGGACGTTTTGGGTTGAAGACACTTGGATCAAGCTTGGAATTGTAATTAGGGCAAGAATCATCCATATGCTAAGAGGCTGCAAGCTTATGAGGTAAGATCTACAAGGTACATATCTATTTCTCTTGTTCTCCATCCTATTGGTCAAAAACTCCATTAAAATCAAAACCCTCGTTTTTCTATTTTTCTAGATCTACTTGGATCTAGCTTACCTTTGGGGAAAATATTGAAAACCCACCTCTATAGCATCCACGACAATTCGGATCTATAGTTTGGTGTGGATTGGCCTCCATTTGACACATTAGCCTCCTTGAGGGAAGTCGCACTCCTTGAGGAGGCTAGTTGGGCTAGTTCCAAGAGTTGGGTAGGTGAGATCCCACTTGATTTGCATTTGTCTACCTTGATAACCTACCCCTAGTGCTTCACCTCTTTGATTTTTGCCTTGTGGGCCCCATTCCTCATTTTGAGGGTTGTGCCCCACTTGGGTCATTGGGTGATGCATTTTAAATCTTAGATCTATGGAGATCTACCTCACATTGGGGCATGCCACTTAAAACCCACTTTGATAATTGCCTTGACTACCCCGATCTACATTTTGGCATCATTTGGACTCCATTTGCCCTCTTATCTAAAGGCACTAGTCTCCCTTGGTCAATTCGCACTCCTTGGGGTTAGTGTCATTTGCTAGATCCCATATGTGGATGTTGTATCTCTCATCCTAAATCCATAGATCTACATCATTTCACACCCCTTAGTGCCATCTCACCCCTAACTTCACCTTGTGGGTCCCATTTGGACCATTTCCACATTTTAAGGAAGTGGGCCCCACTTGTGTATTGTCATGGTACTAGATCTATCCATTAGGTAGCCCTATTCATTCATTGGTTGAAACACTTGTCACCTTTAAGCCTCTTCAACCATACTTAACTCTTGGGTCCACCTAATCTAATCAACTCATTGGTTTCTGTAACTCATCTTTTACACGTTTCCCTAGAAACCTTTGGGTTAGTAAGTCTTCATTGATTGGCTAGGGTCTCCCCCTTGATCTTGATTCTTCATGATCTAAAGTGAAGAGTGCCTCGGTTATCGTGACACCCATCTTGCATTGGGAACAGTTGCACTTCTTGGGTCACCTCTTTAGTTGTCCATCTCCTCTACCATCCCGAATGGGATACCTTTAGGAACAACTACAAGTTGTGTGATAACAGGTAAATCATCAAACCCTAGCTCAACCAAGAAGATACAAGTGCAAGAATATCTCCAACACAACCTCCAAAGGAAGATGCAGTTGTCCTCTATTTTTCTTCACTAATACACCCTAGGGTTTTATCACAGAACCCTAATTTCCAATCTCCAAGATGCTCCAAGAAACCCAAGGCTAAAACTCTAATTGTAGAGCTCCAAGGTGCTCCAAGAAACTCTAGCACCTCAGGAGAGAGAGAGAGACAAGTACAAGTGAAGAGAAAAGAGAGAAAGAAGAGTGATCATCACCATCTCCTACACAAAAGCAAACGCTAGATACAAGAAAAAACTCCAGAGGAAGACATCCCCTCTAGACTTCATAACTCCACCTAGGGTTCATGAGGAAACCTTAGCAACTTCCTCGAAGAAGCTAAGTACAAAGAAAAGGGTACAAATGATGATATGAATGGAAATACTCGCTCCTATTATTTGACAAGTAAGGGAAGCCAACAATACTATGTGGGCACAAGCCCATACAAGCAACCTACATGAGCCCTTGTAGACCAATACAAGAGAGATGTCCACTTTAAAGTACATGTGTCATGCTCCCAGGTGATGCCATGCACAATAATGCCTCTAAGGTGAAGTAGCTACACAAACTAAGTCCACAATGTCTTTGTCACAAGCCTCCACGAACTCCATAGATCCTCCTAAGCAATGTACTCCATTTGTTAGCTAACTCCTGTAAAAACAGTGTCAAAGCTCTAGGCAACCTCAAGCCATCTCTAATACTTCGAAAAAGAATCCAAGCTACCACATGGCATCTAGGGCTAGAAGCCCTCCTCTATGATGCAAAACGCTCCTCATCCCAGCTAGGGTGATCTTCAACCAAGTGGTTCCTCCAAGTGGCCATCATGAAGGATGTCCACCAAACTGCCAAGAGATCTCCAACACCTCAAGGAAGAACACCAAGCCAACACCATCTTGAGTTCAAGCATTTACAGCGCAAGCTATCTCAACTATGCATATCCATCACCAACCATCTTTAATGCTGCAATCCGTCTCAAACCATCAAAGAGTTGAACATATGCCATATACCCCAAATCTCATGAACCACCCCAAAACATGGTTTAAACATTTTCAAAGTAACCCAAAAGTCTGGCATTCCCTCTTTAAGAGGAAGGTGTTTACATTGACACCTATGCTGCGTGGGAGCACCCCCCACCCCCTTGCTCCTGCTCCCGAAGCTCGCTTCCTTCGGAAGCTCGCTCCCAAAACGCTCCTAGTTTTGGGAGCACGTTCCCGAGGCGCTCCCTACCTCTCATATACTAAAAGCTCCTATACTAGGTTAATCATTTGATGACAATGTTATGGTACCTCCCTTCATTGCCAAGCTCATATAAATGTAGTTATGGTTAGTTATGATTGATCATTTGATGATAATGTTATAAGTTATAACTACTAGATGATTGATGTTATATGGTTTAATCCATGTTTTCTATAGCTAATTAAACATCCTACATGTTTTCTAGATATAAATCCATCAAAATATATAAAAATATATACTATATAAAAAACTCTCCTAGAACGCTCCCAAAATGGGAGCTTTTGAAAATTTCGCTTTTCGCTCTGCTCCCGCTCCCAACAGCATAGACCTATTGACTCCCTCTCCAACTCCACAGAATTTGTTATTTGCAAATCAATATTAGCTGCAGTCGCAAAATCAACCATTGTCATCTGCAACAAGACTGTCAACCATGTTATCACAACAACTCAATCATCTAATGAATAATGACCACCTTTGAATACGAAGAAATTTTTCTCTAGAGAAAAAGCTATCTTCCAACCTCCATCATCCTCGACATCACAAGCCAACATCAAAAGACACCACATCAAAAGATCCCTAGGATAACCCGCAAAGATAGACATATCTCCATGCAAAATCAAGACTAGTGGATCACATCTATCAAAGTCTAAAAGATAAAGATCCATACAAGTCAACTCCTCAATCCTAAAATACAAAGCTTATGGTCTATACAAGGTCAACATCCACATGTCCACATGAGAATCCCTCTTGTTACCGCCTAAACACGCACCTAGGGGATAACGTGGCAAAAATATTCAAGCCGCTCGGTGCGTCCTTGGAGGCAAGTCTCGAATCAAGTACTGTCACTTGATCTTGACTCCTTCATTTAGCCTAACTCATAACGAAGCCAAGGGGGGTGGTCCCTAACAAAATACTATGGTTCACTAAGCTAAGTACAAAAAAAGTAAATGTGATTTTAGGAGTTAAAAATAAATTGATACAAGATATTGCAGAAAACAGATTTAAATCAACAACATATGATAAAACATTCCATTAACACATGAGTTCACTTAAAGATGTTTTTATTGTTGTAGGTAGACTAGTGCCAATGGAGTCGAATTACGTTGTTGTTGTGACGTGAAAGTGTTACAATTGTCTCGTTGTCAGTTTTAATTTATTATGACGAGTGGATTAAGGAGTGGGTTAATTTCTTGTTTGGCCCAAAGAAAACGTGTTCCTTTGAACTGAGCGCTTATTGCAATAGTACCAAGTTTCCAACGGGGCGAAGCATAACCTGCTTAAAGCAGCCCCCTGAATCTATGGTATGTCTAATGCGACCTCTCGAGTTCTCGAAAACAAGTTTATTTGGATTTCCCTATTAGACTAGTCGCTTTGATCCCTTTCTGCTGTAACTAACTGATCAAACAAGCTGCAGAGGTCCAGAGCATACGGGGAAAAGAGCCTTGGTTTATTTTGATTTAAGTAAACAAATTGTGAAAGTAGATTGTTAACAACTGAGAATCTCTTTTCCCTTACTAAAGCAAGCTCTTTCGGTACTTTGGGAATACACAGTCGGATTGATTTATTGCGATTGTTACTTGTAAAAGAAAGAAAAATTTGTAACAGAAAAGTAAACTAACTAAGAGCAAATCTAATATACTGGTTAGCATATGAAATAAAAGAAACAGAAAGCAAGAAAAAGATCATGCCATAAAATGACATAGGACCTCCCAAGGGGGGATGAGGTGTGGGCGTTGGGTATCCCACTTGCTTTTATTAATTAAAATTACAATCTTTTGACGTGGATGCCTTTGGTCCTTATAGATCTAGATCTAAAGGCTTTACAAGGTTTACAAAAGAAACAAGATCGAGCTAAGTTGCTCCAGAGGGGCCTGAATGGCCTAAATCTTAGAATTTTCAGCAACGACTCCTCTTGCTTGTTCGTTAAAAGAGAAAAACCAGCCACATGTTATGCACCAAACATGCCTGTTATCACACAACTTGTAGTTGTCCCTAAAGGTATCCCATCCGGGATGGTAGAGGATATGGATAACTAAAGAGGTGACCCAAGAGATGCCACGGTTCCCAATGCAAGATGGGAGTCACGCTAACCAAGGCACTCTTCACTTTAAATCAAGACAAGTCAAGACGAAGGGGGAGACCCTAGCCAATCAATGAAGATCGACTAACCCAAAGGTTCCTAGGGAAATGTGTAAAAGATGAGTTACGGAAACCAATGAGTTTATTAGATTAGGTTGACCCAAGAGTTAAGTATGGTTGAAGAGGCTTCAAGGTGACAAGTGTTTCAACCAATGAATGAATAGGGCCACTTAATGGATAGATCTAGTACCATGAAAATACACAAGTGGGGCCCACTTCCTTAAAATATGGAAATGGTCCAAATGGTACCCACAAGGTGAAGTTAAGGGTGATATGGCACTAAGGGGTATGCAAGGAAGTAGATATATGGATCTAGGAGGAGATAGATGATACCCACATATGGGATCTAGCAAATGACACTAACCCCAAGGAGTGCGAATTGACCAAGGGAGACTAGTGCCTTTAGATGAGGCGGCAAATGGAGTCCAAATGATGCCAAAATGTAGATCGGGGTAGTTAAGGCAATTATCAAAGTGGGTTTTAAGTGGCATGCCCCAATGTGAGCTAGATCTCCATAGATCTAAGATTGAAAATGCATCACCCAATGACTCAAGTGGGGCATAACCCTCAAAATGAGGAATGGGGCCCACAAGGAAAAAATCAAAGAGGTGAAGCACTAGGGGTAGGTTATCAAAGTAGACAAGTGCAAATCAAGTGGGATCTCACCTACCCAAGTCTTGGAACTAGCCCCACTAGCTTCCCTCAAGGAGTGCAACTTCCCTCAAGGAGGCTAATGTGCCTTGGAAAATGTGTCAAATGAAGGCCAAATGCCACCAAACTATAGATCCAAATTGTCGTGGATGCTATAGAGGTGGGTTCTTTTTAGTATCCCCAAAGCCAAGCTAGATCCAAGTAGATCTAGGAAAATATAAAAATGAGGGTTTTGATTTTAAGGGTTTGATGACCAATGAAGAAGAATGGATGGATCTAGGAATGATGCTTAATACTTTAAGTCTTTCTATGAGAATGATTAAAAGAGCATGCCTTAACCATTTGCACTTGCAACAGCAGGCTTTTCTAGCCTAGGTCATATTTTGACCAAGTCAACCTTGGGATCCATGATGAGTTGGACCGATGATGTTATATGATGATAATCTATGGTTCTATGATGCACCTTTGATGACTCCATACAGTGGACACAGGTTTCAAATGATCGTTGATGTTGTTTTTTTATGGTTATTATTATTCCCAAACCATTTATTTTATTATTGTCCGGGTATGGCTGAGGCTACAGTTGATCTTACAGGTTGCCACGGGGTGTATGGGTACTCATCTCTAGCAGATTTGGACCTTCTAAGTCCATTGAGACACTCAGTTATCAGTTTCAGGCACTCTCAATGATGATATGGTCAGATTTCCACTTTTGATCGGTTTTGCCATGCAGAAATGGCCTGTCCCGCAGTTGCATTGAGTTAGCACGTTTGCCTAGGGCACTACAGAGGAGAGGGGAGGTCCAGCCACTTGTTATTACCATATTACCCCATCTCCAGGCATGATGGTACAGTCAAATTTTGTGCACAGGCATCAGGAAGTGAGTTACAGGCATTTTAAAGTTTTTTAAGTGGAATAAAAATGGGATAAAAAGGTCATTGAGGAAATCGATTTGGGCTATTAAGGCAAGGTTTTGGCATGATGTTTGTTCAGAGGTCATATGTGATGTATCCCAGTCCTTCTGGATCATCTTGCAGCATTCAATGGGGTGCACACACTCTCCGGGTTGTGATTTGATGTATTATTCTCTCACTGAGGGGACCTGTTATCACACCATAGTAGCTGGGCTACTATTCTTGCTAAGCAAATATCTGCACATTTCAGAGCTTTGCTTTTACAGAGATCAGCTATGATGAGTTTGTTATTTGAAATCACTCATGGATCAGAGCAGTACATTGTATCAGACTTTTATTAGACCTTGTGCCAAGGCTAAGCCTTGAGGGCTTTTAGATTTGATGACCGATGTGACCCTTTGCTCCATACAGTTTCAGTTCAGTGCCCAGTGATTATATTGCAGCAGTGTTTTAGATGATTATTGATGGTTATTATGATGTGATATGACAAATGGACTTCTGATTATTGACTTTGGATTATTATCTTGTTGTTTTAGTCATCTTCATAGCATTGACATGGTATATGATTCATGATGTGGCAGTACTATTTAAAATAAAATGAAATATCTTGGATGATGTTATAGTTATAAAATGGATGTATTACTTGCACACTTAGGTTTTCTGACAATACTCATAGGTTTCATTAGCCTTTTATGAGCATACATATGGTCTTTCCTGACATCCTTGTCTTCTAGCTTAGGCACCATTTCATTTGACTCCATCCATCCATGACCTTCCTTACTTGGATTTCACCTTTGACTTGCCTTCTTGACTTCTTGATACTAAGGACTTCCCTATTTCTACCTTTGTGTTGGACTGCATCCATGTTTGTTTTGTGTCTCGGCTTTGAGTTTGTGACAGAACTTGCCCTTGGTAAGTTGGATTGTATGCCTAAATCATTCTGGTCGGTTGTCCCGATGTTTGGCACTGTGCAGAAGTCCCCCTAGTCACTTGAGATGTTGTTGGCTAAAACTGAAAGCTCATGTACTACTTATATTGGAAATGTATTATGAAATCCTGTGAACTTAAAATTCTAGAATGTGTTTCTTAACACACGTGAATAAAGGCTATAGCGATGAACTTCTAAAATACCCCTCGAAGGGTATAGAAAAGGTCCAAAAAGAAAATGTTACTCAAAAGTTATATCTACTATTGCTGACCTTATATATGTGAATATGCCCTGGATGCAAGCTGCGATTAGTTGTGTGTCTTAGCACATGTGAAATCCCAGATGGCTCATATAGGCCAAAAAGCCCATGGAAATGAAATGAATGATCCTAATGAACCTGGATCAGCTTGATGTATACATGATGCCTAAGTTGAATAAGCACTCTCTAAACAACTTATCCATTTGTGAGGCACAACCCTTCCCTTTGTCATTTTGTCCAGCACAGAGTGTAGCTTCCCCTTTCCCTATCCAAAGTGTCATCTAGTTGAGTTTGGTCAAGTCATCCCCTGTTGCCTAGCCTTGTCCTTAGCCATCATCCTTACTTAGCAGCTAGGCCATGTCCAATGGGTGAGTCTATCATTAAAGTTTTTGTGCAAGTAAAATATAAATAACATTGAAATATATATATATATATATATATATATATATATATATATATATATATATTAATTGCCACAGAAAAAAATTTATACTTTAAGTTAAGCTGTGAATATGATCTAAAGGAACATGTCTTAGTCTTTGTCATAATCTTGTCCTTGGTTATATTTTGACGTAGTCAAACATAGTTTGACCATGGTCATTCTTGGGATCCGTGATAATGTAGACCATATATGCTTATGGATGATGATTGATGGTCCCACATACTCTTGTTGATGACTCCATATGGTGGACACATGACTCAGATGATGACTGATGCAGTTCAGCAGTTTTATTATTATTCCCAGATCATCAGATTTTACACTGTCCGGATATGGTGGACTCTACTATTGATCCCTCGGGTCAACCCATGGTGTATAACTACACATTTTTAGTAGATTTGGGTCTTCTGGATCCATTGAGACACTTGTCCTTCAGTTCCAGGCACTTCTGACAGTGATAGATGCAGTTTTCCACCTGTTGACCAGTTTTGGGCATGCTGACCCAGCCTGTCCAACAGAGGCTTGGAGGCCAATCGTTGCCTAGGGAGCTGTGTCTAAAGGGGGTGGTCTAGCCACTTGATTTTACCATTATACCACCCTTCCAGACACCCTAGTGCCCTCAGTTTGATAGCGCATGCACCCTAGGTGGCAGTTTGAGCAGTTTCAGGGTTTTTCAGGAGGATTAAAAATGGAATAAAAGGGTCACTGAGGAATTCTATTTAGGAAATTGAGGCAAGGTTTTGGTACTTGGTCTTCATAAAGGTCTTCTAGGGTGAACCCCCTGTTACCAGCCAAGTTGTACTTAGATGGACTATCAAGTGAGCGGGCAAAGTTGAATATCTTACATATTCATATTCAGTGATATGATGACCATCAAGCCTTTTTGAGGGCCCCTTTTTTTTATTTTTTACCACATGTCCATGGCCCGGCGGGGTTTGTAATAAAATGTACTAGCATGGTGTTTTATGTAAAGGACTTGGTTCCCTAGGACTATTTGACCAAGTCGGGTATTCCAAGGAGTTTTTTCACTTATTAATTATGTCTTGCATTTTTGCATAACATAATTCTTGAGTTTTTTTCCTGCTCCTCCAACGCTGGAATGCCTAGTGAGGTTAACGAGCCTTAGGGGGTTATTTAATTCCATAGGTCAATGTATATGAACATGCTAGACATTAATTTTGAGTCGTATGGACATGTGCTAGGTCCCCCTAGGTTTTTTTAATTTCCGACAAAAAACGTTTTTTCCGTAATTGAGCCATTTTTTAATGGTTTAATTAATATTTTTGTAAAAGGTGTAAAAGTGTGGTCTAGGGGTATTTTTTGCCTTGGGGGTGCTCGTTTTCTAACTCAAAGCACCCACCTTACCCCCAAAACCCACTTTCTATAGTGGTTGAGGCATTTATTTTTCACTTTTCTCAAAAAAATCCAAAAAAAAGTGAAAATATGGAGGAAAAAATAACAAAGGTCAAAAAATGTAAAAAATCAAACTCCACAAATTTTGGGATTTGGAATTAATTTTCTAATCGGCTATGTAAGAGGATGTAAGAGGCTGATTTTAGAAGGTTTTTGGGCAGCCCAATTTGTGGGATTGACTCCCCACGTAAGGTGGGCGCTTTCCCTCTTGTGGTGGACACATTTCCCAAAAAGAGGATCCCACGAATCATGGAAGTTTGCAGCTTGATTTGTGCTGGTATGTGGGCACATTTGGAGCTGATTTTTGTAGGTCGTTAAGAGGAATGAAGCAGCACCATTCACTCCATAGGTTTCTCCACCACTCTCTCCTCCTCACTTGGGCGCCTTCTCTTCCTTGTTTTCTATAAATTCATGGCAGCTCTCTCCCATTTGTTAGTTGGAGTTTGGGAGCAAGAGTACCATTGCAATTTGCTTATTGTTGTTAATGAAAATAAAGAGACCTTGGAGGTCAAGCTTGGTGTAGTGCTTTTGATGAGTGGATGAATGTCATGGTTTTCATTGAGGTAACATGTATTTGAACTACTTGTTTTCTTTTGCATCTAAATCTAGCTTTGGGAAGGATCGGTACTGATTTATAAGGGAGGTTAAGTAATTTGTTTATTATTTAATCTTTTATCTATGCATGTGTAGAGATCTTATTTTAATGTGTCATTTGTTTATGAGCATTTCCTTTTGATTTCTCATATGTATATATCTAGATTTGATCATTTGGTTTCAAGTTGATGTGATTTGCAGGTTATTTCAAGTGGATGAGTGGAGGATCTTGCTTGTTTCCTTTACTTTTCTAACATCTTTTTGCAGACGTAGCCCCTCAGGTCTCCACCAAGAAGGATCCAAGGCTTCTTCTCAAAAAATATTGATAAAATAATAAGAAAAACTCTCCATATCTCTTTCTCTTCTACTTCATACTTTCAACTTGGTTACTGGTTATAAGTATAGAGTAATAGTGGTTTGCATTTCTGAACTTTACATTCTGATTTATTACTCTAGAAGTCTGATCTTTTCCATTTACAAAGTATTCATCATTAATAGATTAGATCTTTCATTTATCTAGCATTTTACTTTTCTCAACTAGTAAATAAATGTCAAATCTTAAAAAAGTGTGAAAGATAGTGTTTAGATCTGTTTTAAATGTTTATTTGGCTGTCATAAGAGCTAGTAATTTGCAGCTCATTGAGTTTGCAAAGATACCAAGGAGACAAGCCTCACAGCTTGTCTCACTTGGTCATTTTTTCGTATTTTACTTAGACTTTTTTGGGGGGTTTTAGTAGGTGTCCCAGATGCACTCTTAAAGTGTTTGCTTGTTGGTTTGCAGCATTTGATGAACAGGTAAGCCACTAAGTCATTTAAAAGGACTGGGGCACTTCTATTGCATTGTAAAGACATATTAAACGAGGGCAAGTGGGCTAACCAATGCCCACACCACATCCCCCCAGGGGAGAAACTGTGTCGACTCATTTTCGTGGCATGCATTTTTTAGCTTAGATTTGTTTTTCAATACTTTATTAAAATTAACTAGGACATAAGTTAACCTTGTTGGTCCATTTCATTGGCGGGCCACGAGTTCACTCAAGACCTAGCTTTTTTCCATTTTATTACAATTTTCATTTTTTTTACAAATCCAAAACACCCCCTTGCTTTCCCGAAATAAGGTTTCAAGACAAGGGATTGCTCGAGTACTGGCCCGAAAAGAGACTCTTGGGGCTTAAAAAGTAAAATATTGGTTCTAAAAAACTTAAAATTTCCAAGGCTTTTCCCTGTATGCTCTGTGGCCACTACAACGTAGTCTGAACATGCTGGCACACATCAGAAATGGATGAGTGACTAGTAATAGGTTCTAACACATCCCAAATAAACCACCTATTTGTGAAAATCCGGCACAAACGATTATTCTTCTATCGTGGGCAAATTTCTCAAAGGGCGCAGGAACCCTTGGATAGCGACCTCCTGGAAACCGTTAGACTATACCCTCGTTTGGTATAGTGTTGAATATCTCTTTGGGACTCCGATCCAGCCCACATGTCATGAGTGAGAAACCACATAGTTGAATTCCGGACATATTCCCTGTACCTTTTAGTATATCGGGAATCCCCCAGCCTTAATAAAAAGATCATTACCACATTAATAATAAAATAAACCAAGAACGAATTGCACAACATTGTCTTTTCAGTTCAAGCACTTTTGTGACTCCAATTATCGGCACTGGTCTATCTTGTTATATTTCAATGATGATGGATGTTTTAAAATGACAATGATGTTGATGAATGATATTTGTTTTTTATATACACTGCAATCTCTTGTGTTTACAAAAAATATTCTAACTCCTAGTATAGATGTTTTGTCTTTCATAGATTAGACACCTTAGTTTACTTTCACTTTTTAGGGTCCACCTCCCTTGGCTTCGCTAGGAGTAAGCCTAGATGGAGGAGTCGAATTTCAGGTGACAGCACTTGACTCTGGCTTGCCCCCAAGGCCACAACAACGACTTGAAGACTTCTACCGCGTTTTCCAAGGTGTGAAACCAAGCGGCAACACCCCCCATCTTCCAGTCAATTGGCATCAGTCAGTGGGGTCCACAATGGCCACAGGAGGCCTTTCATTGCATGTCTCTCTCAGTTTTGGAGACAGGATTTTGATCATTTGTGTCATTTAGACATGTCATAGTCCTATTAATTTATATTTTTGTGCCATGGAGATGAGCTAGTAAGGATTGATGCCTCCTAGCCCCACCATGAGCTTCTTGAGTCATGTCCATGTCATATTTGGTGGACCCATGTATATTTAGCCCCCTTTGACGGATAACGTCACCCTCCTTAGTCTTTTTGAGGGATGACATCACCCTACTTTTGAGTGATCCATGTGATATTATGTTAGGCTCATCTTAGCCATTGATTATTATGTGAGATCTTTTAATCTCAACCACTCATTCAAAAAGTGGTTTTGAGATCTAGGGTTTTGGTCTTTATTATCCTATATAAGGAAGAGACCCCCCTCATTGTAAAGCACCTTTGGAGCTCTTGAAGATTGGAATAGAATACTTCTTTGTGGATCTACTTCTCTTGTCTTGATGGATTCTTTTGCACTTTGAATATACAGTATCTCTTCTATGTATCATTGTGGATCTTGGGCTACACGTTTTTTTGCAGGGAGGCCGAATTGGTGAAGAGGAGGACGATTTGAAGGAGGCTATTGTTGAGGGGACTCACATATCTTCTCTTGGGTTGATCTTTGTGACAAGGAGTATCATTATTGTATCTTTGTGACATAGTTGATGCTTTCTCTTACATCTCTTCATCATTTTCATAATTTTCTTACTTGGCTTGTTTCACTTGATCTTGTCTTGTAGAAGGAGGACGATTTGGCCATCTTTGGAGGAGGACGTTTTGGCTTGGAGCACTAGATCTCACTCTTGAATATACACATAGGGGAATGCTATCAATTTGCAAAGTGGCCACAAGCATTTGAGGTATGTTCTACAAGGTATGTACCTAGATCCATCTCTTCTTCTTCATTGGTCATCAAACCCTTAAAATCAAAACCCTCATTTTTCACTTTTTTCTAGATCTACTTGGATTTAGCTTGGCTTTGGGGATAATAAAAGGAACCCACCTCTATAGCATCCACGGCAATTCGGGTCTATAGTTTGGTGGCAATTGACCTTCATTTGACACACTTTCCAAGGCACCTAGCCCTCCTTGAGGCAATTCGCACTCCTGAGGGAAGGCTAGTTGGGCTAGATCCTTGACATGGGTAGGTGAGATCCCACTTGATTTGCATTGGTCTACCTTGATAACCTACCCCTAGTGCTTCACCTTGTTGATTTTCACCTTGTGGGCCCCATTCCTCGATTTGAGGGATTGAGCCCCACTTGGGTCACTTGGTGATGCATTTTGCATCTTAGATCTATGGGGATCTAGGTCATCTTTGGGCATGACACCCTAAACCCACCTTGATGATTGCCTAAACTACCCCGATTTACATTTTGGCATAATTTGGACTCCATTTGCCCCCTCATCTCAAGGGACTAGTCTCCCTTGGGCAATTCGCACTCCTCGGGTTAATGGCATTTTCCTAGATCCCATATGTGGGTGTTGTCTATCTCATCTTACATCCATAGATCTACCTCATCTCATCCCCTTAGTGCCATCTCATCCATAATCCAATCAAGTGGGCCCTATTTGGACCATTTACACTTTTAAAGGAGTGGGCCCCACTTGTGTATTTTCATGGTGCTAGATCTATCCATTTGGTCTTCATAAGTGGCCTTAGTCATTCATTGGTTGAAACACTTGTCACTTCTTAACCCTCTTCAACCACATCTTAAACTCTTTGTCCACTTAATCCTCACGCATTGGTTTCCGTAACCTACTTTACACGTTTCCCTAGGAACCTTTATGTAGGCTAATCTTCATTGATTGGCTAGGGTCTCCCCCTTGGTCTTGATTCTTCTTGATCTAAAGTGAAGAGTGCCTCGGTTATCGTGACTCCCAGCTTGCATTTGGAACCGTGGTATCTCTTGGGTCAACTCTTTAGTTGTCTGTCTCACTCTACCATCCTGGATGGGATACCTTTAGGGACAACTACAAGTTGTGTGATAACAGGACCACGATTTGATCATTTAGTCACTTGGAAATGTTATTGAGTCATATTTTATATCAATCTGCCATGGGGTGATGCTAGTGAAGGATAATAAAACCTCCTAGCCCCACCATGTGCTCCTAGTTGCTTGTCCTAGTCACTTTATGTGGTACACACTTGTCTTAGTCACTTTTATGTGGTGCGCACCCACCCTAGGGCCCCTTTTAGTGAGTGCGCACCTCCTCTAGTGAGTTGATCCATGTTATATTGTTCCGGCTCATCTTAGCCATTGATTAGATTGTATTTATCTTTTGATCTCAACCACTCGTTCATAAAGTGGGTTAGGGTTTTCGTCTCTCTCATTCCTATTTAAGGAAGACACCCCCTATTGTAAAGGCACCTTTGGGCTCTGAAAAACTTGGAATAAAAATACTATTTTGTAGATCTGCTTCTTTGGCTTTGATGGGTTATCTTGCAAGTTGAATATACAATCTTTTCTCTATGTTATCATTGTGGATCTTGCTTGTCCAAACGTTTTCTCTGCAGGGACGCCGTGTGGGTGAAAAGGAGGACGATTTGAGGGGACAATATTGTGGGGAAACCCCATATCTTACCTTTGGATTTTCTTTTGTCTCAGGGAGTATCATTATTGTATCTTCGTGACATAGTTGATGCTTTTTGTTTCATCTTTTCATCCTTATAGTCATTTTCATGCTAGATTGATTCTCATATAGATCGTTTCTTGCAGGAGAAGGGCGCACTTGTCACCTTGGAGGGATAGCGATTTCACTTGGATAGTCTGGATCTCACTCTTCATTGCATCACTTGGGAAGGATTATCAATTTGCAAGGTAGTCGCGAGCTTTAGAGGTAAGATCTACAAGGTACGTATCTTATTTCATGCATTTTACTCATTGGTCACTTCAAACCCTCATCATTAAAACCCTATATTTTAGATCTGATAAGATCTGGAGATTGCTTGGGCTTAATAATTAAAACCCACCTCACTAATAATTAATAAACCTTGGAGACCAAATTTAGTGGGCATCCGACTCCATCTACCCCCTGATCTAAAGCACTGGGTCTCTCCAAGGGAGGTCGCACTTGTGGGTGTTAGGAACCCGTGTCAACCCTTCTCTTTACTTTGTTAGTATATTGTTGTTGGACGCATATGCCTTGTAAGTCGTCCCGTAGTATTATATGTTCCATGGTATTGATCCATAGTTTGTATTAGCCCATTGTATTATATGTTCCATGGTATTGATCCATAGTATTGGACGCATATGCTTTGTAAGTCGTCCCGTAGTATTATATGTTCCATGGTATTGATACATAGTATTGGCACATAGACTTTAGTATATAAGTACGTGTTGAGGCCAATGAAGGCACCGAGAAGTTATTTGTATTGAGCTTGCTCAAAGGAGATTGCCCCCTCGAAGTGGCCCGCGATCAATAAAAACATTGTGTTCTAATATATCGTGCATTTTATCAATTAATTGTTGTAGGTTCCTCACATCTGGTATCAGAGCACTTTCTTGGGCTCGTTGGGTGGAATTTCAGCCAAAAAAAAATTTCGCATCTGTATTTGTTCCTATCAATTGCAGGTTCGGATCCGGGAATAATCCCTATCCACTTAACTGTGGGAAGTACTTGGGCATAAGCCCTAAAACTCATTGTGAGGAATACCACAGGAACCCCGAAGTAGCTGGCCCACTGAGAGGACCTGCCAGTGAAAAGGGCAACGACCCCTACCTGATTGACTAGTTTCCACCTGTGAGGTAAACCAAGAGAGTTGTCGTTTGTGGCAAAGCAGTTATCAGTTTTACCTGAGTCGTGGAGTGAGGGGTACTACCCCAATACGCAAGCCGTTAGACAGTATTGGTGGCCGAGGGAATCCCCTGATCCTTTAGCAAGTCGCACATACCTGGGGTCCATATATATTTCCAGGTGATAAATCGCAGATTACATCTGTCCAGAATTGTTGCCGATCACTTTCGCGTTGTTGCGGATCCATTCTGATCACTTCCACGCCATTGCAAATCCATTGTGAAAAAAAAAATGTTTTTTCGCCATATCTTCTTTGTTTTAACTTTGTTTCCCTTGAAACTTCACTGACACCCCTACAATCCCATTCTGCATATTTCATTCCTGAGGACTCTATCCCAAATTCCACTTCCCGAAAGCCAGAATTCCCACATTTGTCTATTTTTAGGGTTTTCCATAACTACTTCAATTTTCACGCAATCGCCTTCAAATTTTGCCACAATGTTCCTTTCCTATTTCTGCTTCTTTGTCCCTCTCTGACAAATTTTCCCATTCTTTCACCCTGCTTCTGAAATCCTCATTTTTTGCTTCCCTGTCCATTCAAAAGTGTCCAAAACCTAGTCAAACCCCACTTACCCATCAGAGTTTTTCCCAAATCCAAATTTTCCTTTACTAAAGGAGCTTATGTTTTTGTTTTTCTACCCATTCACCAAAAAAAACTCTTGGTTATGGTTGTCACCCACGCAAGAGCACAAATCATGGATGAAGAACTTGCAGCCCTCAAAACCAAACTCCAAGATCTAGATGAAAAATTTCTCAGCCTCCATCTTCAGCATTCAACCATGAACAATAAACGACAGCTAAAATCTTCTGTAGACATTGGGTTCTCTTCTTCAGGCAATTTTTGTGGGTCGAAGCTTGATTTTCCTCGCTTCAATGGTAATGATCCGACTGAGTGGATATACCGGGAAGAACAATATTTCAGTTTGCATTATACTTTTGATGTCCACAAAGTTCCACTTGCATCCTTTCATTTGGAACAGGAAGCCCTTCAATGGTACCGTTGGTACATCAAAGCTCATGACGAGCCAAACTGGACAGAGTTTTGCCAACTCCTTTTGCAACGGTTTAGTCCTAGTGCTTTTGATGACTTCACAGGAGCACTCACTAAACTTTGCCAAATTGGCACTATGAGAGAGTATTAGACGAAATTTGAGAAACTGGCTAATCACACAGAAGGATTGTCTAATGAATTTTACAAGAGTTGTTTTATCAGTGGTCTCAAGGATGAAATCCGCTCAGAGGTTAAAATGTTTTGTCCCAACACAATGATGGAAGTCCTAGGGTTGGCTAAGTTGGCGGAGGATAAGATCACAGCCCAACAACACTCCAAATCCACTTTTGTTCCATTCAGAAATATGGTTTTCCAACGACCTCCCATCACGCCAGCTCCTCGACCAACTCCTATCAAGCATTTGTCTGAAGCAAAGATGAGAGCACGTAGAGAAAAAGGGCTTTGTTATAATTGTAATGAGAAATTCACTTGGGGACATAGATGTGTTGAGCAAAAGCTCTATCTCTTGGATGTGCATTCTTCGCGTGCCTCTGAACTTGGTGAACAAGCTCCAGATACAATAGATGATCAGGTCGACATTCAGCAGCCGCCTGTTGACCCTCCATCTCAGGACGACCACCCAGAGATATCTCTCCATGCTTTAGTCGGAGTCACCACCCCACAAACAATACAGGTTAGGGGTTACTTCAAGAAGCTCCCTCTTACAATACTCATTGATTCTAGTAGCACTCATAACTTCGTTGACCCTCGGATCGCCAAACAAGCTAATTGTTTTATCCATCCTTGCTCCAACTTTAAAGTCATGATTGCCAATGGGGGCACCTTACCTTGCAAGGGGAAGTGTCGCAATGTGCGTATCTCTATGGAAGATTATAACCTGCGCTCTGACATGTTTTCCTTGGACTTAAGCGGATGTGATGTGGTTTTGGGCGCTCAATGGTTACGCACACTTGGCCCCATCTTATGGGATTTTGCTGAACTTTGGATGCAGTTTTCAATCAATGGGCAAAAACACACATTTACAGGCTTACTACCAGGGTCTCTTCGTATCATCAGTTCACATCGCCTGGAAAAGATCCTTAAGAAGAATTCACATGGTGTCATCGCTCAGCTCCATTCCATTCAGATGCACCCATCAACAGTGTCCACTACTCCTTTGGATCTCCAACACATTTTGGATAGATATGCAAGTGTCTTTGCTGAACCAGTGGTATTGCCACCTTCAAGCGACTTTTCCGGTAAGAATTTAGCCGCCTCTACCTCTAGGAAGGAAATGATGGCTATTTTGCATGCAATACAGAAGTGGCGGCCATACCTATTAGGGAATTATTTCTGCATCACGACTGATCACCAAAGTCTGAAATATTTCCTCGAACAACGGGTCTCCTCCCCAGCACAACTGAAATGGGTTCGCAAACTCATGGGTTATCCCTATGAGATCACTTACAAGAAGGGTAAGGACAATCTAGTGGCAGATGCTCTTTCTCGCACATTTGATGACCAAGTTTCTCTTTCAGCTATTTCTATGCATGTTCCACATTGGTTGCAATCTGTTCAACAGGGCTATGTCCATGACTCCCCATTATCTCAACTCATCCAACGGTTGGCCAACAACCCTTCTACTATACCGCATTACTCTTGGGATGGTACTTCCCTGAGATACAACGGTCATCTCGTGCTTCCCCAGAGCACATATCTTCAACAGGTTGTCTTCTATAAACTCCATGCTTTGCCATCGACAAGGCACTCTGGGTTCCTCACAACGTATGAGCGGGCAAATCATATCTTCTTTTGGCAGGGAATGAAAAGGACAATTCAACAGATGGTGGATGAATGTGATACTTGCCAGCTCCTTCCGGGATTGCTCGAACCCTTGCCCATCCCTACACGGATTTGGACAGATATTTCTATGGAATTCATTGAAGGGATCCCTACATCTGGAGGGTAGACAGTCATTTTAGTTGTGGTTGCTTGCCTCTACAAATATAATCAATTTTGTGCCCTAGACCAACTCTTCCGTCCTCATGAAATCCCTTCTTCCATTGTCTCAGCTCGCGATGCAACTTTCACCAATCATTTTTGGACAGAACTATTTCACCACACTAGCACCAAACTGAAGATGAGTTCAGGGTCTCACCCACACACAGATGGTCCGACTGAAATTACCAATAAATGTTTGGAAACTTATCTTCGTTGCTTCACCTCCGAACAACAACCTCAGTGGGCGAAGTGGCTCCCTCTCGCTGAAGGGTGGTACAATACTGCATCTAAAATGACTCCATATGAAGCAATCTATGGTCAGGCACCGCCATTTCTTCTTCCATACACCCTCAGCAATTCACCAGTTCAGGAAATTGACACGGTTCTTGGAAACCGTGATCAAATTCTTCGCATTTTCCAGGACACTCTTCACATGACCAGAATTCGAATGAAACATCAAGCCGATCAACACTGTTCTGAGCGCACTTTTCAAGCAGGTGATATGGTTTTTCTTCGTCTACAGCCCTCCAAGTAATCTGTTATCACATATATAGTAGTCAGGCTACCATACACTATTTTTCAGATTCTAGTACTCTTTTCAGCCAGTTCCCTTACATTGAGATCCTGAGATGAGCATCTATTATGGATCATGATTATTATATGGACAGCAGTTTTGTTCCCCATGCCATGATTGAGTTTCAGGATACTCAGAGAGATGACCGATGTAGCCATTTAGCCATTTATATAGAGCAGTCAGTATTGCCCAAAGTTACAGCAGTAGTTTCAGAGGACAGATGTTGGTTCAGATTATTTGCATTCAGGTATATGACTCAGCAGGTATATTCTGGTGTTATGGTTATATTGCTTTTATATTCATTCTTGTAGCATGTCTTAGCATTTAGTATCATGATCTGGCGATCATATAGATATGTGGACCTGGTTGTATTTTTTATATATATTATATTGTCCCCATTCAGACTTAGAAATTCACTACCCATACTCATTGGTTTTACCCTCCCTAGAGAGAATAGAGGTGATCATTCCCACCATACTTTGGCTTGCTAGTGTTGGACTCATTTTTCACTATCTCCACGCGTCCATTACCTACCAATTTGTTTATTACCCTAACTTACTACTTGACTAGTGGCATGGAGGACCTTCCCCCGCTTTAGCCTCTGTGTTGGATGAGCTTCCCTGTTTATTGTGTCTCGGCTCTGATTTGGTGACAGAACTTACCTTTGGTGAGTTGGATTGTAGTCCTAAATCATTTTGGTCGGTTGTCCCGATGTTTGGCATTGGTCCGAAGTCCCCCTAGTCACTTAAGATGTGTTGGCTAAAACTGAAAGCTCATGTACTACTTATGGAAACTTATGTAAATTCGCCCAGGAAACTGTAAACTCTAGAATGTGTTTGTCAACACACGTGAGTAAAGGGCAAGAGCAATGAAACGCTAATAAATACTCCTTAAAGAGTATAAGAAAGGTCCAAAAAGCAATGGTCCTTAAACTCTATATCTAAACGATTGCTGACCTTATATGTATATGTACAAACATCTCCTGGATGCAAGCTGCAATTAGTTGTGCTTCTTAGCACACCTGAGATCCAAAGGGTTATGTAGGTCAAAAAGGCCATGAAGTGAAATCAATGGATCCTAATGAACTTGGATCATCTTTTATAAAAGTAGACATGAAGCCTAAGTTGCATAAGCACTCTTTGAACAACTTACCCATCTGTGAGACACTGCCATCCCCTTTGTTACTGCTTGTCCAGCATATGTTAGAGTGTGTTTTCCCTTTCTATTTCCAAAGTGTCACAATGTCAAGTCAGTAGTCATCCCTTAGCCTAGCCTTTTAATTTTTAGCCCTCACCCTTCACTAGCAAATTGGTCGCAACTATGAAGTGAGTATGGTTCTGAAAGTCTAGTCTGAGTCATAAATAAATATTGAAAACCCTTTATATTTGGTTTCAGATCGCCAGTAAATGATTACTTCTTATTATAATTGTTATTTGAATGAATTGTAGAGCATGTTTTAACCTGTGGCAGTTGTAGCAGTTTAATGATAGCCTAAGTTATATTTTGGGTGATGTTGACTTGGTCAAACCCAGTTTGACCAAAAGTCAACCACAGGACAAGAGGTGGCAGACCTCAGATGATGCAGAGATATGGTATATGGTCTGGTACAGGTCACCAGGTGGTTCTATGTAGTGATTTCAGGCTTATGATGATGATTTGTGCTTTTCAACACTTTTACAGATTATTATTATTTGGTCTGTCGGATATGTTGGATATTTTATATGATCATGCAGAGATCTATATGGTGTATGAGTACACACCTTAAATGGATTTGGGCTCTCTAAGTCCAATGAAATAGTCTGTTTTCAATTCCGGGCAGTTACAGTGATTTTTAGCCTCAGTTGGCTATCCTAGTGCAGTTTTGGCCTGTCAGATGGCCTGTCAAAGCAGGGATGAGATTTGTTTGGTTCACCTAGGGCGCTGTGCATGGAGGGGGTGGTCCAGCCACTTGTTATTACCATATTGCCCCCCTCCCAGAGAGCCTGGTGAGCTCACCTTGACAGCGCAGGCAATCCAAGAGGCAGTTTGGGCAGTTTCACACTTCCCAAGGCAGATTAAAAATGGTGAAAATGGCTACTGAGGGATTCGATTTGGGCTACTGAGGCAAGGGATTGGCATGGGATGAGTTTTGATGAAGAGTGGGATGTCTTCCACATCTTCTCTAGCAGTTTCAGCTTCCAGTGGGACCTACGCTCATCACTCCGGCATTTTTTATGGATTTCTAGAGCCTCCTAAGGCTCACGACTTTTCCAGAGAGGCACGATTTGGTGCTTAGATTTATATTTTGATGTTATTGTGCCATGGGGATTGACCAAGGGTGTTAGAAATTACCCCTTGGACCCACCATGAGCTAGATCTTATATTTTATCATTGACATTTGGTGGGATCCCCTCTCCTAGGGCGATTTGGTCCATTGATGTATTATTTTATTATTGATCCATGTACTTTTATGTTGAGCTCATCTCAACCATTGATTAGATCACTCTGATCTTTTAATCTTAGCCATCCATTCAAAAGGTGGTTAGGGTTTTGGTATCTCTCCATCCTATTTAAAGGAGAGAGCTTCTCATTGTAAAGGGTCTTTGGCTCTTGGAATCTTGATAATAGAAAAACTTCTTGTGGAAATTCTTGGATCTCCTTTGCATCTGGTGTTCTGAGATGGTGATTGGAAAGTCTATTGCATCCTAGCATTTGGAAATTTGTGGTAAGATCTATCTTTTTGGGAAATTTTGTCTTGTCTACAGGAGGGCGACTTCAACTTGGGCGTTTTTGCAAGGCTTCTTCAACTCGCTCACTTGGCATTCGTTTGTATCAGGGGGTTATCATTAGTATCATTGTGATCTATGCTATCTTTCTGTTATTTCTCTTGTGGCATTAGCCTTATCTCTTGATTGCATCAAATCTGATATTGTTGACGTTTGTTGTGCGGGATAGAGGGCGCATTGGCTTCCTTGGACAAAATCGATCTCATAGAAAACTACCTCAAATCTTCTCAAATTGATCGGGTTTGCATAGATCATCATCATCAAGGCATCTACAAGGTTATCCAGGTAAGATCCACAGGTGTGTTCACTATTTCTTGATCCCAATTCATTGGCACAAGCATTTAACTGTTAAAACCCTCATTTTACATTTTCTCAGATCTACTTGGATCTAGTAAGCTTTTGGGTAAGATATTGAAAACCCACCCCTATAGCATCCACGGCAATTCGGATCTATAGTTTGGTGTGGATTGGCTTCCATTTGACCACTTTCCTAAGGCACTTTAGCCTCTCCAAGGGAGGTCGCACTTCCTGAGAGAGGGGGTTTGCTAGGTTCCAAGATCTGGGTAGGTGAGATCCCGCTTAATTTGAACTCCTCTTATCCGATAACCTACCCTTAGTATCTCACTTCTTTGATTTTTGCCTTGTGGGCCCCATTCCTCATTTTGAGGGTTGTGCCCCACTTGGGTTATTGAGTGAGCTACTTTCAATCTCAAATCTACTGAGATCTAGCCATTGGATGCTCTTGATCTTCAAAACCCACCTTGCTTTGCACCTTAACAACCCCGATCTATATTTTGGTGGACATCCGACTCCATTTGGCGCAATTTCCAAGAAACTGATCCTTCTCCAAGCCCTCACGACTTTCCTGGGTTGTTAGATTTCCTTGTGGGTTGATCTCTGTCTGGTTGCTTGCACACTTAGATACTGGCATATCCCTTCATCAAGCATAGCTAGAAAGCCCTAATTGTCAGATCTACGCTTTGGGACATTTTCCTTGTTTTAAGGGTCACGTTTCCCAACGCAGTTGACTTTGACCATTTTGAATTAGCTTTGAATCCTGGAATCATACATAATCATAGAATCACTGTGTGTTATCTTTCCTTATCATATCACACCTTTCCTAAGTCTCCACAGTGATCCTAATTCCTCAATTCTAGGGTTCCATACCTGTCACCCTATGTACTTCATCTGATTGATTTGATCTGGTGATTGGGTTGATCTCTCCTATCGGGAGTAGATCTGGGTCTCCCCCCTGCTATCTTGGCTTTGATAGCTAAAGCAAAGAGTGCCTTGGTTGGCGTGACAACCATCCTCTTGGGAACTAAGGCTCTCTTGGTTCGCCACTTTAGTTGCCTATCCCCTCTATCATCCACCTTGGATCCATCTATAGGGGCAACTACAAGATTGGTGATAACACAATCCTCCCTGAAACTCAAAGGGCGTCAGCTTCTCTCTCGATCTATCACAGAGGTATTAATTCAGTGGCACGGAATGCAACCAGAGGATGCTACATGGGAACCACTCCTTCAGATTCAGCATCAATTTCCACATCTAAAGCTTTGAGGACAAAGCTTTTTCTAAGGGAGAGGGGATGTTAGGAACCCGTGTCAACCCTTCTCTTTACTTTGTTAGTATATTGTTGTTGGACGAATATGCCTTGTAAGTCGTCCCGTAGTATTATATGTTCCATGGTATTGATCCATAGTTTGTATTAGCCCATAGTATTATATGTTCCATGGTATTGATCCATAGTATTGGACGCATATGCTTTGTAAGTTGTCCCGTAGTATTATATGTTCCATGGTATTGATCCATAGTATTGGCGCATAGACTTAGTATATAAGTACGTGTTGAGGCCAATGAAGGCACCGAGAAGTTATTTGTATTGAGCTTGCTCAAAGGAGGTTGCCTCCTCGAAGTGGCCCGCGATCAATAAAAATATTATGTGTTCTAATATATCGTGCATTTTATCAATTAATTGTTGCAAGTTCCTCACAGTGGGTAGGTGGGCTTTTTCTAGATTTGTCACTTGGGTATTGTTTGTTCCTCATCAAATCCATAGATCCATTGATTAGCATCCCTTTTAGTGCCATCTCAACTTGATTTTCACCTTGTGGACCCCATTTTGACCATTTTCCATATTTTAAGGGTGGGCCCCACTTGGATCTTCCTATTTGGCATATTAGCTCTATCTAGATCTCCTTATCTAAACTCATAATTGGCTTAATCTTTCCTTGGTTGAACATTTATCCATCCTATAAGCCTCTTCAACCAAGCCCTAAATCCTTAGGTCCACTTATATTTCTTACATCTAGATCCTTTCACTCTTAATCTTCTCCTACTTTCACTTTCACATTTCCCTAGGAGGTCTTGAGTAGGTTCGCTAACCTTCATTGGTTAGCTAGGGTCTCCCCCTTGGTATTGCTTATGGTAGATCTAAAGTGAAGAGTGCCTCAGTTAGCGTGACAACCAATTGCATTGGGAACCGCGACATCTCTTGGGTCACCTCTTTAGTTGTCCAACGCCTCTACCATCCTGGATAGGATCAACTTTTGGGACAACTACAAGTTGTATGATAACAGGATTGTTATCACACCATAGTAGCTGGGCTACTATTCTTGCTTAGCATATATCTACACTTTTCAGAGCTTGGATTTTTCAAAGATTGGCTATGATGAGCTTATTACTTATGATCACTCATGGATCAGAGCAGTGTATTGTATCAGATTTTTGTTAGACCGTGTGCCAAGGCTGAGCCTTGAGAGCTTAGATTAGATGACCGATGTGACACTTTGTTCCATACAATTTCAGTTCAGTGCCTAGTGATTATATTGTAGCAATGTTTCAGATGATTATTGATGATTATTATGATGATGTGATATGACCTGTGGACTTCTTATTATTTGACTTTGGAATATTATCTTGTTGTTTTAGTCATCTTCATAGTTTTGACTTGGTCTATGATTCAGGATGTGGCAAAACTATTTAAAATGAAATATCTTGACGATGTTATAAATTATAAAATGGACCTATTACTTGCACACTTAGGTTTTCTGGCAAAACTCATTGGTTTCATTACCCTCTTATGAGCATAGATATGGCCTTTCTTGACATCCTTGTCTGCTAGCTTAGGCACCATTTTCACCTAACTCCATTCATCCATGACCTTCCTTGTTTGAATTTCACCCTTGATTTTCCTTCTTGACTTCTTGATACTGAGGACTTCCCCATTTCTACCTCTGTGTTGGACCGCATCCATGTTTGTTTTGTGTCTCGGCTCTGAGTTGGTGACAAAACTTGCCCTTGGTAAGTTGGATTGTATGCCTAAATCATTATGGTCGGTTGTCTCGATGTTCGGCACTGTGCAGAACTCCCCCTAGTCACTTGAGATGTTGTTGGCTAAAACTGAAAGCTCGTGTACTACCTATATTGGAAATCTTTATAAATACGCCCATGGAAACTGTAAACTCTAGAATGTGTTTTTAAACACACGTGAGTAAAGGGCAAGAGCAATGAATTGCTTAAATACTCCTTGAAGAGTATAGAAAAGGTCCAAAAAGCAAATGTTACTCAAAAGTTATATCTATTATTGCTAACCTTATATGTATAAACATGACCCGGATGCAAGCTGTAATTAGTTGTGTCTCTTAGCACATGTGAAATCCTGGGGTTATGTAGGCCAAAAAGGCCATGAAATGAAATGAATGATCCTAATGAACCTGGATCAACTTGATGTAGACATGATGCCTAAGTTGAATAAACACTCTCTAAACAACTTATCCATTTGTGAGGCACAGCCTTCCCCATTGTTATTTTGTCCAGCACAAAGCGTAGCTTCCCCTCTCCCCGTCCAAAGTGTCATTTAGTTGAGTTTGGTCAAGTCACCCCTTTTTAGCCTAGCCTTGTTCTTAGCCTTCATCCTTAGCTAGCAGTTAGGCCATGTCCAATGGTGAGTCTGTCATTAAAGTTGTTGTGCAAGTAAGACATAAATAACATTGAAAATATATACATGATAAATGCCACTGAATGGTGTTTATACTTTAAGTTGAGTTGTGAATATGATCTAAAGGAACATGTCTTAGTCTTTGTCATAATCTTGTCCTTGGTTATATTTTGACCTAGTCAAACATAGTTTGACCTAGTCAAACATAGTTTGACCATGGTCATTCTTGGGATCCGTGATGATGTGGACCATGTATGCTTACGAATGATGATTGATGGTGCCACATACTCTTATTGATGACTCCATATGATGGACATATGATTCAGATGATGATTGATGCAGTTCAGCAATTTTATTATTATTTCCAGATCATCAAATTATACACTGTCCGGATATGGTGGACCCTACTGTTGACCCCTCAGGTCAACCCATGGTGTATGAGTACACATTTTCAGTAGATTTGGGTCTTTCGGATCCATTGAGACACTTATTATTCAGTTCCGAGCACTTCTGACAGTGATAGATGCAGTTATCCACCTGTTGACCAGTTTTGGGCATGTTTCCCTAGACTTTCCAGTAGAGGCATTGTAGGCCAATTTCACCTAGGGGGTTGTATGGGAACGGGGTGGTCCAACCACTTGTTTTTACCATTATACCCCCCTTCCAGATAGCCTGGTGGGCTCAGTTTGACAGCGCAGGCACTCTGGGTGCCAGTTTGGGCAGCTTCACGATTTTCGAGGAGGATTAAAAATGGAATAAAAGGGTCAGTGAGGAATTCGATTTGGGAAACTAAGGCAAGGTTTTGGCATTTGGTTTTCACAAAGGTCTTCCAGGGAGAGCCCCCCATCTTCCAGCCAGATATCATTAGTCAATGGGGTCCACAGAGGCCACAAGAGGCCTTTTACTGCATGTCTCTCACAGATTTTGAGGACAGGATTTGATCATTTGTATTATTTGGACATATTATTTTATATTATTGTGCCATGGGGATGAGCTAGTAAGGATTGATGCCTCCTAGCCCCACCATGAGCTTCTTGAGTCATTTCCATGTCATATGAGGTGGGCCCATGTACTTTAGCCCCCTCTTAGGGATGATGTCACCCTCCTTAGTCTTTTTAAGGGATGACGTCACCCTCCTTTTGAGTGATCCATGTGATTTGATGTTAGGCTCATCTTAGCCATTGATTATGTTGTGAGATTTTTTAATCTCAACCACTCAATTCAAAAAGTTGTTTTGAGATCTAGGGTTTTGGTCTTTATTATTCTATGTAAGGAGGAGACCCCCCTCATTGTAGAGCACCTTTGGAGATCTTGAATATTGGAATAGAATACTTCTTTGTGGAGCTACTATTGTCTTGTGGATTCTTTTGCACTTTGAATATACAGTATCTCTTCTATGTATCATTGTGGATCTTGGGGCTACACGTTGTTTTCTTGCAGGGAGGCTAAATTGGTGAAGAGGAGGACGATTTGAAAAGGGTTATTGTTGGAGGGATCCACATATTCTCTCTTGGGTTGATCTTGGTGACAAGGAGTATCATTATTGTATCTTTGTGACATAGTTGATCTTTCTATTACATCTCTTCATCATTTTCATAATTTTCTTACTTGGCTTGTTTCACTTGATCTTGTCTTGTAGGAGGAGGACAATTTGGCATCTTTGGAGGAGGACGTTTTGGCTTGGAGCACTAAGATCTCACTCTTGAATATACACATAGGGGAATGCTATAAATTTGCAAAGTGGCCATAAGCAATTGAGGTAAGTTCTTTAAGGTATGTACCTAGATCCATCCATTCTTCTTCATTGGTCATCAAACCCTTAAAATCAAAACCCTCATTTTTATATTTTCCTAGATCTACTTGGATCTAGCTTGGCTTTGGGGATAATAAAAAGAACCCACCTCTATAGCATCCAAGGCAATTCGGATCTATAGTTTGGTGGCATTTGGCCTTCATTTGACACATATTCCAAGGCACATTAGCCTCCTTGAGGGAAGTTGCACTCCTTGAGGGAAGCTAGTGGGGCTAGTTCCAAGGCTTGGGTAGGTGAGATCTCACTTGATTTGCACTTGTCTACTTTGATAACCTACCCCTAGTGCTTCACCTCTTTGATTCTTGCCTTGTGGACCCCATTCCTCATTTGAGGGTTGTACCCCACTTGGGTCATTGGGTGATGCATTTTCAATCCTAGATCTATGGAGATCTAGCTCACATTGGGGCATGCCACTTAAAACCCACTTTGATAATTGCCTTAACTACCCAATCTACATTTTGGCATCATTTGGACTCCATTTGCCCCCTCATCTAAAGGCACTAGTCTCCCTTGGTCAATTCGCACTCCTTGGGATTAGTGTCATTTGTTAGATCCCATATGTGGGTATCATCTATCTCATCCTAGATCCATAGATCTACATCCTTGCATACCCCTTAGTGCCATATCACCCTTAACTTCACCTTGTGGGTCCCATTTGGGCCATTTCCATATTTTAAGGAAGTGGGCCCCACTTGTGTATTTTCATGGCACTAGATCTATCCATTAAGTGGCCCTATTCATTCATTGGTTGAAACACTTGTCAGCTTTAAGCCTCTTCAACCATACTTAATTCTTGGGTCCACCTAATCTAATCAACTCATTGGTTTCCATAACTCATATTTTACTCATTTCCCTAGGAACCTTTGGGTTAGTCGATCTTCATTGATTGGCTAGGGTCTCCCCCTTGGTCTTGACTTGTCCTGATCTAAAGTGAAGAGTGCCTCGATTATCGTGACACCCAACTTGCATTGAGAACCGTTGCACTTCTTAGGTCACCTCTTTAGTTGTCCATCTCCTCTACCGTCCTGGATGGGATACCTTTAGGGACAACTACAAGTTGTGTGATAACAAGGACCATCCGGCTAACCTATCTAATTCCCATACATTCGAGCGGGTACTGACATTCAAGGAATTGACTGAGGATTGATGCTATTTATACCATAAGAAGATCTTAATCATGGTTATTAGATCATCAGTAGGTAAATGAAGGCCACAGGAACTAGGGGCCACCTGCATGCATTACATGCAGGCCATATTTCATGTTGCATGCACTGAAACACCTTCATTCAGCTTTCATACACACAAAACGCAATGCTTGCAAGTCAACTGGAAATTAGAAGAGAAAAGCGACCTAGTCGCAAAAGTTAGGTCAGGCCATGTCAAAGTTATAAAAGAAAGGTAAAGTGAATGAGTAAGACCTGCTTATTGATTATTGATTTGAGAAGTAGACTTCGAGAGCTCAGAGAGTCAGTTTAGGGTTGAGGGCACACCACTCAACCATTAAGTGTATTTCGGCAGTGAAATCTATCTGCCCTATTCACTATCAGGGTTGGATCATCCAGATTCAACCTTACTACTATCATCAGACAGCATTCTGCAAGGTTCAAGCCATATACTGGATCAAGAGGACTCACCCTCTTTGCATGGGCGAATTGGACAAGTAAGGTATCTTCATATCTCAGCATACAGCGACCTTTTTTTTGCATGTGGTCTCCATCCTTCCGAGAGCACCCCTATTTGCCTAGTTACTGAATACAGGCTTCATATTCGGATCCAGGAGCAAGTTATCATCAAAACTACTATCAAAAGGGTGCCTTCTCTTGCATGGGAGACTTTCCCTTGAGGAGGTTCACGCTTTAGGATTTGGAGTTGGTGCATGGCTTGCATGCATCTTCCACAGTGATCAGAGGGTGATCTTAACCCTAGTGCACCACTTCTGCAGTCATCTCACATCAGCACAACACTTATTCACTCATTCAGAAGACTTGAGAGGCGCATTTAGTACAAGGGCGCATTATTGGAGGAAGATCCCTTCACATCTCGTTCGATCTTTGGCACATATCTTGCATGTTGGTTTCATATTGATCTACGTCCATCACTTCAGCTATTGGTATGTACATGCATCCTTTCTATCCCTACTTTATAGCATTTCTGAATATTTGGGTTATTTAGGGTTTTTTTGCAAACCCTTGCACATGCATGCATGATCAAGCAATCATAGAACAATACTTGCATTCATATTTCATCATAGTATTGAGTTACAAGAACTTAGACAAGCCAGAAACTACATCAGAGAATTACAAAGACAACAAAATATCAGTTGGAATATTACAATGGTATGAGAGCATGTTCCTCGCCAGCTGTGGGAGCATGTAGTTATGAACAGTAAATGAATACAGAGGACCCACACAATATTAGTTATACGAGGCAGAGGTTTAGGAACAGTGGAAGAAGAGAAGAAGAGGAGTTGGAGGATATAGAACTGGGAGATACAAAAACTCAGTTTGGAAAAGGTAAAGGTAAAGAAAAAATGGCAGATGATGATAAAATGGCTTTCACTACCCTCCTTTCCGCTTTAAAGGAACTGACTTCAGGACATAAAGAAATGTTGACTACCATCAACAAATTGGCAAATAAATCCGGGCCCACACCACACAGCCCTTTATTCCCCAACAATGACCGGGTATCCAAAAGTAGCAGTGGGGAACAATTACATACTAATATGCAGAGTCACCCTCATCTCTACAATAGGTCCTCTAGACCTACCATGCCACAGTTCTTGGATAGCCCAACAGCAATGCCAATAATACAGGTAGAGCCAGAAGAACCAATTGGGGCATACTTACGAGAGTACAAAGCACTGGGAGATGACTTCCAGTCAGCCATGACCTTTACAGATATTTGTCATTTTAAGAGTAAGAACAGACCGAGAGCTTATAACAGGGCTTTCAACCAGAACTATGAATTACAGCGCATAGTAGGGAAACTGACTATTCCTACCTTTGATGGGACCCAGAATGGCCCAACACGAAATTGGGTATAGAAGTTGGACACTTACTTCCAACTCAACCCCATGATGGAGAGAGATGCCATTACACTGGCTACCTTGCATTTGGACGGGGAAGCCCATGAGTGGTAGTACCATGGGCTAGTGACATTGGGTCACAATACCATCACCTCTTATACAAATTTTACAGAAAGGCTCATCGAGCTCTTTGAAAGGAAAGACCCCGAGGTACATTTCAGAGAGCTAGCACAGCTCAAGCAGATAGGTAGTCCAGAATCATTTATATCTGAGTTCCAAAGGGTAGCAATCATGGTGACAAATATTTCAGAGAGCAAGTTAATTATGTTGTTCACCGAGGCTCTCACTAAACCCTTACGTGGATGGGTTAAGGCTTATAGACCCACCACCCTGTTTGATGCCATCAATCGTACCAAAGATTTACAGGATTCCGTTCCAAAAAATAAGTTTCCTCCCAGAACAAATTTTCCTATGAAAGATAAGGAGAGGAGACCCTTCCAAATAGAATGGCCCGAGAAAGAGTGGATGGATAATGATACCCGCTAGGACCTTAGAAGAAAGAAACTGTGTTTCAGATGTCAGGAGCCATGGGTACCAGGTCACGGGTGTTCAGGGAAGGGAAAGGCTCACTGCATAGAGGTATACTCCGACAGTGGAGAGGATGAGGATGATCAGGACCAGGAACAGGGAGAGGCACTGTACACAACAAAGGAGGAGCAGTCTCCTAAGGGTACACAAGGAGGTGTCATTGCTACACTATCTAGAGTTCCTAGATTTCACACTCTTCGGATAAGAGGTGTCATACAGGGAAACAGGGTTGGAATGTTGATAGATGGTGGGGCATCCAACGACTTTATTGATGTTGCCTGGATAAAAAGAAAAGGTATTCTGACTGAGAGATTTGATGGATTTACAATATTCGCGACAGGTAACCACACCATGGAGTGTAATCAAAGGATTCCAAAATTGAAAGTGACTCTAGGGAACTATATAGTGACAGAGACATTTTATGTGGTTGATGTATCAGACACGAATGTGGTATTAAGAGTTCAGTGGCTTTATTCCATTGGAAAGTATTCTACGAACTACCATACCATGGAGATGGAATTTCAGGGAACAGAAGGACAGAGAGTGGTTTTGAGTGGCATGAATACCTACCCTCCTAGAGCAGTATCATCACACGGGATGGAGGCCGTGCTCCAACAGGAAGACATAGAGTGGGCAGCAGAGTGCTTGGTTACTTTTATCACACCATAGTAGCTGGGCTACTATTCTTACTGAGCAGATATCTGCACTTTCCAGAGCTTTGCTTTTACAGAGATCGGCTATGATGAGCAGGGTTATTTGAGATCACTCACAGATCATAGCAGTATATGTATCATACATTAAGTAGACCTTGTGCCAAGGCTGATCCTTGAGAGATTAGATTTGATGACTGATGTGACCTTTTGTTCCATACAGTTTCAGTTTAGTGCATAGAGTTCTAGATATTGTTATTGCAGCAGTGTTTCAGCTGGTTATTTGATGATGATTATTTACATGATATGATGTGACCTATGGACTTGTGATTGTTGTCATGGATTATTATCTTGTTGCTTTAGTCCTCTTCATAGCATTGACTTGGTATGTAACTCATGATGTGGCAATACTATCTAAAATAATAAAATGAAATATCTTGGATGATGTTATAAATATAAAATTGGATGTATTACTTACACACTAAGATTTTCTGACAATACCCATTGGTTTCATTACCCTCATATGAGCATAAACATGGTCTTTCTTGACATCTTTGTCTGCTAGCTTAGGCACCACATTCACTTGACTCCATCCATCCATGACCTTCCTTATTTGGCTTTCACCCCGACTTGCCTTCTTGACTCTTTGATATGGAGGACTTCCCCATTTCTACATCTGTGTTGGACCGCATCCGTGTTTGTTTTGTGTCTCGGCTCTGAGTTGGTAACAAAACTTGCCTTTGGTGAGTTGGATTGTATGCCTAAATCATTCTAGACAGTTGTCCCGATGTTTGGCATTGTGCAAAACTCCCTCTAGTCACTTGAGTTGTTGTTGGCTAAAACTGAAAGCACATGTACTACTTATATTGGAAATGTATTATGAAAGCCTGTGAACTTAAAATTCTAGAATGTGTTTCTTAATACACGTGAATAAAGGCTAAAGCAATGAACTACTAAAATACCCCGCGAAGGGTATAAAAAGGTCCAAAAAGCAATGGTTTAATAAATGCTATATCTAAATATTGCTGACCTCATGATTATAAATATGCCCCGGATGCAAGCTGCGATTAGTTGTGCTTCTTAGTGCATGTGAAATCCCAGAGGGGTCATATAGGCCAGAAAGGCCATGGAAATGAATGAATGATCCTAATGAACCTGGATCAACTTGATGTAGACATGATGCCTAAGTTGAATAAACACTCTCTAAACAACTTATCCATTTGTGAGGCACTGCCCTTCCCTTTGTTATTTTGTCCAACATAGAGTGTAGTTTCCCCTTTCCCCACCCAAAGTGTCACTTAGTTGAGTTGGTCAAGTCATCCCTTTTGCCTAGCCTTCTTCTTAGCCTTCACCCTTTGCTAGTAGTTAGGCCATGTCTGTTGAATGAGTTTGTCTTTAAAGCTTTTGTGCAAGTAAATTATAAATAAAACTGGAATATATATGTAATAACTGCCACCGAATGATGTTTGTACTTTAAGTTAAGCTGTGAATGTGATTAAAGGAACATGTCTTAGTCTGTTGCTATAATCTAGTCTTTGGTTGTATTTTAACCCAGTCAAACATAGTTTGACCATGGTCATTCTTGGGATCCGTGATGAGATGGACCACTTATGCCTATGGATGATCATTGATGGTCCCACATACACTTACTGATGATTCCATATGTTGGACATATGCTTCAGATGATGATTAATGCAATTGGTCAGTTTTATTATTATTTCCAGATCATCATATTTTACATTGTTCGGGTATGGTGAACCTTACTGTTGACCCCACAGGTCAACCCATGGTGTATGAGTACTCATTTCTAGTAAATTTGGGTCTTTTGGATCCATTGAGACACTTATCTTTCAGTTCCGGGCACTACTGATGATGATAGTAGCAATTATCCACCTGTTGACCAGTTTGGGCATGCTGATCCAGCCTGTCCAGCAAAGGCCTTGGAGGCCAATCGTTTCCTATGGAGTTGTGTAGGAAGGGGATGGTCCAGCCACTTGATTTTACCATTATACCCCCCTTCCAGACATCCTGGTGCACTCAGTTTGACAGCACAAGCACCCTGGGTGGCAGTTTAGGGCAGTTTCAGGGTTTTCAGGAGGATTAAAAAATGGAATAAAAGGGTCACTAAGGAATTCGATTTGAGCAATTCAGGCAAGGTTTTGACACTTGGTCTTCTCAGAGGTCATCTATGGTGAACCCCCCATCTCCCAGATCAGTTGGCATCAGTCAGTGGGGTCCACAGTGGCCACAGGAGGCCTTTACTGCTTGTCTCTCTCAGTTTTGGAGGCAGGATTTTGATCATTTGTGTTATTTGGACATGTCATGGTCCTATTATTTTATATTATTGTGCCATGGAGACGAGCTAGTGAAGGATTGATACCTCCTAGCCCCACCATGTGTCTTTTGACTCATGTGCATGTCATATATGGTGGGCCCATGTTACTTAGCCCCCTTTGAGGCATGACATCACCCTCCTCAGAGACTTTTGAGGCATGACATCACCCTCACTTTAGTGATCCATGTGATATATTGTTAGGCTCATCTTAGCCATTGATTATTATATTGTATCTTTTGATCTCAACCACTAGTTTCAAAAAGTGGTTTTGTGGTTTAGGGTTTTGGTCTTTATTATCCTATAAAAGGAGACACCCCTATTGTAAAAGCTATCTAGAGATTCTTTGCTCTTGGCTATTGGAATAAAAATACTTCCTTGGGCATCTTGGATCTTGGGGTTGGAATGCTTGTGGTGATTGTAAATGCTTCTTCCTCTGCACTAACAGACATTGGTGGCCATCTTGGATTTTATCTTCAACTAACATTTTTTTGCAGGCAAAGAAGACGTCTTGGGGCAATTCGCATTGATGGGGAGGCCTACCCTACTCGTTTCAACAAGTTGTTTTGGGTGACAGGGAGTTGTTTTGTCTTTGTACCAACAATTTCATGTTTCTTCATCTCTTTTGCTTGCATCTACTTCCATTCTTGATTAATTGATTGATCTTTGTGTCCTTGATTGACAGGAATAGGGAGGCCGATTTGGTTGAAGGAGGAAAAACGTTGGCAAGAAGGGCTTCATCAAGTTTGGCATTTGATCTTTGTGGGAAGTAATCCTCGTCACAAGCAACCTCCATCTTCATTTTCCAGGTATGTTCCATGAGGTATGAAATTCTTCTATCCTACCCATCTATTCTCTTAGATCACAAAACCCTCATTGATTAAAACCCTCATTTTTCTATTTTTCTAGATCTACTTGGATCTATCAAGCTTTTGGGGATAATTTTTAAGACCCACCTCTATAGCATCCTCGACAATTCGGATCTATAGTTTGGTGGTGATTGGCTTCCATTTGACCCATTTCCCAAGGCACATTAGCCTCTCCAAGGGAGGTCGCACTCCTTGAGGAAGGCTAGTAGGGCTAGTTCCAAGTTGTGGGTAGGTGAGATCCCACTTGATTCAAATAGATCAACCTTGATAACCTACCCCTAGTGCTTCACCTTGTTGATTTTCACCTTGTGGGCCCCATTCCTCATTTTGTGGGTTGAGCCCCACTAGGGTCACTTGGTGAGGCATTTTCAATCTTAGATCTCTGGAGATCTAGCTCATATTGGGGCATGCCATTTCAAACCCACCTTGATAATTGCCTTAACTACCCCGATCTACATTTTGGTGAAATTTGGACTCCATTTGCCCCCTCACATTAAGGCACTATTCTCCCTTGGGTAAATTGCACTCCTTGGGTTAGTGTTCTTTTGCTAGATCCCATATGTGGGTGTTTCCTATCTCATCTTGGATCCATAGATCCACATCATTGCATACCCCTTAGTGCCATCACACCCCTAACTTCACCTTGTTGGCTCCACTTGGACCATTTTCCACTTTTTAAGGAGTGGGCCCCATTTGTGTATTTTTATGGTACCAGATCTATCCATTTGAGCTTCATAAGTGACCCTAGTCATTCATTGGTTGAAACACTTGTCACCCCCTAAGCCACTTCAACCACATTTAAACTCTTGGGTCCACTTAATCTAACTCACTCATTGGTTTTCGTAACTCAACTTACACATTTCCCTAAGAACCTTTGGGTTAGCTAATCTTCATTGATTGGCTAGGGTCTCCCCCTTGATCTTGATTAGTCTTGATCTAAAGTGAAGAGTGCCTCGGTTATCGTGACACACAACTTGCATTGGGAACCGTTGCATCTCTTTGGTCACATCTTTAGTTGTCTATCTCCTCTACCATCCCGGATGGGATACCTTTAGGGGCAACTACAAGTTGTGTGATAACAGTTACTTTCAGGAAGCCACCAGATAGAGCCACACAACATCCAGCAGACATACAGGCACTATTGCAGAAGCATGAAAAAGTATTCGGAGATCTTCCATCAAGTAGGTCTCCAGATCGGGGATTTGAGCACATTATTGAGTTGGAGGAGGGGACTCAAGCAGTCATCACTACCCCTTACCGACACCCCAAAAGATATAAAGATGAAATTGAAAATACGATCAAAGAGTTGCTCAAATTGGGTTACATAAAACTTAGCTCCAGTCCATTTGCATCTTCAGTGATGTTAGTAAAAAGGAAGGATGGGACCTTACACGTGTATTGATTACAGGGCACTTAACAAGAAAACGATTAAAAACAGGTATCCAATCCCAAGGATCGATGAATTGATGGATGAACCACAGGGGGAAAAATACTTCTCCAAAATTGACCTCCGGTCAGGTTACCATCAAATACGGGTTAGGGAACAGGATGTTCCAAAGACCGCTTCCTGTTGTCACTACGGACACTATAAGTTTCTAGTGATGCCATTTAGTCTCACTAATGCACCAGCTACTTTCTAATCATGTATGAACAACACCTTCAAGGCTCAGTTACGCAAGTATCTTTTGGTATTCTTCGATGATATATTGATTTACAGTCGGACTTGGGAAGATCATTTAAAGCACCTTGATGAAGTACTTGGAATCCTAAAAGAACAGTCACTATATGGAAAAATGTCCAAATGCGAGTTCGGTATGCAAGAGATGTTATATTTGGGACACGTGATAGGAGCAAATGGGGTACAGGTACACTTGGAAAAGATTAGAGCCATACTGGATTGGCCTACACCTAAAAGTGTGACAGAGTTGAAAGGAATTTTGGGCCTTTGTACCTACTACAAGAGGTATGTCAGCGGTTTCTCAGAGATGACAACACCACTCACGGATCTTACTAAGAAAGGGGCATTCAGTTGGTCAGAGGCAGCAAAGCGGACATTTGAGAAAATGAAAAAGGTAATGAGTTCATGCCCTGTACTAGCACTACCAGATTTTACACAGCCATTCGTATTGGAATGTGATGCTTCAAGAGAGGGTATAGGTGCAGTATTGATGCAGAATAATCACCCTATTGCATTCGAAAGCAGAAAACTCAAGGACTATGAGCGCCACTATTCAATATATGATAAGGAAATGTTAGCCTTCTCCATGCGCTAACCAAGTTCAGACAATACTTAGTGGGTGGCAGATTCAAGATTAAGACAGATCGCAACAACTTAAAGTACTTCTTGGACCAAAAAGAATTGAATGAGAGGCAACAGAAATGGGTGAGTAAGATTCAAGCTTGACTTCGATATTGAATACATAAAGGGAAAAAACAATGTGGTAGCAGATGCACTTTCTAGATGACCAACCACTTTATCTATTATGAGCATTTCCTTGGATTGGAGATCTCATCTTTTGGACAAATACTCCAAAGATAAGTTTGCTTGCGAAATATTGGATGGACAGATTCAAGATGACAGGTACAGAGTAATAGATGACATTATATACTATAAGAACAAGATCTACTTAGTCATCGATTCTGCACTGAAGAAAAAGATTCTACAAGTTTCTCATAACTCACCTTTAGCAGGACACCAAAGGTTTCTTAAGACTTACAAGAAGATTAGAGAGAGGTTCTCATGGAAGGGCCTCAAGAATGATGTGATGCAGCATGTGAGGGAATGCAGTTTGTGCCAACAGAATAAGATAGAGCATACTCATCCCGCAGGTCTACTACAACCATTACCCATTCCCGAGCAAAAATGGGAAAGCATTTCAATGGACTTTATTACAGGGTTGCCCAAGGTACAGGGTAGAGACTGTTTGTACGTAGTGGTGGATAGGTTGACTAAGTTCGCTCACTTCTTTGCCATTCCTTCCGACTATTCAGGCACACTAGTAGCAGAGTTGTTTTTTTGATAGGTATTCAGATTGCGCGGGTTACCTAAGAACATTGTCAGTGATAGAGACAGCAAGTTCACCGCAACATTTTGGCAGGAGATTTTTAGGTTGGTTGGGACAGAATTGGCTATGAGCACGAGTTCTCATCCTCAGAGCAACGGACAAACATAGAGAGTTGACAAGTGGATTGAGGGATATATAAGGAACTATGTATCAGGTCAGCAAAGGACATGGATTAAATGGCTACACCTAGGGAAACACTGCTACAATACCACACACCATATGACCATCAGTATGACTCCTTTTAAAGCATCGTATGGTTATGATGCCTTATCTTTTTCAGATTTGATATTTAGTGACAGCAGGGCTCCTAAAGCCAAGGAGTGGATTCAGGAAAGTCAAGATATTCTCAAGATACTCAAAGAAAACATACAGGTTGCCCAGAATCAACAAAAGGTATATGCAGATAGACACAGGATTGAGCGTAGTTTTGAGGTAGGGGATTTGGTATATTTACGTCTACAGCCTTACAGACAATCGTCCCTCAAAAAGAAAGGAGCAGAGAAACTTAAGCCTCGCTTTTATGGTCCTTACAAGATAATCCAGAAAGTGGGAAAGGTAGCATATAAACTCAAATTACCACAAGGAAGCAAGATTCATAACGTGTTCCATGTGTCTAACCTCAAGAAAGCAGTAGGTCAACAGATTGTTACTTCATCAGAACTACCCCCCCTTGATGATGAGGGACAACTGATTTTGGTCCCAGAACGAATCCTGGAGGTTCGAGAAAGAAAACTAGGGAACATGATCATTCGAGAATACTTGGTTCAATGGAAAGAATTGCCTATTGAAGAGGCCACTTGGGAAGGAGAACATGTATTACAACACCCAACATTACAGTTGCTTGAGGATAAGCAATTTCGAGCAAGGAGGACTGTAATGTCCTCTTCTTCTTAAGCATAGAGGACCATCCCGCTAACCTATCTAATTCCCATAGGTACAAGCGGGTAATGACATTCAGGGAAGTGACTGAGGATTGATCCATTTATACCATAAGAAGATCTTAATCATGGTTATTAGATCATCAGTAGGTAAATGAAGGCCACAGGAACTAGGGGCCACCTGCATGCATCACATGCGGGCCATATTTCATGTTGCATGCACTGAAACGCCTGTATTGAGCTTTCATAGACACAAAAAGCAATGATTGCAAGTCAACTAGAAATTAGAAGAGAAAAGCGACCTAGTCATGCAAAAGTTAGGTCAGGCCATGTCAAAGTTATAAAAGAAAGGAAAAGTGAATGAGTAAGGCCTACTTATTGATTATTGATTTGAGAAGTCAACTTAGAGAGCTTAGAGAACCAGTTTAGGGTTGAGGGCACACCACTCAACCATTAAGTGTATTTCAGGCAGTGAAATCTATCTGCCCTAGTCACTATCAGGGTTGGATCATCCTGATTCAACATTACTACTATCATCAGACAGCATTCTTCAACAGTGTGCAAGGTTCAAGCCATATATTGGATCAGGAGGACTCGCCCTCTTTGCATGGGCGAATTGGACAAGGTATCTTCATTTCTCAGCATATAGCGACCTTTTCGTTTGCATGAGGTCTCCATCCTTCCGAGAGCACCCCTATTAGCCTAGTTACTGAATACAGGCTTCATATTCGGATCCAGGAGCAAGTTATCATCAAAACTACTATCAAAAGGGTGCCTTCTCTTGCATTGGCGACTTTCCCTTGAGGAGGTTCACGCTTTAGGCTTTGGAGTTGGTGCATGGGTTGTATGCATCTTCCACAGTGATTAGAGGGTGATCTTCACCCTAGTGTGTTAGATTTTTATCAATTAATTCAATATGATCTAGGATCTTATCTGAGAGAACAACATCCACAGCATATCAAACATAAGAGACAAGAGACACAAAGCATTTCACTGGGGAAACAATAAAGGAGAAAACCCCGCAACTTCCTCAGAGATAGAATGAGCAATAATACAAAACCCCAAAACAAGAAGATGGTCTCCAACAGCTTCCTCCTTCTCCACTTGTGCGAACTTGTCTCTCTCTCACTTATGCGAATGAGTGAGTGAGTGAATGAATCAAATGAGAGAGTCACACTCTCTATTTATACTTTACTTCACTTGCCTTTTACCCTAACCGGGACGACTTCTCCTAGGAGAGTCTAATAACCCATTATAACTCAACTCTGGGTCGACCCCACTAGGGGAGTCTAATAACCCACTCAAATACAATAATAGCTTTCCCGATCGGAGGAATGAAACCTCTCCGTCGGAAGTACAATGACATATGAGTACAATATAAAATATACAAGTGAAATACATTCCGAAGATACAAATACATCAACATAGTGCACCACTTCTGGAGTCATCTCACATCAGTACAACACTTATTCACTCATTCAGAAGACTTGAGAGGCGCATTTATTACAAGGGCGCATTATTGGAGGAAGATCCCTTCACATCTCGCCCGATCTTTGGCACATTTCTTGCATGCTGGTTTCATATTGATCTACGTCCATCACTTCAGCTATTGGTATGTACCTGCATCCTTTCTATCCCTACTTTATAGCATTTCTGAATATTTGGGTTATTTAGGGTTTTTTGGCAAACCTTTGCACATGCATGCATGATCAAGCGATCATAGAACAATACTTGCATTCATATTTCATCATAGTATTGAGTTACAAGACCTCAGACAAGCCAGAAACTACATCAAAGAATTACAAAGACAACAAAATATCGGTTGGAATATTACATCTACCATCTTGGATAGGATCCCTCTTAGAAGCAGCTACAATCTAGGTGATAACAGGTCTAGTAGAAGTCAAAACTCCGAGAACACTCCTCTAGAAGATGCAAAAAAGTCCTCAAATGGGTGACACGTGTGGAATGCCCCATCAAGAGTGAAAGTGCATGGTCCAAGTGTGCAACGAACTCCTCAACAAGTGGTCAAACTCATCCCAAGTGATCAAAGAGGGTTGGCCCTCTCACATGTGCCATCTAGGCGAAGGGATGTGCCTCATGTGCATGAAGAAAGGGGGCACCTCATCTAGGAGGGGACATGAATCAACTATAGAACAACCAAGTGTTAGAAGATATAAGATATGACTTCGGAAAAAAATACCTTGTAATGTGCAAAACATTAATATAAAAGGTTGCCAAGTGTACTTTTCTAATTAACTCGCTCACTTTTGATTAATTGTACCAATTACCTTAGATTAACATGGTGGACTATAATTGATCCAGATTTTCATGTAACACGCCTAAGAGTAAGTGCATTTCCTAAGCTTTTAAGTAAAGTGAGGGTGATGAAGTGTGATGTGGTATTAGGGGGAAAGTGTTAACGAAATGGCCATCATAAGAATGTGACTAAGTGCTAGGTCTACCCCTTAGCTTTCAAGAGCTAGAGGTTAGTGATTTTTTCTCCACATGTGTGCCTTGGAAGGATAAATTACTTTTCTTCTTGAGTTACCATTTCCTTGCACCTTTTTTGTGATCCCTTTTATTATTATTATTATTATTATTAAAAAAATCAGCACAAGGTCTCTTTCTTTTAACTTTGCTTTGATAACAAGAACATAGGGATTATGGCTTTTGCAAAGGGGCATTGCTCACATTTATCATTTAGCTCCATTTCCCTTAGTACTTTGACTTAGGCATCATACATAGGAATAGTATAGAGACCATGGAACATAATATATAATAAGTCAATTGTGAAAAGGGACATGATGGAAATGGGTGAAATGGATAGTGAAATGGCATGGCATGGAAAATGGCTAGGTAAAATGTTGTGAATGACATGAAATGAGGGCCACTTACCTAAATCCCTAGGAGTACACTTGACTCATGAGGTCATACACTTAATCTAAAGAAGAATTATAACCACACCACAATGCATCTAGGATACATGAGTCATTATAGAGTAACACCATCGACCCCCTATCGTCGTGTCCACATATAAGAAAGCATTTACCATGAGCCAACTAGAGAGCATATGTCATAACACTGGTGTCAACTGAATGTCCTCATCGATCTCTGGCACATATCATGGTAAACTGAGCAAGCTGAAGGTGTCTCTGGCAAATATGCATGGGCAAACCATAGAGCTCGCCTGTGGAACTGCTGGATGTGATGGAAGATCATATAGGCAATGATCATCAAGTCACCCCTACATGTCAAGGGCTAACAAGGCCCTATGGACGAGTTCTAAACTTTTTTTTAATTACATAATTAAGATTTTCTTTCCCACCACCTAGCGTAATTTATCCCTTCAAATACCCATCCAGCATTAGTCCAAGCATGTTCTGGATCCCATTGAACAACTGAGAAGTTAATTTCCATTTAATGCCAAAGACTAATAATTGTGGAATAGCCTGCTGCCCAATGCCTCTTCTTATCAAAATCACTGCTAAACTAAACTTAGTTCAAGCATGTTCCGGATCCCATTGAACAAATGAGAAGTTAATTCCCATTTATAATGCCAAAGACTAATAATTGTGGAATAGCTTACTGCCCAATGCCTCTCCTTATCAAAATCACTGCTAAACTAGAGGGCATAGTGTGTATCAGAGTAACAAATTTCATCAGACATGTGCATTATAGAGCATCGATTATAAATTTGTTATCTTGAGCCCCTCTTCAAGCTTTGGGCTGTATAATCAAAATTGACCTGCCTCTCCCAATGAAGCATCATGTTGATATATAGCATGCTAGTTCATCAATTTTTTGCTTATAAACATGCACGTGCAGGTCATTATTATTCCTTTCATTCCCCTTTTAGCTACAATTCTTTTGTCCTGTTATTTTATTTCCAGGCGGAAAACCAGTTTGCACCTTGCATCAACCAATCTGTATTCTTTCACAACTCAACACAAGATTGCAGAAAGAAAAAAATGATTATTAGAACAAAAAATGAGCTAGAAGACTAGAGAGTATGCTCCATCTAAAGAGTTCTTTGTCAATGATAGAAATTCACAAAAGTCAAGGTTCAGATGGTAGTATAGGCATATCCTTGGAACTTCAGACAGACTTAAAGGCAATTTTGGGATTTAATTGCTTTATCAAAAACATAGTAAAGATATATCCTTACAAAAGTTATTCAAGACAAGCTTCTTTAACAGCTCTGGGTGCATCATATTCCGAGCAGACACCTGGGGATTCAGCCAAGCCAAAGCATATGGAGGTTGTGATGCAAGTGGATATATTGCTGTCATTAATGCTCCTAGTGGAAGAACAGGAACATTAAGGGCCTCTGCTGGATCTGCCTGTATGACCAAATGTAAATGACAGCAAACTAAGACAGTATATTTCTAAGTGAGACAGCAAATAGTAGAACATTCCTGAGGTCAAGTCCAACTGCAATCATTACATGTGTAATCGGAAAAAACATTTGGAACTTACAAGAGGAACCAATAACTTCAATGAGGAATTCGAAACTGTGTAATCAAGTGATGATCCCAATGTAACAACAGCAGCTAACCCACTTTGCTTTCCTGGAAAAAAAGCAGAGCTGTGTCAAAGTAGTTCCAAGCTCTTTTCAACATTCTTAGCATCAAATCATAAGAAAAACACCATATAATCAAACCGTATATTATTCTGCTGTATACAGAAAGCAAAGACTGGGAAACACCATAATGGTGTTTCCAAACATGAGTAACTGAAAATTTAGGTTTGTTGGGAGTGATCTAGCAGCAAGGTGGAGCACCTACACCAATAATAACCAAGGTTCAAAACCCAGAAGACTCACTGCCTGTGCTAGTGCAGTTTTCTTAAGGATGAGACCAGGTGAAACCATGAAAGTTCTGTGTCATTTTGACAGAATAGATATGCCCTTCATGGCTCTCAGCCAAAGGTAGCTGATTGTTAAATTTGTCTAATATGGAGTTTTGTCCAGTCTTCAGTCGGGAAAAAGGGGGCTTAATTTTTTTAATTAATATTCATTGAAAAATGATTAGCTAAAACCATAATATTATTCAATTTCACTTCTACTAAAGAAGTAAATACAACAATGGTGATACTGAGGAGGGATATAGGAGGGACTTGAGATACATTGATAGTATATGAAAACTACCACCCTGAGTTTAACACCAATGTAACCTATAGGATATGCTTTAATGGCTAAATGCATATAGGAATGGGGTTTAGATTAGCTGACACCAAACCCATAAAAGTGGGACGGCAAAACCCACAGACTAATCACCAATGTCGCTATAACCTCCCACTAAGGGTGAGGCATATGACATTAATGACCACAAGAGGGCCTCTAAGTTGAGCTTAACCACCATTAAACCAACAAAACCCCTTAAGCTTGATTTGAGATAAAGAAAGCAAAGGTGGCATAAAGATATTTGACCAAATAGATATTACATCCCAACATCCCCCCTTAATATACACTTGAGATAGATGTGGTCAAAAAATGTTCAATTAAACATTACAATAATCCCTCCTTAAAGTTTAATTGGTTACAGAATACAATAGTGACCAATGTTGACAACAACCCAACCATCACAAGGTGAAGAAACAGCTCTCAGTGGAGAATCAATCTGCAAAAACTGTAGCTTCCTAGGAAAACTTCACACGAACCTCTTCACAACAGGTGAGGCAAAGAAAGAGTCCTACTTAAAAAGTATAGCCTCCAAGACACCTCACATGAAACTCTTCAGCAATGGTGAAGCTAACACATAGAAACTCAAATCCAAGTACAAAAGAGCCTGGATATTCATGAGTGGGATACAGCCATTTCCATGAAATACCTTTATCAACCATGTCTTCAATATCCTTTTCAATGGGCAACGGCTCTTCAACAAGAGCTTCTTCATTTTCTTTTTTTTTTCTTTTGGGATTTCTTTTACAAAACCTTCTTCGTGTTGTTCCAAATCTGATATACTGCTGCACTGATATATTTCTGATGATCTATGATATAAAGTGGGTGATAGGAGTGGTTTCAAAGAAATATCATTATTCTTGTCTCCTAAGGTTAAACTTGATATGTATATATATATATATATATATGCTGCTATGATATACTTTAGTGTTCATTACAAACTGATGTGATATAAGGTGCTACTTTACAGTCATAGAGGTGCTTGGGTATTGGGATTGATTACATTTGTTAATGACACATACTTACATGATCTCTTGTATGTTAATAGTGTTAGTGGAATGACCTTGATACTTGGATAGATGTTCTTACACTTTGGATGATCTATGGGTATGAATGATCTTTCTCATATGCTAATACACAATTAATTGTCTCCCTTACTAATCATTTACATCACTGGGTTAAATTATTTGCATCTTATCTTGCATCTACAAACACTAAAACCTAAGTAGTATGTCTTCTTCATTCACTTAAATTCATTGTCTAAGGCATTGGTCACTAATATTCTTGCCAAAGAAGACATAGCTTCCCTTGCCTTAAGGTGTTTACAGGCCACATAAGGGCTCTTCCCCTTGGAGGTTCCAACTCTCCAAAGAAGTTAGGGAATTGGCTAAGGTGACAGTGGTCACTTCTCTCATATTTGTCATCGGAGACTAGCCCTGCTAGTTCATCCGGTAACAGGCTTCCTCATGAGAGTTTTCTAAGAGTTGATCTTCGTCACGGCATTCTTTGACAACATCTTCATCTTTGTCATGTTCCTTTCCAGATGACCACCATGGGGACGACTTATTAGCCTATCCAGTTCCCATAGGCTATAGTCGGCAAAGTAGGGAATTAATTAATTATTTAAAGCCTCTTAAGCTCAAAAGCACATTATAAAGTGACATTTAATAATTAATTCATAAAGTTTAGTTAAAATGACGGAAAAAGGTAAATTTGGACCAAAAGGGATCAAAATGAAATTAAAAGGTGAAAAGGGGGTATTTTCTCACTAAAAGTTATTTTAAGATATTTAATGTGAGAAAAGGTCAAGGGATGTCAAAATGTCATAAAAAGGGGAAAGAGAAATTATAAAAAAGACATGAGACCCCATTCTCTCATTCATTCATGTATTTGCATTTTCGAAAACTTGGAGAGCTCTTGAGCTTGCTTTCTCTTGGACGAAACCCTAAGGGAGAGGAAATAGTTTCGGAAGTGAAACTACCCACCCTAGCTATCTTTGCGGAGAGATCATTCAGATTTCTCACATGATATTCATTGCCCTAGATTGAAGTTGCTTGTATATCTTCAGATCTGAGTTGTGTTGGAACTTGCAGAGGTTTTCAGTGGTCATTCGTGAGAGGGTGCACTTGTGGAGAGGCCACCCACCCTCGTTTTTGTTGGATTGGGAGTTTATCATTCAAGAAGACATGGTCAAATCACTGTCAAAGGAAAAACAGAAGTCTGCTCATCTTTATTGCTACTGTAATCATCAAATCTGAGGAGGGCGAGTTCTTTGGCACATACATTTCACTGTGTATTATTATTTCCTTGCAAGTGTGAACTGTCTTTCCCTACAGGAGTTCGCAGTCCCTTGGGTAGTGTGCCCAAACTCTGCCAGCATGTGAAGGGAGGCATCTGAAGTTACTCTTGTTCATCACAGTGATCACTGGGAAGAGGGACTATCTGCTCCAGTCTACCTGGGCACATCAACTTGGCAATGTGCAGCCACAGTCACATTCAGACCAGAGTGAATACTCAGGAAAAATCATATGTAGGCTGTATCGTTGGCAAAATAGGTATGTATATTGTGGAGGGCGTTTTCCTTGACATACATACATCAAGTGCCAATCTTATAAATCTGTTCATTTCACCACCAGTTTGTTGTCCACGTTTTCCTGTAAGTGGCTGTCATTTTTAATAAAGTTTTCAGATCTGAAAAATAATTTATATCAGACTTTAGTTTGCAAAACATTGTTGTTGTGAATGTCAATGCAATCTACAGCACTTTCATTATCTAGATGGTGAATCTTTTTGGTCTTGAGGTTGTGAAGTCTGATTATGCATGGTTAAGAGCCATATGCCATAACAAGAAGTCTGAAGCATACATACATCACTACTAAATAAGAATCCGGCCAAAAGCTAAGTTTGATAGTCAGAGGAGTAAAGTGATTGATGGAATTACCCATCCAAAACTATTCAAACAGTTAACTCAGAAATCATCTCAGGTCTGTTTAGGGGCAGCAGAGTGAGTTGGGATGCATAGCAGCCAACTGTTTGATTAAACTCCTGAACCAAAATTATGGACAGCCAACCATAAATACAGTTCAGAGTTGCTTGGGTCATTACAATCTTCAAGCAATGGGCTAGAATTGTTTTCTTCCTTGGCTCCCTCTTCTTCTTCCTTCAAGGGTGGTCCAGGACCCTCTTCAACAATTTTTTGTGCATCATAGAATGTTTTGACCTCTTGAACTTTGGGTAGCCATTGATCAATGTTGTTAGGGCACCAACGTTTACAAAATGCTTCTAAGAAGACTAGAAAAGATGTAATTGTTCTCTTTCCAAGAGATTGATACCAATGCCTCGCATTATCGTTCAAGACAAATGAGAAATCATCTATCATATCATCTTCATAAAAGAGGCCATTGTCCCTAGCAAATCTGAAAAGGGGCACAAGATGAACCAAACCTGAATCTCCATTTCCATGAAATTTTGGAGATTCCCACACAGCTATGTCTGGATATTCATGAGCAGGAGCCCAAATATTTGAGAAATCCAAGGGGCCACAAGTTTCAAGAAGCCAATCAGGATATTCCCCAAAATCAGAATAAATGTTCGTCATATCGAATAGAATGCTTCAGTGGAATCGCCAAGATGAACTTTTTCTTCTCAACCGATGGATGTGTTCACCTTTTACACCCAACAATGTCATCAATAGTTGAGGCCTCTGTCTGGAAAAGTACCCTTTTGTTGTATTTTCTTCAATGGAGTCACCAGATAAGACCTGCAAGGTTAGTACTTAGTCCTCAACAATAATCTTATGGAAGTATAAACAAGAACTTACCTCAACTTCCCATTGCCAAAAATGTTGTGCTCGTCAAGCTTTCATGAAATGCTTTCTCACAAAATCTGCCGTTCGTGCCAAGGAGATTGGCCTTTGACCCCGCAACGCACCCAAACTATTATACAACCATTTTCAAACAGTCCTCGTCAACGACGCCAAAAAATGTTACTGCACAAATTAACTCCCTTCCAATAGGTCACAAGGGTTGGTGCTAAGATTGGCAACTTCTCAGAAAATGCACCCAATCTCACCACATAGCATTCTCCTCTCCCTTTAGGCCTGCTCCTTTGGCCACAAGAGGCTTCCCAAATCAAGATAAAAGTAGCCCTATAAAATATAACAACGAGAACAATCCTATTTCTAACAAAACCCTCATTCTAGATTAGTAATCCAAAGCCTTAGGGAGTCAATATAATATTCAATAAATACTCAATGACTAGGAGGTCAGGAGCAATATAACTTGAGTTAACCCTTGAAAAGATCACCAAGATGTACCTCTCATCTCTTACCAACCAATGTTAAACTTGTTAAACTTGTAGCTTCTTGAGGGCACCTAGGTTGATAGATACTTAATGCAATTTATGACCATTCAAACACTTCAGATCTGTGCCAGCCTGCAAAATGTGTAGATAGCTTGATTTGGCACTTCAAAACTCCCATAGGATACCCAATATAGCTTGGAAATGAAGTATAAACCTTTCTCAACCCCTAGGGGTTGTCCCTTTGTCAAATATGGGCTTGTAAGACAATGAACCAGACCTGCGCTAGGGATGTACCAGCCGCTAGGAGCTGATGTGACACTCCTAGGGCTGACATCACCCTAGTTTGGGGCCTAAACAAACTACAAAACATATTTTTTGTGGATTTTAAAATTTTTTGACTTTTTATCGATTTTCTAGTAAGATAAACAATTCAAAAATAAATAACAGCAATAACTATTTTGGATTTTTGCAAGTAAATTTAGTACAAATCAAGGTACAATGACGAAATAAATATTTTTTGGATTTTTTTAAATATTTGATTTTTACGGTTTTCTTTATTATATCCGTTTTTTTTTGTATTTTTCCAATATAGTACAAAGAATTTTGTAAATTTCAAATGGTGAAGATGAGGGAAATAAACCTAGGTCTTATCCCACCGGGCATGAGAAATCAGTGATAATGTTTTTCTCAAGAATTGGCAATTTAATATTTGAATAAATTAGGGCAAGGCTAAGAAACCCTAGGTTGTGTTAGCACTTAACTTAATTAGGGCAAACAAGATGCCAAGGCCCAAAACAAGAGAGATCCTTCAGGAGGAATGTCTCACGAACAAGAATAAACTATCATGCATAAAACCCTAAATTGCTCTTACCCTAGATGCCTTCGGCAGTGCAAGACAAGAGGTTCAAGATCTTACCACAATTGAGAGAGAAAAGGAGAAGAGAAAGAGACCAAAGAATCCTTTCACCTTAGAATAGCCTTGAAATATTGTAAAGAAACCTCAAACATCAAAATTTGATCCTTAGAAACCCTAGAAGAGCCAAGAGGAGAGGTGCACACCACTTAGTTTCTCATGTACACAAGTAAGAATAAAATTTCAGTCATATTTGATCCCATGATATTTTTACAAGTGAGAGAAGGATGCCTTATTTTTTTTTAAAAGGCTCACTTTATCCCTCCTCTAGGCCAGCCTACATAATTTGAGTTTAAAATGACCTTTTAGGGTTTCTCACGCACAATCTGGGGACTAAACCTCATAACACATCAAATCTAAGTCACCTAGTTCGAATTCGTGTTTGAGTTCGGTGACCTTGAAGTTCAACAAAAATTCGGCAATGGAAAATTTGATGATAAAATTCGGCATTAAATTCAACAGACTTTAAAATTGAAAATTCAAAAATCTATGATTTTTTGTAATAAAATTCAATATGCTCATTAACACATTATGCGAGTCGTTGAGCAAAGGCTTGAAAATTTAAAACTAGACCGTATGCTAGAACTTGGAACTTGAAAGTTGAGCCGAGCTAGCTGCATCCTGCTAGACCACCCTCGGACTCAGATCGAAAGTCTAGAAGTCAAAACTTGGAGCCAAGTCAACTTGGACAATGGAGGGGGGTCATTGAATCACATGGGAAAGGGCATGGGTGAGGGAAAGTCACGATTCATTGAATAGTGGAGAGTGGAGACCGTCAACGAGGAGTCTTGGAGCTGGACGTTGGACAAGTCATGAGGGCGAGGGCGGCAAAGCCTTGGAGCCGAGTGTGGGTTGAACTGTGAATAGACTGCAGGTAGAGCAACTGCAAGACGATCACATAGTTGACCTTGAAAATTCGGCGAACTTTAATGAATTAATTCGGTTAGTAGCTTTAAAATTCGGCAAATTTCGAATTTCAACCTTGAAATTTGCCAAATCCAATGTGTTACGATGGTACTAGCACCAGCGCGCCTGTAGAGGTGCCCCAGGGAGGGGGTGTCTTTTTTCTGACCGGGAGGGGTGTTTAGCCAACATATTCTGAGGTGGGGTTATGGCCAGACCCTTTGGTTTCTCCTCTGGAAGTACTATGGCTTAATGGCATCACTGACTGCCTCATGAAAGGGTTTGAAACCCTGAGGTTGGTGTCCGGGGCTTCCAGGGGTGGGTCACTGGGTCACATGACCCCGACCTTGTTCTATCACTCCAGTAGGTAGTTGCTTCAGCACTGCGACACACTCTTATCTTCCAGAGCACCTCCAGCACCCTCCTAGCCTCTCCAGTCCAGCAGTGCAGTGCCCTCTCTCTGGGGCCTCCTTCAGAGGATGACGTTATCCTCCTTGGCAGACTGTTTGCTTGCTAAATGTGGGGGGCATTGAGGGTTTTCATCACTGTAGGCGTTAGTTGGGGCATGACGACCCCCCCCTATACAATCTAGCCTTTCGTTTCGTCAAATTTGGCCTTGTTTAGCATATTTTAGCACCTAGGGGGTAAAATACCCCAGGTAGCCTACAATAGGCCATCTTTAGATTATTTTATATTATTTTTGTTATATTTTTAAGTTGACATTTTTAAATATTAAATTGACTTTATTTTGTGTAAAAGTGAGTGTGAGATCATATAAATAAGATCTCCTCAGTTCATTTTTAGACATCAACTTGTGGGATAAGATCATTATGTCTACTATTTGCCCTAACTAGGGCTCTTTGAAGGAAGGCTCTCCTCGATGAAGGATATTTTGCAAATTTGAAGCATTTCTTGAAAGTTTTTCTTTTGTTCATGCCATTGCTAAGGTGAAGCTAGAGTTGTTTGCTTAACACATGCACTTGGAGGTATCTATACTTTTTTTGTTTGATGTCTCTATGTCAAACGTATAAAAGTGATGCTTGATAGGGTTGAATGGAAGCCATTATTGCTTCATTTTGTTTTGATTTGCATTTCATTTTTGTCATTGGTCACCCTAGCATCCAACCTTGAGCTTTAGGTCTTCAAGTCTTGTTAAGACTAGGCTTCCTTAATTAATCTTAGAGATTATTGAGGTTAGCCCTAGTTGACAAACTTGCCAAGTACCATCTCAAGGAAAGTATCTCCTCTCATTTAAGCCCTAGGGTTTGGTAGGTAGTTTTCTTTTGATGCCCTAGTTGTTCATCTATCATTTCAACCTAAATTTTCTGAGTTTATGTAAATTTGTAAATATTATGTTAGCTCATTTTTTTTATTAAAATTCATAAAATTTCAAAAAATATTTTTTTTGCCATTTTAGGGCCTCCCAAAATTTTCGGCCCCCGAAATTTCGGGCCCTAAAATTCCGGCCCGTAAAAATCCGGGCCCTAAAATTTCGGCCGACCTCACAACCCTACGATCTTGCCCTATCTCCACTCCCTCCATCATCTCCCTTCCTTCATCCCAGCTCCCTTATTCCCCTTTGCCACCAAGCCCTATCCTTCATAACACAGGTCTGCAAAATAAATTTGCAGACCCTGTGTGTTGCCTAGCTGCCCTTCTCTGCACACATACAAAACAGAAAGTGAAGTTAGCATAGCATGCTTAATTAGTCATGGTCTGATTTTGAGGTTAGTTTTCGTGCATTTTAAAAACTTTTATAACTTCTACATAATTTCTGTTGTACCTTTTTTTGCATGCCCAGATCTGATTTACAGTGAGTTACATTGCATAAAACTTACTCTATACATCTATCCTGGAGGTCGTACTCTTATTGCATTCTGTTTGTGGATGATCTCTGGTGTACTGTAGGCATTTTGCAGACCTGGAGGTTGTTGTTATTGCTAATAGATATTTATTGAATGTTAGTATATTAAGTTGTGGTTAGTTCCTTGCTATTATTCAATTTCTGTGCTTCTCTAAAGACTCAAAATTTATATACAGACCTGAATATTGTTTTTAATTAGCCATTACAGTTGATACTGAGTGTTGATAAATGGTGTCTATTAAATGACGTTGGACTCTGCCTTTCTACACTTAGTTTTGAACTAGTGAAATGATCTTTGCATTTCAATAGTGGATGGTTGTGATCTTTTGAAGTATTGACATTCATTTACTATTGTTATGATACATGCCTACATAATGATCTGGAAAATACACATCTTCTATTGAAAATATCTACTTTGTGACAAGGCTACCTAATGCTAAAGTGATTTACATAGCTTTGACTTAAACACTTTAATCTTAATATTCCAATATCTATTTGATGAATGCTTGAGATCATTTTCGTGTTGATATATAAGCCTTGTTTCATTACCATAACAATCCTTGGAGTGCTAAATGATAGCTATTTATCTCCACTGAGATATCAAGTAGACAATTTCTGAAAGATTACATCTGCTAAACTGAAATAAGGCTTGTTACTTATGATATTATCAAACGCTGATCTGATTTTCTGTGGCTATCCTTGTCTCGGTAATATTATAACAAGCTTGACTGTCATATCTGAAAAATGCATTCTCCACTAACCTGAAGGTTGTTGTAGAAATTGGGGTACTGTTTTGGTCATTATCTATAACAAATCTGAAGTAAACTAATGCTGGTTGAATGCTATACATTATTGACAAGATTTATTTGGTGATCAACCTTGACACAAGAATTCTTTACTCGACTGATAGCACTAGAATTGATTCGAATGATACTCTTGTAGGTGATAAGTGAATTCATTTGCATTATTCATTCTATATCTATTTCTGTTATCATAAACATAAATGTGTTGCATACAGATTTGAACTACTGACAAGTGGTGATGCTACATTGGGTTGGACATAATACTTGATAACTACTTGAGTGTCTTCATAGTGCTTGGTTGTTAGATGATGATCCTAATTGATTGGCTAATGAAACACATTTACATGTTAATCTAATTGACTCTTGATGAAAAACCAGTCCTTGCACCAGTCCAATTATTTGCTTCATTAGCTAATTGAGGGTGGTTTCTTGTGCTTTATTTCTGCTATAATTACATGACATTGACACTTCGATTGGTTAGTGGTTATTTGACCATATAGTCTTTTGATCCAGTATTGTTTATCTCGATATACGTGCATACATTTCATTGGATGAATTTACATATACTTTACTCCATTAGGCACTGGTCTAACCATAGGATTGCATAGAACATAGTTGGTTGGTTGTGTTAATGTCTTTACAGGATTCCACAAAGGTACTTCTCCTTGGAGGTTTCGACTTCCGAAGAAGTTAGAGCGGTGACCGAGGTGACATTGGGTCACTCTTCTTATTTTTGCTTACTCGGAATTAGCCTTGCTAATTTGCCCGGTTGTAAGATAATCAATCACAACACATGCAAGATAATCAATCACAACACATAAATTGATTTAAGCAAACGATTGTAAAATAGACCAATGTTGAAAAGTAAATAAATGCAGCTGAAAGGAAGTTTTGTAGTGCCTCTTGACAATTTTAGATTATTATGGATGAGTTGATTAGGGTGGGTTTGATTCTTGGTTTGGCCCACAAAGAATTTATCCCCTCAAAATGAGCGCAGAGCAACAGTACCACGTGTCCAACAGGGAGAGACATAATCTGCTTAAGGCGTCCCTCGGACTCCACGATATGTTCAATGCAACCTCTCATTTTTTAAAGATAAACTTCGAATGGATTTCCCTATTAAACTACTACTAAGTGTTGAAAAATGTAACTTCAGAAGATATTCTTATTTGGTTTAGTTGTATTACTTGTATTGTACTTCCTTCGAGAATTATGCATGTTGTATTTATTCATGAAAAAGTCAATGAAAGAGTCAATGTAAACCCTAATAGTTATGTCGGCCTAGAAGAATCCAGAAAAGAATATTGTATTGTGTCCTAGACAGGTCGGCCCTGTTAGGGAAAAAGGTCAGTCACTTGATCAATATAAATAGGAGGGTCGGCCTCCTCATTTGTCACCTCACTCACTCACTCACTCAAGTTCACATGAGTAGAGAGAGAAAGTCGAACCTGTTGGAGGAGAAGTGTAGCTGCTTTTGAAGACATCTTGTTTTGGGTCATTGCACAAGATTGACATTGTACTTTCTGATGAATCTATATTGAAGAAGTTTTGTTGGGTTTTCTTCCCCACGAGGGTTTCCTAGGATAAATTGTTGTGTACTATTGTTTATGTTGTGCTTGTCTATCTTTCAGTGATCCTTTACTTTATTGCATTTAAAATTCTAACATGGTTTCAGAGCTAGCCTGAAAGAAGACCTTGTGCAGTAGAAACTGTCGGAAGTGAAAACTAGGGTTTCCCTTTCCAGAGGCTTTTCACCACAGTTTGGCTGAAAAAGGAGGTCAAAGCAACTCACCCTAGGAGAGCACATTTATCTATGGAGGCAGAGTTCAGATTGGAGAACTTTCATTTTTGGCCCTCCCACGCTCGAGAAAACTAGGGCATCAAGTTTTTGGCAGATCTATCCACAGATTTGGGGAAAAAGGACCTTTGCTCAACTCACCCCAAGGAGGCGCATCTCTTCCTCCATTCAATTTTTCAAGATCCCAAAGTTGAAAAATTAGGCTTTCTCTGACAAACCCTTGGTCATCCTGTTATCACCAAACTTGTAGTTGCCCCTAAAGGTGGATCTGTGAGGATGGTAGAGGGGATGAGCAACGCAAGAGGTGAAACCAAGATAGCCTCAACTCCCAATGGATGGTTGTCACGCCAATCGAGGAAATCTTCACTTTATGTTATCTTAGCCCAAGACAACAATGGGGGAGACCCAGATCTACTCCCAACAGGAGAGATCAAACCAAGACACCAGATCAAACCAAAGAGTGATAAAGTACGTAAGGTGTATGGTGAAGTTAACCCTAGATCTATGGACGAAGTCACAAGGTGAGTAATGGGTTGGATCAAGAGGCTTAACCAATGATAATTCGATCCAACTAGGTCATACAAGTGACTTATGGGATTAGACACTAGATCCAGAATCAAGGTACTAGTCAATGATGAGAAAATCCACTGCCTTGGGAACCATGTCCAATGCAGGGTAGTTAAGGACAGGATTGGGGCTAACCAGTACCAAAGATGGACTTGTTTGACAGGTATGACAGTATCAATGCACCCAAGTCTCAGAGAAAAGATCAAAACACAGAAAAATTGGCCAAGTCCAGAAAGTTGTGAAGGTTAGGGAAAGTTCAGTGCCTTGGGAAATGGGCCAATGGAGTCCCCAAGGGTGACGCCCTTGAGAACCCACTTTGGGATTTGCCCGATCTATGATACCTAGAAAGGATTTCCAATTAATCAAGGGATTTGATCTCTAGAATTTTTAGTTGATTTTAGCTTAGGGTTTTGTTATCACACAACTTGTAGTTGCCCCTAGTGGTATCCCATCCGGGATGGTAGAGGAGATGGACAACTAAAGAGATGCCATGGTTCCCAATGCAAGGTGGGAGTCACGTCAACCGAGGCACTCTTCGCTTTAGATCTAGATGAATCAAGACCTAGGGGGAGACCCTATTACCAATCAAAGATGATTGGACCCAAACAAAGGTTCCTAGGGATAAGTAAATAATGAGTTACGGAAACCAATGCAAGGTTAAGTGGACCTAGAAGTTAAAGTATGGTTGAAGGTGGTTTGAGAGATGATTAGTGTTTCAACCAATGTATGATTTAGGCCACATGATGAGCTAAAAAGACAAGATCTAGTACCATGTATTACACAAGTGGGACCCACTTTCTTGGGATTTTTGAATGACTCAAATGGGATCCACAAGGTGGACTTTAAGGGATGAAATTGGTACTAAGGGGCATATAATGAGTAGATCTATGGATCTAAGTTGAAATTAGAAATACCCACTTACGGGATCTAAGGTTTGACACAATTCCCAAGGAGTGCGACTTCCTTAAGGAGGACTGGTGCCTTGTTGGATGGGTTAATGGAGTCAAAAGATATGTCAAAGTGTAGATCGGGACACCTAGTATGCAAATCAAGTGGGCTAATTGGAATATGATGGTTGGATTTTACTAGATCTAGGGTTTCATGATATGACCCAAGTGGACCACAATCCCTTAAAATAAGGAATGCTACCCTCAAGGCAGATCGTCACAAAATGATACTCTAGACCTAGGTTTCAAGGTATGCCCGTTCCAAATCCACCAAAATCTCAACTACCCACGTCCTTAAAGTGGGCAAATTCAATCACCCAAGGAAGTGCGACCTTGCTCAAGGAGGGCTAAAAGATGGGAAAGGTGTGTCAAAACAAATCCAATGGCCACCAAATTGTAGATCCAAGTATTTTAGGCAATGATCTATGTGGATCTAGAAAATCAAGACAATCCAAGGGTTAGATCTTACTAGATCTAAGTTTTAAGGTGCCAAGTAGTCCAACATGGGGTTTTAATCACTTGAAACGTGGAATGATGCCCACAAGGTAGAAATCACCAAAGTAAGAGTCTAGGGGTAGGTTATCAAGTATGTAGATTGCAAATCAAGTGGGATCTCACCTACCCATATGCTAGATCTAACCAAACAAGCCTCTCCCAAAGAAGTGCGATTTGCCTCAAGAGAGCTATATTGCCTTGAAAAGTGTGTAAATTTTAACCCAATCACCACCAAACTATAGATCCAACTAGGGGTGGATGCTATAGAGGTGGGTTCTTAAGATCTTTTCAAAAGCAAGGCTAGATCTAAGTAGATCTAAGAAAAAACAAAATTTGGGGTTTTGATTAATTAGGGTTTGAAGAGAGAATGGATGGAAAGAGACACATACCTTGTAGATCTTACCTCAATTGCTTATGGCCACCTTGCAAATTGATAGCATTCTCCTATGTGTATATTCAAGAGTGCAATTTTGATTCTCCAAGCCAAATCGTCCTCCTCAAGAAGCCAAATCGTCCTCCTCCTACAAGACAAGATCAAAGGAAACAAGTCAAGTAAGATGATTATGAAAATGATAGAAAGATGTAATAGAAAGCATCAACTATGTCACGAAGATACAATAATGATACTCCCTGTCACAAGATCAACCCAAGAGAGAATATGTGGATCCCTCCAACAATAACCCTCAAGAAATCGCCCTCCTCTCCACCAATTCGACTTCCCTGCAAGACAAATAGTTGTAGAACCAAAACCCACAATGATACATAGAAAAGATACTGTATACTCAAGATGCAAGAGAATCCACAAGACAAGAGAGATATGCTCCACAAAGATGTGTTCTATTCCAATATTCCAGAGCTCCAAAGGTGAGCTATACAATAGAGGGTCTCCTCCTTATATAGGATAATAAAGACCAAAACCTTATACCACTCTACAATACTACATCAAATGAGTGGTTGAGATTAAAAGATCCCAATACATGATGAATGGCTAATAATGAATCATAACAATATATCACATGGATCACCCAATATAATGATGGCGCCCTAACTAAATGGTACAAAGTGAGGATGATGTCATCCACTAGAGGGGTAAAAGTACAAAAATCCACCTCATAATGACTAGGACATAACATAAGAAGCACATGGTGGGGCTAGGAGGCATCAATCCTTACTAGCTCATCCCCAAGGCACAATAAAATAATAAAATATGTCCAAGATAATATAAATAATCAAATCTGTCCTCAAAATCTGTGACAGACAAGCAGTAAAAGACCTCCTGTGATCGCTGTGGGCCTACCCACATGGTGAAAACTGGCTGGAAGATAGTGGGATCACCCTGGAAGACCTCTGTGAAAACCAAGTGCCAAAACCTTGCCTCAATTGCCCAAATTGAATTCCTCAGTGACCACTTTATCCCATTTTTTAACTGCCTCGGTAACTGTGAAAGTGCCAAACTGCCTCCCAGGGCATCTGCGCTGTCCAATTGAGCCCACCAGGCTCTCCAGAAGGGGGGATAAATGGTAAAAACAAGTGGCTGGACCACACCCTCCTCATACAGCGCCCTAGGTGAACTGGCCTCTCATGGCCCCTGCTGCTCAGGCTGGGAAATCAACCCCAAATCTGGTCAACAAATGTAAAACTACATCAATCACTGTCAGAAGTGCCCGGAACTGAAAGATAAGTGTCTCCTTGGATCCAGATGACCCAAATCCACTAGGAATGTGTACTCATACAACATGGGTTTCCCTAATGGGCCAGCTGTAGGGTCCACCATATATGGATAGTGTATAATCTGATGATCTGAAGTAATAAATAAAACTGCTGAACTGCATCAATCATCATTTGCATCATTTATCCATCATATGGCATCATCATCAAGAGTATGTGGGTCCATCAATCATCATCTATAGGCATATGTGGCCCACATCATCACGGATCCCAAGAAATGACCATAGTCAAACTAGGTTTGACTAGGTCCATATATAACCAAGGAAAAATCATATCAGTAGACTAAGACATGTTCCTCTAATCATTCTCACAGCTTAGCTCAAAGTATAACATCCATTCAGTGGCATTAATCAAGTTAGCATATTCCTTTGTTATATGAAATTACTTGCACAATAGTTTAAATGACAAACTTACCCATTGGACATGGTCAAACTGCTAGTGAAGGATGAAGGCTAGGAACAAGGTTGGGCCAAGGGGTTGACTTGTCTAACTCAACTCAAAAATACTTTGGACTGGGAGAAGGGGAAAGCTACAAACTCTGTGTTAGACAACATAACACGGGGAATGGCTGTGCCTCACAAATGGATAAGTTGTTTAGAGAGTGCTTATTCAACTTAGGCATCATGTCTATATCAAGTTGATCCAGGTTCATTAGGATCATTCAATTTCATTTCATGGCCTTTCTGGCCTACATAACCCTTCGGATCTCAGGTGTGCTGATAAGCACAACTAGTTGCAGCTTGCATCCAGGGCATGTTTTCATATACATATAAGGTCAGCAATTGTTTAGATATAGCTTTTAAGAACCATTGCTTTTTGGACCTTTCTTATACTCTTCGAGGAGTATTTTTAGCAGCTCATCGCTCTTGCCCTTTTTAGTTTCCATGGGCGAATTTATAAGTTTCCATAAGTAGTACATGAGCTTTCAGTTTTAACCAACAACATCTCAAGTGACTAGGAGGAGTTCGAGCCAATGCCAAACATCGAGACAACCGACCAGAATGATTTAGGCCTACAATCCAACTCACCAAAGGTAAGTTTTGTCACCAACTCAGAGCCGAGACACTAAACATACAGGGATGCGGTCCAAACACAGAGGTAGAAAATGGGGAAGTCCTCAGTACCAGAAAGTCAAATAAGACAAGTCAAGGTTTAAGGTCAAATAAGGAAAGTCATGTATGGATGGAGTCAAGTGAATTTGGAGCCTAAACTAGTAGACAACTGGTGTCAAGAAAGACCATATCTATGTAAGGTGGTAAACCAGTGAGTTTTGTTAAACAACCTAAATGTGCAAGTAAATGTTCATTTTAGAGTTCATTTTAAATAGTTTGCCACATCAGGAATAATATACCAAGCAGATGCTATGAACATGACTAAATCAACAAGATAATAATCCACAGTCAGTGATAAAACATCCATAAGTCATACAACATCATCACAAGAATAATCATCATATATCATCTGAAAACACTGCTGCAATACATCTCTAGGCACTGAACTGAAACTGCATGGGATAAAGGGTCACATCGGTCATCAAATCTGAACTCTCAAGGCTCAGCCTTGACACAAGGTCTAACATAAGTCTGAATAATACACTGCTCTGATCATGAGTGATCTCAAAATATACAATCATCATAGCCAAGCTCTGAATAGTGGAAGCTCTGTAGCGTGCAGATATCTGCTAAGCAAGCATAGTAGCCTTGCTACTATGGTGTGATAACAGGTTTCAACAGTGAAATATTTATGCCAATGGATTGGGATCAAGAAATAGTGAACAAACCTATGGATCTTACCTAGATAACCTTGTAGATGCCTTGATGATGATGATCTACGCAAACCCAATCAATTTGAGAAGATTTGAGGCAGTTTGCTATGAAGTCGATTTGCCCAAGGAAGCCAATGCGCCCTCTCTCCCACACAACAAACGTCAACAATATCAGATTTGATGCATCAAGAGATAAAGACTAATGCCACAAGAGAAATAACAGAAAGATATCATAGATCACAATGATACTAATGATAACCCCCTGATACAAGCGAATGCCAAGTGAGCGAGTTGAAGAAGCCTTGCAAAAACACCCAAGTTGAAGTCGCCCTCCTGTAGACAAGACAAAGTTTCCACGAAAAATAGATCTTACCACAAATACGCAAATGCTAGGATGCAATAGACTTTCCAATCACCATCTCAGAACACCAGATGCAAAGGAGACCCAAGAATTTCCACAAGAAGTTTTTCTATTATCAAGATTCCAAGAGCCAAAGACCCTTTACAATGAGAAGCTCTCTCCTTTAAATAGGATGGAGATACCAAAACCCTAACCACCTTTTGAATGGATGGCTACAATTAAAAGATCAAAGTGATCTAATCAATGGTTGACATGAGCTCAACATAAAAGTACATGGATCAATAATAAAATAATACATCAATGGACCAAATCGCCCTAAGAGAGGAGGTCCCACCAAATGTCAATGATAAAATATAAGATCTAGCTCATGGTTGGTCTAAGGGGTAATTTCTAACACCCTTGCTCAATCCCCATGGCACAATAGCATCAAAATATAAATCTAAGCACCAAATCGTGCCTCTCTGGAAAAGTCGTGAGCCTTAGGAGGCTCCAAAAATCCATATAAAATGTTGGAGTGATGGGTGTGGGTCCCACTGGAAGCTGAAACTGCTGGAGGTGTTGAAGACATCCCACTCATCATCAAACATCATCCCATGTCAATCCCTTGCATCAGTAGCTCAAATCGAATCCCTCAATAGCCATTTTTGCCATTTTTTAACTACCTTGGGAAGTGTGAAACTGCCCAAACTGCCTCCTGGAGTGCCTGCAATGTCAAGGTGAGCCCACCAGGCTCTTTGGAAGGGGGGTAATATGGTAATAACAAGTGGATGGACCACCCCCACCATGCACAACGCCCTAGGTGAACCAGTCAAGTCCAACCTCTGCCTTGATAAGCCATTTGATAGGCCAAAACTGCACTAGGATAGTCAACTGAGGCTAAAAATCACTGTAACTGCCCGGAACTAAAAACAGACTGTCTCATTGGAACTGAAAACAGACTGTCTCATTGGACTCAGAGAGCCCAAATCTATCCAAGATGTGTACTCATACACCATATAGATCTCTGCATGATCAAAATAAATATCCATCATATCCGACAGACTAAACAATAATAATCTGTAAAAGTGTTGAAAAGCACAAATCATCATCATAAGCCTGAAACCACTGCATAGAACCACCTAGTGACCTGTGCCAGACCATATATCATATCTCTGTATCATCTGAGGTCTGCCACCTCATGTCCTGTGGTTGACTTTTGGTCAAACTGGGTTTGACCAAGTCAACATGACCCAAAATATAACTCAGGCTATCATCAAACTGCTGCAAGTGCCAAAGGTTAATGCATGCTCTACAATTCATTCAAGTAACAATTATAACAAGAAGTAATCATTACTGACGATCTAAAACCAAATATATAAAGTCTTTAATTATTATTATTACTCAGACCAGACTTTCAAGACCATACTCACTTCACAGTTGTGATCAATTTGCTAGTGAAGGGTGAGGGCTAAAAATTAAAAGGCTAGGCTAAGGGATGAATACTGACTTGACATTGTGACACTTTGTAAATGGAAAGGGAAAACACACTCTAACATATGTTGGACAAGCAGTAACACGGGGGATGGCAGTGCCTCACAGATGGGTAAGTTGTTCAAAGAATGCTTATTCAACTTAGGCTTCATGTCTACTTTTATAAAAGATGATCCAAGTTCATTAGGATCCATTGATTTCACTTCATGGCCTTTTTGGCCTACATAACCCTTCGGATCTCAGGTGTGCTAGAAGCACAACTAATTGCAGCTTGCATCCAGGGCATGTTTATACATATACATATAAGGTCAGCAATCATTTAGATATAGAGTTTAAGAACCATTGCATTTTGGACCTTTCTTATACTCTTCAAGGAGTATTTATTAGCGTTTCATTGCTCTTGCCCTTTACCCTTTACTCACGTGTATTGATAAACACATTCTAGAGTTTACAGTTTCCTGGGCGAATTTACATAAGTTTCCATAAGTAGTACATGAGCTTTAAGTTTTAGCCAACACATCTCAAGTGACTAGGGGGAGTTCGTACCAATGCCAAACATCGGGACAACCGACCAGAATGATTTAGGACTACAATCCAACTCACCATAGGTAAGTTCTGTCACCAACTAAGAGCCGAGACACAAGAAACAGGGTAGCTCATCCAACACAGAGGCTAAAGCGGGGGAAGGTCCTCCATGCCACTAGTCAAGTAGTAAGTCAAGGTAATAAACAGACTAGGAGGTAATGGATGGGTGAAGACAGTGAATAATGAGACAAACACTAGCAAGCCAAAATATGGTGGGAATGATCACCTCTATTCTCCCTAGGAAGGGTAAAACCAATGAGTATGGGTAGTGAACTTCTAAGTCTGAGTGCGGACAATAATATATATATAAAAGTACAACCAGGTCCACATATCTATATGATCGCCAGATCATGATACTAAATGCTAAGACATGCTACAAGAATGAATATAAAAGCAATATAACCATAACACAAGAATATACCTGCTGAGTCATATACCTGAATGCACAATACCTGAACCATCGTCTATCCTCTGAAACTGTTGCTATAACTCTGGGCAATACTGACTGCTATGTATAAATGGCTAAATGGCTACATCGGTCATCTCTTTGAGTGTCCTGAAACTCAGTCATGGCATGGGGAACAAAACTGTTGTCCATATAATAATCATGATCCACAATAGATGCTCATCTCAGCATCTCAATGTAAGGGAACTGGCTGAAAAGTGTACTGGAATCAAAAAAATAGTGTATGCTAGCCCGGCTACTATATATGTGATAACACATCCAAAAGTCTGATCTGAAAAGACATTGAAGCAAGCACTTGATTGGAGTATCTCAATTGGTAAGTCTTACTATCTTTATTTCCATTTGAGGTTCTCATTTTATCAAGATGAAAAACCATACCAAGCTTGAGGATAAGCTTCAAGGAGCAGATAACTTTTGTGCCTGGAAGTATAGAGTGATGCTCATTCTGGAAGAGAATGAGTTGGACAAATATATCAAAGAAGAAATTGAGGAGCCAGAGGGAGATGAAGACAAAGCTAAGCACAAGAACTTGATTAAGGCCAAGAGGATCATTGTTGACTCCATCAAGGATCACTTGATCCCCCACATCTCATCTCTGCAGACTCCTAAAGAGATGTTTGATGCACTGAAGAGATTATTCGAAGGGAAGAATATTAACAGAAAGATGACCTTGAGAACCCAACTCAAAGGTGTGAACATGTTAAGCTCAGAAAGCATCCAATCTTATTTCACAAGGGTCTCCCAAATCAGAGAAAAAACGGAAGCTATTGGAGATCATGTTGAGAATGTAGAACTAGTAATGACTACCTTGAATGGTCTCCCAAGATCATGGGAATCATTCATCCAAGGAATATGTTCTTGAAGGAAGCTCATCAAATTCAATGCACTTTGGGAAACTTGTACTCAGGAAGAAGCAAGGATTGAAGCCAAAGAAGAAAAGATGGGTGAAGATGATAACCATGCCTTGGCAGCTCATGCTAAGAGGAGCAAGAAGGTAGATCACCCTCACAAGTCTAGAAGATTCCACAAGAATCAAAGACCTCCCAGAGACTACTCAAACTTCAAATGTTACAATTGTGATGAGATGGAACACATTGCAAGAAGTTGTCCCAAGAAGAAATGCAACAAGAAAGAAAGCAAGAAAAGACATCATGCTCATGCTGCAAAAGATGACGAACCAGTGAAGAAGAACGAAAGGGAAGATTCTTCAAGTGATGAAGAGTATGTCTTGATTTCAGCACTCACAGGAACTGTTACTCATGGAAGCTATGATTGGCTGGTTGATAGTGGTGCTTCCAAGCATATGACAGGTTTCAAAAAGTCACTCAATAACTTGACAAAAAAGGACTCACCTCACAAGGTAAAACTTGGAGATGACTATCAGTATCCCATAAAAGGGGTAGGAGAAGCATCCTACAGACTTGAATCAAGAAAGCCTATCAAAATGAAAGAAGTCCTCTATGTGCCAGGACTAAAGAAGAATCTACTTTTCATATCAGCATTAGATGAGAAGGGATTCCGAGTTGCATTTGTTGATGGACAAGTACTTATGTGGCCTAAAGGTAAAACATTTGATGACACAGTAGTGATTGGAGAGCAAGAGGGAGGATTGTACAAATTGAAAGGACAACCAGAACAAGCATTGGTTCATGAAACTATGGAACCAAGTGAACTATGGCATAGAAGATTTGCACATATAAACTACAAGGCATTACCGATCATGAGCAAGATGGTAAATGGTCTACCCGAGATCCAGACAAAACATGAAGGCATATGCAAAGGATGTGCAAAAGGAAAGAATGTGAAGAAACCATTTCCAAGTAGTGATAGCAAAGCAAAGGAGATCTTGGAGATAATACACTCGAACGTATGTGGACCTATGTCTTCCAACTCACTAAGCGGGTATGCATACTATGTATCTTTTATTGATGACTATTCTCACAAAACCTGGATTTATTTATTGAAAAATAAAGATGAAGTATTTAGCAAATTCAAAGAATTCAAGGCTCTTGTAGACAATCATATTGAAAAGAAAATAAAGACTTTAGATCAGATAATGGTGGTGAATTTACTGTTGATGTATATGTAACTTCGGAATGTATTTCACATATATGTATATTGTATTCCTATAGAGATGTTATTATTCCTCTATACGGAAGTGTCGTCATTTATATTGTAAGTGTCGTAACTTATACTTGATGGGTTATTAGACCACCTTGTTTGGGGTCGGCCCTGTATAAGTCATGTGGGTCAAAGGGTTATTAGACCACCCTATTGGGGGTCGGCCATGAGGGTCAAAGGGTTATTAGACCACCCTATTGGGGGTCGGCCCAGTCAGCATTATGTTATGTGGTTAAGTTCGAGCCTACATGAGTTAGGTAAAAAGGCAAGTCAAGTCAAGTATAAATAGAGTGCGGGAGGCACTCTATTTACTCACTCACTTCTCACACATGCACTTAAGGAGGAGTGGCGCACTTATGGAGAAGGAGGATCTGCTGCTAGGTTATGTCTATCTCTCATGGTTGGTTGTATCATTGCTCTATCTATCTCTGAGGAAGTTATTGGGGTTTTTCACCTTTATGGTTTTCCCCAAGTAAATCTTTGTGTCTCTTGTGTGCTTGCATTATTGTCTCCATGATTGATATGATGTAGATATGCTGTACATGTTGTTCTCTCAGTTAAGATCCTAGATCAGATTGAAGTAAATTCTGAAAATTTAACATGGTATCAGAGCTAGCCTGAAAGAAGGCATGATATGGCATGTATGACACTTGTTGCACTTACGATGCTAGGGCTTGATATAGCAAAAACCAGTCATCGTAGCACTTTCGCTATAAATCCGTTTTGGCGAATTTTTCGGATCTGAAATTGTTACAGGAATAAGCTAAGATCTCCAGGTACCTTGTGTCCAAAGGACAACCTCTAATTCGTTGTACTTTGTGATTTATGATCTGTACAATATAGGGTTTCTGCCTCTTCCAGATCTGAGTCAAAATCAGGTGACCTTGGGAAAAAGGTCATATCTTGGGCTAGGAAGCTCCAAATGAAATTTCGTAAAAAGTGACAGGTAGTACACAGTCTGTACTATCTCAGAAAACTTTTTCAGAGGCCGAAGTTGAACCAGTGACACGTGGCACTCCGTACAATTGCGCTCTCCTGTATTATCCCATAAACAGGTCATGTTGCGACATTTGGCATAACTCTCTCTCAGAGAGTCCAATTGAGGTCAGACCTGTCAGGATGGAAAGGTAACAGGCCGAGCTATCTCAGGAAACGTTTTCAGAGGCCGAAGTTAAAACAGTGACACGTGGCATGCCGTACAAGTTCGCTCTCATGTTTTATCCCAAAACAGGTCACGTTGCGACATTTGGCATATCTTTCTCTCAGAGAATCCAATTGAGGTCAGACCTGTCAGGATGGAAAGATAACAGGTCAGGCTATCTCAGGAAACTTTTTCAGACCCTGTGGATGAAAAATTTCGGAGTTACACCAGAAACAATCAGGTACATATTTCTGTCAAAACAAAATTATTTTTTGGTACCTTCATTCATGGCTTCCGGAATTTAGGGCTTTGGAGAAAGTTGGAATTTTTGTAATCGGAGACCACGGCTGGATGCTACTCATCAAAATAGAAATTTAGAGACCAAGATCAGAATTTTTGGTTGGGCAGAAGGCCGGGCTTGATTAGACCCTAGTTCGGGACTTTGATCAGAAAAGTGGAAAATTAGGGCTTCTGTAAAAATGGGAATTTTTGAAATCTGTGACCACGGCTGGAAGCTCCTCAGAAAAATAGAAGCTTAGAGCTTTGGATCAAACATTTTGATTGGGAAGAAGAGTGAGCTTCATCAAACCCCAGTTCAGGGTCACGTCCAGTGAATCCAAAAGTTTCAAAAGCAAAATTGAGGAATGAAACTTTGCAGTTTTCAAATTCTGAATATACCAACTTGATCAGCTCATCAAGGCACATATTTCTATCCTGTCAGAAGTTTGAAATTCAAAGTTTGAATTTTTGGGGTTTCTCTGACAAACCCATGTCCAGATCAAGGTCCAGTTCTTGCAAATCAAGTGGATTGGGTTAATCCTAGAAGAAGATGGATTGATCACCTGCATAAGTGAAGAAGTTCCTGTCTCAGAGGGAGATGAGGATAAGGCCTTACATAAGAAGATTACAAGCGATCTCGACAGGTATGACTCATCGAGGTATGTTTTGAGATTTGTTCATAATTAAGTTTATGGTATGTTTGTCTTCATGTTATCACGGTTAGTACAATCTTGATTTTAGACTTGTCATATCACCTTAATAAAATTATGAATGCATGATAGAAGTCATTCATTTATTAGCAGTATGAAACTTATGTTTGTACTAACACATTGTGATGTTGTATGAGTTTTATGTTGTCTACTAACATGAAAGGTACACCAAGAAGACAAATCATGTTCTGGTTCAAGAACATATGATCATGATGACATGAGGATAAAGACTCATCCATTGTCATGGATCTCATAGAAGATCCATTTACGAGGTATGTATAACTTGGTTTATAATGGCTAACCTATGAGATATACAGATTACTAGCACAAGTCATTGAAGAAGAACAAGAAGACATCATGTGAGTATGTTAGACATAACTAACTAGCATGCTAATCCAGGTATGTTTTTCCTATATCAAGATAGAATCCTACCTTGGGTTAGGATTTTATACTGTTGTTGATAATGATTATTCATGAAGTCATAGGTTTGAATAATCATGGTTGTATGCATATTATGTTTCTTACCATAATTGATGATATGACTAACCAGAAGAATCATGAAGGTATAGGTTCGAATAATCACAGGTTTTATGCATATTATATCTCTTATCTTGAATGATGATTCAACTAACCCGAAGAGTTATAGGTTTGAGTAATTATAGGTTTAGACATGTTATGTTTCTTATGATTTGACTAACCATAAGAATCCTACATAAACCTTGAATGCTAATGCTTATTATTTTTTGTTTGAAATGATCATGACTATACATGCTTAAGATTATTGTGTTTTTATAGTATACTAATGAATGTATGATTTTATATGAGTTCACAAGGATAACACAATCATGATACTAATAAGCATGCATAGGGAACAAGGATGAATATGAGTTCAAGAACAGGTAATTCAGGAAGCAAAGATCAAGAGGGAGCACACTCCAGTTGCTCCTGCAAGAAAGCAAAGGAGCACACTCCAGTTGTTCCTGCAAGAAAGCAAAGGAGCACACTCCAGTTGTTCCTGCAAGAAAGAAAAGGAGCACACTTCAGTAGTTTCTGCAAGGATGCAGATATTCAGAGGGAGTTGACCATCTTTCTACATTCTACAATAGAAAGGTGTAGAAGAAGCTACTTCAGATTAGGACTCCAACAGCTCCTACAAGGAAGCAAAGACTCAGAGGGAGTCCACCCAACGAACAAACAAAGATAAGTATTTTAATTATCATTTCTTGCATACTTGTTTGTTCAATGATGTATATGCTCATGTTCCTAGACTTAGGATATGTATTGTGCATAGTAGAATAGTTGCATTAATGAACAGTATACTACTAATATACATGGGTAAGTGGCCTATGGCATTGTACAACATTCCATTGCTACTTATCTAGAATGAAACCTCTTTGCTGGCATGTTGGAGTTGTGCACACTCTTAACAATGTTTTGGTAGAGATTGGAAGTCATCTAGAAAGTTACGGGATATGGATAAATGTTGTATTGAAGCATTGGCTAAGATAAATGCATGACTGTATGACATATTTATTTATGTGTAAGAATTTATTCTGAAAACTATGAGATGTTTTCTAATCATGCAATTTAACTTGTTGTGTAGGAAAGATCGTATGCCATCTCCTACAAAAGAAGAACTACAACATTTGTTCAACAAAAAAAATTATCTATTGAAGATATTGAAGTTCCCAGGATCTGGGATGAAGAAATGGAATGCCATGATCTGTCGATCATGAAGAACGATGTTTGGGATGTAGTCCCAAGACCTGAAGGGAAGTTTGTTATGACTTCCAAATGAAACTATCAGATCAAGCATGTTGCAGATGGTAGCATTAAGAAATACAAAAGTGATGAAATAGAAGATGCACCAGATGGATTTCAAGATAGCATGGTGTAGTCATATATGTGTGCAGAACTTGGTATGGTAGGATAGACAGCTTTCTATCCAAGAATAAAGCGGATTCCAACCTTTTCTACAAGGTTGAGGAAGGCGATTCAGTAATACTACTTTTGTATGCGGATAACCTGTTTGTTACAGGTGAATATAGATTGACTGCCGACATGCAGCGGAAGCTTACTGCCAAGTTCGAGATGAAGAACTTGGCGATGATCCACTATTTGTTTTTTGGCATGAAGGTGTGGCAGAGTGATGGAATCTTCCTTGGACAAGGGAAGTATGCAGTAGAGATCCTGAAGAGGTTCGGGATGATGGACTGCAAAGCTATGGCCACACCTATGGCATCGAATCTGAAGCTTCTATGTGATGCTTCATCTAAGCCAGTTGATATCACTATGTATCGTCAGATGATTGGGTCCTTGATGTACCTGACGAACACGAGACCAGACATTTGCTTTGCTGTGAACACATTGAGCCAGTTCCTGACGGATCCGAGGAGTGTTCACCTGGTTGCTGTAAAGCATGTTCTGAGGAACCTGAAGGGTACAGTGGATTATGGGCTCAAGTATGAAGCGAATCAAAAGTTTAACCTGCAGGGTTATGTTAATTCAGATTGGGCTGGCAGTGCTGCAGATAGGAAGAGCACATCTGGGTGTTGCTTCAGTATGGGATCAGGTGTGATCTCTTGGTTTAGCAGGAAGCAGACCTGTGTAGCATTGAGTACAGTTGAGGCAGAGTATGTTGCAGCCTGTTCAGCTGGTTGTGAGGCAGTATGGCTACGGAAGCTACTGTCTGAGTTATTTGATCTCCCGTTGGATGCTACTAGTATCTTCTGTGATAACCAGAGTTGTGTGAAGCAGTCCGAGAACCCAGTGTTTCATGACAAGTTGAAACACATAGAGATCAAATATCACTATATCAGGGATACGGTGCAGAGAGGAGCTGTGAAGCTCCTGTATGTTGCGACGGACGAGCAGATTGCAGATGTGCTGACGAAGCCACTAGCCAGGGTGAAGTTCGAGTACTTCAGAGAGAGGCTTGGCGTGCTTCAGATCGAGGACACTTCGAGGAAGAAGTGATGGACACATTTGCTGAAGCCATTCCAAGCATGTTGGAAGGGGGATCCTTCACATGGCTGTGGATATAAGTGCTGGATGATGAACATCAGGAGGATGTTCTGGTTTCTGCTTGGATATGATCAGTTGGATCATGTATATGTATTTTGTGTATGCATCATGTTGGATGCTGGATATGATCAGTTGGATCATTATATGTATTTTGTATGCATCATGTTGGATGCTGGATATGATCGGTTGGATCATGTGTATGTATTTTGTATACGCATCATGTTGGATGCTGGATATGATCGGTTGGATCATGTGTATGTATTTTGTATGTACGCATCATGTTGGATGCTGATGGATACATTGTGTGGATCATGTATCGTTGTATGATCAGATAGATCATGTATGCTGATGGATACATTGTGTGGATCATGTATCTATGTATGTATCAGGTGGATACTTGGTGTGCATCAGATGGATGCATTGTATGATCAGGATGATCGTGGATGACGAGCTTCTCCAGATGACATGCAGCAGGATGTTGCAGTGATGATGATCAGGATGATCATGTGTACATCAGGATGATGTTTGATGAGTATCAGATGATACTTTGTGGCCGTGGATCAGGTTGTGCAAGTAAGCATGTAATTTGTGCCCTGGGAGATTTGCAGATGGTCTTTCGAGGTTTTGCCTATGGCATGTAATTCGGTGCCCTGGGACATCTGGAAAATGCTCTTTCAAGGTTTTGCTTTGGGAGGACATATAATTTGTGCCCTGGGAGATCTGCAGATAGTCTTTCGAGGTTTTGCCTATGGCATGTAATTCGGTGCCCTGGGATATCTGGCAGATTCTCTTGCGAGGTTTTGTCCTATGGCATGTAATTTGCTCCTGGGAGATCTGGACAGGATGAAAAAGGCCTCAGATGCTTCAGCCAGGTTTTGCCATGACCACATGTAATTTGCTCCTGGGAGATCTGGACAGGATGAAAAAGGCCTCAGATGCTTCAGCCAGGTTTTGTGGTGAGATCACATGTAATGCGCTCCTGGGAGATCCGACAGGTAGAGCCGTGTGCTCGTAACAGCCTGGGATGCTTCAGCCAGGTTTTGTGATGGGTCACATATAATGTGCTCCTGGGAGATCCTACAGGTAGAGCTGTGTGCTCGTAATAGCCTGGGATGCTGCAGCCAGGTTTTGTGACGCACGTAATAAGTCCTGAGGATTCCACAGTATGGCCAGTGATGATGAAGACCTGCAGGTGGTGGGCCTACATCCAGTATGAAAAAGGACTGGCTCTGTAGAACTTCCTATGACGAGTAGATTCAGAGATTGATTGAGATAGCAGCAGCAGTGACGATGATGATGACTCGATGACGATTATCCAGTGACGATGATCCAGAGAAGATGACTTGTGCTAGAAGAACTGTGCTGAGAAATACCTTCCTAGTTAAGAGGGAGTGTTGATGTATATGTAACTTCGGAATGTATTTCACATATATGTATATTGTATTCCTATAGAGATGTTATTATTCCTCTATACGGAAGTGTCGTCATTTAGATTGTAAGTGTCGTAACTTATACTTGATGGGTTATTAGACCACCTTGTTTGGGGTCGGCCCTGTATAAGTCATGTGGGTCAAAGGGTTATTAGACCACCCTATTGGGGGTCGGCCATGAGGGTCAAAGGGTTATTAGACCACCCTATTGGGGGTCGGCCCAGTCAGCATTATGTTATGTGGTTAAGTTCGAGCCTACATGAGTTAGGTAAAAAGGCAAGTCAAGTCAAGTATAAATAGAGTGCGGGAGGCACTCTATTTACTCACTCACTTCTCACACATGCACTTAAGGAGGAGTGGCGCACTTATGGAGGAGGAGGATCTGCTGCTAGGTTATGTCTATCTCTCATGGTTGGTTGTATCATTGCTCTATCTATCTCTGAGGAAGTTATTGGAGTTTTTCACCTTTATGGTTTTCCCCAAGTAAATCTTTGTGTCTCTTGTGTGCTTGCATTATTGTCTCCATGATTGATATGCTGTAGATATGCTGTACATGTTGTTCTCTCAGTTAAGATCCTAGATCAGATTGAAGTAAATTCTGAAAATTTAACATTTACTTCGGGAGATTTCAAAATATTATGTAAAGAATCAGGAATTAAGGGGGAGATGAGCACTCCCTACAATCCACAACAGAATGGTTTTGCAGAAAGAAAGAATAGGACAATAATGGAAGCAGTGAAGGCCATGATCCATGATCAGGACCTTCCAATGCACTTATGGGCAGAAGCAGTGAGAACAGCAGTTTATGTACAGAACAGAACTCCACATCGTGTACTTGAGAACAAGACACCTGAAGAGGTGTTTACAGGAGAGAAACCAGAAGTTAGCCATCTGAGAATAATTGGTTGTCATGTATACATACATGTTCCAAAGGAGAAAAGAACCAAGTTGGAGCCTTCAGGAAAGAAGGGCATCTTCCTTGGATACAGTGACACATCAAAGGCTTACAGAATTTATATACTAGGCTTCAAGAAGATCGAGACTAGCAGAGATGTTACCTTTGATGAAAATACAGCTTTTAGCAGATCAAGGCAGATTCACTCCGACGAAGCACATGAAGACAAACCTGAAGCTCCAGAGTTAGAGACACAATTATGGAAGAGTTGATTCCAAAAGAACCTAAATACCATGATATGACAGAGCCACGGAGACCTGTAGATCCACCCCGAGAGGTGAACACTCACAAGAGAAGACCAGCGTGGGCATGAGGCTATTCAAGGTGCAGAGAAGTATGGTGCTCCAGAAGGGACTTCTAGAGAAAGTAAGAGACCTCGACCATATTCCAGTTATGTACCCTTGTTGTGTGATATCATTGATGCATATCCTTCCAGTTATGAAGAGGCAGCCGAAAAGAAAGTATGGAAGGATGCTATGATCGAAGAGTATTAGTCGATCATGAAGAATGATGTATGGGATGTGGTTCCGAGACCATAAGGGAAGTCAATCGTGTCTTCCAAATGGATCTACAAGATAAAGCATGTAGCAGACGAAAGTGTCGAGAAATACAAGGAAAGATTTGTGGATCATGGATTCTCCCAGAAAGAAGGCATAGATTATGAGGAGACATTTGCTCCCATGGCTAGATACACTTTGAACAGATCTATACTTGCTATAGCCATAGTAATGAAGTGGAAGGTACATCAGATGGATGTGAAGACTGCCTTCCTGAATGGCGTAGTAGAGGAGGAAGTGTATGTGAAGCAGCCACTAGGATTTGAGACACATGACAGGCAAAGTAGTGTGTGTGTATTGAAGAAGGCCTTATACCGTTTGAAACAGGCACCGAAGACGTGGTACGGCAGGATTGATGGATTTCTGACGAGCTTGGGCTTTACCAAGAGTAAAGCAGATTCCAACCTTTACTTCAAGGTTGAGGATGGGAAACCAGTGATACTACTGTTGTATGTAGATGATCTATTTCTGACTGGTGATGAGAAGCTCATAGCAGAAACAAAGAGAAAGCTTTCCGCAGAGTTTGAGATGAAAGACCTGGGTATGATGCATTATTTTTTAGGTCTTGAGCTGTGGCAAAATCCATAAGAACTTGTCCTAAGTCAAGGAAAATATGCGGTAGAGATCTTGAAGAGATTCGGGATGATGGATTGTAAGACCATGCCCACACCAATGGCATCAAATCTAAAGTTGTTGTGTGATACTACTTTAGAGATGGTGGATGCCACGGTATAGAGGCAGTGATTGATTCGTTGATGTATTTAACGAACACGAGGTCGGATTTATGCTTTGCGGTGAACACACTGAGTCAATACATGGTAGACTCGAGACGTGTTCACCCGGTTGCGACAAAGCATGTGTTGAGGTACCTGAGGGGTACAATTGATTATGGCCTCAAATATGCATCAGATCAGAAGGTTAACCTACAGGGTTATGTTGATGCAAATTGGGTCAGTAGTGTCACAGATAGAAAGAGCACATCAGGGTGTTGCTTCAGTTTGGGATCTTGTATGATCTCATGGTTCAGTAGGAAGCAAACAAGTGTGGCACTCAGTACAGCCGAAGCAGAGTATATGGAAGCTTGTTCAACAAGTTGCGAGGCAGTATGGCTTCGGAAGTTGCTTGCGGGATTATTCGATCTCGAGTTAGAGGCGACTTGTATTCTCTGTGACAACCAGAGTTGTGAGAAGTTGTCTAAGAACCCGGTGTTTCATGACAAGTCTAAGCACATCGAGATCAAGTATCACTATATCAAGGATATGGTGCAGAGAGGAGCAGTGAGGCTCCAGTATATAGCGACAGAGGAGCAGATAGCCGATGTGTTGACCAAGCCGCTGTCGAGAGTGAAGTTTGAGTACTTCAGGGACAAGCTTGGAGTGGTCCAAATCGAGGTTCCTCAAAAGAGGGAGGTATGAGTAACATAGCACGTGTGAGACGCAGGTAGTCACGTAGTGACGTAATTGAGCTCCTGGGCGTGTCTCCACTTGAAATGTGATGCTGTAGCGGGTAGTCACAGGTTATGTGACGTAATTGAGTCTCCTGGACTACACTCACAAGGTTGTAGTTATGTGACGTAATTGGATCTCCTAGACTACACCCATGAGGATGAAGTAGGTAGTCACTGTGTGTGACGTAATTGAGTCTCCTGACTGATGTGCTACGTTGGACAACACACATGTGCAAAGACGCAGGTGTCGAACCTGGGGTGTTCTCCACATGAGGTGACATGGTAGCAGGTAGTCACTGGTTATGTGACGTAATTGAGTCTCCTAGGCTACACTCACAAAGTTGTGTTGTCCCAATGTTGAGATGTGACGTGGTAGCAGGTAGTCACTGTGTTTGTCGTAATTGAGTCTCCCAGGCTACACTCACGAGATGATCTGGACATGTGGTGAGGTAACGCGGGTGGTCGTTGTGTGCGATGTAATGTACGCTCCTAGGATGGACCCACTGGATGGCCTTCTCGTTCATAATACAGGGTGAGGTAACACAGGTGGTCGTTTTGCCTGACATAATGTATACTCTTGGGTTGGACCCACTAGATGGTTCAAAACTTCTAGTGATGTATAGATACGAGAGAGATGTTATAAGTCAATGGTCAGAGTACAGAGTTGCAACAGCGGAATGATGAGGATGACAATGACAGAAGAATACCTTCCTTGTTAAGAGGGAGTGTTGAAGAATGTAACTTTGGAAGATATTCTTATATAGTTTATTTGTATTACTTGTAATGTACTTCCTTCGGGAATTATTCATGTTGTATTTATTCATGAAAAAGTCATTGAAAGAGTCAATGTAAACCCTAATAGTTTTGTCAACCTAGAAGAATCCAGAAAAGAATATTTTATTGTGTCCTGGACAAGTCGGCCCTATTTGAGAGGTCAAGTCGGCCCCAAATGTAAGAGTCGTCCTTGAGCAAGAATTTTTTTATTTTTTTTTGTACTAGCAACTTCATGAGAAGTGTAAAACATGAACTTGGTTTTTAGAAGATAATTACCACCATCCATAATCAATCCTTTATTAAATAAGACTTGCAAGGATCAACCATATTTCAATATCTAAAATTTCCCTAAGTCGTACTTTCAACAATTATCCTAAAGCACCTATCTTCATTTCCTTTCTAACTTAAAAGTTCTTTAGGATTGCTCCCAGAATATACCAAGTAATACTAGAAGACATATGTATTTAAACTAGAAGAAGTAAAGAGCAATTTAATTTAACTAAATACGCTTGAAACTTTAAGCCAAGAAATGTTTAAATGCCAGTAACTCCTAACCGAATGTATAAAAGAAACGTATCATTCTACTTGCCTTTCATCCCTTCTTCATGGATAAGATCAAAGATATAATTAATACCTTGTTAGGGAAAAAGGTCAGTCACTTGATCAGTATAAATAGGAGGGTCGCCCTCCTCATTTGTCACCTCACTCACTCACTCAAGTTCGCATGAGTAGAGAGAAAAAGTCGAACCTATTGGAGGAGAAGAGTAGCTACTTTTGAAGACATCTTGTTTTGGGTTATTGCACAAGATTGACATTGTACTTTCTAACAAATCTATATTGAAGAAGTTTTGCTCGGTTTTCTGCCCCACGAGGGTTTCCCAGGATAAATTGTTGTGCACTATTGTTTATGTTGTGCTTGTCTATCTTTTAGTGATCCTTTACTTTATTGCATTTAAAATTCTAATAGTAAGTATCCCGTTTTTTATTGTTGGCCACCAACTTAGGCAAGCCCGTAGTGGCTACAAGAGCATAATCAGGGATAAATAGCCTCTTTGAAGATGAGTCCTTTCGAGGCTATGTATGGAAGAAAGTGCAATACTCCCATCAATTGGGATAATCCAAAAGTTAGTCATTGTTGGGCAAGAATTATTGAAGGATATGGAGAATCAAATGGTTAAGATTAAGCAAAACTTGAAAGCAGCTCATGACAGGTAAAAACGCTATGCAGATCAGAACAGGACTGCTAGACAGTTTCAAGTTGGAGATCATGTGTTTTTGAAAGTTAGACCCAAGAAGAGCTCCTTGAACTTGGGAAATTGCTCCAAGCTAGCGGCTAGATACTGTGGACCTTTTGAGGTCTTAGCTAAGATAGTACCCATTGCTTATGAGCTCGCTCTGCCTGCTTGCATTAAAGTACATAATGTGTTTCATGTGTCTTTATTGAAAAAGTATATACATGATACTAACCATGTAATTGATTGGAATGTGATCCAAGTAATTAGAGTACTTTTATTTTCTTTGTTGATATAACTATATATATGTATGTACATGATACTAATCATGTGATCAAATGGACTATGATCCAGGTGGAATCGGAAGGGGATTTTCCGGTACAACCCGTTGCCATTTTGGGCAGCAAGGTCAAGTTGCTTCGGAATCGAGAAATCAGGCAGGTAAAGGTCCAATGGACCCATTACAGTACTGAGGATGCGACTTGGGAGATGGAAGATGCCATGAGGGAAACATACCCTCATCTATTTTGAAAGCTTGGTGTTTCCAGCATGTATGTAATAAATATGCATCGAGGGCGATGCATTGTTTAAGGGGGAGGGGGGTGTAATACCTTGGTTGTTAAGGCCCGGACTTATGGTCTTTTATTTGACTATGGACTTGTGTTTGTTAATGTGACTATGGACTTATGATCATTGTTTGATAATGTGATTATGGACTTTAGAATTATTATTAATGTTAATGTTGTTATTGGCGTTGTTGTTATCTTTAATGTTGTTACTATTGATTAAATAAACAACTGGCTCAACAAAAGAAACTAAAAGAGTATGGGAGACGATGGATCTCACAATGTGAGGGGGAATGGGGGACATCCCTAGCACCTTAGAACATGTTGTTGGATGGGAGTTGTCCATCCTAGTTCATTTTGCACCTTGGTGACATTAGTAGTGTTGGTAACCCAAACATTGTACAACAGACCTTATTTCTGATTTTTATGGACTATGGAGTCACTAGTGCACCTTATGCATACCTTAGTGGGTCCCTCTTTCCTAGTGCTCCCTCCTTGGAAGAGATTCCCTCCCATTTATGTGGTTTTTTGTCATTTATGAGCCCTCTCCCTAGATTTTAGGATATGTATGCTATATTTTAGCTTCCACAAGCTAGAATTTAGCCTCCACCTCCATAAGTGCACCCCACTCCCCTATTCATGGAGATGCTCCCTATTTTTGTGCTTACAGATCATTTATAATCCTATTGGACCCACTCTCTCACCTCACATGACTAGTGCGTCCTCCTTGAGATATTCTTGGCCTCCACTCCTTGGTTTTTGGTAACTCCTCATGATGCTAATTCGGAAAAGGGAATCTCCTAACTAAGTCACAACTCCACTAATTCGAGTTAAGTCTCCATGATGAAGCTGAACTTTACCTCTCTCTAATTCGAGTCGATTCCCTTGGGTTAGAGTTGGCCTCCTTTTGCTATAAATTTGTATGCCCTCTCTTAGTTGAATCTAATCCTGAGCTTTGCATCACATGCCTTGTGCTATCTCACTGTGTTGTGAGTGTTGGCAGCATTGAGACTGTGTTGGGATTATAATGAGATTGAGTGTTTGTTGCAGGATCCTTGAGAGGAGTAGTCTGTTGTCCATTCCAAAGAGCTAGTCTGGTGGATTGTCACCCCTTTGCTTCCGACATATCACTCTAATAGTCCAGGTTCTCGCACAAGAAGCCAGGAAATGGGATGGTGACCCCATAGGCAGTGGAGACGGACAAGAAATTAGTTGTAGGAAGCATCGTGGTTCTCAGAAGAGGTAGTTTCGAGAGTTGCCAGACTGAGTGTGCCTCTACCTGTGGATCTGTCGTCTCAGCTCGGGGGTGACCTGTTCAAGTGAGTTAGACTTGACTATGTCTACTGCTGGGAGGAAAGTTGTCCTGCTGAAGCCAGTTGCCCATGTTTTGAGATGAGTATTTCTCTTATGTTTTTATTTTCATTACAGTAATTTATTTTGTATAATTGCAATGGTGGCTAAATTGGTTATCTGAATGTTCATGTATTGTATGTCAGGATCTCTATGCAGGAAGGATGAATTCTGTAGAATATGGATCTGAGTTGCTATGCCCCTTCCCTTCTTTCTATTATTCTTTCACTTATTTAGAAATTGTAACTGTGGCTCTACGGTGTTGAGAGGGGCGCAACGATATGCTCTGGTTCACCCATCTCTACTCATTTCTCTGTTGTGAGACTTGTTCAATTGCGTCCGGAACAACATTTCCAGTAAAGATCACCTTTCGTTTCACTAAAAAAGATTTTCAAATGACCAAGATACGTCCGTTTTGGTCCGGCGGTTTTCCAATGCCAAGATGAGCACACCTGTTATTTGATTGTAAATGTTTTTGTTTACGGATTTGTTCTTAGTTGCAAATATGAGTTTGAATGATGTCTTCTGATTGTAAAGGTGATCGATGGCTGGGGGGTGGCAGCCATAAGATCTGATTTGTATTAGTAAGAGATAGTTGTATGCGGCAGCCATAGGGAGTTGATTTTGAGAGTTATGGTTGCAGTCGATGTTTTCAGTTTTGCTATGGTTTCGGTGTGGTTGTAAACAGCCTACGGATGTGTTTTGATGTGTGATTTTCCTTACTGTTTATCCTCACCAACAACACACACGTAACAGCACCGAAAGTTAATTTAATTTGCAAATAAGTAATAACTAATGACAACAATACTTGGTTATTTATAAACTATGCTTTCAACAATATTACAAATCAATAGTACATGAATCGATTGTAGGTTCTTATTCACACTGAAGATGATGATTATCATGCCTTATTCACGTATTTGTTGCGATTACGACCTTTAGCTCCCAGTTTGGAAATTATTATTAATAGAGTTAATTAAGTGTCGTGATTATGTAAATTAAGGGTCATAATTAAGTAATTAATTAAATGTCGCAACTTTAGTTATAATTCTAACTCTAGAGTTAAAAGTTTTAATTATTTGGGTGAATGGCTAGTTGGCCTAACCTTAATTTGTCTAAATCCGTTGTGCTTAAACTTAACTTAGTCTTAATATTAGCGCCTTTGGCCTTAGTTAGGGGTCGGGGACATTACAAATGTCATTGGTAATTCATCCAAAATGCCTAAATTGAGAGGAGAGAAACAGTCTTCATAGTCTGAAAAGGTGTCTTCTTCGATTTCTTCATCTCAATCTTGATCACGGATGTCCTCCTGGATCTTGCCCTATACATGGTCAATCAAGCACTTCCTCACATCTTCATCCATATTAGGATCCAACTCTTTGTTGAATGCCTCGATCAAATGTCCAAGTGAAGGAAACCTTTTAGGAAGGAGCCCTTCATACCAATCTCTGATGTCCTGATTATTCAATAAATCAAGAAATGACACAAATAAATTCATTTTAACATCCTCATGCATTATTTTGGATTCCAGGATAAATGCCCTGAACCTCAAGATATGCCTTGATACTATATACTCATATACACGAAACGTTGGAAAGGCACTTTTCCATCATCATCAATATCCAACTGATGTGGATACCGCGGAACACGTGAGAAATCCAATGTATCAAACCAAGGATGGTACATCCATGTTTCATCAAAGGATGCCATTTCATCTTCTTAGGTTTCCTTAAATTGCACTTGTTGATTTTTTATCCGTGGAGTGGCCAGGAGAGATCTGTCAAGTTAGATCAAAACAAATCTCACCAAAGTACAAAACAAGAACGTACCTTGATAGATGTAGGAATCTTTCTTCAATGAAGTATTTTTTATTGGAGTCGCCAGGTAATATCTGCAAGGTTAGTCCTTAATAATAATATATCTTAAAATATCAAATGAAGGACTCACCTCAATTTCTTACCGAATGTCGTTCTTGCCAAGGATATGAAAAATATGACCTGAGCCAACCACCTCAAGTATCTTGAAGGTCCCCGGTAACGACGCCAAATAATGTTACCCTTCAAACTAGCAGTTTTCAGTAGGCAATGTAATATATGCTAAATACTAGCGTTAAGTGAACATATGGGAGAAGAATAGCCCCAATGTCACCACGGAGTATCCTCTCAACTTCTTCGGGTAACTCACAAACCCAGGGGAGAGTCCCTAATTGGTGCAAGATACCTGCAAACAGCAAGGACAAGCAAATACCTCTCTACAACCTCATAACCAGATTAGTGCCTTATATGGAATCAAGCAATATGTGATAAAGACAACTAGATCAGATGTAGGAGTTAATTCAATGTACAATCAGCTTCCTATCAGCAAATGATTTAGAACTTAAAAGACAACTCACAAGTCTGATCATCAACTATATATATATATATATATCAGCAGACTATTAGGGATTTATAACCAACATTTATCAGTGTTAAATGTAGCTAACAAATCTATCAAATATCCATAAATAGTTCAAATTTTTAGGCTAGCAAACAGGACTGATTTTCAACTAGCAAACAACTTAAATTTATCAGATTTATACCAGCAAACAGATCCGCAAAAAGTACTATAGAAACCCTAATTCTGTAAATTTCATGTTTCCCAATGCAAGTGCCCAGATTGGAATGCCCTTCCAGATCCGTGGATAAATCCACTAGGGCGAATTTAGAGGGTGGACCAGAATTTCCAAATTGCAAATATTATTAGGTTTTTGAATTTACCCAAATTTTTAGGGCTTTTTTTACAATATATGATTTTTAAGGTTTTACTTTTTTCAATATCAAATGAGGAGGCCCTCAGAGATCTGTGGATAAATCCACTAGGGCGAATTTGATGGGTGGACAAAAATTATCGAATTGCAAATATTTTTGGTTTTATGAATTTATTTAAATTTTTAGGGTTTTTCCAACAATATGGTATTTTTAGGGTTTTTTATGCATAAAATTGCAACAAAATAAATACAAGTGAAATGTTGAAAAGAAGAGTAATTTAATGACAAGAAAAGGGGATATGATTTTTGTCTCAATCCCTAGGGAATTGAGAGATCAATGGTCAACGTCCCTCTCTTGAAATGTCCTTTAACACTTACAAGCTAGGGCATCACCTAGCAACCTCTAGGGTTTGATAGGAGAGCCTAACTAAGGTAAATGAAAAATTCCAAGGCCCTAATGAGCAATAGAGAACTCTTAAAGAGGACGTTCCCTTCATACAAAGTTGAGAGAATGTTGACAAAAAGCCCTAACAATTCAAAGAAATGCACCATAAAAGCACCATTTAACCTAGCTAGGAGCATAACTTCCCAACATCCAACAAGAAGTGAGCAAAGAAAAAGCCTTTAGGTCACACTTGTGCATGAGTTCTTCCAACTAGTCTAGCATCAACCTCTAGCATGTGCAAGAAGAAGCCCTAGAACATTACTTCAACCACCTTCAAGCCAAAAGAATCATCCCAAGAGAAGTGCACATCACATTAATGACTCATAGAGTAGGAGAAAGAGAGTAAAAAAACATATTTGAACCCTTGTCTTATGTTTTTACAATGAGGTGAGGTGATCCATTTATATGATTTCATCCTCAACCTTTTTAATTTTTTGAGCCTACAAGTCAACATTAAATTAGAATATTTTTAGGGTAAATCCCCAACAAGTTAGGGAATAAGCCCTAAAATAGACATAAAATAGCAAATAAGACTAAAATTAGGCTTCACTTGATGAAATAGTGAGCCAAAGGGGGGTGTCGTGCCCCAAATAACTCCAAAATGTTGTTTATCCCTCAATGCCCCCCTTTCCAAGCTTGTAGGCTCAACTGTGGAAGGATGACGTCATAGGCCAAAGAGCTAGAGGAGGGGTTTCTCTATGTTGGAATGAGGTCCAAGTGGGTGAATGAGGTGTGCTAGATAGGTGACAACAACCCTTTACAAGACGCAATCACCTCTGCATAAAAAAAACCAAGATGGTCATGTGCCCCAATGGGTCACCCCTAGAAGCCTTGGACACCAACACATGGGCTTAAAGCCCTGCATGGTAGGGATATCCACACACTGAAGGGGCAATCAGTTGTGCCACAAAACCAAGTACTTCTAAGAGTGAAACCAAGGGAGCCTGCCGTGACCAATCCAGGGGGACAGCAGCCCCTAACCCAAATATCCATACAATATAACCCATTTTGGCCTTTTTACAAAAAAATTTAGACCCCTTGTTATAGGTTTGGCCCTGCTGGAACAGTGCAGTAGCTCTGAGGCGTAACAAGGTGAACATCCTTCCAAATATGTAGAAAATTAGAAATGCATCAAATAATGTGTTGTCAATCCAAAAGGAGTCCTCAAAAGGAAAGTTATTGTCATGCCACATTATGCAAGTATACTTTTCACACATAATTTTGCTTCAAAGCACTATGCATTCCAAAGTATTGAGGCCCATCTTTGTTGCTATTGGGTCTCCTTTTTATAAAATGGTGTGATGATCATGTGATATATGCCATTTTTCTATTGCTATGCCATGTCATGATGATATAGTATGTGTTATTGTTGCCATATTTGATGTATTGATTATTTGATGAGTATATTTAGTAGTATCACCCCACAAGTTGACGAGGGTAGTAGATTTTTTATTTACTTATGTACCATTAAACCAGGATGATTCTTAGTCTTTGCAATGTCTTTTACCCCCTTCTTCGGGTCCTTTTTTTTCAACTACACATCATCCATTATCACTTCATATTTTAGTCTGCATCATTTGGCTAAAGATTGATAGATTGACACTTGACCTCCCCTTTATGACCCCTTCACCATGAAGGCCTCCCAGTTTTCCTTTGTGTCTTGGCAATGCGTGTGTTGTAACGATTCAAGAAGCTTCCTTGTAAATCCCTAGGGTTAACTGGTTATCAAGAAAAAAGATTTCCATGGAGAAATGCTTCTCCCTAAACATGAAACATGAAAGGCTATCCCCCTATAATGCCTCAAAAAGGGCATTTGAAGACAGCTCCCAGTCCAGGACTCTTTGTACCAAAAATCAAAAAGAAAAAAAAGAAGGCTCAAAAGAATTGCAAAATCAAGCAATTTAAAGAAGAAAGAAGCAAATCTTACTTGCAAGTGCCTCCAAATAAAATAAAGACCCAAATCTCCAAAAGAAAAAGTACAAGAAGAAAAAAATCAAAGACAAGTCCAAGAAGGAGCTAAAAGCAAGACTGAAGAAAAAAGGGGGGGAGATTGATTGCCAAGGTTAAAGGAGTAGTACCTCATTACACAACACCCATTTGTGAAACACTTTACCTATGGTTTTCCCTATCAGTGAAGATCACAAAGTTTTCCCTTATCCTTCATCTTGAATCAATCAGTCACCTTTAACCAAAACCTCATTTGTCTAAACTTGGTCTAATCCATCCCTAATCCACCCCGAAGAAGAAAATTGTCCTTGTAAATACTTAGATGTTATCATGATACTATTTAATTTGTAAATCATCTTTCTCAAAAACCTGTTTGAAGATATTTGTGGTGTTGGTATATTATCATGTTTACCATGACTAACTATATGATGACTCATTTGATGATCATTTGCATCTATGTGTACTTGTCCATGTGGATACCCATTGTTGTTGGTCCACTATGGACACTTCTGATCATAGTACAGCTTCAATTCATTGCCAATCATGTCTTCTTCAGAGCTATTGTATCCAGTGCTAGTTATCAATGTTCTATAGTGGCCAAGAGGGGCCTATTGCATATATTTGGTTGTACATGGGGTCCAGTGATTCCGAGCACATATTTGGATACCCATTTGCCCACTTACTCAAGTATATGAAATCAAATTGATTGCTACTACCTCAGATAATTCTCTTCCATAAAGGTGGTGGACCTTTCCTCGATGTTCTACAGTTCTAATTTTCATGGACGTGCATGGGATTGATATATTTAGTATTTTCCAAATCTACTAATGGATTTGGATACCCATTTGACTCTACTTTCATCTCCCATGCTTACATGTCAAAGCATTCTCTCATGTCAAAGCATTCTCTCAGATTGATCGGATCTAGAGGGGTCTTCATTACAGTGTCAACGAGCAACCTAAAAACTTCATCAACGGGCATGGGAGCAATCCAGCTCCCAAATGACTTGGCATTTTTGGGCACCCATTTGGCCCTTCTATATAACCCATCTCTCAACTTCCAAAGCGTTGTCCTCCTTGGGTGTTTTCCAAGCACAAGGGGGTTTTACAGGGTTATTTCAGTGATATGGCAAATTAATACATGGCACAACTAAGGCTTTTATTTTAAAAAAACTAAGTTAGTTCTAATTTGTCATTGAGGATGAAAAAGTTTACTTTATGTTCTATTTCTTCAATGAGATTGCACTTCACTATTTTTTGTATGGGAAATACTACATTTTCCCAAGGGGGTCGATTTGCCTAAGTGGCACTTGGGCACACATGTGGAGGCAATTTTGGTGATGTGGCACATTGGAACATATGTTGAGGCTTTTCGAGATCATCTAGCCTCTATCTCACATCTGGATTAGATCTAAGCCATCCATTTCTATTCTTCACATGGATCCACCCTCTCTTGCTTGGATGGTGTAGCTCCAACGACTTGCTCATTTTGGCTACTTTGACCAATGCTTTGCTTGAGGAAGGAAACCCATGGTATCGGCACATTGTTTCAGCTCCTCCCATGGTTTTTGCTTGTGATTTTGGAGAAGATCCATGGTATTTGGCTATTTTACTATTATTTACAAGTCAAGGAGTAATTTCGCCCCACTAAGGCAAAACGACTTGGCCTGTTGGCATAACTACTTGTTGTAAAGTTGTGATCTAGACCATTGATCTAGCACAACCTCTTCTTGAGATCATCACTCATTTGTAACTACTTTTTTACCACCTCTTGAGCTAATTCGCCTTCTAGGGTATAAAAGAGAGGCTTGAGCTCAGTGGTAGAGGTCAAATTTTTGGAAAGGAATAATACACTGCTAGAATATTTGCTCTAGTTTCTTAGGATCTCTTAACGGTGCATGTATTGTTAGTTTCTCTCATTTGTGGAAGAAGGCTCTTCACAAGGGTCCTAGGTAACAATTTGTGTTTTATTTTGCATTTAGTAAACTAAGTAAATAATTGTTGCAACTTTATTGCTTATGAATGAGTCTTGGTTTATTTGATTAGATTGCTACAACCTCTTTTCTATTTATCATAGTTTCATTCACTAAATGCATTCACTAATCTTTTGATGGTGATTGTTTAGAAATAGATTGCTTTGCCTCTTGATCTTTACAGGAATCCATCATATGCTGGAGTAAGACATTGATTTTTATTTTTGACTAGAAAAGGAGAGGGATTGCTTGCCTCCACTCTCCTTTGAAGACTACTCATCTATTTTTGAAATTGATAAGGACCCCATTGCCCAACAATTGTTTCCCTATAAGGCACTGTTATCACAAAACTTGTAGTTGCCCCTAAAAATGATCCTATCCAGGATGGTAGAGGTGCTAGGCAACTAAAGAGGTGACCCAAGAGGACCTCGATTCCCAAGAAGGATTGGTTTTCACGCCAATCAAGGCACTCTTCGCTTTGGATCAAGCTAACGCAAGATCAAGGGGGAGACCCTTACTAGCCTATGAGGGCTAGTGAACCAACACAAGGTACTCTAAAGGTAAAGAATGAAGCACAAGAATAGATCTTGGTGGAGAAAATCTAGATCTAGGGAAACGTAGTGGCTTATAAGAGTTAGGAACCGGTTGAGGAGGCTTAAGCAAGATAGAGATTCTCAACCATAGAATAAATGTACCACCATGAAGTTAGGCTAGTAGATCTAGATAGATCTAGTTCATAGGAGGAATACCCAAATCGGATCTACCTAGGGTTTAAGCGAATGAAACCAAAGTGGACCCAAAATAGTGGATCGGGGTGTTTAAAGACTAGATCTAGGTGCTTGAAGAGTAGATCTAGGAATATTGGGGGGGTTCAAGCATACCCAACTGATAGATCTGAAAAATTGACCAAAGACCCAAGGAGGGCGTCCCACCTAGAGATGACTAGTGCTAGATCCGGGGGTAAATGGAGTCGGTTTGAGTTGAAACTTTAGATCTAGTGTTTTTATATTTATTCCAAAGTGGGTTTTGATGGTCGTACTCAAATAGGTACCCGATCTAGAAAACGAGGGTTTTAACAATGAGGATTTTAATGGTGACAATTGGAATAGATCCCGTAACAACAAAAATAATTTGAAACACACCAGGAAATGCTTGCGGCCTCCTTGCAAATTGATGATCTTCCCAAAATGAAGCAATCTACAATGATATCCAACCTCTCCAAGTGAAATCGCTATGCTCCCAAGGTGACCAATGGGCCCTTCCCTGCCAAAACGATCTACAGTTAGAATCGAGTCAAGCAAGAAATAAACTATACAAGATAGCAAAGATAAATCAAGAAGCATCAAAATGATCCAAGATACAATAAAGATGCTCCCTGAGATGTAAGACATCTTGAGGAAGAGATATGGGGTCTCCCCACAATAGCGCCCCCTTCAATTCATTCTCCTTCACTACCACCCGGCCCCTGCAAAAATGGTTATGGAGAGAGATAGATCCACATTGATGTCAAAGAAAAAGACTTTACAATCACTTGCAAGAAGATTCACAAATCTTCCAAGAGTTTTTGCAAAAATATTTTTATTATGCCGGAAATCCAAGAGCCAAAAGTCGCCTTTTACAGCGAGGGGGGTCTCTTCCTTAAATAGGAATGAGAGAGACCAAAACCCTAACCACTTTTTGAATGAGTGGTGGAGATCAAAAGATATAACAATAATAATCAACGGTTAAGATGAGCCGGAAATACAATACATGGATCAACTCAAAAAAAGAAGGGGGTACACTCACTAAAACGTCCAAGGGGGACGCACCACATGATAAGTGACTAAGACACATGACATAAGCACATGGTGGGGCTAGGAGGTAATCATATCCTTCACTAACATGGCCCCATGGCACAATAACAAATAATATGACAGGATAACATCATAATGTGACCATATGACCAAATCATGGCCCCCTCACAGACCCAATAAAATATCCAAAATGACAAATACTGGGACATGTGGACCCCATTGATGCCGGAACAAGTGCTAGAAGGTGTGGACATCATCATCAAAATATCCCAGACCAATCTCATGCCATTTCCTTTCCCCACTAAGCCAAATCGAATTCCTCAATGAGTCATTCCCCTGCCAGAAAACCACCTCTAAAAGTACAAAAATGCATGTAACCCACTGCCAAGTGTCTCGAACACAAATCTGACTGTACCAAAATGTCTAGGGATGGGGTAAAATGGTAATAACGACTGGCTAGACCCCCATCTCCCTCTGTAGCACCCTAGGAGAACGTGCTAGCTCAGTGAAAGTGCTAGAGAGGCCATTTCTACATGGCAAACTAGAGAAAAGTGGCAATCTGACCATATCATCACCTATAAGTGCCCGGAACTGATAACTGAGTGCACCAATGAGCTCAAAATGCTCAAATCCATTAGGAATTAGTACTGATACACCATGTGACCATCAAAAGATACCTCCGTAAGCTCATCCATGCCCAGAATAATAAAAATAATGGTATGTAAATATTAATAATCATAAAAATCCATCAAACAATCATCTGAAACTACTTTCTGAGGCATGGAACCATCTAAAAGACACATATGGGCCATGAATAATGCATCTCGAACACTGTCTTCCCAAACTCATCTTGGATCCTACGGTTGACTTAGTCAAACTAGGTTGACCAGGTCAAGAATGATCAAAATAATGATCCAGACCATGAATAACTGTTATTGCAAGTAGAAATAGTTATGATATGCTCCATCAATTATATCGGTAGCTAGACCAAAGCATAGAATGATGTTTAACTAGCGTAAGCATGTAAATAATATAAATAAGATAAGCCTAGATCAAAGTAACTAGCTACTAAAAATAGGATTTTCAAGTGTATACTCGTTTACTGACTTGAACAATTTGCTAACCATGGGTGAAGGTGGAAAACAAAGGCTAGGCTAGGGGAAGGACTCAACAACCGCAACACTGCAATCTCTCGGATGAAGGAACCAGGGAGACCCCCTACACATATACTAGATAGAAGATAACACAAGGAATGGTGGTGTTTCACAAATGGGTAGAGTGATGAGAATGCTTCCAATAGACTCTAGACAAGCAACCTTTTAGCAATTTATTATTTGTCAGCTTTCACATTTAAGATTTAACATTTATTTCACTTTATAGATTTTCACTAGCCAACCTCCAAGAGCAGGTGCCCGAAATAGACTAGCGAGCCTCAGATAATGACTCGATATGACCTCCATTGCCCGCCACCGTCCATAGGTGCAATGGAGCAACCACCCTGTTGCCCTGTAGGGGCAAACGGCCTTACATCATACAAAGGATGAGTGCACGTCCCTTGGCCACTGACTAGCTAATATAGATATGCATGGTTAGTGTTTAGCAACACTGTTTTTGCTTACTAAGCATCCCTTAGATATAGCATTTAAGATCCGATGCTCTAGTGTTTAGCCACATTGTTTGTAGGAATACTTGGTTTCGAGGACAAGAGGAGAACAACCACTGTGACTAAAATCACACACTCCAGAGCCGAGACACAATGCAAACTGGGAATCTATCCAACACAAAGGTCTAGGTGGGGGAAGTCCTCGAGATCACTAGCTAAGGTGTGAGACAGGATAAAACCAAAACTGGATGATAACGGATGGACGGAGAAAATGACTAATGGTGCCATGGATAGCAAAGGCCCTAAAATAAGGGAATGGACAAGTAAGTACTTCATGGAGTAAGGGTATGACCAACGAGTATATTCAAGAACCTCTTGTTAATAGTAACCAACCACTTCTATTCTAAACAGCAAGTAAGCATCAAATAAGATAGAGCTAGCGACCATCATAATATACCTAGTCATAAACTACCTAGATAAGAGGAAAAGCACATCAACAACCCATCTGTACCAAAAAATACCTGTTGGATCATACCTGAGTCCCTGATCTGAACTATATGAATAACACTGAAGTGCTGCATCTGAATATAATATGGGCATTGTCATCAATCTGCTTTGGATCATAGAGGAATGGCTATCTCAGTCACCGACCTGGGGTCATAGAGCTCAGTCCCAGCATAAGACTGTAACTGTGCAAACTCTGGATCCACTGAATATATGCAAGTGATCATCAAAATGCTGCTCATCATCAACTGATCTCGTCAAAAATGTGTAAAGGACTGGCTCAAAAATATATTGGAAACTGATCTGCAATCATGGTAGCCCGGCTACTATGGATATGATAACAGGCACTAGACCTATATTTGGTATTTTCATTCATTTTCAATTTCAAGTTTTCTTCCAAGTCCAACATTATCTCTTCCAATAAATTTTCAGGTGCTTGGATCTACCATTTCAAAATATTCATGTTATCACACCATAGTAGAAGGGCTACTATCCTTGTTGAGTAGATATCTGCACATTTCAAAGCTTTGCTTTTACAGAGATGGGCTATGATGAGCTTATATTTTGAGATCACCCATGATCAGAGTAGTGTATTTTGTCAGACTTATGTTAGACCTTGTGCCAAGGCTGAGCCTTGAGAGTTCAGATTTGATTACCGATGTGACCCTTTATTCCATACAGTTTCAGTTCAGTGCCTAGTGATGTTATTGCAGCAGTGTTTCAAATGGTTTATGATGATTATTATTATGATGTGATATGACCTATGGATTTCTGACTATTGACTATGGACTATTATCTTGTTGTTTTAGTCATCTTCATAGCATTAGCTTGGTATATGATTCAGGATATGGCAGTACTATTAAAATTAAAATTGAATATCTTGGTTGATGTTATAACTATTGAATGGATGTATCACTTGCACACTTAGGTTTCTTGGCAAAACCCACTGGTCTTATTACCCTCCTATGAGCATAGATATGTTCTTCCTCAACATTCTTGTCTGCTAGCTTAGGCACCACCTTCACTTGACTCCATCCATCCATGACCTTCCCAGTTTGGCTTTCACCTTTGACTTGTCTTTCTTGACTTTTTGATACTGAGGACTTCCCCATTACTACCTCTCTGTTGGACGGCATCCATGTTTGTTTAGTGTCTCGGCTCTGAGTTGGTGACAGAACTTGCCTTTGGTGAGTTGGATTGTAGGCCTAAATCATTCTGGTCATCTATCCCGATGTTTGGCACTGGCAGAAGTCCCCCTAGTCACTTGAGATCTTGGCTAAAACTAAAAGCTCAAGTACTACCTATTGGAAATCTTTATAAATTCGCCTATGGAAACAATAAACTCTAGAATGTGTTTTTAAACACATGTGAGTAAAGGACAAGAGCGATGAACTGCTAAAATATTCCTCGAAGAGTATAAAAAGGTCCAAAAAAGCAAATGTTACTCAAAAGTTATATCTATTATTGCTGACCTTATATATATGTATAAACATGCCCTGGATGCAATTGCAATTAGTTGTGCTTCTTAGCACATCTAAAATCCGAAGGGTTATGTAGGCCAAAAAGGCCATGAAATGAAATTAAATGATCGTAATGAACTTGGATCAAGCTTGATGTAGACATGATGCCTAAGTTGAATAAGCACTCTCTAAACAACTTATCCATTTGTGAGGCACAGCCCTTCCCTGTGTTATTTGCCTGGCTCAGAGTGTAGCTCCCCCTTCCCCTGTCCAAAGTGTCACCTAGTTGAGTTTGGTCAAGTCATCCCCTTTGCCCAACCTTGTCTTAGCCTTCACCCTTAGCTAGCAGTTAGACCATGTCCAATGGTGAGTTTGTCATTAAAGCTTATTTGCAAGTGAAATATAAATAACACTAAAATATCTACATGTATTAAACTGCCATGGAATGATGATGTACTTTAAGCTATGTTGTGAATATGATTAAAAGAACATGTCTTCAGTCTATTGATATAATCTTGTCCTTGGTTGTATGTTGACTCGGTCAAACATAGTTTGACCATGGTCATCCTTGGGATCTGTGATTATGTGGGCCATATGTGCTTATGGATGATGATTGATGGTCCCACATACTCTTGTTGATGATACCATATGGTGGACATATGATTCAGATGGTGATTGATGCAGTTCAGCAGGTTTTATTATTATTCCAGATCATCAGATTATGCATTGTCCGGATATGGTGGACCTTATTGTTGACCCCTCAGGTCAACCCATGGTGTATGAGTACACATTCTTAGTAGATTTGGGTCTTCTGGATCCAATGAGACACTTATCATTCAGTTCTGGGCACTTCTAACAGTGATAGATGCAGTTATCCACTTGATGACCAATTTTGGGGTTGTTTTCCCAACCTGTCCAGCAAGGGGCCATGAGAGGCCAGTTCACCTAGGGCGTTGTATGAGGAGCGGGTGGTCCAGCCACTTGAATTTACCATTATACCCCCCTCCCAAAGAGCCTGGTGGGCTCAATTTGGCAGCGTAGGCACTCCAGGTGTCAGTTTGGGTAGTTTCACAGTTACCGAGGCGAATTAAAAATGGAATAAAAGGGTCACTGAGGAATTCGATTTGGGCAACTGAGGCAAGGTTTTGGCACTTTGTCTTCACAGAGGTCTTCCAGGGTGAACCCCCCATCTTCCAGCCAGATATCATCAGTCAGTGGGGTCCACAGAGGCCACAGGAGTCCTTTTACTACATGTCTCTCACAGATTTTGAGGACAGGATTTGATCATTTGTATTATTTGGACATATTATTTTATATTATTGTGCCATGGGGATGAGCTAGCAAGGATTGATACCTCCTAGCCCCACCATAAGCTTAATGAGTCATGTCCTAGTCATATGAGGTGGGCCCATGTGTTTTAGCCCCCTCCTAGCGATGGCGTCACCCTCCATGCGTCACTTTAGGCTATGACATCATCCCTCTTTTGAGTGATCCATGTGATATTATGTATTGGCTCATCTTAGCCATTGATTAGATTATGAGATCTTTTAATCTCAACCACTCGTCTTGTTGTATTGTAAAGTGGTTTAGAGATATAGGGTTTTGGTCTTTATTATCCTATATAAGGGAGAGACCCCCTATTGTAAAAGCACCTTTGGGCTCTGGAAAACTTGGAATGAAAATAATATTTTAGAGATCTACTTCTTGGCTTTGATTGGGTTACTCTTGTATATGTTCTTGCATCTTGTTTCTAGACATTCTTTGCTTTACAGGTGAAATCGACATCAATTGAAGGGAGGCCGAATTGCTTGAAGATAGCTCAACGATTTGCTTTGTGGGAGGATTGTAGGGGTTGCTCACATCCCCCATGAGCAAAACGTCTTCATCTTGAGGGAGTTTTTCAATTGTGCTTTGTCCATTGATTGCTTTCTTGATATGACATGCTTAGATCTTATGGATTTGTGGATCAAATCTAACTTGATGTAGTTTGATTTACAGGTTTCATGGGACATCTCTCCTCCTAGGGCTTGGACGATTTTGGTTGAAGAAACTTGGATCAAGCTTGGAATTGTAACTAGGGCAAGATTTTCTCCATATGCTAAGAGGTCACAAGCTTTGAGGTAAGATCGAAAGGTACGTACTGATTTCGTTTGCTCTCCATCCTATTGGTCAAAAACTCCATTAAAATCAAAACCCTCTTTTTTCTATTTTCCTAGATCTACTTGGATCTAGCTTGGCTTTGGGTAAGATATTGAAAACCCACCTCTATAGTATCCACAGCAATTCGGTTCTATAGTTTGGTGTGGATTGGACTTCATTTGACACACTTTCCAAGGCACTTAGCCTTCCTTGGGTGAGGTCGCACTCCTTGGGAGGGTGAGTTTTGCTACTTCCAAGACATGGTTAGGTGAGATCCCACTTGATTTGCACTCCTCTCACTTGATAACCTACCCCTAGTGCTTCACTTCTTTGATGTTTTCCTTGTGGGCCCCTTTCCTCATTTTGAGGGTTGTGCCCCACTTGGGTCATTGGGTGATGCACTTTCAACCTTAGATCTATGGAGATCTAGCATACCTTGGGGCATGCCATTAAAAACCCACCTTGATAATTGCCTTAACCATCGCGATCTACAATTTGGCATACTTTGGACCCCATTTACCCCTTCATTTCAAGGCACTAGTCTCCTTGGGTCAATTCGCACTCCTTGGGGATTGTGTCATGTGCTAGATCCCATATGTGGGTGTTGCCTAATCTAACTTGGATCCATAGATCCACATCATCAAACACCCCTTAGTGCCATATCACTCCTAACTTCACCTTATGGGCCCCATTTGGGTCATTTCCGTACTTTAAGGAAGTGGGTCCCACTTGTGTATTTCATGGTACTAGATCTATCTCTTTGATCTCCCTAGGTGGCCTAACTCATTCATTAGTTGAAACACTTCTCATATCTTAAGCCTCTTCAACCACACTTAAACTCTTGGCTCACCTAAGCTTGCAGTGGTTTCTGTAACTCAACTTTCACATCTCCCTAGGAACCATTGCTTTGACTAATCTTTTTTTGATTGGCTATAGGGTCTCCCACTTGGTCTTGACTTGTCTAGATCTAAAGTGAAGAGTGCCTCGGTTGTCATGACTCCCAGCTTGCATTGGGAACCGTGGCATCTCTTGGGTCACCTCTTTAGTTGTCCATCTCCTCTACCATCCCAGATGGGATACCATTAGGGACAACTACAAGTTGCGTGATAACAATTCCTAGGGGAGCTATTCGCTCCCCCTCTTTGGCTCATCATCTCACAACTAATAAACAATAAGGAGCTAAGCCCAACACACTATAATACCTACTAAACCAGCAACATCTAATAAGTTTCTTGTGGTGTTTTTAAGTCTCTAGATTTTAATAATTCAAGTACTTAACTAATAGGCTGCTCTAATCTTTAAATTCTAAGTTCCTATTAGTTTTCTTTACATCATTTTCATATCTGAGAACTACAGCACTAAGATAGTGTTGAATATCTCATTTGAAGGCATACTAACATTGTGCATTTGGGTTTTTTATTACAATCTAATAACTTAGATGCATGCACACTATTGTTAGTAATTTAATCAATTAATCAACACTAGCAAGATCAAATCTGCCTTCTTCTTTTAGGATCAACTTGTTACTTGTGAAATATTCTTTGGTTGGACTATTTCATAGCATATTTTGATATCATTCTTGCTAACATTGGCAATTCACTTCATTAGATAGATCTTGATGGTTAATGTTTAAATGTTTCACATGTGTTATATTTTCATTGCTACAACTCCTCGTGACCTAGGAACTAAATGACAAATTCGATATCTTGGGAATGTGTTTGATTAATTTACATGTGAATGCTTTCATTTAATCCACATGCAATAAATCGTATACAATTTCTTGCGATACATTGGCTTGGCAGCAATTTGCACTTTTACTTTTCCTCATGTCACGAGTTGTTACTAAATTCTATGTGGATGTTCTTGACGATTCATGGATGATAACCTCTTGATTATTTTCATCTTGCTTAAATTGTGAATACCATGATTATATGAATGTTTATGTGCTACATTGCTAGTAATAAAGTTTACTAATGTATCATGCTTTACCTTTTCATGGTCATTACTTCATCTTTGAATTGTTAACCTAGAGTGTGTCTTAAATCTAATCAATTACCTATAGCCAGGCACCTTTTAATAAAAATAATAGCTAGATCATTATCTTTGGTAAATCAAGCCTTTGTAGTTTGCCTTAGAGAAACTTTGGTTAGGGTCTTGTTATCACATATATAGTACCCGGGCTACCATACATTATTTTTTAGATTCCAGTACACTATTCAGCCAGTTCCCTTGCATTGAGATGCTAAGATGAGCATCTATTATGGATCACTATCAGATTCTGAACAGCAGTTTTCTTCCCCATGCCATGACTGAGTTTCAGGACACTCAGAGAGATAACCGATGTAGCCATTTAGCCATTTATACAGAGCAGTCAGTATTGCCCAGAGTTACAGCAGCAGATTCAGAGGATAGATGTTGATTCAGATGATGAGCATTCAGGTATATGACTCAACAGGTATATTTCGGTGTTATGGTTATATTGCTTTTATATTCATTCTTGTAGCATGTCTTAGCATTTAGTGTCATGATCTGGCGATCATATAGATATGTGGACCTGGTTGTACTTTTATATATATCATATTGTCCCTACTCAGACTTAGAAGATCTTGACCTATACTCATCGGTTTTACCCTCCTTAGGGAGATTAGAGGTGATCATTCCCAGCATAATTTGGCTTGCTAGTGTTGGTCTCATTACTCACTGTCTTCATCCATCCATTACCTACTCAGTTTGTTATTTACCTTGACTTCCTACTTGACTAGTGGCATGGAGGACCTTCCCCCGCTGTAGCCTCTGTATTGGATGAGCTTCCTTGTTTATTGTGTCTCGGCTCTGAGTTGGTGACAAAACTTACTTTCGGTGAGTTGGATTGTAGGCCTAAATCATTCTGGTCAGTTGTCCCAATGTTTGGCACTGGCACGAAGTCCCCCTAGTCACTAAAGATGTTGTTGGCTAAACCTGAAACAGATAGTGCTGCCATGAATACAAATTATGAAAACAAAAATGTTATATCTATTGTGAAAAGCCAAATGAAACTGGCAATGAAGTATCAAATGTTATATCTATTGTGAAATGTAATACCCGGGTAAACAAGATGTCTAAAAAACACACCTAGAAGTGCTCAGGTAAACAAGTGCCTTAAAAACACACCTGCAGCAAGAAGCCTCATATAAAATGTAAATCTATGCAATGTGTTTATCAACACACATAGATCAAAGGCTATGGAAACTAAAGGCCCAAAAAGCAATGGAACTTAAACTCTATATCAAAAAGATTGCTGGCCTCATTTGTATTATGGATTGTGAGCATCTGCCAAGGTGAATAAACACTCTTTGAACAACTTACCCATTTGTAAGACACCGCCATTCCCTGTGTTATTGCTTGTCCACTATATGCTATGGTGTGTATTCCCTTTTCCATATCCAAAGTGTCACAGTGTTAAGTCAGTAAGTCATCCTTTGGCCTAGCCATTTTATTTTTAGCCTTCACCCTTCACCCTTCACTAGCAAAATGATCACAACTATGAAGTGAGTATGGACTTGAAAGTCTGGTCTAAGTAATAATAATAATTAATGACTTTATATATTTGGATTTAGATCCCCAGTAATGATTACTTTTTGTTATAATTGCTATTTGAATGGATTGTAAAGCATGCTTTAACCTTTGACACCTTGTAGCATTATGATGATAGCCTGAGTTATATTTTGGGTCATTGTTGACTTGGTCAAACCTAGTTTGACCAAAAGTCAACCACAGGACATGAGGTGGCAGACCTCAGATGATACAGAGATATGATATATGGTCTGGTACAGGTCACTATGGTGATTCTATGAAGTGGTTTCAGGCTTATGATGATGATTTGTGCTTTTCAGCACTTTTACAGATTATTATTATTTGGTGTGCCGGATATGATGGGCATTTATTTTTTACCATACAGAGATCTATATGGTGTATGAGTACACATCTTAGATGGATTTGGACCTTCTAAGTCCAATGGAACACTCTGTTCTTAGTTCTGGGCAATTACAATGATTATTAGCCTCAGTTGGCTATCCTAGTGCAGTTTTGGCCTATCAGAGGCCCTGTCAGAGCAGAGCAGAGAGTTGATGAGTTCACCTAGGGCGTTGTGCATGGAGGGGGTGGTCCAGCCACTTGTTATTACCATATTACCCCCCTCCCAGAGAGCCTGGTGGCCTCACCTTGACAGCGTAAGCACTCCAGGAGGCAATTTGGGCATGTTCACATTTCCCGAGGAAGTTAAAAAATGGTAAAAATGGCTACTAAAGGATTCGATTTGGGCTACTGAGGCAAGGGATTGGCATGGGATGACTTGTGATGATGAGTGGGATGTCTTCCACACCTTCTCCAGCAGTTTCAGCTTCCAGTGGGACCCACACCCATCACTTTTGGCATTTTATATGATTTTCTGGAGCCTCCAAAGGCTCACAACTTTCCCAGAGAGGCACGATTTGGTGTCTAGCTTGATTATTTTTGGATATTGTGCCATGGGGATTGACCAAGGGTGTTGATAATTACCCCTTGGACCCACCATGAGCTAGATCTTATGTTTTATCATTTACTTTTGGTGGGACACCCTCTCCTAGGGCGATTTGGTCCATTGATGTATTATTTTATTAGTGATCCATGTATTGTATTGTTGAGCTCATCTCAACCATTGATTAGATCATTTGATCTTTTAATCTTAGCCACTCATTAAAAAAGTGGTTAGGATTATGGAATCTCTCCATCCTATTTAAAGGAGAGAGCTTCTCATTGTAAAGGGTCTTTGGCTCTTGGAATCTTGATATAGAAAAACTCTTCTGTGGAAATTCTTGTGGTCTCCTTTGCATCTGGTGTTCTTAGATGGTGATTGGAAAGTCTATTGTATCCTAGCATTTGGGCATTTGTTGAAAGATCTATTTTTCGTGGAATCCTTGTCTTGTCTACAAGAGGGCGAATTCATCTTGGGTGTTTTTGCAGGGCTTCCTCAACTCGCTTGGCTTGGCATTCGCTTGTATCAGGGGGTTATCATTAGTATCATTGTGATCTATGCTATTCTCTTGTTATTTCTTCTGTAGCATTTGTCTTTATTTCTTTATGCAGTAAATCTGATATTGTTGACGTTTATTGTGCAGGAGGGAGGACGCATTGGCTTCTTTGGGCAAATCGATTTCATAGAAAACTACTTCAAATCGCTTCAAATTGATCGGGTTTGCATAGATCATCATCAAGGCATCTACAAGGTTATCCACGTAAGATCCACAGGTTTGTTCTTCTTGTCTTGGTTCCAATCCATTGGCATAGCTACTTCATTGTTAAAACCCTCATATTTCAAACCCTCATTTTACATTTTCTCAGATCTACTTAGATCTACTTGGCTTTTGGGTAAGATATTTAAAACCCACCTCTATAGAATCCACGGCAATTATGATCTATAGTTTGGTGTGGAATGGCCTCCATTCGACCCATTTCCCAAGGCAAATTAGCCTCTCGAAGTGAGGTCGCACTTCTTGGATGGGTGAGTTTTGCTAGATCTAGCACCTGGGTAGGTGACATCCCACTTGATCCTTGCTCCCCACAGTTCATAACCTACCCCTAGTGCTTCACTTTAGTGATTTTCACCTTGTGGGCCCTGTTATCACCTAAACAGTAGTTACCCCTATGGATGTATCCACTCATGGATGGCAATAGGGAATGGCAACTCAAAAGGTGCAACCACGATCACCTCGACCTCCAATAGATGGTTGTCACGCCAGTCGAGGCAACCTTCACTTTATGTTATCTAGCCCAGACAACAAAGGGGGAGACCCGATCTACTCCAGACAGGAGAGATCAAAACCAAGACACCAAATCAAGTTAATTCTAAGTGAAGTAAGTTGTATGGTTTATCCTAGACCTTAGGATGAAGTCACAAGACAAGTGAGGGGTTCAATGAGTATAGCTTTGGTTCATTATTGATTTGAGAGTGACTTATGATTTGTGAAATAGGATCCAGGATTAAAGTACTAGTTCAATGTGAGAAAATCCACTGCCTTGGGAATCGTGTCCAATGCAGGGTAGTTTAGGGGTTGAATTGGGGCTAACTAGTACAAGTGACAAGCTTGATCATGCAGTATGATGGCATCAAAGGGTTTAGTTTACCACACAAGGGTCAAACCACAAGTTAATCCAACAATCTAGGAAAGTCGAATTGACTTGGAGAGAGACCAGTGCCTTGGGAATTGGGATAATGGAGTCAAAGTAAGGTTAACTTGTGGTTAAGAACTCCTATTGCATGAGACAAGTGGGCAATTAAAGTCTTGATGGATGAATAGGTCTAGATCTAGGTTTGACCTAAGTGGACCACAATCCCTTAAAACAAGGAATGCTATCCCCAAGGCAAGATTTGACAAAGTGACCTACTAGACCTAGGTTTTGAATTATTCCCGTTCCAAATCCACAAAAATCTCAAGTACCCATGTCCTAGAAGTGGGACAACTCCCTTCTCCAAGGTAGTGCGACTTTACCCAAGGAGGCTAAAATGTGGGTTAAGTGGGTCAAGACAAGTCCGATGGCATCCAAACTTTAGATCCGGGTAGGTTAGTCAAGTAGGAGTGTGGATCTACAATTTCAAGGCAATCCGATGGCTAGATCTTACTAGATCTGAGTTTGAAGATACCAAGTGGTCCAAAATGGGGATTAAATCCCTTAAAATGTGGAATAGGGCCCACAAGGTAGAAATCAGAAAAGTGACAATCTGGGGGTAGGTTATTGGATGTGTAGATCATGAAACAAGCGGGATCTCAACTACCCAACAACTAAATCTAGGTCAACTCACCCTCACCAAGAAGTGCGCCCTTGCTTGGAGAAGCTAAGTTGGCTTGGGAAGAGGGTCAAATGGAAGCCAATCCTCACCAAACTATAGATCCGGGATGCCGTGGATGCTATAGAGGTGGGTTTTCAATATTATACCCAACAACCCACTAGATCTAAGTAGATCTGAGAAAATGTAACAATGAGGGTTTGAATAAATAAGGGTTTTATCAATTTATGAGCTATGTCAATGGATTGGATCAAGATAAGAGAAACAAACCTGTGGATCTTACCTGGGTAACCTTGTAGATGCCTTGATGATGATGATCTATGCAAACTCGATCAATTTGAGAAGCTTTGAGGTAGTTTTCTATGCAATCGATTTAGTCCAAGAAGCCAATGCGCCCTCTCTCCTGCACAACAAACGTCAACAATATCAGATTTGATGCAATCAAGAGATAAGACTAATGCCACAAGAGAAATAACAGAAAGATAGCATAGATCACAATGATACTAATGATAACCCCCTGATACAAGCAAATGCCAAGAAAGTCGATTTGAAGAAGCCTTGCAAAATCGCCCTTGTTGAAGTCGCCCTCCTGTAGACAAGACAATGATTTCCAAAATAGATAGATCTTACCACAAATTCCAAATGCTAGGTTGCAATAGACTTTCCAATCACCATCTAAGAACACCAGATGCAAAGGAGACCACAAGAAAGTTTTTCTATACCAATAATCCAAGAGCCAAAGACCCCTTACAAATGAGAAGCTCTCTCCTTTAAATAGGAAGGAGAGGCATCAAAATCCTAACCACTTTTTGAATGAGTGGCTAAGATTAAAAGATACAAATGTCTAATCAATGGTTGAGATGAGCTTAACAATAAAATACATGGATCACTAATAAAATATAATATAAGTGGACAAAATCGCCCTAGAAGAGGGGAATCCCACCAAATCATGATGACAAAATATAATAAGAAGCTTATGGTGGGTCCAAGGGGTAATTTTAGCCACCCTTGGTCAATCCCCATAGCACAATAGTCATAAAATAATCATCAATATACCAAATCGTGCCTCCATGGTCAAATCGTAGGCCTCAAAAGACCTCAGAAATCATCAGAAAGTGCCATAAGTGATGGATGCGGGCCCCGATGAAGCTGAAACTGCTGGAGGAGGTGTGGAAGACATCGATCTATCATCACTGCTCATCCCATGCCATAACATTGCCTCAGTAGCCCAAATCGATTTCCTCGATAGCCATTTCTACCAATCCTGAAATGCCTCGAGAAGCGTGAAACTGCCCCAAACTGCCTCCTGGAGTGCCTGTGCTGTCAAGGTGAGGGCACCAGTGTGTCCAGAAGGGGGGTAATATGGTAAAAACAAGTGGCTGGACCACCCCCTCCAAGCACAGCGCCCTAGGTCAACCGAATAAAAATCACATCTGCTCTGACAGGGCCTCCGACAGACCAAAACTGCACTGGGATAGCCTACTGAGGCTCAATCATCACTGTAAGTGCCCGGAACTGAAAACAAACTGTCTCATTGGACTCGGAAGGTCCAAATCCATCCAAGATGTGTACTCATACACCATATGAGTCTCTGCATGATCAATATATATATCCAATATACCGGAACAGGGCAAATAATAATAATCTGTAAATGATCAAATACTGCTGTAAACCATGAATCATCATCATAGCCCTGTAGCTACTGCATGGAATCATCATATACATGTACATAGACCATATATCATATATCCATATCATCACAAGGTCCAACCATCTCATGTCCTATGGTTGACCTTGGTCAAACTAGGTTTGACCAAGTCAACATGACCAAATATAACTCAAACCATCATCGGAAGCTGCTGCAAAGTGTCAAAGGTTAATGCATGCTCTACAACTTATTCATATAACAATTATAACACAAAGTAATCATTACTGGCGATCTAAATCCAAATATATAATGTCATTAATTATTATTATTACTCAGACTAGACTTTCAGGATCATACTCACTTCATAGCTGTGATCAATTTGCTAGTGAAGGGTGAAGGCTAAAATAACTGGCTAGGCTAAGGGATGACTTGACTGACTTAACTTTGTGACACTTTGGCAAAGGGAAAGGGAATACACACCATAGTATATACTGAATGAACAACAACACAGAGAATTGCGGTGTCTCACAAATGGATGAGTTGTTCAAAGAGGGTTTATTCACCTTTAACAGATGCGCACAATCCATAATACAAATAAGGCCAGCAATTGTTTTGATATAGCATTTAAGTTCCATTGCTTTTTGGGCCTGAAGTTTCCATAGCCTTGGTCTATGTGTGTTTATAAACACATTGCATAGATTTTCATTTATTTTAGGCTTTCTGCTGCAGGTGTGTTTTTAAGGCACTTGTTTACCTAAGCACTTCTAGGTGTGTCATGGACAGCTTGTTTACCTAGGTATTTACATTTCCAAAAGATATAACATTTTATTTTCATGGCCACTTTCATTTGGCATGCCTTTCATTCATGTGTGTTTAGAAACACATTGCATGAATGGGCATGAATGGGCTTTTCAGACAAGATATAGCATTTCATTTTCCAGATTTTGTATTCATGGCAGCACTAAAAGTTTCAGGTTTAGCCAACACAACTTTAGTGACTAGGGGGAATTCCAAGGAACTCCAACTCACCATAGGTAAGCTTTGTCACCAACTCAGAGCCGAGACACAATAAACAGGGAAGCTCATCCAATACAGAGGCTATAGTGGGGGGAAAGTCCTCCATGCCACTAGTCAAGTAGTAAGTCAGGGTGATAAACTAAAAGGTAGGCAATGGATGGATGAAGACAATGAATAATGGAGCCAACACTAGCAAGCCGAGATATGGTGGAATGATCACCTCTATTCTCCCTAAGGAGGGTAATACCAATGAGTATGAATAGTGAACTTCTAAGTCTGAGTAGGGACAATATAATATATAATAAGCTCAACCAGGTCCATATATCTATATGATCGCCAGATCATGACACTAAGTGCTAAGACATGCTATGAGAATAAGTATAAAAGCAATATAACCATAACACAATGATATACCTGCTGAGTCATATACCTGAATGCTCATCAACCTGTACCATCATCTGTCCTCTGAAACTGCTGCTGTAACTCTGGGCACTACTGACTGCTCTGTACCAATGGTATAATGGCTACATCGGCCATCTCTCTGAGTGTCCTGAGACTCAGTCATGGCATGGGAAATACAACTGCTGTCCAAAATATGATAGTGATCCAATATAGATGCTCATCTCAGCATCTCAAATGTAAGGGAACTGGCTGAATAGTGTACTGGCATCAAAAAAATAATGTATGGTAGCCCGGCTACTATATATGTGATAACAGGCCCCATTCCTCATTTTGAGGGTTGAGCCCCACTTGGGTCACTTGGTGATGCACTTCAATCTCAAATCTACTGAGATCTAGCCATTGGATGATCCTAATCCTCGAGACCCACCTAGCTTTACACCTCAACACCCCTGATCTACAATTTGGTGGACATCCGACTCCAATTGGCCCATTTTCCAAGGCACTGATCCTTCTCCAAGCCCTCATGACTTTTCTGGGTTGTTGAGTTTGCTTGTGGTTTGGTCTTTGCCTTACTGCTTGAACACCTAGACATTGTCATATCCACTCATCAATCCTATCTTTGGTACTAGGTAGCCCCAACTCTGTCCCTAACTACCCTGCAATGGACATGGTTCCCAAGGCAGTGATTTTTCTCATCTTTGACTAGTACCTTGATCTTAGATCTGGTTCTAAATCTCATAAGTCACTTACATAACCAAGTTGGATCAAATTTACATTTGGTTAAGCCTCTTAATCCAATCCATTACTCATCTTGTGACTTCATCCATAGATCTAGGGTTTACCATACACCTTACGTACTTCATCCACACATGATTTGATCTGGTGCCTTGGTCTGATCTCTCTTATCAGGAGTAGATCTGGGTCTCCCCCTTTGTTGTCTTGGGCTAGATAACATAAAGTGAAGATTGCCTCGATTGGCGTGACAACCATCCATTGGGAGTCGAGGCTATCTTGGTTGCCCATCCCCTCTGCCATCCATCTTGGATCCATCTCTAGGGTCAACTACAAGTTTGGTGATAACATTTTGGCGCCGTTGCCGGGGAGGTAGAGGCTTACCTTCAGTTTCTGCGAGTGTCTGTGCGTTAACTCTTATCTTATCGCATCCGGTATTTTGCCTTGGTGATTGCATTTCTCATTCCATAACTATTTCAATCACCAACCTAATTCACTCATCTCACCTCTCCTACGACATACTTTCATTTCGGTGAATTACTTGCGTGGTTCACCTGGCGACTCCACCCCGCGACTCTACTGAGGACCTAACCCAACGTATAAATCCTAAGTTCTTAGAACGCCTTAATCTTGAAGGATCCCCTATAACTTATATTCGGAACAGAAGACAAATCAAAGAAGGATCATCCAATTTTCTTTGGAAGATCTATAATCACTCTTCTTCTCTAAGTCACTCTTTGGGATTTCCTTCAACCTCATCTATTCCAATGGCCGGAACAAACTCTGGAAACCAAAATGTTCCTCCTCCCCCACAGAATCCTAGGATCTTCGGAAGGAAGGCTAAGCCATCTCCTTTAGATTTTTCTCAAATCGAAGGAGCACCCCATGATATGCCTAAGAAGTATTTTGAAAAGGTTCCCAAGTTTGATGGAGTGTCTGCTATCTCCATTGAAGATCATGTTGATAAAGTATGGGAACACATGGAAGCATATGGAGCATCTGAGGAAGATGTTTTCATGAGGGGTCTCCTGGCATCTTTAGAAGGAGATGTTCGGAAGTGGTTTGACAGATTGCCTACCTCATCCATTGATGGGTATGACAACTTTGTCAACAAACTAAACAGTGAGTGGTCTCGCAAGTTAGATGGGAAGTTTCTCTTACATCAACTATTTGATATCAAGAAAAGAGAAAATGAAACAGTCCACGAATTCAACATAAGATTTGACAAGACTGTAGCTAACATCCCTGAAGAGATTAAACCAAAAGATCAAGCGATTGTTATTCATTACTTGAATGCATTCGAAGGATGGCTTGGTTATCACTTAAAGGATAAAAATCCCAATGACTTAAAGACTGCCCAATTCAATGCAAAGATGGCTGCGCAGAATGCAGCATCTATGGGGAAGCAAAACTTTTTCGATCACTTTACCCCATCCACTTCTAGATCTTACCCTAAGCTCCGAAAGCCCAAGGAACCTGTGAGTGAGCTAAAGGAATCAAAGGACACGTTAGAAACTATGCAAGAAATGATGAGACAACTAACTGTCCTAACCAAAAGTGTCGCAAGCTTGAATGATCCTGAGAGACATAGAAATCCTTATGGCCCTAAACCTTATTGGAACAACAATAGAAGGCCTGAGGGGGATAGAGATAGGCGACGACCTGAGTACTCAGAAAATTCTAAGAAAAAGAATGTTAATTGGTGTGATGAAACAGAGGGAGAGCCTTCTGACACCAACTACCCTGATGACCAACCAGAAAACATCAACTTTATTAATGACTTATCTTTTGATAAAGATTTTGGAAGAATCCTTCTAGAGGAAGAGCCATGGGAACAAGAAGAAGAAGTAATCGAAGAACCTAGTTCCTCATGTTGTGCCATAGATCTCCCAGAACCTAAGGAACAACCAAAGTATCAAATTTACAAATGAGGAAATAACTCCCAACCTTTTTTCCTTTACACACGCAAGAAAATTAATGAAGATAAAAAGGAAGAAGAATATCTTGCTATTAATGAATATGATTTAAAAATTGATATGAAGAAAGAGTTAAGCAAGATAATGTGTAATATCCCTGTCACTGAGTTAATGAAAGTACCCTCTGTTAGAAGCCAAGTGGAGGAGTTCTTTGATGGCATTGGCCAAGAGAAGACTCCTGAAGTTGTCTTAGAATCCTGTCACATTCAAAACCTTAGTGGAACACAGCTTAGCAAAGTTGAAAAGGATCCACCAATAAACATCCATTCTGCCATTTATGAGAGAAAGAACAGTGGTCACCCTCCCTTTTACCTTACCTTGCACATTCAGAATATGCTCCTCCACAACTGCATGTTGGATTCTGGAGCAGCTATGAATGTGATGCCCTTACATGTCATGAAGGAAATGGGACTTGAAGTGACTAGACCTTATGGAAATGTCTGTGGTATAGATTCCTGTCAAGTACAATCCTATGGATTGATCAAAAACCTTAGAGCTCATCTTTTTGCATGTTCAGACATCTCCACCATGATGGATGTAGTAGTAATTGATTTGCCCCCGAGCATATGGAATGCTTTTATCTAGGAAGTGGGCAGCTGGCTTAGGTGGATACCTTATGATGGATTTATCATATATTTGTGTTTCCAACTCTGATGGAGCTTTGATTAGGGTGAACAGAGAACCATGTTATAATGAGCATTTGGAATCATTTGATGAAGGAATAAAAAACACATATGGGGATGAATTATTAAATAATGCAAAAACCAACTTTGTTGAGGATGAAAATGAACTCTGGGAAGATGATCAAGTTGAAAATATGTTCATGGTAATGGAAGATTCTGATTCTTCTTTTGAAGAAGAACAGATAGCGGAATTAGCTAGAAGGATAAATTTGGAGTTACTTAGAAATGAATTTGCTAAAGAAATAGATGAATTGAGAGTAAGTGAAAATCAATCTCAGGTTCAAGAACAAAATATTGTAATAAGTCAAGAACAAGTCATTGAAAATCAAACGCTTGAGGAGGTTAATGATGATTTAGATGATATAAGAAGAGGTGAACGTTTGCCCAGATCAGTCATTGAAATGAATGCACTCATTGATAATAACATAGCAAGACAAGATTAAGGTCTGGAACCAATTCTCCCATGGGAGAATCATCATGAGCAAACAAATGTTGAAGAAAATGTCATTGATGATCCTGTTCTTGTAGTCGATGAGTTTGATGACATTAGATGTGGTGAGAGAATACCTTTTACTATTAGAGAATGGTTTGCCTTAACTGATCATAATAGAGAAAGGGAAAGCCAAGGGCTTCCACCCATTTATCCATGGGAAAACTGCCCTGCAGCAGCTGCTGTAGTTGAAGTGAACAATGAATCCGATGTCTCCCACTATTCTGATGTAGATGATTCCTTATCTCACTTATCTTTAGAAGATGATAATCTAGTTCGAATTCATGATAACTCTCTAAGTTGGGAAGAGGATACCTTAATTAATGATGCACCTGAAGGAGATTTTAATTCAAACAATCTTGTTATTTTTCGAACTCCTCCAAATTTTCATAACAATGCTTTATCTGCATATCCTCGCATCCTTGATTTTCTTCTACCACCTAAGTCATCTAGTCATCATATTCATGATCCTTCTCACATTCCTAGTTCTTCTGCATCTCATTCTGAGTCAGTTTCCACCGGGTTGGAAGATATGGTCATTCCAGTTCCTTCAGGGGAAGGCTCTAGTCGTAATACTGTCATATTTCATGAGCCACCACCCTTAGAAGAACATAGAGATTTCTGGACTGTAGGTGAAGTTGTTAAAAATATTGTGTCTCCTCGTGAGGATGAGCCAAATGAAGTAGTACAAGAGACGAGAAGAGAAATTAGAGAAGTCCTTGTTGGCAGGATTTCCATTTCATTAGACGGTGGTCCACCCAGAGTCAATGTAGTTCCTTTTAGGAGGAGCTCAAGGATTCTCACACCTCAACCGCAGAACCCTGTTGAAGTCCACCCTATGCCTATTCACAACATTGGAGTTATTCCTGAGTCTGTCAATAGGAATAGGTTTCCTACAGGAAGTCAAGTCATCATTCCCAACCATTTATTGCATATTAGATCAGGACAGGCTGATGACCTGTGGGTTGGACCTTTCATAGTAGAGCGATGCACTGATGGCATGTGCTTCCTAACCACTGGTAGTGAGCGACGTATCTTATATCCTGTAAATCGGAGGGATTTAAGGGATCATATCCCTAATCCCACCTAGCTGGGATTTCTCCGCTTGCCGTGCCTTGCCTTGCCTGGTAGAAGAGAGTAGGTAGGAACTGAATAAGCCTGCTTGGGCAATAGTTAGTCTTTTCAGCCATTGAGTCTGGCACCTTTTTGTCTTTCCCTTAAAGCTCACCTTTGAAGCTCTTAGTTAAGCCGAGCACCTGTCATTTTCTTTTTCCTGCACAATAAAACCAAACTTTTTAAGTTATGTTAGTAGATTAGCTTTACTTTTCTGCACTTATATTTCATGCATTTCAGTTTCAGTATTGTTATTTATTTGATTTTTATATATACATGCGATGTTCTGACATCCGGTCTGTGAGTTGGGTATAGCTCTGGCCATTTTGCAGATAGTAGATGATATGCTGGTAGCAGTTACAAAGATAGAGTGTTGGATCGAGGATTCGAGTAGCAGAATCCGAGCACCAGAGATTCTGAGGTTCTCAAGCGCTCTTTTCAGCAGAGCACTTGTCCCAGCTGGAGCCAGATGTTATCACATATATAGTAGCCGGGCTACCATACATTATTTTTCAGATTCCAGTACACTATTCAGCCAATTCCCTTGCATTGAGATGCTGAGATGAGCATTTATTATGGATCACTATCAGATTATGGACAGCAGTTTTCTTCCCCATGCCATGACTGAGTTTCAGGACACTTAGAGAAATGACCGATGTAGCCATTTAGCCATTTATACAGAGCAGTTAGTATTGCCCAGAGTTACAGCAACTGTTTCAGAGGATAGATGTTGGTTCAGATGATGAGCATTCAGGTATATTTTGGTGTTATGGTTATATTGCTTTTATATTCATTCTTGTAGCATGTCTTAGCATTTAGTGTCATGATCTAGCGATCATATAGATATGTGGACCTGGTTGTACTTGTATATATATCATATTGTCCCTACTCAAACTTAGAAGTTCTTGACCTATACTCATCGGTTTTACCCTCCTTAGAGAGATTAGAGGTGATCATTCCCACCATACTTTGGCTTGCTAGTGTTGGTCTCATTACTCACTGTCTTCATCCATCCATTACCTACCCAGTTTGTTATTTACCTTGACTTACTACTTGACTAGTGGCATGGAGGACCTTTCCCCGCTGTAGCCTCTGTATTGGATGAGCTTCCTTGTTTATTGTGTCTCGGCACTGAGTTGGTGACAAAACATACCTTTGGTTAGTTGGATTGTAGGCCTAAATCATTCTGGTCGGTTGTCCCGATGTTTGGCACTGGCACGAAGTCCCCCTAGTCACTAAAGATGTTGTTGGCTAAACCTGAAACAGATAGTGCTGCCATGAATACAAATTATGAAAAGGAAAATGTTATATCTATTGTGAAAAGCCAAATGAAACTGGCAATGAAGTATCAAATGTTATATCTATTGTGAAATGTAATACCCAGGTAAACAAGATGTCTAAAAAACACACCTGGAAGTGCTCAGGTAAACAAGTGCCTTAAAAACACACCTGCAGCAAGAAGCCTCATATAAAATGTAAATCTATGCAATGTGTTTATAAACACACATAGATCAAAGGCTATGGAAACTAAAGGCCCAAAAAGCAATGGAACTTAAACTCTATATCAAAAAGATTGCTAGCCTCATTTATATTATGGATTGTGAGCATCTGCCAAGGTGAATAAACACTCTTTGAACAACTTACCCATTTGTGAGACACCGCCATTCCCTATGTTAATGTTCGTCCACTATCTGCTATTGTGTGTACTCCCTTTTCCATATCCAAAGTGTCACAGTGTTAAGTCAGTAAGTCATCCTTTGGCCTAGCCATTTTATTTTTAGCCTTCACCCTTCACTAGCAAAATGATCACAACTATGAAGTGAGTATGGACTTGAAAGTTTGGTCTGAGTAATAATAATAATTAATGACTTTATATATTTGGATTTAGATCGCCAGTAATGATTACTTTTTGTTATAATTGCTATTTGAATGGATTGTAAAGCATGCTTTAACCTTTGACACTTTGCAGCATTATGATGATAGCCTGAGTTATATTTTGGGTCACTATTGACTTGGTCAAACCCAGTTTGACCAAAAGTCAACCACAGGACATGAGGTGGTAGAACTCGGATGATACAGAGATATGATATATGGTCTCGTACAGGTCACTATGGTGGTTCTATGCAGTGGTTTCAGGCTTATGATGATGAATTGTGCTTTTCAGCACTTTTACAAATTATTATTATTTGGTCTGCCGGATATGATGGGCATTTATTTTTTACCATACAGAGATCTATATGGTGTATGAGTACACATCTTAGATGGATTTGGACCTTCTAAGTCCAATGGGACAGTCTGTTCTCAGTTTCGGGCAGTTACAGTGATTATTAGCCTCAATTGGCTATCCTAGTGCAGTTTTGGCCTATCAGAGGCCCTGTCAGAGCAGAGCAGAGAGTTGATGAGTTCACCTAGGGCGTTGTGCATGGAGGGGGTGGTCCAGCCACTTGTTATTACCATATTACCCCCCCTCCCAGAGAGCCTGGTGGCCTCACCTTGACAGCGCAGGCACTCCAGGAGGCAATTTGGGCATGTTCACATTTCCCGAGGCAATTAAAAAATGGTAAAAATGGCTACTAAAGGATTCGATTTGGGCTACTGAGGCAAGGGATTGGCATGGGATGACTTGTGATGATGAGTGGGATGTCTTCCACACCTTCTCCAGCAGTTTCAGCTTCCGGTGGGACCCACACCCATCACTTTTGGCATTTTATATGATTCTATGGAGCCTCCAAAGGCTCACAACTTTCCCAGAGAAGCACGATTTGGTGTCTAGCTTGATTATTTTTGGATATTGTGCCATGGGGATTAACCAAGGGTGTTGATAACTACCCCTTGGACCCACCATGAGCTAGATCTTATGTTTTATCATTTACTTTTGGTGGGACCCCCTCTCCTAGGGCGATTTGGTCCATTGATGTATTATTTGATTAGTGATCCATGTACTGTATTGTTGAGCTCATCTCAACCATTGATTAGATCATTTGATCTTTTAATCTTAGCCACTCATTCAAAAAGTGGTTAGGATTATGGCCTCTCTTCATCCTATTTAAAGGAGAGAGCTTCTCATTGTAAAGGGTCTTTGGCTCTTAGAATCTTGATATAGAAAAACTCTTCTGTGGAAATTCTTGTGGTCTCCTTTACATCTGGTGTTCTTAGATGGTGATTGGAAAGTCTATTGTATCCTAGCATTTAGACATTTGTTGAAAGATCTATTTTTCGTGGAAACTTTGTCTTGTCTAGGAGGTCGAATTCATCTTGGGCGTTTTTGTAGGGCTTCCTTAAATCGCTTGGCTTGGCATTCGCTTGTATCAGGGGGTTATCATTAGTATCATTGTGATCTATGTTATTCTCTTGTTGTTTCTTCTGTAGCATTTGTCTTTATCTCTTGATGCAGTAAATCTGATATTGTTGATGTTTATTGTGCAGGAGGGAGGACGCATTGGCTTCTTTGGGCAAATAGATTTCATAGAAAACTACTTCAAATCGCTTCAAATTGATCGGGTTTGCATAGATCATCATCATCAAGGCATCTACAAGGTTATCCAGGTAAGATCCACAGGTTTGTTCTTCTTGTCTTGGTTCCAATCCATTGGCATAGCTACTTCATTGTTAAAACCCTCATTTGACATTTTCTTAGATCTAATTAGATCTACTTGGCTTTTGGGTAAGATATTTAAAACCCACCTCTATAGAATCTACGGCAATTCGGATCTATAGTTTGGTGTGGATTGGCCTCCATTCGACCCATTTCCCAAGGCAAATTAGCCTCTCCAAGTGAGGTCGCACTTCTTGGATGGGTGAGTTTTGCTAGATCTAGCACCTGGGTAGGTGAGATCCCACTTGATCCTTGCTCTCCACAGTTGATAACCTACCCCTAATGCTTCACTTTAGTGATTTTCACCTTGTGGGCCCCAATCCTCATTTTGAGGGTTGAGCCCCACTTGGGTCACTTGGTGATGCACTTCAATCTCAGATCTACTGAGATCTAGCCATTGGATGATCCTAATCGTCAAGACCCACCTAGCTTTACACCTCAACACCCCTGATCTACAGTTTGGTGGACATCCGACTCCATTTGGCCCATTTTCCAAGGCACTGATCCTTCTCCAAGCCCTCACAACTTTTCTGGGTTGTTGAGTTTGCTTGTGGTTTGGTCTTTGTCTTACTGCTTGAACACCTAGACATTGTCATATCCACTCATCAAGCCTATCTTTGGTACTAGGTAGCCCCAACTCTGTCCCTAACTACCCTGCATTGGATACGGTTCCCAAGGCAGTGGTTTTTCTCATCTTTGACGAGTACCCTGATCTTAGATCTGATTCTAAATCTCATAAGTCACTTACATAACCAAGTTGGATCAAATTTACATTTGGTTAAGCCTCTTGATCCAATCCATTACTCATCTTGTGACTTCATCCATAGATCTAGGGTTTACCATACACCTTACGTACTTCATCCACACTTGATTTGAACTGGTGTCTTGGTCTGATCTCTCCTATCGGGAATAGATCTGGGTCTCCCCCTTTGTTGTCTTGGGCTAGATATCATAAAGTGAAGATTGCCTCGATTGGTATGACAACCATCCATTGGGAGTCGAGGCTATCTTGGTTGCACCTCTTTGGTTGCCCATCCCCTCTGCCATCCATCTTGGATCCATCTCTAGGAGCAACTACAAGTTTGGTTATAACAGGTCTCTCTCTTGGTTAGTCTAGGATTGGTCATCTTTAAGCTTAAGAAACCTAAAAGAGGAGTTAGTGACACGTTGGGGGAAATGTCCATAGTTGTGCCAGGTTAGTGGTTGATTTCATGCCAATCAGTTGGCCGTTGGGTTGTGCATAAATGGTTACCAAGATACGTATACGGATTCACCAAAGTTTTTAAAATCCAAGCTCTGGATACGGTGGGGAAACGGAAAGTACAAATAAATAAATAAAATAGAGTAAAGAATCAAAATCATTCAAGAACCACAAGAATAGAACTATAACTTATAAGCATATTACTATTAGCCATCCATGTACCATAACTGATAATTTGATAAGTTCACATCATCATTGATAATTGATCATTTTGAAGACCATTTCAACATGAGAATGAAGCAAGTCATATCAAGGGATTTGTGAGCCACATCCACATGTCCATATCAGCAATGACTAAAGTGGTTTTCTTGAAGGCTATGGCAAAACTAAATAACAATGTGGGACCTGGGTGAAGTGAGCAACAAGGTAGCACATAAGGATAGATCAAACCTTGACAACATACCTTGACCATAATGATAGATCAAACCTTGAGAGCGGACCTTGATAGATAAGACCTAGAGAGCATATTTTGACATAACGATAAACCAAACCTTGACTAGAAATGGGGTTTAGGGTTTTAGGGTTTTGAAATTTTTTAATTAAAAATTTGATTTTGGGGGGGATCGATGGATCAAAAAAGCACTGGAAATTTCAGGATCCGTTTCAAAATTTCAAGATCCCTTTCATTTTACATGAGATCTGTTTCATGAGCTCAAGATCTGTTTCCTTCTCCAGGGGATCCACTTCCATGATGAATTCTGGCAGATCCAAATCGAGTTCGTGGATCCTACACATAGGGGTGGTGGATCCGACAACATGGCTTGAAAGTGTATTACCCATCAAAATGCATAGAACCTCCTTCAACTATGTAGAAATCTGAAATACCCTATTTTTTCATGTGAACGAAGTCTTTGATGAATTCTCACCCTCATCCATGCTAGCTCTCCTCATCTAGGCATTCTTAGTTTTTATCTCAGGGTTCATGTATCTTACAAGACATTTCTTGACTTGATCTAGCCTAAAAGATGAATGCAAGTTTATTCGGGCCACGATCATAATAAAAGTGTCCTCCAAGTCACTTCTCATCATCTGCAATTATGATTGATCTTCAACTTTGTACAGGGGTTCACTTCATGCACTTCCTGTTGACCTAGGAGTCCTCCTAAGGTAGAAAAATGACCAATGACTGCTTTGAGGCATGAATAATGACCTATGTATTTTCAGGCAATAACACACCCATCAGCATCAGCTAGATTGATTCAATCAGCATCGAGTCCTGACCATTTAAAGTCAATCAACAACAGCAGCAACGGTCATAGTCGATGTAGGGTATAGATGGCTCCGGCAACCATTGTTAGATGCCTTCTGGAATGACAGTTATTGTAATCATCTTTATAACTACATATGATGGATGTAAAGCTATATAAAGCTTTGATAAGACATTAAATGGCAGAAGACTTGGAGGATACTGTAAATATTGTTGGGGTAATACAACATTGTTCTGTTTCGCTGCCATATATCTCTTTCTCTTTCCACTCTATTTCCTTAAATGTATATTTGTGTATGGTATTATGTGGTAGATAGTTTTGTGTATGCCATCGATGCTTACTTCTTTCTTGATTGGCATGAGAATACAACAGGCAACTTTAGAAAGATACGATATTTTTCCCTAGAATACATCAAGTACTTGGTGGTTGACCCTTCATAACAACCTAGTGGTAAAGGATCGGCTATATTGCATTGGATTTATAGATGGATGTTTTGTGGTTTGTCGCAAAACATGTAATGTGGAATTGCAAATTTGCCAGATCATTTTGGACTTGGACTGCTGCTGAATATAGCGTTCTTTTTCCTTCTCATATTTACTGGAAACAAATTTTGTTTGGGAACAAATCGATGATCCAATAGGCAGGCTGGAGTGTGTGGGATGTGATAAGATTGACAGCCATCTCTTTCTTGGGGAAAGACAACGTTGTCAAGCAACTTTTCATGATGCAAATTTTCAATCCAACCTAGGTGAAGTTTCTGCATTTAGATCAGATCTCACTATCCAGATTTCAACCAGGAATGTTGTCTTAATGGAATATATAGATTAGACTCTTCAAGCTGAATCCAAAGAAAACAAGCTAACTCTCCTTTCTTAAGCAGGAAGGGGGATCTTGTGCAAAGGCTCTTTGGCTCCTGGATGTGAAAATATTTAAGTAAACATATGATGCATTTTCAGAAAAACATTGCATTAACTAGTAAAATTACATAAGCATCAAACAATACAAACAAATTAGAAAAGGAATGAAAAAGCTTGCATTAGTAAAATATGGCATTCATTTGTTCAAGTCTAAAATTTTAGTACTCTCATGAATGTAGTAACAAAACACTTCCTCAAAAGTTGACAGCTAGCTTTGTTTTGAAATACATAGAAGACTGAAGCAAATGCATCCATCCCTCCTTCTTATAACATTTAACCTGTCCTAGCAGAAGATGAAAGATGTGCATAAAGCAAAATTCCACCCATAGAGTGACCAATAGCAAATAATTTTCCATCCTTCGGCTTGCTCTGATTCTGAATGTATTCCATCTGCACAATCCATTATAGTTTCATTGCATTAGCAATATTTAATTTCAATCAATTTGAAGTTCGTGTAGAAGCTTGATAATGATGTATAAGACACTCAACAGAGAGAAATTCCATGTAACAATCAATGTGTGGGGCATCACAAGAATCAGAAAGATACGTTGGAACTATATTTCAGTACTTATAATGAGAAACTGAACAGGTGGAAAGTTAAAACACAAAACAAAGAGGATGACAATGAAGTAAGTCAAATAGAAAGTCTAAAGAACCACTGCAAATAAGATTTGAGCAAGTTGAAAGAGAATGTCACCTCACCACTGCAGGAATGTCCTCTTCTAAATAGTTATCAAAGTCCCAGTCATATTTTACAATAAGATCCACCTGTTTCTGAAAATCATCTATTGTTGAGATGAGACGCTCACGTAGATCAAAGATCTGTGACGGAACGGAACGCTGACCATCCTCAAGCATCTTAACAAGCCTCTCACTCATTTCTACAAATTGTGCAGTAATAGTAGAGTTTTGCCTCTCCTCCAAGAGACTTAAAAGTTTTCCTTTGATCTCATTGAAACGTTCCGAGAGTTGAGCATCTTCCAGAAGTTTCGATATCTGATCAACCAATCTAGCAGACATAACCTTATATTGGCTTTCATTGAGAAGAAATGTCAGTTTTTCTGACAATCTTAAAAGAGTTTCCAACAATCTGGCTGCCAATTCTGATTTTTCCCAGGTTGTTTCAGTTGTGTCCTCTTTAGCCCTGATGTTTCCAGATTCTACTTGAAAATCAATTTCCATGAGATTTTGATCTGATTTGACTAAGCAATCATTTGTGTTATCCCCAATCAAAGTCTCCACCAACTTGACTGGAACATCATATTTCGAGCAGGATTCATTTACTGTAGCCTCCCCTTCTCTTTTACTCAAGCCAGCACCTCTGACTTCCAGAATCCATGTGTCAAATCCTTCATTTGACATATGGCGAGCCAATGAAGCCTGGAACAAGTAAAAAGATATGCCACAAATACAAGAGACAGATATGCATATCAATTGCTTGAAATATCTCTTAAGCTTTATTGTAGCCGAAATTGAAAACAGGAATGCAATGAAAAATATTTGACTAACTCTAAGAAATGGAAACAAGAAGTTACTCCCTGACATCCAAAGTCTTAAACTGTATCCATAGATATTAGTAAAAATCCAGTAGAATGACATACAAAAACACTTGAACTTTCCAAACTGGTATTCTTGCTTTTCACTGTATCATACAAAATTCCTTGTAAACTTATATACTGATAGATCAAACACACTAACTTTTGGGATGCAAAGTTGAAGAGATGATTCCACTGTTTTTGATACAAACTTATGCCTTGGCAATGCAGTCTACAGCTGGAAATTTTCTTATTTTAAAATGCACACAACTTTAAATAGTTAGTTGCAATATGTTACGGACCTGTGTAATAAAAGGCACTTGCACAAGATGCACAGACATATATTGAATAAATGATTGATAATTGATAGGTGATGATACAATTGGACAATGTGATATCTTCATATAGTATTGAGAGATGGGTTACGATGTATTGAATAAATGATTGATAATTGATAGGTGATGATACAATTATAGTGTTGAAGAGATGGATCACAATGAATGGCCATAACCTTTAAGGGTTTAATAATTAATAATAAATATTTATATTTTATGATTATGATTAATTATATTATATATTCTATTTTATATATATGAGGTATGCCATATGCCCTCCCCCTTAAGAAATGCTTTTGTCCTCAAAGCATTGATACAAAGGGTGCTGATGTCAAAGTGTCTTGTTCTTCCAAGATGCGTCCTCATTCAGTAAGCTCTTTGATGATATACTTTTGATGTTGTCCTAGGATGGGGAAACAGACAATGGGATCTTCAAAGATTCACACAAAGTTGTCGCATTGTAAAACAATAGATCCATCCTTGGTGGACTCTTTTTGAGACTGTGTATTGATTCGACTCTCGAATTGAATTTCTTTGATCACTACCCCCAAGTGTTATTAGAATTCTAATTGCATGGATAAGGAGATTGTCATTATGTTGACACTAAGAAGTTCACTGATCAATGCAATGGCTCTTGTGATAAGGATGACAATAAGATATCCTTGTAACTTGTGTATCGATCTCTATTATGGGATATTCTTAATCCCTTCTAATTTGTGTATCCAAACCTTCATTGTATGCTTGTATAATTTTCTAGGTCAACAATGTTTCACCAGTAGTGAATTTTACTTTTGACTCTTGATCAATTCTATGAATGTCTTCCATAAATATAGTTGATTTAATTGCATCAGTAGATGCTTTTTTGTCAAACTCTGGAATTGACACTACCTTTCACTTCAATCCTTTGACTTTAGTAAGCAAACTTTGACATTGCTTTCTTAGACAAATAATTTCCTTATCTTTCTCTAATAAAACCTTGTAAAAATTTCTCCATTTGTCTTCTTGGTCTGCTTGTTTTAACTATCTTGTTGTTGCAAATATTGGTCACACTAGATTGTGACATCATGTAAAATCGGTGCTTAATCCTTGATTTGTAAATTATAAATTGTTTTCTTTGATTCTTGTAACTGTTTTTTGAATTTATTCACCTTTTTATCTTATTCTTCCGATTTACATTGTAGTGTATGTTGGATTTTTAGTACCTCAAATAATGTGTGGCAAAGTGCCATTAATATCAACAGCAAGCAGAGAAGACCTAGATGCACAAAGAGTAGGCATGTGTAACAGATATGCAGGTCCATACCGCAGAAAGATGACCCTCCCTCTTCAGCAATTTTGTATAATGTAATGAGGTCGTAGGAGCATTTATGGAGAGGGAGATACAAGATGCATGCATGCCATGCTTATCCTCAGATTAGTACCAGTTTAGATGTCTTTTATATTTAGCAGTTCAGTTCTATTTCTGGTTTTGCTTTAGTTAGAATTTGCATGCACTAGGTTTCTAATTTAAGTTTGCATGCATCAGTTAGTTAAGATGCATGCAGCTCAGTTTACTGAAGTACATGCAGCCTAGTAGTTAAGGCACAAATCTCAAGGACGATGCATGTTTGCATCCCTCGGATCATCTCGAGTTGAGGCACTATTGTGCATGTGTCCAAATTCATTGTACCTACTCTTCTCCTCATCTATAAAAGAGAAGGCAGAGGTGGTTAAGGATACTTGCAATTGTGAAATTTAGATACAACACCTTTTTAGCCAAAATGAAATTCAAGGCAACAAAATGATATAAATATTAGAGGTTACCATGAAAGTGACATGACATGATGCATTGAAATATAGCTCATAATCACATGAATTAAACCAACATTCAACCATAAATAGTAATCCCCAACAATAAAATGGCTCAGGTCATCAAGGGAGTGTCATGCTACTGTAGCTCTTCGATATACCTATAAGGTACATGAAGTGTAATCTTCCCGAATGTTGTTTTTAGTGCACTACAATAACAAGACAAGCAAAAGCTGGTTTCAGGATACCTAGGGAGACTTCCAATATACTCAAGGTACAAGGAAGTAAGCTCGTGTTCAAATCCTCTCTTATGCAATACTACTCGAAGGAGGTATTAACAAGAGTTACATCGGTGGCCAACAATGCACCAATCAAAGAAACAGCCTGCACTTAAGAACCTACTGTATTCACAGTTAATAATGGTATTCCCCCAACCTCATATTTGCATGCGTAACGACAGATCATTGTTGTTATTTATAGACGTCGGAACATGTCTTCTACCCACTGATAAATATTCCCAAATGTAGTTAAATTACTTGAAATTTAGAGCTATATGAATAACATAAACAACATGTCATGTAAATCAAATCACCATAACCTATGGAAATAAACATTCAAGCATGAAATAACATTAACATAAATCAGGTATCCAATGAAGTGCGAATTGTCAATGTTGTATGTGTATACTTGAACTATGAAAATGTTATGTAAAAATCAACCAATAAGATTTTACTTCAATAAAAATAAGATTGTACAAGCACAAGCTAAGTTGATCTTAGAAGGAGAATCTCCTTGGAGTTTCCCCTTAGGGCTATTTTCCTAGTGAGGAGATAGGTTGGCCTTGAACAAAGTTAAGTTTGCTAAAGGTCAAAGCCCTCTTCACTAGGTTAGAAGAATTATAGTGTTGAATTATATTAAATTACCAACAATAGTGAACATGTATTTAAGCATAAAACATAGAAATGGAAAATACCCAAATACACAATGCTAGTTAAGAGCTCATTAGATCATTGAACACATGAATACTTGCTATTATTTCAGATCTACAATATAAATAAACAGAAAAGCTAGCAAAAATAGTTAATGGGGCATAAAATAAGAGTGTAAATAACCTAGCTAAGTACTTAGCAAACCAAATAACAAAAGTACCCAAGAAGCAAATAACCACAAGATTAATGAGTTATAATGTGATCGATTACTAGGATCTTGAGTGATTATATGTTTGTTTCCTTGTTAAGATGGTCTTATAATGTGCTCAAGGAAGGGAGAGCGAAAAGCTTCCCAAGTAGGTTCTTAGGGTTTTGTAAATTGTGGTTACCATGTACCTGAAAAAGAAGAGATTTAGCAATAAAAATTATAATGGAAGAAAGTTGGAATAACACACAACAAATGATTAGACCAAGTGCCTTAAATGAAATCAGAAACTGGGCATGGAGTTGAGAAGTGCTCAAGGAAGGGAGAGCGAAAAGCTTCCCAAGTAGGTTCTTAGGGTTTTGTAAATTGTGGTTACCATGTACCTGAAAAAGAAGAGATTTAGCAATAAAAATTATAATGGAAGAAAGTTCGAATAACACACAACAAATGATTAGACCAAGTGACTTAAATGAAATCAGAAACTGGGAATGGAGTTGAGAAGCCTCCCAATTGATGGCTAAGTAGTGTCCAAGACAGGTGGGAAGTCAAGACAATCCCCCTCCTTTGCTAGCCAAAAGCAAAATTAAATCTTCACTCCAACTCTTGATGAGAACTTGAAATGAACAAGGAGGACAAAGCAATCCAAATCATAGATTTGCTATCCACCAAGCAGATTAGTAAATGACTAAATATGATTAAATCAAGATGTAAATGAAGGAGGACAAAGCAATCCAAACATATCACACGAGATCTAATCCAAGCAAGAAGATCAAGATAATTCTAAACGTGTTTATATTCAATCAACATCAAACAAATACAGTTACCTTAGGTACTTATGAAGAGCCTCCTTCCATCAAGAGAGCAAATCCTGCTCACAAGAACAAAAATTGAAGCAAAAGAACACAAGCAAAATCAAAGACTGGTATTATTTCCCAACATTTCGACCCCCACAATGGATTTGTTCTTCCCTTTTATAGATTCAGGGGAGAGTATTAAACCTAAGTGGAAGAGGTCAAAAGTAGTTACATAATGAGATGATCCCAATGGGATTAGATGCTAGATCAATGGTCTAGATTTCATCTTTTACAACAATATTCATGAAATAAGCCAAATTGTCCTCCTTTAGAGGGGCAAATCTCTCTTGACCATGTTTGTAGTGGTAAAATAATGCCAAATACCATGGGTTTCTTCAAAACCATGAGTAAATACCATGAGCAAAGCTAAAACCACATACCAATACCACGAGCTATCATCCCAAGGCAAGTCGTTGGTCAAACAAGCCTCCTTTAGCCAAATTGTTGAGCGAAGTGATCCATGCATGAGGAGGGGTCAATCCATGTGAGTAGTAATCAAGTGCTGAGATCTAATCATCAATTGAGATAGAGGCATGATGATCCCAATAAGCCTCAACATGTGTGCCAAGGTGCCAAATCCTCCAAAAGTACCTCAACATGTGTGCCCAACTGCCACATAGGAAAATCAACTTCTATAGTAGTAATGTAGTAATCCTCATGAAAAATAGTAAAGTGCACCTCAACATCAAAACATAACATAAAGTGCACTCGGGTAGTCCCTAGTAATAATATTTGCCTCAACTTATGCAAATAAACTAGAAAAACCATAGTAATACTCTGTATTAGTCTACCAACCTGCTGAAATATGCATGTAAACCCCCTTGTGTTACTGGGCAAATTAGCAGGGCTACTTCCCAGTAAGCAAAAATAAGATCAGTGACCCAATGTCACCTCGGTCACCGTTCTAACTTCTTCGGAAGTCGAAACCTCCAAGGAGAAGTATCCTTAGGGTATCCTATAAAATACTAAGACGACCACAAAATATATTCTCTATGCGACTTGTAGTTAGACCAGTGCCTAATGGAGTCAATTGTATTTCTAAGTGCTAACACAGGTAATGTCCAAACAATGGTGTATATTATCCAATGACTAAGCAGTAGTAACCATTCACCAAGGTAGGGTCAGGATCATTCACGAAAAATGTACATAACGTGTACACATGTAAGATAACAATATTGGATCAAAAGACTATATTGCCAATACAATCAACCAATAACCAAATACGCATCAATGTCATTCGTTAATTAGATGTAAGCCCGTAACATGAGAGACTAAGTAATTGTTATCACACCATAGTAGTTGGGCTACTATACTTACTGAGCAGATATCTGCACTTTCCAAAGCTTTGCTTTTACAGAGATCAGTTATGATGAGCAACATTATTTGGGATCACTTACAGATCAGAGCAGTATATATCAGATATGCAGTAGACCTTGTGCCAAGGCTGAGCCTTGAGAGCTTAGATTTGATGACCAATGTGACCTATGGTTTCATACAGTTTCAGTTTAGTGCCTAGAGTTCCGGATGTTATTATTGCAGCAGTGTTTCAGTTGGTTATGGATGATGATTATTGACATGATATGATGTGACCTATGGACTCATGATTGTTATCATGGATTATTATCTTGTTGTTTTAGTCATCTTCATAGCATTGACTTGGTATATGACTCATGATGTGGCAGTACTATCTAAATAATAAAATGAAATATCTTGGATGATTTTATAAAATATAAAACTGGATGTATTACTTGCACTCTAAGGTTTTCTGACAATACTCATTGGTTTCATTACCCTCCTGTGAGCATGGACATGGTTTTTCATGACATCTTTGTTTGCTAGCCTAGGCACCACATGCACTTAACTCCATCCATCCATGACCTTCCTTATTTTGGCTTTCACCTTGACTTGCCTTCTTGACTATTTTATATGGAAGACTTCCCCATTTCTACCTCTGTGTTGGACCGCATCCACGTTTGTTTTGTGTCTCGGCTCTGAGTTAGTGACAGAACTTGCCTTTGGTGAGTTGGATTTTATGCCTAGATCACTCTAGTCGGTTGCCCAGATGTTTGGCTTAGCGTGGAATTCCCTCTAGTCACATGAGCTGTTGTTGGCTAAAACTAAAAGCACATGTACTACTTATATTGGAAATCTCTTATGAAAGCCTATGAACTTAAAATTCTAGAATTTGTTTTTCAACACATGTGAATAAAGGCTAAAGCAATGAACTGCTAAAATACCCCGCGAAGGGTATAGAAAGGTCTAAAAAGCAATGGTTAAACAAATGCTATATCTAAATATTGTTGACCTCAATGTAAATATGCCCCGGATGCAAGCTGCGATTAGTTGTGCTTTTTAGTGCATGTGAAATCTCAGAGGGGTCATATAGGCCAAAAAGGCCATGGAAATTAAATGAATGATCCTAATGAACCTGGATCAACTTGATGTAGACATGATTCCTAAGTTGAATAAGCACTCTCTAAACAACTTATCCATTTGCGAGGCACTGCCATTCCTTTGTTATCTTGTCCAGCACAAAGTGTAGCTTCCCCTTCCCAGTCCAAAGTGTCACTTAGTTGAGTTGATCAAGTCATCCCTTTTGCCTAGCCTTGTCCTTAGCCTTCACCCTTTGCTAGCAGTTAGGCTATGTTCGTTGGACGGGTATGTCTTTAAAGCTTTTGTGCAAGTAAACTATAAACAATGTTGAAATATATATGTATTAACTGCCACTGAATGATGTTTATAGTTTAAGTTAAGCTGTGATTGTGATTAAAGGAACATGTCTTAATCTTTTGTTATAATCTAGTCTTTGGTTATACTTTGACCTAGTCAAACATAACATAGTTTGACCATGGTCATTCTTGGGATCTGTGATGAGATGGACCACATGTGCTTATTGATGTTGATCAATGGTCCCACATACACCTCTTGATGATTCCATATGTTGGATATATGCTTCACATGATGATTGATGCAGTTGGTCAGTTTTATTATTATTTCCAGATCATCATATTTTACACTGTCCAGGTATGGTGGAACCTACAAATGACCCCACAGGTTATCATATGGTGTATGAGTACTCATCTCTAGTGGATTTGGATCTTCTAGATCCATTGAGACACTTATCTTTCAATTCTGGGCACTTCTGGGCATGATAGTTGCAGTTATCCACCCGTTGACCAGTTTGGGCATGCTGATCCAAACTGTCCAGTAGGAGCATTGGAGGCAAGTCGTTGCCTAGGGCGCTACAAAGGAAAGGGGTGGTCCAGCCACTTGTTTTTACGATTATACCCCCCTTTTGGACATGATGGCACCTTCAGTTTGACAACGCAGGCACCCTGGGTGGCAGTTTAGGGCAGTTTCAGGGTTTTCAGGAGGATTAAAAAATGGAATAAAAGGTCCCTCAGGAATTCGATTTGGGCAATTGAGGCAAGGTTTTGGCACTTGGTCTACTCTGAGGTCATCCATGGTGAACCCCACATCTTCCAAATCAGTTGGCACCAGTCAGTGGGGTCCACAATGGCTACAGGAGGTCTTTTACTGCATGTCTCTCTCAGATTTCCGGGACAGGATTTGATCATTTGTGTTACTTGGACATGTCATAGACTTTTATTTTATATTATTGTGCCATGGGGACATGCTAGTGAAGGAGATTAATGCCTCTTAGCCCCACCATGTGCTTTTAATGACTTGTCTAGATCTTGTTGATGTGGCACATGTATTTTTAGCCACCCCCATATATGACATCACCCTCATTGAGTCACTTTAGGCTATGACGTCATCACTTAGTTAAGTGATCCATGTCTTATATTGTATTGGCTCATCTTAGCCGTTGGTTAGATTGTTATATCTTTTGATCTCAACCACTATTTTTAAAAAGTGGTTTTTGTGGTTTAGGGTTTTGGTCTTTATTATCCTATAAAAGGAGGAGACCCCCCTATTGTAAAAGCACCTTTGGAGCTCTTGAAGATTGGAATAAAGAAACTACTTTGTGGATCTACCTCTCTTGTCTTGATGGATTCTTTTGCAAGTTGAATATACAATACCTTCCCTATGTATGATTTGTGGATCGTGGGCTACTAGTTGTTTTTCTGCAGGGAGGCTGAATTGGTGAGCAGGAGGACGAGGGAGTATCATTATTGTATCTTTGTGACATAATTGATGCTTTCTATTACATCTCTTCATCATTTTCATAATTTTTCTACTTGGCTTGTTTCTAACTTGATCTTGTCTTGTAGGAGGAGGACGATTTGGCTATCTTTGGAGGAGGATGTTTTGGCTTGGAGCACTAGATCTCACTCTTGAATATACACACAGGGGGGAATGCTATCAATTTGCAAAGTGGCCACAAGCAATTGAGGTATGTTCTACAAGGTATGTACCTAGATCCATTCATTCTTCTTCATTGGTCATAAAACCCTAATAATCAAAACCCTCATTTTACTTTTTTTTAGATCTACTTGGATCTAGCAAGCTTTTGGGGATAATTTTTAAGACCCACCTCTATAGCATCCACGGCAATCCGGATCTATAGTTTGGTGGTGATTGGCCTCCATTTGACCCTTTTCCCAAGGCACATTAGCCTCTCCAAGGCAATTCACATTCCCTTGAAGAGACTAGTTTGCTAGGTTCTAGTACTTGGGTAGGTGAGATTTTTGTTTCATTGAAGAAATCATCCCTCAAAACCTACCTCTAGTGCTTCACTTTTGTTATTTTCACCTTGTGGGCCTCATTCCACATTTTGAGGGTTGTGCCCCACTTTGGTCACTTTGTGATGCATTAGATCCAGTGAGATCTAGGCATGGCATGCTCTTGATATTCAAAACCCACCTTGCTTAACACCTTGACTATCCCGATCTATAATTTGGTGGACATCCGACTCCATTTGCCCCTCCATCCAAGGCACTAGTCTTCCCTAAGTCAAAACGCACTCCTTGGGGTTGGTGGCTTTTGCTAGATCCCACACTTGGGTGTTCCTAATTTTTGGCCAATCCATAGATCCATGCCATAGAACACTCCTAGTACCATTTTCCTTCAACTTTGACCTTGTGGACCCAACTTGGACCAATTTCCACTTTTTAAGGAGTGGGTCCCACTTTGCCAATTTCCATGGTACTAAGTCATCTTTCAGATCTATTTGATTAAACCTCACGAGTGGCCCTTGTCTTTCATTGGTTGAACCTTGTCACCCTTTAAGCCTCTTCAACCACACTTAAACCCTTGGGTCCACTTAATTTTCATAGATCTAACTTACCATTGGTCTCCTTGATTTACTTTACACATTTCCCTAGGAACCTTTAGGTTAGCTAATCTTCATTGATTGGCTAGGGTCTCCCCCTTGATCTTGATTAGTCTTGATCTAAAGTGAAGAGTGCCTCAGTTATCGTGACACCCAGCTTGCATTGGGAACCGTGGCATCTCTTGGGTCACCTCTTTAGTTATCCATCTCCTCTACCATCCCGGATGGAATACCTTTAGGGACAACTACAAGTTGTGTGATAACAGTAATAAAAAATAAAAGGTCATTTATCATGTAAACAAGTATCAACCAAAAACCAAGTGCACCTCAAGTTGCGTCTTCCAATGTATGTAACAGCAATAGATATAGGAGTAAATAATGCCAATGATGTGAGGACTAGTCATTCAATAACAAGACAAATATTCACTGCACCACTGAGATATCAGTTATATTCATCAAACAATTATTATGACTACCAAGTTAAGCTTCAGATCTATGAGTGACCACAGCAATTTATGATATCAAAGTAATGTAAGTCAGATATATGTGTCAGTTGGTAATGTTTGTACAAATGGCAACAAAAATCACCAACACAAGAAATTAAAATGTAAAAAGAGATTGTAGCATGCCAATTCAGTCTAGCTCGATTGGTAGAGAGAAAAGTTGTTATCCTCCCCACCCATGTTCAAATCCCAATTGTGACATGTTTACTCTTTATAAGTCCATTGTTCAGTGGGGCTCTTCATGAGCTAATTGTTGATGGAGGCTGGCAGGGTACCAACAATCTTACTCTTGCCTATGGGCTGGATAGCGAGAGCGTGGCAACATGAAAAAAAAAAAAAAAAAAGATTGTGGCAATTGTATATATTGTACACTCCATATTCCATTAGATGCTAGCTGAAAATTAAAATTACAATGTCTCCTTAAATTAGTAGTTACAAGTCCAAAATAAACACACTTGATTTGTATCTCAATTTATTTATTTATTTTGTGTAACCGCTCATGCACCTGACCAAAGAATCGGATCAGTGGGCCCGTGTGTACAAGTTGAAGTATCTCAGTTTCTTGTTGATCCTATGCGTGCTTAAGAAATACATCCACAGTTAGGAGGGTTTTACTCTGGTGGTAGTGAACTATCTTTGTTTCGAAATTGTTGTCTATGTGGAATTGATTACAATGCAATAAACCAGAAAAAAAATACTCATACTACAGATTGTTGGGATCTTGGGATTAATTGCATACCCCTGGAGCAAGGTCGAATCCGGTGGCATTCGTTGCAACGCCTGAGAGAAGAAGAAGTGGATGGTTCCTTGCGGGGGCCTGGACATGGACAAAATTCATTTGAAAACTAATTTTTATGAATTACAAAACGAAGAGTTGACTTTATTTTCTTATTTAGTAAATAGATAATAGCAACCTCGGGAGGAGGATTATAACGCCAGAGAGCGAGCCTCCAGTTACTGCCTGGTACCGTAACATAATGTAATTCATCCGCTGTGCAAATCTGAGGCTTTTCCATTTCCAAATTCTCCACCACCACACCGGACGCTCTGCAGAAGCTCCTCTTCTCCATCTTCATATTGAAACCGCCCCTCCTCCACCAGCATTGGCTTCTATATGGGGTGCGCAGGTAATACAAAATAGGGATGATGGGTGTTTGAAAACGGAAAACAGAAGAAGAACGCATCGCCGTGGCCATCTGCATCTCCATGCTATTCTCCAACTCGATTCGGATCTCCAATTTCAGCCCTTTTAAAGTACACCAGTGTTTTTATTTTATAATATTCATTTTAAAACAATTATGTCTGACTCAAACGCATTTATGGGAACAAACGAAATTTCAAAAAATTTAAAGAAAGGGGAGCTAAAAAGAAAATCATTGTGTCGCTTTTAAGCCATTGTAACTTTTTATTATGAGGTAAGGGAGGGATGCGAGTGGTTGGACACCCCACCTAGCTCCCTTCCCCACGCCATGTGGCCACCTCGGCAGGTGGTGTTTGCTGGCTGAAATGGCAATGCCACCTGTTCGGTAGGTGTGTGCTTTTACTCTGCACATGGGGTGCACTTTTTCACAGTTGTATGAACATTTTCCTGACACATCCTCTTGCCCCCGTGTTATTCTGCTCGGGCCCGGTCTATGAACGTTATGTTTCCCTGGTTGATGTTCAGCTCACCCTCTGCTATTGTTCACCTCGCCCTCTGCTGTTGTTCACCTCGCCCTCCGTTGCGGTGATATCCTGCGCTAGTTAGTGACTGGTTCTCTTGCTTGGTGCTTCGAACATGGTCGCCTTTCGTCCACTGGTGCGCATGTTGTTGTTTAGTGGTGGCCACGACATGGTTTATCCTCAGTTCGGTGGTGGAGATGGTGGGTTCCTGCTCCCATGGTGGAGGTGATGGAGGTGGTGGCTTCCTTCGCGTTCGTTCGGTAAAAATGGTGCCTTCCTGCTCGAGTTTCTTCGTGGGCTCGCTGCGGTGGCACGGTGGTGGCTTCAACCGGTGGCTCACTAGTCCATTCACTGTGGTGGCACGTTGGTGGTTTATCCTCGGTTCGGTGGTGGAGATGGTGGGTTCCTACTCCCGTGGTTTCAGTGGTGGAGGTGGTGGCTTCCTTCGTGTTCGTTCAGTAAAAATGGTGGCTTCCTATTCGAGTTTCTTCGTGGGTTCGCTGCGGTGGCACGTTGGTGGCTTCGTTCGGTGGCTCACTGGTCCATTCGTTGCGATGGCACGTTGGTGGCTTCGTTCGGTGGCTCACTGGTAGGTTTCCTACCGGCCATACTTGCGATTGTGTTTTTCAACACTGTCAACCTGTTGGGGATTGTGTGGACCTTTTCTGGTGCATTTCTAGGTTTAATGTTGCATTTCTTGCTGGGTACTAGGTTAATGTTGCATTTCTAGGTGGGTTCGCTGCAGTGGTGTTTATGTTGCATTCGTTGCTATAGCGTTTTGTTGGTTTAAGTTTGAACTGTTTGAGGCTGTCGAGAATTGGTATGTCGGGCCCGCTCCTGCTTGTGGTTTATGTTGCATTTGCGGCAGTGGTGAATTGCATTTCGCATTATGGTTCTGTGGGTTTACATTTGAACTGTTTGGTGGTTTTGGTTTGCGTTCTGGGGTTGCCAGGATTTGGTGAATAATGAATGTGCTCCTTATTATGTTGGAATTGTGCTCCTGTTAATGTTGAATAATGAATTATGAATGGTGAATAATGAATAATGAATTTGTTTATGTTGCAGTAGGGTTTATGAGTTTATTTTGTTGTTGGTTTGTGTTGCAATCCATGCAGTAGGGTTAGGGTTAAGGTGAATTTGTTAGGGTTTATGAATTGTTGTTGGTTTATGTTGCAATCCCTAAAGTAGGGTTAGGGTTTATGGATTTATTGCAGAGTTGCAATCCCTGCAGTATGGGTTTATGCTTGTTACAGAGTTAAAAAATTGTTATAATGCATAATTGATATGCAAAATTGTCGATGAAGGATATGTTAGGCCTGCCTATTACAGAGTTCCATAATTGTTTTTGTACAAAATTATTATGCGAACTTGTCATGCATAATTGTTGTTTATTTACAGAGTTATGTTGAAATGGTATTTTGCATGAAGGTTCTATGGGCTAAATAATTAATAATAGTTTACATGGCATAATTGTAAATATGAGTAGTATGGTGTATGTTGCAGTAGGGTTTATAAAAATTTTAGGGTTTATGAATTTATTTTGTTGTTGGTTAGTGTTGCAATCCCTGCAGTAGGGTTAGGGTTAAGGTGAATTTGTTAGGGTTTATAAACTGTTGTTGGTTTATGTTGCAATCCCTGCAGTAGGGTTAGGGTTTATGGATTTATTGCAGAGTTGCAATCCCTGCAATATGGGTTTATGCTTATTGCAGAGTTAAAAAAATTGTTATAATGCATAATTGATATGCAAAATTGTTGATGAAGGATATGCTAGGCTTGCCTATTACAAAGTTCCATAATTGTGTTTATGCAAAATTATTATGCAAACTTGTTATGTGAACTTGTCATGCAGAATTGTTGTTTATTTACAAAGTTATGTTGAAATGGTGAAATTGTATTTTGCATGAAGGTTCTATGGGTTGAATAATCGATAACAGTTTACATGGCATGATTGTAAATATGACTGTTTTTCCTATTGCACAACCAACTAAACCATGACTCAACTAAACCAACTAAACAAAACCATGACTCATAGGCATTGCACAACCAACTAACCCATGACTCAAACCTTGTAGAAGTAATCATTGACCTACAAGAGGCATTTAGAGCCAATTTCAAGGATTAGGTAAAACAAAGGTGGGTCTTGTGTCTCAAGCCATCTCTCAAAGTCAGAACACTATATTTAGGTCATACTCATTGCTCTTAGGTGTAATAAGTCATGCATGAGAGCCCTCCATGGAACATTCCTTAGAGAAGCATTATTAGTCTTAGGAGAGAAATATGGGCATGTTTTTATGAGTTAGCATCTCATGGATGGGTATCACAACCCAAGTAATGGTCCAAACCCAAACAATAGGAATATAGTCCCCAACCATAATTACTTTGGGCCTCATAAACCATCCCTAAGTTAGCCCTCAATCCCAACCCAACACCTATAGAGGGGAAATTTAACATATTAGATGAATATTAGAGAAATTTAAGTAATGATTTAGGCCCTAAATGAAGAACCTTTGGCCTACAAGATGCTTATGTCTCCAATTTTAACAATTAGGAATAGTAGTGATGGGTTCAAAAACCCAATTTATAGTTTAGGACCAAATTTATAGTGATGGGTTTCTAACCTAACTGTAACTTTAAGGCTTATAGTCCATGTTTAAGGATCTAGACCATGCCACATACATCATAGAAGGAATACAAGACTCTATATTTATTGCTCTATATAGAAGGAATATAGGGCTCTATAGAAGGAAGGAAACATAGGGATGTCATCTCGGAAGTTAGGTATATCAAATATTGTCAAATGCAACATTACAAACAAAAACATTGAATATATTGTTGATACTAACCTCATCCAAGAAATTGTTGATGAATGTTTAATCAAGGCACATTACAGCGTGTTGTTGAAATGATGAAATTGCATTTGCATGAAGATTTTATGGTATATTAAATCGTATGATAAACCACTGATTACAATGCCGCAAACAGTATGGAACGCTAGGACCTAGGATTGTATCCAAAATGGTCTAGGATTGTATCCAAAATGGCCATGTTACAAACAATAGAGCAAGTGATTACAAAATCCACATTGTAATGTGGTCACAAAAAAAATTGCCACCCCTATATGACACCCCTATGCTTGATGTCCTCCAAGATCTTCACTGCTCAATATTGTTGAGTTTCCTGCTTGAGCCAAGCTTGTTGGCCTACCTAACAATGGATGATTAGGTAGTGGTTGATTGTCTCCATATGATATCCAATTTGCTTCTTGTCGCCATGGAGGAATTGAGTAGCCACAGTGCACACTTGAGCTACTAACCCTTGCATTAGGTTGAGCCCCCCGATAATCATACATACGACTGACACCTGCACTGGTAGGAGGGAATAAAGTGGGCATGCGCACTTGTTGATAGTGGGGGACTTGGATGTTTAGGAGGTCTTGGAAACATGGAGTATTAGCTGCAATATGTTCCAATGTGTTTGGCATCATCCTGCTTTCCTCCACTATGTTTGCATCAATGGCAACCCTTTCTGCCAGCCCTTGTTGTCACCTACCCAAATTTCTGAACATTATTATTTATTTGCAAAAATACTTTATGTTAAATTTAATTACAAGTTTTGTAATTATGATCAGTTTTGATCATGGATGAATGTAATTACTGAATATTATTATTTAAATGAATTAATTAGGAGACAACACCCAAGAGGACTGTTGAATGAGTGTTCACTGACCCACTAGGAGGAATGGAAGCTGTTGGAAGGTATGGGACACATGGCAGCAGTTTCATCACACCACTAACTGTTGGTTATGGGACAACTTCCCCTAAAATAGGGAATTATCCCCCAGGTGGAGGGAGTGAGCGGGCAACTCATTTAATGACCCAGTAACATCTAAAAAGGCCTAGGTAGCCTATAAAGGCAAATTTGAAATGGGCAGGCAACTCTTAATCAATATTTCTGCAGAATATTTTCCTCTTGTGAATCAGGTGATTTCAAAAGAGATTCGAATAGGGAGGTTAGTGGTGACTGTAATTTTTGAGTCTGCATTATTGCTGAGAGGAACCAGAAATACTGGTGCAAGTCTATTGGATTTCTATCTATTGGAGATTCATAAGTGAATTGCTACAGCAAGAAGAAGTCCTCATTCCTGAGTTTCTTCCTCCTGGTGGTTCAGTGAACAGGCTCGAGGTTCCTAAGACATTACTTGACTGTTTTCAGGAATTTGGTTGGGTGGAACAGTCTTCTTGGGCTAGTTCTTGCCCTACAGATTTTCTCAGGTTCTACAGATTTCTAACTTAATTCTCAGTGAATGATGTTGTTCTGTTTAACTAGTATTTTCTGTTTTTATGTTTTTCGAAAAGAATCTAATTCTAGAATTGTTTAAGTCTGAATGTTTAAGTTTAATGTTGAAATTGAATTGATAAACCAATACCTCTATTTTTCCACACGCTGTTTTGAAGCATCGTACTCTAGTAGAGATATGCAAATTAAAATGGATTAGAAGATAAGCAAATGCCATTGATTTCGAATAGATAGAACAGTGATTGAGATTGTTTTCTTCATTCTACCCTATACTAAACAGTATTAGAAATTATTTGATAAAGTCCTGAAAATCATAAATTACTGTAGTGTTTCATAAAATATAAGTATTGTTCTCTTCTCTGTGTATTTATATTATAGATTGTTCATTCCTTTAGTTTGTGTAGTATACAAATGAAAATAGACAAACCACGATTCTACCATAGCATCAAATTAAAAACAGTATTATCATCATTATCTACATGTTGTAAACAAAAAGCATACCATAGTCATTCTATGAATTCCCAGTTTTCACACTACATATACACACACTGTTTTCATTTCTTATTCTGTTCCTTTTATAAATTTATCTAGTTCAAATAGATATTGAAGATCATATAAATAATCTATTTGCTGACAGTTATTGTATTCAATAGATAAAAGGAATTATAAATATTATTTTCCTCTTTTGTTTCCGTTTCGCAAAACTCATTACTCACAGACTTAGAACCAAACCTATATTACTTGAAAGTTCTTTTTCAAAAACATACTTACATAACTTATAACTAGATAGGTTCACAAACCCTAGTTAGAAACACTTCAAAATCTCGCAAACCCTAGATTGAAACGAAAATCACACTAACCATTCACGGTCTCAAGATGTTAAACTCAGACATTCGCACAGAGATTTATATTACAGACTCGATTTATACATTCACGCCCTTCATCCTTTTCAGTCAATACAATGCTAGAAATTATCTAGAAACCGTCATCTTGGGCGTAGCCCGTTATTTCTTTCCATAAACAAAACAAAAACTTATTCTAATGTTGAACAAAGAAAATTTAGACTTCCAATACATCATTCGGGGTCTTAACATAAGTTTTAACAGACACAATTCACATCATAATTTTTCAATCACTTAAACCTAGATAGAGATAATGTGTTATCATTCTCATATGATGGAGGTGTAATCTTTATAAATGAGCCTCGGCTCCATGCATCATTCGTATAATTTGAACAAGACAAATCGTGGTACAATGGCTAAAGCCATTACAAGTCTCCACTTCAAGAAAAAAAAAACGTTATGACCAGAAAACGAAAGTCACTATATGTTTTTCCAAAACTTAACCAACGAAGTCATGATTCTCAGAACGAGATTACAACATTCTTTGCAAACAAAGCTATATAGGGTTTATCCCAAGTTCCAATAGTTTGAAAGAAACCAAAATCCACAAGTATTGATGAGTTACAAACCCCAGTCAACAACGTCGATTTTTAAAGATTAGAAATCAAGTACTATTTAATCAAAAGAGAGTCTCAACAACAAGTAATATATGTTTTAAAAACATAGCTTGCACAAACAACCACGACGAGCCACGGCAGGACCTGCAACTCCTTTTTGAAAACCCCATCAACCTTACAGAGTACCTACGAGGGTTTATGGGAAGACCCGGAGCTTACCGTTGGAAGCTTGCCCAACTTTATCAAACCATTGCTCGAAACACACACCCTCTTAACCTGCAACTGACATTTAAACGAAGGTTAAAAGACTGATATCTTTGCAAAATGAGAATAGAATCACATTAAATGAATTATTCTTTCATTACAGGAATTGCTATTCGTTTAAAACAAACATTACCTTGTGATGAAACGACCTAAGCTTTTCGCCTTCGTTAGATCTTTAATGACTCCACACTGGAAACGTTATCAGAAACCCTCGGTCCAGTTAAGAACGACGAGTTCCAGAACTTCAACTCTTGACAGTAGAAAATAATTACACAGTCCTTTAAACAACGTTGTTGCAGAAGGGAGAGCAACTATAACCCTCTCAAGCCAGAGGTCTCGAGGTCGAACCTCATACAGAGTTTAAGCTAAAAATTTGGCAGCCTGTCGGCCACAGACCGAAAACAATGGAGACAATAACCTCATTCACTAAACTCTTAAACCAAACTTCGATTCAATTGCTAGGGTTTGATCCAACGATCAACACCAATGTTGATCAACGATCAAGAATGTGCCAACGATACTGCATTAAGTCGAACAACCCTAACATTTAATACAATGTCTTTTCACATGCAGAGTATAGTCCACATTGGATCACGGTTGATTGGAGTTACACTCCAGTTCGGAGGTTTATCACACACAAACATTACACAGTGGCCTCAAACCTCGCCATTACAGCGTTATCAACTTACGTGGACTGGCTTAATCCTTGTCACCAAGAGCTATCATGCGAAGACTTCAATGCAGGATCGAAGGACGATCCTCTGGTGGCCCGACGGTCGTATCAAATAAATGAGCCAGCACATCAACCTGCCATTTGTATTGCATATCAGTGTTATAAAGTTTCAATGATACATTTCAAACCAGATTGCATGACATTAAAACATTATACTATGACAAGAGGAATCACAAGTTTTCGTATAGTTCTAAGTGATGTTTAATATCATAGCAATGGTATCGTTGGACACACGATGAAACACAAAACCTTTAGATTATCCTTCCATTTGTTATTTAGTCCCAAGGTTCTATTGGTAGAATTAAATATTAAAGTTAGGACATAGACTTTAGATATTATGGTAACTATGTCATGTTATTGCTATGGTTTCGCTTTATGCCACTCTTATTAATAGATACAAACCCTTGTAAGGGATTATATGTATCTTTAGATCAACATAGTAAGGATATGGTTAAATAGCTCATACTTAGAGAATTTTAATATCACCCTTGTAACTTTGATTGGTATCATACAAAATTTATTAGTGAAATATGAAAATAATCTGTTGTATAGTAGGTTATCGATGGATCCAAATATATGTATATATATATCATGGGAGAATTGGCTAAAATGATATGAGTTCTTACCATAGTCTTTCATGCAAACATTAAATGACTTTGCGATACATTTATTATATCAATGACGGAAGGATAATGACGACGTTATAATTAGCCGGTACAGTGATAAAAACCTTCAGCAGAACGACATACATTTTAAAAACATCGTGACGTTGTCAGACGACATCTTAAACAATAGATGTAACATTAAAAACCATACCTGCTTGCTTTCAGTGGATCGCTTTAGAATTTCTAACACTTTATTTAATTATGACTTTGAAATTGAAAACTACTCGGACTTTGTTTTACGCAGCCATGAAATCTCTTACCTGTTGGCTGCACATAGGACATTAAGATGCTTTAGCATTACAGCTAAGTAAGCTCCAGGGTACCTCATAGGACACCCTTTCATCAAGAAATCAAACTGTCAGTATCTATGCAAAAGAAAACAGTGTCGCATCTAACTACCGATCTTTAATACATTATTATTGTAATCATGTTATTTAATTACACGCTTAAGCTGTCATTATCATTATGCTGCTAAATCAGAAATTAAAGCATGTTTAATATTAATAACTGCACAATTAATGCTACTGCAATCTCAATTTATTATTTCCGCAACTATTATATTCAAATTAATGCTGTTATCAAAAGTTTAAAATTTTTATGAAATTTCGAGATGTTACATGTGGTATTAGAGCGAGGTTCGAACACTAGGCCTGAATGAGGTCCAAAACACGCAGCAGAAAATTTTCATACAACAGAAAATTGTACTAACTTGAAAATTTAACTATTATGTTATTCAGAAATTATCGCAGTTACAGGTATGGAGAACTCGACTGAACATTTAAGCGACAGATTTTAGCCAAACAGTCACAGTTCGGGACAACACTATGTAGAGGAAGGTCACGGGGAAATAAATAACAGTTCGACGGAACTGTTACGTGCCTTTCAAGATTTAAAAGCAGAAATCAGATCTATGAAACTAGATAATGAAAGGATTATGCAAGCACAAGAACAACTGAATCAAGTGTTGTTTGAACACAGCGAAACAGAGGAATAAGAGAGAAACAATGAGGATATTTCCAAAGTTGAGGACATGCCTCACGCTGATAAAAATCAGAACATCAAAATTAGTGAAGTAAAACATAGCTCAACATCATCCGGAGATGCTATTGCAGAACGCAAAAAGAAACGTAACTATACCAGTGACAGCAGTGAAGAAGATTCCAAACCAAGAAGGAAAAATCATAAAGAATATGAGCAGATTTCTGGAGAATTCAAGAAGATAAGACCTCCAACTTTTAATGGAGAAACTGAGAAAGGCAAGACAGCTGAAGCTTGGCTGTCAGGGATGAAGAAATACTTCCATATCTACAACTATTCATAGTTCTTAAAAGCAAAAATGGCCATATATAACTTAACCAGAAAAGCGGATATCTGGTAGCAGGATGTCAAAAGGGTAAAGGGAATCAAGGATAAAGATGTAAGCTGGAGTGCTTTCAAACGATATTTCAAAAAGAAGTATCTATATGAACAGTACTACGAAGAAAAATCTAAAGAGTTCTACGATTTGAAGTTGGGAGGTATGAATATGAAGGAATTGAATAGTAAGTTTCTGAACTTACTGAGATATGTACCATACTTCATAGAAGAAAAACCAAAAATTCAAAGGTACTTGAGCTGTTTACCTTTCAGCATTAAAGACAGAATTGAGTATGACAGTCCTAAAACATTAGAGGAGGCTATGAGGAAGGCAGTTTTCTGTTATGATACAAATCGGAAGAGAGAGGGTATGTCCAATTGGAAAAATCATAAGCCCAACAATTTTGAACAGAAGAAGAAAAATCTCAGATTCAGTGGAAATTCCGGATTCCAAAGGAAGAATTTTCAGAATCGAAATTCCCAAGGGAATAATTCCAAAAATAATTCACAGCAGAATTCTACAGCACCGAAAAATGCAACTAATACTGCCAAGACCAGTGAGCCAAAGACACATATTAAATGCTTTGAATGTCAAGGCCCCCATTACGCATCAGAATGTCCCTTAAGGAAGCGGAAGACAAACAACATCAACTCTATACAGACTGAACCTACTGTTGGAGACGTAGCAAGGGAGATGCCAAGAATTAACGCAGCACTTGACAACAGGCAAGCAGATCATCAAATATCTATGGTAGAGATTGAAGGTATGATACATGACCATCCTGTTACTGTTTTAATTGACCCAGGTGCTAGTTTAAGTTATATATCACCAAATGTTGTGGAAAGTCTTAAATTGAAAACTGAAAAGTTTAGTACATCATGGCTAGTTAGACTAGCAACTGGAACAAAGAGGAAGTTTCAGATTTTATAGAGAACTGTGTCTTATCCTTGAATCATTTGCAAACACAAATCAAGCTGAATATTCTACCTTTAGGTTCGTATGATATTATAGTTGGGATGGACTGGTTAGAAGCCCATCATGTCATCCTGGACTGTTATGGAAAAAGTTTTACATGTTTAAATAATGAAGGGAAAATTGTAGAAATAAAAGGCATTCCAAGGAAGGTAACCCTTAAACACATTTCAGCCATGCAAGTTAAGAGGGCAGTTAGGAAGGGGTGCCAAATGTTTGCAGTAAACGTGGTAAATGATGAGTTTATGGATAAAGAGGACAAACTGAAATTAGAGGACATACATGTCCTAAAGGATTTTAAAGATGTATTTCTTGAGGAGATTCCAAGATTACCACCCAAAAGAGATTTAGATTTTACCATAGAGTTGATACCAGGAGCAGTACCAAATTCAAAAGCTCCATACAGAATGAATATACTGGAGTTAAATGAATTAAAATCTCAGTTGAAGGAACTTATTGACAAGAAGTATATTAGACCAAGTGTGTCTCCTTGGGGAGCACCTGTCATCTTCGTTAAGAAGAAAGATGGAACATTAAGACTGTGCATAGATTATCGCCAGCTTAATAAGATGACGATCAAGAATAGATACCCGTTGCCCCGCATAGATGATCTATTTGATCAGCTGTGTGGAGCAACAGTATTTTCGAAGATCGATCTAAGATTAGGGTATCATCAAGTAAGGGTTAAGGACGAAGATATTTTCAAGACAACTTTCCGAACTCGGTATGGACATTACGAGTTCGTAGTCATGCCGTTTGGCTTGACTAATGCCCCAGCTGTATTTATGTGTTTGATGAATAATATTTTGCATAAGTACTTAGACAAATTTGTTGTTGTGTTTATAGACGATATTTTAGTGTATTCAAAAAGCAAAGAAGAGCATGATGAACATTTACGGATTATCTTACAAGTATTAAGAGATCATCAATTGTATGCCAAATTTAGTAAGTGTGACTTCCACAAAGACAAAATTCAGTATCTAGGACACATAATTTCAGCAGAAGGAATTTCGGTTGACCCCGACAAGATAAGGGCCATTAATGACTAGCCGGTTCCTAAAGATGTGTCGGATGTAAGATCATTTATGGGCATTATTGGGTATTACAGAAAGTTTATAGAGATTTTTTCAAAAATTGCCAACCCCATAACTTCCTTGCAGAAGAAAGGGAAGAAATTTGTTTGGGATTAGAAATGTGCTGAGAGTTTTAAGAAATTAAAGGAACTATTGACGATAGCACCTATCTTGAAGATAGCCGACCCCAACAAGGATTTTGTAGTTTGTACAGACGCATGCAATGATGGACTCGATGGAGTATTGACACAGGAAGGACATGCGATAGCATATGAATCTAGAAAGTTGAAAGTACATGAAAAGAATTACTCTACTTATGATTTAGAGTTATTAGCAGTTATTCATGCCTTAAAAATGTGGCGTCATCACCTTATTGGCAGAAAGTTTACATTATTAACAGATAACATGGGTCTGAAATATTTATTGGATCAGACAAACCTGAACGCTAGACAAGCTAGATGGTTGACGTTCTTAAGCGAGTATGATTTCGAAATTCAGCATATTAAAGGAAAGGAGAACAAAGTTGCAGATGCCTTGAGTCACAAGGCAAAACTAAATTTCATTTCAACAATCAGTAATTATTCAACTGATTTGGAAAATCAAATTCTGGAAAAAGGTGAAACAGATGAAGAATACAGAAAAATGAAGGAAAAGACAGCCAATAACAGTTCTGAAAATTGTATGGCAGATTACAGAATTAAGGAAAATGGTCTATTACTGTATAAAAACAGATTGTATGTACCAGATATGCCAGAAATAAAATTTCTGATATTAAATGAGATGCATAAAAGTCACTATTCTGGTCATCCAGGATATCAAAGACCATTACTATGTTGAGAAAAGAATACTATTGGCCCAGAATGAAAGATGAAGTAGCAGAATACATCGCAAAATGCTTGGACTGTCAAAAGGAGAAGGTTGAACACCAACATCCTGCTCGATTGTTGCAACCATTACCAATACCAAGCTGGAAATGGGAAGTGATCAGCATAGATTTCATTACTGGATTACCTAAAAATAAGAAACAACATGATTCTATCATGGTGGTGGTGGACAAACTCAGCAAGGCAGCGCATTTCATACCAGTGAAGACCACACATAAAGCATCAGACATTGCAGAGATTTTTACGAAACAGATTTGTAAACTGCATGGAATACCAAAGGTAATAATTTCAGATCGTGACTCGAAGTTTATAGGAAACTTCTGGAGGTCACTGTTTAAGGGATTGAATACAACTTTAAATTTCAGTACAGCATTTCATCCACATACGGATGGACAAACAGAAAGGATAAATCAAGTGTTAGAAGATTTATTAAGAATGTATGTTAAGGATCAGCCTGGTAAGTGGGAAGATTATCTCCACTTAGCAGAATTTGCATATAATAATCATTATCATGCATCGGCCAGACTTAGTCCTTTTGAAATTCTTTATGGTAGGAAATGTAATACACCTGTTTCGTGGAATGATCCATTAAATAGAGTTGTTTTAGGACCTGAATTATTGCAAGAATTAGAGCTAATTGTGAAACAGGTGCAAGGACATTTAAAAGCTGCCCAAGATAGGCAGAAAAGTCAAGCAGATTCAAAAAGAACTCATAAAGAGTTCCAGGTGGGAGAACATGTGTTTCTAAAAGTAAGACCAATAAAGAGTTCACTAAAATTGGGGAGTTGTGCCAAGTTGGCACCCAGTTATTGTGGTCATTTTGAAATATTATCTAAGGTTGGAGCAGTGGCATACCAACTGGCTTTGCCACCTAACCTGAAAATACATAATGTTTTTCATATATCATTTTTAAAGAAATATGTGCACAATACTACTCATGTTGTAAACTAGAATGATGTACAGGTGGGACAAGACGGTGATTTTTCGGTGGAACCGGATTGTATCCTCGGAAGGAGGGAAATTATTCTCCGGAATCGCAGCATTGGGCAAGTGAAGGTGAAATGGAAGCACCTTAGCCCAGAAGAGGAAACCTGGGAGTTGGAGAGTAGTATGCGGGAAGCATACCCAACTCTGTTTTAGGAACACTCAAGGAGTGACTATCCAACATCGAGGACGATGTTGAGACTTAAGGGGGGCTGTATGTCATCTACCCAAATTTCTGAACATTATTATTTATTTGTAAAAATACTTTATGTTAAATTTAATTACAAGTTTTGTAATTATGATCAGTTTTGATCATGGATGAATGTAATTACTGAATATTATTATTTAAATAAATTAATTAGGAGACAAACACCCAAGAGGACTGTTGAATGAGTGTTCACTGACCCACTAGGAGGAATGGAAGCTGTTGGAAGGTATGGGACACATGGAAGCAGTTGCATCACACCACTAACTGTTGGTTATGGGACAACTTCCCCTAAAATAGGGCATTATCCCCCAGGTGGAGGGAGTGAGCAGGCAGCTCATTTAATGACCCGGTAACATCTAAAAAGGCCTAGGCAGCCTATAAAGGCAAATTCGAATTGGGCAGGCAGCTCTTAATCAATATTTCTGCAGAATATTTTCCTCTTGTGAATCAGGAGATTTCAAGAGAGATTCGAATAGGGAGGTTACTGGTGACTGTAATTTTTGAGTCTGCATTATTGCTGAGAGGAACCAGAAATGCCGGTGCAAGTCTATTGGATTGCTATCTATTGGATATTCAGAAGTGAATTGCTACAGCAAGAAGAAGTCCTCATTCCTGAGTTTCTTCCTCATGGTGGTTCAATGAACATGCTCGAGGGTCCTACGACAGTACTTGACTGTTTTCAGGAATTTGGTTGGGTGGAACAGTCTTCTTGGGATGTTTGTTGCCCTACGGATTTTCTCAGGTTCTACAGATTTCTAACCTAATTCTCAGTGAATGATGTTGTTCTGTTTAACTAGTATTTTCTGTTTTTCGAAAAGAATCTAATTCTAGAATTGTTTAAGTCTGAATGTTTAAGTTTAATGTTGAAATTGAATTGATAAACCAATACCTCTATTTTTCCACACGTTTTTTTGAAGCATCGTACTCTAGTAGAGATATGCAAATTAAAATAGATTAGAAGATAGCAAAATGCCATTGATTTCGAATAGATAGAACAGTGATTGAGATTGTTTTCTTCATTCTACCCTATACTAAATAGTATTATAAATTATTTGATAAAGTCCTGAAGATCATAAATTACTGTAGTGTTTCATAAAATATAAGTATTGTTCTCTTCTCTATGTATTTATATTATAGATTGTTCATTCCTTTAGTTTGTGTAGTATACAAATGAAAATAGACAAACCACGATTCTACCATAGCATCAAATTAAAAACAATATTATCATCATTATCTAAATGCTGTAAACAAAAAGCATATATCATAATCATTCTATAAATTCCCAGTTTTCACGCTACATATACACACACTGTTTTCATTTCTTATTATGTTCCTTTTATAAATTTATCTAGTTCAAACAGATATTGAAGATCATATAAATAATCTATTTGCTGACAGTTATTGTATTCAATAGATAAAAGGAATTATAAATATTATTTTCCTCTTTTGTTTTCATTTCGCAAAACTCATTACTCACAGACTTAGAACCAAACCTATATTACTTGAAAGTTCTTTTTCAAAAACGTACTTACATAACTTATAACTAGATAGGTTCACAAACCCTAGTTAGAAACACTTCAAAATCTCGCAAACCCTAGATTGAAACGAAAATCACACTAACCATTCACGGTCTCAAGATGTTAAACTCAGACATTCACACAGAGATTTATATTACAGACTCGATTTTTACATTCACGCCCTTCATCCTTTTCGGTCGATACAATGCTAGAAATTATCTAGAAACCGTCATCTTGGGCGTAGCCCATTATTTCTTTCCATAAACAAAACAAAAACTTATTCTAATGTTGAACAAAGAAAATTTAGACTTCCAATACAACATTCGGAGTCTTAACATAAGTTTTAATAGACACGATTCACATCATAATTTTTCAATCACTTAAACCTAGACAGAGATAACGTGTTATCATTCTCATATGATGGAGGTGTAATCTTTATAAACGAGCCTCGGCTCCATGCATCATTCGTATAATTTGAACAAGACAAATCGTGGTACAATGGCTAAAGCCATTACAAGTCTCCACTCCAAGAAAACAAAAATGTTATGACAAGAAAAAGAAAGTCACTGTATGTTTTTCCAAAACTTAACCAACGAAGTCATGATTCTCAGAACGAGATTACAACATTGTTTGCAAACAAAGTTATACAGGGTTTATCCCAAGTTCCAATAGTTTGAAAGAAACCAAAATCCGCAAGTATTGACGAGTTACAAACCCCGGTTGACAACGTCGATTTTTAAAGATTAGAAATCAAGTACTATTTAATCAAAAGAGAGTCTCGGCAACAAGTAATATATGTTTTAAAAACATAGCTTGCACAAACAACCACGACGAGCCACGGCAGGACCTGCAACTCCTTTTTGAAAACCCCATCAACCTTACAGAGTACCTACGAGGGTTTATGGGAAGACCCGGAGCTTACCGTTGGAAGCTTGCCCAACTTTATCAAACCATTGCTCGAAACACACACCCTCTTAACCTGCAACTGACATTTAAACGAAGGTTAAAAGACTGATATCTTTGCAAAATGAGAATAGAATCACATTAAATGAATTATTCTTTCATTACAGGAATTGCTATTCGTTTAAAACAAACATTACCTTGTGATGAAACGACCCAAGCTTTTCGCCTTCATCAGATCTTTAATGACTCCACACTGGAAACGTTACAAGAAACCCTCGGTCCAGTTAAAAACGACGAGTTCCAGAACTTCAACTCTTGACAGTAGAAAATAATTACACAGTCTTTTAAACGACGTTGTTGCAGAAGGGAGAGCAACTGTAACCCTCTCAAGCCAAAGGTCTCGAGGTCGAACCTCATACAGAGTTTAACCTAAAAATTTGGCAGCCTGTCGGCCACAGACTGAAAACAATGGAGACAATAACCTCATTCACTAAACTCTTAAACCAAACTTCGATTCAATTGCTAGGGTTTGATCCAACGATCAACACCAATGTTGATCAACGATCAAGAATGTGCCAACGATACTGCATTAAGTCGAACAACCCTAACATTTAATACAATGTCTTTTCACATGCAGAGTATAGTCCACATTGGATCATGGTTGATTGGATTTACACTCCAGTTCGGAGGTTTATCACACACAAACATTACACGGTGGCCTCAAACCTCGCCATTACAGCGTTATCAACTTACGTGGACTGGCTTAATCCTTGTCACCAAGAGCTATCATGCGAAGACTTCAATGCAGGATCGAAGGACGATCCTCTGGTGGCCCGACGGTCGTATCAAATAAATGAGCCAGCACATCAACCTTCCATTTGTATTGCATATCAGTGTTATAAAGTTTCAATGATACATTTCAAATCGGATCGCATGACATTAAAACATTATACTATGACAAGAGGAATCACAAGTTTTCGTATAGTTCTAAGTGATGTTTAATATCATAGCAATGGTATCGTTGGACACACGATGAAACACAAAACCTTTAGATTATCCTTCCATTTGTTATTTAGTCCCAAGGTTCTATTGGTAGAATTAAATATTAAAGTTAGGACATAGACTTTAGATATTATGGTAACTATGTCATGTTATTGCTATGGTTTCGCTTTATGCCACTCTTAATAATAGATACAAACCCTTGTAAGGGATTATATGTATCTTTAAATCAACATAGTAAGGATATGGTTAAATAGCTCATACTTAGGGAATTTTAATATCACCCTTGTAACTTTGATTGGGATCATACAAACTTTATTAGTGAAATATGAAAATAATCTGTTGTATAGTAGGTTATCGATGGATCCAAATATATGTATATATATATCATGGGAGAATTGGCTAAAATGATATGAGTTCTTACCATAGTCTTTCATGCAAACATTAAATGACTTTGCGATACATTTATTATATCAATGACGGAAGGATAATGACGACGTTATAATTAGCCGGTACATTGATAAAAACCTTCAGCAGAACGACATACATTTTAAAAACATCGTGACGTTGTCAGACGACATCTTAAACAGTAGATGTAACATCAAAAACCATACCTGCTTGCTTTCAGTGGATCGCTTTAGAATTTCTAACACTTTATTTAATTACGACTTTGAAATTGAAAACTACTCGGACTTTGTTTTACGCAGCCATGAAATCTCTTACCTGTTGGCTGCACATAGGACATTAAGATGCTTTAGCATTACAGCTAAGTAAGCTCCAGGGTACCTCGTAGGACACCCTTTCATCAAGAAATCAAACTGTCAGTATCTATGCAAAAGAAAACAGTGTCGCATCTAACTACCGATCTTTAATACATTATTATCATAATCATGTTATTTAATTACACGCTTAAGCTGTCATTATCATTATGCTGCTAAATAAAAAATTAAAGCATGTCTAATATTAATAACTGCACAATTAATGCTGTTGCAATCTCAATTTATTATTTCTGCAACTATTATATTCAAATTAATGTTGTTATCAAAAGTTTAAAATTTTTATGAAATTTCGAGATGTTACACTTGTTCTTTTTGAAGCAATTGTTGAGCCTTTCTCAATTCCTTTTCCTACCTTGCCATTTGTTTTTGATGGGCCTTTTCTTGTCTTTCTTTCTCTCTTTCAAGCCTTTCCCGTACTCGAAGTTCTATTGCAACAATCCTTGCAGCCTTCTTTTCTTTGGCTAAGTCCCTCTTTTTCTGTTTTAAATCGTGGATTTCAAGTTTCCTATGCTTAGACTCAAATAGTAGTTTTATATAGTCTTCTGAGGTGAGTAACTGTGAACTTCGGCATAGACGAAGATTGTCTGTTGTTGCTTTCTTTCTTTTTGCTGACACCTTCTGTGCTGGTAGCTTTAGAAACTGACCAAACAATTGGCCCTTCGTTGACACTTGATGCTCCTTGCTTAACACTTGCCTTTCAATATTTGGGTCAATGTTCTCCTGCTCTATCTGAACCATATTGCCCTCTTCAGCTGGAACCTCATTATGGACAGTATCTTCTTCCAGATTTCCATTGTCCACAAAATAATGAACAATTTCATCGTCCAAATCTCTTGGTTGTGAAGGCATGTTCATGCTTTCTTCATTGGTTCTTGAGACATTATTTTTGTCCAAATTCATCATGGCTTCTGCCAGCCATGATGGTGGGGTAACCTGGCTTGGCAAAGTCAATTCTCCATTGTTGCTTCCTGGAGCATGATCAATGTTTTCATTGACATTCTCATTGACAGTTGCATGATCAATAGAGACATTAAGAAGATCACATGTAGAAGTTTCAAGTGTTTCAATTGGTCTAACAACCTCCATGATGCTGTCAAATGGTTCATTGTTATATTGTGTTTCACTTACATGTTCATCATAATCACCACAGTAGGGTCCTCCTTGAGAGAGGGATATCATATTATCAACAACAACAACGTCTTCCTCTACTTCCACATCTTCTTGACCATCAACATGTGCTTGGTCATCCCCTTCTTCCTGACCATCCAAATCAAATGCCTGGATGCAACTAGTATCATGCATGAGGTCCTCAGAATTCAGTGGCCATATTCCAATCCTCTTAAACCCAGCCTTGATATTTGCAGGTGTGAGAGCCCTTTTAAAGGCTCTACTTGCAAGCTCGGCTAGCTCAAACCTTTTTACCTCCACCCCTGGATTCTTTTCCATCCACGAAGCTCGCTCACCCCTGAAATAGTTCTTGAAAGGCCCGAACACACTGACATCTAGGGGTTGCAATTTGTGAGTGGTATGAGCAGGCAGTGTCAACAGGTCGATGCCCAAATTGTTAGCCTCCTCAATTGTCTGCACAACAATGTGGCTTCCATGTCCATCTAAAACCAGCAGGTGTCTATTTACAAGTGAGACACCCCCTGGTATAGATGCAACAAAGTGAGTAAGCCAATTCAAAAAGAGTTCTTTAGTCATCCAAGCATGGGGATGTGCAACCATGCATGCACCTAGTTCACAATCCTGTATATAGTTTTTGAGTTGAGTTTTACCTTTAAATAGATAAAATCCAGGGATTGAAGCACCAATTGCATTGACACAGCATAGAATAGTGATCCACTCCCTGCTCTTAGGCAAAATATTTGGCACATTATTACTCCCTCCCTTGGCAATTACACGCATGCCACAGTTCCTTCCTTCCTATAAACCCGTTTCATCACAGTTCCATATATGGTCTGGAGCATAACCATGTTTCTCGTATGGACTAGAAAGGGTGGCATAGAACTTAGTTAGAATTGCAGGGCATAAATTTAGAGCCCTGTCTCTATCTAGGCCCTCGGATGTACGCAACATAAGGTCTGGATGCATTTTTTTAAACCGAATCCTTCCATGACTTACCAGGAAACCCATCTTTGAAGGGGTTTGGCCTCCCTTGACAAATTTGAGCTACTGTGGATTTTAGCTGTATCAGCTCTAGCCCATGTCCCATTTGAGCCATCTCCTTACACAACTGAACCACCTCGGCCTCCTCCTCTTCACTCATAACTGTAACAGGCCCTCTGCACTTTGTATGTGTGAGCCCATTTATCCACTAATGTAATGATGAGGTGGCAACTCCATGTTTTTAAGCAGCAACACGAATGGAATATCCATTGAACTCTATATCATCAATCGTAGCTAACATGTCTTCTTTTGTCCAGCCTCTTATTGCACTGATTTTGGTGGTTGAACTTGTCCCTTCAACTATGGTTGACGGTGGCTCTGTGGTTGATGGTGGGACAACAGTGTCCTCTGCCACCGCATTGTCATTCTCAACAACATTGCTGGGAGCATTGTTGGCATTTGAATGATCAACCCTCTCCTCGTCCGATGAGATGCAGCGTAGATGGGCACCCCTGCTCAGTCGACGACTTGTTCTCCTTGCATTGCTGACTCTTGCCATGCCTGCAACTACTTGCACATTTACAAGGGAACCTGATTATATAGAAGGAAATTGGAAGTTGATCATAACAGATATATAAATAACATAAATGGAAATAACATAAACATTGAAGCTGATTATAACATATATAGAAGTAACAATTCTATTATGCAGTTACCTGATTATACTTTGCACACACTCTCTGATGGTATGTCTCCACTGTGCACACACTCTATAGTTTGAATGTTTGAAATGCAACTTCAGTAAGGGTTGTGGTTCTTTTATAGTTGTTTGTTGTTGAATTGGATTGGTAAGAAGGGAGCGCATGGATTGCAATCTCTCAAATTTGAATGTGTGTCATGGATTGATTTAAATGTGATCCAATGGCTAGGAACTTGTCATGGTGGATCCTTGTGCCTTCATATGTTTCATTATCCTTGTGCTTTCATCTGTTTAATGGGTGCATTTAATGGGCAGGTGTCATTTATTGAAGACAGTGGGTTGGATTGTTGAACAACCATGTAGTTATGGCTGACACTCTATCACTGGTTCTTGAACAGGTTTTCATGTTGGCTAGGATATTTATGCTCCAGTAGAGATCCGTGGGTGTTGATTTGATAGGTACCTTACAGTAGGTGGCAAATACAGGGAGGGTTATTTAGTAGTTCATGTACTTTTGTAGGCCTAGGCAGATCTGTAGGTAGTTGGGAGTTGATGTTTTGTACTCTTTTGCACATAAAGACTATTTATGGACACATGTTGGCCCAGTCAGTTAATGGGCAATTTTTGGACATAATTTAAATATTTACTGCACTTAATATGAAATATTTATGTACAATTTTTGGGTGTTTTTATGTCAATATTTGGTGGTTGTGTGAGACCAGTACTATGACAACTACTGGTCCCTATTCAAGAATAGACATCCCTCCCCTAGTGGAGTGTGATTTATTGCGTCGAGAGGCACTCTACAGCCCAGTATGAGGGAGATCTTGTAAGTTTGTAATGTTTGCCGACATTTGTCGATATGATTTCGGCCATAAATAATTTTTTCGAGTATGAGGGAGATGTTGTAACATTTGTTGATATGATGTCGGCCATAAATAATATTGCCGAGTATGAGGGAGATGTTGTAACTTTTGTCTTTAATAATGTTTGTCTTTAACAAAATAATAAATATTATGTCGGATCAATCATTGGATCCAACCTCCCTCCCAGCTCCTCATTGGCATAGAACTCCCTCCTAGCCCCTGCGCGACCTCCCAGCTCCTCCCCTCCACGCACCTCCCTCCGCAGAGCTCCCCTCCACGTAGACCCAGCTCCTCCCCTCCACGCTGACCTCCCAACTCCTCCCCTCCATGCACCTGCCTCCGCCGACCTCCCCTCCACGTAGACTGCACAACTCCTCCTCTCCACACACCTCCCTCCGCCGACCTCCCCCTCCACGCAGACCCAACTCCTCCCCTCCATGCGTACCTCCCAACTCCTCCCCTCCATGCACCTCCCTCCGTCGATCTCCCCTCCAAGCAGACCCATCTCCACTCCCAGCTCCTCCCCTCCCAGCTCCTCCCCTCCACGCACCTCCCTTTGCAGACCTCCCCTCCACACAGCTCCTCCCCTCCACGCACCTCCCTCTACAGACCTCCCCTCCACCCAGCTCCTCCCCTCCATGCACCTCCCTCTGTAGACCTCCCCTCCATGCATCTCCTCCCCTCCATGCAAAGCCAGCTCCTCCCCTCCTGCGCAAGCTCCCCTCCCAACTCCTCCCCTCCCTGCGCGAGCTCCCCTCCTCCCCTCCCTCCGCAGCCCTGCCACTCCCTATTTCCAATTATTTTAAATTTATAACAGATTAAATTTATATTAATTTTTAACATAATAAGAACTACCTGCGGTATTAATTTTTAACATATTATATTTATAATATAATTTTTATTTTTTTAATTTTAAGATATTAAATTTAAAATATAATTTTAATTTTTTAAATTTTAACATTTTAGAATTAAAATATAATTTAATTTTTTTAATTTTAACATATTAAAATTAAAATATAATTTTAAATTTTAAATTTTAACATATTAAAATTAAAATATAATTTAAATTTTTTAATTTTAACATATTAAAATTAAAATATAAATATTATTTTATAAGTATTTGAAATATATTATTTCGTTTAACTTCCAAAAAACTGGGTGTATCCCATTGGTAACACATTATGGTGGTTATAGGTAGGTCACGGGGTCAAACCCTGTTGATCCACCCTTCCCCTATTTTCGCCAAATGCAATATTATTCAAGTTTATATATAAGTTCCTTACTATGTATAATAAGAACTACATGTGGTATAGTGGTAAGGGTGTTGGGATAATGGGTGTGAGGTCCAAGGTTCGATCCTCTTGGATCACCTTTTTTTTTTTAAATATATTGAATTTTGAAAAGATATTGATTTTTTTAAAATATATTGAATTTTATGGACACATGGACGCATAGATTTTAGTGTAAATTTCATCGATGCAAATATTTCAGTGTATATGTTAATGCTTGACATTTTTGATATAGATTCTGAACTAGAAATGGAAGATGTGCATGTGGAAGATGCTATGAGACAAATAGGAGAAGAACAAAAAATACAGAACGTCGAACGTCAGAAAGCATATCAAGAACGAGAAGAAGACTTGAAACGAAAATCAGAACAACAAAAAAAATATCGAAAAAGAAAGTTGGACAAAATGACAACATAAAAACAAGAAGAACGAAGAAAACGAAGCGCAGATCGACAAAAGGAATATCGAAAAAGAAAGTTAGACGAATTGACAGCAGAAGAACGAGAAGAACAAAGAAAATGAAACATTGACCGACAAAGAGCATTATCATGTACAATGAGTTTTATCCTTGCATAGATTTCAGTGTATGGTGTTTTATTCTTGCATAAATTTCAGTGTAGCTGTTAATGCATGGACGCATAGATTTCATTGTATATTTCATGGATGCATAAATTTTAGTGTAGATTTCATAGATGCATAAATGACAACAAAACAACGAGAATAAGACAAGAAACGAAAAGCAGAACAACAAAAAGAATGACGAAAAAGAAAGTTGGATGAAATGACAACAGAAGAATGAGAAGAACGATGAAAACGAAACGCAGATCGACAAAAAGAATATCGAAAAAGAAAGTTAGATGAATTGACAACAAAAGAATGAGAAGAATAAAGAAAACAAAACATTGACCGACAAAGAGCATTATCATGTACAATGAGTTTTATCCTTGCATAGATTTCAGTGTATGGTGTTTTATTCAAGTGCATAAATTTCAGTGTAGCTGTTAATGCATGGACGCATAGATTTCAATGTAGATTTCGTGGATGCATAAATTTTAGTGTAGATTTCATAGATGCATAAATGACAACAAAAGAAAGAGAATAAGACAGGAAACGAAAAGTAGATCAACAAAAAGAATATCGAAAAAGAAAGTTGGACGAAATGACAACATAAGAACGACGAAAATGAAATGCAGATCGACAAAAAGAATATCGAAAAAGAAAGTTAGACGAATTGACAGCAAAAGAACGAGAAGAACAAAGAAAATGAAACATTGACCGACAAAGAGCATTATCATGTACAGTGAGTTTTATCCTTACATAGATTTCAGTGTATGGTGTTTTATTCAAGTGCATAAATTTCAGTGTAGTTGTGAATGCATGGACGCATAGATTTCAGTGTAGATTTCATGGATGCATAAAATTTAGTGTAGATTTCATAGATGCATAAATTACAAGAAAAGAACGAGAAGATGACAGGAAACGAAAAGCAGATCAACAAAAAGAATATCGAAAAAGAAAATTGGACTAAATGACAGTAGAAGAATGAGAAGAATGACAAAAACGAAACGCTGATCAACAAAAAGAATATCGAAAAAGAAAGTTAGACGAATTGACAGCAGAAGAACGAGAAGAACAAAGAAAAAGTCCTTCGATAAGGCGATACAGATACTTCCTTACATGTTTCAATGAAAAATTCCTTCAATAAGGTGATACATTTGTTTGCGACAAATGACGGTGTAAACTGTCATAACAAGCGTTTAATAAGAAGCCTAAATTGTCCCATTGCGACCAGTATTGCTACATCTGTAAGAAGCAACTATTCTATGGAAGGATATGAAGAATGGTTGGAACTTGAATTACTTATAGCCATAGGACCAAGGGTAATGCTCACATCAAACCTATGGACTGATGCAAGACTCGTCAATGGTGCTCTTGGATTTATACAACAAATTGTATATAACCTCCATTGGAGTTATACAACAATCTCAAGTTAAAGATTTGGCAGGTCTACGATTTCAACCTCCATTCTCATATGATTGATATGAGAAGATGTCAAAACTACCAGGTGTGAAGATAAGAAGAGACAAAGAAGATAGATTGAGAATGATCACGATGTGAACCATATTTTCATTTATTTAATCCTTACAAATATATTGTCTCTATTTTCCAGTTTAACAATTTACTCAATCCTTAATAATTATTACTTACATTAAATGATAATCCTCATAATTGTATCTGTGTTTTCAACTTAACTTGTTCCTTACAATATGATAATCGTCAAATATATATAATTACATAATGCTGATCAAAGTCCAGTTTTGTGTCACTGCCCATGAATGGAACGGGCCTAGATCCAAATCCTAGGCTATATCAAGCGCCGAGAGGGATCAAATTTCCCGAGGTGCAAACCTCTCCTCGAAAAGCTCCTTGAGTGCAATACCTGAGAAGAGGTTTGCACCTCGGGAGATTTGATCCCTCTCGGAACTTGATAGAGCCTAGGATTAATCTTGAACTAACACGAGTGAGCATCATGGTTGAAATTTGTCGAACAAATTATTTTGCATGGCTTATTTTGCGATAAAAAATACTAACTCTCTATTGAGATATAGTTCAGATCATGAAATATGTTCTAGGTTTATGGTGAAAATGTCAAAATGACACATAAAAGGGCTTTCCAAATTCCATCACATGTGCTAATGGGACAACTAAGCAAAAGTTTAGAATCTTCAAGTTGATACATAATTGTTTATTGAAGGTTATTTATGAAAGTACCATCGTTTTTGGTTGAAATTTTATCAAAGTTCATGTTGTTTAGGGAATTTTAAGATAGAATTCATATAAGAATGTGTCTCGATCAATTAAGAGTTTATTGTAGTAAATTTCTATTGATCTATTAAGTTGGTGTAGCTTAAGTGGTTGAGATGATAGTTGTTACCCACCCCAATCGGAGTCAATCCACTTTGTAACATATTTGCTCTTGGTGAGTCAATTGTTGGTGAGTTATATACACGCTATATATTATAATAATAATAATCTAATTTTAAGGTCACAACCAAGCTAGACACCAAATTGGTGTATGAGACCCTCGTGTTTGTGGGACAAAGGACCCATATCGCGCAATGATTTGACTGCTAAAGTCTATGGAGGTGTACATACCCTACCCCCCTCTAGATTTGAACCTATGACCTCCTAGGAGGAAACACATATTCTTAATCATTAAACCCACTCAAGTTGTACTGTATTCATGAGTTGTATGTCTTACCTTGTGCCCTAAAATATCAAGGGTTTACCTTGAGTACCATCCTCAAAGTGAGGACAAGTGCTTAGGTTTTCTTTTCTAAAATAAGTTTGTTATTACTCTTGCTATAAGCATGTAGATAGCATCGAGTTTTTTTGCTATTCTTTATTTTTATTTTATTTCTTTAACAAGAACATATATATTTGTGTTAAAATAAAGTTGTTATTGAACCATCCATCATGCAAAAGATATTTGCATGCCATTAATTAACTTCGGAATTTAAGAAAGAGCATGCCCATGACAAGCCACACAATTGCCACCAACCTTGGATACCTGAGCGGCCTTTGTTTAATTCCATTCTTGACGAGTTGCATGTTGTATTGTAACTTCTTTCATCATTCTCCATTGCTCAATCCCATAGAATCCATTAAAGTCGGAGGGTGGTGGATATGAGTGTGCTACTTCCCTTTCTTGAGAAAATACAAAATTAAACAATGGCAAATGCATAGTACACAAAGATTTACCTTAGAAACTCTTAACGGTAAAAACCAACAAAACTTAGAGATACACCTCTATCTTTCTCATTATGTTTCTTAACCATCCACAATACAATGTTTAGGTATTCCACAACATCCAAATCCCTAATATACATGGATTATATTTATACTCCAATACCTTGACTAAGATTAATTACATATTTTCTAAAAAAATAGCAAAAACAATTGGAGCAAGGGGGGCACCCCTATGACCCACCTTGAGTCAATGCATACAACAGAGTACTAGATGGAGGTGGATCATAAGGTGATGCAACCCACACCCACATGCAAAGAATATAACACATACCCAACACCCTTTTCACTTTGCTTCATTTTTCCACCTACTCCACTCTCTTCAATAATTCCTTCAGTGTCTCCTCCATTTCTCATGTTCTTGTGTTATTATTTACATATGTAATTTTAACCCTTTGTTGCTTTAGCTTCAAAATTCCTAGTTGTGCTTCCACTTCCTCCATTTGTTGGTTCCATGATTTATGCTCTTCCCTGTTTCCTTGTTCCTGGCTCTTTCTCCACTTGTTTAGTTTCCTTACCAACAATCTGCGACACTCTTGTGTCTCTTCAGTGTGCCTCTCACAACACCAAACCCCCTTGCATAAGTTAGAGATTTTGTGGAGAGAATACCAGTTCAAGTGGAAGTGATTGTCCATGGCTCCAACTATTTCTCCTCCATTGAATACAAAAGCTCAGAGTCTTATGAAATCATGGAAGCCGACAACAAGGCCTTGTCGACAAACAAAGGCTATTACCATATTCCAATGGGTGATGCATTCAATCCTCAATAGATAAAACCCCAAACAAATTGTCATGCCATCACACAGAAACATGATTTTAAGTATCCCACATATAGAGTTTTGTCCCATCCCTGTTATGCAAATAACACAAATTTTATTTGTTATGACATGAAGAGCTACTGGAGATGTTTTGTGAATTAAAAATTGAGTTGAGGTGCTGAGGTTGTGGGTGTCCTCATTTCTCCACCGCCACCACTTGTATTTTCTCCTTGTATACATTTCAACCTTTAATTAAGATATTATATAGATCATGAGAGATGGCATAGAGACAATTCCCCCTCAGTTTTCCATAGTTTGGCCTTTTCCAAGCCTAATGCAAAATTTACTTGATGATCAAATTAGAGTTTTGTTTTCTTAGGACCTAGAATTATGCTATTGCTTCAAAATGTTTCACCAATAGTTGGGTTCTTTGAACTAGTTTGAGAAGGAAAAATTGAGTTGTGGAATATAGTTAATTACTATTACAGAGTCACCTATCATCGCCATGTACTTGATTTGTGGTTCTTTGCAAAGCAATAGACCCTGATAAAGAGTTGGGATCTTTGCCTAATTATTGGTCGTTTCACCTAAAACTTAGGCAAAGGCCAAAAAAATTATTTCCAATGGGACCAATTATGATACCCCCCAACAACTGCCATCGTTGCTTCATTATTCCTTATTACTTTACATATTCTTTTATATATTTTTTGCATTCGTTGTTGGAATATTCACTAATAGTGAGAGGGGGGGGTTGAATTAGTATTGAGCACTTTTTACCATTTCAAACTTCAAACAAAACAAGTAAACCCATACACAGTACACAAGAGATTTTACATGGAAACCCAAATGGGAGAAAACCACATAATGCTTTTCTTATATAATACAAAGATTACATTCAATTGATTTACCAGCACCCACTGGAAAGAAGCACCCACCCCTTGACTTTTCTAACACCTACTAGAAGGGGGCTACAACCCCCTAGCTTTACCAGTTGCAACGGGAAGGAAGAACCCACTCCCTAAAGTACATGCTCCAACCTGTAGAGAGGACGCTAATCCTCAGTGAGCTCCAACTCACCCTAGCACCACCCCGCTAACCTGACATGAGTAAGAGTGTCAACATGTTAATGTCATTGTGTTCACACTCTCAGTATCATTGTCTTCGCATTGTCACTGTCACTATCACTTCCACTATCACCGTCACTATCACTATCACTATCACTGTCACTATCATTGTCATTATCATTGTCACTGTCTTTACAATGTGCCTCTAATTTACTTCATAATCTTCCTCTGGTCTTCTTCATAATCTACCTTTGATCTGCTTCACAATCTGTCTCTGATCTACTTCGAACTATACAAAACCCCTTACTTACAAAGGGAATATCTCTGAAATTATAGCAAACCAATATATGTTTAAAGTTGATTTCAGGATAATTCAAAAACCCTAACTTCCCGAGGTCATATCTTCGAAAATATAGGAGACTAGCATTTGTTTAAAGTTGATTTTAGGATCATTGAGAAGCCCTAACTTCCCAAGGTCATATCTCCAAAAATATAGCATACAAGCATCTGAAACTCATACCACAAGCTCTTCAATCTCTCTACTTTATCTTCTCCTAGGGGCACCGTCTGAATCTTTCAAGAACAAAAGGTATAACGAAAATGCCAAGATGACATGTTTAAATATTATTTAGAAACCCTAACCTCCCAATGTCATATCTCCTTAAATATAGTAAAACAACATCTAATTTTTTAACCACAAGTACTCACGCATCTTACCTCCATCCCATACAAATTCCATGGTCTGCATCATCCTAGAACAAAACTTAGAGAAAAAATGCCAAGATGGCCTAAAACATATTTCACAACAAAAACCCTAGAACAAATCATCACAAGATTTCATCTTCCATTGGAATTTCTCCCTTCTTCACTTTATCTTCCCTCGAAAATTAGCTCCTCTTCCTAGACTGAGTTGAATTGATGTTATTCAAATGCCAAATGAGGTTCCTCTTATTTATACAAGTGCAAGGTCACTTTTAGTTCACTTTAGGGGCGACCTATAACTTATCATTAATCTGTCTTCAACATTTTAGGGGATTCTTCAATGGGTCAATGGCCAATTCATGGCTCCATTGAGGGGGTTTGACTTGTCTTCTTGACCAATTCATGTCTTCATCAAGGGGCATTGGGACTTCTTCAAGTTTCACTTCATCATGGTCATGTGGACACATCATCATCACTTTAGGGGCATCTTCCATGGCTTTAGGGACTTGCTCCATTTGTGTACCACTCAAAGTGAGCATGTGGACACAACCACATGTTATCTCATCCCAAGAGGGCCATGCTTAACATCTATGCCATAAGGGGACCACTTTGGAGTTATATACACTTATTCTTGGATTTTTACATCATTGGAAACCTTATTCAACAATCTCCCCCCTTTGTCATTCATGACAACCATCATACTCCTCTTGGGACCATGCTCCCCCTGTCTTCATGCTTCTGGTCTTTCTTCCCCCCTTTGACATCAATGTCAAAGGGTAAATCCCCCTGACAATATTTCTATCATTGACATCTTCCTTTCTTGCTGAAGACTATGCAAATGAATTTGGAGCATAAATTACTCTTAATTTCTATCAGAGATACTCAAATGTCTCCCTAGGAAGAGACTTTGTGAAAATATCTACAATTTGTTCCTTTGTTCCAATGTACTCCAAATTGATGTTCTTTTCTAGGACTTGTTCCTGTAGAAAGTGAAACTTGATAGTAATATGTTTTGTCTTGGAATGCATTGTTGTATTCTTGGAGATGTTTATAGCACTGGTATTGTCACAGAGTATCGGAATAGGGTCTTCATATTTCACTTGTATGTCTTGCAGAGTTTGCTTCATCCAGAGAACCTAAGTACAACATGTTGTTGCTGCAATATATTTTTCTTCTGCTGTGGATAAAGATACTGAAGATTGCTTCTTGCTCAACCGGGCCCTTAAGCAATCACCTAAGAAGAAATTTGCTCCACTAGTGCTTCTTTTGTCATCAATACTTCATGCCCAATCTGCATCAATGTAAGAAACCACAGTCAAATTATTTCCTTTTGGATACCATAGCCCAAAATCTGTTGTTCCTTTAAGATATCTAAAGATCCTTTTTACTACTAGAACATGAGTTTCTTTTGGGGCTGCTTGAAATCTTGCAACCTTTCAAATTGCTTGCATTACATTTGGTGTTGAGGCTGTCACATAGAGTAGGTTTCTAACCATCGATCCATAGAGTCTCTGATCCACTTCTTTGGATTCATCATCTTTGCTTAACTTGCAAGTAGTGACCATAGGAGTACTTACTGGTTTGCAGTATTCCATTATGAACTTCTTTAGCATTTCCTTGATGCACTTAGTTTGGGAAATGAAAATTCCATTGTCTAGGTGAGATATTTGGAGTCCCAAGAAGAAAGTTAACTCCCCAAGTAAGGATATTTCAAATTAATTTTGCATATCCTTGGAAAAATTATGACTCAACTTGTCATCATCACTTCCAAAGATGATTTCATCAACATACACTTCAATAATAATCATATTGCCTTGATCCACTTTTATGTATAGATTACTATCTGCATTTTCCCTTCTGAAACCTTGTTAATATAAGTATTTTTCCAATCTTGAGTACCACACTATAGGAGCTTGCTTAAGTCCGTACAGATATTTCTTTAATCTACAAACATAGTCTCAATCTTATGAAAGTAGGAACCCCTCTGGTTGCTCGATGTAGACTTCTTCTTCTTATTCTCCATTTAAAAATGTTGATTTTACATCCATCTGATACACTATGATCCTTTTGGAGCATGCATAAACCAAGATCATTTTGATTGCTTCCATTCTGGCCACAGGAGCAAACGTTTCCTCAAAGTCTATTCCTTCAACTTGAGCATATCTCGTGCATACAAGTCTTTCTTTGTTTCTGGTTACATGCCCATCTTCATTGAGCTTGTTACTGAATACCCATTTTGTACCAATCGCATTTTTATCCTCTAGTCTTGGAACCAGTTCCCATGTCCCATTCTTCTCTATCTGATTTAATTCTTATTCCATAACCTTGATCCAATGTTCATCATTTAAGGCTTCTTCAAAGATGCTTGGTTCAACTGTGTATAGTTAAGAAAAGTGTTCCTGTTTAGGTGTTTGTGCTTTCCTTCTTCTTTTGGTTTATACTACTACACTTCTATCTCCAATGATTTGTTTTGGTGGATGATTCTTTTCAACCCGACAGTTAGTTGTCCTAGAAGGTGTCTGAAAATTTTGCTAGTTGTTTTCTTCTTGTTATGCTTCTAGCTACTTCTCTTGTTGTTGTTGTTGTTCTTCTTCTTCTTCTTCTTCTTTTTCTTCTTGTTTCAGTTCTTCCACTTCATGTTCTTCAAAGATGTCTGAATTTATGCTTTCATTCCTAGTCTTCAACAAGCTAGTTTCATCAATTTTTACATTGATTCTTTCCAATATTTTGTTGAGTCTTAGATTATAGCATCTATATGATTTGATTTTCCATGAGTACCAAACAAATATGCCTTCATCCACCTAGGAGTCAAATTTTCCAAAATTCTTATCTTCCCTTTTTATGTAGCATTTGCTTCCAAACACTCTTAAGTGTTTGACATTGGCTAGTCTTCCTTTCCATAGCCCATATGGAGTATGGTCATTGTTGCTTATCCTTTGTTCAATATATGAATGATTGTATGCATTGCTTGCACCCAAAAGACTTCACTTAGCTTGGAGTCATTCAACATGGTTCTAGCCATTTCTTGTATAGTTATGTTTTTTCTTTCGACAACTCCATTTTGCTAAGGTTTTCTAGCAGCTGAGAATTCCATTTGTATTCCATGTTCTTCACAAAAATTCAAGAACTCATTTGAAGTGAACTCACCTCCATTGTCTGATCTTAAGCATTTGACTTTCAAATCTATTTCATTTTCGACCATTTCCTTGAATATCCTGAAACATTCGAAAGCTTCTGACTTTTTCTTGAGGAAGCAAACCCATGTCATTCTTGTGTAGTCATCAATTAGCACCATGAAGTATTTCTTACCATCCAGTCCTTTTGTCCTCATTGGCCCACACAAACCAATGTGTACAATTTCCAGTGATTTTGTTGTAGAGTATTCCTTTGTCTTGAATTCAACCTTTGTTTATTTTCCATGTTAACAATGCTTGCACAAAGTATTGGTTAGTTTTGTAATTTTCAGCATTTCTCTTACAACTTGCTTTTTGCTGATTTTGACAAGATTGTCAAAGTTTATATGACCCATTCTTTTGTTCCAAACCCAACTTTCATCTTCCTTTCCCAAACATCAACTTTCTTTCCCAATTTCATTTAAGATGTATATGTTGTTTGGAGTTCTTGTTGTTGTTGCCACTAGTCTACCTGATCCTTCTTTCCATATTTCACATTCTTTTGAATTGAATAAGAGTGTGTGTCCCTGGTCACACATATGGATGACACTTAGCAGATTATGCTTCATATTTTCAACAAGTAGGACATTTTATTCCAAAGCATCTTTGTTTCCAAGGCTAATTGTGCCTTTTCCCAAAAATTTGGCTGATTTATTATTGCAAAACGTGACAGACCTTTCTTTTTCTTTCTTTAATGACACAAATTTGTTTTTGTCACCTGTCATATGCTTTGAGCATCCATTGTCAACAAACTATTGACTAATTCTATTTTGGGCTTGTACGGCAAACCTACATTCCTTAACCTGCAAGTCTTCTTGCTTCTTTTTCCAAATTCTTGGTTGTTCCGTAATTTGTCTAGTTTCCCTTGAAGACACCGTCAAGCCACTTCTACAATTTCTGGCTGTGTGTCCAAAATTGTTACATTTGTAACATTCAGTTTCATAATTCAGTGCTCCAAATTTGTTATAACTTTTGTCAAAATCCTCACGAGGCTTTCTCAGATAATTGCCTTCATAATGATTCCTATAGTTTTCATAGCCATTTCCATTCCATGTGTTTCTGCCCCGTCCATAGGCTATACAATTTATAGCCTTATGCCCAAAATTATTACAAGAAGAACAAAAGCCAAGAAAAATATTTGGGGTACCTAGATGTGGGTGTCTTCTAGTTGGTGCAGATATTCTAAAATCATGTTCTTCATTTTGAGTCTTCTTCATTGTTGGTAGTTGCTTCCATGTTCCTCTGAATGTATGATCTTCTTCTGGATTCTTCTTTATTGTCGGTTTCTATATATCCTCCTTCAGAGGCTTGGAACCCTTGATAACATCGGCATAACTTCTTTGTTCTGCTTCACTTTCAGTCATCATAGAGCTTGAACCTTGATCAACATCATTTTGTTTGTATCCAAGACCAAACCTATCATAGAATGGCCTCTGATTGTTTATGATTGCATCCAATATTTTGGTGTTGTTTCCAAAGTTCTGTTGTGTTTCCTTCTTCTGTAATTCTTTTCTGAGTGAGACTACTTCAGCTTCCAGCTCTTCCTGTATCTTCTCATTTTCTTCTAGTTTTCTTCTGAGTGTTTCTTCAATCACCTTGGATTCTTCCAACCGAACTTTTAGATCCATAAAGGTCTTCTTTGTTTCTTCAGGATTTATGTCGGAGCTTTCCTTTAGTTCACTTGACTCTTCCCTGAGTAACTTGTTTTTCTTCATTTCTTTTCTTATATCACTTAAGGAACTGAGCAATTTTGCCTCAAGATTCACTTCTCCTTCTTCATAGTCTTCCTCATTATCTTTAGCAGTTTATTCTAATGTCGCGAAGAGAACTCTTTCTGAGTCACTATCACTATCATCATCTTCATCAGATGAGGAGCTATCCTCTTTTGAACAGTGACTCTTCTTTTTCAAAAATATTCTTTCATTTCTTTCCTTATCTCTTTTATGATATTTTTTTTCGTTGGGAACTTCTTCTTCATTACTATATAACCCTTTTGCATAAGCATATATGGAAGAAAAATGACCAACTTTAACACAATTAAAACATTTCAAAGGAAGCTTACCTTTATACTTGTCGGTTCCCCTTTTTAACTTTCTCACAAAGTTGAACTCTTCTTCATTGTCTGAGTCATCACTATAGCTGGAGCATGAGCATGATTTTGACGTTTGCTTGTTCTTCCTTATCTTCTTAGAGGCCTTGAAAGTTGCTTCACTTCTAGTTGGATTTTCTTGTTCTATTCTCATTTTGTATGGTGTAAGAATTCCATGTAATTGATCCATGCTTAAATCATCTAGTTCTTGTCTTTCTTTTAGGTCTGAGATTTTAGAATCAAATTTCATTGGGAGAGATATGAGTATCTTTTGAACAATTACTGAACTTTTAATCTTTTCTCCTAGTCCTCTCATGGTATTCCCAATTTCATCTACTTGGAGAAAGTAAGCTGCAATGTTTTCATCTTCCTTCATTATCAAGTGTTCAAATTTTCTTCGGTAAGTTTGTAGTTTGGCCCCTTTGACTTTAACATTTCCTTCATACACATTCTTGAGCGTGTCCCAAATTTATTTTGATGAGGTATAATGCATAACCTTGACAAATTTTGATCCTGATAGACCACCCAAAATAGCATACATGGCCTTTGAATTACATTCAAAAAGTCTTCTTGTAGTTGTAGCTTCTATTGGAGTAATATCTGGTATAGTGTATCCATTCACTATAGCCTTCCAAACATCAAGTCCCTGTGACTGCAAAAACAATTTCATCCTTGTGCTCCAAAAATCATAATTCATCCCGTCAAATAGTGGTAATCTAAGCTTGGAATATTCTTTGTACTTCTCCATGCTTCTTACTGGCATCTACCTTCCAGTGGTTAGACTATTCCTGAAGGTACCTGCTCTAATACCAATTGTTGGAATATTCACCAATATTGAGAGGGTGGGGTGAATCAACATTGATCACTTTTTACCATTTCAAACTTCAAATAGAATAAATAAACATTAACAATTAACAATTACAATAATAATCACATAAACCATACGCAATACACAAGAGATTTTACATGGAAACTCAAATGGGAGAAAACCACGAAATGCTCTTATATAATACAAAGATTACATTCAGTTGGTTTACCGGCACCCATTGGAAGGAAGCACCCACTCCATGATTTCTCTAGCACCTACTAGAAGGAGGCTACAACCCCCTAGATTTACCAGCTGCAATTGGAAGGAAGAACCCACTCCCTAAAGTACATGATCCCACCTTTAGAGAGGACACCAATCCTCAGTGGGCTCCAACTCACTCTATCACCACCTTGCCACCCCGATATGAGTAAGAGTATCAACATGTCACTATCACTGTCTTCACACTATCACTATCACTGTTGTTGATGCAATAAATTACTTATTTGCATAACAATTTCAAATTTTATTTTGTTATAATAAAATAGTTGGTATTATCACCCTGGTTTATAGCCTATCTACAATATTCACAATTTATAAAAAGAAAGTAAAGTTTGTAAGAGAAAATAATTAATCAATTTGAAAGAAATCATATAGAACAAGTTTTAGCAATGAATTTAAATCTGAAAATCAAGAAAGAGAATAAAAATTAGACATTTCAATATTATGATTTGAGAAATAAATCAGTTGTTTTATTAATAATAACCCCGAGTTACAAATCTGAAGACCCTCTTTTCTCACTTATGCGAAAGTGAGGACCAAAAGAACTCTTAGAGTTCTTGGGTGATTATTAATGCTCACACAAATAACTCTGGTAACAAAGAAGACAAATATACAGTCAAAATTTGGATCAATTAGACTCTTGGATGCCACTTCTTGACTCTGCAAAATTCAATTCTAATAGTACTTGAAAGATTAATTCAAATGCTAAAGAAATGAACAAACTATCAGAAGTATTACAACCTTTTGGTATGAAGAATAATTCTGCACAGGGTCCTTCTTGGCCACCTTCAATTCTCTTTTGCTATCCACAAGATAACCTTCAGCTTCTTAGTTGAAACTCATAGATAAATATAGGATTAAAAATCTCAAGAAGAATCAAGAACTACCTTTTTATAAGAATGTTCTCTTCCTTTTCTCTCAATGCCCCGTGAACTCCTTGTACCTCCCCTTTTATTCATTGGTTTGGAAGTTACAATAGTTCTCAACTACCTTTTAGTTAGGGATAAATGATAATAAGGAAAGAAAGAAAGAAAATAATTATAATAATTATAATAAGAATGAATAAGAGCACTTAAAAAATAGGTGGGACCCCTTTTTTAAACCATTTGACTATTCATTTGCCTCCTTGTTTTTCCATAGGATAAAATAAAAGAAAAATCATCATTATTCATTAACCTTTATTCCATATCATTCAAAAAGGACCGAATAAGACCATATATAAAATATCCAAAATAACTTGAAGCCTTAATGTCTTATGTCAAAACATCAATAGTACATGCCTATAGAAATCCATACATATAAAATCTGTCCAATTTAAAATTCATGTCCAAAAAATGCCTCTAAACATACTGACAAAATACACAAAACTGGAAATAAACCATGAGGAGTCATTAGGTAAAATAAGTTGAATTAGAAGGACTTGGTCTTCCATTTTGTTCTCGTTCCTTCATTTCATTTGATGGTTTCCCATCCTTTATGATTGATTGCACTCCTTTATTCTCCGACTGGACATCTGCTGGAATGACTCCCTTTAATGAGTGTACAGGATGGGAAGTAATGGAATGAGAGGGGCCTTCCAAAGAGGCTAGACTAGGAGACTTGGTTGGTCTTTTCCCTTTGGTATCTAATGATAGATTATTGGAAGCCTTAGGTGACTCTTTCCTTGATATGGATTGAACTTGGGAAGCATTAGTTGGCACTGGTTGTTCTTGATTTTGATTCAAAGGAGGAGGTGGTGGTAAAGGTAAAGATGGGATATGCCAACCTCTTATGCCAGAAGGTTGATTAGGTGTTATTTGATTCCAACCATCATTCATAGGTTCTAGATGCATAGAAACATGTGGAGGAATAGGGACACCTAATGTGCTTGGCTGAGAACGAGCACGAGTCCTAATAATAGGCTGGGCTACATGATGCTGAACTTGTCTTCTAAAATTAAGAAAACATGTTTGAAGAATCTGCTAAAACTCATATGTATCGGCATCAAAATGAATCAATAACCTTAACCTTTTGTTTTTGTTTCCACCCTTATTCCAACCTGTATGCTGCCTTCTATTCCAGTTTCCTATGTTTACTTTATTTCCTCTTCCACCACCTCTGCTAAAAAATCTCATCTAAGAGTTAAGAGAAGGATTAGAATGGACTTAAACAACAACTTCCCATATCAAATAACTTGTAAACAAACAATTCATTAGTGGCTCTTTTAAATAGGCATGTAGACACACTTTTAAACTTTTAAAGCAAAAAGGAAAAGGGATAATGCTTCATTTTCTTTCACTTAAGAGCAAGGGGAAAGAAATATAGAATAGGATGATGAAAGGGAATATGAATATGAGTGTTATGCAACATGAAGAGGGACATGGGATACTAAGCTTGCTCTTTTCCATAAAAATGGCAATCTAATAACAAATATCATCCAATTAACCTGATCATACAGTGGCATTTATTTTCCTTCCATCTTGCATACATCTTCAATTCATGATCACAATCAAATTTACTCTGTTTTCATATAAAAATATTTTATGAAGAGATTTACATATATGAAAACAATCACTTTATTTGTAAGCAAACATTCAAATAATATCGTTTGAGCTCAATTCCATGTAATATCTTATAGGCTATGAGATTTATGTTACAACTGACCTCCTATTTTTTCATCTCTCTTATTATCATAGAGTGTTTTAGGATTGTGCTTGCTTATTAAACTCAAAATAATTTTTGATCCTATTTTATTGTCAAGACTGATCACTGTAAGCTTCAAACCTTATATTATAGCCTCGAAAGGGATTATAAATGAAATCATAAATATTCTTGTTTGAATTATTGTGATTTGGAATCCAAAAAAATGTAAGAATTGATGTTCAAATTCTGACTTGTCTACTTCAAATTTAGAGTAGAATAATTACAATAGAATTCCATAATTGCAAATGTTTTCTTCCAATTTTATAAATTGTTTCAATTGCTTCACTCTAATCACATGCCTTATACTTTTGATTCAGGATAATAACAAACTTTTCCTCTTTAAATCCATCTAAGAAATAATGATGTAGGATCAAACTGTTATTTGGCAACATAATCTTCTAGACCTCAAACTCCAACTTCATTTCCAGATGCGTTAATGAAGTTAAGACTGCTTTTAAGATTTTTCCTTTTATCCTATTGTTGCCAAAATTTTATCATGGTTGTGCATGAATTGATAATGGAATAGCCTTTAAAAATTTCTCATCCAATCAATTTGAAATCTGAACCCTTGGTCACTTCGAAGAAATAAGAAAAGTTGTCTCAAAAACAAAATTCTAAGATCATTCCTTTAAAAGGATTAGGGTTTCCTTTTTGTTATTTTTTTGGATAATTCCTATAGCTTTTAAATTCCTTAAAAATTGAAAAATGGATTTTTGCAAAGCGAGTTCAAATCGAGACCCTGTCAAAGCTGTAAATCAAGGGACCAACATTTTCCATTGTTTTATAGGCATAAGTCCATATCAAAATCAATCAATTACTCCAAGTTGTTTTATTCTTTGCCATTCAAAATTACAATTCTAGTAGCAGTCCCAATAAACATATACACAACAAAAAAGAGCCTCAAACCAACCGATCATTTTCTACATAAGAGCTAATTACAAGCAATGGTCCATAATGGCATAAGTTTAATAAAAGAGTGAAGCTTAGAAAACTTGGACTACTGTAACTTTCGAACCAGTTTCCTTTTAAACCATTCCATGCTAGAAAAGTCCCACAACAACTGAAAAAAAACACCGCTTAGCTCTAATTCGCTAAGGGAAGGAGCAACGTTCTTTAAATAATTACAGGTCATTAGACACAGCTCGAAACCCTAATTTGACAGGCCACTTCCCATTGGTATTTTCCATGAAATAGACATATAGGCATAAGTAAATATCCAATAAAATTTACGAGAGAGATTGACCATTAGAATTCGTGACATCCCAAACTCAAGCCTAAATACAATTCTGAACCATTTCCTTTCGTATTCCTTACACCGCATTAAGTTTAAAATAATATTGAAGGCCGAAACAAACAAAACTGCTTATATCACCGAGCTCGGGGCCAAATATATTTCTTATATTTCGAATAAGATTGAATGCAGTAACACAAAATTATTCGAAGAATACCTTCTTTCAACCCACGATTCGAATCCAGTCAAAATACCATAAACTCGTTGTGCTTTTCACAATAATGAAGCATTCATATGGGGAAGCAAAGGAGGGAAATCAAGCATGCATACACACTGTAAAAATAAGCCACAAATTAAACTTTTACAAGCATTTCAATTTAATAAAGGAGTAATTGATGCCATACCTCTTCAAACGCTTAACCCTAGATCCAATTTCTTACAAGTAGTTATGTGCAACAAGGTATTCTCCGGCGTTTCCATAAATTGCACAGTAAAAATGACGGTTTAAAACTTCAATAGCTCAGTGAAATGCCTGAAAACTATGTTTAATGCAGTGAGTTGGCTCATTAATTACTGGAGGCAGTGCTTTTTTGCACATCCACTACCTTTCAAAATTAACAACATCCATGTCCAATCAAACACGGTCCATATTACACATCATCCTCCACGTAGTCATATGTTAAAACAAGATTTTGTGTTGAGGAATGAGCCAACGATCACAATGATTGTGCTGCCAAACACTCACATCAACATTAAATTTCAACACCAAACAAGCAAGCCAATGACACGATATGCCACCTTTTCATCATAAGTTTAATATTGATATATCATAGTTCAAAATGTAGGATAGAGGAAAGGTATTGCATATACATTTTTTTTAAAAACATCCAAACTTGCACTGAAAACTTATTCAAATCCTTTAGTAGGTAGCCCATGTCCACTATATAAGTCCATAAAACACACTTAGTAAGGTATAGGACTTTAGTATAGGTCTTTTAAATTCCTTCATAACCTTTAGAATAATTAATAAAAACAAAATATCGCATGCGATTAAGTTCCATAAACCAAGCAACTTTAATATCTATGATGTGACCTTTCCATCCTCCTCATGAGGTTTTTGTAGCTTTCCTCATTTTCCCATTGTTATAACCAAATTTGGCACTTCTCCGTCCGTGAGGACACTTGCATGTTTTGCTCTCATGACACTTCATGAGGTTGTTGTGGTTCACACAAAAGGAAACTATGGATGGAAGAGCCATTTTTGGGACCTCTATTAGGTGGCCTTAACTCATTCATGGTCCATTCATTAGTTTGGGAGCTCATGACAACATTTGGAGACCAAAACTCCTCCTGAAAAACCCTAGAAATGACAGTTTTGCCTCATCTTCTGGTCATAATTGCTCCCTCTTCGACCAAACCTCCTTCTTTCACTATAAAAGAGAGGGAGATGGTCCATAAATGGGACTCTTAGCCCATATAATGTTATGTTGGAGAAATTTTGACTCCCATCCCCCTCACTTGTGCCCTAGCTACTCATAAACCCTAGTACATTTGATCAGAGGTTGGGATCCTTAAAGGAGAGAAGCAGGAGACCTTGAATTTTGGTTTCATGAAATGTCATGCTTGAAGGAAGGTAATCTTATGTACTTGCTTCATTCATTAATGAAAGACTAGACATTATTCCCTTTCTAGATAGCTTTGTTCATGTTTATCTCAGGTTTGATTGCAATTTGATGTTTTATGCTCTTTTAAATTTCAATATTCTATTTGTAGTGAAATTGGTTTGAGGAAGGTTTTTTTGGAATGGTTTTGCAGGTTTCTTGATTGGGAAGCAAGAGGAGGACTCAAGGAGAGGCTTGGATCAACCTTCTGTAGTAAGGTACATACCCTCCTAAACCCTAAATATTTTGTTTATTTGTTGCATTTCCAGAACCTTAGATGTATGTTCTTTCCAACCCCAGTATGTTGGTGGCCTCACCCCAGCCACCTATCAAAATAAGAATTGATAAAACCTATGACAGTAGATGGACTTCAACTAAAACTTTCATGACATTCACATCAATCAATATCAATATTCCACATTAACTTCGATTTGACATAAAATAACGACAATGTAATTATTAACCCAATTATGAAACTGAAAGAGTTGGAACTCATGACCAATAAAAGAGGCAGATGCACACACATTTTGATCTTACTATCAAGGCATTCAATTCAAAACTGATCCCTTTAAGGGGTCCCACCTATTTTTAACACGTAAAATATTATATTTATAAACATGCCTCACAATCATTTGTGGGATGCTTTGGAAGGTGATGAAGTATGAGTCAACAAATGTCACTGTCTTCACACTATCACTATCACTGTCACTATCATTTGCACTATCGTTGTTACTATCACTATCATTGTCATTGTCACTGTCATTGCCACTATCACTGTCACTATCACTGTCACTGTCTTCACAATCTGCATCTGATCTGCTTCATAATATTCCTCTGATTTGCTTCATAATCTACCTTCGATCTTCTTCATAATCAGCCTCTGATCTACTTGATACTATACAAAAACCCTTACTTCCAAAGGGCATATCTCCGAAATTGTAGCAAAACAATATCTGCTTAAATCTAATTTCAAGATCATTTAGAAATCCTAACTTCCTGAGGTCATATCTCCAAAAATATAGCATAATAGCATCTAAAACTCGTTCCATGGGTTCTTTAGTCTCTCTACTTAATCCTCTCGAACAAACACTGCCTGAATATTTCTAGAACAAAAGATACAACGCAAATGCCAAGATGACCTGTTTGAAGATGATTAAAAAACCCTAAATTACCGAGATCATATCTCCTAAAATATAGAGAAATAGAATCTGAAATTTTTAGCATAGGTACTCATGCATCTTACCTTTGTCCCATAAAAATTTCATAGTTTGAATCATCCCAGAACAAAAGTTAGAGCAAAAATTCCAAGATGACCTGAACATATTTCACAACAAAAATCCTAGAACAAATCATCACAAGATTTCATCTTCCATTGAAATTTGTCTTTCTTCACTTCATCTTCACTTGGAAATTCGCTCCCCTAAGCTGAAATTCGCTCCTCTTCCTTGGATAAGTTGAATTGATGCTATTCAAATGCCAAATGAGGTTCCTCCTATTTGTACAAGTGCAAGGTCACTTTTGGTTCACTTTAGGGATGACCTATAACTTATCCTTAATTTGTCTTCAACATTTTAAGGGATTCTTAAATGTGTCAATGACTACTTCATGGATTCATCAAGGGGATTTGACTTGTCTTCTTGACCACTTCATGTCTTCATCAAGGGGATTTGGGGCTTCTTCAAGTTTTATTTCATCATGGTCATGTGGACACATCATCATCACTTTAGGGGCATCTTCCATGGCTTTAGGGACTTGCTCCATTTGTGTACCACTCAAAGTGGGAATGTGGACACAACCACATGTTGTCTCATCCTATGAGGGCCATGTTTAACAACTACACCATAAGGGGACCACTTTGGAGTTATATACACTTATGCTTGGATTTTGACATCAATGACAACCTTATTCAACATTAGTCAATGTATTTAAATTATAAAAGTACAAAGGTAATTAAAATATTTTTTAACCAAAGAATCATTTTTTCTTTAATTTAATTTAATCATACACTGTGACAAGACGATTATATATTTTACATGTCCCCACTTTCCAAACAATCCACTCACCCATGAGTGAATATGTCAACACTACTATATTCCAAATCATTGATGCATTATGAAAAGTTTTCCTTAAAGTTCTGAACCACTCTCCCATTGAAATAGGAGAAATATGCTTTCATAATACATCAACAGTTTGGGAATGAAGTGGTGTTGTCATATCTAAAAAAATGACATTTCTCCTATTTTAGTGGGAGAGTGGTTGAGAACTCCAAGGAAAAGTTTTCATAATGCATCTATAATTTGGAATGCAATGTTGTTGGTATATCCATTAGTGGGTGAGTGGCTTGTTTGGAAAGTGGGGGTAGGTAACAAGGTGCATTTAGATTAAGACCGATTGGTGGGTTTGATTTGAATTTTAGGTTTCCAAGGAACATGGTGGATGTTTTAAAATATAAAGGCCTATTTTATTTGTAACAAGTAGTTGATCCATTGAACTGTGTTATTTTTAATCAGGAGCGTCTCAAAGCTTAAAACCCGAGTTTCTTTGGTAAAAAGGGTTGGTAATGGGTAAATCACTATCATTCATTCAAAAGTAGTCATGTTAGAATAAAAGAAGATGAAGATGTTATTGTCTGGTACATAAACCTCATTGAGGGGGTCGGGTCATATATACCAAAGCTAGGATATAAATTTCTTAGAGAAGTTGAAGGTATACAAGTCATGATTTGGTGGTTTAAGGACGTATGGAAGTTTAAATTCCCTCTCAAGGTTAGGGTATTCATGTGGCTAGTTCTCAATCAAAAGGTACCTACTTGGGATTTTATGCAAAGGAAAAGTTGGAATGGCCTTGGAAGATGCCCTCTATGCAGGAATTCTAAGGAAAATATTTATCTATGTTAATCCAATGCTCATATACAATTCTAGTTTGGAAGGAAATTGAGGCTCGGTCAGGTGTGAGATATGCTTGGGGTAGGGAGTTTGTTGCATAGTCACTTGGGTTTTTATGTGAAAATCCATCTACAAATCCCTTCAAAGCCTTACCTCTCATTTTGGATTGGGAAATATGGTGGGTGGGAAATTCTAGTTTCTTTCAAGACCATTAATATATTTCCCCACATATTTGGGTTACTCAAAGCATGCTCTTTTTCAAAAGTTTTGAGCAAGTACAAGTCAATAAACCTCCTAGATAAATTAGAGCATAAATTATAGACAAATATGGTGCTTGGGCATATTTTGATGGAGCAACACAAGGAGAATCATCCATGTGTGGAGTTTGATGTGATATTATATATTTATGAATCTACTTATTGGAAATTTAAAGTTGGCTCAGGAAGGAGCACTAACCATATAGTAGAGCTACTAGCTCTAAAATTAGTTCTAATGCCAGATGTTGAGAAGGAGTTCCAAAAATTACAGGCGGTGGGAGACTCCAAAGTAATTATTGATTGGATGAAGATGATTACCATTTTGAGAAATTTTCAATCATGACCTATTTTCAATGAGATTATCAACAACAAATATCTATAGGTGAATTCTCTTTCTTGCATGTGTATAGAGATAGGAATGCCTTTACTAATTCCTTATCTAAATTGGGTACGTAGATGGCACCAAGTACTTGGAATATCCAAGTTCAGCAGGAAGGTGTGCAACAATAATGTGATCCAAACCCATTTATATGGTTTTATTACTATAGAATGAACTTTAATTTTCCTATTTTTTCTTATCATATGAAGCTTATTGCGCTGAGAGGCGCTCTACAGCCCAGTATGAGGGAGATCTTGTAACATGTGAGTGTTTGTCGAGTAACAAAATAATACAAAGTAAACAAAAAAGAATAATACAAAGTAAAAAGTAATAAATATTTTGTCGGGCATAAACAAAAAAAGAATAATACAAAGTAAAAAGTAAATATGTGACTTAAACTAGAGACTTTAGAGCTTAGGATTAGGTGATAAATATTATGTTGGTCATAAACAAAAAAGAATAATACAAAGTAAAAATTATGAGACTTAAACTAGAGACTTTACTAATACAAAGTAAACAAAAAAGAATAATACAAATTAAAAAGTAATAAATATTATGTCGACCATAAAGAAAAAAGAATAATACAAAGTAAAAAGTAAATATGAGACTTAAACTAGAGAGTTTAGAGCTTAGAATTATGTGGCTCAGGTATTGCATTCAAGGAGCTATTCAAGGAGAGGTTTGTCTTTATTATGGGATAAAAAGTAAAAAGTAATACTTTGAGGGAGATGTTGTAACATTACATGTAACGTTTGTCTTTATGATCGGCTAAAAAGTAAAAAGTAAAATGTAATAAATATTTTGTCGGCCATTAATTAAAAGATGTGTATTTTCGATTGTGTATTTCACATATTATGCTTTTTTAATTAAAACATAATTAAAAAAATTCATGTTGGCTCATAAAATAAAAAATTATGGAAAGTATTTAAAAAAAATCCATGTCGGCTCATAAAATAAAATATTATGAAAAGTAATTAAAAAATAGATGTTCGTTTATAAAATCAAAACATAAAACTTAAGCCTTGATCTATCAATCAAGAGAGATTAAATTTCTCGAGTTTAAATTTAAAAAAAGAAATACATCTCAAGAAATTGGATCCCTCTCGGTGCTTGATAGATACGGGTTTAAGATGGATCTTGATATTAAAGTGACCGATTTTTTTAATATAGTTGTTTTTTTTTTAAATCTATAATGATCTATTGTAAGACCTATTGAATACATTTTATTTCATAAAGTTTCAAACATATTTTGTATTTTTTTGAGATCTTATAAGCATGTAAGCAATGTTAACTTTGAGGAACAATGTTGAAATCCAAATAATGGATGCTTTTTTTAAATGGTGGTTCATCGAAGGGTTACATCCACTGGGAAATATGCCAACACTTGTTATTCTGGAGAATCAAGGTATGACCAGAATTACATAATCTACTTATTCATTACATAGGGGCTCAACAAGAGCATCATGTCACTTACAAGAATTGAACCTAGGTGGGGAGGGTAACAATGATTCCTCCCAAACACCCAAGCTACATCCAATAAACCTAAATCGCAGATGGTTGTAAACCATATAAATGTTAAAATCATTATAAATAATAAAATTACAAAAAATATTAAAAAAAAAAGACAATTATATCTTATTGATTATGATATTTTTAAAGTGCATTTTCTAATATTCCTCTACTTTTAATTAAATATATATTTAATGCTCCCTTCTACTTTTTTTGGGGTTAAATGTGTGTTTAATTTTTTGTCCTATCTTTTAATATTTAGCTTATTTCTTCTTAATTATAAGATGATAAAGGTTTGACCAAATTTTTCCCTTTTTGTTAAATGTGTATTTAATGTTTTTGTCCTTTCCTCTAATACTTTTTTTTTATCCGTGGCGTAGGCGATTATAATGTATTGTTTTTGCCTTTACCATATATTAGTTGCTTTTGACTTAACATATTTTTGACATTTTTCATAGTTTAACTTTATAAATTATTATTGTATTTTTCAATATTGATTAAAATTGATTTATCGAGCTTTTTATTTGTTGAGTTCTTATTTTGTAATCATTGCACTACAAAAAGCAAAGGTACGATCTATTCTGGCTATTAATATCAGAAGAATATTCCAGGTTATCCTTCCATCCAGGGATCAAATTTGAAGCCGTCATAGCCCGTCAAAGGGCTCCTAGGCCGTCAGTGAAGTGGCGATTTAAAATTGGTCGTCATTAAAAATGCTATTTTTTTTTTGTCATTTAAAAAAAAAGGGGAGCATTTAATTAAAAATGTCTTTAGAAGGGCTAGGGTTAAAATTTCCCGTCAAGTTGTCGGTAGACTGTGGCAGTGGCACCGTGGCTATGGGCCAGTGGGCAGTAGTGACTCAGTGACTCGTGAGTACCGTGAGACTGAGAATCATATGATATGGTTCAGGTAACTTGGTAAGTTAATGGTTGAAGTGTTTAGCTGCAAGTTGCAAAATAAATTATTTAACGTCTATTAAATACCATGTTATTAATACCACCTAACTTCCCACCTACCAACTTTACCAAGCCCGCCCTTGGCCGCCAAAGTTCATAGTTCACATGAATTCAATGCTTCCTTCAACCTTGATAAATGCATCTCCAGCTGGAAAATAAAGTTTTCTGAACGGCGTGAACATTCTTTACAATCATATTGCAATTTGCTTCGTTTCCCTTTATGTTTCCGCAGCGCAAGATGCCTGTGGATATTGGACTGTTTCTTTACATTGAAGAACTTGCAAGATGCCTGTGGATATTGGACTATTTCTTTACATTGAAGACAAGTTCTTAACTAGTAGAAAAATCCAAGACAGACAGGTTCTTAGGTAATCGAAACACAGTTTTAGGTGAGAATTGCTCCAAAGATTTTTGGGGAATGTTACCAAAAATGCCTGCAAATTGTGTGTCGGGATGTTGGTATGCATTCATGGGGTTTGAATTTGAATAAATGAAGCGAGAGAATGCCGCTGAGCGCAGCATCGTTAATGCAGCAGTGATTGTATGGCTTTGCAGGAAATTACAACGCTTAACTTGTAAGGCGTTGAGCATGTATGTACCGGACTTTCACATGTCGACAGCCGCAATAATAATGATAACAATTCCGCTGGCTTATCCAGCAGATTATTGACGAAATACAGTTCAACCATTCTTCTGAAGAACTCAGAGAACTACAGCAACCGAATGATACAGCGTTGATTACTTCGGCTATGATACACCAACACACTACGAGTCTGTGAGCAAGCAAGCAGCCTTGGGAAAGTGGGCAATTCTCTGAATCTTCCATCAAAGCAAAGCCCTGTTGCACTAAATTGGGAAAAGGATTTGAACTCAGGTATGTACCTACAGCCTCGGTGGTTGATGCTTAGTTTGTCACTATCTTATCTGCTGAGTCATAATCATTCCTTTGAATTTGAAATCTGATCTCTATCCTCTATTTTTACAAGAATTCTATGAAAACCTAATTGTGGTTAAAAATATATCAATTTTTGGCACTTGACCCTCACAGTAAACAAAATTTTCAATAGATTCGATGGTATACATTCTTTGAGAAATTACGATGGCACAATGAAGGTGTGACCAAGGAATTTGATTTGAATTTCGATTGGGCCTGTGCTAATGTTAGAGGATTTTTTGTTCCAATTTTAGAGGCATCGATTTCCCTTGCTACAAGTTTATTGAAAACTAGTGAACGATGGTTTAAGACTCAGTTTAAAGGACCCTAGTCCTTGGAAGTAGTTTGTGGAGGTAGATAAAGTTTGTCCTAACTGGAAAATGGTGCTTAGCACTTCTGGTTCACGATCGAATGGGGTAACATTATTTTTTTTCTACAAAAGTATCTAACATGTGAAGGGCATTATGGTTTGGTTTACTTGGATCATATTTGGTTTTTATTACATATTGCAGGAAAAGACCCATTGAATGTTCCCTATTTCTTATGGAAAAGTTTGACTAAAATGCCTTTGCTTGTTCAGAAATAGCCTGATCAATCTTATAACAACTTATATCATCATGGCCTCATGAGATTATTGATTGTTGAAGAGTTGCATAAAGTTAACTCAATATGGGAGCAATTCTTAGTAGAATAGGGGTTCCAAGAACAGTCAATTGAAAACCCTCAAAATTCAACATCAAATCCCTCTATAACCCCAATGGAATGGGGGTATGCGATGCTTGAATCTTCTAGAGGGATACAAACTAGGTTAACGGTTCGAAGCCAGAAGGACATCTCCATAGAGCTAAGGGTGACTAAACGTGGGGCTGCAAAATTAAAAGAAACTATTGAAATAGCTATGGAAGAATCAATGGCTGTTGAATCTCTCTTCAAGGGTTTTCCCAAACATCCTAGGACCCTCTATTCATAGAGGAAATCTTTATAACTAGATCCACAACCAAAATTTGAAGCACCAGAATTTCAGGATTATGAAGCAGTAGCCACAATGGAAGAAGATAGACTTGATGAAATGGTAAACCCTAGTTCCTCTAATTCTGTTTTGATTAAGTTAAAGAAAAGGGTTAAGAAATTGAAGAGACAAGTTTATGAATTTCAACTCCTAGAAAATCATATTAAGGATGAAAATGAGAAGTTGAAACAAAGGGGCAAGTAGATACCAAGGGAAAATTATGCTCTCAAGAAGAAGTTGAGAAATATTAGGATCCATACCTAAAGATGGAACAAACAGAAAAAAGGTTGAAGAAAAAAAATAGGTTTAGAATTAAATTGATGAAGAGAAAACCCACACCTCCAACTTAGAATATTGTAGGGTTAGATATGCTATCTACGATAATTGTAGAGGGTATTCCTTTTTCTCCTCTCCCCAATCCTTCTTAAAATAATTTAGGAACAACAACGGTTTTTGTTTTAATTTTTAAATCAAATTTTAGATGATATATGGAACAATACTTTGGCTATGTCCTCAACTCAAGTTAATATTGTCAAATGGACTGGAAGAGGTGAATTGTATGATTTAGGGCTCATTTATAAGCAACAATATAAATTTGAAATTCAAAGAATGAAAGAAGAATGGTTCTCTAGCTATCTAACTGAAGAACAAAAATGGAATTCAAGGATACAATATTTACAACAATAGTTGGCAGTTAAGGAGGGAGAGAAAAGACAGATGTTTCAGCTGGTTGCACAAGCTATCTCTTATAGAAGTCCAGCCAAGGTTTAATCCATGTATTTACATGAGCAGTGGACCAATTTCATGATGAAGAGGATAAATGAAGGCAAAAGGTATGAAATAAGTGATATTACAGATTTCATTGACCTTTATAATGATTCTTCCTTGAGGGAAAAAGCTTTTTTGTGTGAACTGTATCAGTTTAAGTTTTTCTTGGAAAATTATTTGCGATGGAATCCCAATACTATGGAAGTAGATGTTCAGATTCGAGCATTCTCATCATTTATTCAAAATCAAATTAAGTGGGAGTTGAGCATGAGTTTTTTCTACAAATGTGAATTTCAGTCAAAAATCCAAGTTAGAGGAAAACATCCTGTACGAAAAATTATTTTTGCTAATCAAAAGGAATTGCTAAAGGATCCTAAATAGGTAAAAAAAATTAGAGTTAACTAGAGGGAATCATTACAAGATTTTGAAGATCTTAAATCATATGGAACCCTTGCTTCCCTCCAACCTTCTGAAACTCCATGGGGTTTACTCTCTCCTACACTTAGAAAATGAGACCCTATGGGATATCTTCTCTTCAAGGTGGATTTTTCAAGGGATTACCTTTATGTCAACTCATTGCGTAGAAATGGCACAAAATGTTTTGGATTAAGATTTCATTTCCCTTTGTTATGGTGCACTAGGAAGAATTATTATCTTACATAATAGTGGGATGAGTTTGCAGAGACATCTGCTTCGATGGAGGTTAATCAATATATGTGTTTTTGGGTTGAAAGTGGGGTAGGCCATCCATCTTCCAATTGGGGTAAAATTCATCAGATGAAGATGAAGAAAATATTTTTTGGGTAGGGACATGCAACGACTTCCAGTGCTGTCTTAAAAAAAATGGAACAAATCATGTTGCTAGAGGCAGAGGACAGCTGGGGAAAACGGAAAGACACCAAAACAGTCTCTACGTTTGGAGATGGGGTGGATTTTGCATGTGACTGATCACAAAAACAATATTTTTGCCATTATGTTAATTGTAAAATATCACTTTGTTAAATTACAAAACTAGTATTTTTGGCGTTATGCTGGCTGTAGTTACACTAGTTGTAGTATTTTTTAGTGCCTGAAATTTAATTGAAATGCAATCTTTTTTTAGTACATTTTTTTTATGAAGTGTGCAATCAATTTAATATTTTCATTTGAAATGTTAGATTTTTGTAAGCCATTCATCACCGAAGGGCAGCATGAATATATAACCTTCAATCTGAAATTAAGACCAGCCCTTCAAATTTGATCCCTGCTTCCATCCGTCCATGTAAGCAACTACAACACCCCAAACAAATATTTAATATGATAATTGGTCTAATCGTGCAATTGGTAGAGCATGGTCTCAAGTCTCATTCAATGGCTTCAATATTATGGTGGACATCCTATATTCCATATAGCGTCGTTTATGTGGCCACATGAGCAGAAGTTACATAGCCTCAAATTTATTACATTGCTACACTGCCTCGATTTTTTTTCTTCAGAAATTAAAAATAACATACCATTAATTAAGTAAATAGTATAAAAATAGTACATATCCAAGGCTCAAACCAACCCATCAGAAATAAACAGCCAGTATAGTTGGACAGTCAGCTAAACCAATGGCTAAACAATACATATCTTCAATAGATAAAGAGTAAATACTACGACTCATCAAAATATGGCAAATGAACTAGAAATACCACTTGTACTAAAGATGACAAGCAACCTAACAATAGGCAGAGATACAATAGATCCAAACAGAATAACTAGTAGTACTTCCCAAACATATAAACAGTCTACATCGGAGACAATAAAAGATTTGGAACATATCAAAGCACATCAACAGGCTCAATTCCAACAAGTCATTGGAAGTGATGAGGCTAATCACCTGCAAAAAAGTTATATACAACCGCAAAAAGTATAATAAATACGAATATATAAAGTAGAAAAGGAAAGAAGACTAGTTCATAAATAAATCATCATATCCATGGGAAAGTCGCTGATCATCGTACCATTCCTCCCAAAAAAGTAAGCCCTCTAGTGTAGATAAATTTGATTTTGATAGCTCATCAGCTTGTTGATTGAGTTCTCGATAAACATGTGTGAAAGTAATAATTTCAAACCTGGAAATAAGAGTGAGAGTCTCCTTCAGCCAATAGGATAGCAACAACACATTGATGGTTGAAAATTCTGATGCCCACATTATAATAACGTTTGAATCACCCAACACATGGAGACTGGATACCTCCTTCGACAAAGCAAAATGAAGGAGAAGCCAAAGACAATTAAATCGCTGCGAGTATTGGTTCCAGTTCTAGTATTCAGCCAGAGTTTGAAATATATGTTTGCATTGAGGAACAAAACCGCCCCAACTCCACTGGTTGCAACACCATGCTGTGCAGCCCCATCGAAATAACCACACGGATGAACCTTCTCCCCCGAGGCAATATGGCGTTTCGGTCTAAGGTTTGTATAGACAGGAATACATACAATGTTATTGTATTCCTTGAAAGAGGCGATAACCTTGCAGCTTGATAGAACCACATTAGGACGTTTGTCTTCGAAAATGTAGAGGTTGCGAGTCTTCAAGACTTCCCAAACCACAAAACATGGGAGAGCATCCCAATCCTTAAATCCGCCAATACAAATTCTCAGACTCTCTTCCAAAGAGTTGGATTGCCAGCCGGGGATCTGCTTGATTGTTCGTCTGATAGCAGACCATAACCCATTAACAAACAAACACTGAGTAAATAAATGATCTACCGTCTCCTCCTGCAAACAACATAAAGGGCATCTGCTAGGACCACATCCTCCCCTGCGACACAGGTTATCCTAGGTCAAGATGGTGTTGCTCAAAGAGAGCCAGGTGAAGCATTTCAATTTGAGAGGAATGGATAGTTTCCACACACTCTTATGCCACCATTGAGCCTGAGTGATATCATTTTCAAATAAGGACTCATAAGCAAGTTTTGCTGAAACCGAACCAATAGAAACATTCCAGGACCATACAAGCTTGTCCGAAGACTCAGATAAATGAATTTTTAAGTGTCAAAGTCCCCTGACATAAGTTGACCATTCATCTCCCAGTTTCCCGTGAAGCCCCAATTATTGCGCTGATAACTAGGATGGTCTTCCCTCAACAAACGATGATGCTGCCACCGAGTGGTTTAGAGTAAAGTAGTATTTTGATCTCAACACCAAAACCAAATCCTTTTGATCTCAATACCAAAACCAAATTAGGAGATAATTTGAAAAGAGGAGGACCACCGATAATAGGATCTTCCCCTAATCTAATCAGTCGTCCATCCCCCGAGATGCAAGAAAGCCAATTTGAGATGGTTGTGAAAGAACCCAAAAGACCATTCCAATAATTAGACACACCTTTAGAGCCAAGGTTGCCCTTCATAAACTAGTCTGCAACTGAAATTGTTTTTATATATTTTTCTTTTATTATGATGCTCCAGGCAGATTTGGAGAAGAGAGCTCTCCATAGGCTTTTAGCTCTCAAGGCTGTTGCAAATAATTCAATATGTTTTATAGCCCAACCACCCAAGTTCCAGGGACGTTCCAGCCTCTGCCATTTTACAATATGAAACTTATCTTTTTTCTGCACCACCATTCCAGATGAAACAAAAAGTTCTTCTGCGCATCCCATTCATAATCGTCTTTGGAATTTTGCAAAGGGAGAGCCAATAAACCGCAAGATTTTGTAACACAGATTTTGCTAATGTGAGCCTGCCTCCCAGGGAAAGCCAACGCCAACACCAATGACTAATACTCTTGTCAAAACGCTTTAAAATCCATTTCCAGTCGTTGATGACATAGTTGGTTGGTTTTATAAAGAAACCAAGATATTTAGTGCCCCCAGACAATGCCTTAAAATTGAAAGGGATCAGACCGATCTGTTGTTTGATGTCCCTCTCCAAATTATTTTCTAAGAACCATGATTTATCATAACTGAACAACATTCTAGAGACATTGCAAAATTGATCCAGGATTTTCTTATAATTCTGCCACTCTGTTAGTGAGCCCACCCCAAATAACATAACATCGTCTACAAAGAGAGTATGTGTCACTGATGAATGCGCAGTCACCTTTATACCTTGAATATTTTCCTCCTGTTTGGCCTTGAGGATAAGCCTACTAAGGCCTTCAATGACAAGTAGAAATAGTAATGGCGAGAGAGGACAACTCTGTCAAAGGCCCCTGGTACCTTTAAAAAAACCTGTAGGCTTTCCATTTATAAGTACTACGAAATTCACTGTGGAGACACATGCCATAATCCATTTCACCACCATCCAAGGCAGGCCTATCTGGATAAGTATGAGATGGAGAAAAGTCCAGTCCACCCTGTCGTATGCCTTGACCAAGTCAACTTTAAGAAATAGAGCTTTTAAATGTCTTGTCTTTGTACTATGGAAGACCTCTTGAGCCACACCAACAACATCCAAAATCTCTCTATATTCTAAAAAACCAAGCTGTCCCTTTGAGATATATTTAGAGAGCCCTGGTTTGATTCTCACAACAATAATTTTTGATATAATTTTATAAATCAAGTTGCACAGAGCTATTGGTCTGAAGTCATGGAAATCCTCCAGGTGTGATGACTTTGGAATGAGAGCCAAACAAGTTGAGTTTAGGGCTCCCGTTACCATGCCTTTTTGACATGACTCTTCCACAACCGCCTAGATGTCTTGCCCCGTGATGTCAAAGAAAGTAATGACGATTTAAACAGTCCATCCGTCCGGACCAGGACTCTTGTCCTTTGCAAATACTTTTAGAGTTTTTTCAATCTCTTGGAGCAAGATTGCCTCAAAGATTTTGTCACCCTCCTCGTCTGAAAAAAGTCTCGGATATTCCTTGATAACTTTGAATTGATCGATCAATGATGATGTTTTGGAAATGTTTTATAGCTTCTTTTTGAAGTTCATTTTTTTCCAGAAATTCTCCAACCATCTCCATCATTGAGATCCCATATTGTGTTTTGGATTCTTCGGGCTTGAGCAAACTTGTGGAAAATTTTGGTATTATAATGGATAATCTTATTATTACACCGCTTTGAATTTATGGCCATAAGAGTAGAATGGATAATCTTATTATATTATTAATTTCCTTATAACATTTAATATTGTATATTGCACAACTGGCTTGACCTTGATAGCTGGTGCTAACATTTCTTCCATGTCCTGTATTTTCCTAGGTTACTTTCCTGTAAGAAATGCTTTTCCATTTAAATTGCAACAAAGGATATGGATAGCTTGTTATCCTAGAATTGAATTGACCATTCTTTAATGCTCAACATTTTCTTTTCAAGTTATTTCAAGGTTCTGCCGGGGATTACTGCCCATAATATTTTATTTGCACCCAGTTCACTACCGCCATTTTTTCCATTCCGGTCTCCTTTGTGTGGCAATGCCATGGGGAGTTTCCTTCAGAAGCAAATGCCCATTCTAAGTGTTGGTGGTTGGGATTTTTAACATCCAAACTTGGAGAATTCCCTTGTTGGAATGTGACAAGCAAAAACCCTTGGCATGGCCAAAGACCTGTTTGTTGACTCGTATTTTCCCATGTTCTCGTCTCATGTGACCTAGGTAGAGATGAACACAAAGTTGAAGAAAAGGGAAGTGTGCAAATTTGGATGAAAGGTAATAAGTTATTATTTAGGGATGTGTACTATTTCCCTGTTTTGCAGAAAATATTACTTTCCATTAGTTCGATTATGAAGCATATCCCATACTTAGATGTTGTATTCAATAATATTATATATTTTTATTGCTGAAAATAAGAGCAAAAAAGCAATTGTTATGGATGTGCAAGAACAAGGACCGTTTCCACTGGTGGATAGTGAAGAGAACTTAATGATTACAGGAAAGAACCTAGCGAAATGAGAAGGTAAGCATTATATTATGTAGGTATGATTGTCTTATATATTCACTACCTAACCCCCATGCAGGTATGATTTTGAGTGTACTACCTATATATTAAATGCGAACTAGGTGCTCCATAGTGGAGTTAATGAGAAAATGAAACCGAAGTAGCTAAAAAGTTTGAACTAGCAAGCATGGTTGTTCATCCACTTTAACTTGTTGAACAAGTCCTGAAAACCAATCCATGTAAACATAAAGACTAACCGAAAACCAAATAAGCCAATGCAAAACTTCTTTCCCTAAGTTCGAATTTTTCATTGGTTATCTATCATAAGGGAACTTTGAGAATTGGAATAGAGCATGAGACGGGAGGAGAGGTGTCTGCCACCTCCCTTTCAGACTTGCAAACACTAACTCTAACCATATTAGGGTTTCAACAACGCGGTAAGAGATGCATGCCAATGGACAAAGATGGTTACTAAAAGGGTTAATAGAGGAGACTAGGTACCTCTAGTATATATCTTGGGTTGTCTTTAGTGGAGCAAGATATACATTGTGGAAGACTCCGTAAAGGATTTGTAGTTTTTGCAAATGTTTTGGATGTGGAGTGTCTTCATGGGTGTACCAAGGGAATGCCCTTTTGCTGCTTGAGCTCTCTCGTCTTCTTATCCTACTATTCAGTTTGAATGAGTGTGTGAGAGCATGCAATTCATTGAGTGTTAGAGGTCACACTCATCATGTTCACATGAATTTATTCCTGGACTTGGTGAGAGAAAATACTTTGGATTTTGGAACCAATCTGACATCCCCTAGAGTACTTCCAAGTTAAAGCAAATATCTTTAAACTTTGTAGGACTTGCAACATTGGAATAAAGATACCAACTACTATATATCAATTGTTGAATGTGTTTGCTTACTTTACTTGAATTTTCTATATCAAATAGCTTCAAGCATTGCTCCCAATTAGTTGATTTTATACTCCATCACCCATGTAATTGACGACACTAAAGTCATAGTTGATGATTCCATATTTAGAGCTTGGTGTTTTTTTTATATTTTTATATCTAGATTTGCACTTTTAAGGGTATATTTGAGATGTTATAACATCATATTTGCACGGTTCCAAAGGAATCATTAAATTATTAGGTGTAAATTTGCATCATAGCTTGATGTCCAGAATTATTTCGGACAGATTTCAGGTTTGATTTTTATATAGCAGCAAGTATGTGTCACAGTTTGAAAGAATATTTGGCCTCCCAGGTTCATATTTTTTTTCCATATCGCACAGGGATTCCCCCACAAGGTTAGAAAGCACTAGCCTTGAGTGTAGAGGGATTGTGTGAGGTGACTCGGCTTCCCTAATTACCTTTTAACTCATTTAGTTTCAAGCATTAACTCTTCCAGAGCCTATATTTGGAACCAATTGGTTTTGAGTTTTAAATGCCATAAATCAACAAAGCCATCAATTAGTGAGCCTCAACGGGTGTTAAGTGATGAATGCCAAACATCATTGTCGACCAAATAAGTTGAAACTACACGGGGAAATTATGTTATTAGGAATGCTTATGGTGGATATTTGAGGGTTTGCAATATAATAGTCAATAATTACTTACTAGTAGAGTCCCTCTAGATGTGTATCATACCATCTTTAATGTTTTCTCTCATCCCACAATTTGTGGTGGTTGCAAGAGTGGGAGACCAATATGTGACACTACTTCAACATTGCAGGCTTGCGATAACCTAAGACAGAACAAGGGTGATTGCTACAAGTCTATGGAAAGCATTGGAACAATTCCTAGTTTTTTTTCATGGTAACTATATATTTTGGTTAAATTCCTTTTGTATTTGTTATAAAATCTGCTAGATGGCAATAATCCACTGTTAAGTCTTTTAAACTTTTTAAAATTGTTTTTTATCTTTTCTCTTTCTTGGATTAATCAAATTTAACTTCACTAAACTATGCGTACCAATCATATACACTAAAACATCAATTTAAAAATGATATAGCAAAAAGAAAATATCTTACGACGATGAAGAATTTGATAATCCAGGCATTTGTGAGTGTCAGAACCCGAAATTTCTGAAAAATTTAAAATTTTTATTATAACAATAAATGTTAATTAATTGCATCCCCGGTCCTATTTTCTTTTAATTTAACTAATCGTGATTTTTGTTTTTAAAGGTTCTGTTATAATACTAATATGAGTTTTATTTTTTGTTATTGATTGTTTCCCTTTTTAACTTCAAAGGGAGAACTAGCCATAGCTGACTGGCTTACTTAGCTTACGAGCTAATGCATTATCCATCTTTTGTTCACAGGTACACAGGTACAGTAAGGATCCTGCACTGTAAAAACTCAAAGAAGATCTAAATATTATTACTGGTTGTCGCGTAAGACGATAAAGTTCTTTTCATGAAATTCATGCTTTGATATATGGTTGATAGTCTGTAATGACACGATATTAGTATCATTAGGCGTTTTGATGAATTACAATGTCTCCTTCATATTCCTTGCGTTGTGACCATGACTCTATGTTACAGTTATATACTATCACTGGAACAAGTTGTTTGTATCATGTTTATTGTATGCATATAGTGACGTTAGCGTTATGTGATATACTGTCAACTATTAGCTGTGTTTACGACTGTGATCACTGGTTATTAGCATAAGTTGGAAACATGATGTCCACCTCTAGCGATGTTCCATTATGTTCATCTATAAATTATGGTCCCATGTCTACTTAGTATTTTTGTTTAACTTATGTCGAATCTCTATTCCTTGTTTTCAATCTACGTTCCTAGTATGGACCTGTAGATGATTTTATATTCATACATCACAATACTAAAGATTGTTATTCTCATAGTTGATTTTTAACAATAGTATTGGGAGAATTATGATAAATAGAACTTATATAACCAAGGTGTATCCAATCATATTGTCAAGGTAATAGTTCAATGTTTTTAACGTTGTGGAGTTCTCTTTTGAAATTGACTACATCATTTTTCAATTGATTGTAGGGAATATATAATGTACCCTTGACACTATCGATGGCTTGGTTTCAAAATATGCATTATACAATGATTGTGTGTCGATCATAGGGAATATTCATACTATGAATATGACTTTTATCCATGCATTGATTTAAAATTGATAACAATGATTCGAGCTGCAGCTGAACTATATGAAGTCGACCCATGGTAAGTTGATAAATTAAATGGCTACGTGGTTGGCTCTCATCCTTGTGTTTGGTGATATATAAGCCTGTTTGAAAACCCTTCCTGGTCATTTTCTCTGCCTTCGGGCTCGGGTTGTAAGAGAGGAACCCTTCATGGTCTGAACTCATCAGTTGGGCACTGTAAAATGCAATTTGCTTAAGGTTCTGGTCACGTTGTTTTATTCTCTGGTAGTTTAAAAGTCTGTGGGCTCTGCTATTGGCGTCTGCTACAATTTATTGGGCATCTTGTATCGTTTGCTGTCACATTGTTTAGGTCTCATGCTACTTACAGACTTACATTGTTGCTAGTCTGAGTTAGAGGCAGGGTTTTCTCTATTGTTTTAACCATGAGATGGTCGTGTAATAGTTTTTAAGTCGTGCTCCCCGACTGGTTCATTCACAGCTTAAGGGTTTGTTCAAAACATTGCCTGTCACGGCTAACAAAAGAGGGAACTTGAAGTTTTCTTTGCTCATCCTCCTGACGAATATGATGAGGTTTTGTTACTCGGCTTAACCTGTGGCTACCAGGTTGTCCACGGGGTTGCTTTCTCCGATGGCTCAGGTAAGAATTAACAATGGTTTCATATATTTCAGTATGAATAATATTGTTTGTAATTAAAATAAATGTTAACAATGCTCGTTATTTATAATGTGCAGGTCTTTAACCTTTTCTGAAGGTGTACGAGGCTTCCTCTTCAGCGCTGGCTCCTCCGGGTAAGCCTGGTTATTCCATGGCTGTCTCTCCCTTTGTTGGTTTTGTTGTGCTAGGTTTATGTCTGGAAGGATCTCCTTTGTAACTGGGTTGTTGTCGTTTTTGGTGTCATGGATACTGTCACATGTATGAAATTGTTTGCTTATAGTTGATAGGGTTTGTTACCCCGGCATGTCTACGAAGAACAATCTACGGCTCAGTCTGTTATGAGGCCCCGGGGTTGTTATTGTCAATGTATTTTCAATGTGTAGGGTTTTACCCAACCCTGTATAAGTTAATAGATATTGTAGTTGTTGGGCCTGTCAAGTGGCCGTGTATTATCTGCGTTTTCCTTAATGAATACACTGTTTAGTTAAGGGTTTGTTTTAAGCTTTCTCGGATACTTGCAGAGAGTGATAACTCTGCTGTAGGTGATATCAATGTATTTGTTTCTCTGCGTTTTCGTTGCTCTTGAGTGTTTAATAATAGCGTTGAGGTTCACTACCCTTACTGTAATAGCTAATTAAAATGTGGTTAACCCTGGCGAGTTGGGGTTCTCTCCCAGGTTAATATATATAAGAAATATGAGGTGTGTTTAAGTTCTGTTGTTTGTCTGCGTCGTGCTTGGATATTCGGTTTCTATATGGTAAAATAAAATAGATAGGTTTAAGAATCTCAATTGTAAGTTGGATTCCATGCTATTAACTGTTTTACTCCTGCGCCTTCCTGGTATCATTCGTAACTTTTTAAAGAGAAGGACTTATGACAGTTATACTGTATATTAAAATATATGTTTGGTGGGTGTGTGTGTCGAAAGATTTATGTAAAAGTTTTTGTATAAATATTGACTGTAACTGTGGATAAAATGTATACATGAACTATGTATGAAATCTCCTGTAGGTTCAATATGATATATAAGGCATTTCTTTTCTTTTGTTTTCAATCTGTCGAAACAATGTGGTCTGGCTACGGCCGTGATAGATTTGTTGTCCACTCTCAAGGAGAAATACTTATAATAAATTTAATCTCATTACAGTAAATAAAATACTAGGGTTTGTATTTGTTAAGGCAATCATAGTTAGGTTCGATGGCTATCTATGTAAATATGAGTTTCTAGGTTTGAAAGGATAGTTGATGATAAGACAGGTATCTGTCGAAACTGTGCATTCATATGCAGATTTCTTCAAACACGATGTTGTACTAAATACTGTAATATAAATAAAAGATTTAGACTAAATACTACACCTACTGTTTGGTTTGAGCTCGAAATGAGCAGTAAGTAACCTATACTGGTGATAATGGATGGGTTTGGAAAAATGAAAACTTACTGTAGTTTAATAAAACATAAGGCAGATATAAACTGGTATATTTGCTCCAATAGAATTTATATCTGTAAATTTCTCTACGGGAATATTTCACATTAATTCTAAGATTTATTTATATGTCTGTTCTTATATTTGTTTTAAATATGTGTATTTCAGGAATGACTACTGTATAGTATTCTATATCTATTATTTAACTATTAATAATAAATCTATGATAAGTCACCATAATAATTTATTATTGTAATAGCAACAATTATATTCTGCATAAAATAATTATTCGATCTATGTGAATAATTATTTGATCTATGTGATAATAGGAAAAATTCTAAGACATATTAATTCTGCAAATTCTATCAAAAGACAATACAGAGAGACTGTTTTACTGAAAATAAATACTGTTCAAAACACAGATGAGATAGTCCATTCTACATTTAAATTTATTAAATAAACAGCAGGAAGAGTGGCAGAACCTGTATCTATGGTAGACAATAACAGCAATGGGAGGCTGTTCCTCCCTACCAATTCCTGGAGAGTGCCCAGACAGCACTTCTCAGGACCCCCGAGATTGCTCTGGTCTAACTGGCTGGAACTAGGTACAACCAACAATTCCCTCAGCCAAAGCAGCTATACTGGAACCAAGTTACTGCAACTTCCTGACTCAAAACACTTCCTTACTGTTTTTCCCACTTCCTCAATGGGACTCCTGAATAGCATTCACCTGAATGTATTCTCCCTCTAGAACAATGATGAACCCCCAGCTCAGTTCATTGAGTACTATTTAAAAGATTGCCTAGGTCTTAGTTGGGTTAACTGTCATTAATGAGCCACCTGCTCAGATTCCACTTTCTTGGGGAATCATGACCCCAAAATATAGGGAAGTTGCCACCTGCAACTCAGGAAGTGTTTGAGGATGCTGCCACTTGTCTTTTGTCTTTCCACCTAGTTCCCTCCACCAGTTAGACCAGTAACCTCTTTTAACAGCTCTCCCATGCTGTTGTCTCCATAATTTATTTATAAATAATAATTATTCAGAATTTACATTCCATTTCTGGAGACTCTGCTGAGTCATCCATTCTTACTTAGCATTAAATTTAACATAATGTCTCAGGAATATTAATAAAATAATTACATTATTTTTGCAAAATTGGGGTATGTGACAGTGAGTCTAGTATATTTTCATTGGCAGTATAGATTAAAATAATTCCCCGTACACTACAAACATGCCAACTTGTTATTTGCATAAACAATAAAGACCCCAAATCCAAATTCTAGGTTTAAATGATGGGGATTGTAAAAGTGCAATTGAATATTACTTGATTTCAGTCAAGGCACAAGGTAAATTTATTAATTAAAAGATGGCATTCAATATCAAAGGACTACTCATTAACATATTTTAGCAAAACTCATTTAAACAAAAAGAATTGGTGATATGGACCAACACCATTCTTCACAGTTCTGACATAGGCTACTATCACCTACTAGAAAGCAAGTTGGAGATCGAATCTTTAACTAGATAGCACATGAACTCAATATAGAGAAACTAGAAGTAAACATCACTACCCTAAATACAAAAGTAACTAATGGTGAACAAGATTATTCAAAGGACTAGTCCTAATCCTCAAAAGGTTAGTTGTAAATTGTAACTTTGCCATTTACGACCGAAGAAAACAAAATTATAGGCCTGAAAATTAAAGAGGAAGAACATCAGTAATGAGCTGAAATAAGTTTCAAACATGGACTAGGTTTTTCTGTCAATGTGTCCATGGTAATAAACATGCTCCTGTTGAGGGGAAGCTGCGGGTTGGTGGAAAATGGAAAATCATAATTGGACATCAAATTTTGAATAACCTAGTCTCCTCATACATAATGAACTAGTCATTGAAGCCAAGGCTTGCCTACAGTGTACATCTAACCATTAATCATGTGCAAGTAAGGAAAAACAAGTCAATGGCTATTTGTTTATGGAACCTTGGCAAAACTTGCATTTTTTTATTGCATGTTGTTAATATAAACCATGTTGTAAAAATAGTTTAAAAAAAAATAGATTTAGGTCAGTTGTATGTCATTTCACTGAACATTCTGAAGTGTAAGGAGGGTGTGTTAAAAGTGGTGTGGGATAGTGTCCATTGTTCCCTTCATGTCCCATTCCTCATGAAAGGATGTGGCTCACCATATAGAGAAGGCCATTGATATCCTAATGAGAGATTGTTTCCCTCTAACTCCTAGAATATTCCACAATTTGTTGCATGGCATTTGTACAGAACCCATGACCACTGTCCCTCTCTTGAAACTAGCAATGCATATAAGAAATTATAGATTGAGTGAAGTTCAAGAAGTTCTGTCTATTGCCAGAATGGTGCAGGTGAGCATAATCATGGCCTTCGCTTGACAAGTGGCCTAAGTGTGAGTAATAGAGGTATATGATTGACAATCATAATAAAATTTGTTTCGTTGTCAACTAGACCTGACATGACCTGACTGATTGTAATGAATATAAATTGTTATTAATTATTAATTATAAGAAAACTCCTGCCATCGAAATCTAGATGCCTAAATTTCTATTCAGCATGTCTCGAATGGAAAATGTTGGTGTTGAAAATAAATCCCAGGTGGCATAGAGTACTAGCTTCAATGATTTGATTGATTTCCATGGAATAGAGTGTTTTTCTAATGCATCTATTTTTCATGTTAGTAATTTTTTTGTGTGTAAATAAGATGTAGGATCTCCCTATTTTTTATGGATGTTGAAGGATTAGAAGCAGTAGGCCTAATTTGGGATATGAATATATAAGTGTTGGATAGTTTTCCTTGGTGCACTACAAGGAAAAGGCCCTGCAGCGGAGGTCATAGCGGATGTTTTTAGTGTTACAAGGTTGGAATTTTTTTTTAAAAATACCTCCGCAATGACCTCCGCCAATGGTAGCGAATGTTTTTACGGAGGTCATAATCGATACAGTTTATAAGTAAAAAATACTAGGCGGCCAAAGGTTTTAGCGGAGGTTAGTTTATCAGTGTGCACAACATAAATTAAGCGCACTGGTGCGTTTCTTACTATGACACACTGATGTTGTATGATTAGAACAGACTCACTTGTGCACTCAACCAAAACAAGCATCGGAAATAATCAAATTTCAACGCCGCAGCAGTGCTTGAGTATAGTATATACGCACTAGTGCATCTGTACAACATAAACACACCGGTGTGATATTTTATATCATACACACTGTACATTTTTCCATTATACTTAAATTTAATAGTGCTATACATTTATCTGGTCGCATCGGTGCATTTCATACATGAATGCACTGGTGCATTTAATAGTAGAACACATCGGTGCTTACCAAATATCAACATGGCCCTGTGCATTTTAACACATGAAACACACCGCCATGCTTAAAAACTAAAAATCGTTGGGCATAAGCTTTGATCGTTCTCGGTGCGCATAAGAAATCTACATGCACCGGTGCGATTAATAAAATCAAACGCATTGGTGCTCCATGCTATAAACGCACCGGTGCTCAATGTTATAAACACAGTGGTGCTCAATGTTATAAATGCACCGGTGCGCAAGTTTATTTTATACGCACCGAGGCGCAATGGTAGTTTAAATGCACCGAATATGATTATTTGAAGAATGGATACTGATATTTCATTCAAATATATATATTATATTTTTAATTTTTTTAATTCCTTTATTCATCTTAAATTGAAATATTTGTTTATAGTAAAATTCATTTCAATTTTAATTCTTGAAATTGTTTGTTTGGATTAATTTCTTATATCATAGATGTAAGAATCTATTGTAATATTTAATCATCCATACAATTAATTACCAATGTACCATTTACGACTGCTGTATGGCACTGAATAATTTATTTTTGCTCCATCTTGAATGAAAATACACATTTTTTTCTTGGATTTTTTTTTTTACCAATGTACCATTTCACATGTACCATTTGACAATAATATTAAAGAATGAAATAGAATAAATTTTTTTATTTGATTATATATTAATAAGAGTGCCTTTGTCATACAAAATATGACAACATAGAGACAACCATAATCGAAATGTCAACATGCATGTAATTATTGTTACACTTATTGGTAACTCAAATTTGAATTCAGACACTATGTCCAGTGCATTATTATACAAAATGTCTGATTTTCACAGACAATTATTTCAAAATATACAACAACCTACAACAGCTTGCATTAACATCAAAATTAAATACAGAGCATCATTCTTCGCTGGAACTGTTATCGGTTCTCAAGCCACTTGCATCAATTGGGTTATTTGGATGAATGTTTTGTTGATTGGCTCAATTGTTTTCCTCTTCTTCTGCTTCCATCTGCAAAGATAAAAATAAAGTATATTGAGTGTATCTACATTACCATTGGGAATAATGAAAAATAAATAGATAGTATACATTAATGTAAATTGAAAAGCGACATACCATAGAAATAATCAACTCATGAATGATACACATTCTCTCAAAACCAAATCTCATGCCTTCTATCAACAAGTCTTCTGTTGGCTCCACTCCATACTTTGTTTCCTGCAAGTGTTATGCCCCGTCACAAGTCATAGATTTGATATAAAATTTTGTTTCCGTTTTATTAATTATAAAATGAGAGAAGTAAAACAACATAGAGACTTACAAAATCCATAATTAATTTTTGATACACCAACATATACTCACAACCCTTGCTTAATTCAATGTCAATCAATTCTTCTGATGGCTCCTCTTTGTATGTTAACACCTGTTTGAAGGCATGCAAGGATTGCCAGTAAAAACACATTAAATTTTTTTAAATATATCAATCACAACCACTATAGAATCTTTATTTCTTACAAAAAAATAGAAAATACTCACAAACTTTGCTATCAACCCCTTTTTTCCTTCTCGTCTTGTATTGTGTGTTGATAGGGTTCCATTTTATTTTCTTTTTTGCAACAAAACAATTGAAAATTAATTTTTAATGTCGAATTAATTAACGAAATGTATAACATAAACCTAAAAACCAATGATTTCATACATTTGAAGCACGCTGCTGTTGAGATAGCTCTTCCTGTGATGCAATTATGTCCATTTCCTTGACCATATCCTTGTACACTTTCTTGGACATCCCTAATGGCACATTTCACATATCACCTCGTTCATCCTTTGGGATTCTCATAGTCTTCCTGAAAATGTAAAATGACATTAAACTATTTCTCCGTTGATATGAAAAATAAATATGATAGAATTAACATTATTGAATGAATGACGCTTTGTAATAGTTTTAGATACATATTCTACATAGACATGTTTAGGAATATTACCTTTTGAATGATTATTTTTTGTTGTTGTATGTTTTTTCTATTACAGGCTTGACATGTCTGTTGGGTATGAACCTCGTTCTTTCAATTTCTTGTATTGACCCAGGTTCTATGCAGTTGTGGTCCAACACAACCCTTCTTCACTGGTCCTTTCAACAATAACCTGCGAATAAGCTGAGGTGTCACCTGAGGCGAAGTTATGGGGGATTACAAAAGCAGGTTTCTGTAATCAGGTGATGCGCAGTTAATAGATTGGGGAACTGCGTGAAGTTACACCTACTTCGCATCTATCTCTTATACTATAGTGCGCACTAGGACTGCGCACTTTGAACGACCACTGAACAATATGATGGCGCAACTCCAGACTGCACTTCTAAAAAACTACACACTTTTTACGGACTTCACTGACTTAGTGTTACTTGTGTAATTATGCATTCAACATACTCAAAATTACTTGCACATTCAACATTCAAGCATATATGTTCGTCACTTAACATATTATTCTCATCACTCATTCATGTGGAAAATACATATAAAAGCGAAGACACATATAACTATCAACATGAACTTAACCATAAACATAAGCAAACACATAGATTCAATCAAATAACACACTTATTTACGTGGTTCACCCCCTGGATGGGAGCTATGTCCACGAGAACTGTTGTTTATATTAATGGGAAGGGTTCAATAGTTCCAGCCTGCGCACTCAGCTGCAGACTCTTCTCTCTACAATAGGTCTCCGCGCACACAGCTACAGAGCCTCTTTTTGTCTTCAGTGGGTCTCTGCACACGCAGTTGTAGAGCCTCTTTACAATAATTAGTCTTTTCAAAAGACCCAACAGAGATCAACAAAAATCCATACTATGAGAGATCAACCCTTCCCTTACAAAATTGCCCCTTTTATAGATCGTGCCTGTAGGTCACGCCTTTACAATGAGTATGGGACAAAACCCTATAGTACCAAAAATGGTGCGGTTACCCCACTTACCCGGCTTGTTGTAGTCGACAACTTCTCCACTTGCCTCTGGCCGCCTTTTTGTGCCACTCCTCGCTTTGACGCCCTTCTGTCAGCCGTAGCTCTCACGGAACGGCTCTAATTGCATAGTGGCGTGTCCCTTTTTTCCACTCTGGATTTTTTGTCGCTGTCGACCCACTGTTTTGCCTCTAACGGTTTCCGCCACTTTGGCTGACAGGTCGCTTTCATCCGATTCCACACTGCTCCTTTCCCAACTCTTGGGAATCATGGAGTCGCTTACCCAAAATAGGTCACTACTGGACCTTACTTTACTTATATTCTTTGCCAAAAATAGCTGTTGTGTTGGAGCTGCGCATCAACAAAACTGTGCCGCTTCTTTGGAATTCGCTTCTCCAACTGTGCATTTCTGAACTTCACTTCATCAAAATTGTGCTAACTTGGGCCATGCCCAATAGGCCCCTAACACTTACATGTGGCTCATCCCCGAGCCACTTCAACCTGGTTTTTCCATCTACGCATCCACTGAGGTGCTTGATCACGCAGTGAAATCTTGAACAATTGTGCTGAGCTTCGCAACTGTTTCCTTGGGCTCTTACTCACATCCCTTTAATATGTCGATCATTTCCTCTGAAATGGGTTCCAAAAGTTGCTCCTTGACATTATCCTCCGTTGCCCGGAGATCTTGCAACTTTATCTCGATTTCTTCTGTCAGGGTTAGTGCTTCTTCCTGCAGCGATTGCAATATTGAGGAACCTTCAGCTTCCTTTGCTCTTAATGTTTCCATCTCTCTCTGAAGTTCTCTCCTTTCTGCGAACTTCTGCATCTTTTGCCGTGCTGGCAAGTCCTTCATAACAACATTAACAGAATCGAGATCCTGTTGCTTCCGTTGCACTTCATCCTGGATGCTTTGTAATTCTGGTTCTTCTTGTAACATGGCCCAGACTTTAGAAACTTCATCCAGTAGGCTTTGGCATCTTGCCACTTATGCATAGATGCTTTCTGTAGAGGCATTCAATGCCTCTGCTCTTGCTTCTTCTTCCTGTTGCGATGTTCCTGCTTGTTGTTGAGATGATAGCTCTGCGATTGTTTCTTTATGGGAAACTTACATCTCAGCAATTTTATCCTTATGTGTAATTTCCAGCTCCCTCATTTCATCCTTCAAATTGTCGACAACAGCGCTGATCTTTAGGATGGATGTATCGATTTCCGACTCTTCATCAAATTTGTGCAGCTTTGCGCAGACAGTTGAAACTGCTTCCTTTATCTTGCGCTGTTTTTACTGTGCATAGTCAAGCTCCCTTGTCAATGCTCACATTACTCTTGTAACTGTTTGTAGTTTTCTTCCAGTGTTAGGTACTTGTTATGAGAGACTATGTCTCTCTCATGGATTTCCTCTGCTATCTGCGTATGCAGGTTATGCAATCCCTCTACGGGTAGCATCCCCACATTGATTTCTAACTGTGCGATCCTTCGTGCACTTTCAATCATATCATCTGTTGGGAATATGATGGACATTGGCTCAATCTTGACTATGTGTGTTTTCGTTGTATAGGCAGGAGGGATTCTCCTCTGTTGGATTGACTCACCTAAGCGGTCGCTGTGGTTTGGTTCCTTTACCAAGTCTCGCTGGACTTGTTCCATTCTTGTAACCAGAATCTTCAGCTCGGTGACATTTTCCTTTATTTATGATTGTGATGTCTCCTCCTTATTGTTTTTCATCCCCATTACATCTTCAAGATATGCCGACACCCTGGCTGCGATGCACTCATAGTCGTTATCGTGCAACTGCGCATCCAACGACCTTCTAGTATCTTTTGTCTTCTTTTTCTGTGGGTTTTTCGACACTTCTGTATCAGGTTCTTTCCTCTTCTCTCCTGCTCCTTGGTTAGGATTTGGGTCTTGCGTACTTGTGACCTCAGTTTCTTTGTCTTCTTGGGCATCCTTTTCACTCTCCTCAGATGAAGTGATGAGCGTGGACGACGCATCGATCTTCCATTCCACTGGCCAATCTTCTAGGATCAGGTCGATCCTCTGTGCATCGAGCTGATATTGTCCTTCATACCATGTTTGAGGTGTAATCAATATGCGTGGTTGTATATATATGAAGTGCATCCCAGCCTTGAAAATCATCTTTGGAATATATCGGTCCGTCACCTCCTTAGTAATACGCGAAGTCTTCTGAATAAATCCGCATAGTTGCTCATAATAGGTGAACAACTGCAGGTTACTCCACCTTTGTTTTTCTAGGGTCGCTGAGGCCCACATGTTTGCGTATCTCATCCCATGAAAATCGTTCGGGGCTACTGGCAGACCAATCTGATATAGGGGTTCCTTCCACCCCACGAAAGCAATGAGTACCAACAACCAGTTGAAGTGAAACGGTGATCCATTGTCCTGTGTGTCTCGGACATCCTCTAAAAATTCATTCAACAAATAGTTCACCTAGTTGTATTGAAAACCGTCCTTACCCTTCACAGCTAAGGCTACTACGGCAGCAAAAACCTCTTTTGGTCTAGACTTCCTTAGAATCCTTTCCGCAATAAGCTGAATTGTGAACCGCAGAGGTTCGTTTTTAATTGTATCAGTTACATAACCTCTGTTCCCTTTGGTTAGGTCGAATTCAACCTTTATTTTTGCGGCCAATTCTTTATCCTCCCTCTTCCCAATGAACTTAGTTGAAGGGTCTGCACCCCTTTTGCTTAAGCCCGTAATCCTGGTGATAAGGTCAACGGTGATGTTTACCTTACAGTCCAACCATATGTACCCTGGTGCGTGCATGAAAGCAGAGTGCGCACAACGATGTTGAGCTCATTGCTCCGCTCAAAGTGTGGAATCCATAGAAAGTTGAGCAGTCCAGACCCGGATAGCGGTTCGTCCCATTCCATCGGGACAACCTTCGTTTGCTTTGCAACCTCATCATATTTCTGGTACATGTATTTATCTGGTTGGACGTGCGACAATTTTTCGTGATTCAACAAATCATAGTCTACAAATTTGCATTCAAGGATCTTACTGAGCAAATTCTCCTTCACCCGTACATGGTTTGACATCGCTGAAAGAGGAATGTTGTACTGGGAATTCTTTTCAAGAAGCACGTCTGGTGCGCCGCTTCTTCTTGGGCTAACATACTCAGGAACGAGCCATATTGGCGTCAATGGGTTCACTTGTGGAGTGGGCGACTTCTTAGTACTTGCGGTCTTCGACTTTTCCTGACCAGTGGCCATCTGTTTTTCTTTCTTCTAAGGCAGCAGTTGATTCCGCTGCGAATTTCTGGACGGGCCACCCCCGTCTGGAGTGACTTGCTTTGCAGGTGATTTCATGACTCCTCTTAGACCAAAATGGTTGAAGGTACCCAAAATTTCTTGTAAATTCGGCTCTGCAGACATATACTAGTGAGCAACTGTTGCTTTTAGCTTGTCAGCACTTAGGATTTTTATAGTCGGTAAAAATTCAAAATTCGTGGTAAAACTGGTAAGTAAACAATCTTGACCCTTTATAGGCATTTTACCCCGACGGTGTGCCCTTAACGACTAGCTGAGAAATTAAATGTCATATCCGTTTGCGAAATCCCTCAAGGATCTTGGTATTTTCCGTCATTGAATGCGTTGGAACGACTAAATTAGGCATTAAGTGCCATGTTCGTTGGCTTAGATCTCACTGAGATCTCGGTCCTTTCCGTCATTGATTGTGCCCGAATGGACAAAATTTTATTTAAATGCGGGGATTTGTCAGTGCCGACATAGTGTATAACGGCTAATTGAATGACATTCTGGATAGTGGCTAATTTACCGACCGACATTTGTAACAGTTATCTTTTCCTTCGAACTGCGCTAGTGGTTATGTGGTATGCGTAGTTCAATGCGCATTGTCCTTTTTTCATACATCTGAATTTGTAGTGCAAACCCTTTCTGGTGGCTGGCCTTTGTGAATTGCGAGGTTCACTGTGCATTTCCTTTTCTTATTCTTAATTTCGCAGTGCGAGTGTTCTGATACTTCGCATTTCGGCTTCCTTGGCGTGCTTCGCAACACAGCTTCCATTTCTGTAAACGCTTTGCATTTTATCAAAATTGCGTGCAGACTCTTATTCTCGCATTCTTAGTGTCCAATTTCAACTACACTTAACACTTAGAATTTTCTTCGCTTCTGATCACTGAAGGCCTAGCGAAGTAGGAATATCCCTATAGGGTTTTAGTCTACTTCCGTTAATAAGGCCTGGTAGGTTTTCTCCCATCAATGTGGCTAGATGAAGTGCGCCACCATTAGTAACATGCTTGACAATATATGGCCCTAGCCAATGCATCTTAAATTTTCCAGGAAACTTCATGAATTTACTGTCATAGAGGAGGACAAGGTCTCCTACCTGAAAGAATTTGTACTTGATGTGGCAATCATGCCATGCTTTTTCTCTCTCTTTCTGCACTTGCTGGTGAAATCCTGCAATGAAGCGATCTTCCTCCAACCCAACGAAGTGTAGTAGCCTTTCTTCCACGGTTTCATCATCTGTCATGTCTATGAAAGCTGCAATTCTCAGACTTGATACTATGTATTCCATTGGCATCACAACTTCCTATCCATATGTTAACCTGAAAGGTGTATGGCCTATCCACTTCTTGCAAGTTGTCATATATTCCCATAAAACAGTTGGTATTCGCAGATCCCAATCATCCTGTTTATGTTGCATACCTTCGTTAATGCATTTTCCAAGACTTTGTTAAAAGCTTCAACAGTGCCATTAGCTTATGGATGATATGGTGTGCTCTTCTGGTGGTAAATCTGAAATTCTTCAGTCAGGGATTCAATAGTTCTATTCAAGAAGTTTTTTCCCTAATCGCTCATTAGGATCTTTGGACATCGAAACCTTGTGATGATGTTTTCAAAAATGAACTGTGCGACAGTAACTGCACTACAGTCCTTTACTGGTTTTGCCTCTGCCCATCTGGTTAGATAGTCCGTAGCTGTAATAATGTATCTTGAACCAGTTCGCTTCCCTGGTGGGTTAATAGGTCCCACAAAATCAATAGCCCACTTATCAAAGGCTTGAAATGTCAACTGTGGCATCAATGGCATCTCATCTCATCGAGATGGATTTCCTGTTCTCTGGCAAGCATCGCAACTGTTGATGTATATGTAACTTCGGAATGTATTTCACCTATGTATTTCATCTATGTATATTGTACTCCTATAGAGATGTGTTATTCCTCTATAAGGAAGTGTCGTAACTTGCCGATGGGTTATTAGACCACAATGTGTGGCGTCGGCCCTGATTAAGTTAACCATGGGTTATTAGGCTAAGCTAGACATGTCGGCCCCATTAGTTTATTGGGAAGGACAGGACACGTATAAATAGAGATTGGGAGATCTCTATTTGGACATCTCATTATTCACTTGTACATGACTCGGAAAGTGGCACACTAGTTGAGGAGGAGGAGGAGCTGCTAGAAGACTATCTCTTGTACTTTGGTTGTATCATTGCTCTTTCTATCTATGAGGAAGTTGTGGGGTTTTTCACCTTTATGGTTTTCCCCAGTGAAACTCTGTGTGTCTATTGTCTCATGTGATTGCTTGTTGTGATTGATATGCATTGTTATACTTGATATGATGTACATGTTATTCTCTCAGTAAAGATCCTAGAGTATATTGAATTAATGCGAAAAAAATTAACATGGTATTAGAGCTTCCCTGAGAAGAAGACATTGTGCAGTGGAGGAAACTAGGGTTTCTTGTTTATTGGGTTTCTCTCCACAACTTTTGGAAATGAAGTAAGGTAGATTGACTCTACTCATTAAGGAGAATCTATCTGTCCAATTAGAATTCAATTCTGAGCACTTTTAGTTTTGGCCCTAAAAATTAGGGTTTCCACAAAAATAGGAATTTCTGAAATCTGAAGACATAGATGGAAGCTCCTTGGAAAAATTGAAGTTTAGAGCTTTGGATCGAGATTTTTGGTTGGGTGAAGCTCCGGGAAACTCAAACCCTAATTCAGGGTCCTCCTTAGTGAATCCGGGAAGACTAAAAGGCATTTATGAAGGGTGAAACTTTGCAGATATCAAATTCTGAATATACCAGGCTGATCAGCTCATCAAGGCGCATCTTTCTATCCTTTCAGAAAGTTGAAATTCACATTTTGAATTTTTAGGGTTTCTCTGACAAACCCTTATCCGAGACGAGATCCAGTTTTCAGTAAATCAAGTGGTAAGACCTATATCTTTTCTATTTCCATTTGAAGTACTCTTTAAGATGTCTCACCACACCAAGATTGAGGATAAGCTTGAAGGGGATGATAACTTCCGAGCATGGAAGTATAGGATTGGGTTAATCCTGGAAGAAAATGAGTTGGACACTTATATAAGTGAAGAGGTTCATGTCCCAGAGGGAGAAGAGGATAAGGCTCTTCACAAGAAGAACTTTGTCAAGGCAAAGAAAATCAATGTTGATTCTATCAAGGACCATCTCATCCCACATGTGTCATCTCTGAAGACACCCAAAGAGATGTTTGATTCCCTGACCAAGCTATTTGAAGGGAAGAACATAAATCGGAAGATGACCCTGCGGAACCAATTGAAAGGGGTAAAGCTTCAGAATGGAGAGACCATTCAATCTTATTTTTCTAAGGTATCTCAGATCAAGGAACAGCTTGAAGCCGTGGATGAAATTGTGGACAATGGTGAAGTTGTCATGACCACACTAAATGGCCTACCTAGGTCATGCGATTCGTTTATCCAAGGAATCTGTGCAAGAAAGAAGTTGGTCTCCTTCAGTAAACTGTGGGAGGAATGTTCTCAAGAAGAGACTAGGCTTGTAGCCCGAGAAGAGAAGATGGGTAATGAAGATCAAGATCTCACAGCACACACTAAGAAAGGAAAGCCTAAGAGGGAGCCATCTCATAACAAGAGATCTTCACACCACCATTATCATAAGGATAAGAAAGATCTCAGATGCTTCACATGCAATGAGAAGGGACACTTTGCTGCAAATTGTCCTAAGAAGAAGAAAGAAAACAACAACAACTCCAACAAAAAGAAGAAGAACAACAAAAGAAGATATCATGCTCATGCTGCTGAGGATGATGAAACTCCCAGGAAGAAAGCTAGAGTAGAAAGTGATGACTCTTCTAGTGAAGATGAATATGTTCTAATATCAACCCTCACAGGTACTATTTCTCATGGTTGTAATGATTGGTTAATTGACAGTGGGGCTTCTAAACACATGATTGGGTTTAAAGAATCTTTTGTAAATTTATTTGAACATGAATCACCCCATAAGGTGAAACTTGGGGATGATTATCAATATCCTATTAAAGGAAGTGGGGAAGCCTCCTACAACCTGGACTCTGGAAAGTCCTTGAAGATGAAAGATGTGTTATTTGTACCTGGGCTCAAGAAGAACCTTCTCTCCATCTCTGCATTAGATGCAAAAGGCATGAGGGTTGTATTTGTAGATGGCCAAGTCCTAATGTGGCCAAAGGGTAAAACTATTGATGATGCAGTGGTGATTGGAGAGCAAGAGGGAGGATTGTACAAATTGAAGGGACAACCTGAACATGCCATGGTACATGAATCCATGGAGCCAAGTGAACTTTGGCATAGAAGGCTTGCACAAGTGCACTATAGAGCACTACCAATTGCAAGCAAAGCTGTAGAGGGTCTTCCTGAAATCAAGAAAAAGCATGAAGGTGTTTGCAAAGGATGTGCAAAAGGAAAGAACATAAAGAAAGCATTTCCAAGCAGTGAAAGCAAGGAAAAAGGAATCTTGGAAATCATCCACTCTGATGTATGCGGTCCGATGTCATCCAGTTCTCTGAGTGGGTATGTTTACTATGTCTCTTTCATTGATGAATTCTCTAGGAAGACTTGGGTCTACTTCTTGAAGAACAAAGATGAAGTATTTGACAAGTTCAAGGAATTCAAAACCTTGATGGAGAATCAAACTCACAAATACATCAAGAAATTCAGATCCGACAATGGCAGAGAATTCACTTCAGGTGATTTCAAGAAACTATGCAGTAATTCAGGGATTAAGAGGGAGTTGACTGCTCCCTACAATCCACAACAGAATGGAGTTGTAGAAAGAAAGAATAGAACAATCATGGAAGCAGCATGGGCAATGTTGCATGACCAGGATCTGCCTATGCATCTATGGGCAGAAGCAGCTAGGACAGCTGTATATGTGTAGAATAGAACACCTCACAAGATATTGGACAACAAGACACCAGAAGAGGTCTTCTCTGGTAAGAAACCTGAAGTCATCCATCTCATAATATTTGGTTGTCCAGTATATACACATGTTCCAAAGGAAAAGAGGACAAAGCTAGATCCTTTAGGAAAGAAGGGTATCTTTGTGGGGTACTGTGAAAGCTCGAAAGCTTACAGAATATACTTTCCAGGGTTCAAGAAGATTGATGTCAGCAGGGATGTAACATTTGATGAAGACTCGGCCTTCATCAAGTCAAGGAAGGCACCTGTTGAAGATCATGAAGAACCAAAGGAAACCAAATTTCAAGATACTACCATGACTGAAGCAATTCCAGAAGCAGATCGAGAAATTGAAGATCCACAAGAACCTATAGATCCACCTTGTGAGAAGGACTCTCACAAGAGAAAACCTGCATGGGCTAGAGAGCTCATTCAAGATGCAGAAAGGTATGGTATTCCAGAAGAAGAACACAGAGCAAGGAAGAGAACTAGATCCCACACCAGTTATGTTGCCTTACTCTGTGACATTATGAAAAAAGAACCATCCAGTTATGAAGAAGCAGCGGAAAACAAAGAATGGAAGGATGCCATGGTCGAGGAGTATCAGTCGATCACGAAGAATGATGTTTGGGATGTAGTCCCAAGACCTGAAGGAAAGTCAGTTGTAACTTCCAAGTGGATCTACAAAATCAAGCATGCTGCAGATGGCAGCATAGAGAAATACAAAGCGAGATTTGTAGCTCGCAGCTTCTCCCAGAAAGAGGGGATAGACTATGAAGAAACTTTTGCTCCCGTGGCCAGATACACTTCCATTACAACAGTACTTTCTCTAGCTGCAGTGATGAAATGGAAGATACACCAGATGGATGTCAAGACATCTTTCTTGAATGGTGTAGTCGAAGAGGAAGTGTATGTGGAGCAACCATTCGGTTTTGAGACACATGACAAAGAGTCATATGTGTGTAGGTTGAAGAAAGATTTGTATGGCTTGAAGCAAGCTCCTAGGACTTGGTATGGTAGGATAGACAGCTTTCTATCCAGTTTGGGATTTACTAAGAGTAAAGCAGATTCCAACCTTTACTACAAGGTTGAAGAAGGCAATCCTGTGATACTACTATTGTATGTAGATGCTCTGTTTGTAATAGGTAATGATAGTTTGATTGCCGATACCAAGAGGAAGGTTGTAGCCAAGTTCGAGATGAAGGACTTGGGGATGATGCACTATTTTCTAGGCATGGAGGTATGGCAGAGTATAGATGGAATCTTCCTTGGACAAGGGAAGTATGCAGTGGAGATCTTGAAGAGGTTCGGAATGATGGACTGCAAGGCCATGGCCACACCTATGGCATCGAACCTGAAGCTTCTGTGTGATGCTTCATCTGATCCGGTTGATGTCACAGTGTATCGTCCGATGATTGGGTCCTTGATGTACCTGACAAACACGAGACAAGATATTTGCTTTGCGGTGAACAAATTGAGCCAGTTCCTGACGGATCCCAGAGGTGTTCACTTGGTTGCTGTAAAGCATATTCTGAGGTACTTGAAGGCTACAGTTGATTATGGGCTCAAGTATGATGCGAATCAAAAGTTTAACCTAGAAGGTTATGTTGATTCGGACTGGGAGGGCAGTGCTGCAGATAGGAAGAGCACATTTGGGTGCTGCTTCAGTATGGGATCAGGTGTGATCTCTTGGTTTAGCAGGAAGCAGTCTTGCATAGCACTGAGTACAGCCGAAGCAGAGTATGTTGCTGTCAAAACCCAAAAATTCTGAAAAATTTAAAATTTTTCAAATCAGCATATAATATTTATAAATGCATTCCTTGATCTGTTTGATTAGTTAAAGTGATCATACATGTGTCTAAATGATCTGTTATTATACTTAAATTTTCAGTATGGGTTTCTTTTTCCGTTACTGATTGTTTTCTGTTTTTGCAACCACAAGGGGGTTGCCATAGCAGACTGGGCTTACTTAGCTTCTGAGCTAATGCATCAAATTGTCTTCCTCTTGCAGATACGCAGGTAAGGTACGGGTTGCTGCATTTAATTTTAACAGTATTATAATTCAAATATCTGTACCATATCATTAAGTGAAAATCTAAGCATACTTGCCAGGTTATCAAATGTTTACAGGTAGCATTTATCCTATGACCTCCTTTTGATCTAGCTGTTTAAGAATTGGAATTCCTAGAGAAAAGATAGCTACTGTTATGCATAAATTTCTAACTAGAGCTTTAGAGTATGACAGAATTTTCATAATCAGTTCGATCTTTACTCCTCCATTATTATTGTATTCAGTCATGTTTTGTAATTAGAATGTTTGATACGCATCGTTAAAATGTAAAGATATGAAGATACCAATATAAATATGCTTTGCTTGTCTCAAACACTTGCAGATATCCTTTAAAATTACATGTCTCCCTTTTTACATTTTCAGAATTTGTTTAGCTTGAGAAACTATTCATATTTCTATGACTGTCAAGTATTAAGAACTGTGAGTCACCCAACATTGTCACTCTTGTCTTAACGACTTAGAAGAGATGCCGTATCTGTTGTCTCTTTTCATAAGGCTAGGGTGTGTGGACAATTAGTAATAAGATAATGTGAACTACTCGTAGTTTAATATTTACACCCTTGCTCTTATTATTGTTATAATGCAAGTCGGTTTTCTTCTACGTATAAGCACTTCACGACTGAATTTGGACGATATCAATATTGCATGTTTTAAAGAAATATAAGGCATCATTTTCCTTATAAAAAAAATAGCAAGGTTTATGGTATTATCAAAATGTTTCAATTGTTAAAAAGAATAACAAAATGAACTATTGGTTTTGAATTCCATATAGGTAATCATGCGATAAATTTGTTACCCAAGCTATGATGTTTTAATTGGCAAAAGATGGAACTTTCATTGAAGTCTTAGACACTATTGACAAATGCATATATTCATTGGTTGTAGGGAAAATGTAATGTTCACATCATAAGGTTCGGAGGCATTGTTTTCATCATGAAACTAATGACAAGTTTAAACATGGTGCCACTACTCTTATGGAATATCGGGTTCATGAAATTAATCACCTCTGCCATGATTGTGTTTATTCCCATTATAGTTTTGTTTGAAAACAAATCATTGGAAAACTTTTTGTATCAACTTTAGAATCTCGACCCACTCTCATGCAAATTATTTGGGTACTACGTGGTGGCTCCAGGACCAAGTGTTGCTGATATTTATATCGTTGACGAAACCCTAGACTTGTTATTTCCTCCCTTGCCTGCGGGCTCGGCCGCTTTGCAAAACTTCCGGGTCTGAGTTTTTGCTGTTACGTTTGTTGGTAACCACTCCCATGCTGCTACAGTCCTGTGTACTTGTCCAACGTATTCCCGAGGAGCCTTTTCACCTTGCTGTTTGGCAATTTAAAAGTCTATTACATACCTAGGGTTTAATCTTGCTACTATTCCGACCCTGTCATGGCGTATTTACAACTCTAGGTTTGATTCTTTTTGTTTTGTAAAAGCTTCCTTCGTGGATAACCCTGCGTTTCTGTCAACTTGTTCACTCGGTGAAAATGGTGGGGGTTTTACACTTATTAACTCGTGGTTATCGGCCACTTAATGGTGTTGGCAGCCTCCCTCGTACGCTGTTAAGCTATTGAAATTCACATTCTCGTCTGTAGTTACTAGAAAATTTGTTTCAAAAAGAAAAAGGTTTTAAATGATACCCCTTGTCTTTGCAGGTCCTGGTTCTTCATACGACATGGGTGGCACAAGCTTCAGCAAGTGGCGTTTCCGGGTAAGCCTGGTTCTTACCATGGCAATTTCCTCCTTGTTGGTGGTCTGTGCAGTTGGGGTTTTGGTTTTGGGAGAACAACTCCGTGACTATCTCTGCTTTGTTCAGTTTTGTAACTGCTTGTAACTACGAGTTTCTTGACAGGTTAACCCTGTGTTGTAAAGGGAAGGTTATGGCTTCGGTCAAGATTGTAATTACTAGATTTGCTTTCGTGTTGAAAGACTTCTTGTAGAATAATTACTGTGAAAAGATGAATAGATGGTAGGAGTAGTGAGTCTACCTGTTGATGAGGTTACGGCTTCCAAACAATTGTTTTCCTGTTCTGAAATCTGAGTTGGTTCAGGGTTTCTGCTAGGTTGTTTGATAATATGCAATATTATAACACTCCACTGTATTTTTGAGCGCGTACAATTTTCTTATTCCTCTGTCTTTATAAATGCTTATTTATGATTCTTAAGCTGCGGCTGTAGGTGCATTTCATTGTCTGCAACCTCTATATTTATTTTATTGAAACAACAGCTAGGAGGGTAGGGTTCCCTTCGACCTCCACAGTCGTGGTTTGTTTTAGTTGTTTTAGCTTATTGTTGTGATTGTAACTCTGGCGGGAATTAGAGTTAAATAAAAATTGATACATACATAATAAAACTCGATACTGAGTTGAATATGAAACTTGTTGTTCCTGTGGTTTGTATAGGCGATAACTAGGTTATTTATAACTGTTAAAGTCTTTGTGTCGAGGATTTATGAACTTGTGAACTGAGATTTCCTCTCGTCTAGCTGTTAGGGTTTGATAATACATTCTAGTTATAAATTTCTCTGTGTAAATGAACTTTGATAATGAAACATAATAATAATCTCCTTGTATATTTAAGCTGGTATACGGTGTAAATTTAGAATCTAAGTAGCTACGGCCGTAAGTAATATTGTTGTTTTAAGTTCTAATAATTTCTTATTTCGACAAGCTGAGAAGTTGGGGTTCAGTTTGAGCTATACAGTCAAGATTTTGTGTAATGTCTTGCTATGCTGTTACAATTAGGATTATGTGGAAATCTGGGAGTTTTAAGGGAAGATAATACTGTTTTATTTAAGCTCGATGTCGAGCTAGATATTATCCTGCTACTGTTTTTGTTTTTAAAACCATATCTGGTTTATATACTGAAATTACATTCTGTGTGATGAATTTCTATATTTTTATACATGCTTCGTTTAAGAAATGGGCTGCGGCCATAAAAGAAATCGATGCCTTAATTACTAGAATTTAATTTGCTAGTAATATCTGAAATGATAGGGTTTTAAATCGATAGTTATGATTTGTTTAAAAGCTTAATAAGTCAATAGGAAAATGACTCTGTCGATGCAGTGAAACAAGTAAATAATATAACTAAAGGTTTAGAACTCAATAAAGAGCTAATAATACTGTTCTGTTAATACGAATACGATTCTGTTGGTACATGGAATTTTAAGGAAAGATAATACTGTATTGTTCCAGTTTACACTTGTTCCTATTATTGTTTATTTAATTTCTTATAATATACATAATACTATTACTTTATAACTAAATCCTGCTTATCTTATTCAACAAATATAATTAATTAGATTTATAAATATAACTATAAACTATTACATAGAGTATTAATATTTACTGCATAAATTATATATACTTTGATAGTAGTATAACAAAAAATATTACACATCCTCACGATACAGAAAATAAAACTCAGTAACTCATAAAATCTTATGACTGAGATTCTGGGATATTAAATTCACCAAACTAATTAGTTACTCCTCAGACATATTAGTGACAAACACATCATACATTCAAACATCTCTAATAAACATAAAGAATAAATAGCAGAACCTGTTTTTGTGGACAACAACAGCAATGGGAGGCTGTTCATCCCTACCAACTCCTGGAGAGTGCCCAGACATCACTTCTCAGGACCCCCGAGCTTGCTCTGGTCTCCTTGGCTGGAACTAGGTGCAGCAGAATAATTCTCTTAGCCCAAACAACTACAATGGAACCAAGTTACTGCAACATTCCTCTCAAACCACTTCCTTACTGTAAATTTCCCTCTTTCTCAATGGGGCTCCTGAATAACATTCACCTGAATGTATTCTCCCTCCAGAACAAATGAACCGCCAGCTCAGTTCATTGAGTACTATTTAAAAGATTGCCTAGGTCTTTGTTGGGTTAACTGTCAATTAATGAGCCACCTGCTCAGATTCCACTTTCTTGGGGAATCATGACCCCAAATATAGGGAAGTTGCCACCTGCAACTTAGGAAGTGTTTGAGGATGCTGCCACTTGTCTTTTGCCTTTCCACCTAGTTCCATCCACCAGTTAGACCAGTAACCTCTTTTAACAGCTCTCCCATGCTGTTGTCTCCATATTTCATTTATTAATAATAAAATATTCTGATTTACATTCCATTTCTAGTGACTTTGCTGAGTCATCAATTCCTACTTAGCATTAATTTAACATAATGTCTCAGGAATATAATAAAATAATTACATTATTTTTACAAAATTGGGGTATGTGACAGTTGCAGCTTGTTCGGCTAGTTGTGAGGCAGTATGGCTCCAGAAGCTACTGTCTGAGTTATTTGATCTCCCGTTGGATGCTACTAGTATCTTTTGTGACAACCAGAGTTGTGTGAAGCTATCTGAGAACTCGGTGTTCCACGATAGGTCGAAGCACATTGAGATCAAATATCACTATATCAAGGATATGGTGCAGAGAGGAGCAGTGAAGCTCCTGTATGTTGCGACGGATGATCAGGTTGCGGATGTGCTGACGAAACCACTAGCCAGAGTGAAGTTCGAGTACTTTAGAGAGAGGCTTGGTGTTCTTCAGATTGACGACACTTCGAGGAAGAAGTGATGGACACATTTGCTGGAGCCATTCCAATCATGGTGAAAGGAGGGTCCTTCCCATGGTTGTGGATATAAGCGTTGGATGATGAGCATCAGGATGATGTTCTAGTTTCTGCTCTGTATGATCATTTATATCATTTATATGTATGTATGTATGCATCATGTTGGATGTTGGATATGATCAATTGGATCATTTATATGTATGTATGTATGCATCATGTTGGATGCTGGATATGATCAGTTGGATCATGTGTATGTGTTTGTATATGTATCATGAGGATACATTGTATGATCAGGTAGATCATGTATGATGATATGTATTAGGCAGATACTGTGTATGCATCAGATGGATGCATTGTATGATCAGGATGATCATAGATAATGAGCTTCGGGATGTTGCTCCAGATGACATGCATCAAGACAATGCAGTGATGATGAGGATGATCATGTGTACATCAGGATGATGTATGGTGAGTATCAGGATGATACTCTATGGCCGTGGATAGGTTGTGTAGATAAGCATATAATAGCGCCTTGGGAGATTTGCAGATAAGCATATAATAGCGCCCTAGGATATCTGGAAAATGCTCTTTCGAGGTTTTGCTTGGGAGGACATATAATAGTGCCCTGGGAGGTTTGCAGATACTCTTTCGAGGTTTTTCCTATGGCATATAATAGCGCCTTGGGATGCTCTTTCGAGGTTTTGCCATGACCACATATAATAGCGCCCTGGGAGATCCGATAGGTTGAGCTGTGTGCTTGTAATCAGTCCTGGGATTCTCTTTCGAGGTTTTGTTGTGGGGTCACATGTAATAGCTCCCTGGGAGATCCGATAGGTTGGGCTGTGTGCCCGTAATCAGTCCTGGGATGCTCTTGCGAGGTTTTGTGACGCATGTAATAAGTCCTGAGAATTCCACAGTATGGCCAGTGATGATGAAGACCTGCAGGTGGTGGGCCTACATCCAGTATGAAAAAGGACTGGCTCTGTAGAACTTCCTATGACGAGTAGATTCAGAGATTGATTGAGATAGCAGTAGCAGTGACGACGACGATGATTCGATGATGATGATCCAGAGAAGAAGAATTGTGCTAGCAGATCTGTGTCAAGAAATGCCTTCCTAGTTAAGAGGGAGTGTTGATGTATATGTAACTTCGGAATGTATTTCACCTATGTATTTCATCTATGTATATTGTACTCCTATAGAGATGTGTTATTCCTCTATAAGGAAGTGTCGTCATTTGTATTGACAAGTGTCGCAAGTGTCATAACTTGCTGATGGGTTATTAGACCACCATGTGTGGGGTCGGCCCTGATTAAGTTAACCATGGGTTATTAGGATAAGCTAGACAAGTTGGCCCCATTAGTTTATTGGGCAGGATAGGACAAGTATAAATAGAGATCGGAAGATCTCTATTTGGACATCTCATTATTCACTTGTACATGACTCGGAAAGTGGCGCACTAGTTGAGGAGGAGGAGGAGCTTCTAGTAGAAGACTATCTCTTGCACTTTGGTTGTATCATTGCTCTTTCTATCTATGAGGAAGTTGTGGGGTTTTTCACCTTTATGGTTTTCCCCAGTGAAAATCTGTGTGTCTATTGTCTCATGTGATTGATATGCATTGTTATACTTGATATGATGTACATGTTATTCTCTCAGTAAAGATCCTAGAGTATATTGAATTAATGCTCAAAAAATTAACAGCAACTTCGGCAATGCTCCTTTGAATCCTTATGGAGTGTAGGCCACCATAGTCCTGCTCTTAAAATTTTTTGTGCAGTAGCTCTTCCTGCGTAGTGGCCTCCAGACACCCCTGAATGTGCTTAATCTAGTATCAATGCTTTCTCGTGTTCTAGCACACATCTGTGCAGTACTTCATCCGGTCCTAGCTTGTATAATTGTCTCGCAATTATGGTGAAGTCAGCTGCTCTTACTGCCAGTTGTTTCTTCTGCTACGTAGTAAACTCTGTAGGTACCATACCTGTGGTAAAAAAATCTATAATGTCCTTATAATAGTCATCTGCTATCTACGCAACCGTCTCTTCATCCCAATAATATCCTATAGAAGCGAACTTCGGTTCTTCAGTGGTTCCAATGTTCACTTTCCGAGTTTTCACAGGATTACTCAGATCCAGAATTTCCAATGGAGGTCCTTCGACTTCGCGATTTCCTTCTGACTCAGGTATATTGACATTGCGTGGGTCGTCATCATCGCTTTCCTCTTATTCCTCATCTAAAGCGAAGTTAGAACATTCCAGGGCATGTTATAGCTGTCTTGCTCACTTTGGTTGCTGATACACAGGTTCTGGTGTGTCGTTGAATATCTTCTTTTTGATGACCTGTAATGCCTCATTTATACTTGGACATTCATCCTCAAAGCTGAATGTTGCTTATAAGTTCTCAATCATGACAGACCATTCTACCGTTCCTTTGCGAAGTTCTGTTTCTGTGTACCAGTTCTTCGGGATTTTCTTCAATGTGTGTACAAACAGATGAACCCATTCTGTTTGCGGTTTATGTGTCCATGCTTTCAAACAATGATCTATGTGATCTCCAGGATCAATTTCTCCATTATATTTTACTTGTACAAGCTCAGTTTTTTCTAGGAATCTGATCTCCATCACGTGCTTGCATTCTTCCCATGTGGTTAGATTCTGCTTGTGCGCAACCCACCATCTAGCAGGTGTAGCGCGTAGTGCTGTATCTAATGCTGCTATCTTATGTTCGTCTGAAATTGATATAAGATATTCTTGAAAAAATGTATGAATATTAGTCAAGCCATAATAAGTAGGGATTGGACTTACCTCTATTCCAATCCAGCGCAATTATCTCATGAGCTGCACGCATCTTCTGGCAGATACTTCATGCATTCTGCTCTGCTAATTCTCTAGTCCTGCATATGAGTCAAATATGCAAGAACTGTCACATCACCAACTCACTGTTCCATCATCAGTTGGGTTGACGTAGTCTACCTTATTCGCCGTCATTTTGTAGATGTGATCCAGATCTTGTGCTTTGCATTCTTCTCTTATTGGTTCAGTGTATCTAGGTCCTTGTGAAGGATCCAAGGGTGCGATGACCCTGATATTTGCTCCTTCAAATATCATTTGCTTCTTTTTCAGGTTGATAATTGCGTGATTATCTGGCCCAATCTATTCCCAATAGTGCAGGATAAGGTTGGCTATCATCTACGATCTCAGTTACTTCGAAGTCTGCTCTACTTCCCACTCCATTAATGTCAACAAGGACACTTGCTAACCTCCCAAAGGGTATAACCTTTTGCTGATTGTCTAACCTCAATTGTATTGGTGACCAGGATAACTTCGGCTTTCCCATTTGTTCCCATGTATGATTTGTCAAGACATTTACTTCTGAGCCTAAGTCAAGGATAATCTCATCCATTTCAAAATCTCTGATCTGCGCATTTAGTCTCATTTCCCTTCCGGTTCTCTTATGTCTCTTGATATGATGAACCATTCTATGTGCTTCATTTACTATATTGCGCTACTCATAATTGCTCAGTAGGCTCTGTAATTATGCTAAGGCATTCTCATGCTTCAACAAGTTCATGCAACTTTGTAACAGCTGCGCAACAAGACTCATCGTGTCTGTCATAGTACGTGAGTAGGTGTAGTTTCACTTCGCAGCTTGATTCGTGGACTGACAAGTTCTGTCTCTTTGAAGGTTTCTCTTGCTTCCATGAAGACTTAATTTTCTTTGTTCAACTCGACAGCAAGTGTTTTTCCAGTTGCTTTCCTTATCCAAGTCCCTTCAATAGGATTTTGCTTAGCATGGTGATTCTTAGAAGTCGATGCTTCGGTTCTTTGATCTGCACCTGTCGTAGCTCCACTTCGTGTCACAACATGAATGTTACAATCTGTATTCCGTTTTTCGGCTGCGATCATCTGTATGTTTTGATTCTGTGCTTCTGGTCTTCTCTCTTGCATTTTTACTTGCAAAACAGGGCATGCCTCAATGACATGATCAAAAGACTTACAATATTTGCAGGTAGTACACGCATTCGTGCAATCTCTGGATAGATGTCCAGGTTGAGCATAGTTATAACATACTATCTGACCTCTTCCTCTTCCTTGTCCAATGTTTCTTCCTGGGCGCATAGGCTTAGTCCTCTCGAGACATTTATGCATGAAATTCTAGTCTAGTTGATTTGTTTACCTATTCAATAAAAAGTCTGAGTTGATTTGTTTACCTATTCAATAAAAATTCCGATTTTTTTGGTTGTATCGGGTCTTTATGTACACGGATTCGATGCAGTCAATCTCCAACTGTCGAATACTCTGGGAACCTGTAGCTTCACAGGCACACACTTAAGTTGGAAAAAAACAATCCGTGTACATAAAGACCCGATACAACCAAAAAGATCGGAATTTTTATTGAATAGGTAAACAAATCAACTAGACTAGAATTTCATGCATAAATGTCTCGAGAGGACTGAGCCTATGCATCCAGAACTCCCATATCTCCACTACAGGACACGCAGGTCTCAGTTCCACACTCACAAGCTTACAGGTGCAGCCTGTAGCCACTAAAAAAATAAAAAACAATCTAAGGAAAACCAAAAACTACTTCATTTGCCCAGGCCTAGCCTTTTTATTATTGAGATTTTCGCCCAAAGATAGATCTGGAAAAGATGCAGCCGTGTTTCTGTTGTGCCTACTCGAACTCAGAGTGCTCCCGCCAGTCCCTATGATTACAGATCGAAACAACCGTTATGTTCTGAACTCCATGCTCTGCATCCTCCTCCTCTTCTTTTAAAACTTCAGAACCTCCTAGTTCCAGGTCACCTGCTGTAACCTCTCGGCTGTGCTTAAGTAACCCTGCTTATGTGATCCAAGATTTGTAGTTCCGATAGTCCTTCCCACTTAACTAGGTATAACTTATAATCCTTGGAGCGTGCTGCAACATCGTATTCATGTTCCATGCCACTGCTAGATCGCTCATGTATATTTCATGATTATTTGAATAGTTTGATTTATTTAAAATCTATAATGCCTAAATAAAATTTAATTTTTTTGATATAATGTTGAGAAAAACCTATAAATAGTACGTGTGAGGATCATAGTTTTGAAAAAATGCAAAGAAAATTATATATATATATATTTGCAATAGATTTTTTTATACTAAATAATATATTTTTAAAAATTACTAATTGTATTTTTATGTTTTTGTGAGAATATATAGTGATTGGTTTAAAGTATTAATATGATTTTATTCCTTTTCTTTTTACTTTGTTAAAGTTTGATTTATTATATATATATATATATTAGTTGATTGGGGTTGCATAGATTATGTTTGCATAATTTTTTGCGCTAGTAGGGGTGGCAACGATGGACTTATGTGAATGTCTTTAACCTCTTAGTTAATGTGCCAATGATGGACTTATGTGAATGTATTTGACCTCTTAGTTAATGTGCCAATGCATTGAATATGCCTTGCCTGTGGCACATCTTCTGCTTGCTTCAAAAAAACAAAAAAAGAATTGCTTTTTTGAACATGTTATTGGGCATGCAATTCATGTTCCATGTCGAAGTGCTTTTTGCAAGAATGTACTGCATTGATATGTTGGGTGCGATATAAAAGTGATATGCATTTTTTAGATTGGGAATAGTATCATGATCTAGCTTACATACTGTTACCAACTATTTTGTACAATAGTTGAACTTCGAGTGAGCCGCCAGTTTCATGAACATGTTCAATGTTCATCATCAGTGTTCAGAGGTTCATAAGTCATTTTCAGGGCAATTTTTCCCCATTTGTAATAACTGCATGTTCATACCCCCATGGGGAAAATGTAAAAAGCTGGTCTAAATGGGGTTCTTTTATAAAAAACTTGACTATCCTTAGGTTTAACTGTCATGGGGATACTCTAGAGTGTTATTTCCTTAGAAATTATGCATTGCGCTTTAGTCGTGTATAATTCCTGAGTTTTTCACTCACACCTCCAAAGCTGGAGTATTTTCCATGGTGGTCAAAACCTAAGGTGGTTATTAGAGTCTCGTGTCTAGGATTTTTTACGTATTAGACATCTTGATTGAGTCGTATGAACATGCACTAGGTCCCCTAGGAGTTTCGTTTCATTCCAAGAAATTATTTATTTATTTATTTATTTTTCCGTAATTTAGACCATTTTTTAATGGTTTAAATGGAATTTTTCAAAGTGTGATAAAATTGTCATCTGGAGGCGGAATTTGGCGTGGGGAGGCTCATTTTGATGCTCAGAGCGTCCTCTTTACCCTAGTGTCCCCTTTCTTCAGTTTCCGAGTGATTGCGTCGCCTTTGGGGACAGTTTTTGTTAAATATGTATCATTTTGACATTTAATTGCCAAACAAAGAGAAAATGCACTTTGGACAAAAAAATCAAATAAGTCAAAAAGTCAATTCTTAAACCATGGAAAAAGGGTGGTATGATATCATATGGTGTACGACCACATAAGGGTGATAAAATATATCATAAAACAAAGTTTGGAGTTACGAATTGAATGAAGTGAGTGACGTGAGCACGAGGGATTCACGTGGGCCTCCCTCACGTGGATTAGCTCACGCGTGAAAGGTGGCGTTCATTCCTTTATTGAGGGCGTGGGTTCCCATGGGAGAGGGGCGCTCCTCTCATGAGGTGGCAGCCACCTCATCCCCACCAACTCCACCTACCAAATCTCACGCTTCAATCACGTGAAGGCAGCTCGTGATCAGTTTGGTGATGGTTCCAAGAAATAGGTGAAGGCATTTTCTTATGTGGATGCCTTGTCCCCCAATCAAAACAACCAACACAAAGCTCAATGCTCCAAGTGTTGTTAAACTCTTCAATCAACCACGATTCACTCTAGTGTTTGGTGAATGCGCCCTCCTTGGGCCTCCTTCATGCAATTCGAATTTCCCTCTTGCTACTTGTATAAATAAGAGCTCTGTGCTCTCATTCCAGATGGAGGAATTTGCAAGAGAACTCTGCTCAAATTGTAATGTGTTTACTCTTTAATTGGAAATAAAAGTGAATACTTTGGAGGTCCATGCATTGTCATTTGTTGTGATGAATTCATTTTTTGTGTTGAGGTGATATCTCTCTAAACCCATTTCTTTTTATGCAAGTGTTTTAAATCATTGCTAGCTTAGGAAGGCTATCACTCTAGCACGCAAGATTAGCCATTTGTTGTCTTCAATTTGGTTATTTATGCAAAATTTCTCAAGATCCAAATGAACAAGATGTAGTAAGTTATACCAATGTTCATTTGATTTTGTTTTATCTAGCATTCTAGTACTTGATATCACTTGTGTTTGAGGTTTTTGGTGATTTCAGGGTTCATCGAAGGTGAAGACAAGTGTCACCTCAGCTACATCTATCTTGGCTTCACAATGAAGAGTTCTTTTTTCTAAAATCACTTGTTTTGCAGGATCTACAAGCTTTTCTATTCTTAATCTAAGATTGAGCTACAAGGTGCTCTCTCTCTCACCCATCAATTTTTAAAAGAAACAAACTCAATGTTTTGGTCACTTGGTTACTGGTTACTGTTTACAAAAGCCTTTGATCTTCAAGCCTACCTTTCCTAGCTTTTGCCCTAGTTTTCTTCTCTTGTCTTCGTTCACTCCTCCTCTCTTCTTTTTCCATCTTTCCATTCTCTTCAAATCTCTGATTTTTTACATCATTTCCAGCTCTTCTAGGTCCGATTTTTTCATCTTTCTTTGAGCTTGTCTAAGTCTGATTTTTGCCTTTATTTTTAGCTTCTCAAGCTATGATTCTTACCTTTTTTCAGCTTGTCAAACTTCGACTTTTCCTCACTGTTTTCTCTCTTTTGCTCACTGATTTTTGCTTTAGTTTTAGCTCTGATTTTTCTTTGCTTTCGCTGCCTTCTTTTGTTGACTTCCCATTCTTCCTTGTTGGCTTCCTTACCTCTGTTAGCAGCCCTCTTTTCATCCTTCTTCCTCTTTTTCTAAGATTCAACCTTCTCTTCCTTTGCCTTCTCTTCTTTTGATCTTCTATTCTTCACTTCTCTTTTCTCAATTTTAGTCTTGGATCTTATCTTGTTTCAAAGCTTTAATTTTTTATTTAGTATTTAGTTGGAAACTAGTTCATTTATTATAGATCTTAGTTCATTTTCATATTAGTTCACTTTAGATCTTAGATTTACATTTCGTTTGATTTTGTTAACCATAATTAGTGCTTGTTCAAAGCTCTTAGTTGCAGGTGTTTAAAGGAGAAAAACAAGAAGAGAAGTCCAAAAACTTGGAAGAACAATAAGAGAGCTAAAACAAGAAGACCAAACACGAAGACAAACCTTTTTGTAGAAGATTTTTAAGCTTCCTCTTTTCTTTTCTTAAGTTTTCAAGGGATTAAAAAGGCCCTAAAAGTTGTAAACTCCATAATAAAGAGCAAGTGGGATTACGGCTCCCACACCCTACTTCCCCCATTTGGGGGAAGCTTGTAGTGTTGTCTTTGTCTTTTTTACTACTTTAGCTTAGTTTTCTTTTGCAGATAGCTCAGTTTTACTTTGCTAGAATATTCTTACTTTCAAAATAGTTTGCTAAGTTATTTGTTCATTTTTGCTATGTAGGTTCATTTTTTATATAATTCGTCAAACTAAAAAGAACATAAAGACCCTTGAAGCTCACTGCAAAGTGGATCAAGCGCACTCTCTATCGGAGAGTTTGTTTAATTTTTTGTTTTATCTCAAGTTTTCACTAACCCCCATGCTCTCCCAAGTAAGGTTTCAAACCTGGAAGAGATTCTTGGGTAGATTAGATTTACATTCAAGTATTTATTTCTTGCATCATAAATCTCTTGAATCTCGCCATAAGGCAGATCAAGAGTGCTCTCTATCGGAGAGTTACAAAGGTTCTCTTTTTCACACATCCCCTAAAATTGGATATACCATTTTCTATACCACGTATGCTCTACCCATTCCTGGGATACTCAGAAATAGTATAGGCTACTTAATTTTTCATATTAATTCCAATTTAAACCATAATAAAATTCATACCCCATAACCAACGAAAATCCGACGTTGATTGCAAATACTTGAAAGTGGGCAAATTATGCCTGGGGGCACTGGATCACTGTACTTAGACCTTGGGGGCACCGTTAGGCTACATCCTTGGTTGGTGTAGTGTTAAACACACTCTTGAGGCTTTGGCAGCCAACATGTCCCTGTACGGAGCCACCTAGAGTATTTTCCGGACATATTTTCAGTACCGCAAGGTATATCTTGGAAATTCCCTCGCCCATAATAATCAAGATTACCATAAAATACACAATAAAATTTACAAAGAACAATTATAAAACAGTTCTCAAGCACGCAATACTTGTATCAAGCAACCCCAACACTTTGAATCCATAAGGCATTGGTCCTTCATTTTATCTGTTTTATTTATATCTGGATCATACATTGTTTACATGCTTTAATTTATGCTGCGGATATCTTGATTAAATATCACTTGTTGTGCATCTTAAATTCTCATTTTTGCAAGTGTATCTTTGGATTATATAAATATGATTGTGAATAAAAAACTCCTAAACAACACCCATCCGCATCACATCACCTTTTAAAAACATTAAAACAAACAGTATTAGAAACTCTTTTTTAGGGACAACCCCCCTTGGCTTCGTTAGGAGTTTGCCTAAATGGAGGAGTCGGGATTAGGTGATAGCACCTAACTCTTTGCTTTCCCCCAAGGACACACCTTTCCCACTTGGGAAACAACATTTCGAAATATTTCTGCTGACGGTGTGCAACTTGACGGACAACAGGAGCCTTTATCCCACTTGCTCTTTATTGATGTTTTGTACAAAATAAAGTTGTTAATCCCCTTGAAGGCACAAGGATAGAAGTGGGAATGAAGAAGAAGGAGGAATAGAAGTTTTTGTGCCTTTAAGGTTTTGGCTCTTGCTCTTCTTGTTTTCGCTTTAGCCTTTGGGCTTTTTGCTTGGACTTATTTGGTTTTGCCTTTGGGCTTCTCTTATTTTTCCTTTGAATCCTAGCTTTCCTGAAAAGTAAGAGCTTTGAACAAGAATTATTAGATGATTAGTGTTGTTAGTATATCAACAAATAAAATACAACCTAGATCTAGAATGATAATGCTTTAAAAAATAAGATCTAGATACTAAGTAGATCTATAAAGAATGTAAACCTTTGAAACTTTGAACTACTTAAGCAAGGAAGAGCGAATAGAAAGAAAGCTAGAACTTTAAGCCTAGATCTATTGCATGGAAGAGAGCGAAAGGGTTTGAAAGCTAAAAAATTGAAGCTTGAACCTACTTTGCCTCAAGAAGAGCGAAATGCATGAAATAATTAAACTTTCTAGCTTATGACAATTCACTTTTGTAACCAAAAAAAAGGAAAAGGAGTTTGATAATTTGATTTTAAGCGGGCGAAAGAAAGAGCCCTTTAACTCAGTTTTGGAGCAATAGAAGAAGAAGTTGGAGATCCCACAAATACAAGAAGATTAGAACAAAAATTTGTTATGAAGCCAAACAAGATGCAGCTGAGTTCAAGCTTGTCTTCATGCTTGGTGATCCTGCAAATCTACAACAACTCAAAGCAAGTGGATTAAAACTAGTGTGCTAGATAAACCAAGATTCAATCAACATAAGTACAACTTAATACAGTTTGCTCATTAAGATCTTGAAAAACTTCACACAAATAATCAAACCTTTGAAACTTTGAACTACTTAAGCAAGGAAGAGTGAATAGAAAGAAAGATAGAACTTTAAGCCTAGATCTATTGCATGGAAGAGAGTGAAAGGGTTTGAAAGCTAAAAAATTGAAGCTTGAACCTACTTTGCCTCAAGAAGAGCGAAATGCATGAAATAATCAAACTTTCTAGCTTATGGCAATTCACTTTTGTAACCAAAAAAAAGGAAAAGGAGTTTGATAATTTGATTTTAAGAGGGTGAAAGAAAGAGCCCTTTAACTCAGTTTTGGAGCAATAGAAGAAGAAGTTGGAGATCCCGCAAATACAAGAAGATTAGAACAAAAATTTGTTATGAAGCCAAACAAGATGCAGCTGAGCTCAAGCTTGTCTTCATGCTTGGTGATCCTGCAAATCTACAACAACTCAAAGCAAGTGGATTAAAACTAGTGTGCTAGATAAACCAAGATTCAATCAACATAAGTACAACTTAATACAGTTTGCTCATTAAGATCTTGAAAAACTTCACACAAATAATCAAATTGAAGCCTACAAATGATTATTCTATGGACTAGAATTATAGTCTTCTAAGCTAGATCACAATACTACACTTGCATAAGAGATAAATAGATTAGAAGGGTATCACCTCAATGATTTAAACATGCATTCACCATATGAAAAATTGCACCCATGGACCTCCAAATTCTTTCACTTTTATTCCAAAAAACGTATCAGCAAATAGCATTACAATCTCAGCATAGGTCTCTTGCCATCCACCTTGAATGATGGAGCAAAGCCTAGCTTATATAGTAATTTACAAAGGGCAGGTCGAATGGGCTCAAGAAGAGGGCGAGAGCCAAACTGGTGGAGTGATCTACGCATGATTGAGAGCTCAGAGAGTGGAGAGATGCATTGAATTTGAGTGGGGTTGGCGTGAATGATATGGTAGGTGGAGATTGGTAGAGGTGGCAGCCACCTCACGAGAGAGGTGCCACTCTCCATTGGTTTCCACGCTTTACCCATTGGAGTATTCACCCAAGTCAAAGGAAAGCCCATGCACATCATGCTCACGTGAAGAGGCTCACTCATTAGTTGCTCACGTCATCCTTTTAATTAATCCAATCTTTTAAATGGCATGTGCTTTAATACTTAATGTAGTTGTACATCAATATTAAATCATCTTTAACCTTTTCCATGTATTTTTTTAATGAATTTTGTCCCTCTTTTTATTTTTTCCTCTGGTGCATTCTCTCTTTTTCTCACTAATTTTTGCTTTAGTTTTAGCTCTGATTTTTCTTTGCTTTCGCTGCCTTCTTTATGACTGCCCATTCTTCCTTGTTGGTTGCCTTACCTCTATTAGCAACCCTCTTTACCTCTGTTAGCAACCCTCTTTTCATCCTTCTTCCTCTTGTTCTAAGCTTCAACCTTCTCTTCTTTTGATCTTCTATTCTTCACTTCTCTTTTCTCAGTTTTAGTCTTGGACAAGGATAATTTTAAGGACCCATACTTATTTAAAAGTGTATATACCTTGGCAAATTTTACCAATTCTTAAAATGTCAACTATAAAATATTTGGCGATATTTTTCTAAAATTATTTTAATTTCTAAGGATTTTATATAGTTTATATAATAATTTGGTGAATTTTAGAGTGAAAAAAGTTGACCCCATCAAAATTGGGTGAAATGGGGCTTCAAAAAATGCAAATTGCCGAATCTTTTTTTGGAAAAAAACATGGGAAAATAGCCCATGGGATAAATTTCGCCCCTAAAATTATCCTTGGTCTTGGATCTTATCTTGTTTCTAAGCTTTCATTTTTTCTTTAGTATTTAGTTGGCAACTAGTTCATTTATCATAGATATTAGTTCATTTTCATATTAGTTTACTTTAGATCTTAGATTTACATTTCGTTTGATTTTGTTAACCATAACTAGTGCTTGTTCAAAGCTCTTAGTTGCATGTGTTTAAAGGAGAAAAACAAGAAGAGAAGTCCAAAGACTTGGAAGAACAAGAAGAGAGCTAAAACAAGAAGACCAAACAAGAAGACAAACCTTTTTGTAGAAGCTTTTTAAGCTTTCTCTTTTCTTTTCTTAAGTTTTCAAGGGATTAAAAATGCCCTAAAAGTTGTAAACTCCATGATAAAGAGCAAGTGGGATTACGGCTCCCACACCCTACTTCCACCATTTGGGGAAGCTTGTAGTGTTGTCTTTGTCTTTTTACTACTTTAGTTTAGTTTCCTTTTGCAATTAGCTCAGTTTTACTTTGCTAGAATAGTCTTACTTTCAAAATAGTTCACTAAGTTATTTGTTCATTTTTGCTAAGTAGTTTCATTTTTGATATAATTCATCAAACTAAAAAGAACATAAAGACTCTTGAATCTCACTGCAAAGTGGATCAAGATCATTCTCTATCGGAGAGTTTGTTTAATTTTTTGTTTTATCTCGAGTTTTCACTAACCCTCATGCTCTCCCGAGTAAGGTTTCAAACCTGAAAGAGATTCTTGGGTAGATTAGATTTACATTCAAGTATTTATTTCCTTGCATCATAAATCTCTTGAATCTCGCCATAAGGGGGATCAAGAGTGCTCTCTATCGGAGAGTTACAAAGGTTCTATTTTTTCACACACCTCCAAAAATTGGAATCTACCATTTTCTATACCATGTATGCTCTACCCATTCCTGGGATACTCAAAAATGGTATAGGCTACTTAATTTTTCACATTAATTCCAATTTCAACCATAATAAAATTCATACCCCATAACCAACGAAAATCCGACGCTGATTGCAAATACTTGAAAGTGGAAAATTTTTGCCTCGGGGCGCTGGATCACTGTACTTAGACCTTGGGGGCACTGTTAGGCTACATCCCTGGTTGGTGTAGTGTTGAACACACTCTTGAGGCTTTGGCAGCCAACATGTCCCCGTACGGAGCCACCTATAGTATTTTCCGGACATATTTCGAGTACCGCAAGGTATATCTTGGAAATTCCCTCACCCATAATAATCAAGATTACCATAAAATACACAATAAAATTTACAAAGAACAATTGCAAAATAGTTCTCAAGCACGCAAGACTTGTATCAAGCAACCCCAACACTTTGACTCCATAAGGCACTAGTCCTTCATTTTATCTGTTTTATTTATATCTGGATCATACATTGTTTACATGCTTTAATTTATGCCGTGGATATCTTGATTAAATATCACTTGTTGTGCATCTTAAATTCTCTTTTTTGGAAGTGTATCTTTGGATTATATAAATATTATTGTGAATAAAAAAACTCCTAAACAACACCCATCCGCATCACATCACCTTTTAAAAACATTAAAACAAAGAGCATTAGAAACTCTTTTTTAGGGACTACCCCCCTTGGCTTCGTTAGGAGTTTTCCTAAATAGAGGAGTTAGGATCAGGTGACAGCACCTGACTCTTTGCTTGCCCCCAAGGCCACACCTTTCCCACTTGGGAAACAACATTTCGAAATATTTCTGTTGACGGTGTGCAACTTGGAGGACAACGTCTTTGGCGTCGTTGCCGAGGACAAATTTTTTGTTCCTGTACGACTTTTAACTTAGTTTTTTCTCAGTGTTTTACCTTTACCTTTTTGATAGGTTTGTAGTTTAAACAACTCTCTGATTTTAGACTTGAATCCATCTGGCGACTCCACTGTCAATTAACTTACCAAGGTATTCAACAAGAAGAAACTCTGTAGGCCTACTTGATTTCATCCCTGAACCTGAACAGGTTTATAGGAGGAGATTAAATAGGTTAACTTCTCGTAGGATCCTTGAGAATCTTGGATCTGAGTCTATTTCAGACATCCATTCTCTTTTTAGAACATAATAAATGTTGATCTTACATAATGGGTGAATATTTCAACCCTCTTAACATTACTCAGATAGCAGGTCAACGACATGATCTACCAGACAAAGCTATAGATAAACTGCCCATATTCATTGGCACTAATGCCATCACTGCAACTCATCATCTTAAAATATTCTCCAGATCTATTGGTGCCTTCGTCAGTAATCCTGCATATCAACACGAAGATGTGTACATGAAACTTTTTTCTCTATCCTTGGAAGGAGATGCTGGTGACTGGTTCCTCAAACTACCTGATAACTCCTTTGCAAATTTTGGAACATTCAAAACTGCTTTCACCAACAAGTTTGGAGAAAGAAAGAGCCTCGCCATCAGTTAGCTGCTTTGACCAACATAAAACAGAGTGAGAATGAAACAATGGATGAATTCAAGAAGAAGTTCACATATTTGACGAATGACATCCAAACAGACTACAAACCTACTGCTCAAACCATCTTGCTCTACTACATTGAAGCACTTAGTGGTGAAATGCAGTATCATCTCAAAGATAAAGAGCCCACTACTCTTTTAATGGCCCAGGAAATGGCTATTAAAATCGACAGGAATATGCAATATTCTGGTAAATCTAACATTCCTGGCTACTCAAGGGCCTTAACTCCTATGAAACCAACATAACCTAAAGAAAATGATCCTTTGCCTTCCATAAAAGATTCTTATGAAAGAAAGTTGTTGGACATGAGTAAGAGAATTGAAAGAATGGAGAACACAGAAATGAAACATCTCACTCAGATGAAGGAAATGCAAAATAAAGTCATAACTATGGAAAGAGCACAAACTCAACCTATGCAAAGAAACTACAGTCAGAAAACAAACCATGAAAAGAGGCCTCCCAACTCATTGGAAGTTGCTAACATGGTTGAAAACTATACACCATTCTGTAGGGCATGCAAAAATTTCCATGAGGAACCCACTTGTTACTTTGCATGTTATGTTCAAAAACATGGTTTTCCGGAGGCTAGTTGCAGTGAGCAGATATCAAGCGAGCCTGAATATGTCAACACAGTGGGAGATATCCATGCCATTCCCAAAGAGAGTTGGAACCCGATTAAGCAGCCTATTAAAGAAAATATTACTTCTTCCCATCAGATCCATGGTGATCCCATTGAGGAAATTTATCAAAGTCCAAATTTTGTTTAAGACCCTCCTCATGCCACCATAAAAAAAGACATTGAAGATTGGGAGTTTTTTCAAGACTATTTTAGTGATGATGATCACATGTGTACTCATGATCCGCCTCTAAAAGAAACCATTACAGAAGCACATATTGAAATGCATGAGGAAGTTTGCAATGTGTATAATGATGTAGGATCAGAGGGCCTACTTCCTTATGACCTTTTTTTTAGGAGGAGGATTGTGAGCATGGAGAAGACAGACATAGCCTGGAGCATGATATATCTGACAAAGACTCTCTCATATCTGACATAGACATGGATGACAACTATTAGGCTTTTATTCAGAACCCAATCTATGAGACTTGTGAAAATATTTATGAAAATCCCATCTATGATATGTCCAGTAAAGGGGATGTTTTATCTAAGATTTGTGAAAGCAGTAGGGAGGAGCATTCCAAATTTCATATGATCGGTCAAAGTTGTATGCTAGCATTAGTAATAAAAACTTGAAGGAACAGTATGACAAAGAGCCATATAAAGAGCAGGTGATGGAAGATATGCCCCAACCATTGTCTTCATGCATTGATGTTCCTTCTAATTTGAGGCAGTTGGAGGCTTTTTCCTATACAAGGGGTTATCATTATAAAAGCCCATCGGATCAACAGGGTGAAGCAATTTACATACTTCATCATTCAAAAATTTTTAAACCTATCCAGTCATGGATAGAGGAAGCCTATAGGAGGACTTACCAGTTGGGGAATCAACTCGAGAACATATTTTATGATCTCCCATCCATCCCTCCCATCCAGAACATCCCGGCAGGTTTGCACTTTCTGAATAGCATGCCCTTGCTTTGACCGGTAACTAGAAACAAGGTAAATAATTATTACATTGATGACATGCTTATATGGTTACATTGGATTTCTGATTACACTTAACATTTTCCTTTATATTATGCTTAGAGTAGGAAAAATAAAGCTCCTCAAAGTGAGCATGTACTTTCTGCATTTCAATTTCTGAGCACTTAGGATTTATTTTTAAAATAAACATAGTTTATGTTTCATTTGGATTTTTCATAACACTTGTGCTACTGAAGGTTTTTTTGTCAAGTTGAGATGTTTTTACAGGTTATATAAAACCAAAGATTCTGGTGTTCTCGTATCCTCTCCTTTCCTGAAGGCTAGATCGAGCACACATCCTGCAGTTGGAGCCGAATGTTACCAACTATTTTGTACAATAGCTGAACTTCTAGTGAGCCACCAGTTTCATGAACATTTTCAATGTTCATCATCAGTGTTCAGAGGTTCAGAAGTCATTTTCAGTGCAATTTTTCCCCATTTGTAATAACTGCATGTTCATACCCCCATGGGGAAAATGTAAGAAGTTGGTCTAAACGGGATCCTTTTATAAAAGACTCGGCTATCCTTAGGTTTAAATGTCATGGGGATACTCTAGAGTGTTTTTTCCTTAGGAATTATGCATTGCGCTTCAGTCATGTATAATTCCTGAGTTTTTCACTCACACCTCCAAAGCTGGAGTGTTTTCCATGGTGTTCAAAACCTAAGGTGGTTATTAGAATCTTGTGTCTAGGATTTTTTACATATTAGCCATCTTGATTGAGTCGTATGAACATGCGCTAGGTCCCTAGGAGTTTCGTTTCATTCCGAGAAAAATAATTTTTTCCGTAATTTAGACCATTTTCTAATGGTTTAAATGGATTTTTTCAAAGTGTGATAAAATTGTCATATGGCGGCAGAATTTGGCGTGGGGAGGCTCATTTTGACGCTCAGAGCGTCCGCTTTACCTTAGTTCCCCCTTTCTCCAGTTTTCGGGAGATTGCGTTGCCTTTGGGGACAATTTTCGTTAAAGATGCATCATTTTGGCATTTAATTGCCAGAAAAAGAGAAAATGCACTTTGGACAAAAAATCAAATGAGTCAAAAAAGTCAATTTTTAAACTATGGAAAAGGGGTGGCATGATATCATATGGTGTACGACCAGATGAGGGTGATAAAACATATCATAAAACGAAGTTTGGAGCCTTACGAATTGAATGAAGTGAGTGACGTGAGCATGGGGGATTCACGTGGGCCTCCCTCATGTGGATTAGCTCACGCGTGAAAGGTGGGCGTTCATTCCTTTGTTGAGGGCGTGGGTTCCCATGGGAGAGGGGCACCCCTCTCATGAGGTGGAAGCCACCTCAGCCCCACCAACTCCACCTACCAAATCTCACGCTTTAATCACGTGAAGGCATCTCATGATTAGTTTGGTGATGGTTCCAAGAAATAGGTGAAGGCGTTTGCTTTTGTGGATGCCCTGTCCCCCAATCACAACAACCAACACAAAGCTCAACGCTCCCAGTGCTGTTAAACTCTTCAATCAACCACGATTCACTCCAGTGTTTGGTGAATGTGCCCTCCTTGGGTCTCCTTCATGCAATTCGAATTTGCCTCTTGCTACTTGTATAAATAAGAGCTCTTTGCTCTCATTCCGGATGGAGGAATTTGCAAGAGAACTCTGCTCAAATTGTAATGTGTTTACTATTTAATTGGAAATGAAAATGAAGACTTTGGAGGTCCACGCATTGTCATTTGTTGTGATGAATTCATCTTTTGTGTTGAGGTGATATCCTTCTAAACCCATCTCTCTTTATGCAAGTGTTTTAAATCATTGCTAGCTTAGGAAGGCTATCACTCTAGCATGCAAGATTATCCATTTGTTGTCTTCAATTTGGTTTTTTATGCAAAATTTATCAAGATCCAAATGAACAAGAAGTAGTAAGTTATACCAATGTTGATTTGATTTTGTTTTATCTAGCATTCTAGTACTTGATATCACTTGTGTTTGAGGTTTGTGGTGATTTCAAGGTTCATCGAAGGTGAAGACAAGTGTGAGCTCAGCTGCATCTATCTTGGCTTCACAATCAAGAGATTTTTTTTCTAACATCACTTGTTTTGCAGGATCTACAAGCTCTTCTATTCTTAATCCAAGACTGAGCTACAAGGAGATCTCTCTCTCACCCATCAATTTTTAAAAGAAACAAACTCAACTTTTTGGTCACTTGGTTACTGGTTACTGTTTACAAAAGCCTTTGATCTTCAAGCCTACCTTTCCTAGATTTTTCCCTAGTTTTCTTCTCTTGTCTTCGTTCACTCCTCCTCTCTTCTTTTTCCATCTTTTTATTCTCTTCAAATCTCTAATTTTTCCCATCATTTCCAGCTTTTCTAGGTCTGATTTTTTCATCTTTCTTTGAGCTTGTCCAAGTCTGATTTTTGCCTTTATTTTTAGTCAAACTTTGATTTTACCTTTTTTTTCACCTTGTCAAACTTCGACTTTTCCTCACTGTTTTCTCTCTTTTGCTCACTGATTTTTTCTTTAGTTTTAGCTCTGATTTTTCTTTGCTTTCGCTGCCTTCTTTGTTGACTTCCCATTCTTCCTTGTTGGCTGCCTTACCTCTGTTAGCAACACTCTTTACCTCTGTTAGCAGCCCTCTTTTCATCCTTCTTCCTCTTGTTCTAAGATTCAACCTTCTCTTCCTTTTCCTTCTCTCCTTTTGATCTTCTATTCTTCACTTCTCTTTTCTCAGTTTTTGTCTTGGATCTTATCTTGTTTCTAAGCTTTCATTTTTGCTTTAGTATTTAGTTGGCAACTAGTTCATTTATCATAGATCTTAGTTCATTTTCATATTAGTTTACTTTAGATCTTAAATTTACATTTTGTTAACCATAACTAGTGCTTGTTCAAAGCTCTTAGTTGCAGGTGTTTAAAGGAGAAAAAGAAGAAAGAAGTCCAAAGACTTGGAAGAACAAGAAGAGAGCTAAAACAAGAAGACCAAACAAGAAGACAAACCTTTTTTAGAAGCTTTTTAAGCTTCCTCTTTTCTTTTCTTAAGTTTTCAAGGGATTAAAAAGGCCCTAAAAGTTGTAAACTCCATAATAAAGAGCAAGTGGGATTACGGATTCCCCCACCCTACTTCCCCCATTTGGGGGAAGCTTGTAGTGTTGTCTTTGTCTTTTTTACTACTTTAGCTTAGTTTACTTTTGCAATTAGCTCAATTTTACTTTGCTAGAATAGTCTTACTTTCAAAATAGTTCGCTAAGTTATTTGTTCATTTTTGCTAAGTAGTTTCATTTTTGATAGAATTCGTCAAACTAAAAAGAACATAAAGATTCTTGAATCTCACTGCAGAGTGGATCAAGAGCACTCTCTATCGGAGAGTTTGTTTAATTTTTTGTTTTATCTCATGTTTTCACTAACCCCCATGCTCTCTCGAGTAAGGTTCCAAACCCGAAAGAGATTCTTGGGTAGATTAGATTTACATTCAAGTATTTATTTCCTTGCATCATAAATCTCTTGAATCTCGCCATAAGGCGGATCAAGAGTGCTCTCTATCGGAGAGTTACAAAGGTTCTTTTTTTCACACATCCCCTAAAATTGGAATCTACCATTTTCTATACCACGTATGCTCTACCCATTCCTGGGATACTCAGAAACGGTATAGGCTACTTAATTTTTCATATTAATTCCAATATCAACCATAATAAAATTCATACCCCATAACCAACGAAAATCCGACGTTGATTGCAAATACTCGAAAGTTGGAAAATTCGGTCTGGGGGCGCTGGATCACTGTACTTAGAACTTGGGGGCACCGTTAGGCTACATCCCTGGTTGGTGTAGTGTTGAACACACTCTTGAGGCTTTGGCAGCCAACATGTCCCTGTTCAGAGCCACCTAGAGTATTTTTTGGACATATTTCCAGTACCGCAAGGTATATCTTGGAAATTCCCTCACCCATAATAATCAAGATTACCATAAAATACACAATAAAATTTACAAAGTACAATTGCAAAACAATTCTCAAGCACGCAAGACTTGTATCAAGCAACCCCAACACTTTGACTCCATAAGGCACTGGTCCTTCATTTTATCTGTTTTATTTATATCTAGATCATACATTGTTTACATGCTTTAATTTATGCTGTGGATATCTTGATTAAATATGACTTGTTGTGCATCTTAAATTCTCCTTTTTGCAAGTGTATCTTTGGATTATATAAATATTATTGTGAATAAAAAAACTCCTAAACAACACCCATCCGCATCACATCACCTTTTAAAAACATTAAAACAAAGAGCATTAGAAACTCTTTTTTAGGGACTACCCCACTTGGATTCGTTAGGAGTTTTCCTAAACGGAGGATTCGGGATCAGGTGATAGCACTTGACTCTTTGCTTTCCCCCAAGGCCACACCTTTCCCACTTGGGAAACAACATTTTGAAATATTTCTGTCGATGGTGTGCAACTCGATGGATAACACATACCAGCATTTGCAATTAGATAAATGCATCATTTCAATTGTTAACAAGCCATTGCCACATATATTTTCCCTGCACTGTCCAAATACATATATATTGCTCAATTTTCCGTTTGCAATTTGCATTTGAATTGTTTGATTGCTACACCAAAGCATTCTTCTGTTTCTTGAACATTGTTTTTATATGGTGTGCAGTTGCAAATTCAAGTGCATGGAGACAACAAAAGACAAATCAATGGTACTATATTGCTTTTTGACGTATTTTTTCCAAACACTGTTTACAACATTGGGATGGTTGCAATGCCTTGCTAGTAGAAATATCCTAAGCATAGATATCAATATATGCACACAACTCGTGCAAATGTGAATGGTGTTCAACTTTTTTGCACTGCTTGTTGAAAACATAAACAAACCAAAAACACTTATACATATTCTTCACTTTTGAATGTTGTTTACTACATCTGTCACAGTAGCTTCATATAGCATTTTTGCAAATGTCCTTATCTTTTTCGTTTGTAATTGCAGGGCCACAGTCATTCAAAATTAAAATACATATACAGTTTTATATGCTTCAACAACTGATGTTTCCTTTTTGGATACTTGAAAACAATCCACCTATAAGCTTTTGTAATGTTATTCATAGTTTGCAAGTATTAATGGATACATGGCTTTTCAACATTTCAAATGTCAATAATTCGTTCATGTGTGTGGTAGTTGGCTACAGTCTTTGCACTTGATTCTGATCAGATGGTCTGGTTTATTCTCTCTTGTCTTCTGCTTTGAAATTGAATAGTCTTGCAACACACTTCGTTTGTGTAGAGTTGCTTTTCAAATCATGTTTGCTTTAGTGCCTTTGTCGTTTGATAAAAGCGTTGTAATTGTTCTCATTATTTCCATGTGCTGAAACATGGTTTATATGGTTTCTAACATTGAAAATGAAATGGAACATAAAATTTCAAGCCAGATAATCACAGGAACAATCGCTTTTCAATGCTTTCTGTTCAAATACACAATATCTGTTACTTAAATTGGATTCTTTTGTTGATAAAAACAATACAAATTCTCTTGCACTTTTTAAATGATAGTCAGATTTGCTTCTATTTTTTTGGCTAGCATTGTATATGCCAGTGATTCTGAAGTGCGTTGATGTTATTGCTTCTTTTGTCAAATATAAATTAGGTTGGAATCATTTCATTTGCAGAATGGCAATGCAATTTGTCTTACATGTTTGTTGCTTCATTTCATGTGCTTTGCTATTTATTTTTCAACATGCAGTTGAAGCATAACTTGGCAAACTGTTTTTTATGGTTATGTTATTCAAACTAATGTTATGTTATTCAGATTTATTAAAAAAAATGACTTCACAGAATCTATATTGGATGTAGACTCTATTCCATATCAGATCATTCTTCAACAACCATCGCAGGTGGCAACGTCGGAGACATTGCCACCTCATGGCTCTTGTTTTATTAATGAATCTTTAAAGTTAATAATAATACAATAAATTACATTTCTTTTTATCTTTTTAAACTATCATTTTGAAGTATAAAAGTTATATTTAGATTAATTTAACATGATTTGCATTTAAAAATGATAAGTGGATTCATTTTGTTATATGCAAAATAAATTAAGGAACCCTACAATATGAGTATTGTTTTTATATTATAATTATTAGAAAATTAAACTTACCAATTTTTAAGTTCTATTGAAAAGATTAAAACATATTTTAATAAAAATATAAGATACATACATACATGTGGTCATTCACTATTGCATATCTTATATATGACAATTATATACTCCACATTGACTACTCTAACATCGACCTTTCATGAGCATATTATTCTAGATCAAAAACAAATTAATACCTTACCAAATTTAAACATTTTCACATGCATAGCTCACAACTTTCTTGGTTGTGATTTGTATGCACAATTTTTTAATGGATGTTTGTTGATACAAATTATTGTTCTTCTGACTTTTGACATGTGCCTTTCTAAATAATTAATAATGATAGAATAACAATGTTGCTTAGGAATTATAAAAGCTTAAATGGTGCTAAAATTTTAAATGGATCCATATTACCTGTTGTTTACTCTCTTGAAATGCAATTAGGCTATTCATGTTATATTGCGTTTATTTCTTTGATATGCAATTTAGCTATCCCCAAACTAAGCTCTAGGAACTAGGTTATCTATACTATACCATCTTTACTCTTTCGAAATGCACATATAATTTGATTATCTCTAAATTAAATAACATCCATTATATAATTATGCTATCTATATTATAGTGCTTTCATGATCTTGAAATGTAATTTAACTATCCTTAAACTTAAACTTGTTTATATTTAGCTTATTTCTTCTTAATTACAAGATAATAAAGGTTTGAACATATAATGCCTATACTATAAATTCTAAGTGTAATTTTGTATGTTTTAGCTCAAGAGTTTTTCTTTTCTTAATTCAATTTTGTAGGTTTAGCTCATTGTCTTTTCTTCTATAATGTTGTATGTTTTAACTCAATAATTTTTCTTCTCTTAATTCAATTTTGTAGGTTTAGCTCACTGTGTTTTCTTCTATCCTTTCATATTTACTTATTCTTTTTAATGTTAAGTTTTACACATGTTTTCTTAGGTTATTTTTTTTCTTGTTATACTCGTTTTCTATGTTTTTATAATTATTGTAGTGTAAGAAACAAACTTGAGTATACTTCATTTTAGTTTTTATCGCAATGACATTTTACTAATTATATATATATTCACTTTTTAAATAATTTTTATTCAAAATTTGTAATAAAATTAAATTTTGATAAAGTTTGTAATCAACAATCAACTTAAAGATAAAAGAACAAAAGTTTTTAAGAAGGTGAAATGAATCATTTTGATGGTTGACATTCAAAGGCGACTATATAATAAAAAATGTTGCTTGATGTAAGAACAACCATAATAGACAAGATTAGGCCCCACTTAGAAGGATGAGCGATCTCGAGGCTGAGCGATGATAGGAGCTAGGTTTTCTTTCGAAAATCCAAGGAATAACCAGGCGACGACGCGTCCAAGAGCACAACAATGGGAGAGTCGATGGGGAGACCTCAAATCCCACCCATAGATATAAGGGCAAAGAACCTATGAGAGAGGCACAGAAAAATCCCATGGCTGGAATGGGAGGAGATGGACCGAGAGAAGGTTGGAATCCAAAAGCATCCAGACTAGAAGGAAGAAAACCTGGGCAGTGTATTCCTAAGATGAACATGATCCCGACAATGCAGATACGATATGAGGGACTACGAGCACATATTCAACATATGAAAGACCATGCAATTATAGGGAAATTTGTTGGTATGTGGCCAGCGAAAAAAGGACCAACATGGTGGATTAATACAACCTGGAAACCAAAAGGAAATTATGATTTACAACTGGGGTCAAAAGGTTTCTTTACTGTTATTTTTCTTAACCTAGAAGATAGAAACAAAGTGGTAGATGGAAGACCATATTTCTTCAATTCTGCAGGGATTTACCTTCGGATCTGGAAAGAGAGGTTCAACCCAGATAAGGAAGACCTGACAATAGTGTTGATTTGGATATGACTATACTCATTGCCTAGTGAATACTGGAAATAAGATATACTGATAGACTTGGGTAATACCCTAGGTACCTTTGTGAAGGCCTCAGAACAAACTAGAATGGGGCGGTGTACTTCTTATGCCAGGATATGTGTTTTCATGGACATCTCTAAAGAGATCTCGGAGGCAATCAACTTAGCTTGGGAGGATGAGGAATGGACTCAAACCATGGATTACGAGCCAATACCTTTCATATGCAGAAGATGCCATGAGCACAAAAATTTATTTAGAGATTGCCCCCTGAATGCACCTCAAAGTCAAGCTAAGGAAACAACAGATGCATAAGGCTTCATAAAATTCAATAACATAAAGATACATGCAAGAAGAGGAGCAGGACCGAAGATCCACAAGAAAACCCAAATAACTAATAAGTTCAAATCCATGAACTAGATCCCATAGGAAAACTTAGACATGGGGGAGGGGGAGGCGATGTAAATAAATCCGGAGAAGAAGACTGGGGAGGAAGCTAGTGGAATGCCCATATATAACACAAAGGAGATGGAGGACACTGAAATGCAAGGAGATGAAACATATGACATGGATATAGGAGATATGGATTTGGATGGAATCAAAGAAGCGTGCGCTAATCCAAAAACTTGATACATCACTGCTCAACAGGTAATCCTATTGAGAGAAGCTATCCTCAAATCAAGACCTAGAAAATCCCTGGGAGTGATCTATGCATCCCCAAAATGAAGTGAAGGAACCAAGAAAACACGGGGCAAAATAACTAATAGAGTAAGGATACAAGAAGTGGGGAAAGATTGGTTGCGTTTGGATTATATACAACCATCAAGGAGGCATTTCAAACCAACCCCAAACTTTGTTAATGTGGATTGTATCATGGAATATCAGAGGCTCCAACAGTATTAAAAAAAGGATAATTCTGAAGAAAAAAGTTGAAAAAGAGAAGTTGACAATCTTAATGATCTAGGAGACTAAACGCTCAGAATCAGAACTAAAGCACACGTTTTCCAAAATTTGGAGAAACAGTCAGGTCATAGGCATAGATGCTATCAAATCCGGGGGAGGACTTACTATAATCTATAATCCCTTAGACGTATGTCTGTCAAATTTTGTTGCTACTTTCAATATTCTGACCGCGGAATTTCATGTTATTGGGTCAAATATCCGTGGTATTATCTCTAATGTCTGTGGATCGTATCTGTCCAATCAAAGGGAGGGTTTCGTAGAATCGTTGGAAAGATTGGTTAACTAGGTAGGAGATCGCCACTAGGTTTTTGGGGGAGATTTCAATATAATCCATCATCTAGAAGAGAAAAGAGGAGGAAGAAAAAACCTCACGGATATCAATCACCAGTTCAAAAGAGTCATAGATAACCTGAACTTGGTTGATATTCAGACAACCAATAGCATCTTCACTTGGAACAATAAATAGACTGGTGATCGACAGATCACCTCAAGGACGAATATATTCCTTGTTTCAGAATCAACCCTGATAGGAGGAGGCGACCTGACAACGATTGTTCTTCCCTCGGTGGGGTATGACCACTAGGAAATTTGGTTGGAATGGGCTAGGATTGGGGAACATCTTAGACACCCCTTCAGGTTCGAGCAGTTCTGGCTCTCACACCATGATTTATAGGAAAAATAAAAGATTGGTGGTCTGATTTCGAACCACCAAGAGGAACAATTATGTTCAAATTCCAACAAAAAATGAAATTCATGAAGGAGAATATTAAAATATGGAACAAAAACTCATTTGGGAACATCTTTGAAGAGAAACAGAAACTGGAGAATTAATTGGAGCAGATCCAACAACAGGGCATGGAGTCGGGGTATACAAAGGAGCTAAAAGAGAAGGAGGAAAGCTTCCAAATTCAATTAGATCAAAGAGCAAGCCAAGAGGAAATTCCGTGGAAACAGAAATCCCGGAACAATTGGCTAAGAGAAGGGAATAAGAACACTAAGTTTTTTCACAGATCCACCATTCAGCATAAACAAATGAACAAGATAACCAGACTGAAGACAAAGACTAGTAACTATGTGGAAACACAAGAGGACATCGAAGCCAAGCTCAATTATTTTTTCCATGATCTCTTGGAGGAGGAACCAGATCATGATAAAGAGGAAGCAATAGAAAAAATAACTCAAAACATACCACTTTGGTGACTCAAGAGCACATTGATCTCCTGATGCGACAGGTTGATATGCAGGAATTGGAAGAAGTTATTAAACAGATGGAGGGGGGAAGATCCCCGGGACCGGATGGGTTCACTACCAACTTCTTTCACTCATGCTAGGATATGATAAAGGAGGAAGTACTTGAAATTGTAGAGGATTCAAGGAGAACTGGAGGGATTCTTAAAGCTTTCAATGCGACCTTCATTACCTTGATCCCTAAATACAACAAGGATGAGATGCCTAACAAGTTTAGACCTATAGCTCTGTGTAACGTTATCTACAAAATAATAACAAAGGTCATAGCTAATAGGATCAAACCTCTACTACCCTTGTTAATCTCTTCGGAACAAGCTGGATTTGTAGAAGGAAAGTAGATTTTGGATGGAATTTTACTGGCACATGAAGTAATACATTCTCTAAGAGTAATAAAGACTCTGGGGATGCTTCTCAAGTTGGATCTCTCTAAGGATTACGATAAGTTAAATTGGAAATTCATGGCAAAAATGCTAAAATCCTTTGGTTTCAGTAGTCAATGGATAAGCTGGATTATGAACCTATCCTGCACGACCTTCTTTTCAATATTGGTTAATGGAACATGGTCCAAGCCATTGAAAGCCTCTAGAGGAATACGACAAGGGGATCCCCTCTCCTCGTTTCTCTTTGTACTAATGACAGAAGGCTTGGGTCGAACCTTAAAAGCAATGATGGAGGCCAATGAAATAAAGGGGTTGAATTTGCACCAAGGTGGTTGAACCCCAACTCATCAACAATTCGTGGATGACATAATGCTCATGGGGAGATCCTCGGTATAAGAAGCCATAGGTCTCAATAAAGGGTTGGATATTTTCTTACAAGGAAGCGGTTTTCATATAAACAATGAAAAATCCCAGATATACTTCTTCAATACCCCCAGATAAACTGCAGTAATATTTTAAGAATCCTGGATTTTCAGGAAGGTTCTTTCCCTACAAAATATCTAAGGCACCCCCTATCTGACTCCACTATAAGGAAGATATCCTGACAGGAACTAATGGATAAAATGAAAGCTAAACTGGCAAATTGGACATTCAGAACTCTAAACCTCCCTAGTAGACTGACTTTGGTTAAATTAGTGCTTCAATCTCTCCCGTTATACCTTTTTTATGTTTTGGTGGCACCCAAATCTATCCTAAAGAAGATCAAAACCCTGGAAAGATCTTTCCTATGGTGGATGGTAGCCGGAAATGGTCCCTCATTAAAAGGGACTTGGTATGCACCCAGAAAAGGAACGACGGACTTGGTCTGTGCAACCCTGAAGTTAGTAATGATATTTTAAGTGCAAAAATTTGGTGGAGGTGGGATAATTATAAGGAGGAATCATGGGCACATATGTGGCACACTAAGTATGCGCAGGGTTGGGAGAAGAGTAACCTGATCCATTTTGTGAAAGAGTCAAAGGGATCTAACATATGGAACACTGTCTGAAAGAACAGACATATCGTCCAAGAGCATTGCTTCTGGGAGATCAAGAGTGGGGAATCAACTTACTTCATGCAGGACTCCTGGAAACAACTCCCTAGAATTTCTACAAATATCCAACTCCCCATTCTCCAAGAAAATATCATGAGAAGACATCTGGTTAAAGTCAAATATATGTGGGAGGAAGGACAAAGGGATGAACACTTTCCTAAATGGAAAAATATGGACTGGTGGAAGAGGTTTAGCCCACAGGAAAATATTCAAAACTTGGTAGACCTTTTGTAGGAATGTAAAATCCTCATCCAGGAAGGTGAGGATAAACTCAGATGGGGCTACTCTACCACGGGGGACTTCAATCTTATGGAGGTGACCGATCTTTATGCAGGAGATGTGATTCTCCATAAAGATCCTAAGTGGAAGAAAATTTGGTCTAATTATATCCGGGCAAAAATAACCACCTTCTTATGGCTTCTGCTACATCGAAGGATCCCAACTTGGGACAACCTATTAAAAAAAGGTTTCTCTGGACCCTCTTGGTGCAGCCTGTGTAATAAAGAGAGTGAAACTATTGAACACCTTCTCGACACATGTGAGTTTACATCATACATGTGGGCCAGAGGTGAAAACAATTTTGGTGTTACCTCAAGGGTTAGAGGAAGTCCTGACATCTCCATAGCCGAATGGAGTGGAAATCCTTTCCATAGCCTCCTGTTGAACCGAATATGGGATCTTTTTCCGGGCTTTCTGGTTTGGGAAGTATGGAAGGAAAGGAATACTCACATTTTCAAAGGAAAAGGGAGAAGCAACGAGTTGAGGATGGATGGAAGGCAGGAAGGGTGGAGGCGTTCCCCTGGAGGTACTCTAAAACTAAACTTTGACAGAGCTTCTAAGGGAAACCCAGGCACTGAGGGGTTTGGAGGGGTGGTTAGAGACTCCCCAGGAGGAATTATATGGATATTCTGGGGATTCTTGGGAGAAACGACGAACATTGTAGCCAAATTAGATGGTATCATAATGGGGATCAAACTAGGTCTGAGTAAACTATGGTAGCCAGTACTCATCGAAGGAGATTCACAGATCATCATAAACATGGCAAATAAAATCCAAGCGGGCACCAAGCTTGATAAGGTGGAAAAAAACTGGAGACTCGAATCTTACCATGAACATCTGTTTCTTCTCCTTAAGGAGGGCCCAACTATTATTTTCAACCATACTAAAAGGAAAGCAAATAGCTTGGTGGATCACCTCGCTAACCGCGGAGTCCAGGAAAAGATAACAATGGGGGGAGGATCATGGAAAGACATACGGGATATATAACTTAAGAACTAATGCTAGATCCTTTCCACTCAAGACCCAAATCACCTGGATGCGGGTGAAAGTGACAGGTAATAAAGTCGTTTCTTGGCGGATGGAGCTCAGGTGCGTAAGTGGAAAACACACGGGGCATCAATCTTATGACAGGTGGGTGAATTTAATGACCGAGTGGAGGCGGATTGAAGAACGCACAGTGTTTAAAACCACAGGTGGGAAGGGATAGGACCAGGTAGGAAATATTAAGAACATGGGATGGGAGATAGGACTGGTCTCATTAACACCATGACCAAACCTGTTGAGAGATAAGAGGATATGCAATACTCAAGGATGTAAGAATTATTTGGAGAAGTACATATATCATTATGCACTTGACAGGACCAGGATGGGGAATGAGGATGCTGATTTTTACAAGATTGCCGAATGTGTGACAATGACGTGGTGGAGGAGGATATTTAATGGGACTCTATCCACACACAAGGGAGGTTATGGCTATTTAAAGGAGAAATAAATCGACAGGGAAGCCATCGCAACCAAGCACGATTCCCATAAAGCCTTCACCAAGCTAGTTGAGAGCTGGGAGGAATAGTGTTGTGGTGTTGGGATGGATCCGTCAAGACAGCGTATGCGAAGTCACAGGGGTGGTGGCAGAAGGTAGGAGGCTCAGCCTCATGAGGTTGACTGGAGCTAAATATATATGGATTCCATCCCCCATCACATTGACGCGGCCATCTCAGACAAGGAGAGTGAGGAAATTCATAGGTGTGAGGAGGAATATGGGATGGTGTCGGTAGCGAATCCGTATTGGATTGTACACACCCTACTTGCAAGGGAAATGACGGAACGTGAGATGTTTGGGGAGTTGGTGGAGGAAGTGTTGGGTAGGCTACGCATCACAATGCTCCATGAGATTAACTCCATGGAAGTTGTCCTTGAGGTAGTGGAACCACTGTTCAAACATGAGCCCAGTTGGTATGAGGGCACAAAGGAGGAGGATGGGGGGACAATGTCGGAGGAGAGGCAGTGGACACCCACCCCTGAAGAAATTTCGGGAAGCTCTACCTCACCAAAGACCATGCATCAGAAAAAATCTCATGATGAAGGACAGATGGCGAAGGAAGAAAGTGCTAGTGAAGGCTCCGGGAAGACCGACGATTGGTTTTAATCATCTTTTTGTCTTTAAAATCTCTGGTTTGTGTTGTGAAAGTCAACTTATCGGAATTATCTGGATATTCCATTTAATAGGCAATGTCTTTATCCTTTGTTCGTCCTTGGACATGTTATATTTTGTAGTAAGGCACAACGTGCTGTTTTTGAAGCCCTTGTTGTAGGATATTTTGGATACACAAGAGTTTTTTAGTGCTTATCACCCACTAAAGTCTTTAGTGGTTATGAAATCATTGTTCTATCTATGCGGGCCGATGGAATTGCCAGCCATGTGTGTTCTATTTCATAGATAGACTTATTTTGTAATATTTTGTACATATTTTCTCTTTATTCAATAATAGAAGGTTTTATCTTACTCATTAAAAAAAGAACAACCATAATAGAATTGGAGCTTTGGAAGAAAAGGGTAGCAATGAAAGAAGAAGGCACAAAGAGGTGATTTTCTTAAAGATTAGAGGACGAAGGAACAATTGAGCATGTTCACGCATGAGAACAGGATTTTCCACGAGACAAAGCCATGTGCAAAGACTATTAGTGAGTAAGAATGCATCAGAATCTCATTTGAGAATGCATAACTCACCTTTTGTAATAATACCCTGTTAAAGAATAAAACATTCATTGAACTTTGATTTTCCCATTTGGGTTACAAGGTAATCTTTGTGTTGAATATGGTTAAACGATTGTGTGTCAATGAGATTTGGTTGCATTGCTAGTTAAATTGATGCTTGTGCAATTGGTTAGTTTTACCATTTCTGTATTAGTTGGCATGCAAAATGTGTTTTTGTATTGTGTTGGTGATTAGCTACAACACTATATCAAGTCATGGATTTGTTGGTGTGTTTAGCCATGTTGTGTAACCCCACATGCCATTGTCTATTTGAATTCCCTATGTTTGTTTTATTGTTAATAGAATCATGGGGTTTAATAATTAAAAGCATAACAAAAACTCAATGAAAAGCAATTGCTCACATCTTGATCACTCATTTGCATTTATTAATTCTTTGCTACAACTAATAGTTGCTTCATCTAGGTGTTTTATTGTTTACATACAATAAAAGACATTCCAATCAAGGAATTTAGTCTTTGAAAAATCTCATGATGGGTAGTTAATCCTATAACCACTCATTCGACCTGCTAAGCGCAATATCTTGCTAATGAGATTGGAGTTACAAGATTAAAATCATTACCTCATGGTTATTTTAATTGAGCTCATATTATGGATTTAACATTTAATATATTACAGATATGATGTGGTGTTTGGTAAATGGTGTGTTGGGTAATTTCCTGCACATATATAGTGCATGTATTTTAATGAAATTGAATGCGGGGTTCAATATTTAAAAACAAAACAGTAATGGATTAAGTTTGTATTAGAAAAATCTACAGCCTAGTTGGTCAACAAGTTAATACAAGATATTGATCCCATTGATGGGCAGAAGGTGCTGCTTTATTATAGCTGCAAAAAAAAACCTACAAGCCTTAGTGGCTTTACAAACTAAAACAGGTCTACTAGTAGTACATAGCTTGTAGAAAAATCCTAGAACTAGATAACATTTACAAAACATAAGAAATCATAATGTACTAAGGGAAAGAGCACTTGTTGAGAGTGTCATCTTATGCTTGATTAGAAAGAGGAGGTCCTTGATTATCCTCAATTATTATTTCTCCAAGATGGTGGATTGTTTATTCCTCTTTGTAAACTAAAGGGTGGGATCCCACATAAACATTCACATTGGAAGCAATAGAAGTTGTTCCTTTGTTGAGGACAATTACCATAGTTTCCAAGTTTGCACATTTTTCTTCTAAGGCTTGAATTTGCTACTTTTATAAGAGCAAGAGTTTCATGATTATGGAATTTTGTGATACCTATTTTTCTTAATCTTGCGTGCCTTAGAGGATATCGAGAGTATTAAGGTTCAGTTCCCTTTAATCATGTATTTTTTCTTATGGAGGATCCTATGCATGTCATTTATGTTGCATTGACACGCGGAGTAGAAATTGTCCATGGTTGATGGAATGGTAGTTGAGGAAAGGATAATACATAGGTGTGAATCTGGGGAGAGCGATATGAGGGTTATAATTACTGCAATGCCTAGTTCGGAAGGTTCACTAGCCTTGGTTGAAGAGAAACAAATGGGGGGATACAAGCTTATAGGTGAATTCGAAAAATTGACACCACAAAAGACCATGTGAGTAGTATAGAGGTTCTACTTTGGAGATCCCTCACTGTGGAAGACAGAGGTTTGGAATCCAAGAGAGGTGAAGAGAAGTGGCATGGTACATAAATAAAACACATGGATTTCCCCCATTGTGCACCTTGTCAAGAGACTGAACAGAGGCATGGGATAGAAAATAACCTCAACTTCTAAACTGGTTGAGCCACAAACACTCTCTTCAGTAGGGTAGTACAAAAAATTGACTTGTAAATTAATATATCCACCAATCAAAACCAAGCAAGGCTTGAGCGAGTATATGTTTTGGCATCTTTCGTTTCCAAATTTGATTGATAGGATGTTAAAACTTGTTGAATAAACAATATATTGGTTAGTTGATTATACGTTTTATGTGCCTTTATGTAGATGCTACATTTTGATATTCCAAGAGTGTTATCCACTTTATGTGTAATCGTAAGCTCTATGGTTGTTTGGATGATTCATGTATTGAACATTTGTATTGAATGTTTTCTCTAGATGTTGCATCTTTTTTGTTCTTTCTTTTGCAAGCTTAGATCTAGCGGTCCTTTCTATGTGATAGGTATATAGGTATGCTAGGGGTTTCTATTTACTCATTTGACATAGACCTACTTTGATAGCCTAAATATTGGGATTATAGTGAGTATATTGATAACATTGATGCCACAAAACCATAGAAAAAACACACCTTTTGAAATTAATGCTTATTTTTGCTATAGATGAGATTGGAACTATGATATTCTTTTGAAATTTGATGTTTTGAAATCGATCAATGTGCATAATTGCATCATACTTAAAGATAAAATACTTTGGAATTTGTGAGAATTTGGTAAGTACGTTGACATTGTATAAAGTAATGTATGATTACCAGACCAAACCTTTTCGGTGGAGTATTTATACATTGAGAGGTTTTCTCCACATAAATCCTTGTAATACTATGTGCATAGTATATTATATATGTGCAAGCTCCTTTAGTTCCTATTGTTATTAGTTCCATCTATGCATGCTACAACAACATCATGCGCTAAAAATGTAACAAATCCAAAGCCTATCTAGATAAAAAAAGGCACATTGTTTTCCAACTAAATCTTATTGATATCTCCATATTTCTTAAATTTCTCTTCGATGTGATCCTCATACAAGAAAGGTTGTAACTCATTAACAAATAAATTCTTAACCTATTCCATAAATTCTTCATCTGGATCAATAAATGTCTCTATAAGTGACACTTTGTAGTTTTATTATTACCTAATACAAGTATAGTTTTTGTATCCATATGTATGAATTCATGGCATTTAACGCATAGAAAAGCCAAAAAGGAAAATCCATAATTCATTCCCTCACTTTTACGATATTCAACTATAGTTAACTCCTCAATGTTATAAATGCACAAGTGTTTCGAATTCTCTCTTAGAGCTTCCTTTGACCATGTCTTGAATATATTTCCCAAGAAAACTATGTTGTTGTCATGGCTAGAAGAGACCTAAAAAATATTACCCTTAACTTGTGGAATTTTATGTTTTATACAATGTCACTTAGATAAATCAACAATTGCATAATGTCTAAAGGAAAACCTATTGTTTCTCTTTGTTTTTGGATTCATGCTAAGTCAAATTTAGACAAATGCCCTAAGGCCACCAAAAAATACTTCAAATTCCTTTCCCTTACACATTTCTTTGTCAACTATGTATTGCTTGTCCTCCCCTTCTACTCTTTACTCTTATTGTTTGCATCATTAAGTTTAGAAGCTAGTTTCCAACTCTAATCCTTCATTGGACTAAGTATTGGGTTATTCATAGGAATAGTTCAAACCCCTGAGGAATACACCTTTTTATCACAATGTAGCTTTGATTTCATCGCGCACACACACACACACACACCCCTTACTTTTCTATGTTTTTGGACTCATTTCCAATCGAATTTGAAAAATTCCACAACTTCACTAAATAATTTTCTCATATCATATTTAGTAGCACTCTTACGAAGGCCACCAACAAATATTTCAAATTCCTTTACCTTACACCTTTCTTTGAAAACTATGTGTTTCTTGTCCTCCTCTTCTGCTATTCATGCTTATTATTTGCATCATCAAGTTTAGAAGTTAGTTACAACTTTTCATCCTAAATTGAGATGAGTCTTAAGCTATTGATGGGTATAGTTCAAACCCTTCAGGGATGACTTGTTTTCTAATAATGCAGCTTTAAATTTTTTGACCAATCTCTCTCATCCAATGAGCTCACTATCCTTAGAACCTTTTTATTCCACAAAATATATTTCAATAGGACATCATCAACAAGTGAAGGAACATTTGAAAATTTGGCCCGAGTTATGGCATGTATTGTTTATCTTTGCAGTTTATACCCAAAAAAACAAAGTCTATCTAAAGCTTGATATGTAAGAGCATGTGTCATATTTGTTAGGAGTGATGAAGTCTAAAGAGTATCTCATTTCATATATATATCTATAGTTCTACTACAAAACTATTATTATGAGATGCTAATGATATCAATCTATCAAAGATTCAAAACCCATATCTATTGACCTCAAATATGGGTTAAATGTAACCTATTTGAGCCGAAAAAATGGAAGAAAATTTACTGATTGATTGCAAAAAGCATTGCTAATCAACCTTCACGCATGTTGTCTTAAGTAAAATTTTGTGTGTGGGATTCTAAAAATGACCACAATTCAACCAAACCATCATTGACAACGTGTGAAGAAGTTAGGTTTGAGATTAATGGTATAACACACTACATTATAACTAACTATTTTTATACTAATTATCAATCATTGTTTTATCTTCCTCTTTATATAGGTTTCATGCATTTCAAGACTCCACGTCATAAAATTTGTGAGTATGAATGACAATGATAAAGGGTCTTGAAAAACAAAGTTTATCATCTTACATTAAAGATTATTTTCAAGAGAAAGGCTGAAGTCATCTCAAATAATCTCCAAAATTATGGTTAATGGTGAAAGGCGACTATTAATTTTTAAGCTTATAAGCACACTCTTAGGCATAGATGGGAAACCACACACACACACACACACACACACACAGATATATATATATATATATATATATATATATATATATATATATATATATATATATATATATATATATATATATAAATTTTAGAATGCACATAGAAAATTTGAACACGTGCACAAAAAAGTGAATGAATGGATGAATATATTCCTTCTCTTATAACAAATAAGTAGTGTCTAGTTACACTCAATGGTTTGAGTTTGAGTTTTCTATGCCTCTGATGTTCCCATGTTGTGGTGTTGCATTTACCTCTTGAATTGAGACAATTCACACATCACACACCAACACTTAAACATTTATCCATGATATATACGACAAAAAGGAAAAACCAAATCCATAGACAAAGCTACCCTACTTGTCACCTTGCCAGAGTTCTCATTCCTTCAACAAAGTCCCAATCCCTTGGCCTTGTATTGTTGGAACCAAATGCCAAAATGGTTGCAAGGACTATCCTTTGTAACCCTCCAAGTAAGAATATTTAAAATGAAATTCAAAATCATCGATGCACAAATGCACCGAGCTTTGGGCACAAGGGTATCTTTTAAATACACATCCTTTCGACCTTACATGGTGGTTGAGGAAACTTTTAAGAAATTGAATTTCATGGGATGAAAATTGAATTTGGTGCCCGATGCTTTATCCTTATGAATCCCTCATTCAATTCCCAAGCCCTTGGCCTTGTAATGTCGAAACCAAATTCCAAAAGGGGTGCAAGGACTATCCTTTAGAACCCTCCAGGTAAGAATATTTAAAATGACATCTAGGAATCATCGATTCCCAAATGCATCGAGCTTTGGGTTCAACGGTAGCCTTTAAATGCACATCCTTTTGACCTTGCATGCAATAAAACTTATACATGGAGGCCATTGCAACTTTTAAGATCTTGAATATCATTTGAGGGAAAATGAATTTGGTGCCCCCCACTTTATCCTTATAACCTCTCATTCAATTTTTCTCCAATGTTTGCAAGGTGATCAACCTCGACATCATTGGCTTGACGTACCTAGAAGAAGGATATGAATTAAAATATTTCTACTAGATTTAGAGATATCTAAACCCAAATATTGAGTCCAGTATTTTGAAGAGTAGAGTGTTGCATAAGACATTTATGATGATTGAGGAGTCTCCAACTACCATTGATTTCTTTACCTCATGCAACAATACTAATTGCAAACCTTGAAGTACCATCAATATTATTGGTAGCTACCCCTAATCCCCATAAAAGTCTAGTTATGGGTTTCCTCTAAGATCAATGAGTATCCTCACACTTACCACCCCAATTTATAATATTAATGTTAAAGGTGATTAAAAGAGCCATTAATTTTTATATCACTTTTATTAATATATGTTTAAATACATCATTAAAAACTTAATAAAATTTATATCATTTTATGTGTTAATTAAATATAACAATATAATGATAAACGTTAATGTTAAAAATTAATAATTCAATACGAGAGCTATTTATAATTACTAATATTTATCTCATTAATAGTTATATGATCAATATAATTATAAATATCAATATTAAATGTTAAGTGATATAATGAAGGAACTATTAATAGTCGTATCATATAACATATTTTTTCCAAGAAAAAAGCAATTATATTGATATTTTAGAGTTTGAAATCAAATATACATTCGTTTGTTTTGTTTGGACTCAAAGAATCAAGAAGACACTTTGACACTTTTTTGTTTGTTGATGAAAATAGGTAGAATTTTTTATTTATAAAATGTAGGGATAAATCCCTTGAGATACATCATTTCCAAACATTCAAACATGGACCTTGGCTTAAGATATCAGAGTTTTCAGGCCTAACAAAAACACATTCAATACTACTGTCTTTCGATTCCTGTGTCTACTATAAAACCAAATACTCCTAAACTACTGACTATAAATCATAATATACTTAAACAACAAAAAACTACAACAAAATCCCATGCAAAAATGATTAAACTTTGGCCTGCGACACCTGGTCTTATTGCTTCACCGTCAGATGGAGAGAGGATGATAGTTTTGGTGGCTCATTCCTAATCACTTTGATTTGTAGGTGGAGCAGGGCCGCTTCCAAATGGGTTACTTTGAGCTCTGTTGATTCCTTTATACACACCTCAGGTAACATGGAATAAATCTTCAATCCATTGGGTGTGTACTTAGGGGAAAGCCTCGAGTCGATTTACTGTCACTCAACACTCGAATACTCTATCTAGGCCAACTCCTAGCAAAGCCAATGAGGGTGGTTCCTAAGAAAAATAACTATGGATAAATAATCTATAGCATGAAATGAATCTAGGAGTTCAAGTGAAGCAAGAGCAATATCATTGAATCTATTCTAGAAGTATATAATTCATCAACATATCATGACACATTCATTGATAACATAATCAAAATGAAATACATTGAACCATTATGAAATAAATATTGGAGATATTTTAGACTAGTGCCAAAATAAGGTAAATGCTACTAAGATGAAATATGTGATGGAGTTCTCTTAACAATTTTAATTATTAAGGTGAGTTTTTTAGAGGATTTATTCATGAAAACACTAGTGCATGTAGTTGCAAAAAAGAAAATATAATCTAAATTGTTTGGCCCTTTATAGGTTGTCATCCAAATGAGTATAGAGAACAATGCCAAAATTCCAATGAGGAGAGAATGAGTCTACTTAATAAGTATCTTCTTGACTTCACACATAAGTACAATGTAGGATCCCAAGTCAACAATAACAACTCTTGTATTTCCCTATTAAACTAGCCACTAAATGTCCCTTTTCTTATTGTAACCACAGGTCAGGAAATCCCGCAATGGTCACAAGATAATACTAGTGGATAAATAGTGTAGGTTCGTTATTCTTGCAAAAATGAAATATCTGGAAGAAAGGAAACTAATCTAACTAATCTAGAAATTGAAATGTTTTGTGGTGCATTTTTTCGTTTTATCCTTGGGTTATTAAAACAAAAAAAAATCAAAAGAAAAGGAAATCATCCACACAAATGACATGGATCCCCCCTAGGGGGATTGACGCTGGGCATTGGGTAGCCCATTGATTTGATTAAGATTTACAATTTTGTTTTTTTGGGAATGTTTGTCGTCCTTTTATAGAATAAGGACCAACAAACTAACATGATTTTAGAAATTTTATTATGAAGGGGGGTAAGAGGCTTCTGGGAGTCCTAGATGGCCCAAATATTCAAAAATTGGCCAGACTCTCCTCCTACCCGTTCGTCAAACTTGAAAAAACCAGCCAACAAAGTACACTAGAAATTCTAGATAAGCAAATAAAAGCACTTAAAAATTGACTTAACCTTTAGCCTTAAAAATTTCTAGTAAAACTAGCTAAAGATTAGATCTTAGAATCTAGATCTACTTCAAATGAATGAAAATTTGAAAGCACATCTAGATCTAACTTTGATTAGCATACAATGATGAGTTTCTTTTGATTTTACCTTGAAAACAAACTTAAAGATTGCATGCATAAAAAAAGTGACCAAGAAGAATATTTTTTGATTTTCAACGAAGGAGAAAGAGAGAGAGATTAGCTTGAGGACTTGGAATTTCTGAGCTATGGAGTCTCCTAGTAGAGAGTGGAGGGACTATGTGTTTTTGAGAAACTTGAAGCTTGTGGAAGAAACAAGCTAGATCAACCACCTCTTCAAGCAAAGTAACCTGTAAAGCTTAGAAACACTTGCAATGAACTCATCAAATATATGGTACCACCTATACACGAGACTTAGATAATGTGCATATAAGCATAATAAAACATGTAAATCTTTAATCTCTTAGCATAAATGGATAATAGGATCAAAGAAGCAACTAAAATTAATCAATCCCATCTTACTAATTGAAAACAATCCTTCCAAGGCCAAATAGACAAATTAAGAAGCAAAGAGTTACACTATAGTTACCTCATACATTTAGCACAAGACGATGAAAATCCACACCATTGATGCACTACACCATCAACCTCCAAAGTCTCTTTATTCCAATATAAAAATGTTACAATAGAAACACAATACTCAAGCCAAAATTTCCAACCTCCAACCCTCGGTCAAGAGGAGGGGTCACTTGGCTTATATAGGAGAGAGGGCTTGAGTCTCAAGAGAGGACGAATTGCCAAGTGTGAGATTGGATTCGAGTGGATGGTTGGATATAATCCACATGTGAGGAGAGTGGGTGAGAGTGACATATAAGAGGGAGAGGTAGGTGAGACCTCTCAAAAGGTAGGTCACACTTCCTCTCCAAATTTGCCTCCTCTCCATGAAGATATGCACCCTCCTCATTGTGATCTCCTCCCAATGCCATATCACGAGCTAACTCAAGGTGAGTCACCCTCATATCCTTATGAAGTTTCTATACATGCCAAATACTGGATACAAGCCAAAACATGTCCCCGACATGTTTCCTTGACAATAGGGATGCTGAGTTTTCCCTTTATTTTGTCTTTTATTTTCCCTTTTTGAGAGAAAATGATTTTAAGTGATTAAAAACCACTATTTTCACTCACAAAGGGGGTAAATGGGTAAAGTGGGTACTCTAAGTAATAAAATGAGTACCCCCAAGGCATATGATTCCTCCTAGTACCACTTATTTAACTTATACTAAAATTACAATTAAAATATCCAGTTTTGCGGGACATTTTTTATTGACTGAAAACATTAAAAAATCCTAAGGGGCACTTAATGCATTTCCACAAGACTCTATAAAATGATTATCATGGTAATATACGCTAGATTATAGGATTAAACAACCCACCAAGGCCTAACCACCAAGACAATACTCCAGCTTTGGAGGATATTGAGTGAAAAAACTCATAAAATTATAAGTCGCAAACAAAGTGAGATATAATTAACAAGTAAAAAAACACTCTAAAGTAATGTACTAGTGACCAAGTCTTAGGGTGCTAATCCTTTTACAAAATTAATCATGCTAAGTCATTTTATTACAATTCCCCCATGGGGGTATGTAAAATGTGTAAAGATAAAGAAGGGCCATAGTGGCTAGCTGGACTTCTGAAATTTGAATTTGAACAAGTGATTGTTCAGCTTTGGCAGCTCAACTACAAGTCCATCCTAGTGCAACTTGGAGGGTAAAAATCTCAAGGGCCTCACTTCTAGCTACTTTAGCTTCTACTTGGGTAGGAAATGATTCAATTGTCTCTATATGGAGTTTTTCACTCTCCATTGCATTGTTTAGAATGTCAATTTGATAATGGAAATATCCCATTTCTACCAAATGCTCCTACTACTTGATCTAGTGCCTCTTTTCCAAGTTCCTATTCATTGTCTTAAAGTCCCGACTCAGACTATGCACCTTTCTTTTCAAGCTTTGGTGGCTTCTTTTAAGCCTGTGTAGACCATGTGGCACACACCACTCTTGTTCGCTCTAGGCTTCTTGATCCATGGAGTCTGGGTTCTTATCTGCCACTTGTTCTTGATTAATGGCAGGACTACTGATAAAATCCCTTGATAAATCCCTCTTTCTATGTTGCTGGCCTTCAATTTCACTCCTTAATGTTGTAATTCCTTTCAATTCTATCTTCCAAATCCATATCTCCTGCCTGGGTTTTAACATGATATTGGTACCTTCTCCCCAGATCTCACCTCTTATCTCATTAAACTCACCACCTTTATTCATAATTATCCTAATCTTATGGGTGTGCAAGGACTAATGTGGAATGCTATGAATGTCCTTTCGATCCTCTGAGCCACTGGTTTCCATATTGGGCTTCTAGACTGAATCGTGCAGCTTCCTCTACGTATTTATTTCTCTCTTGACTTGCCTAGTGTTCACAATAAACAAGTTGTAAAACTTGACGATAACTTTATACTCAAAATGAGACCTCTAGCCATAAAAACTCATATTTTTGCATAAAAAACACCAAAAAACAACCCGGAATAAAAAATAGTGCTACCGGTGGCACATCTTTTTTTTTCATGGTTAAAAATTTAGACATAGACCAAAACAATCCTTATTGTTGTTTACAAAAACCTTAAAATAACGCCCTAAATTGAAAACTAATGCTATTGGTAGCATATTTTTTCAAAAAATGGCATAAATATATCATTGTATCATAATTTGAAATTGTATTTATCAAATATCTTAGTAACATTATATAAATCTAGTATCGGGTTTAAAACAAATTATTCAAGAAATTATTTCACCACTCTTTTCATATAAAATAAAATAATTTATGATATTATTCATAATAAAACCATGTATTAAACCATACAATTTAGAAGTTATGGTATTTGGGCACACAAGGGATGAAGAGGAAACATAATATATACTAAAACAAGAACTATATATAAAGAACGAGGAAACACGCTATACTCTAAAACAAGAACTATATATAAAGAACGAGAACTATAGCCATACAAATTCATATTTTTGTATCAAAAACACCAAAAAACAACCTCAAAATGAACCATGGTTGGTATCGCTATAATTGAAACCCTAAATCGACCCTCGAATTGAAAATTGGACCTCCTAGAATTAAAAAAGATGTGAAAATTCAAAATTGCAAAATTTATTAAAAAAATTCAAAAACCAATTTCAGAAAAAAAATGTACAACCTTACAAAAAAATTATAAACAAAATTAAAAAAAAATGTATAAAAAAATTGTAAAAAAAATCAAAATAAAACACAAATTTAAAAAATAAATAAAATAAAAAATTAACATTTTAAAAAACTTAAAAATCTTTGAACACATTAGCACTTCCCATACCTTCATGGGGTCATTCCAATGGTGGAATTTGGGTAGCTATTTTTATCAAGAATGGATCTCCATTGATGTGACTACCTGGAGCAACTTGTCTTCCTCCTCCAAACTTTTGTGGGATTCCCTTATTTGTGTGTTGTATAATTTTTGCATGGCTTGTGCTATCAAATAATATTCTCATTTGAGATAATGGATAAAAATGAAGTTGAAGTGGACCAAACCATTGTATTCTATGCAAGGTTGAAGGTGAATAGGAGGACCATATTTTTGTCTCCTATTCTTTAACTGAGCTTGTTTGGAATGAAATATTTCAAGTTATGGGTGAGCACAATAAGTGGAATAAAAACACACTTTTGGAATTTTTTGAGGCTTGGATGATAGATCCCTTTGTTAATGCATGCAAAGTTCTACCATGCTATGCCATATGAGGATTGTGGTTGTGCATAAATAAAATGATCTTTCAATGGCTAACATGGCTAACATGGTTAATGGGCTAATATCTCATAAAATAAGGATCTCCTGTAGATAAGGGTGGAAAGCACCCAAGTAAGGAAAATCACACTCCTTAAATCTCCATCTATTAACTTCACTAGAGTTTTTTTTTTTATGGTTCTCGCGAAGGAAGCCCAAGTATGTGTAGAGAATGTATAACTCTCTTTATTAATGAACACTATTTTTCTTCATAAAATATGGTGTTGGGCAGGGCACACCTAACTACATAGATTTTTTTCCCTTTGGAATCTTATGAAGTTTGTAGCAAAACAAGGTTTAAGGGACCTGTAGACTATGGTTGACTCAAAACTATTGATGGACTGTTGCAATGGAAAATGTCATATTTCCAATATGGAACTTGATCATAATGAACAAATTCCAAGAGGCTAAAATTATGTTTGATCACATCTATTACACACATATATTCAAGGAATTAAATCGCAAGTAGATTCACTTTTAAATGATACACTTAATTTCCAAGAAGGTACATTGATATATCAAGAATTCGGGGGTGTCCAAGCCTCTTCAAAGGTTTCTTTATCCATTATGTAATTTGAGAGTTGGGTAGGAAAGAGTATGTCTTTTGGAGTTAGTGATGTCTTGATAAAGTAATTTTAAAGATGTCCAATTAGTGGGATTTTTGCCTAGAAGCTATCATTACTTGGAAGAATGTATTATATAACTACAGTATATGATGAATGTCATGTCTATTTTTTGTATAAGAGATATGAGGCTTGTTGATGTATATTTTGATTTCACTCTTTGAATAATAAATATAATGGTTTTTATTGAAAAACAAAGCTTAAGGGTACTCCCCCTTGCAAGCATCAATTACATAGGAAGCTGATGGATATAAGTAGTGCATAACTTGCATTGTTCTTTAAAACTTTGAAATAAACTTCAAAGGTACATCAATCTTCAAGCATAAAGTGGTAACCGTTTGATACAAACTTTGCACCAAAACTCCGCCTTTAAGAGAAGGCTCATCTTTATTTTCTAAAGTTAAACTTAATCTTTCTTTGTTTATAAGATCCATGAATTTCTATAAAGTATGATATAACTGCACTACAACATTATGCACAAAATGTACCTCTACGAAATACATATGAAGTCATCCATTAATCAATCAAGACAACAAATTTTGCCAAAACAGAAACATAGTTAAAATGCATCCACTACTTCTGCAAACCTTAGTAGCTCACATAGATGGAGGCTTGGTCATGTGGTTAATAATAATTTGAATGGGCATAGTCATGGAGTTTACTCCATTTGGATGTGGAGTTGGGAACCTTAGAGCATCCCTAGCTATACCCATAAGTTATATATTGCTTATATCCCATCACCGGTTCACAAGTAAAGGGTTAATGCTAGTTCTTACCCTTTTTCATGACTCAACAACCCACACCTCAGCTTCATCAATTAATGGATCAAAATATTCATACAAGGTTAGGAACACGAATATGGGATGATTGAATACTACAATGTAATCGATGAACTTAGAATTTGAAAGAGTTTGGTTAGGAAGATTGCATTAAAATTGAGTTGCTAGATGTCTAATCCGCACCTATGTTAACTTTCTTGTCCTCCATGTCAATTGACCTTTTGTGTGACCGACAAGCATACTGACTATGGAGATGAAAACCCATGGATGGTGTCGAGCCAAACGATCTTCTTGAAAAATAAATAATTGAGATTGGAAAATAAAACTTACCAAAAAAAAGTTAAAATTGAAATAGTTAGATTACTCCTTTATAAACTCCCTCCACAAAACTTGAAATTAAATAAACATCAATAATACTTATGATACCTACAACTAAACAATACCAAAAAAAAAACCAATATTAATACATACATCTAACAATCCAAACTAAACCAATGAAAATAAAAGAATATCAATATTAATACTTACATCCAACAATATATACAAAAAATCCAAACACATAAAAAAAACAATTTTTATCCTCATCTATTTTTTAAACATTTTTAATCAAATATAATATCCTAACTTTTTTTCCAAACTAAACCATGGAAAATAAAAGAACATCAATATTAATACTTACATCCAACAATATATTCAACACTCCAAACACACAAAAAAACAATTTTTATCCTCATCTATTTTTTAAACATTTTTAATCAAATGTAATATCCTAACCCTTTTTTTCATAACATAATTAATCACAAAACAAATTCCTACACATCATGTTGCCCCAAGGGTGGGCAAGAAGACAAGAATAAGAAATGCAATAGGCATTCATCGCAAAGAAAAGGTAAAAGATTAATTGAGAATCACTGTTATGGTGGAATCAAACCTATCACCTTTAACTTCACTAAAATCTATGTAAATAAGAAGAACCTTTAACTTCACTAAAATCTAAAAAAGAAAAATAAAGCGTGAATAAAGCTAGGAAGACAATATTCATTTTAAAAATAGTTAGTAAGACAATATTAATCTATGTAAAGAAGAAAAATAAAGACAATATTCATTTTAAAAAAACAGATTTCGGTATTCATAGGGAAGGCTCTGAACCGTCTTATTTAATATATTCATGGCTGTCAAACGACCGGCCGAGGGAATGGGGATACCATCCACTACTTCCGAGTTGTCTGCTTTGCATTTACGTTACAGTTTTATTTTGCTAATTTTACGTACATTACCGTTCAAACTATTAATTCTGGCAGCGCCCTTCAACTGAGAAATTGCCGTCCTCAGCCTTTGGAATTCTGGATTATCAGTTGAAATTAGCAAGAGTTACAGTGTCCCAGGATTATGACAAGTCCCATCGTCTCTGCGATACTGGTAAGAGAATTCTAGCGATGCATTTTGCTTAATTGAAAGGAGCTTGTGAAAGTTATATAACAAACTGTTTTATTGGCTTAATATTTTTGGATTTTTATTATATAAAAGTTTAGATAGACTAATGCGTTTCGAGTAGACACTCCATTCATCATAGTTTTTTATTTGGATCTTGAAAGTGGGTAGTGAAGTGTCCACTCGAAAAACTTATATTGTATAAACTTCTACCCATAATCCAGAAATCTTAACACAATGACTAAACACCGTATAAAGATTCAAAAACTTATATTGTATAAACTTCTACCCATAATCCAGAAATCTTAACACAATGACTAAACACCGTATAAAGATTCAGGCTCAAAAAATGTTTTTTTATGTTGAATTTTAATCCGAACCCTAAGAAGTTGTTTTATGTTGAATTTTAATCCCAACTCTAAGAAACTGTTTTATGTTGAATTTTAATCCTGCAGAAGGTTTGGAGTGAAGTGAGAGAAGATGCCATCTTTAGCTTATGTATTGACAAAGTGACTGGTACAGGTAATATTATGTAAACATTTCTATTTCACATATGAATTAGAATTAATAAACACCTAATGCCTATATAGGTTTAGATTATCTTTTACATAAAAGCATAGTAGTAAGAATTGACTCTGTTAATTTTTGCTGTAAACCCAAAGTCGGTAGTTGTATAAATTTTATTATCACAGCCACTGCAGTCCAGTGTTCTGCAACAATCCCATACAAAATTAATCATAGCCACTTCAACGTTCTGCAACTATGAACGTCTGCCCAACTATGATGTTATTTGATGCATCACGTTCTACAGCTATTCAAATCCATCACCACTGAAAACACGTACCATGCAAACTCGTTATCAATTGGCGTATTTCTCTCAATGAAGATAGATTTCACACCTTTAATGGCCATCTATTGTAGAATCATAGATCAGGAAAGCAACTCAATGGTTTTATGTTCGTCTATTTTACTGTAGAGAAAGTCTTTAGACCAAATTCACTTGGTTCAATTGCTCTAAAAAACAAATACTTTTTCATAAAATAGACTGGTTGCTATATCATAAATAGCTTGATATATTTTATCTTTTAGATTATAGCTATCGTGACTTGATAGGGAACCATTTTTTTTTAATCTTCTTAATTTATAATACATTTGAAATTAAAATGAATTTATTTGAAATTAAAATGAATTTACTTTAATATAATGAAATCCGCATACTAATATCTGCAAATATAATCTTTCCCAATCTACACTAAAACTACAAAATATAGTCTTTCTCATTCTACAAAATCTATAAAATATAACTACAAATGTCTTTTCTTTAGTGTCCCACTCTCGAAGTTTCTTTCCCTTACTTTCCTACTTTAGAAGTTTAATAACTTCATTCATGGGTTTTTCTCTTGAAAAAAAAACTTCATTCACGGGTTGCCTTCTCCAGTTGATGGCGTCGTAGGCTCTTTAATTCCCACTTACTTGGTTTAGTCACATGCCATCGTAAAAGCTTTCTTTGTCCGGTAGCTTTGAGGAAAACTTGCCATTAGGACAATTCTAGTAGGTTGTTTTTTGGGTTTTTTTAACACAGTACAAAATTTTCAGATATTTTTCTTTAGATTAGGTAATTGAGTATTTGTGTGGAAAATTTGGAATAACACATTGGAGAAGCTTCGATTATCAACTATGTTATTTTTTTCATTAGATCTTTATGTGTTTCCTAATATCTTTTTCTAAGTTATTTAATAATTTTTTTGTTTGTCAATTTATACGTTTCATTTAAAAATACAAATACCTCACCATTCATAATTATTTTTATTAAAATTATATATATATATATAATTAAAACTATATATGTGTGTTTATGTTACAAATATTTTACTATTCATAATTATTTTTATTAAAACTATATATATGTAGTTTTAAAATTTAATTAAAGTTGATATTGCATTGTTTTAAATTAATATGTACATTTGTCAACTATATAAGTAAATACTACTTAGTATGGAAAAGAGAAGTATGATTAGTATATTTATAATTTTTAATAAGTGAAAATTAAAAGATGTTATAATTAATTATTTAGAATGACTATAATAATAATAAAGAAGAAAAAAATATTCTCTCTCTCTCTCTCTATATATATATATAACACGAAGCTGACTAGCCCGAAGGGGTAGCTCAGTTGGTTGGTACTTCCAAGTACAAGACCATAGTAGTCGAGGTCAGAGGTTCAATTCTTTGGGTCCTTCAGGGTTAGGTTCTCGAATCTGGAGCTGACAGGGTGAGGCCCCTTTGGGTGGGTCTTGTGAGAATTATTACCATAGATGTAGTGAACCCTCCATCTTCTGGGGCTATCAACCACATTAAAAAAAAACACAAAGCTGACTCAAAACATCACAAAGAACACAACATTCATCCAAGTAAAGAAATCAAAATACATGTGTATAGGAGGCACCCAAGGAAAATTCCTTAACATTAATTATAAGAAGAATCTTACAATATACAAAAGAGGAACCAGACCAATTGCTTGTAGCTCTTCTACAAACTACAATTATTAAGGTACTCTTGCCTACAAAATCTATTAATCCAATGCTTGAAGCAACTGCAGGATTCCCTCCTAAGATCATGTCTTCTTCTTTTATTCACTTAGCTAGTGCCAATTTCTTCATGCTATGACAACACTAATATTGGCCCACAATTGTAGAACACTTCACACACTTGTTGGTATCAACAAATTCACTTGTTTGATTGATTTACTTAGCACCTTTGAGATGTACTCCTTCTATAGTAGAATTTCCTTGCACTTTGCCTTCTTGAAAGGTGATGTGCAAGCCCCTACAAATCCAAGGTGGACCCAAGTTCCTAATTGCCCATATCAATTGTTCCGTTCATGACTTGTCCCTTGATGTTTGCATATTCCATTGTTGTAATGCCCAATGTGCCACAAGGCCGTAATCCAATGAACATAGGACCAAGAGACATCCACCCAATTGTTCCCAGAAACTGCACCTAAGTGTACCTAGAAAGTGTTCCGAAGTGTGCCTAGCACACATCCAAAGTGTTCCTAGCCAACCTGCAACCAAGTGCACTCAACAAAAGTACCCAAATGCACCCAATCGATGTGCATCCACCCAAGTGCACCCAACAAGGTGCACACAAGTCCTCTATATTTCAGTCAAGTTCCTCCTTGCCCCTTTGTCCATCATGCATGGTTCATACTTACAATGAGGTTATTTGCAGTAATCTCCTTTCCTTCCCTTGCAAGTTATCACCAATGTACAAATGATTTCATCCAAATGAATGGAGTTATCACTAACGTACTGGGTTTCAATCAGATAGATAGTATATGGTTGAAATACAAGCAGGTAGACTCCTTGAGACCAATTACTAACAAATTTTAATCTAAGAGGTTATGAAGAAGAAACCAGTGTACCTTATTTATAACAGTTGGTCCTAGCTTTCTTTGATCCAATCACACTTTCTCTTGATCGATCACCTGCAAAACAACCATAAAAACCTTCCTCAAATAGATTAGCTATTATAAATGATGAAATTCAGCTTTAACATGGAATCAACTAATTAAATGAAATGAACTTCAAACAATGAGCCAAACATAAACATCGATGGACACTGAATTTGGGAAGGGAGAGATGTCCAATCTGTATTCATATAGCAGAAAATTACAACATTACCTTAATCTTCCAGGCGCCTTGCAAAACCAAGACTCCAGGTCTCTTTCTTGTCTCCTCCAATAATCCCAACCAATCTGCAAATGTATAAGGGAATGAAACCATCTGAGAGCAATGGTTTCAAAACATAAGGAATGGATATTAATGCATAGGGAAAAAGCGGTGGAGTTGAGATAATTTCTCGAGCATAACTTTAATTAGGCAAAAGTCCACTCTCATGACCTGTTTCTCTTGATTTTATAGTAAATGGAGATAGTTTCCATTGGATAAGAGGAGGTTGTAACCGATGCGGTGGTTACCAAAACCAACCTAACTTCCTCGATTTTGGAAATTTTATTTATTTTTCATATTTTTTTGGAGAAAATCGCCCTTAAATCAAGGGTAACAAGCGATTAAATTTTTGTTAATGCTTCAATAGATTGCAATTACAACTTATTTTCTTGTTGACCAAAGGTTGGGAGCGATTAAATCACATTTTTCATGACCTTTGGGAGTAATTATGCTCTTTTCAATGGATTTTCATGGAAAACAGTAATAGCTAAGGATTTAAGTCAATAATTAAGGCCATTGTAGCTGAAACCAAATCAAGGTTCTTCCATCCATAATTGTCCTTTTGTGTGACGATTAGTTGACATTTGTGGTGTTGTCTTTGAACTGTCATCACAAACGGAGAAGTGTCGATTTGGGCTATACAAAAATACTCCCCAAATCAAGGGAGGTGCCCGTAAAACTAGGAATGCACTTAGCATAGCTAAGAATGGACATTAATATTTTTTTGTACGTGACAAATAAGGTAGTTAGGGACCCTTAGAATTTAGAAGAAGCTCTAGGTTGAATTAGGTGGTTAAAATGAGTGTGCTTTGATTCTCAAGAGTCAAGAAGTCAAGGTCTAGGTCACTAGGAAGGAGGATGATGCTATGGAGAGGGTTTTTTCTCTAACAAAAGGAAGTGGGAGTGAGAAAAGAAGAAGAAGGAGGAATTAATGCTTGTGTTAACTAACCTTCATGCTTAAAACAAAAGAAACCAATGGTACAATGAAACTGGATGCTCAAGCCACATGACATGGGACCAAACCAAGTTTCTCACTTTGAAGGAAGTAAATGATGGTAGTGTAACATTTGGAGATAACGCTACTGCAAGATTAGCTAAAAAAGGTACTCTCATTCTCAACAATGAAAAGACTAAAACAAAAAATGTCTTGTATGTTGAAGGTTTGAAACATAATGTAATTAGTGTTAGTCAAATGTGTGATCAATGACACACTCTCACATTTTATTCTCAATGTTGTGAAATAAGGAATATAGGCACAGAAAAAAGAGTGGCAAATGCAATTAGAACCTAAAATAATGTATATATTTTCAATGAAATCAAAGGAAACAAATTCTATATGGAAAAAATAGATGAAGTATGGATATGGCATAGAAGAATGGGCCTTATGAACTTTGATAATCTAGTGAAAATCAACACTAAAAAAGTTGTAAACATGGGGATAATTCTTTCTATTCCTGGTGGATTATGTATTTCGTCATAGGATTGCCATCATTGACAAAGGGGGAGATTGTTGCACATGTCATTGATTTCATTATTAAGGCATTATATTGAAAATGTTGTCATTGATGTTATGCTAATGCATTTGCAAGCAAGGGGGAGCATCTCTAGATTGATAAACCTATATAATCAATTTAGAGATGCTCCCCCTTGCTTGCAAATGCCTTAGAATAATATCAGTGACAACATGTTCAATGTAATGCCTTAATAATGACATCAATGATAACATGTTCAACAATATCCCCCTTTGTCATTGATGGCCCAATCTTATGACGAAATACATAATCCACCAGGAGCAGAAAGAATTCTCCCCCTATTTGCACCTTTACTTGTTTGAAATCAATGGAAAAATGATGCTTCCCTTGAAATTGTGCTTCTACTTAAGCACTTAGTGACTAGATGAGATGGATATTATTACCAATTTATGTCTGGGAAGGGGTTTTATGAAAGTATCTGCAATATGTAAGCTTCCCTTTAAATGTTTTAATTGTTGAAAATTAGAACATTTTGCTACTAAGAGTCCATATGCGAAAAATGAAAGCAATGATGATGAAGAATACCATAATGTAAATAAAGGAAGCAAACATCATCAAAACAACCACAAACATGACAAGCATGAAAATAAGAATAACTCTTATAAGCAGAAGAAGAGTTTCTACTCAAAAGGGGTTAATGACTCATCTAAAGAGAGCAGTGGAAGTAATTTTGATAGTGATAGATAAGAAACTCACTTTATGGAAATTGAAACCAAGATTGATGAAGACAAAGTGTAAGAAACGATGAATTTAGAAGAAAAGTGAAATGCAAAAACAAATGGGGAAGTGGATCTTGAATGTCATGTCCCCATCCATCAATTTAACCAATGGAGGGGATACACCTATTAATTTTGGGCCTCTAAATTTCTCCCCATGGGCATAATATGAAATTCATAACTAATAAAATGCATGTGTCGATGCTTAAACACGAACACAATGGAAATAAATCTATCCACACACACATAAACAATATGCATAGACAACATATTCATCACAGGCACAAAATAAAATCATTGCACATTCAAATCCAAAGAGAATACTTATCTTTAAACAAAGAATATCCAAGCAACTAGAGTGATTTTCCACCCAACTGTTGGAAATTTGTCCAACATATACTCTTTATACTAAGAGTCCACCCCCAAGCTAAGATACGAGGCCACTAGGATGAAGTAATACCTATAGGATTCTATCTTTAAATCTACATGAGTCCCACTTCACCATCACAACCATGGAAATCCTTCCAACTGCCCCATACAACACAAGGTGGAAACTTCCCTTCACTAATCCACAGTTCCCTAAGGAAATCAAACCCTTATAATGCTTACCAATCTGTGCAGTAAGAGTCCAATCCGTTGTATGTTGTTGCAGGATCTCCTATAGCATTAATTCATAGCTTCTCCAACATTCCATAGTAGAAAAAATTAATGGATAATGGTTCCTAGCTTTCCCAACCTCATTTTCCCTCAAATCTGCATCTCTGTTTCCAAATTCAAATGTTTGGGTATGCAAAGTCTAGTAATTGGTAATGGACAACAAAAGCAAGAAAACTGTGTAGTGTAAAGTCTGTTGGTAAAAATATACATGATGAATAATGAATGGTAGACTCCAAAAAGATGATAGAATGGTGGAAAAGACAATTGACATAACTTCTGAATATAGAAGATAGGACTCCTACAACATTCATAGAATTATATTGATCCCATGCTTCCATAACTACATCATAGTACTTTCCTCACCAACCTCACACATGCAATCAATGATAAGATAAAACACTCAAAAAGAAGTAATTGGCTCATTTATGGAAAATGACATCAAATGGATGATTCTAAGGTTGACACTTGGCAATTGAGGATTTAATCTCCCACATGCCCCCTTTCTCTTCCCCTCTAGTGGAATCATAACCCCTCTAGTGCTCTTTACACAACCATCTTGGATCATTTTATTATTTTACAACATAATATTTACATAGTATTCGAACTAGCATGATAAGCCAACCACATGATCCACAAAGAAATATTTACATTATACATGCTTATATGTTCACTAACTGGGCCTTGGTATTGAGCTCTACACTAGGAACCCATGAGTACTTCTTGAAAAAAGGATGGATCCATGGAGGTGAACATGTCCTTGGATGCTTCCATGTGATTGGATGCTCCAAAACCTAGGATCCAAGTGGTTGATTTTGATGCTAAAATTGTCGCAAGCGCATGTCCTCTTTTGGGAGGAGGTATTGGCTCACATACTTTCTCTTAATTTTATGTAAAAACCTTATTATACCTGCAATTTTATTCTTTGTGAGGACCCTTTCTATAGTAGGGGACACAGAGGCAGCTCCTCCTTGGTTTTTCCTTCTTCGAAGGTGGTCTTGTCAGAAGAAAACTTGGAATTATGCTCCCTTTTACCTTTGTATGAAGTCTTTTGCTTACTAGATTTCTTGTTGTCCTCATTTGCTGCAAGTGCATGAGCGTTTGAGGTCCTTTGTAGGCCTATTTGAGATAGATTATCCCGTGATTGAAGAAGAGAGAAAGAAAAACCATATAAATAAGGCATGGTGAAAGATGCTCCAAGTGCTAATCTAGTAGAATGAAATGATGAGACAAAAGTGCTAAATTCAGGACCCAACTTTGAAAGGATAGAAAGTACCATCTGAGTGTATTCTTTATCAATATTACACATCTTGAGCTTCAAGAGGACATATTTGAATTTAGTGAAGAATTCTTGTATGGAATCGAATTCTCTTGGCCTCAGAGTCATTAGCTACACCTCCAAATGATGACCCCTCATCTCATCTTGTCTATCGAATAGGTTGTACATGGTGATCCATATTTCTTTGGGGGTATTATTGGCTTGAATGTGGTAGTTAAAGTATGGATAAACAGAGTAACAAAGCATCCCATATGCTTCATCCATTCGGTTAATATACTTGGAATTCAACAAGAGCCATTGGTTCCATCTCAGCTCCCATGGTGATTCGGTACAACCTCTTCATTCTTAAGAGCATCTCTACTCTTGATTTCCATTCAAAGTAATTGAAAGGGGTTAGGAGCTAATTATAAGGTGTATCCATGGATTCTATTGCGCTCTTTGATGGCTGCAAAAATGCTTCCTCAATTTGCAAAAGTAATATTATTGACAAAAAAACATTAGAACTCTAACCTGTTTAGTACCCCCTACTGCTCTGATACCATATGAGATTTGAACAATTAGATCTAGGTACATAAACTAAAGAGATATATAGTGAGAATGAAATCATCCATCAATATATTATATAACAAATGAATAACATAGATCATTACACAGTAAACTTAGAACATAAGAGAAGATTAATGATATATTTCATGTAACTTGAATGAGAGATGGTGAACAATATTTACAAGGACGCAATTCAAATTAGGGTTGGAGGCAATTCAAATTTCCCATACAATGGTTTGAGATGATTCAAGCTTAGCTAGAGGATAAGAACCCTTAGTTAGGCATGCTAACTCCCTTTAACTAAGTTACATTAACACATGACTTCATAACCATAGTTCCAACTAAATGATTCTCAGTTAACTGATTGAATGACTAGTTAACTTACTGGATGAGCAGGCAAAAACCTTAAATAGGTCAAATAAGATGCTAATGGTTAAGTTTGGACATGAATGGTTAGTTAGAACCAGATTTATGAAAGAGATTTTAGTTACTAACTGAAGATAAGCTTCAACACTCCTAAAATCAGGGAAACACTCCCCAAATTAAGGGTGGCACCCCCAAAACTAGCAACTCGCTGAGTTAGCTAAGAATGGACATTAGGATTTTGTTTTATGTGAAATATAAGGTGGTTAGGGACCATTAGAGTTTAGAAGAATCTCGATGGTGACTCAGGTAGTCAAAATGAGTGTGCTTTGGCCCTCAAGAGTCATGAAGTCAAGGTCTAGGTCACTAGGAAGGAGGATAATGTTATGGAGAGGTTTATTGCTCTAGAAAAAGGAAGCAGTAGATAGAAAAGAAGAAGGAGGAGGAATTGATGCATGTCTAAATTACCCTTCATGCTCAAATCAAAGGAAATCAATGGTACATTGACAACATATGTTCAAGCCACATGATATGGGACCAAACAAAGTTTCTCACTTTGAAGGAAGTAAATGAAGGTAGTGTAACATTTGGATATAATGCTACTGCAAATATAGCTGGAAAAGGTAGTCTTAGTATCAATAATGAAAAGACTAAAACAAAAAATGTCTTGTATGTTGAAGGTTTGAAACATACTCTACTCATTATTAGTCAAATGTGTGATCAAGGACACACTCTCACATTTTGTTCTCAATGTTGTGAGATAAGGAAGACAGGCTCGACAAAATTAGTGGCAAATGAAATTATAACCTCAAATAATGTTTATATTCTCAATGAAATCAAAGGAGAAAATACTATATGGAAAAAATAGATGAAAGATGGTAATCACATAGAAGAATGGGCCATATGAACTTTGATAATATAGTGAAAATCAACACTAAACAAGTTCCATACAGGGGGATAATTATTTCTATACCTGGTGGATTATGTATTTCGTTATAGGATTTCCATTAATGACAAAGGGGGAGATTGTTGAACTTGTTTTCATTGATGTGATTATTAAGGCATTACATTGAACATGTTTTCGTTGATGTTATGCTAAGGAATTTGCAAGCATGGGGGAGCATCTCTAGATTGATAAACCTATATATTATCAATCTAGAGATGCTCCCCCTTGCTTCCAAATATCTTAGCATAACATCGATGAAAACATGTTCAATGTAATGCCTTAATAATGACACCAATGACAACATGTTAAAAAACTCCCCCTTTGTCATTGATGTCAATCTTGTGATGAAATACATAATCCACCAGGAACATAAATAATTCTCCCACTATCTTCAACTCTCCCTCTTTGACATCAATGGAAAAAGGATGCTTCCCTTAAACTTGTGCTTCTCCTTGAGCACTTAGTGACTAGATGAGATGGATATTACTTCCAATTTATGTTTGAGATGCTCAAATGTCTCTATGGGAAGGGGTTTTGTGAAAATATACACAATATGTAAGCTTCCATTTAAATGTTTTAATTATTGAAAATTAGAACATTTTTCTACTAAATGTCCATATGCAAAAAAATGAAAGTAGTGATGATGAAGAAGACCATAATGTAAAAAAAAGAAGCAAACATCATCAAAATAACCACAAACAAGACACGCACGGAAATAAGAAGAAACTCTTATAAGCATAAGAAGAGTCTCTACTCAAAGGGGGTTAGTAACTCATCTCAAGAGAGTAGTGAAAGCAATTTCGATAGTGATAGAGAAGAAACTCACTTTATCATGGCAATTGAAACCAAGATTGATGAAGACAAAGAGGAAGAAATGATGAATTCATAAGAAAATGAAAATGCATAAACCAATGGGGAGGTGGATCTTGATTGTAATATCCCCATCCATCAATTTAACCAATGGAGGGGATATATCTATGAATTTTGGGCCTCTAAATTTCACCCCATGGTAATAATATGAAATTCATAACCATTAAAATGCATGTGCCAATGCCTAAATAAGAACACAACGTAAATAACTCTATCCACACACACACACAATATGCATGGGCAACATATTCATCACATGCATAAAATAAAATCGTTTGAACATTCAAATAAAAAAATAATACATATCTTTAAACAAAGAAGATCTAAGCAAATAGCTATGTAAGAGCGATTTTCCACCCAACTGTAGGAACTCCCTCCAACATATAATATTTATGCTAAGAGGCCACCCCCAAGATGAGCTATGAGGCTACTAGGATGAATTAATACCTATAGGATTATATCTCTCAACCCACAACCCATTCTACTCTCAATGCTTATGCAAATGCTCATCTAGAGCTCTATAGGAATCTCACTCAGCCATCACAGCCATGGCACTCCTTCCAACTACCCCATACAAAACAAGGAACGAATTCCTCTTCACTAATCCATAGTTCCCTTACAAAATTCAACGCTTACCAGTGTGTGCAGTAAGAGTCCAATATGTTGTATGTGTTATAAGTCAAATCAACACTTCTTCTTTTGTGACGACATTGAATTTGTCACTCACACAAAAGGGAATTGTGGATGGAAGAGCCTTGACTTGATACTCATTCCATGGCTTAGATCATTTTCTATTTCTCCAACACTCTTGATTTGTTAAACTTGATTTGAGTCCAACATGCGCTTGGTGGTCGTGACATACTGCGTGTCCCACTAGCATGTTGCTCATTAAATTCAAAAAATAAAAAATAAAATCAAATATGGAGCAGTTGGGGTAGTTCTTGATAACTTCCCCCATAAGTTATAACCACCTTTCATTCGATGGATTATCCTTGTCCACTATAAAAGCAAGTAGGATTGGCCAAGAGATGGAATTTTTTCCCATTAGAAGAGTAATGTTGGAAGAATATTGGATTTCTCCATTCCTTTGGCTGTGTACATGAGTCGTTCCTGTCATTTTACACCTAGAGATTGTTTGAGTTTGTGGAGAAGAGAAGCAAGGAGACCTAGATAGAGGTTTTGCGAGGTCCCTACAAAGTTACAAGGTATATTTGCACTTATTACTTTTAATCAATAAAAGCAATAATTTTTTCCTTCCAAGAATTTTGTTTGTTGCTCATTTAATGAAATGATTATGCCTTTATGTCGAGATTAGATGTATATATGTTCATGTTTATGTTTGCATTTTTTTTTTCTCAATTTGTAATTATCTTATTGTAGCCAAAAGTTTTTGAGGAAGGTATTGGTTTTGTTTTTGTAGGTATTCAAATCAAGAGATTGAAGGCTTGGAATCGAAGTTTAGGAGTTATTAAAGCTTAGATCGACCTACATAAATAAGGTACATATTTTCAAACTTAAAACTCATAGTTTAGCTTTGTTTGTAAACCCTATCTTGTTGTCTGCACAACCCCAAATGTATGCTTCAATTAACTTAGTATGTTGGACCTCAACCCCAGTCATAGGATAGTTTTAATTACAACAGAATTGGTGGCTCCACTGGGGAGAATCCTGTATGCTTTGGGGTTTCTTGTTTAATTCTTCCAGTTTGGGTGATTGATTTGTGTCTTTCACAGAGTCTATGTGGGTCTTTAATCCTTAGTTTGATCCCAGACCTTTGAATTTGGGTTTGCCTTTTTATTTTTTGAATTTTTCAAGACAGACGCATGGGTGGTAACACTTATAGTCCCACGTTCTTAGCCTATGCACTAGTGGTTTTTTTGCACAGTCGCGTGTCACGTGCAGTTTGTAGAACTTACAGTTGCGTGTGCTCTTGTAGGTTGCAATTGTTAAAAAAAACTTACTCAACCTTCGATTTTTATTGAGTTATTCTTAAACTTGCTGACTCTATTAAAGTACTTTTTGAGATTCTTCAGAGGCTTGGTATTCTTCTTTACCAATCTATGTCTTGTTTATAAGACTCTTATCGATAAAACCCTAGTTGGTGAATTTTTTCCTTAACTCTTCATACTTTGGTGAATGAAAAAGTTTGACCGATAGAGATTAGTTTTGAATCTTGCAATGACAACTCTCTTCCTGCTTTGAATCTTTTCAGTCGAATTTTTGTGTGGATGTGGGCTTTAGGTATTTCCAAGTAGCATCTTGATTCAATCTTGTATACTACTTGAAGTGGTCTTTTAACTGTTAGGACACTGGTCTGAGTTTAAAAAAAAAGGGTAGTATTCACTAGCTGCCTTTCCTTTCAGCCAGTTTTGGTCGGTTGTTTAGAGAAGATCTTTATCCAAAAGACTTTTTGGTTGTCAAAAATTTCCACTTTGGTTAATCTCTTGTGAACTTTAAGATTGTTTGTAAGTTGCTCAGGCGTTTGGAAGTGTGGTGGTCAACTTGCATTTTATATTTCATTCTGATATTTGAGATACTTGTATCTAAGTTGCCAAGTTACTTTGTTGGAGTTTGCTTTTCATCTCTTCAAGCTTTGTACTTGTGATCCTCTTGTGAAGTAGAAGCTCAGGGTATTTTATGAAAAGTCCCATCGCCCTTGCGATACTGGTAAGAGAACTCTAGCGATGCGTTTTGCTTAATTGAAAGGAGCTTGTGAAAGTTATATAACAAACTGTTTTATTGGATTAATATTTTTGGATTTTTACTATGTAGAAGTTTAGATAAACTGATGCGTTTGGAGTAGACATTCCATTCATTATAGTTTTATTTGGATCTTGAAGTTGAGTGGTGAAGTGTCCACTCCAAAAGCATCTGTTTGTATAAATTTCTACACATAATCCAGAAATCTTAACACAATGACTAAACACTGTATAAAGATTCATGCTCAAAAACTGTTTTATGTTGAATTTTAATCCCAACTCTTAAAAAACTGTTTTATAATGTTGAATTTTAATCCCAACTCTAAAAAAACTGTTTTATGTTGAATTTTAATCCCAACTCTAAGAAACTGTTTTATGTTGAATTTTAATCCTACAGAAGAATTGGAGTGAAGGGAGAGAAGATGCCATCTTTAGCTTATCTATTGACAAAGTGTATTCTGTAAGCATTTCTATTTCACATATAAAGTTAGAATAAAAACCTAATACCTATATAGGTTTAGATTATCTTTTACATAAAAGCATAGTAGTAAGAATTGACTCTGTTAATTTTTGCTGGTAGCTGTATAAAATTGGTTCCTATCGTTTATGTTCTGCAATGGGCATATAAATTTTATTACCACAGCCACTCCAGTCCAGTGTTCTGCAACAATCCCATACAAAATTAATCATAGCCACTTCAACGTTCTGCAACTATGAACGTCTGCCCAACTACGATGTTATTTGATGCATCACGTTCTACAGCTATTCAAATCCATCACCATTGAAAACACGTACCATGCAAACTCGTTATCAATTGGTGTATTTCTCTCAATGAAGATAGATTTCACACCTTTAATAGCCATCTATTGTAGAATCATAGATCATGAAAGCAACTCAATGATTTTATGTTCGTCTATTTAACTGTAGAGAAAGACTTTAGATCAAATTCACTTGGTTCAAATGCTCTGAAAAACAAATACTTTTTCATTTGCTTGGTTTAAATGCTTCAAAAAACATTGTGCGATCTTCAGGAAAATAGTGTATAAAATAGACTGGTTGCTATATTTATATTTATGGATAAGAGAAACATGTTTATATTTATCATAAATAGCTTGATATATTATAGCTATAGCCTATCGTGACTTGATAGAGAACCATTTCTAAGTTTCTTTCCCATACTTTTTTCCTTACTTTCCTACTTTAGAAGTTTAATAACTTCATTCATGGGTTGCCTTCTCCAGTTGATGGCGTCGTAGGCTCTTTAATTCCCACTTACTTGGTTTAGTCACATGCCATCGTAAAAGCTTTCTTTGTCCAGTAGCTTTGAGGAAAACTTGCCATTAGGACAATTCTTTTTTTTTTCAACAAGAATGGTTATTTTTTATTGATAATTGGAAATAACATGGTTGGGCCGTAGCCTAAACAACCCTACTTACAGCTTGTCATTTGTAAAATAATACCTTACAATCTATTACAAAAGGAGAAAAGAACATTCTTTTTACGGAATTGGAGACCTTATAGAATTTTCAGCATTCTTGATCAACTCTGAATGAGCTAAAAGATAGCCCTTATTTGCCAATGCATCGGTTTCCTTATTATGCGATCGAAGAATATGATAAAAGGAGATTGAGCTGAAGTTTTGCAGCAGTGAACGGACCCTCTAAAAGATTTGATTGAGCATTGCATTTTTAAAGCTATCTTCCATGATTAAGATTTTGATTAAAATTTTCGAGTCCCCAAAGATTTGGATGGCTTGGCCACCATTCCTATGAGCCAACTGACATGCTTTGAATAGGCCCAAAGTTTCAGCCTGGTTATTTGAGCTATGACCAAGACCCCAGCTAAATGTATCTTTTCTTTGCCCATCCGAAGCATAGAGAATTCCTCCCGCTCCAGAAATCCCTGGGTTTCCTTTAGCTGCACCATCAAAGAAAATCGTGAGTTTGCCATGTTTCTGCCACCACTGCTGAAATTTTGTTTCAGTACTTCGGATTCGCCAAGAAGGGTCACTGACTGGATGCGGGTAGTTCTTGTTCCTGGCCTGTTGCAAGGGTACTCCAAGCCATCCAATCTCTTCAGGGAGGAGCTGTTTATCTTGATGAGAGTGGCGACTATTCAAAGTTTCTATCAACAATGCTTTGGCTTTTGCTACCACAGTTGAAGGGTGGCCCAATTTGTTTTGGAAGATACCTTCATTCCTGGCTAGCCACACTTCCCAGCAAATGTATTTAGGGAGAGCTAGCCAGATTTTTGACCAGAGAGATTTGCTTGTGATCGCATGTGGATACCGATCTTTCCAGGTAGAGAAAATGATGACTATCGTGCTCTGCGAAGGCAAGTGAACGTTGAGCCCTTGCAACATCTGCTGCCAGACTTCGTGAGTGTATGGGCAATCAATAAAAATATGATCTATTGTTTCCAGCACCATACAATAGAGAGGGCATCTGTGAGGTCCACTATTCCACACTTATTTAAATTCTCCCCTGTTAAAATCCTTCTATGCATAAGGACCCAGCTAAAAAAATTGATTTTTGGGATGTTGAATGGATCCGAATGTGCTTCCAGAGGGCAGCAGTGTGAATCACTGTTTGAAGCGGTTGAAGAGCTGCAAACCCACGTGCAGCAGTGTAGGCTCTTGTCTGGCCCCAACCCTAGCTGTCTCGAGTTCGAGCATGCACCGGAGCTAGCCCAGACAACGATTTCAACAACGCGATTTCTTGGTCTTTCATCTCTGCTGGAGGATGTGGGAGGTGCTAGGCGATCCAGTTTCCTCCGGGATCCCATATAGAGATATCTGCCAACTTATGAATGCCACGGTGAATAAGCCACTCACACAGCTCAACAAACTCGATTGACTGCCTGAGAGGTTGTATTCCCATTATATTATCATCCCACAACCAAATGTGCTTACCGTTGCCAGGAATTCGGTACAGATGGGCTTTGAAGAACTCCCACGCTCGACTGCATAACTTCCAAATCGCTGTTCCCTTGCTAGTGATACCATCATCCATGCTAGACACGCTGAGCCCATTCAGATATTTTTTAATTAGCATATGGCTGACAGGGTGCCTTTGTTTTGAGAAGAGCTGCCACAGAATCTTACCTCCCATTTCCAGGTTTGCAATCCCTGGATCACGCACCTGAATTCCACCTTCGGAGTAAGGCTGTTTCACCATGCCCCAGCTAACCAAGTGATATTTTTATGGTTTCTATTACCTCCTTGCCATAAGAAATTTTGAATTAGCTTAGATATCTGTTCAGAAATCGATTTAGGTGCCAGAATAATTGAGGCCTGATAGATGGGAAGAGAAGAGATTACCGATTTGATCATAACGAGCTTTCCTGCTTTGGTTAGCCACTGTCCCCCCCAGCCTGCCAATTTTGCTTTGATTTTGCTGAGGATTTCAAACCAATGAGTTCATTTGCTCTGCCCAGGGTTAAGGGTAGGCCTAGATACTTGATGGAATCCCACACAACAAATCCCGAGAAGCCCAAGGAGTGAGCAATGCAAAGTATGGAGTTTTGGTCTGCCTTCCAGCCATAGACCGCGCTCTTTCTCTTATTGACAAGAGCACTTGAGACTCTGCAGAAGATTTGGATCATTTCATTGAAAGCCTTTTCTATTCTAACAGAGGCACCTCCCAATAGGAGAGAATCATCGGTGAACAGGGCGTGATTTATAGGTTCTAACTCTTTCACCGCCCGGATACCAAGAGTTGTCCCTGCTAACTTCACAGTTGTCAATTTCTGGCTAAGAGAGTCAGCCATCAGGATATACAGGAAAGGGGAAAAGGGGCAGCCTTGCCTAATGCCCCTCGAGCCCTGAAAATACTTTGCTATCCTGCCACTTACCAGGGGGGAAATCCATGGATTTCCTATACAAGATTTGTCAGCCTAACAAATTTAGCACTAAACCCAAAAGAAAGGAGAACTTGGAAAAGGAAGGAGTGTCTTACTCGATCGAAGGCATTGGCCATATCAAGCTTAATAAGCATCCCATGCTCCTGCCTTTGAAAGCTGGAATGGATGGTTTCCTGCACTAGAACCACATTATCCATAATGTGTCTGCCTTTGACAAAGTCGCCTTGACTGGGAGAGATAAGTTTTTCCAGTAGTGGTTTGATTCTATTTGCCAGAAGTATGGACATAATTTTATATGAAGCATTGTTAAATTTTGAGCATTAATTCACAATACTCTAGGATCTTCATTGAGAGAATAACATATACAGTATATCAATGCATAACAATCACAATAAGCATGGCAAGCATCACAAGAATCAAAAGCATGAGAGACAAGAGACACAGAGTTTCCGTGGGGAAAACCCTAAGGTGAAAAACCCCACAACTTCCTCAGAGATAGAGAGAGCAATGGCTCAACCAAAGTACAACCAAAATACACTAAGATAGTCTCCTAGTAGCAGATGATCCTCCTCCTCACTGGTGCACCACTTTCTGAGTGAGAGAAGTGTGACTTTCCGAATGATCCAAATAGAGATCTCCCGATCTCTATTTATACTTAACCTGTTTGCCCAGTTACACTATGGGGCCGACTTGTCTATCTAGATACATCCACAATATAATATATATTTCAGGGCCGACCCCACATATGGTGGTCTAATAACCCATCGGCAAGTACACACACTTGCGACACTTGTCAATCCACATGACGACACTTCCTTATAGAGGAATAACACATCTCTAATAAGGGTACAATAAATATATATGAAATACATAGATGAAATACATTCCGAAGTTACATATACATCAACAAGCATTGCACAACGATATGGGTCTGAAACGCTCAAAGGTCCCAGGGTTTGAATCCTTGGGGATTAAAGCCAGGAAGGTCGAATTTGTGCTGCCTCCCACCTTTGCTTTTTGGAGGAAGCCTTTGATTATCTGAAGTAAGTCCAACTTAATAATGTCTCAACAAACTCTGTAGAAGTGAATGGAAAATCCATAGGGCCCAGGAGCTTTGTCCGGCTCCATCAACCAAATGAAATTGCAGATTTCAATTTCAGAGAAGGGCTGCAAAAGATCAGTATTATCCTTCTCTTCGACTAGACGGGGTATGTGATTAAGAAAGGCAGAAAATTCCTCCTCACATCCCGTGCTTTCTTCAGTAAAGAGCTGCTGGAAATGGGCAGATGCTGCGTCTTTTAATTGATCTAATTCCTTGTGAAATACACCATCCGAAGACTGAATTTCTTCTATGTGATTATGAGAAAGCCGGGCTTTGAACTGTTTATGAAAGTATTTAGTATTTCTGTCTCCCGAATTGAGCCAAAGACTTCTGGACTTAAGCCTTCAATAATCTTCTTCATGCCTATAAGAGCGGAGGGTGGAGAGTTGGGATGCTTGCTCAATCTGAATGTCAGTGAGAGTAATTTCTTTGTTCTCCAACTCAAATTGCAATTTGAGCAGCTGATTAGTAGATTGCTTTCGGCAACTTGAAGGAGAAATGGTGGGATTTTTTATCCAATTTTTCAAAGCCAATTTGGTGGCTTTAAGTTTCTGTTCCCACACAAAACTGGGCGAGCCTGTGACAGGAATTCTCCAAGCAGTCAGAACCATATCAACAAACCCTTCTCTTTCAACCCAGAGAGGGCTGGACCAGAAGGGGATGGGTCCCAGATTTACCTCATCCTCAAACTGTAATACGATAGGCTTGTGGTCAGAACTCAACTTATGCAGAATTTTAGAGTAGATGATCTTCTTTTCTGCCAGAAAGGTACTTTGCAAAAGGAATCTGTCCAATCGAGCTGATATATGTGACTCCCCAACTCTGTTGTTTGACCAGGTATAGAGCCCTTTTTTTGGTTTAAAGTCTATCAAATCCCACTGCTGCACCAGATTTTGAACAAAAGGGAGGAAATAATCTCTACTCATGATGCCTCCACGCTTCTCCTTAGGTTTGAAATTTAAATTTAAGTCTCCGGCAAGAATTATATTCTTGGGAGAACGCAATTCTAAAAATTCAGCCAAAGAATACCAACATTCTTTCTTTTTAGCGTACATAACTGGAACATAAAGATTGACAAGGGAAAAGGTCATCTTACTGGTAACCTGGCAGAGCTCAGTGAATATCCAATGTTGCATCTCATATGAGCTCTCCAAGTGAAATTTGTTGTCCTCCCACATAGTAGCCAACCCTTCGGTGGTGCCTCTTGCACTAACTACTTTCCCAACATTTTTATTCCACTTCGATTTACTTATCTCAAGGAGGGCTTCCCCTCCGACTTTGGTCTCTTGGAGCATGCGGATCTCAGGGTTTTCAGACTTCAGCAAATTTTTTACAACTTCAACTTTTGTGGGATTCCCCAACCCTCTACAGTTCCAAGAGATGAGCCGCATTATTTCCTAGGTAGGGGAGGAGTAGGGCCTCCCTTTCCTACTCTAGTTCTAGTTTTTCTGCCAATAGACATTTCAATGGTAGGTTGATTACCTTGCATTTTGTGTCTCTCCACTTCTTCCTCTCTTACATCTTTGAGAGATTTTCTTCCTGCTCTCTTCGTAGGTTTTTCAAACGTCTCATCTTCAGATGAGCCAAAGTTTTCCACCAGTTTCTTCCTTTCCATTTCCACATAGGAGAGAGGGGAAGAAGTTCCACTTGGGGAATGAGCTAGAGGTGTAAGATTATCAGTCCTTTCTTGTTCCCTTTCGAGAGAAGTGGTCTACTGTTCAGTGTCCAAATTTGCTGAATCTGGCATATCTTCCAAGGTGCTGAGAGTTGCAAAAGAATTTTTAATTGCTGCTGGAGCTTTCAGAGCTTTGATTTCTGCCCTTGGATTTACTGCAGTTGTGCTTCCATCACCTTGTTGCTGCCCTGCTGAAGATGCATTGGGCACTTTCTCTGTCTCTTTCCCTTTTTTACTATTGTTAAGCTTTGACTTGGTTGTTTTCTGCACTTGGGACCATTGCTCAACTTTATTTGTTGCCTCCTCTTCTTCATTTATCTTTTTGCAATCCCTGGCAAAATGGCCATAACCATGGCAGAATCGGAATTTAAAGGGAAGCTGCTCATAATCTAGGTCTTGGATATGAATCCAGTCTCCAATTGTTAATTTGATGGCTTCCGGGAGTCCGATTTCCAAATCAACCTCTACACATATTCTTGCGCAAGAATATTGATCCTTTCGGTCCACTCAGTCAATGTATTTTACCAGGGTGTTGCCGATTGATTCTAGTGACTTCAGATTCCAACAATGAAGGGGCAGGTGGGGTAGGCGCACCCAGATAGGAATCGCCGACGACACATCATGCATGGGATCAAAATATGGAGTCCAATTGTTCAAGTACAAGCCTTGGGGGCCCATAAAATACGATCAGTCCATTCCAAAAAATTAGGTGCCTGTCTTCTGCACTTTCAAAGACAATTACAAAAAATCCTTTGCCCACCATGTAACTTCTGATACCTTCCAACGTAAGAGGTCTCCAATTTCGTTGAACCCAAGCCTCAACCGCTTTGGGAGAGGGCCATAATCCCATAAATTGTCCTATTAAACCCCTCTCTGCAAGGTTCAGGGCGGATCTGCAAGTTTCAGCTTCAGGTAATGCTACAGTTGGGATGTTGTCCAGTTTTCTCACAAACTTCTGTGTCTCATCCCGTTGTTTCCTCTTGCCAATGGTTGCTACCAACTTTCAAAATGCTAAGATCTCGAGTGGAGGGAGATCTCCCCCCTCAGGATCCATAAGGCTCGAAGAGAGCTCTAACCGAGCCCCATAATCCTCAAGAACAAAAAAAAGATCCTATCTAAAACGGAAAAAGAACCTCAAAAAGATCCCACACTATTGCTCAGCTCCCACGCAGAGGAGAGTTGGTCACCAATCCAGGGACTCACACGATCAGGGGGGCTCGTTTCTAGGAAGACAGCTCGGCTCCATGGGGTCTGATCTCAGACACAGTCTCAACAGCTCGGCTCTTCTTGTTCAAAACCCCAAAACTTCTCACTCCAGCGCACAGAAGGGTCCTCCACCAGACCTAGAAAAGCTCCAGGGGGGAGCACTACGCCTCAGATTCTGAGAAAAACCTGCACAAACCACTACACGACCGAGCTCGGCTCTAATTCCAATCTTGGAGAGTTCAATGAAGGAGGGAAAAAAATAAAATAAAATTTTAGCTCAATGATAGTTTTAAAATGAATTTAAATCGCCATTAGGACAATTCTAGTAGGTTGTTTTTTGGGTTTTTTTAACACAGTACAAAATTTTCAGATATTTTTCTTTGGATTAGGTAATTGAGTATTTGTGTGGAAAATTTGGAATAACACATTAGAGAAGCTTCAATTATTAACTATGTTCTTTTGTTTTTCATTAAATCTTTGTGTTTCATAATGTACTTTTTAAAGTTATTTAATATTTTTTTTGTGTATATTTATAATTTTTAATAAGTGAAAATTAAAAGATGTTATAATTAATTATTTAGAATGACTGTAATAATAATAAAGAAGAAAATCTCTCTCTCTCTCTCTCTCTCTCTCTCTCTCTCTCTCTGTATATATATAACACGAAGCTGACTAGCTCCAAGGGGTAGCTCAGTTGGTTGGTGCTTCTGAGTAAAAGACCATAGTAGTCGAGGTCAGAGGTTCAATTCTGTGGGTCCTTTGGGGTTAGGTTCCCGAACCTGAAGCCGACCGAGTGAGGCCCCTTCGGGTGGGCCTCCTAAGAATTATTACCATGGATGTAGCGAGACCTCCATCTTCTGGGGCTATGAACCACATTAAAAAAAACACAAAGCTAACTCAAAATATCACAAAGAACACAACATTCATCCAAGTAAAGAAATCAAAATACATGTGTATAGGAGGCACCCAAGGAAAATTCCTTGACATTAATTATAAGAAGAATGTTACAATATACAAAAGAGGAGCCATACCAATTGCTTTATCTCTTCTACAAACTACAATTATTAAGGTACTATTGCCTAAAAAATCTATTAATCCAAACCTTGAACCAACTGCAGGATTCCCTCCTAAAGATCATGTCTTCTTCTTTTATTCACTTAGCTAGTGCCAAGTTCTTCATGCTATGCCAACAATAATATTGGCCCACAATTGAAGAATGCTTCACACATTTGTAGATATCAATGAATTCACTTGTTTGATTGATTTACTTAGAACCTTTGAGATGTCCTCCTTCTATAGTAGACTTGTCTTGCACTTTTCCTTCTTGAAAGGTGACGTGCAAGCCCCTACAAATCCAAGGTGGACCCAAGTTCCCAATTGTCCAAATCAATTGTTCCCTTCATGACTTGTCCCTTGATGTTTGCATCCACCGTTGTAATTCCTAATGTGTCGCAAGGCCATAATCCAATGAACGTAGGACCAAGAGACATGCACCCAATTGTGCCCATAAACTGCACCTAAGTGTACCTAGAAAGTGTTCCCAAGTGTGCCTAGCCAATATGCATCCAACTACACCAAAGTGTGCCTAGTCAACCTGCATCCAAGTGCACCCAACAAAATTACCCAAATGCACCCAATCAATGTGCATCCACGCAAGTGCACCCAACAAGGTGCACACAAGTCCTCTATATGTTAGTCAAGTTCCTCCTTGCCACTTTGTCCATCATGCATGGTTCATGCTTACAAATGAGGTTATTTGCAGTAACCTCCTTTCCTTCCCTTGCCAAGTTATCACCAATGTACAAATGAGTTCATCCAAATTATTGGAGTTATGACCAACGCACTGGGTTTTAATCAGATAGATAGTATAGGGTTGAAATACAAGTAGATGAACTCCGTGAAACCAATTACAATTTTTTTTTAATCTAAGAGGTTATGAGGAAGAAACTAGTGTACATTATTTATAACGGTTGGTCCTAAATTTCTTTGATCCAATCATGCTTTCTCTTGATCTATGACCCGCAAAACAAACATAAAAACCTTCCTCAAATAGATTGGCTAATATAAATGATGAAGTTCAACTTTAACATGGAATAAACTAGTTAAATGAAATTAACTTCAAATAATGAGCCAAACATAAGCAATGATGAACACTGAATTTGGGAAGGGAAAGATGTCCAATCTGTATTCATATAGCAAAAAATTACAAGATTACCTTAATCTTACAGGCACCTTGCAAAACCAAGACTCCAAGTCTCCTACTTGTCTCCTCCAATAATCCCAACCAATATCCAAATGTATAAGGGAATGAAACTATTTGAGAGAAATAGTTCCAAAACATAGGGAATGTATATTAATGCATAGGGCAAAAGGGATGGAGATGAGATCATTTATCCAACATAAATTTACTTAGGAAAAAGTCCACTCTCATGGCCTATTTCTCTTGATTTTATAGTAAATGAAGATAGTTTCCATCAGATAAGAGGAGGTTGTAACCGATGGGGTGGTTACCAAAACCAACCTAACTTCCTCGATTTTGGAAATTTTATTTATTTTTCATATTTTTTGTAGAAAATAACCTTTAAATCAAGGGTAACAAGTGATTAAATTGTTGTTAATGCTTCAATAGATTGCGATTACAACTTTTTTGCTTGCTGACCAAAGGTTGGGAGCGATTAAATCACAGTTTTCATGACCTTTGGGAGTAATTATGCTCTTTTCAAGGGATTTTCATGGAAAATAGCAATAGATGAGGATTTAAGTCAATAATTAAGGCCATTGCAGCTGAAACCAAATCAAGGTTCTTCCATCCATAATTTTCCTTTTGTGTGATGAATAGTTGACATTTGAGGTGTTGTCTTTGAACTGTCATCATGAACGGAAAAGTGTCGATTTGGGCTATAACAAAAACACTCCCCAAATCAAGGGAGGTGCCCCTAAAACTAGGAATGCGCTTAGCATAGCTAAGAATGGACATTAATATTTTTTTGTATGTGACAAATAAGGTAGTTAGGGACCCTTAGAGTTTAGAATAAGCTATAGGTTGAATTAGGTGGTAAAATGAGTGTGCTTTGATTCTCAAGAGTCATGAAGTCAAGGTCTAGGTCACTAGGAAGGAGGATGCTGCTATGGAGAGGTTTTTTGCTCTAACAAAAGGAAGTGGGAGTAAGAAAAGAAGAGGGAGGAATTAATGCTTATGTAAACTAACCTTCATGCTTAAAACAAAAGAAACCAATAGTACAATGACACTGGATTCTCAAGCCACATGACATGGGACCAAACCAAGTTTCTCACTTTGAAGGAAGTAAATGAAGGTAGTGTAACATTTGGAGATAATGCTACTGCAAGATTAGTTGAAAAAGGTACTCTTAGTCTCAACAATGAAAAGACTAAAACAAAAAATTTCTTGTATGTTAAAGGTTTGAAACATAATCTAATTAGTGTTAGTCAAATGTGTCATCAATGACACACTCTCACATTTTATTCTCAATGTTGTGAAATAAGGAAGACAAGCTCGAAAAAAAGAGTGGCAAATGCAATTAGAACCTCAAATAATGTATATATTCTCAATGAAATCAAAAGAGAATAATTATATATGGAAAAAATAGATTAAAGATGGATATGGCATAGAAGAATGGGCCTTATGAACTTTGATAATCCAGTGAAAATCAACACTAAAAAAGTTGCAGACAGGGTGAGAATTCTTTCTGTTCCTTCTGGATTATGTATTTCATCATAGGATTTCCATTAATGACAAAGGGGGAGATTGTTGCACATGTTGTCATTGATTTCATTATTAAGCCATTATATTGAACATGTTGTCATTGATGTTATGCTAATGCATTTGCATGCAAGGGGGAGCATTTCTAGATTGATAAAACTATATATTATCAATTTAGAGATGTCCCCCCTTGCTTGCAAATGCCTTAGAATAACATCAATTACAACATGTTCAATGTAATGCCTTAATAATGACATCAATGATAACATGTTCAACAATCTCCCCCTTTGTCATTGATGACAATCTTATGACGAAATACATAATACACCAGGAATAGAAAGAATTCTCCCCCTATTTTCACCTCTCCCCGTTTGAAATCAATGGAAAAAGGATGCTTCCCTTGAAATTGTGCTTCTCCTTAAGAACTTAGTGACTAGATGAGATGGATATCATTACCAATTTATGACTGAGATGCTCAAATGTCTTTTTGGGAAGTGGTTTTGTGAAAATGTCTGCAATATGTAAGCTTCCCTTTAAATGTTTTAATTGTTGAAATTAAAACATTTTTCTACTAAGAGTCAATATGCGAAAAATGAAAGCCATGATGATGAAGAATACCATAATGTAAATAAAGGAAGCAAACATCATCAAAATAAACACAAACATGAGAAGCATGAAAAGAAGAACTCTTATAAGCAGAATAATAGTCTCATCTCAAAAGGGGTTAATGAATCATCTAAAGAGAGTAGTGAAAGTTGTTTTGATAGTGATAGAGAAGAAACTCACTTTATGGTAATTGAAACCAAGATTGATGAAGACAAAGTGGAATACACGATGAATTTAGAAGAAAATGGAAATGCAAAAAAACAATGGGGAAGTGGATCTTGAATGTCATGTCCCCATCCATCAATTTAACCAATGGAGGGGATACATCTATTAATTTTGGGCCTCTAAATTTCTCCCCATGGGCATAATATGAAATTCATAACCAATAAAATGCATGTGCCGATGCCTAAAAAAGAACACAATGGAAATAAATCTATCCATACACAGACACACACAATATGCATAGACACCATATTTATCACATGCATAAAATAAAATCACTGCACATTCAAATACAAAGAGAATACTTATCTTTAAACAAAGAATATCCAAGCAACTAGAGAGATTTTCCACCCAACTGTTGGAAATCTGTCCAACATATACTCTTTCTACTAAGAGGCCACCCCAAGCTAAGATATGAGGCCACTAGGATGAAGTAATACCTATAGGATTCTATCTCTCAACCTACAACCTATTCTACTCTCAATGTTTAGCCAAATGCTCATCTATATCTCTACATGAGTCTCACTCAGCCATCAGAACCATGAAACTCCTTTCAAGTGCGCCACACAACACAGGTTAGGAATTGCCCTTCACTAATCCATAGTTCCCTAAGGAAATCCAACCCTTATAATGCTTACCATTGTGTGTAGTAAGAGTCCAATCTGTTGTATGTTGTTGTAGAACCTCCTATAGCATTAATTCATCGCTTCTCCAACACTCCATGGTAGCAAAACACAATGGGTAAAGGTTCCTCTCTTTCCCAACCTCATTTTCCCTCAAATATGCATCTCTGTTTCCAAATTCAAATTTCTGGGTATGCAAAGTCTAGTAATTGGTAATTGACAACAAAAGCAAGAAAACTATGTAGTGTAAAATCTGTTGGTAAAAATCTACATGATGAATAATTAATGGTAGACTCCAAAAAGATGATAGAATGGTGAAAAAGACAATTGAGATAACTTCTGAACATAGAATATAGGAATATTACAACATTCATAGAAGCATATTCATCCCATGCTTCCATAACTACATTGGAGGACTTTCCTCACCAACCTCACACATGCATTCAATGATAGGATAAAACACTCAAAAAGAAGTAATTGGCTCATTTATGGAAAATGACATATGGAAAATGACATCAAATGGATGATTCTAAGGTTTACAATTGGAATTAGAGGATTTAATCTCCCACAGACACCTTTTTTCTTCCCCTCTTATGGAATCATTACCCCTCTGGTGCTCTTTACACAACCATATTGGACCATTTTATTATTTTACAACATAATATTTACATAGTATTCGAACTAGCATGATAAGCCAACAACATGATCCATAAAGAAATATTTAAATCATACATGCCTAGATGTTCACTAGTTGGGCCTTGGTCTTGAGCTCTGCACTAGGAATCCATGAGTGCTTCTTGAAAAAAGAATGGATCCAGGGAGGTGAACATGTCCATGGCTCCAAAATCTAGGATCCAAGTGGCTGATTTTGAAGCTAAAATTGTCGCAAGCGCATGTCCTCTTTTGGGAGGAGGTATTGGCTCGCATAATTTGTCGCCATTTTATGTAAATACCTTCTTATACCTGTAATTGTATTCTTTTTGAGGAACCTTTCTACAGTAGGGGAAACAAAGGAAACTCCTCCTCGATCTTTCCTTCTTCGAAGGTGGTCTGGTCATAAGAAAACTTGGAATTATGTTCCCTTTTACCTTTGTATGAAGTCTTTTGCTTACTAGCTTTCTTGCTGTCCTCATTTGCTGCAAGTGCATGAGCGTTTGAGGTCCTTTGTAGGCCTATCTGAGAGAGATTATCCTACGCTTGAAGAAGAGAGAAAGAAAAAACATATAAATAAGGCATGGTGAAAGATGCTCCAAGTGCTAATCTAGTAGAATGAAATGATGAGACAAAAGTGCTAAATTTAGGCCCAACTTTGAAAGGATAGAGAGTACCATCTGAGTGTCTTATTTATCAATATTACACATGTTGAGTTGCAAGAGGACATATTTCAATTTAACGAAAAATTCTTGTATGGATTCAAATTCACTTGGCCTCAGGGTCATGAGCTACACCTCCAAATGATGACCCCTCACCTCATCTTGCCTATTGAATAGGGTGTACATGGTGATCCATATTTCATTGGGGGTATTATTGGCTTGAATGTGGTAGAGAAAGTATGGAGAAACAAAGTAACAAAGCATCCCATGTGCTTCATCCATTCGGTTAAGATACTTGGACTTCAACAAGAGCCATTGGTTCCATCTCAACTCCCATGGTGATCCGGTACAACCTCTTCATTCTCAAGAGCATCTCTACTCTTGATTTCCATTCGAAGTAATTGAAAGGGGTTAGGATTCAATTAGACGGCGTATCCATGGATTCTATTGCGCTCTTTGATGGCTGCAAAAGTGCTTCCTCAATTTGAAAAACTAATATTATTGACAAAAAATCACTAGAACTCTAACTTGTTTGGTACCCCCTACTGCTCTAATACCATATGAGATTTGAACAATTAGATCTAGGTACATAAAATAAAGAGATATATAGTGAAAATCAAATCATCCAACAATATATTATGTAACAAATGAATAACATATATCATTACATAGTAAAGTTGAGTAAAATTAGAACATAAGAGAAGAAGAATGATATATTTCATTTAACTTGAATGAGAGATGGTGAACAAGATTTATAGGGACGCAATTCAAATTAGGGTTAGAGGCAATTCAAATTTCCCATACAATGGTTTGAGATAATTCAGGCTTACCTAGAGGCTAAGAACCCTTTGTTAGCTATGCTAACTCTCATGAACTAAGTTACATTAACACATGACTTCATAACCATAGTTACGACGGAATGATGCTCAGTTAACGGATTGAATGACTAGTTAACTTATGGTATGAGCAGGATAAAACTTTAATTAGGTAAAAGAAGGTGATAATGGTTAAGTTTGGACATTAATGGTTAGCTAGAAACATATTTAGGAAAGAGATTTTAGTTACTAACTGAAGATGAACTTCAACACTCCTAAAATCATGGAAACACTCCTAGTTAGCTAAGAATGGACATTAGGATTTTGTTTTATGTGACATATAAGATGGTTTGGGACCCTTAGAGATTAGAATATGCTCTAGGGTGACTCAAGTAGTCAAAATGAGTGTGCTTTGACCCTCAAGAGTCATGAAGCCAAGGTCTAGGTCACTAGGAAGGAGGATGCTATTATGGAGAGGTTTTTTTCTCTAGCAAAAGGAAGCGGGAGCTACAAAAGAAGAAGGAGGAGGAATTGATGCTTCTGTAAATTACCCTTCATGCTCAAAACAAAGGAAATCAATGGTACATTGACAACAGATGCTCAAGCCACATGCCATGGGACCAAACAAAGTTTCTCACTTCGAAGGATGTAAATGAAGGTAGTGTAACATTTGGAGATAATGGTACTGCAAATATAGTCGGAAAAGGTAATCTTAGTATCAATAATGAAAAGACTAAAACAAGAAATGTCTTGTATGTTGAAGGTTTGAAACATAATCTACTCAGTATTAGTCAAATGCATGATCAAGGACACACTCTCACATTTTGTTCTCAATGTTGTGAGATAAGGAATACATGCTCGACACAATTAGTGGCAAATGCAATTATAACCTCAAATAATGTTTATATTCTCAATGAAATCAAAGGAGAAAAATACTATATGGGAAAAATATATGAAATATGGTAATCACATAGAAGAATGGGCCATATGAACTTTGATAATCAAGTGAAAATCAACACTAAACAAGTTCCATACAGGGGGATAATTCTTTCTATACCTGGTGGATTATGTATTTCATCACATGATTGCCATTAATGAAAAAGGGGGAGATTGTTGAACATGTTTTCATTGATGTCATTATTAAGGCATTACATTGAACATGTTTTCATTGATGTTATGCTAAGGCATTTGCAAGCATGAAGGAGCATCTCTAGATTGACAAACCTATATATTATCAATCTAGAGATTCTCCCCCTTGCTTGCAAGTGCCTTAGCATAACATCGATGACAACATGTTCAATATAACGCCTTAATAATGACACCATTGACAACATGTTAAAAAATCTCCCCCTTTTTCATTGATGGAAATCTTGTGACGAAATACATAATCCACCAGGAACATAAATAATTCTCTCCCTATATGCAACTCTCCCCCTTTGACATCAATGGAAAAATGATGCTTCCCCTGAACTTGTGCTTCTCCTTAAGCACTTAGTGACTAGATGAGATGGATATTACTACCAATTTATGTTTGAGATGTCAAATGTCTCTATGGGAAGGGGTTTTGTGAAAATATCAACAATATGTAAGCTTCCCTTTAAATGTTTTAATTATTGAAAAGTAGAATATTTTGCAACTAAGCGTCCATATGCAAAAAAATGAAAGTAGTGATGATGAAGAGGACCATAATGTAAATAAAAAAAGAAAATATCATCAAAATAACCAAAAACAAGACAAGCATGAAAATAAGAAGAACTCTTATAAGCATAAGAATAGTCTATACTCAAGAGGCATTAGTAACTCATTTAAAGAGAGTAGTGAAAGCAATTTCGATAGTGATAGAGAAGAAACTCACTTTATCATGGAAATTGAAACCAAGATTGATGAAGAAAAATAGGAAGAAATGATGAATTCATAAGACAATGAAAATTCAGAAACCAATGGGTAAGTGGATCTTGCTTGTCAGGTCCCCATCCATCAATTTAAAGAATGGAGGGGATATATCTATGAATTTTGGGCCTCTAAATTTCACCCCATGGAAAAATATGAAATTCATAACCATTAAAATGCATATGCCAATGCCTAAATAAGAACACAACGCAAATAAATCTATCCACACACACACACAATATCATAGACAACATATTCATCATAGGCATAAAATAAAATCATTGCATATTCAAATACAAAAAGAATACTTATCTTTAAACAAAGAAGATCCAAGCAACTAGCTATGTAAGAGCGATTTTCCACCCAATCGTAGGAACTGTTGTAGTCCCAAGGTTCATGTGGTTACCATAGATATATTACATGTTATAAGCAAGTATACACAATGACACAGATACAAGAGATGAGACAGATAGAGAGAAGCACAAGCCTTTGTATTAACTAGCAAGAGCAGAATACAGTCATAGAACCAATCTAACTAGTACATCAGCTCAACAACATATATATATATATATATATATATATCTTTCAATACAGTTACATAACCGTTTGTCGGTCTAACTGACTGACCTAACCTATACTAGTTGACGCGACTTGTCGACATATACTTCAGAGTGGTCGGGCGGAGGGCCTAGTCGACATGATGACCTAGGCCCCTCCAACATCTTCCCCACCTCAAAATATTTCTTCGTCTTGAAGAAATGGGGAGATAAAAAATGCAAAAAGAATCAATAAGATGGTTATGATGAAGGTAAGTTGGAAATGGAAACATCAGATATCTGTAGGCATACTTCAAGAATAACTTCAGCAGAAACAGAGAGATGGTGCTGGAACTCTTCCCAGGTGCGCAACAAATTTTGAATGTCGACAGTCAATGTCGTGAGCTTCGACAAGTTTTCCATCTTATCGTGGGTGGATATAGTCTGTAAATGGATCATGTCGGGTCCAAATATGGTAATTGTTTCTTGGGCAGCAACAAGTAAATGTCGGAGTCATGGATGAATTTCTTCAAGTTTGTTGAGGCTGCAGCATGCTTGAGATATCCACTGTGCTTCCTGTTTTTCTAGTTTGTCCAAATTTTTATTTTCCATGATGATATGATTATCAAGTCTTTTAGTAAGTGCTTCTTTTGCAGTCAAGCACTGACGGTGAAGTGTGCTTAACAATGTTCTTTTATTTTGAAGTTCTTTGTAGACTTCGCCATAATGTACATACCAGTTGTTCAAAACTTCGGCAAGTTTTTCTGCTTGAAGATCATACTGCTTGAGTAAATTGAGAGCTTCTATGAAGGCTGTAAACTGATTTTCCATGAGAGAAGATACTTCGACAGCCTGGTCCTGTTGTTTCTTGAGAAGCTTGGATTGTAGCATTGACATGACAGACTCAAATAACTAATATGCTCTGTCAAGAGGTGATGTCGTGTCGGGACTTGATGGAAGTGGGATGACTTGCTAAGCTAAGTCTTCACACTTAGCAAGAAATGTAGTCCTTTCTTCCTATAGTTGGAGTAACTGGTCTTTTGTTTCTTGTCGGCAATATCTTTGTGCTCTGAAGAATGCATCTTCAAGTAAATCAAGCTCTTCTTGCGATGCCAACTATGGCTAATAGATGGCAGTAGCTCCAAATTGATCTAAGTAAACTGAGAGAGTGTTTTCTGATTGACTTTGTTGCGCTTGTTGCCTTTGTAATTACTGCTGAAGTTCTCTATCTTTACGCTTCTTTTCTTTGTGTTTCTTCTGGATGCTTTTCTCTTTTTCTTTTTCTTTACTTAGGATTTGCTATTCTGGCCCCTTTTCTTTGCCGGATGTTGTTGGATGAATGTCGATGGCTGCTTGCGTGCTATCAACAACTTGTTCTGCCTGGACTTGTATACTTGTTTATGCTTCTGTAGTAACTGGAATTTCATGTTCAACAGTTCCGACACTTAGTGGAATAATTGTAGGTATGTTGGATGAATCAATATTGCTTGTACTAGTGTCTTGAATGCTGGTTTGTTTTGGTGGTTCTATCGTTTCAGCTGCAATATCTTGAGTTGCAGCTGGTTCCTTGGCTTGAGCTAAGGCGGATTCAACTTCTTCTGTCATTATTGCTTCTTTGTTTTGCTGTTGTATCATCGAACTAGATTTGGATCCGTCGGTAGGGAGACTTGACTGAATTGTCGGGAAGGATGGCGGATCGACTGATGTCGTAAGTGGAATCAATGAAGTGGTACTGCCGAACTGACCCAGACCGACTAGACTTGAATGAATTTCTTGAACTGTAGACTTGACTTGGGAAGTAATGACTTGTGGGGACTTTTCACTATGATCGACTGCAGGTCGAGATGGACTCACTTGTTGTTGTAAAGGTATGACTGGAAGAGGGGTATAGACACTTGTTTGTTGTGAATAAATTAGACCTAATGGGTCAGGGTTTCTGATATGATGGATCTTTTTGTGACCGACAACTTCTGGTACTGTCGATGATAAAGGTAAATTTTTGGTTTGAATAGTGTCGGGGGGAGCCAGATTAAGCGGGACGATGGCCGTGGCTGCAAAGACTGGTTGCTGAATGACCATCTCGCGCCAGTTGGGACATAGCGTCGGTAGGTTTGCGATAAACGTACTCAAAGCAACATCTGCTGGGTTAATAGGAGCAACTAATGCTAAAATAGTAATTTCTTCTTCTACTGCGGTTGGGGAAGAAGGGGTAGTAAGAATAGTCAGGTCGACATGGGGTTCGATCAGAATTTTTGGTTTCTTGACAAGAATTCTAGATGTTGGGTACTTATCTGTTTCCAAAAATTTCCTAAATTGGTCTTCGACAAGTAACTTATTCTTGGCCGCATCTTCGAGAATCTGGGTGGCAGTGACATACAATTCAATATCGTCTTCTTCCCTAGGTTCTTGAAAGGTTACCTTTATTTTTCCTTTCCCTTGATTCTGTATCACCTTATTTTATCGGGTTGTAAGTATTTTAGCTGCTCTCTTTTGTATATTGTCGTCTGTCAACATATGCTCTGGACTGTCAGACTCTGTACTGCTATTCGACTGCTCCGCGACTTCTGCTGATTCTTTGTGTGGAGTCAGTGTAAGTGATAGTACCTTGGGATTAGGTACCAGTTCAGGCTGATAAGTGAAAGTGTTCATGTATAACCGACTTTCGTATGATTCTTCCTTTTCTGCATCTGTCAGTGGCTCTACATAAGTGAAGTCAATTTTCTTGCTTGGTGTGGAATAGCCAATACTTCATTAGATTGTCGACTCAACTCCGTGAAAATTTCATTTACTGATGGGTAGTAGTCGAGGTGTTTTTCTTGACCTGTTGCTCCTTCCATGTACCAAACCGCTGTATCATCCAAAGAGATTTGGATGTGTGCTGTCGGGGGTATACTTCGTCGAATGTTCTGCGGTACCCTCCATCTTATCTCCTTTGTTTTGAGGTCTATAAACCATGTTTGCAACCAAATTTTAACTGTTATTGGAAAATGTCGACTTGCTCCTGGAGCGAAACAACGGAAATTCTCCATAAGGACATTTCGTTCTTGCGAAAAATCCTTGTTCCCTTTCTGCCGAATGTGGGTCATGGAAATCCATATAAGTACAAATGGGTAGTGGATGCTGGTCCCTTCTTCTTGGCACTTATAGCATCTGTGCTTGATTATGTTGGCCAAGAAGTCTGCCCACTTGTACACTTTACCGCGCATGGCCATATTTTTGACAGCTTCTAGCATGTCGGTCTTCAAGTCTGATCCTCTTCTTGTTCGTGGCAGTGCATGCGACACAATCTTGGAAGCAGTTTTATAATGACCATATACGATCTGACTCACGGCTATGCCTCGTGATTTCTTTCCAACAACAGTAGTGACAAATTCATCGACTAAGTCTGCTCCCGAACTTGTCGGTACAACATCTCCCTTATGTGATAAACCGGTTATTTTGTGGATAAGTGCTCCATCAATGTCGACTAGAACATCGAAATAGATCTTTCCATTGTGATACCTGCTAAAAATGAATTGTGCAATGATTTATTTAAGTCCTCCGAAACTATCCAACAGAGGTGCCTTCATATACTGCAGAAATGTAGCTGTTGGTAGACGATGTGCTTCCTCCCTCCAACGACCATCTGGTTCCTCCCCCAATCTTCAATGTCTTTCCAAGCTCTCTTCCAATTGGGTTCTAAATATTTTGCGTTCTGAATAATCTGTAATCTTGTTTCCAACGACGATTGCTCTTTTTCCAGCTTTCTAACCATCATCGCAACGGCCTTGGTTGCTGTTAAGGTTTACCTTGGAGCCATGGTGGATTCAGGGTTCAAGAAGGCGAAAGTTGCTTTAGCAGGGTCAGGGAGCTCTGTATCTTGGAGTTCAAGTTCTCGTCAAAATATTGCCCAAGAATCCTCGAGCTCCAGATTTATGGTGGAGCTGCTCGGCATGGGTGAACGTGACGTAGAATATTATATTGATGGTTGATTTGACGGAGGTATTAAATTGACCTGACAGGATATTAACGCCATGTCAGGTGCATTACTTCTAGCGTCGCGAGTATTTTTATCCTTTACTTCTTTGCCATCATGATTCCATGATACCTCATTTGTTGTGTCATGTCGACGGGATTCTCTAGATGAGTTTTTTCAATCTATGCTCCATTGTTTCTGTCGTGTCTTGTTTTCCTCCGCAACTTGTCTGCATTCTTGTCGATGTCTATAATACCGACGGTTATGCGCCAGGATTTTCTCTTTGCTCTTTCCATGCTTATTTTTCCAATCTCTCGTCATTCTGCTTTTGTCATGCCTTACTGTTTACTTGATTGCTTATAGTAATTTCTCTTGTTCGGTTATTTCTAACCGTTTTTTTTTTTGAATATTCACGACTTGTATCGTTTAAGTCAGGCGCCATTTATCGATTTCTTGAAAACACTACCTTGTAGCGTTTTTAGTCAGATTGATATGTTGGGATTTAATGTTTCGACAATATAGGGTCCCATCCATTCTGTATGAAACTTCTTTGGTTTCCCTTTTACATGGCTATTATAAAGGAAAGCCAAGTCTCCAACTAACAGATTCTTCTGTTTGATATTTTTGTCGTTCCACGCTTTCTGTTTTTGTTGTTGAACCTGTTGATGTTCTATCACCATCTGTCAAATTTACTCTAGCTTCGACAGTTGTAATAGTCATTCTTGTCGAGCATCTTCGACATCAATGTGCAAGATTGCTGCAATAGTCGGTGCTCTTGTCGACGAAAATGTAAAGGGACGACTGCTTCTTGTCCATAGACAAGAGAGAAAGGTGTCTGTCCTATTGTTCTTTTGTATGTTGTTCTATATGCCCAGAGGACAGTAGGTACTTTGTCATCCTAGTTGTCCTTCTCCGTGTTGCATATTTTTGTCAGTCCTCTTGTGAGTGTTTTATTGAATGACTCTACGACGCCATTATAGTGAGGATGGTATGCTGTGCTTATTCTATGATCAACTGCAAATTCCTTAGTCAGTGCTTCAATGGTTTTGCATACAAAATGCATACCTTGGTCGCTTATCAATGTTAAGGGGCATCCAGAACGTGTTATGATATTTTCATAGATAAAATTGGCGGCAACTTCGCTTGAACATGTTTTGACTTGCTCTGCTTCTGCTCACTTGGTGACATATTCCACAGTAGTGATAAGATATCGAGCACTTGTCCACCTACCAACTACTAGAAATGGTCCAATAAAATCGATCGCCCAAATTTCAAATGTCTGGCTAGGATTAATTGGAACCAATGAAATTTTTGATCTTGGCAGTGGTCGACCCATACGCTGACATCTATCACACTTAGATACAAAATCTCGATAGTCTTTGTGAACTGTCGGCCACCAAAGTCCGACTTGCAGAATTTTTCTGGCTGTTATGTCGGCATGATAATGTCCTCCCGCCGGTCAAGAATGAGCTTCTACAAGTATATTCTATCGTTCATACTCAAGTGCACATCGACGTAATATATCATCCAAGCCAAGTTTATAGAGGAATCCATTGATCAAAGTGTATGGAGCTGCTTTCATAGCCAGGATCTTCCTCTTTTTCTCAGTCATTCCTTCAGGGGCTTGTCCATCTTCGATAAATTGTGCAATTTCCGCAAATTCTAAAGGGATTGCTTCAATACGAAACAAATGTGCATCCGAAAAATCATCTTCGATTCCTGTCAGTTCTTCTCCCATGTCGAGTCTTGATAGGTGGTCTAGCCCTACGTTAGCCTTTCCAGGTCGAATAATTACTTCGAATTCAAATCCTTGAAATAGTAGGAGCCAGCGACACAACCTCCCATGGTGCAATGGTTTATTGACTAAGTATTTTAAAGCTTGATGGTTTGTATAAAATACGAAGGGTTTAGACAATAAATAATGACGGTATTTCTGCAGTGCAAATACCATACCTAATGCTTCTCTTTCGGTCATAGAGTAATTTCTTTCAGCTTTATTCAACTTCCGATTGCTGAATGCATTAGGATAATACATTCCATCTTCTCCAGGTTGTGTTAGAATAGTGCCGACTACTATTACAGACGTGTCAATATGCACATGAAATTTTTTTGACCAATTCGAAAATTGAAGGATAGGTGTTTCGACCATTTTTCTTTTCAACGTGTTAAATGAGATGTCGCACTCCTCTGTCCACCTGTAATCTTGATCATCTTTTAACATCTCTTCAAGAGGGTAAGTCATATTGGAGTAATGTCTGATGAACTTCCTGTAATACGCGGTATGACCCAACAGGATCCGCACTTGTTTTGGATTGACTAGAGGTTTTAGGTCAGAATAATTTTGATCTTTGCATAGTCGACCTTGATTCCTTCTTTGCAAACTACATGACCCAGTAATATGCCGATGGGTGTCGCAAAAATGCACGTTTTAATGTTCAGCGACAACTGTATTTGCCGACACCGTTCCAACATCAGTCAAAGCCATTTGCAATGATCCTTTAGCATTGTATAGATTTTCCAATCATCAAAGTAGATAGCCATGGTTTTGTATATATATTCTTGAAATGCTTTGACGACAATTGTTGAAAAGACCGCTGGTGCATTCTTTAGACCGAAGGGCATGACTTTGTACGTGAATGACCCAAATTCGCACACGAATGTTGTCTTTTTCTGATCTTCCTTTGCAATAGGTACTTGGTTGTACCTTGAGAATCCATTCGTGAAAGATTAGCACTCATTCTCTGCAACTTCATTAATAATTTCATCTCTGGAAGGGGTTGGAAAGGGGTCTGTGAGTGTTACCTTGTTTAGCTTGCGAAAGTCGACACAGATTCTCAGTCGTGTCAGATCTTGTTTCTCTTGGCTGAACAACCATCGGGATTTCCCACTCTGATTGGTCGATAGGATATATGGTTCTTGCTGCAAGCATATTACCGATCTCCTTTTTAACAATATACTTATATTTGTGAGCAAGATTGTAGGGTATTTTCTTTACTGGCCTGACGTCTGGCTTAATATCAATTTTCATCTTTCCCATCTCTTGCACAAGTCCTTTCAAGTCTTTATAATCTCGAGCAAATATGTCTTGAAATTCCTTGAGGAGGATGGTGATTTCTGCTGTTTGTTCCTCATTCCAGTAATCTCCAATTCTTGCCATTTTCGGTTGGTAGTCGTTTGAAATATCTACTTCCTTTGTTTTAATCTTCGCGTCCATCCATTCTGGTGCACGACTGTCACTTATCGGTCTTTCACCTTCTTTGATTTGTGTGAATGCTGGTGGAAAGTATTTTTCCAACAATCTTTCAGGTTCATCTTTTTCGACAATCTATGTGCTAAAGATTGTCTTTACGTGCTTCGACATGCTGGGGTGATCATGCCTCCATTGAAAACTCTTCCCGACTGATTTCTCCATTTCTAGGCTTAATCTTGTCGAATGCTAGCTTTCTGTCGACTTTATGTTATAGCACGTAGTAGGTCGATGAATAATCTATTGCTTTTCTGCAAGCACTGAATTTTCTGTCGACTGCAGAAATTCTTTGATAGTCTTACTTGCTTCGACTAACTTCTCCTCCTGTGGAGAAAAATGGAAATCTTTAATAAAATTTCAAGTCTTTCCATGTGAAAGTATCCCCTCTCGCCTCTTCCATCTTATACCATTTATTGGGTAAATCATCAAGTGTTCTGGGGAAGAGGTGAGGCCATGCTCTTTCATCTTTATAGCCCAATTTTCTCCATTCTCTTTCGCAATAGTCAATGTGGAATTCAAGATTTTGTCCCTGTGTAAATAGAGGGATGTCGGCTTGAGTCATCAGTTTCCTTCCTCCAAACCTTTCTATAAAAAATGTCGATGTGGTATTCCAGCTTTGGAGTTTCGACTGATGGGTGTCCCACCATCTCCCAGCTTGACCAGTAAATGTATCTACCAGACTTTGTAGTCGGCCTTGCTCTCCGACATGTTTTGATACATGTTTGACATGTATAGCAGGTGAATCACATTCTTTGTACCTCAATGTCGGATTACCTGTTTGCAAACTTCTGTCTGGAACAAGTGTCGGATATGCTCACATTTTTCGTTCAAATATCTTCGGTGTATATGATATTGAGAGGCACTTCTTTATTTTCTTCTTTGAGATGGCTTCCACTGTCCAACATTCCTTCGCATGCAAATCATAATTCTCTATCTGCCAGTCATAGAGTTCTGCATCGAAGTTATATCCGAGTGAAACAGGATCTCCAAGGTGAATTTCTCCTTGGGAATTTGGTTCAATGCGATCTTCATTATTGTCTATTCTATAAAGCTATTAAATATCATTATCTACTTTTGCAGGTTCAACCATGGTTCTCTCTGATATAGGGAGATTGGTACGATAACCTTCTACCCATTGCCTTTCAACTTGATGCGATTTTTGTCTAAGGAAATTGAAGCCTTCATCTTTCGCCCCCAAGATCGACTGACCAAGGCTAGAAAAGACCTCGCATCATCCTTGGGATTAATGATCTCAAAATATACTCTTGTCGTGATGCCTTTGATGGAAGTTTCAACTCCTTTCCATACTCCAATCGGCTCAATTAATCCTTGATCCGTGAGCTTTAGATAAATGCCGGATTCCTGCAATTGTGGTTGACCGAGTTGGTCCCAGGTATAACGAGTCATGATATTCACTTGGGAGCCAAAATCTAGTACGACTTGTCATACATGATATCCATTTATGTCGAGGTCGACCAATGGGTCCGCATCATTTTTCTCTTTCTGATTTGGTCGGAAAATGTTTTTAGTTTGTCTTTGCTCGACATGTTTATATTTCAATTTATGCAACAGGTCAATCAATTTTCCTACAGCTTCATCATTTGAAATTAATATGAACAATTCATTGAGAACTTCCTGTCGGTTTTCTTCAATATATTTATATGCTTCTAAGTCACAAAATATGTCAGATGCATTTTTGTACATAGATTTTTGTTTTATAGGATTTGGGTAATCCTCTTTATCTACAATTTTACTTATCTGTGGCTTATCTTGACCAATGTGAGTACCTTCCCTAGTTACAATTTGCAAGTTTTTTATAAGAAGCACATCATTTTTGGATACAAAAGATAATACATGAACATTATTTTTATTATTTATTTTCTCAATCACGGTAGGACAATCCTCTAAAAAGTGATTGCCTACCCCACACTTTGTACAAAATTTAAGATCAGTTCTTTCCTTATAGGGGCATTTTGCATGCCGATGATCCTCGCAGAGACATGTGAAACACAAACCAGGTCGATTAGGTCGAACACCGTGACCAGCACTGCCACGACCACGACTCTGGTATCCTCCGCGCCTATTGTATCCATCATATCGTCGATCATATCGATGGTCATTATACCTTGGGTATCTGTCGTTCCTGTTCTGATTGTACTAGTTATTTCTTCCATCATTTCTTACGAACCTGTCATTTCCTGTGTTTCTATCGTGATGCTGCTCGACAAAGTTTGTCTGGTACACTGCATGGTATTTTTGCCAATTTTTCAGGTTCATATGACATTCTTCAATTGCATGTGTACTGACTTTGCAAATTTGACACCATTTTTCTTTCTTGTTTTTCAGATTGTATGGACAATCGTTTGTGGTATGCGAGTCATACTCTTTGCATAGATCGCAAAAGCATATGGTTTGAATGAGTTTAAATTCTTGTGGCCGATCCTCAATTCGACAAGAGTCTTTGGTATGTCCTGAAGTTCGACATGTAGTACACCATAATTCTGGCCCCTTAAAAGTTATGCTTCGGATATCTTGTTCCATACTTTCAAGGCGTTCGTCGACATGTCTTTCCATGGAGACTAGAGGGTATTCATCATCCATTTCAATCTCTAGTGCTGCTTTTAGTGCTTCTGCATAAGTATTAACACTTTGTCGACGGACATGTATTTTGATTTTACTTATGAGACCGGAAATAAACAATTTGATTAATAAATTTTCTTCCATCTCGTAGTACAACTTACTAAAGATATCTTTAAACCTCTTGTCATACTCCTTGACAGTTTCTGTCGGCTTCTGGATTGTTGTCTTCAGTCGTTCGGTCGCCAGGTATGTTGCATCTTCGATCATGAAAGAGTCCAGAAAGGTTTGTTTAATTTGTGCCTTGGTTGCATTCGATGATTTTGTTATGTATCCCATGTACCATGTCAGTGCATGTTTTCTAAATGAACCAACAAACTGAGAAATCTGTCTTTCTTTGCTGGTAATTTGATTGGCTGTCCATATCGCTTCACACACAAACCAATGTCTTGTTGGGTCTTCATCACCTTCATAGAATGGAAGGTGTGTTGTTGAGTGCGACATGTCTGTTGGTGTATTTCTTTGAGAATTCGATGGAGGTGTAGGTGGATAATCTCCACAACTAGAACTTGGTGCTTCTTTAGATTGAACTAGATGTCTTTCTAGGATGGATTCTCTATTTTCAACGACTAGAACTTCTTCTGTTTTGTCAGGTCTGTCTTCTTCTACTACTTCTGTCGAAATCCAATTAAAGTTTTGCTCCAACAGGATTTCACTGAATATCGAGCTCTCTGACGTATTCGACGAGTCACTCAAATTTGGTATTGGAAGGGGGGGGCGCTTCTTCATGTTCTGAGTACACTAGATGAAAGCTTCTATTCAAAAATTCGGGTTGAAAGGACACCTAATTTGCTTCCTCCGGTCAATGAATCAATAATCTATTGATATCATCGCCTTCTACGCTTCTATGACTCCCGATTCCCGACTGACCAACATGGAGACTAAGGTTGTCCTCGACAATTTCCTGCACCCACACACTTTGTGTTAAATGAAATGGAGAAGGAGGTGTTACCGTTTCAGATATCTAAACTTGGAGAGCTATACCACTCTCTATCAACAAGTCTTCATACATCGGCGACAGGTCTTATTCGACGCCTCGATCATCGCGGACTCGACTTGACTCTGGAAGATTTTCTTTTGCATCTGTCACGACATTTGATCCTCATGTCCTCCGGAGCACAATTGCCTGCTCCCGCAGCTCTTCATGCCGCTGTTTCCTTTTTTCTCTTTCAATTTTCTGAATATCTAGGGTGCTTTTATGACTCAAAAGTCTTTCTTTGTCGGATTTACGTCCACTACTGGCCATGTCGTCTTGTCATATGTTGTTTTTCATCAAAATCGGTACATTAGAACATGCTTCGTCCCCCCCCCAATGCTGGCCTGAAGTTTTCTAGATCACTGGGGAAGTACAGACCATTATTTGTTCAAGAAAAATTCCCATTCCCACTCCTTTACAAATCTTTCCCACTTACGTTCTTTCTCCTCCCAATTAGAGTTTAGAAGGGGCGGGAGCAGCAACGGTCGTGTCTCGACAATATGCGCAACGCCTTTGTCAATAAAAAATTTGAACAATAAGGTCGGCAGAGAACACATAAATTGATCAGCTAGGTCAGTGAAGAACTTTCTTATGACTTCATCTATAGAGACGCGGTCTTCAATCGCCTGCTCTTCACAGAAAACGTCTGCAATATTTTCGCGCCACTCCGACAGATTCGTATGTCCTCCATTGATCAACTTCAACAACAACTTCCTCTCTACTTCATCAACTGGTCTTTTCATCTAGAAGCTTCTTCAAGGCGGTTGGTACGGACTCTACAAATCTCTCATGGGTCTCAGAGAAGAATCGATCTCTCGCTTGGATAATTGTCAGCTTGTTCCATCGCGCATAGTTCTGCATATAATTTGCAATTTTCTTCTCCCACCAATCCCTAATCTCCTGTTCTAAAATCATAGGTCGTGCTGCTATTTCTTCAATGCATCAACCGACAATGGAACCAGATGTCGTACTAGATTTTGGCTCCCAAGTGAATATCATGACTCGTGATAATTGGGACCAACTCGGTCGACCACAATTGCAGGAATCATGCATTTATCTAAAGCTCACGGATTAAGGATTAATTGAGCCGATTGGAGTATGGAAAGGAGTCGAAACTTCCATCAATGGCATCACGACAAGAGTAGATTTTGAGATCATTAATCCCAAGGATGATGCGAGTTCTTTCCCAGCCTTGGTCGGTCGACCTTGGGGGCGAAAGACGAAGGCTTCAATTTCCTTAGACAAAAGTCGCATCAAGTTGAAAGGAAATGGGAAGAAGGTTATCGTACCAATATTCCCATCTCAGGGAGAACCATGGTCGGAACCTACAGAAGTAGATAATGATATTCGACAGCTTTATAGAATAGACAATAATGAAGATCGCATTGAACCAAATTCCCAAGGAGAACTTCACCTTGGAGATCCTGTTTCACTCGGATATAACTCCAATGCAAAACTCTATGACTGGCAGATAGAGAATTATGATTTGCATGCGAAGGAAAGATGGACGGTGAAATCCATCTCAAAGAAGCAAATAAAGAAGTGTCTCTCAATATCATATACACCAAATATATTTGAACGGAAAATGCAAGCATATCCGACACTTGTTCCAGGCAGAAGTTTGCAAACAAGTAATCCGACATTGACGTACAAAGAACGTGATTCACCTGCTGTACATGTTGAACATGTATCAAAACATGTCGGAGAGCAAGGCCGACTACAAAGTCTGGTAGAGACATTTATTGGTCAAGCTGCGAGATGGTGGGACACCCATCAGTTGAAACTCCAAAGCTGGAATATCGCATCGACATTTTTTATAGAAATGTTTGGAGGAAGGAAACTGATGGCTCAGGCCGACATCCCTCTATTTACACAGGGACAAAATCCTGAAGTACACATCGACTGTTGCAAAAGAGAATGAAGAAAATTGGGCTATAAAGATGAAAGAGCATGGCCTCACCTCTTCCCTAGAACACTTGATGATTTACCCAAAAAATGGTATAAGATGGAAGGGGCAAGAGGGGATAATTTCACGTGGAAATACTTGAAGAAATTTTTTATTAAATATTTCCAGTTTTCTCCACAGGAGGAGAAGTTGGTTGAAGCAAGTAAAACTATCAAAGAATTTCTGCAGTCGACAGAAAATTCAGTGCTCGTAGAAAAGCAACAGATTATTCATCGACCTACTACCTGCTATAACATAAAGTCGACAGAAAGCTAACATTCGACAAGATTAAGCCTAGAAACAGAGAAATTAGTCGGGAAGAGTTTTCAATGGAGGCAGGATCACCCCAACATGTCCAAGCACGTAAAGACAATTTTTAGCACAAAGATTGTCGAAAAAGACGAACCTGAAAGATTGTCGAAAAAAGACTTTCCACCAACATTCACACAAATCAAAGAAGGTGAAAGACCGATAAGTGACAATCATGCACTAGAATGGATGGACGCGAAGATTAAAACAAAGGAAGTAGATATTTCAAATGATGACCGACTAAAAATGGCAAGAATTGGCAATTACTAGAATGAGGAACAAACAACAGAAATCACCAGTCTCCTCAAGGAATTTCAAGACGTATTTTCTAGATTATAAAGACTTGAAAGGACTTGTGCAAGAGATGGGTGAGATGAAAATTGGTACTAATCCAGATGCCATGCCAGTAAAGAAAAGAACCTACAAACTTGCTCACAAATATAAGGATATTGTTAAAAAGGAGATCGATAGTATGCTTGTAGCAGGAAGCATATATCCTATCGACCAGTCAGAGTGGGCAAGCCCGATGGTTTTTCAGCCAAAGAAACAAGATCCGATATGACTGAGAATCTATGTCGACTTTCGCGATCTGAACAAGGTAACACTCACAGACCCCTTTCCAACCCCTTTCGCAGATGAAATTATTAATGAAGTTGCAGGGCATGAGTGCTACTCTTTCACGGATGGATTCTCGGGGTACAACCAAGTACCTATTGCAAAGGAAGATCAGAAAAGACAACATTCGTGTGCGAATTCGGGTCATTCGCGTACAAAGTCATGCCCTTCGGTCTGAAGAATGCACCAGCGGTCTTTTCAAGAATTTTCGTCAAAGCATTTCAAGAATATATCTACAAAACCATGGCTTTCTACTTTGATGATTGGACAATCTATACAATGCTAAAGGATCATTGCAAATATCTCCGACTTATGTTGGAATTATGTCGGCAGATACAATTGTCATTGAACATTAAAAAGTGCATTTTCGCAACACCTATCGGCATATTACTGGGCCATGTAGTTTGCAAAGAAGGAATCAAGGTCGACTATGCAAAGATCAAAATTATTCTTGACCTAAAACCTCTAGTCAATCCAAAACAAGTGCGGATCATGTTGGGTCATACCGGGTTTAACAAGAAGTTCATCAGACATTACTTCGATATGACTTACCCTCTCAAAGAGCTGTTAAAAGATGATCAAGATTACAGGTGGATGGAGGAGTGCGCCATCTCATTTAACACGTTGAAAAGAAAAATGGTCGAAGCACCTATCCTTCGATTTATGAATTGGTCGAAAAAATTTCATGTGCATATTGACGCGTTTGGAATAGCATTCGGCACCATTCTAACACAACCTGGTGAAATGGAATGGTTTATCCTAATGCATTCAGCAGTCGGAAGTTGAATAAAGCTGAAAGAAATTACTCTATAGCCGAAAGAGAAGCATTAGGTATGGTATTTGCACTGCAGAAATACCGTCATTATTTATTGGCTAACCCCTTCGTATTTTATATAGACCATCAAGCTTTAAAATACTTAGTCAATAAACCATTGCACCATGGGAGGTTGTGTCGTTGGCTCCTACTGTTTCAAGAATTTGAATTCGAAGTAATTATTCAACCTGGAAATGCTAACGTCGGGCTAGACCACCTGTCGAGAGTCGACATGGGATAAGAGCCGACAGGAATCGAAGATGATTTTTTGGATGCACATTTGTTTCGTATTGAAGCAGTCCCTTTAGAACTTGCGGAAATTGCACAATTTCTCGAAGATGGAGAATCCCCTGAAGGAATGATTGAGAAAAAGAGGAATATCCTGGCTATGAAAGTAGCTCCCTACACTTTGATCAGTGGATTCCTCTATAAACTTGGCTTGGATGATATATTACGTCGATGTGCACTTGAGCATGAATGACAAAATATACTTGTAGAAGCTCCTTCTGGATCGGCGGGAGGACATTATCATGCTGACATAACAACTAGAAAAATTTTGTAAGCCAGAATTTGGTGGCCGACAGTTCACAAAGACTGTCGAGAGTTTGTATCTAAGTGCGATAGATGTCAGTGTATAGGTCGACCACTCCCAAGATCATAAATGCCATTGGTTCCGATTAATCCTAGCCAGACATTTGAAATTTGGGCGATTGATTTTGTTGGACCATTTCCAGTAGTTGGCAGGCGGACAGGTGCTTGATATCTTATCACTGTTGTTGAATATGTCACCAAGTGGCCAGAAGCAGAGCCAGTCTAAACATGTTCAAGCGAAGTTTACGCCAATTTTATCTATGAAAATATCATAACACGTTTTGGATGCCCCTTAAGATTGATAAGCGACCAAGGTATGCATTTTGTATGCAAAACCATTGAAGAACTGACTAAGGAATTTGTTGTTGATCATAGAATAAGCACAACATACCATCCTTAGTCTAATGGCGCCATAGATTCATTCAATAAAACACTCAAAAGTGGAATGACAAAAATATGCAACACGCAGAAGGACGACTGGGATGACAAAGTACCTACTGTCCTCTGGGCATACAGAACATCATACAAAAGAACGATAGGACAGACACCTTTTTCTCTTGTCTATGGCCAAGAAGCAGTTGTCCCTTTACATTTTCGTTGATAAGCACCGACTATTGCAACAGTCTTGCACATTGATGTCGAAGATGCTCGACAAGAATGGCTATTACAACTGTCGAAGCTAGAGGAAAGTCGACAGTTGCCGATAGAACATCAGCAAGTTCAAAAACAACAACAGAAAGCGTGGCATGACAGAAATATCAAACAAAAGAATCTGTTAGTTGGAGACTTGGCACTCCTTTATAATAGCCGTGTAAAAGGGAAACCGAAGAAGTTGCATACAGAATGGATGGGACCCTATATTTTTGAAACATTAAATCCCAACGGATCAGCTCAACTAAAAACGCTACAAGGTAGTGTTTTCAATAAAGCAGTAAATGGCTCCCAACTTAAACGATGCAAGTCGTGAATATTCAAAAAGAAGAAAAAAAACGGTTAGAAATAACCGAACAGGATAAAGTACTATAAGTAATCAAGTAAACAGCAAGGCATGACAAAAGAAGAATGATGAGAGATTGGCAAAATAAGGATGGAAAGAGCAAAGAGAAAATCCTGGTGCATAACCATCGGTATTATAGACATTGACAAGAACGTAGACGAGTTGTAGACAAAAACCAGACACGATAGAAACAATGGAGCACAGACCGACAAAACTCATCTAGAGAAGCCCGTCAACATGACACAACAAACGAGGTATCATGGCATCATGATGGAAAATAAGTAAAGGATAAAAATACCCGCGACGCCATAAGTAATGCACCTGACAGGGCAACGATATCCTGTCAGGTCAATTTAATACCTCCATCAAATCAACCATCAATACAAGCTTCTACGTCCCGTTCACTCGTGCTGAGCAGCTCTACTATAAATCCGGAGCTCGAGGCTTCTTGGGCACTCTTTTGCCGAGAACTTGAACTCCAAGATACAGAGCTCCCTGACCCTTCTGAAGCAACTTTTTCCTTCTTGAACCTTGAATCCACCATGGCTCCGAGGAAAACCTTAACAACAACCAAGGCCGCTGCGACGATGGTTAGAGAGATGGAAAAAGAGCAATCACCGTTGGAAGCAAGATTATAGATGATTCGGAACGCAAAAGCGTTAGAACCCAATTGGAAAAGAGCTTGGAAAGACATTGAAGAGTGGGGGAAGGAACCAGATGGCCGCTGGAGAGAGGAAGCACACTGTCTGCAGACAACTACAATTTTGCAGTATATGAAGGCACCTATGTTGGATAGTTTCAGAGGACTTAAATAAATCATTGCACAATTCATTGTTAGCAGGTATCATAATGGCAAGCTCTATTTCGATGTTCCAGTAGACATTGATGGATTACTTATCCACAAAATAACCGGTTTATCACATAAGGGAGATGCTGTACCGACAAGTTTGGGAGCGGACTTAGTCGACGAATTTGTCATTACTGCTGCTGGAAAGAACTCACGAGGCATAGCCGTGAGTCAGATTGTATATGGTAATTATAAAACTGATCCCAAGATTGTGTTGCATGAACTGTCATGGACAGGAAGAGAATTAGACTTGAAGACCAACATGGTAGAAGCTGTAAAAAATATGGCCATGCGTGGTAAAGTGTACAAGTGGGCAGACTTCTTGGTTGACATAATCAAGCACACATGCTATAAGTGCCAAGAGGAAGGGACCAACATCCGTTTCCCATATGTACTTATATGGATTTCCATGACCCACATTCGACCGAAAGGGAACAAGTATTTTTCGCAAGAACAAAATGTCCGTATGAAGAATTTTCATTGTTTCTCTCCAGGAGCAAGTCGACATGGTCCAACAACAGTTAAAATTTGGTTGGAAGCATGGTTTATAGACCTCAAAACAAAGGTAACAAGATGGAGGGTACCGCAGAACATTTGATGAAGTATACCTCCGACAGTAGACATCCAACTCTCCTTGGATGATACATCGGTTTGGTACATGGAAGGAGCAACAGGTCAGGAAAAACGCCTCGACTACTACCCATCAGTAAATGAAATTTTCATAGAGTTGAGTCGACAATCCAATGAAGTATTGGCTATTCCGCCCCAAGCAAGAAAATTTGACTTCACTTATGTCGAGCCGTTGACAGACACAAAAAAGGAAGAAGCATACGAAAGTGTTATACATGAACACTTTCACTTATCAGCTTGAACCAGTACCTAATCCTAAGGTACTAGCACTTACACTGACTCCACACAAAGAATCAGTAGAATCCGTGGAGCTTTCAAACAACAGTATAGAGTCCGACAATCCAGAGCATCTGTTGACAGATGACAATATACAAAAGGTAGAAGCTGAACTTCTTACAGCCCGACAAAATAAGGTGGTACCGACTCAAGGGAAAAGAAAAAGAAAGGTAACCTTTCAAGAACCTACGGAAGAAGATGATATCGAATTGTATGACACTGCCACCCAGATTCTCAAAGATGAAACCAAGAATAAGTTACATGTTGAAGACCAGTTCAGGAAATTTTTGGAAATAGATAAGTACCCAACATCTAGAATTCTTATCAAGAAACCAAAAATTCTGGTCGAACCCCATGTCAACCTGACCGTTCTTACCCCCCCTTCTTCCCCAGCCGTAGTAGAAGAAGAAATTACCCCTTTAGCATTACCTACTTGTATTAACCCATCAGATGCTGCTTTCAGTAAGTTTATCGCAAACCTACCGGCACTATGTCCCAACTGGCGCAAGATGGTCATTCAACAACTAGTCTTTGCAACCACGGCCGCCGTCCCGCTTAATATGGATCCCCTAGACACTATTCAAACCAACAATTTACCTTTATCATCGACAGTACCAGAAGTTGTCGGTCACTAAAAGATCCATCATATTACAAACCTCGACCCATTAGGTATAATTTATTCACAACAAACAACTATCTATACCCCTCTTCTAGTCATACCTTCAAAACAACAATTGAGTCCATCTCGACCTATAGTCGATCATAGTGAAAAGTCCCCAATGGTTGTTACTTCCCAAGTCGAGTCTGAAGTTTAAGAAATTGATTCAAGTCTAGTCGATCCGGGTCATTTGACAGTACCACTTCATTGAGTCCACTTACAACATCAGTCGACTCGCCATCCTTCCTGACAAGTTAGTCGAGTTTCCCTGCCGACGAATCCAAGTCTAGTCCGGTGATACAACAACAAAACAAAGAAGCAATAATGATAGAAGAAGTTGAATCTGCCTCAGCTCAAGCCAAGAACCAGCTGCAACTCAAGATATTGCAGCCGACACGATAGAACCACTAGAACAAACCAACTTGAAGACACTAGTACAAGCAATATTGATACATCCAGCATACCAGCAATTATTCCACTAAGTGCCGAAACTGTTGAACATGAAATTCTAGTTACTACAGAAGCATAACCAAGTATACAAGTCTAGGTAGAACAAGCTGTTGATAGCACGCAAGCATCCATCGACATTCATCCAACAACAGTCGACAAAGAAAAGGGGCCAGAACAACAAATCCTAAGTAAAGAAAAAGAAAAAAGAGAAAAGCAGCCGGAAGAAACACAAAGAAAAGAAGCGTAAAGAGAGAGAACTTCAGCAGCAATTACAATGGAAACAAGCGCAACAAAGTCAATCAGAAAACACTCTCTTAGTTTACTTAGATCAGTTTGGAGCTATTGCTAGCTATTAGCCACAGTTGGCATCCCAATAAGAGCTTGATTTACTTGAAGATGCAGTCTTCAAAGCACAAAGATATCGTCGACAGGAAACAAAAGACCAGTTACTCTAGCTATAGGAATAAAGGACTACATTTCTTGCTAAGTGTGAAGACTTAGCTCAGCAATTCATCCCACTTCCATTAATTCCCGACACGAAATCACCTCTCGACAGAGCATATCAGTTATTTGAGTCTGTCGTGTCGATTCTACAATCCGAGCTTATTAAGAAACAACAGGAAAAGGCTGTCGAAGTATCTTCTCTCATGGAAAATTAGTTTACAGCCTTCACAGAAGCTCTCAATTTACTCAAGCAGTATTGTCATGTCCCAAATTTGGCATTGGGTCAAAACGGCCTAATAACATTGGCCCTATTCATTAGAGTTTGTCAAATTGATGCTAAAGGTCAAATAATTGCCAAGGAGAAAAATTATTAGTTTCCTAGGTTTGGGGTGGAAGCTTTGGGATTTGGAATAATGGGGATAATAAATGATGTTTGAACATTAGAATGCCATAAATATTTAATAAAGGAGCTAAATAAATATATACAAGTGAAAATCAAAGTGGCATTTCATCATGAAGACACATGGAGGAAGTGGGACCCACATATAGCTAGATTTCCCCACTACACTTGGCATCATTCTCTCACCAATTCGAATTCAAGGTGAATGGTAACATACTTGGGGGAGTCCAAAAGGTATTATTCATTGCATGACTCATCCAAGGTCGAAATATAGAGGAAGAGTAACTCCCATGGAAGAGGAAGAGGCAATTTGGAGCTAGTGAGACACTTGGGCTAGATTCCCTAGCTCTATGACAACAATGATGAAGATGCTATGACACCTATGACACAAATCAGACCTGAAGGCTGACATATGACATATATGACATGTTAGAGCTAAAAATATACTCCAAGAGTGCGCTCAAGGGTGTTAGGGCAGCTAAGATGCTTCCACATGTGATTTGGTGGAAGTGGGAGACTAGGAATTGTTGTACAAGTGGCGTTCTTTGGAATCTCTTCCCAACTTGAGTTGGCATGAGTCTCTTGGAAGGAATTCGACCCATGGAGGAAATTAGAAGTTTATAAATGTCAATAACAAAGAATGAAACCGGCTTTTGATCATTTGTAGAATTTTCAATTGCAATTGTGAAGAGGGAGAGCTAGTGGATGACTAGTTTCTTGCCTTAACCAATTTCGAGGGTGAAAGATTCCCATCCAAGTTGGCAATTGGAAAGGCCATTCAGACCTTTCATTTGGAGCTTTAATGGAGTCTTTATTTGTAGGTGTAATCTACAGGGCAGCTCATGGTTTCTTCTATTGCAGCTCGCTCCTTCAACCATTTCCAGTTTTGATGGCATATTCTTGATCCTTGAGGGAGGGCGTTTTTGGTGAGCTATTGTACTCTTTGGGGGAGCTTATAATGCCCCATTTCTTTTGTAATATGAATTAAATACTCTGTTCTTCATCTCCAAAAATTTTCAGGTCAAAATTCCAAGTAGAAATGTATAAATCTCATTTTTAATGGAAGAACAATGCCATTTCCCCACTACCTTGTTGTGAGCCAATGTATTGATGATGATTTCGAATGAATGGATGATTCTCTGATATATTTGTGATACATATACTACCATGGATGTCTTATACAATTTTCATGTACTGTACTTGAGCATTTGAAGCATTTTTACTCAGTTTAATTGCATTGGGAGAAGAAATAGTGCCATTTCCCCAAGGGTCGAATTGAGGATTTTTGCAGTTGAATGGAAGAGGGTGAGAACAGTTGTAATAAACCATTAATGGTGCATATGAGACATTAATAAAATTCTTAACACATTACTTACCTCTGTTCATAAATTTGAGTGGGTTTGGAGGCATTTGGGAAGCCATTTTCAGTACTTACCTTAGGGGAATTTGAACCCCAAATTACTTGTAAAATTGCATACTTGGTCCAGAATCTTAAGAGAGTTTGCAGAGGTATTTTGGTGGACATATGTTATCCCTTAACATCATATTCAATTCCTAATATCATTCATAAACCTTCCTTGAAGATTTGAAGGCATTTGGAGTCAATTTGAGACCTAGAGACCAATACTAGTCAAAGGGAAATCACTAGTAAAGTTACCTACATTGACTAGAATTGAAAGAGTATTTGCAGAAGTGTTTTAAAGGTACAAAGACATCCCTGAAACACATATTTATGTTCTAATATCATTCATATACCTTATCAGAAGATTTGGGATCATTTGGGGCAAATTTGGGACCTAGAGATCGAAACTAGTCAAAGGTCGAACCAAGGAAAATAGTGGAAAATTGCAATTTTAATAAAATTCCTAAGAAGGGACATTACAAGTATGATCTTCAAGCAGAAAAACTTGCCAAAGTTTTGAACAATTGGTATGTACATTATCGCTAAGTCTACAAAGAACTTCAAAAGACAAGAACATTGTTAGGCACACTTCACCGTCAGCGCTTGACTGAAGAAGAAGCACTTACTGAAAGACTTGATAATGGGATCATCATGGAAAATAAAAAATTGGACAAACTAGTAAAATAGGAAGCATAGTAGATATCTCAAGCACGCTGCAGCCTCAACAAACTTGAAGAAATTCAGCCCCAAATCCGACATCTGGCGCCGTTGCCTCCTCCGTTTGGCCTGGGTGACAACAGTAGCAATCGGAGGCAGTATGAACTTGGATGAGAAGAAATCAAGAAGGAAACCCTGCAAGAAACGTTCGGAAATGATGACGTTGTGCAAAATATTACAGAATGATGATGTCATAAATAATTCAAGAATGCTGAAGGATGCCGCTCCAGATATTTTCTCGAATACTTTTCTATACAATGATAAAGATTATGCTCTTGACCACCTTTGATAATTGGTAAATCACGTTATTCTGTCTTTTCATTAACCATTCTATCTTCGTGAAGGATTTGGTTGCGGATAAAGAAATGGTTGAACTTTTTGCTGTGTATATTTTTGTTGATCAAATAAACTCGGTAACTAAGAATACACAGTCAACTAGAATGGCCACCTATTGTTTTTCCAGAGTACTCCCTACTAAGGATGGTTGTTGGCTAGTATATTTTATCTTCAATTGCTTAAGATTGTTGCACTCGTAGAATGATTGTTCCTTAATTGTAGATCTGGTGTAACCATCAAGAAAAACTAAACAGTGGTTAGTTCAATACTTACTCTTGCTATGAATTCCTATCCGGCGTCGGCAATGATATTATGGAAGAGTAAATAATTTCCTATTAATAGCCCCTTTCTTGTCATGTAAATAAATTTTAAGGGATATCGATTAAAGTAAGGGAAATGATTCGAGTAAGTCGGCTACATATTATTTATTTTTCACAATATTCGCATGGGAAGTTTACATGCTCACCGACCAGGAAATCTCTTCAGGAAGAAAGCACTCTATTGAGAAAATGGTCGATGTAGCACCGTGGAGACGTCGACATGCTAAATCAGTATCATCATATTAAAATTGGCATGCAACGAGCAATAATTTTGAAGAAATATCCATATCACTCCATTACTCACAAAGATCAACAAATTTTCCTATTTGCTCAGAGACAAAATAAATGACAAGAATATTTGGAAGACACTTGTTCTGGTCGCTTGAAGATCACGACAATTGTAAAGAATTGATGTCTTCCTGCAGAGAACGATGGCGTCAAGTAGCGACCACTTCAAGAGACAAACAACAGACTGATCCAGTCGTTTAATTATGCTTATTGATATGCTCATCAAGCATGGAGGATAGCACGTGGTGGACCTGTCGAATGTCACCCGCTTATAAAAGTATGCATCAATACTCCCCTGAGAAGAAATATTTGTCTAATGTTGAAGAACGACAGCCGGTCGGTGAACACCATGTAAATTCTGCTACGTAGATAGCAACTTGTCGAACGCATTGTGCTCAAGAAGCTGCTCTGCTCATTTATATCCACATTCCATAAATGATCTTAGCCGTTGACTTGGTGAGGTGCTGAAAAAGTTACAAAGAAGATATTGCTGAATTGCGTCCCAGTGTCTATTTTCTATCGAAAAATTGCCGTATCCAATTATACTATATTCTGTCGACCAGCACACCACTGCCACTGTGTGAACTTGTCGACCAAGCAAGACAACCGACCACTCCATACACCTGTCGACCAATTCGTTCCGAGGCCGACCATTGTTCATCGATTCTTTTTCTCTCTCATCCAAACTACTTGTCGGCTATAGTGGCGTCTTGACCCAAGCAACAATTAATGCGGTTGTTTTATTGACCAGTCAAGTTGTCGACCCATCGACCATAATTCATATATATTGGTTGACGAGTATTTTCATGGTGCAAGAGGTTGTCCGATGATGTGGTGTCGCTTGTTGAAGGAACATGGGTGAATACTCTGATAACTTTTAACATCTACCGCCAATTATACTGATAGAAGCATGCAATCGACCAAACATCAGAAAGTATTTACATCAATTTCGATATTATTGCTTACAAATAGGTTGCAAGAATTTCTTCAGTCCTGGTATTTTATAAATTTTTTTTGGTTGTCATAATTTGTTTTTCAAGACAGATTATCTTTTGGTAATGATGACAAATGTTTTTGGTCGATAGTATTAGTCTTGGAGTCGACAAAATTCTATATATATTTGTAATTGTGGTCGAAGCTTTCAATGGTCGATATAATAAGGTCGACCGAATTGTATTGTTTTGGTTGGTTGTAAATGGTCGGTACTAAAAGTGGTCGAAACTCAAAATAGTCGGGTCATTGGTTGATATTGTAAGTGGTTGAGTCTGTTAAATATGGTTGAGAGCCGACCTTTTTGTATTATAATTTTTATAATTCAATCGGTCCCTAGCCGGCTTAGTAAGCCATGTCGAGTCAAGTCGACCAATATTAGTCGGTATCGACCATAAGCAACAACGACACATTTGAAACTTGCAGGAAGCCTCACGACAGATGAGTCTACGAAAACCATGCATTCAAGCAGAAAACATCTATACCACACAGAGAAAGCGCTTCACGCTTAATAATGACAAAAGAACACTTAAATTGATCAAGCCCCCCAGTGATGAAATAGAAAAACATCTACTTAGTGTCATTTCAGAAGTTTTTTAGGAAAGTGGTGAGTTGGTGTAATGGCAGAGCGTGGAAGCCCAGAAGTTCCTGGCCCGATGAAGAGAATACCGGTCGGAAGTGAAATTGTGAGGCTCGATTGACCACTACCAGATTGCTGACAAAGACTAAATGAATCGCAGTTCATGGTTGTTCTTGTTTTCTTCGAGACGAATAAATATTTTGAGGTGGGGAAGATGTTGGAGGGGACCCTTCGGATTCCATTAGTTGTCATTAGTTACTTATGTAATAATCTGGTTAAAGAAGCAGTTGGAGCGGGTGCAACCGCTCCAAACACACATAAGATGTATAAATAATACCATCAAGATGAATATAACCAGTTGAATGCACTCGGCTCATCCCTTGTCTTGATTATATCTCTGTGTGTGCTTATACTGTCTGCTAAATACAACAGGAAATCTCTCCAACACATAATATTTATGCTAAGAGGCCACCCCCAAGTTGAGCTATGAGGCCACTAGGATGAAGTAATGCTTATAGGCTTCTATCTCTCAACCCACAACCCATTCTACTCTCAATGCTTATCGAAATGCTCATATAGAGCTCTATAGGAATATCACTCAGCGATCACAGCCATGGGACTCCTTCCAAATACCCCATACAAAACAAGGTAGGAATTCCCCTTCACTAATCCACAATTCCCTTAGGAAATTAAACCCTTACAGTGCTTACCAGTGTGTGCAGTAAGATCCCAATTTGTTGTATGTGTTATAATTCAAATCAACACTTCTCCATCCATGACGAAATTGAATCTGTTGCTCACACAAAAGGACATTTTGGATGGAAGAGCCTTGACTTGATACTCATTTCCATGTCTTAGATAATTTTATGTTTCTCCAACACTCTCGATTTGTTAAACTTGATTTGAGTCCAACATGCGCTCGGTGGTTGTGACATACTGCATGTCACGTGCTAGTATATGGTTTTCAACCAATGTGTTCAATAAAAATTTGCACGTGCATCTTACAATTGGTTGAACTACATGTCAAGTGAAACCTGCTTGTTTCCCACTAGAGTGTTGCTCATAATTTCAAAAAATAAAATTGAATCTGGAGAAGTTGGGGTAGTTCTTGATAACTTCCCCCATCAGTTATAACCACCTTTCATTCGATGGATTATCCTTTCCCACTATAAAATCAAGTAGGATTGGCCAAGAGATGGAATTTTTTCCCATTAGGAGAGCAATGCTGGAAGAATATTGACTTTCTCCATTCCTTTGGCTATGTACATGAGACATTCCTATGATTTTACACCTGGAGATTGTTTGAGTTTGTGGAGAAGAGAAGCAAGGAGACCTAGATCAAGGTATTGCGAGGTGCCTAAGAAGTTGCAAGGTATATTTGTACTTATTACTATTAATCAATAAAAGCAAGAATCTTTTCCTTCCAAGAATTTTGTTTGTTGCTCATTTATTGAAACGATTATGCTTTTATGTTGAGATTAGATGTATATGTCCATGTCTATGTTTGCATCTTTTTTCTCAGTTTGTAATTATCTTATTGTAGCCAAAATCTTTTTGAGGAAGGTATTAGTTTTGTTTTTGCAGGAAATAAAATCAAGAGATTGAAGGCTTGGAATTAGAGTTTAGGAGTTATTAAAGTTTGGATCAACCTACATAAATATGATACATATTTTCAAACTTAAAGTTGATAGTTTAGATTTGTTTGTAAACCCTATCTTGTTGTCTGCACAACCCCAGATATCTGCTTCAATTAACTTAGTATGTTGGACCTCAACCCAAGTCATATGATAGTTTTAATTACAATAGAATTGGTGAATCCACCAGGGAGAAACATGTTTTCTTTGGGGTTTCTTGTTTAATTCTTCTGGGTTGGGTGATTAATTTATGTCTTTCATAGAGTCTGTGTGGGTCTTGAATCCTTAGTTTGATCCCATACCTTTGAATTTTTGTTGGTCTTTTTTATTTTTGAATTTTTCAAGACAGATGCATGTGTGGTAACACTTATAGTCGCATGTTCTTAGCCTATGCGCTAGTGGTTTTCTGCACAGTCGCATGTCACATGCAATTTGTATAACTTACAGTTGCAGAGGGTCTTGTAGGTTGCAATTGTTAAAAAAAAATTGCTCAACCTTCATTTTTTCTTGAGTTATTATTAAACTTGCTGACTCTTTTAAAGTACTTTTTGAGGTTCTTCAAAGGCTTAGTATTCTTCTTTACCAATCTATGGCTTCTTTATAAGACCTTATCTATAAAAACCTAGTTGGTGAAATTTTTCCTTAACTCTTCATACTTTGGTGAATGAAAAAGTTTGACTGATAGAGATTAGTTTTGAATCTTGCAATGAAAACTCTCTGCCTTCTTTGAATGTTTTCAGTCGAATTTTTGTGTGGATGTGGACTTAAAGTCTTTCCAAGTAGCATCTTGATTCAATCTTGTATACTACTTGAAGTTCTATTTTAATTGTTAGGACACTGGTTTGAGTTTTTTAAAAAAGGGTAGTATTCATTTGCTTCCTTTCCTTTCAGACAATTTTTATCAGTTGTTGAAGAATATCTTTATCCAAAAGACTTTTTGGTTGTCAAAACTTTCCACTTTGGTTAATCTCTTGTGAACTTTCAAATTGTTTGTAAGTTGCTCAGTTGTTTGGAAGTGTGGTGGCCAACTTGCATTTTATATTTCAGTCTAATTTTTGAGATACTTATATCAAAGTTTCCAAGTTAGTTTGTTGGAGTTTGCTTTTCATCTCTTCAAGATATGTACTTGTGATCCTCTTGTGAAGTAGAATCTAAGGGTGTTTTATGTTGTTTCAATCCATACTTGCACAATTGGAGTGCAAAAATAAAGCCTTCCCAAACCCTGTTGATTAGTATATCTCTTGTTTGAGTGGAGTCTAAAAGTTCCTCAATATACTTTTCTTCGAATAGCATATCTAGTTTATCGAAAAACCTTGATTTTGTGGCCGCTTCTGATTTTAATTGATAGAGGTATGGAATATTGTTTGCATTAGTTCTTCCATGTAGTTGTGCATGGTGTTTTCCTTTCCATCCATTTTAAAAGAAAAGCAAAACAAGTTGGATCTTTTGGTAAAATTATATTTGTGTATGATTTCCAAGATTTTTAAGATAGCATTTTGCTTTTGAAAAACATATAAAAAACAAAAATTGAATTTTTTTTTGTTCTTGCATAAAATTTTCATTTCACATTAAAAATTAAAAAAAGTGTTTTCATTTCTTGCACTTAAAAAATTGGTATAAGTTTTCATTCCATAAATGAGACTTTATTTTCACTTCCCATAGAAAAGCCAAAATTTGCATTGTATATAGTTTAAAATTTGCATTTGCATTACATTAATGGAAATCTTTGGAAAACTTAAAAGAGCATCGTAGAGGGTGAAGGGTGCAACAAATTGTTCAGTTGAAAGGGGTTAAATAGTGCACTAGTTCACATTACACTTCTTTTAGCCGCATAAAGTTTTTCTTCTTTAGAAAGTTCTTAACATCATATTTTTAACAAGCAAAAGGAATTTGACATAGGTTGCTAGGTTTTCCTCTAGAAATAAACTCACCTAATAGTCAAGCTAGGATTTTGGAGGTAGGGAGTTGAGAGTTAGCTCCTCCAAGGTCACATAAACTTGTCAAACATAGGTGTCTTTCATACGGGAGGAAATCCAACATCGTAAGGGTGTGGCCGGAAAGCTTCTCTAACAAAAGAGTTAAGCATGAGGTCATGTGGGGTTAAGTTGTGTAGATATACCTCCAATAATTAATCAAGCATCAACTAGGTATTTTATGTGTATGGGGACTTTCGTTAGCATATAGTGTTGTTGTAGAGTTTCAGGCTTAGATACCCTTCCTATACATACGGTCCCGACCTATGAATGTTCCCCCGAACGTCGTCTACAGATTGGTAGACTTAGAATCTTGTCTTTAGGGTCATACATAGGTTCTTGTTATTGGACAATCTACTCGAGCGGGCGCGAGCTTGATCTCCCTAGTTCAATGTGAATCTAGAACAAATAAGACATAATATAGAATTGCTTTCCTAGATCTAGTTAGAGATCAAGTAATAGACATCTTACTTTCAGATCGTAGATCTTCTTCTTCTTCTTCTTGTTCCAAATCGCGCGGTCGTCAGATCTTTAGCTGCAAGACCTGCCAAGATATATGGAAACAATACAAGTAGTAAAATATGTCTAAACAATAACTGATCTAAGTAAATGGTTAAGGAAGTGAACTACAAACAATATCAACATGATAACATTTGTGGAAAGAGTTTATATTACTGTATTAAAAGAGGGAAAATACAAAGTAGAGAGATGATCACAACCCAAGCCTTAACGCTGCAATCCTCCTCCAACAAGCCAAGCCAATGCCTCCAAAGGAAGTATGAGTCTCTCAAAAGGTGAGTAGGGATCTCCTAAGATAATTTCACCAGCATGCATGTGCTATAGACTTCCTCCCTTTGGAATGGAGAGGGGCCTTGTATTTATAGGACCAAGTGGATAGAGTAGGTTAGGGATCATGGGGAGAGGGCTAAGGGATCCTCCTTTGAGGTTAGGGAACCGTAGGACAGCTCACCTAGGAGTTAGGGATAGGGATCCACCTCATCCAACTTCTTGAAGTCGCTCGAAAGTTACCTTTATCCCAATTAACCAACTCCGGCGCAAGTTGCATGAAGACAACCAATGTCAGAGAAGGGAAACACATGTGGTGCAAAGATACTCTGCGCCGCCGGCGCATGATGACAGTGTACATTATGCGCCGACCCTAGTTGGGCGCTTCTTTCTCAAGGACAATGTGCACCGACCCAACTAGAAATGTGGACAAAGGGCATAAAATTGCTCTAACATGACTTGCTTGATCAAGGGAACTTCAGGGATTGAGGCACTGAGTTAACATGGGACTCATGATGACGAGATTTAGGTGTAACGGAATGCCCCCCAAAGCATGAAGCTGGAAAAACAAGACAGGTGAAGTGATTTGAAAGATAGATGGTAAGGACTTGCTAGCTGGAGGATGCTGCTGCAGTACAACTGAATCTAAGATACAAGTCTCAGATGACTCACAACATGGCTGCTGACCAACACATTGCAGATCCATGGTAGTAAAGACCGATTGAACACTATCATGGCTACTAGACACAATCATAGATCTATGATGAGATTATAACACAACCACGACCAATACAAAAGTGGATTCGTGTAATATGACTCAAACAATCTCCATCGCAACCTGGGTAGAATATGACCTCCCCAAGGTCTTCAAGATGAACCCGCAATGATACGAATCTATCCATGTGATTACAATGTTTTGGAGTCGAACATGGTATAAACCACTTGATTACCGGTCATTGGTGTATACCGTTAACAAGTGCGAGGGAAATCACCATTAATGTCGATGATCCCCAAGGTATCACAGTACATATCACCGAGTGTGAATAAATGAGTTGATGTCGAATGCTCGATGAAATATTTCAATCAAGAGTCAATGATGTAAACTCATGCTGAAAGCAAGGTAACCTGTCATTGAGGCATGCGGGGCCAAGGTACTTGATTGGTTTCTAGATTCTATTCTTGGATGATGTGTTGAAGTCGAAAAGGATGAATCTGTCGAAGGAGGGCCATGATGAATCCCCCATCAACAACACGAAACTCGATAACAGATGTTTGGAGTAGATCATACGGTAGAGTAATGTGCAATACTGAATCAAGGTAGACCAACATGGTAGAATATGTACTGACTACAGATGATGAGCGATGGATATCTCTTGAACATGGGCATGGCATGAATTGGTAGTATTTTACATGATGAGAACGATACTGACCCCTAATGCAACTGATAGTGGAGGAATTCTTCAGATGACTCAAAGGGGTGACATGACTCATGAAATCAGTATAACTTGAAGACAAAGGGATGACCCAAGTGTTGTATGCAAATGCAGATGAGTGCCATGTTCAAGAGTGACGATGCAATTCCCATAAATAAAGTGTACCACAAAATATTTCCTTTTTCCCCATCATGAATGATGAGTTCCTCATGTGTTTTTTAATGAGATTGACGATGGTAACAAGATGCTCGGTATAGCTCATCTCATATATGAGTCCAATCCCAAATGTTTTATGAACCTGGGAAAGGAGGGGTTCGTCCCATGATGGGCCCTTCAATGTCATATTTTAACGAGTCCATAGAAGGTAAACTTGACGTCATTTCATGTTTAGAGAGTCTGAAAACAACTAAAGAAGACTCCAAAGGTCCCTTTTCGTAAAGTTAGCCTCTTATCCCAAAAAAGGGTAAAACAATGCAGGAGAGGACTCTTCTAGTCATGATTGGTTGGAGTATTCCTTTTTCGTAAGTAGTGCCCCCTGGTTTGAAAAAGAGGTTAACTATCACTAGGAAGATGATCATTCAAATACTTTTACAAGCGTGAACGCATCAAGTTCCCTTGGTGATATTTTCGTATTTAGAGAGCCTTAAAAGAGCTTAAAGAAAAGACTCTGGGGGGTTCCTTTTTTCGTGGGAATTTAACAAGCCCGAAAAAGTGATAAACCATAACTCAGTGACTTATTCTCATTGTTTTATGAGCACGAGAAAGAACAAAGAGTTAGCTCGGTGTCATTAATAATTGAATTTAATGAGTGAAATAATGACAACGCTCAATGAGTTGTTCATACCTGAGAACACGCGTGAAAAGGCCACGACCACGAAAAACACGATCAAAACGGTACTTAGCTTCACTTGCAAGTTTAAAAACTAGGTCAAGAATAATTAACCGGGTATAAATGAATCCAACTATAGAAAAATAACCCACGTTAGAATAAATTAAAAAGGGAATATGCTAATTTTCAATATAAATAGGAGTAAATAGTAAAAAGAATTACTATTTGTTTTTTACCAAGTTGGAGAGGTGAATAGTGCCATTTGGAGCTAATATTCTTATGTTGATTTCGGGAGCTACGATCCATTATTTCAGGTGTCGTCAGTGACAGGTAATCCTAAACTTGTCTCTTTAACTTTCTAGTGGATTAGAATTCGCTTTTTCTTGCATTTAGGTAGGTTTTGGGCGTGTTGGGTTGGGGGATTTGCGCCCACGGGTCGGCGCAGGTCGCCATTTTAGGATCTGCGCCGGTGTAGAACCCGAAAGGGAGTTCCGCGTCGATGGCGCACTATCCAAATGAATGTTCTGCGCTAGCGCAAACGGCCAACTCAACCCCAAAAACTATCCAAATAGAGGATTTTTTGATGTTTGGGCAAAGTTCTAAAGGTGTTAAAATGTCATTGTTGACAGGTTTGGAGTGAGCACCTTGGTTCTTGAGTGGAGAGAACGCAAGCATGAGTTGGATGATATACAAGCGGAAAATGATCCGCAATGTGTTGCAGCGTTGAGAAACTGTGGGCTACTCAAGTATTTTCGAGTGCCGGGGATGAGGTCCCAAGTATCACTGCTGACATACCTGGTCCAATGCAGTGACCCTTTATAGCAGCATTTCCAGATTGGTGAGCACACGTTGACCATAGATATCGAGGACATATACCTTTTGACAGGGTTATCCCAACGAGGAAGCCTCGTGTCCTTGACTGGGTCACGAGGTGGTGACCGCTCAGTAGAGGACATGATTGAGCAGTGGTGTACTCCAGGTACGCTGATGATAGGTGGGAAGATTCCCATCAAGAATGTTAGGGATAAAACTCTCTATATGGTACTCTTTACCATTGTGCGGGTGGCTGGCAGCCGATCCGCTCATCTTGCAAGCAAATCGCAAATGATGTATGCCAAGGAGTGCATGGCTCCTACCATGTTCAACTGGTGCGAGGGGCTCCTCACCAGTCTCAGAGATCAGTTGACCAAATTCCAGCACGGGGCGCTAAAGAAGTTTGGGTATGGTTAAGTTGTAGTGTCCTTCATGCTAGAGCAGGTGACCCACTTGCGCCTGCAAGTAGACCTTGAGGATTGGGATGCAGGAGATCCTAACATGACTAGGTGGGTAAAGGTGATGGCTCACCATGGTGGCGGGGGTCCCATCATCAGTTTTGGTACAGGGTTTTTCACATGGTTGCAGGGACATATCCTCATGGTGGAGGACTACCCATACCACAGTACTGACTTCCGAGGAGACCTAGACTTGGTGCTTCCCAAGGGAGCGCAGTGGGATGATATCGGTAAGAACAACTACTTGTGTTTTTACATTTTATGTGTTTTACAAGTTTTTTGGAGTAGTGTTGATAACTTTTACATGTTTCTTGCAGACATGGGTCTAGAGCGACCGCTTGGAGTCTCTTGCCTCGTGCGGAGAGGAGCAGCACCGGAGGTGGGCCCTACGGTTCGTGATGCTATGGAGGATCTAGAGGTGTTGGAGGATAAACTCCAGAGTATGACCTTGTACATCCTAGAGTCAGGTGTTCACGACCTACCTCGTCGCTATCAGAAGTTGATGGTTGGAGTATCAGTTCGTTTTGGCACGTTGCTCCGGAAGGTGGTGAGGGTCGTAGTTTGCTTCAATGCGCAGCAGCCCGGGGCTTCGGGGCATAGGGTTGCGCGGCCTAGGGATTAGGAACATGTTTTTACTTATGTATATATTGAAATATTATGAGCTTTAGATTTTGTAGAGAGGACTCTTACTGAAATCTAGCAGGCTTCAGAATTTTGTATCAACACTATCATTTTTGTATCGATTTATATATATGTATAGACACTTCTGGCGGTTTTATACATCTTGTGTTCTATGGACGATTTATGAGATCTTGTTTACATGTTTGATTATACACTGGATGATTTACATGTTATGTATGCCTTTATATTTTATAAATATGTTATGTGTGTGCAATGTACCAATCTAGAATGAAGCTGGCCATTGAGTCAGCAACTGTATTCATGTCTCGTGGAATGTGCAGGTATTGAATAGATTCAAAGGACCTTTCTAGAAGACAGACTCATCGAAAGAGACAGAGTAGAGTGGGGTCGTGGATACCGTAGATCCGGTTAAGATGAGGAAAAACTAGTTGTGAATCTAGATGGGTGACAACGTGGCTCATACCCAAGGAAAGAGCGTCAGTTAGGGTTCCAATCACTACCTGCTATTCTGCGGCGTTATTGGTTGCGTATCCTAGACAACTTCCTCCTGAGATGATAAGCTCATCGGTGGGAGAATAAAGTACCCAGGCTGCCGAAGCAAGGTTATGGGTATGCCAGCTGGCGCCATCCGTGAATCCATAGCAAGTTTCCATCTGCACATGTAGACAAAACATGGTATAAGTAGCGAAACAAGATCTAAACACACTAAAAACAAAGCGTCACACCACACAAAACACACGCCATGTACAGTATATACAAGATACCTATGTGTGAAAAAATTAGGCATAGTACCTCTTCAGGTAGAGCCCATTTCGGGGCTCACCCAAAGATGTCCCATCATAGTACTCTAGTTCTTAGGCTCCCTTCTCCAAAACACGTTTTACTATGTACGGTCCATGCCACATGGACTCGAACTTACCTGCCCCCATCTTATCATGCTTTTGGTCATATGTAAGGACCAAATTACCCTCGTTAAAAACATAAGGTTTAACCGACCTATCATACTGTGCTTTGATGTGTTTCTTATGTGCCTTGTTGGAAAGAGCAGCATTGCGGTGAGTCTCATCAAGTTTCTCTAGGTAAAGGAAGCATTTTTCCTCGGCGGTGGTGTTCGGAAGAAGTTCAACTGCGAGTTTGAGAGATGGAATCTCACACTCTATAAGTAGGAATGCCTCCAATCCGTAAACTAGTTGGAATGGTTTAAATCTAGTGGCAGTCTTGATGGAGGTCCGGTATGCCCATAGTGCGAAAAAGAGCATGTTATGCCAATTGGACTTGTGCGTACCCACCATGCGTTGAATCATGGTTTTCAAGACCTTTTTAATGGCCTCTACTTGTCCATTGGACTATGGGTAGTAAGGGGTTGAGTTCTTGTGACGAAAACCCATTTTGGCGCTCAATTCGTCTACCATATGGTTCTGGAAGTGAGATCCATGGTTGGTGAATATGGCTTGTGGAACTCCGAACTGTGAAATGACATGGTTGAACATGAAGAGTGCGGCGGTTTTTCCGTATTTGTTGTACGTAGACATAGAATCGACCCATTTAGTAAAATAATCCACGGCTACTATGACGTAACCATGCCCCCCGACCGAGGTATGTTTACAGTGCATGAAATCTATGCCCCATTTCGCAAAGGGGCCAACGAAAATAACCGGGTGTAGAGGGGCTGGGTGGGTGCAGTTTTTCATTTGAAAATGCTGGAACGGGGGACATTTTTTAACGGCCTCAATGCAATCTTTAAAGACAGATGGCTAGCAATATCCCGTGCATAGTGTGTCAGTCATTCAAGATGTGTTCAGCCTCCTTGTGTGTAAGACAACGTCGAAGAAAATAATCAACACCACGTCGATACATGGTATCGCTAATGATAAAGTAATAATTGGCGTGGTGACGTATGCGATGACGATCATCATGAGACAGTTGGGGGTTGAAACGTTGGGTTTGAAGATACAAGGTAATATATCCATACCATGGGTCAGATGTGTTGATGAGGAACAATGACTCATCGGGAAGAGAATCGTTGGGCTCGGATCCTAAATCAACACGGGGAAGATCACAAATGAGCTTGGCAAATACCAAAGAATTCTTAGACTTAGCTTTCTCGAAGAGGAGATCGAATTCCTGAACTATCACAATCCAGCGTGAATACTTTCCCTGAAGTACTTGACATGTCAGAACGTGGTACATGGAGTTTGAGTTGGCAATAATGGTGGTGGTGCAGAGTAGTATATAATGATGGAACTTTTAGATGAAAATGTCTGCCGCGAGAGAGAGCTTCTCTACATGTGAGTAACGAGTTTCATATTCAATAAGACCCTTACGAAGTTGGTAAATCACATGTTCCTGGTCGTTGTTGTCCTCCCTGACCAGGACCATGGCGATCGTGGTAGCAGAAGCAGCAAGATAAAGGATGTAATCCTTGTAGTAATTGGGTGGTTGGAGGACAGGGGCATGGGTAATGGCATGCTTCAGACTGTTGAAGGATTGTTGCGCTAGATCGTCCCAGATGAACAGTACGTCCTTCTTCAATAATCTCATGTAGCCCTATGTCTTCTCAGCGAAATTATAGACAAAACGCCGTAGGTAAGTTACCTTCCCTTGCGAAATTTGTAGTTCCGTAATGTGAGTAGGAGGTGGGAGAGTGACAATGGCTTCCACCTTCAAGGGATCAATGTGGATCCTATCCTTCGAAACAATAAAACCTAGGAGGCATTCGGAATCAATGAAGAAAATACACTTGTGAGGGTTCAGACGGATGTTATACCACCTGCATCTGAGGAATACGGTTGTCAGATGATCGATGTGGAACTCACGCTGTTGTGAGTGAGAAGGTAGATCATCAAGATAGGGTTCCACGAAGTCCTTCACATCATGAAAAGCATACGACATGGCCTACTAGAATGTGGCACCAGCATTTTTGAGACCAAAAGGGAGCTTGCGATAAGGAAACGTGCCCCAAGGGCAGATGAAAGCCATCTTATGTTGGTCGACCGGGTGGGTGTCAATCTTGTTGTAACTGGAAAAGCCATCCATGAATGAAAAGATGACACTTCCGTCAAAATTGTTGATGATCTGATCGATAAAGGGAGTGGGGTAGTTGTCCTTAGGACAAGCCTTGTTCAAATCCCAATAATTGACACAGAATCGAATGGTGCCCTGCTTCTTAGCCATAAGGACGACATTTGAGACCCTTTCTGTTAATGGAATAGGGTAGATGAAGCCAACCTTTAAGAGCTTTTCAATTTCTGCTTTGATTGCCACAGTTTTTTGAGGGTGTACCGGTCGTAACTTTTTACGGACTGGTTTAGCATTAGAATAGGTTTTAATCTCATACGAAACGATATCAGGGTCTATCCTAATAATTTTCCCGTAGGTCCAAGTAAACATGTCTCAGAATTGCTTGAATAAGGTTGTAAAAGTAGTAATCTCTTCAGGTGAACATTTTTGGCATAAACGAATATGTGCCGCTACACCAGGGGTAACTGAGATGTCAAATGGAATGGTTGGTTCAATGTTCTCCAGGTTTCCTCAGTGTCCATTAGACGCGTGAGTATCGAGGACTGGGGGCAAGGGTAAACATCTGGTGTGAAAATGGTGGTGATGCTGTTCTCCACAAAATCCAAGCGATGTAGGAAAGAAGACTAGTGGTGGAGGTCCTCCCACGGAGGGTCATCCCCGCTCATAATTTCCATAATGGACTTGTTGGAATGAAAAGTATGAAGCAAAGGATTGGGTATGGATGACGTCCACTGTAGAGAACATGATTTAGAGGCCACATCCAAGTGGTCCTCAGGTACTGATTGGATATCCTCATAAGTGAGTTCGATGGGTGAAAGAGGCATCATATCTCTAGTCCGATGCATAGTGGCTTCATTAGGTACAAGCCATTGATCGGTGGAGTTGGGGAAAGAAGAAATCATGTTCACCATGGCAACATGGTTAGGGGGATCCGGGGTTGGAAAGACACCCATAAGAGATGAGTCTTTTATGAGGCCAACCCCCATGCTCTCATATGGTTGCGAATATTTCCCGAGTAATGGGACGTTATCACCGGGATGAGTAGCGGTGTCCGGTGTATAGAAATCCAGTTTGTTGACAGTGACAATTCGACCTTGGTGGGGGAATTGCACAATGCAGAAGACGGATGACGCGACTGTAGCCATGGCATAAAACCAATTACGACCAAGTAAGAGATTGTAATCTAAAGGGTCTGTGACTACTTCCATGTTAATGGTTGCGGTCTTACCTTCCAACTCGACTGCTAAGGCTTGTAATATCCCATGGGGTTGAAAGCCATGACAGTCGAATGCTTTCAGGGTAGTGGGAGAACGATTTAAAATGGGAGAACCAATGGCTCTCCAACACGATATTGACATGATCAAGGTAGAGGCACCTTTGTCAAACACAATACGATGGATTGTCTTCCCATCAATTTTCGTGGCAACTTGAAATTCCAGTTGGTGGGAAAGCCTCGGTTTAAAGTAATCGAGTCGGAACATGATTGTATTAAAGGAATCCAAATCAACCACGCCAATGGCAGCAAGAAGAGTCTTGCGCTGGTTGGGATAGTTCTGCAAGACCTCTAGTGTCGACATGGCACAAGGTGCTTGTCCCAAGTCCTCTACAATGTTGTAGTTTTGAGCTGCCTGAGCATTATGATTGAAAACTGCTTTTCGAATCGTGCTCTTAGGTGGACGCAATACTGACTCTAGGGAAGGGTTCTCAATGGTGAGAGAAGTTGGTGGCATGATGATGTGAGGAATAGACATGGAAGATTTTTTAGTATTACTTCCAACGGGTTCCTTTGGAGGGACCAAGTCGTACGAGTGTGAGTGTGTGTTCAAGTTAATCGTATCACTACGCATCATGAGAACATGCGCGGTGGAGGATGTATCTCCATGTGAAAGAGAAGGTTGAGTAGTCATTTGCTAATTTTGAGTGGGGAAGGGATCCTTTAGAACTGTGGGAGTAGGGTTTCCCTTGAGAAAATTCCGCACTTCGTCTCGGTGGGGACATTCCTTTGAGAAATGGTAACCACCACACAGTAAACAAGGATACTTCAACTTCCTCTTCTATTTGGTGTCTTCAGGGGTGGTCTTGGGCTCCTGCTGGTTAGAATATTTCTTAGGTTTACCTTTGTTTTTCTTCTTACCACCGAATTTATGAGGCAAAGCTGATTGAACAAAATTCAGTTCTTCGATGGAGGTAGGAGTGGATGACTTGGTGGTGCTGTTTCCATCCTGTGGTAGGGATGTGGGAGAACCTTGTGGGTTCAATGGTCCACCAATTTGAGTAGGGGGGTGGGAGTTAAGGGAACCAATGATGCTATCGGCTTGAGGTCTCTTAGGTGGTTTTGCAGGGTTGTACGTAGGGAAGGGTGCATCAGGAACAATTTCATACAATGTGTCGGATTGAGCATAAACCAGGTCTAAGTAATGGGCACAGGCGATAGCCTATTCCTTGGTGACGGCCCCTCCCATGGCCACGTCTCGAGCTGCGGTGGGAAAAAGAGACTTCGCAAACCAGTCATCTAAGAGTTGGTATGGAACAGGAGCCTTAATAAGACGTCGTCTCCTCTGCCACTCATGGATATGATCATAAATATGAGTTGCGGTGTTTTGACGGAGCGAATTCAGTAGGTCTGTACCAGTTTCGTAGCATATGGGTAACTGGAAATGAGTCAAAAAGGACATAGCAAGAGAACGGAAATCGGGAAAACAGTGTGGTGGTCCGTGGTAACTCAATATACCACTTGGAAACTGGGACGGTGAGAGTTCGTTGGAATAACCTTAGACAGATTGAGTCATCCATCAAGGAGTTGGATGAACACCATAAAGGGTATGTCATCACATGGTTTTGGGGTCTTCACCAGGTTTGCCATAAAATTTGGGTATATCAGAGGGTAGTTTGACTGGAATTGGTGGCCAATTATATCCGTGTAGGATAGGGTCATTAGTTAGATGAGACAGGTCAGGTAGGTCCAAAGTGGAAAAAAAGGGCAGTTGTTGGTTCAACTGCAGATACTGATAGTATTGATATGGCATATAGGGACCAGTGCGACCTTGCATCGACTGGTTGTAGGGTGTTCCTAGAGAAAATTGGCCGTAAGGGGGTGTGCCGCCTGGATTGGGTGGTGGGCCATATGTAGGTCCGCCGCCATAATAGGGTGGTCCATTACCATAAGGTGGGGGTCCGCCATCATTGACATGAGGGGGTGGGCCTCCTCCACCACTATCGGGATAAGGTGGTCCTCCACCACCTTCGCTGGGAGGGGTGGTGCTCCATCGCCTCTAATCGGAAGGGTGGTGTCCTCCTCCTCCATTGCCATCGAAATAGGGTGGTCCTCCTCCTCCACCTCCACCAAAATAGGGTGGTCCTCCACCGCCTCCACCGGGAGGGGGCGTCCTCCACCATAAAGTGGGGGTCCTCCGCCACTAGGAGGGGGTGGTTCTCCACCTCCGCCAGCAGGGGAGGACCTCCGCCTCCACCACCAGAGTGGGGTGGTCCATCGCTTCCAGAATGAGGTGGGCCTCTGCCATAAGGTAGAGGTCCGTCGCCTCTAGAGGGAGGGGGAGGTGGATCGAACAGGGCTGGGGGGACTTGAGGGATGGTTGGTGGGGGTCCATTTGGTAAAAAATTTTGGTGCCCCCTTAGAATGTATGGATTTTCGGGATAGGGTATCCCATAGAGTACGTTTCTGGGATTGAATTGTCCCGACACAGGGTTAAGATAACCTGAATACACTTGAATCCATGGTGGTTGAGTTGAATTGGATGGTCCACCAGCATGAGGTAATCCCATGGTGGATCCCAGAGTAGGTGAGGAAGTTCCAACAGAATGAACGATAGGAAATCCTCCACTCATATTATGGGTAGAAAACAGGGGTTTCCCCCCAGTAACAACGTGCTGACCACTAATCGATGGTTGACTCAGAATGGGTGGTTGATTACTTACCACGGGAGGAACACTACTTGTGATAAAGTTAGGGGGTAAAGAGTATCCTCCCCGCGAGTTTTGGGGTGGGGGAGGGGTGGGTAATGTTCTGGTAGTAGTAAGAGGGGTGTTGGACTGTTGTCCTTCAACATGTTGAGTTGTTTGGGGTATAGAACCGATCTTCTGTCCAAGGGGTGTACTTGTAGGAAAATAGGGTTGAACAAGTTCATAAGTGGTCATGTTATGGATGGATGGTTTCGGTGAATCATAAGATAAAGAATGAATTGGGATATGTAGAAATGTGGGTACCTCCATGTCTTCAGCTCTTTGTAAGAGACTTTATCTTCTAAGTTCGTCACCGATGGTACGTAAGCGGTCCAGGAGATTACAAAAGGGTGCCAGAAGCACTTCAGTAGAAGCCCAACTGGGAGGTGGTGAGATGGAAAAATGATCCATTTCTTGACCTAGAGATGTTTCCCAAAAGGGTACAGCTGGACCAAATGCGGTGGATACAGGGTCGTCCTAGGATGAATTTAACCATTCTATAGATCCAAGCTCTCCTGGTATCACGTGAGGGAGAGATGTGTCTCGCGAAGTGGAAGGTTCCGCCTCTTCGCCCCTTGAGGGGTTGGAGGTTGGTGATTCTGGAGGAAACATATGTGCTCCTGACTCCATGGTAGGGTTTTCTACTTTAGGTGACACGACCGTGACATGTGAGTCCATTCTTACCCTTGAAATTACCTCCCGATTAAGGGGATATTCGGGTGGTAAGTTTAAAATTCCGCGGGACCTTCTCGAAGGTAATTCAGCCAGAGTGATTGAGCTAGAGTTTCTCCTAAGTGTATTCTAAACAAAAGAAAAAGCAATCTAGAAAAATCTACACAAACTAAGGACGAAAGCAAACTTATGTTATAAGTGAGGATTTAAAAGTCTGGAACCTCACGGGATTGTCAAGGCTTCGCAACTCGCGATATACTCCAGGGTCTAACAATTATACTCAGCCCAATTTTTCAGAGCACTAACCAGGGAGGATTAGGACCGTACCCATGACCATATAACCCGACTACCTGATAGTATGTGCGTAGTAGTTCCCTGAGTGATGTTATCGGTGTATTGCTATCCCAAGACGGCCAAATGGTTAGCTCAATTGGTTTCAGGAATCCTAGGAGTGTCTCCCGATATACGCAAGGTACGTGGGAGCTCAAATTCATGTTGGTGCTATCTAATGCACAACCGTACGACAAGATACTTACGATAGACTACCGAGTACATGAAACACCTTTCGATATACGTCGAGTACGTGAAGTGCCTTTCGATATACCCTAAGGTAAGTGAAAGAGCCTTCGATATACCGGTTGGTACGTGAAAGAGATTCTATATACCGGTTGGTACGTGGAAGAACTACAGTGCCCCCGGAATGCAGTGCTGGCAAATAATGACAACTTCCATTTTTTAAGACACCGGAACACGTCTCTAACTTAACACACAAGTTACTAAAAATTTTAACCTAGTTCTATCGTTAATTTTATCTGGATGGTTAGGTGAATGCATGAGGTGAGTACATAAACGAAACATAATGCAAACCCTAACTACATGAAAAAATGCACTCTTTCTTTTGATGAAATCTATGTATGGGAAAGAGAAAACGTTTTCCAAATGGTTTCACCAAAACAACAAATTTAAACTAATCCCAAATCTACCAAAAATGATAATGAAAGTACTCTTTCCCGTTTTTCAAGAAAAACGTGAAAATCAACAACACATCAAATCCAAATCAAAGCATTTTTCTTTTTGTCTTTTTCAATTAGAATGGAACTAAATGATGAAAAAGGGAGAATTTCTATCTAGAGCACACTAACTTTTCGATTTCACAATGATAACCTAAAAGCATGAAAATAAAAAATGCATAAAACTTCTTCAAGCATGGAATCACTTTTGCAAAAAATTGACTATACTTGGATTTTCAAGAATAACTCGTAATTCGAGAAAAATACAACCGATTAATTCTCTTTCCAAAAGATTAATGACGAATTCCAATGCATGAACAATTTTTTACAACAATTCTCAAATGCACTTGAAAATGGTACAAATGAAGCACTTTTAATTTTCCCAACGATATGCCAAGACTAAACTTGATAACAATGATGCTTCATTAGAGGAAATTTGGGGTCTAAAATGGGCCTCATAAGAAAAAATAATGAAAAAAGCCACACCACACTACAAATATGTCATGTCACACTAAGTTAAAGGTGTTATCTAGTGAAGGTTAACCTATAATATCTCATTAATGGTAGTTGACAAATATGTTGGGTTAGTGTAGAGTTAAGAGATGATGGTTGAAAATAATAATGAAATGCTTAGATTATTGTGCATACACAATAAATGATATAGTGTTAATTTATTTAAATTTATATTATATATATATATATATATATATATATATTTTTTTTTTTTTAAATATAGTAGTACTTCTTTTTCTATATTTAATAAAATCTAAAACTTAAAAAAAAACTAAAATTATAATGAAAAATATAATTACAATAAGATTAAAAATAAACAATCACTATTTTTATTTATTTTATATTATCACTACTTCCAAGTCCTTTAAAATATAAATCTTGTATTACTTAAAATGAAAGTGGACTAATTTTGAAATAATAAAAACATTTATATAATTAATCTCTTATAAATAAAAATAAATAATATTTAAAAAAGTATCATAAATAAAAAAATAGGAGAGAGAGAGAAAATAATTCTTTGTTATTTTTGTGATACATTTCTCCTATAAACTTAGAATTTGACGCTTTGGGTACCGTTGGAAAGGATTCGACGGGAGCTACAACTTTCGCGTTTTGTGATTTCCAAGATTCCACACCGATTTTCCAGTGAGAACATTTTAGTACTAAAATATCCACCTCGAAACATTGGTGCAGAATCTTGGAAAACACAAAACACGAAAGTTGTAGCTCTTGTTGAGACCTTTCCAACATACCAAAAGTGTCAAATTCTGAGTTTAGGGGAAAAAGTTATCATAAAAATAAAAATAAATTCTTCTCTCTCTTTCTCTATCTCTCCTATTTTTTTATTTATGATATTTTTTTAAATATTATTTATTTTTATTTATGAGAGATTAATTATATAAATGTTTTTATTATTTAAAAAATACTCGACTATCATCTTAATTAATGTGAGATTTATATTTTAAAGAACTTAGAATTAGTGATAATATTAAATACCCTATATTTATTATTTCAAGTGTATTTATCATATTTCGAGATGAACTTTACAAAATCTTAACCAAGGTGAGGTTTATAAATTATGACACATAAGCATCTTTGAATTCTATAGGTCCAACTAGACCATAATGGTTAAACAAAATACTTAAATTCTATTGGTTTGAGAAATCTTACTCATTTCACACTTGTGGTTTGAGAAATCTCACTCATCGCACACTTGTCCATTGCACATTTTTTTATAAGGACCATTTTAGACCCCAAATTTCCTTTAATGTTAAGTGTAAATGGCTGAAAAGAAAGACTACTTGCAGCACTCCAATCACACATAAATTATCAAAGAAATGACAAGCACTCCAATGACCTAAAAAGACTAAAAATCACTCAAAAAGATCAAATGCAAGCCAACAAATGATAACCAAGCTCAACAAAGGTTTGGAAGTGGATCTAGCATGCTTGATAGATCAGTGAAGTAATTAGGAAGAACAAGATGGAGTAGATAACCATGGGGGATTGAAATTTCCCGTCACTTCAATCAAACTCACTTGATAAAAAAGTCCCAAAGACCAACACAAGCAAACCAAACAAAACACTGCTGAATAAAAGAGTCTCTTCTTGGAAGATACAATACAGAGATGTCTGTGGATTAATCCAAAAATCAAAAGGTTTTGGAGCAAGAAAACTAAGCATCAAGTTTGAAAACTCGATGCAGTTTATGGTTAGGCACAGAGCGCCCGACGCAGGATGCAAATAGGGGAAAAGCACTAGCGGCGCAGAATGTCAAATCGGCATAAGTGTCGATGGCGCAATATGACTAGAGGCAAAGTGCGCTCCTGGGTAGACATGCGCCTTGGATGTATTGCTTAGGTGCGTCGAGCGAATAAATCAAAGCAAAAAAGGGAAAAAATCCAACCAAATATCAAATAAATGGATTGAGAATGGTTCACAGACCTAGAGAAAGTCAGCGAATTCTTTCAGAAAGAAACTGATGGTGAAAATAGGCTTAAGAGGAAAAGAAATGGCTCATTAAGAAAATAAAGAATAACACACTCAAACTTGAAATCAAAACTAATGTAATTACCCAATATGGTCGCCAGATTTGTTATTGGACAATCTACTCGAGTGGACATGAGCCAGATCTCCCTAGTTCAATGTGAATCTAGAACAAATAAGACAGAATATAAAACTGTTTTCCTAGATCTAGTTAGAGATCAAGTAATAGATGTCTTACTTTCATATCATAGATATTCTTCTTCTTGTTGTTGCTCCAAATCCCGTGGTCGTCAGATCTTTAGCTGTAAGACCTACCAAGATATATGGAAACAATACAAGCAGTAAAATATGTCTAGACAATAACTGATCTAAGTAAACGGTTAAGGAAGTGAACTACAGACAATATCAACACGATAAAATTTGCGGAAAGAGTTTATATTACTGTATTAAAAGAGAGAAAATACAAAGTAGAGAGATGATCACAACCCAAGCCTTAACGCTGCAATCCTCCTCCAACAAGCCAAGCCAATGCCTCCAAAGGAAGTATGAGTCTCCCAAAAGGTGTGTAGGGATCTCCTAAGATAATTTCACCAGCATGCAATTGCTATAGACTTCCTCCCTTTGGAATGGAGAGGGGTCTTGTATTTATAGGACCAAGTGGATAGAGTAGGTTGAGGATAATGGGGAGAGGGCTAAGGGATCTTCCCTGGAGGTTAGGGAACCGTAAGAAAACTCACCTAGGAGTTAGGGATAGGGATCCACCTCATCCAAATTCTAGAAGTCGCTCAAAATATACCTTTATCCCAATTAATCAACTCCGACACAAGTTGCATGAAGAAAACCAATGTCAGAGAAGGGAAATGCAGGTGGTGCAAATATACTTTGCGCTGCCGGCACAGGCTGGCAGTGTACATTCTGCACCGGCCCTAGTTGGGTGCTTCTTTCTCAAGGACAATGTGCACCGGCCCAAATAGAAATGTGGACAAAGGGAATCAACTTGCTCTAACATGACTTGCTTGATCAAGGGAACTTCAGGGATTGAGGCACTGAGTTAACATGGGACTCATGATGATGCGAATTAGGTGTAACAGTTCTAGAAGAGGAGGTTTTGCAACCACCTTGGGCAGACCCAATAACTGGATCATTAGTACCCTTGGAGGGTGTTTTTCAGATCCATATGGTAAAACATTTGCACTAAGAAGGGAAACACGCCGAGCCTTGGTAAATGCTCTCCGATCTTCATTGATTAGACTTGGGCCCTAATCATCTTAGGTTGATTTTTGGGAGACCATATCTTTGGATTTACATTGAATGGTACTCGAATCCAAGTGCTTTTCATGATAAGTGTTGTTTTCTTGTTACAATCTGATAGGGACTTTCTAGTGTATGCAGGTTGTTGTGTTATCTTTTTAGATTTCTCCTTTGAGTCTTCTGCGAGCCACCATGGCCGATCAACCTTTGCGCAGGTCTCATAGATTACAAGGAAACTCTCTTGAATAGAGAGAAGTCCTTGCGCCCAAGCATAGACTATATTACAATAGTCCACCCCTTCAGGAGGCATAGGAAGAAAACCATGAACAAAATATCCAACAATCCAACGAAGAAAATAGTTCGAGTTCTGTAGAATCAAAATCCTCATCATAGGAAGGAAACTTTAGTGACACTGAAGGGAGTATTGGTAATTCTCCCTCAATAGTTTTTTCTTATCCAGAGGAGAACATAGAATTTACCTCTATAGAGGATCTCACTGATCCTTCAGGATTTTTAAACCCTTCACACAATCTAAATTTTACTCAAGGAATTGAGTTTGACATTCCCAGACCTAGTAGCCCTTCATTACATTGGTCACCTATGTCTCGTACTATCAAAGCATAAGGTATTGGGGAAGTAACCCCCACAGTTAGTACTACATATATACGATGAGGTGATGGAAATGCATCATCAACTATCGGTTTTGGATGGACTCCATCATCATCCATGATTTTAACAAGAGGACCTTCTTACGGTCTCTAAGGGACAAATCCTTTTTCTTTTGGGATGAACTTTTTAGGATTGCAATACATACCTACCACGATACCTCCTTTGTCAACTTATACTATTGCATCAGGAAATGGCCCCTTAGTAAATTTTAGTGGACTTATGTATGGCCCAAATCCCTCCCATGATTTGGGATAGACAAAAGCAAGAAAACTGTGTAGTGTAAAATCTGTTGGTAAAAATATGCATGATGAATAATGAGTGGTAGACTCCATAAATATGATAGAATGGTGGAAAATACAACTGACATAACTTATGAACATAGAATATAGGACTCTTACAACACTCACAGAAGTATATTCATCCCATGCTTCCATAACTACATCAGAGGAATTTCCTCACCAACCTCACACATGCATTTAGTGATAGGATAAAACACTCAAAAAGAAGTAATTGGCTCATTTACGGGAAAATGACATCAAATGGATGATTCTAATGATGACAATTGGAAATAGAGGATTTAATCTCCCACAAGCCCCCTTTCTTGTTCCCCTCTAGTGGAATCATAACCCCTCTAGTGCTCTTTACACAACCATCTTGGCCCATTTTATTATTTTACAACATAATATTTACATAGTATTTGAAGTAGCATGATAATCCAACCACATGATCCATAAAGAAATATTTACATTATACATGCCTAGATGTTCACTATTTGGGCCTTGGTATTGAGCTCTACACTAGTAACCCATGAGTACTTCTTGAAAAAGGATGGATGCATGGAGGTGAACATGTCCTTGGATACTGCCATGTGATTTGATGCTCCAAAATGTAGGATCCAACTAGATGATCCATAAAGATATATTTACATTATACATACCTAGATGTTCACTAGTTGGGCCTTGGTATTGAGATCCACACTAGGAACCCATGAATACTTCTTGAAAAAAGGATTGATGCATGGAGGTGAACATGTCCTTGGATACTGCCATGTGTTTTTATGCTCCAAAATGTAGGATCCAAGTGATTGTTTTTGAAGCTAAAATTGTCGCAAGCGCGTGTCCTCTTTTGGGAGGAGGTATTGGCTCGCATACTTTGTCTTGATTTTATGTAAAAACCTTCTTATACCTGTAATTTTCTTCTTTATGAGGACCCTTTATACAGTAGGGGACATAAAGGAAGCTTCTCCTTGGTCTTTCCTTCTTCAAAGGTGGTCTTGTCATAAGAAAACTTGGATTTATTCTCCCTTTTACCTTTGTATGAAGTATTTTGCTTACTTTCTTTCTTGTTGTCCTCATTTGATACAAGTGCATGAGTGTTTGAGGTCCTTTGTAGGCCTATCTAAGAGAGATTATCCTGCGCTTGAAGAAGAGAGAAAGAAAAAACATATAAATAAGGCATGGTGAAAGATGCTCCAAGTGCTAATCTAGTAGAATGAAATGATGAGACACAAGTGCTAAATTCAGGAACCAACTTTGAAAGGATAGAGACTACCATTTGAGTGTCTTCTTTATCATTATTACACTTATTGAGATACAAGAGGAAATATTTCAATTTAGTGAAGAATTATTGTATGTATTTGAATTCACTTGGCCTCAAGGTCATTAGCTACACCTCCAAATGATGACCCCTCATCTCATCTTGTCTATCGAATAGGGTGTACATGGTGTTCCATATTTCATTAGGGGTATTATTGGCTTGAATGTGGTAGAGAAAGTATGGATAAATAGTGTAGCAAAGCATCCTATGTGCTTCATCCATTTGGTTAAGATACTTGGACTTCAACAAGAGCCATTGGTTCCATCTTAGCTCCCATGGTGATCCAGTACAACCTCTTCATTCTCAAGAGCATCTCTACTCTTGATTTCCATTCGAAGTAATTGAAAGGGGTTAGGAGATAATTAGAATGTGTATCCATGGATTCTATTGTTCTCTTTGATGGCTGCAAAAGAGCTTCCTCAATTTGCAAAAGTAATACTATTAACAAAAAATCACTAGAACTCTAACCTGTTTAGTACCCCCTACTGCTCTGATACCATATGAGATTTGAACAATTAGATCTAGGAATATAAACTAAAGAGATATATAGTGAAAATCAAATCATCCATCAATATATTATGTAACAAATGAATAACATATATCATTACACGGTAAAATTAGAACATAAGAGAATAAGAATTATATATTTCATTTAACTTGAATGAGAGATGGTGAACACGATTTATAGGGACGCAATTCAAATTAGGGTTATAGGCAATTCAAATTTCCTGTACAATGGTTTGAGATAATTCAGGATTAGCTAGAGGCTAAGAACCCTTTTTTAGCTATGCTAACTCTCCTTAACTAAGTTACGTTAACACATGACTTCATAACCATAGTTACGACTGAATGATGCATAATTAATGGTTTGAATGACTAGTTAACTTACTGGATGAGCAAGAAAAAACCTTAAATAGGTCAAAGAAGGTGCTAATGGTTAAGTTTGGACATTAATGGTTAGTTAGAACCAGATTTAGGAAAGAGATTTTACTTACTAACTAAAGATGAACTTCAACACTCCTAAAATCATGGAAACACTCCCCAAATCAAGGGAGGCACCCCCAAAACTAGCAACGCGCCAAGTTAGCTAAGAATGGACATTGGGATTTTGTTTTATGTGACATATACGATGGTTAGGGACCCTTAGAATTTAGAATAATCTATAGGGTGACCCAGGTAGTCAAAATGAGTGTGCTTTGGCCCTCAAGAGTCATGAAGTCAAGGTCTAGGTCACTAGGAAGGAGGATAATGTTATGGAGAGGTTTTTTGCTCTAGAAAAATGAAGCAAGAGCTAGAAAAGAAGGATGAGGAATTGATGCTTGTGTAAATTACACTTAATGCTCAAAATAAAGGAAACCAATGGTATATTGAAAGCAGATGCTCAAGCCACATGACATGGGACCAAACAAAGTATCTCACTTGGAAGGAAGTAAATGAAGGTAGTGTAACATTTGGAGATAATGTTATTGCAAATATAGATGGAAAAGGTAGTCTTGGTCTCAATAATGAAAAGACTAAAACAAAAAATGTCTTGTATGTTGAAGGTTTGAAACATAATCTACTCAATATTAGTCAAATGTGTGATCAAGGACACACTCTCACATTTTGTTCTCAATGTGAGATAAGGAAGACCGGCTCGACAAAATTAGTGGAAAATGCAATTGGAACCTCAAATAATATTTATATTCTCAATGAAATTAAAGGAGAAAAATACTATATGGGAAAATATATGGAAAATGATAATCACATAGAAGAATGGGCCATATGAACTTTGATAATCGAGTGAAAATCAACACTAAAAAAGTTCCAGACATGGGGAGAATTCTTGCTATACTTGGTGGATTATGTATTTCGTGACAAGATTGCCATTAATGAAAAAGGGGGAGATTGTTGAACATGTTTCCATTGATGTCATTATTAAGGAATTACATTGAACATGTTTTCACTGATGTTATGCTAAGGCATTTGCAAGCATGGGGGAGCATCTCTTAGCATAACATCGATGAAAACATGTTCAATGTAATGCCTTCTTAATGACACCAATGACAACATGTTAAAAAAGATCCCTCTTTGTCATTGATGGAAATCTTGTGACGAAATACATAATCCACTAGGAACATAAATAATTATCCCCCTATCTGCAACTCTCCCCGTTTGACATCAATGGAAAAAAGATGCTTCCCCTGAACTTGTGCTTCTCCTTAAGCACTTAGTGACTAGATGAGATGGATATTACTACCAATTTATGTCTGAGATGCTCAAATGTCTCTATGGGAAGGGGTTTTGTGAAAATATCCACAATATGTAAGCTTCCCTTTAAATATTTTAATTATTTAAAAGTAGAACATTTTGCTACTAAGTGTTCATATGCAAAAAAATGAAAGTAGTGATGATGAAGAGGACCATAATGTAAATAGAAAAAGCAAACATCATCAAAATAACCACAAACAAGACAAGCATGAAAATAAGAAGAACTCTTATAAGCATAAGAAGAGTTTCTAATCAAAAGGGGTTAGTAACTCATCTCAAGAGAGTAGTGAAAGCAGATTCGATAGTGATAGAGAAGAAACTCACTTTATCATGTCAATTGAAATCAATATTGATGAAGACAAAGAGGAAGAAATGATGAATTCATAAGAAAATGAAAATACAGAAACCAATGGGGAAGTGGATCTTGATTGTCATGTCCTCATCCATCAATTTAACCAATGGAGGGGATATATCTATGAATTTTGGGCCTCTAAATTTCACCCCATGGGAATAATATGAAATTCATAACCATTAAAATGCATGTGCCAATGCCTAAATAAGAATACAATGTAAATAAATCTATCCACACACACACAATATGCATAGACAACATATTCATCATAGGCATAAAATAAAATCGTTGCACATTTAAATACAAAAAGAATACTTTATTTAAACAAAGAAGATTCAAGCAACTAGATATGTAAGAGCGATTTTCCACCCAATTGTAGGAACTCTGTCCAACATATACTCTTTATGCTAAGAGGCCACCCCCAAGCTGAGCTATGAGGCCATTAGGATGAATTAATACCAATAGTTCTATCTCTCAACCCACAACTCATTCTACTCTCAATGCTTATACAAATTCTCATCCATTTCTCTACAAGAATCTCACTCAACCATCACAGCCATGGAACTCCTTCCAACTACCCCATACAAATAAAGGTAGGAATTCCCCTTCACTAATCCACAGTTCCCTTAGGAAATTCAACCCTTATAGTGCTTACTAGTGTGTGCAGTAAGATTCCAATATGTTGTATGTGTTATAAGTCAAATCAACATTTCTCCGTCCGTGATGACATTGAATCTGTCGCTCACACAAAAGGACATTATGGATGGAAGAGACTTGACTTGATACTCATTTCCATGGCTTATATAATTTTATGTTTCTCCAACACTCTTGATTTGTTAAACTTGATTTGAGTCCAACATGCGCTTGGTGGTCGTGACATACTGCGTGTCACGCACTAGTATATGGTTTTCAACCTATGTGTTCAATAAAAATTTGCACGCACATCTTGCAATTGGTTGAATTGCATGTTACATGCAACCTACTTGTTTCCCACTAGCGTGTTGCTCATTAAATTCAAAAACTTAAAAATATAATCGAATATGGAGCAGTCAGGGTAGTTCTTGATAACTTCCTCCATCAGTTATAACCACCTTTCACTCGATGGCTTATCCTTTGCCACTATAAAAGCAAGTAGGATTGGCCAAGAGATGGAATTTTGCACATTAGGAGAGTAATGCTTGAAGAATATTGGCTTTCTCTATTCCTTTGGCTGTGTACATGAGACATTCTTTTCATTTTACACATGGAGATTGTTTGAGTTTGTGGAGAAGAGAAGCAAGGAGTCCTAGATCGAGGTTTTGCGAGGTGCCTAAGAAGTTACAAGGTATATTTGTACTTATTACTAATAATCAATAAAAGCAAGAATCTTTTCCTTCCAAGAATTCTTTTTGTTGCTCATTTAATGAAATTATTATGATTTTATGTTGATATTAGATGGATATATCCATGTTTATGTTTGCATTTTTTTCTCAATTTGTAATTATCTTATTGTATCCAAAATATTTTTGAGGAAGGTATTGGTTTTGTTTTTGTAGGTATTCAAATCAAGAGATTGAAGGCTTGGAATCAGTGTTTAGGAGTTATTAAAGCTTGGATCAACCTACATAAATAAGCTACATATTTTCAAACTTAAAACTCATATTTTAGCTTTGTTTGTAAACCCTATCTTGTTGTCTGCACAACCGCAGATGTCTGCTTCAATTAACTTAGTATGTTGGACCTCAACCCCAGTCATAGGATAGTTTTAATTACAATAGAGTTGGTGACTCCACTGGGGAGAAGCCTTTTTTCTTTGGGGTTTCTTGTAGAATTATTCCAATTTGAGTGATTGATTTGTGTCTTTCACAGAGTCTATGTGGGTCTTGAATCCTCAGTTTGATCCCAAACCTTTGAATTTGGGTTGGCCTTTTTATTTTTTGAATTTTTCAAGGCAGATGAGTGGGTGGTAACACTTATAGTCGCATGTTCTTTGGTTTTCTGCACAATCGCGTGTCATGTGTAGTTTGTAGAACTTGCAGTTGCGTGTGCTCTTGTAGGTTGCAATTGTTACAAAAAACTTGCTCAACCTTCGATTTTTCTTGAGTTATTCTTAAACTTACTCACTCTTTTAAAGTACTTTTTGAGGTTCTTCATGGGCTTGGTATCCTTCTTTACCCATCTATGGCTTGTTTATAAGACCTTATCGATAAAAACCTAGTTGGTGAAATTTTTCCTTACCTCTTCATACTTTGGTGAATGAAAAAGTTTGACTCATAGAGATTAGTTTTGAATCTTGCAATGACAAGTATCTTCTTGCTTTGAATATTTTCGGTCGAATTTTTGTGTAGATGTGGGATTTAGGTATTTCCAAGTAGCATCTTGATTCAATCTTGTATACTACTTGAAGTGGTGTTTTAAATGTTAGGACACTGGTTTGAGTTTTTAAAAGAAGGGTAGTATTCACTTGCTGCCTTTCCTTTCAGTCAGTTTTGATCAGTTTTTGAGAGAATATCTTTATCCAAAAGACTTTTTGGTTGTCAAAATTTCTCACTTCGGTTAATCTCTTGTGAACTTTTCGATTGTTTGTAAGTTTCTCAGGTGTTTGGAAGTGTGGTGGTCAACTTGCATTTTATATTTCAGTCTGATTTTTGAGACACTTATATCAAAGTTTCTGAGTTACTTTGTTGGAGTTTGCTTTTCATCTCTTCAAACTCTATACTTGTGATCCTCTTGTGAAGTAGAATATCAGGGTATTTTATGTTTTTACAATCCCTAATTGCAGAAGTGGAGTGTAAAAATAAAGCCCTCCCAAACCCTATTGATTAGTAGATCTGCTTGTTTGAGTGGAGTCTAAAATTTCCTCGATATACTTTTCTCCGAATAACATATTTAGTTTATCGAAAAGCCTTGAGTTTGTGGCTGCTTCTGCTTTTGAATGATAGAGGTATGGAAGATTGTTTGCAATATTTCTTCCGTGTAGTTGTACATGGTGTTTTCCTTTCCATCCATTTTAAAAGAAAAACAAAACACGTTGGATCTTTTGGTAAAACTGAATTTGTGTATGATTTGCAAGATTTTTAAAATAACATTTTGCTTTTGAAAAACATATAAAAAACAAAAAATTCTTTTTGTTTTGTTCTTGCATAAAATTTTCATTTCACATTAAAAAAAAGTGTCTTCATTTCTTGCACTTAAAAAATTGGTATAAGTTTGCATTCCATATATGATAATTTATTTTCACTTTGCATAGACAGACCAAAATTTACATTGTATATAGTTGAAAATTTGCATTTGCATTGAAAGTTGCATTGCATGATTAATTTTGCATTACATTAATGTAAATATTTGGAAAACTGAAAATAGCATCGTAGAGGGTGAAGGTGCACCAAATTTTTCAGTTGAAAGGGGTTAAATACTGCACTGGTTCACATTACACTTCTTTTAGTTGCATAAAGTTTTTCTTCTTTTCAAAGTTCTTAACATCATATTTTTAACTAGCAAAAGGAATTTGACATAGGTTGCTAGGTTTTCCTCTAGAAAGAAACTCACTTAATAGTCAAGCTAGGATTTTGGAGGCAGGGAGTTGAGAGTTAACTCCTCCAAGGTCACATAAACTTTTCAAACATAGGTGTCTTTCATAAGGGAGGAAATCCAACACCGTAAGGGTGTGGCCTGAAAGCTCCTCTAACACAGGAGTTAAGCACAAGGTCATGTGGGGTAACTTAAGTTACCGAGAGATACCTCCAATACTTAAGCAAGCATCAACCGTGGATTTTACGTGGATGAGGACTTTCTTCAACACATAGTGTTGTTTTAGAGTTTCAGGCTTAGCTACCCTTCCCATACGTATGATCCCGACCTACGACCATTCCCCCGAACGTTGTCTGCGGATTGGCAGCCTTAGAATCCTATCTTTAGGGTCATACACAAGTGCTAGAAAAGGATTTTCTGCAACCACCTTGGTCGGACCTAGTGATTGGAGCATTAGTACCCTTGGAGGGTGTTTTCTAGATCCATATGGTAAAACACTTGCACTGAGAAGGGAAACACGCCTAACCTTGGTAACTGGTCTCTGATATTCATTGATTAGACTTGGGCCCTAATCATCCCAGGTTGATATTCGGGAGACCATATCTTTGGATTTGCATTGAATGATACTTGGATCCAAGTGATTTTAACGGTAAGGTTTTTTTGCTTGTTGCAATATGATAGGGTCTTTCAAGTGTATGTTGGTTGTTGTGTTATCTTTTTAGATTTCTCCTTTGAGTCTACTGTGAGCCACCATGTCTAATAAACCTCTACGCAGGTCTCATAGATTACAAGGACACTCTCCTGAACAGAGAGAAGTCCCTACACCTAGGTGAAGACTAGATTACAGTAGTCCACCCCGTCAAGGGGCAGAGGAAGAAAACCAGGAACGAAATATCCAACAATCCAACGAAGAAAATAGTTCTAGTTCTGTAGAATTGGAATCCTCATCATAGGAAGGACACTTTAGTGAAACTGAAGGGAAGATTGGTAATTCTCCCTCAGTAGTTTAGTCTTAGCTAGAGGAGAACATAGAATTTCCCTCTATAGAGGATCTCACTGATCCTTTAGTATTTTAAACTATTCGTAAAATCTAAATTTTACTTAAGGAATTGAGTTTGACATTCCCAGACCTATTATCCCTTCATTACATTGGTCACCTGTGGCCAGTACTGGCGAAGCATTAGGTATTGGGGAAGTAACCCCCATAGTTAGTACTACACCTATACAAGGAGTTAATGGAAATTCATCATCAACTATCAGTTTTGGATTGACTCCATCATCATCCATGATTTTAACAGGAGGACCTTCTTGCGGTCTCCAAGGGATAACTCCTTTTTCTTTTGGGATGAAATTTTTCAGGATTCCAATCAATACCTACCACAATACCTCCTTTGTAAAATTATACTACTACATCAGGCAGTGGCCCCTCATTACCTTTTAGTGGACTTATGTCTGGCCCAAATCCCTCCCATGATTTGGGCCAGACAAAAGCAAGAAAACTGTGTAGTGTAAAATCCATTGATAAAAATCTGCATGTTGAATAATGAATGGTAGACTCCAAAAAGATGATAGAATGGTGGAAAAGAAAACTGACATAACTTATGAACATAGAATATAGGACTCTTATAACATTCATAGAAGTATATTCATTCCATGCTTCCATAACTACATCAGAGGAATTTCCTCACCAACCTCACACATGCATTCAGTGATAGGATAAAACACTAAAAAATAAGTAATTGACTCATTTATGGAAAATGACATCAAATGGATGATTCTAAGGTTGACACTTGGAAATAGAGGATTTAATCTCCCACAAGCCCCCTTTCCTCTTCCCCTCTAGTGGAACATAACCCCTCTAGTGCTCTTTACGCAACAATCTTGGACCATTTTATTATTTTACAATATAATATTTACATAGTATTATAACTAGCATGATAATCCAACCACATGATCCATAAAGAAATATTTACATTATACATGCCTAGATGTTCACTATTTGGGCCTTGGTCTTGAGCTCTACACTAGAAACCCATGAGTACTTCTTGAAAAAGGATGGATGAATGGAGGTGAACATGTCCTTGGATACTGCCATGTGATTTGATGCTCCAAAATGTAGGATCCAAGTGGCTGATTTTGAAGCTAAAATTGTTGCAAGCGCATGTCCTCTTTTGGGAGGAGGTATTGGTTCGCATAATTTGTCTTCGTTTTATGTAAAAAGCTTCTTATAGCTATAATTTTCTTCTTTGCGGGGACCCTTTCTACAGTAGGGGACACAAAGGCATCTCCTCCTCGGTCTTTCCTTCTTTGAAGGTGGTTTTGTCGTTTCTGATACAAGCCTATCTGATGTTCTGCAATGGGCATATAAATTTTATTATCATAGCCACTCCAGTCCAGTGTTATGCAATAATCCCATACAAAATTAATCATAGCCACTTCAGTGTTTTGCAACTCTGAACATCTGCCCAACTATGATGTTATTTGATGCATCACGTTCTACAACTATTCAAATCCATCACCATTGAAAACATGTACCATGCAAACTCATCGATTGGTGTATTTCTCTCAATGAAGAGAGATTTCACACCTTTAATGGCCATTTATTGTAGAATCATAGATCAGAAAGCAACTTAATGATTTTATGTTCATTTATTTTACTGTAGAGAAAGTCTTTAAATCAAAGTCACTTGGTTCAAATGCTCCAAAAAGTAAAGAATTTTTCATTTGTCTGATTTAAATGCTTCAAAAAACATTGTGCGATCTTCAGGAAAATAGTGCATAAAATAGAGCGGTTTTTATATTTATATTTATGGATAAGAGAAACATGTTTATATTTATCATAAATATCTTCAAATATTTTCTCTTGAGATTTGTCAAATGATTTATTTCCTTGCCTTTATCTGACAAACTTGTCTCTAGTTTCTCCTCGGGAATCTTTTGCTCTTGAGATTATCGAACATCTTGAGTTGCAACAACTTCTAGAGCGTTTATCTCTTCGTGTGCCAAAGGGTCTACTGGGTTTTCTTCTTCTACATTATCATGATTGCGATAATATTCAATGCTTTTATTTTCATCATTGTATCCTTTTACAACTTCAATTCTTTCATAAATGTCATTAACATTGACTTCATATTCACCAGTATTTGGTGCTTTATTATTACAATCTATGAGATTTCTATTTTGGTTATAATTGATATTGACAACATGATTGTCAATATATGAAGTATCTATATCTTTGTCATTATAATTCTCAACTGTCTTTTCTTCAGGTTCATCGTGATATTCCATACTCAGGATTTTATCGTCGTCCACTACATCTTTTGTTTCATTGTCCTTGTTATCATCTTCTTTATCATGTAATTGGATTTTGTTTGGGTTCCCAGTAGGGTTTCCAATTTGAATTTGTTTTGGAGCTTCATGAGCCATTTTCACTGATTTTATAGTTGTGTAGGCTGGACGATTTATGCGACTCATTTTCATTCCTTGTATGAAGTTGCAACGAATTTATGGAACTTGTGCATATTTACGACATGGAATTGCATTTCAAGTCTTGTAAGTGGAACATCGGTTCTTATCTGAAATATGTGTATGTTTATGGCTAGGCATTGCTTTTTGCGTCTTGTATTTCGAAAAGTGGTATTTATCCTTTCTTGTGTCTAATGCCTTAGACGTTATGTGAGAGGGAATGTAAGGTGTATGTGATTTTCGTATTTCTTCTATCGTGGGTGCAGATGCAGTTTCCAACTCTTCCTTACTTGAAAATTCAAGGGTCATAACTGTTTCTTCCATCGTAGCAGTTTCCTTCTTTTCTTTACTTGAGACTTAGGAGACTGTAACCACTTATTCTTCGTTCCTTTTAGATATTTCTTCTTTTATTTGTAATAACACTATTTTAAGTTCTACATGTAGTTCCTTTTCTTCAAGCTAGCTTCTTTTTATGTCTTCAAGCACTTTGCTTTTTATTTCTTCAGTCTGGCTTCTTTTTATGTCTCCGTCTTCAAATTTTCTAGGTTTTTAGCCATACATAATCTTGTAGAATGACGAAAACATAGTAACTTCAGCTTGTAAAAATCAATTTTTATTTTTCATTGAAGAATTTTTTTGTTTTGTTTTTCATGCTTATGTTTTTAAATATAATAATAATAATTATTATATTTAATATTAACTTCAATCTTAAATAATAATAATATTATTATTAAGTATTAACCATGGTTTGTATTAAAAAAATTAGGAGGTTTTTGGTTCTATAATAATAGTAATTATTTATGATACTATTATTATTGAGAAATTATAATAATAATAATGATTTAAAATAATAATAATAATATTTTTTATTTTTATTTTTTTGAATTGTACGTGATTGGGGTTTTAAAGGGAATGGAATGGAGCTGCGGTGTTGCAGGTGGAGTGAAGGGGATGGTAAACGATAGGGGAAGATGGAGAGTGAATGGAGCATGAGGAATGTTGAAGTGGGGCAACGACGTGGATACGGGATAAAAGAATGGAGACTAGACTTGGGGTTGCGTAGCTTGGAGTAGATGTATAATATGGTGTGAGGATTGGGGGAATGGTAAAACACGTGGAGGGAGATGGTCATGGATGGGAGTGAAGGAAGGGAAGGAGTGAATTGGCGTGGGGTTAAAGGGAGATGTGGAGGAGAAAAGGTGGAGAGGGCATGGGCATTTGTGCAGGCTGCCGTTGGGAGGGAAGACGAACATGGTTATGTGGTAGAGGAGATGCAAGTGGGAGTAGGACGACGGGAATGAGTGGCGAGTGGAGTTAGGGCGCATAGGAGGAATGCGCGATAGAGGGTAGAAGCAAGGGTGTGTGTGGGAGAGGAAGGATGACGAAGGGTAGATATGCAAAGAGGAGGAATGGAGGGAGAGGGATGATGGCGTAGGGTGATGGAGATGGATTAATGTAGTGTGGGGGGTCTACGCAGGATGGGTGGAAATCACAGATGGGAGAGCAGAACAGAGGTGATTGGGAATTGAGGTGAAGTGTGGGTAAGAAAGGGAATAGGAGGGCGAGCTGGAGGGTGGAGGGTGCACGTGGGAGCCAGTGGGAAAGCTTGGGATATGAGGTTGGAGTGGGGGATGTGTGGGCAGACTGAGAAGGATGGAGGCCACCTGGGAGTGCGTAGAGAGTGTGGAGATGAGTGCATAGGGTAGGTAGGAAGGAGAAAAGAGAAGGGTTGAGTAGAAGATGAAGGAGTGCATGGGAAATGGATCATGGTGTGGGAAGTGTGGTTTTGTGTGCAGAAGACGAGAGCTGTGGAAAGGAGGAACGCGAGAATTAGGGCACGAGCGTGACGTGCAGGGGGATAGAGTAAGAGAATGGAGATTCAAAGCATTAGAGGAATGGGAGGTGTAATATGGAGAGGAGGAAACGGTAGAGATGGAAATGGAGATGTAGAGAAAACATCGAAGAGATGAACGTTGAGCAAATAGAGAGCTTGATTGAACCAACACTCTCATACCACTTGTAAGGTAAAAACCCTCACATGTTGAAATATTATTTATAAATATATATTTTGATAATTGAATGATAAATGAATATAGAGAATGGAACATATTTAAATATGGTCTATGGGGAAGGGATAATGCTACTACAAGAATAGATGGAAAAGGTACTCCTAGTCTCAATAATGAAAAGGCTAAAAAAAATGTCTTGTATGTTGAAGTTTTGAAACATAATATACTCAGTATTAGTCAATTGTGTGATCAAGGACACACTCTCACATTTTTTTCTCAATTTTGTGAGATAAGGAAGATGGGCTTGACAAAATTAGTGGCAAATGTAATTAAAAACTCAAATAATGTATATATTCTCAATGAAATCAAAGGAGAAAAATACTATATGGGAAAAATAAATGAAAGATGGTAATTGCATAGAAGAATGGGCCATATGAACTTTGATAATATAGTGAAAATCAACACTAAACAAGTTCTAGACAGGGGGATAATTCTTTCTATACTTAGTGGATTATGTATTTCATCACAGGATTACCATTAATGACAAAGGGGAATATTTTTAAACATGTTTTCATTGATGTCATTATTAAGGAATTACATTAAACATGTTTTCATTGATGTTATGCTAAGGAATTTTCAAGCATGGGGGAGAATATCTAGATTGATAAACTTGTATATTATCGATCTAGAGATGCTCCCCCTTGCTTGCAAATGCCTTAGCATAATATCGATGACAACATGGTCAATGTAATGCATTAATAATGAAATCAATGACAAGATGTTCAAAAATATCCCCTTTTGTCATTGATGTCAATCCTGTGACGAAATAAATAATCCACTGGGAACATAAAAAATTCCCCCCTTATATCCAACTCTCCCCTGTTGACATCAATGGAAAAAGGATGCTTCCCCTGAACTTGTGGTTCTCCTTAAGAACTTAGTGACTAGATGAGATGGATATTACTATCAATTTATGTCTGAGATTCTCAAATGTCTATATGGGAGGGGTTTTGTGAAAATATCCACAATCTGTAAGTTTCCCTTTAAATGTTTGAATTGTTGAAAAGTAGAACATTTTTCTACTAAGTGTCCATATGCAAAGAATGAAAGTAGTGATGATGAAGAAGACCATAACATAAATAAAAAAATCAAACATCATTAAAATAACCAGATTGATAAACCTATATATTATCGATCTAGAGATGCTCCCCCTTGCTTGCAAATGTCTTAGCATAACATCGATGACAACATGTTCAATGTAATGCATTAATAATGACATCAATGACAACATGTTCAAAAATATCCCCCTTTGCCATTGATGGCAATCCTGTGACGAAATACATAATCCACGGGGAACATAAAGAATTCCCCCCTATCTCCAACTCCCCCCCTTTGAAATCAATGGAAAAATGATGCTTTCCTTGAACTTGTGCTTATCCTTAAGAACTTAGTGACTAGATGAGATGGATATTACTATCAATTTATGTCTGAGATGCTCAAATGTCTCTATGGGAGGGGTTTTGTGAAAATATCCACAATCTGTAAGTTTCCCTTTAAATGTTTGAATTGTTGAAAAGTAGAACATTTTTCTACTATGTGTCCATATGCAAAGAATGAAAGTAGTGATGATGAAGAAGACAATAACATAAAAAAAACATCATTAAAATAACCACAAACAACACAAGCAAGGCAAGAAGAAGAACTCTTATAAGCAAAAGAAGAGTCTCTACTAAAAAGGGGTTAGTAACTCATCTGAAGAGAGCAGTGAAAGAAATTTCAAGAGTGATAGAGAAGAAACTCAATTTATGGAAATTGAAACCAAGATTGATGAAGACAAAGGGGAAGAAATGATGAATTCAGAAGAAAATGAAAATGCATAAACAAATGGGGAAGTGGATCTTGATTGTCATGTCTCAATCCATCAATTTAACCAATGGAAGGGATATATCTATGAATTTTGGGCCTCTAAATTTCTCCCAATGGGAATAATATGAAATTCATAACCAATAAAATGCATGTGCCAATGCCTAAATAAGGACACTACGGAAATAACTCTATCCACACACACACAATATGCATAGACACCATATTCATCACAGGCATAAAATGAAATTGTTGCACATTCATATACAAAAAGAACACTTATCTTTAAACAAAGAATATCCAAGCAACTAGCTATGTAAGAGCATTTTTCCACCCAACTGTACGAACTCTTTCCAACATAAAATATATCTACTAAGAGGCCATACCCAAGCTAATCTATGAGGCCACTAGGATGAAGTTATACTGTTCTACTCTCGATGCTTATCTAACTGCTCATCCAGAGATCTACAGGAATCTCACTGAGCCATCATAGCCATGGCACTCATTCCAACTACCACATACAACACAAGGTAGGAATTTGTAAGGTAAAAACCCTTACACGTTGGAATCTTATTTATAAATATATATTTTGATAGTTGAATGATAAATGAATATAGAGAATGGACCATATTAAGTATGGCCGATGGGGGAAGAGACATGTCTATTTATAAACAGACATGTCATTTAATAAATAATAATTAATAACTAATTAAACTATAAATACTAATTAATAAATCAATATGTATAATATTAGTAATAACCAATAGGTTTATTGTAGAATTCCCCTTCACTAATCCACATTTCCCTTAGGAAATTCAACCCTTGTAGTGATTACTTGTGTGTATAGTAAGAGTCCAATCTGTTTTGTGTGTCATAAGTCAAAGCGACACTTATTCGTCCATGACGACATTGAATCTGTCTCTCACACAAAAGGACATTTTGGATGGAAGATCCTTGACTTGATACTCATTTCCATGGCTTAGATAATTTTTTGTTTCCCCAGCACTCCCATTTTGTTAAATTTGATTTGATTTTGTAACGCCCACCTTAGTACATTGATTGATTGGACTATTGAGGGAACTGATATTGAAGTGACCCGGTTAAATAAAACATGAACAATAGGTTATTCTTTAATTATTATTGAATGAAAATTGCCGAATGAAAAATGAAAGATGAATATGCTTGACTGACTGAGAAATTATGATGATGTTATACATGAATGCAATGAGTGATGCCTTTGATTCCATAGATGTGAATGCATGATATTGACTTATATAGAATTGAATGAAGATAAAAATGCACGATGATATGATTTTTTTTATGGTGCAATGCTACTAATATGTGCTTTGAGTGTGTGCAGTAGCAGGTAAAACGAATTACCGACTGACTCTCAATGGAATAAAAGGGGTCATAAGAATGGGAAATACACATAGGGGTATGACGACGGATTGTTGACCTTGAAATAACATTGCACACACGGGTTAGAAGCTGTCTCAGCTCACCCAGGGAAGCGTGTGCCGTACGGGCTAGGCCACAACAATTTGGTCGCATACAATGTGTTGAGGAGTGCGCAATAAGGTATACCTTATTCCTCAATCGCCATTAGTCTCCATGAAAGTGTAGTCAGAATATCATGGTAACGATTACTGATCGCTACACAGTACTCCCCACACAAGGAAAATGAAGTTGTCGAAAGGACCCATAGAAGTGGTACCTAGACAACGACAGGAAATGAAATATTTACATTCTTGCATTTAAACATTTAGGAATATATGTTAAATGTTGCATATGGAAATTTAGAATAATTGAATGAAAGAGCATTTTAAATTAAGAGATATTAGAAAAATGGATATTTGGGGTAGAGATTATATACACCCATCAATTCAGGATAAATATGTTTTGGATTAAAAATATAAATAATGTTACAATAATTAATTATGGAGCAAATCTAGATTAAAGAAAAATATATAGATATAAACTCCACATGCACCCACTGATCTAGGGATTGGAATTTTAGAGTAGGGAGACCGCAAAGAGATAATAAAGGAATTTAGGTGCACCAATGTGTGAGAGTGACACTTGTTTCATTAGAATGAATAATAAGGAATTAATAAATTAAAATTTAATTTTGCATGAGATGACACATGTCATGCAAGACTTTTTCTATTTAAGAAAGGGAGAATGAAGAGAGGGGATATCTTGTTCCCTAATGCCAGATGGACTTCATAATAGAAGATTCCATTTGAGTGTGGTTCTTTGGATTTTGGTTGATAGCTGCTCCGGGGATTGGGAGGTCCCATCAGAGAGCTAGGGATTGTATGTTCTTACGACCCCAAATTGATCGGGGGATCGGGAGGAAGGCGAGTACTCCTGATAAGGTAGGGGGAGGTCAACCAAGGGGTCTTTCAATAAATTCATCAAAGATGGAATTACACTTGATCAACGAAGGCTTCGTCGGTTTGAGCTGGAACAACATCTCAGGCAGGTTTTATATCTTTAAAATTTATTCCATAATTAGATTCATATAGAAATTGGAAGTTTGTTTACTATGCCTAGGATTGAACGAATATGCGTTGGGAATGAACCGATCTTCTTTGATTAAGTCTTATAAAATTGCATCTAAGTTTGAAGAAAAATATTGATGATCTGAATATCTTTTACCTGAAGTTATAATCTCGGTACATATTGAAGAGAATGATCTTATGGCCTTTGGGGAACAATCTTATTTACTCTGTGATTATTTGTTTAAAATGCATAAAGGATTTAGGTACATACCAGTTGTTCTCTTGTGAACGATCTTATTACTCTGTGATTATTTGTTTAAAATGCATAAAGGATTTAGGTACATACCGGTTTGTCTCTAGTGAATGATATTATTACTTTGTGATTATTTGTTTAAAATGCATAAAGGATTTATGTACAGACTGGTTGGTCTCTATTGAACGATCTTATTACTCGGCGATTATTTGTTTAAATTGCATAAAAGGTTTGTTTAAATTGCATAAAAGATTATTTTGGTTAAATTGATATTGACAACATGATTGTCAATATATGAAGTATCTATATCTTTGTCATTGTAATTCTCAACTGTCTTTTCTTCAGGTTCATCGTGATATTCCATACTCAGGATTTTATCGTCGTCCACTACATCTTTTGTTTCATTGTCCTTGTTATCATCTTCTTTATCATGTACTTGGATTTGGTTTGGGTTCCCAACAAGGTTTCCAATTTGAATTTGTTCTGGAGCTTCATGAGCCATTTTCATTGATTGTATAGTTGTGTAGGCTGGACGATTTATGTGACTCATTTTCGTTCCTTGTATGAAGCTGCAACGAATTTATGGAACTTGTGCATATTTATGACATGGAATCGCATTTCGAGTCTTGTAAGTGGAACGCCGGTTCTTATCTGGAATATGTGTATGTTTATGGCTAGGCATTTCTTTTTGCATCTTGTATTTCAAAAGGTGGTATTTACCCTTTCTTGTGTCTAATGCCTCAAACGTTATGTGAGAGGGAATGTAAGGTGTATGTGATTTTCATATTTCTTCTATCGTGGGTGCAGATGTAGTTTCCAACTATTCCTTACTTGAAAATTCAAGGGCTGTAACTGCTTCTTCCATCGTAGTAGTTTCCTTCTTTTCTTTACTTGAGACTTAGGAGACCGTAACCACTTCTTCTTTTTCTTTCCTTTTAGATATTTCTTCTTTTATTTGTAATAACACTATTTTAAGTTCTGCATGTAGTTCATTTTCTTCAAGCTAGCTTCTTTTTATGTCTTCAAGCACTTTGCTTTTTATTTCTTCAGTCTGGCTTCTTTTTATGTCTCAGTCTTCAAATTTCTAGGTTTTTGGCCATACATGATCTTATAGAATGACAGAAACATAGTAACTCCAGCTTGTAAAAATCAATTTTTATTTTTCATTGAAGAATTTTTTCTTTTGTGTTTCATGCTTAAGTTTTTAAATATAATAATAATTATTATTATATTTAATATTAACTTCAATCCTAAATAATAATAATATTATTATTAGGTATTAACAATAGTTTTTATTAAAAAAATTAGGAGGTTTTTGGTTCTATAATAATAGTAATTATTTATAATACTATTATTATTGAATAATAATAATAATAATAATGATTTAAAATAATAATATTATTATTATTTTTTATTTTTTTAAATTGGACATGATTAGGGTTTTAAAGGGAATGGAATGGAGTTGCGGTGTTGCAGGTGGAGTGAAGGGGAGGATAAACGATAGGGGAAGATGGAGAGTGAATGGAGCATGAGGAATGTTGAAGTGGGGCAACGATGTGGATAAGGGATAAAAGAATGGAGACTAGACTTGGGGTTGCGTAGCTTGGAGTAGATGTATATGGTGTGAGGATTGGGGGAATGGTAGAACACGTGGAGGGAGATGGTCATGGATGGGAGTGAAGGAAGGGAAGGAGTGGATTGGAATGGGGTTAAAGGGAGATGTGGAGGAGAAAAGGTGGAGAGGGCATGGGAATTTGTGCAGGCTGCGGTTGGGAGGGAAGAAGAATAGGATTATGTGGTAGAGGAGATGCGAGTGGGAGTAGGACGACGACAATGAGTGGGAAGTGGAGTTAGGGCGCATAGGAGGAATGCGTGATAGAGGGTAGAAGCAAGGGTGTGAGTGGGAGAGGAAGGATGAAGAAGGGTAGATATGCAAAGAGGAGGAATGGAGGGAGAGGGGTGAGGGCATAGGGTGATGGAGATGGATGCATGCAGTGTGGGGGTCTACGTAGGATGGATGGAAATCACAAATGGGAGAGCAGAACAAAGGTGATTGGGAGGTGAGGTGAAACGTGGGTTAAGAATGGGTAAGAAAGGGAATATGAGGGTGTGCTGGAGGGTGGAGAGTGCACGTGGGAGCCGGTGGGAAAGCTTGGGATATGAGGTTGGAGTGGGGGATGTGTGGGAATACTGAGAAGGATGGAGGCCATCTGGGAGTGCGTAGAGAGTGTGGAGATGAGTGCATAGGGTAGGTAGGAAGGAGAACAAAGAAGGCTTGAGTGAAAGATGAAGGAGTGCACGGGAAATGGATACGGGTGTGGGAAGTGTGGTTTTGTGTGCAGAATACAGGCATTGTGGAAAGGAGCAACGCAAGAATTAGGGCAGGAGCGTGACGTGTAGGGGGATAGAGTAAGAGAATGGAGATACGAAGCATTGGAGGAATGGGAGGTGTAATATGGAGAGGATGCAACGGTATAGATGGGAGGAGATGGAAATGGAAATGTAGAGAAAACATCGAAGAGATGAACGCTGAGCAAATAGATAGCTTGAGTGAACCAACGGTATGATACCACTTGTAAGGTAAAAACCCTCACATGTTGAAATATTATTTATAAATATATATTTTGATAATTGAATGATAAATGAATATAGAGAATGGACCATATTTAAATATGGCCGATGGGGGAAGAGATAATGCTACTGCAAGAATAGATGGAAAAGGTCCTCCTAGTCTCAATAATGAAAAGACTAAAACAAAAAATGTCTTGTATGTTGAAGTTTTGAAACATAATCTACTCAGTATTAGTCAAATGTGTGATCAAGGACAGACTCTCACATTTTGTTCTCAATTTTGTGAGATAAGGAAGACGGGATCGACAAAATTAGTGGCAAATGTAATTAAAAACTCAAATAATGTATATATTCTCAATGAAATCAGAGGAGCAAAATACTATATGGGAAAAATAGATGAAAGATTGTAATTGCATAGAAGAATGGTCCATATGAACTTTGAAAATCTAGTTAAAATCAACACTAAACAAGTTCTAGACATGGGGATAATTCTTTCTATACCTAGTGGATTATGTATTTCATCATAGGATTTCCATTAATGACAAAGGGGAAGATTGTTAAACATGTTTTCATTGATGTCATTATTAAGGCATTACATTAAACATGTTTCCATTGATGTTATGATAAGGCATTTGCAAGCATGGGGGAGAATATCTAGATTGATAAACCTATATATTATTGATCTAGAGATGCTCCCCCTTGCTTGAAAATGCCTTAGCATAATATCAATGACAACATGTTCAATGTAATGCATTAATAATGACATCAATCACAACATGTTAAAAAATATCCCCTTTTGTCATTGATGGCAATCCTGTGACGAAATACATAATTCACCGGGAACATAAAAAATTCCCCCCTATATCCAACTCTCCCTCGTTGACATCAATGGAAAAAGGATGCTTCCCCTGAACTTGTGGTTCTGCTTAAGAACTTAGTGACTAGATGAGATGGATATTACTATCAATTTATTTCTGAGATGCTCAAATGTCTATATGGGAGGGGTTTTGTGAAAATATCCACAATTTGTAAGTTGCCCTTTAAATGTTTGAATTGTTGAAAAGTATAACATTTTTCTACTAAGTGTCCATATGCAAAGAATGAAAGTAGTGATGATGAAGAAGACCATAACATAAATAAATAAATAAAACATCATTAAAAGAACCAGATTGATAAACCTATATATTATCGATCTAGAGATGCTCTCCCTTGCTTGCAAATGCCTTAGCATAACTTCGATGACAACATGTTCAATGTAATGCATTAATAATGATATCAATGACAACATGTTCAAAAATACCCCCCTTTGTCATTGATGGCAATCATGTGACAAAATACATAATCCAGCGGGAACATAAACAATCCCCCCCTATCTCCAACTCCCCCCCTTTGACATCAATGGAAAAATGATGCTTCGCTTGAACTTGTGCTTCTACTTAATCACTTAGTGACTAGATGAGATGGATATTACTATCAATTTATGTTTGAGATGCTCAAATGTCTCTATGGGAGGGGTTTTGTGAAAATATCCACAATTTGTAAGTTTCCCTTTAAATGTTTGAATTGTTGAAAAGTCGAACATTTTTCTACTAAGTGTCCATATGCAAAGAATGAAAGTAGTGATGATGAAGAAGACAATAACATAAATAAAAAAACAAACATCATTAAAATAACCACAAACAAGACAAGCAGGGAAAGAAGAAGAACTCTTATAAGAAAAAGAAGAGTCTCTACTCAAAAGGGGTTAGTAACTCATCTGAAGAGAGTAGTGAAATAAATTTCAAGAGTGATAGAGAAGAAACTCAATTTATGGAAATTGAAACCAAGATTGATGAAGACAAAGAGGAAGAAACGATGAATTCAGAAGAAAATGAAAATTCATAAACAAATGGGGAAGTGGATTTTGATTTTCATGTCCCAATCCATCAATTTAACCAATGGAGGGGATATATCTATGAATTTTGGACCTCTAAATTTCTCCCCATGGGAATACTATGGAATTCATAACCAATAAAATGCATGTGCCAATGCCTAAATAAGAACACTACGGAAATAACTCTATCCACACACACACAATATGCATAGACAACATATTCATCACATGCATAAAATAAAATTGTTGCACATATATACAAAAAGAACACTTATCTTTAAACAAATAATATCCAAGCAACTAACTATGTAAGAGCATTTTTCCACCCAACTGTAGGAACTCTTTCCAACATAAACTCTTTCTACTAAGAGGCCATACCCAAGCTAATCTATGAGGCCACTAGGATGAAGTTATACCTATAGGCTTCTATCTCTCAACCCACAAACCGTTATACTCTCGATGCTTATCCAACTGCTCATCCAGAGATCTATAGGAATCTCATTGAGCCATCACAGCCATGGCACTCCTTCCAACTACTGCATACAACACAAGGTAGGAATTTGTAAGGTAAAAACCCTTACATGTTGGAATCTTATTTATAAATATATATTTTGATAATTGAATGATAAATGAATATACAAAATGGACCATATTAAATATGGCCGATGGGGTAAGAGACATGTCTATTTATAAATAGACATGTCATTTAATAAATAATAATTAATAACTAATTAACCTATAAATACTAATTAATAAATCAATATGTACAATATTAGTAATAACCAATAGGTTTATTATAGAATTCCCCTTCACTAATCCACAGTTCCCTTAGGAAATTCAACCCTTACAGTGATAACCAGTGTGTACAGTAAGAGTCCAATCTGTTGTGTGTGTCATAAGTCAAAGCGACACTTCTTCGTCCGTGACAACATTGAATCTATCTTTCACACAAAAGGACATTTTGGATGGAATATCCTTGACTTGATACTCATTAATTTCCATGGCTTAGATAATTTTCTGTTTCTCCAACACTCCCAATTTGTTAAATTTGATTTGATTTTGTAACTCCCACCTTAGTACATTGATTGATTGGACTGTTGAGGGAACTGATATTGATGTGACCCGGTTAAATAAAACATGAACAATATGTTATTCTTTAATTATTATTGAATGAAAATTGTTGAATGACAAATGAATGATGAATATGCTCGACCGACTGAGAAAGTATGATGATGTTATACATGAATGGAATGAGTGATGCCTTTGATTCCATAAATGTGAATGCATGATATTGACTTAGATAGAATTGAATGAAGATAAAAATGCACGATGATATGATTTTTTTTATGGTGCAGCGCTACTAATGTGTGCAGTAGCAGGTAAAACGAATTACCGACTAACTCTCAATGGAATAAAAGGGGTCGTAAGAATGGGAAATATACATAGGAGTACGATGACGGACTGTTGACCCTGAAATCACACTCCACACACGGGTTAGAATTTGTCTCAGCTCACCCAGGGAAGCGTGTGCCGTACGGGCGAGGCCACAACGATTTGGTCGCGTACGATGTGTTGAGGGGCGTGCAATAAGGTAGACCTTTTTCCTCAATCGCCATTAGTTTACATGAAAGTGTAGTCAGAAGATCATGGTAACGATTCCTGATTGCTACACAGTACTCCCACACAAGGAAAATGAAGTTGTCGAAAGGACCCATAGAGTGGTACCTAGACAACGACATGAAATGAAATATTTACATTCTTGCATTTAAACATTTAGGAATATATGTTAAATGTTGCATATGGAAATTTAGAATACTTGAATGAAAGAGCATTTTAAATTAAGAGATATTAGAAAAATGGATATTTGGGGTAGAGATTATATACACCCATCAATTTAGGATAAATATGTTTTGGATTAAAAACATAAATAATGTTAAAATAATTAATTATGGAGCAAATCTAGATTAAAGAGAAATAGATAGAGATCAAATACACATGCACCCAATGATCTAGGGATTGGAATTTTAGACTAGGGAGACCACAAAGAGATAATAAATGAATTTAGGTGCACCAATGTGTGAGAGTGACACTTGTTTCATGAGAATGAATAATAAGGAATTAATAAATTAAAATCTAATTTTGCATGAGAGGACACATGTTATGCAAGACTTTTCTATTTAAGAAAGGGAGAATGAAGAGAGGGGATATCTTGATCCCTAGTGCTGGATGGACTTCCTAATAGAAGATTCCATTTGAGTGTGGTTCTTTGGAGTTTGGTTGATCGCTGCTTTGGGGATTGGGAGGTCCCATCGGAGAGCTAGGGCTTGTATGTTCTTACGACCCCAAATTGCTCGAGGGGTCGGGAGGAAGGAGAGTACTCCTGATAAGGTAGGGAGGTCAACCGAGGGGTCTTTTAGTAAATTCGTCAAAGCTGGAATTAGACTTGATAAATGAAGGATTCATCGGTTTCAGCTATAACAACATCTCAGATAGGTTTTATATCTTTAAAATTTATTCCATAATTGGATTTATATAGAAATTGGAAGTTTGTTTACTATGCCTTGGATTGAACGATTATGCATTGGGAATGAACCGATCTTGTTTGATTAAGTATTATAAAATTGTATCTATGTTTGAAGAAAAATATTGATGATCTGAATATATTTTACCTAAAGTTATAATCTCGGTACATATTGAAGAAGAGAATGATCCTATGGCCTTTGGGGAACAATCTTATTTACTCTGTGATTATTTGCTTAAAATGCATAAAGGATTTAGGTACAGATCGGTTGGTCTCTAGTGAATGATCTTATTACTCTGTGATTATTTGTTTAAAATGCATAAAGGATTTAGGTACAGACTGGTTGGTCTCTAGTGAATGATCTTATTACTCTGTGATTATTTGTTTAAAATGCATAAACGGTTTATGTACAGACCGGTTTGTCTCTAGTGAACAATCTTATTACTATGTGATTACTTGTTTAAATTGCATAGAGGGTTTATATACATAACGGTTGGTCTTTAGTATACGATCTCATTACTCTCTGATATTTGTTTAATTTGCAGAAATGATTTATCTACATACTAGATGGTATGTAAGTGAATGATCCTATTACTACGTGATTATTTGTTTAAATTGAACAAAAATATATTCATGTACAGACCAAATGGTCTTAAATGATGTCGTAAGTATGTAAAGATGAGTCATATGCATATTTATGATATTTAGTGGTGAATATTACTATCCTCGATAGAATAAGAGTTGATCCTTAATGTAGAAGGTTCAAAAATGAGTTTTATATAAATATATATATGTATGACCAACCGAATCATAACCATAACTTGATGGTTAAATTACAAACAAAACTATGCTTATAGTGTATGCAATTTAGTCTAGGTAGTAATCAATGAGATCATATATGTATATGTTTAAATTAATATGTTATCGAACTTTTAAAAATATATACCAATCGGTTATATGGTTGGGAAATATGCCAGGACTAATATTTATAATTACACTTTTGATATCACAATAGCGAAGATCTTAATATACATAAAGGTTATGTGTGGTTATGAAAATAACTTTATATTTATAATTTGAAATGAAAAGATATTGAGAACTAGCCATCTAATTCTTGGTCAGTTATGTAGTTATGTCCTTTTAAATATACAAGAGCTATGGGTGATTATGTATTAGAAGTAAGATCTTTGTATGGATATGTCTAAGTGAAATTGAAATTTGGATATTCTTATTTTTGAAAAGTTGTCTTTATTATAGCAGGCAGGTTATTGTTTTATGGTAATATAGGAAGAATTAGTAATTTAGGTCCACTAATTCTTCTTAGTAGTTGTAGTCACATCCTCGAATTATACATAAGGATTTATATATTGGTTCAAAAGGGAAATTGAATTTTGAATAATCAATTTAGTATTTTCAAATCTAGATATTCTTTTAAGTGGATAAGAGTTACAAATTAATGCTTGGAAGTAATTAATATTTGAGAAATTATATTAATATGTAGAAAAATGAACTCAGGGTGTATAGTATGTCACATCGTAATAACCCCCCCCCCAAAAAAAAACCCTCACTTAACTAAATCCACTGAGTGTTACAGAGTCCAACACGTGCTTGGTGGTTGTGGCATACTTCGTGTCACTCACTAGTATATGGTTTTCAACCTGCATGCTTAATAAATAGTTGCACGTGCATCTTGCAATTGGCTGAACTGCGTGTCACGGGAAACCTTCCTGTTTCCCACTAGAATGTTGCTCATTAAATTCGAAAAATAAAAAATAAAATCTAATATGGAGCACTTGGGGTAGTTCTTGATAACTTCCCCCATCAGTTACAACCACCTTTCATTCGATGGATTATGCTTTCCCACTATAAAAGCAAGTAGGATTGGCCAAGAGATGGAATTTTTTCCCATTAGGAGAGTAATGCTGGAAGAATATTGACTTTCTCCATTCCTTTGGCTATGTACATGACACATTCCTATCATTTTACACCTAGATATTGTTTGAGTTTGTGGAGAAGAGAGGCAAGGAGACCTAGATATAGGTTTTGCAAGGTGCCTAAGCAGTTACAAGATATATTTGTACTTATTGCTATTAATCAATAAAAACAAGATATCTTTTCCTTCCCATAATTCTATTTTTTGCTCATTTAATGAAATGATTATGCTTTTATGTTGAGATTAGATGTATATGTCCATTTTTATGTTTAATTTTTTTTTTCTCAATTTGTAATTATCTTATTGTAGCCAAAATATTTTTGAGGAAGCTATTGGTTGTGTTTTTGCAAGAATTCAAATCAAGAGATTTTTTATTTATTTTTGAGACACTTATATCAAAGTTGTCAAGTTAGTTTGTTGGATTTTGCTTTTCATCTCTTCAAGCTTTGTACTTGTGATCCTCTTGTGAAGTAGAAGCTCAGGATATTTTATGTTGTTTCAAGCTCTAATTGCATAAGTGGAGTGCAAAAATCAAGCCTTCCCAAACCCTGTTGATTAGTAGATCTGCTTGCTTGAGTGGAGTCTAAAAGTTCCTCGATATACTTTTCTTTGAATAACATAGTTAGTTTATCGAAAAACCTTGAGTTTGTGGCTGCTTCAACTTTTGAATGCCATGTAGTTGTTCGTGGTGTTTTCCTTTCCATCCATTTTAAAAGAAAAACAAAACAAGTTGGATCTTTTGGTAAAACTGAATTTGTGTATGATTTGTAAGCTTTTTAAAATAACATTTTGCTTTTGGAAAACATATAAAAAACAAAAATTGCATTTTGTTTTGTTCTTGCATAAAAGTTCCATTTCACATTAAAAAATTTAAAAAGTGTTTTCATTTCTTGCACTTAAAAAATTGGTATAAGTTTGCATTCCATATATGAGACTTTATTTTCACTTCGCATAGAAAAACCAACATTTGCATTGTATATAGTTGAAAATTTGCATTTTCATGGTTAAGCTTGCATTACATTAATGGAAATATTTGGAAAATTGAAAAGAGCATCGTAGAGGGTGAAGGGTGTAACAACTTTTTCAGTTGAAAGGGATTAAATAGTGCACTAGTTCGCATTGCACTTCTTTTAGTTGCATAAAGTTTTTCTTCTTTTGAAAGTTCTTAACATCATATTTTTAACAAGCAAAATGAATTTGACACAAGTTGCTAGGTTTTCTTCTAGAAAGAACCTCACCTAAATTTTGGAGGTAGGGAGTTGAGATTTAACTCCTCCAAGATAACATAAACTTGTCAAACATAGGTGTCTTTCATAAGGGAGGAAATCCAAAACCGTAAGGGTGTGGTCGAGAAGCTCCTATAACACAAAAGTTAAGAACGAGTCCATGTGAGGTTAAGTTGCGGAGAGATCCCTCCAATACTTAATCAAGCATCAACCATGGATTTTACGTGTACAGGGACTGTCATCAACATAGAGTGTTGTTATAGAGTTTCGGGCTTAGCTACCCTGCGCATACGTAAAATCTCGACCTGTGACCGTTCCCCTGGACGCAGACTGCAAATTGGTAGCCTTAGAATATTGTATTTAGGGTCATACACAAGTGATGGCAGATGATTTCTCGCGACCACCTTAGGAGGACCTAGTGATTGGAGCATTAGTACCCTTGGAGGGTGTTTTCTAGATCCATTTGGTAAAACTATTGCACCAAGAAGGGAAACACACCCGACCTTGGTAATTGCTCTCTCATCTTCATTGATTAGACTTGGGACCTAATCATCCCAGGTTGATATTTGGGAGAACATATCTTTGGCTCTGCATTGAATGACACCTACATCCAATTGATTTCATGGTAAGGGTTGTTTGCTTGTTGCAATATGATAGGGAATTTATGGTGTACGCTGGTTTTTGTTGTTAGGATAATTAATACTCCATCCTTGTCCCACTTAGCATTATTTTATTTTTCCTAGTAGTTGATGATGTCATTTTCCCACTAGTGGTGTGCAGATGTCATCTAGGACCCATTATCCACCTAATGCACCCTGCATGCATCATTTTAGGACCACAAGATTCAGTTCCCTACAGTTTAGGAGCCTACTCAGTGATCTGGTTCAATCCACCTGAGTTAGTTGACTCTTGTGGGGGGTTTATGCTCTGATTGCCACTGTTTTCGGACTCATGCACCCTTTTCTGAGTGATTTGCATGAAAAAATCACTAATGCACCCCTTTTGGTAAGTTAACTGACCGTGTCTTTAGTTACCTGAGTTTTGGTTCAGTTGAGTTGAGTTTGGGTCTTCCAGAGATCTCCAGTGGTGACAATTCCTATGCTAGACTGACTGAGACTCGAATTCTCCTAGGAGATTCGAATTATCTCTATTGTAACATATTTTTGTACTATATTGATTAATGGATAATGTTACACATTTATGATTCCATATGAGTTCCAATGCATGATTAATTTTATTGCTCTTTTCTCTGCAACTTTCACTGTAAGTCACCTTTTTTGCTCATTCTTTCACTATGAGGTATTCTCATCTCTATGATCTACTGTGAATTAGAATTTCACATGGTATCAAAGCTCATAGAGGATAGGTTGAGCAGCTGCTTTCAGTATTGCACTAGAAGCCTCTGGATTTCCACAAAAAACCCTAGTGCCATTGCATTGAATTCATTGGAGAAATCCTTTGAGGTCTAGTCAGGTGTGAAGGATCCGGATGAAAGTTTCTATTGTCATAAAGCAATACTCAGTAGTATTTTATCTCCAAAATTGAGAGTTTTTGTAGGATATTGAAGGTTTTCATTGCAACATTAGCAGTAGTTTTCAGTTTATTTTTGCTCCAGCAGTTTCAATGGAGAATTCGAATGCTCCCTTGTCTCCAAGAATCCTGACACCCTTCAATTATCTTGAAGGGATGATATGCAGATGGTGCTGCACAACAAAATTTTGTACAGTGTCACAATGGGCAAGGAGGTCGAACCTGGGGTAGTTGTTGAGAAGGCCAAGTATCTAAATAGATTAGATGAAGCATTTGGTTTCATGTGCATTCATATTTCCATATATTTTCTCTTCCACCTTGATGGATTGAAGACTCCAAGGGAGGTTTTGTTGAAGCTTGAGACCCTCTTTGGCAAGTAAGATGAGATGAGGGTCATATTCTAGAGAATGATTTATTTACTCTTCAACCTAGAAGGTTCGAAACCATACAACAATTCTTCTCTAAATTCAAATCCTTGGTCATGCAATGCAAACAATGTGGCATTGAGAAGAAGGATGAGTAGATGGTGCTATCCATTCTAAGCAGACTTGGTATGGAGTTTTCTATATTTGTTTCTACCTTCCATTGAGGGATATTGTCAATCCCTGGTTGGAAAATTCCATCCTTAGATGCATTCACTGAATCTCTCATCCAAGAACAAGACAAATTGATTCAGATGGGAGCCTTGAAGGCCTCCAAAAATCAAGCTCTTCGAGTGGGAGAGTCAAAAAGTGTGAATGCCAAAGGGAAGAACAAAGGTAAAGAGAAGAAGCAATTTGAGACCAAGAAAAATCAAAAGTCTAATCCATCAGAAGGAGCCTCCAACTCTAAGAAGGATAAGAAAAAGGGGTTTGAAAAGACCAAGTGTTCCTATTGCAAGAAAGGAAACCACCCAAAGAGATCTTGCATGAAGAAGAAGATAGATCAAATGACCAAACTTCTTGAACAACACAACATTTCCCTCCCAAAATGCGCAAGGAAGACTGCTTTCGGAAGTGAGAAAGATGATCATGAGAGATTCCATGCACTATAGGCTGGATTCACACAATCACAAGCCTTCCTCATAGATTCTGGAGCCTCCAACCACATGGTTACCTCCAAAGAATCATTTTCTTCTCTAGATATCAATGATGGTATGAGTATTCACATAGGAGATAATTCTCAGATCTCTGCTGAAGGAAAGGGAAAAATACAACTAGAGCATGGAAAGTTCAAAAATGTTCTATTTGTGCCTTCTTTGGCAGCAAACTTGTTATCTGTTTACTAGATGACACACACAGGTTCACCAAAGAAAGTAATTTTTGGACCTGACATAGTTGAGATTGTAGATATCTCTTCTAGGAAGCTTATAGCGAAAGGTTTGCAAACCATGCCTCAAATACATATGAATTATCTCACTTTTTTCCATACACTCTGCCTACTCCATTGGCATCTGTAATATCCCCAATTTGAAAATTTTCCCAATTTGGCCAATTTTCGAACCTTGGACTAGTGAAGCTCCAAAATATCCCAAATGATCCCAAATGGTTTCAAATTATGTCCAGAGTGGATTGAGGTGTATTACGACACCCTAATTCAGATATTATTTTCTTGGACACCTTCTAAGTACTTCAACAACTTGCATTTACAATTACAGAATGAAGGACAAAATTACTAGAAAAATCGACGTTGAAACCCCCAAGGGTAGATGGCTCCAAAAGACTCCTAAGGACTTCGAATTGGGACTGAGAGTGTTTGAAGGGTATTAGGACATAAAAATGAATCTAATGGGTGCTTATACACTATCAAAATACTTCTTCAACATTCATTTAAATTCAGGATAAAATAGGGAAATTTGCTAGTAAATTCGAGGTTCAAATCCCCCAAGGGTAGAGGTCACTAATGGCTTCCCAAATGCAGTACGAACCTCCCAAATTTCAGAACAAAAACATGGATTAGTTATATGGATTCAATGGGCACCCAAATGCATCATTAATCAATTCCTAAAGGCTTCTTAAACTCCCATAAATAAGATATTGGTAAACATGTCTTAACATATGGGGAAATGAGAGAAAAACTCTATAACTTGCTATGAAATTTGTGAGAAATGTTACAAGGATTTGCATAAGGTGTATGAAAATTCTTCAGTATATTAATGTCTCTCCAAACAAAAATAAAACCACAGATATTTACTGATACAAGTCGATAGCAAAAAACTTCAAGCTCTCTCAACAAGATATATGGGAAAATGGCTCGAATCTCTTCCTTGAAAGTAAATATTACCTGAAATACATAATGTTTTGAGATGTGGCTCTCATGATATGATTATTATAGATATATATATCAGTTAACATTTCCATGAATTTGAAATAGCAGTCCTTCACTAACTATGTGCAACAACAAGTGCGCTATGCAAAAGTTATGAGGGAAAATGGCACCATTCATACATAGTTTGGCATTTTTACATGGTTTTACTTGGATATTCGGCCTGAGGTTCATGTGAGAATAAAATTCAGAGTTAATAAATCATATTACAAATAAATCAGGCCCCTTGGACTTCCACAAAGAGATCAGCATCTCACCATGTGTTCTCTTTCTCCAAGAGAAATAATATAGAGAGAAAAGTGAGAGAGATGTGGGAACAAGTTACAGAAGAGAATATCAAGAGAATCCCTGTAGCTTCAACCTAAAACGAATGAATCCATTGTAGCTCCAAATGAAATATCTGAATGGCCTCTCCAATTTCCAATTAGGATGGGAATCTTTCACCCTCGAAATTGGTACTAAGATAAGTAGAGTAAACACTCCACTAGCATGGACAAGCTATGCTCTCCAATTTGAAAAATGAGAAATGATCAAAATATCATTTCCTTCTTTGTTCTTGTCTTTTATAAAATTCCCAAGTCCTCCATGGTTCAAATTCCTTCCAAAATCGTCATGCCAACTCAAGTTGGGAAGAGATTCTGATGTGCGTGATTTGTCCAACAATTCCTAGTCTCCATCTTCCCTCAATTCGAATGGGGAAGCTTCTTGGATTCCATAAATCCCTTGTGTGCTCTCTTGGAGGATATTTTTACCCTGACATGTCATATATGTCATATTTCCGCAATAAGGTATGAAATTTGTCATAAGTGTCATAGAATCTTCATCATTATTGCCATAAGAGTTAGGGATTCTAGCTCCAAGTGTCACAATTCTTCTAAGATGCCTCTTCCTCTTCCATGGGAGTTTATCTTCCACTCCAATTCGACCTTACATGATTCATGCCATGAATAATACCTCTTCAACTCCCCAAAGTATGTTACCCTTCATATTGAACTCGAATTGGTGAGAGAATAATGCCAAGTTTAGTGGGGAATCTTGCCACATGTGGGTCCCACAACCTCTTATGTGCCCTCATGATCCAGTTCCACCTTATTTTACTTTTATTATTATTTGTTTGACCCATTTGATGTGAATTTGTAAGTCTAAGGTCATTTTGGGCCTTGTAGCTCCCTTATTCATCCTTTTAATGATTCCACCCCCAACCTAGGGAACTAGTAATTTTCCACCATGATAGTTCATTTGGATGGGTATATTACAACTTTTAATTGGTAATTTCTCTTAGTGTGACCCGCCTTGTCCATTTGGATATAATTTTACATTATTACTAACTTGGACATCATTCTTGGCAATCATTTGACCCTTAGCACCAATTTGACAAACTATCATGAGTATGGCCAAGTGGCTTAGGCCATTGTGACCCAATGAAAAATTTGGGGACATGACAAATCCTCCCCTCCCAATATTGTTTGTCCTCAAGCAATTTCAAACATGGATGTTGAAGAACCTGCTTCTTTCCAAACTTTGCTTCCAAAACTTTGAGTAGTGGCACTCATGTACTACAATTGTGTGTTTCCAAAAGCAAGGAGATGTGGGTTTTCTTTTTCATATTTATATCCCTTGTAACATCACCGCTAAACACCAAAATATTAATTAAATCCATCAAAACAAAGTCTGCACAATTACTCTTTACCTCTTTCATATTTTGAAAACTCTTTCTAATACCACTATATAATTCTTTGAAGTTGCCACTGAGTTTCCCAACTTTGAGTCTTCAAGATCCCATGAAAATTTTAGAGAGGAACCACCATGCTTGCTGCTGCACTACTATGATCAAAATAACCTTATTAAGTGGGAACTCAATCTCCCATACTAATTGTTTCCCCCACAAAAATTTGAGACCAATGAGACTAAAAATTATTCCAGGGTCCCATTGCTTGTATTGCACTCCAACAATTAGGAGTGCTCTCCAACCCATACCATCAGGCAAGAGAATTCCTAGATCCCATTTCCTTGTATTCATTCTTCCAAACATCATAAGTACAAAATATAGATCATCAAAGTACATAAAAACATAATAAAAATGTACATCAAGGAGGTGCCTCGTCAAATAATCATGAAAGTGCTTGTACCTCCAAGTAAGTAGACCACCATTTTCCAAGTGCATACAAGCATCAAGTGACCAATAAAATATTCTACAATGACATAGGTGAGGATCCCATGTCCTATAATGCTACTCCAAAAGGGTTTAAGATGTATCAAAATAATCATCCATGTATTCTTTCATCCAAGAAGTGAATGAAGAATCTCCACTAAAATATGAACCAAGTAGGGAGTAAAGAAAACAATGAGGCTTCAAGGGGCTCACAGAAGTACCATTTGTGCATCCATGAATATGTGTATCATCAAGAAATAACAAAAGATATTTCTACCTATAAAAATTTGCTCCAATCATATATCTCTTCACCCAAGTATTGGATAAAGTTCCTCCCACATCAATTGAACTAAGCAAGGAGCAAGGAAAATCATGAGTCTTCAAGTGACTCATGTGAACATCATAGGTGCATCCATGTAGATATGTATCATCATAAGGTAACAAAGGATGCTGCTGAAAATGTAAATAAGAAATTTCTCTAATCATGTCATCACCTAAAGGAGAGATAGGAGTTCCATACTCCTCATGTGGCACCTTAAAAAATAAACCTTTCACCCATACTTCATTAGGATGAATGCTGCAAGATATGGAAGTGTAGGATGTAGGAGAATGAACCAACTCACCCAAATGATCAAAAAATGAAAAAATGCCATCATGTGAAGGCTCCATCAGGGTAGGATCATGCACCTCCCTCAAAAGTGCAAAAATTTCCTCATAGGTTTGTTCCAATGTAGTGGAATCATACACTTCTTCAAAAAGTGTGTAACCATTTCCAAGAGGCAGCCCAAGTTCCTCTTCCACAACAACAAGTGCTTGGTTCTCATCAAGCTCATGTTCAAACACATCAAGCACCTTCAATTTTCCATGTTTCTCTTGATCCATCATGTCATGAGAATCCTCCAAGCAATCTACCATTTGACAATCTGAAACATAGGAGGAAGAACAAGTATCTTGCAACCTATCAAGAAGTTGCTCATTTTTCATTTTGAGCTTATGAATATCCTCATTGTTATTAAAGTATGCTGCATGTAACCATTCATTAATCTCAACCAAATTGTTTCTATAAAAAATCAAGGACATGAAATTACCTTCGATGTTGCACATTGCTCTTTGAGTTGTCTCCGTGTCTTCAAGGAAGGATGGATCCTTTAATGAAGAAACTCTCCAACAATAATTTGAAAACAATGCTTGAGTGTCATGGAGTTTGATAATGGTCTCTTGTGTTATAGGTCAAATCTGCACTTCCCCGTCCATGATCACATTGCTCTGTCGATCACACAAAAGGACACCATGGATTGAAGAGCTAGTTTGACCTCGATGAATTATTGGTGGTAGTTCACTCTTCAGCTGAGAATCTGACTGTTTATCCTAATTTGAACACATGTGCGCTACTATTTCTATAGTAAACCAACGCACACCTCAAAAAATGTGCCTCTTTGCTCAAGGACAACCAGCGCACACCTTGAAAAATGTTGCAAACGCTTATTGAAAAGTACAAGAGTTGCTCACTGTGCGCTACTTTGGTTGTATGAAACCCGCGCACATCTTAAGATGAAGTAAAAAATACATTAATATTACGAATTGGGATTAGTTGAAGTTGGTTCTACAACTTCCTTAACCTCCCAATTCAACCACCTCTCGATTCAAACTGCCTACCTTATCCCATAAATACAAGGAGGATCCATGAGAGAGGGACCTAGAAAGAATGCTTTAAGTGCTATTACGCTAGAGGAATTCCCAAGTCATTGTGAAGAGCAGGAGCCCAAGACTCGGTTGCAGAAGCATCTTGACCGATCAGGTATATTTGTACTGATTCATGTTTCTTTGACAATAAAAGGTGGAAATACCCTTCCTGTCCCAAATCGAATGTCTATTGGATTGTATGTTCATTTGGTTTATTACTAGATTGTAGTTGATGTTTAATTGCTTTCAATTTCATCATAGTTATTACAGTCAAGATACGTCGAGGAAGGTTTACTTTGTGTTGCAGGTTCATCAAGTGGAAGATCAAGCGAAAGCTAGGACCAGCCGTAGATAAAAAGGTGCATATTTCTATATCTTGATCTCTTTCCATTTGTAGAAACTAATGCAATATAATGAATGTATTTACTTTTCACCCCGCCCAAGTTGGTAGTGTCATCTCCTCACTATAAGGTATTTTTCCTGCACAACAGACTGGCGACTCCACTGGGGAGTAACCGATAGTTTTTCTTCTCTAGGAGACCTAGTTAGGTTTTCTTCCAGTTCATTTCAGTCTTGTTGATTCTCTGAGAGGTCTTATAGGTCATTGTTACATGTTCTTTCTTGCTTGGTTCATCTCAGTTTACTGTTGCAAAGCCTGTTTGTGTCTTTCTGAGACATGTGCGCTGGTTTACCCTACTTACAGTAGCACATTTGACCTGATGAACGCTGCTTTGTACACTGCACAGTAGCTCATATTTTTTAGTGTGTGTTGGTTTCCCTACTGTACAATAGTGCATTTTCCTGTAGCTTCCAGTTTTCTATTAGGGCTTGATTTCCTGTTGTTTGGTTTCACTTCTAGCCTTTTGCTTTGCTTCCATGATTGATCCCTAAGACTTGTATGTCTCTATTGAGTCTTGTTTTCCTCTTTGAAACCCTTTAGTTTGTCTTTGCTTGTTTGAAGTACTTGTTTAAAGTGTCTTTACTGCTTTCTAGCCCTTTTTGAAGTTTGTGTACTACTCTCTTTCAGACATAGCTACACACTTTTGCCCTAGTTTCTTGTTGCAGTCATACATACCTGCGTTCTTAACGTTTGTTGTTTGTGGCAACAATAACACGCTTTCACTGTGTCTTATCCTTTCCATTAGGGTTTGACCCCAAGTTCGAGTCCTTAGGTTGCTTTTGAAAGGTTGCTTGGTTTAGATACTTTCTAATTATATTTTTAGTTCAGTCCAAGTGAGTCAAAGCTTTCTAGTTAGCTTTCTTTTGAGTCCGTGTGTTAGTAGGGTCACTTTTTGGTTCCTTACCTACTCCTTTGCTTGGCTTAGTGTTTTCTTAGGGTTTTGGTGCTTAGGAGCAGCCTTTTAGGTTTGCCTTTCCGTTACGAGCATCTCTTTTCCTTGCTTCTTTTACACTTTGTTTCCAAGCCTAAAGTTTTTCTTTTTGAAACAACTTGGTAGGTTGAGTCTTTCTCAAGTCTTTGATTTGTTTGTTTTGAGCCATTAGGTTGTTTGTCTTACTCACACTTTACGTTAGGTCTTACTTGCTCCTTTCCAAGTTCTTTTTCTTTTGTGCAATTATCACAAAAGACAAAAAGAGGATCCGGTAGCTTAGTAGTAGGATTTATCATTGCTTTGAAGTAGCATAATTTGCTTTGCTTTGAAATTTAAAAGAAAAATACAAAAAGAATTTTGATTTAGGATTGCCTAGTTTCAAGTTTTTGAAAGAATATAAATGAAAAGAAAAAGAGTCTTTTGTGAATTTGAAAGCATTACTTTACATGAACTTTACTTTCTTGTTGAAACCATTCCACACACCGCACTGCAACCCTTGAGTAAGAAGTAGCCCTTAAAAATAAATCTTAATAAAATTAACTAGCAACTTTTTTATTTTAGGTATACACATCATCAAGTAGCTTAGGCTAGGATTTCGGGTATAAATCACCTTAAACCACCCAAAATCGGCTTCATTACTCAACAATCGTAGTACGACTATCTATTAGGTAAATCTATCTCTATCAAATAGTCCTAGGATTCTCTACTCAAACTAGAGTTAAGCACGGGGCCATGGGTGATTGGAATTGTTGAGGATACCCCCTCACTTTCCTCTCAACCATAAACTAGAGTTGATTTGAATATGGGGGTCCTTTCGGACTTTGGGATACCTTGCTCATGCGTTTCGAGTAGGTTGACGACTGTCCCCTCAGGTTATTTCGTATTGGTGGTAGCCTTAGTATCATAACCTTTAGGGCTCTACCCAAGTAGAGTGGAAATATATTCCCACTCCACCTTGGACAGACGTAGAAGGTAACCCTTTGGAAGTAATCCCAGGAGGGCGGTTTGGTGATTCAAATGCTTTCACCCAGAGGACCTCCATTGGACGCCACGTAACTGACCGTCGGTACTCTATTAGTCTGTTATGGGACCTAATCATCCCAGACTTGCTTCTGAGAGTATTTGCCATCTATTTACTTGCTTTGATTACTTAGGAAATTTCTTTAGTGGTATGTTGTTTTCTCCTTAGTTGTAGTGGCCACTAGGCTTTTACTTAGTTTAGTTTTATAGTTGTGGAGGACCAACATCTTCATTGGTCTCGAAGGTTTCAAAATCTTCCCCCACTCATTGTGGAGCCTCCACCGCCACCGCGATGCTAGAGGACAGATTCCCGCAGTTCTTTTGAACTTATGGGTGAAATAGAGGTTCTTGGAGAACCACAACCCAGAGCCCCGGATTGACAAGTATTTGATACTATCGAGGTTGAGGACCTAACTTCTAGAGAGTTTAGTACTCCTTTCAACCCTCCTCTTACTGGACCCAATGATCCACTACTTGTACCTATTGGATTTCAACAACCTGAGTATAGTGCTTACTTATTTACACCTGATTACACCATGGTTAACCCAGGAGATGAGCAGGGAGTTCCTCAAACTCCCACAACTTCTATGGCTACAAGGATTGTTAATACTTCTTTCACAAACATTGCCACACCGAGTTCGTCGCAGACTGCTTCTGCTTCAACTCCGTCCTTTAGTTTTAATGCTGGTACTCTAGGCATGCCAAGCTCACTAGCTTCGACATCTGCCTCACTTTCTACCCCAACTTTTGGACCAAACAATGTCCCTTTGTCAGGGATACCTGTAGTGAATTTCACTCAGTATTCTGCTACACAACAATTACAGGGTGTAACTCAAACCATTGCTTCCACTTCTATTGTAGGATTGATCCCTTCTGCATCTATCCCTGCTATGGGTACGATGACGGCACCATGTGTTACTACTATGCCTAGATTTAACCCCTATGTAGGTTACAATGTTAATCCATCAAATATACCTGTAGGGAGTATCCCTTTATCTTTGTTTGCTAGAGGAGGGGGTAATATTATTAATCCACAATACGGTGGGGTTAACACCCAACCGCAATGGACGACTTCCCCAAGAAGTAATCCACTTTCTTTCGGGTGGAGCAATTTTAATGCATTCACTTCACAACCAATGGCTGGGGGCAACCCCAACCAACAGTGCACGAATCAGGTAGTGGGAAATACCCAATATCAGGTTCCGATCTATCAAATTCCATCGGAACGACTGCGTTTACCATTTCTGGCAACTTTGAACGTGCTAGATCTTTCGAAACTCACAAATGACCCCGTGTGTCATGATCTTGCATGGACACCTGTTCCCACTAAGTTCCCCTTAGACATCCCGAAGTTTGAAGGTAAGACTGGTGAGGACCCCGGTGACCATATCACAACTTTCCATCTCTGGTGCTCCTCGAATTCGCTGAATGATGACTCCATCAGGTTGAGGCTCTTTCAAACAACCTTGACAAGTGTCATAGTCAAGTGGTATATTGAACTACCTACTGCTGCTTATGGCACATTTTGGGATCTAGCCACTGTTTTCTTGAACTAGTTTCAACTTCCTGTCCGGTACGATGCCGGCACAGACCTTCTATTGACCTTCCGACAGAACAAATCCACTCATCTATCTGATCAAATTCAGGAGTGGCGAAGGAGAAAGAGGCTCATTAAGGTCGATATCCCTCCAGCATTTTTATTAGAGTGGTATCTTAAATAAATCATTCCTTATATCTCTAAGGAAGTTGCAACTTCAGGGGTGTCCTCCGAAGAGGAAGCCATTTTGAGAACCCAACAGCTTGACTTGGTATATGCTCAGTCTGGGATTTTATACGAGATTATTCCTAATGCACTGAGGTATAACATTGACTTAGGTAAACCTAAAACTGGACCACGTGCTGATGGCATTGTGGGTTTAGTTGACTCTGCAGCGTTTGATGCCTTAACAAAGCAGGTTCACGCCTTGTCAGTCAAACAGTTTGCTGCAGAAGCAACTTCTGTTACATCCTCCCCTTCAAAAAATGAATCTGTACAACAGGTGTAGACAAACCAAAAGGGACCTCGACAGCCCAACAACAAAAGAAAGGGAAAGAAAGGGGAGGGAAACCAAAAAAATCCCAAGAACACACAAAATGTCGAGGAGGGTAAAAAGGAAAAAAGGAAGGTTAAGTTCCCTTGCAAGCTATGTCAAGAGGACCACCTTACCCATCAATGCCCTCTAATGGAAGAAGCCCAAAAGCTGATCCGTGAAAAGAAACCTGCTGTCTTAAAAGACCCTTTCCCTCACGGACAGAGTTCAGCTTCTGGCAGCTCCGGTGCAAGGGGCACTACTCATGCCAACTCAGTTGATCAGTCATTCATTAATATGGTTAATTCAGATGCTCTTTTTCAGACTCGAGATAACAATTATACCCCAGACCCGCAGCAGAAGGATGTTCCTAAGTCATCTACCCCTCTCCACATCGAGAGACCGGTGGATTCGCTGTCAAATATCCCGAAAGGTGTCTTCAAACGGGCTGTGCACTACACCAACGTGAGGGATGACTCCAACTACAATGTAGTGGAGGATTTATCCCAAACCCCCTGTGCCATGTCCACTCTGGAGGTACTGCAAAGTTTTCCATTACAATGCAGTGCACTCCTCGCAGCGATTGGAAGTGTAGATTCATCCAATATGCTTTCCTGTTTTGATATGAAAGATATCAAGTTCTGGTTGTCGTACCACGTCGCTCTCTAGATAGAGGTCCTCCATGGTCCCGTGACCATTCAACAAGCAGTTGTAGATGAGGGTGCGTCCACGTGCGTAATGTCCATTTCTTGCCGGGAGGCTTTAGGTGAACCTGAGTTAGCTCACTCTAATACGGTACTTACCGCCTTTGATGGAAGATCTTTCCGTCCACACTGAGTCTTACCATCATTTGATGTTGAACTTGCGGGAAAACTAGTATAGGTAGAGGTTGAAGTTCTGGATGCTCCGCTCGATTATAACTTACTGTTGGGTAGGAGCTGTGTTGTTTGGGATTTCTACCCTATAGCGAAGAGAGGGACACTACCAACTTCTGGGGTGACATATAAATACATTGATCATATCACATAGGCTTCTACAAAAGGAAAGAGATCAAGGTTCTTGAAGGCATACCTTTTTAACGATATTCGATCCTAGCTTTCGCTTGCTACTTTGATCGATCCTCCACTTGATCTTCCGCTTGATGAACCTGCAATACAAAAGATAACTTCCTCAGTGTATCTTGACAGATATAACAATGATGAAATTCAAATGCAATTTAGACATCAAATACAATCAAGCATTGAATCCAAACAAATATGCAATCCATTAGACATTTGATTGGGACAGGAAGAGTATTTCAACCTTTATTGTCAAAAGCAAATAATTAGTACAAATATACTTGATCATTCAGAGTGCTTGTGCAACCGAATTTTGGGCTCCTGCTCTTCACACTAACTTTGGAATTCCTCCAGCATAACAATCCTTAATTCCTAGTTTCTCCTCCCCTCTCTCCTCTATCCCCCTTGTATTTATGGGACAAGGTAGGCAGTTTGGATCGAGAGGTAGTTTGATTGGGAGGTTGGGGAAGTTGAAAACCAACTTCAACTAATCCCAATTCATCAAATTAATATATTTTTTGATTTCATCTTAAGATGTGTGCAAGTTTTTCACAGTAGAGTAGCGCACAATATGCATCTTCAGTGCTTTACAACCATCGTCTGCAAGAATTTTTGAGGTATGCGCTACTATGCAAGAGGTAAAGTAGGGCATACTAGCTGGTGTGCGCCCCTCTTATGCCTGTAGAGTAGGGAACACTTCTTGATGTGTGTTGGTTTGATTCTTGTGGAGTAGTGCACATGTCAAAATGAAGGTAAAAATAGGGTTTTGTTAGCTGCAGAGGAGTAAGTCTAGTACATACATCACCTAGGTTAATATAGCTCTTCAATCCAAGTTGTCCTTTTGTGTGATCGACAGCGTAATGTGATCACGGATGGAGAAGTGCAGATTTGAACTATAACAGATTCCCCCTAATGTGTGAGGTCAGAGGGAAATGATGGCCGAAATACATTATAATTCCAAGTCAACGGAGGAGCAAGAAACCACAGAACCAAGTCACAAAAGTACCTGAAATAAAGATCAAGGTCAGCGAGCAATTACAATCTTGACATCATATAGATGTGCAGCATGATACAACATGATCTCCGATACATAACTAGGAGATGTATATATAGCATGGACACTGAAATACAAGCGTGGATCCATGTCAAAGTGAGAGATCATAGCCATAACAAAAAACTGGATCTATGTCTCATGGAGAGCCAAAATGAGTGAGGCTCAGTCTTGCGCAGCTTGGGTGATAACATAATGAAGTAATACTATCAACATCCCAAGGTAGTCATCCAAAACAACCCAAGGTACAAACCCTAACCATGTGAATAAATGAGCTGAAGTCAAACATGGGGGGAATCGTTTGATTACCGGTCATTGATGTATACCGTTAACAAATGCGAGGGCTTCCACTGATAATGATAATGGGGCCCAAGGTATCTAGTACGATCCAACAAGTGTGAATAAGAGGAATTGAAGTCGAACACCTGAGGAACTCGTCGAATAAAAGAAATTGATGTATTCTCATTATTCGACGATGAGGGAAATTGCCACTGATGACTGGAATCCCCAAGGTACTAACCGAAACTCTAAACTTCATTCCGAGAGAAAAATAAGTTGATGTCGATAAGAAGAATTCCGTTGGAAGGGAGGCCTTAAGGCATCCTCCATCATCCAACATGAGGAACACTCAAATGGTATGAGTTTATATGGAGTAGGAAAAGTAACAAGACTGACACTAGGATGGTCGACACATGAGGTCAAGATAAATTGCAGAATGGCCGACACAGGCTGTATCCTTGAACAGTAAGCATGACACAAAGTGACTTAGGCAGTTTTCAACATGATGGGGAAGTGATATAATCCTACAATGTAGGAGACATTAGCATACCCTCCATATGGTTGGAAGAATAACCAACCGAGGGAGTAGACAACTCGGAGATCAGGTTCACCCTAAGGTCAAAAACTAAACCCAACTGAAATGATAGACTCAAATAGGTGTTGTGTTCAAGGATAGGACTGACTTAAATACCTTTGAAACTGCAAGATGTGATATACCCTTCTTATCCCTTATTCTTTTTAGATAAAAGAATATCTTTCTTGTTGTTTTAATGAGTCCAAGAAAGAATGAAAACTCAATGTATCCAACCATGTAAAGAGTTTAATGAGCCCATGGGAGGAAGACTCATGACCTTCTTCATTGTTTACAGAATTCGAAGAAGAGATATAAGAATACTCTATAATACTGATCTTTGGATTTTAATATCGAGCCGAGATTTGTTCTTGCTCGTCGGTGTTTTCAATTTTAAGGAGTCTGAAAAACTTAAACAATAACTCCATATACCTACTCATGGATTTTAATATCGAGCCCAAGTAGGTTAATGCTCGCTGGTGTTTTCCTGTTTATAGAGTTTGAAAAAACTTAAACAATCCTCTATTTACCCTCTCGTGGATTTCACATCGAGCCCAAGTAGGTGAGTGCTCGCTTGGTGTTTTCATGTTTCAAGAGCCTGAAAACCCTAAAGAAGGCTCCATAAGGTCCTTTTTCGTAAAGTTAGTCTCCTCCCCCGAAAAAGTGTAAAACAATGGAAGAAGAACTCTTCTAGCCACGGATGACTAGAGTATTCCTTTTTTGTAAGTAATCCGCAAAATTTTGGAAAATGGTTAAACTTATACTTAAGCAGATGTCGCTTCAAATCCTTTAACGAGTCTGAAATGACAACTATACTTGACAATCTTTTCATATTTAAAGAGTCTAACAAGATCGTAAAAGAACTCTATAAAGATTTTTTTTGTAAAGTTTTAACGAGCCCGAAAAAGTAAACTTGTGACCTCCTTACTGTTTTTAACAATCTCAAAGGAGAGATGGAAGAATGCTCGTAGCCTCCTTACTGCTTTTAACGAGTTCGAAGGAAAGGTGGAATATTGCTTGAAGACTCCTTCAAGTAGGGTCGATGCCTAGAATCTTCTCATGAGATCGGGCAAATATGTTATGGAAATCATTAAACAGATTGGTGTACGGAATGATATCATCAAGATAACAGTCCGCTCCAATAAATATATGTTCTGTGAACCCAGGTTCAATGGGAATGTTGATGGGGATGGTTCTCATTGTACTCATCCTATTCCCTTTGGAAAAAATAGCTTGTGAAGTGGAAAGGACAGAGGACTAATCAACATTCTCACTGGGTCTCGAAGGGAACTCACCTCTCTCTATCAGGTTTAGAACAGGAAGTAAATAGGTCCTGGGGTGTAAATGTTCCCAAGGGCATCTCAGGCCTATCATAGCTTCAAAAAATGTTTCATTAGAAGGAAAAATTGCGTCTAAACTATCAGGAGAGAGGGTAGAGTCTGTTTACCGTGCAGGAGCAGGGTCCATATTTGACTCAGCAGAGACTGGCGGAGTCATGATATGTTCCGTTGCAACATGTTGTGCTTCCATGTATGCTACTTCTGCAACAAATAAGGGCACTGATGGTTATGATACAATAGGAAGGATCCACGGATCAGTCCTTAAACCGACCGTGAAAGTTTCAGTAGATGTACCTTCATCAAAACGCATGAAAAGAATGAGAGTGGGTAGGTCAAAAGTTCCCATCAATGACCCATAAAGACCTGCTCCTAAACTCTCACTTGCTGGGGCAGATTGATCAACTAAAGGAATTGTGGATTTCGATGAAGTCTGGTTGTTTCACCGAGAAAATGAAAGCTAATCGACCGTGATAATCTTACCTTCGTGAGGGAACATTACAACTCGAAAAACTGCCGATGGAATAGCTCACATGGCATATGTCTAGCTCCTTCCTAACAACATATTGTAATCAAGCTGAGTGTCCAGAAATTCAATCTCTACATCAACTGTCTTACTAACAAGTGTGACGTCAAATGATGGTAAGACTCCGTGTGGACAAAAGGTTCTGCCATCAAATGCAGTAAGCAATGTGTTAGAGTGGGATAGCTCAGGAGAACCCAAGGCTTTCCAGCAAGAAATCGACATTACACACGTAGATGTGCCCTCATCTACGATAGCTCATCCAATGGTCATAGGACCATGAACTAACTCTATATGAAGAGCAACGTGGTACGAAAACCAGTATTTGATATCAGACATATCAAAAAACGTAGTCATGTTGGATGATTCCATACTTCCAATCGTTCCCAGAAGTGCATTTCATTGTAATGGAAAACTTTGCAAAACTTCTAAAGCGGACATGGCATAAGGGGTTTGGGCTAGATCTTCAACCACATTGTAGTTGGCAGCAGCCCGTGCGTTGGGATTGTGCGAAGCCTTTTTCAAGACACCTTTCGGGATCTTGGGTAGTGAATCCATAGGTATGTGGAGAGGACTGGAATATTCAGGAATATCTTTATCCTTGTTCTGCGAATCCGGGGTATAATTTATTGCCCGCGTTTGTAAAAGAGTGTCCAAGTTAACCATATTAATAAAATTTTGATAAAATGAAGCATGGGTGGTGCCCCCAGCATTGGAGGTGCTAGAAGCTGAGCCCTGCCCTTTGGGAAATGGATCTTTAAGGACGACATGTTTCTTTTATTGAAGCAGCTTTTGGGCTTCTTCGATTAGAGGGCATTGGTGAGTGAGGTGGTCCTGCTTGCAAAGCTTGCAAGGGAACTTAACCTTCTTCTTTTCTCTATTACCCTCCTCAGCATTTTCTTTGTTTTTGGGATTTTGTTGGTTCCCCTCTCCTTTCTTGCCCTTCTTTTTGTTGTTGGGCTGTCAAGGTCCCTTTTGATTAGTCTGAACCTATTGTACAGATTTAGTAGTAGAAGGAGAGGTTGTGACAGAAGTCACTTCTGCAGTTGATTGTTTGATCGATAAGGCATGAAACTGTTTAGTCAATGCTTCAAAAGCTACATAATCAACTGAACCTACTATGCCTTCAGCATGTGGTCCAGGTTTTGGTCTACCTAGATCAATGTTTGATCGTGGTGCATCAGGTATAATCTCGTAAAGGAGCCCAGACTGAGCATAAACCAAGTCTAGTTGTTGGGTCCTTAAAATGGCTTCTTCTTCCAATGACACCCTAGAAGTAGCTACTTCCTTAAAAAAATAAGGAAGGAGTGATTTCAGATACCACTCTAATAAGAACTCTGGGGGGATATTGGCCTTAATGAGCTTCTTCCGTCTTCGCCACTCCTGAATATGATCAGATAAATGGGTGGATTTGTTTTGTCTAAAGGTAGACAAAAGATCTGTCCCGATATCATATCGAACAGGAAGCTGGAAGTGGTTCAGGAAGACTATGGCGAGATCCCGAAAGTTAAAAAAGGTGGCTGCAGGTAACTCAATGTACCATTTGGCTGCAGCACCGGTCAAGGTTCTTTGAAAAAGTCTCAACCTAACGGAATATTCATTCAACGAGTTCGAAGAACACCAGAGATGAAAAGTGGTAACATGATCACCAGGATCCTCACCAGTTTTACCTTCGAATTTTGGAATGTCCGAAGGTAGCTTAGTGGGAACTGGTGGCCATGTAATGCTATGGCACACCGGATCGTTCGTTAACTTGGAAAGATCTGGAAAATTAAGAGTTTCTAGAAATGGTAAACGAGGTCTATAAGATGGCATTTGATAAGCTGGAGTCATGAAGGGGGAACCTCCCATAGTTTGACCCATAAAGTGTTGGTTAGGGTTTCCCACAGCCATCTGTTGTTTTGTGAAAGTGTTGTTGAAATTCCCCCACCCAAATGAAAGTGGGTTGGTACCCTGTGTGTTTGTCCACTGTGGCTGGGTGTTAGCTCTGCCATATTGTTGGTTAAAGATATTACCCCCTCCTCCATAAAACAAAAAAAAGGGGATGTTTCCTGCAGGTATATTACCTTGATTCATGTTGTAACCTGCAAAGGTGTTATAACCAGGGGTAGTCGAGGTGGACGGTGCAGTCATGGTACTCATGACAGGCATAGTTGCAGAGGGATTTGGCCCAACATTGGGTGTGGAAATCCAAGTACTAGGTATATGGTATGACTGTTGAGTCGCAGGAGGTGGAGTGGCATTCAATGCATTATTGGGTCCAAAAGTAGGGGTAGCGACTAAGGCAGATGTCAAAGCTGCTAAGCTTGGCATGCCTAAAGTACCAGCATTAAAACTAAAGGATGGAGTTGAAGCAGAAGCTGTCTGCGACAAACTTGGTGTAGCAGTGTTTGTGGAAGAAGGATTAACAATCCTTGTATTCATACCCATTGTGGGAGTCTGTGGAACTCCCTGCTCGTCTCCTGGGTTAGTCATAATATAACCCAGTGTGAAAAGATATGCACTATACTCAGGTTACTGAAAACCTACAGGTACTAGAAGCGGATTGTTAGGTCCGGTAAGAGGAGGGTTAAAAGGAGTGTTGAAATCACTAGAATTAATATCCTCAGCCTTGACAGTATTAAGAACTTGTCGATCCGGGGTTCTGGGTTGTGGTTCACCAGGAACCTCTATTTCACTAGTAAGTTCAAAAAGACTACTGGAGTCTGTCCTCTGTCGTCGGTGTGGCGGTAGTGGCTCCACAATGAGTGGGGGAAGGTTTTGCAACCTCCGAGGCCTACGAAGATGTTGGTCTTCCACAATTATATAAAAATAAACTAAGTAAAAAACCTAGTGGCCACTAAGACTAAGGAGTAAAGAGCATACCACTAAAAAATCCTAAGTAATCAAACTAATAAAACAGATAGCAAATACTTTCGAAAGTAAGTCTGGGATGATCAAGGCACAGAATAGACTAACAGAGCATCGATGGTCAGTTTCATGGCGTCCATCGGAGGTCCACTGGGTGCAAGCGCTTGAATCACCAAACCACTTTCCCGGGATTACTGCCAGAGGGTTACCTTCCGTGCCTGTCTGAGGTGAAGTGGGAATAACCGCCCACTCTACCTGTGTAGAATCCTAAAGGTTTGATACTAAGGATACCATCAATATGAAATAACTTGGGAGGATAGTCGTCAGCCTAGTCAAAACGCATGGGCAGGGTAGCAAAGCCCGAAGTCTGAAAGGACCCCCGTATGCGAATTGACTCTGGTTTATGGTCAAAAGGAAAGTGAGGGGATATCCTCAACAATTCCAGTCTCCCACGGCCTCGTGCTGAACTCTGGTTTGAGTAGAGCATCCCAGGACTATTTGATATGGATGGATTTACCTAAATGAAAGTTGTACTACAATTGTTGCATAATGAAGCCAGTTCCGAGCATTTTAAGGTGATTTAAGCTTGAAACTCTAGCCTAAGATAGTTGATGTTGTGTATACCTAAAAAGAAAAATGTTTCTAATTGATTTTATTAAATTTTTTTTAAGGCTACTTTTTACTCAATGGGGTAGTGCATTGTGTGGAATGGTTTGAGAAATTAAAGTGCAAAAGAAATAACTTTCAAAGCAACAAAAGACTCTTTTTCTTTTTTCGTTTATGCTCTTTCCAAAACGAAAACTAAGCAAACCTAAAACAAGTCTTTTTTTATTTTCTTTTCAAATTCAAAACAAAGTAAACTACGCTACTTCGAAATTATCATAAGTCTTACTACTTTAAACTACCAAACTCATTTTTGCTTTTTCTGATATACGTAAAAGAAAAAGAACTCGAAAATGGAAGCAAGTAAGACCTAAAAGAGCAATGTAAGTAAGGAAAAGAAACTCTAAGGATCACAACAATCAACTTGATGACTTGACAAAGACTTGTCCTACAAATTTTTTTAAAGGAAAAAACTTTGGGCTTGGAAAACAAAGTGAAAAGAAAACAGGGATAAGAGATGCTTAAAATGGAAAGGCAAATCTCAAAGGTTGCTCCAAAGCACCAAGAACCCTACGAAATCATTAATCCAAGCAAAAAGGTAGGCAAGTGAACCAAAGAAGGCCTTACAATCACAAAGAATCGAATGGAAGCAAACTGAAAAACTTCAACTTACTTCGAATGAAACCGACAAAGCAATCAGGAAGTGTCTAGACTCAAAAAACTTTTGAAAACACCCTAAGGAATCCAAGTTGGTGTCAAACCCTAAATCAAAGGCCAAGACACCGTCAAAGTGTGCTTAGTGTTGCCACAGACAACAAATGTTACAAAACAAAGGTTTGTATACCTGCAACAAGCATCTCGGGTATAGGAGTGCAGTTATGTCCAACAAGGAACAATAAGCGGTCTTAAAAAAGAGTCACAAACAAACAAGACACCTCTAAAGTGGTCAAGCAAGCAAAACATGACCTAAAGGACTTAGGAGAGGCAAACAAGACTCAAAAAGGGCATAAAGACCTCAAGGATCAGTTAAGAAGGCAAAGCAAGAGGCTGGAAATCAAACCAAACAAGTGGAAATCAAATCCCCACAACAAACAAAGACTTACACGAATATGCCCTACTGTGTAGTGCATAAACCAACGCACACTGGGAGATGTGCCCTACTGTACAGTAGTGAAAGAAACGCTCATCATTAGGTATGCACTACTTTGTATAAGGAAGACTAGCACACATGTCAGAGGAGGTACAAAACAAGCCTTGCAACATCAAACTGAGATGAGTCAAGCAAGCATAAACAGGTAACAGTGACCTACAGGGCCTCTCAGAGGATAGAAAAGACCAAAAAGTACTGGAAGGAAAACTAACTATGTCTCCTAGAGAAGAAAACAACCGATCCCCAGTATGGTCTCCAGTTTGTTGTTTGGTATTTCTACCCTATAGCGAGGAGAGGGACACTACCAACTTCTGGGGTGACAGGTAAATACATTGATCATATCACATAGGATTCTACAAAAGGAAAGAGATCAAGGTTCTTGAAGGCATACCTTATTAATGACGTTCGATCTTAGCTTTCTCTTGCTACTTCGATCGATCCTCCACTTGATCTTCCACTTGATGAACCTACAATACAAAAGACACCTTCCTCAGCATATCTTGACTGATATAACAATGATGAAATTCAAATGCAATTTAGACATCAAATACAATCAAGCATTTAATCCAAACAAATATGCAATGCATTAGACATTTGATTGGGACAAGAAGAGTATTTCAACCTTTATTGTCAAAAGCAAATAATCAGTACAAATATACTTGATCATTCAGAGTGCTTGTGCAACCGGATTCTGGGCTCCTGCTCTTCACACTAACTTTGGAATTCCTCCATCATAACAACCCTTAATGCCTAGTTTCTCCTCCCCTCTCTCCTCTATCCCCCTTGTATTTATGGGACAAGGTAGGAAGTTTGGATCGAGAGGTAGTTTGATTAGGAGGTTGGGGAAGTTGCAAACCAACTTCAACTAATCCCAATTCATCAAATTAACATATTTTTTAATTTCATCTTAAGATGTGCGCGATTTTTTCATAGTAGAGTAGCGCACAATATGCAACTTCAGTGCTTTACAACCAGCGTTTGCAAGAATTTTTGAGGTGTGCACTACTATGCAAGAGGTAACGTAGGGCATACTAGCTGGTGTGCGCCCCTCTTATGCCTGTAGAGTAGGGCACACTTCCTGATGTGCGCTAGTTTGATGCTTGTGGAGTAGCGCACATGTCAAAATGAAGGTAAAAACAGGTTTTTGTCAGCTACAGAGGAGTAAGTCTAGTCCATACATCACCTAGGTTAATCTATCTCTTCAATCCAAGTTGTCCTTTTGTGTGATCGACAGTGTAATGTGATCACGGACGGAGAAGTGTAGATTTGACCTATAACAAGCTGGACATATGACATGTAGGAAGTGCCATCAGCTGTTTTCCGGATCATAATGTTCCCTCACAAAGGAAAGATCGTCACAGTCGATCAACTTTCGTTTTCTCGGAAAACCAACCAGACTTCGTTGGATTCAACAATCCCGTTGGTTGATCAGTCCTTCCCAGTTACTGAGAGTTTGGGAGTAGGGCTCTATGGGTCACTAATAGGCAATTTTGACCTACCTTCTCTCGTTCATTTTATTGGTTCTGAAGAATGTTCTTCGTATGAGATATTCACGGTTAGTCCAACGATAGATCCATGGACTCTCCCAACTGAATCAGATCCAGTTGTGCCTTTATCTGTTGCATAGGTGGCTTACTTAGATTCACATCATGCTGCAACAGGACATATCATGACTTCGTTGGTCTCTGCTAAGTTAGGTATGGACTGTGCATCTGCACGGTCGCTGGACTCTACCCACTCTTCTGATTGTCTAGACATTGTTTTACCCTCTGATGAGGTGATTTTGGAAGCTATGATAGGCCTGGACCGACCTCGGGAACATATGCACCCCAGGTCATATTTACTTCTCGTTCTAAAATTGCTAGAGAGAGGTGAGTTTTCTCCGACACCCAGTGAGAATGTTGATTTGTCCTCTATCCCTTCTACTTCACAAGCTATTTATGCCGAAGGGAATATGGCAAATATATCAAGAACCATCATGATCAACATTTCCACTGAACCTGGGGTAGCGAAAAATATTTTTATTAGAGCAGATTGTTTTCTTGATGAGATTGTTCTGTATACCAATCTTTTTAATGATTTCCGCGACATCTTTTCCTGGTCTCATGAGGAGGTTCCAGGCATCGACCCTACCTGAAGAAGTACTACGCTTAAGCATCTGTGGTTTTTCATGTATTATAGTTGTACATTTTTTGTAGAGTTAGTTTTGTTTACGGTTATAGTTACATCTTATGCATCTATTGCTTTGTGTTTCAGATGTTGACTGAACACTTTCTAGGGTTTGCTGATGGCGATATCCGTCACACCCACCAGTTGGTCGCAACTGCTTGGGTCATTTACTCACCAACTGGCCAACTGGTGTCTTTGGGAGGGGCTTGTTTAGGTCCCACAATGAACAATGTAGCTGAATATAGTGCAGTCATAGAGCTACTCCGAAATGCTCTGTTCCACGACATTTCACATTTGGAGGTATGGCTTGACTCGCAGTTAGTTGTTTTTTAGTTATTGGGTGTTTATTAGGTTAGAGATACTACTTTTCTACGTCAGTTTATGCGCATTAAGCTACTTGAGAGACAGTTTGATTATTTCACATATCAACATATTCCAAGGAACGTGAATGCATTAGCTGATTCATTTGCAAACTACGTTTTAGATTAGCATTTGCATCATTCACACACATAATAATTCATGCATAAAACATAATAACACACATGTAAATAACCGATACTGTATATATATATATATCCGTATCAAAAAATAATATGAGTTTGGATCATAAGTTTGTCACAGAGTTATGTCATAAGATACAAAATTGGGCTCGATGGCCTAAAAAATATACATAGAATATCCTTCTCCTATGGAGAAGGTGGGGCCTCATCTGCCTCTGCTGCCTCTCAATAGCATATAACCAGCCTAGCTACTTGCCGCAGTAGTCTAATCCAGGCTGGGGGCACACCAACTACATCCTCCTGCATGTCAAGCGGCATCCGCTCGACCCTGTAAGTCGGAATGTCATGAGTCAACCGACTCATCTTTCTCTCTATGTTTCCCAGCATGGCATTAGCTGCACCCACTACCACTGGTCTCATGAAAGTATGGGGGTGTCCCTTGGGACGTACTGGTCCTTGCATATGACACTTTGTTTCAGTAATTCAACCTCATCATAAAAATCATATATATAAAAATATAAAAAATTAATAATTTTCAAAAGCATAAACATACCTATCTCTCCCCAAGCTACTCTTGGAGGAAGGATCAGCTCAGGATCGTTGCGGAAGTCTATACCCGCATATGGAAACTGCTCTAGAGATGGAACTTGTCTTTCCCACCAACCCCAGAAATCATCCTCATGGTAACAGAAGTTGTTCTCGCCACCACCATGGTGGAGGAAGATCTCACCCCAACGAGACAGCATTGGCTCACGAGGGTTGAATGGGGGCAAGGGCATGTCCAGACTCATAGTAGGCACCCTTTCAAAGAAGAAGGTGTAAAGTATGCTTCCGTACCCAAAGTTCTTCATCCTCTCAATCTTACACCCCGAGAGTTGAAGCTTCATGTTTTCCAAAAGATTTGAACATGAGTCATATACTCTGCCGTGCAAACATTCAATACCTATGTGCATATAATGCCTCAAAGCAAGGTTTTGTGTAGCACTTCCTCCCATCCAGTTAAGAACACTTACGATGACTTTGAGGGGGAAGCTTGCAATAGTCGAGATTAGAATTTGGCTACCGTATTTCTCAGTTCCCGGTAGGCAGGAGGAATTCACATACTCTTGTACGGACATGGCACCCACATTGCGTGAGGACCCTTTCAAGTTCACAAAGTCTCCCCTCCGAGAGAGACCCATGATAAAGTAGATATCATCTATGGTGATTTCTAGTATTTCTCCTTGGATATCAAACACCAATGCCTCGGCATCCCAGTATTGGACAAGCCTATCAAGCAAACTTTTTAGTGCCCGCATGTTGACCGTTCTATAAAATTTCAATAATCCACATCTTCGAAGTGCATGGAGGGTCACCGGATCTTATAATGCTATTCGATCCATGTCCTCATGCTCCCTTTCATGCCAGACAAGAACCATCCTGCCAAGCAACAGTCAAATTTTTAGTCTTTTCCACTTTTTTCCTCACTTTCAGGGGTGTGCGCTAACTATTTGTACTGGACAGTCATGTTTGAGCGTTGCTCTTCCTCACAAAACCAGCGCACTTGGATAGTATGCATTGTTTTTTCTCACAAATTAGTAGCGCACACGCAGAAACACGTGATGAACATTGCTAGAAAGTGATTTTGAGCATGAAAATTGACAAAAAAATGCATCAAATTGCAAGTATGGGAGGAATAAACTTACTTGGTGGAAGCAGAAGGTTGATTGGTGGCCCGGTTTGATTGCAGCGAACAAAGGAAGATAAAGGTTTTTCTCCAATTTTGCCCTTAAACTCCAATTGTGATATTTGAATTTTCAATTTGAAATTATTTATATAAAATGAACTTTGATTTTTACCCACTTTTTGCAAAAGTGTATAGTTTCAAATTGTCCCTAAAAGGTTCTATTTAATCACTAATACCTACAAGTTTTGGTGAGGTAATTTTAACCTAGGTATTTCAAATTTTCACTAGAGTTTCAAAGTATTAAACTGGATATGACTTATTTCCTTTATTGATGGACCAATATAAGTACCATATTGTTTAATTATTATGTCATTGAGAAAATTTGTCGATAGTTACTACCTCGATTATTGAGATCCTATTCTTTGGCAGCTCATGAACATACGATCCTAGAAGCTGTCTTTTAAGTCATTTTAAGATATTGTTTTGACTATTTGAAAAACTAAACAATATAGCCAAGCAGACTTGTTCTCTTCAAGCTCGTTAAAGGAATTGAAGGTCCATCCGCTTAAGTATAAGTTTAACCCTTTTCCGGACTTTTGCGGATTACTTATGAAAAATGAATACTCTAGTTGTTGTTTAGGATTTAAACCTTATAGTGAGGAGAGACACTACCAACTTGGCCTGGGTGATAGGTAAATACATTCATTATATTGCATTTAGTTCCTACAAATGAAAGAGATCAAGATGTCGAAAGATGTACCTTTAATCGATGGCTGGTTCTAGCTTTCGCTCTGTCTTCCGCTTGATCCTTCGCTATGATGAACTTGCAACACAAATGAAACCTTCCTCAGCGTATCTTGATGTGAAGAACTTGCAACAATTAATTAATGAAAATACACGAGATAGCAGAAATAATAGAACTCATAATTGCTTTTATTGATCACAGGACACTTCGAGGGGGCAACCTCCTTTGAGCAAGCTCAATACAAATAACTTCACGGTACCTTCATTGGTCTCAACAAAAACTTATATACTAAGTCTAGGCACCAATACCATGTGTCAATACAAACCATGGGCCAATACAAACTATGGATCAACAATTACTACGGGACGACTTACAAAGCATATGCGTCCAACAACAATAAGACAAACTATGGATCAACAAATACTATGGGACGACTTACAAATCATATGCGTCCAACAACAATATACTAACAAAGTAAATAGAAGGGTTGACATGGGTTCCTAACATCCCCTCTCCCTTAGAAAAATCTTTGTCCTCAAAGCTTTAGATGTAGAAATTGATGCAGAATCTGAAGTAGTGGTTCCCCTGTAGCATCCTCGGGTTGCATTCCGGGCCACTGACACCTTATGAGTTTCAGGGAGGGTTGCTTGGAAGGCTATAGATTAAGAAGAACCATATCAGTTGCGTGGAAAGTGCACTCAGAATGGTGCTGATCGGCTTGTTATTTCAATCGAATTCTTTCCATGTGAAGATTGTCCTGCAGAATGAGAAGAATTTGATCGCGGTTTCGAAGAACCGAGTCAATTTTCTGAACTGGGGAGCTACTGAAGGTGTACGGAAGAAGAATTGGCAGTGCCTGTCCATAGACTTCTGCATATGGTGTCCTTTTAGATGTGGTATTGTACCACTGGAGCGCTTCTAGGAAATCCATATAAATAGTTGTCCAAATTTGTGTAGGGATGAGAAAGGGTTCGAGCAGCCCTGAAAGGAGTTTCGTTTCACCCTTGTTGACGTGGCAAGTATCACAGTAAGCCACCATATGTTGAATTGTTATTTTCAGTCCCTGCCAAAAGAAGTTACATTGTTCCCAGTCATACATTTTGAGGAACCCAGAGTGCCCTGCTGATGAAGAAGCATGGAGTTCATAGAAGAGATAGCCTTGTTGAACAGATTGCAACCAATTTGGAACAAGCAGAGAAATAGCTGTAAGAGAAACTGGGTCATAAAATGTGTGAGAAGGAGCATCTTCCACCATATTTTCCTTACCCTTATTGTAAGTGATCGCATAGGCATAACCCATGAGTTGGATAACCCTTTGTTCCAGGAAATTTTCCAGACTTTGGAGATCAGTCTTGATGCAGAAATAATTCCCTAATAGGTATGGCTGCCACTTCTATATTGCATTCAAAATAGCCATCATTTCCTGCTGAGATGTAGATGTGGCTAAATTCTTACCGGAAAGGTCTCTTGAAGGCGACAAGCCCACTGGTTCAGCAAGGACACCTGCATATCTATCCAAGGAAGTAGGGGATACCATTGATGGGTGCATCTGAATGGAATGGAGTTGAGTGATGACACCATGTGAATTCTTATTAAGGATATTTTCCAGGCGATGTGAACTGATGATGCGGAGAGACCCTTGTTGTAAGCCCTTAAATTTTTGTTGTTTCCCATTGACTGAAAATGACATCCAAAGTTCAGCAAAATCCCATAAAATGGGGCCAAGTGTGCGTAACCATTGAATGCCCAAAACCACATCACATCCTCCTAGGGAGAAAACATGTCAGAGTGCAGGTTATAATCTTACAGAGAGATATGCACATTGTGACACTTCCCCTTGCAAGGTAAGGTGCCCCGATTGGCAACCATGACTTCAAAGTTGGAGCAAGGATGGACAAAACAACCAACATGTTTGGCGATCTGAGGGTCAATGAAGTTATGAGTGCTACCGAATCAATGAGTATTGTAAGAGGAAGCTTCTTGAAGTAACCCCTGACTCGCATTGTTTTGGGGGTGGTGACGTTGGATAAAGCATGGAGAGATATCTCTGGTTGTTCATCCTGAGATGGGGGGTCAATAGGCGGCTCCTGAATGTCGACTTGATCATCCATTGTATCTGGAGTTTCTTCACCAATTGTAGCAGTAGGCGGAGAATCCATATCCAAGAGATAGAGCTTTTGTTGAACACATCTATGTCCCCGAGTGAATTTCTCATCACAATTATAACAAAGCCCTTTTTCTCTGCGTGCCTGCATCTCTATTTCAGACAAATGCTTGATAGGAGTTGGTCGAGGAGCTGACAGGATTGGAGGTCGTTGAGAACCCATATTTCGAAAGGGAACAAAAGTGGGTTTGGAGCGCTGTTGGGCTACAATCTTGTCTTCTACCAGCTTAGACAACCCTAGGACTTCCATCATTGTGTTGGGATTGAACATTTCAACCTCTGACTGGATTTCATCCTTAAGACCACTGATAAAACAACTCCTATAGAATTCATCAGACAATCCTTTTGTGTGATTGGCTAGTTTCTCAAATTCTGTCTGATACTCTCTCACAGTGCCACTTTGACGAAGTTTAGTGAGTGCTCCGGTGAAGTCATCAAAAGCACACGACCAAATCAATGCAAAAGGAGTTGGCAAAAATCTGTCCATTTTGGCTCGTCGTGAGCCTTGATGTACCAATGGTACCATTGAAGGGATTCCTGTTCCAAATGAAAGGATGCAAGTGGAAATTTTTGGACATCAAAAGTATTATGCAAACTAAAATACGGTTCTGCATGATAGATCCATCCAGTCGGATCAGTACCATTGAAGCAAGGAAATTCAAGCTCCAGACCAAAAAAATTGCTGGAAGAAGAGAACCCATTGGCTGCTGAAGATTCTTCTTGTCGGTGATTGTTCATGGTTGAATGCTGAAGATGGAGGCTGAGAAATTTTTCATCCAGATCTTGGAGTTTGGTTTGGATGGTTGCAAGTGCTTCCTCCATGGTTTTTGCTCCTGCGCGAGTGACAACGATAACCAGGACTTTTTTTTGTTTTGTTTTTGGGAATGGATAGAAAAACAAAAACAAAAGCTAATTTAGTAAAAGGAAATTTGGATTTGGGAAAAACTCAGAGGGGTAATTGGGGTTTGACTAGGTTTTGGACACTTTCTGATGGATATGGAAGCAAAAAAAATGGAATTTCAGAAGCAGGGTGAAAGAATGAGAAAATTTGTCAAAGAGGGACAAAGAAGCAGAAATAGGGAATGAACACGGTGGAAAAACTTGGAGGCGAGTGGGTGAAAATTGAAGAAGTTATGGCAAACCCTAAAAATAGACAAATGTGGTATTTCTGGCTTTGGGAAGTGGAATTTGGGATATGGTCCTCAGGAATGAAATATGCAGAATGGGATTGTAGGGGTGTCAGTGAAGTTTCAGGGAAAATAAATTTAAAACAAGGGAGATATGGTGATTTATTTTTATTTATTTTTTCATGAATATATCTGAAACGGCTTTCAGAATGGATCGAAAATGGTGGGATCTGGAATGGCTCAGAATGGATCGAAAATGGCTGGATGTGAAATGAATTTTATAATGGATCTGAAACGGCTTTCAGAATGGATCTGCAATGGCGCGGAAGTGATCAGCAATAGATGGATCTGTAATGGCGCGGAAGGGATCGGTAACAGTTCAACTGAAAATAGATATGGACCCCAGGTATGTTCGCCTTCCTATTGGTTCAGGGGATTCACTCGGCCACCAATGTTGTATCACAGATTGCGTATTGGGGAAGTACCCCTCACTCCATGGCTCAGATAAAACTGATAACCACTTTGCCACAAATAACAGCTCTCGGTTTACTTCACAGGTGGGAACTAGTCAATCAGGTAGGGGTCGTTGCCCTTTTCCTTGACATGTCCTCTCAATGGGCCAGCTACTTTGGGGTTCCTATGGTACTCCTCACAATGAGTTTTAGGGCTTATGCCCAAGTACTTCCCACAGTTAAGCGGATATGGATTATTCCCAGATCTGAAGTTGCAACAAATGCGAAAAAAGTTTTTAGCAAAAATTTCACCCAGCGAGCCCAAGAAAGTGCTCTGATACCAGATGTGAAGAACCTGCAACAATTAATTAATGAAAATACATGAGATAGAAAAAATAAAAGAACTCGGAATCGCTTTTATTGATCACAGGCCACTTCGAGGGGGAAACCTCCTTTGAGCAAGCTCAATACAAATAACTTCATGGTACCTTCATTGGTCTCAACACAAACTTATATACTAATTCTAGGCGCCAATACCATGGGTCAATACCATGTGTCAATACAAACCATGGGCCAATACAAAATATGGATCAACAATTACTACGGGACGACTTACAAAGCATATGCATCCAACAACAATAAGACAAACTATGGATCAACAAATACTATGGGACGACTTACAAAGCATATGCGTCCAACAACAATATACTAACAAAGTAAATAGAAGGGTTGACATGGGTTCTTAACACTTGACTGTAATAAATATGATGAATATTGAAAGCAATCAAACATCAACAACAATCCGATACTAAGCCAAATGAACATACAATCCAATAGACATTCGATTTGGGACAGGAAGGGTATTTCCACCTTTTTATTGTTAAAGAAACATGAATCAGAGTAAATATATACCTGATCGATCAAGATGCTTCTCCAACCAAGTACTAGAATCCTTCTCTTCACATTGACTTGGGAATTCCTCCAGCATAACAACACTTAATGCCTTTCTTCGAGGTCCCCTCTCTCATGGATCCTCCTTGTATTTATGGGACAAGGTAGGCAGTTGGATTCGAGAGGTGTTTGAATTCGGAGGTTGGGGAAGTTGTAGAACCAACTTCAACTAATCCCAATTCGTAATCTTAATATATTGTTTGATTTCATCTTAAGATGTGCGCGAGTTTCATACAACAAGAGTAGCGCACAGAGAGCAACTTTCATGCTTTGCAACAAGCGTTTGCAACTTTTTGGAAAGTGTGCACTGGTTGTCCTTGAGGAAAGCAACGCATCTTTTGAGGTGTGCGCTGCTTTGCTAGAGTAAGAGTAGCGCACATGTGGTGAAATCAGGAGAAGCATTGAAATTGTCAGCTGTGAAGTGTACTACCATCAATAAGTCATCTAGGTCAACTTAGCTCTTCAATCCATGGTGTCACTTTGTGTGATTGACAAAGAAATGTGATCACGGACGGAGAAGTGCATATTTGACCTATAACATATGCCCCCTAATGTGTGAGGTCAGAGGGAAACAATGGCCGAAATACATTATAATTCTAGGTCAGAGGAGGAGAAAGAAACTGCAGAACCAAGTCACAAAAGTACCTGAGACAACGATCAAAGGTCAACGAGCAATTATAATCTTGACATCATATAGATGTGTATCATGATACAACATGATCTCCGATAGATAACTAGGAGATGTATATATAGCATGGCCACTGAAATACAAGCGTGGATCCATGTCAAAATGAGAGATCATAGCCATAACAACAAATTGGATCTATGTCTCATGAAGAGCCAAAATGAGTGAGGCTCAGTCTTGTCCCAAGGTCTTCATCCAAACAACCCAAGGTACAAACCCTAACCATGTGAATAAATGAGCTAAAGTCGAACATGGGGGGTATCGTTTGATTACCGGTCATTGATGTATACCGTTAACAAACACGAGGACTTCCATCGATAATGATAATGGGGTCCAAGGTACCTAGTACGATCCAAGAAGTGTGAGTAAGTGGAATTGAAGTCGAACACCTGAGGAACTTGTCGAATAAGAGACATTGATGTATTCCCATTATTCAACAGTGAGGTAAAATTCCACTAATGACTGAAATCCCCAAGGTACTAACTGAAACTCTAAACTGTGTTCCCAGAGCATAATGAGCTGAAGTCGATGGGGAGAAGTCCACCGGAAGGGAGGACTTAATGCATCCTCCATCATCCAACACGAGGAACACTCAACATATATGAGCTGATGTGGAGTAGTAAAAGTAACAAGATGGAACAAATTCACACCAGGATGGACAACACATGAAGTCAAGATAAACTGCAGAATGGTTGACACAGGCTGTATCCTTGAGCAATGAGCATGACACAAAGTGACTTAGGCAGTTTTCAACATGAAGGGGAAATGATATAAGCCTACAATGTTGGAGACATTAACAGACCCTCCATATGGTTGGAATAATAACCAACTGGGGGAGTAAAAACTCGGAGATCAGGTTCACCCTAAGGTCAAAAAACTAAAAACCCGACATGAAAGACTCAAGTAGGTGTTGTGTTCAAGGACATGACTAACTTAACTTCCTTTGAAACTGGAAATATGTGATATACCCTTCTTATACCTTATTCTTTTTAGTAAAAGAATGTCCTTCTTGTTGTTTTAATGAGTCCAAGAAAGAAAAATCAGTAATTCCAACCATGTAAGAGTTTAACGAGCCCATGGGAGGAAGACTCAGGACCTTCTTCATTGTTTACAGAGTTCGAAGAAGAGATAGAAGAATAATTTATAATACTGATCTATGGATTTTAATATCGAGCCAAGAGCTGTTCTTGCTCGTCGGTGTTTTCAATTTTAAGGAGTCTGAAAAACTTAAACAATAACTCCATACACCTACCCGTGGATTTTAATATCGAGCTCGGGCTAGTATATGCTTGCCGGTGTTTTCCTGTTTATAGAGTATTAAAAACTTAAACAATCCTCTATATACCCTCTCGTGGATTTCACATCGAGCCCAAGTAGGTGAATGCTCCCTTCGAGTTTTCATGTTTTGAGAGCCTGAAAACCCTAAAGAAGGCTCCAAAAGTCCTTTTTTCGTATAGTTAGTCTCCTTCGCCGAAAAAGTCTAAAACAATGAGAGAAGAACTCTTCTAGCCACGTATGACTAGAGTATTCCTTCTTCGTAAGTAATCCGTAAAATTCCGGAAAAGGGTTAAACTTATACTTAAGCAGATGGACCTTCAATTCCTTTAACGAGCTTGAAGAGAACAAGTCTGCTCGGCTATCTTGTTTATTTTTTCAAATAGTCAAAACAAGAGCTTAAAACGACTTAATAGACAGCTTCTAGGATCATAAGTTCATAACCTACTAAAGAATAGGATCTCAACAATCGCATTAGTAACCGTCAACAAATTTTCTCAATGACATAATAATGACAATATGGTACCTGTATTTGTTCCGGTACACAGGGTACTCCCAAAAGACCGAACACCTAGAGCAACCACTTCACACAAATAGATCATAGATCGACACACGATGTTTTGACGTGGTTTAAACCCTTGAGAGGGAAACACTCAACGGCCCCGTCCAAATAGCTTCTACGGAGCAATTTATTATGCAAAAGAAAGAAAGTTACAAATGAGCTTCTCATAATCGATCAACTAGACAATGACCCTCCATGCTCTTTAAATAGAGATCATGGACCAATCGGGTGTTAAGACACTGATCAAGGGTAGGTATGATCTAAGAGAAGTTCAGCCGTCGGATCACTCTATGTCTAGAACATATCGTGACCGTTGGATTAAATATTTACAAACGCATACTAATGCATACTAAAGAAACACACTTTACCTAATAGATATATTACACAAGTTGATCTTAACTAACTCCTAAGAGTCTAAATATCTTAACATCCCCCCTTAAGAACAACTTGGGATAGGATTGAAGGATTTACAAAAGTGACACTATTAGGAGAAGGAAGGAGGCATTAGATCCTATCCCCCCTTAATGACAAATTCCTGAACTCCTACCATAAATTGAATTTTAGAAAACTTCGCTTCTGTGAGAGACTTGGTGAAGATGTCGACAACTTGATCATCTGTAGGGAAAAAGAGCACTTCAAGAACACGATCATGAACAAGATTTATGATGAAGTGCATATGTAGCTCAATGTGTTTGCTGCATTGATGTAGAATTGGATCTTTGGCGAGCTTGATGGCACTTTGATTATCGCACCAAAGTGGAGTAGGTTGTTGCTGCTCGAATCCAAACTCTGAAAGGATCTATTGAAGCCATAAAGCTTCCTGACTAGCATTAACTGCGGCTCAATATTCTGCCTCTGCTGAAGAAAGAGCAAGAGATTGTTGTTTCTTACAAGCCCAAGTGATAGGTCCAGATCCCAGACTGAAAACATAACCTGTAGTAGACTTTCGATCATCAAGATCAACGGCCCAATCTGAATCAGTGAAACCAACCAACAAAGGTCCCTCCCCTCTACTGTAATGAATCCCAAACTTAATTGTACTTCGAATATATCGAAGTATTCTTTTAGCTACTTTCCAGTGACTTTCACGAGTTGTTTGCATATAATGGGCAACATGACTAACGACAAAGGAAAGGTCAGGACATGAATGATTCAAGTATAAGAGACTACCAACAAGTTGACGATACAAGGTGGCTTCTACTTCAGGTGAAGGACAAGTGGCAGAAAGTTTGACTCCAGACTGGAAGGGAGAAGGGGATGGTGTACAATCTTCCATGTGAAAGAGACGAAGAAGGTCACAGGCATACTTAGACTGAGAAAGAAAGATTCCTTCTTTGGTTTGCAGGACTTGGAGACCAAGAAAATAATGCAAATGTCCTCAGTCTGGCATTTCCAAATTTTGCTTAAGACTGGATTTCACATGGGTTAAAAGCTTAGGGTCACTACCAGTAAGAATAAGGTCATCAACATATAGAACAAGTATGATGAGATGGTTTCCTACTTTCTTGGTATAGACATTGGGGTCAGAATGGCATCTAGAAAAACCAGTGTCAAGGAGAAAGCTATCCATTTTGGCATACCAAGCTCTAGGAGCTTGCTTAAGGCCATATAAGGATTTATTAAGGCGACATATAAGGCTAGAGTTATTCTGAACATATCCAGGAGGTTGTTCCATGTAAATTTCCTCCTGTAAATCACCATGTAAGAATGCAAACTTGACATCCATTTGATGAACTTTCCAGTTGTGTAAGGCTGCAAGGTAAAGAACAAGGCGGACGTGTTAATTTTTGAGCATCAATTCAATGTACTCTAGAATCTTTACTGAGAGAATAACATGTACAGCATATCAATCACAAGAAGCAAACACAAGAGATAATAGACACACATAATTTCCTTGGGGAAAACCATAAAGGTGAAAAACCCCAATAACTTCCTCAGAGATAGATAGAGCAATGATACAAAACCCAAGCATAAGAGATAGTCTCCTAGTAGCAGCTTCTACTCCTCCACTAGTGCGCCACTCTCCAATGAGTGTATGAGTGATAAAGTGAATGATCAAATAGAGTGCCTCCCACAGTCTATTTATACTTGACTTGACTTTCCTAATAACCTTTTTAGGTCGGCCTCAACTTAACCACTTAACATAATGCTGATAGGGCCGACCCCCAATACGGTGGTCTAATAACCCTTGAACCCACATGACTTATACAGGGCCAACCCCATCAAGGTGGTCTAATAACCCATCAAGTATAAGTTACGACACAATATAAATGACGACACTTTCGTATAGAGGAATAATACCATCTCTATAGGAGTACAATATACATAGGTGAAATACATTCCGAAGTTACATATACATCAACACTCCGTCTTAACTAGGAAGGTATTTCTCGACACAGATCTGCTAGCACAAGTCTTCTTCTCTGGATTATCGTCACCGAATCATCGGCATCGTCACTGTTGCTGCTATCTCGATCAATCTCTAATCTGCTCATCATAGGAAGTTCTACAGGGCCAACCTTTTTTCATGCTGTATGTAGGCCCACCACCTATAGGTCTTCATCATCATTGACCATACTATGGATCCCAGGACTAATTACGTGCATCAACCAAAACCTCGAAAGAGCATCCTAGGACTGATTATGAGCATACTTCTCAACCTATCGGATCTCCCAGGATCTTTTATATGTAACTGCACAACCTATCCACGGCCACATAGTATCATCCTGATACTCATGATCATACTGATCATCTCATCATCTACGAAGCACAGTCCAGATGCACACAATACAACACTTACACTCACTGGAATGGAAGGACTTTCCTCTGACCATCTGGGAAGGGTTGAGCACTCACATCAACGCACATGGTAGAACACATCTACCACCATGTCGGAAAGGCTCTGCACTTACGTCAACGCACATGGGAGAACACATCTACCACCATGTCAGAAAGGCTCTGCACTTACATCAACGCACATGGGAGAAAACATCTACCACCATGTCAGAAAGGCTCTATACTTACATCAACGCACATGGGAGAACACATCTACCGCCATGTCGGAAAGGCTCTGCACTTACATCAACACACATGGGAGAACACATCTACCACCATGTCGGAAAGGCTCTGCGCATCTGTGTCTTCGGACTCATCACTCATGATCCACCTGATCGTGTCAAAGCATCCTCCTGGTGCATGCCATCATAGTATGATCATCCTGATCATCAATGCATCCACCTGATGCATATCATGTATCTACCTGATACATACCATCATACATGATCCACTTGATCATATAATGTATCCACCTGATACATATACAAATACACAATCCAACTGATCATAAAATGTATCCACCTAATACATACACAAATACATGATCCAACTGATCATACATTGTATCCACCTGATACATACACAAATACATGATCCAACTGATCATACAATGTATCCACCTGATACGTATCATCACATGATCATCCTGATCATCATCATAGCATCATCCTGATGCATATCATCCAGAGTATCATCCTGATACTCATCTCACATGATCCTCCTGATCATCATCACTACATCGTCCTAATGCATATACATATACATGATCCAACTGATCATACCAAGCATCCAACTGATGCATATACATATACATGATCCAACTAATCATACCAAGCAGTAACTGGAGCATCGTCCTGATGCTCACCACACAGCACTTACATCCATAGCCATGGGAAGGATCCTCCTCTCAACATGCTTGGAATGGATCCTGCAGATGTGTCCCATCACTTCTTCCTCGAAGTATATTCAATCTAAATCACCAAGCCTCTCTCTGAAGTATTCAAACTTCACTTTGGCTAGTGGTTTCGTCAACACATCTGCAACCTGCTCATCCATCGCAACATACAGGAGCTTCACTGCTCCTCTTTGCACCATATCCCTGATATAGTGATATTTGATCTCAATATGATTTGACCTGTCATGGAACACCGGGTTCTCAGACAACTTCACACAACTCTGGTTGTCACAAAAGATACCAGTAGCACCCAACGGGAGATCAAATAATTCAGATAGTAGCTTCTTCAGCCATACTACCTCACAACTAGCTGAACAAGCTGCAACATACTCTGCTTCAGGTGTACTCAGTGCTACGTAGGATTGGTTCCTGCTAAACCAAGAGATCACACCTGATCCCATATTGAAGCAGCACCCAAAAGTGCTCTTCCTATCTGCAGCACTCCCTGCCCAATCTGAATCAACATAGCCATCCAAGTTAAACTTTTTATTCGCATCATACTTGAGCCCATAATCAACTGTACCCTTCAGGTACCTCAGAACATGACTTACAATAACTAGGTGAACACCTCTAGATCTGTTAGAAATTGGCTCAATGTGTTCACCGCAAAGCAAATATCGGGTCTCGTGTTCGTCAGGTACATCAAGGACCCAATCATCTGACGATACACAGTGACATCAACCAGATTAGATGAAGTATCACACAGAAGCTTCGGCTTCGATGCCATAGGTGTGGCCATGGCCTTGCAATCCATCATCCTGAACCTCTTCAGGATCTCTATTGCATACTTCCCTTGTCCAAGGAAGATTCTATCTGCACTCTGCCACACCTCCATGCCTAGAAAGTAGTGCATCATCCCCAAGTCCTTCATCTCGAACTCGGCAGCAAGCTTCCTCTTCGTGTCGGCAATCAATCTATCATCACATATAACAAACAGGTCATCCACATGCAAAAGTAGTATCACTGGATTGCCTTCCTCAACCTTGTAGTAAAGGTTGAGGCATCAAGCTTTCAGAGTAACTACAGTTCTACCTCATATTTTTATACATATAGGATATATTTTCATAATGGAGGGCTATGAGCCCCTTTTTGTACTATGAGTCACACATATGATGTTAGACCCACATTTTTGGACTAGACTCATACTTTTTGTATTATATGTATCTACTTTTATATATAATGGAAATGACTTTTACTGGATATATTTACAATTTGTAGATGCTTATTATGCTTTTATTTGTGCTTGATTTTAATTATGAAACAAATGATGGTCTAATACAAAATTAGCCAATGTATCAAATATATGATTGCATTTATGTGGCACATGCATATATGTAATAAAATCAAATTGAAGGCATACTCTTAGGAATTTACTTAATAATGTAGGACACTGGCACGATACGTACCATTTAACTCTGATACCACCAACTATGAATCTAAGTAGATAGTTAAATGTTGGATTCCAAGGGAGATGGCTCCCAACATTAACTCGATGGAGACACTATATTCTACAGTATGATTAGTGGCCAAGTTGAGCGACACTCCACCAAAAATCACAAGCTGTCCAGCTAGGTCATAAATCACCCAAGCTGCGGAAGCGATGTTCCAAGTGTGACATCAAGCTCCTTCTGCATAGCTCATAAACATAAGTGCATGCGATGACATCTGTCAATCAAGCACAAATCATAGTGAGCAACAACCGACACTAGTCAAATCATAAAAGTAGAAGTCAATCTAAGCTACTTATAATACAATAATTACAAGGGAACCTTCCCATGAAAGTCTAGGCGAAGTACTACTTCAAATAGAGTCCATTTTTGGACCCTAAAGTATTCCCTTCAAAGTATTCAAGATCATAGGCCCCTTTTTCTAGGACTTTCCTCACAATATAAGGACCAATCCATATCGAAGTAAGCTTCCCATAACCTAACTTGTCATGTTTCTAGTCATTGTGGGTGATAATCTCTCTTGGGATACGAAAACAAGCAATGAGCTTGTTAACTACAAAGTGTGTGTTAGTTTTTCAGAATTTACTTCAATCTGATTTAGGATCTTAACTGAGAGAACAACATGTACAACATATCTATAGCATATTAATCATGGACACAATAATGCAAGCACACAAGAGACATAGAGTTTACTTGGGGAAAACCATAAAGGTGAAAAACCCTAATAACTTCCTTAGAGATAGATAGAGCAATGATACAACCCAAGAATAAGAGATAGACATCTCCTAGCAGTAGCTTCTCCTCCTCCACAAGTGCACCACTCTCCAAAGAGTGTGTGTGAGAATAGAATGATCAAATAGAGTGCCTCCCGCACTCTATTTATACTTGACTTGACTTGCCTAATAACCTTTACTAGGTCGGCCAGTAACTAAGTGAACACCTCTAGATCTGTCAGAAACTGGCTCAATGTGTTCACCGCAAAGCAAATATCTGGTCTTGTGTTCGTCAGGTACATCAAGGACCCAATCATCTGATGATACACAGTGACATCAACCAGATTAGATGAAGTATCACACATAAACTTCGGCTTCGATGCCATAGGTGTGGCCATGGCCTTGCAATCCATCATCCTGAACCTCTTCAGGATCTCTACTGCATACTTCCCTTGTCCAAGGAAGATTCTATCTGCACTCTGCCACACCTCCATGCCTAGAAAGTAGTGCATCATCCCCAAGTCGTTCATCTCGAACTCGGCAGCAAGCTTCCTCTTCGTGTTGGCAAATCGATCACAAATCTTAGTGAGCAACAACCGACACTAGTCAAATCATAAAAGTAGAATTCAATCTAAGCTACTTATAATACAATAATTACAAGGGAACCTTCCCATGAAAGTCTAGGCGAAGTACTACTTCAAATAGAGTCCATTTTTGGACCCTAAAGTATTCCCTTCAAAGTATTCAAGCTCATAGGCCCCTTTTTCTAGGACTTTCCTCACAATATAATGACCAATCCATATTGAAGTAATCTTCCCATAACCTAACTCGTCATGTTTCTAGTCATTGTGGGTGATAAATCTCTCTCGGGATACGAAAACGAGCAATGAGCTTGTTAAATGCAAAGTGTGTGTTAGTTTTTCAGAATTTACTTCAATCTGATCTAGGATCTTAACTGAGATAACAACATGTACAACATATCTACAACATATCAATCATGGACACAATAATCCAAGCACACAAGAGACACAGAGTTTACTTGGGGAAAACCATAAAGGTGAAAAACCCCAATAACTTCCTCAGAGATAGATAGAGCAATGATACAACCCAAGCATAAGAGATAGACATCTCCTAGCAGCAGCTTCTCCTCCTCCACAAGTGCACCACTATCCAAAGAGTGTGTGTGAGAATAGAATGATCAAATAGAGTGCCTTCCGCACTCTATTTATACTTGACTTAACTTGCCTAATAACCTTTACTAGGTCGGCCTTAACTTAACCACATAACGTAATGCTGACTGGGCCGACACCCAATAGGGTGGTCTAATAACCCTTTGACCCACATGACTTATACAGGGCCGACCCCAAAAAGGTGGTCTAATAACCCATCAAGTATAAGTTACGACACTTACAATATAAATGACGACACTTCCATATAGAGGAATAATAACATCTCTATAGGAATACAAACACTTCCGCATAAAGGAATAATACCATCTCTATAAGAGTACAATATAGATATATGAAATACATTCTGAAGTTATATATACATCAATACTCCCTCTTAACTAGGAAGGTATTTCTTGACACAGATCTGCTAGCACAAGTCTTCTTCTCTGGATCATCATCACTGCTGCTGCTATCTCAATCAATCTCTGAATCTACTCATCATAGGAAGTTCTATAGAACCAATCCTTTTTCATATTGGATGCAGGCCCACCACCTGCAAGTATTCATCATCACTGGTCATACTGTGGAAACCTCAGGACTCATCATGTGCGTCGACAAAACCTCTCAAGAGCATCCCAGGCCTTTTACGAGCACACAACTCAACCTATCGAATCTCCTAGGATCTTTTACATGCCATGCACAACCTATCCACGACCACAAAGTATCAAATTGATACTCACCATACAGCCACCTAATGTATATCATCACATGATCATTTTGATGATCATCATCTCTGCAAGCAAGCCATCAAGTAGGTACACCTTAGGAATGATTACACTGCCTCTACAAAACCTGCAAGATCTCTCAGGACTGATTACACTGCCTCTGCAAGACCTGCAAGAGCATCTTAGGACTGATTGTATGACTCTGCAAAACCTGTGTACCCAACTGTCACATCATCGTCTTCAGATCACCACATAGTCCATGGAGCACAACCCAGATGCACATCACACAGTCTCCAGTATGGGAGGACTTTCCTACCACCATACGAGATCCATTCTACCAACATGCGAGGACTTTTCTACCAGCATGTGAGACACAACACTTACATCAACGGCCATGGGAGGAATTTCCTACCACCATGCCGAAATGGCCCCGACACTTATGTCAATGGCCATGGGAGGACTTTCCTACCACCATGCCAGACTGGCCCCAACCCTTACATCTTCACTATGGGAGGACTTTCCTACCACCATGTGAGAATGGCTCCAGCCCTTACATCCTACCATGGGAGGACTTTCCTACCACCATGTAAGAATGGCTCGGCCCTTACATCTATCAACATAGGAGGACTTTCCTACCACTATGAGAGAATGGCCCATGTGCATATGTGTCTTCGGACTTCATCACTTCCCCTTGGAAGGCATCTCGATCTGAAGTACACCAAGTCTCCCTCTGAAGTATTTAAACTTCACTCTGGCCAGCGGCTTTGTCAATACATCGGCTATCTACTCATTCGTTGCAACATACAGGAGCTTCACTGCTCCTCTCTGCACCATATCCCTGATATAGTGATATTTGATCTCAATGTGCTTCGACCTATCGTGGAACACCGGGTTCTCAGACAGCTTCACACAACTCTAGGTGTCACAAAAGATACCAGTAGCCTCCAGCAGGAGATCAAATAGCTCAGACAGTAGCTTCCAGAGCCATACTACCTCACAAATAGCCGAACAAGCTGCAACATACTCTGCTTCAGTTGTACTCAGTGCTACGCAGGACTGCTTCCTGCTAAACCAAGAGATCACACCTGATCCCATACTGAAGCAGCACCCAGATGTGCTCTTCCTATCTGCAGCACTTCCTGCCCAGTCCGAATCAACATAACCCTGCAGGTTAAACTTTTGATTCGCATCATACTTGAGCCCATAATCAATTGTACCCTTCAGGTACCTCAGAATATGCTTTACAACAACCAGGTGAACACCTCTTGGATTCGTGAGGAACTGGCTCAATGTGTTCACCGCAAAGAAAATATATGGTCTCGTGTTCGTCAGGTACATCAAGGACCCAATCATCTGACGATACATCGTGACATCAACCGGATCAGATGAAGCATCACACAGAAGCTTCAGGTTCGATGCCATAGGTGTGGCCATGGCCTTACAGTCCATCATCTTGAACCTATTCAGGATCTCTACTGCATACTTCCCTTGTCCAAGGAAGATTCCATCTGCACTCTGCCACACCTCCATGCCTAGAAAATAGTGCATCCTCCCCAAGTCCTTCATCTCGAAATCGGTAGCAAGCTTCCTCTTCGTGTCGGAAATCAATCAATCATCACCTGTAACAAATAGGTCATCCACATACAAAAGTTGTATCACTGGATTGCCTTCCTTAACCTTGTAGTAAAGGTTGGAATCCGCTTTTCTCTTGGTAAAGCCCAAACTAGATAGAAAGTTGTCTATCCTACCATACTAAGTCCTAGGGGCTTGCTTCATCCATACAAGGCTTTCTTCAACCTACACACATATGAATCTCTGTCACGTGTCTCAAAACCAAGTGGCTGCTCCACATACACTTCCTCCTCGACTACACCATTCAAGAAAGTTGTCTTGACATCCATTTGGTGTATCTTCCATTTCATCACTGCAGCCAGATCAAGTACTGATCTGATCGAAGTGTATCTGGCTATAGGAGCAAAAGTCTCTATGCTACTATCTGCAGCATACTTGATCTTTATAGATCCACATGGAAGTCACGGCAGAATTCTCATCCCAAACATCATTCATGATCGACTGGTACTCCTCGATCATGGCATTCTTCCCAGATCCTGGGAACTTCAATATCTTCAATATTTTCAATAGATAACTTTGTTGCTGAACAAATGTTGTAGTCCTTCTTTTGTATACGATCTTTCGTACAAAACAAGTTAAATTGCATGATTAGGAACATCTCATAGTTTTCAGAACAAATTCTTACACATAAAGAAATATGTCATACAATCATGCAATTATCTTAGCCAATGCTTCAACACAACATTTATCCATATCCCGTAACTCTCAACATTGTTAAGAGTGTGCACAACTCTCAACATGTTAGCAAAGAGGTTTCATTCTAGATAAGTAGCAATGGAATGCTGTACAGTGCCATAGGCAACTTACCCATGTATATTAGTAGTATACTATTCATTAATGCAACTATTCTAATATGAATAATACACAACCTAATTCTAAGAACATCAGTATATGCATTATTGAACAGTATTATTTGAACAATCAAATATGAAAGGAATGATAATTCAAATACTTATCTTTGTTTGTTTGTTGGGTTGACTCCCTCTCAGTCTTTGCTTCCTTTCTGCAACTCCATTCTGATGTGGATTGTGAGAAGTGGTCAACTCCCTCTGAATATCTGCATCTTTGCAGAAACTACTGGAGTGTGCTCCCTCTTGATCTTTGCTTCCTGGATTACCTGTCCTTGAACTTATATCCATCCTCGATCATTATGCATGCTTGAGTGTGCACTAGTGTCATCATTTGTGTCATCCTCAAGATCTCATACATAAGCATACATACATTAGTATAATCTCAATACTATCAAAACATTAAGATCCTAAATAATCACACAAGCATTAGTATTCAAGGACTCTTATGGTTAGTCATATCATAAATTAAAGTAAGAAACATAATATGCCTAAACCCGTGATTACTCAAACCTATACTTTCATGACTCTTCTGGTTAGTCATATGATCAATTAAGGTAAGAAACATAATATGCATACACCCATGTTTATTCAAACCTATGAGTAATCATTATCAATCATGCCATGTATACTTATATAAGATATCCTATCACAAGGTAGGATTCTAACTTGATATAGGAAAAACATACCTGGATTAGTATGTTAGCTAGTTATGTCTAACATACCCACATGATGTCTTCTTGTTCTCTTCAATGACTTGTGCTAGTAACCTGCATATCTCATAGGTTAACCATTATAGAACCAAGTTATACATACCTTGTAAGTAGATCTTCTATGTGATCCATGACAGTTGATGAATCTTTGTCTTCATGTCACCATGGTCATATGTTCTTGAACTAGAACATGATTTGTCTTTCTTGATGTACATTTCATGTTAGTGGACAACATCAACCTCATACAACATCACAATGCATTAGTACAATCATAAGTGTCAAAAACCCTAATCAATGAATATCTTCTATCATGCATTCATAATTTTATTAAGGTGAAAAGACAAGTCTAAGATTAACCAAGATTGTACTAACTGTAATAACAAAAATATCATAAACTTAATCATGAACAGAATTCGAAACATACCTGTAAGTCATACCTATCAAGATTGCTTGTAATCTTCTTATGTAAGGCCTTAGCCTCATTTCCCTCTGAAACAGGAACTTCTTCGCTTATGCAGGTGACCAATCCATTCTCTTCTAGGATTAACCCAATCCACTTGATTTGCAGGAACTGGATTTGGAGCTGGATTAGGGTTTGTCAGAGAAACCCCAAAAATTCAAAATTTGAATTTCAAACTTTTGAAAGAATAGAAAGATGCACCTTGATGAGTTGATCAAGCCAGTATATTCAGAATTTGAAAACTACAAGGTTTCACCCCTCAAATTTGCCTTTGAAACTTTCAGATTCACTGGACATGACCCCGAACTAGGGTTTGATAAAGCCCACCCTTCTGCCCAATCAAAAGGTTCGATCCAAATCTCTAAGCTTCTATTTTTCCGAGGAGCTTCTAGCGGTGGTCACAGATTTAAAAAATTCCCATTTTCTCCGAAACCCTAAATTCCCAAAGCCATGAATGAAGGTGCTAAAAAATAATTATGTTTTGACAGAAATATGTACCTGATTTTTTCTGGTGTAACTTCGAACTTTCTAATCCAAAGGGTCTGAAACTTCTACCTGTGGTAGCCCGACTTGTCATCTTTCCAACCCCACAGGTCTGACCTCAATTGGAATCTCTGAGAGAGATTTATTCCAAGTGTCGCAACGTTACCTGTTTATGGGATAAAATAGGAGAGCTAACTTGTACGACGTGCCACATGTCACTGGTTCAGTTTCGGCCTCTGAAAAAGTTACCTGAGAAAGTAAAGTCCGTGTAATACCTGTCCCTTTTTATGAAATTTCATTTGGAGCTTCCTAGCCCAAGTTATGACGTTTTTTCCTAGGTCGCCTGTTTATGAATCAGATCTGGAAGAGGCAGAAACCCTAGATTGTACAGATCAGAAAACAAAAAGTACAACGAATTAGAAGTTGTCCTTTGGACACAAGGTACATGGGGATCTGATCTTCTACCTGTAAAAGTTTTAGATCTGAAATTTTTTCCAAAATGGATTTATAGAGAAAGTGCTACGATGATTGGTTTTTTCTATATCAAGCCCTAGCATCACAAGTGCAACAAGTGTCATACATGCCATACCATGCCTTCTTTCAGGCTAGCTCTGATACCATGTTAGTTTTTCAGAATTTACTTCAATTTGATCGAGGATCTTAACTAAGAGAACAAAATGTACATCATATCTACAGCATATCAATCATGGACACAATAATGCAAGCACACAAGAGAAACAGAGTTTACTTGGGGAAAACCATAAAGGTGAAAAACCCCAATAACTTCCTCAAAGATAGATAGAGAAATGATACAACCCAAGCATAAGAGATAGACATTTCCTAGCAGCAGCTTCTCCTCCTCCACAAGTGCACCACTCTCCAAAGAGTGTGTGTGAGAATAGAATGATCAAATAGAGTGCCTCCTGCACTCTATTTATACTTGACTTGACTTGCCTAATAACCTTTACTAGGTCGGCCTTAACTTAACCACATAACATAATGTTGACTGGGACGACACCCAATAGGGTGGTCTAATAACCCTTTGACCCACATGGCCGACCCCCAATAGGGTGGTCTAATAACCCTTTGATCCACATGACTTATACAGGGCCGACCCCAACAAGGTGGTCTAATAACCCATCAAGTATAAGTTACGACACTTACAATATAAATGATGACACTTCCGTATAGAGGAATAATAACATCTCTATAGGAATACAAACACTTTCGTATAGAGGAATAATACCATCTCTATAGGAGTAAAATATACATATATGAAATACATTCCGAAGTTATATATACATCAACAGTGTGCTGCAGTTTACTGTCACAACGAACAGTAGCCATAGCTTCAACCCTCTTAGTAAAGTAGTCGACGAACATAATAATGTATTTATGGCCATTATATGATGCCAGATTACATGTTGTAAAATATACCCCCCACTTACTGAAGGGACCGATAATGATAATTGGATATAACAAAGTGGGGTGTGCATGCATCATTTTGGTAAAAGTTTGACAAGGATGACATTTCTTCAATACTTCATTGCATCCTTTGAATATTGAGGGCCAAAAATAACCAACATGTAAGCTTTTTTGGGTTGTATCAATCCCGTATAAGTGACCACCATAGGCTCCACCATGGCAATCATTTAAGAATATTTAAGCTTCCTAATGAACTAGGAAATTCCTAAATATAGTGTCAATTCATTGACGATAAGGAGTATCACTAGAAATGACATAATGTTGATATTGAGACAAATTTTACGCCTTTCTTCACAAGAAGACTAAGGTGGGACCCTATGGGTTTATCGGTAAATTATAAGATTTCAATACCAGGGGTCGTCTGAGGTTATGAGGAATATATGTTCATTAGGAAATAACTCACTTTATACTGATCCTTCATACTCTTAGGGTAATTATGGCATTAGTTCAACAAAGGCAAAATACTATTTTTATTTAGTGGACACAAACCCTAGATCAAACTCGTGAAGGATAACAATGCACTTATTATATTTTCCCCGAGAATACGTTGAGATAAAATATGTTGAAATGAATTGACATATTCTATAATAGAAACTTGTCTAAGAAGAATATAATGTCTAAGACTTTGTACCGCATGCACGACAGCTAGTGTCAGCTTCTCAGTGTGAGAATACCTTAACTTGAGAACTGCTAGATTCTTGCTTAAGTAGTAAATGACATGTTCCTAATGGGAATCATCCTCTTGAACCAAAACCATTCCTATAGTAGATTCATATGCTACTATATATAAAAGGAAATATTTGTTGTAATCCGGGGGACTTAACAATGCGGTGGACACCAAATCCCTTTTCAATGTATCGAAAGACTTCTAAGTATTTCCATCCCCTATTAATGGGACCCTTTTCCTTAATAATATCACGAAACCTTTTTTAATATCAGTGTAGTTTGCTATGAATCTTCGCAAGAAGTTAGATTCCCCTGAAGGCTTTGCAACTGGTGCAAATTATGTAGGGGAGGGAACTGAACTATTGCCTCCATGTTGAACGGATCTACCATGATACTATACTTGGAAATGATAAAACCCAGTAATCTACCCGATTCCACACATAAAATACATTTACGAGGATTCAACCAAATCCTAAAATGTCTACACCTGTATAAGACAACTCTCAAATGTTTAGGGTGATCCACTCTCTTCCCTTACTTAGTTTTCAAATCATCCAAATAGGATTCAACTATTTTATTAATGTCATGGAAGGCATAACTTACATAGCAAGTTGAAATGTTGCTCCGTCAATCTTTAATCAAAATTCTAGGCATAGTATTATTAGCTAGATTCTCTATGGGTAATGGGTAAGCTACTTTAGACTCGAGAGTTTCATGTCGTTTGGATGCAGACATAGTTGTTTCATAGATATTATTTCTAGTATGAATATTTACATCCCACAGAGACATGAAAACTTCACTTAGGCTTACGTTGCCCCTTTGTGAAGAGGTGCCTATATTTCTCCCTTGCGAAGGTGTAGGGTTTTGGAGAGTTGTAGCAATGAGTTTGCTATTGATGCTATAGAAACATATTAGTCAATACAACATGTTGGGATTTTCCTTCCTATTGTGATAACAATCTTTGAGAAATATCTATATTATGGCATTTATAGGTCAAGTGGTCCTCATTGCATAACTGACAAGGGAACTTAAATTTACCTCTTTCCTTTTATCCCCACCAACATTGTTATTGTTGTTATTGTTTGCATTATTATTCCGTTTTTTCCCAATTTTCTTATTCTTGTTTTTCTTCCCTTTAGGCTATTGGTTTCCCTTCGCGTTGGATGTCTGTATTGATAGAACATCCATGGGAGGCTTGGGTTTAGGATTTCATGTGTTTTTTTGACCAGCTGCTGATGACTTTGGACAAGTAAGATTCATACCTTGGCAAACTGAGTTAATTTCAACTGAACTAATCACACTATTAGCATGAGGTCCATGGGTAAGTTTGGTTGGATCAACTTCTTCTCTAGGAGAAATAGGAAATTTTTTATACAACATTCTAGATTGGGAATAGACCAAATCTATTTGCTAGGCTTTAGTAATAGATTGTTGTTCAGTTTGAACCCCTGAAAGAGCCACATCCTTTGCTATACAAGGTTGTAAAGACTTGATGAACCAATCAGTTAGGAATTCATCAGGAATCTGAGCTTTAATTAAGATTTGTCTCCCCCACCCCTCATGGATGTCGTCAAAGATATGAGTAGATTTGTCTTGCCTAAACAAAGTCAATAATTCCATACCAGTCTCATAGAGGATTGGTAACTGAAAATGATTAAAAAAAGTCATCAAAATCGAGTTAAAGGTTTGGAAATATGCATGTGGAAATTCATTATACCACTTAGCTTCCATCCCAATTAAATTCCTATGGAAGAGCCACAATCTAATGGATTCATCCATCAGAGAGTTAGAAGAACACGATAGATGAAAGATCATCACATCGTTCAATGGATCTTACTTAGGTTTCCCTTCAAACTTAGGAATGTATGAGGAGAGTTTACTAGGGAGGGGTGTCCATCTAGGGTCATGTAAAACCGGATCATTGGTTAAATTCTGTAGGGACCCTTTAGGGACCCTGCTAAATAACATGCACATTTTCATAATAAGTAGTTTTGAAATTTAACCAGCAAATTTTTTTCTTCCTTTGAATCATAGCATCTTAAATCTATCAACATATCTAACATAGAAAAACCGCATAATAACTATTAACCAACCAAAATAAAAGAAACCATAAATAACACTGTGTTGACATGTAGCCTTTGTCGTGAAGTGCCGAAGGCTAAGCAAGGCTATCGAAGATCTATCGCAAGTCTTCTCCTTGGATTCCAATTGTCAAATGTTCATCAGAAACCACCCTGCCACTCCCAAAAGGTACTTTTCTTCCCTTGGGACCCCCGAGCCGCATCGAGGTTGAATGCAAGAAATCGCTAGCATATTCAAGGTACATAGATTGCTACTAAGAGGCTCCCAACCTTGTTCATACAATGACGAGCCAAACCCACAATAGTCAGCGTGTAATTCCAACATAATCTATGCCATCCAACAATAGGGTAAAAGAGATGAGAGCCTAATTCTCTCTCATTCTCTTTATAGCTTTTCCAAAACTTTCCATGCATCTCACTCATGCATAATTAGGAATTTTCCATTTACTTTTTCTTTTATTATTCACCCACCAAGTGTCACTTCTCCCCTCATTCAAATTTTTTTAATTTTTAATTTGAGATTTACTCTCACCTAATCTCCTAGATTTTCTCTCAGATGATTCCCTCAATTTATCCTAATTGTGTGTGTGCATGTGTTTACTAATACTTGAATTAATTTACTTTCTCTCTTTTCTTTATTCACAAATTCATACCTATTTGCAGTTAATAAATAAAGATATTTTATTTGCACATAATTTAATTAAAATCTTTTTATTTATTTATTTTAAAACACACTTCCTTACCTCCCTCTAGTGTTTATTTTTATTGTCGCATTCTCGTTGCAATGAGCATATTAAGGGTTCCATGCTTTGTGCATGCCCTTCAAATATCCCTTACATGGTGGGGACTGGTACGACGACTAAGACCTCGTTAACCCAGTCTGGATGACCTTGTTGAGAGACTAATGGTTCCTAGGGAATAAGGCTGAGTCCTTATCGCAAAACCCCCGGTCTACGTCTCATGAGTGGCCGAATCCCTGGCCTACCCTCACGGAAACACGCATCTAATGAACAAAATCCTCTCTCGCTTGTTCCCAACTCATCGCATGGAGTAATCGCTGGTCTTACATATTCTTCCCATTTAGCATCATTACCTAATGTGGACCAATTGTCAATCGGTATCTAGTACTTGCATGTAAAACCCTACATGTGTCAAATCCTTCTAAGTAAAAGCATGATATATCAATTTATATCAGGTCAACATCACCTATCATGGATACCCTGACTCAATCTAGAGTCTATGCGGTATCAACCCCACCTTGTGTTTCATGTACATGTCTTTCTCTTTCACACTTGAAAACCCATCAAAAGTACATTATACACATAAACATATATGCATTCATTTAATCAACATTTCATAATTTGATGAAAACATAAACATTTGATCATCGTCATTCATCTCATTCATAACATATGGCTTTAAAACATTGAATTTACTCATCAAGGTAATAGTTTTCACACACACACAACAGGTTCATTCACATCTAATTCTCTCAAATAATAACACAACATAATAATCATGGTCCAAGGTGAAATTGGGGCACTACATGCACCCCATCTTTAGGAAACTTCATCCTGAAGTTCTAGGATAGATAATGGAATTGATGACACATCGGTACTTTCACACATAAGGTAAAATACCCTTAAGAATAAAAATGTATGTGAGCCTAGTGTAATGGGGCATTACACACTCTCCCTCTTCAATAAAATTTGTCATGAAGTTAATGCAAACCTTCTACTAGTTATCGTATACCTCTATACCTTTGTTGTTATACTATATCATTTAACTACTAATTCCCTGGTATTTATATTTTAAGAAATTTTTGTACTAGTCTCTACCTGACTATCATACCTATATTTTAATAATTGAAAGGGTTTTCAATAGCCATAAATTTATCCTAAATAACTTAATAGTTACATATCATATGTAACATGTTTGCTTGCAAAACTCTAAAAGAATGCAATTGCGGAATAATAGAAACAAAGTACATATGGTACACCTCCCTTTTAGGAGGAAACTCACAAAAGCTCATAAGGCTTAAAACATTTAGTCATGAAAGAATTGGATCAAGGTACATGATATGGTTGTCTCAAAACTTTGCATATTCAACGTTTATTCCAACATATGGAAAATTAACCAAGAATACATATACCAGTACAAAATAAGCAAAATTAACAAAATTTAGCTTCTTCAAGAATTTACCATTATATGAAAACTATGTATACCTTCAAAGTATATAAGTTGAATATAAGTAATCAACTGACACATGTTCTTATAATGCTATATATTCAAGCACTCAATTTATAAATGCATTAGAGTTAATGCAATTTTTGAGATTGTATTTAGGTTCAAAAGTCCAGAAGGAAGCTAAAAGATCACCTCAAAGTTGACATCAAACTCTCAAGCTCAACATATTGGCCACATCACATTATCAAATTTTTATTTATATTGTATGAATAACAAAATAGCATGATATGCATAACATTATTTCACATAATTCATATGAGAACATGATGTTTAAATCAAAAGTTCAAGAACCATATGCAATGATGAGATTTTAACTATAACTCTAAGTTTTCAAGAAAAATCCTAGTTAGTCACCTTAATTGTGGGATGGTGTTATAGTTATACCTTAGATACTTCCATCCCAACATCAATAAGGAATCATGTAAATCTTTTTAAAATACATTGAAAAAACCATTCCAAACACGTTTTTCCTTTAAAATATTTAAAGGATCATTGAAAACCTACATTAAATAATAATAATAGTAATTAAAGAAAGAAAGAAAAATGATTATGCTATATTAGAATCATAACTCATAAAATTGAACGAATATCATACACAATAAACAAGTTTAGCTTTCCACTTGGATTACAAGTTTGTAATAGGTGTCGGTAGATATATAACACGATATAGGATTTCGAGGGATAAACATAAACTTTTGCATAATAATCCTACCTTCACCTACAAGTTTTGATATTGCCAATCACAATATACAATATATATTATATTTTTCTTTCACCCCAATCTATAAGATCACCCCTCAACTTATACTTCATGTGTTTAAGGTCATTTTCATCCACTACCTTCAAACCCTTATTTTGTCTTATACTTCTTTATATTTCACTACTCCAAACCTTTATGCACGTAATGCACTGAACATTCCGGTAGTAATTTACAACACCACAACAACCACTACTAACAAACAAGCTACAATGAATTTTGGAAGCTATGTATATAGGGCATCATTCTGACCATATTTCATACTACTAGATATTTTGTTAAAATCTCCTTCATACATTATATATGTTTAAATGCAATCTCAATACAAAATAATGTAGCTGACTAGATGACTATTTTACAATATAAATAGCAAATGCTATAACAATCGTGTATACAAATTTCATCATAAATAGTATACATAACCCCTTTCAAGTTGTGGAACTACAATTTTGTCAACCGGTTCCAAGAAGAGAGAAAGCACCACTATCGAAAGGTTTTTCTAGCTTAATAACCATAAGAACCACCGGCAAGTACTAAGCCTCCATATCCATGAATCCAAAGTGGACCATTTATGGTGGCATATACGGTCTAGAAATAAGTTGTACGATGAACAATCTATGGCACTACACCATGAGAATTGCAACCAGACAGTTGCGTAGTTTTGAGAGAAGAATCTATGGATCTAAGTCTTGGATTGCTATTGGAGTGTGAAGCTAGTTTGATGAATTATAACATCAATTTGAAGAATTGTAACATATGCTTGTGCATATACCAGATCACTAAAGCCTGTTATAAGTTATAAAATCTAATTGTTGGAATGGAGCTATGGTAATTGCACCCAAGATATAATAGAGACTATTAAATCCTGAGTTGTTTCCCACTGGCCTGCTCAAGTATTCTAAATATATTCCCCATGCCTAATTCACTATGACAGAATGTCAAAAAATACAATGAGGAATATTTATTGGGTTGTGATAGTCTAAGCAAGAAAGCTTCATAAAATGAAACCCTAGGAAAATGTAATTCATTTACAAAATTCATAGTCAAAAGAGAATGAAAGGGAAAACATGGATTGCAACAAAGGTCAACAAAGGCCTCTCATTAGAGCTAAGGCCATGAACAACTCTTCATCTCTAAGATCATCAACAACATATTTGATCCACCCTCCATGATGGCCAAGCATGATCCGAGTCGGGGAGTTGTGGAGCTTGGGATCCTACTCTATCTTCTACCATCATGTAATGTGGAGAATTATTTATTTATTTTAAATGGGATGGGATAGCTACATTGGTGGTCAAACCTAGAGCGCTGCAAAAGGGGGATGGAAAAGTTGTGAAGTGACATTGTGTTCCAAGAGCTATCGAATGATCAATGGCTAGAATTGAGAGATGGTCAAATTGTAGACTCTTTGGTCTTTTCAATACTGAATGTTGAATATTCCTGTTTGCTTGGCCTGCTTGGCCTTCGTGAAGAAATAGGACCATGGGCATGGTAATGAGTGGTAGTATGCTCAAGACTAAGAGTTAAGTAAATCATTGGCACAAGTGTAGTGTATTATGCGCCAAGGAAAATTGGATCATTGTTAGAGGTAACTTGGCTCGAGTGTGGGTTTTTTGGATGCTTAAATAATGTATTGCTTATAATATATCTAAAATTATAATGCAATACGCACACATGTATGCTACACTTGAGAGTTCTCGATTTTTCATACTCAGATTACAATTGTACTGAAGGTATGGTTTGACTATGACATCTCATTGTTAAGACCCAAATTAATGGTCAACGAGCTCTATTAGTGCTCCTCAATAATCATTATTTTCCATCGTTTCAGCACAGCCATGAGGATAGCTTTGCAACCTAATTTTGATGCATACCAAGCTCGATTGCATACTCCAATTCCTCTGTAATTGTATTTTTGTGACCATTCTTTTCTAAGATTTGAGATTGCGCAATCTTGATCAATAAAGGTAGTTGAAGGTGTTGAATTCATTTATACATTCAAAAATACAATTTTAACAATGAAACTACAATTTGACAAAAAATATTTTAACAATGATTGCCAAAATAAAATCTAATTCATATAATATTTAAACTACTTCTTTATATTAATTTTTTTTCCTGAAAAGTGGAAAATATAAATAATAAGTAAAAATAGCAGCAAAGCTGCTTATACCTGCCTTGAAAATAGTTTATAAATAATTTAATTAATAATTGTATATAGTTGAAAATAGTTTATAAATAATTTAATTAATAATTGTATATAGTTAAAAATAGTTTATTTCAAAGCAGGTAAAATTAGTGCCTTCATTGTTTTTGTCCAATAACAAATTTGATATTTAAAAATTATAAAAAATAATTTTAAATTTTCATATATTTAATTTAATATAAATATTTTTCAAAACTATTGAAAAACTATAATAAATCTTTGTGCCAACAACAAAACAAATTAAAAGTAAAAAAAGTGGTTATTATAATAAAAAATCACATAATGAAAAATAAATATAAAGTAGTTATAATAATAAAAAATCACACAATCCATCACATAAAAATTACAGTAATTTGTATTAAAAAAAATGGGCTTTATGATGAAAATATTAACTGCACGCTTGTCCATGGAGACAACTAGGATGATGAACATGCGAAGAAATGTGATGATGAATTCCAATGTGAATGCCTGCGAGTTAGCGCCAGAAGGAACTGTCACTCCATCGTGCATAGTACTTGACTTGAGTTACGTGGCGATTTCTAAAACAATATTTATTTTAAAAATATTAATATATTTTTTAATTCTGACAAAGAACTTTCAAAGCAGATAAAATTAGTCTTATCATTGTTTTTGTCCAATCACAGATTAGAAATTTGATATTTAAAAATTATAAAAATTATTTTTTGATTTTTAAATATTAAATTTAAAATATATATTTTTTAAAACTATTGAAAATTATATAAAAATCTTTATGGCAAAAGCAAAAATAATTAAAAGTGAAAAAAGTTTGTATCCTAACTGATTGCTATATAAATGCCTTCGGCAGATATAATAATAAGAAACACTCTTCATTAATTCTAAAAATCTTTTATTCTAATCACTTTAAATTTAAATTAAAAACTTTTATTTTAAAAATTGATTAAATTTTACAAATAAATATAAATAATGATATGAAAGACTCTTCCTCATATCGTTAATAAAGAAAAAAATATGGACTTAGATTTGGTTGCAATCCAAATTAAAAGTTACCTTTGAATAATCACAACAATTGTCAATAGATTGTTGACTTGATTCGCAGAGGGAAAAAGCGAAAACATTTATTTTCAATAGTTCATCGATTTAGTAGAAGAGGGAAAACATTGTTAAATGGATCATTGATTTGATACATGCATGCAAATAATTCTTTACAACAAAATCATTTATGTATGTTAAATTTCTTGTACGACATTAGTTTCTTCCACTGAGAATAAACCTCAACGATACATCCATCATTGGAAGGAAATCTGTAATGCATGCTCATTTACTAGAGTTTACCATTCAAATTTAATAACTAGAGTTTACCATTCAAATTTAATAAAATGTTTTAATCGCAAGAATACAACAGTGACTGGTATTGGCAAAATTGTTTTACTTGCAAGGATATACAACAACGAATTGAATTTAACAATTTTGTTCACTTGTAGGGACATACAATAACGAATTCTCAATACATAAAATAACCAACATAAAGAACTGATATGGATTCTTCGGGGACATGTTAAACTTGCTAAATAACATGCAGATACTCACAATAGTAGATCTGAAATTTAATCAACAATTTTTTTTCTTCCTTTGAGTCATAGCATCTTAAATTCTATCAACATATCTAACATGGAACAACCGTATAATAACTATTAACCAACCGAAATCAAAGAAACCATAACTAACATTGTGCTAACCTGTAACATTTTCCACGAAGTGCTAAAGGATGAAGAAGATTATTGAAGAGAAACCGCAAGTCTGCTCCTCAAAATCCAATCGTCGAATGTCCACCGGAAACCACCCTACCGCTCCCAAAAGGTACTCTTCTTCCCCTATTACCCTTGATCCACGATGGGGATGAATGCAAGAAATCGCTAGCATAGTCAAGGTACAAATATATGCTAAGAGGTTCCCAACCTCATTTGTACAATGATGAACCAAACTCTCAACAGTCACTGTGTAATTCCAACACAATCCATGCTGTCCAACAATAGGGTAAAAGATATGAGAGCCTCGTGCTCTCTCCTTCTCTTTATAGCTTTTATGAAACTTTCCATGCATTTCACTCATGCATAATTAGGAATTTTCCATTTAATTTTTATTTTATTATTCACCCACCAAGTGTCACTTCTCTCCTCATTCATATTTTTCTAATTTTTAATTTGAGATTTATTCTCACCTAATCTCCTAGATTTTCTCTAAGATGATTCCCTCAATTTCTCCTAATTGTGTGTGTGCATGTGTTTACTAATACTTGAATTAATTTATTTTCTCTCTTTTCTTTATGCACAAATTCAGATCTATTTGAAATTAATAAATTATGATATTTTAATTTGCACATTATTTAATTAAAATCTGTTTCTATTTCATTTAAAACACACTTCCTTACCTCCCTTTATTGTTTTATTTTTATTGTTGCATTCTCGTTGTGACAGGCATATTAAGGGTGCCATTCTATGTGCATGCCCTTTAAATATCCCTTCCATGGTGGGGACTGGTACAACGAATGATACCTCATTAACTTAGTTCGATCGACCCGGTTGAGAGACTAATGGTTACTAAGGAATAATGCCTTAAGTCCTTATTGCGTACACCCCGGTCTAAGCCTCGTGAGTGATAGAATTGGCGGCACACCCTCATGACAACATACATATGATGAGAAAAAACCTCTCTTGTTTTTTCCAAACTCGCCACATGGAGTAATCGATAGTCTTACATCTTGTTCCCATTCATCCCCTTACCTAATGTGGATAGGTTGGAAATCACAATCTAGTACTTGCACGTAAAACACTACATGCATCAAATCCTTCTAAATAAAAACATAATATATCAATTTATATCAGGTCAACATCAGCTGTCATGGATACCTAACTCAATCAGGAGTTTACATGGTATCGATGCCACCTTGTGTCACATGTACCTATCTTTCCCTATCACATTCAACAACCTGTGAAAAGTACATAATACACAGAAACATAATTGCATTCATTTAATCATCGTTTCATCATTTCATGGAAACATAAACATTTGATCATCATCATTCATCTCATTCAGAACCTATAGCTTTAAAACATTCAATTTACTCATCAAGGTACTAGTTTTCACACACACACACACAGCCGAGTCATTCATCATTGAATGCTCTCAAACAATAACACAACATAATAGTCATGGTCCAAGGTGAAAGCAGGGCTCTATGACTTCGTGAGGTCTGGAAAATTCAAAGTTGCTAAAACTAGCAATTTTGTCTAAGCCATGGAATTCCATGATTTGGGAACTTAGTTTCCCATTGGTTCATGTTCATAAAAGACTGTCCTGGAAGTAATGAGTTTCAGGATTCATGAAAATTTGATTATTTGGTCCAAATTTCTTATCAAGATGGGTTTGTACAAAAGGTGGAAAAGTTGTTCCAAAAGTGCCTCTTATTCCTCCTAAAGGTTGGGCTATTTGTAAGGTATTCACCAATACAGGGTTAACCAAATTTGTGCCTCTTACTATAGAAAAGGGATTGCTTCCTTGCGGAGCATTCTTCCTCCATGGAAATCCAATACTAGTGCCCCTAAGTCCAAATGTTTTACCTTGCGGTATATTTGATGCAAAGGGATTACTACTACTCATGCCTCCAAGTGATTGGAAAGGTAATCTTATCTGGGGTAGGCTAGAGCCACCAGTAGCTCTAGTTATGGTGGATGGTTCGGGCATGGACATTGGTGTAGTGAAGGGTGGGAAACTAGGAAAAGGAAATGATGGGACACTACCTAAAGAAGTGGTAAAATTTGATGTAGGAGGGATAGTAGTAGGTATTGACTGAAAACCTGGAAATGTCAATCCAAAATAAAAAGGATTCTTACTTTGTAGAGATGATGAAGCTCCGCTAATAAGTATCATAAAGGATGATGGGGACCATCTTGATCCTACTGTGGATGAAATATTTACACTTCTCCTACATTTGTATAACCGACTAGGGGAGTTACCTCCCATGTACCAGATACTTGTCCAGGGTTAATTTTAAGGACCCATACTTATTTAAAAGTGTATAAACCTTGGCGAATCTTACCAATTCTCAAAATGTCAACTATAAAATATTAGGCGATATTTTTCTAAAATTATTTCAATTTCTAAGGATTTTATATAGTTTATATAATATTTTGGCGATTTTTAGAGTGAAAAAAGTTTACCCCATCAAAATTTGGCAAAATGGGGCTTCAAAAAATGCAAATTGGCGAATCGTTTTTTGGAAAAAAACATGGAAAAATAGCCCAAGGGATAAATTTCGCCCCTAAAATTATCCTTGATAACTTGTCCAATATTTTCCATATTAAACCACTGAGACAAAGAATTGTTGTTCCTAGGGATGTGAAAACCATCTTCTTGGTTAAAAATAGGACTTTGAGGTGTGTCCAACTATCCTAATGGATTTGAGAGGTATTCAATTAAAGTAGGACCTAAATTATCCTCATGTTGAGGAAAATATCTGGGGGAGTTATTCAATTGGCCCTTAGTGCCACTAAAGTGTCCTCCTTTGGACGAACTTTTAGACTCGCTATAACTAGAACTATTTTCTTCTTCTCATTTTGCTTATGGTTCCTGGTTTTCTTCCTCTACCACCCCATGGGGGTGGCTTATTATAATCCAGTATTTTCCTAAGCATAGGGTATTCTTCTATTCAGCAGATTTTCCTTGGATCCTTCTAGACCTACACAAAGTTTGATCGGCCATGGTGGCTTGCATAAGACACAAAGAAGAAGTCTACAAAAAATAAAGAGCGAACAACACACACTAGAAAGTTCTTGAAAATATTACAACAAGCAGATATACTCTTTCGATGGCAAGTGTTTGGTTGTTTAGGAACAAATACTATTCAGTAAGAGGTGTCATTGGGGGTCTTTTCGATATCATCCTAGGATGATTAGGGACCAAGTCTAACCAACAAATATTGAGAGACATTTACCCTACTCCCACAAACCAATCACTAGGGGTGCAAGCACTTTACTTCGGAAAATACCCTCCCAAGGAGCTAGGACAGAGAGTCTACATTTGTCTCAGGTACCATAAGATATTCCCCTTGCAGTAACCTAGAAGGAACCTAGGAGAGGCGACAACTAGGGCTACCACTTCATGTTAGGTAGTTGGGTGGAACAATTGCTAGAAAGGGATTCTGCAAATGGGAAGGGAATGTAGGACATAATTCCTAGACTTGAATATTTCAATGAGTAGTGGTGTCACCCTAAGGACTTGCCAGACCTAAAAAACCCTCAGACACACATAACCCCACTAATCCAAGAACTAGGGTACAATATGTCCACTTGGACTAGATTTACCTACTGCTTGACCTCTGTTTGAGGGGCACTTTCCTGACAAGTACTTCACGCTACTAATGGGTTTTAGCACTCTTTAATAGTTCCTAGTTTCCAATCTTCTGTGACTTTGGAGAAGTTTACTCACAACAAGTATCTCCAAATTCCTAGGTCCTAGAGTATTAGGTGAGTTTCTTTCTAAAAGAAAAACCTCCTAGTCTTTTCTGATTACTTCTTGCATATTCAAAATGCAATTTCAATGAAATTTTTGAAAGAGGAAAACCAAGTGCACCTAAATATTTTCAAATGCATAACACTTATTTACACTCTTTAAAATGACATATGAAGCACTATCAGATCAACTAGAGATATTCAAGTGCAAAATGCATTTGTTTTTATCTTTTCAATGAAATATGGAACACTTTCACATCCACTAAACCAACTTTCCAAATGCAATTGTTTCAAAATGCCAAATTTCACTTTTAAATGCAAATGCAAATACTTAAAATATTTCAAATTGACATGCAAATTTTTTATATTTCAAAATTTTCAATGCACATGTAGAATTTTAATGCAAAACACAATGTTTTAAATGCAAATGCAAACTTAATTTTTGACCTTTGAAAAACAAATGCAACCGTAGTAATTCAAATGCAAATGCAGACTCAATCTTAAATGTATATGCAATTCCGTAAACCAATACCAATTTTGTTTTTGATGCGAAATGCAGACCTACTTTTCAAATGAAACTTGCAATTCACACAAACAAAAATACAAATTTTGTTTTTGATGCAAAATATAGATTCAAATTTTGAAATGAAAACTTGCAATCCACATAAAACCAAAAGAAATTTTTTAAATGATCCAAATTTTTACTTTTCCATTTAATGAAAATGAACTATTTGATGAACAACTACACTAATGCAAACAATATGAACAAAGTTTGATATCTCTATCACTACAAATGAAAGAAGCTTCAAACACATGACTTTTAAACCATACAAGTTTGATGAATTCAAGAAAAACATGTTAACCACAAGTTTTATAGACTCAAACATTCAAGCCGATTTACTAGGAAACATGGTTTCGTTAAGCCTAATTCTTGCATATAAATGACATAATCAGAGACATAAACGTGGAGAATTATGTTCTAATCTTTCACCTTCAAGGTTTACCAAATCACTAATAGTGAAAAGAAAATGAAACAAGGACGTTTTTTAAAAGAATTTTCACCTTAAGTTGACTCATAAAGTAGGTTGAAATTGATAAAAAAATGCCCAGAATTATCCCAAGGGGCCACAGAGGAACCCAATACACTTAGACACTTTCAAACACACTCAGTCAATCCTACAGGATAAAGAAAAATGTGAAAAACTCACACTTTCAGGGAATTGGCACATGTGTCTTAGGTTGCTAGTGAATGATTTGTTATTGTGCATCATATATTGCACACAAATTACCAGGGAAATCGCTTTTGTAAGTGCTACAGGAAATGAATTACTCCTAAGAGGTTTGAAAAATAAGAATGAAAACTCTAAAAAATAAAAAAATAAAGTTTTCTTTGGGTATCTAATGTATATTCAAGATTGAAAAAGACTTAATCAACTTAAACACACTAGAGGAAACGACCAAGAAGCCCCACAACATATGGTTTCCCCAGCGAAGTTGTCAATTTTTTTGTTAAGGAAAACTTCCAAATTATTGGGCATATATCACCAACATACTGGGTTCATCCTGACAGACACCTAAGGGATTGATTGCAAGCAATTCATATTATTTATTACAAATTAAGACCAAGAAAATGTATAAAAAATTTGAAGGAAAAGAATCTAGTGCACCTAGTTTATGGAGGCTGGTCTTAGCTTTTCTTTTTCTCCTTCAAATCTGCTCCTTGATCTTGATCCAAGAACCTACAACACAAAGAAAATACCTTCCTCAGACAAACTTGGCTATAAAAAGAGATTATTGAAATCAAAATATAACATATAAATATGATATAATAAAACATGAGACAAAGTATGATACAATAATTAACACGCTAAATGGGGAAGGGAAAGATTCCCAATCTTCATTGTATAGAAACAAAACTACAAAATCATACCATGTTCTAGGCACTTCATTGAAACTAAAACTCTAGGTCTCTCCTGTTCAAGTTCTCCACAAGTCCCACTCTAAATATCCACATGCACAAGGGTTGAAACTATTTGAGGGAAATAGATTCAACATATAGGGATAAAGATCAATGATTAGAGTCAAATATATGAAGGTGTTGACGTCTTGGATTGCCCCACACGCCAACGCAAAGGATATAACCTAGTTGAAGGATTCAGATAACCCTACTCAAGGATTACCTTATCCCGAAGTTGTTTGGTGTAGCTAGCTTTGACAGGTTTTACGGCTCCATTAGCCGCTAAGTAAGGGTTGCTCCTTGAAGATAATACTTTTGATCATAAGTAAAACTAATTCCCAAGTGCAATATAACTTCTAATCTATGATGCAAATTGAATCCTAATGAAACCAACTTTGTTGTAACCAGCTCATATCGTTCTTCCAATCTATGATCAATGACAAAAATGCTCATCTAGATAGATTAACAAAATGAAAGCAAAAATCATTATCCCACATGCATTGGGAAAAATAATTTTTTAGTGTTTATATTGATTTTTCCAAATGTAGTAGTTTGTAACAAAACATTCAGGATGGAATGAAAACTTTAGATATGAAAATAAAGTTCCAACTTACAACTTCCTAAAGAAAAATAAAACAAAAATCGGAAATGAGTAAAATAAAATCGGGGGATTTGGAAGTGTCGGGAGGAGTCGAAATGAAAAGTATTAATAACCATAAATCCACTCCTACTTCTGAATGCCAACTCGGAGAAAAACTCAACCCAGTAAACCTAACTTTACAGACCCAAAAATAACAATTAAATTCAAAATAAAAAGTCAGGCAATGGAGTGTTGATGTATATGTAACTTCGGAATGTATTTCATATATGTATATTGTACTCCTATAGAAATGGTATTATTCCTCTTACGGTAGTGTTTGTATTCCTATAGAGATGTTATTATTCCTCTATACGGAAGTGTCATCATTTATATTGTAAGTGTCGTAACTTATACTTGATGGGTTATTAGACCACCTTGTTGGGGTCAACCCTGTATAATTCATGTGGGTCAAAGGGTTATTAGACCACCCTATTGGGGGTCAGCCATGTGGGTCAAAGGGTTATTAGACTACCCTATTGGGTGTCGGCCCAGTCAGCATTGTGTTATGTGGTTAAGTTGAGGCCAACCTAGTAAAGGTTATTAGGCAAGTCAAGTCAAGTATAAATAGAGTGCGGGAGGCACTCTATTTGATCATTCTATTCTCACACACACTCTTTGGAGAGTGGCGCACTTGTGGAGGAGGAGAAGCTGCTGCTAGGAGATGTCTATCTCTTATGCTTGGGTTGTATCATTTCTCTATCTATCTCTGAGGAAGTTATTGGGGTTTTTCACCTTTATGGTTTTCCCCAAGTAAACTTTGTGTCTCTTGTGTGCTTGCATTATTGTGTCCATGATTGATATGCTGTAGATATGTTGTACATGTTGTTCTCTCAGTTAAGATCCTAGATCAGATTGAAGTAAATTATGAAAAACTAACATGGTATCAGAGCTAGCTTGAAAGAAGGCATGGTATGGCATGTATGACACTTGTTGCACTTGCGATGCTAGGGATTGATATAGCAAAAACCAGTCATCGTAGTACTTTCGCTATAAATACATTTAGGCAAGATTTCAGGATCTAAAACTCTTGTAGGTCGAAGATAAGATCCCTATGTACCTTGTGCCTAAGCACAACGTCTAATCCATTGTAATTTGTGTTTTATGATTTGTACAATCTAGGGTTTCTGCCTCTTCCAAATCTAAGTCATAATTAGGCGACCTAGGAAAAAGGTCATAACTTGGGCTAGGAAGCTCCAAATGAAATTTCGTAAAAAGTGACAGGTAGTGCATGGACTGTACTTTCACAATCCAAAGTTTCAAAGGCCTAAAGTGAACTAGTGACAGGTGCCACTCCGTACAAGTTCGCTCTCCTAGTTTATCCCATAAACAGGTCACATTGCAAAACTTGGCATAACTCTCTCTCGGAGAATCCAATTGAGGTCAAACCTATGGGGTTGGAAAGATGACAAGTGGGGCTACCACAGGTAGACGTTTTAGACCCTGTAGATTTGTAATTTCGGAGTTACACCAGAAACAATAAGGTGCATATTTCTGTCAAAATAGAATTAGATTTTGAGCACCTTCATTCATGGCTTCGGGAATTAGGGTTTCGGAGAAAGTTGGTATTTTTGTAATCGGAGACCACGGATGAATGCTACTCATCAAAATTGAAATTTATAGACCAAGATCAAATTTTTTGGTTGGGTAGAAGGCTGGGCTTGATCAAACCCTAGTTCAGGACTTTGATCGGAAAAGTGAAAAATTAGGGCTTCTACAAAAGTTGGAATTTTTGAAGTCTGTGACCATGGCTAGAAACTCCTCAGAAAAATCAAAGTTTAGAGCTTTGGATCGAACCTTTTGGTTGGGCAGAAGGGTGGGATTTATCAAACCCTAGTTTGGGATCCTGTCCAGAAGATCCGGAAGTTTCAAAGGCAATTTTGAGGGTTGAAACTTTGCAGTTTTCAAATTCTGAGTATACCGGCTTGATTAGATCATCAAGGCACATCTTTCTATCCTTTCAAAAGTTTGAAGTTCAAAGTTTGAATTTTTAGGGTTTCTCTGACAAACCCTAATCTAGCTCCAGATCCAGTTCCTGCAAATCAAGTAGATTGGGTTAATCCTATAAGAGAATGGATTGGTCACCTGCATAAGTGAAGAATTTCCTATTTCAGAGGGAGATGAGGCTAAGGCCTTACATAAGAAGATTACAAGCAATCTTGACAGGTATGACTTATCCAGGTATGTTTCGATGTTTGTTCATGATTAAGCTTATGGTATGTTTATCTTCATATTATTATGGTTAGTACAATCTTGATTAAATTTAGACTTGTCGTATCACCTTAATAAAATTATGAATGCATGATAGAAGATATTCATTGATTAGGGCGTTGACACTTATGATTGTACTAATGCATCATGGTGTTGTATGAGGTTTATGTTGTCCACTAACATGAAAGGTACACCAAGAAATACAAATCATGTTCTAGTTCAAGCACATATGATCATGGTGACATGAAGACAAAGATTCATCCATTTTCATGGATCACATAGAAGATCTATTTACGAGGTATGTATAACTTGGTTCTATAATGGTTAACTTATGAGATATGCAGGTTACTGGCACAAGTCATTGAAGAGAACAAGAAGACATCATGTGGGTATGTTAGACATAACTAGCTAACATACTAATCCAGGTATGTTTTTCCCATATCAAGTTAGAATCCTACCTTGTGATAGGATTTCTTATATATGTATACATGGCATGATTGATAATGATTATTCATGAAGTCATAGGTTTGAATAATCATGGGTGTATGCATATTATGTTTCTTACCTTAATTGATGATATGACTAACCAGAAGAGTCATAGGTTTGGTAATCACGGGTTTAGGCATATTATGTTTCTTACTATAATTTATGATATGACTAACCATAAGAGTCCTATATAAACCTTGAATACTAATGCTTATTAGTTCTCTTTGAAATGATCATGACTATACATGCTTAAAATTATTTTGTTTTGATAGTATTGAGAATATACTAATGAATGTATGATTATCTATGAGATCTCGAGGATAACACAATAATGATACTAATAAGCATGCATAGGGATCGAGGATGAATATAAGTTCAAGGATAGGTAATCCAGGAAGCAAAGATCAAGAGGAAACACACTCCAGTAGTTTCTGCAAGGATGCAGATATTCAGAGGGAGTTGACCACTTCTCACAATCCACATCAGAATAGAGTTACAGAAAGGAAGCAAAGACTGAGAGGGAGTCAACCCAACAAACAAGCAAAGATAAGTATTTGAATGATCATTTCTTGCATATTTGATTGTTTAAATAATATTGTTCAGTGGTATATATATACTGATGTTCCTAGAATTAGGCTATGTATTTTGGCATATTAGAATAATTGCTTCAATGAACAACGTACTACTAATATGCATGTAATAGGTAAGTGGCTTATGGCACTATACAATATTCCATTTCTACTTATCTAGAATGAAACCTCTTTGCTGACATGTTGGGAGTAGTGCAAACGCTTAACAATGTTCTGGTAGAGATTGGAAGGCATCTAGAAAGTTACAAGATATGGGTGAATGTTGTATTGAAGCATTGGCTAAAATAATTGCATGACTGTATGACATATTTCTTTATGTGTAAGAATTTGTTCTAAAAACTATGAGATGTTTCTAATCATGCAATTTAACCTGTTTTGTAGGAAAGATCGTATACCATCACCTACAAAAGAAGGACTACAACATTTGTTCCAACAACAAAGATATCTATTGAAGATATTGAAGTTCCCAGAATCTGGGATGAAGTAATGGAAGAATGCCATGATCCGTCGATCATGAAGAATGATGTTTGGGATGTAGTCCCAAGACCTGAAGAGAAGTTTGTTGTGACTTCCATGTGGATCTATAAGATCAAGCATGTTGCAGATGGCAGCATAGAGAAATATAAAGCAAGTGATGAAATGGAAGATACACCAGATGGATGTCAAGACAACTTTCTTGAATGGTGTAGTCGAGGAGGAAGTGTATGTGGAGTAGCCACTTGGTTTTGAGACACATGACAGGAATTCATATGTGTGTAGGTTAAAGAAATCCTTGTATGGCTTGAAGCAAGCTCCTAGAACTTGGTATGGTAGGATAGACAATTTTCTATCCAGTTTGGGCTTTACCAAGAGTAAAGCGGATTCCAACATTTACTACAAGGTTGAGGAAGGAAATCCAGTGATACTCTTATTATATGTGGATGACCTGTTCGTAACAGGAGAGGATAGATTGATTGCCGACACGCAGTAGAAGCTTGCGGCTGAGTTCGAGATGAAAGACTTGGGATTGATGCACTATTTTCTAGGCATGGAGGTGTGGCAGAGTATAGATGGAATCTTCCTTGGACAAGGGAAGTATGCAGTGGAGATCCTGAAGAGGTTCGGGATGATGGACTGCAAGGCCATGGCCACACCTATGGCATCGAACCTGAAGCTTCTATGTGATGCTTCATTTGATCCGGTTGATATCAGTATGTATCATCAGATGATTGGGTCCTTAATGTACCTGGTGAACACGAGACCAGATATTTGCTTTGCGGTGAACACATTGAGCCAGTTCCTGACGAATCCAAGGAGTGTTCACCTAGTTGCTATAAAGCATATTCTGAGGTACCTGAAGGGTACGGTTGATTATGGGCTCAAGTATGATATGAATCAAAAGTTTAACCTGCAGGGTTATGTTGATTCAGATTGGGCAAGTAGTGCTGCAGATAGGAAGAGCACATCTGGATGCTGCTTCAGTATAGGATCAGGTGTGATCTCTTGGTTTAGCAGGACGCAATCCTGCGTAGCACTAAGTACAGCCGAGGTAGAGTATGTTGCAGCTTGTTCGGCTAGTTGTGAGGCAGTATGGCTCCGGAAGCTATTGTCTAAGTTATTTGATCTCCCGTTGGAGGCTATTGGTATCTTTTGTGACAACCAGAGTTGTGTGAAGCTGTCTGAGAACCCGGTGTTCCACGACAGGTTGAAGCACATAGAGATCAAATATCACTATATCAGGGATATGGTGCAGAGAGGAGCAGTGAAGCTCCTGTATGTTGCGATAGATGAGCAGGTTGCATATGTGCTGATGAAGCCACTAGCCAGAGTGAAGTTCGAGTACTTCAGAGAGAGGCTTGGTGTTCTTCAGATTGATGACACTTCGAGGAAGAAGTGATGGATACATTTGCAAGATCCATTCCAAGCATGGTGAGAGAAGGATCCTTCCATGGATGTGGATATAAGCACTGGATGATGAGCATCAAGACAATGCTCCAGTTACTGCTATGTATATGTATGTACGCATCATGTTGGATGCTGGATATGATCAGTTGGATCATTTATATGTATATTTATGTACGCATCATGTTGGATGCTGGATATGATAAGTTGGATCATTTATATGTATATGTATGTACGCATCATGTTGGATGCTAGATATGATCAGTTGGATCATGTGTATGTATCTATAGATGTATCAGGTGGATACATTGTATGATCAGGTAGATCATGTATGTTGATATGTATCAGGTATGATCAGGTGGATTATGTATTTATATATGTATCATGTGGATACATTGTATGATCAGGTAGATCATGTATGATGATATGTATCAGGCAGATACTGTGTATGCATTAGGTATATGCATTGTATGATCAGGATGATCATGGATGACGAGCTTCAGGATGTTGCTCCATATGACATGCAGCAGGATGATGCAGTGTTGATGATCAGGATGATCATGTGTACATCAGGATGATGTATGGTGATTATCAAGTTGATACTCTGTGGCCGTGGATAGGTTGTGCAGATGAGCATGTAAGTAGACCTGGGAGATCTGGATAGGATGAAAAAGGCCTCAGATGCTCTTTCGAGGCATTGCTCTAGGAGTACATGTAAGTAGACTTGGGAGATCTGGGAAGGATGAAAAAGGCCTCAGATGCTCTTTCGAGGCATTGTCCTTTGGCATGTAAGTGGACCTGGGAGATCTGGACAGGATGAAAAAGGCCTCAGATGCTCTTTCGAGGCATTGCCATGAACACATGCAATCAAACTTGGAGATCTGGAGAATATGAAAAAGGCCTTAGTGCTCTTTAGGGTTCTTGCTTGGCAATACACCCTTTTAAGGTTTTTTGGTAGGATTCACATGTAATCAGACCTAGAGATCTGGACAGGATGAAAAAGGCCTCAGATGCTCTTTAGGGTTCTTTCTTGGCAAGACACCCTTTTAATTTTTTGTGACTGTCACATGTAAAAGATCCTGGGAGATCCTATAGATTGGAGTTGTGTACCCGTAACAATGTGGGATGCACTTTCGAGGTTTTGTGACGCACGTAATAAGTCATGAGGATTCCACAATATGGCCAGTGATGATGAAGACCTGCAGGTGGTGGGCCTACATCTAGTATGGAAAAGGACTGGCTCTGTAGAACTTCCTATGATGAGTAGATTCAGAGATTGATTGAGATAGCAGCAGCCATGACGATGACAATGATTCAAGGATGATGATTCACTGATGATGATCTAGAGAGAAAGACTTGTGCTAGCAGATCTGTGTCAAGAAATACCTTCCTAGTTAAGAGGGAGTGTTGATATATATGTAACTTCGGAATGTATTTCATATATGTATATTGTACTCCTATAGACATGGTATTATTCCTCTATACATAAGTGTTTGTATTCCTATAGAGATGTTATTATTCCTCTATACGGAAGTGTCGTCATTTATATTGTAAGTGTTGTATCTTATACTTGATGGGTTATTAGACCACCTTGTTGGGGTCGGCCCTGTATAAGTCATGTGGGTCAAAGGGTTATTAGACCACCCTATTGGGGGTTAGCAATGTGGGTCAAAGGGTTATTAGACCACCCTATTGGGTGTCAGCCCAGTCAGCATTGTGTTATGTGGTTAAGTTGAGGCCAACCTAGTAAAGGTTATTAGGCAAGTCAAGTCAAGTATAAATAGAGTGCGGGAGGCACTCTATTTGATCATTCTATTCTCACACACACTCTTTGGAGAGTGGCGCACTTGTGGAGGAGGAGAAGCTGCTGCTAGGAGATGTCTATCTCTTATGCTTGGGTTGTATCATTTCTCTATCTATATCTGAGGAAGTTATTGGGGTTTTTCACCTTTATGGTTTTCCCCAAGTAAACTTTGTGTCTCTTGTGTGCTTGCATTATTGTGTCCATGATTGATATGTTGTACATGTTGTTCTCTCAGTTAAGATCCTAGATCAGATTGAATTAAATTCTGAAAAACTAACATGGAGATGATTGGGCTTCAGGGCTAGTAGGTGGAGTAGTTGGTTGGAAAAACTGCTCCGATGTAGTCATGGAGCAGGGGTATATGTAGTTTTAGAAACTACAGGTGAAACCACTGTATATGTATGGACGGATGCTGCAAGAGTGGTTTCCACAATAATGTCGGGAACTGAAGGAGGTAGGGTGGAAGAGGGCATGGTAGTATGGGGTGGACGAGGATGTCGTGGACGATGAACCCCTATGGGTTGTACGATAGAGGGGATCTATCACAGCCACGACATACACCCACTAAATCTATGGTCTACCGCGATGTGTGTCACTTCCCAGGGCTTCACCAAGGGTGAGACCAACTTGGATGCTAACCTGGAAGACTACGCCTTCACCGAACTACTCCTCACTAAGATAGCCCCTCCTTTACTTATGTTATGTTCACTTGTGAATTTCTTACACTTAGCTAATTTTCTTATGTAAACATTCCATAGTTTAACCTAGACAATAAAACACAAAGAACAAAAGTAAACAAGCATATATGGGAGGCACCCCAAAACAGGCGTGATAAATTTTTATAAAAGAACAAGTTTACAATGAACAACAGATACACACAAGAGTGCCCAACAAACGATTCTTGTGGGTGTGCTCAACTAGCCAACACCAAGAAATCCAAACACTTTTTTGATTTTCTTCTGCTATCATAGGCCTTCCACAACAACGCCCACACTTTCCTTTGCGAGATTCCAAACCAAGATTCAAAGATGAGCCTTTAAAAACGAGTATTCGGCCACACTTCCAAAACCAACTTCCCAAACTGTTGTCAGGCCTTCAGAACTCCTGTGAGCTTCCAAAGAGCGCTCCCTGTCAGGAGTCCTAGTGACAAAGTTTCCTCTCAAGATCCCAAGTCAAACTTGATTCAACACTATGTCTAGAGCAGACCTGCGGCCTGCTTATATGCTTGTCGCAGCTTGAGGGCACACTTTCTTTGCTTGGTAGTAGAAATACCTTTGGATTGAGATTGCTTGTATTACCCCCTTTTGGTTGGAGCTCCCACGTATATATACTAAATGCACTGGCAAGGTGTGACCCATGATGTGGTCACACGCCCATTTGTCGAGATTCCTTAGCCAACATGCTAATCGTCTCTCTAACGCTTCGTGTGGTCCATCGCCCCTCGTCCCCAATCAAGCCAATGCTCTACTTGCCACTACTGCCGAGTCAACTTCCGATGTGCCCATCTACCCGGGCTTCTGACACGCCTTCTGCGGAGCTTCCAGCTTGGATATGTTTCCAAGCTTTCGTCTCCTAAAAGTCTCCCCACCGCATATATGTGCTAGCGTCTTCCTCTTTGGCGTGCTTCACCCTCTATGCTCCTGTCACGTTCCTTGTGTCGAACTTCCAATGAACTGCTAGTGCCAATGGCTTCCGCATTTACCAAGCTTCCAGGTAAAGACTTGGGAATCTCGGCCTTTCCAAGATCTGGTGTCGTGGTCGGGCGTCCCTTCCATGATGCATCCCATGTTCTTAGTGTACTTCCGTCTAACCAAGTCACCACACTGTGCCAACAGGATCCCCTGTGGGTGTTGTTCCCCAGGATTCTGCATGGAAACCCAACACTTAGAATATTTGGCTAAGTGTCACACAATCTTTCAGACCCGTGAGGCTTCCAAGTCAGGCTACTTGGGCATGTGGGGAGCGTGGATAGGTTCTTGTGCACCAAGGCCATTACAACCTCCCCCACCTCAAGTAATTGTTGTCCTCGACAATGTCTCCCAAATACCATCACTTCTGGAAACTTGCAACCAAAACCAACTATCTATCGTCGCAACTGAGGCTCCTTAAGAGTCCTCTGCATTCATTTGCTGTGCGTTACACCCTACTACAGCATCCAGTACTCGACCAATCCATCCATTCTTCCATCCACTGTACACCCCAAAAGGTGAGCTGATCAGTGGGCCAGACTGACCTACGCCCATCTCTAAGGAATGAACTTCACCACTTCCGAACTGTTTTTCCTTCTGCATTTTTGGTTGCTTCTTGCACACTTTGTCGAACTTTAGCAAAGATTTCCGCCTCTACCAGAAAGTAAGACTGACTTCTGCAATCTCACAACTATGCTTCCTACGATTCATTCAACATGATTCTGCATGCGCTTGGCAACATTTTTCTAAGGAAACCTTTGCAAGGTGTCGGTGATCTCACTGCCTTCACCATGGGCAGTGAGTCAACATCTCACTCTTCATCCTGGGTCAAACGAAAAGTGATGCTCCCAGTCACTTTCGATTGTGCTGCGTGTGAGTTTCTCCTCCAATGTAAGTGCAACTCAAGCTTCCAATGAAGCTTCTTCATCCATCTCTCCCAACTGAGCTGGTGTTAGCTTGCAAGCCAATGTGTCTGCCACATGGTTCATGAGGTCGTATGCGCCTACCACTACTGCGTTTGTCGAAAATTCTTGAATGTCAACTGCTTTCGAAGAATCCTTCTCAACAAGCTCCTGCCTCCTCTTAGCTCTTTCCCGTGCTCCTTCACTTGTTCTAGTAAAGGGATTCTTTCCATAATCTTTCCCTCGTCTTGGCAAGCTCTCTACTTCAGGTTTCTCTTCCCGAAGCTCCCTGTTTTTTTCAGGCTTCGTTTCAATTTTGCTTAGAGTCATAACTAACTTCACTAGACTGCATTCTAAGTATTTCATCATCATAGAATTTAGTTAGTCTTCTGAAGTCTTTAGGAAATTTGTGCTAAGGTACACAACCCTCTTAGCTGCATGTTCCAGGAAGCTTTTTCTTTCACCCTCGCTCCATTCTTCCATCATTTCATCGAAGGTGTTTTCCATACCTTTGAATCATTGGCCACTTCATGAATTCTCACCAACTGAACGTCTTGTTTGGGAAACCTTTTGGCTATCCTTCCCTCCTTTGGGACTTCGCAAGCCTTGCTTGCCTTTGTCATTAGGATTTTGAGTAGGCTCTTGGAGTGTGTTTCCTGTTCCCACAGTGGTCAAGTTCTTGATTGGTTCCGCAACCGAACCTTCCAACAACTCTAATATTACCAAATTATGTGCCAACCAACTCATTCGTTCCTCCAGGTTGGAAATATTCCTCTCAAAACTGTAGGATTCTTGGTCTACACCTAACACTTGTGACTGTCGTATGACTCAGCTCTGTTCATCCATAGGCTTCCATGTGGTCTCATCCTTCCTAGATGGAGACACGGATGCTTTCTCTAACTTTTGCTTCATCATAGAAGTCTCGACCCTCTTCAAGATCTCTAATTCCTTAGCTTTTTCCAACTTTCTAGACTCTCTTGGTACTTCACAAACTGATGTTGCAACCATCATGGTTGAAACTTTCACCTTACTCGTGGACTCACTTCTAGCTCCACTGCGAAATGTCATCCCAGTCCCTTTCTTCACCAAGTCGCAGGTGGAGCATCTACCTCGCTTCAAACCACTTGCAACTATTCTCCTATGTGCACTAGCCGACTTCTTACTGAACCTATCGTCAAGGCTTCAGCTATCTCCCAGACTTCACATGTATTTGTGGAGCGTCTGTCGCAAGGAACTCTACTGGGCTCCCCAATCCTTCAACTTTCGATCTTTGGGCTAACGTGGTCTTCCCATGGGACTCTTCCACTATCCTAGGAAACTCCACTTACGAACTCCCCAACTCGTCAACCATCTTGCACCGCTTCTCAGCTTGAACTTTCAAATTCATCCATTCAATGGACTTCGCGTGAACTTGGAACAGTCGAGCCATCTCCTGCTCATGTTCCTCCCATTCTTTCTTCGCAGATTTTTTTTCGGCTTCCCATGAGTCTTCCACAATTGAAGCCACATTCTGTGACTTACGTCTTACTTGCCCAAACATCCACGAAGCTTCTTAAGTCTATGCCATGCTTACACCAAGTGTGCTTGTATGTGGACTGCTCCTTCCCAGTGCACTTCCCTCTTACTGGTTTCTGTATTCATCTGTCAATTTTCCAATGCTGCAACACCCTACTAGGTATCTTGCCGCCAACCTATGGATGTGCTTCCAATCATATTTCTTGACTCCTCCTGACTTACTCACAGAGATGTGATTCCCCGTCCAAGCACCACACAAGATATTCCACGAGCTCTGTCTTCAAATGGACCGAGCTTCAGATTCCAATATTCTAAGTCACCCAAACTTCAGTGCAGTTCCACGGTCCTGGGAGAACCCTTAGAGAACTGCGGGTCTGGAAGCTATGTGGATTTGTGGTACTTCGGATTGCAGTGCTTTAGTCCTATGGAAACCTCCACGAATCTCAGCATTCAACCGAACAACGTTTCAACTGAGCCAAACATTTCCCAAGAGTTGCTCTGATACCATTTGTCACAGCCACGGAATGCACCCACTAAATATATGGTCTACCGTGACGTACGGAACTACCCAAGGATTCAACAAGGGTGAGACCAACTTGGATACTATCCTGACAGACTACGCCTTCACCAAACTACTCCTCACTAAGTTATCCCCTCCTTTACTTATGTTATGTTCACTTTTGAATTGATTACACTTAGCTAATTTTCTTATGTAAACATTCCAAAGTTTAACTTAGCCAATAAAACACAAAGAACACAAGTAGACAAGCATATATGGGAGGCACCCCAAACTGGGCGTGTCAACTTTTTATAAAAGAGCAAGTTTACAATGAACAACATATATACACAAGAGTGCCCAAAAAATGACTCATGTGGGTGTGCTCAACTAGCCAACACCAAGAAATTCTAGCACTTTGTTGACTTTCTTCTACTGTCACAGGCCTGCCACAACAACACCCACACTTTCCTCTGTGAGCTTCCAAATCGAGATTCAAAGACGAGCCTTAAAAAATGAGTCTTCGGTCACACTTCCAAAATGAGCTTCCCAAATTGTCGTATGGCCTTATGAACTCTTGTGAGCTTCCAAAGAGTGCTCAATCTCAGGGTTCCTAGGGACTGTGTTTCGTCTCATGATCTCAAGTCAAACGTGCTCCAACCCTGTGTCTAGAGTAGACCTATGGCCTGCTCATCTTCTTACCGCAGCTTGAGGGCGCACTATTTTCGCTTGGTAGCAGAAGCTCCTTTGGACTGAGCTTGCTTGTATCCCCCCTTTTGGTTGGAGCTCTCGCTTATAGATACTAAGCGAGTTGTCTAAAACTTCTACGATTTCGCCCAGAGAAAATCATTTTTTCATACACGAATTTGCCGGAATCCGTGATAGAATTTTAAGAATCTCAAATAACAGTATTAATCCTACATAATTTGGAATCCCTGGGGTTTTCCAGGGTGTTGAATTCATCTAGATGTTTAGAAAAAACGATTTAGTCAACACAAATTGCCGAATTTTTAGATTTCATATCGTCAGAGTCCGACCAAATTTTTGTCAGACAGACGAAATTGACTAACTTTTAGACGGCTTCTATACTAAGTGGGATGGCAGGGTGTGACCCATGATGTAGTCACACGCCCCTTTGCTAGGATTCCTTATCCAACACGCTAATGGTTTCTCCAATGCTTCGTGTGGTAAAGCGCCCATCCTCCCACATTAAGCTGACGCGCTACTTGCCACTACCGCCAGGTCAACTGCTGATGCACCCATCTACCTGGGCTTCCGACACACCTTCTACGGAGCTTCCAGCTTGGACGTCTTGCCAAGATTTCGTCTCCCGAAATTCTCCCCGTCGCATATCTGTGCGTCTTCCTCTTTGGAGTGCTTCGCCTTTCGTGCTCCCATCGTGTACCTTATGTCGAACTTCCAACGTTGATCCTGTGTGCCATCATTTTTCCATTAATGCGAGAGGGTGGTGGATCTGTTAGCAACGCTTTATAACACAGAAGCGACTAGTAATAAAGGCCTTTATTCCTTGATTCCCTCCATAGGTGTCCCTTTGGACCCTGGTCATCTCATGGTTAATTCAACTTTCTTGCCTCAGTGTCACCCCATCCGAGGATATTTATTTTAATATTGACTTAAACACTACATTCCATATAATTACATTGATTTTGAGAAAAGTGGTTTTGGATGGATATTTATTTTAATATTGACTTAAACACTACATTCCATATAATTACATTGATTTTGAGAAAAGTGGTTTTGAATATAAATAGTGCATTGAAGGTAAAGGGCATATGCCATTGATTTTGACAGTTTAGGAAGAATAAATTTGAAAACATATGGCTCTCACAAGCGATTGAATGAATTCCATGTAATTACATTGATTTTGAGAGGAGTGGTTTTGATTAGAAATGTTGTATTGAAAGTAAATGGCATATGCCACTGTTTTTGACATTTTAGGGAAAACAAATGATGCACACAAAAGATTGATTTGTTTCGTAAGATATTTTTGATATGAAAATGTCCACGATATATCAAATGATGTATAAAGTAAATGTATTATTTTCATATATTAAAAAATCTGAGAATGTTTTATGTATATATTTTAAACATGATTTTTTATTAGTCCCTACCAAGGCAGGGATATACTTTCCATTGGAAAGTCAAACCTTTTTTACTTGGTATTATTTTTTAATTTTTGATTTGTGTTTGATAATGTTTTGCTATGTTTTGAGAAAATGATTTATTAAACTTATTTTTTTGAAAATGAAAAATATATATTCTATTTTTTGGAAAATGAAAATTGGATTTTTCTATTGGTAAAGGACATCTTGGATTTGACATAAATTCCTGCAGGAGGAAGTTAATTTTCAAAAAATAAAATTAATTTAAAATTAAAAAAATGCAGAATTTTACATCTGTTATTTGGTTGACTGATGGAATGCAGTACAATGTACTTCACCCGTGTGAGAATGTACTTCACCCATGTGATCAAGATGGTGTGTGTTGAAATTGGAAGAACCGTGAATGATTCCATGCACTTCATAATTCTTTTTAAGGAGAAATTCAGTGAGATAAGATCCGTCCTGACCTGTTATGCCTGTTGTCAACGCGTTCTTTGCTTTGGGAGCTTCCCCCATGGTTGGATCTGGCTACCCAGCTCTAAAAAACTGTCGACGATCTGAGAAGGTCCTTGCAATCTATTTCAGGGATGAACGAATGAGTTGTCGCAATGCATAAAACATTCAAGCAGGAATGCATCATATATAGGATACACCACAGCTCGCTCGGTGGAAATTCAACAATTTTGAAACTGCCCACATGGGGAAAATATTTATTTATAGTGAAATTCCATGGGTTGCCAGAATTAGATTTTCACACTGAGTCATACACATGTAGATAAAAAAGAAGGTGTTTGACAATCGTAAATTGGGGAAAAATAATTGTTTATGGTAAAATTTGATAGGTTACCATCTATAATATTAAATTTTCACACAGACCATAGTACATAGACAAAGACATGTACATCAAAATAAAGTGTTTAACCACTGTAAATTGGTTTCCGTGAACCTTCTAAATTGATTTTGATTTGGTTTCTGTTAACTTTGCAAATTGATTTTGATTTTTGATTTTAATTTTAATGTGATTTTTTATTTATTTTTTAAAATAAAAGTAGTTATAAATTGCATTAAAAAAATTAGTTTTTTTTTTGAAAAAAGACTCCAATACTCGATCTTTATTAAAATATGAATCAAAGACAATATACATTATTTCTAGAAAGTACTAAGATTTGTGATGTGTGAAATGATGAATTATTAGTTAAGAATTTTAGTTTTGGAATCTCATTCTTTGAACCAACTTCACTAACTAAATCACCACCAACTCCTAACAAGTAATGGTGGTTTGTGCTTATTAGTAATTTGTCTTCTACTCTCACGTCCCTTCGTCTACCATGTGGCCCTCATGGCCCACTTCCACATCTCGCATTTCATCCTGTCCTTCACCTCTTTGGCAGGGACTTAGCTGCAACACAGCTTTCACCCTTGTTAATTTATAATTTAAATTTAAATATATATATATATATATATATAATTAAAATATATAAGACGTGCACAATGTCTTCCATGGATAGTAGAAATGGACTTTCCATGTGTCTTTCCCCTCACCTAGTGGAAATATATAGTTACAACCAATTAGAAACCTTGTAAAAAACAATATCTCATAGATCGATAAGTATTCATTCAACTTTCCCATGTTTTAATGTGATTTATGTATATTTGTAAAAATTGTTTTATACTTATACTTGCCCTAAATTAAAATTGTCGCCCTTTTTTTAATTTAGGGAAAAAATTGTTTGTGTTATTTTTTTAGATTTTGATTTTTGGCATTTTTGGTGCGCCTTTTTTTAATTTGCACTGATGCATACATACATAAAACACATCGTTTTTAAAACACGTATGACGATGCATGTAATGTTATGTCACACCGGTACGCTTAGATGTAGTAAACGCACCAGAGCGAATTATTTTTTGAAAATGTATGTAGAAGTATCCGCTACCAGATGTAGCGGATGTTTTCCACCGCGGGGCTTTTGCAGATATACTTTAACAGTGCGTTTACATTTGTTAAGCATTGGTGCGTCTGGTTTGTGTTAGCGCACCGGTGCGTTTACATATGAATAACCGCATCGGTTTATTTTGTAAATTCTATGTTTCTATGTGTCCACTTAAAATTATATATTCATACTGAATGTCCTTTTACTATTTAACCACACCAATTACAATATTTCAGAGTATATATATGTTGATCATTGATTTGGCTCAAATGCAGGAAGAAAAGTTTGTGGTATCAAATGGCCAATTATTTAGATTCCAACTCATACCATCTTGTTCAAAGTTTGACGAGTTCTCCCATTCCATCCCTGGTAAGTTCAGGTTTTATTTATTTTTTGACTACTTATTTGAATTTATGTTACTTATCCATGTGAATCTGAATATCTATTTATTCTATATTGCAAGATCACGATTTGGGTTCGAGTTTGGATGCATAAGACATTCCACCAGTTTCAAAACGTCGTAAGCTCTTATCAGGAGCAAGATATCACAAGCAGATTGTGTATGAAAATGGACAGCCTCTTTACCCTGCCAATTGTAACATGCCATCTTCAAGCCTCCATCCTGGTTCATCGACGGTAATTCGTCGCTAGTTGGAACTCTTTTATGACACCCAGTAGTTTGTGGTTGTTCAAAATGTCAAGGTTTGAAGGAGAACCCTCGGTGTGTCACACTCACCCATTGCACCAATGATAGATTACCTAATGTCGATGGTCCAATTCCCCCTAGTGCAGTAAAAAATCCAATAGGTGATACAGAAAAGACACGCAAGAACACTTCCTTATGCTCATTTTTGAAAAATTTGGAAGCCAAAACAACTATGTCTCATCCTAAATTGATGAACCCCTCAACTTATGTTCAGTCATCTGAAAGTTCTAGTAGTCCAAAGTATGATATGAATTCCACCCAACCCATCTCTACCAGAAGATCCAAAAAGTTGCATGAGTTGAGAGCAAACATGTCCAAGTACAGACCAAGGTCTATCCAATTGTTGGAGGGTAGCGATGATTTCTCCCTTCCTTTGAATTTTCAAAGTAAATATCAAACTTCTTACAACTGCGCTTTATATGGCGCTTGACCGTCCTCTCTACCTGTGCCTGATGTTGGAACTGAATTCTCCTTTTGTGGTAATCCTTTTATGATTACCAAGTCTAATATAGATGTTGCAAATCTTGGGTTGTTTATGGTTTTCCACGCACTCGTGGGAACATTGCAGGGTTCATAAATAGGTCTAGATGCTCTTTATTTTCTCCAAATTGTTCATTTGAGGAACACTTCAATGACCAAGAGTTCTTTATGAAAAGGAAAGCGTCCATATTTTTTTTGTACATCCAATATGTATTTTGTCTCCTAGTGATGAGTTGTTAATAAACTAGAACTTCCGTAGACCACCAACCAGTCATCCGAGATGCCTTGAATTTGGATTACCTTTAGATGTTCCCTTGGGGCGTAAGACAAAAAAACATTGATTAATTGTATTTGTCAATTTTCAGTGGATTCGTATTAATATATTGCTCAGTTTGAAATTATGTTTTATAAATTGTTAATTTAATTTATAAAATCAATTTGAAAATGTATTACTCAATTTTAAAATTTCATATTTAATGTGGAATTGATGTTAATTTATTGCTCAATCTGAACGTCTGCTTTATAAATTGTTTGCAGCTTAACATTTTCTACTGGAAGTGATTCTCGTGCTTCTGTAATAGTTATTTTCTATAATGTGAGATCAAACCAATTGCATTGTGCTTACTAACATCATTGATGTAATGTTCAATATTTTTGAAATCAAGATTCTGATGATGAGCGACCTAACTACCATCTTCCGCCGCAGCCCAGTACAATGTCAAATCGAGAGAAGGCTGAAAAGGAGTGCAACTTGGAGAGGAAGCATACCAAGCATGGTTGAATCAACCACCTATTTAATTTCCACCGCATCCATCCTCACCAATCAGGAATAGTAGTTCTTCACATGTTGGCAATGGAGGAAATGAAATAGAGGTTGGTAAGGACAATTTATTACGACAATGGAGTGCCATGGATGCAATGTTGTTCCATACATTCTAGGACAATGAGCTAGGGGATGACGCTCATATTATGAAATCTTTGTTTGAAATCCTTAAATCAGCTTCCACCACACCTCTATTTGGATTTGGTGGTTCAAAGTATACACAGTTGGGGACAACAATGTTACTATACAACTTGAAAGAAAAGGATGGCACGTCAGACGCATGTTTCTCGGCAATTTTGAGGTAATTGACTATCAACTACATTATATTTTGAGTAATCTTGCAACACAATCATCATTAAAAATGGTCGATTTTATGAACGTTAAATGACATTGTACATTTGTATTTCCCACTAACTGTAGGTTATTCAAAGATAAGGTACTTCCAAATGATAATCTCTTTCCCGGCAGTTGCGCGGAGGAAAAACAAATGTTGAAAATGTTGGGTGTAGAGTACATACCTTATCATGCATTTCTCAATGATTGTATTCTATATAGAGGGGAATATGTAGACAAATCGATATGTCCAAAATGTGGGCATGAAACTTTACAAAGAATCAAATAACAAGGAAAAATCACATGGTCCACCTCATAATACATTGAGGCACATGCCTATAATCCCAAGGATTCAAAGGCTCTTTCGTTGCAAAGAATTAGCTATGTTGCAGGTATGGCATGCATCGAACCAAAGTGAGGAAGGAATTATGTGAATCCCAATAGACTCAATAGAGATGAAGCATATAGAGGATACATGGCCTGATAAATTCAAGGATGAAGTACATATCCTCTGATTGAGCATGGCAATTGATGGCATCAACCGATATTCCAAACCAAACAACATCTATACTGTTTGGCCTATAGTAGTGATCAATAACAACATCCCGCCATGTTTTTCCGTGAAGAATGAACATCTGATTTTGGCTCTTATAGTCCATGGTAAAAAACAAGTGAAAATATGGATGTTTACCTACAACCATTGAGCGATGAATTCAAGGAATTATAGGAATGGATACAGGTATATGATGAGTCGAGACCCATCCCATCACATATGATTTTTACACTATATGGCATATGTGCGTACAACACACATGATTATCTAGGGTCAGGATGTTGTTCAATTAAATATATTGTTTTATTTGTTTTTATATTCAAAGCAATAATTTTTGAAATATTTAATTCAGTGTGACTCTCTTCATCCTCAACACTAACATGCTCTCTTTACTATAACTTCACAAGTCTTGCAACAAAAGGTTATTATGGATGTAAATGTTGTGGACATTCTATGAAGGCTAGGTGGTCCAAATACCTACTAAAGTCAGTGTACGACTTCTCTAGGGTATTCCTCCCAGAAAACCACTCTTTTAGCAGAGTGAAATTTGCTTTCAATGGTAAACAAGAGAGAACCCAAAGGCCTGAAATAATGACATTGGTTGATTGGCTTAGGGTATACGAGAGAGAGAAGGAGAAGGAATACACAAAGATGTTCAATTCAAATGTGCATCCTGCAATTGATGATCCCGATTTATTTGGAACCTATGTCGAGAAAATGCCCACAGGGATGAAAAGGAAATTGATATTTTATGAGCTCCCATATTCGGAGCATCTTAAGATTGCCCACTTACTAGATCCCATGCATATATTTAAAAATGTTTAATCTTCTTTGTGGCATCACATATCATCTATAAAAAGTGAAAAGATGAAAGTCAACAAAGACCTTATTGCTTCTAATACGAAAAAGAAGCATTGGCCAAGACAAGAAAATAGAGGAGAGGCTGGACCCTCTTTTTCATTTAAAAAAGGCGATGTCCCATGGATTTTGAAGAAATATGATCTTAATTTGGAAAAAGAAGTTATATTGGGTTTGAAGGAACCTTCATTTTTTGGGTCTACTCTACGACGCTGCTTCAGTATACCAGACAAAAAATTGTTGCGTTTGAAATCACATGACCATCTCAACCTTCTAACAGTACGTATAATGCAAAAAAAAAATTATTACTATTTGTTTATGTATTTTTCCACAAAATTTAAAATGCACTTAAATTTTTGTGTTTACTTGTTGACTCAAACCCAGCCGATAGGGGTTCCCATCAATGTCGACACCAACCCACCGCGATCTCCCTAAGCACTAGCCCAGACAGGTTTTACCCTGCCCAGCAACACCTGCAGAGAAGATGAGGTCTCACCCGAGGCGATCAAGGGAGAGTGGATGGAACCATGTTTCCGCCGAATGAAGGAGGATGTTGCGGCATCAGCTAGTTAATATTATTGCAGCATTCAACGATAAATCTATATATTCACTTCAACAATATTGTACTCATAGCATCATTTAGTGGAAACATTCATTGTTACGACAAATTATAACAGTAAAATGACTATTGCATCAAAGAAACATTGTATTATCATCAAAAGGCAGAAGATACATCAGGATTGCACAGGAACAATTTCATCACATCATATTATTACTACAAAAACCCAATACAATGCCTCTGCAGATCGCAAACTTCGGCAATTCTACACCAAACATACCAAAAGCTTTCTACTTGATCTCTCTCTCTTGTCCATCTATCTCGTCTTGATCTACAACTTACTTTCTATATATAGGCTTCCACCTTTACAATGTTTGTCCACTTACTAACAACTTCCTAACTGACTCCTAGACAAATTACTCAAAATCTAATTGACACGGTCCGAATGACCCAAAAAACCCGCCTATTGCGGTATACTTAACTCGAAATTACATATTATGTGGTCCAATGACCCAAAAACCCGCCTATTGCAGTACAAACGACTCAAAAATACATAAAATAATAGATCCTTCTTCCTTCCGCGACCTCGTCTGACGTGTCGCAGCATCGACGATGATGTGATTCTTCCTTACCAAACCGCTTGCCAACATTACTTTGTAGTGCCATTATCCATTGTTCGTGCGTGGGTGTGTGAACCATGACTTTCCTGACAACCTGCGACATGCCATATCTAGACTATCTGCATTTGTACAGTGGATCACATCAAAGGAGATTTACATCACTAGCATTCCATGGTGGCATGAAGAGATAGATAAGATTGTTTATATGTTTGAGAAGGAATTGTCGTCAAGTTTTATGGACTTGTAAATTCATCTTCTAATTCACCTAGTCGATGAGGTTGAATTAGTCGGGGTGGTCTCATGTCGCCGGATGTTCTTCTTAGAGAGGTTCATGAAAAAAATGAAGGGATTTGTTCGACAAAGGGTAAAACCCGAGGGGTCTATGGCAGAGGGGTACATAGTATATGAGTCATTCTATTATGCGAGTGAGTACATCAAGCAAATCGACGACACATCAAGCACAGTGATTTGGGATGATGAGCGTGATGAGGGAAGAAGGGAAGGGGAGGTACTGGAAACGAATGGAAAAAGACACATGATAAATAGTAAGTCACTTATCTTTCGATATTCAATTTTCCACATAGTAACTTATATTCACAACAAACATCAAAATCTATATTTGATCCCATACATACTAAATGTGCTTTTGTTTCCATGAATAAAACAACAAATTCGGAAATTGATGGAATCCATAAATTCATTCTTTACAACGTGGAGGCAACACAATTGTGGGTCGCATTGTATGAAGAGAAGAGGAGGAAATGAGACATTGATAGAAAAGAATTTAGGTGGTTGCACAGTAGAAGCATGATTTTTTCAGATCATTTAAAATAAAATATGCCAATGATTTGTCCAACAGTTTGGTTGTAGACCAAGTTAGAAAGAAATATGGTGCATCCAGTTGTTACCCTTTTGAAGAGGAGGATGCACTAAACATTGGGATTGGGTGCAACAACTTGGTAATAAAATATTTATGTGCATAATTTCTAAATTTATAATGCAACTTTGAATTATAACATTTGTGTTTAATATATTAATGGTTGGGTTAATAGACATATGACATCATCATTTGTTAACTTTTATTATAGGTGCATTCGTTCCCATCTATGTGGGCTTATGGACATCATTTTCACACCGAGGATGCTGATAATGGGCATGTTACACAAGACTGTGGAGTGGAAATGGAGTTCGACCAATCTAGTCATGGTAGCCACCGAGATCGAAACTTGGTAGGAGGGATGTTGGGTTATGTCACAAAGATACAAGAGATCATTCAAGTGGACTTCTCATCTTTCCAATGTGTTCTTTTTAGGTGCAGGTGGTGGGACACTTTCTACATGAACAATGCCAAGGAATATCGTGATAGTGGGTTGATATGTATCAACTCTAGAAATATGTGGGATGAAAGTAAGGAGCCTTATGTTTTCCCAAAACACTGCAACCAAGTGTTCTTTCACCCAGATTTGTTGGATAGAGATTAGTGGTTCATATTAAGACGCAACCCTAGAGCTAAACATGTTTCTAAGAACAACAATGCTATCATACCAACCAAGGAAGATAATGAGGGTGATGGCAACAGAGAGCGATATGTACATGTTTTATTTTGTCATTTACATATTGAGATATCATTTTGTTACAATTATCTTTGATTGTCTAAATATATTGTTTATTTTTCTTTTTATGATGGTGGAAATGGAAAGTTTATTACTGGATGTAGTGTTTAAACAATTTCGTTTAGTTAAGAACCTATTATATGTTGCGAAATATGGTTTATGTCTATGAATTAATTTATGATTGTATAGAATGATTATATGTCATTGTCGAGATTACTAATATTTTGTTTTATGTATACATATATATACACTATGGAAAACAACTTACATGATTCAATTTTATTTTTGTGAACGTAAAGGCTAACATATTTATTAATTCTTGACTTGAAGGTGGTGATCTGAAATTTATATATTGATATTTCAGTGCTTGTATTTTATGACGTTTTTGTTATAAATAATGTTAAGAATTATAATTGCATTATTAATTTGTGACATGTTTGTTAGATTAGTGTAGTGTTTTTTTTTCATTATATGATTCGGTTAAATTGAATTTTTGTTATAATGTAATGTTTTTTTTATTTTTTGATTGTATTTATAATGTTAACTCCAACATAGAAAATGACACTTTTACAACCTCGATGGAGCTTGAAAATCCAACAATTTTTTTAGTAGTGTTGAGCTCTACAATGACTTCATTTATGGCCTTGATAACAATGAAATGTACAACAAATTATAAGGTGCTCTCTGCTATCTCCATCAATATTTGAATGCTTGCAATTCTTGATTTTTTTGTTATAAATACTGCTAAGAATTATAATTGCATTAATTTACGACTTTTCTATTAGAATGTAATGTTTTTTAATTATATGATTTGATTAAATTAAATTTTTGTTATGATGTAATGTGTTTGTATTTTTTTATTGTATTTATAATGTTAACTCCAACATAGAAAATTACACGTTTGAAACCTTGGTGGAGAATGAAAATCTAACAATTTTTTTAGTAGTGTTGAGATCTACAATGACTTCATTAGATGGCCTTGATAACAATGAAATGTACAAAAAATTCTAAGGTGCTCTACGATACATCCATCAATATTTGAATGCTTGTATTACTTGATTTTTTTGTTATAAAGAATGCTAAGAATTATAATTGCATTAATTTATGACTTTTCTGTTAGAATGTAATGATCTGATTAAATTGTTTTTTTGTTAAAATGCAATATTTTTGGGTTTTTTTTATTGTATTTATAATGCTAACTCCAACATAGAAAATGACACATTTGAAACCTTGGTGGAGATTCTAAATCCAACATTTTTTTTACTAGTGTACTTGACCTATACAATGACTTAATTATTTATGCCCTTGATAACAATGAAATTTATAACAACAAAATTTAATGTGCTCTCTAATTTGTACATGATCAATATTTGAATGTTTATTTCATGATTTTTTTGTCATAAATAGTGCTAAGCATTATAATTGCAAATGTTTTTTGAATTAGAATAAGAGATACAAAACGACTTGAAGATTATCAAATAAACTTAATGATTAATAATAATAATAATATATTCTGAGAATGCAAGTTGTGGCTTTACATTAGTTGAGAAAAAGGGTGTTCTTTTAATTAACTATTTGTTTTTCTTCTTATTAAAGATTTGATTTTTTCTTTGTAAATTGAGCTATTGTCAACAAATTAAAAATATTGAATGATACATTGATAGGTCATATTCATGTTCGTATTTTTAGAATTTTTTTTTTATGTTCATAAACATGATACTATGAGAAATTATACAACCATTAACATAAATCATATAGCTAGTTGTCACAACTTCATCCATTAATATCAATACAAAATTCATAATCATATTTAATTGAATAATAATATTTTTTCAATTATATTATGTAAACATAAAAATATCATCATTAATATCATTGTCATCATCTAACAAAAATAAAAATAAACACCATCATGCCATCATTAACATAAAACTAATAAAAATAAGCATGAACGTACCATCATAAACATTAAGTTATTGCATATTAATCTAACATATATGTATTATAGATTTAAACATCATCTAACACACATATGATCTAACAATAACATGTAACAAAACACAATTTCTAGTTTTTAACCTAATGAACATAATCGAAACTGACCTAACATACACTGTTGAATATTGTAACTTCTAAGAATATTATATTTGTACTTTATTATTCCATAGATGTTTCATCCCTCCGAGGTGATCCTATTATGTATCCGGAGATGTTTATTCCTCCGATGGATTGTGGTAACCAGGGTTATTAGATCCACCATGTGGGGGTCGGCCCTGAGTTAATTAATTAGGGGTTATTAGACTTCCTTGGGAGAGGTCGGCCCCATTAGGGAAATAGTCAGTCGGGAAACTAGTATAAGTAGAGGAGAATGCTCCTCACTTATTTCATGCTTGCATAGCTCGGAAAGTAGCGCACTTGTGTTTGAGAAGTCTGCATAGGAGGTAGAGAAGGAGCCCTAGTCTTGGAGCACATCTTGTATTTTGGTTGATCATCTTATTGAGGAAAGCTTTGCTGGGTTTTCTACCCCATGAGGGTTTCCCAGGGTAAAATCTCTGTCTATCTTGTGATTATGTTTCTTTCAGTGATATTGCTAGTCAAATTAGTTTAAACATAGCATGGTATCAGAGCTAGCCTAAATAGAACATCTTTCACAAGGCAAAATTATCTCTCTCTCTCTCTCCCAAAATTAGGGTTTCTGCAAAAGTTAGTATTTTTGGATTCTGGTTGCATGGCTGAATAGCCCTTCTCATAATCAAATTTTTGAGCCCTAGATCGATATTTTTGGTTGGGTAAAACTTTGGGAAAGTCAAACCCTAGTTTTACCAAAAGTGCGACAAACCAAAAATTCTGTTGCAGATCCGGAAAGCAAAAGGAAGCACATCTCCTGGTAAGTGTTACTCTATCTTTTGAAACTCCAATCTCTTGGACTCCCCCAAGAGAATATGGATCCAAGCACTAAGCTTGAAGACAAGCTAGAAGGTATAGAAAATTTCCGGGCATGGAAATATAGAATTGGTCTCATTCTTGAAGAGAATGATCTTGCTCAATATATCAAGGATGAAGTTGCAGAACCCGCTGAAGATGAAGCCAAAGAAAAGCATAGGAAGGATCTAATTAGGGCAAAGAGAATCATTGCTGATTCTATCAAGGACCACTTGATTCCCCAAGTGGCATCCAAGAAAACCCCAAAGGAAATGTATGATGCCCTAGGAAGAATGTATGAAGGGAGGAACATCAATAGGAATATGAACCTAAGAACTCAGTTAAAGAGTACCAAGATGCACAAAGGAGAATCCATTCAAGATTACTTCTCAAGAGTTTCCCAAATCAAGGAACAACTAGATGCCATTGGAGATACTCTTGATGAAGATGAACTTGTGATGACTGCTCTAAATGGTCTCACTATACCTTAGGAGTCATTTATGAAAACTATGTGTGCCAGAAAAGAAAGTATGAAGTTTGATGTAGTATGGGAGGATTGTGTTCAAGAAGAAGCTAGGGTAGCCAACAGAGAATCCCTTCTTATGGAGGATGACCAAGCCTTGGCTACACACACCAAAAGAGGAAGAAAGGGTCACTTCAAGAAAGTGGACCACAAGAAGTTTGAAACCTCTCATAGATTCAAAAGGAGAGGAGGAACAAACTCAGAAAGAGACCTCTCCACAGTCCAATGTTACAATTGTCTTAAACTAGGACACATTGCTAGAAATTGTACTTTACCAGCAAAGAAGAAGAAGTTTGTTCACAAAAGACATCATGCACATATGGCAGAAGATGATAGTGGAGAAGAAGAAGAAGAAGAGGAAAGGCCTCGAAGGAAAAGATCTAAAGTAAAGAAAGAAGATCCAGAAGAATATGTCCTGTTTTCTGCACTCTCTGGATCTGTGTCTCCTGGAGAAGATACATGGCTCATTGATAGTGGTGCTTCAAAGCACATGACAGGTCAAAAGAAAACTCTCTCAAGACTTGAAGAAAAGACTTCTCCACAAAAGGTATCTCTAGGAGATGATTATCAATATCCCATCAAGGGAATTGGTGAAGCAAGCTACAAGCTTGATTCTGGAATACCTTTAAAGATGAAAGAAATTTTATATGTACCAGGTTTGAAGAAGAACCTACTTTCTATCTCAGCACTAGATAAGAAAGGCTTTAGAATTGCATTTATTGATGGACAAGTACTTATGTGGCCCAAAGAAAAATCATTTGAGGATGCAATTGTTATTGGTGAAGAAGAAGGAGGTCTTTACAAACTCAAGGGTCACCCAGAAGCTGCCCTTGTCCATGAAACCACTAGCCCCAGTGAGCTATGGCATAGAAGGCTTGCTCACATTAACTACAAGGCCCTACCCTATGTGAGCAAGGTGGTCATAGGATTACCAGACTTGAAGGTTAATCATAATGGCACATGCAAAGGATGTGAAAAAGGTAAGAATGTCAAGAACCCTTTTCCAAAGAGTGAAACAAAGACTAAGAACATTCTGGAGTTAATACATTCAGATGTATGTGGACCAATGCCCACCATATCCCTAAGTGGGTTTGAATACTATCTCACATTCATTGATGATTATTCAAGGAAGACTTGGATATACTTTCTAAAAGGAAAGAATGAAGTCTTTGGAAAATTTAAAGAGTTCAAGGCCTTAATAGAAAATCACTCAGAAAAGAAAATCAAGATTCTCAGAACAGATAATGGCGGAGAATATACTTCAAAGGACTTTGAAGACTTTTGTAAGGAAGCTGGAATCAAGAGGGAACTAACCACTCCCTACAATCCCCAACAAAATGGGGTTGTTGAAAGAAAGAATAGAACCATCATGGAAGCTGTAAAGACTATGATACATGACCAAGATCTATGCATGTATCTATGGGCTGAAGTAGCTAAGACAACAGTCTATGTACAAAATAGACTATCCCATAGTGCTCTTGAATTCAAGACTCCAAAAGAAGTGTTCACAGGAAAGAAGCCTAAGGTAAGTCATCTCAAAATATTTGGATGTCCAGTGTACATTCACATTCCAAAAGAAAAGAGAACCAAGTTGGATCCTTCTGGTAAGAAGGGAATATTTTTTGGATATTGTGAATCATCCAAAGCTTTCAGAATTTACATACTAGGTTTTCATCATATGGAAATAAGTAGAGATGTAACATTTGATGAAGAAGCAGCTCTCAAGAAATCTAGGAAGTGCCAACTTGAAGAAGTCTATGAAGAAGATAATCCTCCTAGAATCACAGAAGCTGTGCCCATCTCTGAAGATGATACACCAGAGGACCATGACATGTTAGAACCAAAAGAACCCCCCATTACAAACCTATCTAGAAAAAGAAGGCCATCATGGGCTAGAGACATTATTCAAGGGGCTGAAAAATATGGAGCTCCTGAAGGCTCCACTAGAGAAAGAAAGAAACCAAAGCTAGTATCCAACTATGTGTCTTTGATGTGTGATCTTGTGGATCAACAACCTACTAGCTATGAAGAGGCAGTTCAGAAGAAAGAGTGGGTAGAAGCAATGACAGGACAATACCAATCAATAATGAAAAATAATGTTTGGGGTATAGTTCCCAAACCAAAAGATAAAAGTGTGGTATCTTCCAAATGGATATTCAAGATAAAACATGTTGTAGATGGTAGCATTGAAAAATATAAGGAAAGATTTGTGGCCAGAGGATTCTCTCAGAAAGAGGGAATTGACTATGAAGAAACATTTGCACCAGTTGCTAGGTACACTTCAATTAGAACTATCATGGCACTTGCATCTATGATGAAGTGGAAATTACACCAGATGGATGTTAAGACAGCTTTCCTGAATGGTGTAATTGAAGAAGAAGTGTACATAGAACAACCACAAGGATTTGAGGTTAAAGATGGGAAAACACATGTATGCAAGCTGAAAAAGGCTTTATATGGATTGAAGCAAGCTCCCAGAGCTTGGTACGGAAGGATTGACAATTTCTTAACAAGAATGGGCTTTACCAAGAGTAAAGCTGACCCTAATCTTTATCTCAAAGTTATGGATGATGAACCTGTTATACTATTATTGTATGTAGATGATCTATTTCTGACTGGAAATGAGAATCAAATTATCGAATGCAAGAAGAATATTTCTTCAGAATTCGAGATGAAAGATCTCGGATTAATGAACTACTTCTTAGGTCTAGAAGTATGGCAAGAACCAAAAGGAATCTTTCTAAATCAAGGTAAGTATGATGTTGGGATTCTGAAAAGATTAGATATGTTGGAGTGTAAAGCCATGGCCACTCCCATGGACTCCAACTTGAAGTTATTAGTTGATGACTCATCAGAATTAGTGGATGCGACTCTATATAGACAAATCATTGGGTCATTGATGTATTTAACAAATACCAGACCAAACATATGCTTTGTTGTAAATACCTTGAGTCAGTATCTAGTAGAACCTAGAAAGGTTCACTTAATAGATGCAAAGCATGTGGTGAGGTATCTAAAGGGCACATTAGATTTTGGTCTATATTATCTTGGAAGTCATGAACTCCGATTACATGGTTACTCAGATTCTGATTGGGAAGGAAGTGTTTCAGACAGGAAGAGTACATCAGGTGGATGTTATGGTCTTGGATCTGCCATGATCTCATGGTTCAGCAAGAAACAATCTAGTGTGGCTCTTAGTACTGCTGAAGCAGAATATATAGCTGCCTGATATGCTAGTTGTGAAGCAGTGTGGCTTTGGAAACTACTATTTGGATTGTTTGACTTAGAGATGGATCCCACTGTGATCATGTGTGACAATCAAAGTTGTATCAAGATGACAGAAAATCCAGTGTTCCACGATAAGTCAAAACACATAGAGATATGATATTTTTATATACGAGATATGGTGTAGAGAGGAGCTATTAAGCTCGAATATGTGAGCACTGAGGAACGAATTGCTTATATATTGACCAAACCTCTGTCTTGAGTGAAATTTGAGTATTTCCGAGACAAGCTTGGTGTGATTCAAAAGGACCCTCCTCGAAAGGGGGAGTGATATAGTCACTAATGATGAGATTTCCCACATTGACAGCAAGGTCAATGATGAGGATACCTTTTTATTACACTTAGATATTTATATATATGCTTAGGATACTTATATGTATACTTAGAATACTTATATTACTTGTATTTCTGATATATGCACTTATACTGATGAGGATACTTGTATTGATGATGAGGATACTTGTATTGTTGATTAGGATACTTGTATGTATACATGTATTGATGAGGATATTTTTATTGTTGATGAGGATACTTGTATTGATGATATGTATACATGTATTGATGAGGATACTTGTATTGTTGATGAGGATACTTGTATTGATGATATGTATATGTGTATTGATGAGGACACTTGTATTAATGATATATGTACTTGTACTGATGATGTACTAATGATACTTGTGTTGATGAGGATACTGTGGGGATTGCATCATCCTTGAACATATGTTCTAAAAGGATCCGTAGACATATGTATCCAAGAAAGAAAGGGATTGCATCATCCTTGAACATATGTTCTAAAAGGATCCGTAGACAGATGTCTTCGAGAATGAATTCCTTAGTGGACAAGTGGGGATTGTATCATCCCCGGACTTCGGTCCCTTGAATTGATCCGTAGACAAATGTCTTCGAGAATGAAGTCCTTAGTGGACGGGTGGGGATTGTATCGTCCCCGGACTTCCGTCCCTTGAATTGATCCACAGACAGATGTTTTCAAGAATTGATGATAGGACTGCATCGTCCCTGGACCTCGGTTCAAAAGGTACGTGATAGGACTTCATCATCCCTGAACCTCAGTTCAAAAGGTACATGATAGGACTGCATCATCCCTGGACCTCGGTTCAAAAGGTCCGTGATAGGACTGCATCATCCCTAGTCCTCAGTTCAAAAGGTACATGAGAGGACTGCATCGTTCGTGAACATTGGTTCAAAAGGTACATGAGAGGACTGCATCGTCCGTGAGCATTGGTTCAAAAGGTACGTGAGAGGACTGCATCGTCCGTGAACATTGGTTCAAAAGGTATGTGAGAGGACTGCATCTTCCGTGAACATTGGTTCAAAAGGTACGTGAGAGGACTACATCGTTCGTGAACATTGGCTCAAAAGGTACGTGAGAGGACTGCATTGTCCGTGAACATTGGTTCAAAAGGTACATGAGAGGACTGCATCATCCGTGACCCTTTGGTTCAAAAGGTACGTGAGAGGACTGCATCGTCTGTGAGCCTTTGATTCAAAATGTACGTGATGGGATTGCATTGTCCCTAGACATGAGACTTTTCTAAGGATTGATCATCTTGGAACTTGATCTGGATTGTATCATCCATGGACCTATGTCCTAAAGAGAGCGGGATTGATCATCCTGTAACATGATCGTGTGTATTGCAGAGTATGCTACGATGATGATCCAGATGCTGTAGATCGAGATGATGATCCAGATGTTGTAGATCGAGATGATGATCTAGATGCTGTAGATCGAGATGATGATCGAGATACTGTAGATCGAGATGATGATCCATATGTTGTAGATCGAGATGATGATCCAGATGCTGTAGATCGAGATGATGATCCAGATGATGCAGAAGATGAAGACTCAATACTGATGTTCCAGTATTGACTATGTTCCAGTAACTGCTTAAGTTATTGATGATGATGTATTGAAGAAAGCTTCCGATGATTTATAGATGTATCATGTATGATGTAGTCGATGATTCCTTGCTCTTGCAGATGTTGTTATAATATCCTTCTCGTTAAGGGGGAGTGTTGAATATTGTAACTTCTAAGAATATTATATTTGTACTTTATTATTCCGGAGATGTTTCATCCCTCCGAGGTGATCCTATTATGTATCCGGAGATGTTTATTCCTCCGATGGATTGTGGTAACCAGGGTTATTAGATCCACCATGTGGGGGCCGGCCTTGAGTTAATTAATTAGGGGTTATTAGACTTCCTTGGGAGAGGTCGGCCCCATTAGGGAAACAGTCAGTTGGGAAACTAGTATAAGTAGAGGAGAATGCTCCTCACTTATCTCACACTTGCATAGCTCGGAAAGTAGTGCACTTGTGTTTGAGAAGTCTGCATAGGAGGTAGAGAAGGAGCCCTAGTCTTGGAGCACATCTTGTATTTTGGTTGATCATCTTATTGAGGAAAGCTTTGCTAGGTTTTCTATCCCATGAGGGTTTCCCAGGGTAAAATCTCTGTCTATCTTGTGATTATGTTTCTTTCAGTGATCTTGCTAGTCAAATTAGTTTAAACTTAACATACACAAGTACATCACCATCAACATATAAATAAGCATCAACCTAATAATCAACATCAATGTATGTAAAATGGAAATCACAAACATCTAATGAACATCATCGAACCTGACCTAACATAACATCATGCCCATCAACATATAAATAAAAATCAACATAATCATCAACATCAACATATGCAAAATTTAAAATGACGTATATCTATATATCTATCTATCTATATATATATATAAACAATAGCATCAAAATGATGATAAATGTCAGATATACATGTCTAGTCCACCCCCAGAACCCTATCATCATCACTATCTATCGACCCACCAGATGTATTGACACATGCAGTGGTAGAGCTAGATGCATGATCAATACCTCTGTTAGGAAATAATCTATCGTGTAGATTAGTAAGAAAGACACGATCTCTAGGAATATGGATCATCCCACCCGATCTGAGCATCCTCTCCACAATTGAGGTGACTAGTGAATCCATCGAAGGAGGGGGAGGTGGAGGAAAGGATGAAGGAGGTGATGGATCAATATAGGCTGGTCGGTTAGATAGGTATAAAATATCATATATCAGATCAGTCGAAGGAGGAGGAGGTGGAGGATATGATGAAGGAGGTGATGGAGGTCTAGGACATAGTGGAGGAGGGGGTGGATGAGATGTTGAAGGTGGAGGATTAGGAGGAGGAGGTGCAGTGGATGTGGAGGCTCTCCCACCATTCGAAGCAGCCGATGGAGAAGGAGGTGGACTAGGAGGTTGAGGATCTCTGCTCTCATCAAACAATGAACTACCATGAGGGATGGAATCCAAAAGAATGTAAGCACCAACAATGTGCTGCATCAATCTCCTCATATCAAAAGGAAACATCTTTCGTATCTCAACGTATCAGTCATGTCTCTGAATCTCCTTGACGGGAACAAGCTGAACCCCTTGATCTGCTAATAATCTAGCTAGCCTATCTGCGATATCCTCTCTGAACCTCTGGTCAGGCCTCTGTCGAACAAGAGGTCTAGCTAGATGAGGCACCTCCAGCTGATCCTGCATCTGTATCTCCTCATGTGGACCATGGAAGTCAGGGCATCCAAGTAAGTGAAGGGATGCACTGGTACATAGGGGCTCAGACGTACTGAAGTTTGATAAAAATGATTTTTCAGTCGCGGTAATTTATTTTTATTAAATCTTGCACCGGTATGCTCGACGTTAAGATGCACCGGTGCGATTAAAGGCCGCATGCACCGGAATTAGCTGATGTTACAATAAAATAGTTTTTTTAATAAAATTGCTTTCCGGTGCGTTATGTTTATAACCACGCACAGGTGCGATCCAAGGTCACATGCATTGGAATTAGCCAATGTTAAAAAATTATTCTTTTATAAATAAAATGCTCTTCAGTGTGTTGTGTTGATCCTCACGCACTCGTGCAGTAAGACTACTTAGCGCACCATAAATGGTTTTAAAATATTTTTTTGATTATAAATTTTATTTTTTTATTTGTGATAAATCAAATGGCAGTGCATTAAGGTGTTTGAAATGCATCAATGTGTTTAACTAAGGGCGCACCATTTTTGACTTTCGAGATAGTTTTTTAAGAAAATAAATTATAAAATAATTTTCAGTGCATTAGGGTTTGATGCAATGCACTGGTGCGGTTATGGTTAATGAACGGACCGTGTTTAGTCTTTTAATTAAATATTTTATTTTTAAAATAAAAAAGTGGGCAGTGTGATTGTTTCTAAATAACGCATTGGTGCGGGTATATGTGATGTAACGCACTACTTTTTTTATTTGGAAATTATTATGGCTTGGATCAACTTTTTTGGGTTATAGTGAGACAAAATATGACGCGCTAGTGAATGCACAGGTGCGCTAATTTCAGGGATGCACTGGTGCGATTATGTCGAAAGCGCACCATAGTAAAAAACGTCTGCTAAAACCTCTGGCCGCTCGCCTCCGCTACTAACCTTCACTAGAAACAGATATTTGGGCTCTTTTGTGAGGAGCATACACTATAACCTCAGCTAAAGGGCCTTTTCCTTGTTGTTTTCCTTGCTCTCACATGGCACCCGTGAACCCTTCTTGGCTCTGTACCACCCTCGATCTACGCCAGTGAAAGCATTTACGAAGGCTTAGCAATAATATTGGCTTGATTGTGCGTCATCTTCATCGTTCTCCTTATGAGATTGTTTTGTAGTTCTCCTTGCATCATTGGCCTAACCCTAATAATCTCCTTCTCTTCTTCTCCTTCTCAACTTGCTATCACTCCATCCACTCCGCATACATGGTCCGGGTTAAATGCACTTAATGTAAAAACTCCTTGGGTCCTCATTATTCTCATATGCTTAGCGCTCTATGAGAAACTAAAAAATTACGAGTTTGCTATGTTGATTTGTTCCACCCCTATGCCGCACAGAATCGAATTCAAAATATGGAGGCAAAGATTTGCGACCATCTTTAGAAGCAAAGACCAGATCAACTCATCTCTAAAATGGGAATCTTAGTGGATGACGTGACTCATCTACACGTACCAGGTACACTAAGACCCTCAAATTATTATGCAATACCAAAACCCTCTTGGGACAAGCCATCATTGATAGTGCTGAGGGGCGCTCCAATGGCCAGTCTCATGGAATGTCTTTGGATGCTCGCATGCATCACTTTGAAGGTTGGCTCTAGCTCCTCACCCATGCGTAGATGGACTCTGATGCTCAACTTAATGCGAAGATCAACACCTTGGCTAAGAATTAATGGGAAAGGTTTTACCAGGCCAACCACTCCAGCTGGGTTCATCCTTTGTCATCAACCCTGAACTTGACATTCCAAGTGTCGATGGTTTTAATGCCTCTCCTATTTTTATCACAATAGATGATTAATCCTACTTTTGGAGTTTTATGGACTTGGTTTTTATCTGGGCTCAGTTTTGATTCTTGGTTAAGTGGTCATAACCCCCGGCCTATGGGGGACTTTAGCTTCCAACAACAAACTCTTGGTTTATAGTTTTTTTAGACTATTAGTTTTCTGAGTCTTAAGAACTCCTTAATGGCTCAAGCACTTCTTAGGTTCTATCTCCTAACAAACTCATGACAATTATCTATGTTCAATCCTTTTATCTAGTTAATAAAGTTTTCGAAATTATAAAATAAGAATAAGTGTGTTTATAAGTAACAAAATTAATGGCCTCTATTGAGTATTCAAAAAATAAACAACCATCACAATTAAAGTGAATAGGCCCAATTTGTTTCTATGTTTTAATTTTTTTATTTTTCCTAATATGTCTCATTAACTTATTCAAAGGTTGTAATTATATATTGATTTCAATAAATTAAAAAGAAAATTAAAAAAAAAACTTATTTTCCAATCAAATCAATAAGTTTATCTATTTATTTATTTATTTTTCTATTATATAAATATAAAAAATATAAAAATTATTTTCCAATCAAAATAATGTCTATCTGTTTTGATTTTCAAAAACTATAAGATTAAAAAATAAAAGTAAAAATTATTTTCTATAAATGGAAGAATTTTCCATGCTTTATCTGTTTTGATTTTCCCAAACCTATAAGAATAAAAAATTAGAAATTTTCTTTTCTATAAATGGAAGAATTTTCCATGCTTCCTCTTTTGCTAGTCAAGTAAACAATCACATTTCTCTTTCTTTATTTTGTTTTTTCACCTCTTTTACTACCCCAAGGAAATCAAGTCATTATCTTGCCATGAAGATCAATCCAATTTCGGCAATTTCCACGAATTTCTTAGCCTGTGTTTTCCTAAGTCAATATCGTGCAATGAAAGTGAATTGTTTTCCTAAGTCAATATCTTTCCATGAACGTGAATCCAATTTGGATGACTTTTTTCACCTTTATAGAATTTACCAGTCAAATCATTAACCCCATTTTTCTTCCTCTGTTCTGTTTTTTCTAACTCTGTACAGTTATCTGTTTTATCCAATTTCTGTTGTCCCACTAAAATCAAGGGAAAAAGCTAAGCATGGAGCTGCAGAGCATTAAATGAGTGCGGCGGCTCAGTGCTTAGTGTCCGTTGGACTGGGAGAATCTCCACATCCAACGGACCCTAAGCACTGAGCTGCGCCATTTAATGCTCTGCAGCTCAATGCTTAGCTTTCGCCCAGATATCTTTCCGTGAAGTTGATTCCAATTTCGGCCACTTTATTCACCCAATTTCAGTCATTTTCTTGACCTTTGTACCCACTCTTTTCAGGTCGTTCACAAAATCTAATGTGCTCTCTAATTTGTACATGATCAATATTTGAATGTATGTATTTCATGATGTTTTTGTCGTAATTGATGCTAAGCATTATAATTGCAAATGTTCTCTGAATGAGAATAAGAGATAAAAAAACGGCTTGAAGATCACCAAATCAACTTAATGAATAATAATCATAATATATTTTGAGAATGCAAGTTGTGGCTTTACATTAGTTGTGAGAAAAAAGGGTGTTCTTTTAATTATCTATTTGTTTTTCTTCATATTAAAGATTTGATATTTGTCATTGTAAATTGAGCTATTGTCAACAAATTACAAATATTGAATGATACATTGATAGGTCATATTCATGTTCATATAATTTGGAATTTTTGTTTTTGATTTTCATAAACATGATACTATGAGAAATTATACAACCATTAACATAAATCATATATCTAGTTGCCACAACTTCGTCCATTAATATCAATACAAAATTCATAAACATATTTAATTGAATAATAATATTTTTGCAATTATATTATGTAAACATAAACATATCATCATTAATATCATTGTCACCATCTAACAAACATAAAAATAAACACCGTCATACCATCATTAACATAAAAATAAACACCGTCATACCATCATTAACATAAAACTAATAAAAATAAGCATGAATGTACCATCATAAACATTACGTTACTACATATTAATCTAACATATACATATTATAGATTTAAACATCAGCTAACACACAAATGATCTAAAAATAATATGTAACAAAACACAAGTTCTAGTTTCTAACATAATGAACATAATCGAAACTGACCTAACATACACAAGTACATCACCATCAACATATAAAGAAGCATCAACCTAATCATCAACATCAACGTATGTAAAATAGAAAACATGAAAATCTAATGAACATCATTGAGCTTGACCTAACATAACATCATGACCATCAACATATAAATAAAAATCAACATAATCATCAACATCAACATCTACAAAATGGAAAATGACACACACACACACACACACACACATATAATAGCGTCAAAATGACCATAAATTTCATATATGCATGTCTAGTCCACCCCTGGAATCCTATCATCATCACTATCTGTCGACCCACCAGATGTATCAACACTTCCAGTGGTAGATCTACAGGCACGATCAGTACCTTTGTTAGGAAATAATCTAGCATGTAGATCAGTAAGAAAGACACGATCTCTAGGAATATGGATCATCCCACCTGATTTGAGCATCCTCTCCATGACTGAGGTGACTAGTGGATCCGTCGAAGAAGAGGGAGGTAGAGGAAAGGATGAATGATGTGATGGATCAATATAGGATGCTCAGTTGGATATCTATAAAATATCAGATTCCAGATTAGTCGAAGGAGGTGGAGGTTGTGGATATGATGAAGGAGGTGATGGAGGTCGAGGACATGGTGGAGGAGGGGGTGGATGATATCTCAAAGGTGGAGGGGTAAGAGGTGGAGGCCAAGGAGGTGGAGGGGTAGGAGGTGGAGGATCCCTTACCAGTCTAAGTAGCTAAAGGAGAAGGAGGTGGACTAGGAGGCCGAGGATCTCCGCCCTCATCAGACGATGAACTACCATGAGGGATGGAATCCAAAAGAATGCAAGCACCAACAATGTGTTGAATCAAGATCCTCATATCAATAGGAAGCATCCTCCATAGCTCAATGTATCGGTCTTGCCTCTGAATCTCCCTGACAGGAACAGGTTGAACCCCTCAATTCATTAATAATCTAGCTATCCTATCTGTGATATCATGTCTAAACCTCTGGTTAGGCCTTCGTCGAAGGCCAGGTCTAGCTAGATAAGGCACCTCTGGTTGATCCTGCATATGTATGTCCTCATCCTCATCAGCTAGTGGAAGAGGAGGCTCCACATCACCATCAAAAGTGCCAATATATGTAAAATATATAGTACACAATAATAATTAGACAATATCATTAAACATGAATTTAATATAACAATTTAAAACATATTTCATTTGCAGTAAGTATAATGAGAATAAAATGAAAAATAGATTAAATTAAACATAATGCTAAATTTACCTCTCTGATCAAGTGGATCGTCCCAGTTGAAGAAGATGTTGGTACACTCTCTCCAATCCAACACCGCATATGGATATGCAACCATATCTAATCGAGCTTGGTCCTCACCGCCTAGCATGTCAAGCACATCGACAGTGATCCTCGCAGGAAACTATGGTTTCCCCCTCTGGGAATCATCTTCCCCCACATGTGCATATGCACATCTATCATCAACCTAGGAGGGCATCGGTCAAGAGATGGCCTAGTCGCTGGAAATCTCTCAAAAAATAGAGAAAATAACTCTGAACCAAAGGGGAATTTCGCCCTCCTTCCAATACACACACTACATCGAGAGCATAAAAAAACTATCGTAAACGACCACCTAATGCATCTAGGTTCTTGCACTAGAGAATCAACATAATATAATAAAGGGAAGCTAATGCGTTGTCCATCCGTTGTGTAATGCACGATAGTCCTCACCAACAAAGAGAGGCACCTCACATCCTCTCTACCAAAAGTAGCAATGGAAAGCTGCCCACCGTGCACCTGAAACTGAGAAGGCTCAAGGATATTTTCATCAAAATATATCTGAACATATACCAACTGAGTCACTGCTACAGCTCTAGATGGAACCTCAGGGAACTGAGGAAGGTCCTCACCTCTCCTGGAGGGCCCAGTGATAAATTAAATGTCGTCCTCAGTGGGCTGGAACCACTCATCACGACCAACTATAAAGGCCTGCCTAAAATTATCCCAATGTGAGATCAACTGGGTTAACAAGGTAATGTCCCCCTTGAGTGATGTTGCCTCCTCATAAAACTTGAGGAGGATGACAACTCTCAAGAGGTGTCTAGTTTGAGGCGTAATGGGACGAGGGTATAAATATATCTCCCTCTCCCTGGACTCCCACTCTCTACTGAAGTTATACTGATCAACCTCTTCCTTGCGCTGCTACTGTGCCTCGCGGTGATCACATCTCTGTTTCACATATAATATAAATTAGTCTCAGAAGCATACATATAAAATAAGTATAAGAATATTATATCTACCAAAATCAAATATTAAAAGTTTTTCTAAAAAACTTAAACTGGTGCGCAATAAATATTAAAAACACACCGCCACCAATGAGTTTATATACTAGAAGCACTAAGAAGCGGTGCGCTACAATATCTATGACGCACTACTTATATATCAAAAAATTTAAAATTGATTTTGACGGTGTGCCTTAATGTTATCAGCGCACCATTATTCAAACGCACTGAACTTAAACAGCAATAAATTATTTGAAAAAATTCATGGTGCACCTATGCCACATCAACGCACCGTTATTCGGTGCCTTGACGTGACATCGGAGCACCGACAAATTTGTGTTCACGGGTTTGTGAGTGGTTTGCTTATATACTGGAGGAACTAACGAGCAGTGCACTACAATATATATGCTGCACCGAGGGTTGTATATCAAAAATTTTAAATTGAATTTGATGATGTGCCTAAGTCTTATTAGTGCATGATCATGTAAAAGCACCAGATTTTTAAATTATAAATTATTTAATATATATTAATGGTGCGCCTATGCCAAGTCAGCGCACTACACAACCGGTTCCTTGATAGGAGCATCGTTAATTGTGTTTTCAAATGTTTATCAAAAGTGTCACTGGTGCACCTATTTTACGTAATTGCACCATTCTCGGTGCGATGATGTGACATACGCACACTATACAAAGGATTATGAGTTTATTGTACCAATACCGGTGCACTAGAAAATAACAAGCATCGAAACTCCAGTTCCCTTTATTGTACTAAACACAGCAGTGTCTATTAGAATTTAGTTTTTTAGTAGATGTATCAACGGTGTGTTTACATCACGTCAATCCATCGACATCTAGTGCACATGAGTAGCATAAGCACACCGTTGAACGTTAATTATTTTTTATTAATTTATAAGGTCACTGGGTGCGTGTATTACATTCAAGGGCACTGGAATGATGGTGCTCTTAAATGTGTAACGCACTGGTGACCATTTTTGCTTTTTTCCTGTTCTTAGTGGTGCATTCAATTCATTTGGCTCGCACCGCTAGCGGTATGCTCTGTAAAATTTTACAGGGCGCATCGTTTGGCGGTGCGAGTCGAAAGCTTCAAACGCACCATGCAAAAAATTTTAATTAAAAAAAAATGGAAATTTAAGTGTGAATTTTAAAAACTAAACCATTAAAATATTATTTTGTGAAGTAATAAACATTTTACCTATTGAACGACACGTCGGGGAGGCATATTGGCGATGTATGGTAAATTTTAATTTTTCCAAAACAATTTGGCAAAATTCAAACGAACCAAACCACCAATGGAATGCAAGGATGTGTCCACGTGGACCACAGATGTCAGGGCGTCCAGGTAGGTGAAGGGCTGCACCGGTACATAGGGGCTCAAACGCACTGAAGTTTGGTAAAAATGGTTTTTTGGCTGCGGTAATTTTGTTTTATTAAACCCTGCACCAGTGCGCTCAACGTTAGGATGCACCAGTGCGATCAAAGGCTGCATGCACCATAATTAGTTGATGTTATAATAAAATAATTTTTTTTAATAAAAATTATTTTCGGTGCATTATGTTTATAACCATGCATAGGTGTGATCCAAGGTCGCATGCACCGAAATTTGCAAATGTTAAAAAAAAAATTAAATAAAATGCTCTTCAGTGCGTTGTGTTGATCCTCACACACTGGTGTGGTAAGACTAGTTAGCGCACTAGGAATGGTTTTAAAATATTTTGTTGATTATAAATTTTATTTTTTTATCTTCGCTAAATCAAATGTCAGTGCGTTAAGGTCTTTGAAACACACCGGTGTGTTTAACTAAGGACACACCGTTGTAGACTTTTGAGATATTTTTTTAAGAAAATAGATTATAAAATAATGTTCGGTGCGTTAGGGTTTGATGCAGCGCACCAATGCGGTTATGGTTAATGAACGCACCGTGTTTAGTTTTTTAATTAAATATTTTATTTTTTAAATAAAAAAGTGGACGGTGCGATTGTTTCTAAATAACGCATTGGTGCAAGTATATGTGATGTAACACACCGCTTTTGTTATTTGGAAATTATTATGGTTTGGTATCAACTTTTTTGGGTTGCGCTGCGACAAAATATGACGTGCTAGTGAACGCACCGTTGCACTAATGTCAAGGACGCATTGGTGCGATTATGTCAAAAACACACCGTAGTAAAAAACTTTTGCTAAAACCTTCGGTCGCTCGCCTCCGCTACTAACCTCCAATAGAAACACATATTTGGGCTCTTTTGTGAGGAGCATACGCTATAACCTTTGCTAAAGTGCCTTTTCCTTGTTGTGTTCCTTGCTCTCATGGCACTTGTGAACCCATCTTGGCTCTATACCACCCTTGATCTACGCCAGTGAAAGCATTTATGAAGGTTTAGTAATAAGATTGGTTTGATTGGGTGTCAACCTCGTTATTCTCATTGTAAGCTTGTTTTCTAGTTCTCCTTGCATCATTGGCCTAACCTTGATAATATCCTACTCTGCTTCTCCTTCTCGACTTTCTCTCACTCCACATACATGGTCCGGGTTAAATGCACTTAATGTAAAACCTCCTTGGGTCATCATTATTCTCATATACCTCGCGCTCTACGAGAAACTAAAAAAGCATGAGTTGCTATGTTGGTTTGTTCCACCTCGATGCCCAGACTCGAATTCAAAATATGGAGGAAAATATTTGCGACCATCTTTAGAAGCCAATACCGGATCAACTCATCTATAAAATGGGAAGCTTAGTGGATGACGCGATGTCTACACGTTCCAGGGACACAAGGGATACAAGGGACACCAGGTACACTAAGACCCTCGAATTATTCTGCTATACCAAGACCCTCTTGGGCCAAGCCATCACTAACAATGCTGAGGGGTGCTCCAATGACCAATCTCATGGAATCTCTTTGGATGCTCGCATGCAGCGCTTTGAAGGTTGGCTCTAGCTCCTCACCCATGCGTAGATGGACTCTGATGCTCGACTTAATGTGAAGATGAACGTCTTAGCTAAGAATTAACGGGAAAGGTTTTTAGCAGGCCACAACAACATGATTTGACTCCTCAAATGCTCTTTTGTCGTCAACCACTCCAGCTGGGTTCATCCTCTGACATCAACCCTCAACCTGACATTCCAAGTGTCGATGGTTTTAATGCCTCTGTTATTTTTATCACAATAGATGATTAATCCTACTTATGGAGTTTTATGGACTTGGTTTTTATCTGGACTCAGTTTTGATTTATGGTTAGGTGGTCATAACCCCCGGCCTATGGGGGTCGTTAGCTTCCAACAATAAACTCTTGGTTTCTAGTTGTTTTAAACTATTAGTTTTTTTGGGTCTTAAGAGCTCCTTGATGGTTGAGGCACTTCTTAGGTTCTATCTCCTAACAAACTCATAACAATTATCTTTATTCAATCTTGTTATCTTGTTAATAAAGTTTTTGAAATTATAAAAGAAGAATAAGGGTGTTTATAAGTAACACCTCTATAGGATTTACCAGTCAAATCATTTTTCTTCCTATGTTCTGTTTTTTCTAGCTCTGTACAGTTAAATTTAATGAAAGATTGATACAGCCAACTCATATATCCATAATGAATTCTATCTTGGCGTGAATATGAATAAAATTTGGAGAATTTTCACCTCTTTTACTCCCCCCACTGAAATCAAGTCATTATCTTGCCGTGAAATCAAGTCATTATCTTGCCGTGAAGATCAATCCAATTTCGGCAATTTCCACGAATTTCTTAGCCTTTGTTGTCCCAAGTCAATATCTTGCCGTGAACGTGAATCCAATTTGGATGACTTTCTTCACCACTGTATAGAGTCATAGTCCCACTTCTCTCTCTCATTGATTTCCAGGTCCACCTCTTTTGTTTTTTTAGATTATTTCTATAAACCGAAGAATTTACCAGTCAATATCTTGCCGTGAACGTGAATCCAGTTTGGATGACTTTCTTCACCTCTATAGAATTTACCAGTCAAATCATTTTTCTTCCTCTGTTCTGTTTTTTCTAACTCTATACAGTTAAATTTGATGAAAGATTGATACAGCCAACTGATATATCCATAAATTAAAAGATTGATACAGCCAAATCATATTCCATAAATTGAAGAATCTCGGACTCTTTCTACGTTTTTTTTTTCACATTGAAGTCAAGTCAATTTCTCGCAGTGCAGATGAATCCAATTTCTGGAATTTCTGCCACTTTCCGTGAAGTTGAATCCAATTTCGGCCACTTTATTCACCCAATTTCTTGACCTCAGGTCATTTTCTCCTTCTCCGAAATTTCCGCCACTTTCTTCTCCTACGATTTTTCTGCCATAATTTCGCAACTTTTTTGGGGGCATTTTCTCTTTCTCTGAATTTTCTCACTGCCATGCAGTTTCCTAACTCAAATCAGTTTATATTCTGCAGTTATAAATATATGTACATTCATAGAGAAGAACACAAATCACAGAGGCTTGGGTTTTGAAGGACGTTGAAGCCAACTGTGAAAAATGGATCATAAAATTAGTGGTATTCTGTTGATGTTTGTGTGTTCTGTGATGATGGGTGTAGCAATGCCTTTTAAGACTCATCCTCTGAATGATCTCTCCTCAGTTCGATTAACTTCTGATGATGGGTGGATCCTCGAGGAAGCTGATAAAACAGATGTGGAGGCGCTTTTGAGCTTCAGACAGGCCATCACGTCCGATCCACTTGGATTCCTGTCCACCTGGACGGCTGCAAACTCAGACAACGTGTGCCTGTGGAACGGTGTTTCCTGCAGAAATCACACCAAAAGAGTGGTTGCAATACAACTTCCTGGTTCACCAGAAGCGTGCTTGAATGGTACGCTTTCGCCATCTCTGGGCAACCTCTCTTTACTCGGCAATCTCGACCTTTCTTTCAATAAATTGACAGGAAATATTCCAGCAGCACTCGGTCATCTGTTAAAGTTGCAGTCTCTCGACTTGTCCTCGAATAGTCTGAGTGGAAATATTCCAGCAGCACTCGGTCATCTGGATGAGTTGCAGTCGCTTGACTTGTCCGTGAATAGTCTGAGTGGAAATATTCCAGCAGCACTCGGTCATCTGTTAAAGTTGCAGTCTCTCCACTTGTCCATGAATAGTCTGAGTGGAAATATTCCAGCAGCACTCGGTCATCTGTTAAAGTTGCAGTCTCTCGACTTGTCCTCGAATAGTCTGAGTGGAAATATTCCAGCAGCACTCGGTCATCTGTTAAAGTTGCAGTCTCTCGACTTGTCCGGGAATAATCTGAGTGGAAATATTCCAGCAGCACTCGGTCATCTGTTAAAGTTGCAGTCTCTAGACTTGTCCGGGAATAATCTGAGTGGAAATATTCCAGCAGCACTCGGTCATCTGTTAAAGTTGCAGTCTCTCGACTTGTCCGGGAATAGTTTGAGTGGAAATATTCCAGCAGCACTCGGTCATCTGTTAAAGTTGCAGTCTCTCCACTTGTCCGGGAATAGTCTGAGTGGAAATATTCCAGCAGCACTCGGTCATCTGTTAAAGTTGCAGTCTCTCCACTTGTCCGGGAATAGTCTGAGTGGAAATATTCCAGCAGCACTCGATCATCTGTTAAAGTTGCAGTCTCTCGACTTGTCCGAGAATAGTCTAAGTGGAAATATTCCAACTTCTCTCAGCAACTGCACATCACTTGAAGAGCTTCGTGTTTCCTCAAACTCACTAAGTGGTCACATCCCTGAAGGAATTACGAGTTTGACCCAATTGAAATATTTATCCTTATCCTCAAACTCATTGAGTGGTCCAATTCCTTCAGGTTTGGGTTTTCTGTTTCAACTAACATCTGTTGACTTTTCTCGAAACTCATTGAGTGGTCACGTCCCTCCCACAGTTAGTAACTGTTCGAGTCTAGCCGTGTTGCACCTAGGCACTAATAACCTTACAGGGAGCATACCTGAAACCCTCACCAAAGTAAGCAACCTTCAAATTCTTTCCTTATCGAACAACAATTTTATTGGATATATACCACATAATATAAGTCAATTAAAATCTCTTTATATATTACGTATAAATAATAACTCTTTGAAGGGAAGTATTCCTAATAACATTGGTAGTTTGGTTGCACTTAGGCTTTTAGGTTTATCCAACAATCATATAGAAGGACCAATCCCTGAATCGCTTTCCAATTGCACTAACTTGATTGATTTCTCCCTTCATTCTAATAATTTATATGGAACTTTGCCAATATCTTTAGCTAATTGTACCAACTTTCAATTTTTCGATTTACGAAAAAATGGGTTGATAGGTGAGTTTCCTTGGTACTTTGCATTGTTCCATGATCTGAGAATTTTAAGTTTGAGTTACAATTATATCTCTGGTGGTATTCCTCAATGGGTGACAAATCTCACTAAGTTACATGTGTTGGATTTATCCAACAATGAATTTAGTGGGGGAATACCATTACATCTTGAAAGACTTCAAGGATTTGCAATCAATACTTCATCAATGTATACATATGAGACATTAGATGAGACATCATATGATGAAATAATGATTTTCATGAAAGGAAGTGAGTACACTCCATCAATGTATATATATGAGACATCATATGATGAAATAATGATTAACATGAAAGGAAGTGAGTACACTCTATCATACGTGTTGCCCACAAACACGATATTTGATTTGTCTAGTAATAATCTCACAGGTGGAATACCTACAAGCATAGGAACTCTAAGTAGATTGCGATTGCTAAATCTATCTAGCAACCAATTGGAAGGGCCAATCCCTGTATCTCTTGGTGACATATCTACTTTGGAGCAGGTGGACTTGGCCAAAAATAAATTGAGTGGACATATCCCAAAAGAGCTCTCTAAATTATATGGGTTGGAAGTTTTTGATGTTTCATCTAATAACCTATGTGGGCCAATCCCAGGAGGAACACAATTTTCAACTTTTAGTACTTCTTCATTTCAAAAGAATAAATGCTTGTATGGATGTCCTTTAGATCCATGCAATGAAAAGGAAAGGCCAGTGATACAAGGTGACAATAATAGTCACAACTATAATGTTAAAGTGGGATGGCTCAATCATGTTGATGAAAAAATTTCTTTGATAGCCTTGGGGATTGGAGTAGGGATTGGAATTTGGGTAGTAGTTGGCATATTTATTGTTTGGGAGAGAGCAACCCGTTGGGTGTTGGCTCTACCTCCTAATAAACCACGACCCTTTTATGGAGAATATCGATTCCCTATGTAATAACCCTAAGAAGGTCCTAGTTTGTAATAAATGCTCCAAAAAATGTTGTGAAAAAAATGGTGCGTATTCTTCTATGTAATGTCTTTAATTTTGCAATTAAAGTGGCACATATATGTATATTCATAAATATTTTGAGGATTGAATTATATTTTTTAGATTATATATTTGATAACTAGTTTAAAAGTTTCTATTCATTTATTTTTAAATATATTTTATTGGATAACTATTTCTACCATGATTTCCAGGTCCACCTTTTTTATTTTTTTCCTAGATTTAACTGAAGAATTTACCAGTCAACTCATTAACCCCATTTTTCTTCCTCTATTCTGTTTTTTCTAACTCTGTAAAATTAAATTTAATGAAAGATTGAAACAGCCAACTCATATATCCATAAATTAAAAGATGTTTTACTTTCTCATATTTCCAGTCATGTCAACAGGTCCACAAAAGCCAAATCATATTTCCATAAATTGAAGAATTTTGGACTCTTTCTTAGCTTTTTTTTGCACATTGAAATCAAGTCAATTTCTCGCCATGAAGATGAATCCTATTTCTGGAATTTCTGAATCCTATTTCTGGAATTTGTTGCCCCACTAAAATCAAGTCAATATCTTTCCGTGAAGTTGAATCCAATTTCGGCCACTCTATTCACCCAATTTCGGCCATTTCGGCCACTTTATTCACCCAATTTCGGCCACTTTATTCTCCGAAATTTCTGTCACTTTCTTCACCTTTGTCACCCATTTTCTTCTCCTACGATTTTTCTGCCATAAACATAAGAGATAATCCTTTAATTCAAATGTATTATTATAAACATAAGAGAGTTAGTAACTTTAGTTAAAATATAATATTACAAGAAATTAGCTAGTCAAATTCCAAAGAACATTTAGACTCGATTTCATCAAAACTTCAAAGTACAGTGATGCTTCATATGACATAAGTGGCTTAGATATATTGTTTCTTATTGCAAGCGGAAAGTACGATTATTTAATTTCATACTTAGTCAATGCAAGAGTCATTAGGAAAACGAGCTTCATATGACATAAGTGGCTTAGATATATTGTTTCTGTATGCTCAATGAAATCACAAAAAAAAATAAGAAGATATCAAAATCCAACAAAAAGCACGAGCAATAAGAGATGAAATTCAACAAAAAGGTACAAAGAAAGCATCAAACTAATACATCAACAAAAACTGTTAAAAGACCATAAAGTTTTATTTATCATGTTATGTTAATCAATAGTTTTGGGAAGCAAGATACAATTTTCTCCAATTTGATTTAGAAACAAAGTGACCCTAAACATACATTATTTGCATAATTTGTAGTTGTACATGTTAATATAACAAAGAAAAGAAGAGTGAAATTCAATCTCACAACATAGAATAATGAAGATAATCCAATACTTAAAAAGGTGTACTCATTCTCATTAAAGATTGCTATGGTATCTTGAAGCAAAAATGAAAAAAAAAAACATTCTAGTGAAAATATATAGAATTCCAAGTTATGTGAGGTATATATGTCTTGTTTTTAATTTTGCAGACAGTGTAGAAAATAAATATTTGAAGCTAGGAACAAATTGATTATGTATTATTTTAGGATATATGAGATGTTGAGCTTGTTTTTTCAGGTCACCATTTTGTTGTCTTCTATAGCTTGATATAGCTCTTGGTAGATGTATTCATGTAGTACATCAAAAATAGGTTGCAAAAGCAAACTATAAATAAAAAATAAAAAATCTTTGTTTGCTAAAAGAAAATAAAATGCATTGGCCAAAAGTTGTAGAAGAAAATTTCTAAATAATATTTACAATAAAATGCAATTACAATAGATCAAATTCTACAATCAGATTTTATAGGGATAAATTTTTACAGAAAGCTACATGGAAATTTATTAAAAGCCTTTAATCCTAATTGACTTTACTATGAACTTGAATTTATCTTGAAAGAGAGCAATGTTATGTGTACCATTGTTCAAGGAATCAACCAAATATGTCATTGACAACATAAATAAGATGTTAAAACTTCATACCCAAAGCTGTACTGTATGTTGAGGTATATGTGAATAACCTTATATAACCTAATCTAAACTAATGTTGAGGTATGTGTATAATAAGTTTATATAATCTAATGTAATTAATATTACTTTACTTTTAATGTATATGTGAATATTGTTAGTTGATAGAAATTAGTGTTTTTTAAGAATAAGTTCTTGATGACACAAGTAAGATGAAGAACAATACCATAAAAAAGATGTGCACTAAGTTAGAGCTTTCTCTACAACTGCAATGATTGCACCGAGAGGAGCGAGGTGCTTTAAAACCAAGTAATGGGGAGATGTTGTCACGTAAGGTAACGTAACGTAACATAACATTACAAAAAATAAAAAAGAAGTAAAAGAATTCATGTCGGCTCATAAAATTAAAAAAAAATAGAAAAGTAATAAAAAAATTATATCTGTTTATAAAATAAAATAAAAAATATGATAAGTAATTCAAAAAATCCATGTTGGCTCATAAAATAAAATTTTATAAAAAGTAATAAAAAACATCCATGTCCTTCTATAAAATAAAAATTTAAGACTTAAACTTGGATCTATCAAGCAAGAGAGGAATCAACGTTCTTGAGTTTAAAATTAAAAAATAAATTACACCTCAAGAAATTGGATACCTCTCATTGCTTGATAGATCCGGGTTTAAGATGGATCTATGCTGGTTATCTTTGGATGTTTATTTCTTTTTTTAACAGTAACAGAGGAAAAGATTGTATTTATAAAAGTTGTGTACAGCTATTCATTACATGTTTCAAAAGATTTCTAGCAGAGGAGGAAATGTCAGGAAAGACTATAACTATGATTTCTAACAACATTGCTTTGCAAGCTCTGAGTTTTGTCTTTCTATAACTGTCCAAAATAGAGCTGGAGTAGACCTTGACAAATTGTCTGTTGAGAATTATGCAGAAATGCATTAACAAATTAGATACAAAAATTTGGAACCTGAACTATACTGTAAACTAGCCATAATTCTTTAACTGTGCAGAACCTGCATCCACCATTTCCTGGTTGATTTCCTGGTTGACCGTGGGGGTTTCATGCACCCAACTGCCCTGAGTTTTCCCTGTAAGAATGGCCATGTCTTCTTGTAGCATGTCCACTTTCCCCATTAACTCGAACAAGTTCCTCTCCAAGTCGTCTATCCTGGAGTCCTAACATGAAAGCTGGGACACCGTGTGAGTAATATCTGAGGCCATCTCTGCATTTTGTTTTACGCTGGTGCAAATGGCATCGTAGGTGTTTCGAACAACAAGTTTAATTTCCACCATAGTTCTACTCAGGGCGGCTATGGCCGCCAAAACACTCTGCATTATATCAAAGTTACACTCCAGCAACAGCATACGACAGGGAGAAGGGGAGGCAAGTTCGCAGAGGGAGAGGTGACTCAGAGCATCGGATAAGTGGGGAGGACGAGCCATCGCGGAGAAAGAGGAAGAAGGGACGGGTGGGGGAGTAAATAATGGCTCGTGGGAGATGACAGCGCAGCTGGGAGCGAGGTGACAAGTGGAAGGATGACCGGGGAGGCGTGTGTCCGAAGCTACGGAGATGGGGGTAGATGTATAACCAAAGTTTGAGCAAGGGAAAAGGTGGACCCTCGAGACCATGGCCCCAACCTTAAGAATTGCAATGAGTTTGTTGATCCTTAACATTTAATCTTAGGGAATGAAATGATACCCCAAAGCTCCAGTAAGATCCTTGACGTGACCAATTTCAAGCAAGATTCCTTTATTAGCCGCTACATCCGCAAGCCTATTGTTCTCTCGACGGATGTGGAAAAAGGAGGCCTTTGAGAGAAGAGCGCTGGATTTAGTTCTTTGCATGTATCTGTGGGCTTTTGAGCCCGGTGGGGCAGAGCCTCTTCGCATAATTTGAATGACATGTCTGGAGACTCCACAGATTCTGAGACTGTCCATGCTGAAAGTGGAGGCCATGTCTAATGAGAAAATGAGAGCTAGCCATTCTGCCTCATTATTTGTCTTGCTACCTAGTCCCCAAGAGAAGGCTGCAACTTTATTTCCTCCGGGATCAAAGAGTATCCCACCCGCACCTGCCACCCCAGTCTTTGGATGTTTATTACTCAATTCTACAGTATTAGATTCTACTTAGTCACCGTGTTCTTGTTACCTTGGGAGTATTTTGCATAGGGTTCTAATGTTTCCCAACAGTTATAAAGTTGCATGTACGAAAATGCATTCACTCAGTACTAGTGTAGAAAATTGCACTATACAAGGTGACAATTTCTTTATAGGAAGATGGAAAACACATTATGGTATTGCCAACATTGTATACACATGTCATGGTTCAATGGACACTAGTTAAATAGAAACAGGATGATAAAAGTTAGCTAAATAAACATTGGATTGAAAACTATAAAAACATTCCCCTAGAGATATTTTCTTTGCTTATTTTTAAATCCCAGAGGATAACAACTATTTTTTTTGCTTATTTTTATATCCCAAAAGATATCAACTGGATCTTAAGAAATGGAGAGTTCACCAAAATTAGTCCTCAAATTGATTTAAGTAGTGGACCTAGTCCACTGGACATAATTATCTTCCTACTTTAAGATTCTTATTGGATTCAATTGTTAGATTATGAAAACACTATTTCAAAGTTTAGGATATGCGATAATATAGTACATTTTATAATGTTCAAAAAGACTTTTCCAATTATGAAAACACTATTTCAAGGTTTAGGATATGCGATAAAATAGTACATTTTATAGTGTTCAAAAAGACTTTTCCAATTATGAAAACACTATTTAAAGGTTTAGGATATGCAATAATACAGTACATTTTACAGTGTTCAAAAAGAATTTTCCAAAGAGTGGATGGAATGCTATCATTCTTAATATATAACTAGCATACCCCCAAATCGAGGGAAATGAAATGCCGAATACAACTTTGATATGTTAAAAAAATGAGAAAAAGTTGTGTGTACGTAGATAATATAATTTTATGTGTTGAAAGAAATTCTAGCGAATCTATGGTGGGCATAGTAGTCGATGAAATTTAAAGGAAAACTCTAGTGCAAGTACTAATAAACAATAAACACTAATGGTATTTTCATTTGGTAGGGGGATTGCAAGGATTGAGGGTTGCAATTTTAAGTGTGAAAGGGACAGATAATGAAGCCATGTCTCTCCCTTTTTCGAAGTGTGACATATGAAGTGTCTTTCATCTTTGCATAGCGGTCGAAGGAGAATGATGGTGCAATTTGCAATCCTTTTAATGGTGTAGTGCATGACATTTCCGTGAAGGTCAAGCCTTGACGTTCAGTGTTACCAATGTCAATGGTTGACCTTGTTAATGTCAATCCTTGGGATTTATGGATAGTTAATGCCCGAGCCATCTTGGAGGGGATTTGCTTCTTGTTACTTTGATTTATGGGTGGAATTGGTATGTGCTTTGGTTGAGATTGGTCCCATGGAGGGCCAACATAATTATCAAATGCCACGACAACATAGGCTAACAATTCAGGATGGCTAGATCTAGGTGTATATACAATTTGCATGACCACTCCAAGTGCACCATTTACTAGTCCTTATTGGACCTATAACTTGTAAGATAGCACTACTCTGTGCCCCACACATAACAATATTTATTTTTCTAGTTGATGGTCATCATCTTGCTGTGCATCTTAATCACTATTGAAATATGCGATAAATTGTTCAATAGGCATAGCCAATGCTTGGAGAATGTATTTTTTATGATTGTATGCAATAATGTTTGTTGCAAAGAGTTGGATTGTTGTGTCAAAGTTTGAACGCTCCTCTGTTGACAAGAATCTATTAGTCCTAGACTAGAGGAGGCTCTAGTTTTCCAAGGCTACAATTTTTAAACTATGAAAAATATATCAATATACAATTTGTTGTAAAAAAACTTATTTTAAATATGTATTAAATAATGACTTGCCAAAAATAAATGTCTATGAAAAATATAGAACATACTATTTTGTAGCAAGTAACTTACTTTGAATATGTGTAAGTAGCAATTTCTTGACAAAAATAAAGGTGTAAACAAAAAACAAATAGTAAACATATTTTGTAGAAGGAAGATATTATATCTTGAACTTTAGTAATATATCATGTCTCACCAACTAAGGTAGGACGGGTATACATTAATATTGAGATAACTAATGGTTGAGTATGTTGAGTTTTTAAAATCCTTGGTAAGAGGGGCATACATTAATATTGAGAAACCTAATGATGAATAAGGAGTAGGATGAGTGTTTTGAAACCTTGCTCAAAAAGATGAATTGGAGGATAGTAATGATGGAACCCAACCTCTTTATACCAATCAGAAATACATTACAATTAGAATTATCAAAATATTTAAAAACCTTCAATTTTAGTATATTAGTTAATTTTTTATGATTATACAAATAAAATATAACGTCCTCAATCTAATATTATATACTAAGTGATAGAGAGTATCGAACTTGTAAACAACTTACTATAAAAAAAAATTATTTTTAATTTTATATATGTAGATATCAAATTTTAATGAGCATAAAAAAGAGTATTAATTATTTATTAAATTTATCTCGCGATGAGTTATGAGAGTGATTACACATAATAATTAGGCCCAAAGATGCCCTTCTTCATCTCATTCTATAAAAGTCTATACACATTAACACACTTTTGAAAACCAAAATCTCTCATAGATCTCTATTTCATTCAGTTCAAAATGATATATCAACCACATATCAACACACTAAGCCCCTTCACTAACCATGTTAAGAGAGCTAATTGCATCAGCAACATTTGACTTAATATATCGACACATCCCGACTTAACCATGTTAAGAAAGATGATTCCATGAGCAACAATTGACTTTGGCAACTTTGGCATGGTAGATGAGGAAGAAAGGCACTTGAGACTGAAGAAAGGCAGTTGTAAAGGCTAGTTTGAGTGCCACAAAAGGTCATAATTCTCATCCAAGTAACCTTCAATAAGTATAGGAAAATATAAAATTATAGTTTGAAATGAATTGACCCTTAAGATCATCTTATAATTAGACAATTTAAATTAACTTTAAACATAAAACACTTAAAAATAAAGAAAAAATCTATATTTAACAAATTGGTTAATAAAAAAATTATAGGCTCCTACTAGGGCTCCCCTGCGCTCATTTTCTACTCTAGGGATCGATCCCCCTCTGGATCCAAGCCCTGAAGAATGCCGGCAGATCCTTGACGAGGCTTTCAAAGCCCTGGTGGCAGATTCCCCTCCTCCTCCTACTGCTACGGTGCCGGGTGATGGCTTTGTCTAGTTATCAGAAGCACCCAAGATTTAGATCATGTCGACGGCTTCAAGACTGAAAGCGATTGCTCTTAGTGAAAGAGGGTTGATAGGTCAGTTCACCGGGATCTAGCTATCCATAAAATCTATGGTTATCTGGGTCAGAAAGAACTAGATGCCCTTGATATCAGGGGGGATTCAACATTGTTTTTTTGGAAAGGGTTTTTTCACCTTGTTGTTTGAAGATAAAGAAGATAGAGATCTCATTTTTCACAGCAGACCATATTTCATGGGCCCTAGGGGGATTTATCTCAACAGATGGAGTCTATCCTTCGATCCTGAGAAAGATGTGCCTTCTGCTGTCCCTGTATGGGTTCGCTTGCCGCATCTTCCCCTTCACTGTTGGAATGAGAAATCTCTCCAGGAAATAGGAAACTCCCTTGGGAAATATATAGACAAAGCAGAGCCGAAAGGCCCTCTCTTCTCTTGCTCCAAAATTTGTGTGGAGGTAGACCTAGAGAAAGGTCTCCCAGAAATGGTCATACTATGTATGTACAGCTGGGATGATGCATAGAAAGTGGATTATGAGCAATTGCCCTTCAAATGTAAGAAGTGTCATGACTATGGTCACTTTGTCAAGAACTGTCCAAAGATTGCTAAGGAATCTATGGAACAGCCCCAAGAAGCCTAATGGCATCAGGTGAAGAAAGGGAAGAAGACGCTTGCTCCAAAATCCACTGAAAAAACGCAGCAAATGAACAAAGGTAATTAAATTACGCAGATGAACCCAGAAATCTCAACAGGGAACTAGTTTGACGCTCTTGTGATAGAGGAAGGAGAAATAGAGGAAACGATGGCTCCAGGAATCGAACCCGCACACTTAGGAGTACTGGGCACAAATTTTGTTTCCCCTTCACCTGATATTGTTGGTGATTTTCCAGCTCGGGAGGAATCCCCTCCTCCTGGAAACTCGTGAGCGGACATGGTAAGGATGAGTATGGCTAATCCCCTCTCATCCAGTTCGGAATCTTCCTCCAAAGAAACTCAAGAAGCGAATGAACTTGGGCCTCCTCCAAACACCCATGGCAGGAAACCCTCTCGTTATCACAGGGAACAAGAGACGGAGAGGGAGCTTGAATTGGGTAGGCAGAGAAGTATTGAAGATATGAAGGTGCTTCAGCCCAACAAGGGAAGGACTCAATCGAGAACTCGAGTAGGTCAGCAATCAGGGAAAAAATAATGAAGCTCATATCTTGGAACTGTAGGGGTCTAGGGGGATCGAGCAAAGTAAAAGCAATGAGATAAATGGTCAATGCCAAAAAAGCTGATATTTTACTGATCCAAAAGATGAAGATGAGTGATGCTGAGATCAAGTTCATCTCGCATCTTTTTTGGAAAAATTGCCAGGGTCATGCAATAAGCTCCAGAGGAGCCTCTCGAGGAATAGCGTCCTTTTTTTGCAAGTAAGTACTCATTTAAAGTTTTGCAAGAATGTCATCAATGGGTTATATTTTAAATTTGCGATAAGGAAGATAATCTCTCCTGTTTAATTTGCAATATATATGGACCAACTCACTATAAAGACAAACAGACCTTTTGGGACAGTCTTTCCAGCTCCCAAAATTTGGCAAGGGATAAAGAAATCATCATAGCTGGGGATTTCAATACCACAATTTCCTATTTTGAGAAGCGGGGTGGTTTGAGGGTGAGGGACCCCTTTGGTGAGAAGATGGAAGACTTGATTATAGCTCTTGATCTACTTGATCCACTTCTAAAGAATGGTAGCTTTACCTGGAATAACCGACGCCAAGGGGTGGGCCATATAGTCGCTAGACTCGATTGATTCCTTCTCAGCCCATCCTTCTTACAAAAAAATCTCATCCCGATCTCCTTTGCACTTCTCTCTGCAGTTTTAGATCGTAATCCCATTTCCCTCTCCCTTTTGCCACCAGAAAAACAAGACCCCATACCATTTCGCTTCAATTCTTCCTGGCTACAAGAGGAACAAGCTTGGACCATAATCTCTAATGCCTGGCACACCCCCTACTTTGGATTTCCCAGCTTCATTTGGGAGAGTAAACTTAGAAATGTCAGATATTCTCTAAAAAGCTGGGCTAAATCAGATTACAAAAGTCCTGGGCATGTTAAAAAAATCTTAAAATCTGAGCTTGAAACTCTCCAGGCTGAAATCGAAAAAAGAGAAGTCACTCATGCTCTCCTAAGACAAGAACAAGAAATCAACAGCAAAATAATCTGAGCGGCTAGTAAGGAAGAAGAGGCTTGGAGACTTAAATCCAGATAGCTCTGGTTAAAAGGTGGGGACAATAATACCAGCTACTTTCATAAGTAGACTAAAGCAAGATTAAGTCGCAACATGATAAAAGAACTCAGAGATAGAAATGGAGCTAGCATCCTTGACCTTGAGCAGATAAAACACATGTCCATCAACATTTTCAAGAACTATATTCTGACAAAAATGAGGCGGATCCTATAGCTCAGGTAGACCTTCTTTCCGAAATTCCCACCCTTATCTCCGATAACGAAAATCAAGAGCTCTAGAAACCTATCAAGGATTATGAAATCAAAGATGCAATTTGGCCTCTCCAAGCTAATAAATCCCCGGGGCCTGATGGGTTCACCATTAACTTCTATAGAGCAGTGTGGGGGATCATCAAGGAAGATCTAAAATGGATGCTGAAATGGACTCGGAAGAAGGATAGAATTGGAGGCGCTACCAACTCGTCCTTTCTGACCTTAATCCCCAAATATAAGAAATCCCTCACCATAGAGCGTTTTCGACCAATTTCTCTTTGTAATACCTCTTACAAGATTCTGGTTAAGATCTTAGCCACAAGAACGAAAAATATTATGAACAGATTGATATCGGAAACCCAAGGTGGTTTTATAGCAGGAAGACAGATTTTGGATAACATAATTGTAGTGCAGGAAGAAATCCATTCTAGTATAAACTGCAATCAACAAGGCATGGCTATCAAGCTGGATATGGAAAATGCTTTCGACAGGGTGAATCATTTCTTTCTCTTTGAGATTATGAAAAAATTTGGTTTCTCTCAGAATTTTGTTAGATGGATAAAGGCTTGTATCAACAGTCCCTGGATAGCTCCGTTGGTAAATGGGCGGCCCACGGAATTCTTTCAAGCTTCCCGTAGTCTCCACCAAGGGTTCCCACTCTCGTTGCTCCTCTATATTATGGTGGATGATTCTCTTAGTCGCAGGTTGCACAACCTTCAAATCTCGGGAGATCTCAAGGGTCTTAAGATTGCAAGGGGGGTTCGGGCTGCTAATAATGCACAATTCGCTGATGACACTATCCTTATGGGAGGAGCCTCTAGTATCATAGCTGAGCATTTCAAAAAAGTCCTCTCTACTTTCCTCAGTGCCTCATATGGTCAGGTCAGTGAATTAAAATCAAAATTCTACGGTTGGAACTGTCCCTCGGCAACCTTGGTTAGCATTTCCAGAATTTTTGGCTTTGAAGGAACAACCAGTTGGAATGCATTCAAATATCTTGGAATTCCGATTTTCAAAGGGAGAAAAAGCAGGGAGGATTGGAACTGGTTGATCGAGAAGATCAAAAAGAAGATTACAACGTGGGGTTTTCACTGGTAGTTTATCTAGCAGGGAAACTTACGTTGATTAAATAAATCCTATCAGCATTCCCGATCTTCATCTTCTCGATTGCACTTGCTCCTAATTATATCATTCAAGATTTCAATAAGGAACTCAGGACTTTCCTCTAGCATGGGGGTAAAGAAGGTAACACTAAGAAATACCATTTAATTAATTGGGATACCGTCTGCAAATAAAAAAGCAAGGGTGGTGCTAGAGTAAGGGACCCAAAATGTATGAACCTTGCTTTGGGAGCTAAGATCTTATGGAGGCTAGTCTCAGGTGAAGAAGCCTGGTGGAAAAAAGCTCTCCAAAAAAAATATATGAGAGGGCCAAGAAAACGTTGTATTGAGATCATGGATATGCAGAAGAAAGGCTCTCCCATTTGGGAGTTATGCAAGAAGTCTGCTTTCATCTTGAAAGACAAACTGCATTGGATTGCCGGCAATGGAAAGAGCATCAAAATTCGGAAGGACACATTAGGAAGAATTTCTCCAGTTAACTTTGATCATGAATTAAGCCAACTCAGAAACTGGATGGAAAGATCTAGTTTACACTCCCTATTCGATATCTCCTTCTGGTCTAGCTCTGGTTGCTGGAAAGGTTGGAAGCAATTAACTCTTCCCCAAGATTTGAAGGATGACTATCAAGCTCTTCTCCATATCCTGCATGAACATTTCCCCATCAGTGGTGATCTCAAAGACAGGCGTGGGTGGGGAATATCAGGGGTCTACTCGGTGATGGAGGGGTACCACGACTTGCAGCTGAAAGCGAATGAGAACTCTGGAGATATCAATTGGGTTAAGATCTGGAGAAAGGATAGTATACCCAAGGTGAATGCCTTCTTCTGGACTCTGGCACATCGAAAAATACTGACCGCTGACAATTTGAAAAAGAGAGGCATTGAGGGACTCCTGCACTGCGTTCTATGCAAAGCTGTAGAAGAAACTATAGATCATATTTTCCTTAATTGCAGCTTTATGGTGGATGTCTGGAATCTAGCAATTAGAAACTTGGGTGTCAATTTGATATTTCCCACAAGGTGGAGTGATCTATTTAACAATTGGAAGGATTTTTATCAAGGCTCTTTGTACAGGAAGCCAGACTTCTCCAGAGCTTGGAATGCTCTTTGTTGGTTCATTTGCTGGAAAATTTGGGTGGCAAGAAACAAGGAAATATTTGACGACACTATTACCAATCCAAGAAAGGTTTACTTTGCAGCTAACTCCCTTTGGATAGAGGTTCTCTTTATGCGTGGACTGAACAACATTAAAAAAGAACCCCTTACAGTGTCTGAAAGGAATTGGATGGCGGGCCTCTTGGTTCGGGAAAGCTCCTCAGTCCACCCAGCTACTCCCAATTGTGAGAAGCATAGGCCTTGGCAGATGCGAATCGGAAAGAATGAGATTCAGCAATGGATGATGCAGCAGAACAATAGTATGTTATTTTTTGATGGTGCATCGAAGGGCAATCCAAGGTTGGCAGGTGCGGGGGGAGTAATCCTAGACTCCTTGGGGAACAAGCGGAAGGATTATTCCTTAGGCGTTGGGAGAAAGACAAATAACACTGCGGAATGGTTAGGACTCGTCAAAGGACTAGAGATTGCCTCCATCTTGAGCATCAAGAAGCTTAATGTGCTTGGAGATTCTCTAATAATAATAAGAGAAGCGAGGTGCATAGTTTCTAAAAGAAAGGAACCAACATCTAAAATGCACGTCTTGATTCATTCCATCCTTAAAGAATTTCAGGAAAACACCTTCCTCCATATTATCCATGGATTAAATGAGAAGGTTGATGAGATGGTGAATGCTGGTGTCAAGTTAGATTATGGCACACTTCAGCTTGATGGACTCCACCTTGAGAAATATTGGATTCCCTGATTTAAGCATTGATTATAGTTTCAATGGTGAATGCTTTTGTAATTAATATTATCAACAGGTTATCTTGAAGATAATCATGGGGATTTCGATGGCCTTTGCAATCCTTGATATTACCCCCCGCATGCCTGGAGTTAATGTCAGCCATAGATATGCCACCTGGAGGGCATGTGATTCCGTCAGTGATATTAAATGCCACCCCTGGGCCTTCCTCAGGCACCAATATCTTGTTTATTGTGTTATTGACGCCCTTGTAGAGCAGAGGTTATTGTTGGCTTGGTGTTTGTGGCTCTATGCTGGTGTTAAGGTTTCTGAGTGGCACAGAGTAAGTTGGGTGTTTGTAATGGCTTACCAAGGAGCTGGTAATGGTGGGATTAAGCACTGCTATGGCGGTGGGATTTGTCAGGGGAAGCCCCCTTGTGGGAATTGTGGAAGACTTCGTTGTGGGATCATAGCAGAGAACAACAAGGGATCCCACTTTGAAGAAAGATGGGGGGATTCCGCGAAAATGGAGGGACATCATGGAGCAGTACCCTATCGTCGGCACGCAGGAGCAAAAGCAGGGAACGTGGCTGGCCTGGAAGGCAGTCGTGGTCTCTCCAAATTTGAATTGGAGCTCTTGGATCGAATGCAGAATATGGAGTTGCAGTTAAGGTTAGCTCGTGGAGACAACAATGAATTCAAGAAGGTAATAACTAGAATGTATAATTTTGCAACAGTTTCTCAAATTGAAATAAAAGAACAGTATGTTAGTATGGCTGCCAAAATTGAGAGCTTGGAAGAAATGTTGGGTCTTGCCTATCCCCGCAAGGCTCGGAAGACTAAAGTAACTGACATCGAGCTAGATGATATCAATAGAAAGATGGAAAGGTTGGAAAAATTCATGGAAACAGCGCGCAATTTCGTTGATCTGAGTTAAGAAAAGAACAAGGCCGCTGGAGCAGTAGATTCGGCCTTGGTGGATGAACCAAACTTACCCTGAAATCGAGTATTTCTATTTAACAGGTATTTGATGGCTTTCTTCAGTATGATGAGCAAGGCTTTCTCAGGCAGTACTAGAATGGGCATTTTAGCATTGTATATATATAGACATACTGTAATGTTTTGTTTCTATGTTTTTCTTTTAGGACAATATGTAAGAAGCTATAGCTTCAGTAGAAACAGACTTCAAGTTAAATTTCAGTTGGATCTCCAAGAACCTAGATTGATGGTTGATTTTCTTTCATGTGAACAACCAAATCAATCATTTTGATGCAATCCCTTGTTTTATAAATATGATCCGCACCTCTAACCGTTTCCATTTAAAAAAAAAAAAAATGATAACTAACATAATTATCTCATCAAGCCTCTTATATTAACTAACTTGCAATGGTAATAAACTTTATTTAAATATTTACTTTAAATTAAGATTTATTTTTAATTATGTTTCAATTTTTTTATAAATTAAATATCTAAATTACATAAAATTCTAAAATTAAAATATATATACCTACTCTCTCCATTTTTCTTTGAAAAAATTATGTGATAAACAAGACTAAAGTAAGTCACAATTTCAATTTGAAAAGTTAAACAAACCAATTTTACTTTATTCCAAATGATGAAATATATCATACTATTTAAACCTGCTTCCCTACATGCTAAGCCTCGTATCTATAATATTCTAAACTCTTCCGTTGATTTGGTTTTCTTCTTCACCCACCCTGAGATGTTCATCCCTCTTCAAATTCTCATTGACCCACTGAATTTTTTGCAGTGATCTTTTTGCCGTTATTAAAAAAAATTCAGCTAATAAGTTCAAATACAGCCATAGCGAAGTTGTATATTAAACATATACACACTTTCCGTTCAATAATGAATATGAAATTTGGATATCAAAGGAAAGTGCAATGGCAAATTCATAAACATAAAACTATTGTTTTCATCATTTTACCATATTTTCCACGACCTGGCATTGCTTCTTTTTATGGATTTTACCTTAATTACAATTGCCATGATTACCAACGCCAGCTAGCAAAAGAAGATTCCATACGCATTTATTAAAGACAGGGGGTGATTAGGTACCAACATCAGGAACGTCAACGAGCAAAAGAAAAATCGAAGCGCAGGTGATTTGTCAGTTAAATTCCGAAGTCTTCATCTGGAAAAATATATACTTGATTTGTCACGCTCATCTAGATTGTGACACCGACAGTACGATTGTTACACCGACAGTAGGATATTCAATATTGTGAAGCAAGCTGTTTCCATTCTTTTCTTGAATATAATATAAATTTATGTGAAGATGAAGGCATTCATGAATTTTTTGTTGATCTTGTGCGTATAATTCTACAATCTAATGGCCATGCGTTTTCAGATAGTTGTTGTGACAAAACTAAGATTATTTCAACCCAAGAGGCATCCCTCTCACTGAGCTCGGGGGCAACGTTAACACGCGTTGAGGCTGGGAGAGAGACCTAGCTGGCAGAATTATCACCTCCAGCAGGTCGACAGAAAATCTGGAACAAGTGCCATCCTAAACACAAAAGGAAAATGTACGCCGAGGGCAGGTCAAAAAAATCAACCAATTCTATTATTTAATCGATTTTCCATCCAACCATATTAAATATGTGGGTGTGCTGGATGTTATTTCTCCAATTAAATATGTTCCCCCTTCTTGTCATCGTTGCATGTGGGTGTGCTCCAGCTTCCTGCCCATCTTCCTACCTTGAATGCATGGCACACGCATTCAACGTGGCTAAAGGCACCGACAACCTGTCCGTCTGCTTTGAAATTCGTTCGAAGAAACTTGTTATTATTATACTTTGAACCTATCCATCTGGAGAGCGGGTCAAATACGAGAAAGGCGGAGAATTAGAGCGTTCTGATCTTAAACAAAACAGACGAAACTTCACAGCAATAGATAACTACTTTCGTTTCTTTCTTGATTACTGCCAGCCACCGATACACCTTCTGGTAAACCGCAGATAATATTTGGAACGAAATAGAAAATAAGAAGAATGTGAATGAAGACGATGGACTGTTGAACATAAATGGAGAAGAATATTTAATTATAAACCCTCAATCGGGTTAAGGATTTTTATCGGTCTTCTTGAAAAGTCGTTTTGTAGTTATTTTGTAAGGGAACTTCGTTGCAGGGCCATTAAATAGATATAGATGCAGGTAATTACATCATATGCAGGAAGATGTTGAAGGTTCTTCAATGACTGTAAAGTTTCTCATATTATATCGGTTGTACCGCCAAGAAGTATAAATATTGTATTCAATTCAAAGGGGGATATATGGCAGGTAGAAGAGAGCGAAAAAATCTCCACTATAGAGATTTCATAACATAAAAGATGGTAACATTGGACTTGGTTTCTTTTTTTTTTCATGAGGAGGAATCTCACGTCGGTAGGAAGGGTTCCCACAGCTTAGACTTGGGTCTCATTCTCAACTTCTAACTCATAGGGTTTGAACTAGTGATTTATAAAAATTTAATCACCAATCAATCTATCTATACATGTGGGCTAGTTGAAATTCGATTTTAGAAAAGTTGTCTGAGAAAAGTAAAATCGAAATAGGATTCTATATTTTGACTTTGTGACTTTGTTTGGGTTCAGCCTAAATTTTTTGAGAAAAGTATATAATATGTTTTTAGAGTTTTAGTGATAAATAATGTGGGATATTATATTTTTTAAGGTATAGAGATTAATATACTTTAAAATTATTTAAAATTATTTGGATTGGTTAATTTTTTTTTTTAAATGTAAAGAAATAAGTTAATAATTTAAAGGTTCAATTCTTTCATGTTAAGCGACATTCCAACAAGGATGCAGATAGACTTGCCAATATAGGTTCTAGACTAAGTCAAGGTGAAATAAAGATAAACAACTCTATCTCTTTTAATAAATGGACTTCATGCTTCCAATTTTAGTTGGGGAACAAAAAAATTATTGGCCTTGCAATCTCCAAGGGAATGGCCATGTCAGCTCGTTTCTCCTTTTTCGAGGTCAAAAAGGTAGTGTCCACTGCAATTTGGGATTGGCACATTCATGGGAGGATAAGGCGTGGATTAGATAGAGAGTTATGAGCATCAATAAACATTATCCGGGGCCATTTCCTTGCTCCACCCTTGTTCGTGTTTCTTTCATTTGCACCCACTAGAAGAACAGACCCTTGGATATGGGCAATCCTTTGCATTCCTCAGGACTCACTAATTCTGGAAGAGTCGAGACCCAGTTTAGCATTCTATGCATTTCCAGGAGAAGAAGTAGGAATTTGTTTCTTGAAGTCCCATAGGAAAGTAAGTATGTTGATTTTAGTAGTTTCTCGCCCATGGCTGCAAAGGATAGCTTAACAAAGAAGAAGTTGTGTGAGATAAGGGATTTGAAAAACATCATGATAGATTATAAAAAAGATATTGAGGTGTGTTTTTGAGGTTTCTTTAACTATTCTAGATGAAGATAGGAGAATTTCAGTCGATATTACCAACATAGACACTTGCATTTATGATATTGAAGGAAGCACCCGAGTTCACGCTGGTGAGGTCGAGGACATTTGACAGAAGTTACTAGAAATGGAAAGGATGTAGTCCTCATGACACGAGGAGATTTGGAAGGCCATTGTTGACATGAATTGCAGGTTCCAGGAGAAAAACATGACTACAAATTAGAGGAACGAGAGTTTCTTTCGTTAGTTGAAAGAAATTCTTAGTGAAATTTAGGCCAAGATTGATGGTTTAGGTAGGGGAAACAATGGTCCATTTCTTGAGAAAAAAGAAGCCTCCTCGATGGAATAAATATCCTCAGTGCAGCTAGAAGTTGTGGGAAAGCATTTCTAGGAATGAAGCTCTTAGTCTTTCCTTTTAAATTTTGCTATGTATTTTTGCCAATATTTATGTGGCGAGTTTATTAGAATCTATAGTGTTAGAAGAAGTAGTCTAGGAACTGGTAAAAATGATGATTTTGTATACCAGTAAGAGCATATGGAAGTAGAAATATTCATAGACTTTCCTTGTCCAACTCTTATTTAGAATCTTCTTTGAATGCCTGTAAGCGATATGTACTTCCCGTTATATATATATATATATATATATATATATATATATATAAATACCTTTTCTCGCTCTGTTTAAAAAAAGAAGTGTCCCTCTATCCCATAATTTAAAAAAATAAAATAAATATATAACAAATAAATAAAGCCAGTAGAGACCCATCTAACTTCGGTTCTACAAACCACCAAGAGGGATCAAATATGCAAACCTTTCACCACTAAACTATAGCACACATCCCTCTCACCACTATGCTACAACACATTGATGCATGCATTCTAATTTTTTATTTTTTAGATTATTTATTGCATCGAGAAGGCACATTTATACAGCTCTGGTGGGTGGAGGGGAAGGGTATGTCTGCCCCATAAAAATAAATAAATAAATAAATAAAAATAAAACTGTTATAGACCCGTCTAACTACAATTCTACAAAGTCGATAGGGATCAAATCTGAAAACCTTTCACTACTAAACTAGACACTGCACTAATAAATGCACTCTTATTATTTATTTATTTATATTTTATTTTATGAGACATATAGACACTTTCCCCCCCACCCAGGATCCACTATGTTACATCATTGTCCTGTAGCATAGTGGAGCCGGGTGGGGAGAAGTGTTCATCTCTCCCATAAAAAAAAAAAAACATACATCAATGTGCTGTAACATAGTGGTGAGAGGGATGTGTGTTGTAGTTTAGTGATGAAAGGTTTGCATATTTTATCCCCTCTATGGTTTGTGGAACAAGACTTAAATGAATTTATACTAATCCTAAAGATACTCTATTTTCCTTAAAAAAAATTAATTCACCACCTACGTCACAAACCATTACAAAATATTAAACATTTTCCTAAACATACTCTATTTTCCTCCCAAAAAAATCAGGTCACCACCTACATCACGCCCCATTGCATAACACATTCTAAAAAGCACACCACTACATCATGAAACATTACGTAGTAAGTAGTAAGAAGTAAGCAATTTTGGTCAAACATAATATTTTCTATTAGTGTTTAAGAAGTAAGCAATTTTGGTCAAACATAATATTTTCTATTAGTGTTTAAGAAGTAAGAAGTAAGCAATTTTGGTCAAACATGATGATGATGATGATGATCAATCATCAATCATGATGAAGATGAAGATGAAGTTGGTGATGAGGATGATGATGATGATGATGATGATGATGATGATGACGACGGTGATAGTGATGATGGTGATCATAAAGAAGAGGATGATGATGATGATGATGGTCAATCATCAATCATGATGAAGATGGTGGTGAGGATGATGATGATGATGGAGATGATGACGACGATGATGACGATGATGATGATGATGATGATGATGACAATGATGATGGTGGTGATGATAAAGAAGAGGATGGTGATGGTGAAGATGATGATGAATATGACGATGATGATGATGAAGATGATGGTGATGAAGATGATGATGATGAGGATGATGATGATGATGATGATGGTGATGATGATGATGGTGATGATAAAGAAGAGGATGATGATGATGAAGATGATGATGAATATGATGATGAGGATGATGAAGATGATGGTGATGAAGATGATGATGATGATGATGATGGTGATGAGGATGTTGATGGTGATGATAAAGAAGAGGATGGCGATGATGATGATGATGATGCTGATCAATCATCAATCATGATGAAGATGAAGATGAACATGAAGATGGTGATGAGGATGATGATGATGATGATGATGATGATGATGGCGGTGATGGTGATCATAAAGAAGAGGATGATGATGATGATGATCAATCATCAATCATGATGAAGATGGTGGTAAGGATGATGATGATGATGGAGATGACAACGACGATGATGACGATGACGATGATGATGATGATGATGATGACGACAACAATGATGATGATGGTGATGATAAAGAAGAGGATGGTGATGATGAAGATGATGATGATGATGATGTTGAAGATGATGATGAGGATGATGAGGATGATGATGATGATGATGATGATGGTGATGATAAATAAGAGGATGATGATGATGATGATGATCAATACCCAATCATGATGAAGATGGTGATGAGGATGATGGTGGTGAGGATAAAGAAGAGGACAGTGATGATGATGATGATGATGATGATTAATCATCAATCATGATGAAGATGGTGGTGAGGATGATGATGATGAAGAAGATGATGATGGAGATGACGACAACGACGATGACGACAACGATGATGATGATGATGATGATGATGATGATGATGATGACGACGACGACGACGATGATGATGGTGATGATAAAGAAGAGGATGGTGATGATGAAGATGATGATGAATATGACGATGAGGATGATGAAGATGATGGTGATGAAGATGAGGATGATGATGATGATGGTGAGGATGATGATGGTGATGATAAAGAAGAGGATGATGATGATGACGATGGTGATGATGATGATCAATACCCAATCATGATGAAGATGGTGATGAGGATGATGATGGTGATGATAAAGAAGAGGATGGCGATGATGATGATGATGATGATCAATCATCAATCATGATGAAGATGAAGATGGTGATGATGATGATGATGATGATGATGATGATGATGATGATGAATATGACGACGAGGATGATTATGATGATGATGACAACCGTGATGGTGATGATGGTGATCATAAAGAAGAGGATGATGATGATGGTGGTGGTGGTCAATCATCAATCGTGATGAAGATGGTGGAGATGATGATGATGATGGAGATGACGACGACGACGATGACAATGACGATGATGATGACGGCAATGCTGATGATGGTGATGATAAAGAAGAGGATGGTGATGATGAAGATGATGATGAATATGATGATGAGGATGATGAAGATGATGGTGATGAAGATGATGATGATGATGATGATGATGATGATGATGGTGATGATAAAGAAGAGGATGATGATGATGACGATGATGATGATGATGATCAATACCCAATCATGATGAAGATGGTGATTAGGATGATGTCGATGATGATAAAGAAGAGGATGGCGATGGTGATTATGATAAAGAAGAGGATGGCTATGGTGATGATGATAAAGAAGAGGATGGAGAATTTCTTTGTTGATCAAATCATTTATAATTTCTCTATTTCGACCATTGTTTCTTAACTACAGCTCGTGCAACTGTTCGGTGGTTGGGCATTGAGCCCACTTGAGTCCAAGAGAAGGTCGGTGAAGAAGAAGGATTCCTGGAGGGGCTGCTTCATTTGCATTTACACTCAGACATCCTTCGATCAGTAAGTGTCCATAAACACAGTTTGAGCCTTACTTTGGTGCCCCTAGTTTTATTGGTACAGTCGACCATTTTGAAACTTCGCCATCTTTTCTGGAATGCTTATGCCCATAAATTTATCTGAAATATTTGTATGATATTTACCAAGATTGCAATAGCGCCACTTACCACTATAGAAACTATATTATCTAAAGTTTGATCTTAGTAGTAGCGAATTGACTGTTTGAATTAGTTGTTGTCTATGGCTATGATATTTAGACAATACGTGTCCATTGAAACGAGTCATCAAGCCATTTCAAATACTGTTCCTATTAATTTGTTTGATTTATCATTTTGTTTGTGTAAAATATCTGGTAAACATAAAAATAGGGAAGGCGGGAGGAGAAAATGCAGAACGCAGGAGGATAAAAGCATTTTGCTAATATTTTTGCACAGCAATAATGCTAGCGTGTTATGTATCCACATAATGCTAGCGCGTTGCTTATAACTTTGAGCACCAAAACACTAAAATTTGAATTTAAATACAACGCGCATGCATTATTTGAATTTAAACATAACGTGCACGCATTCCTGAGCGCCTACTCACCCACTCCTCCTATGTGGCTGGTTCAGACTTACCAAACCCGTTCTAGGGAATTTTTAGACCATAGCTAATTTGACATTTTCAACATTTTTCTGAGTATGCCTGTTTTTCACCGCTCTCTACAGCATGACATACCTGACCATTATTGACAAAATTTTAGGCACATATAGAACTTTTTATGAAGATTCTAAATATGTCATTTTTTTAAAAAGATATTGAGATTTTCTATTTATTTCTTAATTTTCTTGTGTCATCACTCCGTTGGTCAAAAAACATACTGTTAGTGTTTATTCCGTAACCATTTCATTTCACAGCCATTTTTAAAAAAACTTATATGTTGCACTAGAGGACACAGACCTCTACATTCTGTAAAAAATCCAAGTCAAAATAACTACATTAAGACCTTCAAAGGATGCACCCACATTTGACGTACCGTTCTCAAGGTTTGACTACTTACATAATTTAAAAAAAATTAAAAATTAAACATTTAATTTTGGAAAAATAGCGCTGCACTAGAGCTACGGGTTCTATACATGTATAGCAGATTTTGTAGCCTGAAACTGTCATTTAGGCAGTGAAAGGCTGCACCCACAAAAACATATACCTTATCATTTACCAAAAAAATAAAAAGTGACTGTTAGAAAAAAATGAAATTTGACATAGTTATGTAAATTTTCATTACTTAAAACTTATATATTCAGAAACGTGACGCAATTTCCTACATTTCATATTTTTTACTTGATGCAAGATATCTTGTGTAAGTATCTCAAAAAAACCAAGTAAGTTGATGGATGCCTGATTTTTCAGTTTTTGATTGCATCTAACGCGCCAAAAGTGACCCTCATTAGCTTGCACATGCCCTATTTTTTAAAACGTAAAGAAATAAGTTAAGAATTCAAAGGTTCAATTCTTTCATGTCAAGTGACATTCCAACAAGGATGCAGATAGACTTGCCAATATAGGTTCCAGACTAAGGCAAGGTGAAATAAAGATAAACAACTCTATCTCCTTTAATAAATGGACTTCATGCTTCCAATTTTAGTTGGGGAACAAAAAAATTACCGGCCTTGGGATCTCCAAGGGAATGGCCATGCTAGCTTGTTTCTCCTTTTTCGAGGTCAAGAAGGTAGTGTCCATCGTAGTTTGGGATTGGCACATTCATGGGAGGATAAGTAGTGGATTAGATAGAGAGTTATGAGCATCAATAAACATTATCCATGGCCATTTCCTTGATCCACCCTTGTTCGTGTTTCTTTCATTAGCACCCACTAGAAGAATAGGATCTTGGATATGGGTGATCCTTTGCATCCCTCAGGACTCGCTAATTCTGGAAGAGTCGAGACCCAGTTTAGCATTCTACGCATTTCCAGGAGAAGAAGTAGGAATTTGTTTCCTGAAGTCCCATAGGAAAGTAAGTATGTTGATTTTAGTAGTTTCTCACCCATGGCTGTAGAGGATAGCGTAATGAAGAAGAAGTTGAGTGAGATAAGGGATTTGAAAAACATCATGATAGATTATAAAAAGATATTGAGGTCTATTTTTGAGGTTTCTTCAACTGTTCTACATGAAGATAGGAGAATTTCAGTTGATATTACCAACATAGACACTCGCATTGATGATATTTAAGGAAGCACCCGAGTTCACGTTGGTGAGGTTGAGGACATTCGACACAAGTTATAAGAAATGGAAAGGATGTAGTCCTCATGACATGAGGAGATTTGGAAGGCCATTGTTGACATGAATTGTAGGTTCCAGGAGAAAAACATGATTGCAAATGTGAGGAACGAGAGTTTCTTTCTTTAGTTGAAAGAAATTCTCAGTGAAATTTAGGCCAAGACTAAAGGTTTAGGCAAGGGAAACAATGGTCCAATTCTTGAGAAAGAAGAGGCCTCCTCGTTGGAAGAAATCTCCTTAGTGCAGCTAGAAGTTGTGGGCAAGTAGTTCTAGGAATGAAGCTCTTATTCTTTCCTTTTAAATTTTGGTATGTATTTTTTCCAATATTTATGTGGTCAGTTTATTAGAATCTATAATGTTAGAGGAAGTAGTCTAGGAACTGGTAAAAACTGTGATTTTTCATACCAGTAAGAGTAGACAGAAGTAGAAATATTCATAGACTTTCCTTGACCAACTCTTATTTAGAATCTTCTATGAAGGCCCGTAAGCGATATGTACTTCCTGTTTTATATATATAAATACCTTTTCTCACTCTGTTAAAAAAAAAAAAGTGTCCCTCTATCCCATAATTTTAAAAAGTAAAATAAATATATAACAAATAAATAAAGCCAGTATAGACCCATCTAACTTCGGTTCTACAATCCACCAAGAGGGATCAAATATGCAAACCTTTCACCACTAAACTATAGCACACATCCCTCTCACCACTATGCTACAACACATTGATGCATGCATTCTTATTTTTTATTTTTTATATTATTTATTGCATTGAGAACAAACATTTATACAGCTCTGGTGGGTGGAGGGGAAGGGTATATTTGTCCCATAAAAATAACTAAATAAAAAAAATAAAAAATAAACGTTATAGACCCGTCTAACTACAATTCTACAAAGTCGATAGGGATCAAATATGAAAACCTTTCACTACTAAACTAGACACTGCACTAATAAATGCACTCTTAATATTTATTTCATATAGACACTTTCCCCCCACCCAGGCTCCACTATGTTACATCATTGTCTTGTAGCATAGTGGAACCGAGTGGGGGGAAGTGTTCGTCTCTCCCATAAAAAAAATAAAATGCATACATCAATGTGCTATAACATAGTGGTGAGATGCCATGCATGAATGCAGGTGCCATGCATTCAAGGCAGAAAGGTGGCGACTCCCGTATGAACATAAACGAGTTTGGACTCCCTCCGCATATATGTAATGAAGACAGCCCACTAAACCTCCCATATTCATAATTATGGACGCACACGTAATGCAGGAAAAACATGAAATATACAGCGACATAAATGTGCCACCATAATAAAAACATAAATTGTAATTCACGCCTCAATCGCATGAAAGGCCCTGGAATATATTAGGCTGTTTAAGGTCATCGAACCCTGAAAATATTAAGAATCGTACAAACTATTATCCTAAATCTAAGAATTGTACCAACTATTATCCTAACTCTCTACCCACCTTTAACACTTTTACAATGTGGTCTGTGTTTCCTCTCCTCATTTTTGGGTACATATTGGTGTTATTCTGATATCCAACTATGCATGTGGAATGATTTAATTAGAGGCATTTGACTCCCAGCGGTGTTAGGTAATTAACACCTATGAAATCTTCACCCATGGATTCTCCACCGCCCAAAAGGTAAATAGCATTGTTCCTTAGTTGAATGCCCCATTGTTACCTAATGTTCTACCATTTAATGGACTATGCATATGACGTTTGGCTAAACTGACCATTCTTCCTTGGAACCTTTCCGGTATTTTAATGCGTTATCTTTTAAATGCAGACGTGCATGGCTTCAATGTATATATAAACTAAGCTGGAATGCGATACCATGCGATACAAAAGTACAAAATAAAGTCAACTATTTCTGGGGTACTTGATAAGGTCCAATTACCTGACCCACATCGAACTTTTTCAAGGTTTACCAATGCCCACCTATTTTTGCAAATTAGAGCAACGTCCACATGAAAGTTTTAAAATTAAGCCAATACATCACATTCTTACCTCACTAAATCAGAGATGGAATTCAATATTTCAATTATTAACCATGGTTCATAAATTATTGGTAAGAGGAAGGCAGATTTTGCATACACTTTACAAGTTTTTAGGTTGGAAAGGTGGAAAAAAAAATTAAGGGTATTTAAATTTGTAGAGTAGAAGATGCCTTAGCATATACAGAGATTAACAATTTTGTTTTTTTGGGTCATTTTCACATTATTTAAGTTTTAAAAGAAGTTGAGAATTATAGTCTGGGCAAGTTGTAGTTATAATTTAGTTCAACATTTTTTAGGTTTGCTTTTTGTTGAGTTGTGTTTGTTTGCTAGTTGGGATTTTATAATCACGTTGAATGTTCTCATATATTTAAAAGATAAATATTTATATTTCAAAATTAATTGTTGTAAATGAAGTTAACATTTAATATAAATTATTAAAGAATTTGTGATAAGAAATTGGTGAGAAAAATGACATTCTACCAATGTCACATTAACTTAATGGTTACTTACATAGAACAACAACACCTTTATCAATTAATAGTTAGTTCTTAGCACCTAACAATTGAGACAAGGAACTGAGAAAATATAAATTGAAAATGAAGTATATGCTTACTTCACAAACAAGAAGAAATTGTGTATGAGATGCATATGATGATACAATATCATTAGTGTGAAAAAAAAATAAGATAGAGACACTCAATTTACCATTAAGACTTCAATATCTTACATAGCTTGTTGAAGTTTTCCAACAAAAAAATAGGTGATTATATAAAGGATGTTTTAGAACACTAACAAAAAAGTGAGTATATTGAGATAAATGACATCATAGCCACACATGTTATTTTTTCTAATTCTTGGTCCTATAGATCGTAGAGGGTCTACCATGGACATAAATACAAATATTCTACACATGCCCATGCGCACATACACACACAGGGACATAGATCCTTCCACCCCAAGATTTTTCTTAATTGGGTGAATCATCTACCTAAACCATGTTTTTGACAAGGAGGATATAAATTACATATTCAAACCCAGTAGCCCAACCACTACAGTGGTAATTGGTAGTTGATCTATCATACAACTATAAATTTTGAAGGGAAAGGGGAGATCCTACAATGTGAAAGTAAGATTATATTTCTCTTGTTCATCTAGGTTCAAATATGACTAGGGTTTGTTCCAACAAGAAATGAATGGGCCTCTTTAAGTAAATCTAATAAGATATGCAAATTGCACATAAGTTATATAGCGCTCAGTTTATATGGGGTTGATAAGGTGCCAACATCTCACTCTCACTTAAGTGCTTAAGAATGGGATGATGTTTTTCAAACCATTTTAATTCAATTGGGTGTATCTTGGAGCTTAAATAAATATTTTCTTCTTCTCCCCAACTTACTTCAAAGCCTATTTCCAAGATTATTTCTCTTCATGGGTCAGTTGGGGCTCATTAGGTACTAGTCATCACACTCTCACTTAAGTATTTGAGGGTGGGACAAGATGTTTCGAAACATTGCATCCCTAAAGTTGAGCTCAGTTCATCATCCACCCAAGGTGTGATGTTGGCATAGAGGCCATAGGTCATTCACATCTAATTGAGTCTTTTAGGATTACTAGCCAATATTGTGGCTAGTGATCAATTGATTCAAACTCCATCCAAATATTATGTGGAAGGGAGGTGACCTTGTAGGTTCGCCCCCCCCCCCCTCCCACACACACAAACGAAGACCTCATGAGGAAACCTAGGGTGCTTCTCCACATTTGTGCATGACATCCTTAATAAACCCATCAACATCGATTAGTGTGCATCATGTAGAGGGATTCTAATTAGGAACGTTTTATCACAAAGATAGTAACTAAATGCTTGGTATCATTGATGAGAACTAGTTGAGATAAACCCTTATGATTGATTATTCCATATAAAAGTGTAATGTCAAAGGACTTGATTATGTTTTGGAAATAAGTCGAGAAGAATTGGACCTATGTGCGATGCTAGGCATCATAAACAAAAGAACACTTCATGTGATTAAAGTAATATTTAAGTTCCAATGTTTTCCACCAACTTGATATGGGACAAATTGTTAAAAGAGAGACCAAGATTGCTAGGGGATATGACTAGTAAGAGTGATTAAAAATTAAGAAGACAAGTTTAAGTAAAGTTGAGAAAAATAATAATTCATTGAATTCAAGAAATGTGAGGAAATAAAACAAAACCCTAACTACATTCCAAAATAAAAATAAAAAAGATAAGAAGAGGAGGAAGTAAGGGGAGAGGTTGCTCATTATTTCCTTCTAAGAAGTTTTAATTCTGCAAAAAGAATTTGGCCAAAAATAGAGAGGAATCCATTCTACAAAAATGGTTTTAAGCAAGCTAAGAATGGATAGTAGATAAGGGAGATTGCAGGAGGCAAGTCTTCCCTTTTCCACAATACAGGTCCATCCCAGTAAAACCTATTGAGCACTCAATATTTATCCCACATTATTAAGGGATTAGGATGTGATATCGTGAATTGGAGAAGGAAGATTTTATACAAAAACCATAGAGTTGATTAAAGTGATCCTATTAGAAATTCAACTTAAGTAAGGATTTAACATCATATCAATCCCTATATATTAGTCCTTAGTAAGCTTGGTCTGGATTGGGGGTGATCTCTGCAAAAGTTGAGCTATTATGAACTACTATAGAATCTAAGGTTGGGAGGAACAACCTTGTTTCATAGAAAGTTGGCTGAAAGTACATATAAGTTTATTTATAGTTTCTTTCTATTATCCGTTTAAAAGTTATTATTCCTTTTTTTATTTCTGAGTATTAATATATGTATTACAAAAAGCTAGTATCTTGGAATTTCTAATAAATGCTATTATCAACTCATGTTAAAATGTTTTCTTTATGAATGAATAACCCTGTAGGGATGAATAGGAAATTATGAGTTTATTTTTGTACTATGTATTATTGATAATTCGTCTTTTTCAAGATAGATCTACTTCTTTTCATGAGTTAATACTTCTATTTATATTTATGATTAACTATTATTATCTTGTAAAATTGTAAGCAATTCTTTGGTAGAGTTAGGATGTTTATTTTGCATCTTGTTCTAAAAATCATTATTATGAACTTAGTTAATTTCCTTGTTGAACAAGTTGAAATGCCTATGTTATTCTCATTAATGTTCTTTAATGTTTAGGAAGTATTAAATTCAGTTGATTAAATTATATTTAGTATGGTCAAGGTTTTATATAGTAATGATTAGTTTAAATACTCTTAAAAATATTGGATAAGTAATATTACTAGTAATAATATTATTAACCCTTATGTTTATGAGAAAAATCATGTATATAAACCACATCAAGATGGGGAAAGGGATTTTACCCTCATACTATGCCTTAATCCCCATGTTCATGATATGTGTGTGTGTGTGTTTCTACATGTACACATACACACACGCACACATTTAGATATAAACCTTAAAACACAAGTTAGGGTTGATACCCTTCGAAACATGCATTATTTAAGGATAGCAAATATACATTTCACGATCAAACCTCGGGGGTTTGAAACATTTTTTTCAAAAATAACATCGATATAACAATATTGATTCTTTGTTAATAAGACAGGATCCATCCTTATGACCTATCTGATATGCACAAGTATGCATGACTAGTTAAAAAAAAAAAAAACCAAGTTATCAATAACTGTGTTTACATCATTTATGCCTTATACGCTTCACATCATACATACATTATTATTGTTTCCAAATAAAAAAGAGAGAAAAAAATGATAAGCATTATATTCAAATCCAAACCCTTTGGGTATCAAATGTTCACCCAATATATTATGCAGAGTACAAATAAATGAACTTTCCATCGAGGGATAAACTCTGTTCACTATGTGTATATTAAATTTAAAAATCCATATAATCTTATAAACAACCATCAAATCTCAGGTTGAGCCCGAGGGATGTTGACCTGTTTATTTAAAAGAACCACTGTATTAAACTATAAAACCCACTCACGTTAATCATAAATTGCTAATATGCCCTGGAGGCATAACTATCAACCTGACTAACATAAATAGTATATATAATTATGTTTGAGCTTCACAAGGTAAACACAGATGATTTGGATTAGAATAACCATGCGAACACGTCGTTATAGGAAATATGATAATATTACCATGAACATGAAGGATAACCCTTCAAAAGTTCGAAACTGAGAAGCCATATAGTCAGCATTAACATAAATATAGTAACAATAATGTATTATATAAAATCTATAACATATAGTATGGATGAAAAAATGACATAGCCATATGGTTTATAAACAAAATATTCATTGAACAATGTTAGGGCGTAAACACCCGTAAGCCATTTTTTCAACATCATAATAACCAAAATAATGCAGTAGTGCTAAACCCTGAGTATGGTTCTCGTCTATCAACGAGCATTACAATAGGCATATAGACCTGACCAAGCCACTCAACAAAATAATAACCAAAATTAAAACATAGCATCCTTTACACAACACTGGAACAATACCTTTTTCATAGGGTGGTGATAAGAGCCGAAAGCGACGAGCTTACTCGTAAGTGAACGACGTGGCCCCTTTTTTCGCTCTCCACACTTCATTTCGCTTTTCAAACCCTTCTATAAGTGAATTTCATGTGAAGAATATTTATGGTGTTCAAGCTCTACTCAAAAAGGTTTAACAATAAACAAATAAATACACTGTAAGTACAAAATGGAAGATGCCTTAGTTGTAGAATTAAGGGGGACATGGAAATTGCAAACCACCTATAAATTGTATTAGACATAACCATAAAACCCAACTTCCTCATAGTAGGATAGTTCACCATAACAATGCCGGTCGTTTAAGAATCAAAGGGTTGTGATACATTCTCATAACCTGAAGATGAAGCTTGGCTCCAAAACCCTTCGGCAAGGAAACGGTTCCAAAGGAAAAAACTCCAAATTGTAATGTCCCTAAAACTATAAAAATTAAAAAAAAATCAGCACTTAATATTATCGTCTTTTGGCACTTAATATTTATTTAAAATAAACTTCAATGACTGAATAATTATTACTATGAGAGACACATGCAACCTGTAGATTTCATAATTTTACTGTTAGGATATCTCATCATTGAGTATGTACTTTGCATGCATTTTGCATGCATCCGCATGTTGCCTAGCCATCAGTTTGGTACCTCCAGCACCTAGTCCCTAGTCTCCCAACACTTGGGAGCTACTTTCCACTCAGTTTCAACCCTCCTAGCCTGTCATGCACCCATTTCTCAACTTCCACTATAGAAGGGCGCCTTTCTCACCTACCAGTCCAGTTTACTTCAGTTAGCCACCAGTCTTTCCTTAATTTAAGGGTAGATTGACTCCTTACTGTTGTTATCACTCCGATTGACCTTCGATGAGACATGACTACCTGTTTTGAGTTCAGTTAACTCCTCATGCACCCTCCACTGAGCCTCCATCCCTACATTAGTGCCACTTACCATCAATTACACTTATTACACTCAGTTAGACTCAGTTTGATACCGGTCTGACAGTTACTTGTGCATTGATGACCACCACTGATGATGATGAGGACTCCTAGTTGGAGCCAAGCTATGCCATGCAGTATATTCGAATGACCTTCTTGGCTAATTCGAATTTCTCACTCATTGTGACAGTATTGTATTGTATTTTCACCCTTATTGGGATTATAGAGCACTGATGCAAGTTTCATCTATTGTGATTGATTTACTTGTTCATTAGATCTGCTGTGACTAATTTTACATGGTATCAAAGCCATTGCAGGGACAAGATCTCTTTTCTACAGGTGTTCTACATGAAGATTTGAGTGAATTTGCTCAAAATTACTGAAGTTTTGGCATGAAAGATCTCATGTGCATTCGCTCATGTGCATGCAAAGTAGAAAAATACACTCCAATCCACTCCAGAAGCCTGAGTTTTCCACATAATTCTTGGATATGATACATTGGACCCATTCAACTTTGCTTCATCTCCAATCCCAGGTGTGATGCAACTCTCAAAGGGTGGATTGTTCGACCTTACTGTTCTTGTTTTGATTGTGATTTGCAGGTTTATCATCTCCATCAATTGCATTCGCTCTCTTGTGTTTGACAAGTTCTTCTACATCAATTGCACTCTCTATTTGTGATGGAATACTCTTCTTCCAACCCAGTTCTTACTCCTTTCAATTATTTTGAATGGAAAGATGATATGGAGATTATATTGTGCTCAAAAGGTTTCTATAGAGTCACTGTTGGCCTCGAATTGGAGCCAAGCACATTGTCGGAGAGAACCAAACACTATAATAAGCTTGATAAAGCTTATGGTCTTCTTTTCCTCTCCATCTCCAAGGATCTTCACTTCCATCTCAGCGAATTTAAGACTCCAAAAGACATATGGAAGCAACTTGACAATCTCTTTGGCAAGCAGGACGAGCTTAGGGATTTTCAATTGGAAAATGAATTGATTGCCCTTAGTCCTGATAATTTCGAGACCATCAATGAGTTTTTCACAAGATTCAAGCACGTGGCCATGCAATTGAAGAACAATGGTGTTGTGAAAGAGGATAAGAAATTGATCCTCTCCATTCTCACAAATCTTGGGAAATATTACTAGGTATTTGTCTCTACTTTCAATTTCGGTCGGCTAACTACCCTGAATTGGAAGATGCCTACCTTAAATGCCTTCATTGAATCCGTTACCAAAGAGCATGACAAGTTGATTCAAATGGGGTTCATAAAATCCAAAGATTCAGCCCTATTTGTTCAAGGATCCAAGAATTCGAATGGTAAAGGAAATAAAAAGAAAGAGAAGCCCAAATTCAAACCTAACAAGCAAAGAGAGAAAGGCAAGCAATCGAATACACCATCTGGTTCAAGGAACAAGCAGAAGGGTAAAGTGGGAAAAGAAAAATTTAAATTTTCATATTGCAACCGTGGCTTTCATCCTGAAAGTTCATGCATGAAGAAAACTATAGATCAAATGGCCCTCCTTTTGGAAAAGAACAACATATGTCTTCCCGATGGTGCACAGAATAAGGATGGAAATGATGATCATGAAAGAGGTCAAGCACTCATGGCAACTATTTTGAAACCCACCATTCTACTGATAGATTCCGATGCCTCGAATCATATGGCTGCAAATATTGAATCTTTTTCTTCATTCGATCCAAATAGCTCCATCCCCATCCATTTGGGAGATGACTCAAAAAATTCTTCAAAGGGTAAAGGTACCATCCATGTGGAACATGGAAGCTTCCAGAATGTTCTCTATGTGCTTTCCTTGGCTTTGAATCTTCTGTCAATGTATCAAATGACACACACCGGTGCAGCGAAGCAAGTGACATTCAACCCTAACAAAGTTGAGATTTCTGATATTGAAAGTGGAAGACTTATTGCAGTCGGAAAGGCAAATCATGCTGCAAAATACTATGAGTTTTCTCACTTTGTGCTGCTCGAAAAGCCCACTGCTCTCCTCACTCATGGAAACGAGGTTAGTAGGATTTGGCATGAAAGGTTTGGACACCTTAACTACAAATATTTTCTGCTGTTACAAAAGAATTCCATGGTTGAAGGTCTTCTGCAACTCCATTCCTCAAAGGGAATATGCCCCAGTTGCATTGTTGGGAAGCACCCCGAGCACAAGTTCGAACGCGGAAAAGCTAGCAGAGCTTCTACAATTTTGGGTCTCATACATTCTGATATCAGTGGTCCATTGCCCAACATGTCCATGAATGGGTCAAGGTACATCCTGACATTCATCGATGACTTATCCCACTTTACTTGAGTATTTTTTCTCAAAAACAAGTCAGAAGTGCTTGGAAAATTCAAGGATTTTAAGGCTTCTGTTGAGACTGCCACTGAGAGCAAGATCAAAGCTCTTAGATCTGATAATGGCGGAGAATATATCAAGACTAAGTTGCTGCAACTTTGTGTGGAAAGCGGAATTCATATCCAACATATAGTTCCCTACACACCCCAGCAGAACGGTGTAGCAGAAAGGAAGAATCGGTCACTAAAAAAGATGGCTACCTGCATACTTGAGTCAAAGGGTTTGGCTGCAAATATTTGGGTTGAAGCCATTAATGTTGTTGCATATATTCAGAACCAAGTTCCACATTCATCCATGAAAGGAAAAACACCTTTCGAAGCATTCTTTGGTCGCAAACCAGATGTATCCAATTTGAGGGTTTTTGGCTCCACTGCATGGGCTAGAATTCCTTCTGAAAAGAGAAAAGATTTGGATCCACAAAGTACTAAATGAATCCTAATAGGATATGGAGAAGAATCAAAGGCATACAAACGCATGAATATCAGATTCAAAAAGATATTCATAGAGCAAAGTGTGAAGTTTGAAGAACCCCTGCCAGATCTGAAACTAGTCGAGGAAAACACTGTCGATCCACAGTCTCCATAAGAAGAAGATTCAAGTGAATATGAAGAAAGCATTGGATCTAATATCTCTAATATTATATTAGAATTTAAAGGCTATGATATATCAGGTTTTGAATCCGACCATAATGATCCTCCTCAGTTACCAAAGTGGGCTCAAAACACTCTACAATTTGCTACTCCAAACATTGGAAATCCTGCTGATCCAAGGAGAACACGAGCATACTTTCAAAGAGCGGGTATGGATCTTTCTTTTTCTGATCCATTATTATCTGAGAAATGTTATTTGATGATTGGTTTAGATCCCAAATCATACTATCATTCCCATTGAGATCCACGATGGAAAACTGCCATGGATGAAGAGTACAGTTCTCTTCAAAAGAACAATACATGGGAGCTAGTTTCTCTTCCACCTGGAAGAAAATTAGTTCAATGCAAGTGGATATACCACATGAAGGTTGCTGCTGATGGTTCTATCAGTAAATACAAAGCTAGGGTGGTGGTAAAAGGTTTCTCCCAAGTCCAAGGAGTGGACTACATTGAGACTTTTGCATTGGTTGCAAAGATGGATTCCATCTGCCTAGTTTTGGCCATTTCTGCATGCAAGCACTAGGAAGTGCACCACATGGATGTGAAAAGTGCTTTTCTACATGGAGACCTTGATGAAGAGGTATATATGAAACAACCAGAAGGATACATATCAGATCCATAATTAGTTTGCAGTTTGAAGAAATATTTGTGTGGATTGAAACAGGCCCCAAGAGCTTGGTACACAAAGATGGACTCCTTCCTTCTTTCTCAGAATTTCAAAAGATGAAAATATGATCCGAATGTGTACCTACAGCAAGTGGAAGGTAATTTGTTGATTATTTTTTTATATGTTGATGATCTTCTCATTACTGGTAGCACTTTCCTTACAATTAACAAGCTAAAAACTACCTTCAATCTAGCTTTTGACATGAGTGATTTGGAGTTGCTTAAGCAATTTTTGGGATTGGAGATAGATCAAAATTGTGATGGGATTACATTATCTCAGAAAAAGTATGCTAAAGACCTACTATTAATGTTTAATATGGCAGAATGTAAGGCTGCTCCGTTTCCATTCCTCTCAGGAATCAGTCTTGAAGAGGGAAACTCCACACCGCTTGCAGATTGCACTATGTATCGACAGTTGATTGGTTCACTACTCTACTTGACACACTCAAGGCCTGATATATCTTATGCTGTGAGTTTTGTATCAAGGTATATGCAGCAACCCCATGAGCTTCATTGGAGGGCAGCCAAGCGGATCTTGTAGTATGTGCAAGGTACAAAACATTTTGGCATACATTATGCTGTAGATTCTGAGCTAGATTTCATTGGTTTTACTGATTCAGATTGGGCAGGTGATAGCATAGATTGGAAGTCCACTTCCGGATATGTTTTCATGATTGGACATGGGCCTATTTTTTGGTCAAGCAAAAATCAGGCAGCCATTGCACTTTCCTCAACAGAGGCAGAGTATCGAGGGGCAGTCAATGCCTGCATTCAGGCAGTTTGGTTGCAGGGTATTATTTCCGAGTTTGATTTTGGTAGCACTACTTCGACTGTCCTATTTTGTGACAATCAAAGTGCTATTAAGATCTCCACCGATCCAGTTCAGCGACAAAGGGCCAAACACATTGAGATTCATATGCACTACATTCGAGAGTTGGTGCATGATCGCACTATCATTCTGCAATATTGCCCTATTGATGAGCAAATTGCAGACATCTTCACCAAGAGCTTCATTGAGAAGAAGTTCTCTTCCCTCCGTTCACTATTGGGGGTGTCACGTCTCCATCTCTGATAAAATCTTTTAATTATTTAATTTTTGTCTATCTGCATGATGACACTAATTAGAGCCTAAACTAATTCTCCCGCAAAGCAACCGAGAGTGAAAAAGGGCATGGTGAACCACAAGGGGGAGAGTCTTAAAGTCGTAAGTGTTGTCGTAGTCTTTGGCTTTAATTAATTTCCTAACTTGAGTTAAGTTAAGAATTTTATGGTCTAATTTTAGTTACACTATGCCAAAAAAAATTTATTATGACATTGGTATGTATTTTATAAAAAAAAAATACATGAATAGAGAGAGAGAGAGAGAGAGAGAGAGAGAGAGTATATAGTTAATTATATGTCAATAATTTAATATGTTTTTGTCTTCCTTTGAAATACACATATCCTATGTTATATACATGCATAGGCATACATTTTTGTCTTTGAGGAAAATACATTTAGGACATGTTGTCTTTCTTATGTTAGTTTATAATTAATAAATGTAGACATTTTTATGCTTGTACAAAATTAATAAAATGCCTGATTTTATTAAATGACAATTTTGTTGGGGGAATATGTTCTCATATGAAAACATAGATGTTATATTTTAGACCATATATGTTATACCAACCTTATTTGATGTGATATATATATTTTACATTTGTTTATGATGATTTTGTTTTATAAAATCATGAGGAAAAATGTATGGTACCTTTTAATATTATTTAACATGTTTTTATATATAGGGAGGAAGGAATTATCTTTTGAGCGGCGGGCGTTGGCTTCAGGTTTTCGGTCTTTTTCTTGGGCTCTTTGGTGAGAGGGAAGGGATTTGGGGGCAGAACTCCCTCTTGTTCTTCAATGGAGGAACAATGATGGCTTGAGCATGCTGATAAAAATGTTTTGGGCGTTTTCTAGATTGGACATTAAGTGAAAAACGTTTTATTGTGAATGATGGCTGGAAACGAGCTTTGGAAGCTCTATATGCACCCATATTGTTTTGCCAAAACGTTTTTGGATAGCTTGCTAGATGGAAAAACGATTTTATACTTTTGTGTGTTGCTTGGGAGGAAGAAAAAAGTTTTGATGCTTCCAACATTTCATTTTATACTTCTGTGTGTTGCCTAGGAGGAAGAAAAACGTTTTGATGCTTCTAGCATTTCATTTTATACTTCTATGTGTTGCCTGGGAGGAAGAAAAACATTTTGATGCTTCCATTATTTCATTTTATGCTCTGTGTGTTGCTAGGGAGGAAGAAAAACGTTTTGATGCTTCTAACATTTCATTTTATACTTCTGTGTGTTGCTAGGGAGGAAGAAAAACGTTTTGATGCTTCCACTATTTCATTTTATGCTCTTTGTATTGCAAGGGAGGAAGAAAAATGTTTTGATGACTCTGTACAATTCCATCATTTCATTTTATACTCTGTGTGTTGCCAGGAAGGAAGAAAAACGTTTTTATGTTTTTGTTGTCCTTCATTTGAGGTAGAGAATTGATTTTAACTCTTTGCTGGAGCCAGAGAAATGCATTGGGCATCTCAGAAATGCTTGCATCTATTAAAAACATTTTTATGTTTCTGTTGTTCTTCATTTAAGATAGGAAAACAATCTTTATCCCTGCATATTCTCTTTGTGTTGGGAAAACCGTGGTTTGGCAGCTTGGTAGGATGAAACCGTTTTGCTGATTATCTCTTCTTATCATGGGCTTGTTTTTAAATGTGCTCTGTATTCCATTTTGGGTTTATAAAACATTGATGCCAACTCATGTTCCTAGGGTATAACATGAATGCTTCTTGCACATTCATTATAAATTATGACATGATGTTAGTGGTGTGAGCACATTCATTATAAATTATGACATGTTGTTAGTGGTGTTAGAGTGCTCATTTACCTTTTTTGATACGTTGTTGTATATGGTGCTCCTCTTATACAACTACACCTGTTGTTAACATGCAATTTCTTTATTGCTTCCTTTTACCTCCTATGTGTGAATTGTGCATTAATTATTATGTAACGGTGTTACTTATACCATGGTTACACCCTTATGCTTGTGACATGAAATGGCCATGTCTTTACATACCTATATTATAAAGGGGTATGCTTTATATATATATAGTATAGCATGATTACACTTCATATATACTGTAGAAATGACTACGTATATTTTATAGAATGTAGAAATGGTTACATTATATATATATGTGATGTATAAAACGAATTTGTGCTATAAATCATATAGAAGAGTTATGTGGAATATATAGATTGTCATACAATGAAGATTTGTCTACACATTGTGTAAAATGATTAAGCTTCATATAAATTATACATGATTTTATTTTACTAGAGTATGTAAAATGACCATGTTTATATATATATATATATATATTATGCATTGGATAGTTGCATATTGTCAATGTATATATCTACTTCATATCATGGTTGAGTATGCTTTAATGCATTGATTTTTCTCATGCATTGATTTTTGTTTACATAGAGGCAATGACGGTCGGTGTTACCTTTTATCCATCAGTTGCATGTTGAATGCATAGATTGCATATCGAATGCATTGGATAGGCGTTATGCACATGTTTATTCTGTTTGTACCACTTTATGTCCGTCAGTTACACGTCGAATGCATAGTTCGCATGTTGAATACATTGGAGAGGTTGTATGAACATATTCATGCTATTTTTTGTTATGTACACCTTTTGTGTGGTCACATGTCGAATGCGTGTCTTATGTTTCATCTACATTTGTTTGGATGCTTGTCTCAGATGATATGTTTGATTGCATGCTGAATGTTTGAGTGCATGTCTAATGCTTTGGGTGGCTTTTCGTATGCACCGGTTTTATTACTTATAGTATTACCGTCGAGAACAACACCAAGCTATGCACGAGGTTAGGACACGAGAAGTGTCTAGGTAGGAGTACTACCCTTGGCTGAAGGAGTGCTACATTAACATCTAGAGTTGTGGGTGGTTAGTTCTAGGGCGATGAGACTTAGAGACTCCCTATCCGATTGTGGATCACCATGCTCATCTCGGGGGTGGCCTTCAGACGGACTGAGTATATGCCGTCGAAGAGTCTATGGTTGGGTGGAGCGTTGCATTGCCCACATTATTTTCTCCTTATTGAAATGATTATGTTTTGTCATTTAATTTGATGTATCTTGATTTTTTTTTGAACAAATATCTGGAGTTTGGGTATTATGTTTTATAGTACTAATGTAATGTTCTGAGTATGATGAGTACAGGAATAAGACGACAGAAAGAATAAGCATCCCTCAGTCTTACCAAGGTGGTAAGAGAAGTATGTTTGTAAATTTATCATGCGCATGGATATATATATGTTGGCTCGTCTGATTGTTTCCTTATTTGTAGTCGACATGAATGAAAGTAAAGATTATGTTTATATTTTCATGTACTCATATATAATTGATTGTTGGATGGCCAAAAGAAAGAGGCTACCTTTGATTGAAAATATATTTCAATATGATGCTAACCCTAGGGAAGTTTATTGTCATATACATGCTTAGAGATTTACCATTCTATGTCATTGATGTGAGAACATATATTAGACATTACATTTGATGGAAAAGCACGTGATTGTGAATGGATAAAAGAATGAATGAGATTCTTGTGCATTATAATGAATGTGTAAAGTCTTATGTGGATTATGATTGTAACATGACCTTAGATCAGTTTGTATTGGAAATGATATATGTGATGATACGTGTGAAAAGAACATGTTGGTATGCAATTTGTGGTTGATGTAAAATAGATTAGCCATTATAACATAGCCTAAGGTTATTATTACACCTTGTGACATAGTGCATGGTTGACTTAGTATTCGTTTGGTGTAAGAAAAAGACTTGACATGTTTTCATTTTATTATGCATGTGCTTAATTGTGTCACCAGCATCTTAATAGAAGTATGACGTGCCGCAACCGTTAAATTGTCTTTAACTAAGAGTCTCAATAACTAATTATTTTCTGTATAAACGACTTTGTTAATTAAAGCTGTCTTTATAAGAATTTATTATTTCTGCGTTTACAATTATTAACCATTAATGCTGATTAAATTTTTTTTTTATGAAATAATCGAGATGTTACAAGTGGTATCAAAGCTATAGGTTACAGCACTTGGGCTTGATGGGCTCAACATGAAATAAATAAGTTAACTGATCAAGTCTTTTTGTTAAATTTTGGATACATGGACTGGAATGGACTAGGGGTGATGTCATCTACAGTGCAACTTCAAGTTCTCCCAAAAGGAATAAAGATAAGTATTTTCAACATTTCGTTTTCTTCACAAAATTATGAGTAAGGTATTATATGCTTGTCGTAAGTTTTCCTTGCTAGATAAAAGGTATAGGTGCACACATGATTGAATAGTATTATCATAGAAATAATTTCAATGCATGGTAAATGAAAGGATTCTTGTATCATAAGTTATTAACTTGATTAAAAAAGTAGGAGTTCCATAATATTTTATAGATGAATTATTGATTTATAATTTATGTTAGTTGGTAAGTGCTAGTCTAAGTAATAGATGAGATATGGAAGACTTAGAAAAAACATATATTGTAAACATACTGCTTATTTTAAATTCAAAATTTCGTAGAAGTATCATTTAAATTCCGCATTTCAGTTGTTGAAATTTTACTTTTAAAGCACACTATCTATGAGCTTAAATTGGTTAGAGTACAGTATTATTAGTATACTCCAAGGAAGTGAGCTTGAATTCACATGAACATCTTCAATTACAAATGATTGTATTCTAGTTAGTATTGCATAATTATTACGACAGTTTCATATAGAGTTATATTGGAAAATGTTGCACTCATAAATATTTTAATGCTATAAGAAATTATAGCTACATATTGTTAGGTGCATTTCTGAACATTGTTTTTACTTAAATTTTGATAGTATGATTATTGCAAGAATATATGTTGACTATCTTTTTCATTTTCTTCCGAGGAACCAATAACATAGAGTTGTCTACTGTATTTGTTAATCAAAAATATTGATAACCAGAGTAAATTTGACATACTTGTAGTTCATAGGTTACAAATTATAGTGAAGATATGAGTGAATTTATAAGGTAAAATGACTAATGTAATTGAATAATATTCTTTTATGAAGAGTCAGTGTCATGTTAAAAGTTAAGATTTTCTTACCGTATGTGAATTTTTAGATTAAAGCCTAAAGAAGTTGCATGCAATGTTCCTAAACGTTTAAATGGTCTTATTTTAGAATGCGTTATGAAAAAATCTTCATAGATAAACTTTTGGTAGGGATTGACTTATCTCTCCAATAAAAGGTTGATGTATGTCAAATTAAAAGATCTTGTTAATAGTAGGAGTTTGATTATTTGGAAAGAAGAATCCCAACCTTGTTGTGATTGGTTGAGCACGGGATCTTTTAACATTTTAAAGTTCATTAAAGAAACTTTTGGATAAATAAGTTCCACTTTGGAACGAGTTTGTATGTAACTAAATGTTTAAGAATCATAATGCTAACATGTTTGTTTATAACAGAGTGGACCTCAAAACCCACATTTAAATATACTGAAGAGTTTACACCAAGATGAAGTGAAGAGGATGCATATGTGGTCAATGGTTGAGCAATTAAATCAAATAAATTTTTATTTATACTAACATTTCAGGAAGTGATATTAAGTTTGACGGATGACGTGATCAAGAAAAAACGTAAATTACAAAAGCACTTATACAGATAAGTCAAGCTAATAGCTCAAAAGTAAGTAAAGAGTTACCTTAGCACGAATAATGGTAAGACTTATTATTGATATGTATCCATGAAAATGCAAAGAATATGATAAGTGAATGCAATTTCATTGTTTTTATGTGTGGCATACAAGAAATAATAAATGTTTGTCTACCCTTGCAAGTTCTGCTTGTTATTTCATCTCTTAATTTGGTACATGTTGAGTTAGAATCCTTTTGATAATGCAGAAGAAAAATTTTAAAATTTTGATCTGTTTAAGATTCTGTATCCTATTGGAAGAGTGTTTACTAATCTACTAGAAGGAATGGAGGTTGTTAGAAGGCATGGGATAGATGGAAGCATTTGCACTTCACCACTAGCTGTTGGTATGGGGCAACTACCCCTAAAATTTTGGCATTCCCCCTCCAGGTGGAGGGAGGTGAGCAGGTAGCTCACTAATGACCAGTTAACTACAAAAAGGCCTAAGCATCCTATATAAGGCAATTCGAATTGAGCAGGTAGCTCTTACAATATTTTCTGCATAAATATTCCTCATGTGCATCAGGTGATGACTGAGAGATTCAAATTAGGGAGGCTATGTGAGAGTGCTATTGTGAGTCTGCAAGTTATTACTGAGAAGGAAAACCAGAGGTACTGGTGCAGGTCTCCTTGACTACTAAAATTATTTTGTTGGAGAACCTTGCTGTTGCAAAAGGATTGATCTTAGATTTTGAAGTTTCTTCCTCCTGGTGGTTCAGTAAGCAGGTCTCCTTAGGTGTTTTGTCTTCTATTTAATTTATTTAATATTGTGCAAATTTCAGTCATTCTTGGACACTTGTCCAAATATAAAATTTTACAATAAAAGTTAAGATAATTTTTTCTTCCAACATAAAATATTTCAGCAAAAGGGAAGCTATGTAATGAGTTGCAGAGTAAGACTATGACACTTTCCTGCTAAGTTTGCAGAGGGCTCATGTTTTGTATGCAAGTATCCATGATTGTTGAAGTACAAAAGAGTGGTATGTATACTAGTCTACATGATTGCTGAAGTACATGAGCAGGATGTTAGTTTTTGAGCATTAATTCAATATACTCTAGGATCTTTACTAAGAGAATAACATGTATAGTATATCAATGCATATCAATCATAGCAAGCATGTCAATCATCACAAGAAGAAAAACATAAGAGACAATAAACACACAGAGTTTCCGTGGGGAAAACCCTAAGGTGAAAAACCCCACAACTTCCTCAGAGATAGATAGAGCAATAGTACAACCAAAGTACATAGTGATAGACTCCTCTTAGCAGCTGATCCTCCTCCTCACATGTGCGCCACTTTCCGAGTGATGGAAGAGTGAGTTCTGAAGTGATCCAAATAGAGATTGGGAGATCTCTATTTATACTTGTCCTAACTTCCCAATAAACTTATGGGGCCGACTTGTCTAGCTTAGCACAATAACATCATATTACATTAATCCGGGCCGACCCCTTACAAGGTGGTCTAATAACCCATCGGCAAGTTAACACACTTGCGACACTTGTCAATACAAATGACGACACTTCCGTATAGAGGAATAATAAATCTCTATAGGAGTACAATAAATATATAAATGAAATACATTCCAAAGTTACATATACATCAACACTCCCTCTTAACTAGGAAGGTATTTCTCGACACAGATCTGCTAGCACAAGTCTTCTTCTCTGGATCATCGTCATCATCACTTTTGCTTCTATCTCAAACAATCTCTGAATCTACTTGTCATAGGAAGTTCTACAGAGCCAGTCCTTTTTCATACTAGATGTAGGCCCACCACTTGCATGTCTTCATCATCACTGGCCATACTGTGGAATCCTCAGGACTTATTACGTGCATCACAAAACCTTGAAAGAGCATCCCAGGATGTTACAGGTACACAACTCCGACCTATCGGATCTCCTAGGACAAATTACATGTGACTATCACAAAACCTTAAAGGAGTCTCTTGACTAGCAAGAACCCTAAAGATCATCTGAGGCCTTTTTCATCTTGTCTAGATCTCCAGGACTTATTACATGTGACCCCCACCACAAAACCTTGCAAGAGCATCCCAGGATGTTACGGGTACACAACTCCAACCTGTAGGATCTCCCAGGGCACAAATTACATGTGGTCATCGCAAAACATCGAAAGAGCATCCCAGGATGTTACAGGTACACAACTTCGACCTGAAGGATCTCCCAGGGCACTATTATATGCCATAGGACAAAACCTCGAAAGAGCATCCCAGGATGTTACGGGTACACAAATCCGACCTGGAGGATATCCCAGGGCGCTATTATATGTCCTCCCAGAGCAATGTCTTGAAAGAGCATTCCAGGCTATTACGGGTACACAACTCCGACCTATAGGATATCCCAGACATGCTCATCTGCACAACCTGTTCCACGACCACAGAGTATCATCCTGACACTCACCATACATCATCCTAATGTACACATGATCATCCTGATCATCATCACTGCATCGTCCTGATGCATGTCATCTGGAGCAACATCCTGAAGCTCGTCAACCATGATCATCCTAATCATACAATGCATCTACCTGATGCATACCAAGTATCTACCTAATACATATCATCATACATGATCCACTTGATCATACAATGTATCCTCCTGATACATACATAGATACATGATCCACCTGATCACACGATGTATCTACCTGATACATATCAACATACATGATCTACTTGACCATATCCACCTGATACATATACAGATACATGGTCCAATCATCCAACATGATGCATATACAAAGTACATACAAATGATCAACTGATCATATCCAGCATCCAACATGATGCATACATACATAAATGATCATATTGATCATATCTAGCATCCAACATGATGCATACATACATAAATTATCCAACTGATCATATCCAACATCCAACATGATGCATACATACATAAATGATCCAACTGATCATATCCAACATCCAACATGATGCATACAGACATAAATGATCCAACTGATCATATCCAGCATCCAACATGATGCATACAGAGCAGAAACTAGAACATCATCCTGATGCTCATCATCCAGCACTTACATCCACAGTCATGTGAAGGATCCTCCTTCCAACATGCTTGGAATGGCTTCAACAAATGTTTCCATCACTTCTTCCTCGAAGTGTCGTTGATCTGAAGAACACTAAGCCTCTCTCTGAAGTACTCAAACTTCACTCTGGCTAGTGGCTTCATCAGCACATCTGCAATCTACTCATCTGTCACAACATATAGGAGCTTCACTGCTCCTCTCTGCACCATATCCATGATATAGTGGCATTTGATCTCTATGTGTTTCGACCTGTCATGGAACACCGGGTTCTCAGACAGCTTCACACAACTCTGGTTGTCACAAAATATACCAGTAGCCTCCAGTGGTAGATCAAATAAATCAGACAGTAGCTTCCGTAGCCATACTGCCTCACAACTAGCCGAATAGGATGCAACATACTCTGCCTCGGCTGTACTCAGTGCTATGCCGGACTACTTCCTACTAAACCAAGAGATCACACTTGATCCCATACTGAAGCAGCACCCAAAAGTGCTCTTCCTATTTACAGCACTGCCTGCCCAATCTGAATCAACATAACCCTGTAGGTTAAACTTTTGATTCGCATCATACTTGAGCCCATAGTCAACTGTACCCTTCAGGTACCTCAGAATATGCTTTACAGCAACCAGGTGAACACCTCTGGGATCCATCAGGAACTGACTCAATGTGTTCACCACAAAGCAAATATCTAGTCTCGTGTTCGTCAGGTACATTAAGGACCCAATCATCTGACGATACCCAGTGACATCAATAGGCTCAGATGAAGCATCACATAGAAGCTTCAGGTTCAATGCCATAGGTGTGGCCATGACCTTGCAGTCCATCATCCCAAGCCTCTTCAGGATTTCTACTGCATACTTCCCCTGTCCAAGGAATATTCCATCTACACTCTGCCACACTTCCAAACCTAGAAAGTAGTGCATCATCCCCAAGTCCTTCATCTCGAACTCGGCAGCAAGCTTCCTCTTTGTATCGGCAATCAATCTATCATCTCCTGTTACAAATAGGTCATCCACATATAGAAGTAGTATCACAGGATTTCCTTCCTCAACCTTGTAGTAAAGTTTGGAATCCTCTTTACTCTTGGTAAAGCCCAAACTAGATAGGAAACTGTCCATCCTACCATACCAAGTTCTAGGAGCTTGTTTTAAGACATACAAGGCTTTCTTCAATCTGCACACATATGACTCCCTGTCATGTGTTTCAAAACCGAGCAGCTGTTCCACATACACTTCCTCTTCAACTACACCATTCAAGAAAGCAGTCTTAACATCCATTTGGTGTATCTTCCATTTCATCACTGTAGCCAGAGCAAGTACTGATATGATGGAAGTGTACTTGGCTACAAGAGCAAAAATTTCTTCATAATCTATTCCCTCTTTCTGAGAGAAGCCACGAGTTACGAATCTTGCCTTGTATTTTTCTATGCTACCATCTGCAGCATGCTTGATCTTGTAGATCCATTTGGAATTCACAACAGACTTCCCTTCAGGTCTTGGGACAACATCCCAAACATCATTCTTCATTATTGATTGGTATTCCTCGACCATGGCATCCTTCCATTCTTTCTTTTCTGCTACTTCTTCATAACTGGAAGGTTCTTTGTTCATGATATCACAGAGTAAAGCAACATAGCTGGTATGTGATCTTGTTCTCTTCTTTGCTCTGTGTTCTTCTTCCGGAATGCCATATCTTTCTGCATCTTGAATGAGCTCTTTAGCCCATGCAGGTTTCCTCTTGTGAGAGTCCTTCTCATGAGGTGGATCTACAAGTTCTTGCGGATCTTCAATTTCACTATCAACATTTGGAATTCCTTTAGTCATGGTAGTGTCTTGAAATCTAGTTTCCTTAGGTTCTTCATAATCTTCAATAGGTGTCTTCCTTGATTTGATGAATGTTGAGTTTTCATCAAATGTTACATCCCTACTGACATCAATCTTCTTGAACCCTAGAAAGTATATTTTGTAAGCCTTTGAGCTTTCATTGTAACCCACAAAGATACCCTTCTTTCCTGAAGGATCCAGCTTAGTCCTATTTTCCTTTGGGACATGTGTATATACTGGACAACCAAATATTCTGAGATGGCTGGCCTTAGTTTTCTTACCAGAGAAGACCTCTTCTGGTGTCTTATTGTCCAATATCTTGTGGGGTGTTCTGTTCTGCACATATACAACTGTCCTAGCTGCTTCTGCCCATAGATGCATAGGTAGATCCTAGTCATGCAACATTTCCCATGCTACTTCCATGATTGCTCTATTTTTTTTTTCTGCAACTCCATTCTGTTGTGGATTGTAAGGAGCAGTCAACTCCCTCTTAATCCCTGACTCACTGCATAGCTTCTTGAAGTCACCTGAAGTGAATTCTCCACCATTGTCGGATCTGAAAGTCTTGATTCTCTTATCAGTTTGGTTTTCCATCAAGGTTTTGAATTCCTTGAACTTATCAAATACTTCATCTTTGTTCTTCAAGAAGTAAACCCAAGTATTCCTGGAGAAGTCATCAATGAAAGAGACATAGTAAACATACCCACTCAGAGAATTGGATGACATTGGACCGTGTACATCAGAGTGGATGATTTCCAAGATACTTTTAGCCTTGCTTTCACTACTTGGAAATTCCTTCTTTATGTTCTTTCCTTTTGCACATCCTTTGCAAACACCTTCATGCTTGGTCTTGATTTCAGGAAGACCTTCTATAGCTTTACTTGCAATTGGTAATGCTCTGTAGTGCATATGTGCAATTTTTCTATGCCAAAGTTCACTTGGCTCCATGGAATCATGCACCATAGCATTTTCAGGTTGTCCATTCAATTTATACAAACATCCCTCTTGCTCTCCAATCACCACTGCATCATCTATGGTCTTTCTCTTTGGCCACATTAGGACTTGGCCATCCACAAATGCAACCCTCATACCTTTTGCATCCAATGCAGATATGGAGAGAAGGTTTTTCTTGAGCCCAGGAACATAAAGCACTTCTTTCATCTTCAAATACTTTCTAGAATCTAGGTTGTAGGAGGCTTCACCACTTCCTTTGATGGGGTATTGATAGTCATCCCCAAGTTTCACTTTATGGGGTGATTCATGTTCAGATAGATTTACAAAAGATTCTTTAAACCCAGTCTTGTGTTTGGAAGCCCCACTGTCAATAAGCCAATCATTACAACCATGATAAATAGTACATGTGAAAGCATAGATTAGAACATACTCTTCTTCGCTTGATGAATCATCATCAATTTCTTCTCTAGCCTTCTTCTTTGGAGGTTCATCATCCTCAGCAACATGAGCATGGTATCTTCTTTTGCTGCCCTTCTTCTTCTTGTTGAATTTTTTGTTTTTGTTGTTGTCACTTTTTTTCTTGGGACATTCTGAGGCAAAGTGACCATTCTCATTGCATGTGAAGCACCTTAGATCCTTCTTATTCTTTTGGTGATAGTGAGTGGATCTCTTCTGCTGAGAGTGCTCCCTTTTAGGCTTGCTTCTTTTGGTGTGAGATGCGAGAGCTTGATATTCACTTCCCATCTTTTCTTCTCGTGCCACAAGCATTGCTTCTTCTTGAGAGCACTCCTCCCACAATGTACTGAAGGAGATTAACTTCCTTCTTACACAGATCCCTTGGATAAAGGAATCCCATGACCTAGGTAGGTCATTTAGAGTGGTCATCACAATTTCTCCATTCTCCACCATTTCATCTATAGCTTCAAGTTGTTCCTTGATCTGAGAGAATTTGGAGAAATAAGATTGAATGGTTTCTCCATTCAACATCTTGACCCCTTTCAATTGATTCTGCAGAGTCATCTTCCGATTTATGTTCTTCCCTTCAAATAGCTTGGTCAGGGAGTCAAACATAGCCTTGGGTGTCTTTAGAGATGACACATGTGGAATGAGATGGTCTTTGATAGAATCAGCAATGATTCTCTTGCCTTGACCAAGTTCTTCTTATGCAATATCTTAGCCTCTTCATCCTCTGGGATAGGGACCTCTTCTTTTATGTATGAGTCCAACTCATTCTCTTCCAGGATTAACCCAATCCTATACTTCTAGGCTCGGAAGTTATCAGCCCCTTCAAGGTTATCCTCAAGCTTGGTGTGGTGAGACATCTTAAAGAGTACTTCAAATGGAAATAGAGAAGATTTAGGTCTTACCACATGATTTGCTGAAAACTGGATCTTGTCCCAGATTAGGGTTTGTCAAAGAAAACCCAAAAATTCAAAATGTGAATTTCAACTTTCTGAAAGGATAGAAAGACGCACCTTGATGAGCTGATCAACCTGGTATACTTAGAATTTGTGTTCTGCAAAGTTTCACCCTTCAGAAATGCCTTTACTGAGAGAGTAACATATATAGTATATCAATGCATATCAATCATAGCAAGCATGTCAATCATCACAAGAAGAAAAATATAAGAGACAATAGACACACAGAGTTTCCATGGGGAAAACCCTAAGGTTAAAAACACCACAAATTCCTCAGAGATAGATAGAGAAATAATACAACCAAAGTACACAGAGATAGACTCCTCTTAGCAACTGATCCTCCTCCTCACATGTGCGCCACTTCCCGAGTGATGGAAGAGTGAGTTCTGAAGTGATCCAAATGGAGATCAGGATATCTCTATTTATACTTGTCCTAACTACCCAATAAACTTATGGGGTCGACTTGTCTAGCTTAGCACAATAACCTCATATTACATTAATCCGGGCCGACCCCTTACAAGGTGGTTTAATAATCCATTGGCAAGTTAGCACACTTGTGACACTTGTCAATACAAATGATGACACTTCCATATAGAGGAATAATACATCTCTATAGGAGTACAATAAATATATAAATGAAATACATTCTGAAGTTACATATACATCAACATAGGATATGTATGCAAGTCTCCATCATTGTTGAAGTAGTTGTAATGTTTTGACTTAACATCGTACTTAGTATGCTGATAGCATTATGCACGTATATTGTTTTCTGACACATTGGATGTGATATGGTCACTTGGTGTGACAGTTGTTGTTGTTGCATGATAAAATGAAGGCACTTAGGGGTGCTAATTATCTTGTGTTTCGGCGAATACAGTTTCAAGACGAATTTGAGCAACTTTAATATCACATTGCAGGAATTAATATGTGTGTATTTTAAACTAACATGTAGGGATGTCAGCAAGGCATTGAAAGTAAAATAAATATGCACTGTAAGACAGTAAATGATTGTGAATGAGAGCATGTAGCTCCAAAGTTTTATGTTTTATATCATGAAACTAACATGTGAACTAGGTGGGACTAGTGCTAACATTGCAACGAAATTGCAATTTCCCAAGATAAGGAGCATAACAATGCGAGAGACAAGCACTGCAGGTAAAAAAAAAAAAAAAACTATGTTTTTATGATGTTTTTATTCCCATAATATTATGTTGTTAATATATGTTGGCAGGATAATTGGGTTGCATGAGATAGAAATGAAAGAAAACAGGATGCACGAGGGAAATAGTGCAAAAATTGACAACACCGAGGATGGTGTTATTCCATGAGGGAGAGTTTGTCACGTCTCCATCTCTGGTAAAAGATTTTAATTATTTAATTTTTGTCTATCTGCATGATGACACTAATTAGAGCCTAAACTAATTCTCCCGCAATGCAACCAAGAGTGAAAAAGGGCATGGTGAACCACAAGGGGGAGAGTTTTAAAGTCGTAAGCATCATCGTCGTCTTTGGCTTTAATTAATTTCCTAACTTGAGTTAAGTTGAGAATTTTATGGTCTAATTTTAGTTACACTATGCCAAAATTTTTTTATCACGACATTGGTATTTTATTTAAGAGCATGACGATTATTGATGTTCTAAAATACACGTGCATATGTATTTTATAAAAAAAAAATACATAAATATATATATAGAGAGAGAGAGAGAGTATATAGTTAATTATATGTGAATAATTTAATATGTTTTTGTCTTCTTTATAAATACACATATCCTATGTTATATACATGCATAGGCATACATTTTTGTCTTTGAGGAAAATACATTTAGGACATGTCTTTCTTATGCTAGTTCATAATTAATAAATGTAGACATTTTTATGCTTGTACAAAATTAATAAAATGCCTAATTTTATTAAATGGCAATTTTGTTGGGGCATATGTTTTCATATGAAAACATAGATGTTATATTTTAGACCATATATGTTATACCAACCTTATTTGATGTGATATATATATTTTACATTTGTTTATGATGATTTTGCTTTATAAAATCATAAGAAAAGTGTATGGTACCTTTTAATATTATTTAATATGTTTTTATATATAGGGAAGAAGGCATTTTCTTTTGAGTGGGGGGGAGCTAGCTTCAAGTTTTTGGTCTTTTTCTTGGCCTCTTTGGTGACGGTGAAGGGATTTGGGGGCAGACCTCCCTCTTGTTCTTCAATGGAGGAACAATGATGGCTTGAGCATGCCGATAAAAATATTTTGGGCATTTTCCAGATTGGGCATTAAGTGAAAAACGTTTTATTGTGAATGATGGCTGGAAATGAGCTTTGGAATCTCTGTATGCACCCATATTGTTTTGCAAAAACTTTTTTGGATAGCTTGCTAGTTGGAAAAACGATTTTATACTTCTGGGTGTTGCCTGGGAGGAAGAAAAACGTTTTGATGCTTTCAGCATTTCATTTTATACTTCTGTGTGTTGCCTGGGAGGAAGAAAAACGTTTTGATGCTTCCAGCATTTCATTTTATACTTCTGTGTGTTTCCTGGGAAGAAGAAAAACATTTTGATGCTTCAATTATTTTATTTTAGGCTCTGTGTGTTGCCAGGGAGGAAGAAAAACATTTTGATGCTTCCAACATTTCATTTTATACTTCTGTGTGTTGCCTAGGAGGAAGAAAAACGTTTTGATGCTTCCATTATTTCATTTTATGCTCTGTGTGTTGCCAGGGAGGAATAAAAACGTTTTGATGCTTCCAGCATTTCATTTTATAATTCTCTGTGTTGCCTGGGAGGAAGAAAAACATTTTGATGCTTCCATTATTTCATTTTATGCTCTGTGTATTGCCAGGGAGGAAGAAATTTTTTTTGATGGCTCTGTACAATTCCATCATTTCATTTTATGCTCCGTGTGTTGCTAGGAAGGAAGAAAAATGTTTTATGTCTCTATTGTCCTTCATTTGAGGTAGAGAATTGATTTTAACTCTTTGCTGGAGCCAGAGAAATGCATTGGGCATCTCATAAATGCTTGCATGCATTAAAAACGTTTTTATGTTTCTGTTGTTCTTCATTTAAGATAGGAAAACGATCTTTATCCCTGCATATTCTCATTGTGTTGGGAAAACAGTGGTTTGGCATCTCAGTAGGATGAAACCGTTTTGTTGATTATCTCTTCTTATCATGGGCTTGTTTTTAAATGTGCTCTGTATTCCATTTTGGGTTCATAAAACATTGATGCCGACTCATGTTCCTGGGGTATAACATGAATTCTTCCTGAACATTCATTATAAATTATGACATGATGTTAGTGGTGTGAGCACATTCATTATAAATTATGACATGTTGTTAGTGGTGTGAGAGTGCTCATTTACATTTTTTTGATATGTTGTTGTATATGGTGCTCCTCTTATACAACTACACCTATTGTTAACATGCAATTTCTTTATTGCTTCATTTTACTTCTTAAGTGTGAATTGTGCTTTAATTATTATGTAACGGTGTTACTTATACCATGGTTACACCCTTATGCTTGTGACAAGAAATGGCCATGTCTTTACATACCTATATTATAAGGGGGTATGCTTTATATATATATAGTATAGCATGATTACACTTCATATATACTGTAGAAATGACTAATATTTTATACAATGTAGAAATGGTTACATTTTATATATATGGGATGTATCAAATGAATTTGTGCTGTACATCATATAGAAGAGTTATGTGGAATATATAGATTGTCATACAATGAAGATTTGTCTACACATTGTGTAAAATGATTAAGCTTCATATAAATTATACATGATTTTATTTTACTAGAGTATGTAAAATGACCATGTTTATATATACCTTTCAATGTTTATCTATATATATATATATATATATATATATATTATGCATTGGATGGGTGCATATTGTCAATGTATATATCTACTTCATATCATGGTTGAGTATGCTTTAATGCATTGATTTTCATTTACATAGAGGCAATGATGGTAGGTGTTACCTTTTATCCATCAATTGCATGTCGAATGCATAGATTGCATATCGAATGCATTGGATAGGTGTTATGCACATGTTTATTCGGTTTGTGCCACTTGATGTCTCTCAGTTACACGTCAAATGCATAGTTTGCATGTTGAATACATTGGAGAGGTTGTATATACATATTCATGCTATTTTTTGTTATGTACACCTTTTGTGTGGTCACATGTCAAATGCGTGTCTTATGTTTCATCTACATTTGTTTGGATGCTTGTCTTAGATGATATGTTTGATTGCATGCTAAATGTTTGAGTGCATGTCTAATGATTGGGTGGCTTGTCGTATGCACCGGTTTTATTACTTATGGTATTACCGTCGAGAACAATACCAAGCTATGCACGAGGTTAGGACACAAGAAGTGTCTAGGTAGGAGTACTACCCCTTGCTGCAGGAGTGTTGCATTAACCTCTAGAGTTGTGGGTGGTTAGTTCTAGGGCGATGAGACTTAGAGACTCCCTATCACCTTGTGGATCACCATGCTCAGCTTGGGGGTGGCCTTCGGACGGACTGAGTATATTTCGTCGAAGAGCCTACGATTGGGTGGAGCATTGCATTGCCCACATTATTTTCCCCTTATTGAAATGATTATGTTTTTTCATTTAATTTGATGTATCTTGATTTTTTTTTGAACAGATATCTGGAGTTTGGGTATTATGTTTTATAGTACTAATGAAATGTTTTGAGTATGATGAGTACAGGAATAAGACGACAGAAAGAATAAGCATCCCTTAGTCTTACCAAGGTGGTAAGATAAGTATGTTTGTAAATTTATCATGCGCATGGATATATATATGTTGGCTCGTCTGATTGTTTCCTTATTTGTAGTCGACATGAATGAAAGTAAAGATTATGTTTATATTTTCATGTACTCAGATATAATTGATTGTTGGATGGCCACACGAAAGAGGCTACCTTTGATTGAAAATATATTTCAATATGATGCTAACCCTAGGGAAGTTTGTTGTCATATACATGCTTAGAGATTTACCATTCTATGTCATTGATGTGAAAATATATATTAGACATTACATTTGATGGACAAGCACGTGATTGTGAATGCATAAAATAATGAATGAGCTTCTTGTGCATTATAATGAATGTGTAAAGTCTTATGTGGATTATGATTGTAACATGACCTTAGATCAGTTTGCGTTGGAAATGATATACGTAATGATACATGTGAAAAGAACATGTTGGTATGCAATTTGTGGTTGATGTAAAATATATTAGCCATTATAACATAGCCTAAGGTTATTATTACACCTTGCGACATAGTCCATGGTTGACTTAGTATCGTTTGGTGTAAGAGAAAGACTTGACATGTTTTCATTTTATTATGCATGTGCTTAATTGTGTCGCCAACATCTTAACAGAAGTATGACGTGCCGCAACCATTAAATTGTCTTTAACTAAGAGTCTCAATAATTAATTATTTTTTGCATAAAGGACTTTGTTAATTAATGTTATCTTTATAAGTATTTATTATTTCCGCGTTTACAATTATTAACCATTAATGTTGATTATAATTTTTTTTTTTTAATGAAATTATCGGGATGTTACAGGGGGTGAGTTCCATCATGATGGAGACAGATTAGATCCATTTTTATGTTTAGCTTGAGGGTGGGGGCTTTCTTCCCACTGGGTTTTTCCTCTTTCCTCACTTAGCTTATTTTCAGCATTTTTTGGATTATTGTATTGGGGTGACCTTTGGTCTTAGTAACTAGGACCCTACATTTTATTTTTTTACATCATAGCATAGCTTGAGGGGGGGGTGTTAGGATATCTCATCATTTAGTATGTACTTTGCATGCATTTTGCATGCATCCACATGCTACCTAGTCATCAGTTTGGTACCTCCAGCACCTAGTCCCTAGTCTCCCAGCACTCAAGAGCTACTTTCCACTCAGTTTCAGCCCTCCTAGCCTGTCATGCGCCCATTTCTCAACTTCCACTATAGAAGGGAGCCTTTCTCACCTACCAGTCCACTTTACTTCAGTTAGCCACCAGTCTTTCCTTAATTTAAGGCTAGACTGACTCCTTACTACTGTTATCACTCCGATTGACCTCCGATGAGACATGACTACCTGATTTGAGTTCAGTTAACTCCTCATGCACCCTCCATTGAGCCTCCATCCCTACATTACTGCCGCTTACCATCAATTACACTTATTACACTCAGTTAGACTTAGTTAGACTCATCTAGACTCAGTTTGACACCCGTCTGATAGTTACTTGTGCATTGATGACCACCATTGATGATGATGAGGACTCCTAGTTGGAGCCAAGCTATGCCATGTAGTATATTCGGATGACCTTCTTGGCTAATTCGAATTGCTCACTCATTGTGATAGTATTGTATTGTATTTTCACCCTTATTGGGATTATAGAGCATTGATGCATGCTTTTGCATAGTTTACACCATATTTTCTAAGTTTCATCTATTGTGATTGATTTACTTGTTCATTAGATCTGTTGTGACTAATTTTACATTTACTTATGTTCTTCTACTTTGAATCCGTTGAGACTAATGGGTCAATTTATAGTCTCTGGAAGTATTGTTTTGGTAATTATATTAAAGCTCCTTGTTGAGCCACTGTGTATATACAGTATTTACGCACTTGTTTGGTTGGTTAACTAGGTGCCTTGTTACTAAACTCTAATCGATTTATTATTAATGGGTGAAATTGCTCTTTAGATGTATCTTGTAAATTCTAAGAGCTTGAAGGTTTGGGGAAAGGTGACATTGGTCCTGAATTACTTAGCTTAAATGCTAACACATGTCTTACCCTTATTTTGCAGGTGTTTAAGGAAAAGAACCTAATCTAGCTCATTAAAGAAATTTGCAACAAAACATAATATGTTTTTATCCAATTATTAAAGTTAGTTATCTATGTCATGGTAGTGAAATTGAGATGGTAAAAACACTAACACTCCTCCACTATAGAGAGTGGGTATGTATTTCGTTTGTAGTGGGGGTAGGTGGCATTAATGTGGTCCATGTGCTGGTCACATAGTCACGTTGTTCAACTGGAGTATGGTGAAACCCTAAGTCCAAGCAGCTAGTCTTGTTTGTACTATAGTTTTATGTTGTCGTTGGTTCGTGGAGACAGCTCAGTGCTGGTACTGGTTACTATGGCCATCGGGATGGTGTTAGGCCATGAGCATTGCTCAGGCCCATGCTCAATCGAGTGAAAGGATAGCACGTGCTCAAACTTGTTTAAGGTAATTCTATATCCCTATACTTTGTCCAACTTCTAAAAATCATTCGATACAACTATTTTCTATTTTAGCTTTATGATTCATGGCTCATACTCTTCTTTCCTTTTGACAGGGATTCAACGTTGGAAGTTTCGAGCTCAGCGTGGGTGAAGTATCTGGAGCAAAGTGATTTAAGATCATGAATGTTTCCGGGTAAGTCTCGTCCGTCGTGACCTTTCCTCCCTCCATGTGAAACGATGTCTGATCTGGTCTACTTGCCGAGGAGTTGTGTCCACTATGTAGTTTGGGTGCGGATATCGTTCGGGGTTCCAAACTTCTGTTTTTAATGCTCAGTTTGTTTTCTCTTGGTGTTTCATGGGAAATTTTATTATAAGGGAACTTTGCCCAGGGATAATGTATAAGCTCTTGTTCTTATTATTTATATAGACCGGGGAAGGCTTTTTGGACAGAGGATGCCCAGTTATGGTATTGTATTTGAAAAATCTAAAAAAAATGTAATGCATTTTATTCTCTGTGTTGGTACTGAAAGTGAGCACTTGATTTAGTGATGATGTGGTAATTATTTCAATGCTCCTAAAGAATGCATTTTAACTTTGTATAAATTGTAATACTTGATTCCTGAAAATACTAAATGTTTTATGTTTGTTTAATAATGGGGTTTACATCTTTTACTGGATGAATGAATTGTAAGTTTGTGAAATGTTGTGCTAGAGAAAGAGAAATAGTTCACTCCTGAAGCTAAATGTTTGGTTAGGAAAAGAATCGATTTGTGGAGGCGTTGTTTTGTTTTATAACTGAAGTGATTCAGATATATAATAGGGTGTTTTACTCCTCGAAATTTATATCTGGGCAGAGCCCTATTGTTGTTATTGAAACTATGTTTCTCTTTTTACCTACAAGGATTGCATAGTAATTAAATTTATGTGTACTGTTCAGTTTACTAAATGACATCTATACAGATATAAAATTGATCAAAGATGTCCTACGTTTTCATAAATTTGAGTATTGATTTGGTTTTGGGTGTAAGGGAAGAATGGAAACAGTGATCTTTTTTTTTTGTAAATAAAAGCATACCTATTTATTACTTGCTGATAGAGAGTACAAAGCTAGTCCACAACATCAGAGGCATTCCCGACCAATAGATGTCAAACAAGAACCCATGGCCATCATTTAGTGACAAAACTAAAGCAGAGCACTCTCGGCTTTGTTTCCAAATAGGAGGCTGACATAAACAGTTTAACCATGAGTTCAGTACAGTCTTCATAAAACCAAAATGACAAATACATAGTAGAATTTGATAATTACCATATACCCTATTAGGACGAAACAAAAGTACTAAACTTAAACGAAACACCTTAATCAATGGTAACAGTCTGCGGGCTCCTACTAGCAGAGACTGGGGTTGGAGCCTTGGGGGACTCCACATTCTGGAAAGAGATCACGCCACCTGCATTGCCCGACCGAGGCTGAAATCCACTATGGCTGCCACCATTACCATCTTCAGTCGGAACCCCTTGGATAACGAAAGATATGCCCATTTTCTTAGTTATGGCATCGATTTTGGAGTGCATCACCCTATTGTCCAGATTGTGCGGTTTCCATGAACTCACGGGTTCCTCATCGCCCATACATTTATTTGCATAGTCCATCATAACATTAGCCAATAGACTCTTGGTGACCCAGTGTGTCATGAGAGTGCGCTCATAGAGGGAAGCCCAGCCGACCGTGGTACCAGGGTCGAGCACCCAATCCTCCAAATCCGGATAGATTTCTCCCGCAGGTAAGGCTTGGACATTTTCCCATAGGCCTCTCTTAGTAACTTTAATTTCATTGGGAATGGGGGGAGGAATGCGATTGCGGAAACAGTCAGCAGAATCCCTAAGACAGGCTCTAGTGGATGCACGGGTAACCCTACCAGTATTGGCACCACCATGGCTAGACGAATTACCACCCGATGGGGAGGGGAGTTTGCATTTCGGTGCCATGACAGAAGCAAGGGAAACACATAGGGAAGCCCAAAAAAATCACTCAATTGGATACTCTGGAATTCCCAGAGCACCAAATCTGCACAGACAGGCGAAACTGAAGAGAGGGAAAATGAATTGAAAAAAGGACTTAACGTCCAAATATAATATTGGGTGGAGCATCATAGGATTAACTGCTAAATGATGCAGAGCCGCCGCCAAGTACAGAGCCATCAATACCTGAAAATCCCTCCCGATCATGGATCTAATGAAAGGACAGAGGAGGAATGAACAAATGAAGCTCCAGGTCTTTTCGACACTTGAAACACACTTAAGAGGGTACCTCGCATGAATTCTCATAAAGAGGATCATGACAGCAGGTGTCATTCCGAGCTGAGGAGAGCCCTGACATGAGGCCCTCTCCTGACATCAGCAACAGCCACGTTTATATTGTTTGCAGTTGACATACCATATGTATGTGAGTGATTTAAATGCGCATGATCCTCCTATGGCAAGTGGTGACACAATTCCATCCACTCATCAGAAGGATTCTCGATCGGATTGCACATCCTGAAGGGGGGCCCATCCACGATGCCATGGTTTGCCAGATGTTCTGCTACTTTATTATCCTCCCGCTTGACGTGGCTAAAAGAGATAGCTGAGAAATTGAGAAGAAGTTCATGGAGGAGATCCAGCTTGGCGAGGAGGTACCAACTGGATGAGACTTTTTCCGGGGATTTCCCAAAAGACATTTTCCGGGCCATGTGGATGATAATTAGCGAGTCACCTTCAAAAACCACCGGCGACCAGGCTTCCGATATTACCAAGCGAACCCCTTGAATGAGTCCTTCTAATTCTGCAGAGTTATTGGAATCATGTCAAATGGAGCCAAAATAAACCTTTACTATGGTACCCAACCCATCTCTGCAGACACCTCCATATCCAACGGGGCCAGGATTGCCCCGTCAAAGTTGACTTTGAAACCACTAGCCAAAGGGGGAAACCACCTGGAAGGGATAACAGGCCTGCAAATAACCTCCTTCTTCCTCAATCCCTCCAAGTCATTGCGGAGTAGACCCCATCCTTCTCCAATACGGAGATCACCCGTGGATAGATCTTTGTCTTTATCAGACCATTGCTGACAACGAATTGTTTCCACCATATTTCTTCCCAATTTTAACCATACCACATCCACCGAGTTGGAATGATTCCTGAAGATGCACTCATTTCTTTCCTTCCATATCGACCAGGCTACCATTCCCAGGAAAAGATGACAAAGCAAACTGATGATGGGGTTGGAGAAGACCTTAAGGTCCCAAGACTACAAAGTTTGCTCCGGGTGGCCCCTAACGCGATGGCTTCTTCCAAAAATGGCAGAGCCCCTATCCCAAATCTTAGACACAAATAGACAAGAATCAAGGAGATGGCTATAAGATTCCTCCTCATGAAGGCATAGTGAACATTGAGAAGGGCCACAGATCCCACTTTTCCTTAAATTTTCACTAGTGAGGATCCTTTTCCAAACTACCAGCCAGGAAAACACAGCTATTTTGGGCCACTTGTTCATGCCCCAAACTTTGCCCCAGATTTGCCTCTCTTCTTCGTCATCATGGATTCTAATCTCATAATCCTCCTTGATGCCAAAGGTACCTTTCTACGAATGACCCCATCGTAGTTTATTTGGTGTTGCACTTGATATGATAAAACGTACCTTCAAAGTGGAATCAAAAGATTATAGGGATCCATCTTCAGAAATACTGTCCCAACTTCCATCCCTCAGCCATTTCCTATGCCAATCATGGTCATTATGATTCGAGTAGTGAGCTACCTTTGTTTTTCCTTGGGCTAAGCCTCCTTCTTTTATGATTAGCCATTTGGGATCGGCGCCCAGAATGGGTAATTGATTCCACGAATCTTTACATAAATTGGCTAGCTCCCCATTATAGATTTCCCAAAAGCAATGATGCTGGACTAGGCGACTTTCCTCAAAGGCCTTTAACCAAATGTGAGATCCTTGCTTGACTTCATTGAACCTGATTAGGAGTCTGATGTCTCTATCCCGAGCATACTTGATATGCCAAAGTTTAGCCCAAGGCTCCGTTTGATGATTACACCATCGCCACCAAATTTTGCTCCATAGACCTCACTCAGAATTTCAGGGTCTCTTAATCCAAGTCCCCCCTTATCCTTAGGTTTGCACACTTTTTCCCATCCAACCAAAGAGAATTTTGCCTTGTTTTCCCTCTTTCCACAGACGAAAGTTCTTTGGATGCTTCGAATTTCCCTTAGGATAGATTTGGGAATAGATAGCATCGAAAACAAATAAACATGCATGGCCTGTAGGACCGATTTGGCCAAAGTAAGCCTACTGAGAAAGTTGTGGGGGTGCATAGTCCAGTTAGAGAGTCTTTTCCTCATTCTATCCACCAAATAATTCCAAGAAACCTTATGAATAGTGTTATCCGAGAGGGGAGCCCCAAGATACTTGGAAGAGAAGGATCCATGTGCAAAACACAAAATACAAATGATGTTGCACTGGGTAATACCAGGAGTATTGAGGAAGAACACCTAATATTTATCGAGGTTAACTTCCAACCCCGAAGCTTTTGCAAATATCTCCAGACATCGTTTGAAGGATCTAGATTCTTGTACTGAAGGGTGCCCCATTAACATGGTATCATCAAAAACTGTTGATGAGTTTGTTTTTCCAGGCCATCATGTAAAGTAACGTCCCGAATTCCCCTAGATATAGCTTGAGACTGCAGGAGTATACTAAGCCCTTCAACCATAATAATGAAGAGAAATGGAGAAAGGGGGTCACCTTGCCTAATACCCTTGGATGCTTGGATCATCTTGTTGGGGGATCCATTAAGAAGGATGGAGAAGAAGGGAGTGGAGACCAGATTCATGACCCAATTGATCCAAGTCTAATTGAAACCGAAAGCTCCCAAAATATTGCACATGTATTGCCAGTTCAATTTATCATAGGCCTTTGCTATGTCTGTTTCACAAGCATGCCATGTTTCTTCAAAACCCTGAGAGAGTGTAAAGTTTCATGGGCCAAAATTATACCATCCACAATCTGTCCACCCTCCACAAACCCGGACGGTTTCGGGCTTATAAGAACTGGGAGAAGAGGCTTAAGCCGATTTGCAATGACTTTGGAGATGATCTTGTAAATCACGTTGCATAAGGCGATTGGTCTGAACTTACCTGGGGAATCCACTCCTTCCTCCTTAGGGATAGGGAGAGGAAAATTGCGTTGAAGGATTTCAAGATGCCCCCACTGCATCTAGACTCCTCAACAAGTTGATGACATCAAACTTAACAAGGTCCCAAAACTGGTGGAAAAAGTTGGATGTAAAACCATCTGGGCCCGGAGCCTTATCCAGAGCCATTTGGAACATGGCAGTCTCAACTTCTTGCATAGAGACCATCTTGTTGAGAGCCTCATTGTGAGCCTGGGAAACAAGACTAAGAATGAGAGAAGTGATCTGGGCAATGTCAGGATCATGATCCCTACGATCCTCTTTGAGCACTGTCTTGAAGTGGTGAACAAGCTCTTCTTCAATTTCTTCTCTGGTCTCGGCGATATTCCCATTGGATGTGTGAATTTTTGAGATTTTGGATCTATGCCTGTTTTGAATAACAGAGTTGTGGAGAAACCTAGTATTTATTTCCCCTTCTTGAAGCCACTGAATTCGAGATTTTTGCTTCTAGAGGGTTTCCTCCAGCCTTTCCCTTGCTTCAAGATTCTCTAGAGTGAGAAGCTCACACTTTTTCAGCTCATCACTCCACCCTTACTCCATCCCAAGTTTTTGAATTAGCTCAAGATCCAATATAAGCTTATTTTTGTCTGCAAAAATATTACCAAATTCCTCCTTATTCCAAACACGAATTTTGGCCTTCAGGGATTTCAGTTTTTGTTGGAATTGGTACATATGAGATCCTTCCAGGGGGACCTGTTCCTTCCACCACTGGCCCACCAAATCCTTGAATTCCTTGTGGTCCAACCAAAATTTCTCAAAACGAAAAGGTCTGAGCAGGTTGTTAGCAGACAGATCCCACGTGAGGCACACTGGCCAATGATCAGAACTAGCAGTAGGTAGGGCACTAGCATTGACCTCCCCTACTTATCGAGCTATGTCCTCTGTTGTAAAAAACCTATCCAATATGGAAGCAAGTAGATAAGGTCCACCCCTCTTGTTGTTCCATGTGAACCACCCATTTACAGTCTCCACATCAATCACTGGTTGTGGCTTAAAATATCCCTGAAACTTTCTTGGTATCTGTCCAGAAGTCTACACCCACCATTTTTCTCGTCTAGGGAGGCGATCAGATTGAAATCCCTACCAACCATCCGATATCCCTCTGAGGCTTGCAGAGAGATCCAAGACAAGAACTGAAGAAAAGCCTCCTTAGGCAGGTCCATACTAGGACCATAGACGTTGACCAAAGTTCCTTTCACCACTGAATCGATTATACTAAAATCACATACTAGAGAAAACCTATTATCTCTCCAATTAGACAACAACACAAACCTGGGGTTCCACAAGATATCCATACCTCCGGCCATGCCTATGGCATCTATGGCCATAACCTCCACACCCCTCTAGAATCTTTGTCCGTGCTTCCCCATGGTTTCAGAAGAGCAATTGGTTTCCTGCAGAAAAAGCACATAAGGACGCTCCTGCTTCACCTTCCTTGTGAGAGCCCTAATTTTCCTTGGATGATTACACCCCCTAAAATTCCAAGTTTTAATCTTCATTGGGTAACCTTGGAAAATTCAGAGAAGGCCTCCTTGATCGTGGGATACAGCCCTGATTCCACAAGCTTCACTCCTATTTCTGCAATGCATTGTTTATTGGATTTTTCTGCCTTTCTTGGAGTCCTCGGAGGATGATTTCTACTTGAACCCAGATTGGGCATCTTCCCTAATACCCAATTTCGGAGAGGCTTTATACTTGATAATGGCTTCTTGGAGGAGTTCAAGCTACTTGTGGGACACATAGCCCTTCCCCTTTGTATCGCACTCCTTCTCGATTTCATCCAAATCCAAATCTCCCAAATTAACCTCCTCTTCCCCATCATCTTCCATAGTGTCTAGGGCCACCCTCGGAGATGCAACCTGAGATTGAGGCATAGGTTTAGTAGGGGGCTCCTCGATTTGAGAACTCTTTCCTTTCCACGGGGGGTTCACTAGTGAGGAAATATCATATCACGTCCATTCATATTGGGGGTTTGAATACTCTTAAAAACCTCAAAAATATGTTGCCCTGTATTAAGGGGTCGAGGGGGTTTTTTAATTTGACATAGTAATATAAATATTGGGGGTTATTTTATTTGGGTGGGCTAAGGAATAACCTCCAAATCGTTGGATGGATTCATATCTCCAAATTATGGGCTCAATTCATACCCACCTAAAACTTAAGGACCCTCCATTTTTATTTGATATTTATTATGATCCTAAGTTTTGCATAAATATGATAATATTGTACCAATGATAATATCGATGGAAGTCTCTTCGGATTACTGGCCTTGATCCATACTCATTTAATAGCTTATTTAGGATTGGTTTGAATTGATACATTATATTTTTTTTCATCTTTAAGTTAATATATGTAGCTAATTGGGAGTTTCAAAGTTTCAGAGTTGTATTTTATTTTTTGTAGGCATTCGAGTAAAAAAAAAACTAGATATAACCCAAGAAAAGGTAACTAAATGTTGTTAATTTCCTTGATGGCAAGAATAAATGTAGAGGAAGTGGAGGAAAATCATTGCATCTTGTGAATGATCCAAATCCAAGCTATGCACATGATCATATGGTGTTATTGGAAAGTAAGAGGAATTTTGCTATGTGCATTTGGGTTCAAACATCAATGATGTTTGTTTTGATAGGAAGGTAGGGGAGTCCATCCACGAAAGGGTTTCAATTTTGATTTTTTATGGAGTTTAATTTATTAAGATTAGATAAAACATGAGCTCTTTATGTCTATACTTATATTTACATGATATAAAATTGGTAGATTAGCAGACTGTGATGTGAAACATTTGCAATTCTGCTCTTTTCTAAGCATTGCACTAACTATTGGACTATCAACCTTTTACATTCTTTGTTATGTTGATATCTTGACTGGGTTTCCTTTTACACATTTTCCTTCCCAATACTATTTCGTTGGGTCTTCCACTATCCAACGCTACAATTTGATCAGTCACCCCTGCAATCCTGGTTGGATCATTATTAGCATTATACTATTATTTTATTTAACATCATGTTTGCTTATACTAAGATGTGTTAAGGATCATATTTTTTACAACTTGATAATATGATATAAAGGGGGTATTAGAAATGGGTTGATAAAAATGGATACATACAATATATGGTGAAACTATGGGTTTTCTTAATTAGAAAGGCATATTGGGAGGGGGGTTCAACAATAAAATTTTAGGAGAAATTTTGCAATATTAAGTGAAATTAGGGATATTCTTTAATATCATGCGAACAATTGTGCTATGTAACAAGTTCACTAAGTGAACCCCCCGTGTTCCTTTCAGTATTTTCTGTCCTTTATCGTCCACCTCCTCCAAGATCTGAAATGGATTTTGATCCAAGGTTCCATTATCATTCTTCCCTTTCCCTTTCTTTTGGGCCTCCCCAGATTTACTTCTCCTTCTGCTTTTGACCTGGGAGAAACCCTCCCTATCCTTGATTCCCACTGAATCAGAGGTCGGGGGAGGCACTGGAGGAGATGTCTAAGGACAATTCCTGCCAAAATGGCCATATTCATGGCACGATCTGCATTGAAATGGTAATTGCTCATAATCAATTGGTTGGATCCACTCCTCATCTTCATAGTTCAGCTTGATGGCTTCGGGTAATTCTTTGGATAGATCCATGTACACACAGATCCGAGCACAGGCTGTGCACCTCTGCTTCTTGTTCTGTTCTGCAACTTTAACAAATTCGCCAAGTGAGTTGCTTATATCCTGTAAAATCTCCAGATCCCAGAATTCATATGGCAAGGAATAGAGTCTGATCCATACAAGGGAAATCTTTACATCCTCCTTGTTAGGGTTAAAATGTTCCTTCCATGGTCTAAGATAGAGGTCAGCCGAGAAGAAAAAGTAGGGGCCTCCCTCGAGAATTCTATCCCGATCTTCCACATTGAAGAAAATTATGGTGAAGAAACCCTTGGCTCCCAATTGTAGATCATATTTCCCTTTTGGGTTCCAGATCTATTTGATCCAGCTAACAAGATCTCTCTCCCTGGGCCATATCCCAATAAATTTTCCAATTAGGTCCTTTTACTTTGATTGTTCCACCTTGTCTCAAACCTTTTATGCACGAACCATGATGGATGGGATGACTGAGGGTTTGGGAAGACATCCACCAGGACCTATCCGCCTTTTCACCCCACTGTCTCCATCTTCAGTGTTTAGCGCCCTTGATACCATCTCCACCTCCGCATGATTGAAACCCTCCTAGGTCCCATCCAATGGTAGACCCTTGCTCATCTTCTGGGGAGCAAGCATGCCTGCAACCCCACCTGACACCCTGCGCTGACCCATAGAAGAAAAATGGCACAAAAACTTATCTGTCGTTCTTCAAAAATCTAGCGATTGGTACCTTCCAAAATTCCGATCAGTTCTCCTTCTAATGTACATTTGTTACTCCTAGAAACAGTGATCTTTAAATGCTTGATTGGAGAACATTTAAAATGTACAGGCGAACTGTTTTCCAGTATGTGAACTTTCCGGTTTGAACTTTTCAGGGCTAGGCCCTAACTAAAAGATTCAGGGTTTTATTATGGAAAATCTATCTCTGTATATTTTATTGATAAAAGACAGCTTGATAATTTTTATTCTTCGGGTCTTTAAAACAAAAGAAAAATCTTGGGTGGGAAGAAATCATTACTGGATTTTGCATGGTGGATAAGACGCCTTTGCACAACGAAAAGGCTATTATCCTGTAGAGGTTATTGACCCTTAATTGTTTTTAATAAGAAAATCTCTTTTAGATTTATTTAGCTAAGACTGTGTAGCCAAGCCATGGTTCTTTGTTTATAATAAATTGTCAACAGAGGCATGGCTTTCCATCCAACACTGGATTCCATATGTAAAAACTAGCTTGCTAAATGTGTGATTGGAACTCCTAGAGATTCGATCCTTAACTCGAGAAGATAACGTAGAGTTCTGTATGTTTATCAAATTGATTTTCTGTTTTCCATGCAACACTTACTTGAAGGATCGCATAGAAGAAAAATTCTAGGGTTTAGAAGGAATAATTTTGATCTCTTTAATTTTCATAGACGTTTGTCATTAATTTTAATTTTGATTATGATGTTATGAATATTTTTCCCTAAATTTTCGTATAAGCTTAATGACTTAAAGTTTTGTTAAAACAAAAGAACATAGATCTACCCTAAACTAAAAACAGTAAATCTATCAAGGCATAAATCTATTTATAAAATTTTATAACAACCCAGGTGCCATGACCTTTCTTTTATAGAGCTGTTCATGGACCGATAGAAAAACATGGGAACAATATCTAAATAAAATTTATGAGGACAGTTTGTAGATAGAAAATTATGATGACTAACATTCAGCTTATGACCCTACAATAGAGCTAGAATATGAAACACCTTATCCTAAAACATAAATAGAAATCTGAAACACTCTATTCTCAAACAAAAATAAAATCTGAAACACCCTATTCTAAAATAGAAATAAAATCTGAAACAGGGCAGAATGTAACCTCATACCATAGACAATGCTTGTTTGCACTAGTTCTATAACCCTGCACACCCCAAACATCAATTAATTGGAAATACTCTACTTCTAACTTGTAGAACAATACTCGGGTCACCTCAAGGCTGCCAAGTTTCTCCCAACCATTGATCCAGAACCGTTCCTGGTTCTTACCTAGATCACCCCCGAGCTGGTTCGGCATCCAAGTTAAATCTAGGAGACCTGGGCCATGACTGTTTACAAATGAGATGTTATATATTCTTCCTTAAGGATTTGGCAATTTCCTCTCGTAATATCATAAGACAATGATAATGAGGTCGATCCCTTTTTTTGGGAAAAGTCTTAGTATCTATAGGTAAACTTTTGGTAAGGCAGTTGAGTTAACATAAGTATTTTAACTGCCCTTTTGAAATTAACTCCTAGTTCAAATTTTGTGAGACATAATTAAAGTCCCTTTTAATTATAAGGCTTCTCTTCATCTAGGACTCTTTTTTGAATGTTTCCTTTAACTTGATATTTGGAAACTCGTCACTTTTATTTATTTAACTTATCAGAATTAAATATACATATATATAATTATTTAAACTTTACTTATTTGCTTTGTGTATCTATCTTCTTTATTTAGATATTTCTCCTATGTATAAATATATAGGTAGACTTTACTTGTTTATCTTTATTATTTAAATGACTTCATATATATATATATATATATATCCTCTTTATTATTTATGGATTTACTCAGCATAATTTTATGGTCAATGTTTTCCTTACCTTAGGTTAATTCTTTTCAACAAGGCCTTTGGTGGGAGTGGTTGGTAGGCTAAGATAGGTACCCCTAAATTTTCCTTGCATGCTTGATTACCTCGTTTTTGTGGCAGCTCCTACAGTATTTGATGAGAGATGAATAGTGATTCAATTAATCATTTGAAAAAGTATGATGAGGGTTGGTGCTATTCAGAGTCTTTCCAACTCAACACCATTAATTATGGTAACCCTAAGTGCTATTCATAGCGTAGGATCAACAATCTCACATGGGTGTTACGCTAGTGCAATTCTAGAGATTCTCGCTCAACACTAGTTCTAGGATGTATTTGTGAGATACACCTAATGATACAATGGCCAAAGATTCGGTGCTCTAGATCTTATGCTGAACATCAAGTTGGAATGCTCTAGGGCTTATGCCAAACACTCTATGCACATCGAGGATTACGCCCAACACATAATAAAAGTCATTTATGTATATCGAGGCTTACGCCCAACACATAGGGCATCCTTGTACATCAGGGCTTACGCCCAACACATAGGGAATCCATGTACATCGGGGCTTATGCCCAACACATAGGTCATCCATGTGCTCCAGAGCCTATGCTCAACACATATTCACAGGTCAAAGTCTCAAGATATTATATCCCTCCCTTCTTAGAACAACACTATCTCGGTGTTAGGGACCCAAATGAAACCCTGGGACTAGGCCAGGTAAGCATCTTTCATCGTGGTTTCATCCCCTATGCGGCCCCATGTATTCAAGTTCTTACTTACTTCAAGATCTTATCGAAACTTCCTTAACCCCTTACTTGCAATAACCTTAAGTACTGTCAGTCCCATGACATATAATCATAATCATCACATTGTTAGTCAATCTTTGGCGTCTCTTGCTTTTTATACCTATACTTTTCACCAACAACACAAGTTGTTTCTAGTGTTTCATCATAAGACACATCCATTCCGATGATCTTTCAAAAATCAGTTAGTACATAAGTAATAATTTTCCTTTGCACATAATTTGCATATGGTTCACTTCATAAATTAGTTTAGAATATAAGTAATACTTTTCAACTTTGCATATGGTCCTCTTCAAAAATCAGTTTAGAATATAAGTAATAATTTTACTTTGCACATAATTTGCATATGGTTCACTTCAGAAATCAGTTTAGAATATAAGTAATAATTTTCCTTTCCACATAATTTGCATATGGTTCACTTCAGAAATCAGTTTAGAATATAAGTAATAACTTTCCTTTGCACATAATTTGCATATGGTTCACTTTAGTAATAAGTTTTAGAATATAAGTTATAATTTTCCTATTTCTTGGCACGGCACTTCTTTTCCAAGTACCCTTAGTCATTCTCTACTTGTCTTTCCTTGAAAAAGAAAACATATTAATGTTTCATAACATGAACTATGTATGAAAGTAACATATGCATAATCTAAGCATAATGCATAACATATGTATAACATGAGTATAAACAACTCTGGGTGTGTTTAGAGTATACTAGCTCAATACTCAACTAGGATTTTTCAAACTAGGTGTTCCTGAGCATAACATTACGTAAGTTTCCTATCTTTATTACAAATGTAGGGTAGTTACAAGGTCTGTTTATTAGCCCTTTTTGTACATTTGTCAAATAGTTTACACATGTGAAGTAAGCATAACATGAATCAAAGCAGAACTTGAAAACTCATATTTGTAATAGTACTAATATATACATATGTAGGTAGTTCAGCCCGTGAGCATAAGATACGGCTATGGTAATTTATCTCGGACCGATTCCCGCGATCATGATGAATACCTTTACAAGGATTGGGGTCCTATAATATGGTGCAGTCCAAGACTGTTTATGTGTGTATGGAGGTTTCTTCCTGACTCAACATTAGGTCCTATTAATATTTTCAAGATTCCATTAACACTCTATGTTTATTTTAAATATGCTAAACATCTTTTTTAAACAGAACATGGTAATTCTAGTATCTTGTAACAAGCAGGTGTCAATAATTTCAATAATTCTAAATTTCTTGAGTTGATTGCTATACATATGTCATTAATAAATCACCTAGCATTTCTCGTAGTAGGATCATTTTGTTCCTCTTTCAACTTCTTAAATAGGCTAAACTATTCATGCTACCTGTTTTTAAACAGACATACCATTACTTTTAGAAATTACCACATGTATTACCTTTCGTTCACAAAGCTTTGGTGTAGTCTCTTGCATCCTCTATGCACCTGCAGGCTTCACTTACAGTTTCTTTCTTGATGTTTAACATAACACTTATTAAGTTTTTTTTATTGTATACAGACATATTTTTTTCCACCAAGCATTCTCATGCACAATGCTAATGCATTCGTCCCCCCTCTTTTCGACAAGTATAGTTGAAACTGGATTCATACATATCTTTCTACGGTTTGATACTTTAAATATCGGCTGATACCTTTATGAACTCGTATATTATACTCTTAGTACGGCTATTGGTATTTAGGTCTTTCCCCACAAAACTTTAACACAAAGTTCTTAGTAACAACCTTCCCGAAATTTTTATTGTAATTCATCTTGTAGTTTTTAGATATGTAAACATGTCATGCACATATACTTGTATTTTTACTATGTAATTCTAATGTCGTTCATTTGTCCCTGTTTTCCTATTTTTAGTACTCATAACATAAGATGCATCATAGCATATGCTAATCACATGTGTATTAATAATCATACCAGCTGCTTCAAAAAAAATTTGTATGACCAAGTACAACATCTACCAACTTTCATGAATTTTAACTACTTCTGTCGAGTTTTTGTGACTCTTCTCAGGCTTCTACATTTTTTTTATGTGTCGCTAGTATTTTAATATATAAATCCTTCTAGTTCGTGTTTCCGAGACTATGTATTTGAATGGTTTAGATCTCCTATAACTTTCTATACTATGGGATAAGAGCATGCCCTGACTTGCTACTCATGCAAGAGGGTAATTATTTCTATCCTTATCGGAATATTGCATACAACATTTTTAACATATTTTTGAACCTCGAAGTTTATTTTATGTTTCTTTGGTACTTACGATTTATAATGCAACACATGTGAGCATCTGTTTTCAATTATTAAAGGTCAATGCATACTGATGCATCTAGCTAGTCTTGCTAAGTTTTGGAATTATTTTCATGCCATTACTAGTCATGACCTTTATTATAGGTTTTAAGTATTTCTTATAAATGACTTATGTCCCTCTTTCTTAAGTATAATCACTTATACCGTACTAAATTGTGGATGCACTTTGTAGTTGTGTGGTAATCCTAATTAAGGTTCTTTGATGTTTTGTTTCTAACCTTCTATGTAGAAGATAATTACTATGTTTATGCATGCCTACTTCATGACTTCACGATCATACAGGAGGTGAACATATTCATTTGTATCCTTCGGTTTACCTGACTAAAGGTGTTAAACCCTATTATCTTTTAATTGGGACCTAAAAAGTTGTCCTAATACATAGGTATTTTAAACATTTCCCCTCCTATGTAGTCCTTCCTACTTGTTGGACTCTATAAAACAATATCTAAATGTCATACCAGTTTAGTTTATTTTATATATATATTATGCATGTCAATAAGATAACGAGATCCTAATCAAATATTTTACTACTACCGTTCTCTTTTGCGTCCATGATTTAGTTTGTATTATATACCTGGAATATTCGGTCAATCAGTAAAAAAAAACAAAATCTGTTAGCTTTTGTAAGAATAAATCATACGTATATATTGTTTTAAAACATTTATGCAGCCGATGTCTTTGTAGTGAGCCCAAAATGTCTCTTAGTGTTGTAACTGGTCTCTGATACCACTTGTAATGTTACTAAAACTGTAAAAATTAAAAAATTATGTCGGGGATATTATCGTCTTTTGGCACTTAATATTTATTTAAAACAAATTTCAACACTGAATAATTATTACTATGAGAGACACATGCAACTTGTATATTTCATAATTTTACTTATGTTCTTCTGCTTTGAATCAGTTGAGACTAATGGGTCCATTTATAGTCTCCGGAAGTATTGTTTTGGTAATTATCTTAAAGCTCCTTGTCAAGCCAATGTTTATATACAGTATTTACGCACTTGTTTGGCTAGCTAACTACGTGTCTTGTCACTAAACTCTAATCGTTTTATTTTTAATGGGTGAAATTGCTCTTTAGATGTATCTTGTAAATTCTAAGAGCTTGAAGGTTTGGGGAAAGGTGACAATGGTCCTGACTTAGTTAGCTTAAATGCTAACAGATGTCTTACCCTTATTTTGCAGGTGTTTAAGGAAAAGAACCTAAGCTATCTCATTAAAGAAATTTGCAACAAAACATAATAGATTTTTATCCAATTATTAAAGTGAGTAGTTATCTATGTCATGGTAGCGAAATCGAGATGGTAAAAACACTAACACTCTTCCACTATAGAGAGTGGGTATGTATTTCGTTGTAAGTGGGGGTAGGTGGCATTAATGTGGTCCATGTGCTGGTCACATAGTCACATTGTTCAACTGGAGTATGGTGAAACCCTAAGTCCAAGCGGCTAGTCTTATTTGTGCTATAGTTTTCTGTTGTCGTTGGTTCGTGGAGGTAGAGCAGTGTTGGTATTGGTTACTATGGCCATCGGGCCAGTGTTAGGTGATGAACGTTAATCAATCCCACCATCAATCGAGTGACAAGATAGCATGTCCTGAAACTTGTTTAAGGTAAATCTGTATCCCTATACTTTGTCCAACTTCTGAAAATCATTCGATACAACTCTTTTATGTTTTACCGTTATGATTCGTGGCTCATACTCTGCTTGTATTTTGACAGGGATTCAATGCTGGAAGTTTCGATCTCAACGTGGGTGAAGTATCCGGATCAGATGGATTTAATAACACGAATGTTTCCAGGTAAGTCTGGTCCATCGTGACCTTTCCTCCCTCCATGCAAAACGATGTATGATCTGGTCTACTTGCTGAGGAGGTGTGTCCACTATGTAGTTTGGGTGCGGATATCCTTCGGGGTTCCAAACATTTGTTTGTAATGCTCAGTTTTCTCTTGGTGGTTCGTGGGAAAATTTATTGTAAGGGAACTTTGCCCAGTGAGAATGTATAAGCTCCAGTTCTTATTATTTATACATCCCGGGGAAGGCGTTTTGGACAGAGGATGCCCAATTATGGTATTGTATCTGAAAATATAAAAAAAATGTAATGCATTTCATTATCTGTGTTGGTACTGAAAGTGAGCCCTTGATTTAGTGATGATTTGGTAATTATTTCAATGCTCCTAAAGAATGTGTTTTAACTTTGTATAAATTGTAATACTTTATTCCTGAAAATAATAAATGTCTTTTGTTTGTTTAATAATGGGGTTTATGTCTTTTACTGGATGAATGAACTGTAACTTTAGGAAAATAATCGATTTATGGAGGAGTTGTTTTGTTTTATAACTAAATTGATTTAGTTATATAATTGGGCATTTTACTCCTCGAGATTTATATCTGGGCAGACCCCTATTGTTGCTATCGAAACTATGTTTCTCTTTTTACCTACAAGGATTGCATAGTAATTAAATTTATGTGTACTGTTCGGTTTACTAAATGACATCTATACATATATAAAATTGATCAAAGATGTCCTACGTTTTCACAAATATGAGTATTGATTTTGTTTTGGGTGTAAGGGAAGAATGGGAACTGTGATCTTCTTTAAATGCTTGATTGGATACCATTTAAAATGGATAGGCGAACTGTTTTCTAGTATGTGAACTTTCCGGTTTGAACTTTTCAAGGCTAGGCCCTAATTAAAAGATTCGGGGTTATATTATGGAAACCCTGTCTCTGTATATTTTATTGATAAAAGACAGCTTGATAATTTTTATTCTTCAGGGTTTAAAAAAAAAAAATCTTGGTTGGGAAGAAATTGTTGTTGGCTTTTGTGTGGAGTTTTCCTGGTGGATAAGATGCTTTTTCACAGCGAAAAGACTCTTATCCTGTAGAGGTTCTTGACCCCTAATTGTTTTTAATAAGAAAATCTCTTTTAGATTTATTTAGCTAAGACTTTGTAGCCAAGATATGGTTCTTTGTTTATAATAAATTGTCAATAAAGGCATCACTTTACAGCCAATGCTGGATTTCGTATGTAAAAAATAGGTCACAAAATGTGTGATTGGACCTTCGAGAGATTCGATCCTTAACTGGAGAAGATAACCTGGAGTTCTCTATGTTTATCAAATTGATTTTCTGTTTGTCATGCAGTGCTTAATTGAAGGATCGCGTAGAAGAAAAATTCTAGGGTTTAAAAGGAATACTTTCGATCTCTTTAATTTGCATAGATATTTTTCATTAATTTTAAGTTTGATTATAATGTTATGAATCTTTTTTCCCTAAAATTTCATATAATATTAATGACTTAAAGTTTTGTTAAAACAAAAGAACATAGATCTATCCTAAACTAAAAACAGTAAATCTATCAAGGGATAAATCTATTTATAAAATTTTATAACAACCCAGGTGCCATGACCTTTCTTTTATAGAGTTGTTCATGGACCGACAGAAAAACATGGGAACAATATCTAAATAAAATTTATGAGGACAGTTTGTAGATAGAAAATTATGATGACTAACATTCAACTTGTGACCCTACAACAGAACTAGAATCTGAAACACTCTATCCTAAAACATAAATAGAAATCTAAAACACTATATTCTCAAATAGAAACAAAATCTGAAACACCCTATTCTAAAATAGAAATAAAATATGAAACGGGGCAGAATGTAACCTCATACCTGAGACGATGCTTGTTTGCACTAGTTCTATAACCTTGTACTCTCCAAACATCAATTAATTGGAAATACTATACTTCTAACATGTAGAACAATAACCGAATGACCTCAAGGCTACCACATTCCTCCCAACCATTGATCCATAACCGTTCCTGGTTCTTACCTTGATCACTTCCGAGTTGGTTCGACATGCAAGTGAAATCTAGGGGACCTAGTCCATGGTTGTTTGCAAATGAGACTTTATATGTTCTTCCTTAAGGATTTGACAATTTCCTCTTGCAATACTATAAGATAATGATAATGAGCTCGATCCCTTCTCTTGGGAAAAGTATTAGTATTTATAGGTAAACTTTTGGGAAGGCAGTTGAGTTAACATAAGTATTTTAACTGACTTCTTGAAATTAACTCCTAGTTCAAATTTTGTGAGACATAATTAAAAGTTTCTTTTATTTATAAGGCTTCTCTTTATCTAAGACTCTTTTTTGAATGTTTCCTTTAACTTGATATTTGGAAACTCGTCACTTTTATTTATTTAACTTATCAGAATTAAATATACTATATAATTATTTCAACTTTACTTATTTGCTTTGTGTATCTATCTTCTTTATTTCGATATTTCTCCTATATATAAATATATAGGTAGACTTTACTTTTTTATCTTTATTATTTAAATGACTTCATATATATATATCCTATATATATATATATATACTCTTTATTATTTATGCATTTACTTAGCATAATTTTATGGTCAATGTTTTCCTTACCTCAGGTTAATTGTTTTTAACAAGGCCTTTGGTGGGAGTGGTTGGTAGGCTAAGATAGGTACCCGTAAATTTCCCTTGCATGCTCGATTACCTCGTTTTTGTGGCAGCTCCTTCAGTCTTTGATGAGAGATGACTAGTGATTCAATTAATCATTTTGAATAAGTATGATGAGGGTTGGTGCTATTCAGAGTCTTTCCAACTCAACACCCTTAATTATGGTAACCCCGAGTGCTATTCAAAGCTTAGGCTCAACACTCTCACATGGGTATTACGCTAGTGCAATTCCAGAGCTTCTCTCTCAACACTGGTACTAGGATGTATTTGTGTAATGTCCATTAAAAATAGCAAAAATTTCAAGTTTTTCCGATACTAGATTAAACTAATAATGAGATATGATGAATACTAATCTTCAGTACTAACAAGTAATTACTGTACCGATATTTAAATGTTACTCTTTGAACTGTCTTAGCTTCAAGTATCATGGTTTGCTGATCAGAAGGTTCTACAACTTTGCGGAAGTATTTCTACAATGGTTTAGATGTATAAACCGTCGCATGTGTACCAATTTGTGAATGCTATAAAATGAATCTCCTTCTTACAACTGTAAAGGTTTGAATGCATATGTATTAAAGTTTCGCTGGTAATTCAGGTGATGTGGATCCTTATTTGGTGGCGGTTGATGCTCATGATGAGATACTTGGTCTTTTGAAATGGTAAGGTACCCTAACAAGGATGCCGAGAGGTAGGGATAAGAATTGGATTTTCCGGACTTACTTAGCATTATTGCTAATACACCTGCTTGTTTCTAGTTTGTAGGTGTACTTATGAAGCATCTACCGAGAATGCCTATTCTACCCTTCTAGCAACTAACTTAAGTCTCGAGTGTGAGGGATTTGAATGTTGATACTTTGGAAAAGAGCTTTGTTAGGGTTGTCATACTTGTTACACTAACCCACTTATAAATCTTGTGTTTAAATGGAACCATGTAATTGTCTTTGGGGTAAAGTATGGTTAATTGATCTTATAATACAATGTGGATTTCGAATGGTTCCAAACTATAGAGGTTTCAGTCACGTCGAAATAATGGAGTGGGTGGTGGCCTTGAATGCATTTTTTCCAAGCACATGGCCTACACTGCCAGTTGTGCTACGGGTCTCTTCTATGGTTCTACACCATCGTGAGGCATTTTTCGTGGTTCAACTCCTCTGTCTTCTGTGGATGCAATGAGGGTTTCTCTGTTGACTTGAGCTATGGCTCATGGTCCACATTCCATTGGGGAGGTAACGATGGCGACTGCAATTCCTAAAGGTAATTCCTCTCAGATTCAAGTGCTTCATTCCTGCTCTTACATAGTAGATGTTTTGTGGTATAACATTTAGAGTCCTGACTTAAATGACGTGATTGGAATTGTAGGTGTAGACTAGCGTTTTCTCTTCTGCGTGATCAGTTCACAATAGTGGTGATAATGGACAATGGTAGTTCTAGTATTCACCATTTCTTAGCTCATCCTTTCGCCCCTGTGGGGATTACTTGTTGATGTAAGTTTTTACTAGGAACTGGTGAACTTATTTGGGTTCCATATGACTTTTGAATCCGTGGAAGTCGCCTATTTGGTTGGACTGTGGTCTGAATGTTTCTATTTGTCTCTTTGCAGACCCTAGAGGATATGGGTGTGGGGTTTGGCTTTACGGCTCTGTGTTTAAACTTGGTTGAACTCTCGTTACTTGGAAATAGTGCCCAAGGATGAACTAGGGTTTATATTTACAGTTATATGTGTCCAAAATGTATTTGTATGGGTCCTTAGATGCCCTGCTGTGTAAGGTTTATGAGTATTTAATACCCTATCAGCTCTCTTTTTTTTATAAGGGTATGGGTTCTTATACAATTGTGTACTATCTGTGTTTTCTATTTGGAAATGAACTTTGTATTTAACCCTAGGTTATGGAATATGTGTATATTTCTACGTTTTTTTGTACTGTTGCTCCACTCTGTGATCTTCTCGATTTGATGGCATTGTGTTCTAAAATGTACAAGAGTAGAAGGCTACTTGTTGGAAAAGGACGTTGGAATGGAGAGAATACGTAACCCTATAATTTGTTTTATCTAAAGTCTGAAGAGTCCTGGGTTCTTACTTCTGTGTTTTTGGTTTGTTAGATAGAAAGACAAAGAGTATCATTAATGGGATCAATCCCTGCATCGATCGTTCGTTGAATTCTCTGTGGTATTGTAGATAGTTTGCTGTAGAGTGAGATGGGGATGGGAATCGATCCCTGTACCAATCATTTGTTGATTTCTCTGTATAAAATATTGTAGAGTTTGTGTGGTTTGAAATCCTGACCTGTGAAATGTTATGTGTAAATAAATTGAATGCCATAGACTGTTTGATTTTCTTGAAATGTAACATATTGGGGTTTTGAATCAAAAGTATGGATCGTAGGAATAAAATGTCTTAGACTAAGTTGTAAAACGTGAGACCTGGAAAGATACTTGATGCGTTTGAATCTTGGTAATGCGTTGGACTATGTATTATCGTGGTAGTGGTTGAAATTTGTTGGAATGAAACTTCTGGTCTATACTGTAACTTGTTTCTTCTGCCTAGTACTACAATTCAATGTTTGATAGTTTCAAAGGGCAGTATTTCTGAAAGTGTCGATGTCTATTTGTTTTATTTCTATCTGATAATGGTTTTGAAAATAGAAGTACTAATAATGTAAAGCAACTAGCATACTTAAATGGGACCCTATACTGTGAATAAGAAATATGATTTGACAGTAGATAGATACCTAAGAAATAAATTATAAAACCCTAGACTAGAAGATAATATACATTGTATAGCAAAGGCTAGCTTGGCTAGCCCTGTTAGACTCTCCACTGAGTTCTGGGCAGAACCTCAACTTCTGATAATGAAGACAATTTGTAATGAAAACAATGCTGTAATATCTAATTGTTTTAAAAGGAATATTAACTGCTCCATACCTGGCTACTTGAGCACGTGGTCCCTTCCTGTAGAAGCCTAACCGCTTGGCACTTTAAATCTCCCCTATAGCAACTTCCACACTCAACAATAGTTCAAGTAGGGCCTGTTGTATCCTTGCTGACCTGTTAGAATGTTTTCCTTTGGGCTAGATGACTTTGGGGCTACCGTGTTCCTCCCAACCTTGACCCCAGAACCATTCCCAATTCTATCTGGTTCCCCTCGAGCTTGGTTCCAACATGCAATGAAAGATAGAGGCCCTAGATCCACTTCTGGTTTAGTCTGAGAATGTTTAGGTAAGGCTGCTTCAGCTTCTTGGAGCAGAATAGTCTTTCTTGGACTACCATAAGAGAATGATAATAACCAAGAAAGATAGGTGATCCCCAAAACTTGGGATCTACCCTCTTTAAATAAGGAAATCTTGTATTAGGACTGTTGAAGTAATTAGTTTCTTTAAATTCAATATTTTTAATAATTTAAAAGATATTATTTAATTAAATAACTTTGTGCTCTTGAACTAAGACTTTTCCAACTGTTTGACTATAAGTCATTTTTTATTTATGCTCTTAATAGTAACAATAATTACACTAATAATTATTCTTATATTAAATATATTTCACTTGAACGATTAATACATCATTTAAAATATTAAATAATGCCTAAATCAGATATACTCATTATATCCCATAATTCAATAATAACACCTATTATTATTTAAAGCTCTTAATAATAATAATAATAATAATAATAATAATAATAACAACAACTTGGAGGCCTTTAATCAGGTTAGTCATAAAAGACTACAGATAAATATCCTTTATTTAGTTGTGTGTCATCACATGACACTCTTTTCTCTTTAACTTTTAGGGACACGGTCCACTTCTTTTGGACGATCGTGGTCAGCTTGGTTAGGTACCTCTAGTCTCTCTCTTTGCATGTTGGATTCCCTTGTTTAACATGGTAGCTCCCACAGTAGGTGATGATGGAAAGAGAGATGAATCATTTTGGTTAATTAAATAAATGTGATAAAAGTGCTCTTCAGAGTCTTTCCCACTCAACACTTTGAAACTGCATAACCTCGAGTGCTCTTCAGATCCATTTAACTCAACACTCTCACATGGGCGTTACTCTAGTGCAATTCCAGAGTCCCTGCTCAACACTAGTGCTAGAATGTGGTTGTGAGGCACATCTAGGATATTTAATTTGCCTCGGATCCGGTATTCATTTATCAAGCTTGGAGTGCTCGAGGGCTTATGCCCAACACTCAATGTACATCAGGGCTTACTCCCAGTACATCATATTTTCTCTAGGTACATCGGGGCTTTTTCCCAGTACGTAGGTAATTTGTGTGTTTCTGGGTCCACACTCAACACACCATATAAGTCAATTATGTCATTCACATCACTACATAGTATGTAAGAAAATTTCATCTCAGTATATTAGGGTTTTGTACCCACATCAAAACATAATCAGAACATTGGGGCTTCCTTTCCCAGTATATAATCAAATAATGAAATTCAGTCACGGTCCATGCCCAATATGTCAGTCTACAAAAGAATAATTCATATGTACTAGGGTTGATGCCCAATAATTAGAATAAATCACATGTGCTGGGGCCGTGGCCCATTATAACATCATAAAATGGTCAATCCAAAATTCGGGATATTGCATCCCTCCCCACTTAGAAAAGCACCATCCCATTGTTTCTAGGGACTAGGAATAAGGTCACGAAACAAGGTGGGGTATGCCTCTTTCATGGTGGCCTCATTCTCCCAAGTAGCCTCATCTGATCCAAAGTGCCTCCATTACACTTTCAGCTGAGTAATGGTCGCCCTCCTAAGCTGGACCTCTCTCTTGTCTAGAATGTGGAGTGGTTCTGGCATGAACTCCCCTTTGGGTTCCACCTGTAATAAGGACCAATCAATAACATGTTTAGTATCGTATACATATTATTTTAATAATGAAGCATGAAAAACATTATGAACTTTTATATGCACTGGTAAGGCCAACTCGTAAGCTACTGGGCCCTTCTTGGCCAATATTTCAAAAGGTCCACAAAATCTTGGGGCTAGTTTCTCGCAACGTCCCAAGCTCAACGAGCTTCGTTTAGATTTTATTTTTAGGAACACATGTTCGCCGACTTGATAGTCCTTGTCCTTTCTTTTCTTGTCCGCATAACTCTTTTGGCGGTCTTGTGCTTCTTTTAAGTTTAGTTGTACCTTGAAGACTAGTTGTTCCAAGTCCTTTAATAGGTTGGATCCTAACATAATTTTGTCTACTGCACTGTCCCAAGTCACGGAAGTCCGACATTTCCTGCCATAGAGTACTTTGAAAGGACTCATTTTGTCCGAGGTTTGATAACCGTTATTGTATGAGAACTCTTCTAGGTGAAAATAATCTTCCCACTTGGTGGGTTTATTCATGACATACATCCTCAACATGTCCTCGAGGATCTGGTTTACTCGTTCTGTTTGTCCGTTGGTCTGGGGGTGGTATGCGGTACTGAATTGTAACTGGGTTTCCATGCGGGAGAATAATCCTCTCCAGAAGTTGCTAGTGAACTTCGTGTCTCGATCGGAAATGATTGCTTTGGGTATCCCGTGCCATCGAAATATCTCTTTTAAGAATATTTCCGCAATGTGAACTGCTTTGTAGGTAGATTTCACCAATATAAAGTGGGATGCTTTCGACCGCTTGTCTACCACTACGAAGATGGAGTCGTTCAGTTTCTTACTCTTGGGTAAGCCTGTAATGAAGTCCATACTTGTTACCTCCCATTTCCATTCTGGGATGGGTAAAGGTTGAAGTAATCTGGAGGGGTGTTGGTGTTCTGCTTTGAACAATTGGCATCCCTGACATTTCACAATGAACATTGCGATGTCAGCTTTCAGCTTAGGCCAGAAGTAATGTTTCTTTATGGCTGATATCATCTTTTGATATCCGGGGTGTCCTGAATAGGGTTTTTGGTGAAACTCAGTGAGAATGTTGGATCTAATGTCTCCACTTTCTGGGACGTAAAGTCGGTCTTTCGACCACAGTAGTCCCGTTTTGTTTATCCTATATTCTTTCTGTTGTTGAAAAAGTCTGTCTTCCTGGATCTTTGCGAGGATTTCCGTATAAGAATGGTCACTCTTACATGATGTTCGAATTTTGTGGTGTAAGTTGGAGTTGGTTTGGATTATTGTGACCTCGTAAAGTATATGTGTTTGACGGCTTAAGGCATCCACAATCTTGTTTTTGTTTCCTTTTATATGCTTTAGTTCGAAATGGTACTCACTAAGGAAGGATAGCCACCTGGCCTGCTTAGCATTTAGGTCAGGTTGGTCGAAAAGGTATTTCAAGCTCATGTTATCAGTCATTAATAGAAATTTCTTTCCCATGAGATAATGTCGCCACATCTTCAGAGCATGGATGATGGCGGCTAGTTCAAGGTCATGAGTAGGGTAGTTCTGTTCATATTCTTTTAGTTTCCTCGATTCATAGCATATGGAAAAATTGCCTTGCATAAGGAATCCCCCGAGTCCTTCCTTGCTTGCATCCGTGCAAATGACGAAGTCCCCATTGGGATCCGTAATACACAGAATTGGTGCACTAATCAGTAGTTGTTTCAGCTTTTGAAATCTCTCTTCGTACTTATCCATCCAGATGAACTTGTTTGCCTTTTTCTATAAGGTGGTCATGGGGCATGCGATTCGTGAAAAGTTCTCAGTGAACTTTCGGTAGTAGCCGGCTAATCCTAAGAATGACCTTATGTTGAATACGCAAGTGGGTGTGGGCCATTCTTTGATAGCTTTGACCTTTTCGGGGTTGACAACTATTACCTTCTCAGAAATAATATGTCCTAGGTATTGAATCTGAGGTCTATAGAAATCGCACTTACTAAACTTTGTGTAAAGCTTGTGTTCTCTTAGTATCTGTAAAACAATTCGGAGGTGCTCCTCATGTTCTATCTCATTCTTGGAGTAGATCAGAATGTTGTCAATAAAGACTAGAATGAATTTATCGAGGTATTTACTAAATATACTGTTCATCATGCACATAAAGTTGGCCGGTGCATTCGTCAACCCAAAGGGCATCACTATGAACTCGTAGTGGCCGTAATAGGTTCGAAATGCAGTCTTGTTGATATCCTCATCACGGATCCTTACCTAATGGTATCCGGATCATAAGTCGATCTTTGAGAAGATCTTCGCTCCTCTGACTTGGTCAAACAAGTCGTCAATTCTAGGGAGTGGGTAGCAGTTCTTAATGGTCATCTTGTTGAGTTGGTGGTAATCGATGCACATCTGCATCATGTCGTCCTTCTTCTTGATGAAAAGTATTGGTGCGACCCAAGGGGACACACCAAGTCAGATGTACCCTTTATCAGTTAGTTCTTGTAACTGAAGTTTTAGCTCCACCAATTTTGGTGTGCTCATATAGTACGTGGCTTTAGAAACTGGTACTCACCCAGGTGTCAGTTTGATAGAAAAGTCTAAGTCTCGTTTAGGCGGTAATCTCGGTATTTCTTCGGGAAACACATCCTTGAATTCTACGAGGAATGGAAAGTCTTCGATCTTCTGTTCCCTATCAGTTTCTATGTTTTGGATGTTGATGAAAAATAGTTTGCATCCCTTTCTGATACATTTCTTTGGTTGTAAGGCAGAGATCTGTATTACTGACACTTTCTTAGGGATACCCTGAATTGTCTTTTGGATCCCTTGGTCATCCCTGCAAAGTAATGATTTGTTTAAGCATTATAGGAGGACATGGTGTATTTCCAACCAATCCATGTCGATGAGTACGTCGTACGACCATAGGGGTAGAATGTTTAAATCTAACCTAGTTTGAAAACCGTTTAAGTTTATCTCGCAAGTTTTAACTAACTCGAAGATCTTTTGTTTGGTGCCAGTGGCTAGTTGTACCAGCCACGGTTTCTCGTGAGATTCTCAATTCAACTTGCAAGTGTCCACTAACTTAGGGGAGATATAACTTCAGTAAGCACCGGGATCTATTAAAACTAAAACTGTAGTGTTAGAGATCTTACCCTCTAATTCCACCATGGTGGCTTGGTGATCTTCCTGTCGACCGTCGAGAGCAGCATATATTCTTGGTGTCTTTTCCATGTCTCCTACGGTAGTCTCTATTTGGATGTTGTGTAAAACTCCATCCATTTTTCTGGGGAAGTCTCTGTAGTAGTGGGGCCCTTGGAATTTCCAGCAAGAAACGGTGGGTGGGACAGTTTTGGTCCCTTTGTTGAATGTTGGCCTGTTGGTAGGTGGTGGGGTTGCACTTGGCCATGCTTGAGGTCGGTTGAAGCCTTTGTTAGGTGGAAAATTGTTGTTGTTTTTTCGGAAGGGTGAAGGTCTGAAACCTGGTTTGAGGTTGTCCAGGAAGGTTCTGAACCTATCTCTATTCTGGTTGATGTTGTCATTCCTTAGTTGTCCATGTTCATAACACAACCTTGCTTTATGTAACGTTATGTCAAGGGTTTTGGGCATGTCGAACTTTATCTTTTCTCTAAAGTTTGTTGGTATCCCTCCCAAGAACTGTTGAATCTTTACCTTCTCATCTTTAATATAAGGCACATAGTGCAGCAAGTCTAAGAATCGGTTTATGAATGCTTCCATAGTCAGGGAACCCATTTTTAACTCATGGAATTCTTTTATTTTCTTGTCAAAGAATCTTTCAGACATATACTTGTCCTGGAATATTCTGCTGCAGGTATCCCAGGTTATGTCTCTCAACTCTTGTCCTTTGGTGTGTTTCAAGTCCCGCCACCATCTGGCAGCTTTACCATTTAGGTTGTATATGGCTAGTCGGGCTTGCATTTCACTGGAGTAATTATGAACTTTGAAGTATTTATTCATCCCTAGCAGCCACTCTTCATCCTTCTCCCCAGAGTTAATCTCTCCGTCGTATGTTGGGACTCTTATCTTTCAGAATTCCCCTTGTAGACTGTCATCACTTTTTCTCATTTTCTTGCAAGGAGGTGGTGAACCTTTATCGTTGGAAGAGCTCTTACCGCCCTCTTCCATTGATTCTCATATGTGCTCTCCCTGTTCTTCTCCTTTATGGATGGTACTCCTTTTTGTGTGATTGTTTCCCTTCTTGGGGGTGTTGACTGAGAGTGTGGGTTGTCCGAGAGGGTTGGCATTTGTTAAGGTCTGAAGCAGTGCCTCATTTATGGCCTGTTGTTCTCTTTTTTCTTGCATGTTTTCATCTCGGAAGCTTTGGAACTCTGCCTGCAGGTTTTGCACAGACTGTCTCCAATTTGAGTTTAGCTCGACCACCACCTCTTTCTCTCAGTGTGGTGAGTCCAGATTCCAGTGAATGCTGCTGCCCTGTTCTGCATTCATTTTTCAGACAGTGTTTGTACCTAAAATGTTATATAAGTATAGAGAACAAAAAATTATGTTAGTTTATTCATAAAACAAAATAAAATGTAAATGTATGTTTCTGTTTATTGTGTATCTATAGCGGAAGTTTGTAATGAGCCCAATAGGTCACTTAGTTTTGTAACTGGGCTCTGATACCACTTGTAATGTCCCTTAAAAATAGCAAAACTTTCAAATTTCTCTGATACTAGATTAAACTAATAATGAGATATGATGAATACTAATCTTCAGTACTAACAAGTAATTACTATACCGATATTTAAATGTTACTCTTTGAACTGTCTTAGCTTCAAGTATCATGGTTTGCTGATCATAAGGTTCTACAACTTTGCGGAAGTACTTCTACAATGGTTTAGATGTATAAACCGTCGCATGCGTACCAATTTGTGAATGCTATAAAATGAATCTCCTTTTTATGGCTGTAAAGGTTTGAATGCATATGTATTAAAGTTTCACTGGTAATTCAGGTGACTTGGATCCTTATTTGGTGGCGGTTGATGCTCATGATGAGATACTTGGTCTTTTGAAATGGCAAGGTACCCTAATAGGGCTGCCGATAGGTAGGGATAAGAATTGGATTTTCCGGACTTACTTAGAATTATTGCTAATACACATACTTGTTTCTGGTTTGCAGGTGTACTTATGAAGCATCTACCGAGAATGCCTAATCTGCCCTTCTAGCAACTAACTTAAGTCTCATGTGTGAGGGCTTTGAATGTTGATGCTTTGGAAAAGAGCTTTGTTGGGATTGTCATACTTGTTACACTAACCCACTTATAAATCTTGTGTTTAAATGGCACCATGTAATTGTCTTTGGGGTAAAGTATGGTTAATTGATCTTACAATACAATGTGGATTTTGAATGGTTCCAAACTATAGAGGTTTGAGTCACGTCAAAATAATGGAGTGGGTGGTGGCATTGAATGCATTTTTGCCAAGCACATGGCCTACGCTGCCAGTTGTGCTAGGGGTCTCTTCTAGGGTTCGACACCATCGTGAGGCATTTTCGTGGTTCAAATCCTTTGTCTTCTGTGTATTAGGACTATTGAAGTAATTAGTTTCTTTAAATTCAATATTTTTAATAATTTAAAAGATATTATTTAATTAAATAACTTTGTTCCCTTGAACTAGGACTTTTCCAATTGTTTGACTATAAGTCATTTTTTATTTATGCTCTTAATAGTAACAATAATTACACTAATAATTATTCTTATATTAAATATATTTCACTTAAATTATTAATACATCATTTAAAATATTAAATAATGCCTAAATCAGATATACTCATTATATCCCATAATTAAATAATAACACCTATTGTTATTTAAAGCTCTTAATAATAATAACAATAACAATAATAATAATAATAATAATAAATAACAACTTGGAGGCCTTTAATCAGGTTAGTCATAAAAGACTACTGATAAATATCCTTTATTTAGTTATGTGTCATCACATGACACTCTTTTCGCTTTAACTTTTAGGGACACAGTCCACTTCTTTTGGATGGTCATGGTCAGCTTGGTTAGGTACCTATAGTCTCTCTCATTGCATGTTGGATTCCCTTGTTTAACATGGTAGCTCCCGTAGTAGGTGATGATGGATAGAAATATGAATCATTTATTCAATTAAATAAATGTGATAAAAGTGCTCTTCAGAGTCTTTCCGACTCAACACTTTGAAACTCCGTAACCCCGAGTGCTCTTCAGAGCCATTTAACTCAACACTCTCACATGGGCATTACTATAGTGCAATTCCAGAGTCCCTACTCAAAACTAGTACTAGAATGTAGTTGTGAGGCACATCTAGAATATTTAAGTTGCCTTGGATCTAGTATTCGTTTATCAAGCTTGGAGTGCTCCAGGGCTTATGCCCAACACTCAATGTACATCAGGGATTACTCCCAGTACATCATATTTTATCTAGGTACATCGGGGCTTTTTCCCAGTACGTAGGTAATTTGTGTGTTTTTGGGTCTACGCTCAACACACCATATAAGTCAATTATGTCATTCACATCACTGCACAGTATGTAAGAAAAGGTTATCTCAGTATATTAGGGTTTTGTACCCACATCAAAACATAATCAGAACATTGGGGCTTCCTTTCCCAGTATATAATCAAATAATGAAATTTAGTCATGGTCCATGCCCAATATGTTAGTGTACAAAAGAATAAATCATATGTACTAGGGCTCATGCCCAATAATCAGAATAAATCACATCTACTGGGGCCGTGGCCCATTATAACATCATAAAATGGTCAGTCCAAAATTTTGGATATTACAATTTGTGAGATACACATTGGGATACAATGGCCAAAGATCCGATGATGTAGAGCTTATGCTCAACATGAAGTTGGAGTGCTCAAGGGCTTATACCCAACACTCTATGTACATCGGGGGTTGCGCCCAACACATAATAAAAGTCATATATGTACATCGGGGATTACGCCCGTCACATAGGGCATCCTTATACATTAGGGCTTACCCCCAACACATAGGGAATCCATGTACATTGGGGCTTATTCCCAACACATAGGTCATCCATGTGCTCCAGAACCTACGCTCAACACATAATAATAGGTCAAAGTCTCGGGATATTACACAAATTAAGAATGACCATGCCGAGGAAGGGTTTAACCCTACTATACTGCCTTCTAAATATCTACTACTAGTTTTAAATGCAAGTATCCAAATGTAGGCCAAGCATTGGACTAGTCACATGTTGAAAGTCTTGGTTGTGTTGGAAATTCGATAAGGGATAGCGTGGGTTTGATATCTAATGCTAAACTATGGTCTTTCATAAACCAAGTCTTAAACATGGAAAAGAGATGTGAGATCACTAGGACTCCTGCACCACTTTCCTCGTGTTAAACATCAACCTGCAAGTTTTAAAATAGATTTGTTAGTTACATAACATAGCTAAGTAAGGTCCACACCCGTGGACCTTACCTCCCACAAAAAAGACATATATTAAAGTTAATAAATAATCATGCTAATCCTTTTCACAATGCCATGATACCATTAAGTTAATCGTTGGCCAATTTAAGCATATCGTTTATATATATATATTGTTAAATAAATGTGTAAGCTATGTTGTTATAAGGGGTAGAATAAAATAAAATTAACCTTGAATGGTTGAGGATTTAAATTATAATATTAATTATATTTATTTGTACAAAAGGTTTAAATACAATAATATGGTATATATTCGCTATATAATTAATAAAATAAATCTGTAATTGAATTTTATAATATGGATGTAGGATCCATTGAGACAATTATAGACAATCTTATTAACATGGAGATAATCTCAGTTTTAGATATACTTAGAAAATGACATCTTTAGTAAATGAAAAAAATCATATGTTCTTTTTGGAGTCGTGACAATTGGTATCAGAGCCAAGGTTGCAATACTTTTGAGCGTACGGGCATATCCACATGTGAATTTTTAAAAAAACGTAAACTCTATATACATTAACTAACAATTAATATGTTTTGCACATTAAGGCAGTAGATGACGTTGCAAGAACCAGTGAAACCAAATCTACCAAACAATTTAGGAAATCAAAGTTCAGTTTCTAGACAACTTTATAACATGGTTTTAAACACATCTAGGAATAGGGATGAATCGGAAAGGTCTTGGGAATCCTTGGAAAATCAAGAGGTATTAGTAGATCAACTACAAAATCAAAGACAATTACATCAAAATTAAAATTATGAGTGCTAAAAGAAATACCAGCCAGCATGGTCATATGAATCCAACTCAATAGGAAGGAGAAATATGGGTTAGCCTAAATGGAGAATGACAAAATGTTACACCCTCTGAACTATTAAAAACTATGCAAATTTTGAAATCTAAACTACTAAGTTTCAACAAAGATAACTTGAAAGATAGACAAGCCCAACAAGAATTGAATGCATTCCTGTTACAAAACTTGACAAAAATAAAACAAAATCCCACACATACGTCCAACAATGTATTAGGGCGGCCTAATAAAGAGGAAAGAGATAAAAACCAAGAATTATATTTAAGAAAGTATGAATTTGATTTTTCTTTTGAATCAAAAAGGAGAAATTACAACACTAGTTCCTCTGATTTTTCATCCCCGCCTCGTTATAGAAAACGGTCTAAACACTCACACAACTCATAGTTAGAAGAGGAATTTAAAAATATTAAAGCACTAGTATTTTATGGTGAAGCAAACTCTGAGGAAAAAGTAGAAGAGTGGCCGCTTGGAATGTCTAAATATTTTCATGTGTATGTAGATCTAAGTGAGCTGAAAGCTCGGTTGGAAATTTATAATATCAAAGGTAAAGTTGCTCATTGGTAGAGGGAATTAAAAATCACTAAGGGAGTAAATGGAAGTAAAATTGAACAGCCTAAATGTATGCGATTGTTCAAGGAAAAATATTTATCTGAAAGGTTCTATGATAGAAAAATTAATAATTTCACGAACTGAAAATGGGGTCCGTGACAATGGACGGGTTAATTAATAAGTTTCTAGAGTTTTTGCAATATGTTCCTTACATAACTGAAGAGAAAATCAAAATTCAAATATTTTTTAGTTTCCTTCCAACTCATTTTGCAAATAGGAAAGAATTTGATACCCTTAAGACCTTGGATCAAGCACTTTACAAGGCGAGGCTATGTAATGAGCATAGTAAAAATAGATCAGAGTATAATGACAAAGATCGTAACTTAAAATGAACTTTTGCTGACCAAATAAAGAGAGGTTTTAAAACACTGATACATCAAAATAAATATAGCCAATTCCTAGCTAGCATGAATTTTTGGATTACAAAACTGTGGTACTAAACTAACAACCTAACCCAGTTAAAGCGATTATCAATCTAATATTCTAACCCAAAGTGGTACTAAACTAACAACCTAACCCAGAAACAAAACTATTCCTGAATCAGTGAAGTGTTGGGACTATCAAGGGACTCAATTTTTAAGAGATTATTCTTATCGGAAGGGAAAGGTAATGAACAATTTTTAGGAGGACCCTTCAGTGGATAATATGGAAATCATTCCTTGGATTTGTGTAGCATTAGAAAATCATCAAACAAATTTCCAGCCATATATGATAGAAATAGAAGGAAAAATTTATGCACACTTTGTTTTTATTTTAATTTATCCTAGAGCGTGTCATATTTACATTTCTCCAATAATTATAGAAAAATGTAGTTTAAATAAAAATAAGCATGCTAAGCCTTGGCTAGTACAACTAGCTACAAGCACAAAAAGAATAATTTCTGACCTGATAAAAGATTCTTCACTAAATTTAAAAGGCTTAGAGACCACAACAGATTTAAATGTTTTACCCTTGGGTTCCTATGATGTTTTAATTGGGATGGATTGCTTGGATAAACACCATGCTATTCTAAATTGTTTAGAAAATACTTTTACATGCATTGATGATCTAGGAAGTTCTAGGGTTGTGAAAGGCCTACCTAGAAAAACTTTTGTTCATAAAAAACTTAAAAGAAGTGTAAGGAAAGGCTGTAAAATTTATGTAGTAAATATTCATAATTGTTACAAAGAAACAAAACAAAAACTAGAAGAATTTCCAATCTCAACAGAATTTAAAGATGTCTTTCCAGATGAAATTCTTGGGTTGCCACTTAAGAGAGACATGTAAATTTTCATAAAATTAGTACCAAGAGTAGTACCTATTTCTAAAGCACCTTACAAAATGAGTACCCTCGAGTTAGTGGAATTTAAATTCAGCTACAATATTTAATTGAGAAAGGAAACATTAGACCAAAAGTATCTCCTTGGGGAGCACCCATCCTGTTTGTGAAAGAGAAGGACAAAACTATGTGAATGTGCATTCATTACCATCATCTCAACAAGTTGACTATAAAAAAAAGATGCAAGTTACCAATTACTGGTGACTTGTTTGATCAAGTCAGAGAAGATAAAATATTTTCCAAGATTGACTTAAGATCTGGATATCACCAAGTGAGAATTTGAGAAGAATACATTTGTAAGAATGCTTTCAAGACAAGATATGGCCACTATGAATTCGTAGTAATGCCATTGGTTTGACCAATGCACATGCAACCTTCATGTGCACGATGAACAATATTTTTAGACAATACTTGGACAAATTTGTCCTTGTTTTCAGTGATGACATTTTGATCTACTCGAAAAATGAACAGGAACATGAAGAACACTTAAGGATAGTATTATAGAACTTGTGGGAACATCATCTTTACACTAAGTTCTCTAATTTTTTCTTTTACAATAAATAGATTCAGTACCTTTGACACATTATATCTTAGGAAGGTATAGATGTGGATCCAAAAAAGATAAAGGCAATCATGGATTGTACTACCCCTCATAATTTTTCTAACATAAGATCCTTTATGGGATTAGCAAGTTACTACAGGAAATTCATTGAAAACTTCTTTGGGATAGCATATTCTATCACCTCTTTACAAAATAAAGAAAACATGTTTGTTTGGAGGGATAAGTGTGAGTCCTCCGTTCGAATGCTTAAAGAATGATTGACTAATGTGTCTATATTAAAAATTTCATATCTGGATGGAGACTATGTAGTCTGCACGGATGCATGCAAAGAGGGGCTTGGAGGTGTCATCTTGCAAAATGACCATGTGGTCGCCTACAAATCATGAAAAATTAAGGAACATGAGTGTAATTATGCTACACGTGACTTAGAGTTAGCTCGTATTATACATGCCCTGAGAATGTGGAGGCACTATCTCATGCGAAAGAGGTTTTTGCTAAAAACTGACAATATGGGCTTCAAATACAATTTTGAATAGCTTAACTAATCAAATGCCTGGCATGCATGTTGGTTGGCCTTTATTAGTGAATATGACTTCGAAGTCCAGCATAGAAAGGGAAAGGAAAATAAATTTGCGGGAGCCTTGAGTAGGCAAGTGCATCTACATTATAAAAATTTCAGTTCGTAAATCCGAGGTAAATTTAAATAAAGAATTGAAATCACCAAAAAGTCGCAGAAAAACAGACTTGGAAAGCAACAACCGGTTTATAAAATTGATGAAAAAAGGTTTATATGGTGCAATAAAAGGTTGTATATTCCTATAACAACAAATATCAGACTTCATATTTTCCCAAAATTTCATAAGAAACCTTACTCAGGGCATCTAGGATACCATAAAATGATAATGAAAGTTAAACATCATTATTTTTGGCCTAAAATGAAAACAAATGTAGCAGATTTTATAGAAAGATGTCAAGAATGCCAGCTAATTAAAAATGAACATCAACATCCTGTTGGTTTACTTCATCCCCTGCCTGTTCTAGAATGGAAATGGGAGGTAATAAACATGGATTTTATTACAAGTTTACTTAAGACCAGGAAATATAATGATTTGATAATGGTTATTGTAGACAAATTGTCAAAATATGCACATTTTATCCAAGTTAAATGAACTTATAAAGTTGTTAATATAGCTGAAATATTATACTACATGGAATCCCAAAGGCAATTATATCAAATAGAGATTCTACTTTCATAGGTAATTTTTGGAGAGCTTTGTTTTTTGGTTTAAATACTCAGCTAAATTTCAGTACCTCTTATCATGCACAAATTGATGGACAAACATAACTTACTAACCAAATTCTTGAAGACATGTTAAGGATGTATGTTATGCACAATAAATTGCAATGGGAAGACTATTTATATCTAGTTGAATTCACTTACAACAATGCATATGATGCCTCTACCAAAATGCCCCCCTTTGAAATTTTGTATGGTTGAAAATGTAGGTGTTGGGCCTAGCCCAAGTGGGGCGCTTTTTTAGCAAGTCATATTTTGGAACTGCGGAGATAAGCGTAGTTCAGTTGAAGGCTTTTTGGAGAAGTCAGTTTTGGGATGCTATAAAGTGGAGCGCAGCGCAATGTCGGAAGAGTTGCGATGTACAGTGCTGCGAAGAGCCCAATCTACGGAGATCCGATAAGGAAAAAGTATGGACGGAAGATGGCATAGATTCCGGTTAGACCATTGATAGTCTATTTTTGGCAAAGATGCTCCATGATTTCCAGGAGATGGGTAAGGAGAAACAACGGAAGAAAGCGAACGGTCACACATGCAAAAAACCACTACCTGAACCAATCGCATAAGGCAATTATAGGAAGAACGACTCGGTGAAAGCGACATGTTGGCGTGCACATGATAGGGAGGCTGATAGCGACATGAAGCATGCATGGAGGACGGTCACAATGGAATATTCACTACTAGAAACCAACAGTCTGGTTAAGGGAAAACTGTGACAGTTTTGTAAACCTAAGGGTTTTTCCTTTCAAATTTTAAAGACATGACCTATGAGCATGATCTATAAATAAGGCATATTTTGTATGGGAAAGTTTTGTTATTTTGGTTAATCTTCATTGTTAATATTGAGAAAGACCTGCTTTGTTTTCCATTGTAAAGCCTCTGCAAGCTATGTGCGCAGAGGCCTATTGAGAGAGAAGAGAGTCTGCACCTAAGTGTGCAGACTGGAACTATTGTACCCTTCCCAAAGATTAATACAACAACAGTTCCTGTGGACGTAGTTCCCATCTTAGGGGTGAACCACATTAAATATTGTGTAGTGTGATTGTTTATGTGTTTTGCACTTGTCTGTTTGCTTACAATGAATGCTTGAATTCTCATTTATCAGTTGATATGTTTATGCTTTTATATGTATTCGCCATGAGAATGAGATGGGAATAATATGTTAAGTGTCACATGAGTGGATAATTGTTGGATGCGCAGTATTCTAAGTTGATGAAGGTATCAGTCCATTGAATAATCACATATGTATGTAGAGTCCGTGTTGTGTAACTCCCTTGAGCACAGCACCGGAAGTGCACAGAGTAGTATACTTTGTCCTGTTGCATAAGCTACAAAGCTAAATAATCTAAGGTAGTAACAAATGAATAAAGTGTTAAGTAAAGTCTTCATGAGTAGTTAAGTTCGAAGAGGAAGCATATAACTAAGTTGCGTTGTCCTGTCGGTTGCATCCTACCCGAACCGTGCAGTCCTTAGATGCGTTAGTTGCGCAAGTATATTATCTTGGTGAAGTGTTGACCGCGATGAAGACCATTGTCGCGCAGTCTTCAACTCACAGGGCGAGCACCGTAGTGTGTTGTGCATTAGATCTGTTTAAACGACTCATCACACAGCAATGGAAACCTAATTTCGCAGCTCCCCCATAGCTTCACCTCGACTGAGACATTAGTCTGTTCATAGGCTATTACCGAAAGGGCCAGTGAAAAGGGGTTTTTTTGGTCCCTCGAACTGCTAAAGAACTCGGGTCTACATTGGAAACCTCTAGAGTAGTTATCTAAGCCAACAAATGGTTCTGTTGTCGCGCCAAGAATCCGTGATGAGTTGAAGCTGTGATGTGCGATGAAGAAGAAGCATCATTGGGTATTGACTTTGGGCATCTAGAGAAGAAATAAATCTAGGCTTGGTGTGACAAGACAGAGAGAGACTTTACAAGAAAGGAGAACAGACACCCGCATCTCTCTGACATCCAGTGGTTGAACAAATACCTGTGGAAAGATGTTCACGAAGGTTTCTGGGCATCTTTTGGAAATGAGCTACATGAGTGGTTGTCAAGGCTAGCAGAGAAAAGAAACTATACACCATGAGTCATACCAACCGAGTGGACATTAGATCTTATTCAAAGGCTCAAAGCAATAGATAGTCCATTCACACAAGCAGTCGACTTCTGGGTCGACAGTACACTACAGAGCTTCGTAACTGAGTTCGTTGTGGACATGCTAAAGTCGTATAGCGTAGCTGAAAGAGAGTTTTTTCAAGGGATTCAGAGGTAAGTATCTGAACAACCTCAGTTTATACATTAAAATTCTTTTAGACAAGAAAGTTGTTTTTAGAATACAGTGAAAATCTTTGAATTTGTAATGGTCAATAGCATTTAGAGTGAGTCAAATGAAGAGACACATAATTTGAGAAATGGAAAATGATATAAATATATGCCTAAGAAGACTGCTAGTGGACCTGGACTCCGCATAGATGTTGATTCACAAGCTGAACCTGATAGCCAAGCCGCACCTCTATCTTCCACCTATCAGCCTATTACTCCGCAGAATCCACCGGTTGTGAACACCGTGCCTCCCATTGCACAAAATCCACCAGTTCAGAACCCCTAGTTGTGAATATCCCTAGCACTCAGAACATCATTCTGCGCAATACTACTTTTATTTTTACTGCACAGAACCCTCCACCACCTAGAAGAAGTATGACTGATGATATTAAGCTACCGATATTCAAAGGAACGAGTCTAGAAGACCTTGATCAACATTGGTTTCTATGTGAATCCATATGGAGTGTTAAGCAAGTTCGGGATGATGTTGTCAAGCAAGCATAGCTCATCACCACCTTTAGAGATAGAGCCTTGCATTGGTTCATGAAATACTCGCAGGGGCAGAATAGAAATCAAGGCTGCACTTTTAGTGGAATTTAAGAAGCCGAAGTTAGAGTCACAATGCATAACAGTGTTAAAAAAAATCAAGCATAAATCTAATGAAACAGTCTGGGAATTTGATTAGAAATTTAAAACACTGTTGGACCAAGTAAGCTTCGTTATAGCACCGCAACAGCACCGCAACAGTCTGGGAATTTGATTAGAAATTTAAAACACTGTTGGACCAAGTAAGCTTCGTTATAGCTGCATTGTTGCCTCATATCAGACTGTCGTTGATGCACCAGAAAGTTGCTTCGCAGGAAGAAGCATTCGATATCGCAATGAAGTTAGAAGCTTCATCTATTGGAGAAACTAGCACTGGGATGTTTTAGATCCAGACTCAGTTGGCTACCCTAAAACTACAACTGCAGGATACCAAGAAAGGAAAGCAAGAAATACAAGAAGTCTGTTGTACAGGTTGTAAGGGAGAAGGACACACTAAGGATCAATGTCCTTTTTTCCAAGATTTCCTTAACATGGGTGCACCAAACCCATTAAATCCAAACCAAGGGAAATGGTGTGAAATCTGTAGAACTAGAGGACATCGGCCAGAAGACTGCTAACTGATTCAGAAATATGTAAGAACACCTAAAAACCTATACTGTAATTTCAGTAAATCAGTTGGCCATGATGAGTCCAACTGCCGTGCATATGAGCTCATGTTGGAAAGAAAGAAAGATGTTGATCATATGTATGGAGGAGTATACAGAGTCCAGGAAGAGACTTTGCTAAAACAAGATAATGTTTAGCATGATCCGAGACCTTATAGAGGCCATGGAGGTTACCATGGGAGAGAAAGGAATAACGACCTAGCGCAAGGAAGAGGGCGAGGTCAAGTAATCTATTATAACTGTGGCCAGGCCGACCCTGTGTCTAGAGATTGTACCAACCCATGCACTACATGTAATTATTGTAAATCCTTCGATCATGTTATTGAATACTTCCCAATGTTAGAGGCAGAAATGCAGAAATGGAAGTAGCCAGATGCACCGAACCCAAACATTCAGTTGATCGCAGTAGAGAGGAGGCCTACGGATCCAAGTATCAATGTAGTGACGCGAAGTGGCACTACGATAGGGAGAGATAGAGGAGCAGAAGCCTCGACTTCAGGAGACTTCAACACTAAGCAGACTCATCTTGAAATAATATGGATAAGAAAAGCCACTAGGAAAGCACCTACTTTCGACGTGAAGAAAAACAAAGAAATCTTTGAAGAAGCGCGGGATATCTTCAAAGAGTGAGCACCCAAATTGCCAAGAATCCTGTTGTGCAGTGAAATACCACATATAGAAGATATGCCAGCTACTTATGACAAAATGAGTGCCGCAAGAGAGACGTGCACCTCTGTTCCACAGTTCCTAAGGAGCTGCATGAAGTTGCTGAAGAGTCCAAATGCTATACCCGAGTTGCAAAAACTATTAGATCAGTATGAACCACACAACAAGATTGAAACTACCGATAGCATGGTTCATCACATCGGGAAACACATAAAAACATGCCGAGAAATGAGGCTTAGCACATAGATGGACATGGCAGCAGATGGGGAGACCAAAGCTATTATGGTCACCTATCCAGTTGAGAATGGCTAACCAGGAGAAAGTCATACCTTTTGTACAGTTAGCCAATGTTTTTGTTGACATTGATGGAGTGCGAAGTTATGCAGACTTCGAGGTTGTTGAGATCGTGGATGATATTCAACCCTTTCCTGCATTGTTAGGAATTGACTGGGCTATGGATAACCTCGCTATCATAAACTTGAAGAAAAAGAAGATTATCTTTGAAGGAAAGCATCTCAGGGTCATCGCACCACTGGACCCTGCAGATGGAGAAAGATACAGTGAATCGATTTAGGGAGAATCCAGGGCTCAAGATTTAGACCGACTGTACAAGATGACTGCAAACCAGGAAGGCTATATTAATCCCACTGCGGATGGAACACTCAGCTAGAGATGAGATAGCTCTTGCATCTCAGACTCTGATGCAGGACTAGAGAACTGGCAAAGTTGTATACATGAAATATCAGCAAGGAGATGCACTCAAGTTACAAAGTCACTACACTGGATTGGAAAAGAGGTAAGCCCAATTCCCACCTATGATGGTTTATCTAATGTTTACTCCTTTATCAAAGAATATACTGTAGAAATTACAGATGAGCATCGCTTACCAGCACTAGACATGGCACTGCGCGAGACACCTACCGGATGGTGTGCTGCGCATAAGCTGACATTTACCACATGGGATCAATGCAGAATGAAGATGCAGATTAGGTTTGCTGACAAGGTTACACTATCATTTGAAAAATACAATGGACAGACAGATCCAAAGCATCATATTGAACTCTGTTCACAAGCATGGAAGGAAAGAGCATAGACAGAATGGGTGCATTTTTTTGTGCATACATTGGAGGAAGAGGTTCCAAAGAAATGGTATTTAGACATGGAGTTGCACAGAGGAACCACAGATTGCGCAATGATGACTGCGAACTTCCAAAACACCTTCATTTTTGAAGACAAGAATCCTAGTATAAATGATGCTCTGCAGATTATTAAGGAAAGAATATTCAGACCATAATTTCCACATAGAAACATGACATTAGTGGAATTCTTTGGAGCTAATAGCGTTCCTGCAATCCTATAGCCAGAATGGAAGGAACATGTAGAGCATGCCATGGAATGTTTTAACTTAGCTGAAGAGGTTGAAGAGAAAGAAGAAAGTGATGAGGAGGACCTCGCAACGTAAAAATACATGAGCCAGAGGGAGCATGCGACATTGAGGGACCTCCACTGGAAATCCCAGACATGAGTGGACCCATGAAAAGGATGAAAGTGAACATTGGCACTAGTGAAGAGCCGAAGTTTGCAAGTACTGGAGACTACTAGGATGATCAGATTGTCGCGGAGATCACAGATCTCTTACATGAGTATCGGGATTTATTCCCAACAAAGTTTACAGAGATGAAAGGTATTCTAGGTGACTTAGGGGTTATGAAGATACCTCTTAAGCCAGGGGCGAATCCTGTTAAGCAAAGGCCCTATATACTAAATCCGCGATAAAAGAATGAGTCAAGGAAGAGCTCGATAAGATGCTCGATGCGGGGATCATCGAGCCGGTTGAAGAGTCTGAGTGGATAAGCCCTATGGTTGTCCAATATGAGAAGACAAAAGGAGAGATCAGGATCTATGTGGACCTCAGAAAATTGAGCGATGCTTCCATGCACGACCCATTTCCTACTCCCTTCACTGATGAGGTGCTTGATAATGTTGGAGGAAATGAGGCATATTCCTTTACTGATGGATTTTTGAGATATCATTAGATAAGAATTGATCCTGCGGATAGCCATAAGACAACTTTTGCCACTAAATGGGGGTCGTTCCAGTACACAGGTCTGAAGAACCCGCCTGCCATCTTTTCCAGAGTTGTCGTCGCAGCATTTAAGGATTTCATGCATAAGTTTTTAGAAGATTATTTTGATAATTGGACAGTATTCGGGTTACTGAAGGACCATTGCGCCAACCTCATATTTATGCTAGAAAATTTTAGACATCATCAAATGTCATTAAACCAGAAGAAGTGTATATTCTGTGTACCCAATGGAATTCTGTTGGGACACATTGTGTGCAAACAGGGCTTGATGGTTGACCCTACGAAGATCGCAATCATTGTAAACTTTCCCACACCGAATTTAGTAAAGCAGTTGCACACCACATTGGAGCATATCAGTTACTACAGAAAAATTATAAAGGGTTATGTGCAGATAACCTCAGCAATGGAGAAGCTATTAAAGAAAGATGTGTCATTCATTTGGAACACAGAATGTGAACAAGGATTTGATACGTTAAAAGATAAAATGGTAATTGTGCCAATCCTAGTGTTTCCAGACTGGGAGAAGCCATTCCATGTACATGTTTACATCTCATGCATAACGTTGGGAGTTGTACTAGCTCAATCAGGAGTGGGAGGTATTGACCATCCCATCACATTTTCGAGCAGGAAGCTCTCATCTGCTAAGAAGAATTATACCACCACTGAGAGAGAACGCCTAGATATGGTCTACGCATTACAGAAATTCAGGCATTATTTGCTCGATGCTCACTTCTCTATTTTCATAGACCATTATGCTTTGAAATACCTGGTCAACAAGCCAGTGTTAAAGGGGTCAATCTGTAGATGGTTGTTACTCTTTCCGGAGTATGACTTTGAAATAGTGGTTAATCCTAACAGATTGAACTTGGGACCTGATCATTTATCAAGGATCGAGTCAGGAGAAGAACCTATGAACCTGGAAGACAATATTCCTAATGCGCAGTTGTTTTCCATTTAGATAGCTGATTCTTATTACAAAGACATCATAGAATTTTTCAGTACTGGGTTGGCACCCATAGAATTTACTACGCAGCAGAAGAAGCAGCTAGTAGTAAGAGAAGTAGACTTCACCATAATTGTCGAACAACTATACAAACTGGGGCCGGATGAAGTGCTGCACAGATGTGTTTTAGAGCACGAGAAACCATTCATATTGGCTGATGCACATTCAGGAGCAGTAGGATGTCACTACGCAGGACGAGCCACTGCACAAAATATATTGCGGGCAGGGCTATGGTGGCCTACTATTCACAAGGATGCAAAGGAACATTTCCAGAGTTGTGATGTCTATCATAGGACAGGAAGGCCATCGCAAAGAGATGAAATTCCATTGAATCCACAGTTGACGTTACAGGAATTTGAGAAATGGGCCATTGATTTTGTGGGACCTATAAACCCACCAGGAAAGAGAACTGGTGTGAGGTACATTATTACTGCAACTGATTACCTCACCAGATGGGAAGAAGCAAAGCCAGTGAAGGACTGCATCGCAATTACTGCCACGCAGTTCAGTTTTTAGAACATCCTTACAAGATTTGGATGCTCGAAGATTTTGATGAGTGATCATGGAACTCACTTTCTGAATAGAACTATTGAGGCATTGACAGAAGAGTTCCACATTCAGCATTAGCGAAGTGCCCCATATCATCCGGAAGAAAATGGAATTGTTGAAGCATTCAATAAGGTATTGGAAAATGTGCTAACAAAAATATGCAACATCAATAGGGATGATTGGGACATGCGCATTCCAGCTATTTTATGGGCATACAGAACGACTTGCAAAAAGTTGACTAGCCACACAACTTTTAGGCTGGCCTATGGAAAGGAAGCAATAATTCCTATGAAGTACATTGTTCCTAGCTTATGAAAAGTTGCATTCACAGGCATGGCAGATCGCAACGCACTAGAAGAGAGGCTTCTACACTTGGTTGGTCTAGAGGAGGATCACTTCATTGCGTGCTTTCACCAATAAGTGCAGAAATAAAGAAAAAAAGCATGGCATGATCGCCATATCAAAAACAAGACCTTTCAGGTAGGTGATATAGTCCTCATGTATGATAGCATATTTATGAAGTTTCCTGGAAAGTTTAATATGCATTGGCTTGGTCCATATACTATTGTACATGTTATTAATGGTGGCGCAGCTCAGTTAGCCACGTTAGCAGGAGATAGCTTGCCCGAACTAGTTAATGGAAACAGACTAAAGCCCTATCGGGATAGTCCTGCTTTGCAGAACCCTTCATGATCAAGAAAGAAAGGAAATTTCTAAGTGCCAAGTACAGTTGGAAGTAGGAACTAGAAATGGGAAAGAGGCTGTATGCGAACTATCATGAAGAAAATGCATATACCGCGCAACACTTGTTAAGCAGTGAAGTTGTGCCAAAAAAAACAAAAAAATCAAAAGAAAGAAAGAAAAAGAAAAGAGGAACCGCGCAGTTGCGAAGTCCAAAAGGAAACTACGAAGATCAAGTCGACTAAGAAAAGAAGCTAAGTTCGGAAGCAGGAAATCAGGCCCTACGTTAGAGTGGGGATGGTCTGCCTCACAGTTAGACACACTACTCCAGAAAGTAGCCATTACAATGTTGGTCGCAAATATAGCCATTATACAGTACTTTGTTAGTGACTGCTTGGGCATTTAATGAAAAAATAGCCATTCTGATCGACTTAATGAAGGAGAGGACAAAAATATCTGCCAGATTTGGCCAACGGATACCACATTTAATGCTTATCTAGCCATTGGAGGGCACATAGGAGCCTAGTTGCGCCTATAAATACCGTTGTATTTAGACTCGCAGGCGTTACCGAAACCCTTGAATTTTCTTGCGAGCGATTTTCTGTGATTGTTTATAGCCCGTCAAGAAATTTGTCATAGAACAAGGTCAGGATTCTAGACGATCACCAAGACATGCTCCAGCGATGTAGGTTAAAGGAAAAGACCCAGTGCAGTCAAAATGAAGCAATAAAATATGAGTTCCACAGTGTCGTAGCCACTGATAGCCGATAAGGAGATACCGTTGAAGTTTACCCCTAACTATATCTCACTGCATGCACTGGATGCATTGGTCATCAAGCTAATGAAGAATGCCAAGTACAACATTCCACTCTCACCTCTATCAAAGCACGTCAAGGTGGACGTAAGTCTGTTGGGAAATATCCCGGAGTGTAAGTTGGAAGACCATGATCTACTTCAGATGCAGAAGGTGCCGAATGAACCCAAGTTCCCACAATTCCAGGCCAACCAGTACATGTGCTGGAAGAAAGACGTGAAAGGAAACCTTACTTTGGTGGCGAAAAGTTGGTTTTCTGGAGTAGTCTAGTTGGGGCTGCTCAATCTGCTCAGACTCCCACACTTCGACAGAACGCCGGAACTAAATGTGGTGGTGTGAACTCTGATGTTGTGCATCTGCCAGGGATATTTGTGGCTTGATCGCAATATCGACCTAAACATTGACTTAATCCATCGGATCACTGGATTGAGCAAAAGAGGTGAAGATCCAAAGCAGTTCTTCCATGGGAAAAGCAAAGATAAAGAAGTAGCCTCGAAGATGAAGAAAACGCAAACCATCATCAAAGGCAAGAGAGGCTTTCAAACAGAGGACATAGATGATAAGGCCACACGGTTTGTCACGCAACTTTTAGCTGGAAAGATTCTCAGAAAAGAAAGGCCATTGGAGGTACCTGCGGATGCAGTACTACTTGGTGCCGCAGTCGTGGAGGGTTTACGATTCAACTGGTGTCAATTCCTGTTGAATGAGTTCCTGGAGGAACTAAATGATACACAAATGAATGGTGGCAATTTCCACTTTACATGGTTAATAGTGCTGATCACACTGGTAGGGTGGAAGGACCTGAAGGATTACGTTGGCATAATCACAGACAACAATGATTGCAGAGGAGCCTTGTATGCAAACCTTTGGGCAAACTAGAATTCACAGCGACAACACGCAATAGTTGAATTATTCTACACTTATTATCAGCAGCTACGCGAGGCCATCATTGTCACGTTGTGAATAAAAAAGAGGTAATGGCCAAGTATATTTGCACTGTAAATTTTCATGCTGACATGCGTTCTATTCACATTTCAGCCAAGTCATAGACAAAGAACCCTGAATGGTTTGTAGGGAGATACCATATGGGTGAAGACAACATTGACAACATCATTAAGGAATGGCCTGCTGAATTTTGAGTTGAAATTGTGGATATCCAAAGTGACTCAGGTGAGGAAAACCCCATTCCATGTCCCATTGTTGAAGAAAAAGAGACGGGAAAAAGGAAGGAAGTGGAGAGCCCTGTACAGCTAAAGGTGTAGAGGAAGAAGTAGAAAGCCATCAAGGGCCAATCAGAAGCAATACTTCATGATGATGATTTTGACATGATTGCGTCGAAGGTCATGGAGTAGATGGAAGATCTGATGACCGAGAAGGAGAAAAAGGACAAAGTGACTGAGGAATATTTGTAGAAGAACCTTACAACACTGCAAGGAATCACATAAAATATTGAAGAAGTACACCATCGATTCCCCTTGCTGCGGTAATCAATACCGGAAGGGAATTCAGGGGGTACTTCGCAGCAGAAGACACCGCAGCTAGACCTAGCCATGCATGCGAAGTCTCGCATTGTCCATCTTGACACCTTAAGTGTAACCCTACCACTACCTGAACAATTACTCTTGGGTACAATGGACTTGGAACATGTAGACCTTGACATTGCGAAGTTACCACTGCCCAGTCTACACAATCTACATCTGTAGGCTGTTGAGGAGATTCATGAGTGAAGTATAGATGCTCTGAACAAGCACACTGAGCTGAAAGAAAGCTATAAGAAATTGAAGGAATCTAGCTCGCAGAGGGCCATGGAACTACAAGATGAGCATGATCGATGGAAGAGACTTGAGTCTATGATCATTGTAGTAGTCGAGGAGATATCGCAATGAGATGTGCAGCCAGACCCCGCGGACACTATCATTAAGATCAACGAGGTGGTTAGCGAGCTCAAAGCAGAGATGAAGGATATGGAGATCATCCATCAAGCACAAATTGCTGCATTGGAAGCGCAGACTCCACCTGATCAACAATAGTTAAGAGCAAAAGAAGTGAAGGCCGCAGTAGAAAATATAGCCATTGAAGTGGCTAAGTGCCAAACTCTGTTAGATGAGGTGACAAAAATGTTCACAACACTTGAAGAAGACCCAGAGTTGCTGGAAGTCAAGAATACTGTGAAAGGAAAGTAGGCAACATTAGAACTGTTGGACGCATAAGTTAAAGCGATGAAGCCAAGAGAAAGGCTCCAGCGATACGCGGAAGTCAGCAAGCTAAAAAATGAATTTCAAGCATTAAGAGAAAAAGAGACTGAAATGGAAGATAAATCACAGCCCTTGCAGGAGGAATCCCACATGATCTTGTAGGAGATTGAGGAAAAGATAAAGGAGCTGCGCGAAGGTCAAGAATAGGTGGAAGGACAAGCCGATGATGATATAACACCTGAGATGTTGGAAACCGTCAAACAAGTTGAGCAAGACACTAACAAAGCAGTTGAAAATTTGATTGTCACATACAACGAGTTCACTGCGTAGCTAGCTCCACAGGAGGAGAAATAACTAGGAGAAGTAGAAGTTGTGGCTTGGGGACGAGCCACATGTAAGTGTTAGGGCCCTGTTGGGCCTGGCCCAAGTGGGGCATTTTTGAGCAAGTCATATTTTGGAACTGCAGAGATAAGCGCAGTTAAGTTGAAGTCTTTTTGGAGAAGTCAGTTTTGGGATGCTGCGAAGTGGAGCGTAGTGCAACGTCGAAAGAGCTACGAAGTACAGTGCTGCAAGGAGACAGTGCTGCAGAGAGCTTGATCTACGGAGATTCGGCAAGATAGAAGGATGGACAGAAGATGACACAGATTCCGGTTAGACCATTGGTGGTCTATTTTTTGCAATGATGCTCCATGATTTCCAGGTGACGGGTAAGGAGCAAAAGCGGAAGAAAGAGACCAGTCGCACATGCAAAGAACCACTACCTGAACCTGTTGCATAAGGTCATTAGAGGAAGAACAACTCGGTGAAAGTGACATGTTGGCGTGCGCACAACAAAGAGGATGATAGTGACATGGAGCATGTGTGGAGGACGACCACGATGTAATATTCTCTACCAAAAACCAACATTCCCATTAAGCGAAAACCGTGACAGTTTTGTTAACCTAAGGGTTTTTTCCTTTGAATTGTAAAGACATGACCTACGGGGATGATCCATAAATAAGGAATATTTTATATGGGAAAGGGTTGTTATTTTGGTTATCTTCATTGTTAATCTTAAGAAAGACCTGTTTTGGTTGCCATTGTAAAGGCTCTGCAAGCTGTGTGCGTAGATGCCTATTGAGAGAGAAGAGAGTCTGCAGCTGAATGTGTAGACTGGAACTGTTGTACCCTTCCCAAAGATTAATACAAAAATAGTTCCTATGGGAAAATCTCCCATCCTGGGGGTGAACCATGTTAAATATTGTGTAGTGTGATTGTTTATGTGTTTTGCACTTGTCTGTTTGCTTACAATGAATGCTTGAATTCTCATTTCTCAGTTGATATGTTTATGCTTTTATATGTATTCTCCATGAAAATGAGATGGGAATAATATGTTAAGTGTCACATGGGTGGATAAATGTTGGATGCACAGTATTATATGTGTGTGAAGGTATCAGTCCGTTGAATAATCACATATGTATGTAGAGTCCGTGTTGTGTAACTCCCTTGAGCGCATGTAATATCCCAACCTTTTAACTAATTATGCTATGATGTTATATCGGGTCACAACCCCAGTATATGTGATTTATTATGTTTGACATAGCATTAGTTTGTTTTCATTTATTCCTTCGTGAGTTGATATATTGGGCATGGACCCTGATTGTGTTTCATTATTGATATATGCGGGGCAGGAAAGCCCGAATGAATAAACTATGTTGTATTATGAGAATTGGTTACAAATTATGATATATTGAGATTATTCCTTTTGTTACATTATACTATGCAGAGCATGATTTACATGGTTGATTATTTAGTGTGTTGAGCGTGGACTCAAAAACACACAAATGACCTATATACTGGGCTTAAGCCCCGATGTATTTAGAGGATTCTATTTTCGTATTGGGCCTAAGCCCCGATGTACGTTGAGTGTTGGGCATGAACCCTGGATCACTCCAAGCTTGAAAGAAATGATTACCAAATCCGAGGCCACTTAATATCCTAGATGTGCCTCACAACCACATTCTAGCTCTAGTGTTGAGCAGAGGCTCTGGAATTGCACTAGCGTAACGCCCATGTGAGAGTGTTGAGTTAAAAGGCTCTGAAGAGCACTCGGGGTTACTAAATCTCATGTGTTGAGTCAAGGGGAATCTGAATAGCACTTACGTGTCTTATCACAACTATTTCGACTTGATTAAATAAATCTTATTATCATCATCTACTGCGGGAACTACCATGTTAAAACGAGGGAATCTGACATGCAAAAAGGAGAGACTAGAGGTGCCCTACAAGCTACCGAAACCGTCCACAGAAATGGACCCCCTTTAATTAAAAAGAATTAAAAGAATCATTATGTGAAACAAAATGCTTAAAGGATCCCAAAGCTAAGTATTAGTAATTAGGAGTTTCAATATATATAATATTAATTAGTTTTATTATATATACTTATGCTTAAGTGGGCTGCCACTTACAATTTATTATTTATTAATATTTGGATAGGATTTTAATTGTTATTATTATTATTTTTCTTATAAAAAGATTAAAAACACTTTGGTGAAACAAAGTGAGACCTCCTAGTTTCCAAAATAACTAGTAGTTAAATAAACAATTATTGTTTTTATAAATTAAATTATTTTAAAGAAACCAGTAATTTTCCAACAGTCATAATTCAAGATTTGTCCTACTTAAGGAGGACAGACCCCAAAGTTTGGGGGATCTTTTTCTTTTGGTATTATTTTTGCCGGGAAGAACTCTCTGCTCAAGAAAGTGAACTCTGCCCATAGATTTTGAGATCTGAACCAGCTACACACCTAGGGCCTCTACTTCTTAGTTTGCATGTCAGAACCAGCTCGGGGGGATTCATACTGAACAAGGAATGGTTGTAGAATCATGGTTGGGAGGAACGTGGTAGTCCCAAAGTCATCCAATCCAAGATCAATTATCAGGTCAACCAAGAGTCAATAGTTTCCCTAACTAGTTGGCTGAGTGTGCAAGTTAGTATCAGCAAGGACAAGTTACCAGGATCAGCAGCTCATCATCAGCAGGACAAGCTACAAAGGTCAACAGGTATGATTAATTATAAAACCCTCCTATGTTTTATATCCCTGTTATAAATGAAATGTTAAAATAACAATGTTCTTATTATCAGTTTTAAATCTAGTTTTCTAGAATTGAATGGCATTCCCAGCAAGCTAGTCTTTGCTAGTCATTATATTCATTAGATTGTTAGAATAGGGGAATTGTTGATCTAAACTCAGAAAAAGATTTATAGTATTTTATATTCACTTATGGTAGTATTTTATTCCACTTATCTAAACCCTTTTTTTAGATCATCAACAAAATCGCCTGGTTACAGAAACCAAAACCATAACAGAAATCGTTGAAACAACACATAAACCATTCGAAATTCCAACTATACAAACCACAGCAAAAGAAAACGCAGACATCATTGTTTATTATAACTTTTTCTCTACCGATCTATTTTCGTTGTTTCTTAACAAACCATACATACCATATTTAAAAACAAACATACCAAATATGACAGAGATCATATATAGAGTGTCATTCCATTTGCATTTTTTTTTATACCCACTTCATCAATAACCCTATGCTAATCAAATAGACAGACCTAAGACCCTTTCCATTTATTTTCAAACTACAAACCTACGATAGTCATCTACAGGAAACCTTCAAGCTTCATTTCAAATCAACTAGAAGATGCAGGAATTAAGTTATATTTCTAGGGTCAAAGCCTCATGATACATCAACGCAGAGATCAATCATAAATAGAAGCAAGAGAAACGGTCTTCATATGACCACTACAAAGACGCCTGTCGAAAGCTAGGACCAGGGTTAATTCCCGTGGCATTCATAAAAATCCAAATTACATAAGTGATTCCTATAGGATACAAGTCTCTACATAAAAAACCAAAACGCTGAGTACAGAAACCCTTGCCAGGCAAGCATCCATTCTACTTACGCAACCAGCAAGTAAACCAGATATTTTTATGTACAATCTACCCACATTACAACAACAGAGGCATAGAAAACTTCGTTGATGTCTTATATCTTACCACAGGCAATACCTTGTTCACACATAAACGTTGTAGCAATATCCAAAACAAATAACAAGTGCCGATGAAATCAACACACGAACCATAGCTATATTTACAAGGAAAAGGTGCCAACAGCCCTGTATAATATCTACATTGTCTATGCAGTAGTTTACAAACATACCCAAGAAAACCATAACATTAGAACTCCTAAAATTTCAGCTTGAATACTTAAATACACACAGAAAAAATAGAAATGTCCCATTCGAAATCATTGTAACTATACAGGAGTAATATCCAACCAAAGAGCACTTTGTTTGTTTACAAGATTTTGCAGAACCAAATAATCGGTGAAACCCAACTGCTCCATAGTCCTTCTATATCACAGTCCCAGTACTTATTTAGCCATTTAAATTACATGGAAACCCCATTTCTATCTAGTATATCCAAGTAGGCAACTATCTCATACCTCCCTAAAGCGGATCAATAAGCCAATGGCTTATGGGAGTCTCACTCTAAAAACATCAGGCCAAACGCATACATACAACACCATAGCTACGGGAGATAGGGCATGAAGGGGTAAGCCAGACTTACCAGTACCCTAGCTACACCCAAAACTTCATAAAGCATCGCAGCTCCCATACCAAAGCGAGTATTACCTATCACAAGCGACACACAATATAAATCAGTTCAAATATGTATTTTCAGCATGAAGGAAATGGAAATATCAAGGAGTGATAAGGTTTAGTTCTTACCTGAAAGAAGTATGGCCACCTTACGCCTTGAACGATAGAAACAGTCACTAAGTGTGCTGACCACGAGAAGAGCTCGAGTTAGTACACCCCACCATCACCCAACAATGAAAGCGTAGAGCCAGAACTAAGAACGATTCGAATACAGAGACTAGTGATAGAAAACCCCAAATCGACATCCAAAATCATCATGCTAGGCTATTCTCCACATTCATTAAATGCATTAAAGACTACACCAAACTCTATCTAAGTGGAGGTCCAATAAATTGCATTCCCTATAGTGAAGTCGTGGATTCAGTCACCCTGTATTAAAATACAAAAAGGGCTTGTTTTATATACAAAGACTTTTGTAAAGTTTGACAAATCCACATTGGGTTGCATTACCAAGAGCTAATAGTTGTAACCCCACTTTGGGAAACAATCAAATTGAGGACTCCCATGATGATGGATTATTAATTTTTAAATATTTAGCATACACTCGGTGGAATAGGACCAATGGTGAGATAAGGACCATCCATTTAGAGATACTACTCGTAGATTTGAGATACCTGCAAACACAAGGGTACATGATGGCATTAGCATTACGCTAAGTAAGTCCAGCAATCTCCACAACTGCCCATACCTCCCGGCAACCCTGTCGAGGTACGTAATTACCTGACCAGAAGTAGTATAGAATCCCCATGTGAAAAACATACCGTCATCAAAAGAGATCATCACCTGGAGGTGTCATTAGACATTCATAATTAAAACCACATGATTCTTCAAACAATAAGTTGTGTTATATTCTACCTATTGAACCAACATTTGCAAACGCAATGAAAACATAATCTCATTTTATTTCCACACCGCTTCCGCAAATTCTAGACTTACATGTAAAAGAGACTATGTAAAATAGAAAGGCTTAGACTTACATTGCAGCATACTAGTATGATGGTTGTTTAACATTATTACATTTAATGTATGCCTTTTCTATTATAAACTGACGACTATTGCAGATAGGAAAATTTTAAATTTTTTGTTATTTTTGGGATGTTACAAGTGGTATTAGAGCAAGCTACAAACACTAAGTGACCTATTGGGCTCACTACCAAACACAGCTACAGATATAGGAAAGTGTATAAATGTTGTATTATGTTTTTATGAAAAGAAGTAACTAACAAATTGTTTTGTTTGCAACTACAGCAACAACAAATACTAATATAAATTTCAGGTACAGGCAGTAGCAGGAATGAATGCAGAACAAGGCAGTAGTGTATGAGGCAATCTAAATTCCCCACCATGAGAGCAAGAAATCATGGTGGAGCTCAACTCAAATTTGGAGAAATCCATGCAGCAGCTATAGGCAGAATTCCAGAGTTTCAGGGATGAAAATATGCAAGAAAGAAGAGAACCGCGGGCTATAAATGAAGCCTTACTCCAAATCCTAACAGGGGCAAAACCCCCTAAACATCCTACTATCTCTATCAATTCCCTTAACACAAGGAAACCGGCCAGTTACAAAATAGGAGATCAAGCAGAACATAAATCAGAACCATTGGAAGAGGACTGTAAGAGCTCTTCCAATGACAACGGTTATCCACCTCCTTGCAAGAAAAGGAGGAGGAGTGATGACAACTTACAAGGGGAGTTCAGAAAGATAAGGGCCCCATCTTATGATGGGGAAGTTAACTCGGGAGAAAAGGCTGAAGAGTGGTTGTTAGGAATGAACAAATACTTTAAGGTTCATAATTACTCCAGTGAGATGCAAGCTCGACTAGCCATATACAACCTAAATGGAAAAGCGGCCAGATGGTGGTGGGACCTAAAACACATTAAGGGACAAGAGCTACGAGACATAAGCTAGGACACTTTCAGCAGAATATTTCAGGACAAATACATGTCTGAAAGATTCTTCGACAAGAAGATAAAAGAATTTCATGAGCTAAAAATGGGTTCCCTGACTATGGAAGCTTTCATAAATCGGTTCTTAGACTTGCTACACTATGTGCCTTATATTAAGGACGAGAAGGTGAAAATCCAGCAGTTCTTGGTTTGGCTGCCACCAAAATTTAGAGAGAAAATAGAATTCGACATGCCCAAAACCCTTGACATAACCCTACATATAGCTAGGTTTTGCTATGAGCACGGGCAGCCAAGAAACGACAACATCAACAGAAATAGGGATAGATTCAGGACCTTCTCAGACAACCGCAAACTGAGTTTTAAACCCCCACCATTTCGGAAACATAACAACAGTTTCCCACCCAGCAGAGGTTTCAGCCGACCCCAAGCTCTACCAAATGCACCCCCACCACCAGCCAGTAGGCCAGCATTCAACAAAGGGGCAAAGATAGTCCCACCAACTATCTCTTGTTGGCAATGCTAGGGACCACATTACTACAGAGACTGCCCCAACAAAATAGATGGGACTTTACACAACATCCAAACGGAACCTATCATGGGGGACATGGCAAAAACATCGAGGATTTATGCCGCCCTTGATGGACGACAGGAAGATCATCAAGCCACCATGGTAGAAATTGAGGGTAAGATATCTAACAGTGCCATTTTAGTTCTAATAGACCCCGGTGCTTGCCGAAGCTACATCTCCCCTAGGATAGTAGAAACTTGCCAACTAAACCGAGAAAGTCACAAGGTACCATGGCTGCTACAACTAGCTACGAGTACCATGCGGAAGGTTTCCGAACTAATTAAAGGCTGTGAGATTGATTTAAACGGATTCCCAACTAGAGTAGATTTAAACCTCCTGCCATTAGGGTCTTATGACGTAATAATAGGTATGGATTGGTTAGACGGACATCATGCCTAGCTAGATTGTTTAAACAAATCCATCTTATGCATGGATAGTCAAGGAAACCAAAGAACCATCCAAGGTATAGCTAAGGAAGTATCAATATGGAAGATATCGGCATTACAAGCAAAGAAATGCTTAAGAAAGGGTTGTAAACTATTTGCAATCCACCTTCAATCAGTAGAAGCCGATAGGGAACAAAATATCGAGGATTTCCCGATACTAGTAGAATTTAGAGACGTATTTGCCGAGGATATACCCGAGTTACCACCCAAGCGGGACTTAGACTTTTCCATAGAACTAACCCCCGGATCTGTACTCGTCTCTAGGACTCCGTACCATATGAGTACACCCGAACTAGTAGAGCTCAAGATATAGTTACAAGAACTAATCGAAAAGGGGTACATTCGACCGAGTGTGTCTCCCTGGGGAGCACCAATCCTCTTTGTTAAGAATAAGGACGACACAATGCGTATGTGCATCGATTACCACCAACTCAACAAGTTAACCATCAAGAACTGTTACCCACTCCCTAGAATCGATGACTTGTTTGACCAAGTCGGAGGAGAAAATATCTTCTCGAAGATCGACCTGCGATCTGAATATCACCAGGTGAGAATCCGTGATGAGGACATCAGTAAGACCACGTTTCACACCCGATATGGCCACTACGAGTTTGTAGTAATGCCTTTCAGTCTAACGAATGCACCCGCCAACTTCATGTGCATGATGAACAACGTTTTCAGTAAGTACCTCGACAAGTTTGTTCTAGTCTTCATAGACGATATCCTGAACTATTCCAAGAATGAAGAAGAACATGAGGAACACCTCCAAATAGTCCTACGGATATTGCGAGAACATCAGCTATACGAAAAATTTAGCAAGTGTGATTTCTATAGACCTCAGATACAGTACTTAGGGCATATCATTTCCAAGAAGGGGATAGCGGTTGATCCCGAAAAGATCAAGGCTATCGAAGAATGGCCCACACCTACATGTGTTTTCGACATACGACCATTCCTAGGTTTAGCCGTTTATTACCGAAAGTTCATTGAGAACTTCTCTCGGATCGCTTGCCCCATGACTGCCTTATAGAAGAAAACCAGTAAGTTTATCTGGACCGACAAGTGTGAGGAAAGTTTTCAGAAGTTAAAACAACTTCTGATTAGCACACCAATTTTACGAATTACCAGCCCAAATGGGGACTTCATAGTTTGCACCAATGCAAGCAAGGAGGGACTCGGTGGAGTCCTTATGCAAGATGACTTTTCCATCTGCTACGAGTCAAGGAAGTTAAAAGAACATGAGAAAAACTATCCTACTCATGACCTCGAATTAGCCACCATTATCCATGCTCTAAAGATGTGGACACATTACCTCATGGGTAAGAAATGTCTACTAAAGACGAACAACATGAGTCTAAAACATCTGTTTGATCAACCAGACCTAAACGCTAGACAACCTAGGTGGTTATCCTTCCTTAGTGAATATCACTTTGAACTAAAACACATCAAGGGGAAAGAAAACAAGATCACCTATGCCTTAAGTCGACGAGCTCATATGTTATTCGAGGTAATTGAAAGTCAAACTAACTCCGACTTACACGACATGCCAAAATGACCAGTTCTACTTAAAAATATCCAGGAAGATAGGCTTTTTCAACAACAGAAAGAATACAAGATAGATGAATCAGGATTATTATGGTCAAAGGAGAGGCTTTATGTTTCCGAGGGGGGGAACATTAGACCTAACATACTCACCAAATTCCATCGGAGCCCCTATTCAGGACACCTCGGATATCAAAATATGATTTCAACAATAAAGAAACACTAATTTTGGCCTAAACTGAAAGCCGACATTGCATTGTTAATCGCAAAGTGTCAGGACTGTCAGTTGGTCAAAGCAGAACACGAACACCCCTCCGGACTACTTCAACCATTACCCATTCCAGAATGGAAGTGGGAGGTAATAAGTATGGATTTCATTACGGGTCTACCTAAGAGAAAGAAACAAAATGACTCGATCTTCGTAGTAGTAGACAAGCTGTCTAAAGCCGCACATTTTATACCAGTAAAATCTACCTACAAGGCAGTTCACATTGCGAAAATCTTCCTAAAGGAGATTTTCTGGTTACATAGGATACCCAAAGCAATTATCTCGGATCGAGACACAAAGTTCACCAGTAAATTTTGGAGAGCACTGTTCTCTGGGTTAGAAACACAACTACAGTTTAGTACCACATACCACCCCCAAACCGACGAACAAACGGAATGAATAAACCAAATCTTGGAGGATATGCTGAGAATTTATGTCATGAACAATCTGACTAAGTGGGAAGACTACTTACACCTCACGAAGTTTGCATACAACAACGGTTATCAAACCTTGGCCAAAATGAGTCCTTTCGAGGTACTCTATGGTCGAAAGTGTCGGACCCCAGTCACCTGGGATAGCTCGGTGGATAGGCTTATGCTACGGCCAGACTTACTAAAAGACTTGGAACAACTAGTCTCGAAGGTGCAACTAAATTTAAAAGAAGCACAAGACTGCCAAAAGAGTTATGCAGACAAGAAAAGAAAGGACAAGGACTACCAAATCGGTGAACATGTTTTCCTAAGAATAAAAGAGAAACGAAGCTCGTTAAGTTTGGGACGTTGCGGTAAACTAGCCCCAAGGTTTTGTGGACCTTTTGAAATACTGGGCAAGAAGGGTCTAGTAGCATATGAGTTAGCCCTACCAGCAAATATAAAAGTTCATAATGTTTTTCATGCTTCCTTATTAAAGAAATATGTATACGATACTAAACATGTTATTGATTGGTCCTTATTATAGGTGGAGCCCGAAGGGGAGTTCACGCCAGAACCACTCCACATTTTGGAAAAGAGAGAAGTCCAACTTAGGAGGAGGACCATTACTTAGCTAAAAGTGCAATGGAGGCACTTTGGACTAGATGAGGCCACTTGGGATAATGAGGCTACCATGAGAGAGGCATACCCCGCCTTGTTTCATGATCTCATTCCTAGTCCCTAGAAACACCGAGACGGTGTTGTTCTAAGCAGGGAGGGATGTAATATCCCAACTTTTTGACTAAATATGTTATAATGCTAGATCGGGTCATGGCCCCAGTATGTGTGATTTATTATGTTTGACATAGCATTAGTTTGTTTTGATTTATTCCTTTGTGAGTTGATATATTGGGCATGGACCCTGATTGTGTTTCATTATTGATATATGCGGGGATGGAAAGCCCAAATGAATAAACTATGTTGTATTATGAGAATTGGTTACAAATTATGATATACTGAGATTATTCCTTTTGTTACATTATACTGTGCAGAGCATGATTTACATGGTTTATTATTTAGTGTGTTGAGCGTGGACTCAGAAACACACGAATGACCTATATACTGGGCTTAAGCCCCGATGTATTTAGAGGATTCTATTTTCGTACTGTGCCTAAGCCACGATGTACGTTGAGTGTTGGGCATGAACCCTGGAGCACCCCAAGCTTGAAAGAAATGATTACCGGATCCGAGGCCACTTAATATCCTAGATGTCCCTCACAACCACATTCTAGCTCTAGTGTTGAGCAGAGGCTCTAGAATTGCACTAGCGTAATGGCCATGTGAGAGTGTTGAGTTAAAAGGCTCTGAAGAGCACTCGGGGTTACTAAATCTCATGTGTTGAGTCAAGGGGACTCTGAATAGCACTTATGTGTCTTATCACAACTATTTTGACTTGATTAAATAAATCTTATTATCATCATCTATTGCAGTAACTACCATGTTAAAACAAGGGAATCTGACATGCAAAAAGGAGATACTAGAGGTGCCCTACCAGCTACCGAAACTGTCCACAGAAATGGACCCCCTTTCATTAAAAAGAATTAAAAGAAGCATTATGTGAAACAAAATGCTTAAAGAATCCCAAAGCTAAGTATTAGTAATTAGGAGTTTCAATATATATAATATAAATTAGTTTTATTATATATACTTATGCTTAAGTGGGCTGCCACTTACAATTTATTATTTATTAATATTTGGATAGGATTTTAATTGTTATTATTATTATTATTCTTATAAAAAGATTAAAAAAACTTTGGTAAAAAAAAGTGAGACCTCCTAGTTTCCAAAATAACTAGTAGTTAAATAAACAATTATTGTTTCTATAAATTAAATTATTTTAAAGAAACCAGTAATTTTCCAATAGTCATAATTCAAGATTTGTCCTACTTAAGGAGGACAGACCCCAAAGTTTGGGGGATCTTTTTCTTTTGGTATTACTTTTTCCAAGAAGAACTCTCTACTCAAGAAAGTGAAATCTACCCATAGATTTTGAGATCTGAACTAGCTACACACCTAGGGCCTCTACTTCTCAGTTTGCATGTTAGAACCAGCTCGAGGGGATTCATACTGAACTAGGAATGGTTGTAGAATCATGGTTGGGAGGAACGTGGTAGTCCCAAAGTCATCCAATCCAAGATCAATTATCAGGTCAGCTAAGAGTCAGTAGTTTCCCTAACTAGTTGGCTGGGTGTGTAGGTCAGTATCAGCAAGGACAAATTACCAGGATCAGCAGGTCATCATTAGCAGGACAAGCTATAGAGATCAAAAGGTATGATTAATTATAAAACCCTCCTACGTTTTATATCCCTATTATAAATAAAATGTTAAGATAACAATGTTCTTATTATTAGTTTTAAATCTAGTTTTCTAGAATCGAATGGCATTCCTAGCAAGACTAGCCAGCTAGTCTTTGCTAGTCATTATATTGCTTAGATTGTTAGAACAGGCAAATTGTTGATCTGAACTCAAAAAAATATTTATAGTATTTTATATTCACTTATGGTCGTATTTTATTCCACTTATCTAAACCCTTGTTTTAGATCATCAACAAAATCGCCTAGTTACAGAAACCAAAACCATAACAGAAATCATTGAAACAACACATAAACCATTCGAAATTCCAACTATAAAAAACACAGCAAATGAAAATGTAGACATCATTGTTTATTATCACTTTTTCTCTGCCGATCTATTTTCGTTGTTTCTTCTCAAACCATACATACCATATTTAAAAACAAACATACCAAATATGACAGAGATCATTTATAGAGTGTCGTTCCATTTGCATTTTTTTTATACCCACTTCATTAATAACCCTACGCTAATCAAATAGACAGACCTGAGACCCTTTCCATTTCTTTTCAAACTACAAACCTACGATAGTCGTCTACAGGAAACCTTCAAGCTTCATTTCAAATCAACTAGAAGATGCAGTCCGAATTAAGTTATTTTTCTAGGGTCAGAGCCTCATGATACATCAACGCAGAGATTAATCATAAATAGAAGCAAGAGAAACGATCTTCGTATGATCACTACAAAGATGCCTATTGAAAGCTAGGACCAGGGTCAATTCCCATGGCATTCATAAAAAGCCAAATTACATAAGTGATTCTTACAGGATACAAGTCTCTACATAAAAAACCAAAATGTTGAGTATAGAAACCCTTGCCAGGAAAGCATCCATTCTACCCACGCAACTAGCAAGTAAACCAGATCTTTTTATTTACAATCTACCCACATTATAGCAACAGAGGCATAGAAAACTTCGTTGATATCTTATATCTTACCACGGGTAATACCTTGTTCACACATAAACGGTGTAGCAACATCCAAAACAAATAACAAGTGCCAATGGAATCAACACATGCACCATAGCTATATTTACAAGCAAAAGGTGCCAACGGCCCTGTATAATATTTACAATGTTTGTGCAGTAGTTTACAAACATACCCAAGAAAGCCATAACATTAGAACTCCTAAAATTTCAGCTTGAATACTTAAATACAAATAGGAAAAATAGAAATGTGCCATTCGAAATCATTGTAACTATACAGGAGTAATATCCAACGAAAGAGCACTTCGTTTGTTTACAAGATTTCGCAGAACCAAATAATCGGTGAAACCCAGCTGCTCCATAGTCCTTTTATATCACAGTCCCAGTACTCATTCAGCCATTTAAATTGGAAACCCAATTTTTGTCTAGTCTAGCCAAGTAGGCGACTATCTCAGACCTTCCTAAAGCGGATCAGTAAGCCAATAGCTTATGGGAGTCTCACTCTAAAAACACCAGGCCAAATGCATACTGTAACGTCTCCTCCTATCATACCAGCATGATAGAGAGGATCGTGATACTAAACCGGGCAACTAGCCCCATGAACTTTTAACTAAGCATTCACATAATATAAAAGACATATGGGATGTATGATTATAAGAAAAACACAGCGGAAATAATCTCAATAACACACCCATCATATATTCAAGATATTCATCAAATAATAATTGGGGAGTTAACACAAGAGATAACTTATCTTATAACAAGGTAGTCCCAAGCAACTGGCTAAGCAACTGCAATGCTCCACCCAACCATAGGCCAGTTGTGCTTATCAACCTCTTGATACAACTGCCACCCCCGAGCTGGGCATGATTTCTACAAGGAATCAGGGAACAACAGACTCACACATAGCCAAGCATACACCAAGATGGTCCAAGCCAATCTACAATTGGGTTTATCAGGCTGCTAGGAAATGGAAATGAAGAATTGCTAAGCTAGTGTGCTCAACCACAGAGTTATGGATACCTCTACGAGATCTATTTAGCTTGGCACCCACAATGCCTACACACCCCACTCAAGGAAGTATCCCCTTCACCAATTCAAAGTCCCTCAGGCCATACCTTCCAATTCTAGAGTGTCCCAGGTGTGCATAGAAGAGTAGCCAGCCCTCTTGATCTTCTCGAGAGGTTATTCTCCCCACTAGGTTTATCAAGCCAATTCTGTCCACTACCACTCCAAAACTCTTGCTCACGGATTCAAACCAAAATAGGGATGCACATAACAACAAAAGTATAAGTGCTAGGCATGAAGAAATGTTTTTACAGGGAGATGCCCAAATATGGGGTTTTCATTAGCTTCAGAAAAACGTGGGAAACCCAAAAACGAAACTGGAAGATGGGGAACAACCCTGGGAAGCCAAATCCGTTTTTAGAAAAACGTCCATGGACTTTCTGGGGCAAAAATGGCCTCCATAACAGTCCCCAAATCATGGCCCTTCTCTCCCAGCTACTGTATATGCAAAAACAAACTCCCAGGCATGGAAAATGCAGGAAGAATGGTGAAAAACGTGATGGGGAAAGACCAAGTAGTTCAGACTGCGTGAGAGAGGAAAGACTGACTGTTCATAATGGCTTTGGGCACCATTTCGTGGGTGTTTTCTTGCCCAAGAAGCAAAAACACGAATTCCCAGGTTGATGGCTTGCCCATGCATGAAATTGGCTGCCATACCTCTTCATTCCCAAGGCATTAACTACCTCAACCAATTTCTGGAAGAATTAAATGATTGGGTCCATAACCCAAAATGGGTAGTTGAGGGTTTATGGGTTTTCTCATTGACACATGGATTAACACCATTGGCTCAAGGGTTTGAATAATTTCCCTTGCTATTCCTTGTAGAATCATGCCCCATGTCTTTGTTGCATTGCATAGCTAGTTGTGGGTATTTTCATTAAAATTCATATTTACATGATGTCTTCATTTACATTGTGCCCATCTAGCACGAGAACCATAGGCATCTATTCCTTTAATTGCCGATACATCAACGCTAAATCAATGGTTGGGCCTTAGCCTTAAGCTCCTCACCATGATTAAATTACAATATTTACATCATTTACGATTTAATACAAAGGGGGTCAAAATGGGGACATTACATTCCCCTCCCCTTACATTAGCACTGTCCTCAGTGCTCATCAAAATTGAGCAAAAATGGATACGCCACCCTCATGGCATCCTCCAGCTCCCATGTAGCCTCATTGGGACCGTAGTGCTTCCATTGCACTTTTACCTGTCTGATTGGTCGGTTCCGGAGCAATGTTACCTTCTTGTCTAGGATGCGCAATGGATCGGTTTGGAATTCTCCCTCGGGTTCCACCTGGATCACATCCCAATTAATCACATGGTTAGGATCATGTACATATTTCTTAAGCAAAGAGACATGAAAAACATTATGAGCTTTAGTGCTAGCAGGCAATGCAAGTCTATATGCAACTGGCCCTATTCTTTCAAGTACTTCAAATGGCGCACAATATCTAGGTGATAGCTTGGCACAACTCCCAAGCTTCAAGGAACTCTTCCTTGATCTCACTCTAAGATACACATGATCCCCAACACTGAATTCCCTATGGATCCTATGCTTATCCGCATAGCTTTTCTGTCTATCTTGGGCTACTTTTAAATTCTGTTTGATCTTGGCAACCTTTTGCTCCATTTCCTTAAGCAATTCTGGCCCAATTACAATTCTGTTCACTGGATTGTCCCAAGTCACTGGTGTCCTACACCTTCTGCCGTACAAAGCCTCATAAGGACTCATTCACAACGATGCTTGTTGCCCATTGTTATATGCAAATTCTACCAAGTGTAGGTAATCTTCCCACTTGGATGGTTTGTCCATTACATACATGCGGATCATGTCTTCAAGCACCTGATTTACTCTTTCTGTTTGCCCATCTGTTTGAGGATGGTATGCGGTACTAAAGCTTAGCTGTGTACCCAAATCTGCAAAGAGGCCTTTCCAAAAATTGAAAGTGAACTTGGTATCCCTGTCAGAAATTATTGCCTTAGGCAACCCACGTAATCTGAAAATTTCCTTCATGAAAATATTTGCAATGGCATCGGCTTTATGTGTGGACTTAACCGGTATGAAATGTGCTGCCTTTGTTAACTTGTCCACCACAACCATGATGGAATCATGTTGTCTCTTAGTCATTGGAAATCCTGTAATAAAATCCATGGAAATTATTTCCCATTTCCATTCTGGAATTGGCACTGGGTGCAATAAACCTGCGGGGTGTTGGTGTTCAACCTTCACCTGCTAACATTCCATGCACTTAGAGATGTATTCAGTGGCATCCTTCTTCATCCCTGGCCAGAAATAATATTTTCTTGCTATAGCAATTGTTTTCTGATATCCTAGGTGACCAGAGTATGGAGCTTTATGGATTTCATCCATAACAATCCTCCTCAAATATGCCACATTTGGAATATAGACTCTATTCTTATAAGTAAGAAGTCCTCCTTCTTCCAAATGATAGCCTTCATACTTCTTGCCAAGGTCTTGCTGCTGCAATTTTCCCTTTATCTGCTCATACACTTCATCCTCAACCATATGGTTAACGATCTGCTGCTTCAAATCTAGTTGGAAAGTACTAAGCGCTGCCACATACATTTCATGTACCTTCCTGCTGAGTGCATCAACCACCTTGTTTTCTTTCCATTTTATGTGTTTGATCTCAAAATCAAATTCACACAAAAATTCCAGCCATCTAGATTGCCTAGCATTTAAAGTTGGTTGATCAAATAAGTATTTCAGACCACAATGGTCTATCCTTAACTCAAATTTTCTTCCCATTAAGTAATGCCTCCACATATTTAAGGCATGTACTATGGCTGCAAGTTCTATATCATGAGTAGCATAGTTCTTCTCATGCTCCTTCAACTTTCTTGACTCATAGCATATCACGTGTTTGTCTTGCATAAGAACTCCTCCAAGTCCTTGATTACATGCATCGGTACACACCACAATGTCTTTTTCTGGGTCTGCAATCTTCAAAATTGGTGCACTTGTAAGAAGATTTTTCAATTGCTGAAAACTTTCCTCACATCTTGGTGACCATTCAAACTTTATCCCCTTCTTTTGCAAAGAAGTGATCGGGTTTGCAACCTTAGAGAATCCTTCAATAAACCTCCTGTAGTAACCAGCAAGACCCATAAAAGATCTCACATCAGTCACATTCCTTGGAGTTGGCCAATTCATAATGGTTTCAATCTTCTCAGGGTCTACAGATATTCCTTCGTCGGAGATGATGTGAGCCAAATAATGAATTCTATATTTATAAAAGTCACATTTGCTCAGCTTTGCATACATCTTATGCTCCCTTAGTAATTGCATTGTCATTCTCAAATGTTTTTCATGTTCTTCTTCATTCTTAGAATAGATGAGAATGTCATCTAGGAATACAAGAACAAACTTGTCCAAATACTTGCTAAAAACATTATTCATGAGACACATGAATGTAGCTGGTGCATTTGTGAGACCGAATGGTACCACTACAAACTCATAGTGTCCATACCTTGTTCTAAAGGTTATATTATGAATATCTTCTTCTTTGATTCTTACCTGATGGTAACCAAACCTCAAGTCAATCTTTGAAAATACCTTTGCTCCTCTCATTTGGTCAAAAAGGTCATCAATTCGGGGCAATGGGTATTTGTTCTTCATAGTGACTTTGTTCAACTGCCTGTAGTCAATACATAACCTGAGTGTTCCATCTTTCTTTTTCACAAATAGAACAGGTGCTCCCCACGGGGACACACTTGGCCTAATATACTTCTTTTCCAGCAACTCTTGTAATTGCATTTTCAATTCTAGCAATTCTGGCGTACTCATCTTATAGGGTGTCTTAGACACTGGTGCCGCTCCTGGCACAAGTTCAATTGTAAAGTCAATGTCTCTCTTTGAAGGGAGTCTTGGAATCTCATCAGGAAAAACATCCCTGAATTCTTGCAATACATGATAGTCCTCCAATTTCAGAGTTTCATTCTTTGCTACCTCTACAATGTGGGTTACATACAATTGACATCCCTTCCTATAGAACTTCTTCAACTGCATGGCTGAAACCTGTCTAACAGAAGTCACCTTTGGAATGCCTTTTACAACCCTCGGGTTTACTTCTTCGTCCATGCATTTAAATGTCTTATTGTAGCAGTCAAGTTTAACCCTGTGTGCTTCTAACCAATCCATTCCAATGAGAATATCATAGGAACCCAGTGGTAAAATATTCAGATATGCATAAGTGAATAGCCCATCCATCTCTAATGGACATTTCTCTACTATTTCACTAACTTTTCTCTTGGTTCCAGTGGCTAGTTGAACTAACCATGATTTACTATGCTTTAATTTCTTGAAAGCACAAACCTCAACAATTCTAGGAGTGACATAACTGTGAGTAGATCTAGGATCAATCAAAATAGAAACAGATTGCTTAGCAATCTTACCTTCAACTTCAACCACAGTTGACTGATGATCTGCCTGGCGGTCATCTAGAGCTGCATAGATTCTAGGGATTTTCCTTGCCACTTGACCCACAGTTTCAGCTCCTTGGATGTTGTGAACTTGATTTGCATTCCCATTCCGATGTGGACAGTTCCTAAGCATGCGGTCTCCTCCACAACCCCAACATTGAAGTGGTTCTCTTGGCTCCTTTGGGTCTCTTGGCTTGTCTCCCATCATCCTAGTTGGCTTAGTCACAACTTGTGATGGTTGCCTTTGCTAATTCCGGAATTGAGGAGGCTTGAACCCCTTCTTACTTTGATCAAACTTTTCGTTTTTCCTATCCTTCCATGCCTTATGGAATTCTGGTTTGCTTCTGTTTTGATCAACGCAATATTTGGCCTTTCTTATGGCCTCCTCTAGAGTTCAAGGTTCATCAAACTCAATTCTATCTTTATATGATTGGGGCAGTCCACTCAGGAAACGATGAATTTTCACCTTATCATCTCGAATGTACTTGACATATCTTAGCAGCTCTAAGAATTTGTTTGCATATTCTTCCATGCTAAATTGTCCCAATCTCAGCTCATGGAACTCTTTGATCTTATCATCATAATACCTATCAGAGAGGTACTTCTGCTTTAAGTATTTCTTGAACTGCTTCCACACAATCTTCCTTTTGTTGATCTTCTTCACTTGCCTGATGTGTTCCCACCATATAGATGCTCTTCCATTCAAGTTGAAGATGGCTACCCTTGCCTTCATATTTCCCGAGTAGTCTTGGACTTGGAAATACTTTCTCATCCCAAAAAGCCAAGCTTCAGCTTCTTGACCAGACTTTATCTCTCCATCAAATGTAGGAGGTTTCGCCTTCTTAAATTCCCCATGTGAATTGTTCTTGTAGTGCTTCTTCTTCTTACTTCTGCGGGATGAAGAGCTTGAACCCTCAATGGATTCTTCAGATTCAGATGATTCATTAGAAGATATTTCTGGAGTATATGTTCTGTCTGTAGAAACTCTTCTTGAGCTACTGGCCCTCTTACGGGAATTACTTCTAGAACTACTCCCACCCCTTTCTGGATTTGATGTCTGATGCCCAGAGTTTATTTGCCTTTGGATGTCTATCAAACTCTGTAGCATAGCTGCATTCAACTGATTTTGTTCTTCTTGAGCTTTAATCATCCTTTCATTATCTTCCCTATAGCTTTGCAACTCCACCCTTAGGCTTCTCATGGTGGCTGCAATACTTGGAGGGGTCTCTTGATTTCTTCTCCCATTAGATTCTATTTCAGCATTTTCAACATGTATGTTCTCCCCCATGGCATCTGTCTCAGGCTCATAGGGATCCTGTGCATCGTCCATGATGTTGATTTTCTTGGCCCCACCAAGATCCAAAACTTTCCAACTGTACTATCTAGAGTGCTACCCTGATGTAACTATGATTTCTGCAAAATGTGTTTATCCACACAATTGTTAGCTGCATTATATTCCCAGAATTCATAACTTACTTTCATGCACGTGGGAGAAAGTTATATTGACAATTTGTCAAATCATAGGATTTTCTCACAATCAACGACATATGAGGGGGGAAACGATGGGGGTCAAGGGGGGCTTTCCCCCTTGCAGGGCGGGTCAAGGGCAGCGCCCTCATTTTTTTTTTACAAATCATGCCGCCATTGCGAGCCAGTTCGCCAAATGCTTCCGCAATTGCCGAGCAATTCGCCGAATGCTTCCGTAGTTGCAGAGCGATTCGGTGAATGCTTCCGTAGTTGTGGATCAATTTGTCGAATGCTTCCACAGTTGCGGATCCATTCACGGAATGATTCCGCAGTTTCAGAAGACACTGGGAAATTCTTTCCACAGTTTCGGGGCGGTTCACAAAACTTTTTCGCAATTGCTGAAAGATTGACGGAACTCTTCCGAAATTGCGGGAAGATTCACGGAACTCTTCCGTAGTTGCAGGAAGATTCATGGAACTCTTCCGCAGTTGCGGGAAGATTCACGGAACTCTTCCGCAGTTGCAGGAAGATTCGCGAAACTCTTCCATAGTTTCGGAAGAGAATTCCTTCCGAAAATTTCCTTTCGACGCCGAACACTTAGAAATTTTTTTCCTCTATTTCGGAGCAGTTCACTGAATTCTTTCACGTTGCGGAACAACTCACAGAATCCTTCCACAGTTTCTGAAGAGAATTCCTTCCGCAATTTCGGAAGAGAATTCCTTCCACAGTTTCGGGGTGGTTCGCGGAACTCTTCCGCAAATTTTGGAACGATTTCCCGAACTCTTCCCGAAACAGACTTAAACAAAAATTTCCAAAACCTCTTAAGAAAATTTTTGAAACTTCCCTTCTTTCAGTGATGACTGCTGCTCAGCAGGAGGTGATCTTACCTCTGTAATCTATCCAACTTAGCATGTTTAGGCCCAATGCTAAGACCTGTGGTGATCAGGAAGGGACCTTCCCAAGTGGTTGTGATTGGATTTGGCCCATAGAGGTCCAATGCTGCAACCAGCAGTTCTGATACCAAAATGCAACGTCCCCTCCTATCATACCAGCATGATAGAGAGGATCGTGATACTAAACCGGGCAACTAGCCCCATGAACTTTTAACTAAGCATTCACATAATATAAAAGACATATGGGATGTATGATTATATGAAAAACACAGCGAAAATAATCTCAATAACACATCCATCATATATTCAAGATATTCATCAAATAATAATTGGGGAGTTAACACAAGAGAATACTTATCTTATAACAAGGTAGTCCCAAGCAACTGGCTAAGCAACTGCAACGTTCCACCCAACCATAGGCCAGTTGTGCTTATCAACCTCTTGATACAACTGCCACCCCCGAGCTGGGCATGATTTCTACAAGGAATCAGGGAACAACAGACTCACACATAGCCAAGCATACACCAAGATGAGCCAAGCCAATCTACAATTGGGTTTATCAGGCTGCTAGGAAATGGAAATGAAGAATTGCTAAGCTAGTGTGCTCAACCACAGAGCTATGGATACCTCTACGAGATCTATTTAGCTTGGCACCCACAATGCCTACACACCCCACTCAAGGAAGTATCCCCTTCACCAATTCACAGTCCCTCAGGCCATACCTTCCAATTCTAGAGTGTCCCAGGTGTGCATAGAAGAGTAGCCATCCCTCTTGATCTTCTCAAGAGGTTATTCTCCCCACTAGGTTTATCAAGCCAATTTTGTCCACTACCACTCCAAAACTCTTGCTCACAGATTCAAACCAAAACAGGGATGCACATAACTGCAAAAGTATAAGTGTTGGGCATGAAGAAATTTTTTTACAGGGAGATGCCCAAATATGGGGTTCTCATTAGCTTCAGAAAAACGTGGGAAACCTAAAAACAAAACTGGAAGATGGGGAACAACCCTGGGAAGCCAAATCCGTTTTTAGAAAAACGTCCATGGACATTCTGGGGCAAAAATGGCCTCCATAGCAGTCCCCAAATCATGGCCCTTCTCTCCTAGCTACTGTATATGCAAAAACAAACTCCCAGGCATGGAAAATGCAGGAAAAATGGTGAAAAACGTGATGGGGAAAGACCCAGTAGTTCAGACTATGTGAGAGAGGAAAGACTGACTGTTCATAATGGCTTTGGGCACCATTTAGTGGGTGTTTTCTTTCCCAAGAATCAAAAACATGAATTCCCAGGTTGATGGCTTGCCCATGCACGAAATTGGCTGCCATACCTCTTCATTCCCAAGGCATTAACTACCTCAACCAATTTCTGGAAGAATTAAATGATTGGGTCCATAACCCAAAATGGGTAGTTGAGGTTTTATGGGTTTTCTCATTGACACATGGATTAACACCATTGGCTCAAGGGTTTGAATAATTTCCCTCCCTATTCCTTGTAGAATCATGCCCCATGTCTTTGTTGCATTGCATAGCTAGTTATGGGTATTTTCATTAAAATTCGCATTTACATGATGTCTTCATTTACATTGTGCCCATCTAGCACGAGAACCATAGGCATCTATTCCTTTAATTGCCGATACATTAACGCTAAATCAATGGTGGGGCCTTGGCCTTGATCTCCTCACCATGATTAAATTACAATATTTACATCATTTACGATTTAATACAAAGGGGGTCAAAATGGGGACATTACAGGTGAGGGATTTGTTTCTAGCAGAGTTTCACTTTTGTTGTAGCTTTAACAGGAGAAAACGATAAGAGAGGAAATTGACCGTAGGAAAAATGCCCAAATAAACCAAACCCTAGAACCATAGTATTTCCAGCCAAAAATATCATACTCAGGAACATAGTATCCACACTAAAATGTAAAACAAGAGAGAGCCTATAGTATGACGAGAAGACATAGTAATACATTTCAACCAAGAACACAGTTAAACATCCATTTCACTAGAAATCAAAACGTAGTATAGAAACAAAGAACCAAATATTTATATAGAATCGAGGGCAAGAAGAGAGTCATTGCTCTTATACAATAAACATTTTAAACATAAAAATCGCCTTCACAAGCTTAAAGTTTATTTACAGTCGTAATTTAGAAAGGGACAAAAAACCTGAGATAATAAACATTGTATTTTTTTTATCAAGAAGAGTCCTTCCATAGAGTAAGGAAGACTTTGTAAAAAATCCAACATAGATACCCAAACCCTTGTCACTCCACATAAGCGAAAACCATAATCCCATATTCCATACAACCCAACTAAAACACGATAGAGCCACTCCTCCACTAGAGAAAATGAAACTTCAGAGAGCACGAGCTTACCGTAGAACAAATCTCTTCCTAGAACATGCAGTATAGCTCCAAACACTCAGCCCCTTGTACCTACATCAAACACCGGTAAGGAAATTCATTAGATACCAGCAAAATAATTTAGGGCAAAACAAATACAAGAGAAATAGCACACAATCCTTCTTAAACATTACTTGAGCATTAACAATAACTCTGTCATGTCCCAAATTTGGAATTGGGTCACAATGGCCTAATCACATTGGCCCTATTCATTAGAGTTTGTCAAATTGATGCTAAAGGTCAAATAATTGTCAAAGAGGAAAATTACTAGTTTCCTAGGTTTGGGGTGGAAGCTTTGGGATTTGGAATAATGGGGATAATAAATGATGTTTGAACATTAGAATGGAATAAATATTTAATAAAGGATCTAAATAAATATATACAAGTGAAAATCAAAGTGGCCTTTCATCATGAAGACACATGGAGGAAGGACCCACATATGGCTAGATTTCCCCCCTACACTTGGCATCATTCTCTCACCAATTAGAATTCAAAGTGAATGGTAACATACTTGGGGGAGTCTGAAAGGTATTATTCATTGCATGACTCATCCAAGGTCGAAATATAGAGGAAGAATAACTCCCATGGAAGAGGAAGAGGCAATTTGGAGCTAGTGAGACACTTGGGCTAGATTCCCTAGCTCTATGACAACAATGATGAAGATGCTATGACACATATGACACAAATCGGACCTGAAGGCTGACATATGACATATATGACATGTCAGGGCTAAAAATAGACTCCAAGAGGGCGCTCAAGGGTGTTAGGGAAGCTAAGATGCTTCCACATGTGATTTGGTGGAAGTGGGAGACTAGGAATTGTTGTACAAGTGGCATTCTTTGGAATCTCTTCCCAACTTGAGTTGGCATAAGTCTATTGGAAGGAATTCGACCCATGGAGGACATTAAAAGTTTATAAATGTCAATAACAAAGAAGTAAACCTACTTTTGATCATTTGTAGAATTTGCAATTGCATTTGTGTAGAGGGAGAGCTAGTGGATGACTAGTTTCTTGCCTTAGCCAATTTCGAGGGTGAAAGATTCCCATCCAAGTTGGTAATTGGAAAGGCCATTCAGACCTTTCATTTGGAGCTTTAATGGAGTATTTATTTGTAGTTGTAAGATACAGGGCAGCTCATGGTTTCTTCTATTGTAGCACATTCTCTCAACCATTTCCAGTTCTGATGGCATATTCTTGATCCTTGAGGGAGGGCGTTTTTGGTGAGCTATTGTACTCTTTGGGGGAGCTTATAATGACCCATTTATTTTGTAATATGAATTAAATACTCTTTTCTTCATCTCCAGAAAGTTTCAGGTCGAAATTCCAAGTATAAATGTATAAATCTCATTTTTAATGGAAGAACAATGCCATTTCCCCACTACCTTGTTGTGAACCAATGTATTGATGATGATTTCGAATGAATGGATGATTCTATGATTCATTTGTGATTAGTGGAATTCCATGGATGTATTTTACAAGTTTCATGTACTGTACTTGAGCATTTGAAGTATTTTTACTCAGTTTAATTGCATTGGGAGAAGAAATAGTGCCATTTCCCCAAGGGACGAATTGGTGATTTTTGCAGTTGAATGGGAGAGGGTTGGAACAGATATAATAATCAATTAATGGTGCACATGAGACCTTAATAACATCCTTAATACATTCCCTATCTCTGTTCATAAATTTGAGTGGGTTTGGAGGCATTTGGGAAGCTATTTTCAATACTTACCCCAGGGGGATTTGAACCCCAAATTACTAGTAAAATTGCATACTTGGTCCGGAATATTAAGAGAGTTTGCAGAGGTATTTTGGTGGCCATATTTCATCCCTGAACATCATATTCAAGTCCTAATATCATTCATACACCTTCCTTGAATATTTGAAGGCATTTGGAGTCAATTTGAGACTTAGAGACCAATACTAGTCAAAGGGAAATCACTAGTAAAGTTACCTACATTGACCAGAATTGAAAGAGGATTTGCAGAAGTATTTTAAAGGTCTAAAGGAATCCATGAAACACATATTTATGTTCTAATATCATTCATATACCTTCTCAGAAGATTTGGGATCATTTGGGGCAAATTTGGGACCTAGAGATCAAAACTAGTCAAAGGCCGAACTAGGGAAAAAAAGTGGAAAATTGTCATTTTAATAAAATTCCTAACAAGGGACATTACAGTGGTATCAGAGCATGATCTTGGCACCTGATGTGGTCTAATATTCATGAGGACAAGAATTCAGGTACCACCATTAGATATTGAAACCAAAAGTGCTTTTGTTGAAGAGGAAAAAAAAAAAGTAGGAGAAGAAGAGCAAATTTTTTGAGGAAACTATGACTAGGGATGAAAAGGGAGCCTCATATGATGGTGAGGATCATATAAAAATTATGAAAACAATATTTGAAGATATGACCAAGCAACTTAAGGAAGGATTCGAATTGTTTTCTATCGAACTTGTGGAAAAAATTATTGATTTTAAGAAAACCAAGATGCAAAATGCATTAGCTTGCTTGAAGGAGCAAAAGGAAGAGACATCACAAGATCATGAAGAAGATTCTATTGAAAAAATGGAAGATAATTTCGAGACACCTTCTAGCTTAGACATGAACCAAAGAGCATCTACTGATGGATGCTCAAACTATGAAGGAGTACCTACTGATGGGTGCTCACACCTCTATGTTGGTGACATAGAGATCACTTTTGAAAGTGTTGTTGCAAGCCCAAGTTCCATTAAACATGATAATGAAGACCTTGCAGCAGTTGAAGAAGAACCAAGATCAACTTCCCCATTACCACTTGAGCTTCATGAAGTTGGTCCAAGAAAAAATGAAGAAGATGAGGAGGTTCATTTGCAAGAGCCTCATTTTCTTGAAGGGTCCTTAAAGATGAATGAAAAGAAAATCCAAGAGTCCCTCAGCATTCTCCATGACACTCAAGCATTGGTGTCAAATTCTTGTTGGAAAGCTACTTCATTGGAGGAAACATCCTTCATTGAAGACATGGAGAAGATTCAAAGAGCAATGTGCCACATCAAAGGTAATTTCATGTCTTTGCTTTTTGATAGAAACCATTTGTTTGAGCTTAATGAATTGTTACATGATGCATACTTGAAGAATAATGAGGATATTCATAAGCTCACAATTCAAAATGAGCAACTTCTTGAAAAGTTGCAAGATACTTGTTTTTCCTCCTATGTTTCAGATTGTCAAATGGTAGATTGTTTGGAGGATTCTCATGACATGGTGGATCATGAGAAATGTGGAAATTTGAATGTGCTTAATGTGTTTGAAGATGAACTTGAAGATATCCAAACACTTGATGTGGTGGAAGAGGAACTTGAATTGTCTCTTGATGAAGGTTATGCAAATTTTAAAGAAGAGCATGATTCCTCTACATTGGAACCAAACAATGACAAAGAGTTCCTACTTTTGAAGGAGCTGCATGATACTACCCCTATGGATCCTTCCCATGATGAAACTTCTGCACTTTTTAATCATTTGGGTGATTTAGTTCATTCTCCTACATCCTACAATTCCATGTTTTGCAACATTAGTCTCAATGAAGTATGGGTGAAAGGGTTCTTTTTGATGGTGCCACATGAGGAGTATGGAGCTCCTAGATTTAACTTTTATGATGACATGGTTGGAGCACATTCTTATTCACATTTGCAACAGCATAATTTGTCACTTTATGATGATTCACATCTACATGGATGCACCTATGATATGCATTTGAGTCACTTGAAGACTCACGGTTTTTCTTGCTCAACACTTGATTCATTTGATGTTGGAGGAACTTCATCCAACACTTGGGTGAATATATTTATGATTGGAGAACATTTTTGTTGCAAGACACATACTTTGTTATATCTTTATGACTCTCACATTCAGGGATGTATGGGTGAGACTTCTTTGAGTCATTTGAAGTCTCCTTGTTTTTTCTGATCATTATTTGGTTCAGATTTTAGTGGAGATTCTTCATTCACTTCTTGGATGAAAGAATACATGGTTGAATATTTTGATGCATATCACATCCTTTTGGAGCAGAATTATAGGACATGGGATCCTCACCTATGTCATTGGAGCAGATTTGATTGGTCACTTGAAGCTTGTATGCACTTGGAAAATGGTGGTCTACTTGCTTCGAGGTATAAGCACTTTCATGACTCTTTGATGAAGCATATCCTTGATGTACATTTTCATTATGTTGTTATGTACTTTGATGATATATATTTGGTACTCATGATGTTTGGAAGGATGCATACAAGAAAATGGGATCCAGGAATCCTCTTAACTAATGGCGTGGGTTGGAGAGCACTCTTAATTATTGGGGTGCAATATAAGCAATGGGACCCTGGAATAATTTTTATCTCATTGGTTTCAATTTTTTTTTGGAAACAAGCAGTATGGGAGATGGATTTCCCCACTTAATAAAGTGATTTTTATCAGAGTAGTGCAGAAGCGAGCATGGTGGTTCCTCTCTAAAATCTTCATGGAAACTCAAAGACTCAAGGTTGGGCAATTCAATGACAACTTCAAAGAATTATACAAAAAGCAGGTTCTTCAACACCCATGTTTAAAATTGCTTGAAGACAAGCAATATTGGGAAGGGAGGATTTGTCATGTCCCAAATTTGGCATTGGGTCACAATGGCCTAATCACATTGGCCCTATTCATTAGAGTTTGTCAAATTGATGCTAAAGGTCAAATAATTGCCAAGGAGGAAAATTACTAGTTTCCTAGGTTTGGGGTGGAAGCTTTGGGATTTGGAATAATGGGGATAATAAATGATGTTTGAACATTAGAATGGAATAAATATTTAATAAAGGATATAAATAAATATATACAAGTGAAAATCAAAGTGGCATTTCATCATGAAGACACATGGAGGAAGTGGGACCCACATATGGCTAGATTTCCCCATTACACTTGGCATCATTCTCTCACCAATTCGAATTCAAGGTGAATGGTAACATACTTGGGGGAGTCCAAAAGGTATTATTCATTGCATGACTCATCCAAGGTCGAAATATAGAGGAAGAGTAACTCCCATGGAAGAGGAAGAGGCAATTTGGAGATAGTGAGACACTTGGGCTAGATTCCCTAGCTCTATGACAACAATGATGAAGATGCTATGACACCTATGACACAAATAAGACTTGAAGGCTGACATATGACATATATGACATGTCAGGGCTAAAAATAGACTCCAAGAGGGCGCTCAAGGGTGTTAGGGCAGCTAAGATGCTTCCACATGTGATTTGGTGGAAGTGGGAGACTAGGAATTGTTGTACAAGTGGCGTTCTTTGGAATCTCTTCCCAACTTGAGTTGGCATGAGTCTCTTGGAAGGAATTCGACCCATGGAGGACATTCAAAGTTTATAAATTTCAATAACAAAGAAGGAAACCAGCTTTTGATCATTTGTAGAATTTGCAATTGCATTTGTGTAGAGGGAGAGCTAGTGGATGACTAGTTTCTTGCCTTAGCCAATTTCGAGGGTGAAAGATTCCCATCCAAGTTGGTAATTGGAAAGGCCATTCAGACCTTTCATTTGGAGCTTTAATGGAGTCTTTATTTGTAGGTGTAAGCTACAGGGCAGCTCATGGTTTCTTCTATTGCAGCACATTCTCTCAACCATTTCCAGTTCTGATGGCATATTCTTGATCCTTGAGGGAGGGCGTTTTTGGTGAGCTATTGTACTCTTTGGGGGAGCTTATAATGCCCCATTTATTTTGTAATATGAATTAAATACTCTGTTCTTCATCTCCAGAAAGTTTAAGGTCGAAATTCCAAGTAGAAATGTATAAATCTCATTTTTAATGGAAGAACAATGCCATTTCCCCACTACCTTGTTGTGAACCAATGTATTGATGATGATTTCGAATGAATGGATGATTCTATGATGCATTTGTGATTAGTGGACTGCAATGGATGTATTTTACAAGTTTCATGTACTGTACTTGAGCATTTGAAGTATTTTTACTCAGTTTAATTGCATTGGGAGAAGAAATAGTGCCATTTCCCCAAGGGTCGAATTGGTGATTTTTGCAGTTGAATGAGAGAGGGTTGGAACAGATATAATAATAAATTAATGGTGCACATGAGACCCTAATAACATCCTTAATACATTCCCTATCTCTGTTCATAAATTTGAGTGGGTTTGGAGGCATTTGGGAAGCCATTTTCAATACTTACCCCAGGGGGATTTGAACCCCAAATTACTAGTAAAATTGCATACTTGGTCTAGAATATTAAGAGAGTTTGCAGAGTTATTTTGGTGGCCATATTTCATCCCTGAACATCATATTCAAGTCCTAATATCATTCATACACCTTCCTTGAATATTTGAAGGCATTTGGAGTCAATTTGAGACTTAAAGACCAATACTAGTCAAAGGGAAATCACTAGTAAAGTTACCTACATTGACCAGAATTGAAAGAGGATTTGCAGAAGTATTTTAAAGGTCCAAAGGCATCCCTGAAACACATATTTATGTTCTAATATCATTCATATACCTTCTCAGAAGATTTGGGATCATTTGGGGCAAATTTGGGACCTAGAGATCAAAACTAGTCAAAGGCCGAACTAGAGAAAAAAAGTGGAAAATTGCCATTTTAATAAATTTCCTAACAAGGGACATTACAAACTCCTCCAACAAGAAAATGTGACCTCCATCAACCAAGCAAGCCCAAAAGGGAATAGTAAACGATTTTTCTCAACCATCACCTGAAATTTAAATGATAGAAATCTCAACCAATGAAAGCGAACCCCATCAAACCAACAAGCAATGGTCATACATTAACTGGGGTTCTGTAAAGAAAGCACAGAGGGGAATCCCTTATCTTCTCGCCCCTCCAAACCAAAGCACTGTGACTAGCATAACTCCACAAATGAATCACTACCATACTAAAGTGACCAAAGAAAACGACCAGCCTACGTGGACCCAAATAAATCGTTCCCATCACATGGCATCCATTAACGCTTTACCAACCTCCAAGACCAATGCTTCGCTGAATCAAAACCTTTTCTTAGCATAGGCTATAGTATAGTATATTAGCTTAGAAGTGTAGGGTTTATCACATAGGAATATCGTGGAATATGTAGGGTTTATCGCATAGGAAAGTGTAGGTATTATCACCATGGAATTTATTTACTAGCCCTCTTAGGACCCTTGAAACTTGTAACTTGTAGAAAGTATAGACCCAATCTTATCTCCCTTACCTAGTATTTAGGACTTGCACGCCCTAGAATGAGATAAGTGATTAGGACCTGCAAAGAATTAATAATAACAATGCATTAGATTTTACAGCTAAGTAAGCTAGGCTCATCCGAAGAATAGGTTTTCAATCACAGAGAAAGATATCTCACCATAAAAATAAACGTATGCGATACTCAAAAAAATTCTTAAGAACAACCAGTCATAAAGTCATCAATTACATTAAAAATCAAAATAGGATTAGAAATTATCATAAACAACCGACAAGAAAAAAAAAGGTCCAAATTACTTCTGGTAAGAAAAACATCCATGATAGGCAGATCGTAAACTAGTAGAATTCACTAACTCACTTCTCAGTACTGAAGTTACTTTAAAAGAACCATTGTGACTATTATAAACAAACAAGACCCATACAAAAAAAAATTAGAGTGTATTTTTAGGGACATTAAATAACTTTAATCTTGATTTTTAATTATGTATACAACATAAATAAAACAGTCATCCACATATTCACACAGATAAAGAACAAAGAACATATGGTATGTTGACGTGGAGACCCAATCGGGAGAAAACCATGAAATGTTGTTTTGGAATGAAAATATTACATTCAAGGAAGCAACAACTTCCTGTGTTTATCAGCACCAAATGGAAGGAGGCATTGACCCCCTGGTTTTATAGGCACCGACCTGAAGTATGCACCAAATCCCTGTGTTCTCCATAACCAACTGAAAATAGGCTACGACCTCCTGCTTCTTTCTCTATCTTAATGCCCAGATATCCAAAATAATATTCCACCTTATTGAATTTCCAACTCGCACACACTTCATATCTTTTGTAGTTCATTATGATGTGTGCTCCTTTTGTAGATAGTTGTAAAGCTATCACTACCTTGCATACCTCACTTGACTTATCATTCCTCGCAATTCTTCACTTCTATTGATGACTCACTTCATGTATTGTGTGCTACTACAATCTGCATCAAGATTCACTATGATATTCTACTTCTACGCAGCTGCACTTCACCAACTAATACCGTGCTTCAATTGATAGATTTTTGTTCTGAAATTACGTACCAAGTATAAGATGTAACTACACACTGACTTAGATGTGTCTGTTCGGTTGAAGTGATACATTCCTTTAGACAATTTGTGACATGTTGTGCATCATATGATTCATCCTTTTGGTTTAACACACTTTCCTCGGATCATCCTCATCATGATGCACATACAAGATTCTATTGTTTTTATGTTATCACGCATTAGATGGACTTCCTTGCTTCACACACTTCACGTTAACCTTCGTGCATCAGCTAAAATTCTGTGCATCTTCTGAAATGCCCCAGTTTTGTCTCTGCGCTTCTTTCTTTAACACATATGTAATTGTCTGCATGCTGCCAGCAATACTGTCATTCGATCCTCATGCATTTGTGCATACTTCTATAATTTTTCCTTTCAGTATTTGCGCATCCATCACAAATCTACAACATCATTATGCGCACCATCAGCTGCATCATTCAGCTGAATGTGCGCACTCATCTCCTCACTAGATCATTTTGTTCTATATGTCGAGCCCATGATGCCCCAAATATACATCTGTATCTTCCACTTGAAGATCTATAGCCTTTCCATCAAGCTTACTTCAAATCTTCAACTTGCATCTCTATTTATACATGTCCTACATGGATTCTATGTCCACAAGTTGGCTATGGAATTCCTTCTTCCTTACTTCACGGATTATGCCTATGCTTCATGAAATGTTTTATGCCACTAATGTGTCCTTTCTTTCAGCATTCTGCAGATACATGGTCCTCGACTTGGTGGGACTTTCACCCTTGCACTTCCATTACTTGTGGTTCTTGCACACTTGGTGTATCAATGCTTTGCAGGACTTGCACATACGTGATCTTTGACTTGGTGGGACTTTAACCCTTGCGAGTACCATCACTTGTGGGAGTTGCACACTTGATTTATTAATGCTTTGCGAAACTTCCACATACGTGATCTTCAACTTGGTGGTACTTTGACCCTTGCAGTACCATCACTTGTGGGACTTGCGCACTTGGTGAGTCTTTGACTGTGGAATTTGCACATATGCTGACATCAACTTCTACACACTTCTAGAAACTTGTGTGCCCTTTATCAATTGAAAGCATATTCTGATTGGTGATGACCTCCATGCTTCCAGGACTTGCATAACTACTTAACCATCTCTTGTTTTCATGCTTCTTGCGCACACTAGATTCTCCTCTGGCTTGCTTGCACACATTACAATTTGTCCTATGTATTATTTGGATTTCTTGGGAATTCTTCTTCCTTCTATCCAACCAACCCTTTAAATTGTACCTTTAAGAATTATGATTGGATGCACTTGTGGCCCGCTCAAGTACATGTGCTTTATGTACTTCTTCACGTTGGATATTCATTATGTACCCTTGGACACACTTCTTCTTATTGGACACGACTTCTAGATATACTTCTTCACACTAGCATCCATATATTTCACCATCTTGCTTGCACATATACTTCTTCAATGTGGCTTCACCATACTTCTTCAAGCTAGCATGGGAATCCTGAAACGACTTGACTTCAATTGACATCAATGACTCAAACTGAACCAATTGACATCCTCTTTGACATTAGTTGACATCAATGACAACCAAAGTTCAACACATGGAGGGATAGTGGGGAGACAACAAGAAATTATGTGACGGGAAAAGTGACTTGGTAAATTTCATTCTAGTGATGGAGAATGGAGACAAGCATGGAAGTGGAGGGATGACCGAGATACAAAATGAGTTACAAGAAATTCATAGTCTAAAAAATCATGTGTAGCGAATATAATGGAAGCTTGAATACATTGAGCAAATTCTAGAGCATTTCAATTACCAGGTGGAGCTTGATGAACAAATTTGGGAAAGGATGGAGCGACGGATTTAAGAACATGGTGAGCAGTTGATGCAATTCGTTATATATAGAGACCATCACCAATATTTCATTCAGGAGATGGCTCAAGGAATATATTCCAATGGTAGATTTTTTTCAAAGTCAAACATAATGGAGAGGGAAACCATTCAACAAATGGCCTTACTCAAGTTTGAATAACACTACAAGTCTAAGTCAACGTGGTTTGTTAGTTTTTGTTTTGTGTATTGATGTTATAAGTTGTTACTAGGCTAGTATATTAGATGTTAGAGAATTAAGTTCAATAGGAAGGAAACAAGTATTGTTTGGATATTCAATATTGAGGTAATTTTGAAGCCTTAGAGCTTACACATGGGATTTTGTAATAGATATGTAACCTATTTTTCTAGCTGTTATGGTCCACCCCATCGTCTTAAATATAAAATCTAATACCCATTACTATTTAAAAAATAATATACATAATTGAAAAGGGGGAAAATAAATGCATTTCCCAATACAGGTATGGTGGGACACTGTCATGACCATAAGTAAGAGGAGCCTAAATTTCTTTGCACAAAACACATGTAAATCAAACTATTCACCACCATCCTAGAAGCTTCAAGTGGTAGTGATGTCCTCATTGAAATATCTATGAATATATTCCTGTTGATTGTCTCTTGCAATTTCATGGGAGAGATTGGGTTGGAACTGGGAAAAATCCTCCACTCTCTTGGACAACCTAGTAATGAAATATATATCTTCCTCTATGGCAAGGAACTACAAATCAAGACCAACTCTAAATGCATGCCTTCCATGATATAAAGAATGGATCAACTATCTCAATAATATTGTGCCCCCCGAAGGGATATTACCTCCTCATAAAACTTGAGGAGACCAACATCCATCAAAAGGTGAAGATTCTAGGCTGTAATAGTGAAAAGGTACAAATCCCTCCCACTCTATCTGGCCTTCCAGACTCATACAACATTGTACCCATTGGATTTCGACTAATGCTCATGCTACTACTACTATCATCACTATTGTCTCTAATTAACATACAAAATTCATTAGGTACTTACACACACAGTACAAACAAATCATAAAAGAAATGTATTTAATGGCCTTCCTTTTGCAAAAAAAAAATGAAAATTTTAATTGGCGAACCTAAAAGATAGTAATTCACTATTAACGATGTGAAAAAATACATAATGCATTGCAAACTATGTAAAAATAATGAACGAACCAAATACAATGCATCATATTACTACGTCGCACCGCAAATTTAGTGGGTTTTATAAAATTAACATCCGAGCATGTTTATCACAATACAATGGCATCCACATTGTGATTATAATACATACGTGCACCATAATTGGTGGCTCTATACTAGTCTAGGTTTATTTGGTCATCTTGGAATTGTTGCTTTCTCAAAAATCCTAGTATTCCTATAAACCACTAATGCATCATTAACAATAATTATAATTAGTTAATGCACAATGGGAAATGTACCACATACACTATACCACACCAAACATGACACATGTGTTGTACTATCCATGCATCATATCTAAGGTGCACCAACAATAATGGTGCACTTAGAATAAGCATATGCACAATTTGGATTTTTTATTTCTTTATCCACAGTCCCTATGCTCCATTAAAATTGTTATGCACCATTTACAGTGCGTAAATTATGATAAGGAATCTCAATGGTGCAAAATATACAATTAACCACACCACCAATATGTGGACATTTTAAAATATGTAACCAGAGTGTCATTATTACAATGCACTATGTAATGATGCACTCATAATAAACATACAGACCAATCCTAGTGCATATGAATTTTACAACTCATAGCCTAAACATAGGTGTTCATCCTAAAATTAACAATAATTCATTGTGTGATTCAGATCTTAATATTAACTACCGTAGCCAGTACACACTACGTATTTACAAGGCACAACGGTCTTTCCACTGCGAGCCAAAGAAACCCACATATTCTTTTAAAATTGAAAAAAAATAAAAATAAAAATGTATTTTAATTTTTAATCGAATAGAAATGTAAAATTGAAAAAAAAGGAAAATTAAACATGTATTTTAATTTTTAATCGAATAGAAATGTAAATGGGGAGGTAATAAAGAGTTTACTAGTCTCTTTTGTGCCAAGGAGTCATAGTTTCCACGTATTCAATATATGAATTTTTTTAGTCATTTTCCAAATTTTGAAATGTACAATTGTATCAAACCATGGGAGGGATCTGACAAGTGAATATAATTGATGATAGAAGGGATATTGTGCATCAATGCGTTGCACTATATATGTGGAAAAATGTAATTTCATTTGTTCATTTTTTTTACTTTTATTTTATCCTAACTTCATGCACTTGATAGATATGTGGATAGTAGTGTATGTTTGTTATTTATGCACACCAGAAAAGAGGGACAACTAGTTTTCATATCAAGTGTTTAGTCTACCTTAATATGCATCCAGGTGGCTTTTATATACAAATGCACCAGATCCTATGTTATTTATTTTAAATAAAAACTTACCTTTTATTATTAAAGATTTAATCGACCGTTGGTGCTTTGTGTATATTTATGTGCAGGGTTAAGAACAATAAAATAAAACAAATAATATTTTCTTGCACCTCAATCCAATTTGCTCATCCGATGCTCCATATACCTAGACATACTAGGGCATTTTGTATATTAAAACACATCGGATCTTATTTTTATTTTTTTTTAAATGTTAACCTTTTATTAATATAAAAATATTTTATTGTAAGTCAATGCTTTATGTATACATCTCGTGTGCACTAGTGCATTTTTTATATTTTGGCACACTCATAAATTGTTTAAAATGTAATATGTGTGTGTTCACTGCTCCATATAGAGATATGCCTTGGGGAATTTTAGAGACAAAATGCATCGCAATTTTTTTTTAATTTTTATTAAATTGTGATTCGGTGCTTTAGGTATGTCAACACATTGGGGGCGTTACTGTAATAATAGCACATTATGGAATTTATATGCTTTTGGAACATTAATTAGTTATTTGGAAAAATAAAAATGTACATAATAAAAATGGGGTATTTTGATGTCAGTGTGTTGTGTTCTTCAATGCAATGGTGTATATGGTTTTGTAGTGCATCGAGGAATCCTAAAAATTTAAAAGCACCAAGAAAAAACTTCTACTAAACCTTTCGGCCCCATTGGAAACCTCCACTATACATAGATAAAGAAAACTTTTTCAGAGGTTTCAAAAGAACCTAAGTTATAAGGTTTTTTCCTAGTAGTGGAATATTATCATAACTATGTCATTACAATGACATTAGCTCATCGTTTTGATGTCAAAGTATTAATTAAGATTCCGATTACTTTATTTCCATCACAACACGTGGCCCAAAAAAATGTTAGACACACGTTGGTATGTCGTCAAAAAACCAATGTCAAGAACATCATTAGGATGTTAGAAGTACAACTTTCAATTCCCAATTTCTTTATTTCCATTGCAATATGTAATTTAGAATATTGTTGGGAAACCATCAGTAGGGTGTCAAACATTCACGTCTGGTTTGAAAAAAATGTCAACAAAACATCACGTGGGATCCAAATGATGTCATAATTTTGGCGCACGATCAATGCATTAAAATTCAACAAAATTATGACAACTTTATCGTGACAATAAAAAATACCTTTTTTTTATATGATGATAGCAAAAGTATTGTTAGTAGAATGTCGAAATTGTACCCAAGTGTACTATGCCTATAGTTCAAGTGCATAACTAAAATAGGGAAAATTCATCTTGCACTAAGAAAGGCATCCTACATGGAACATGGATTCTACCTTGACAAGAGAAATAAATTATGGAATATTCATGTTACACAGAGAAGGATTTACTACATGGAGTAGAGCTTCTATTTTGAGTCTAGAAATGGAGTGGGGAAAAGTCATCCTGCATTAGGGAACGCTTCCTACATGGAGCACAAATTTTACATTGATCGTCGAACTAAAGTAGGGAAAATTCATACTGGAATGAGAAAAATGAGAAATATTTGAGGTGTGTCCTCACTTTGAAAAGGTATGATAGTGTCCTTTTTGTAGTAGGTATAAGATCAATAATGTGAATCTTAAAGGGAGGGTTCAATGTCATAAAGGATGTGGAGTATTGGAATGCTAAAAAGCATAAATCGTGTGCGAAATTGATAATAATATAAAAACAATAAGCATATTATTGAGCACACAAATTAAGGAGTCGATGGAGATACAAGTCAAGGGTTGAGTGAATGTGCACGATTAAGATATTATTGCTGCTAGTGGGATCTATGCAATGTGAAGAAATGAATCACTCTCAAAACCATGGATTGAGTCAGCATGACATGCACTAGAGAATATGTTGTGTGGTTAAAGAGTTCAATGATAAGGCTTCACATGAGGTAGAGTGGACGAAATAAGACTAGGGGAAAGTCATTAGCATTGGCATGGTGCTTCTAAAATATGGTCAAAATAATGAAGAAATTTTTTCAGAGAATGAAACCCAAATGTGTGTGTGTGTGTGTGTGTGTGTGCGTGTGCGCACGCGCGCATGCATGCATAGGGTGGAATATCATGTGTGTGTGTGTGTGTGGAGAGTGGAATATCATAAGGATTTTTATATATTTCCCATTTGAAAGTGTTTATAGAAACCATTATATAGGGGATCATAGTTTGTAGTACCTAGGATGGTTTTCCATGGTATTGGGATGAATGGCTAGGGTTAATGACAAGAGAGAAATATGAAAATATGGGTGGGAGAGAATATGGTTATTAAAATGAATGAAAAAGTACCAACATATAAAAATGGCAAAGCAACACATGACTTGTTGCAAGCATAGAGAAATTGAACTTACATGTCTACTTATGATCTAGGTAGGGATGTAGTATGCTTAGAAAATTTTGTTTACCTAAATATATCAAATTAATACTAACCAACAACTGGAAGTTCCACAATAAAGATCTCAATGAACCCCAATAGTGTACCAAATGAATGTTTTGACCCATCATAGTTATCAAGAAGACCTTGGATTCAATGAAATCGTCAAGAGGGATGTTGCTTTGGAGAATACTTTCTCATGTTGAAAGAATCAAAATCCATCTCAATCAATTCCTAAATTTCGGTACATCAATTACTTATATGCTATAAAATAGGTTAGCAGCTTGGCTTCTACTAAGGTGGGAGTTTCTATTAATCCCTATGTTCAGATCTATGTTCAAATTCTTAAATATAAAAGGTAGGTGAATGAAGAGCCCTTTTCTATGCTATAATCCCATATGAAAAATAACAACATAATTTTTCCTCCAATTAATTTGATTCCATCGTTATTGATATGCTCCATATAAAAAAGAAATATTCTATATTTATCGAAACACATTCTTAAAATGAAACGTTAAATAACCAAATGACTATGTCAACCAACTCATGATTTATTGTATCACCCTTAATTGGAATGTATGGATCCATGTTACACAACTATAATACCCCATGTCCGGGGTGGCAGGTGCGGGTAAGATTCTTTTCGATCCCGGCGGAAAAAAAATCGCAGACTTTGCTTGGGGATTAGGCAGGAAAACAAATAATGAGGCCGAATGGTTAGCTCTCATCTTCTCATTAGAAATGGCCTCCAACTACAGCATAGCCAATCTCAAAATCTATGGAGACTCCAGGCACGTCATCCAAATCATGCGAAGAGGATATGCCTCGCCAGTCTCAAAAGCAGATAGATACATGCAAAGAATTAAGACCAATACATTATTTTCAAAGGCCTCCTTCTTTCATATCCTCCGAGAGAACAACAGGGTGGCGGATCAAGCGGCAAATCAAGGAATCATGCTCGCAGTCGGGCAAACTAAGGATCATAAGGGAGTCTTGGGATTTCATTTTATCCCCTAACTAACCAATGTCTTGGCCCCTTGAATTTTTGTTGTGGATTTTGGTTAGGGTCTTGGCCTTAAGGGACCATCCACTCCCTTTGCTAAACTATGGCCTTCCCCTCTTTTTAAACTTATGTATGAACTCGTCCTCCGCGTACCCTCCCACACGCTCCTCCATCTGCCTCCCCGTCCGACACACCACCTGTCTCCTCGTTCTCTCCCCCGGTGTCAGCTCCCACGGGGCTTCCTTAACTCCCCCATCCGCCCTCCCTATTCCTCCCTCCGCGATGGCTCTTCCTCCCCATCTCCTTGATTCTCTGAGCCGTGTCTCTCTCGGGGAGCTTGTTTCTTCTGCTCCTCATCTCTCGCAGGTGGATAATTGGGATACAATGCCGTCAATTAGGGCAGCCATAGCTGCTTTAAGCAGAACCTTGATTGATATTAAGTTTGCAGTCCGGAGAACTTATGAGACGGTCTGTTCCAGCGTGAACCAGAATGCTGAAATGGCGTCGGTCATAACGCACGTTTGCACTCAGTTATCCTGCCAGGATTCCAGAATTGATGATCTGGAACGAAATATTCTAGAATTAATGGGAAAAGTTGACAGAATGTAGGAAGACATGGCTGTTTTCTTCAGAGCGACGCAGGGAAGCTGGGTACACGAAAATCCAACGGTGAATCAGGAAATAAACCAGGTGATGGTGGACGCTTCGTCCGTCAAGCTAAGGAAGAAAGGCTAGCCCAGCCCAGGTTTCAAATTTTTTTTGCTTTTGGTTAATGTATTTTTGCATACTCCTCTGTAGTCAGTTTGTAAAGGTTTATGCCAGCTCTATGCTGGACAATTTCAGGAAGACCAAGCTCAGAGATTATAATGTAATGCAGATAGTTGTAGTAGTGTTAGTTGGTCCTGATATCTCAACACTGTTAAAAACTCTGTTTGCAAGTCTGTAATGAATAGCTGTGCACAGCTTTATAAATATAATCCTTTCTCTTTTACTGTTAAAAAAAAAAAAACTATAATACCCCATGTATTTATCGAGCATAGCTAGAAAAATCCAACTATTCTTATCCACTAAACCATGACCAAGCGAAAAGGATAAAAAATCTTATTCCGTATAGACTATCCTTTTTATCTCCTCTAATTTAGATACCCTACATCTATAATTTTTCACATTTCCATTATAACAACCTGTGAATCTATGCAATTTTATAACCCGTCGTTATTAATTCAAGACAATGACTTATTTATTAAAGATTTAATGTGGACATGTGCATTTGCTAGCCTTGACTTAAAAAGATTTGATGTGGACAATTTATTAAGTCTTCTACACATATTTAAAAACCCTAAGCAACAACACGTTACAATGACACGTATCTACCAAAAGACCTTCATTTCATGTGGACCAAATTATAATGAAAGGTTATGTAAACATTGTTGACACGTCATTTTATCAAGTATCTCATAGATCAACCAGCATTATTTGCTATATCTACTAGGTACTAGGGGGCTCTCACATAACCTACTATAGATGGTATACGGGATAGACAACATACCTGTTGTCGGTGTGGATCGGCAGATCTCAACTATGATCTGCCCCTTTCGATGGAGCTGCCTCTTTCAATCACGAGTCAAAATATACCCAAGGATTTATTCTTGTATCCTCTTTGATATGGACATAGGAGATTAGGATTTTGTATTTCGATAATCCAACCCCAACATAATGTGACATTACATATATGACCCTTTAAGCTTCATGAGCCTCTACCAAAGGTTAAGAGGAGGTAGAGTAGCTTACCACTATTGGTGTGTATGTATACTTATTTTGCATATATTCTACATTTATAGGGGTTTATAAGGGACAATAATGCTCCCACTCTAGTTCTCGTCTTGATTTTATGATTAATGTAACACTTGTATGGTTAAACCCCTTTTTTTAAGGTTAAAAGTGCCCTTACAACCAATTATCCTCTTTTTAGGGATTTGTCTACTTAAATTATGCAATTTTTGCTCAGTTAACTACCTAATGCAGTCTAGTTGGTTGTTTCGGCTCAGTTAACTTACTAGTTGCTATTTTGTCTTAGTTAATTACGTAATGTGCACTCATTGTCTAATTTGGGCCACTTACACTCGAGTTTCACATGCATGTCCAATTGAACACTTGTTTCTCATGGATGATTGAGTTAACCATTGCTACACTTGTATGACCTAATTTACTTTCTAAGGAAGGTGCACTTGTCTAATATTAGCACAAAATCATGTTTCTTTTTAGTTGTAGGCCTAGTTAATCCCTAACTGAACTTGGAAGGTCAACAGAGCCCTCTAAGGATGATGAGTTTAATTATTCATGGTGATTGTTCTTATGCTTATGCATGTAATTAAGCCTAAGCTTGGTTACCTATATATGAAGGCTTTCATCTCATTAATCAAGAATTCATCGATGTATTTTCTTTAAGCATGCATTTGTTAATAAATATTACATTGTTTGAATCATTACTTGTATTATTTTCTCTTCTATGTATTTCCAACTGTACTACCCCCAAAGGATGATCCATAGATTTTTGAAAAATTAGATTCAATTAGTGAGATTCTAGTGCACTTAAATAGACCATTTTAGTTTATTTGAGACACTTAAATGGTTTACCCAAACAAAGCCTGAAGCGCAAGAGCAAGTAGAGTGCTTAAGACTTATTTCTAAGTGAGTCATCCTTGTAAGAAATTTCCTAGTCATGTTGTACTGATGTCTTCCAATGATAAGAAGCCATCAAAGAGATGTATAACTCCTTCCTAAAGAATGCTCTCTTAGAGATCCAACACTAACAAGGAAGTTAGTGATAATAGGGGATGGCAATGTTAAAAAACATAAATCTAGATTCACAATGAGAGGATTTTGTCATAAAAAGAGAGTAGGACTTTGGGGGTACCTTTGGAACAGCAATGTTAAAAAACATAAAGCTAGATTCATAATGAGAGGATTTTGTCATAAAAAGGGAGTAGGACTTTCAGGGTACCTTTGTTCCAATTACAAGTATACTTCCACCAGAATTAGTATTAGAGAGTAGGACTTTGAGGATACCTTTGTTCCAATTACAAGTATACTTCCACCGGAACTAGTATGTCTTTAGCTTCATTGTTTGGTTGGCACTAGTATGTCTTTAGCTTCATTGTTTGGTTGGAGCTAGTATGTCTTTAGCTTCAGTGTTTCGTTCGTTGGCCTACGTGCTTGGTACTCAAATTGATGTATACCTAGAAAGTAAGCATGGGATTCACGTATCCTAACTTGTTTGATAAATCTCATTTTATTAACTGAATGTAAATGACTCGATCTTGATGGATATCATTTTGAATCGTATTTCACCTTAAATAATATTAATTTTGGGTAACGCTACGCATTTTAACATTTAAAATATAGTGCAGGAAACCACTTCACATGGTTCCACCGAAGAGTATGAATAGTAGGTGTCAGCACTCTCTTTCCATCCTTAATTGCTATGCACCTTACCGAGAAAGGCAGAGTTTTTGGTCATCCTTGCAGGGATCTGGGCTTATGAATCTAAATGATTTAATTATAGCTGGTGATTTAAATTTTACATGCCATGCTTCTGAGATATGGGGATCCTCCGCCAGGATGGATGCTTTAGCAGATTTTTTCTTATAGCTGTTTTTGGATACAGATTTAGTGGATGTTCTTCCTCACAAATTGGCCCCCACTTGGACAAATGGGCGATTTGGGCAAGAGGGCGTTCACAAGCGCCTTGATAGGTTTCTTGTCAAATCTGATTTGCTGAATTTCTTTCAGAAGCACAAAACATGGGTTCATGATTACAAATTTTTGGACCACTGGCCCATTGTTTTACAATTGGAGAATTTTGATCAGTCAGTTTTCGCCTTTCAAATTCAATGCATCTTGGCTTAGTGATGACACTTTTTGTGGGATGGTTAGAGCTTTCTGGTTGAGCTGGGGAGTTATTGACACTAATCCGGTACTGAATTTCTGTCATAAATTAAAGGGTTTAAAGGAGAAAGTCTCACATTGGATCAGGGAGAAGAAGAAGGTAGATAAGATGGAACTTCAGTGTCTTGAAAAGAAACTTCAGGAGTCTCTTACAGCAAATGTCAATAACTCCCTTTCCAGTGCTTCATTTGAAGTAATGAAACAACTTGAACAAAAGAAAGAGGACCTGCTTTTACAGGAAGAAAAAGAATGGCGACTTAAGAGTCGAGCCATATGGATTTCTCATGGTGATAAAAACACTAAGTTTTTTCACTCTTTTGCTTCTGCTAGACGAAGATCTAAATATATTTGGGAAATTTCTGATGAATATGGAGAACAACATTCTGGAATTGAGAGTATTAAAGCTGAAGCTGTTGCGTTTTTTGGCAATATTTATTCTGATCCTGGAGATTGCTGTTTGTTTGACCAAATTAATGTGGCCTCTCTTTATCCTCGTTTCTTCAATGAACAGGATGCTGATTCTATACAAGCAGAAGTCACATTGGAGGAAATTGAGTAGACATTGAAAATCTTTGCTAAAGATAAAAGCCCTGGGCCTGATGGGTGGCCAGTGGAGCTTTACCTACATTTTTTTGATTTGATGGGTTCTGAGTTACATGAATTAGTGAACTTCTCTAGAATCAATGGTTACGTTCCTGGTGGTTTGAATTCAACGTTTGTTACTCTCATTCCGAAGAAAGATAAACCAGTTTCCTTTGGTGAATTCCGTCCGATTGCTCTCTGCAATCTTCTCTACAAACTCATCTCAAAAATCATAGCAGATAGACTGAAATCTGCTCTCTCTGCTCACGTCTCTGTAGAGCAATTTGGTTTTTTAGAGGGAAGGCATATACATGATGCGATAGGCATTACACAGGAGCTGATGCACAGCATTAAGATTCACAAGAAGAAAGCCCTGTTGCTCAAAATGGATTTGGTGAAAGCATATCACATGGTTAACTGGTCTTTTCTCAGAATGATCCTCATCAGAATTGGGATTCCCTCCTTGATTATTAAGTGGATTATGGCTTGTATTACTTCTATGAATATCTCTGTTCTAGTCAATGGTAGTCCTTCGGAATTTTTCTCCTGCTCCAGGGGGATAAGACAAGGTTGCCCCCTTTCTCCACTTCTTTTTGTTTTGATTATGGATGGTTTTAGTAGATTGGTAAATAAGGTTGTTCATAGTGGACAGATTAAAGGTGTTAAAATTACAAAGGATTGCGTGATCTCTCATATCTTGTTCGCAGATGATGCTCTTGTGGCGGGGGTGGACACCTTGGAGGAGTGGTCTAATTATAAGCAGGTCATTCAGACTTTTTGCAGAGCTTCCGGTATGCTTTTCAGTTCTGACAAGTCAAATTTATATCATTTCTCACTAAATGAGGATCAACTCAAGAGCATACAAACAATTCTGCCATACAATTGTTATCCCATTGATCATGGTTTTAAATATCTGGGATTCTGCCTTAAACCAAATAATTATCAAATAAAGGATTGGTACTGGCTATTGAGAAAAATTGAAGGACGTATTGCTCAGTGGTCATATAGGCTTTTATCGATTGGTGGTAAACTTATTTTAATTAAGTCCATTCTCTCTAGCATACCAGTCTATTGGTTCTCTTTGTTAGAAGTTCCAACTTTCATCATTAAGACCATTAAAAGGTATTTCTTCAATTTCCTCTAGTCTGGGATAGTTTGTTGTGTAAAGATCCCTATGGTTGCTGCTGATATACTTTCTAGACCTTATAGATTTGGAGGGTGGGCAATTAAAGACCTGGAGCTTTTCAATATTGCCCTTAGACTAAAAAGTTTTTGGAGGGGTATCTTCGGCAAAACCCTCTGGTCTAGACTCATTCATAGCAAATATATTAAGATGGATGTTAGTTGTTGGATAAGAAATCCAAAAATGGTGAGCTGGAATTTTTCACCTATGTGGAGAGGGTTTATGAAAATTTTCCACTGGATTAAAAATGATCTTCTTTGGCAAGTTGGTTCCGGCAAGCAAATTCGTGTTGGGATTGATCATATTATTGGACTTGATCATGAGTACAGTCTTCCTCTTGCCATCCCTCAATATTTGCAGATCTTAGGTCTCTCCACTTTAAATGAAATCCAACAGCATAGACATGGTACTGGGGACTCCTCGAAGTGGCTATCTGCACATGAAATTGGCCTTTCGGGTTACCTTGCCCGTATCTGGGATGATTACATTCAGAATCTGAACGTAGCTGGTGTTAGCTTAAATGAAGATGTAGATAAACTTGTTTGGGGTGGTAATCCTGCTTCTGGTATTGTCTCGGCACAAACTGCTTACAAGAGAATTCTACAGGATAAGTTCATTTACCCACAGGATTGGTGGTATAAGAGGATCTGGCAATGGGATATCCCTTTGAAGCTGAAATGTTTCACTTGGTTAGTATTGCAGGACAAATTGAAGACTTGGGAAAATTTATCCAAAAGGGGTTGGATTGGACCCAGCTACTGTGTTCTGTGTAAAAATGCTGCAGAAACCAAACAACATCTTTTTGTACAATGCTCCTTTACTCACAAAATTTGGGATGTGGTATCTTTTAATTTAAATATCACTCACTGTTGGGATGTGGGTGATTTTAATCTGTGCTTTTTAAACTGGTATAGATACTGTAAGCAATTTTTATACATTGATGTTTGCATTCCTTGGGCTATCTGGTTTACTAGAAACAGTGTTATATTTTGCAACACTATTCCCAATCCTATTCAATGTAGCTTGAATGCTCTTAAAATGCATAAGAATTGTAAGGTGGACTTGCAGAAGCTGAGGACTGACAGAATTAGTCATTTTAATCTTAGAGTAGACCAGCCTGTCCTTTTCTTTGGTGGAGCATCTCAAGCAGGACTTTGTGATGTTGGGGGTGTCATTTTTCTTAATGATACACACTATTTTTCTTTCAAGCTCAATTGTGGCAAAGGATCAAACATGAAGGCTGAATTATTGGTGCTCTGGTGTGTTCTTAAGGTCGCTAACATCTTTGGTTTGGAAAATATCAAGGTATATGGAGATTCCAGGGTTACCATCAAATGGGCGGCAGGTGACTTCAAGCTAAATGTTATGAATATGAGGCATTGGGCAAATAGAACACACTGTGAAATCTCTAAGCAACAGAACATCAAATTTGAGCACATTTTTTGCGAGCATAATTCTCTGGCTGACAAGATTTCCAAGCTTGCTCTTGATGGTATTGAAGGACAGTTGATCTGGGAGGAATGGTTCGATGACAGCCTTCTGGATTGTGGTTCCATGTACTTTTTTGACTGAATTGATGCTCGACATGTATCTGTTTTTTTTGTTATATCTGCTACATTTTTATTTTTTGTATATGACATGTACTCTATTATCCATCAGAGATTGGATGACTGCATAACTGTTTATGGTTGATACTATATGATGCTCAGAACTACATATCTGAATATCAATTGATTCACCGGGCCGAATCAAGCTATTTCATTGTACTATTTGATTCTCTTGAATATCAATAGTAGTTTTTTTCTTGGAAAAAAATAACTTCTTTATTTTCAATTATAAATAATTATTAAAAATATAAAAAATAACTCAACTAAATATCTTTTTTTTTATATAGGTTAGATTCTATGAGTTTGGTTGTTGAATGAAAACATTTAGACATAAAGATGATTAAAAATTTATTAAAATTTAACTTAATGTTTTTAAATTTTATGAATTCCTTTCATATTGGTAATAATACTCATTCAAGAAGTCATATTGTAGATTATCATATATTTTTACACGTAGTGATTAATGAAACAACAAGAAAACATTGTTTATTAACATAAACATCTTGTTAAATTAGACATCAAAACCCTTTGAAATCATCTTGTTGAATTAGACATCAAAACTTTTCGAAAATATTCTATTAGGAAGGAGATCCTAAAAAAAATGTTCATAGAAGTAAGGAGATTATTTGTCTTTCATTGATAGATTGTTTTATTGCAGCATAAACTTAATCAAAGTAGAGACGAGACTATTACATCATTTTTAACACATCTTTCATAAAAGAAAATAAATAACATTATAGCATATTTTATAAAAAAGAAATAATAAAATTGAGAAGGGATTTTAGATATCAGAATCTTCACATTAAATCATTTCTTGACACAATACAAACATAACTATATAAAATATTCAAGAAAAATCACAAGTTAACAAAGACAGGTATGATATGATCAAATATATTAGAGATAATTAATGCTATTTATCACTTTACATAAATATTAATTTTTTTTTAATAAGAAATGTATTTGAAAAGTGTCTTCCACAGAAATATTGTGATGACAATAGGAGAGAATTTTAAATTCCATTAACACAAAATATACATAACTATATGAGAGATTTAAAAATAAAAGTATGTTAATGAAAACATATCTCATATTTTAGGCAATTAATATTATTTCTTCACAAATATTTGAAAACAAGAGTGGCATGGAAATTAGTTCTTGTATTCAATTATTTGAAATCTAAATAATTACAACATTTTAAATATAAATATATGTTAATAATTTAAAAAAGAATTGTATTGTAATGTGAATAAAACTTATAAAAAACTAAACTAAAAAGTTATGTTAACAATTAAATTATAAGATATGTGATTAAGGTTTAAATATTCAACAATAAAATTATAAATATATACAGGCAATTAATATTATTTCTTCACAAATATTTGAAAACAAAAGTAGCATGGAAATTAGTTCTTGTATTCAATTATTTGAAATCTAAATAATTACAACATTTTAAATACTAAATATATGTTAATAATTTAAAAAAGAATTGTATTGTAATGTGAATAAAACTTACCAAAAACCAAACTAAAAAGTTATGTTAACAATTAAATTATAAGATATGTGATTAAGGTTTAAATATTCAACAATAAAATTATAAATATATACGTTTGATATAATATTAAGTTCTTAAAATACCAACTTGTACAATGTCACATCAATGGTTGGTTTACAAATGTGACCTTACCTCGCCACCAAAAAGGAAAAAAACTAGCTGCCCTAATAAATTTCACAACTCAAGCATGCAAAGACGACCTTGTGAGTGCACAGTCAAGGAAACTAAGATCCAACTACTATGAACTATGGACTCTAATATGTTAATTAAAAGTCACGACTTTTTGGTGCAACATTGCACCTAAAATTGGAATGTCACAATGCTTTGTTGCAACATTGCAACAAGAAGCCCTACCAACAAAAGGAAAATAAACCTACCCCACCATCAATCAATACAACCTAGGAAACTAGTTTTTATGGATGTATTCATCACATAGATTTAGGTTACCACTATTATTAGCTCTAAGATATCAAGTCTTACTAATGATCACTTATACTAAAGGTGCATGAAACCTAAATGACTAGATCTTATACCATCAATACGATAGTGGAAATAAATAACACCTGAAAATCATCCTTACAATTTTTTAAACAAACATGTTATGAGTTTCACTCATAAAAGATGAAACCTATATAGAGATATAAAAGTTGTATAATATAAATTTAACAATGCAAAGAATGTGCACCACCTTGATTTTAAATAGCATCTTATGTATAAAGACATTCATCTCATTGTACCAATAATTGATTCTAAAAACAGAATAATGTTCAAGTTATGAACCAAGGAACTTAAAGCAAGAAAGGTGTTTTCCATCACATTTTTTTGTTTCTAAAATACACACAATGTTTTCCACCTTTAAACCATTTTTTTTATATATAAAAGATCATCACACAGTTTTTAAAATTTAAACATCCATTAAAGACTTAGGGCTTGGCCCATATCTTATCACCACGAATCAAGGAAGAGCGAAGCCATAAATACAAGCAGGCTCATACTTGTGGCTAATGTGAACTTTAATATCTTGAAATAAACATCGTAATAACAAGAGCCAAGTTGATAAGCCTGGGGTTTTTTCCCAGTGATCCCAATACATTCAAATGTTTTATAAAAACCATCAAAACACCTAATACATAGTGGTAACTTAATAACGCAGCAAACACAGTCGAGAAACAATCATAGAATTTCCCACCTCGGGCGTAACCCTTTTATATCAATACTTTTTTCAAAATAAAAACCAAATCGTATTTTAGTGTGGCATTACAGGGTTTTCGTAAGGACCGGCATTATGCCGAGAACCCAAAAACTTACACACATTATGGTTGCAGGATTCAACCATGAAGGTTTAAGATTCATGCATAAACAAATTAATAACAATCGAAACTCGATTTTCCATTACTAAACAACTTTCTAAACAAGTTTTGCAAGAGCCGTAGCTCGAGGGTTTGATACTCTACAAATTCATTACAGGGTTTCCATAAGGCATACTTTTTGCCAAACAAAACTTTAAAACCAAATTCAAGTTTAAACCACATCAAGGCATGGTATACACAGTCTGGCATCAATGCCATATCTCCATCATTTTACACAGTAGAGAGCTACGACTTAGGTTGCCCAAGAGAACCACTGAGGCTTACCAGTGCCTTGTATGCGTATTGTCACCTTAGACCAGCAAGCTCTCATTTCTCAAGCTTTGTCAAGGAGAAAAAAACCTGTCACTCAACATCCACAAACCCAACAAGAAGAAATTTGGTTAGTTAATGATGCAAGAAGGCATTAAAAATATGAAGAGCTAACACTGTAAATTTTGGGATGAGTTTACCTTCTTTAGTAACAGTCAACTCAGCCACAAAACTGCCATATCGAAGCCTAAGAACCCTCAAAACTTCAAACCCTAAACAGTCGGGAGCCTGTCAGCCTCTCCTTTCGCTACAATGCCAAATGAATTAAGTTACAATGGTATGGTAGTCTTTCGAATGCATGGTTAGGATTTATCCCAAAACCCAAGGTCATCACGTGGTCCATTCCATGGGGCTTGCCACGGTGCAATCCACTAAGATCCCATTTAATCAACTTTAAGTTTTAAACCTACTACTTGTCAATGATGATTTCCACTAAGTTATCATACTTTGGTCTGGGCGTTGTATAGTTTATAAAGTTGGGTCGTGTTACATTCAAAGGCCTATACATGTTCATGTTAAAAGTTTATTAATGTGGTCGTGGGATCATGACCCTCACCCATGTAATATTTCTTACATAAGAACTATATATTATTTAGGTTTGAATATACATGTGATAAACTACGATCTTATACAATGGCAATAAAATGATAATATATGAATAATCTAGAGTATGGAGATTGCTAACCTATAGTATGCATAAGTTAAAACATAAACCCTATAGAAATCTAGTATATACATATACTTTTATATACTTCTCAATAAGCTAAACAAAACCATTTAAATGGTGAATATAGCTAGGGTAGGTCTTACCCTAAGTTTTAAGTGGGTAGGTATTCTACCAGTATGCTTTTAAAATCAAAGTCTAGGTCAGTACAACAATGACGTATAGTAATTTAAACTCCAATCGAAGATATCACTCTCACCTACGATATGTACAAAAGTAGTAAGAGCATTAGCTATGTAATAGCTAAGTAAGCCTCGGGGTATTCATAGGACCCCTTTCATCAAATAAATTAAAAGGGTTAGTAAGCATAATTCATATATATATATCAAGCTACAAAGACATAAATTAAATGTCGATCCATAAAAATGACAAAAGAACGATCCTGTCTGTAATTTAAACAAAGACAGAAGCATTCATATATAAGTTTGAAAACCACCTGAGAAGTTAACACATAATTTCCGACAATAGTTACATAGACATTATTATCACTACTGTACTTAAAATAAATTACGACGATGCTTAAATAAGTACAAGCCAACATCACAATTATGATTGAATAGATTTTAATGATCTTCACGCCATACAACTTTGTGATATTCGTTGATAAATTCAAAACATTATTTCTATTGTTAACTAGATACAACATCGTTATGATTATAATGTTCAACTATTGATAAATAATAAATTGTGTAGTCTACAGGGTTTCGAACTTTCATGATGTTGTAATTCTATGAATTGATATGAATTTTGTTTGTGGATTAAACTTGAAGGCATGTACTTCTTAGCTATTATATACTCGGAAAGACAGTTTTACAGAGTATAATAATGATTTGTATTACTATATAAAACACCTAAGATGTTTTACATATACACTTTACTGCTCGGTTATCATTGTCAATCTGTTTATGAATGAACTATTTATATATTCAGTATACAAATAAATATTAGAGCAGCACCATTAATGAAATCTATATCTGATAAAATATATAGCCTTATTCTTCTACCTAGAATCTTTCCATCATCTCTAATCTATGTTAATTAAACCCTTCCTATACTAGAGTACATCACCTTACGGTGAAAGGAAAACTACACGAAGAATTTATTCATCATTCTATATCAATATGTTTCATCAATCCGATGCACAGACATAGTTTAACAATCAGAAACCTATCATCTTTAGAAGCTATCTGATATCTAAGATGCATTTGAAAACTATAATAACATAAACATACTGTTTTGCAGAAATAGAACAACAGTTTTAAAAGTAAATAACATAAAAAAAAAGTAGAACCTGTTTTAACTGATAGGGTGGACAAACACCCAAAGAGGACCGTTCCTCCCAACTTTCCCCAGAAAGAAGCCAAGATCACTTGCTTTAGGACCCCTGAGCCTGTTCACTAAACCACGAGGATGAAGAACCGTGTAGAAGCAAGGCACTCAGGTTGTACTTCAGCAATCAAGAAGACTTGCATACATGGCTCTACCTCAGCACTCAGCAGGAATAAGAAAGTCTTACTCTAAAACTCAATACTTAGCTTCCCCTCATCGAATCTCTTATGTGCTTAGTTTTAACACCACAGGGAAAAAGTTATCTCCACTAGAGAATGTGTGAGCCAACAGCTCAATTCGATGGCTATAAAAGATTACCTAAGTCTTTTGGTCAGTTTCACATTCAATGAGCCACCAGCCCAGTTCCACCATCCTTTGGGAACATGACCACATTTTTAGGGAGGTTGTCCCATAACAACAGCTAGTAGTGGAGTGCATATGCTACCACTTGCCTATTTCCTTCTACACCAGATTCCATTCCTCCTAGTGGGTCACTGAACACTCTTTCAACAGTCTCTTTTGGTGAGTGTCTCCTATTTTAATTTATTCAATAATAATATTATTCATTTACAGTCATCCTTGACCATCCTTGGTCATTAATACAAAACTTTACAATAAAATTTAAAGTAATTTTTTTCAACAAACATAAAATGTTTCAAGTACTAGGTAGGTTACAAGGACACACATGGGATTCACCTTATTGACCAATACCTTACCACGTTCATTCATAAAAGGGGGATTTTAAATTCAATGTTAGAAATAAGGTCAATATATTGAAGGTATTAGGGGGCGGGATCTAGGGTATGAAGGATTTATAGGTATTTGGGGGTATAAAAAGGGGTATCTAGTAATTTAATAAGGAATATCTCGTAAAAATAGGATTTTCTATTTAGAAATATGTATTGGGATGGGATATCAACAAAAATATTTTGGTAGGTATTTATCAATATCTACTTAAAGTAGGATATTATTTAATATCCCATGAACAAAGGAACTATGGTATAGTTTCACTTAGTGAAGACCACATGGCAGGAAAAAAAATCTTATTATTAATCACCAAATCTAGAACCAACCCACTTTAAATATCTGGAAACAAGTCATCCCATCCTCAAGCACTTAAACATTATTGAGATTGTTATTACCTTTAGAGTCCCATAGAAAGCAAGGGATACAACTCTTATGTATATCTCAAACATGTTATCAAATTGGTTTAAAGATCCTCCTTTCTCATTAAAAAAAACCTCAATGAGATTGTAATCCAAATGGACAAGGGAAATGTTCTTTTTCTTTCTTATTATGAGATCTTGACTTTTTCCTTGAAATAGATGGGTGGAAAGAGAATCAACTACTAACCGCAATAACAACTAGTAACCCAATGGCCTCGATTATATTGAACTTCGCCCCATAGATCTTCACTTTGACTCTAAGGGTTGATGTGTGTGTGTGTGTGTGTGTGTGTGTGTGAGAGAGAGAGAGAGAGAGAGAGAGAGAGAGAGAGAGAACAAAAAGGAAGAAAATAGAATATATTTTATTCATGTATATGGAAGAACCAAAGAACTATAAAAAAATGGCATCCCTTGTCTCAATGATGTCTCAACTAAGGGAAATTTTAAAAGGTAAATTTTTCTATTTGACTAATGTTCCTTATTATTTTCAAAGAAAATTCACCCAAATTATATACTTGATCAAATTGCATTACATTCAAAATTACCAAAATTCCATAGAAAATATAAAAAATCCTTTGAAATTTGAATAGTTTTAGAAACATATTGGCAAATATTTTATACTTTTCATTTAAAAACTTTGTAAGATATATTAAGATTTATACACTTCTAAGATAAGTATAGATCCTTAAAAAAATTCTTAGTATGAACCTACAATATATACTTTAATAGTATTCTAAAACATCCTTAGTATAAGTGTCTCTTTTGTTAAGAAAGTCTTCCAACAATGAATGATATTGGAATCTTCATGAGAAATTGAATGTCTATATATTATTTTTCATACATAAGACTTTGTATCATCATGCTCTTCTCATCCTAAAATTCATCTTACTTGTAAAGTAGGTACAAAGACGCTTTCTACAACCCATGTGGGTGAGATGTGGCACTAACGTGTCACATGTGAGCTCCAAAAGAATAAATATTTTAAAAAATCATAAGACCAAGCACATTCGATTCCTAAGTTTCAATTTGCTACATTGTAAAATAAATTTATATAGACATATATCAAATTTCAATCTCAAATTCCATTAAATTCAAACCCAAAACTTAATTCTATATTATTGAAGATTATTATTTTTAAATATAGATATTTCCGATGTATAACTTCCTATGAATTTAGGACTTTATAATATTGTTGTTGAACATAGATAGCCATTCATGACCTCATACATGGGCGTTTACGAATCCATAGTATTATCACTAAACATAGATCTATTTACGGCTTCATACCTTCTCAAGGAAGACACTTGAAGATCATGGAGATGGGATGAGCGAGAATCTTAAAGTACAGTTTCATGTTAATCCCAACTTACTCATTTTATCGTAAAATATAGATGGCCATGCAGGATTTCGAAATCTGCCTCAAAACTCTACGACCCATAATCCTTATTCTCGGATTCAGAATTGTTATTAGTATCATTGATTAAGGTTATATTATCCATTTGTGAGACGTTCCCAATCATGAGACTTATACTCTATTTCAATCAACTTTGCTCCATTATTATAAATTTTTTACAAATAAATTATGACAATGTATAAGTTTATATGCATTAATTAACATAGATCTATTTTAATTTAACCTATCTCAAGTATCAAGAAAATTCAAATAGCTTAAGGTGTTAACTATGAAAACTCATTCAAATTAGGGTTTTGGTTGTTTGACTCAATGATATCATACACAATGGCTAGAACTTATGGATAGAAATAATTGACGAGAAAAAGTGCATCAACAATGAAGTTTTGGGTTCCAACCATGACATGACAATTTGCATTCTATAAATAAAACCAACAACCTAATCTTTATTATTGTATAAATAAATTTCAATAATAAGTGAAATTGTTGTGTAAATCCCTTTATTCCATATGGTTATTGGTTATGCAATCTTGAAATTTTGGAAGTTGAGCATGTTTTTTTTTTGACAGAAGCGGCTAGTTTTTGTATTAAAAAACAGTGGCAGAGCCACCAGCAAGGTTACATCTCCAAAACTGTAATAATCCTATTAGTCTTCCAGACATTAAATACATTTGCCTGTGTCTTAGCAAAATCAGGACTTTTAGAAAATTTAAGAAAGGAAAATAAACGGAGAAAAGTCAGAAGATAGACTGAAATTAGCGGTGTTTTTCCCTTGAGGAGGGGTTGGCATCAGCTTGATTCTTGCCCAGTTCAGGTTTCCCAGCAACCCGTAGACTCGCCAGAGTAAATTTCATATTTTGCAGCCTGAGGTCCATACTTTCGATGGCTGCTGCGACCATAGTCTCCAATGCCTCTAGTGCTGCCGCAAATTTTGCTCGAGTGCTGCCAATCTCCTTGTCCATTCTTTCGAGCCAACGCCCACCATGCTCGTCCATTTGCTGCATAAACTCCCCCTGTCATCTTACCCGATGACGCAGGACCCTGATTTCGGCTTCCAATTCCAGTAGTGGGTTTGGGGAGGAGGCTGCCGAATCCCTAGAGTCGGCCATATCACCAAGCGTACACCAGTTATTTCCAAGAGGATACAGGAGGAAGGAATCGTAGAACTCCAGATGTCTACGCCACCCGGGAGCGGCCGCCTTCACCGCTAGATAAACTTTCCTTTTTGAAGCGGGACGGTGAAGATTGTTATTAATAGTACTGGAGTCTTTTCCATGGCATAAATGGAGCATAATTTCCATAGTATTGGAGCATGTTAAAGAGCCTTTCATCTGCCTTCGAAGATCTACATTACCGGTACCTGTGCAATTCAATAAATACCTGCTCTCATTTTCGAAAGAGGAAACCGCATGAAAATCATTACCCTGGATGTCCTCATAACAGAACGCGGGTCCTGAAAGCCCAATGGCTTTGATGATTAATGAATTCAAACCTATTTGCTCAGAGGGAAGTAACTCCACACGCCTAAGGGTGGAGGGATGTGAGATTTCCATATTTTGAAGGATCTTTCTGGATGACTGCAACTGGTCCATAGTACTGCATATGGTACAATCCGTCATCAGCGAGGACGGAAGCGACATCATCCTGAAAATGGGTAAGCGAGTGATCTGGTGGGTGTTAAATTGCATGATGGAGTATGTGTAAGTCTTCGCGTGAGGGAGGTCCACGTAGCAATCGGAGAAGGTCCCCATCCGGCAGCAGGAGCTCGAGACACCTGGCCTATGATCCATGCTCTTTAAACCCTTCAAGCTTTTTATCGGTCCCTCAGCATTACGGAATGGAGACCAAGTTGTATTCATTATTGACTTTAAGGACCCCTTTGCCAAGGGGTATCGCTTCATTAGCCTCCTTGTCTGCCTGTTCATTGTTCTTACGTAAGACATGGTAAAACTCGATGTCTCGGAAAAGAGGGATAAGTAGGACTATTCTTCGGAGTATTTGACAAAGGCAGATAGAAGAGGGCAAATTCAGAGAATTTATGTTGTGAATGATCATCTTAGAATCCCCAACAACCGTTAGGAACTGAATACCTTGACGAAGAGCTTGGCTTAGACCTTGCCACAGGGCTAGAGATTCAGCCATATTATTGGATTCGATTCCCAAGTTCCAGGAATAAGTGAAAATTCATTCTCCATCGGGGTTTAAGAGCACCTCTCCGCCTCCTGCCTCCCCTGGATTCCCTTTCGATGCTCCATCAAAATACAGAAGGTGTTTCCCAAGATTTTTACACCATAGATCAAACTCCACTCCCTTTGTTCTGATTTCCCAATTTTGCAGAGAGGGGGAGCTAACTAGAGGGCTGGCAGAGGAGCCCGGGTTCAGGCTTTGAAACCAGATGGCTTCATCATTAGACAAAGGAGAATAGAGACTTAGATAAGGTCTAGACCTGATGAAGTCCCCTAACAAGGCTTTAATTTTAACCACCACTTGGATAGGTGATGAGCAAGTTCCTCTGAAGATTCGGTTATTTCACTCGAGCCAAAGTTTCCAACAGAAAAATTTCGGAAGGACCAACCATGCCGTGGCCAAAGATTCTTTTGCATGGGGCCTTACAGGAGAGGACTTCGACCATCTACAGAGGAGGGAGGGGATATCCTCAAAGAGCGAGGGAGGATGCCAGGGGAGATTAATTAGATTCCAAACAACAGAGGCAAAGGGGCAGGAGAAAAACAAATGAGGAGACGATTCTTCCTCTGCTAGGCAGAGAGGGCATCGTGACGGGCCTTCCCATCCTTTCCTTCGAAGAGCTTCAGTAGTAAGGACACTGTTATGAGCTAGAAGCCAGGTAAAATGATCAATTTTGGGCAACGACTTGTTTGACCAGATGTATTTCCAGATTGCTGGATTTCTAGGAACATTTGGTGTTGCCTTAATGCGTTTGTAGCCTTCAACAACGGAGTAATGTCCAGATTTTGAACCCCATCCCCTTACATCTTTATAAGTCTTGGCAATCGGTGATTTCCCATTCAAGTAGTTGAGGAGGAGTGCTTTTTCTTCTTCAAGATTTGGAGGACAGTCCGGGATGTCCCATCCTATCCATCTATGTTGATCTTCAGGGTGCCATTTTGATATATCCCAGAGTTTGAAAATCTCGAGGTTTGAGAGGTACCTACGAATGCCTTCCATTCCTCCTATGTTTCCCATTGGTGGGTTACCTGAGATGGAATCCTCCCAAATTCTGATTTTTTTCCCATTCCCAGGGATCCAAGTGAGGTCCTCTGCGAAGAAGGAATGTGCTTTAGAACAAAGAGCTAGCAGGGGAGATCCTTTGACCACCTTTGGACCCTGGTCCAAGCAGCTGAGCCTAGTCCCTGCAAAGTACTTTTTCCATAACACCTATTTGCTCCAGGAGGTTTTCCCGGATACCATATTCCAAAGCAGCTTTGCACCTAGGGCTAGATTTTGAGCTCTAAGATCTCGCAAATGCAGTCCTCCTTCTAGATATGAAGCTGTTACTTTTTCCCATTTAACCAGGGAGAGCCTGTTTTCATTATGTTTCCCTCCTTTCCACAGGAATCTCCTAAGAAGGGCTTCAATCTTCTTTAGGACAGTAATGGGAGCTAAAAGAAGAGAACATTGAAAAACAGGCATGCTTGCCAGAACAGACTTAATGAGCACAGATTTACCTGCAAGATTTAGCCAAGAAGCTCCCCAGGCTTTGATTTTTGAATTCAGTTTTTCTATCAGCGGATCCCAGCTGGAGATTTTAGGTTTATCCTTGAAGATTGGGACTCCAAGATATTTAAATTCAGTCCATTGGTATTTTCTTTCTATCTCTAGGATGCGAGATATAGCTTGCAGCTCAAGGGGAGAGCAATTCCAGCTATAGATTTTACTCTTAAGGTGATTGATTTTGCTTCCAGAAGCATCTTGGTAGATATCAAGTACCTCTTTGAACTTTCTTGCAGTAGTTGGGCTTGCTCCGCCCAGAAGGAGAGTATCATCTGCAAATTGGGTGTGGTTAACTTCTTTAATTCCCCTCACAATCTTTAGTCCCAGCAGGTCTTCCTGAACTCTGTAGTGTTCTAAAAGAAAGCTAAGCGAGGCCGCTTGAATGGCGTATAGCAGGGGGAGAGAGGGAATCCTTGCCGGAGACCTCTAGAAGCTTGGAAGAAATCAGCAACTCTCGCGTTAACCAAGGGGGAAATCCAGGGGGTGCTTATACATGCTTTGACCCATGAAATCAAGCCTGACGCAAACCCAAACCCAAACCTGGTCATTACTTGAAACAGGAAGCCATGGCGAACTCTGTCGAAGGCGTTAGTTAAATCCAATTTGATAACCATACCTTTTTCTTTTCTTGACACACTGGAATGGATGGCTTCTTGGACTAAGATGATATTATCTAAGATTTGTCTGCCTTTGATAAATCCTCCTTGATTCTCAGGAATAATGAGAGGGAGAACCGCTTTCAATCTATTAGCTATAACTTTGGTGATAACCTTGTACCCAATATTGCAGAGGGAGATAGGACGAAAGCGAGCGTAGGAAGTGGATCCTTTTTCTTTGGGAATGAGGGCTAGAAAGGAAGAGTTTGTGCCTCCCCCTAACTTGAAACAAGTCTGGGAATTCTTGACCATCCGAAGCAGGTCACACTGGACGATGGGCCAACAGGTAGTGAGAAATCTGGCGGTGAAACCATCAGGTCCCGGGGCCTTGTCAGGACTCATGCAGTCAACTACTGACTTAATTTCTTCAAGGGAGATAGGGCTAAGGAGCTGGAGGTTTAAGTGGTCAGAGACAAGGAGAGGAATATTATCAAGGGACTTAGTTTGGTTGAAATCCATCCCAGGGGACGTTTCCGTGTACATCTCCTGGAAGTGATCATGAGCTGCTTTTTTGATTTCATCGAACTCGGATATCGTCTTCCCCAAATGGTCGATCATATTGACAGTCTTGAAGTGTTTTCTGATTTCTTCTTGCTTGTGGAAGAACTTTGTATTTTGGTCCCCTTCCTGAAGCCACGTATTTCTAGATTTTATTTTCCAGTAGTTTTCTTCAAGCCTGCGGGCTTCATGGAGCTTATTGTTTAGAGAGATTTCTTTATCCAGAGAGGCTTGAGAAAGGCTCCCTTCATTACTGAGAATGTGATCCTCCAAGGCTTTCTCTGCTTCCATCCTTTGCTTCTTAGGGGACTTGAGTGATTTCGCCTAATCTTTGAGGGATTTTTTCACAATCCTTAACTTTGCTTCCCAAACATAAAAGAGAGACCCTCTGATATTGGTTTTCCAAGCTGCTGCTACAATGTCCATAAAGCCTTCCGTTGGTATGCAAGCAGGATTAAATCTGAAAGGAATGGGACCCAGATTCTGGTCTTTGAGAAAGGAGAGAGAGATAGGTTTGTGGTCCGAAGCACAAAAGGGTAGAATGGAGGAGGAGAGGTCAAATCCATGAACATGAAGAGAATGCTAGACCAGGAACCTATCCAGCCTTGTCGTTATGTGACTAGGACCAATCCTTTTATTAGTCCAAGTAAATCTTCCTTTGGAGGGCTTGATGTCTTCCATATCCCAATCCGAGATGATGTCTTCCACCCATTCCCTGGCAGGATCCCTAACAATATTGCCCCCTTTTTTTTCGACAGAGGAGAGGGTAAGATTCAGATCCCCCGCTATGACATAATTATCCAGTTGAGAGGTGATCATATGTTCATTCACACTAGCCCAGCAAGATTGTTTCTCAGAGACAGCCATAGGGGCATAGACATTAAAGAGGCTTAGGCGTAGATTTGCGTCTTTAAAAAGAAATTCTATGAAAATCCAGTGAGAAGATTTAGCATGACTTACCATTCCAACCTTAGACGGGTCCCAGAGTGTTGCAACGCCGCCAGACGCTCCTCTTGAGCTTACCGCTATGCATTCTGCTTGATTCCAGAAAGAAGAGGCAGCCTGCAGAAAGGCCTGCTCTTCCATTTTTGTCTCTTAGATCAGGAGGATGGAGGGTCTCGATATTTTGATTAAATCTTTTATTGATAATATTTTCGAATTGCTTCCTAACCCCCTACAGTTCCAGGAGACAATCTGCATTACTTACCTTTGGAGATGTTGGTTGCCCCTTTTGAGGCAATACCTTGTTGTCTAGTATTTATAGGGTTAAGATGTTTTTCCAGAGTTCGTTGAACTCCAGCTAACCGGTCCCTATATGTGGCTGCTTCCCTTCTTTCCTTATCCATTTTTCTTCCTCTCCGGTCCTTTTTAACGGGTTTCATTGAATCAGGGTCCTCCTCATCCGTTTCCTCTTCTTTTGTACATCCATCTGTTGCCAGTTCTAGTTGCAGATCTTCCTTTGCATGATGAACTGCTTCTATTTCCTCATTCAGGTTTTCGTCTGTTCCTGCTTCCTTTCTTTTGGCCAGGGAGGAGGAGGCCGTTGAGGATATGTCCCCTTGCTCGGTTGGATTGACCTGTGGTTCTTGTTCTCCAAGAATAGAGAAGCTATTTCCAGATCTATCCTTAGGGTTACTTTCATTTTCTTTCGATGGTTCCTGAACAGTGGTGAGGGGGTCCTTCATAGGTCCCGTCAGAGGGATTCCCTTGGTGCCCTTTCTTTTGGGATTCGCTTTACGCTTCTTGGCTTGCTGCCAATCTTCTTTTGGGTTTTTTTCTGATTCCGATTTTTGGAATTTTTGGCAGTTCCTCTGGAAGTGGCCATATTCATGGCAATGCCTACATTTGAAAGGTAGTTGTTCATAGTCTAGTTGCTGGAAATGCTTCCACCCTTTGATTGATAGTTTTACTGCTTCAGGAAGACCCGCCTCTAGGTCAACTTCCACACAGATACGAGCGAAGGAATATTGACCCTTTGGGTCGGCTTTGTCAATATACTTACCCGAGACATTTCCAATAAACCGTAGAGATTCTTCGCTCCAGCAATGCATTGGGAGATTCGACAGTTGTACCCAAACTGGAATTGCTTTGGGGACATCCAGAGCAGGATCGAAATCAGGAGTCCATCTATTCAGATATAAACCTTGAGGGCCCATAAAATAAGGACCACTCCTGAAAATCAGGTCCCTGTCATCTTTTGAGGCGAAGTCGAATAAGAAATACCCTCGTCCTATCGCGTAGCTTGTGACTCCCTAAGATATTAGGGGGCGCCAGTTATTCTGAATCCAGGTTTCAGTGGAGCGAGGAGATGGCCACAGACCCATAAACTGCCCAATAAGGGCTCTATCAGCAAGGGAAACAGCCAGGTGAATGGGCTTCTCTGGCGGCAGTTCGATTTCAGGTATAGATTCCAGCTTCTTGAAAAACTTGGGTGGTGGAACAACGTCTGCCTTTTTCCCGTTCCCATTAATCAGTCGCGCAAAGGCAGCTTCCTCGACGGACAAAGGAGGTTGAGGAGGCGGTCCTCCTCCGAACGGGGACATTCTCGCCAAACTCTCGCAGCAGCTTCGATCGCAGGAAAACCCTAGAGTCGCTCTGTTTGGATGGATTTTGAGTTGTATTGTTTCCGCTTTCTCTTCTTAAATGGGAAATATGATCATGTCCATAAGCCCATGTTTGCCAAATACCATCATAGAAGCATACCCAATTTAGATTGCCTTGCCTTGAGGAGGTGATTCGAACTCACCGCCGCTTGTGCGACAATAACATTAACAACCACCAAGGTAGCGAAGAAGAAGCACAAAAAAGGAACAAACGCCCACCGTGGGGCACGAACCCACGACCACAAGGTTAAGAGCCTTGCTCTCTACCAATTGATCTAGACTGTCTTATTTGGAAGTTGAGCATGTTATCATAATATGTTTGAATGTTTAATATCACTATCAATTATCACTTGAAAATAAAAAAATTGTTCATAAAATATTAAATATGAACACTCATTATTTCTCCTATAACATATATTCAAAACGGATACTTATAATTTCTTGCTCAAAGTGGAGCTCACTAGTGGCACTTAAATAAAATAATAAAATATTAAGTAAAAAATATAACACTGTCCTTGCTAAGTTAAGTTCAAAACCACCAATATGAAATAGAAGTGTAATTATGTTCTCAATGCGGAACGCATACACTTTAAGTAAATAGTAAAATATTAAGTAAATAAAATTTGTACAATGTTGACCTTAATTTAAAGTTCAAAACCAAAGAAATATACATTCCAATTAATTAAAACTAAAACAATTAAAGAAACTTAGATACTTCTTGCTATATTATTTGGGAGTTAGAGTCATCATTAAACTAGGATTTAGATACATGGATTTGAGCATATACTATCTAGATTTACATATTAAATGAGTATAAGTGGATAGGATAATCAAATCCCTTGAAGTGTAAGCTTTTTACTCAAATTTTATACTATAAAAAAGATTTACATCTTAAATATAATATACAATTAAGAAATAAAATAAAGTATATCAATAAACCTTACTGATTGTATCTTATACTTGTTATAAAATATATTTACAATTAAATAAAAACCTAAATTCAATTAAAGATTGAATTTGACAATTCTTCACGGACTTGTGTACCATAGTAAATACTTGAATAAGTAAATCACCAAGCAATATAGAACCCAAGGAAGCGATCATGCTCAAGTGTTCCATGATTTTTTTTTGCATGTATGGACCATACTCAATGAGATTTCGCTCAACAATTTCCTAAATAGGGTTACAAGTTGTGATCCAAAGGATATAAAGATGTGCAGTGCCCCTCAATATTATGCGAGGGTATACGATTGAGCCACACCGAAGAGTTAAGTGCCTGGAACATTTCAAGAACTGCAACTTGTAATCTATCGCTCGTCGCATTCTCGATCCCTTCCCAACTTTCATAGCCCTTGTAATTTCTTTATTCAAATTAAGAGACTTCCCCAAAACTATAACGATCTTATTTATATATGTATATACATCAATATTAATTATTTATATACGTATATATATCAATATTGATGATGATTATATACTCTAAATTGACAAAATAAATATGGTACATGTATTTAATTTATATCTCTATTTAGAATATGTCTTTCATATCAAGTGAATCGTCAGTTAAGCTAGGCAAATCTCTATTATACCAATTATTTTCTTCAATTTCATTATTTTTTCTTTTATTTCTTTCACCATATTATTATTTCAAACTTATCTTTTAATACGATCTTCCTTATTTCCTTAACATGTTCACACTGTATTCTTAATTTTATATTCTTAATTTTATGATATAAATATTAATATTTCAAATTTATGATCCCATACTACACAACTATAACGTCCCAACTTCCCATCAAAGACAATTTTCATGGAGTTAAAAAAGAAAGTTCAGCTGAAATGATAAAAGAAAAGTTCAAGTAAGCTAAGACCACCATCTTCCCATTAACCCCAATATCAGCGTTTATTTTATCATGCAAATTAAAAAGCCATGCATATATTATTTTCCAAATTTTCATTTTAAGAAAACATGTGACTATCCAAAATGTGCCTTCCTTGCTCGTTACATTGTAATGATTTTATAAACTATGGCAATTAATTTCAAGAGAGTGAATTCGGACAATTTTGTTTTGGTAAGGTAAGCATAAAAATGTAAAACTGTATTGGCCTAATTTAAACATTCTAATGTGAAAAAGATGGCGTGGACATGTGTATTGGCTATCTTTGATTAAATAGTTTGATGTGGACAATTTGGCAATTCGTCTTGTCATTTAAAAGTCTTAAACGAATCAAATAGTTTGATTGGACAATTTGGCAATTCGTAGATTGTCATTTAAAAGTCCTAAACCACAACACGCTACAATGACACGTGGCTACCCAAAGACCTGGAAATTCGATGTAAACGTTTTTGACACGTGATTTTATCAGATGTTGCATTACGCCATTGCTAATATTAGTTTAATGATTTAACATTTCAAATATATATAATGCACAAAAACCCTTCGAATGTTCCAAGGAAGAGTCGTCTAATGTGAATGGGATCTGTCATGCAACGTAAGGGTGATCAAAGAAAATTTACCAAAAGTTTAGACAAAATCAATATGGTCGGATGGAAAATCCATTAAATTATATCTCTGTTCATGCAGGGACATAATAATCGAACCCGAGGTATACAGGATGCTGTAGGTTGGTTGATGATAATGCTCTCTGTTCTCATGGGTGAGGAACATCTGTATCACTATTATAAGAGACACACTCACTTAACTTGTGGTTGGTGAACATTTATAGGTCACAAGTTAATTGAAACGAATAAGTTATCTATTACTAGTTTGAGCTTTTTTCTAGTTAAATGGATTGTGAATAAGGCTAAAACCACAAGTTAAGTGGCACCAATAAGTTATTTGTTACTTGTTCTAGTCTTTTTCTAGTTAAATGAGTTGTGAACCAATAACTGCTAGTTCCCAATTATCCATGCATCAACAACAAGTTATTATATATATATAATAATTGTTTATTTTGAATTTGAAAAATTGACATACTAGCATAATGCTATTCCACCCCAAATTCTAAAATAAACTATACAAAAATTATAATTAAAATATTATGATATAACAATTCACTAATATAACCTATGCGCAGCCAAAGCTAATATTGGAGAGAAGGAATGGTACCTCTTCGGCCTTAAGCATCGCAACTATCCGACAGAACTATCCGATAGGCCTCTGGATGAACACAAGGGCAGAGCTCCCAAAGGATCGAGAGGTTTTCAGTTCAAGATCATTGGAATGAAGAAAACGCTGGTTTTTTATGAGGGGAGAGTTCCCAAAGGAGAGAAAATCAACTTGGTAATGCACGAGTATCGTCTCGATGGCAAATTCTCGTATAATTACCTACCCAAAAACCGCAAACTGGTGCGTTAATATAATCCATACCATACAGTCATCTGTATTGTATGCATTGATCAGTACCCGTATATAAATTCATCTAACTCCGTATTTATAAACCAACTTCTCTAATTTAATTGGCATTACATGAAGGATGGAGGCAGAAAATAAACAAAGATAATGTGGAATGAGCTACAGCTCTTCAATCTTTATTCATAAATGGAGATCAACTGATGTAATACAAACAATAATCTAATGTGTATTTAAACACTTATGGAAAACCCTAAAAGCTCTAACCTAGCTTTTGCATGCATGCAAAGCATGCTTGAACGTCTAAATAGGAACTAAATGTAAAAGCTAAGTTAACTGAAGTAATTACTATTTCTAACACTCCCTCTTAATTACTACTGCTCACTACTGCAGCTTTTACAATGCCTAAATTATTTCTATGAATTTCAAAAACATCTTTTGCCAATGGCTTTGTGAAGATGTCAGCCAATTGGTCAATCAATTTACAATGTTCAACACAAACTTCACCATTGTTCACAAGTTCTCTTATGAAGTGATATCTGGTATCAATGTGCTTTCTTTTCTGGTGAAAAACATGGTTCTTGGATAGAGCGATTGTTGAATTATTGTCACAATAAACTGTGGTTGGTCCTTCTTGTTTCTGTTGAAGACCTTCTAAAACTCTGGGTAACCAGACTACTTGACATGCTGTTGATGTTGCTGCTACATACTCTGCTTCTGCCGATCAAAGTGTCACAATGGGCTGCTTCTTGGATGCCCATGAAATCACCGCTGATCCAAGATGAAAAACATGATCGGAAGTGCTCCTCCTGTCATCCAAACTTCCTGCAAAATCACTGTGAGTGAAACCTGTCAAAACATCATACTCAGTGCTTGAGTATAAAATTCCATAGCTTGAAGTCCCTGCAACATATCATAAGATCCTTTTGCCAACTTCCCAATGCAAGTCTTTGGGAGACTCCATGAACCTTGAAATCAAGCTGACATCAAACATAATATCAGGTCTCGTAGCTGTGAGGTACATGAGACTTCCTACAAGTCTCTTATACAATGTTGGATCTACATTGGGACTGCAATCTTCTTTGCTCAACTTAGTACCTGTTGCCACTGGTGTAGGTGTTTTTTTGCAATTAAGCATTCTGAATCGCTTAAGAACTTCATTAGCATATTTATTTTGAGAGATAAATATACCATTTTCTGACTGTTCTACTTCTAGGGCAAGAAAGAACCTCATCAATCCAAGGTCTCTCATCTCAAACTCTTTCTTCATAGCTGCCTTGAACTCATCTACTGAGAGGTCACCTGTAAAAATCATTTCATCAACATACAAACAAACTATTAAAATCTGTCCTTGTTGATTTACCTTTGTGTAAAGTGTTGGTTCGCTGCTGCTTCTGCTAAAACCATTTTTGATCAGATAAGAATCAATTCTGCTGTACCAAGCTCTTGGAGCTTGCTTGAGCCCATATAGAGTTTTCTTCAACTTGTAAACTTTGGCTTCATGTTCTTTTATTTCACACCCATGTGGATGCTCCACATAAATTTCTTCTTCAAGAATTCCATTCAAGAATGCCGACTTGACATCCATCTGACACACTTTCCATTTATTCTATGCTGCAATTGCTAGGACCGCTCTTACTGTGTCCAATCTTGCCACTCGTGCAAAAGTTTCTCCAAAATCAATTCCTAGTTGTTGCAAAAAACCTTTTGCTACTAACCTTGCCTTGTACCTATCAATCTCACCTTTTTCATTGAGTTTGGTTTTATAAACCCACTTCACACCAATGGGTTTCTTATTATTTGGCAGGTCAACTAGATCTCATGTATCATTTCTCTCAATGGAATCTATTTCTTTGTCCATAGCATTTACCCAATGCTCTTGTTTTACAGCCTCTTCATAAAACACAGGTTCACTAGCAATAAAAACATAATTGGTATTTGCATCCAATTCATCATAAATATCTGTCAATCTTCTAGTCTTTTTATTACTGTGATCAGATTCATTACCTGATTGCAGACTTGATGCTTCACCTCGAGCTGAGTTTCTAGGTGTTCTTTTTGGAGTATTTGCTAATGGTGAAGATGCTATTTGATCTTGTTGTCTAATTAGTTCCTCATCTTCTCCATCTTCTGGTTGGGGTATTGCAGCTCCCACACCCTTGTCTATGGTTCCATTCCATGACTCTTCCTCCTTGAACAAAACATCTCTGCTAAGGATAACCTTTTTGGTAATAGGGTTATACAGCTTGTAGGCTTTAGTTTGTTCACCGTACCCAAGAAATATACATTTCTCACTCCTGTTGTCTAGCTTTTTTCTTAGCTGTTTAGGAACATGAGCATAAGCAACACAACCAAATACTCTGAAATGAGAAACATTACAAGTCATACCTAACCATGCTTTCTCTAGTACTCTGTTCTTCACAATTTTTGTGGGAGATCTATTCATGACATGAACAACACAAGCCACTGTGTCTCCCCAAAATTCATGGGACACATTTCTTCCTTTCATCATGCTCCTTTCCATATTCATGATGGTTCTGTTCTTGCGTTCTGCAATACCATTCCGCTGAGGAGTATATCTTGTAGTGAATTGCCTCTTGATTCCATGATGCTTGCAGTAATCATGAAATTCCTTTAATTCATACTCTCCCCCTCCATTAGATATCAATACTTTGAGTTGATAACCACTCTGTTTTTCAACCAAAGCCCTAAATTCCTTGAACTTGCCAAAAGTTTCAGACTTCTGACGAAGGAAATACAGCCATGTTTTTCTACTGAAATCATCAATAAATGTAAGAAAATAATAGCTTCCACCAATCGATTGAGTTTGCATTGGTCCAACCAGATCAGTATGAATAAGTTCTAGAGGTGCATGTGCCCTTCGAGACATACCTTTAGGAAAGCTATCCCTGTGCTGCTTTGCAATGATGCAACACTCACAACTGCTTTCTGGCTCCTTCATAGGGGGCAATCCCTTTACCATCTCTTTCTGCTGCAAAAAATTGAGACCACCAAAGTGAATATGTCCATATCTAAAATGCCATAACCAATAATCATCCATGCAAGTGGCTTTTTGAGCAAAAGAGGTTACCTTGCTGCTGCAATTCATGACTAGTGGATACATCTTGTTCCTAGTCACTTGTATTTTGATGATCAAATGTCGATTTGGGTCATAAATCTCACAGTCTGATCCATCAAAGACAAGTTTGTATTTCTTTTCGGTGAGTTTCCCAATGCTAAGCAGATTATGCTTCAATCCTGGAGCATAATAGACATCTGAGATTGTCTTTTGTTGCCCTTGTTTGGTCAGAATGTTGACCACTCCTTTTCCAAGAACTGGAACTACCTCATCCATGTCAGCTTTGACCTCTATCCTCACTGATTCATCTAGGTCTGCAATTAGACCTCTGTCACTTGTCATATGGTTACTGCAGCCACTATCTAAAAGCCAAAGTCCCTTTGGGCTTTCATGTGCAGCATGACATGTAAGAAATAACATATCATCTTTATCCTCAGAGGTATTAGTCACATTAGCATTATGATTTGCTTGATCAGCCTTTTTCTTTTTGCATTCATGAGCATAATGCCCAAATTTATTGCAATAATAACACTGAATATTAGATTTATCTGACCTTTTTTTGTCGCAGTTTCCACCTTCATGGTTATGATGGTGATCTTGATCTCCATTGCCATTACTTCGGCCACTTTTGCCTCGTCCTCTTGATCCTCTCCCTCTGCCTCTTGAGAATGAGACATGTGCTTTGAAAGCATTCTCTAGAGAGGATTCTTCATTCCTGTTGAGTCTAGATTCAAATGAAAGTAAAGATCTGGTCAACTCGTCTATAGAGAGAGTACTCAGATCTTTTGCTTCTTCAATTGCTGAAACTTTTGACTCAAATTTGTGGGGTAGGGATCTCAAAACCCTTTCAACCACCCTTTGATCTCCAATCTTTTCACCATAGATATTCAGCTGATTAACAATCCCCATGACTTTGGTCATGAAAGAATCTACAGAGTCTGATTCCTTCATCTTTAGATCTTCAAAGTCTCTTCTTAGGTTTTGGAGTGTTGTTCTTTTTACCTTACCAGCACCTTGATAACTGGTCGCCAAGGTATCCCATGCTGCTTTGGCATGTAATGACGCTGATATCTTTGGAAATATGCTATTATCCAAAGTGTTCATTATGAGATGCAAAGCCCTTGCATCCTTCTTCTTGTGTACTCGCAAGACATCCTTTTCAGCATTTGAAAGGGCTTGAAATGCTGCATCATCTGCAAGTTCGGAATAGCCATACACGACATATTCCCATGCATCTTCTGACCTGAGATAAACCGCCATCCTCGTGGTCGAGACATCATAGTCTTTTTTCCCTGTAAGAGGAGAAATCTGAGATTGATTGTTGCTGCTAGAAGCCATTGACATTGTGGAGTCTTTCACTGGCTCTATTCAAAATAATCTCCCTTCCTCTTTTTTTTAAAAACAAATAATAATTCTCCCTCTTAAACAAGATTTGAAAAATATCTCCAAATATCTTCTTCTCTTGTAAAAAGAATAAATTCTTACTCAATAACTGCGTGAAAGTCAAAAAACAATCACATAAAGTAAAAACCTTTTTGCACTTGTCCAAAAATGTCGCCTTGTTCCAATTACCGCTCTTTGTCCTAGGGAGAGGCCACGGTGAAATCTCAATGTTTTACCTCGTATATCCCCAAACTACCGCGCTTTAGACTATACTATGGGTGCGATAGTTCCTAAAGTACCGCTCTGTGGACTATACGGGGGGCGCGGTACTTCAAATTTTTTTTTTATAATAATTTCTCCAAAAAAAAATTCTATGAAAATTCTTCAAAAAACTTACAAATTCTTCAAAGCTACGGCTTTGGCTTCTCCGGAAATTGATGCTACCAATTTGATCTTCTCCTATGCTCTGATACCAAACTGAAGGATGGAGGCAGAAAATAAACAAAGATAATGCGGAATGAGCTACGGCTCTTCAATCTTTATTCATAAACGGACATCAACTGATGTAATACAAACAATAATCTAATGTGTATTTAAACACTTATGGAAAACCGTAAAAGCTCTAACCTAGCTTTTGCATGCATGCAAAGCATGCTGTTGCATTTATTAACTGAACGTCTAAATAGGAACTGAATGTAAAAGCTAAGTTAACTGAAGTAATTACTATTTCTAACATTACATAGATACAGGACATTCCCTAGCGGGTCTGTAAAACACCTCTTTCCGTGCAATAAAAGAGAGAAATGAAACCAAAAACTAAGATACATGAAGTGTATGTGCTTGGACTTGGTTCAGGATGATTGGGTGGTGTATAGAATTTTTGAGAAAAGTGTAGGCTGGAAGAGGAGTTCCATAGGGATGATGAGTAGCAACGAATATTTTGATCTACCGGGCAGCCCATAGTTGACTCCAATCTTGCAGGAATCCCCTTACAACACAACTGCAGAGAATGATCACAAACCAAAGTCCTCTGAAACCGAATCGGGCACTTCTACTCAAATTCATTATGGGTCAGGCTTTTCCACGTTGATGGAATCTATGTTCAATTTGGAATTTATGTTCAATTTGAGAGGACTCCAGGTTTTGCCGGTCATAATCACAACAATTTCAATTATTTATTTTTATTTTATTTAAACAAATAAATTTAAGCACAAGAAGTTCACAAACAATTATTAATTTATTTTGTATTTATTATTATTAATAATTAATAATTTATTTTTTATTTATTATTATTTCAAAATAGTAATAAAAGTGATTTTAATTGAAATTTGACTATTCTATTAGGAATATTTGTATTCATCTTATTAAATTTCTTTATGGATATTAGTATCACTATTAGGCTCTCAACAGAAGGCATGGGTCTCACATCCATGGACATGGTCGATAGAGAAAACCTCTACTTTACCTCACTTTGGGTTCTAAAAGAAGTTTCTAGGAATCAAGGACCAAGAAAGACACCTTAAAGGTCACGACACACCTTAGTATCCTATATATGTGGGCATTGACATCATTATAATATTTTAATCACTACGGATAGATCTAGTGGCCCCACCATGGTTGAGAGAAGAAATCTAAGCCTTAGGCCAAAGGAATATTCTAGGCATCTAAGGCCAAGAATGATGTGTTGAACCAACATAAATGACCTATTGAAAGGATCACCAAGATATTTGGCCTTAAAATAGGGATGAAAGGGGTATTGGGATGAAAATATAATAAGGTATGAGTCTCAGGGTCATATACTTGGTCAAGGGAGGAAGCGCATGTTTTATGCCTTAAAAGAAGCCTCTAAGCACATAGGATTAACAAATATATCTCAACCCACCACATATGACCTATTAATGGTATCCTTGGCATAATATTGCGTGTATTAATGTCATCAGGAAGTTTAAAGTAGTATATATGAGTCTTAGGTCGCTTGACATGTTTGAGAGAGGAAACCCAAGCATTTGCCCCTAATAAAATATTTTGGGCATCCAAGGCCAAAAACAACACCTTGAAACACTACACATGACCTATTGGGGAATTATTTCCCTCTAAGTGAGTACATAAAAAATATTATGAGGTTTTTTCTAGTGTGTATGGGTCTTAGGGATTTATATAATCTCATTGGAAAAAACATAGGACTTAGTCTCTAAAGGAATATTTGAAACACACATATAACACCCAATGCTATACTTGGCATTTGAGTATTGATATAAGTGACACTAGGTATGGTTATTAAATCCCTAGACATAGTCACGTGACGAATCATAAGACTTAGGCCTTAAAGGAAGGTTCTAGGCATTTGAGGATAAAATAAATCACACAAACTATCATGTAGGACCTATCGAGGGTATCCTTGTATTTCAACTGGAGATATGCATCAAATTAGAATATTTAGATTACTATATGTCCTTGAACATGTCTGGGTGAAGAAACATAGGGATTGAATAATAAAATAAGCTATTAGGCATCCATGGCAATGACCAACACCTCGAACCAGCACACAAGAGCTCTTGAATAGATTATCCTTACCATTGAGTGTGAATATGGATGATATTATGAAGTTTTTTATACTACCTATGAGTCCTTGGGCTTAAACATGGTTGGGGGGCAAAGCCTAGGCTTTATGCCCTAAATGAATATTTTAAGCATCCACATTACATAATCTTACCTTGATCCATGACACATGACCTCTGGGTCATATCCTTTGTATGCTAGTTGGGATATTGGAAATACTATGAGGTTTAAGTAGTATGTGTGGGTATGTAGTTCCCTATACATGGTTATGGTGAAAACCTAGATGCCTTAGTCCCTACATGAATATTAAAAGAACCCAAGCCTAATAATAAATCTTTGAACAAAATCACATGACCTCTCAATAGGGTGTTTATCCTCCAAGTAGGCATAATGACTCTTAAATCACAAGGTATGGGTCAAATATCCCTCAACTTCATCAAGGGAGGAGCATAGATCTTATACCCTAAAGGAAGCTTTCATCTGTCCAAGAATAAAAACAATACCTCAAACTAACACATGTGACCTCCCGATGGGATTCTTTACCTTTGAGTTGGCATATAATCACCATTTGGGTTTTTTGAAACTATGTATTGGTTTTAAGGACTTGACCAACGTAAATAAATTAAACTTATAAACTGTTCTTAGAGGTCTCTTCTAGGGATCAAGGTCCATGAGTGAGGTCTCCAACCACCATGCATGACCTATTTATGGGTAATTTTACCTTCCATTTGATATTTGGAACCACTAAAAGGCTTTGGTCACTAAGTATGGGTTGCAAGGCATGAATATGCTTAGGAGATGAAAACTAGACCTTAAAACTATAGTAACCTTTTAGGAATCGAACACAAAGGAGAATACCTCAAACATCAACACCTCAAGCCTTGTAAGTGTCATTTTACGTTGATTTGAGGTATGGGCACCAGGGAAATTTTTAGGGGCGAAATTTAGCCAATTGGCTATTTTTTGGGCCTTTTTTCAAAAAATAAATTCGCTATTTGGTCATTTTTAGGCTCTAATATCGCCTATATTTACATAAAATATGTTTTTTTATCATAATATTCGCCAAAAATTACAAGTTTCAGTAGTAAATTGTATGTTTCATATTTAATATTCGCCTACCAATCTATATTTATGTTTTTTTCAATCCAAAATAATCGCCTAGAATACTACACTGAATCATACTTTTATAATCCTTAGAAAATACCCTGATGGGCACCATTTGTAGGTTTTGAATATTAGGTGTTGGTATGAGTACCTTGACCATATTCAAGGAAGAAAACCTAGGCCTTAGGTATCAAAGTAGCTTCTGATACTAAAAGGTTATGAATATAATCTTTAGGATCTTTATGGGATTTCTGTATGGGACTTTTGGCCTTGGAGAGGGAGTATAATTAAGATGGACATTACAATATTTGAGGCACCCAGGGCCACGAACAACCTCAAAACACCACATGTGACCTCCCAATAGTATCCTTGGCCTCTATATGGCTATGTTGGTTCCATCAAGAGGTTTTGAGCATTATATATGGGTCTATGATTCCTTGTTATCATTCAAATCTGCTCCAAGTGACCTTATTAATCATTATAGACAATCTAGTATTGTCACCACTAGATCCCTCTTTGTTCATACTAGTGCTTTTTTAGACTCAGTGGGGTTTCCCTTAATGGTGTATGCTTCCATCTAATCCAATAAATATGCACCAATTCGAACATGATTAGCACACAAAATACTCCCTCTTAGGATTTATGTAAATAATCATGAGCGAGGATAAGTTCTGAATAATAATTTTAATTGGTTGGAATCAAATCCTAGAGATAGTTGCAAAAACAAATTAATGGAAATGAATGAAGTACTTGTTTGGATATCCACATCATCTTTTTCAGGATTTTGCATGCAATTAGGGTTTGCATGCACCTGCATGCACTTGCATGCATCCCAGTCACCAGTTTGATGCCTCCAGCACCTTATCCACCTTATTCTAGCAGCCAGGAGCCACTTACTACAGAGTTTCAGCCCTCCTAGGCTGAAAGGCGCCCACTTCTCACCTACTGCCAGAGAAGGGCACACTTGTTCACCTACCACTGCAGTTCCACTTCAGTTACATTCAGTTAGCTCCGATTCTCCCTGATTTGAGGCTAGTTTCACTCCCGACTGACTGTTTCACTTCCGTTGGACCTCCAGTTTGACTAGATGACTTGTTCTGACTTCAGTTAGTCTCCCATGCGCCCCCCACTGAGCCTCCTTCCCTTAATCAGTGCTACACACTTCAGTTACACATGACACACTCAGTTAGACTCAGATTGACACCTGGATGACTGGTTCTTGTGCGTTGATGACCACCACCGATTGATGATGAGGACTCCTAGTTGGAGTCAAGATACTCCATTCAGTGATTCGAATGGCCTACTTAGTCAATTCGAATTGCTCATTGACAGATATTGTATTCTATTGTAATTCATTCACCCTTTTTGGGATATTGAGCACTGATGCATGTTTTGCATAGTTTTACACCATATTTTCTATATTCATCTATTGTGATTGATTTACTTGTTCATTAGATCTGCTGTGACTAATTTTACATGGTATCAGAGCCATTGCAGGGACAAGATCTCTTTTCTACAGGTTTTTTTACAAGAAGATTTGACTGAATTGCTCAAATTGCAAAAAGTTTTGGCATGAGATATCTCAAGGGCATTCGCTCTTGTGCATGCAAAGCTTAAAAATACTTCCAATACCACTCCAAAAGCTTGAGTTTCCACATAATTTCTGGATCTGATACATCTGACCTATTCAACATTGTTTGATCTCCAATCCCAGGTGTGATGCAACTCTAAAAGGGTGGATTGTTCGACCTTACGGTTCTTGGTTTGATTGTGATTTGCAGGTTATCAAGCTCCTCTTTTGCATTCGCTACACTGTGTATGCAAACTCCTCTTTTGCATTCGCTACACTCTGCATGCAAGCTCATCTACATCAGTTTGACTCGCTCCTAGCAATGGAATACTCTTCTTCAAAGCCTATCCTCACCCCATTCAATTATTTTGATTGGAAAGATGATATGGAGATCATATTACATTCAAAAGGTTACTACCGAGTCACTCTTGGTCTTGAATTGGAGCCAAACAATGTGTCAGATCGAACCAGACACTACAACAAGCTTGATGAAGCTTATGGTCTTCTTTGTCTCTCCATCTCCAAAGATCTTCACTTCCATCTCAGCGGATTGAAGACTCCAAAATCTATATGGGAGCAACTTGAAACACTATTTGGCAAGCAGGATGAGCTTAGGGCTTTTCAATTAGAGAATGAATTGATTGCCCTTAGTCCTGAGAATTTCGAGACCATCAATGAATTCTTCACAAAATTCAAGAACTTGAACTTGCAATTGAAGAATAGTGGAGTTATCAAAGAGGATAAACAATTGATCCTCTCCATTCTAAGCAAGCTTGGGAAAGATTATTCGGTATTTGTCTCTACTTTCAATTCCGGTCGGCTAACTACCCCGAATTGGAAGATGCCTACCTTGAATGCCTTCATTGAGTCCGTCACAAAAGAGCATGACAAGTTGATTCAAATGGGGTCCATAAGCTCCAAAGATTCAGCCCTATATGTTCAAGGACCCAAGATCTCGAATGGTAAAGGAAAGCAAAAGAAGGAGAAGCCCAAATTCGAGCCTCACAAGCAAAAAGACAAAGGCAAGCAAACGGATGCACCATCCAGTTTGAAATCCAAGCAAAAGGGAAAAGAAGGTAACCAAAAATCTAAATGTACTTATTGTAACCGTGGCTTTCATCCCGAAAGTTCATGTATGAAGAAGACTATAGATCAAATGGCCCTCCTTTTGGAAAAGAACAACATAACCCTTCCTGACGGTGCAAGGAAGAAGGATAGGAATGATGATCATGAAAGAGGACAAGCACTCATGGCAACGGTTTCGAAGCCCACTACTCTCTTGATACATTCGGGTGCATCAAATCATATGGCTGCAAATATTGATTATTTTTCCTCATTCGATCCAAACAGCTCCATCCCCATCCATTTGGGAGATGACTCAAAAATTTCTTCAAAGGGAAAAGGTACAATTCATGTAGAACATGGAAGCTTTCAGAATGTTCTCTATGTGCCTTCCTTGGCTTCAAATCTCCTTTCTTTGTATCAAATGACACATACTAGTGAACCAAAGCAAGTTACATTCAGCCCTAATACAGTTGAAATTTCTGATATCAAAAGTGGAAGACTAGTTGCAGTCAGAAAGGCAAATCACACTGCAAAATGCTATGAGTTTTCACACTTTATTCCGCTTGCAAAGCCCACTGCTCTTCGCACACATGGTAATGAGGTTAGTAGGCTTTGGCATGAAATATTTGGACATCTTAATTATAAGTATTTGCTGCTGTTATCAAACAAATCCATGGTAGATGGGCTTCCACAACTCCGTTCCTCGAAGGGAATATGCACTGGTTGCATCATTGGGAAGCACCCCGAGCACAGATTCGACCGCGGCAAAGCTAGCAGAGCTTCTACTATTTTGGGATTGATCCATTCTGATATCAGTGGTCCGCTGCCCCATATGTCATTAAATGGTTCAAGGTATGTTTTGACATTTATTGATGATTTTTCCCGCTTTACATGGGTATTCTTTCTCAAAAACAAGTCAGAAGTGCTTGGAAAATTCAAAGATTTTAAGGCTTCTGTTGAGACCACCACTGAGAGCAAGATAAAAGCTCTTAGATCTGATAATGGTGGGGAATATATCAAGTCCGAGTTGCTGAAACTTTGTGCCCAAAGTGGAATTAAGATCCAACATACAGTTCCCTACACACCACAGCAGAACGGTGTAGCGGAAAGGAAAAATCGGTCACTGAAAGAGATGGCTACATGCATGATTGAATCGAAAGGTTTGGCTGCAAATATTTGGGCAGAAGCAATCAATGTTTCTGCATATATACAGAACCGTGTTTCACATTCATCCGTGAAAGGTATGGCTCCTTTCGAAGCATTCTTTGGTCACAAACCGGATGTGTCAAATTTGAGAGTTTTTGGCTCTACTGCATGGGCTAGAATTCCTTCTCAGAAGAGACAAGCTTTTGATCCACAAAGTATCGAGTGCATATTGATAGGATATGGGGAAGAATCAAAAGCATATAAACTCATGGATATCAGATCTAAAAAGATATTCATAGAGCGCAGTGTGCAATTTGAAGAACCGCTTCAAGAATTGCAACTAGTCGAGGAGAAGACTGCCGATTCACCGCCTTCACCAGAAGAAGATCGGAGCAGCGATAATGAAGGTATGAGTTCTGATATTTCTGATATTGTAGCAGCATATGATGATCATGACATATCAGGTTCGGAATCCGACCATTATGATCCTCCTCAGTTACCAAAGTGGGCCCAACACACTCTACATTCTGCTGGTTCGAATCTTGGAAATCCTGTTGATCCGAGACAAACAAGAGGAGACTTTCAAAGAGCAGGTATGGCTCTTTCTATTGCTGATCCATTTCTTCCTGAGATTTGTTATTTGATGGCTGGTTCAGATCCTACATCATACTATTCAGCTCATCGAGATCCGAGATGGAAAAGTGCCATGGACGAAGAGTACAGTTCTCTTCAAAAGAACAACACATGGGAGCTAGTTTCTCTTCCATCTGGAAGAAAATTAGTGAAGTGTAAATGGGTCTACCATATTAAAGTTGCTGCTGATGGCACTATCAGCAAATATAAAGCAAGGTTGGTGGCAAAAGGTTTTTCCCAAGTCCAAGGAGTGGACTACACTGAGACCTTTGCACCGGTTGCAAAGATGGATTCCATCCGCCTTGTTTTAGCTATTGCCGCATCCAAGCACTGGGAAGTGCACCACATGGATGTGAAGAGTGCATTTTTACATGGAGACCTTGCTGAAGAGGTCTATATGCAGTAGCCAGAGGGTTATACATCAGATCCATCATTGGTTTGTAGATTGAAGAAATCTTTGTACGGGTTAAAACAGTCCCCAAGAGCTTGGTACGCAAAGATGGACTCCTTCCTTCTTTCTCAGAATTTCCAAAGGTGTAAATCTGATCCGAATGTGTATCTTCAGCGAGTTAAAGGTAATTTGTTGGTTATTGTACTTTATGTTGATGATCTGCTCATTACTGGTAGCACACTTACTTCAATAAACAAGCTAAAATCTGCCTTAAATCTAGCTTTTGACATGAGCGATTTGGGCTTGCTGAGTCATTTTTTGGGCTTGGAGATAGCTCAAAATTTTGATGGGATCACTATATCTCAGCAAAAATATGCTTCCGACCTGTTATTGAAGTTTAATATGGCTGAATATAAGGCAGCCCCATTCCCATTCCTCTCAGGAATCAGTCTTGAGGAGGGAGATTCCACACCGCTTGCAGATTGCAGTATGTATCGACAGTTGATTGGTTCACTACTTTATTTGACACACTCACGGCCTGATATCTCATATGCTGTGAGTGCCATGTCAATATATATGTAGCAGCCACATGAGCTACATTAGCGAGCAGCCAAGTGGATCTTGCAGTATGTGCAAGGTACGAGACAATTTGGCATACATTATGCTGCAGATTTTGAGCTAGATTTCATTGGTTTTACTGATTCAGATTGGGCAGGTGATAGCATTGATCAGAAGTCCACTTCCGGTTATGTTTTCATGATTGGTCATGGTGCTATTTGCTGGTCCAGCAAAAAGCAAGAAGCCATTTCACTTTCTTCAGCAGAGGCAGAGTATCGAGGGGCAGTCAATGCCTGCATTCAGGAAGTTTGGTTGCAGGGTATTCTTTCCGAGTTTGGTTTTGGTGGCACTACTTCGACTGCCCTATTTTGTGACAATCAAAGTGCTATCAAGATCTCCACAGATCCAGTTCAGCGGCAGAGGACCAAACACATTGAGATTCATATGCATTACATTCGACAGTTGGTGCATGACCGCACCATCATTCTGCAATATTGCCCTACTGACGAGCAAATTGCAGACATCTTCACCAAGAGCTTCACTGAGAAGAAGTTCTCTTACCTCCGTTCACTGTTGGGGGTGAGTTCCATCATGGTGGAGACAGATTGATTCATTATTATGCTTTAGCTTGAGGGGGGGCTTTCTTCCCACTGGGTTTTCCCTCTTTCCTCACTTAGTTTATTTTCAGCATTTTTTTTGGATTATTGTATCGGGGTGACCTTTGGTCTTAGTTACGAGGGCCCCACATTATTTTTTGCACATCATAGTCTAGCTTGAGGGGGGGTGTTCGGATATCCACATCATCTTTTTCAGGATCTTGCATGAAATTAGGGTTTGCATGCAAAATCTAGGGTTTGCATGCACCTGCATGCACTTGCATGCATCCCAGTCACCAGTTTGATGCCTCCAGCACCTTATCCACCTTATTCTAGCACCCGGGAGCCACTTACTACAGAGTTTTATCCCTCCTAGGCTGAAAGGCGCCCACTTCTCACCTACTGCTAGAGAAGGGCGCACTTGTTCACCTACCACTGCAGTTCCACTTCAGTACATTCAGTTAGCTCCGATTCTCCCTGATTTGAGGCTAGTTTCACTCCCGACTGACTGTTTCACTTCCGTTGGACCTCCAGTTTGACTAGATGACTTGTTCTGACTTCAGTTAGTCTCCCATGTGCCCCCCATTGAGCCTCCTTCCCTTAATTAGTGCTACACACTTCAGTTACACATGACACACTCAGTTAGACTCAAATTGACACCTGGATGACTGGTTCTTGTGCATTGATGACCACCACCGATTGATGATGAGGACTCCTAGTTGGAGTCAAGCTACTCCATTCAGTGATTCGAATGGCCTACTTAGTCAATTCGAATTGCTCATTGACAGATATTGTATTCTATTGTAATTCATTCACCCTTTATGGGATATTGAGCACTGATGCATGTTTTGCACAGTTTTACACCATATTTTCTATATTCATCTATTGTGATTGATTTACTTGTTCATTAGATCTGCTGTGACTAATTTTACAGTACTAGGTGAAATAAATTCAAAATAAGGGTAGTTCAAGCTATTAAAAGTTTATAAACAACTTACTCTATAAAAACCAAAAGATTTAAAGAGATAGAACAAAGCATAATTACATACCAAATGACATATTACCAAGAGATTGGTTGCATCACATTGCATTGTATGTGATAGGATGCCCTCGAGCTCTTAGTGGGATAATGTCCTAAAGATGGAAGAGTGAAGAGTTTTATGTTGCTACAAAATTTTACAGAGAAAATAATATCTAATCCTTCTTTTCCTTCTCAAATATGTATATAGTTACTTGAGAAAGAGGAAAAAAACCTTATTAAGAAAAAGTTGAACATCCACACTCGACATGATCTCCTTTTATGCTTTTGGAATGATTTTTCCCTCACTATTTGATTTTTAGTGATTTTTCCCTCACTATTTGATTTTTCTATTGTTTTTGGATGCTTTTTATTCTTTCCTTTTAAGAACAATAAATTTATAACTTTTACTTCTTCTTTGCATACAAATATAATATTCCATTGTTAAAATCAAGCTTTTGGGTTTTTAACAAAACATGAAACATGCCAAATATACCTAAGAGGTAGAACTGGGTTTTGGAGTGTTTAAATTTAGCATATGGAATTAATGTTTTAAAATTCAATCTTAGTAGGAATGACCACCAAACCAACTTCAATAATTCAAGCATCATCTCTCGGACACACATACTTGCTCCACACCCTACATACTCTTATCTAATCTTATCTATATTCCTAAGTGTTGATGCCTAAAGATTAATATTTAAATGTGCTTACATACAATTATTATTGCATGATATACATAGTATTGCATGATATTTATGTACTAGTGATGTCAACTTCTATTATATTATCTTTCGAGTCGAACTAAATGTGGGTATTCTTCGTAACACTTAATTAGAGGCCAACCCGTGAAATAAGAAAGATCACACATATTCAACTAGTGATTGCCAATGACATGGTCCTTGATTCTTAATCGATCAAATTAAACATGAACCAATTTTTCGTTGGGCTAATATGAGATTTAAGATTGATTACCACTTGTAGTATTTGAGGTTTGGAGAGAGATCTATATAGATGTAGCGAGCACCAAAATTACATGCTAAGTGACATCTTTATTCAAAAATCTAAAAATACTTTATAAAAAAAGTATCCACATTCATAATCACATTGTAAGTTACATTGCCCACACAACATTTTTCACAAAGTAAAATGTAATCAAAATAGAATGTATTATCTAAAACAATAATTCTATAATTTTAAAAAATAATTTTACATAAGTTATCTTCACATAAAAAACATTGTTCCAAAAACTACATTTTACAAAAAAAAAATTATAAAATTAAAATTTCCCATGAATATGGTTAACCCTTACTTAATTCAAAAAATAAAATAATAATTCTATCAATCATTATTTCCAATTGTCAAGCACGATCTTCATTTGATTTAAATTTATAAATCTAAGTTAGAATCATAAAAATAAAATATGTTTTTGAAAACTAATTTTTTTTATAGAATTAAAATTTCTCGTGGATTGTCATTAACCCTTACCAAATTCTAAAAATAAAGTAATAATTCAACCTATAAAATTTCCAAATGCCAAGCACGATCTTCGTTTGTTTTAAATTAGTAAATGGATGATGTGGTCATTGGATTTGCAAATATGTAAAGTAAATTCAAAATGAAAGGTGTCAACCATCATGGGAAATACATCACCTAACTCAACCGCTTGATCATAACAATAATGGCATCCAACGGTTCAATTGGAAATGCACACTGTCCGCAATCATTAAGAAACATAGGATCTTCATCATAACAAGAATGTCATCCAATCTTCAATCTTCAGTCGAATCAACGGCTCAAGTTGAATTTCTTAAACAACACTTGCGTACGATTCAAGTTGAATTTCTTAAATAACAGTCCCATGCCATTGGATCAAAAAGCAGCATAACATTCTCAACGGTTCAATTTGAATTTCTTAAATAACAGTCCCATGCCATTGAATCAAAAAGCAACTTTGAATCAACGGCTCAATTTGAATTTCTTAAATAACAGTCCCATGCCATTGGATCAAAAAGCAGCATAACATTCTCATGCCGTTGGATAAAAAACAGCTTTGAATCAAGGGTTCAACTTGAATTTCTTAAATAACACCCCCATGCCGTTGGATAAAAAAACAGCGTAACATTCCCATGCCGTTGGATAAAAAGCTTTCTATCATTGCATTACGAATCTCTTCTTTCTTTATTCTCTGCCCTGTGTGCTCTGGGTCTCTCTCTCACATTATGTAATTTAGAGTACTCTGTATATTGTTTGCATTTCAGGCATTGGATCCGTGATCATTGGGAAAGGGTACGAGACAGCGGCAGAAAGACGACTTCCCATCGTTCATGTACTGCTCGAGTCGTCCGATGAGCCAGGCTCGAGTTGCGGTTGCCGGGAGCCATCGTCGGCTCGCCGTTGGCTGAGAGAATTCGGCTTGGCGGGTCATCGATATCTTCGTTAGGCGCTGCCCATGAACCAGCTTTGTGGGGTTTCTGTTCCATGAGATGATGGAGACCATCAATGGCGGCGAGATATTGGTTGGCTTCTTTTGGGTTTCTCTGGAACAGCGTGGGGTTGGACGAGTTGGAGTCCCAGAATTAGATTATTCGGTCGGCAGATGCCAAATTGGCCCCCAAATCGGCCGATTTCGCAGGTGGATTGCCCAGATTCGGATGGCTTAAGGAGGAAACGTGAATTTCAAAGGTAGAGAGGATTGTGAGCCCGTCTCTGGTCATACTCTCGGAGGAGCCCTGAGAATTCACGATCTGAAGTGCCGTGGCTATTACTCTTTCCTCTGCTTTCGCTGTTACTACTTCTATTTCCATTGACGTATATACAATGATTTGGATTTTTACAAAGAATCGTGAGATGGATAAATCGTGTGGACCAAGACGGCTGAAAGATTTGTGAGAATTCAGCATTCAGAGTCCTGATAAAGATGAGAGAATGAGGCTGTAAGACTTCGAGAGAATGAGATTAGTACGAGCTTTGGGTTTTTTGTTTTTATTGCAACGGTTTTTCTGATTTATCTGCAAATCAAATAAATCTTACCGCTCTAGTTTGTGTTCTGTGGTTTAAAAGTAAATTAAATAATTATATGCTTAATGAGATCTCTCTTGTTTTACTGCAGATTATGTCTGTTTGAGTATGTTTCTGGGGTTTTTAATTTAGATTATGTAGTTGTATTTGTGATAATTGTGAAAGGAGGCAAGAGAGAAGCAGAAACAAACTATGAAAGTTTATGGCGATGACGCCCTCGTCCTACTTCTCCAACATTCCTTAGTTCTTCCTCTTCGATCGTAATACCACAGGTAGAACCTCAGCCTCTCTCTCATCAGGTCCGACCATGCCAAAGTGCCAAAGCGCTTTTGCTGGGTTTTTTTTCTTCCTCAGTATATATATATAAATACGGCGACAAGAAGTCCTAGTTTCTGCTTCATTTGTTTTCCACTTTTGGTTCAAATTTGTTTTCCACTTTTGGTTCAAATTTTGAATGAATTAATTAGGAAAATATGGTTACTGTTCGTTCCTGTAAGAAATTTATAAAGAAGAAGAATTTTCATGTTGTAATAAGTTTATAGAGAGCAAGAATTTTCATGTTATAATTCTTGCACAACCTCTTGTCCATGCTTCATTGAAACTGAATTAATCAGATCGCTTATTTTTCCAGACCCACAGAAATCCTCTGCCTAAGGTTCTTGAGGTTCAATACTTCGCCTGCAATGCTGCACATCACAGTATTAATGAATCACCTTGAAATTATATTAATAGAGGATAATGGAAACCCCAATACACTAATATGTTGCAGATTCCCTGAAATGTTGTATCCCTCGCAATTTGAATGGAAATGTATCATTATGAATTCGAATCATTGCTCTGCGTGGACAATGGATACTATTATGAGTCGGAAGGAGAATTTCGGGCGAAAAGAAGCAGAGGCTAAGTACAAAATTGGTGTATGAGGTTAGTGATTTGTTATCTACATGTTCTGATTTTTGATTTGTTATTTATAATAACTCCTACATGTTCTGATTGGATAGCTGAAACAATAACTGCATTCTTCCCAAAGCACGCGCGAAGTATCCCATTTGTTTTAGAATAGTATTATTTATTATTAATCATTATAATAATTCTATTAAATGCAAAACACAGTCGAATAATAATGTATATATTATTGTTGATGATAAAGCTATGGCCGTTATTAATTAACTAGAATAGCTCATTTCATTTCAATATCCTCTCTTCATATTTTTTCTCTTAATGTTTCTACACTATTCGTTAAGTCATTAGGCTTCTTCCCATTTGTATAAATATTCCTTTATTCGTTAGGCTTCTTCATGACATGGGAATGATAAGGATAATTATTCGTTTATTCATTAGACGTCTCCCCATTTGTATTAGGAGAGTTGACGAGTAGGATGCCTTCTCAACACATCCACCACGTTCTAAACACATCGACCACGTTCATTGCCCAATGTGTCGCTTTCACATCCCAATGCTGACGTCTGAAAGTCAGCACTAGCCCACTTCTATTTTGAATTCCTGAATTTGTTTCAGGACATGTTCCGTTTTTTAAATCAACAGTCAGGATTTATATTTATATGAATAAATTACCTAATGAAATTTTAAGTAATTATTTATTATTGGTTAAGCAATCCTGTATTTATTGCAAGATAATGCTCCGTTTGAGTCTTGTGCAATTTTCACTGTGATTTGTTCTTACCTTAATACAACTTTGCTTGTCTTGTCAGGCAGATGCGCTGTCTGGTTAATTTTTTTGGATATTAGGAATTTGACGGAAAATCACTATTTCCATTAAGTATTCTCATTACTGTGATTTGCTCTCAGCCTAATATAACTTCGTTTGTCTTTTGAGCTAGATGCATTGTTTTGGCCATTCTATTGGATATTTCGAATTTGAAGACTCTTCTCATTAAGCATTATGATTATGAGGTAAAACGATTTCACTTTGTTAAAATTATTCTCTTATTTTACTGCACAGCATTAGTGTTTTTTATTTTTTTTGTAAATTAAATTACTTACTAAGGTTTAACATTTTTTTTTGTTATTTTAAGATTTTCTACAAATTAACTAATGATTTATGATGTTTAGTGCCCATCTGGAAAAGATTTAAACTAAAACTTTTTTATCAACTAAAAAAATACTTAACATAGAATCTCTATTTGACAATTCAAATATATAACATAGAACCTAGAATCTGTATTTGACAATTTAAATATATAACATAGAACCTCTATACGATAATGTTATAATTCCTACTCACACCAGTTTCCAACTAGAATACCACTTTAATTTATTTTTCCAAAATAAGTTAGGAACACCAATTTCTATGTTCAAAGATTGGGTATATTCAAATTTTAATGATTTTGCTTATTGGATATCATCCTTGATAGACAATAAAATATGTTGGATTATATGTGTAATTTCTTTTTACTTTTCTATTTAGTATTTTTTTAATATACAAATTGGCATAAACTAAATTTCTCATTCTTTCATGACATACCATGGTAACATATACCATGCAATAAGATAAACATGTTAGATTATATATGCAATTTCTTTTTATTTTTTTATTTAATATTTTTTTAACATACAAATTGGAATGAACTAAATTTCTGATTCTTTCATAACATACCAAGGTAATATATACAATACAATAAAATAGTTGAAGTAAGTTTGAGCCCTACCTAAACCACCCTTCAAACAGTAGTAGCAAGAGCCATAACCTAACCTATAATGGATGCACGACGCCGAGGACAGTCTAAGGAACTTCTTTGACCACTTTTCTTTACAGAGATTCCTTTTGTCTCAAGTTAATTCTTTGACCCTTCATCTAGTTTATTTCAATGTTAATTCTATGCACAAACAAACACATCATCCAACCCTTTAAACAAAACAATATGCATGTAGTTACCTACATAAAGTATTTTTATTTCAGTTTTAATATTTTATGTTTTTTTGTCTTACTATTACTTTCTTGCTATTTTCCTCTTGGTTCACAAAGCTTTTTTAACAACTAAATCACTCAATATTTTATGTAGTACCATGACACTTGACATATGGAAAATATGAATATGATGCTCTCCTTCCACTCAATTTACTTCTGCCCAATGTGTTGCTTCCAGATGCCTAATGTAACCCTCGCAATTTAAATGTGTAGCTTTTACTGCAAACTATTTATTTTTTACTGATAATGTAACCCTCCCAATTTAAATGTGTAGTTTTTACTGCAAACTATTTACTTTTTTATTATAAATTGTGGAGTGAAAATTTCAGGAAATATTTTATATTCTTCTGATCGATTTTTTTAAATAATCTTTGTGGTTGTATTTATTGCAAGTTAATGCTCAGTTTGAATCTTGGGAGCAATTTTGACTGTACAAAAAAATTATTCTTTTTACCAGGTATTTTCAAGTAAACCTATTTCTCTTTGTTGTTTACTTTAAATCAATAGCAATTAGTATTTTATTGAAATTAAATTGTTTTTTACCAAAAAAAAGTTTATTGCAATTAGTAATACATAAACTTATTTAGTGTATTTACTTATATAAATGATCATATTTTAAATTATATTTTTTATTTGATTTATTTTAAATTCATTTACAAATTATTTTCCGTTTTTGTTGAGATATTGTCATATGCTAACATAAATTGAGTCAAAATATATGTTATAAAATAGCATTATATTTTTTATTCTTTGATTGGTTGAGATATTGTAATATGCTAATGTAAATTGGTTCAAAAGATATGTTTAGGTTAATATTAAAGTTTTTATTATATAAGTGATTACTTTGTTATTAATTTGTTGTTAATAATATTTTGTTATTAATTTGTTGTTAATAATATATATAATATTTTGTTATTGATTTGTTTTTAATAATATATATAATATTTTTTAAAAAGATATCTTCAATCGGAGAAGTTCTTTGAAAAAGTCCGCTCACAGATATATTGTTCATGAAAACATTTAGGGAGATTAACATATAAACTAGCAGATAAATTTCTTTGTAGTTAAATCTTCAGACCCCTTACGTGCACCTTATTCTAGGATTTTAATGAAGGGTCAAGCTTGATGTCCTGACAAGAAAAATTTGAATTATAGATGTCCTAATATAAATCAAGATTCTCAAATCTGAACATAAATAAAAATATTTAAGATTGCATGCGGAAATGTTCCTGTGTTATCTGGAATTGTAAATTTTTCAAGAAGAGGCCATTTTGATACAAGCCATTTAATCATATCATCGTTCGTGTCAATCGTCAATAGAAAACAGAGAAATAGTTGGGTAGCTGCATAAATTGAAAACCGTCAACCTTCAAATATGTCAGCTCATTACAGGAAAAGATAATGCCCCTTGTCTCAGCCTAATACAACTTTGTCTTGTGAGGCAGCTGCATTCTATTGGATATTCCAGATTTGACCAAAAATCACTCGTTCGACTACGTATGATCAGGTAAAATTATTTAGCTCTATTAAAATCATTCTGCTGGTAAAATTATTTAGCTCTATTAAAATCATTCTGCTTTTGTTTTAGTGCACATCATTCGCATTCTGTATTTTAACTGTAAATTAAATATTTATTTTACTGTAAGTCATGGACTTATTGTATTTTACTTGTAAATTAAATAACTAACTAAGTTTTAAGTAAATCTTTCTCTTTGTTTCTCTTTCTCCTCCTATCATGTTTTGGATTTTTTACAAATTAGCCACATCAATCAATGATGTATGCTTCTTAAATAATCTTTCTCCTCCTATCATGTTTTTATCATGTTTTGGATTTTTTACAAATTAGCCACATCCATCTCTGATGTATGCTTATTAAATAATTAGAGAGTATTAAAGATATATATCTGTCTTATCCATTTTTATTGTAATAGTTTTGTGATTTGTAGTAAACTAACCAATTTGTTAAATTACTTTATTTAAATATTTAGAATACAATTTATTATAACACTTTGTTTTAGTTTAAAAAATTCAAACTAAACCTCTGTTTTCATTTCAGAAAAAATAAGATTTTTTTTAGGTTTCCAACTCAAAAACATTTTATTTCACAATGTTATAAGTTCATTGGTTGTAGTTTGGGTAGTATGGAGGAATATTGTTTAGCTTCCCACCAATGTTCAGTTTATGTGATCCAATATTGTAACAATTGTATTTCTCCCCATACCTTGATTTTCCAATCAATTGATCTATTTTCAGTGTTTACAATTTCTATTTCTAAATAGCTGACTGAAATTTTCAAACAATCTTTGTGCTCTGTATTTATTGCAAGCTAATATTAATACTCAGTTTGAATATTGGCTGCAATTTTCATTGTGCTTTGCTCTCATCCCAACACAACTTCGTTTGTTTTGTGAAGCGTTTCTGCAATTTTCTTTGTGATTTGCTCTCATCCCAACACAACTTTGTTTGTTTTGTGAGGAAGATGCATTATTTTGGTCTTCTATGGGATATTGCCAGGAATTAGAGGAAAATCCTTCTTCCGACTCTGTCTTCGTCTTGTGAGGTAAGACTATTTGGCTTTGTTAGAATAATTTTTCTCTTTTCTAAATAATTAGCCTTTTCTATTTCATTTTTCTATTTCATTTGTAAATTAAATAAACCAAGTAAGATTTAAGAAAATCTCTGTTTCTCTTCCAGTTATGTTTTGGGAACTGATGTTTTAAAAAGTTATTTTTTCTCCTGTTTTACCGCAATAGTGATTTTTAGTAAACTTACCATTTATTAGCTTAAAGAGAAAATTTCTATAATATTTTATGAACTCCTGCCATTTAAATATAAAACTTTAAATATAAAATAATTTTAGTATTCACTATACTTACATCTCTTTCTCGAGATCAATGATCAGATAGAAATACTAGCGTCTTTCTCTCAGTGAGAAATATTAAAACAAAAACCTGCCTGCATTCTTTCCAAAGCATGCGCAGAGTATCCAATTTGATTTAGAATATTAGCTTTTTATTATTAATAATTATTGAATAATAATTATTTACATCTTTCAAGTGCAATTTGTTATAATATTTTATTTACTCATTATAAATAAAATTTGCTGCAATTTGTTATAATAGTTTATTTACTCATTAGAAATAAAATTTGTTGCAATTTCCAATGTGATTTGTTTTCACCCTAATACAACTTTGCTGTGAGGTAGATGCATTGTTTTGGTTATTTTTTTGAATATTCAGAATTTGACGGAAAATCACTATTCCTACCAAGTATTCTCATATAACTTTGTTTGTTTGGTGAGTTAGATGTATTGTTCTGGCCATTTTATTAGATATTTTGAATTTGAGGACTCTTTCCATTAAGCATTATTAAGTAAAACTATTTCACTTTGTTAAAATTATTCTCTTGTTTTACTACACATTATTGGTATTTTATTTGTAAATTAAATTACTTACTAAGGTATAAAAAAAATTCTGTTACTTTAGAATTTTCTACAAATTAGTTAATGATTTAATTCTATGCGCAAACACATCATCCAACCCTTTAAACAATATGGATGTAGTTACTTACATAAAATATTTTCAATTTTAATATTATATATATATAGTCTTACTCTTACTCTCTTGCTCTTGATTCACAATGCTTTTTAAACAACTAAATCACTCAATATTTTATGTAAGACGGTGAGATTTGACATTTGGAAAATATGAATATGAGGTATGTGTAGCATCGAGATGCCTAATGTAACCCTAGCAATTTAAATGTGTTGCTTTTAGTGAAAACTATTTATTTTTTTACTCATAAATTGCCTAGTGAAAATTTAAGGAAATATTTATTATTCCTCTTCTTTGTAAATGGTTACCGAATTTTTCAAGTAATCTTTGTGGTTGTGTTTATTGCAAGTTAATGCTCAGTTTGAATCTTGGCAACAATTTTGACTGTGATTTGCTTTCACCCTAATACAACTTCGTTTGTTTTGTGAGGTAGATGTATTATTTTGGTTATTTTATTGGATATTTGGAATTTTACAAAAAAATCACTCTTCTTACTAGGTATTATGAGGTAAAACTATTTCTCTTTGTTGTTTAGTTTACTTTAAATCAGTAGTATTTAGTATTTTATTTGGAAATTAAATAATTTAGTTTAAGAAAATCTTTCTCCTTAAATAAATTAAATAACTTAGTTTTTTTTTATGAAGGTATAAAGCGTTCGGCAATGGATTTTGATTCTTACTTTATGATTAGGCTCATTCATGAGTTCATAGTCTAAATGAATGGTTAAAGAGTCAAAGATGGTTATAAAATTAAAAAATAAATTGTGTTTATTTTGATTTTGCTAATTTTTCATATTTTTATTAAGCATTGTGAAATTTTCATATTTTTCTTCTAGTATTTTAAAAATGAACACTTAATTTTCCATATTCTTTTCTTGTATAGAATTTTAAGAGATGTGAAATGTATATTTTCTTGTAATTAATACTATGATGTTGTATACGGAGACTTGTTGTACTTTTTGTCAATGTTAATCTTAATAATTTAGTTTTTTTTTTTCCATACTAAAATAGATAGGATTAATAATTAAGAGTTTGTTGAAATAGTTTAGACTTCAATTTAATAATTATGAGTTTGTTGAAATAGGTTAGAGCTAAGTTGATTGTTCTTAGTTTAAAGCTTTGTTAGATTATAAATTGCTATCTTGTTTACTTATGGTAAATTGTTTTTCAACATTTTTTTCATGGTTATATATATAAATTTAATTGAAATATTTAAATGAGAATTTAACATAGTAGAAAATATTTTTTTATGAATATTAAATTGTATATATTTTTTATATTGTTTGCATTAGTGTGTTGACCATAGGGTTTTATTGAAAGTCTTGTATAGAGTGTGTTCAAAGGACCATTTTGGGAAATTGCCTGGAAACAATTTTCTAACTCGGTATCTTGATACATGTGCCTTGTTGTAGCTGGAAACTGGGACGCCGTTGCGCTAGTGATAGGTGGAGGGAGGTAACTCCCAGAGAAGCCCTCCTAGTACGCCCCAAGTTGGGTGGTCGACCATGTATACACACGGCTTTTAAAGTAGTCTAACGAGGGACCCCCCTTTGTTGACACTCTATTCAAGCAACCTACGAGTTAGGATTTCTTTCCTTGGTAATTATAAATTTAACCTCCTCTAAACCTTTGTTACATTAGCCACTCTCATCCATCTCTCTCTCTCAACCCCTAAACCCCAATCTCTCTATCTCTATCTAAACAACTAAACCTAACCCTAATCCCCATTCTCTCTCTCTCTAAACCCTAACACTTAATATTTCCCTCCCTCTTTTTTGTCTAAATCCCTAACCAACAAACTCTCTCTCTCTCTCTCTCTCTCTCTCTCTCTCTCTAAACTCTTAGCCCAAAATCTCTATATGTCTTGATAAACACCTAAACCCCTATATCTATGTCTCTAAACCCCTAACCACCAATATCTCTATTCCTCTCTCTCTCGCTCTCTCTCTCTAAGCCCCAAACCCCCAATCTCCCTCTCTCTCTCTCTAGGCCCCTAACCACCATTCCCTCTCTCTCTCTCTCTAAACCCCTAACCCCCAATATCTCTAAACAACTAACCCCAAATATCTCTCTCTCTCTCTCTGTCTAAACCCCTAACCCCCAAGATATCTCTCTCTCTCTCTCTCTCTCTCTCTCTCTAAAGCCTAATCCCCAATATCTCTCTCTCCCTAAACCCCTAACCCCCAATCTCTCTCTCTCTAAAAAACATAACCTTCAATCAATCACACTCTCTCTAAACCACTAACCTACAGATATCTCTCTCTAAACCCCTAACCCCTAATATCTCTCTCTCACCCTCTCTCTCCCTTTAAAATTCTAACCCCGAATCTCCCTCTCTCTAAACACCTAACCCCCAATATATCTCTCTCTCTACCCCTATACCTCTAACCTCCAATTTCTCTCTCTCTCTCTCTCTCCCTAAACATTAATCTCTCTCTAAATCCCTAACCCTAATATCTCTATCTCTCTCTAAACCCTTAAAAAACAATCTCTCTCTCTCTTTCTCTGAATTTATGTATCTAAACTTGTAACCCCCGTTCTTTCTCTTTATTTATCCCCTAACATGCAATATCTCTCTCTCCCAATCCCTAACCCCAAATATCTCTCTATATCTCTCTCTAAACCTGTAACCCCCAATATCTCTCTCCCTCTCTCTCTCCAAACACCTAACCTCTAATCTCCCTCTCTCTATACATGCATAACCCCCAATCCCTCCCCTCCCCTCTCTCTCTCTCTCTATTTATCTACCTAACAATTATCTATCTATCTAAATGTATAATCCCTAAACTCTCTCTCTCTCTCTCTCTCTCTCTCTCTCAACCCCTCACCCCAATATACTTAACTCCATTTCTCTCTCTCTTTAACCCTTAACACCTAATCTCTATCTCTCTCTAAACCCCTAACCACCAATATCCCTCTTTCTATCTCTCTCTCTTCAAATGCCTAAACCCCAATCTCTCTATCTCTCTCTAATTCTATAACCCCCAACCTCTCATTCTCTAATCCCCTAACCCTCAATATCTCTTTCTCTATCTCTCTATTTGTAAAGCCATGACCCCTAATCTCTCTCTCTCTCTCTCACACAACACCTAACCCCGTATCTCTCTCTCTAAACCACTGACATCCAATATCTCTCTCTCTCTAAACCCTCACCCCTAACCCCTAATCTCTCTCTCTCGCTCTCTCTCTCTAAACCACTTACCCCTCAAATCTCTCACTCCCAACCCCTTATCTCTCTCTCTCTCTAAACCCCTGATGACCAATATCTCTCTCTCTAAACCACTAACCCCCAATCTCTCTCTTTATCTCTAAACCTCTAACTATCGATATCTCTCTCTCTCTTTCTAGGCCCCCCAATCCCCGATATCTCTCTCTAACTCTCTCTCTCTCTCTCTCCATATATATATATATTTGTCTCTCCCTAAAACATGAACCCCTAATCTCTCACTCTAACCCCTAACCCCCAATCTCTCTCTCTCTCTCTGTAAACCCATAACCTCCAATCTATCTCTCCCTAAACCCATAACCCCCAATATTTATCTTTCTCTAAACCACTAATCCCAATCTCTCTCTCTAAACTCCTAACCTCCAATATCTCTCTCTCTAAACACCTAAACCCAATCTCTCTCTATCTCTCTCTCTCTCAACACCCCTAATTTCTCTCTCTCTAAACCCCTAACCCCCAATCTCTCTCTCTAAACCCTAACCACAAATTTTCCTCTCTCTCTAAAATTCTAGCACCCAATATGTCTATCTTTCTCTCTCTAAAGAATTAACCCCCAATCTCTCTCTCTCTCTCTAAAATTCTAACACCCAATGTCTCTGTCTTTCTCTCTATGAAGCATTAACCCCCAATCTCTCTCTCTCTCTAAACCCCTAAGCCCCAATTATCTCTCTCTAAAACCCATGATATCTAATATTTCTCTCTCTCTCTCTAAAACCCATGATACCTAATATTTCTCTTTCTCTCTCTCTAAACCCCTAACCAATAATTTCTCTCTTTCTATCTCTATGTCTCTCTCTCTCTAAACCCATAACCACCAATCTCTCTATCTCTCTCCAAACCACTAACCCCCAATATCTCTGTCTTTAAAATTTGAATCCCCAATCTATGTCTTCCTATATCCCTCTCACTCTACACCTCGAACCCCAAATCCTCCTCTCTCTCACTAAACCCTAACCACCATTCTCTCTCTCTCTCTCTAAATGCATAACCCCCATTCTTTCTATCTGTCTCTAAACAAATAACCCCACCCCAAACACCCAATATCTCTCTGTCTAAAACCCTAACACTGAATCTCTCTCTCTCTCTCTCTCTCCAAACCCCGAACCTCTAATCTCTATATCTCTCTCCAAACCTGTAACCCCCAATATCTCTCTTCATATCACTCTCTCTCTAAACATCGAACCCCCAATCTCCATCTCTCTCTCTCTAAACCCCTAACCAACATTGTCTCTCATCTATATCTCTCTCTAAACCCATAACCCCCAATCTATTTATCTCTCTCTAAATATCTAACTCCCAATCTCTCTTTCTCTCTTTAAACCACTAACCCCCAGTATATATATCTCTCTCTCTACACCACTAACCTCCAATCTCTCTCTATATAATCCTCTAAACCCCAATCTGCCTCTCTGCAAACCGCTAACCCCAAATATTTCCCTCCCTCTTTATCTATCAATATATCGATCTACCTACCTACCTATCTATCTATCTATATAATCCCCTAACCCTTAACCCCCAATCTCTCTCTCTCTCTCTCTCAACCCTAACCACCAATCTCCCTCTATCTAAACTCCTAAAACCCAATCACTCTCTCTTTATCTCTATAAAGCATTAATGCTCAAACTCTCTATCACTCTAACCCTTACGCCCAAACTCTCTCTCTCCCTCTCACTAAAACCCTAACAACTAATATTTTTCTATCTTTCTCTCTAAACCCCTAACCACCAATCTCTCTATTCCTATCTCTCTCTCTAAACCCATAACCCCTAAACTCTCTATCTTTCTCTAAACTACTAACCCTCAATCTCTCTCTCTCTCTCTCTAAAACCCCAACCCCAATCTCTCTCTCTCTCGCTCAACGCTAACCACCATTCTCTCACTTTCAATCTCTCTCTCTAAACTTCTAACTCTCAATCTCTCTATCTCTATGTAAACAACTAAACCCACCTCTAACCCCCAATCTCTCTCTCTCTAAAACCCTAACACCCAATCTTTCTTTTTCTCTCTCTAAACCTCTAACCAACAATCTTTGTATTTCTTTCTCTCTCTCTTCAAAACCCTAACCCAACATCTCTCTATCTCTCTCCAAACCCATAACCCCCAATCTCTCTCTCTCTAAACCCCTAACCCCCAATATATCTCTTCCTAGCTTTCACTTTCTCTCTAAACGCCGGACCCTAATTTCCCTTTCTCTCTGTCTCTCTAAACCCCTAACCACCATTCTCTCTCTTTTTTCTCTCTCTTTAAAGCCCTAACCCGTAATCTCTTTATCTCTATCTAAACAACTAACCCCCAATCTCTCTCACTCTCTACCTATCTATCTATCTAAGCCCCCAACCCCCAATCTCTCTCTCTCTCTCTCTCTCTCTCTCTCTCTCTCTCTCTATAAACCCCTAACCCACAATCTCTCTCTCCTTAAACCCTTAACACCATTATTTCTCTCTCTCTCTCTAAATACCTAACCCCCAATATCTCTATATCTCTCTAGAAAACTAACCCCACACCTAGCCACCAATCTCTCTCTCTCTCTCTCTCTCTCTCTCTCTCTCTCTATCTAAACCCCCTACCCCCAATAAATCTCTCTCTCTAAACCCCTAACCCCTAATATCTCTCTCTCTCTATCTCTCTCTCTCACTATCTCTCTCTCTAGACCCCCAACACCTAATCTCTCTATCTCTCTCTTAACCCATATCGCCCAATCTCTCTCTCTCTCTCTCTCTCGCTAAGCCCCTAATCCCCAATCTCTATCTTCCTATCTTTCTCTCTCTCTCTCTCTAAACACCTAACCTCCTATATCTCTCTCTCTAAACCACTAATCACCAATATCTTTGTATCTCTTTGTCTTTATCTCTTTCTCTAAACCCCTAACCCCCCAATATCTCTCTCTCTCTCTCCAAACCCCTAACCATCATTCTCTATCTTTCTATCTCTCTCTATAAACACCTAACAAATAAATCCACCACTAACCCCAATATCTATCTGTCTATGTCTTTTAACAAATAAATCCACCACTAACCACCAATATATCTCTCCCCCTAAACCCCTAACACCCAATCATTCCCCCCCTCTCTCTCTAAACACCTAACCACCATTCTCTCTTTTTCTATCACTCTCTCTCTTTAGACTCCTAGTGCCCAATCTCTTTATCTCTCGCTAAACCACTAACCCCCAATCTCCCAGTCTCTAAACACCTAAACCCCAATCTTGCTTTTCTTATATCTCCCTCTCTAAACCATTAAATCCCAATCTCCCTCTCTCTCTCTAAACCCCTAACCACCATTCTCTCTCTATCTCTCTCTCTCTAAACCCCTAACCACCATTCTCTCTCTATCTCTCTCTCTCTAAAGACCTAACCGCCTATCTCTCAATCTCTCTGAACAACCAACCCCAAATTTCTCCCTCTCCATATATCTATCTGAGCCCCTAAACCCCAACCTCTCTCTCTCTCTCTAAACCGTTAAGCCCCAATATCTTTCTCCCTAAACCCCTAACCTCGAATCTCTCTCTCTAAACCCCTAATCTCCAACTCTCTCTCTCTCTAAACCCCTAATCACCAACCTCTCTCTCTCTCTCTCTCTCTAAAACCCTAACCTCCAAATATCTCTCTCTCTAAACTCCTAACCCCTCTAGATCTAAACACTTAAATCCCAATCTCTCTCTCTAAACCCGTAACCCCCAATTTCTCTCCTCCTATCTCTTCATCTCTCTTTAAGCCCCTCACCCCCAATCCCTATGTCTCTCTTTACCTCTCGCTCTCTCTCTCTCTCTAAATCCTTAACTCCAATATCTCTCTTTCTCTAAACCCCTAACGCTTAATCTCTCTCTCATTCATTATCTAAAACCCTAACCGCAAGTCTCCCTTTCTCTCTCTCTAATCATGTAACCACCATTCTCCCTCTCTCTATATCACTATCACTCTAAACCTCAACCCTTACTATCTTTATCTCTCTCTAAATACTTAACCCCAAACCCGATTCTCTTTATTTCTCTAATTCTCTATCTGTCAATATCTCTCTCTCTCTCTAAACACCTAACCCCTAATCTCTCTCTCTCTCTCTTTCTCTCTCTCTCTCTAAACCCCTAAACCCTAACTTCCAATCTCTCTATCTCTCTCTAAACCCCTAACCCCTAATCTCTCTCTCTCTCTCTCTCTGAAACCCCTAAGCCCCAATATCTTATGTCTATAAGCCCCTAACTCACAATATATCTCTCTCTCTCTCCCTTTATCTCCGTCTCTAAACACCTAACGTGCAATCTCTCTCTCTCTAAACAACTAACCCCGTATCTCTCTCTCTCTACACCCCTGACGTCCAATCTCTCTCTCTCTAAACCATTACCCCTAAACCCTAATCTCTTTTTTTCTCTCTCTCTTTAAACCACTTATCCCCAAAATCTCTCACTCTCAACCCTCTCTCTCTCTCTCTCTCTCAACCTCTAACCTTTGATCTCTATCTCTCTCTATAAATGCCTAATCCTCGATCTCTCTCTCTAACTCTCTCTCTATATATATTTGTCTCTCCCTAAACCATGAACCCCCAATCTCTCTCACTCTCTGTAAATGCCTAACCTCCAATCTATCTATCTCTCTAAACCCCTAACCCTGAATATTTATCTCTCTCTAAACCATTAATCCCCAATATCTCTCTCTAAACCCCTAACCTCCAATATCTCTCTCTCTCTCTCTCTCTCTCTCTCTCTCTCTCTCTCTATCTATCTATCTATCTAAAACCCTAACCCCCAATATATCTCTCTTCCTCTCTCTCTAAATCCGGACCAGAAATTTGTCTCTCTCTCTAAAATTCTAATACCCAATATGTTTGTCTTTCTCTCTCTAAAGTATTAACCCCCAATCTCTCTCTCTCTCTAAAATTCTAACACCCAATGTCTTTGTCTTTCTCTCTATGAAGCATTAACCCCCAATCTCTCTCTATCACTCTAAACCCCTAACCCTCAATTCTCTCTTTCTAAAACACATGATACCTAATCTCTCTCTCTCTCTCTCTCTCAACCCCTCTTTCTATCTCTCTCTCTCTCTCTCACTAAACCCATAACCACCAATATCTCTATCTCTCTCCAAACCACTAACCCCCAATATCGCTCTCTTTAAAATCCTAATTTTCAATCTATGTCTTCCTATAGCCCTCTCACTCTACACCCCGAACCCCAAATCTCCCTCTCTCTCACTATATCCTAACCACCATTCTCTCTCTCTCTCTCTCGCTCTCTCTAAACGCATAACCTCCATTTTTTCCATCTCTCTCTAAACAAATAACCCCACCCCAAACCTACAATATCTCTCTGTATAAAACCCTAATACTCTCTCTCTCTCTCTCTCCTAACTGCTAACCACTAATCTCTCTCATTCCATCTCTCACCCTCTCTCGCTCTCTCGCTCTCTCTCTCCAAACCCCTAACCCCTAATCTCTATATCTCTCTCCAAACCTGTAAACCCCAATATCTCTCTTCATATCACTCTGTCTCTAAACACTGAACCCCCAATCTTCATCTCTTTCTCCCTTTAAACCCCTAACCAACATTCTCTCTCCTTTATATCTCTCTCTAAACCCCTAACCCCCAATCTCTCTATCTCTCTCTAAATAACTAGTTCCCAATCTCTCTTTCTCTCTCTAAAATACTAACCCACAATCTCTCTCTCTCTCTCTCTAAACCACGAACCCCCAATCTCTTTCTCCCTAAACCTCTAAACCCCAATATCCCTTTCTGCAAACCTCTAACCCCAAATATCTCCCTCCCTCCCTCTCCCTCTCTTTCACTTTGTATCTATCGATATATATGTCTATCTATATAAACCCCTAACCCTTAACCCCCAATCTCTCTCTCTCTCTCTCTCAACCATAACCACCAATATCCCTCTCTATAAACTCCTAAAACCCAATCACTCTGTCTTTATCTCTATAAAGCATTAACGCTCAAACTCTCTATCTCTCTAAACCCTTAATCCCAAACTCTCTCTCTCTCTCACTAAAACCCTAACACCTAATCTCTCTCTCTCTCTCTCTAAACCCCTAACCACCAATCTCTCTATTTCTATCTCTCTCTCTCTAAACCCATCACCCCTAAACTCTCTATCTTTCTCAAAACTACTAACCCCCAATCTCTCTCTCTCTCTCTCTCTCCAAAACCCTAACCCCAATATCTCTCGCTCTCTAAACCCTAACCACCATTCTCTCACTTTCAATCTCTCTGACTAAACTTCTAACTCTCAATCTCTCTATCTCTATGTAAACAACTAAACCCACCTCTAACCCCCAATCTCTCTCTCTCTCTCTAAAACTCTAACACCCAATCTTTCTCGTTCTCTCTCAATATCTCTCTTTCTCTCCCTCTCCCACTCTCTCTTTTAACCCCTAATCACCAATCTCTCTTTATATCTAAACCCCAAACCCTCATTATCTCTATTTCTTTAATTCTCTAACTGCCAATATCTCTCTCTCTAAACACCTAACCCCTAATCTCTCTCTCTCTCTCTATACACCTAACCCTTAATCTCTCTCTCTCTCTCTAAACCCCTAACCCCTAATATCTCTCTTTCTCTCTCTCTCTAAACCCCTAAGTCCCAATGTCTCTATCTCAAGAAACCCCTAACTCAAAATATCTCTCTCTCTCTCTCCCTCTATCTCCATCTCTAAACACCTAACGCACAATCTCTCTCTCTCTCTCTCTCTCTCTCTCTCTAAACCCCTAAACCCCAATATATCTATCATTATCAACCCCTAACTCATAATATCTCTCTCTCTACCCCTCTATCTCTCTCTCTCTAAACACGTAATGTACAATCTCTCTCTCTCTTTAAATGTGTAGCACCCAATATCTCTCTCTCTCTAAATGTGTAGCACCAAATATCTCTCTCTCTTCTCTCGGTCACTCTATCTCTCTCTCACACACACTCTAAAACCCTAACACTCAATCTCTTTCTCTCAAAACCCCTAACCCTTTATCTCTCTCTCTAAATCCCTAACTACCAATCTCTGTCTCTATCTATCTCTCTAAACCCTAACCCACATTCTCACTCTCTCACTCTCTCTCTCTAAACCCTTAACCCCAAAATATCTCTCTTTCTCTCTAAACCCATAACCACCAACCTCCAATCTCTCTCTCTGTATACTCCTAACCCCCAATTCCTCCCTCTCTAAACACATAACATCCAATCTCTTTATCTAAACTCCTAACTTCCAATATACTGTCTCTCAAACCTTGAACACCCATCTCTCTAAACCACAAACTCCCATTCTCTCTCCTTATTTAAACCCCTCATACCCAATCTCCCTCTCCTTCTCTAAACCCCTAACCCTCAATATCCCTCTCTATATAAACCACTAACCCCAAATCTCTCACTTTCTCTCTAGCTTTCTCTCTCTAAACCTCTTACACCTACTCTCTCTCTCTCTTTATCGAAACCCCTAGACCGCAATCTCTCTCTAAACCCATAACAACCAATCTCTCTCACACACTCTAAACCATTAAGCCCCAACCTCTCTTTCTCTAAACCATTATCTCCCAGTCTCTCTCTGACTCTCTCTCTCTAAAAGGCTAACCCCCAATCTCTCTCTCTAAGTCACTAACACCCAATCATTCCCTCTCTCTCTCTAAAACCCTAAAACCCAATCTTTCTATCTATTTCTCTGTCTAAACCCCAAACTACAAATCTCTCGCTCTCTCTCTCTCTCTTTGGTTGTCTAATCCCCTAACCTCCAATCTCTCTCTCTCTCTCTAAATCCCTAACAAACAATATCTCTCAAAACACCTAACCCATTGTCTCTATCTCTATCTAAATCCCTAATCCCCAGTCACTCTCTCTCCATCTAAATCACTAACCCTCAATCTTTCTCCTTCTATCCCCCCCTCTCTCTCTTTGAACCCCTAATCACCAATATCTCTCTATCTCTAAACCCCAAACCTCGATTCTCTCTATAAACCCCTAACCTACAATCTCTCTCTCTTTCTCTGTCTCTCTAAACCCCTAACCCATAGTCTATCTCTCTCTCTCTCTCTCTCTCTCTCTCTCTAAACCCCTAAGCCCCAATATCTCTATCTCTATAAACCCCTAACTCACAATCCCTCTCTCTCTCTATTTATTTCCATCTCTAAACACCTAACATACAATCTCACTATCTCTCAACACCTAATCCCGTATATCTCTCTCTAAACCCCTGATGTCCAATCTCTCTCTCTCTAAACCCTCACCCCTAACCCCTAATCTAATTTTCTCTCTCTCTCTCTCTCTCTCTCTCCCCCTCTCAACCATTTACCCCTAAAATATCTCACTCTCAGCCCCTTGTCTCTCTCTCTCTCTCTCTAAACCACTAACCCCCAATATCTCTCTCTCTCTCTAAACCTCTAACCGTTGATCTCTCTCTATCCCTCTAAACCCCCAATCCCCGATCTCTATCTCTATCTCTCTCTCTATATATATATTTGTCTCTCCCTAAACCATGAACCCCCAATCTCTCACTCTAACCCCTAACCCCCGATCTCTCTCTCTCTCTCTCTCTGTAAACCCCTAACCTCCAACCTATCTCTCTCTCTAAACCCCTAACCCCCAATCTTTGTCTCTGTCTACACCACTAATCCCCAACCTCTCACTCTAAACCCCCAACCTCTAATATCTCTCTCTCTAAACCCCTGAACCCAAATCTCTCTCTCTCTCTCTCTCTCTCTCTCTCTCTCTCTCTCTCTCTATCTCTATCTCTCTCTCTCCCTAAACCCCTAATCTCTCTTTCTCTCCCTCTCTCCCTCTCTATCCATCTAAACCTCTAACCCCCAATCTCTCTCTCTCCTTCTCCCTATAAACCCTAACCACAAATTTGTCTCTCTCTCTAAAATTCTAACACCCAATATGTTTATCTTTCTCTCTCTAAAGCATTAACCCCCAATCTCTCTCTCTCTAAAATTCTAACACCTAATGTCTCTGTATTTCTCTCTATGAAGCCTTAAACCCCAATCTCTCTCTCTCTCTCTCTAAACCCCTAACCCCCAATTCTCTCTCTCTAAAACCCACGATACCATATCTTTCACTCTCTCTCTCTCTCTCTCTCTAAGCCCCTAACCAACAATTTCTCTCTTTCTATCTCTATGTCTCTCTCTCTAAACCCATAACCACCAATCTCTCTATCTCTCTCCAAACCACTAACCCCCAATATCTCTCTCTTTAAAATCCTAATCCCCAATCTATGTCTTCCTATATCCCTCTCACTCTACACACCGAACCCCAAATCTCCCTCTCTCTCACTATACCCTAACCACCATTCTCGCTCTGTCTCTCTAAATGCATAAACCCCATTCTTTCTATCTCTCTCTAAATAAATAACCCCACCCCAAACCTCCAATAGCTCTCTATCTAAAACTTTAAAAATGAATATCTCTCTCTCTCTCTCTCTTAACCCTAGCTACTAATATCTCCCATTTTGTACCTCTCTCTCTCTCCAAACCGCTAACACCTAATCTCTATATCTCTCTCCAAACCTGTAACCCCCAATATCTCTCTTCATATCACTCTCTTTCTAAACATCGAACCCCCATTCTCCATCTCTCTCTCTCTCTAAACCACTAACCAACATTCTATCTCATCTATGTCTCTCTCTAAAACCCTAACCCCCAATCTCTCTATCTCTCTCTAAATAAATAACTACCAATCTCTCTTTCTCTCTCTAAACCACTAACCCCCAATATCTCTCCCTCTCCCTCTCTCTCTAAACCACTAACCTCCAATTGCTCTCTCTCTAAACCTCTAAACCCTAATCCCCTCTCTCCAAAACCCTAACCCCATATATCTCCCTACCTCTCTCTCCCTCTCTTTCACTCACTCTCTATCTATCTATCTATATAAACCCCTAACCCTTAACCCCCAATCTCTCTCTCTCTCTTTCAACCCTAACCACCAATCTCCCTCTCTCTAAACTCCTAAAACCCAGTCACTCTGTCTTTATCTCTATAAAGCATTAACGCTCAAACTCTCTATATCTCTAAACCCTTAATCCCAAAATATCACTCTCTCACTAAAACCCTAACACTTAATCTTTCTCTCTCTCTCTCTCTCTCTCTCTCTCTAAACCCCTAACCAACAATCTCTCTATTTCTATCTCTCTCTCTTTAAACCCATAACCCCTAAACTCTGTATCTTTCTCTAAACCACTAATGCCCAATCTCTCCCTCCCTAAAACCACAACCCCAATCTCTCTCTCTTGGTAAACCCTAACCACCATTCTCTCACTTTCAATCTCACTCTCTAAAATTCTAACTCTCAATCTCTCTATCTCTATGTAAAAAACTAAACCCACCTCTAACCCCCAATCTCTCTCTCTCTAAAACCCTAAGACCCAATCTTTCGCTTTCTCTCTCTAAACCTCTAACCAACAGTCTATGTGTTTCTATCAGTCTCTCTCTTCAAACCCCTAACCCCCAATCTCTCTATCTCTCTTGAAACCCATAACCCCCAATCTCTCTCTCTCTAAACCCCTAACCCCCAAAATATCTCTTCATATCTTTCACTTTCTCTTTAAACATCGGACCCCCAATTTCCGTTTCTCTCTCTCTCTGTAAATCCCTAACCACCATTCTCTCTCTTCTATATCTCTCTTTAAAACCATAACCCATAATCTCTTTATCTCTCTCTAAACAACTAACCCCCCAACCTCTCTCTCTCTCTCTACCTATCTATCTATCTAAGTCCCTAACCCCCAATCTCTCTCTATGCCTCTCTAAACCACTATGACCCAATCTATCTCTCTCTCTCTCACACACACACACACACACACACTAAACCCCTAACCCACAATCTGTCTCTCTCTAAACCCTTAACACCATTATCTCCCTCTCCCTCTCTCTCTCTCTCTCTCTCTCTTTAAACACCTAACCCCCAATCTCTCTATATCTCTCTAGAAAACTAACCCCACCCCTAGCCACCAATCTCTGTCTCCCCCTCTCTCTCTCTCTATCTAAACACCCTAATCCAAATAACTCTCTCTCTCTAAACCTCTAACCCCTAGTATCTCTCTCTCTCTCTCTCTCTCAGTATCTCTCTCTCTAAACGCCCAACACCTAATCTCTCTATCTCTCTCTTAACCCCTATCATCCAATCTCTCTTTCTCTCTCTCTTTCTCTCTCTCTCTCTCTCTCTCTCTCTCTCTCCTCCTATATTTCTCTCTCTCTAAACACCTAACCTTCTATATCTATCTCTCTAAACCCCAAATCCCAAATATCTTTGTCTCTCTTTGTCTTTCTCTCTTTCTCTAAATGCCTAACCCCCAATGTATCTATCTATCTATCTCTTTAAATAAATAAATCCACCACTAACCCCCAATATATCTCCCCCCCTAAACCCCTAACACCCAATCATTCCCTCTCTCTCTCTAAACACCTAACCACCATTCTCTGTTTTTCTATCACTCTCTCTCTCTAAACTCCTAGGCCCCAATATCATTATCTCTAGCTAAACCACTAGCTCCCAATATCTCAGCTTCTAAACCCCTAGACTCGAATCTCTCTTTTTATATTTCCCTCCCTAAACCTTTAACCCCCAATCTCCTCCTCTCTCTCTAAACCCCTAACCACCATTCTCTCCCTCTCTCTCTTGCTCTCTCTCTCTCTCTAAACACCTAACCGCCTATCTCTCTAAACAACCAACCCCAAATCTCTCCCTCTCAATATATCTATCTGATCCCGTAAACCCCAAACTCACTCTCTCTTTCTAAACCCTTAAGCCCCAATATCTTTCTCCCTAAACCCCCAACCCCGAATCTCTCTCTATAAATCCCTAATCTCGAACTTCTCTCTCTCTCTAAACCCTTAACCTCCAAATCTCTCTCTCTCTAAACCCCTAACCCCTCTATCTAAATAATTAAATCCCAAACTCTCTCTCTAAACCCGTAACCACCAATTTCTCTCCTCCTATCTCTTTGTCTCTCTTTAAGCCCTCACCCCCAATCCCTATGTGTCTCTCTTCCTTTCTCTCTCTCTCTCTCTAAATCCCTAACTCCAATCTCTCTCTTTCTCTAAACCCCTAACGCTCAATCTCTCTCTCGTTCGTTGTCTAAAACCCTAACCCCAAGTCTCCCTCTCTCTCTCTAATCCTGTAACCACCAATCTCCTTCTTTCTATATCACTCTGACTCTAAACCTCAACCCTTAATATCTTTATCTCTCTCTAAATACTTAACCACAAACCCCGATTCTCTCTAATTCTTTAATTCTCTAACCGTCAATATCTCTCTCTCTCTAAACACCTAACCCCTAATCTATCTCTCTCTCTCTCTTACTCTCTCTCTCGTTGTCTCTGTCTAAACCCCTAGCCCTGGATAAACCCTGGATTTAATTAATGTTGAATAATTTTGTCTCGCAATATACAAAATAGAATAGTTGATCAATATTGCCTATCCTTGGAATCTCATCGTGTATTTTTAAATATGGATATGTATTTTTAACCTAATTGTGCATATCCATATTTTAAATTACTAACCTTCAATAGTGTAGATATCATTGGGGTATCCCAAAACAGGGTGTCTAAATTGATCACAAAGAGATAAAAATACTCTCCCACATATTCAAATAAGTAGATTTTTAGATTGCTCAGGTTTGAGTTCAATGGAATTTGAAATTGAAATTTGATATATATTTATATAAATGTGTTTTACAATGTAGCCAATTTAAACTTGGAGCCCACATGTGTTTGGTTTTACTTTGTTTTTTTTTTTTATATTTATTTTTTTTGCAGCGGACATGTGCCTAATCAATGTTACAAACATGACACATCTCACCCACTTTGAATGTAGAAAGTGCCTCTTAGCACAAAAAGTAATCAAATTGGGGAATTCTTAATCAAATTTTGCACGAGAGCAAATAATTAAATAGGTAAATCATGAAACAATATACAACACAAGGAAGTGATCATGCTCAAGTGTTCTACGGATTTTTTTCCTATGTGGACCATACTCAATGAGATTTCACTCAACACTTTTCTAAATTACCAAAGTTGGTGAACCAACGGATATACTTATGTGTAGTGCTCTTGAATATTATGTGAGGGTATATGATTGATCCACACAAAAGAGTGAGAAGTTTTCGGAACATTTCAAGAACTAGAACTTGTAAGCTATCAGTCCTCACTTGATAGCAGTAGGTTGCATACTCGATCCTAGCCTAGCCTTCACATCCTTTGGAATTTCTTTATTCAAATTAAGCAAGGGGCCTTCCACAAAACTATAAAGATCTTATTTATATATGCATATATGCGAACGTAGATGATTACATACTCTAAATTAAGAAAATAATTGTTATACATGCATAGATATTGAAGATATTGTTGTTATGCATAAGTAATAAATGAGTTGGTGTCACATTGATAATTTTATCACCATATTTTCACCTAAATTTTGACATTCCTCCATGTTAATGTCACAATCTAAAATTCATCTTTTCAATCTTCCTCGAAAGATTTCAAGGATTTTGTCACATTGCAATGTTCATCAAGTGCTATGTTTAACTACGACATTCCTCCATGGTTATGTCACATTGTAACATTCAACTTTGCAATTCTCCTCGAATATTTTATTTAATTGTAATATTAAATTTCCCCAAAAGTTGATCTTAGGGTAGGGATTGAAACATCTCTTGATGAATGTCATAATGCAACAACATTGGTTACATACCCCTCGAAGACCTCATACATAATGTTGTATTGGTTATATTCCCAAATGGCTTTGGTGCATTACGACATTCAACAAAGGTTATATTACATTGTTGTAACATTTTGCAAGAGTTTTATGTTGCACTCATGCTCATTCTAATCAAATTTTACCCATATCAATTTGATACATTAATTAATGATTATGTCACATCTAACTAAGTTCCTCAATTTAATATAATAATTTTTATACTATACTATAATGATATAATTAAATAATAATATTTTGAATTAAATCATTTTATTTTATTATTAATTTTATTATGTAATTTTAATTAAATACAATATTTAATAATTATAAAATAATTAATTAAACAATATTACTTTATTAATAATTTAAAAATCTTTAATACCTTACACATTAATATCACTATGTGTCATCAACATATATTAATTGTTTTAACTAAATTATAATATATATTTAAATATTATACAATAATTAATTAAACAATATTACTTTATTAACAAGCAAAATAGTTGCAAAGCAGCTAGTCCTTGCTTTTAAATTATAGTTTTAAAAAATTATTTGACAATAATAAATTTATAAAATGTATTAAATAGAATATTAAATTTCAATCAAATTTATAAAAAAAATTATTTAAAAATAATAGATTTATAATTATTTGACAATAATAAATTTATAAAATGTATTAAATTGAATATTAACTTTTAATCAAATCTATAAAAAATTATTTATCATTAAATAAAAACATAGTTTATATGTATATTGTCTAAAAGAGTTGGAAAAGTAATAAAATTTGTAAACATTAATATTAATTTGTTTTAAATATTTTTGTAATTGGTCTTAGTAGACGATCATCATCAAATTTCATATAAATATTATTGAAAACATGTAATTAAATTTTATATATGATATAGGTACTGATTTTATTTGAAAATCAATAAGCTATATTATAATGAATACAAAAATTGAAAAAATATATAAACATACAAAATAAAAATATATAAAATCGAGTATATCAAAATCAAAACATTATATAAAAAGTCATACAAATATTTTTACACAAAAGTAAAAAATAACAAGTCACAAAAATATTTTTATACAAAAGTAAAAAATAACTTTTAAAAATTGTCATATAACTTTTTTAAAAATTTGATATTAAATGTTTTTAATTTTTTTTTAATTTTCTAAAATTTATTAGTTTCATTTTTTATTTTCTAAAAATTAAGCCAGATCTTATAAATTTATTTCCATAGATAATTTTCTTACCAATAAAAAAATAAAAAAGTTTTAAACTTTTAAAATTTAATTTTGATTTAAAAAATCAATTTAATAAATTATATGTTATAAACCTTCGTAAATTTTATAAAATTAAAACTAATTACATCGAAGGAATTCATTCTGGGAGAAGATGTTTCATGCCACTATAGTTGGATTCCTCTCTCATTGAGCGAATGGAATCCTACCACGTGGTCGTCCCTCCCGCCAATAAGCTGTCGCCATTTATTTTCCTACTGCCTCGTGTCTGCTCCTGCTCATCCTCTTTTGCCCGGTGTCTTGTCCGCTCCTGGTCGTCCTGTTGTTTCCATTAAGGCCGGGCTTTAACGACCAAGACATAACTTGCCGTGAGGATTTTCCCTGGAGAACATCGACTGCAACTTCGCTTCTACATTAATTGAATGGCGATTAGACTCTGCAACTTCGCTTCTACATGAATTGAATGGCGATTAGACCCCAACAACTATTTTGGAGGGCTTCTACATGAGGAAATTCCACTGTAATCAAAGGAAGGTCCAATGGTTACGTTCAGATCCGAAAAGATCAATAGGAGCAGGTCCTTCCTACTTCTGCTACCGTGCTTGACTATATCTTTGCTGGGCATAGCTTTTCGGGGCAGACCTAACATAGCTGTATACTATACACAGTTGTTGCTTTATACGAGCTATGGTATAAGCTCAAGCTAGGTAGTATCCTATAGACCACCATGTGTTTGTACCACTGCGCCAAATTCACGTCATTTTCTTCTCTGTCCTTCCAGAATTTGCTGCTCTGTCCTCCTTGTCACGGGCACCCGGGATTGTCTGTAACAGAATACACACTAGAGATGCTTACTGTATTCACTTAGAGAGAGATGTAGAGTGCAATGGAGAACCTTTTTGATCGTCTGGGAGGCAGGGGTTTCGTTTGTGTGTTCAAAAGGACTCTACCAGATAGTTCTATGGTAGTTGTTCTATGGTACCCTTACCTTCCAAGGCTTCCATTGAGAGAAAGCAGCAAAGCCCGATCAAAAAGTTAGGAGTGGCCATTTAATCCCCTGCCCTATAATTATCCACGCTAAAATAAGGTTCTCGCAATTTTATATACCATCACATTGGGAGATACGTGATAGAACAAGCCTTGGTTGCCTTTAATAATTGTAGGGGGAAAAGCCTGCAACCCCTGAATTATCTACCGGGTCGGCATGCCAGATACAACAGCATGAATTCTATAAGAGATGATAGAGAGAGCACCATCCCTCTTGGTTTCATAGTCCATGATGTTGAAGATTGATAAAATATATCAAGGGTTTCATAGATCTCAAGTAGAGTTGGCATTTATTAGACGTCAGGTCATGGAGCGTTATTTTTTCAATATAATTCGCTTCATTTCTAAGACTTAGACTCTGCTCCATGAGGTGTAAAGGAACGTATAATAAAAGTTTATTCAACATGCTGGATAAAGGAGGTGAATATGAAAAGAGGCACAATAAAAGTTATTGCAATGAACTAGAGGTAAGATAGTTTGGTTCCATCATATATGTGGTGAATATGAAAAGAGGCATAATAAAAGTTATTACAATGAACTAGAGGTAAGATAGTTTGGTTCCATCATATATGTGTTACCAGATTAAAGATGGTAAACACTTCATTTGGGTCTTGTAGGCATGATGTGTCCTTTGTAAATGCCACTTTGGTGTTGTTTGTTGATGTATATGTAACTTCGGAATGTATTTCATCTGTGTATTTTATATATATTTATTGTACCCTTCTAAGAGATGTGTTATTCCTCTATAAGGAAGTGTCGTCATGTGGATTGACAAGTGTCGCAAGTGTGTGTACTTGCCGATGGGTTATTAGACCACCATTTGGGGTCGGCCTGGAATTATATATAATATAATGTGGATGTATCTAAGTAGACAAGTCGGCCCCATAAGGTCACTGGGAAAAAAGGTGAGTATAAATAGAGATAGGAGATCTCTATTTTACTCACTCGGAAAAGTAACTCACTCTCACTCTTAGAAGTGGCGCACTAGTGAGGAAGAGGAGGATCATATGCTAGGAGGCTATCTCAGTGTTATTTGGTTGTATTTTGGTTGAGCCATTGCTCTCTCTATCTCTGAGGAAGTTGTGGGGTCTTTCACCTTAGGGTTTTCCCCACAGAAACTCTGTGTCTCTTGTCTCTTATGCTTTTGATTCTTGTGATGCTTGTCATATTGTGATTGTCATGCATTGATATACTGTATATGTTATTCTCTCAGCAAAGATCCTAGAGTATAATGAATTAATGCTCAAAATTTAACATTGTTTATTGGTGAAACGGTTGAAGAAGTTAGTGATAGTGGATTTCTTGATACTACTCCTTCACTGGTTGTTTCTCTTTTGGGAGAAGATTCCTTAATGCAGGTCCATCCCAATGAAATTTGACATATAAGAGCAGATGGGCATATCAATGAATGGAAAACCCCTAGGAAAAAGATGATTCTGAAAGTTGGATGCAACAGATTGCAGGTCATAATTGCTCTTAGTGGGGGAGAGATTATTTATTTTGAGATGGATATGATAGGGCAACTGATGGAGGTGGAGAAGCAGGAAATGCCTGGAGATTTGGCTTGTCTAGAGAAGGCAGATAAAGATCCGGATTCCTAGCTGTAGGATCATATGACAGCTCCATTCGTATATTATATTTGGATCTTGATGACTGTATGCATATTTTGAGTTTGCAGGTTGCATCTTCTCCCCCAGAATCTCTTCTCTTACTTTAAGTGCAGGATTCTGTTGGAGGGGAGGACGGTGTTGATCATCCAGCGAGTGTGTTTTTGAATGTTGGTTTGCAGAATGGTGTTCTTCTTAGAACTGAGGTTTTTGTCTTGTACACATTTTATGAGAAAATGTTAAGAACATAAGAAGCACCATGCTATTTTTGCCAGTTATTTTGTGTAGACATATCCACAGCTATATGAACCATCCATAATGTAATATTGTCTCATAATGGAGGGTATCAAAATTCAATTTCTATGACATTTTATGAACTGCAGTTAGGATTAAGAAACACGATTAGTTTATCTTTTATTTGTTTATTTAGTTTCTTTTGAATTAGGGTAATGAGTGCATACTAGGGGACCAAGAGATGCAATGTAATTTAGTATTGTTAAACAAATTTTGAGTTAATCGACTAGAAAAGGGGATTGATGTAAAGAGATTGGCCTGCATAACTTGAGGTACAGTGTGATGCAGGAGTTGAGTGGTTGAGTCTAGATGCAACATTTGGTGTCTGGTTCCTCTTTTATTCTTTAGCACGAGTCCGATTATATATAAATTTCAGATAATAATAACATACACACAAGCATAGTTATAGATGTTTTGACTAATTTTGAGGTCAGATAAGTCAAGTTTCAAAACATAAGCATCTTATTCACATCCAAAATGACTGATTAAAGATGTATCTTTATTAGTGAAGATTAGTCTGCAACTTTATTATACTTAATGCATGTCTGCCATAAGGTCAGTTGTTTTACCCATCTCTCCTTCAAGCCATAAAATTTTGATAGATATGGCTACTATTGATGAAATATTTTCCTTTACAGGCTAGATCATATCCTTCCATATGAATATCAAGAACAATGGCTTGAACTTGAGAGTTTCCGAAAAAAAAAATTGCGAAAGTAAACTGTCCAACACCAATATCACGCGCCTTGCCCTCATGGGAAATTCAATCAGTTTTTATAAGTGAGAGTAATAGACAGTTAGTTGAAGGGATCCTCCTTGATAAAAATGACAACATTGCAAAGGATGAAAGTGTGGAATTTACTTCATTAAATGGTTACCCTTTGCAAGGCATGAAGTGTATGAGGCCATAGAAATTGATGAGAAAGAAGGCAGTTTACACAATAATGATATAGGGGCGATCGACAATAACGGATCCAGTCTAAAATGCAGTTTAAAGGATAATGTTGAGTTAGGGAAAGGGTGTTATCCAAACCAACCCTTGGGGCGTGTTGCTCTTAAATTTAAAAATAAGAGTTTAGTAGAGAAAACATCCAATACTCATAATGAAAGACAAAACTAGATCCGGGTTGATAGGCGTGGGGTTCAAGGAGTATTAAGTTAGTGCTACTCTAACACAGTCAAATCAACTATCAACTTGTCTTGATTGGTCGAGGCTGCATGTTCCTAAAAATCAGTTACCCTTTAAATTTGATCCTAGGGCATCTAAAGCTTCAATGAAAGTTTTGGTAAATAAAAATGAAGAAAGTGTTAAGAATTTTCCTCAGGAAAATCAAAGCATTGCACGATTACTTGTTTATCAGAGGCTAATGGGGATGAAGATAAAGCACTGCATAGATTATTTGTGCAGGCTATGGAGAGAAAGTCTTATGACAATACTTTTAAGTTTTTAACAAACTTGACAAGAGCACAAATGAGCTTCATGAGTTGAGTTCCGAGGAGCTTGTGGCATTGCAATCAATATTTGGAGAAGAAGCCATTTCCTTGTCTCTCCCAATTTTCAAATTTAACATAAATATCATGGAAATGCCATCAATACCATTGGAGATGGAGGTATTGTTTCCGATATAGACCTTAGTTTGAAGACGTTTATTCAATTCTAGATTTGATGGTGTTGGCTTCTCATAATGGGAAGGGAGGCTCATGAGCATGCCTATCTTTACATGAATCTGGGATTTATAGGAAAGTTTTAGATCAGTGTTGATTTATATCATAGTCCTGGCATATATTAGTCATATTATAAATTTCTTTTATAAAATCATAACTCCTTAGAAGATAAATCAGTTATTTGCAAACAATGTTCCATAATAGTTTTTGCAGGTATCAATTTGATTGATATTTCTTTTATTATAGGTGAAGGTGCTTGCTAGGACCCTTTATCCTTTTGAAATCCCAATTGTGGCATTCAAAAGCTCGAATCTGGCTTCCAATTTTCTACAAGAACTTACCAGAAACATTTATAAAAGAGTAGTAGAATTAGTTGGCACACAGATAATCTATGAACTATTTTGTTTAGAAAAAATTGAGGCAAATTCTTAAATAATGAAATATAGTGTAGAAGTGCAATCTTCAAAAGAAATCATGGCAAAGATAGTAGCACTGGCTTGTAGCAAGGAGAAATCTGTTGAAATGTTTTCAACTAATACATGTATGGACAGTTTCATGCCTCTTGAAATGTCTTGCACATCAGCTGTAGCTTCGTCCTACTGTCCAAGACAAGCTGAAATTGTCAGCGTGTCAGAGAGTTTTCACAGTGCTCAAGAAGATTACCACAACATTAGTTTGTGGATGAAGAAGGAATGGGACTACATTCAAAGTTCTCCAGCACATTCAGAAATGTGTGCCACTAGGAAAAAGTCATATGTGATAGTTAAGAAGGAGCATGTTGTGGATGTACTTAAGAACTCATCTGTGACAGTTATATGTGGGCAGACAGGACACACTATCCACCTTGGAGGAGGGATTTGTGGACTTAGAGGTTGGGCATGGAGCCCTAGGAGCCTTGGAACAACCTTGCACATATGTTCAAAAGGAATGCTTGAGTTGAGGGGCCATTCTTGGAGGACACACTATCTTGTGTAGAGGAGTGTTTGACATGTGGGTACCAACCATTTTGTGCCATGTGGCTTTCATGGTCAATGTAACACTCCACTTGGGGCTTTGTTGTTGAGTTATCCTAGGGTTTACTTGTGGACTTGATCCATATTGTCTTGTTGGCCTCCTTTACCTATTCTATATATAAAGGGAGGAGAGTGTCTTTGTAATGAATTAATTTTAGAGAGCATGTCTTAGAGATTGTTGGTGTGATGCTACCTATGTGAAGGATCTTGGAAGAACATGTATTTGTTCATGTAACAAGGATAGTGCTTGTGGGATGCATACACTAGGGTTCCTTATCTTGTGAAATGCAAGCGCCATGGTTCCTTATCTTATGAAATATGCATCCCGTTTCTCCCATACACTACATGAATCTTTAACAAGGGATAATATTCCCTTCCCCTGGTAGTAAGAGTGTCATGTTTCCCATAGCAATAGCCCTCTGTCTCTATGTTAGTTCACATTCTTTCCTTGCTCCACTATTAGAAGCAAGTCTCAACTTCAACTACATAATCCATGTTCTGCATTCATTGGGCATATAAATGTAGGTGTTGGTTGTGGAGCCTGATCTCCAGATTTAGAGATATTATTATTCAGCCGTGTTCGTACCCCAGGTTTTCTTATGATCCCGACACGACCCTAGGGGGGTCCGGGGGAGGAAAATTTTTGGGGTTGTTTTCGCCACCAGTTTTCGGGCCCATGGTTTTGGGTGACCCATGATATTTTCCCATTGTATTTCCCTTATAAAAGAAACACATTGTAATATGTCTAGGGTTGATGTATTAGGTATTATGCATTGTAAATATCTTTGAGTTCAAGAAGAGAGACTGTGAGACAGTGAGAGCAAGTGCAACGGTTGTGCTGCAGGTTGTATCCCTTCACTTTGCTGGACAGATAATAATAAGGAATGGCAACTTCGGTGTGGACGTAGCCCATCTTGGGGTGAACCACGATTCATCTGTGTTTCTCTTGTAATGTGTGTGTGATTATATTTGCATTTCTATTTATTGTTATTGCTTTGCGATACTGTTTTTCTAACAATTGGTATCAGAGCCAAAGGTCTATTTGGAAGATAAACCCGCAGGAATCTAGGGTTTCTGGTTTGAGTGGGAGCAATGATAGAAGAAGGAAAGTTTAAGGTCGAGAAGTTTAACGGACAAAAATTTTAGTTATGGAAGATGCAAATGGAGGACTATCTGTACCAGAAGGATCTATTCCTACCATTGGGAGGAAGAGCAAAGTAGTCGACGGATATGAAGGATGAAGAATGGGAGGTTGTTGACAGAAAGGCTCTGGGAACAATACGGATGAGCCTGACTTTGTCGGTGGCTTTCAATATCTCAAAAGAAATGACAACGGAGGATTTGATGAGCGCACTGGGTAAGCTATATGAAAAACCCTCGACCTCCAACAAGGTATTTCTAATGAAGCATTTATTTAATATGAATATGTCTGAAGGTGGATCTATTACTAATCATTTAAATAATTTTAATACGGTTACAAATCAACTAAGTTTTGTAAGTGTGAACTTCGATGATGATGTTAGGGATCTTCTAATCTTGTGTTCATTGCCAGAAAGATGGAATAGCTTGGTCATGGCTGTAAGTAACTCTGCCTCTGGTTCAAACACCCTGGAATTTGATGATGTTATTGATGTTAATCTTAGCGAGTAAATGCGAAGAAAAAGCACAGGTGAGACATCAGGAAATGCATTGACCATGGAGACCAAGGGAAGACAAAAGGAGAGAGGAAAGAGCCAAGGTAATCGCGGCAACTCTAAAAAGGGAAGATCCAAATCCAGATTGGGAAAAATAGAGTGCTGGAACTGTGGAAAGAAAGGACATCTAAAGAAAGACTGCAGATCTCTAAAGAAGAAAGGAGATGCAGAGAAGGAAACTACTCAGGAAGAAAATGTAGCAGGTGATGTGTTACAAGATGCTTTGATTCTTGCATTAGATAATACTAGTGATTATTGGGTAGTAGATTGAGGGCTTCATGTCATGCTACACCCCATAGGAAATACTTTCATGATTATATTCCAGGCGATTTTGGACATGTTTTATTGGGTGATGACGAGCCATGTAAAATTGTGTCACAGACCCAAAAATCGTAAAAATTTAAAACTTTTCTAGGTGACTAAAACACCCATAAGGCTACGCGGAAGTATATTTATCTTTACGGTTTTTAAATAAAAAACGTCATTTAAACCCTTCATTAATTATCATTAGTTATTTAATTGTCTAAAAGAAAATGAAAATAGAACCTATCAAAATACTTTAGATATACAATCATCAATAATTACATGTCGTTAGGGTATTCAGCTAGATTCATAACTCTACAATGAAATTATGTAATGCAACCTATTTTATGAAATCTCTTTATCTCTTTATCACTATTTGTTAAATTTACTTTATGTATGAGTAAGAGGACAACCTCCTACTTATTAGAAAATTGTACTTAACAACACATGTTTATGTACCCTACGAATCGTGTTATAATAAAGCTGTAACATGCACCACCCAAAACTCCAAAATACATTGCATGATCAAAAGAGAGTCAATTTATACTTGATCAACCATTTCCCATAGTCCTGAAAATTAATAGTATCCAACATACTCATCATTATTTATATATAAATACTCAACATAAAAACACATGAACAAGCGACTCACAAGGTACACAATAAACAATTGATTTCAAACACGAGTACACACATGCATAATCAAAGTCATACATAGGAGACCAAAAGTAACGTGGTTCACCCGTACACAGGCTAGTCCACAAACGTGTGTGCATCTTTTATTATAATTATCGAATCAAGTGAAGTATTACAAAATCGCAAACTTCAATTGTTTACAATTTTCCATCATTCCTCATGTTTCTCTCCTAGAGAGCATTTTCTCTTCAAGATATTTGAAGCTAAACTATGGGTCTAAAATGTAATACATTAAAATCCATACTTTAAAATTAAAATTTTTACCAAGAGAATTCTCTAATTTAATATACTCATAAATCTTATGATACCAAAATGTAACCTATGTGTATGACCCAATATACTATCTTAGTAAAGTCATATATTCTATTATCCATAAATAGATCCACTATTACTCGTGTAATATTATCCAAGCATAAGTTCATATTCCAGTGTATAATAATAACAAAATACATTGTACTCTTTTTAAAATTTCTAAAGTCATATATAATTATTATGATAAGGAGAATTTTATTCATAGAGACCATTCTTGTATTCTATGTGTATATATAACCTTATTATAAAGCCCCTTTTTTATCTAAACATAAAAATTATAAGATTTCAATATAGTAGTAACAAGAGATAAACGGGGTAAGAAGGGAAGTTTCGATTTCCTTTGCGAATCCATTTAGAAGGAAAAGGTAGATACCTAGATCTGAACAATAGATTTATAACTTTGAAAATACATAAAAACAAAAATAACCCTACCATTAAATAATCCATATGCTTATCTACTACTACCCCAAATAAGCTATGATAAATTAGTGTGGAGTAATTTTAAACTGGCAATTAATATTATTGTCTACATATCGAACTGGCTATGGAAAAGGATAAAACAGAGCAATTTAACAAATTCTGAATACCCTATCTACACACAGGAATCGCTTAGTTCAAGGCAATTGTAGAGTAGTTTTAAACCAACATTTAATAACCTTGATAGGTTTCCCAACGTTATAAGAGTTTTAAAACATCCTTCCATCACTCATACCCAAGGGCATTCTTAGGGTTTTACTCATACATTATTTTTACTTTACTTACTATTTTTGGTGAAGTACAACCTATAGAATATAAGTCATCTAAAGTTCCAAGATTATAAGTCTATCCCTTGACGGGGTGCAAATCGAGTCCTAAAAGCATTGTAAAGCTTTATTTACACTCGAAGGAGGAACATAGAGATTTCATATCGGGGAGAATGAGGAGAAGATTATACCTTCTTATGTATGGGAAAAAATACAGAGACCGCCCTTCTGTATGCTATGGGTAGAGTACAACTTAAAATTTTAAAACATCAAACAACTCTATTCACACAGAGCTTAAATTTAAAGGCAGAGGTAATTAAACAAATACAACAATACTCTGTCTACACCAGAGATACAGTGCAGCTGTGCGCTAGCTCTGTCTATGCAATAAAAGTGAAGAAACTGGGCATTATCCCTATCTACACATCGATCCTAAAATAAGAAATAAAAAGGGGCAGACTTTTAACACTCTGTCCACATATATAATTCGCCACGGTAGAGGTATTCACCTCAATCAAAGTCTAGAACAAAAAGGGTTATACAAAACTGGCTATATAGAGGTCTGCCCTAGCATAAATAACTCACTTATCTTTAAAGAAGAATTTGCTAAAATAAATAAAAACAACTAAGATATGGAAAGATGCATCGTACAACTCAAGAGATATGTTCAATTAAGAATGTATGTAGAGAACCAATACTGTGGACAAGAACTTAGTCGAGCATAAAATTAGGTGACCATCCCGAAATAAGAACCTCTATCTAGTAACACGATGGCATGGAAGAGTAAGAAAGATCGTTGTCAACAACAAGTCCTCTGTTACGCATTATGCAAAGGAAACTCTATTAAAGGAAAGTGCAGAATATGCTCATCTCCAATATGTTTTTAACCAATTAAGGTCTCGGGTCTGTATGCAATTTCTCTCAGAGAGAAATGATTAAACAACCAAACTGGAAATCTACGTAATGCTTCTCTCAGAGAGAAGCCACTTATCAACAAATAACTTGTCTTGAAGAGAAATGATACAAAGAACCCAACTGTGTGCTATCCTTACTAAGGGATGTCATTCATCAATAAGAACAAACAACGTGCTGCCTCTTAAGAGGAACCGATCATTAAACAAATAACTTGCATGCTATATATCTTAAGAGAGAGGTCGTTCTTCTACAAATATAGATCTTACAACTGGACTTCCTCCTTTATCAAATAAAAATAAACAATGCAAGGATCATATGATAAATACCTGGGTTCACGCTCTTAACAATGGAAAATTGATACAGATATTGCATGGGTCGCTCCTTCCAGGGATGGATATAAGCTATTTTTCCCAGTAGCTCCGAGAATTTTGCTACAAGAACCACCTCTTCTTTCCAAAAAGTCCCCCTCTTCACTACCACAACAAAGTTTATAACTGAAGGGAGGGAACTCAGTGTCCATCCCCACTACCCGCACTAGATCCTTCATTAAATACAATTGTCGTTTTACATTTAAAGAGGGAAGGCGTGGTTAGTTGGCTAATTCAAGTCTATCTCCATGCGAGATCTTCCTCATAAAGGTTCAACATGAAACAAGGGACACAACGTATAATTAACATGAAGGTGGTGCTCTCTATCATGCAGACAATAACCTTAAAATTCGGCATGGACTCAACAGTCCTTGATCAGAGAATTAATTATACCACTGAGCTTGGTGCGCCATTCTTCTCATTCTCCAATATAAACACAAATAATAGCCATATTCTTCCTAAGGCGACACCTCACTCCTTACTCCTTGTGATGGAGACAACTTGCAAGGATCTCTCCTTGGTTTGCTCCTCCACCTTCTCGACTATCCCCATCTTACCTGGAAGTATTTACAAATTTATGACTAATTCAAAAATGTATTATATTACATAAATTTTGTTTGTATTATTATATATGTATTTGCCACCATAAATCCAATTCTTCATAGTATCCATATCTCATGCATTAAATCTTTCTTTTCCAAAGTTCATTTTTCGTAATGGGGTTCATTGCCCTTATAACCTCATAACACAAGTGGCAAGTATAAATTTATTTAAACAATTGAATATTTACTTCGTCTAATAATATTTTTATATCAAACCATATTTTTATATTTGATAATTTAATAAGGGAAATCATTGATATTTGTTAACGACATTTGAAAAATGTATACATGTATAATATATTACCCTCATTTTATTTGTACTTTGATTTGTTTTATTTTAGGCTTTTTCTCATATAATATCTTTATTTATATATATATAGTTTTATTCTTTCATAATCACCTATATAAATATAATGAGCTCTTTTGTTTTATATAGACATATATAACTACCATCATGTACATATTTGTTCCTTTTTCTAAAGAAATGGGAAATAATACTATCTTTAATATAGTCACTAGATATTATCCTAGAATAGTATGTTAATGCATAGGCTTATTTGAAGCCATAGAATTTTACTATTTGACTTAGTAAATAATCATCTTCTTAACTTAGTGGATTTAGTTGTCCTGATGATTAGTTGTGTTGTCTCGAGGTCTCCTAAGTTATTAATAACATTTGCGAATATATCAACAGTTTCATGGTCCACTGATGGGGCCTTGGCCTTGAGCTCCTCACCATGGCTATTTACAAATATGATAATAATAGGGTCGAATTTGAGGGATGTTACACACTCCACCCCTTAAGGATAACACCGTCCTCGGTGTTCAATGGTTTGTCTTTTGCATCACTTTCCCATCTTTCGCTTACTTTTGTTTCTTATGCTTTGGTCATCTTCACATTTTTGTGATTTTCCGTAACCTCTTTTTACTTATATCCTGCACATTACACAAATCATACAAGATCTTCCAACGTTCTTTAGTATATCATGAGTATACAAGATTTCAAAATAGTAAATATTCATCATTCTTCCTCTTCCTTGAGGAAATGTTTTTCTTATTCCAGCATTCATATTCACACATAAATATATGTGAGAGTCTAGCTACGAGACAATCATTTTCATTATCTCATATCCTAAAACAATTCTTTCAACCGAACTTTGTAATCACCAAACCTCTTTGTACTTCAGCAATCATGGAGACTTGCATACATAACACTTATGTATTTCCTGCAATCATGAAGACTTGCATACATAACATTCTTTTGTATATCAACAATCATAGACTTGCATACAAACATGATCCCTTTGGAAACTCATCAGATTTTAACATTTGCATACTTCCAGCAGGAACATGACAGTCAACTCATAAAATAGCATGTTTTTAGAAAAATAAACATCGTAAGAAGATCAATACATTTAACAGCTATAGAAAAGATAATTAACTTTGTATACAAATAATTAACCTAGATCATTTCAGAAAGATAATATTACTAGAAAGAAAACATATAGAACTTGCAGTTGTAAGTAGGGTGGACAAACACCCAAGGAAGCATGTTTACTGAACCAATAAGTGGGTGGAATCTGTGTAGAAGCAAGGCACTCAAAAATACCTTCTCCACTCGGTATCAACCTCGTGAATTAAAATGCCTTCTCCACTCAGCATCAACCTCCTGAACTCAATAAGAGTTTTGGCAGACTCACAACATGATCAACAACATAGCATATCCCCTCATCAAATCTCTTGGGTGCAAACACAGCAAAACCCCAAGGTAAATTTCCTCGTTAGGAAAAGTGATGAAACTCAGTTCAAAATTTGATGGCTATCATATAGACTGCCTAGGTCTTTAGTGTTCAGTTTTGAATAAATGAGCCTCAAGCTCTAGTCCCATCTTTTAGGGCACTATGACCACATTTCAAGGGATTTGTCCCATACCAAAGGCTAGTTAGTTGCATCATGATGCTGCCACATGTCCATTGCCTTCTACCCCAGATTCCATTCCACCCAGTGGGTCAATAAACATTATTTCAACAGCATACAAAATCATACACAGATCAGAAATTCAAACCTTTTCTTCTGCATTATCAATATTCAACTAAAGGATACTAACTCAACATTATGTGTTCAATCAATCATAACAAGGTTAGAATACTTCTTTTCTAATAATCATACTCCTATTATTAAAAAGACCTTTTTAACTTGATGTATTTCCATCTTTAAAAGATATAATAATTCCTACTAATAGTCTATCTATGAGGAAATAACTGAATTTTAAATGCATTATAGAATATATTCACTCAAATTTCTTAGGAAATACTGCTATAAAATACCTTTAATAAGGTAAGGAATTCTGTAATGAAATATAAATGATGATTTTTTTCATAAACAAGAATAATATTCAAACATATCGGTCATTTAATCACATGAATTTCATACATGTATTTATTCTTAATCATGTAACCCAGTATGTTACATCCTTTCTAGCTATCAATACTCAAAGGTAACAATTACTTAGGCGACTTCATGCTATTGGATCTGCCGAAAGAAAGATAACAAAACATACTATCAAAAATCTAAGTAAAAAGATGTACATACTATCTTTTCATTTTGACTAATGTACTAAGTAATTTAAGGTTTTTACCAATCAAATGTTTTACCTGCTCATCTTCCTTTATTTCTATGAAGGCAATATAGCATGAATCGATCATAACAACTATGCAATTTCTAAATAGAATACAACTAATTGAAATGAAGATGTTCACATGATTTCATCTCACCAACAAGTTACTTCTATGAGTATATTAACAATATTACACTCTAACCAATTAAAGCTCATAGATAATATGCTTAGTAATAAAATTTTCGACAATTAAAACTGCAGAATTTAAACGATACTTCCATGCAATTTTGAATTTACTTATAATCGTCAATATTTCATGCTACTTTTCCAAATCCTTTGTGTTGTCAAGGCAATGTCATCAAAGTTTTCTATATCCTTATCTTATTCTTTCTATACTAGTTCTTTATCAAAGGACAATTTATGAATCAACAATAAAAGATTATGACTCTTCAAAGATCATTATTTTTCATATGCACTAAAATTATTTTAACTAAATATCACATCCTATGATAATGTTATTAATCACGGGAGTACCTATACCTTTCTTCTAGCAAGGAAAAACTTACGACAAAGATAACATACCTTGCTCCTAATTTGTAAAGAGAAACAATGTAAAATAAATACTTATCTTTACCCTTTCAGAGAAGCTTGAAGTTGCACCATGAATAATATTACTCTCGTCCATTCCAGTCCATGCATTCAAAATGAAACAAGAACAACCTAGTTAGTTAACTTTCCTACTTATTTATTTTGTGTTGAGCCCATCAGGCCCGAGTGTTGTAACCTACAGCTCTGATACCATTTGTCACAGACCCAAAAATCGTAAGAATTTAAAACTTTTCTAGGCGACTAAAACACCCATAAGGCTACGTGGAAGTATATTTATCTTTACGTCTTTTAAATAAAAAATGGCATTTAAACCCTTCATTAATTATCATTAGTTGTTTATTTGTCTAAAAGAAAATGAAAATAGAACCTATCAAAATACTTTAGATATACAATCATCAATAATTACATGTCGTTAGGGTATTCAGCTGGATTCATAACTCTACAATGAAATGACGTAATACAACCTATTTTATGAAATCTCTTTATCTCTTTATCACTATTTGTTAAATTTACTTTATGTATGAGTAAGAGGACAACCTCCTACTTACTAGAAAATTGTACTTAACAACACATGTTTATGTACCCTAAGAATCGTGTTATAATAAAGCTGTAACATGCACCACCCAAAACTCCAAAATACATTGCATGATCAAAAGAGATTCAATTTATACTTGATCAACCATTTCCCATAGTCCTGAAAATTAATATTATCCAGCATACTCATCATTATTTATATATAAATACTCAACATATAAACACATGAACAAGCAACTCACAAGGTACACAATAAACAATTGATTTCAAACATGTGTACACACATGCAATAATCAAAGTCATACATAGGAGACCAAAAGTAACGTGGTTCACCCATACACGGGCTAGTCCACAAAGGTGTGTGCATCTTTTATTATAATTATCGAATCAAGTGAAGTATTAAAAAATGGCAAACTTCAGTTAACAATTTTCCATCATTCCTGATGTTTCTCTCCTAGAGAGCATTTTCTCTTGAAGATATTTGAAGCTAAACTATGGGTCTAAAATCTAATACATTAAAATCCATACTTTAAAATTAAAATTTTTACCAAGAGAATTCTCTAATTTAATACACTCATAAATCTTATGATACCAAAATGTAACCTATGTGTATGACCCAATATACTATCTTAGTAAAGTCATCTATTCTATTATCCATAAATAGCTCCACTATTACTCATGTAATATTATCCAAGCATAAGTTCATATTCCAGTGTATAATAATAACAAAATACATTGTACTCTTTTTAAAATTTCTAAAGTCATATATAATTATTATGACAAGGAGAATTTTATTCATAGAGACCATTCTTGTATTATACGTGTATATATAACCTTATTATAAAGCCCCTTTTTTATCTAAACATAAAAATTATAAGATTTCAATATAGTAGTAACAAGAGATAAACGGGGTAAGAAGGGAAGTTTCGATTTCCTTTGCGAATCCATTTAGAAGGAAAAGGTAGATACCTAGATCTGAACAATAGATTTATAACTTCAAAAATCCATAAAAACAAAAATAACACTACCATTAAATAATCCATACGCTTATCTACTACTACCCCGAATAAGCTATGATAAATTAGTGTGGAGTAATTTTAAACTCGCAATTAATATTCTTGTCTACATATCAAACTGGCTATGGAAAAGGATAAATCGAGCAAATTAACAAATTCTGGAATACCCTATCTACACACAGGAATCACTTAGTTAAAGGCAATTACATAGTAGTTTTAAACCAGCATTTAATAACCCTGATAGGTTTCCCAACGTTATAAGAGTTTTAAAACATCCTTCCATCACTCATACCCAAGGGCATTCTTAGGGTTCTACTCATACATTATTTTTACTTTACTTACTACTTTCGGTGAAGTACAACCTATACAATATAAGTCATCTAAAGTTCCAAGATTATAAGTCTATCCCTTGACGGGGTGCAGATCGATTCCTAAAAGCATTATAAAGCTTTATTTACACTCGAAGGAGGAACACAGATATTTCATTTCAGTGAGAACGAGGAGAATATTATACCTTCTTATGTATGGGAAAAAATACAAAGACTGCCCTTATGTATGCTATGGGAAGAGTACAACTTAAAATTTTAAAACATCAAACAACTCTATTCACACAGAGCTTAAATTTAAAGGTAGAGGTAATTAAACAAATACAACGATACTCTATCTACACTAGAGATATAGTGCAACTGGGCGCTAGCTCTGTCTATGCAATAAAAGTGAAGAAACTGGGCATTATCCCTATCTACACAGCGATCCAAAATATGAAATAAAAAGGGGCAGAATTTTAACACTCTGTCCACATATATAATTCACCATGGTAGAGGTATTCACCTCGATCAAAGTCTAGAACCAAAAAGGTTTATACAAAACCGTCTATACAGAGGTCTGCCCTAGCATAAATAACTCACTTATCTTTAAAGAAGAATTTGCTAAAATACCTAAAAACAACGCAGATATGCAAATATGCATCGTACAACTCAAGAGATCTGTTCAATTAAGAATGTACGCAGAGACCCAATACTGTGGACAAGAACTTAGTCGAGCATAACATTAGGAAACCATCCCGAAATAAGAACCTCTATCTAGTAACACGATGGCATGGAAGAGTAAGCAAGATCGTTGTCAACAACAAGTCCTCTGTTATGCATTATGCAGAGGAAACTCTATTAAAGGAAAGTGCAAAATATGTTCATCTCCAATATGTTTTTAACCAATTAAGGTCTCAAGTCTGCATGCAATTTCTCTCAGAGAGAAATCATTAAAAACCCAAACTGGAAATCTATGTAATGCTTCACTCAGAGAGAAGCCACTTATCAACAAATAACTTGTCTTGAAGATAAATGTTAAAAAGAACCCAATTGTGTGCTATCCTTACTAAGGGATGTCGTTCATCAATAAGAACGAACATCGTGCTGCCTCTTAAGAGGAACCGATCATTAAACAAATAACTTGCATGCTAGATATCTTAAGAGAGAGGCCATTATTCTACAAATATAGATCTTACAACTAGACTTCCGCCTTTATCAAATAAAAATAAACAATGCAAGGATCATATGATAAATACCTGGGTTCACACTCTTACCAACGGAAAATTGATATAGATATTGCATGGGTCGCTCCTTCCAGGGATGGATATAAGCTATTTTTCCCAGCAGCTCCCAGAATTTTGCTACAAGAACCACCTCTTCTTTCCAAGAAGTCCCCCTCTTCACTACTGCAACAAAGTTTATAACCGAAGGGAGGGCACTCAATGTCCATCCCCACTACCCGCACTAGATCCTTCATTAAATACTAGTGTCGTTTTACATTTAAAGAGGTAAGGCGTGGTTAGTTAGCTGATTCAAGTCTAGCTCCATGCGATATCTTCCTCATAAAGTTTCAACATGAAACAAGGGACACAACGTATAATTAACATGAAGGTGGTTCTCTCCATCATGCAGACAATAACCTTAAAATTCGGGATGGACTCAATAGTCCTTGATCAGAGAATTAATTATACCACTGAGCTTGGTGCGCCATTCATTTCATTCTCCAATATAAACACAAATAATAGCCATATTCTTCCTAAGGCGACACCTCAATCCTCATGATGGAGACAACTTGCAAGGATCTTTCCTTGGTTTGCTCCTCCACCTTCTCGACTATCCCCATCTTACCTAGAAGTATTTACAAATTTATGACTAATTCGAAAATGTATTATATTACATAACTTTTGTTTGGATTATTATATATGTATTTGCCACCATAAATCCAATTATTCGTAGTATGCATATCTCATGCATTAAATCTTTCTTTTCCAAAGTTCATTTTTCCTAAAGGGGTTCATTGCCCTTATAACCTCATAACACAAGTGGCAAGTATAAATTTATTTAATCAATTGAATATTTACTTCGTCTAATAATATTTTTATATCAAACCATATTTTTATATTTGATAATTTAATAAGGGAAATCATTGATATTTGTTAACCACATTTGAAAAATGTATATATGTATAATATATTACCCTGATTTTATACCCTCATTTTATTTGTACTTTGATTTGTTTTATTTTTAGGGTTTTTCTCATATAATATCTTTATTTATATATATATAGTTTTATTCTTTCATAATCACCTATATAAATATAATAAGCTCTCTTTTTTTATATATACATATATAACTACCATCATGTACATATTTGTTCCTTTTTCTAAAGAAATGGGAAATAATATTGTCTTTAATATAGTCACTAGATCTTATCCTAGAATAATATGTTAATGCATAGGCTTATTTGAAGCCATAGAATTTTACTATTTGACTTAGTAAATAATCATATTCTTAACTTAGTGGATTTAGTTGTCCTGATGATTAGTTGTGTCGTCTCGAGGTCTCCTAAGCTATTAATAACATTTGCGAATATATTAATAGTTTCATGGTCCACTGATGGGGCCTTGGCCTTGAGCTCCTCACCATGGCCATTTACAAAATTACATTTACAAATATGATAATAATAGGGTCGAATTTGAGGGATGTTACAAATTGTTGGAATGGGTAAGGTATTGATAAAAGTTAAGAATGGAACTGACTGGATGTTGAAAGATGTTAGGCATATTCCTGCTATGAAAAGAAATATGATCTCAATAGGGTAGTTGGGAGATGGAGGCTGTCTATCTACATTTGGAGAAAAGTGGTGGAATATCACTAAAGGATCAATGGTGATAGCAAAAGGAGATAGAGTAGGTACATTTTGTTTATGTCCTCATAATAATGACCATTCTATCTCTTTAGCTTCCACGAGAACATATACAGCGTTGTGGCATCATAGGCTTGGCCACATGAGTGAGAAGGGGATGCAGATTCTCCACTCAAGGAAGTTGCTGCCAGATTTGAAACAGGTAAGTTTGGAATCCTGTGAAAATTGTGTTTATGGAAAACAAAAGAGAGTTAGATTTCTCAGGGTTGGGAAACAAAACAAGAAACAAAAGTTAGAGCTTGTGCATACAGATGTATGGGGACCAGCTCAAGTACAATCTCTTGGTGGCTCTCATTATTATGTTACATTTATTGATGATGCAACTAGGAAAACTTCGGTTTATTGCATTAGACAGAAATCTGATGTGTTTGCTACTTTTAAGAAGTGGAAAGCTTTGGTTGAGAATGAGACAGGAAAAAGGTTGAAGTGTCTCAGATCTGATAATGGAGGTGAGTATTGGGGCAAGGATTTTGATAGTTACTGTTGATACCATGGGATTCATAGAGAAAAGATAGTCCCAGGAACACCACAAGAAAATAGTCTGTTAGAAAAGATGAGCAGAATGATCATGGAGTGCGCAAGGTGTATGAGACTGCATGTAGGGTTGCCCTTACAGTTTTGGGCAGATGTTGTAAATACTATTGTTTATTTAATAAATAGAGGACCTTCAAGTGCTTTGGATGGTGGTATTCCATAGGAGGCATGGACAAATAAAAAGGTAAACTACTCATTTATGAGAACATTTGGTTGTGAAGCATTTGTCCATATTGATAAAGAAAATACAACAAAGCTTGAAGCTAAATCCAAGAAATGTACCTTTATTGGATATGGGGTTGATGATTTTGGTTATCGTTTATGGGATTATGAAAATGACAAAATCATTAGAAGTAGAGATGTCATATTCAATGAAAAGGTCATGTATAAAGATCAGTTGTAGGGAAAGAAACAGGAAAAGGAAAACATAGAGTACACAGTACTTGATGAAATTCAAGAAAATGAAGTTCCAAAGGTGCCAGAAAATCAAGAACAGCATCAAGTACCTGAAACTCCTGCAACTGCAAGAAGATCTACCAGGTTAAGTAGACTCCCTGAACGGTACTCTCCTTCAATGTATTATTTGTTGATGACTGATGGTAGTGAACCAGAATGTTATGAAGAAGCAATGCAGGTGGAAACTAGAAAGAAGTGGGAGCAAGGCATGAATGACGAGATGGACTCATTGGTAGGAAAAAAGACTTGGGATCTAGTTCAGTTTCCTACTGGTAAAAGAGCATTGCAGAACAAATGGATTTACAGGTTGCAGGAAGAAGAAGGAGGTAAGAAGTGGTACAAGGCCAGACTTGTTGTAAAGGGGTTTGCACAGAAGAAAGGTATTGATTTTGATGAAATATTTTCTCCTGTTGTTAAGATGACTTCAATTAGGACTATCTTAAGTCTAGTGGAGGTAGAAGATTTGCATCTTGAACAGTTAGATGTAAAAACAACCTTTCTCCATGTGGATTTGGAGGAAGAGTGTAACATACCCTTTTAGTTGGAAAACATTTTGTGTTAGCAAACATTATTATAACTTTTATTGTAAAGTTTTATGTTGGACAGGTGTCCAAGGATGACTGTAATTTGCACAACATATTATTATTAAATAAATCAAATAGGAGACAAACACCTAAGAGGACCGTTGAAAGAGTGGTTACTGATCTACTAGGTGGAATGGAATATGGGGTAGAAGGAAATGGACAAGTGGCAGCATCATGATGCAACTAACTAGCTGTTGGTATGGGACAACTCCCTTGAAATGTGGTCATAGTGACATGAAAGATGGGACTGGAGCTTGAGGCTCATTTATTCCAAACTGACCACTAAAAGACCTAGTCATTCTATATAATAGCCATCAAATATTGAACTCGGGTTCATCACTTTTCCTGACGAGGAAATTTACCTTGGGGTTTTGCTGTGTTTGCACCTAAGAGATTTGATGAGGGGACATGCTATGTTGTTGATCATGTTGTGAGTCTGCCAAACTCTTATTGAGTTCAGTAGGTTGATGCTGAGTGGAGAAGGAATTTTATTTCAGGAGGTTGATGCTGAGTGGAGAAGGCATTTTTTGAGTGCCTTGCTTCTACACAGATTCCACCCATTTATTGGATCAGTAATCAGCCTCGGGGGTTCACTAGAAGCGAGCAGTTGAGCTGCTTCTTCTGAAACAGGTTGGGAGGAACAGGCCTCCTTGGGTGTTTGTCAGCCCTATCATCTTTCACAGGTTCCATTGTCTTATCTATTTTTATTTTAAAGTTCTGTTGTCTATTTAACTTTTACTGTTTAAGTTTTATTTCACTTTTCTTGAATAATTTAATAATTCTGTATAATTCAAATTGATTGAATAAAATAGTCTCTGCATTTTTCCCCGTGCAAAAAGGAACAACATCGTACTCTAGTATAGAGACAGATTAAGTAGAATAGATAAAGATAGGCAAATAGCCAAGTGAATGAGAAGATAAAATTATTTTAATTTTCTCAAGTTTTCTACTTACTGTTTAATTCCTGTGTATACATTTACATTTCCATCATTATCATTTATTTTTAGCTAATTGCCTTCCTAATTTACATGCAATGTTTCCTTGTTTATAAATATCTCTGTTTTCAAAATAATTAGATTTATGTTCTAACAGTATAAGAATTGTTATCTATTCAGTAGTTAAAATGTTCATGTTTATATTAGGATAATTATAGATTTACTTTCAATATACAACAAAGTGATATTTCTTTTACAGACAACAAGAATTCCCAACTATTTCATGCATACAATTACACATTGTTTTATATCATAAATTCCATAGTGGAAATCAAAACATTTATCAATTTATGCTATAACCCTAAACAGAGTTATCAACTTTCAGCATATAGCCCACATTTTCATTTTTAAACAAATTAAACTCTATATCTCTGTATTACACGATTCCAACTAAGATATAGACTTGTTATCAATTATACAGAATCGAGTTATGGTTTCAACAACATACAGTGGAGAAATCTAGTTATGCATTACCAATTCTCATCACATGTTTCAAACTCAAACTTAGTATCTTAAACCCTTGGCATTAGCCAGTTATCAATTAATTATTGAAAGGAGAAAAGCCTAAAAAATACATTGTTTATTTCATTGCCAGTAAAACAAAACACTTAAGTTTTTCTTTCAACCTGAGAAATCGAACTATACAGTAGCTCTGTGTTTTCTTTCAAAAATTTCTTTTATTCTTTTGATAGTAAAACAAGCCCAACATAAGCATCAAGACGGGCAAGTTTGGATGCCTTCAACATATCAAAGAACATAGTAAAAAACCAAACATTTTATACCAAAATTGCCGAGTAGGTCGAATAGTTAATTTACAGTATCATCTTCAAGATTCAGTCATTACAACCTCTGTAGGATTGTTCTAAACCAAATAGAAAAACACCAGTTTGAATTCGAGACCCTATCGAAGACAAACATCAAAATTATACATTTCCAAACGAAGACGAAACCCTAACCCTGGTAAAATTCGAAAGAGCAGAATGTAGCAACATTGTTTACAAAATAGACGATCTACACATAGGTCAAAAGCCTCCTTTTTCATCAAACATTTACCATTGTTATTTTAAACACAACTTATTACATTATTCCAAGCCTGCGAGGAAAAAATTCATATGACAGTTGACATCAAAACAGGCTCGTGCCTTTTGGGTCGAGGAACCATCCTCCCCAAATATTTTACAAACCCTAAGGTTGATGAATTACAAAGCTCTCCAAGATCAAAATGAAGGCACAAAATAAACACATGTCGGCCAACACTTCCCACATAACCAGAGTTACAAGGCACCTTTGAGGCTTATCGGTTGGTGTAGCCGCAGCCCACTCTCAACGCCCAGACTGGAGGAGTTACTGAACCATACACCTGCAAATGCTTTGTAGACGTGGTTAAAAACGTTATTCTTAAAAAAAATGAATTCATTATCATTTCGAATAACCAGAACAATGTTAAACTCAGGAATGGGAATTATAGTGAAATCTTTGAAGTACATTAACTTTAAACAATGGATTGTTGCAGAAGAACGCTAAACAGCAGCAACTGTAACTATAACTGAACCCACACTGTCGAAAACCCCAGACAGAAAAAAACCCCACTCCGAGCTATCATTTATAAATCGAAGAAACAATGCCGAGAACTGTATCCATCATAGCAAGGTCGGGCCATTCATCGTGAAACTAGTTTTAGGGATAAAAACCTTAACAGGTTTGAGGATCGAACCTCAACAAGAAAACAAACACAAGTTGCAAACCACGACAATTAGTTTCTATACAAAGAACTGGAGAGTTCGGCTCTTAAACCCATCATAGGTCACGAGTTCAAAACGTAGGCATCATGCCTCTAAGAATGCAAAACAATAACCCTACAAACCCTCGGCTTGTCGTCCAGACGCAGAGCCATAACTACCAAATGCCAAGTTCACAATAAACGCGATAATCAAAACCAAGGTAGGGTTTAATCCACACTCATCAAAACCTTGCTAGATAGACGGTGGAGATCACCGGGTGGGACTTATGAAACCACAAATCATCTACAACTTTAAATGAACCATAAATGCAATTGCCACGAAGGATCCACCATCATAAACCTTCGAACCAGTATGTCTACACATCAGCACAAGGTTGGCCATTATCACAATATTGGCACGTGATTGAGTTCTCTCTACCATCCACAATGGAACTCCACTATCCACAATAGTTGTAACAATTCAATGCATAGGTTACGGTTACATTGCCAACCTGTGACATTAACATTCACGTCATAACATTTATTACATAAGACTTTGCATATGGTAAGGTCATAATTCAACCCTGTCATGACGTTGTTCTATAAAGTTAGGATAAATTGTGCTAGGGTTAGCATAGAAATCATATTGTTTACATAGAATTCACTTATCTCATGGTTTGCATATAATTCATATGGTTTGCATATAATTCATATTATTCGCATATGTTTCATATTGTTTACATATAATCCACATTGTTTACATAGTATCACATGGTGTACAAGGTATCACATATTTTCATAGTGACACATAAGGTCACACTAGTGCATACAATGCACAAATCATAATGTGATATATAAATATACTTTTAGAGTTTGATAATATATCAAAATACGTTGCAAATAGACCATATAAATAATCCATTAAATAACATTACACATTGTGAATGGATTCTAGATATTACACACACATACATTCTAATGTATCTTGTATATGAAATAATTCAGACTATCACCATCATCGTAGGGTATAGACCCTAGGCAGGTTAGCAAAATAGTTATACATAGAATTTCCACAAATTTCCATGGAGGAAGAAGGTAGATATTTACATACAGTTCGACATGAAAGGAAACCAAAAATAATTCCGAGTACAACACTATGATACGATCATTACAGACCTTCTCTGAAAAACTGTTCGAATACTTGTCGCAACTCTAAACTCTTACCTGTAAACTGTCACAAGTACGAAATCACATGCTTTAGCACGAATGCTAAGTAAGCTTCGGGGCGTCCGTAGGACCCCTTCATCAATCAACAAAAGCACATTAGTCAAAGCAGTTAATTCATCATCCATAAACAACAACAATAGAAGTTTGCAACAGTACAGCTGAATAGGAATAGCATCAAGACATAATCTGAAATCTTTTAGTCACAATTTCTTTTGTTATAAACCAGCTAGGAATTTAGTATAGAAAGCTAAACTATTATGCATTGCTCTATTTTCGCATACATTAAATAAGCAATAAATGTCACGTAGAAATTTTTTAAATTTTTGTGGTTTTTTTACGGGATGTTACAAAGAGATATATATGCAGCAGCCACAAGGGCATGAGGTCAAAGGTAAGGAGAATTTGGTGTGCAGGTTGAAAAAGAGCTTGTATGGATTGAAGCAAGCTCCAAGGCAGTGGTATTTAAATTTTGACAGGTTTATGACAGAACAAGGTTATAGTAGATGTCATTCTGACCACTGTGTTTATATCAAGAAGCTAGACAATGAAAGATATATTATCTTGTTATTGTATGTGGATGACATGCTTGTTGTAGGATCTAACATGCAGGATATAAATGTACTCAAAAGGAAGCTAGCTAATTCATTTGGGATGAAGGATTTGGGTGCTGCAAAGCAAATCCTTGGTATGAGAATAACGAGAGATAGGAAAAATCGTAAATTGACATTGTCTCAGAGTGAGTACATACAAAAGTTGTTGGAGAGGTTCAGAATGCATAATGCAAAACAATAAGTACACTTTTGGCCAGCAATTTCAGTCTAAGTAAGGAAATGTGTCCCAAGACACAGGAAGAGACAGATTACATGTCCAAGATTCCCTATCAATCAACAGTTGGAAGCTTGATGTATGCCATGGTGTGCACAAGACCAGAGATTGCACAAGCAGTGGGAGTTGTGAGCAGATATATGAACAATACAGGTAAAGAACATTGGAAGGCAGCACAATGGATTCTTAGGTATTTGAGAGGTACTACCACTCAGGCATTAGGTTTTGGAGGTTCATACATTTTTCTACAGGGATATGTTTATGTAGATATGACAGGTGATAAGGATAGAAGGAGGAGCACCACAGGGTGTGTGTTTACTGTAGATGGAATAGTAGTAAGTTGGATTTCGAAACTGCAGAAGGTTATTGAACTTTCAACAACGGAAGCAGGGTATGTTTCTATTATAGAGGCTAGTAAAGAGATGATTTGGTTGCAGAGGTTTATGGAGGAATTGGGTAAGAAGCAGAAGGATAGCAGGTTGTATAGTGACAGCTAGAGTGCCATTCATCTTACAAAGAACTCAGCATTCCATTCCAGCATTCCATTCCAGGACTAAACATTAGCCAGAATCCTGCAGACATGTTCACAAAGGTAGTGACCAGAGAGAAACTGAGTTCCCGCTCAGTTTCAATTGGCCTTCTAGCATGAAGGTGAAGAGGAGAAAGTTGCCAAGTCCAAGTCCAACAAGTGCAGCATCGGTGGAGTTGTTGTGATCAGTCTCCAAGTGGGAGATTGTTGGTTGTGGAGCCCGATCTCCATATTCAGAGATATTATTATTCAGCCGTGTCCATACCCTGGTTTTCGGGCCCATGGTTTTGGGTGACCCGTGGTATTTTCCCATTGTATTTTCCTTATAAAAGAAACACATTGTAATATGACTAGGGTTGATGTATTAGGTATTATGCATTGTAAAGATCTCTGAGGTCAAGAAGAGAGACTGTGAGACAATGAAGAGGAAGTGCAGCGGTTGTACTGCAGGTTGTATCCCTTCACTTTGCTTGACGGAATAATAATAAGCACTAGCAACTTCAGTGTGGACGTAGCCCATCTTGAGGTGAACCACGATATATCTGTGTTTCTTTTGTAATGTGTGTGTGATTATATTTGCATTTCTATTTATTGTTATTGCTTTGCGATCCTGTTTTTCTAACAGTAGGTATCTGTAATTAATATTTTGTTTTAAGCACATGCTTAGGAAATAATTTTGATTGTTATGCATCTCTTGATGTTGCATATACTTAGAGTGCTCAATGAATCTTCTTGAAGTTGTTTTTTAAAACATACAAGGAAGAACTAGAGAAAGACCCATTTTCAGCAGATCTGTCTTCTTCATACAACTCTCATATGGAGTATAACCTCTGTTGCCCTAAGTAGCCTTTTTCAAGGGTTGAAGTATTATATATAAGAGTTGTCTGGAATATGGATTGCCTATTGTTTTGTAAAGTATCCCTCTTAGATAATTTCCAAAACAAATCTTTGATGTGACTATTGATCAAGTTGTAACCATTTGTTTTTTCTCTTGATCTGTTCTCTATTATATTGGTTCAATTTCCAATGTTAGAAGAGTTTAGGCAGCAATATGTCTGGATATTGAAGATTATGCTCTAGACTTAATAGGTTGCATCTACAAGTTATAACAAACTCTAAGTCAAAGCTTAGTGACAGTTAAATCTCTAAATCCTGGAAGTGGGAAAGAAGTGTGCTTTTGTTAGTCTTTATCAAAACATTAGTTTCCGAATATTTGTTGTTTCGGATGATTTGAATTTCTTGTGGTCGGACAGTTTTCTTGCACTCTTGGCTGCAACATAGGTTTGAATACACCTATCTTGATCATGGATGTGTTAGATCCCTTTGAAATCATTTCATATTCTTTATGGAATATATAATCTGAAATGCATGTATATTTAGAATACTAACGAGTCATGTATAGAATATATAATGAGAAATGTGTGTATATTTGAAATACTAATGAGTCATTTTGAGGTACTTTGTTCTCTGTTAGAGTTGCAGTGTATACGCAAAACCCTTTTTCCAAGGCTAAATGGTTCACAGGATTTCATAACTGCGAACATAGTATAATATTTGTTTGTTGTTTTTGCTGCTATGAAGTTGCATCTATGTTGATGCAAACAACCCAAGGCTGCTGGAACTCTTTTTCCTCAGATCTGTTCAAGTGCAAATACACACACTCTGCTTCCAGCTTAATGAATCAAATAATAGCTAATAAGAACATTCCTATAAGGAAATGCAACCCACAAGGATAAACACTCCTTAGCTGGGGTATATTCATCAGGTGCACTTTCTTTTAACTACACTTTCTTATGAGACTTTGGAATATGGAGCATCATTTTCTTCTGATCAGTTTGTTGAAGGTGTGGTTGCAGTTGTTGGGGATTCCCTTAGGGTTTTTTCAATTGAAAGGTTGGGAGAAACATTCAATCAGACCGTTATGCCTCTTAGATATACTCCAAGAAAGTTCATTTTGCATCCCAAGCAAAACTCCTTGATCATTATTGAAAGTGATTAAGGTGCATTCACTGCAGAAGAATGTGAAACTGCAAAAAAAAAATGTTTAGAAGCTGCTAGTTTTGGAAAGAGTGGGAACATGGAAGCTGAGAAGAAGAATGGTGATGATGAAGAGAAGGAGGATCCTCTTCCTGATGAGCAGTATGGTTATCCAAAAGCAGAGTCAAAGAAATGGGGAGCTTGCATTAGAGTTTTAGATCCCAAAACTGGTGAAACTACATGCCTCTTGGAACTGCAGGATAATGAAGCTGCATTTAGCATTTGCTCTATTACTTTTCATGAAAAAGAACATGGAAATCTCGTGGCCATTAGAACTGCAAAGGATTTAGAATTTTGGCCAAAGAAGCATTGTTCAGGAGGTTTTATTCATATTTATAGGTATGTGGATGATGGAAAATCCCTGGAACTTTTGCATAAAACACCAGTTGATGGAGTACCTCTTGGATTATGTCAATTCCAATGCCACCTATTAGACGGAATTGGACAGGTGCTGAGAATATATGACTTGGGAAAAAGGAAATTGTTGCGGAAATGTGAATAAGCTCTTTCCCAATACGATTGTGTCTATTCACACTTATGGTGATTGTATTTATGTTGGAGATATTCAAGAGGTATGGGTCATATTTTCTCTATTTCCTGCCACTCTTTCTATGAGAGCTAAGATACAACAAGAGAAATATTAATTGGAATTTTTTGGTTAAAAAACAATATTTATGTTAAAAGAAGTCGGGAACCAGGCATAGATACAGAATAGTCTAGAGCTTCAACACTTTTAGTTTGAATCAGGATTGCAATATATCTGACAACCTGAAAGCTACTACTATAGGAGTACAAGGCACGTAGTGTCTTTACTCATTTACTTACTGATATACATAATCAAAATACTTGGGGAGAGGATTCTATACATGGCCTTCCTAACACTCCCAGGATAAGGTCACAATGAAAATGGAAGTGCAAGATTAGCTACTGATTACCATCCTTTAGGAAATAAGTCCAGTCATCAAAATAGATTTCAGATCATAAGGTTGCAATTATCACAAGCAAAGGCCCACCTCAAGTCTTGTGATATGGATTCTCCTCTATCACTGGAATTCCAGAATCCACTGCTACATGGAAGAATCTGAGATCCTCTTGTTTGTTTGTTCCTACTTCTGCAAGATCACTTGTCTATAATGATCAATTATTCCTCCGTCGGTACACATCTGTACTACACTATCATGAATCTTTTCTTTTAGCCTCTCCAAGATTGGAATAGGTTCAGACTCAGAGTAAGAGACACTTTGATCACCCATATTCTATAGGGGAAAGAAGAATTAAGAGTAGGGTTGGAAGGAATTGAAATATGATGAGAAGGGCCATAAATTAGAATGCTTTTGTTCTTTATATAAAGTACACCCCCTCCAATATTTATGCATTTAAGCAAGATCTCATGATCTGTCTCTATCTATCAATTTGGGTTGTGAAGCCGTTTCCAAGGCATTCTTCTTTGGAGTGGCTTGCTATTGTTGAACACCTGAAGATGTTCTTTGGACTGTTTTCTTTCTTTTAAATACCCCTATGTAATATGGGTGTTTGTTTTCAATTCTAATTCTTCTGTAGTCTAAGAAGGTGTTTTAGGGGGAAAAGGGTCTCAGTTCTCTGGAGTTTTTTTGGATTATATGGCGAAGGTGACATTGGACTGTAAGTTTATTTGTTGTTCCTCAAACGTTTTTCTGCAGTATGGTGCAGCAATGATGGCAGATTGATACAGAAGATCAAGTATGCTTCTGTCCTTCTGCAGATATTAGGGAGGCATAATTTTGGAGACAACAGTAATGGTTGTGGGTAGAGGATGCAACAATGAAAGAGTCATAATACAACAGTGTACATCCTTCAGCACACAGAGCATCCATAACTTGGAACAGCAGTTCCTTACCTTGGGATGTTGCACAGGATTCAACTTGCTATTTTATCAACAAAGTGAATTTGGTCGTCCGTACTGGTATTGATTCGATTATGATTCTGTTTGATTTGTAGGTTACTTCCGGAAAAGATCAATAACAAGATTGGGCTTTGAAATATCAACTGTAGATTTATGTTCTTAACAAGGAATTCATGGGGGAATTTCAGTCATTTCTTGTTGGGACGAAATTGATGGTGTTTTCAGGGCCACATGATAAACTAAAAAGCCATCCAGCTATGACTACAACTTCTTGAGTTTTCATTAAACCTATGATTGTTGAAATTGTTAAATCTTTAGCATATTTTTTCAAACTTTTGTACTCTATATAGAGTAGGTATATTGATCCTATTTATCTATTGTTTGACAATTTTCTATGGCTATCTCCACAATAACCTTCATGTTGGTTGTTATTGCTTGCTGCATAATCTGATCTGCATTGATTTTAATAGTGATTAAATTATCATACTTGAATTCTTATGAAGTATTAGTAATAAGATTTTCATGAGAGGATTCTACCAAGCCAGAGGAAGAGATCCTCCTTATAGAAGATGTGTGAAATGATCCATTCAACCCACTGAAATCTGACATTACAAATAACTCTAAGATTAGATCTTCTTGTCCAATTAATTGCCCTCTGATTGCACTACTAGACTTCTCATCAAGCCACAGGTTAACAATTTGCATCTACAAACCAAACATCTAGAGCATTGGTCACACCAAGACCGAATGCGTGCTTTTTTCCATCCAACAATTTTCCCAAAAAGGGTGTAACCTCTATTTCGTATTTGGGTAGATAAAATGACCCAATACAACTAACAAGGCACCAAAGCAGTTGATTGACCCCTCCTGTGTAAACCACAGGAAAAGGCCACATAGTACCTACAAGAACCTCATCAATAAAAGCCACCACTTCCCTAAATGGCCCATTACCAGCTGTACCAGTCAAATTGTTTGCTTCAATATAAACATTGGGGGATTGGAGTACCATAACTCATCATCAGAATGGAATGAAACAAAAATCTCCAAAACTGCCTTGTAAGCGTTAGGTGGTATTCAAAAGGACTTCGATTGCACATCAGATGATTTTTTTATCTGAAACTAGGATCCACCAATCTGAGAACTAGGAAGGGAAATGGGAAGAATCATATCTACAAACCCATGGTTATCTAACCCTTTTTTCCCATAATATCCATACAAATGAAATTTTATATTGACATGATAAACCTCAATCTAATCCTTTCTTCCCATAATCTCCATAAAAATGAAATTTTATATTGACATGATAAACCCCAGTATAAGTATTGTCGACTCAGTTACTAAGCTGGACTTCAAGGGTCTAAGGCTTATCTAACAATGAAGAATACTTAGTAATATCCTTGATAATGATCCATTCAATTCCTCTAGTTGTGGAATCTTCTATGCAAGTGCGAAGGATCTCCTCTCCTCAAACACACGCCTGCAATTCAATCAAACTGCCTTCCCCTACATGTTGCATTCCACTCCATCACCACTTTCCTCCAATTCTTCTGATATTCTTGGGGTGATCTATACTCTGCTAAAATTGGAGGCTCACCATTTGTGAACCCGAAATTGTGGTGTAAGACTTGGATAAAGCATGGCCCCCCCTTGGGAAGTTCAATGGGTTTTGTAACCTCCAAAAATTCCATTGGATGTTCATTTGTAACCTCCTTATGTTTCCGAAGGTCAACAATGGCAAAATTTTGAGTCACCACCAGTATCATCACTAGAGTCCATTGTTTGTAACAAATGCAGAGTAAATAGAGACTCTGAATCAATTTGTTTTCAGGAGAAAATCTCAATTTGTTCTAAAATAGATACTCTAAATCATTTTGTTCTAAAATCTTGACTTCGTTTATAAAGTGAATCTTTTTTACTGATTTGGGTAATTTGCAACTTCATGTTCTATTTTGGAGCTACATGACCTGAACATGTGCATTGCCAAAAAAGAAGAGGCTTTAATAATTGATTCTAAATTTATATCAAATATTTGATTTAAATTTTGTCAAATTTAAGATTGAGTTCCCTATTATTTTCTTATTTGGTTTTATATTGATGTATGGTGTATTGGTGTTTATGTATAATATATGCTAGATAAACAACTTTGTATTGTATTGATGTTATATAACATATGCCATAATTTTATATTTTGATGTTATATAACTTAAGCATGAAGATGATGTATTTGGTCGCTTGGTAACATATGCCATAATTTTATATTTTGATGTTATATAACTTAAGCATGCAGATGATGTATATGGTCTCTTGGTAACATATGCCATAATTTTACATTTTGATGTTATATAACTTAAGCATGAAGATGATGTATTTGGTCGCTTGGTAACATATGTCATAATTTTATATTTTGATGTTATATAACTTAAGCATGAAGATGATTTATTTGGTCGCTTGGTGAGTGAACCATGATGGTTCTTGGTGACTATAATGGTAATGATGAAGATTATGAGCATACCATAATATAAGGGACATTTTATTAAATCCAAGATTATTTGAAAAGTATAATTAACTATAAAGAATTCTTAAGATTATTTTTCTATTATCAGCTTTGACTTATTAAAAGGAAATATCACTTGTAATTATATATATAGAAATTTATAGTCAACATGACTCATTAAAAGGAAATATCACTTGCAATTATATATATATATATATATATATATATATATATATATATATATATATATATATATATATAAATTTATAGTCACCATGATTTCACATTTAGAGACTTGTATGCATAAGTTAGGTATACCTAATTCCATGTGTAAATAGATAATGTATTTTAGACACTATAAAATATTTGTAATATTTTAGATTCTTCTTATTAATGATTTTATCGCCATTCCAAATCTTATAACTAAACTTCATAGAAATATAAAAGTTAATATAACTATATTAATAATTAATATAATAATAATATTAGACCAATGCAAAAATCTTAGATTTTCATGGATGATAAAATTTATGTTCATATTTAATGAAGAGGTCAATAAATCATTAAACTTCAAAAAATATCATTCTCTCGTATATAAAATTATATCTTTCAAAACAATATCAATTAAAAAGTGGAAAAATAATAAAATAATGCTCATAATGGTTAAAGTAATATCATAAATACATCTTCACTAGAAAAAAGGAGGAAATATATTTGATGTTTTTAAGATGGACTTTGTAGGGGTTAAAGAAATTGTGAAATATTGCATACCAAAAAATCTATTAAAAAAACCACACAACGAATTAAGATTGAATCTAAGTTGTTGAAAAGATGAATAAAGTATCACATTGAATAAGAATACACATTTTTACAATTATTTCAAGACCCAAAACCTTAGAGGTGGAGATGGAGGGATGAGGGAAGCATAGAGGTGGAACAAACAAATTAAGATTGAATCTAAGTTGTTGAAAATATTAATAGAGTACCACATTGAATAAGAATACACATTTTTACAATTATTTCAAGACCCAAAACCTTAGAGGTGGAGATGGAGGGATGAGGGAAGCATAGAGGTGGAACAATTTGGGTGTGTATTGGGTCCGATTCAATTAAACCTTGAACTCTCTAGACTATGTACAGTTATATAATTTGTCATTCATCCTTGGTCAACGAATTGTTCAATGCAATTTGATGTTCCCATATTTCTCAATTACCATATTTCTTAGACATCGATACTATTGTTGGACCACATGGTTTGGAACTAGGTCAAATATCAACTTTCTTAGTAATTTGCTACTACTTCTTCCTTATCTATTCATCTTCAATATTTGAGCTCTCATTATGTTGGTTGGACAACATTATGTTATAGTGGAACGCTATATTGAAGCTTGTCGAACTCTTATACAATCATTATTTTTGTTGGACAACATTTTGTTATAGGCTTATAGTCTATTAAAGCCTTAACAAGAAGAAAGCCTTGGTTTCATTAAAACATTTTGATATTTTTCTAAATACCTTTATTTGCTTATCTTGGTTACCATTTTTTATGGTTGATATTTTAACATTTGACATTTTATGTTTTAACAACTTCAATGCCCACCAAGAATTTGTTTTTGTTAAACATTAAGAAGTAATTTTGTTTAGTAGTTGATATCAAAGTAATGATATTGTTTTTCCTTTATTTGTTGAGAATAAAAAGCTTAGTGTCTTTTGTCACAATGATTGTTGGCTTCCCATACTTCATCACGACTGCCTTTTTCGTCTCATCCGTCTTTGCTCAACAACTTGGTACCTTCCACCTCCAATGTGAGGGAATTCCTTTTGCAATATGTATCTCACTATAGAAGGAGATATGTTCTTTGAATGAGATTTAATTCTTCAGAAATAGGACACCACATCTGCTTTGTTGGTAGAATATAATATAAATGAAGCATTTTCTAAACAGGTAGGATATGAAATTGATAATCGTAGTTTGGATGATCCTCATGTAAAAGTAAAATTTCTTCTTCTAGCACATTTCTCAACGTTGGAGTTGCCAATCAGTGACTATGTAACAAACCTAAAATCTGTTTTGGGTCAAAGTATTCAAACCATTTTGTTTGGGGGGAATTTGGTTTTGATGGAAGAATTCAAGAAGTGTTGAATGAGTTTAAGAATTCATAGAAGATACATAGCATATGGGCATCATTGTTCTATTATCTGGGGTCTCAGGCACCGAGGGCTAGGAGGCCATTTGGATGGATTCCTGGGGCTAGGAGCCATCTAGGCTCCTAGTTGGATGGGAGGTAAAACCGTGGTTTCATTTGGGCAATGAAGTGGGAAGCATGGAAGCAACTCATGGAGCAATGCAAGCTTGAAGTGAGGAGGGATATAGAGCCTTTAGGAATATATGCATATCTCCTATTCTTGTTGAATTAGTGTGATATATCTCCTATTTGTATTTGATTATGAGTTGCATCACCTTGTTAGCTTTAGCTTTTAGGGTTACTTTGAAAGTTTTTACATCATGTTTGGAGGTGCTTATGTTAGTTAGTCGAAGATTCACACTTCAATTTTTATTTTTTTTTCAATGATGTGGATGTAACCTATTGCTCATAATCTGGCCAACCTACTTTTCTTTCCTTGTACTCTTTTCCTCTCGGCGTTCCTTTTGCCCCTCTTGAGGCAATTGCTAATATTAAATCAAAATATAATTCATGCTTTGAATATAATGTTCAAATTTGTTTTCACTTGTTCAGTTTCCGCAGTGTCAAGTGAAAGCAATTCAATGACTCATAAAACTCACGCCAAGTCTATTATACTTGTTCCTTAAGAGAAATATAATAATAATAATTAAAATGACACCATGCACGCTTCAATCTTTCAAGGCAAGCAACAAAATAAAGTGAAAGCAATTTAATGACTCATAGAACTGGCGCCAAGTCTGTTATACTTGTTCCTTAAGAGAAATATAATAATAATAATTAAAATGACACCATGCACGCTTCAATCTTTCCAGGCAAGCAACAAAATAAAGGCTCACCGCAGCATTAATTGTCATAATTGTCATAGGAACACTGAGCTTGACCTAGTTGCAATACTCATACTATTTTTTATTTTTTACTTTACAGTAAAGTGCATTTTTTACTTTACAGTACAGTGCAGTAGAAGTTAGACATATTATATTTTTTTAAAATTTTGTACTTAAAAAGTATTAACAATTAAAATATTAATATATATCTTAAAAAATAATTTTAATATTCATTTTAAGTAAAAATAAACCATAAAATAGTTATCAGTTTTGAACTCAAAACTCATCTCGTAATAACTCTTTGTTTGCAATGTAGTAATATGTAATAACTCTTTGTTTATAATGTAGTAATATTCAAAGAGCCCTTAAAATTTTCAATAATTAAAGTAAATTTGAAATTAATTAAACGAAATACTGTACAAGTAGTAAACCTTTAACAAAAGTTTATTCATGGTGACCTTTAACAGAGTTTTGTCCTGTTCAAGGATTTGTGATCGAAGTCCTTTTCTATCTTCTGTTCATCCAACGAAGGCATCTTTTTCTGATTTCTGTCCGTATTAGTTATGTTCAATTTTATTAGAATCATATCTCTTTACTTAACTTTATTACCGTTATGTGGGCGTGAGAGGGTCTTTTAATCTGTTTATAATGTGGAAGGTAATTCAATTTGCCTTTAAAAGCAGCTCAACATATTATGTGGCGTCCAGGAGGGGATTACAACTGAAGAGGAGATTACAACACGTTTCATGTTTCATGACTGCCATCGGTCGCTATTGGCGCGCATTGTAAAGGTAGTGTTGTATATTTCAATTTTGTTTTCGAAGCAGATGATATAACACGTTTCATTACTCAGATCTGGCGCTTTGGATGGTCTTCAATCTTTTTCGAGGTGCACGGCAGCATTAGTTGTCATAATAAATATGCCCCAAATTCAACGGTGAAATATACAATGAACTGTGAAGGACAACAGTTTATACATGGTGAGATACAACTGTTACGTCTAATTTGGACATGACAATTTGCATTGTATTTGTAAAATAATTAATATATGTATAATTTATGATTATGTGGCAATTTCAAAACTTTTTTTAAATAAAAGTTTTTTTAAATATTTTTTTAAAATTAATTGTCACCTAAGAATTAATTTGTTAAATCAAGCCTTAGAATTAATAAGAAAATAGTATTTTCTAATTTCAAAAATTAAAAAACATTTTATTATTTAAAAAAAAAATAATAATTATTTTTTACATAGCATTGTAAAACAACTATTAAATTGATAAAATTAATAAAAAATCAATTTAGTTTTAAAAAAGAATCTATTGTTATAATCCCTACCTTGGCAGAGATTAATAATGGAAATATTTAATACTTTAAACATTAATATTCATTACATGTTTCTATATCTCATCAATATATTATAATTAAATCATAATATTTTTAATTAATTATTATATTGTAAATATTTAAATAATATTGTTTTATTAATACTTTGGAGATATGTCAATGTTCTCATTGGTTATTAGTAACAATCATATCAATAATATTAATGTGTCTCATTACATATATATATCTAACCAATTAAAAAAAAATAGTGTTAATGTGTTAAAAATATTCAAACAAATTAATATTATTAATATGATTGTGGTTAATAATATTAACTTTTATTTTATTGTATTATATATATATAATCATATTACTATCTCAAAACTTATCTTGAAATGCATTATTTTTTATGTTAATAACATGTTGACAATTTGGCAATACGTGTTAGTCATTTAAAAGTCCTAAACCACAACACATTACAATGACACGTTACTACCAAAAGACCATCGAAATGCGATGTAAACCTTTTTGATCAGATATCGCATTCAGCAATTGTCCTTGTTATTATTAGTTAATGATTAACATTTAAAATATAATGCACGAAAACACATCGATTCTTCCAAGGAAGAGTGGTCACTTGCAATTTAAACAAAATTTACCAGAAGTTAAGAGAGAGTCAATATGGTTGGATGGAAAATCGATTAAATAATAGAATTGGTTGATTGTTCCCCCAATAGGGCATGCCAAAACCCTTAAAAAAAAGATTGAACTTGGCATAAAATCACATCCAGCACACCCACATGCAACGATGACAAGAAGGGGGAACATATTTTATTGGAGAAATAAAACTCAGCGGAATAATCTCGTAAGTGTTATTCATACATCTTAATTAAACATATACAAAGCCATATGCTAGTTTTGATTGCATTTCAAGGATACAATAAAATCATTAATTTCACATGATACCATGGCCACCGCACTTCTTTTTAGACATGATTTGCCAAACTATATTGTCAAGCCACCCGTCAACGAAAACGAAGGACATGTTAAAGACAAATGCCAGCTTCTACCAATTTGCACGATAATTGTTTTCATTACAAAGTTAATACACTGTGCAATACCATGTTTTCATTACAACGTTAAGACATTGTGCAATACCAATTGCAGTAGCAGAAATGTGAAGGACAACGTTGCTGGTTTAGTTTGGGAAGTTACTGCAAGCTGGAAAGAGGAGCAATGAACTCTAGAAGAGTTATAGCTGCTTGAAGAACTATATGTCTGTACACAAGGGAAGATACGATCACTCTATTGAGACATGCAGTCCAAAAATTATGACAAAACCATAGAACGGATTGGGCAGAAATTTGGACAGACTGCTGGAAGATCACTTACCAAGTCCAATACTCATGGCTTTTTCATTGTAGATAGCATTACTCTGTTTTTAGTTGTTAATATTGTTAGGTTAGAAATAGTTTTGAAACAATGTTCGACCAACTACTTCCAAATCGAGGAATACCTGTGTATCTTTATGGTTGGATTTGTGTGTTTCACAAAACATCCCAAGATATTAATTGAGCTCTTCCCTTTGAATGGGCTTTGGGGTCTGTCGGTTTTCAGGTCCCTCGGCTGGGCTTAGTGAAATGACGAAGAAGACTATATTGTTGATGTGGGTGTGGGCGTTCATGTTGCCATGAACTGGGCTTCATCCCAGCAATGAGTTTTTGTGGACCATGCTCATGGAAAAGGTATGCTCATGGTTTTAATTTTTTGTAGCATTTGGTTTTATGAAATTCTTGAATGGGCTCTCATGAGGTTTTTGCCTTTGGACTCTGTTTCAGCGTCAAATGTCAAGGTCACCTCATTCTACATTAATCGATAGGCTCGGGAGGAGCCGTTGCTTTCCTATGGAGGGCTATAGAGTTACGAGCAACGCTGTGGGCGATGACGCTCGGGAATTGTTTCACATGGCTGCGGACCAGGTTGTTCGGCTCAATATACTGGCTCCTGAGAATGCCAACAGGTATAATATTCAGTAAAATCTTTTGTTTTAACATGGTTATGTTCACGGTTGCAAATAATCTATATAAACATTATTAAAAATTATATGTAATTTGCTAGAAAACATTATTTATAGACCTTATCTATTTTGCATCATAGAACTTTATATTTACCATCGTGTAATAAGCGTATAGTATGTTAATTATCTTTGTATGCAAGGACAACATGTCAACAGAGAAAGTAAAGTATCCTTGAAGAAAAAATTGTCGAAGCTCGGTTCTATGTTTCACTGATGTCATCTTGATAGTAGTCATAAGAGATGTTGGCAAGTTTTGGAAAAACTTGTTGTGGCAATGGATTGTGTAGTTTGCCATCAATCTTCTTATTATATTTTTAAAGTATACGTTGTAAACTATGTTCATAAAAGTATGGCTTGTTTTCTTGACATTGCACACATTGAGCAAATTGGTCTGCTAACAAGAATGAAGTTGGTAGAATATGTTTGCAACCACTGCAAAAAGGTTCAAATGATGGTAGGAAATTTACTTTTGCTTTCAATATTACATTAATCTGTAGATACATGGAATCGATATTACTGATATAAGTCAAAAATCTTGTTAAAACTTATTGTAAAAAATAAGTTTTATTGTGAACAGAAGAAAATAAGAGCAAGACATTTTATGAAAAGTGAGTTTTGTCTTCAACCCCCTTTGTGTCACAAAGATGAATATTCTTTCATCCCACGAATTTTTAGGAATTATCTAGTTTTTCACTATGGAGCTCATTAGAGTTTTTTTCTTATTTGGAAATGTTCATTTCCTTTTTTATGCTAGTTAAACAAAGTGATACTTTTTCTTCTAGATCAAGGTTGATCATCTCCTTATATTATCTTAATTTTCCCTTATCCTCTAACACTTTATGGTACCACATATTTTTCCTAAATTTAGCTATAATAATACTTTTAATATTATCGCTATTTTACAAAGTGACCTCTTCCTGGACTACCCAATGGTTTAGCCAAGACTTGGCATCTTTATGCCAACCTTGATTAAGTCACAAGTGGTTTTGACTAAAGTATGAAGGAATCTTAGCAGCCCTTTTGTCTCCCATATTGTTTCCCTTGTTCTTGTATATTAGGTACCTAATCATAACCATGCACTCAATCAAGGAAAGACTAACTTTTATGAGGAGGATAAGATAGATTATATTGTTACAATAATTAAATAGACATTGTATTAGTGAAAGGAAATTTAAAAGTTAATGTTTAAAAAAATGTTGCAACATAAATGGTTTACCATTCATTCATAAAACAAACAAATTTGTGGATGTGAAACATGATTGATAAGTAAATATTATTAAAATAATTTTGAAAAGGATATTTCATTATAAATTTGAAAGAGATATTTTATAAAAAAAAATGTGATCAAAAGTCAAAATAAATTCACATAAGCTTTTCATATATATATATATATAACTCTAGATCATAAATAGTTTGAGTCACACTAATCCTTAACATGACTAGAATTTTAAATGTTTCCATTGTGGTTTGAATCATACTAATCCTTAACATGACTAGAATTTTAATTATATACATTGTCATCTTAGAGAGCTCAAACTTGGATTGCCATGCAAAACAAAGCCCCTCAAAACCAATTATACTAATGGGATTTGAATAAAGGTTTTTAAATTTTTTTATTACTTTATTAATATAATTATATTATTTCTCTTTTAAATTATTTTCAAGTCTAGATCATTATTAATATAGTTTATCTTTGTATTCATCTTTAAACATTTTAATTTCAAATTAAAGGTCTGGTCCTCCCAGTAACGTTGATCCTATGCGCCATCATTTTTCCATTAAATGCAAGAGGGTGGTGGATCCATTAAATGGAAGAGGGTGGTGGAACTTTAGGCCTTTATCTCAGGTGTCCCTCTGGTCATCTCAGGTTCAATTCAACTTTCTTGCCTCGGTGTCACCCCGTCCGAGGATATTTATTTTAATATTGACTTAAACACTACATTCCATATAATTACATTGATTTTGAGAAAAGTGGTTTTGAATATAAATATTGCATTGAAAGTAAAGAGCATATGCCATTGATTTTGGTAGTTGACTTTGACAGTTTAGGAAGAATAAATTTGAAAACATATGGCTCTCACAAGCGATTGAATGAATTCCATGTAATTACATTGATTTTGAGAGGAGCAGTTTTAATTGTAAATATTGTATTGAAAGTAAATGGCATATGCCACTCTTTTTGACATTCTAGGGAAAACAAATGATGCACCCAAAAGATTGATTTGTTTTCTAAGATATTTTTTATATGAAAATGTCCATAATATATCAAATGATGTTTAAAGTAAATGTATTATTTTCATATATTAAAAAAATTGAAAATGTTTTATGTATACATTTTAAACATCATTTTTTATTAATTTATAATTTAAATTAAAAAATAAAATAATATAAAATTAAAATATATAAGACGTGCACAATGTCTTCCATGGATAGTAGAAAATGGAATTTCCATGTGTCTTCCCCCTCACCTAGTGGAAATCTATAGTTACAACCAATCAGAAACCTTATAAAAAACAATATCTTATAGATGGATAAGTATCCATTCAACTTTACCATATTTTAATTTGATTTATGTATATTTGTAAATTTTGTTTTATATTTATACTTTCCCTAAATTAAAATTACAACCCTTTTTTTAATTTAGTGCAAAAAGGGTTCGTGCGATTTTTTTTATATTTTGATTTTTGGCATTTTCAGCGTGCCTTTTTTTAATTCGCATTGATGCATACATACATAAAACACACCGTATTTAAAACCTGTATGACGGTGTGTGGAATGTTATCCCACACTGGTGCGCTTATATGTAGTAAATGCTCCAGAACGAATTATTTTGTGAAAATGCATGTAGAAGTATCCGCTACCAAATGTAGCGTATGTTTTCCACCACGGGGGCTTTTGCGGATATAGTTTAATGGTGCATTTACATTTGTTACGCATCGGTGCGTCTGGTTTGTGTTAGCGCACCAGTGCGTTTACGTATGGATAAACACACCAGTGCGTCTGGTTTGTGTTAGCGCATCGATGCGTTTACATATGAATAAACACACCGGTTTATTTTGTAAATTCTATGTTTTTATGTGACCACTTAAAATTATATATATTCATACCGAATGTCCTTTTACTATTTAACCACACCAATTACAATATTTCATAGTAAATATAAGTTGATCGTTGATTTGGCTCAAATGCAGGAAGAAAATTTTGTAGTATCAAATGGCCAATTCTTCAGATTCCAACTCATACCATCTTGTTCAAAGTTCGACGAATTCTCCCATTCCATCCCCAGTAAGTTCAGGTTTTATTTATTTTTTGACTACCTATTTGAATTTATGTTACTTATCCATGTGAATCTGGATATCGATTTATTCTATAGTGAAGGATCACAATTCTTGTTCGAGTTTGGATGCACAAGATATTCTCCCAGTTTCAAAATGTCATACGCTCTTATCAGGAGCAAGATACCACAAGCAATTCGTGGATGAAAATGGGTAGCCGCTTTACCCCTCCAATTGTAACATGCCATCTTCAAGCCGCCATCTTGGTTCATCGATGGTCATTCGTCGCAAGTTGGAACTCTTTTATGACACCCTAGTAGTTTGTGGTTATTCAAAATGCTAAAGGTTGAGGAGAACCCTTAGCGTGCCACACTCACCCATTACACCAATGATAGACTACCTAATGTCGATGGTCCAATTCCCCCTAGTGCAGTAAAAAATCCAATAGGTGATACATAAAAGACATGCATGAACACTTCCTTATGCTCATTTTTGAAAACGTTGGAAGCCAAAACAACTATGTCTCATCCTAAATTGATGAACCCCTCGGCTTATGTTCAATCATCTGAAATTTCTAGTAGTCCAAAGTATGATATGAATTCCACCCAACCCATCTCTACTAGAAGATCCAAAAAGTTGCATGAGTTGAGAGAAAAATTGTCCAAGTACACACCGAGGTTCGTCCAATTGTTGGAGGGTAGCGATGATTTATCCCTTCTTGTGAATTTGCAAATTAAATATCAAACTTCTTACAACCACGCTTTATATGGTGCTTGGCTGTCCTCTCTACCTGTTCTTGATGTTGGAACTGAATTCTCCTTTTGTGGGAATCCTTTTATGATTACCAATTCTAATATAGATGTTGCAAATATTGGGTTGTCTAGGGCCTTTTACATGTACTTTCTCCTCCCAAACAGTCAGTAGAACTTATGCCATTTTGCAGTCCTATCTATTCTCGTTCTAATTACTTAAATATTTTTAAATACAATCACATCATTTCAATGTATAGTATGTGCATGAATGGTTGTGTTTCTGGAAACTTTAACAGGAAGAACCTATTGTATATAGACGGTTGTCCACGCACTCATGGGAAAATTGCAGGGTTCATAAATAGTTTTAGGTGCTCTTTATTTTCTCCAAATTGTTCATTTGAGGAACACTTCAATGACCATGAGTTCTTTATGAAAAGGAAAGTGTCCATATTTTTTGTTGTACATGCAATACATAGTTTGTCTCCTAGTGATGAGTTGTTAATATACTACAACTTCCGTAGACCACCAACCACTCATCAGAGACGCCTTGCATTGGTATTACCTTTAGACGTTCCCTTGGGGCGTAAGACAAAAAAACACTGATTAATTGTATTTGTTAATTTTCAATGGATTCATATTAATGTATTGCTCAGTTTGAAATTTTGTTTTATAAATTGTTAATTTAATTTATAAGCTCAATTTGAAAATCTGTTATTCAATTTTAATTTTTCATATTTAATGTGGAATTGATGTTAATTTATTGCTCAATCTGAACGTCTGCTTTATCAATTCTTTGCAGCTTAACATTTTCTACTGGAAGTGATTCTCGTGCTTCTGTAATAATTCTTTTCTATAATGCGAGATCAAACCAATTGCATTGTTCTTACTAACATCATTGATGTAATGTTCAATATTTTTGAAATCAAGATTCTGATGATGAGAAAACTGCCTACCATCTTCCGTCGCAGCCCAGTCCAATGTCAATTCAAGAGAAGGATGAAAAGGAGCACAAATTGGAGAGGAAGCATACCAAGCATGGTTGAATCAACCACCTATTCAATTTCCACTGCATCCATCCTCTCCAATCAGGAATAGTATTTCTTCACATGTTGGCAATGGAGGCAATGAAGTAGAGGTTGGTATGGACAAGTTATTACGACAAATGAGTGCCATGGATGCAATGTTGTTCCATACATTCCAAGACAATGAGCTAGGGGATGACACTCATATTACTAAAGCCTTCCTTGAAAGCCTTAAATCGGCTTCCACCACACCTCTATTTGGATTTGTCCGGTCAAAGTCTACACAGTTGGGGACAACAATGTTACTATACAACTTGAAAGCAAAGAATGGCATGTCAGACGCATGTTTCTCGGCAATGTTGAGGTAATTGACTATAAACTACATTATATTTTGAGTAATATTGCAACACAATCGTCATTGAAAATGGTCGATTTTGTGAACGTTAAATGGCATTGTACATTTTTATTTCCCACTGACTGTAGGTTATTCAAAGATAAGGTACTTCCAAATGATAATGTATTTCTCGGCAGCTGCACAGAGGCAAAACACGTGTTGAAAATGTTGGGTGTAGAGTACATATCTTATCATGCATGCCCTAATGATTGTATTATATATAGAGGCGAATATGTAAAAAAATTGATATGTCCAAAATGTGGGAATGACAGATACAAAGAATCGAATAACAAGACAAAAGCACATGATCCTCCTCATAGTATATAGAGGCACATGCCTATAATCCGAAGGATTCAAAGGCTCTTTCGTTGCAAAGAATTAGCTTTGTTGCAGGGATGGCATGCATCGAACCAAAGTGAGGAAGGAGTTATGCAAATCCCAAAAGACTCAATAGACATGAAGCATATAGATGATACATGGCTCGATAAATGCAAGGATGGAGTACGTAGCCTCCGATTGAGCATAGAAAGTGATAGCATCAACCCATATTCCCAACCAAACAACATCTATACTATTTGGCCTATAGTAGTGATCAATAACATTATCCCCCCATGGTTTTCCATGAAGAATGAACATTTGATTTTGGCTCTTATAGTCCATAGTAAGAAACAAATGAAGAATATGGATGTTTACCTACAACCATTGAATGATGAATTCAAGGAATTATGGGAAGGGATACAAGTATATGATGTGTTGAGACCCATCCCATCACATAAGAGTTTTACATTGTATGACATATGTGCGTACACCAAACATGATTATTCGGGGTTAGGATTTTGTTCAAGTAAATATATTGTTTTATTTGTTTTTATATTCAAAGCAATAATTTTTGAAATATTTAATTCGATGTGACTCTCTTCATCCTCAACACTAACATGCTCTCTTTACTATAACTTCACAAGTCTTGTAACAAAAGGTTATTATGGATATCAATGTTGTGGACCTTCTATGAAGGATAGGTGGTCCAAATACTTACTGAAGTCAGTGTACAACTTCTCTAGGGTATTCCTCCCAGAAAACCACTCTTATAGAAGAGTTGTAATATCCTGATTTTTACCCCATTGCATTAAAATGTAAATGATGTAATATTGTTATAAAATCGTGGTGAGGAGGTCAAGGCCAAGTCCCCACCATCGGTTTAGTGATGCATATGGTTAACGTGTTAGCCAGGCACAATGGAATTGCAAATATAATGTAATTATGCATTTTAATGAAATACCCACAACTAGCTATGCGATGCAACAAGAGATGGGGGCATGATTTTACAATGAATTGGGAGGGAAATTTTCAAACCCTTGGAGCCAATAAATTCAATCCAAGTGTCAATGAGAGAACCCATGAGCCCTCAACTACCCGTGTTGACTTTTGTACCCAATTATTCATTTCTCCCAAGAGTTTGTTGAAGTAGTTAGTGCCTTGGGGAATGGAGAGGTATGGTTGTCCAAATTTGGGTATGGGCAAGCCACCCTTCATGGAAATCTGTGTTTGACTTCTTGGGAAAGAAAAGAGCCACGAAATTACCCCCCAAGCCATTTATTCACCCATCAGTTTTTCTCTCTCACAAGTTGGGAGCTACTTGGGCATTTTCCTCCATGGTTTTGTTGTGTTCATTTTCTAGTTGGGAAGGGCATTTTTTTTTGGGATAACAATGGGGAAGAGAAGAAATCGATTTGGGGGTTTCATAGAGGCCGTTTTGTTCATCTAAATGCTCACATACTTGTGGGATAAATCAGTTTCTTCCCCGAGGTTGGTTTCCTCTTCTCACAATTCGTTTTTGGGTGTGCCACGATTTGGGGAAAACCCATGGACCCTATTTTGTAAATTCCATTGTTGAAACTGTGTATCCATACCCAATATTTGAGTTGTTGTGTGTAAGAGAATATTGGAGTTGAGATGGGTATCCATTGCTTTGGCTGTGCTGATCTTGAGAGTCCCCTTTTCCTTGTAGAAATCATGCCTAGCTCGGGGGTGGTCTTTGAGTGCTGAAAGAATACAGGTTGGGCAGAGACCTATGGTTGGGTGGAACGTTGCAGTGACGTAGCTAGTTTCTTGGGACAACATTGCATCAAGATGAGTATTCTTACGTGTATTAAACTCTGCAATGTTATTTAATTATTGACTGTTATGTTTATGAAGATCAATGCATGCTATATATGCATGTAGTGGATATTGCTTTTGTTGTGTTTATTTGAATCATACACCTACACATGTGTTTTTATTTACATGAATTTGATGAAATGGGTTGAGTTTTTGTAAGAACCCCAAAATTCGGTATCATGTTCCCTTCCTTGCGTTGGATCGATGGGAGGGGACGTGACAAGAGAGAAATCTACTTTCAATGGTAAACGAGAGAGAACCCAAAGGACTGAAATAATGAAACTGGATGACTGGCTTAGGGTATACGATAGAGAGAAGGAGAAGGAATACATAGAGATATTCAATTCAAATGTGCATCTTGCGATTGATGATTCTGATCTCTTCGACACCTATGTCGAGAAAATTCCCACATGGATGAAAAGGAAATTGATATTTTATGAGCTCCCATATTGGGTGCATCTTAAGGTTTCCCACTTACTAGATCCCATGCATCACATATCATCCAAAAAAGTGAAAATATGAAATTCAAGAAAGACCTTATTGCTTCTAATACGAAAAAGAAGCATTGGCCAAGAAAAGAAAATAGAGGAGAGGCTGGCCCCTCTTTTTCATTTAAAAAAGGCGATGTCCCATGGATATTGAAGAAATATTATCTTAATTTGGAAAAAGAAGTTATATTGGGCGTGAAGGCACCTTCTTTTTTTGGGTCTACTCTATGACGTTGCTTCAGTACACCAAGCAAAAATTTGTTGGGTTTTAAATCACATGACCATGTCAACCTTCTAAGAGTACGTATAATGCCAAAAAATTGTTATTACTATTTATTTATATCTTTTTCCACAAAAGTTAAAATGCACTTAACTTTTTGTGTCTATTTTGTAGTGAAATTATTCATTGTTCGTGCGTGGGTGTGTGAACCATGACTTTCATGAAGACCTACGACATGCCATATCTAGACTATTTGCATTTTCACAATGGATCACATCAAAGGAGATTTACATTGCTAGGATTCCATGGTGGCGTGAAGAGATGGCTAAGATTGTATGTATGTTTGAGAAGGAACTGTCATCAAGTTTTATGGACTTGCAAATTCATCTTCTAATTCAGCTAGTCGATGAGGTTGAATTAGTCGGGGTGGTCTCTTGTCGCTGGATGTTCTTCTTAGAGAGGTTCATGAAACAAATGAAGGGATTTGTTCGATAAAGGGTAAAACCCGAGGGTTCTATGGCAGAGGGGTACATAGCATATGAGTTGTTCTATTATGCCAGTGAGTACATCAAGAAAATCGACAGCACACCAAGCGTAGTGATTTGGGATGATGAACGTGATGAGGGTAGAAGGGAAGGGGAGGTACTGGAAATGAATAGAAAAAGACGCATGATAAAGAGTAATTCACTTATCTTTCGATGTTCAATTTTCCACATAGTTACTTATATTCACAAGAAACATCAAAATCTATATTTGATCCCATAGGTACTAAATGTGGTTTTGTTTCCATGAATACAACAACAAATTCAGAAATTGATGGAATCAATAAATTCATTGTTTCCAAAAGTAAGGAGCCTTATGTTTTCCCAAAACACTACAACCAAGTGTTCTTTCACCCAGATGTGTTGGATAGAGATTGGTGGTTCATATTAAGACATGACCCTAGATCTAAACATGTTTCTAAAAACAACAATGTTATCATGCTAACCAATGAAGATAACAAGGGTGATGGCAATGGACAATGATATGTACATGTTTTATTTTGTCATTTACATATTGAGATATCATTTTGTTACAATTATCTTTGATTGTCTAATTGTATTGTTTATTTTTCATTTTATGACAATGGAAATGGAAAGTTGATTACTGGATGCAGTGCTTAAACAATTTCATTTGGTTAAGAACCAATTATATGATGTGGAATATGGTTTATGTCTACGAAGTAATTTATTATTGTATAGAATGATTATATGTCATTGTCCAGATTACTCATATTTTGTTTTATGCATACATATATATATACACCATGGAAAACAACTTGCATGATTCGATTTTATTTTTGTGAACGTAAAGGCTAACATATTTATTAATTCTTGACTTGAAGGTGGTGATATGAAATTTCTATATTGTTATTTCAGTGCTTGTATTTTAAGACATTTTTGTTATGAATAATGTTAAGAATTATAATTGCATTATTGATTTGTGACATGTTTGTTAGACTAGTGTAATGTTTTTTTTCATTATATTATTCGGTTAAATTGAATTTTTGTTATAGTGTAATGTTTTTTTTTATTGTATTTATAATGTTAACTCCAACATAGAAAATGACACTTTTGCAACCTCGATGGAGGATGAAAATCCAACAATTTTTTTAGTAGTGTTGAGCTTTGCAATGACTTCATTTATGGCCTTGATAACAATGAAATGTACAAAAAATCCTAAGGTGCTCTCTGTTATCTCCATCAATATTTGAATGCATGTATTTCTTGATTTTTTTGTTATAAATAATGCTAAGAATTATAATTGCATTAATTTATGACTTTTCTATTGGAATGTAATGAGTTTTAATTATATGATTCGATTAAACTAAATTTTTGTCATGATGTAATGTGTTTATATTTTTTGATTGTATTTATAATGTTGACTCCAGCATAGAAAATTACATGTTTGAAACCTTAGTGGAGAATGAAAATCTAACAATTCTTTTAGTAGTGTTGAGCTCTACAATGACTTCATTATGATGGCCTTGATAACAATGAAATGTACAAAAAATTCCAAGGTGCTCTTCGATATCTCCATCAATATTTGAATGCTTGTATTTCTTGATTTTTTTGTTATAAATAATGCTAAGAATTATAATTGCATTAATTTATGACTTTTCTATTAGAATGTAAGGTTTTTTAATTATATGATTCCATTAAATTGATTTTTTTTTAAAATGCAATGTTTTTGGTTTTTTTTATTGTATTTATAATGTTAACTCCAACATAGAAAATGACACGTTTGAAACCATGGTTGAGATTGTAAATCCAACAATTTTTTTACTAGTGTACTTGACCTTTACAATGACTTAATTATTTATGCCCTTGATAACAATGAAATTTATAACAACAAAATTTAATGTGCTCTCTAATTTCTACATGATCAATATTTGAATGTTTGTATTTCATGATATTTTTGTCGTAAATAATGCTAAGCATTATAATTGAAAATGTTTGCAAATGTTTTCTGAATTAGAATAAGAGATAAAAAAACGGCTCGAAGATCATCAAATCAACTTAATGATTAATAATAATAATATATTTTGAGAATGCAAGTTGTGGCTTTACATTAGTTGAGAGAAAAAGGGTGTTCTTTTAATTAACTATTTGTTTTTCTTCTTATTAAAGATTTGATATTTGTCATTGTAAATTGAGCTATTGTCAACAAATTAAAAATATTGAATGATACATTGATAGGTCATATTCATGTTCATATTTTTAGATTTTTTTTTTAATGTTGAATGATACATTTCTCTTTCTTTATTTTGTTTTTTCACATCTTTCACTGCCCCCACTGAAATCAAGTCATTATCTTGCCGTGAAAATCAATCCAATTTCCAGGAATTTCTAGCTCTTTTGTTGCCCCTATCCACTGAAATGAAGTCTAAATTTTCACCTCTTTTACTGCCTCCACTGAAATCAATATGAATAAAATTTTCACCTCTTTTACTGCCTCCACTGAAATCAAGTCATTATCTTGCCGTGAAGATCAATCCAATTTCAGCAATTTCCATGAATTTCTTAGCCTCTGTTGTCCTAAGTCAATATCTTGCCGTGAACGTGAATCCAATTTGGATGACTTTCTTCACCTCTGTCTAGAGTCATAGTCCCACTTCTCTCTCATATTGATTTCTAGATTTAACAGAGATTATTTCTATAAACTAAAGAATTTACCAGTCAAATCATTAACCCCATTTTTCTTCCTCTGTTCTGTTTTTTCTAACTCATATTTCAATAAATTAAAAGATTTTTTAACAATTAAATTTATATGAAAGATTGATACAACCAACTCATATTTCAATAAATTAAAAGATTTTTGACTCTCTCTTTTTCCAGTCAGGTCAACAGGTCTATTTCTAGGTATGAATCCACAAAAGCCAAATCATATTTTTTATAAATGGAAGAATTTTCCATGCTTTCTCTTTTGCCAGTCAAGTAAACAAGCACATTTCTCTTTCTTTATTTTGTTTTTTCACCTTTTTTACTGCCCCCACTGAAATCAAGTCATTATCTTACCGTGAAGATCAATCCAATTTCGGCAATTTCTTGCCTCTGTTGTCCTAAGCCAATATCTTGCCGTGAACGTGAATCCAATTTGGATGACTTTCTTCACCTCTATAGGATTTACTAGTCAAATCATTTTTCTTCCTATGTTCTGTTTTTTCTAACTCTGTACAGTTAAATTTAATGAAAGATTGATACAGCCAACTCATATATCCATAATTAAAAGATTTTTCACTTCTCTTTTTCCAGTCATGTCAACAGGTCTATTTCGAAGGTTGTAACTTGTAGGTATGAATCCACAAAAGCCAAATCATATTTTCCATTAATTGAAGAATTTCTTAGCTTTTTTTTTGCACATTGAAATAAGTCAATTTCTCGCCTTAGATCGTAGCTTCTGTTGCCCCCAATTTTTGGAATTTCTGCCTCTTTCGTAGCTTCTGTTTCCCCCCCCCCAAAAATCAAGTCAATATCTTTTTGTGAAGTTGAATCCAATTTCGGCCACTTTATTCACCCAATTTCAGGATACGATAGAGGATATTGTTACAATAATTGAATAGACATTGTAGTAGTGAAAGGAAATTTAAAAATTAATGTTTAAAAAAAATGTTGTAACATAAATAGTTTACCCTTCATTCATAATACAAACAAATTTGTGGATGTGAAACATGATTGATAAGTAAATATTATAATTTTGAAAAAGATATTTCATTATAAATTTGAAAATTATAAATTTGAAAGAGATAGTTTATAAAAAAAAATGTGACGAAAAGTCAAAATAAATTCACCTAAGCTTTTCCTATATATATATATATATAACCCTGGATCATACATGGTTTGGGTCACGCTAATCCTTAACATGACTTGATTTTAAGTGTCTCCATTGCCATCTTAGAGAGCTCAAACTTGGACGCCATGCAAAACAAAACCCCTCAAAACTAATTATACTAATAAGATTTGAATAAAGGTTTTTAAATTTTTTTATTACTTTATTAATATAATTATATTATTTCTCTTTTAAATTATTTTCAGGTAGATCATTATTGATACATTAATATAGTTTATCTTCATATTCATTTGTAAACATTTTAATTTCAAATTTATTTATTTTAATATTTTTTCTTGTAAGATATTTATATTACATAATACACAATTTACTAATGCGTACACTAAGTTGGCTCTAGGAATTCAAAACGGAGAATTTTCCCATAGCACGGAAGCGACTAGTAATAAAGGCCTTTCAACTGGTCATCTCATGGTTAATTCAACTTTCTTGCCTCGGTGTCACCCCATCCGAGGATATTTATTTTAATATTGACTTAAACACTACATTCCATATAATTATATTGATTTTGAGAAAAGTAGTTTTGAATATATATATTGCATTGAAGGTAAGAGAATATGCCATTGATTTTGACAGTTTAAGAAGAATAAATTTGAAAACATGTGGCTCTCATAAGCGATTGAATGAATTCCATGTAATTACATTGATTTTGAGAAGAGTGGTTTTGATTATAAATATTGTATTGAGACATTAGTAGTGGCGGCATGAGATAGTGAAATATAGCCCTGAGCTCAAAGTGTAGCAATGAGTTCGAAAGAGAGCTTGAAAATGGATGGGCTCCCAAGAATCAGGTCTGCACCCAAACGTATCATTCTTCCATTCCCCGGAATCCACCCAATCCAGTTCGCCATAATGGATATAGTCGAGGATAGCCTTGCCCAGAAATTGGAGATGCCCTTCAGTTTATGGTTCCCAGCTCTTAGCCACTTTGAAATTGATGAACCTTTAAGGTATTTGTCACTGATCACAACACCCCAAGGCCCCTCGACCATCAGTTCCCTCCATAGACTCTTTGATAATAAAGCTAAAGAGAAAAAATGAATATTCTTCATGGACTAGCCTCCCGTTTGATAAGGAGAGGCCATCTTCTACTAATCCGCCAGATGAAACTTATGAGATTTATGACCAGACCAAATGAAATTATGCATCTTCATCCTCATGGAAGACATGATGGATTTCAGGACCTTGCACAATGATAGCCAAAACACACCTAAATTATGCAGGACCGATTTAACCAAAATTAATCATCCACCAATAGACAACCATCTCCAGCACCAATTGTGAATCCTTTGATCAAATCGCTTTAGTAACCAGAACCAATCCTATTTATTATATGCCTTAGGTTTTAAAAAATAACCCAGAGACATATTTCCTTCCACAAGTGCTTTGATCTCGTAATTGAAAATTGCAAAGATCTCCATCCTTAATATATGATCCATTTTATGCTCTAGGATAGTAGTTTTTTGTTCATTGATTAACGTACCCGTGGTAATCATAAATAGGTCAAGGATTACCTTAAAATCTCTCCACTCATATCTACAAGCCTTACCGAACAAGATCACATCATCTACAAAAAACTGGTGAGTCATATGAATATTCATAGAGATCTCCACACCAGTATCAGGTTTTCAATCTTTTCCTTGAGTAAGAGCCTACTTAGGCCTTCAATCACAATCAAGAAAAGTAAAGGTGATAATGGGAAGCCCTGCCGAAGCCCCCTTGAGGCAGAGAAAAATTTAGGCGGAATACCATTTACCAGAACTGAGTAGTGAACCGAAGACACACAACCCATTATCCATTTCATTTCCCGCCATGGGATTCCAATCTGAATCAAGGCTAATCGAAGGAAGTCCCAATTTACCTTGTCGTAGGCCCTAGTGAGATCCATTTGCATTATCAAAGCTTTTTTGTTTCTGGTTTTAATACTGTTGAAATCTTCTTGTGCCAGACCGATTGCGTCGAGTATTTGACGATTATCCAGAAACCCAAATTGCTCTTTTGAAATATTCCTGCAGAGTACCGGCTTAACCCTATGCAATGATCTTCGCCACACTTTTGTAGACTAGGTTGCATAGTGATATCGGCCTAAAGTCTTCAGAGGAATCCTGCATCGAAGTTTTAGGAATCAATCTTGGGTTTTTGTTGGGCAGCTCGGGCTACAGGGGTCATTGGCTGCTGAGTGGGATGGGTATGTCCATGACCTTCAGAATGGCAGTATACATCTCAAGTTCGATGCGGATCACCTTGCCTAGTCGTGGAATACTACAAATGGGGTTTTGACTACGCAATTGGCATATGATACATTTTTTCATGCTGGTTCGTCGTCCATTTGGTGGCATGGTATTTTATGGCGCTGGCATATTCAATTAAAAATTAAAATCTTCTTGTGGCTAGCGTTGGAAGGTAAGCTACTATTCTGGTATAATTTGCAAAAGCAAGGGTTTATTGGCCCAGGTGTTTGTAGTTTATGTTATCAGGGGGAAGATGGGGACGAGCATCTCTTTTTTTATTATATATTCAGCACACAAGTGTGGGAGGTGATCCGTCTATCAGAGGATGCTTTCCCTTCATGAGTTGTTCGATCCCTCTCTGAAGTTTTGTTGGGCTATCATAAATGTAATGGATTTGTTGTTGAACTATTTTGCAATGTGCTGTGGGGGATTTGGAAGGCGAGGAACCTTGCTATATTTGAGGATAAACATCTGCGGCCATGTTGGGTGTTGAGGAATGCGTTGCTGGCACTGTCGGTGGTGGGGGGAATAGTGGCTGAAGATGACGATAAGATACATCAAGTTGGCAGGGCTCCCACTATTCTTTTATTTTTTGGTCATTTTGATGGGGCCTCTCAGGAGTCCGGATTGCATTGTGGTGCGGGTGGGATCATCACATTGAACCTCAGTTATTACTTTAAGCTATGGGTGAATTTTGGTTCAGGGACTAATACAAAAGCTAAACTTTGTGCACTTTGGATTATCCTGTATTTTGCGAGTGTCCATAATTTAGAATTGCGGCAGATTGTAGGTGATTCTCAAGTGGTCATCAATTGGATAAACCAGGTGGGGAGTATCAATATCTTGGCGCTCTCTCCTTGGCTACATCATATTAGATCCTTACTTCCTCTTTTTCAGGATGTCCATTTTATGCATGTCCCATGTGCTGATAATGAACTAGCCGACTCACTCTCGAAACGTGCTCTCCTCTCATTGGATGGTACACTATATTTTGAGCATTGGGCTAGAGATATCATTCGGGGGGGAAGCGGGCAGCATCAAACTTTTTTTATCTTTTTGGTTTGTTCGATTGTAGATACTTAGCAATCTTGCTATTTTTTGTTTTGGCACTTCTTGGTGGTTGACCTACTGTGCGGGATGATCTCTTGGGCTCATTTGGTTGATTCAATTTCATTTCTATTTGGTTGGGGGCAGCAGTATTTATGTGGGGCAATTTGTACTTGGCTCAAGGGGTGAGCGTCAATTTCTTAGTCCGGTGGGACGTTCTCTTTGGGTTCTTTCCCCGGGTAGGGGTGTGTATTTGGTTCTATCATTATTATACTTGTTAATAAAGTAAAGCTATTTTTCTAATTGAAAAAAAATATTGTATTGAAAGTAAATGACATATGCCACTGTTTTAGACATTTTAGGGAAAACAAATGATTTACTGAAGAGATTGATTTGTTTAGTAAAATATTTTAATATGAAAATGTCCATGATATATCAAATGATGTATAAAGTAAATGTATTCTTTTCCTATATTAAAAAAACTGAAAATGTTTTATGTATACATTTAAACATGATTTTTTATTAATGTATAATTTAAATTGGAAAAAAAAAATATAAAATTAAATATATAAAACGTGCACAATGTCTTCCATGGATAGTAGAAAATGGACTTTCCACGTGTCTTTCCCCTCTTTGGAAATGTATAGTTATAACCAATCAAAAAACTTGTAAAAAACAATATCTCAAGTATCCATTCAACTTTCTCATGTTTTAATGTGATTTATGTATATTTGTAAAAATTGTTTTGTATTTATATTTATATTTTAAAATTTTATCGATTATATTCAAATTAAATTACTAAAATCATAACTAAGGCATTATGTGAAGTAACTCTAGAGACAATCTACAATTTTGATCATGGGTGGTGTTTGGAAAAGACTTACCAAGTTACCCATTCTGCTTTAGAAAGAAAAAATCACTCTAATCACATGCAATATGCTTATATTTTGAGCGGGGCATTCATCCAATTTCCATGTAAAATCCATTGAATAATTTATTAAAAGATATTGACATTATAATTTTTCATATAAGATTGTTTTGGATGTACATAATCATGGTTCTGAGCAAAGCAATGAGATGGGTTCAATGGAGATGCTCGGCATTTGAGTTCCTCATGAAATTTTTTCATAATTTATATTTATATTTTAATTTTTTACAAATTCAGTAAATTGAATTTTTAATTTATTTAATTATTTCAAAGATTAGAATACAAAAGATACTAGGCATCATACCTTTAAGACTAGGCATCATAACTTTAAGAAATTGATCCAATTAAATTATTCACAAATTGCATTATAACAAGCATTTTTATATAAACTATTTTATTATGTCATCGGGTAGTTTTTGTGTAGGCAAACCTTTGGCCACTATAGCCATAGTCGTTGTCCCTTTGGCCAACTAATGCTCGCTACGTGTTTAGTTCTACAATTGTAATAAAAATGCGGCAATGTTTGTGGTGTCATTGAAGTTTCAGTTATAGTGGCAGTTTTTGTACATGTAATATACCCAATTAAAAACTAGGAATATTAACTCCAAATTTACAATGGTAATTATGTTGATTTTCAACTTAATCCCAAACAATGGCTTATAAAGGTTTATGAGATGTTCCCATTTAATGTTGTCAAATAATGATGTGCAGGCCATAGGATATACTTTGAACCATTGTAATATGCCCAAATAAGATCTGATGCAAATTTTAGGTGGTTGGTTATTAATTATGGTTCATGACTTTCTTCAAAAAATTTGTATGTAACCTCCTTAGCATCAATTTGGAAGCATTGGAAGTACCAAACATATCACCCAATTGAAAGAAGAGTCTTGGATCAATATAGAAGCATGAATACATGTGTGTGTGTGTGTGTGTATTTATATGTATATAATCAACCATGAATAGGCCCTACAAGCATCAATTTGAATCTAGGAAGACTTGCTCAAATTTCAATGCAAAAATTGTCTAAATTTCCAATCTTTCCCAAACATCTCCGAAAGACCCAAATCATTCCCAAACATATCCAAATCGGTCCAGAAACTCCCAAATCAACCCAATTATTCACTAACAACCTTCAGGGAGCTCTAATGAAAGTTTAATTCACATTGCATTAAGATTGCATAGCCATAACAACATATTTGCACATACATTTAACGAAAAATTGAATATTAAGCACAATATGGGAGAAACCACTGTAAATATTTATTATGAACTGAAGGGAACAATAATAACACTGATTACAACAATATTTTTTCGTACATAAGCTAAAAACTCATGAAATGTAGAGTTAGAATTGCATAGGTGCACCCCTCTGCCAGATGAAGATATTGAATAGAGTGGATATGGTAAAATGAGTGTATCTCGGTCATCTGGAAACCTTTTTGAGATAAATAAAAATTGTTTCCCATTAGAAAAAATGCTCCATATACAATGGAATAGGTCTCACAAACCATAAATTCTCATAAGTATCGAAACTAGAACTACCATTTCGGCCCACCAACACTAGTTCTCATGAAAGAGGTACTCCGACTGCACAACAAGAGCCCAAACACACTAAATATGAGAAAGAGAGTTGAGGATATGATATACATCTCCCAAATTGTGTGCTCTCTTCAACAAATGCACCCTCCAACTGTGAAAACAATAGCAGCAACACTATACGAGAGAAAGTGTGCCCTCCACACTTAAAACACTGAAAACCAATATAATAGAAACACCAGAAAAAATAATGAATCTTCAGATATACAATGAAAATCATACATAACTTGATCAATGAAGCTCATTATAGAGATATGAATGATCCCTTCCAACACCTGTAATGAATCCCAAATGAAGAGATCTGGATTATATCTCCTCTCACACTAGCTACATGGTGGAGTCTTTCACCACCGAAACTAGTCACAAATGCAAGGGGCACATATCCCAAGATTGAAATCCACAAGATCTCTCCAATTCAAAAATAACAATAGCCAAAAATTTCTCTCACATGAGCCCTCACCCTTCTTTTATAACTCATCAGTCACCTTTTCCCTCCTTCTAGAGTTTTCTCTCTTAAAAATATCAATAAAATATTAACAAATATTATTTTCATGAGAGAATGATTCTTTTGAAGACACATTAACTTCATTCTATGTTATTGGCATCATGGATACATTGATATTCCTTAGAATTCGAAATTAGGGATGCCTCCCTTGATTTGGGGGAGTTACCACTACCTTGTGGGCCCACTCTTCCCTAATGCGCCCTCCTTGGCTAAATTTAGGACCTGTCTTGTCATAAATTGTCGTAGAATCTGTCATAGGTTGTCATAGCTAGCATAGATTGTCATAGATTTGTTATTTTTATCCTGGGGAGTTACAACCCATGATATGCCTCCATGATAGGATTCCTTCCACCTTTGATGGGAGTTACACCTTATGAGGGACCCACTTATCCTATAAGGCTCCTTTCTTGGCCATTAATTCTCTCAAAATAATAATAAAATTTATTTTTAGGAGAGAATGATTCCTTACTTCATAAATTTTCCTTGGACCTTAGATTTTCCATAATGCCTAATGACCCCAAATCACCACTTTACAATTCTTCTTTAATTTTTCCAAGTGACTTTAGAGCATTTAATTCCTTAGTCCCATGGAGTGGTCATAGTAAAATTTTGGGGACATGACAATATGCGAGAAAAAAGAGCAATGCCCAATGTTCCTGGAAAACAAAGTGCAATAAATTCAAGTTCGACGTTATTCATGATATCGATCTTTACAAGTGCAAACCTTGGGATTTTCCTGTTAATTGTCTAATAAATTGCGAACAATATATCCATTTTTATTTTTGTGGGTATGTATATATATTTTATATTACCGATTTGAATTTATTAATTATGTCAATTTTCATAGAGTTTCAATGGACACATGAAATTTCAATGGGCATGCTTAAGCTCATGGGATTTTGGTTTCAAAGTATTTTGCTTGTGTGTGTGTCTTATATTATAATATATCTCAAGTTAGGGTACTATGTGGACTACATTTCTTCTTTGTAGTCTATGTTTTATATTATAATAAAGTATTCACTTATTCAATTTATGTTTAAAGAGATGCAATTTCCATGAACTCTTTATACCATCCCCAAGCTTGTAGGTGGTTTTACAGGTATTGAGTATAGGATACCACAATTCATGTAGCAAGATGGCTCAACATTGGTCTCAACCATTAGTTGGCCAAGCTAGGTTAGGGATGCTTCAGGTCTTTTTGTGACACAAAGAAAAAATTTGGTAGTACCAGGCCAGGGGATTAATTCATTGTGTTAATCTTTGTCATTAGTACAATAATCCTTCTTCGTTGATGATATGTTTGTATGGTGGATTTTATGACCATGTACCAATGGTTTTTGATAACTTTAGTGCAGATGTTGTGGTCGACATAAACAAAGTGAACCTTCGCCTGTCAGATATAGCAAGTATTGATGGAAAAATCATAGTTCTTATTGAAGTTCTACTTGTTCTTGAGTTGTATTTGTTTAAATACATTAGATTGTTCATGTTAAACTATAGGATTTTTTTATGTGTTTTCTAAGGATTAAAGTTTTAAACAATCCTTTGCTCTGCATTTTTAGTTATTGCAAAGAGAAATTGTTCTAGGAGTTTAGATTTTGGGTCTTCCATAAACATTTGGTGGAATAATTCAAGAGGATTACACTAGATTAATACCTCTGAGCTACAGGGGATCATATGTTTTTTTTTTGTTGCATTTCTCTTATTAGCAAAGCAAGCTATGAGAACAATAAAAAAAAATGTCTATCTTATACATTGCATAGAACTATCGGGCTTGTTAGGACCATTTTTATTCTGTATACCATTCGGTATTTGGAAGCTTCTCTTTCTTTGTGTTCACTCCTTCTAACTCTAGAAAATGTCTCCTTAGCTGTCTATTACCTTGCAAGCCTTCTTGCAACTTTTTGTGAACCATTATCATTCATAGATTGAGTGTGCATCAATAATATTTATGTTGTTTTGTTTGGTTCGACATTCATTGCTAAATGACTCCTCCCTTTATATCCAACTTTTTTCCACACTATAATTTGTGATTCATTTTTTTTATGCACATAAGATTAAACATTAGTTCATTGCCACATATTCAGAATTTTGTTTGTTCTATTTTTAAGTTTATGTTGTACTATGTAGTCTTTCTGAAAAGTAATTATTGTTTTGAGATACAAAATGTTGCATTTCGTCAAGGATATATTGTTCCTAAAAAAATTGTTAGCATCCTCGTAGTAATATTATATCTCAATCTTGGAATTAAGCATTGATTCCATATCTCTATATATTTGTTTGCACCCAAGTTTGTATGCTCGGAGGATTGGTTTATACACTTAGGAATGATAGATATCTTATGCATGAAAGGCTCAAGTGAAAGTTCCACATTGGACAAGTTCCATACAATCATTAACCAACATGTTTGTGTAATTAATAAGGTAGCCTTCATTTGCTTGTACTGAAAAGTATTGTTGGAATTTTCATGTGTATCAAAAATATTATGCCATGATCATGTGTCTATTTTCATCGTCAATTTAAGAACTTGTGAATAACTTGTCAATCTCAAATTGAATGGGTTGAGATAACTCATATGGTTCAAAAGTGTGCTATTGTAAATACTATTGTTCACTCAAGAAGTGTTATTAATGTTGTTAGATATTGTTCCCAAAGTTTCATGATTGTTAGATATTCTTCACCAAACATCCTTCGAGATACAATGATTTACTGATAAAAAATTACATCCTTGAACTATATGTGAAACAAATCTTATCTGAAATTTTCTTTAACATGTGCAACATGATTTTACTATTATGTATCAGCCCAAAACTAATTGAAGCTTTCCTCATGATTTGTTTTTTCCAAAGGAAAATTGCACAGGGAAATCGAGAGATGATTCCCCACATTCATGAACGGTATATGTAGTAAACCCATCATCATCTAGACTAGTGTGCCTCTACCAGAGATATTCAAATAGAGCACTCATTGGAATAGAGGTAGCTAAATGATCAACAACATTGGGGATAATTAAGCTAACACTTTGCACTATAAATGTTGGGACCATATCGTCCCACCCTCAAGCACTTAAACAATTGTGAGATTGTTGGTACCTTTCCAAATTCAATTAGCCCACTTGGGAAAATATGCAAGTGAAGGATTTGCACCCGAATGGGGAGGATACCAATTTTAAGTTTTCTTAACCATCCAAGCTAGACCGAATTGATAAAATATATATCGATTGAAGGAGACAGGGTGGACTTTGATCCACTTATGTATCTACAAGTCACGAGATAATATAGTATAGACCTCTAGGTGCAACCACATGTTTGACCACTACCTCAAGGTGAGACAAGTCTTATCTCAAACTTGTTGCATAACAGATTGAATAAGGCCATATATAGACCATTTTGTCCACACACATAAATGAGAAGGGAACACTCACATTCAAATTCGATAACCTTGTTCAAAGAAAATGTTTCACAAAGCTTGAGCAAATAAATGAATTGGTTGACTGACTTGGACGAGACAACATATACACACACCATAGAGCATTCACGACTAAAACCATAGAACTTGTAGTCATATTGTAGTAGAACCAAGGACCTCTCCTTTGTTAAGAGCAACTCTCGAATCGTGGACCATGAATTCCATGTGCTAGAAGTATTGTAGAAACAATCTCGGCAACAATCTTTGTGTCTATTGCATAGAGGAGGTGGATGATTGTTACTTGCGGTCCATCCTAACATAGGTGGAAAACTGAAATGTCAAGCGATGCAACAACTTTTCTGATCTTGGCAATTGTCGAAACAATTCACATGCCTTGTGAAGCCTTCAAAAGTTTGGCAAAGTTGCCACAAACATCATCTGACACTGGAAGTAAGGGTGGGTACTGCTAGTTTTTCCACTTCTGCATTTTTTCCCTTTATAATTAGTCATACATGAGCTTAACAAACAGTGATTGCAGGTAAGGAAATAGTCCAAGTCCATCCATTAGGTGAAGGTAGAGTGTCCTTCCACTGGAGGTATGTTGTGTTTTCCTTCATGCATATCATTTTCTCCTGTATATTTTTCCTACAAATGTTTTCATGCACATAGGTTGCTGCAACACAATCTGAGCGGGGAGTCCCCCCACTCTTTCAGTTTCACCGAGATGAACTTGATTTGTTGAGAATTGCGTAGGGTTTTGGAAACCTCCCTTTCTCGATGGTTGAGCTGGCCACGGCCTATTGTACTAGATGACTATCAAATTTCATCTCTTAATAAAATCTGATTTGGACATATATGTGTCTTCCTCCACTTTTATCACTCAGCCTTGTTGCTATTTTTTTATGTTTTTTTGTTACATTTTGCAAGCTGTAAAATATGTACATAAAACTATTTATATTATTACTTTATCTACGTTATCATATGTACATAAAAAATACTTGTTTTAACCTTTAGTTGCACGCTTTTCTGGCACTTCATAATTCAAACCAAAGCAACCATCCCATATAGTTGTGAACAAGTTGTTATTTCACGCAATTTGTTTCATTTATTGAATTTATATTCAGCAGACGACTAATCTGCTAAGTTCACTACTTTTTTATTAACATCATTGCATAAACGAACCAAAATCTTTGATTACATTTGAAAAATTGCAAAACTAAACGTAATGAAAAATTTAAGTTTGCATATAATTGAATGTGAAAAATTATTTAGACGTTAGCCTAAAACAAATTATGACTTCATTTTATGATAACAATGGATACACAAAGTTTCCTTTTCATTTAATTAATGTTGTTGCATTAATATTACGTTGATTTTAAAGGCATTTTAAAACTTCCAAATCAAAAGAATCTGTTGATTTCTCTTTGCATATATAAATATGTTACTTTATTTACATTAGTGTCAGGATATACTTAATTATTGACGCATTTAAATGTTTACGACCAACTCTTAATTTCTCAGAAAATTTATTGCTAATATACTTTTGTCATTTTGTAAATATTACAGTTTATCTCTTTTATCTTTTCATTAGTTTTTTCCTTTTAGAAATTAATGCATACATGGTTAGATAGGTCTCATTTAGAATTATTAATGGACTAATGTACTCGTTTTGAAAGCAGATTTGTATTTTGTCAAACTAATCCAACATTGCTTTCATTTCACTTATGTACTTAACGCCATTGATTTACCCATTGTATCCTCTCTACTAGGGGGCTCTAACTGCGACCTGGGATTCCATACCGCTCCATTCCCTTGATCATCCCTCAAAGGGTGTTTAACGTGTTGTTTCCCTAACTGTGTCGTTTGAGCATCAACATTATGTTACATTTAACTTTGCTAGGATACAGTCGAATGTTTGAATTGGTAGGAATTTGTAAGGATGAATACATTTTTTAAAGCGTAGAAACCTTGGAGAATCTTACTAATTCTTCAATTTCCAACCATAAAATGTTCGGTGATATTTTTCTAAAAATATGCAAATTTCTAAGGATTGTATATAGTTTCTAGATAATTTTAGTGAGTTTTAGAGTTAAAAAATTTTACTCCATGGAATTTGGGAGAAATAATTTAGAAAAAAATGGAATTTGGCAAATCTTTTTTTGGAAAAAAAGGTCAAAGCGAACCTTTTTTTTGGAAAAAAGGTTCAAAATTTAGCCCATGGGCTAAATTTCACCCCTAAAATTTTCCCTGAACAATGTTTTCTATACAAGGGGAAAATTGAGCCTCCTACTTCCTTCCCCATAACTATTTTGACAGCCTACTGATAGGGCCACAATATAGGTATTAATTGCAGTCATAAATTCCCTTTCTACTATTATGGAGCAACAATTAAGCATAAGATCACCCCTTTCTGTAGGCTAGGATATGGTTTTAGTTGATTATGAAGGAATGATGGTTATGTGGTAATCTTTCTTTTGCTTAGCATGTTTTTAATGAGCTAACTAGTGGATGAGTGCTATTTGAAAATAACTGTAGGTTTAATGAAAACCATGAAGACAACAAATCGTGCCTTCCCAAGTTACACATATACATAAGAAAGCTTGGAAAATTCAATCCCAGTTGACCACATGGAGCAATGAAGGAGAACTCGAGATCAACTCTACCAGCCTCCATTGATTTCCAGGGATGACAAATCTAGAGGAGATTGATGTTGTGGTTTCCAAAGAAGAAATTTTAGAAACTTTTTGAAATTATGTAATAAATAGGGACTCATGCATAGCGTGAAACTCTCTCTATGTTTATCGTTTCTTTTTACACATTTTCCCTTACACAACATTCAAGTTTTTTACTACTTTGATATGGATTCTCAAACAACTTAATGGAAGAACTGCATTTTACATCACTCGTGAGTTCATATTTTAGATTAGCTCCTATAACGCGCTTTGAGGTGGGCCCCCTCATTGTGTTGAGCAGGATTTTTGTGTTCCTTCTATCTTTAGTTTAAAAGCATTTCTTTGTTTTGATCAAGTAGATAGACATGATTCATAAAAGATCATTTGCTGCTTAAAATAAATTTTTGAAAATTTATTGTTTTCATCCGTAGATTTGCATAACGGTGTTTGTAGTTCAATTATATGGTATATGTAGTCCTATAGGTGCATTCCACAAGAACAGTTTAGTCATATTTACATTTCCACGCATTGGAATAGTTTAGTCAGCTTTTTATTGTCATGCATTCCAACTTTGGTTTAGATTAATTCATTTTGTGATTTCTTAGATTAAAACATTTTAGCTTTCACATAAGTGATTTCTATTACCTTAGATTAAATTTTCAAAGCATTCCTTAGAATACACTTTCATGTTTTATTAGATTAATCATTCCTTGTTTTTTGTGTGATTTCTATTACCTTAGATTAAATTTTCAAAGCATTCCTTAGAATACACTTTCATGTTTTATTAGATTAATCATTCCTTGTTTTTTGTTTGATTTCAATTTTATGAATCAGACCATTTCCTTCATTAAGTAGATGTTATTGTCAGATATATCTTCATGCTTTCATAACTCAGAGAATTTATATGCTTTTCTAGAATCATTCACATCACTTAAAAGTCATTTCCAATTCCATAGAATAAATATTTAGATAGGATTCTCTCAGTAGTTGCACATGCAGCGCATAGTGCCTCTTAAGTTTGTACGATCCCTAGTTGATAATTAAAGTAGGACTCCTGAACTATAGGCCTATAAAAAGGTCATCATTTCAGTAGACCACCACTTTTTGGGATTGTTTCCATGGAGGTACTAAAACTCTAAGGGAAGACTAAAAATATATATAAAAAAAGAGAAAATCTTTTAAAAAAAGAGAAAAACAAACAGACAAGTAACAATTAAAAACCTAGATCTTGTTTACCATGAATTCCTCGGTGAAGGAGAGACACATTTGGATGATTTCTTCCTAACTACCCTATGAGTGAGACTAACTTAGAAAGCTTCAACTTTGAAACTTTCCCCTCTGACGAAATTGATTCCAGTTATAACCCAGACCGTGACAATTTCTTTGCCAACTCTAGTTCCAATACCATTATGGTTGATGAAGAAGAAGAAGCTAGGAAATTTTTCACCTTTCCCATTAGCATACCTCAAGGGGATGCTTGAATGAAAAACATCAATCCCTCCAATCTCCCAAATTTTCAAGGCTTGACCTCAAAGAACCCTGATACCTTTTTATTCGAATTCGAAGTAATTTGTAGATCCTTTGGCTACATGGAAGATGCCCAAAAACTAAGACTCTTTCCTTCAACTCTAAAAGATATAGCACTCAGATGGTTCATGAGATTATAAGGAAACATAATTTTTACATCGGATCAAATGAAACAGAATTTCTTGGACAAATAAAGGGATTATTGCAAATCCAAAGATACAAGAGACGATATTTTTAGGATGCAACAGGAGGAGAAGGAATATTTAGAATATTATGCACAATGATTCCAGATCATCTATAAAAGAGCCATTTATTGTACACTAGATGAAGAGTTGTTGAAGTTAGTACTCCTCAAAGGATTCAGGAAGAATACCTGGAAATCCCAAACCTAATGGGTGATGGAGATATCTTACAAAAATCCTTTGAACATATCTTACAAATATTCAAAAAGCATTCAAGGTCTAGAAAAGGGAAGGATGGAGTAAGAGGCATAACCCCACCAGGAGGTGGATCATCCTTCCCAGTACCAACCTTCACTAAATCTAATTTAGGCAATATCCTATATGATATGAAAACCGACATCCTTCAGTCACTGCAATGTAACTATATGCATTACAACTCAAGAGAAAAACAAGATGAAATTAATCAAGTGCTAGCTATTTTATGTCCAAAATGTAGGAAGAAACATGAAAAACGCCAATGTCCATTAAATCTAATCGAATTTTGTGGATTATACACCAAAAATAATGCAACAGAAAAATTTCCTCTACTTCCTTCATGTAAAGTAGCTATGCAAGACCCCAGATCAGAAAATACTGTGGAACAACTCTTTTTTGTAAACCAATGTCGAAATTATTTCTCTAGGCCATTTCAAGCTAATAATCAGGCCTAATTCAATCGGGGAAATCCTTACCAAGATTGGAATCCAATAACACAACCCTCATGTCCTACGCAAACATTTTCAAATTAGTGGCATGAAAACCAAAACTCATACCATCAACCATACTTTTCTTAGCCATACGAGCAGTACCCTCCACCTTTCCAGCAAGCACAAATAAACTATGGAAATAATTATCCATCTTCTTTGAATTAGATACCTCAACCACAACAGGTTGTCATAATGCCTCCACCACAAAACCAACAGCCACCAAGACCACCTCCAATTCCATCTCATCGCATTCCAAACCCAAATAACAATCACCCAAACTAGCAAGTTTACAATAGTGAAGTAATGCAATTCCCAACTTATGTTGTGGAAACACTCGATTTAAATGAGGTAAACTTGAGATCAGGAAAAGTAATACCAGAACCACCGCCACCTACAAAAGTTGAACAAGCATGCCCGCAATACCAACAACCTGTAATTGTGGACCTTCTCGAAGAAGATCAAAACGAAGAGAAATCAACAGGGCCTACTACTCCAGACCCTCCATTTCATGACAGGCTAAAAAAAAAATTCAAGTAGAAGTAGAGAGTGATATACTTAATGAACTGAAACACTTGAATATAAAAATTCCTCTTCTGCAATCCATCAAATATGTCCCCATCTACAACAAATTCATAAGAGAAAACAACATAAAGAAACTATGAAGAAGAAAACGAGAGTCCTCTCGCCATTAATGTTGTAGAATAGCTTACAGACCTCATGTTAGGAAGGTTTTTCAACCCTAAGTATCTAGACCCAGGAAGCTCTATATTTAATGTAAGCACCAAGAAAATGCCTATCCCAAGCAGTCTCATTGATTTCGGAGCCGTGATAAACGTAATGACAAAAGATACAATGTTGACCCTAAAACTACAATCTTTCATAATACCAACAACTACTGTATTGCAGTTAGCAAATACCTCCACTATTCGACTAGAAGGTATACTGGAAGATATTATCATCAACATTGAATCTTTGGAATATCCTACAGAATTTTTTCTCATAGAGGTCAAGAGTAAACTTAGCATATACCCCCTCATCCTAGGAAGGCCATGGATATCAACGACAGATGCCTACATAGGTTGTCGATCTGGAGACATGACCATAACCAATGGAAAATCCAAAAATAAGATCACCATCTATCCCTCGGAAAAAATTTCTATTGATACGGAAAATCCTATCTAGTTAGATGATTATGATGACATTTATGATCAAGTAGTGTAACCAGTCCTTAGCATAAAAACTACTTTAACACTACAAGCTGAGGATGAGGATACTTATTTATATAATTTCATTCAGAATGTTTATCCTGACAATGATGTACTTGAAGAAATTTTTGCAACGGGTGAACAAGAAAAGATCATAGGAGATCCACCTAAACATCCTGACACAATGTGGTAGCAGGTTTTTTTTGTGGAACAAGAACCCACAACAGTAAAAATAGTAGAAATGATTCATATAAATACTGTGAACATCAAAGTCTCCCAGAAAAAGGCCTAGTTACCAAAAAATAGGGCTAGAATTGGATCTCCATTTATTTTCCAAATTAAATGTGTACAGGCAGGCCTCCCTCTTTCGTTGGTAAGTTGTTGCTATTTCCCGCTTAGTGAGAACCCTCCACATACTTACTACCTGGGAAGACTTTTGGTTTTTCAATTGAGAGCCTTCGAACAGTGGAATAAATGTTCCTCCCATGTAAGTTATCCAGAAACACTGGAATTTCCCATTGGTTGGAAGATGGCTAGGGCTTGGGGGATGGTATGAGCTAACTGGTAGGTGGTGGTATGCCCCCTTAGCTTCATTTCATCTTTCTGTTATTCCTCTTTTTAATACTATTAGACTTATGGGTACTAGTTGGACTAGGGGGAACACTTTCACCAGATAAGGCAGAAGAAGGAGAAAACAATGTCACTTATGAACAAAGCAAGTGGTCCAAATTGGTTTTATGATCTTTACATAAGGTGCTTATTTCGGAAGCATCAGGAACATTTCGGACATTCAGAGAAGAAAACAACCAAATCGGAAGCCTCACAGTGAATCCAAGATTTGGAACACAAGTAACAATCTGAACATGTCATGGTCTGTTGGATCTATCTCTTCTAACCTCCGAGGCTTAATGGAGGAAGATCAAGAAAGAGGGCTGTAGAGGAAGAGTCATAGTTATGCATGCATGCAAAAATTTTCATGCATTTCTCTCTAATGATTTTCCTGGTTAATATTTTAACATTCACTCCATACGGTAGTACGTAGTTTCGAAGAAGCAATGAAAAATTTAGAAAAGTTTTTGGAACGCTGTGAACAAAGCCAACTATCTTTAAGCACTGAAAAGTGCCATATGATGATGAGCAAGGGCATAGTTTTGGGGCACTTCATCTCTGCTGATGGTATCCAGGTAGACCCATCCAAAATTAAGGTAATTGAAAATATACCCACTCCTGGAACACACAAAGAGGTACATAGCTTTTTAGGGCATGCTGGTTACTACAGAATATTTATAGAAAATTTTCCCAAACTAGATTCTCCTTAATTCACTCTATTGATGAAGGATGTACAGTTTGATTGGAATGATGCATTCCAAACATCGTTTACTGAACTTAAGAAAAGGTTGTCCACAACACCTATCTTACGGGGGCCAATTGGGCTCTACCTTTTCATATATCCTCATATGCTTCAGATCCATTGGAGCAGTATTGGGACAGTAGGAAGGTCATGCTCCATATGCAATTTATTACATTAGTAAGAACATGGCCCCTGTTGAACTAAACTACACTCTTAAAGAGAAAGAGTTCCTTGTCATTGTTTATGCTATCAATAAATTCAGACATTACATTATTGGATATTCCACTTTTGTGCACACTGATCATTCAACCATTAAGTACTTAATGAATAAACCTATCATGATTGCTAGAGTAACTAGATGGTTGTTACTGTTACAGGAATTTGACATTACAATTATTGACAGACCAGGGAAGGAAAACATTGTTGTTGACTTTTTATCTCGACTTACTAACAATGATGACAGTTTACCAGTCGAATATTCCTTCCCTGGTGAACATTTGTTTGCAGTTTTTGTTCATTCCCCATGGTACACAGATGTTTCTAACTATTTGGCTGCAGGAAAGCTTCCAGCACACATATCTATGAGAGAAAAAAGAAAGATCATACAATAGAGTGCTAGATACTGCTGGATAGATGGGTATCTTTTCTACACAGGTCCCGATTTGGAAATCGGAAGATGTGTAAGGGAGGATGAAATTTACAGTATCTTGAAAGCTTTCCATGATGAGCCCTGTGGGGGACATTTTGCTGACAAAAGGATGGGTCATAAGGCATTGAAGATGGGTTATTTTTGGCCAACATTGTTTAAGGATGCAAAAAACTATGTTCAGGATTGTGACAGCTGCCAGAGGATGGGCCAACCGAATAGATTAGATGAAATCCTTCTTCAGCCACAGCTTGGGGTTGAACCTTTTGATAGATGGGCTCTGGATTTTGTAGGGACTATCAATCCTCCCTCGAAGAAGAAAGTTTATATCCTGGTTTGCACAGATTACATGACCAAATGGGTGGAAGCTGTAGCTTTGGTCAAAGCTAATGATCAAGTTGTCATGGATTTCTTGTATGAAGAGATCTTCACCCGTTTTGGAGTACCCAAGGATATCGTTACAGATGGAGGACCACAATTTGTGTCTCATAAATTGGAAGCCTTGTTGCAAAACTATCACATTCAGCATAAGATAACCTGACCATACCATCCATAGGCCAATGGTCAAGTGGAAAGCACTAATAAGGTAATTGAGGCTATTCTGAAAAAAGCGGTGAAGAGTCACTATAAGGATTGGGCTGAAAGACTTCCAGAAGCATTATGGGCATACCGAACCACATGGCACAACATTACAGGTTTCTCCCAATACGAATTGGTGTAAGGTAAGAGCATTGTCTTTCCCATTGAATTTGAAATTAAAACTTTAAAGACAGCCATAGAAGCAAACCTGGATTTGATAGAAGCACAAAGGAATCGATTGAATCAATTAAATGAACTTGACGAGAAGTGCACAGCTATTGTGCATCAGAAAGCGTTAATTCAACAACAACGTTCTAAATGGCACGACAGGTTCATCAAGAAGAAAGTTTTCTGTAAAGGAGACTGGGCTTTACTATATGATCCATGTTTTAAGAGGGATTTCAAAGGAAAAACGCATACAAGATGGCTAGGACCCTACCAAATCGACAAGGTGTTTGAAAATGGAATAGTCCGTTTGACCACAATTGATGAGAATTAGACACCATTATTCGCTAATGGTCATCGGCTGCGACTGTATCATAAGCCGATTTCGAAAAATGCATCCATTTCTCATGTTACAGCTGATCCAGATGATCACTTAATGCAAGGGCAAGAATCGTTTTCGGCCCCTGTGAATTTTTAAACTGCAAATTCCACACATAAATAAGTTGTTGTTTTTAATTTATTTATTTTCTTTTACGATTTGATCGGTTTGTTTTTTTTTTTTTTTTGAAGAACTATGTACATGAATCAACTTGAGGAGTAGCTATAGTGACTGGGCCAGACGATTGCAGGAACCTTAGTTTACTCTCCTGTTATGAATAACTCCTTGAAGAAAATGAACAATTCGGCAGTATGCACCAGTCAGCCGAAGATTTACCTATTTTTCCATTTTTCGTAGCTGCGACTCTGTCATATTTTTCCTACTTTCTATTTTTCGTAGCTATGACTCCGCCATATTTTGCTCATTTTCCATCTTTCGCAGCTGCAAATTTGCCAAATTTTGCCTATTTTTGCTATTAGCGCAGCTGCGACTCCGCCAAATTCTACCCATTTTTCCTATTTTGTGCAGCTACGACTCCGCCAAACTCCACCTATTTTTTTCCGTGTCTTCGTAGCTGTTACTCCGCTAGAATTGTCCTATATCAGGCTGCGACTCCACTAGACTTGGCCTATTTTCCCTATTTTTGCAGCTGTTACTCTGCCAGAATTGTCCTATATCAGGCTGCGACTCCGCTAGACTTGGCCTATTTTTCATATTTTCGCAGTTGTTACTCCACTATATTTTCCCTATATCCAGCTACGACTCTGCTAGACTTGACCTATTTTTCCTATCTTCACAGTTGTTACTCTATATTTGTCCGATATCTAGCTCCGACTCCGATAGACCTACCTTATTTTCCCGATTTCCCAGCCATAATTTCGTCAGATTCCTTTTATTTATCAGTTGCGACTCCACAAGATTGTCCATTTCTTGAACAATATCACCACTAACGACTCAACTGGGATCCAATTTAGCATTTATTTCACAGGTCGAATCCCAGTCCACTAAGAACGAAAATTATTTGACTTCCATGGGTGTCTGTCAACACGGATGTACTTTCCATCTCGGTTGGTGTTGTCCAACTCATCATAGCACATGCGCAATTATGTTTTTATTAATGGATGTGATGACGAAGTTGGATCATTGTGGAAAGTTACGGCTTAGCTCATATTGCAAAGGTACAAATTCTGACCATATACATGATTAGGCATAAAAATTAATGTGGCAATGATGATTATGCTTTGTCTTTAGTCCTTGTCAGCAACCCGTACCCACTTAACCGTCAAGGGACCTGTCAGAATTAACATTCATATCCACTACAGGACCGTCACCTTTACCCAATTTGGACCAAAATTTCTAATTATTCCATTTTCCATAACTGTATCACCTTTCTATGGGTTGATAATTGTGCCATCTTTCCTAAAATACCCAATTCCAACTTCGGTTGTTCGATGAATGTCCATATTCTACAACTTCCACGTCCGAATTGGTAATCTCTGTATTCGCCATCAAAATTATGAAGGAAAGGTGACATGGGTAATCCAGTCCCTCATGAACCTGAGAATACAGAGGCACTGCGTACAAACGTGGAGGTTTTCGCCATCTTTGAAGCAGCTAGGTGGACTGTGTATTTTGAACACTTAAATGGTTTTCACACAGAGACAACATTATAGTTTTCTCTTAACCTAACTGATACTCATTCTGAGGTTAGGGGATTGTGCATAGATGTCATGGAAGCAATTGTGGAGGAATTTACTGGCTTGCCTCAAGTTGGGAGGAGATGTTTTGGACGAAAGGCACATAATGCGACTGTAGTGAGATATTTTATTGCATTCGGTGAGAATGTTTGTCCAAGAGGTCGTGGAATAGTGTTGGAATCATTACCTCGGCCCTAGGATCAGGTTGCAATCCTCCTAAAGAAATACATCTTCTGCGAAGGCAGGTACAAAATTGTCTATGTCTTTGAATTTCCCTTATTATCCCAATTACACCATGTTAATCTAGTGAACATGCCATTTTATCTTTTCAAAGCCATACATCACATGGATGGTTATGTGAGAACAACCCAACATCTAGTTTCTTCTATCACCAATCATGGCTTAATTAAATTATCAATTTTAAGGTCACTAGCACCACAAAACCAAACTTGGGCAAGATTTCTTGCTTGGGCCAGGATAATTTAGGAACCTGCATTAGAGGTAGGAGGTATTGAAGTAGAGGAAGGGGACCAGAGCTCCTCAGATTCAGCTGGGGGGAGGGATAGAGTATCAGAAGACCAATTGGAGGATGAAGATGAGGTAGATATGGGGGAAGCTGCAACAAAAAAAAACCCTATTGTAGAAGAGGACACGATGGAAGCTGTAGAAAATGAGGCTGTGGTATTAGAAGCTACAACAGCAGCAGACCCTATAGAAGAAGAAATAGACCTGATAGAAATAGCAGTTAGGGTGGAATCTAAAGCAATATATATGGAATCATTAGCAGCCACCGCAGAGGAAGCTGAAACTGGAGCAGTTGTAGAAGCTACAACAGTGGAAGTTGTAGTTGCGGAAGTTGCAGTGGAAGAAGAAGAACATCAAACAGAGGCAGTGGAAGGAGGAGACATGGAGGTTCTGGATGTTGAATCCTCGCTCGACATAAGGGGAACTATAATTCAAGAGGAGTAATTCATCCCTGATGCTGAAAATATAGAGACCCCTGTTTCATAGAAAAGAAGGAAAAGGTCATAAAATAAGGGCTAGACATCCACTCTGGCGAAAAAGAGAAGAACCATAGTTGTTACTACAATAGAAGAAGTATGCCGTGAAGGGTAGCCATCTGGGGTTGCAAAGAAAATAAGAACTAGATCTGTTACAGTAGCAGAAGCAGCATGTGCAATTGGGGCAGACATTGAAATTCCCATTTTAAACCCCAAATCTCCCATTGTTACACAAGAACCTGCTGCAGAAGAACCCCAAATTGAAAATCTTCTTCTTGAGAATGAGATGCTAAAAGAGGAGATACAAATGCTTCGGAATGAACTGGAGAAATGGAAAGAAGCATGTAGGAAACACGCAGAGAGGAGTTTGAACACATTGGTGGAGGCTGCAAATCAATTGGAAAATTCACCTCCTGGTTTGGAGAATGAAGGACAGGAAGAAGTGGTATGTCCAAAATGTGGAGATATATTCAAATTGGAAAGGCATAGAGTCACAGTGTTGGAATTAGCAGCACGAAAATATGCAAAATCAAGGCAAGAGATGGAGGAAGTCCCTACAGTGGACCCAATCGAAGGAAATGAGCCTGAAATAGACATAATCCCTGACCTGGAGCTAGGAGAAGATGAAGAGATGCAATCCCAGCCATTGGGGGATACTGAATTATTCCAGGGTCAGTTTGATTTTTCAGAAGACATTGAGGTAACCCAAGAGAAACCTCAGCAACCTAAAAGCACTGAAGTCATTTCAAAACAGGATGACGTTACACAAGAACCAACACTCCAAGATCTTGTTACTAAAGCAACAACTCAAACAATAAACACCCCGAGCAATTTTCAGGATTTGGATGTTGTTACACAAGAACCAACATCTTTAAAATTATTTGTCGAGGCTGCAACTCAAACAGAGGAGAACGAGATTGGGACACAGGGAGAAGGTGTTGTTACACAAGAACCAGTACCTTTCGACTTGGTTATGGAAGCTGAAACACAAACTGAGGTAATTGAAAGAAGGGATTTTGTTACACAAGAACCAGCATTTCCAATTTGGGTTGTTGATGCAGCGACACAAGTGGAAGCTGTTGTGACTGATGAAGAAGAAGTTTCCAATCCATTGACTCAAGACAAGCCTACTGAGACATAGGATCAGATGGTCCCAAGTCAAATTGTGACAATGGTGCCTGGAACATAAGGGGTGGAAGCTCAAGAGATCATTGAAATTAACTCTAATGATGAGAAAGATGCAGAGGAGAGAAGGATTCAATGTTTGGAGAACAAATTTTCTTTGTTACAACTTGAGTTAGCTAAATGGAAAAAGCATATTGATCAGTGCCAATAAGGGATGGTTCCTCTCTATGAATATAGAAATACTATCAGGGAATTGAGAGAGAAATTGGCCGAGGAATTAGTTTTCCAGAAATCCCAGTGGGACAGTGTTCAAAAAGAATTGGAAGAATTGAAGAAATTCAAGTCCATGCAACAAGAAAAAGATCAGATGTATATTCTTTCTCAAGATTTGTTGATTTGAAGGGATCCATCTCCTTCTTACCCTGTATTTCTTTATGCACATACAACTTTATTTAAGTTGAAAGCATTGAAATAAGGAATACCATATAAGCTGACCACTTCCCCCCAGTTCTTAGAGACTTTCATGGAAAGTGATTTTGGGGATCAAAATTTGTTGGGTGAATTATATTTGCACGATAGAGCAGGCTATACTGATTTTTATTCTAATCATGTGCCCTATTTGGGGGATGTTCAGCTGACAGCATTCACTTCTTTTGTCACCAATCATGTGCAATGGTGGGATGCCTCTCAGACTATCAATAGGAACGAGGATAATTCTACTCTTTGGATCAGAAACGAACCTCGACTTCCCAGATGTCTCATTACAAAGCATGCAAGGTCTCTCAAATCTCTTGAAAAGACTTAGCACTTGATGGATCTGCAAAGGACAGTCATTATTACCTATGTCCACACAATTTCCAAACAGCAGCAGTATTCCCTAGAAGGTAGCAAGTACAGGTGGCAGGCTTCTTCCCCAGATTTAAAGGAAAAGGATCCATATTGTTTTGAGAATTTTAAACAGGCTCTTCTTAGAGTGCTTGATTATGTTAAATGCATGAAATTATGTGGACCATTGTGGATGGGACTAAGATTTAGGTTTCCTCTCATATGGCTACCTGTGATCCCATACAGAAGTAGTTATGTTTTGACTAAGAAGGAGGAGGAACAATCCTGGAAGAAGTGGACTGCTTGTAATGGATTTGTAAATTTGGGAGAAGCACCTGAACTTGCCTTCAACACCACCAATCTCCACAGACAGATTATGGATCTAGATTCATATTCAGATTAGTGGAAGTTGTTGCATGAGGACATGCAATCGGATAGTTGGGGGGAGATGTTGGGTCCTGGAATTGTCCCTTTTTTACCACACCTTTTACCTCTTTTTTCTCTGTTTTTCCTTATTCCCATAAACTAGATATGTGTCTTTCCTCAAGATTGAGCATGAATCCTGACAGATATGATTTATTATTTCCCACTTTATTAATGCCTAACATTGTTATGGTTATGAATTCTATCATTTGATTTATGCTAACTTGTGTTGATTTTATTAAGACAAGCTCAAAGCATTGAGAGACATGGGTGTAGTAGCCCGCTAAGCATATGGAAGTAAGGTACGATTGGTGCCAGTTGTTACTCCATGATTCTGATTCCACAAATTAATAGAAGCAATGCGATCATCTCTCCATGTGGTAGTTGTAACAAGACTTCGCAGGAACAGACAGAGTACTTCCCGGCTAGCTAATCTGTTGATCCATTGACATCCGGAGTAACGACGCCCTTCACATCCAAAGAATTCATTCAATTCATTTTACGGCTGCAATAGTTCTGTTGTGGCTCAATAGCCTGAAGATTAGATATCTTCATGGCTGCACGAATCTATTGGATCGGGATTGTGTTTTGCATGTATAAATATGGGAAGGATTTCAGAGCCTGGGGTTGGTTGATTATCAATTGTACAATCTGTAACAGAGTACTGTGAATCATCATTTTTAATACAAGGAGCATAGTTATTCATATCTTTGTGTTTTAAATTGTGTTAGTTCACGACATCTATATTAGAAGGACAGGGAACACCTTCTCACATAGATTGTCGAGTTAAGTAGTTGTTTTAGTTTATTTTTGTTGTGTGGTGTGGATTTGCAGTAGATACGTTTTACAGAGAAGCTGCAACAGTAGTAATTGATAATTGCATTCTCCTTTGGTAGTTAATGGTTGCATTCTGAATAGTTGTAACTGCGTGGTGTGACAGTCAACTATGTAGGTTAGTTACTTTTATGCAAGTGTGCTAGTTAGTGGTTACAGTCAAGCTCAGCTCTGATTTATTTCAGTCATTTATCTTTCTTAGGATTTCCAACTTAGTCAAATTATGGTTCAAGTTTAATTCTAGTTCTTTGCTGCTGTTTTATCTTTATTAGAGATCATTAGATTAGACTTGTTATGATTGAGTTACAGTACTGACAATTGAATTAGACAGGTTGTGATTGGATACTATAGTTTGATATTTTTAGGATTTAACTTCTTGAAAAAGTAAGTCTAGTTTATTTATTCCTAGATCAGTAACTGTTGGATTGGTATTTGTAGGGAGCTAAATGTACTTTGAATTCTTAGATGGATAAATTAGATTAGTTTTAGCCATGAGATGAGTTTGACGGAGCAGATAGGTACGATCATTTATCTCCATTTATTGAATCAGCTACTTGAACTGTTTATGCATAGATTGTGCTAATTACGTTTGAAATAAAAGACCTACCTGGGTTGACAATTTATATTGAGCATCCTGTGTGTTAGTTGTAATTGATTAGCATATAGGGTGACCAACACTAAGCATCAATACTTAGCAAGAGACACCAATCTCTATTTGAATGGAACTAACCTTCAATTACAATATAACTTCTTCAATAAATGATGAAAATTTGCATTGCCTTGACCATGTCTGCTTGCTACTTTTGCTTGTTATGATGTCTTCTTGATATTTATGCCTTTACCGGACATGCTCATTACTTCTTCCTTTACCATATATGTTCACTATATCATCCCATATATATTCTTCTTCATCACAGTCTTCGCCACTCTCTCCTTTTGGAATGATATTCCTTTTTTACTCTTAACATATTCTCCTCTTCAAATATTTCATTTATGCTTACTTCACACATTTCTCTTCAAGTGTAACATTTATTTATATACATAATCATGACCCATATTGAATCATTGATTAAATAATTAATTATTTTTATTTCACCTTGGAAAATACCTTGGGCCTCCAAAACCATGGGCTTGAAACCACCAATGGTAAAAACAATTGTAAAATATTTCTTTGACATTTTACATGCACTTTTACTTCTAAAACCATGAACTTGAAACCACGAGGTTGCAAAATATTTCTTTAACTTCTTTACATGTATTTTTAAATAAGTTAACTTATTTAACTTATATTTAAGGGGATTTTAGAGTATGGTTGTAAATCAAGTTTGAGGGTCAATTTTGTAAAATCCTTTTGGAATGGAGTGCCCTTGATTTAGGGGCCTTAAGGATGATCAAGTTTGACTTGATCAACTCTTTGATTCATGGGATGTTAGGTGCTCTTGTTATTGGGACCACTTGAGTGATCAAATGTGTCTTTCTCACCCTTGATTTTAGGGAACATTGATTATGATTCAAGGGGGTCCAAATGTATAAATATGAGAGCTCATTTATTGTATCCATCAATCAAACTTGGAATTATCTTGTATTTATCTATCTAGACAATAAATTGGTATTTTTCAATACAAATTTATATTATTAGAATATTTTATGATGAAATTCATAAATACCACCAAATGAAGAAGATTCCAAGAAAAGAAGGTGGTATTGAAAAACACCCATATATCATTATAATATCTCAATAAGAGAGAACTCCAAAGTTAACATATGGATACAAAAAAGAGTTATCGTATCTATAAATTTGGACTCCCTTGAGTGCATAACCAACTTTCTCTAAAAATAGGGGTGACAAAGTTACATTTTATCACTTGATAGGTCCAAATAAAAAAAATTGAATTGCATCCCATGAATCAAGGACTTGATCAAGTCAAAATTCATCACCCTTAAGGCCCCTAAATTAAGGGTGCTCCATTTCAAAAGGGTTTTACATAGTTAGACCTCAAAATTGGGTTTACACCCATACGTTAATAGTTTCTTAGGCCATATTTTGTTAAAAGATTAGTTCATAAACGTTGTTTCCCATTTTTTCAATTTAATTCTCTATTCTTTGTTAAGGAGATTAATTTGTCCATGCAAAGTGTGTGTATGTGTGTTGTTAAGGAAAACTTCCAAATGATTTATCACTAACATATTGGGTTCATCTAGACATACACCTAAGGGTTTGAATGCAAGCAAATCATATTCTTTATTACAAATTAAGACCAAGCAAATCTATAAAAATATTGAAGGAAAAGAATCTAGTGCACCTTGTTTATCAAGGCTGGTCCTAGCTTTTCTTTTGCTCCTTCAAATATGCTCCTTGCTCTAGATACAAGAACCTGCAACACAAAGACAATACCTTCCTCAAACAAACTTGGCTATAAAAATAAATTATTGAAATCAAAATATAACATAGAAATGAACCTAATTAGTTCAATTCACAATAAAACATGAGCCAAATCTGATAAAATAATTAACACAGTAAATGGGGAAGGGAAATGGGTCCAATCTTCATTGAATAAGAGAAAAGTACGAAATCATACCATGTTCTGCTAACACCTCGTTGTAATAGAAAATCTAGGTCTCTCATGCTCAAGTTCTCCACAATTCCCACTCTAAATATCCACATGTGAAAGGGTAGAAACTATTGAGGGAAATAGTTTCAACATACATGGATAAAGATCAATGATCAGAGTCAAATATATGAAGGGAAGGAGAATGTTTGGCAAGTAATTCCTCCAGTATAACAATACAAATGAAAAATATCCCTCATTTGGTCTATTTCCCTCCTTTCTATAGTTAGTGAGGATAGTTACCATGTGGTTGGGGGAAGTTGTAACCAAGCAGGTGGTTCACAAAACCACTATAAGTCCATCAATTTATAAATTTTTATATATTTTTCATAATTTTGAGGGCATTCGCACCTAAAAAAAGAGAAACGGGTGAATAATTTGCAAGTAAAGTATATGCAACAAGTGAATGCAACTTTTTCTCACATTCACTAGCAAATCAAAGACAAGGAGAAAATGACTTGCATCCTACATGATCATTGGGCGTGAATGAGCTATTTTGTAGGATTGCAAATTTTCAGGATGCTTGGGAATAATATGAGGTTTGTTTGAATGTTCACGTCCATATCAACGGAGGTCAAATTAAGTCTCTTCCATCCATAAATGTCCTTTTGTGCGAATGCACAGTGACACCTAAAGTGTCATCTTTTGGACTATTGTCGTGGACGAAGAAGTGCAAATTTGAGCTATAACTGATGCCACCTAATGTATGAGGTCAAAAGGGAACATCATGGCTGAAATAAATTATAATAAATAGTGGAAAATTATGGGGAGAAAACATGAACGGATATTCTAAGAGTCCTAGCCTCAACAATGTACCTGAAATAGGAAAAGTATGTCATGCAATCTTTTCCCAGGATAGATATGTCCATGATCGAGATGATAGAACACAACCACCAAATAGATAGATTGTGGATCCATGAGATATATGTAAATGATGTAAAAATCATGGCCACAAATAAATACACAGTGGATCCATGTGATATATAAGTGGATCATGGCCACGAAGTTGATACACAGTGGATCTGTTCCAATCAGATGATCATAGCCATAGAATAAATACATGGTGGAACTATGTCTATCTAGATATCACAGCCATGAATGAATACACAGTGTATCTATGTCTCATCATGCATCAAGAGAAAAATATACAAGGGAATTGAATAGTGGTTCTCCCTATGGTACCAATATCATATGAGGTGTGGTACAATCTTGTGCAACTCAAGCAACAAAAAAATGTGCTACTGTTGGACCAAGGTCTTCCACACAAACCACCTAAAGGTACAAATCCTACTCATGTGAATAAATTATCTGAAGTCAAACGTGGAGGACATTGTTTGGTTACCGATCATTGATGTATACCGTTAACAAATGCGACATAACACACTTATAATGATAGTGGGTACCGAGGTACATAGTACATTCTAACAAGTGTGAATATTTGTATTGGAGTCCAACACCTATAAAATATATAGAGTAGGATACATTTATGTATTCCCATGTATTGTCCCCATCCAAATAAATCACTAAAAGGGAAAATTCCACCAATCTACTAGTTCCCTAGGTTGGGTGGAAACATTTGGATTTGGAATAAGGGAGATAATAAACCCCAAATGGAAATTAGCTTGACATAAATGTATTAAAAGGGGCTAAATAAATATTTACAATAGGAAAATAAGGTGGCACTTGGTCATGAAGGTACATTGGTGGTGTGGGACCCACACAAAGCAGGATTCCTCATGCCACATGGCATCCTATTCTCACCCATTTGAATCCAATGTAGAGTCTAATGTTCTTGGGGAGTTGGAAGGTCATTATACTTGGCATGACTCAATTAGGGTCTAATTGGAGTGGAAGAGTAACTCCCATGGAAGATGAAGAGGCATCTTAGAGATATTGAGACACTTGGGATAGATTCCCTAGCTTCTACGACAACAATGATGAAGATGCTATGAAACTTATGACAAGGATCAGACCTGATTGCTGAATTCTGACCAATATGACATGTTAGGGATAAAAATATCCTCCGATAGGGTGCAAAAGGGAGTTATGGCAGCCAAGAAGCTTCCCCATTTGATTTGAGTGAAGATGGAGACTAGGAATTGTTGGACAAGTGGCACACATTGGAATCTCTTCCCAACTTGAGTTGGCATGAGTCTTTTGGAAGGAATTCAAACCATGGAGGACTTGGGAATTTTATAAAAGACAAGAACAAATAATAATATGGGATTTTTATCATTTCTCATTTTTCAAATTGGAGAGCATAGCTTGTCCATGCTAGTGGAGTGTTTACTCTACTTGCCTTAGTACCAATTTCGAGGGTGCGAGATTCCTAGCCTAATTGTCAGTTGGAGATTCCATTCAGACCTTTCATTTGGAGCTAAAATGGAGTCATTTGCTGCATTTTGAAGCTACAGGGCTGCTCGTGATATTATCTTCTTCAAGTTGCTTCCACCTCTCTCTCACATTTCTCTTCATATTCTTGCTCTTGGAGGAAGGGCGCACTTGGTGAGATGATGATATATTTGGGGAAGTACATGAGGCCCAATTTATTTGTAATTTGGTATATTTAATCTGTATTTTATTCTCATAAGAACCTCAGGTCTAAAATCCATGTGAAACAATGTGAAAATGCCAAACTATGTATGAATGGTGTCATTTTCTCCTATATCTTGTTGTGAGAGCTTGAAATTGCTTAGTTCGATTTTTTTCAGTCAATATATGTGATTTTATTGATGTATGGAGAGACATTAATGTACTGAATAATTTTCATACACATTATACAAGTCATTGGAACCATTATCTCAAATTTCATAGCAAGTTGAGGAGTTTTTCTATCATTTCCCCCTATGTGAAAACATGTTTACAAACCTATGATTTATGGGAATTGAAGCAGCCTTTAGGATCTGATTGATGATGCATTTGGGTGCCCATTGAAGTCCTATGACTATTCCATGTCTCTTTTCTTAAATTTTGGAGGGTCATACTGCATTTTGCAAGCCATTAGTGACCTCTACCCTTGGGGGTTTGAACCTCTAAATTGCTAGTAAAATTCCCTAATTTCTCCTATTTGTAAATGAATGTTGCAGAAGTATTTTGAGAGTTTCCAAGAATCCATAAGCTTCATTTTTATGTATTAATACCCTTAAAACACCTTCAGACCCAATTTGGAATCATTTGAGTCTTCACTAGTCTAAGGGTCGAATTGGCCAAAATTTGCATTTTTTCCCAATTTTTCCAATTTTTTAAAAAGGGACACTACATCCCACTACCCAATAGTAATGGAACCTTCTACTGATGAATAGAATCCCCAAGGTACTACCAAAACTAGACCTCATTCCCAAATAAATATGATTTGAATTCAATGGGAAGAGACCCATTGGAAGGGAGGCATTAAGGCATCCCCCATCATCCAACACAAGGAAGTATTAGGAATTGATTTGATTTGGGAAAGGACCGGGACAAAATTTTGCAGAACAGACAACCGAGTACGTCTCCTACATGCATCATATGTAAATAGTGTGTGGAAAAGATCCCTTGAGCAACAACCAATAATGAAAGTTATTGATAGGGGTGAGGACTTCCACCAATGATGAAAATGGAATCCAAGGTACAACACGAATCCCTAAATGTGAATAGATTTCTTGACATCAAACATCAAGGGAAACCACTCAATCAACGACCAATGATGGATTGCCTCTGTTGAGCGCAAGGTTACCTGTTAATGATGTAAATAGGGCCAAGGTGTTATGAATCTAGGTTAATGCCTCGAATTAGATGAGTCATAGTCGATGAGACACAACCTACATGTGAGATTTCAATGAGGACCATCTACACATGCATGAGTCTGAACACTGAGTGCAATGATACCTGACGAGAAAAACTGACACTAGGGAATGGCCAACACATGAGGTCAAGGAAACAACATAATGGATGACATAGGTTATATCCTTGGACAATGAGCACGACACAAAAAGTGACTTTGGCAAATTTTGGGACCAAGGAACCAATGATATAAATATGCAATTTAGGACACATTAACAGATTCTCCATATGATTGGAAGAGTAACCAATCGAAGGATTCCTAACTCTACAATCAAGGTTTAATCCTAAATCCAAAAACTATAATCCCAACTTGATTGATAGACTCAAAACTAGTGCTATCATCAAGGATGACATGACTAGTTGCCATTATTCAGCAGACATTGGAGATCTTTCCCTTCCCTCTCTTTTTAAAATATTTGACTTTTTTTTCTTTTTCATATTATTAAAGCCTGAAAAGGGATAAAAGAATGCTATTATACATGGGAGGAAACGAGTGTCAGAGACAAGCAAAAGTATTTCCAAGCACAAGGAACATACCTATGCATAATGCAAGAAACATGAGCAAGATAAGGACACTTGGGGGATTCTTCCTTGCAGTAAATGGGCGTCAAGTTGCAAAGGAAAAATGATGTAGGGATTAATGATAATGAGATAGGAAAGAGGGATTATAAATATCTAGAATCTTGGAAGTTGACATTAATCTTATAAGCGTAAGTAGGGTAGATGAAAATGCATTTACAACTCAAACACAAAAAATTGGGAGCCTTACAAGGAATGACCATAAATATATGAGAAAGAGAGGCATGCGACTACTTCTCAAAGTCATGGTAAAACTATGCAACCTTCTGAGCCTATGAGAAAAAATCAGCATCGACTCCAAAATGGCTTAAAGGTGCTAACTAAGGTGGCCCATGTTAGGGAGGGTCTATCATGGAAAATGATGATTTTATTGAGGATAGAGGGCTAATATTGTATTTCCATGAGGTGTGATCCTAAGTTTTATACATATGGAAAGGCTAAAATGCAAAGTGCATTATGATCATGACCTAACTTATATGCCATCTTTTAAGGGCAAACCTGTAGAAAAGGACCACCATTGAAAAATGACACCTTTAGTTCGAGTTAACCTATTCAAAATGACCACTTCTAGGCAAAAAAGAGTATTAGTAATAACCTGTAACATCCCTCGAATTCGACCCTATTGTTATTATTTATGTAAATATAAATTGTATTTATGCAAACGACCGTGGTGAGGAACTCAAGACCAAGGCCCCACCAGTGGTATTTAGGAGTAGGATTATTTCAATTGTCTAAAAATGTTACTAAGGGCGGTACACTATTTAAAACCGAAGTAACTACTCCTTTAAGATAGAAATAGAAGTCGTCTTGACTTCAAGAACAACACTAAACTGAACCATGGACAAGGAATTCCACATCAATCCATTGGCTGCCGAAAGGCAGTAGAGGACTCCTAAGGGTCAACACTAGGTTAGCTATTCTATCCTAAGAAAAAACTATGATCCCTAGTTTAGAAAAAGGAGAAGGGCACTCATTAGATTAAAGAATTAATTAGAGAATATCATATATATATATTTAAGTAGGTGAAAGTATAAAAAGGTTATTTTCTCATATTTGACAAATCAAAAGAGAGATAATACAGATATATATATATATATATCTAATGGAAAACATATATTAAGGAATAGAGGTTAAGGTGTAAATTTCTATTGGAAAGGATTAATCTAAGGAATAAAGTAAGTTTAGTGAACATTTAAATATACCCCGATAATAAGAATGTTCTTAATGAATAAACAAGAGAACAATTAGTACACATATAGACCTATTTATGTATTATGGAGTATTTGGCAGAAACCTTTTCTTCTTTATGCAAATAAGTAAACAACACTAAAATATTATGGTATTAATACAAATGAAATTATGATATTCTAAAGTCAAGTTAACATTATAGCTATGGTATTTATTAGCAAGAAGAATACTATTGATATTTTAGTGTTATATTATATCAGTAACTATCATAAGAGATAGTAGAGAGAATATGGTAGGCTTACATAAGTAGATTGTCTTGGAGTTAAACCGTTGAATGTTATATGTGGAGAGAGAGGTTTTTAAGAGGCAGTCTCCTTAAATGGAACAACCCATTCTGCTATCACCAGCCGGTTCTGCGTGGAGCACTATGTTAATTCTATCATCTTCTCAGTGTGAGAATACCTTAACTTGAGACCTGCTAGATTCTTGCTTAAGTAGTAAAGGACATGTTCCTGATGGGAATCATCCTCTTGAACCAAAACCATTCCTATAGTAGATTCAGATGCTGTTATATATAAAAGGAAATATTTGTTGTAATCCGGGGGACTTAACAACGCGGCGGACACCAAATCCCTTTTCAATGTATCGAAAGACTTCTGAGTATTTCCATCCCCTATTAATGGGACCCTTTTCCTTAATAATCTCATGAAACCTTTTGTAATATCAGTGTAGTTTGCTACGAATCTTCGCAAGAAGTTAGATTCCCCTGAAGGCTTTGCAACTGGTGCAAATTATGTAGGGGAGGGAACTGAACTATTGCCTCCATGTTGAACGGATCTACCATGATACTATACTTGGAAATGATAAAACCCAATAATCTACCAGATTCCACACATAAAATACATTTACAAGGATTCAACCAAATCCTAAAATGTCTACACCTGTATAAGACAACTCTCAAATGTTTAGCGTGATCCACTCTCTTCCCTTACTTAGTTTTCAAATCATCCGAATAGGATTCAACTATTTTATTAATGTCATGGAAGGAATAACTTACATAGCAAGTTGAAATGTTGCTCCGTCAATCTTTAATCTAGAAGGAATCTTCCTATATGCGAAGGTACCCCAAGGACATATAAAGGAGGTTTTATGTTGATCTTTTGGCCGGATCTGAATTTGAATATATCTAGAAAAGCCATCCATGAATGGAAAAATATCATTACCATCTAATTCATCAATAATCTAATCAAGGAATTGGGTAGGATAATTATCCTTAGGAAAAGCTACATTAAGATCTCGAAAATCAATATAAGCTCAGATGTTTCCTTAATTTTTATCAACGGGTACCAAGTTGGACACCCATTCTGTCAAAGGGACAGGATATATGAAATTTGCATTGAGTAACTTTTATACTTCTACTTTGACAACAACGACCTTTCTTTGATTGGCGAGTATTAGCTTTTGTAGAACATGCTTGACATGAGGATAGGTCTTAATCTCACATTCAACAATTGATGGGTCTATTCCTAGCATTTCTTCATAGGACCAAGTGAAAACATCTCTATATTCCTTAAACACTGTTGTATAAGTTTCTATTTGACCAGTAGAATAGTTAGCACCAATAAATAAATTTTTGACAACACCTGGGGTCTTGGCGATTTTAATGAGGAAGGTTTTGGAAATATTTACATATTCCCCTCAACATTAACTTGGGAAGATGCAAGAGGAATCCCATACCACTCCATAGGACTTGGTTTGATAGTTCTGTCAATATCAATTCTTAAGTCACTTTTAGTTGGAAGATACAATGCACGTTGGTCTATGTCTTACCAAGGTCTATTCCCTAAATACAATGCTTCAATGATAGCTTCATCAGAGGGAAAAAATATATCTAAGGGTCATGACAGGGTAAAGAACTAATATCCCAAATGGGCATCAAATGTTCGTCGTTTGGTTCAAGGATGGAATGTAGACCAACATGGTCTTCTTCTCTGGAAATTGTGGCTTGGTAAGCTATCTCAGCTATAGACAAATCCAAAGTCATCCAACTACACCCAACTTCCTTTGAAGGTTCTAGAAACTTCCAAGGGTCATTAAAGTAAGAAGACTTAAATTGAGAAACCTTAGGTGTGGAAGTCATGGAAACTATGGAAATTAAGTGTATTGGAGTTGCATTAGCATGCAGGTAAGGCATGGGTAAATTAAACATTCCCATTAATGTAGGATACATCCCCACACCGAAATTTTCACAATCCATCTTAGAAGGGATTACCAGGGAGATATTAGACCCATTTGTGTGGATAAATTCATTTATGCTTAATGTGATTTGATCAATCATAACAATATTTCCCTCATGAGGAAACTTATGACACACAATATTGACGAGACCAATGCCATCATAGATTAGGTCCAACTTCTTCCTAGAAGCAGGTTATAATCGAGTGGAGAATCAAGAACTTCCACATCAAACTTTAAAGTTTTTCCCCGTTGCTCTATTGGAAGAGTAGGGATTATTCTATGAGGTTTGAAAATATGGCCATCAAAATATTTCAACATGGTCACTAGATCAACTACTTCAGGCAAACCTATAGGCTCCCAATATGATAAAGACATGACACATGTGGAGGCACCCTCATCAACAATAGTACAATGTATTTTGGCCTTTCTGGATGAAACCTAAATTTGGAATACCACATGATGGGGTAAGAAAGGTTTCCAACCTTCAAAATCAAAGGTTATCACCTGATTGTCCACGGGAACTATGGCTTCTAAAGCTGAGAATAGAGTCTTCTGTTGAGTTGGAAAACTCTAGCTGACTTCGAGAGTGGACACTGTACAAGGAGCTTGTGACAGATATTCAACTATGCTATTGTTTATGGCAGCATGTGCATTAGGATTATACGTGGCCTTCTTTAGAACACCCTTCAAAATTCTAGGCATAGTATTATTAGCCAGATTCTCTATGGGTAATGGGTAAGCTACTTCAGACTTGAGAGTTTCATGTCCTTTGGATGCAGAATAGTTGTTTCATAGATATTATTTCTAGTATGAATATTTACATCCTGCGGAGACATGAAAACTTCACTTAGGCTTACGTTGCCCCTTTGTGAAGAGGTACCTAGATTTCTCCCTTGCGAAGGTGTAGGGTTTTGGAGAGTTGTAGGAATGAGTCTGTTGTTGCTGCTATAGAAACAAATTAGTCAATACAACATGTTGGGATTTTCCTTCCTATTGTGATAACAATCTTTGAGAAATCTCTATATTATGGCATTTATAGGTCAAGTGGTCCTCATTGCATAACTAACAAAGGAACTTAAATTTACCTCTTTCCTTTTATCCCCACCAACATTGTTATTGTTGTTATTGTTTGCATTATTATTCCATTTTTTCCCAATTTTCTTATTCTTGTTTTTCTTCCCTTCAGGCTATTGGTTTCCCTTCGTGTTGGATGTCAGTATTGACAGAACATCCATGGGAGGTTTGGGTTTAGGATTTCATATGTTTTTTTGACCAGCTGCCGATGAATTTGGACAAGTAAGGTTCATACCTTAGCTAACTGAGTTAATTTCAACTGAACTAATCACACTATTAGCATGAGGTCTGAAGTTTCCATTTTCAGTTTGCTAGATTGTAAAAAACAATTTTTGTAATTTCTGCGTGCATCTAATTATTTTTATCTATTAGGGACTAAGAAATATTACTTCAGGTATCTCTTGGGATAGCATTAAAACATTCCACAAGTTCATCTAAAATAATTATCGAGAAGGAAATAGGGTCCCGTATAATTAAGATGGCTAGGGTTCCACTAAAAGTGGTTTCAAGGGAAAAATGAATGAAGTTCTTAATTTATCAACCTTTACTTTTATTTAAATGAGGGAGTATTATTTTTTTATCCATGATCTACGAAGGACTATGTAATAATGATTATTCATATATATGTTAAAAGATATTAACCTATTTCAATTAGATCTTGTGATATAAGTAAAAGCATATATCATTAGGTTGAGGATATTGTCATATTAAAATAGGGATATGAATATTTTACTTATGTCTCAGTAAAAATAGTTGTAGATACTATTTGAAAACGTTAAGAGAATTATTTAAGGATACAAACATAGTTGTCCTTGCAATATGCTAAAATGATGTTTATCGTTATGCTAGTTCATGCATATTATTGTAGACATTCTTTATTGTGAAAATATGGTTTCCTTCTAGCCTTTTTGTACGGCTATTTGATGCCTTGAAGTTAATTAGGACTCAATTTTTTTTATATATTTGGTTGATTCATGAATTTTTTTTTTTGTATGAAAGGAGAAGGAATCTCGTTGCAGCAACCCTATTGCTAGTTGTAATACTATTACTTTTTGCTTAATAATAAAAGATGCACACACCTTTTGTGGACTAGCCCGTGTATGGGTGAACCACGTTATTTTGGTCTCATTTATTTGTCTATGACTTTTACTATATGTGTATGTTCCTTCTTGATGATTGTATGATTTTCCTCTCATATGGGCTATCTTGATAATTGATGTCTATAACACATTGGTCGAATGCATCTTGGCAAGGGGTAATTCATGTTAATGTTGTTAAAAGATATTTCATGTTAATTGTTGATTAAAGGATATTTCATGTATTCAAATGATAAATTTTATGAAGCATTACATGTCACATTTATTAAATAGAAATTTAGATAGTGATTATATATTTATAATTCCACAAAGCAATTTTAATGGAGATTAGACCTTTTGGAAGGAAAATAAGATCACTAAGAAAAAAATTTAAATTTTCACAAATTTGGGTATGTGACATAACCTTGGTAAAAAATAGCGTCAACAAACTATATAAAAGTGGGTAAAAATAAAAAATATTTTATAACATATATGTAAAAATATGTAAAAAACATTTCATTTGATTTTTTACCGTTTGGAGAACATTGGAGCCCTAACCCTTTGTTGATTGATTACATCCACCTTGGGATATCAAATCACATTTTGTCACCACCAAGTACTTTTCTCATTCCTTGAATTTTAATGGTTTATTTTACTGTTTTAGTCCTAATTTTGACTGCATTGATCCATTCTAAAACCCCTATGGTGCATTCTCTTGCAATGATTTATCAGGAAGTGATTTTCCCTTGAAATTTCTATCGTCTAGTGGTTTGCTAGCGAATCCCATGATACTATTTATATGGTTGCAAGTAATTACCCAGTAGGGAAAAGAAACACATTACGCCTTGACTAAAACAAATGGTTTTGATAGGGATGGATTTCATTCAGAGAGAGTGTGAGCATGAAGAATTAGATCATGATTCCCTTGGTGATCCATTAAATCTAAATGCCTTGTGTCGATATGTACTATTGAAATTCATTCAAACTTCAAACATGATGGCACAAAAAGGATCGCTTCAAACACTTATCTAGTACTGGGATCTGTACAAGAGGGTATTTGTTATCAGAGGAGAGATGTTAGATCTTACTATAGATGATATATAATTCCTTATACGGATTTCATGGAGAGGATCTCAAGTGAATATAAAAGGAACAGTTCATGGGGTAGGATCCCTCACAGTCCAAGAGTATGTGAACACATACTTTGTGACGGGCACACATAAATCAGGAACGTAGATTCCGATATCTAGTATCTCTATCTTTCCTTTGAAAGTAATTTTGACCGTGATCAACCGAGTGGTAGGATTGACAACTTTACATTTGGCTTCTAGGAGCTTTATGCATTATAGAGTAGAGTGCTTTAGGGGTAGCCAATTTGATGGGTGCACTAGGTTGCTAACGAACATGAAGAGTCGTATAACTAACTGCAAAATAGGTAAAAACAAGAACTTTGGGTACATAAGCATATTGCTCTCATTCTTCTTTGAGAGGATTTCAATGATGAGCCCGAGGGTTCCACTGCCATGTTGGATATGAGAGAGCTGATGAAGACTTGGTGGAATGAATTACAATACCAATTGGGAGGTGGATCTTTCACCAGTACATTTGATGATGAGTACCTTGCTTGCTGGAGCTAACAAATTCTAGCCATTGAGGAGTACCCTTATGCCATATTATACTTCCAAAACCATCAAGACCTGCTGATCCCTCCCTGTAGTGCTTGGGGCAGGATTGGAGAGTACTTGCATTTTATTATATTTCATTTTTTGTATTTTAGAAATATTCTAATCGTTATGAGAAAATACTTTTGTGTATGAGACCTAATGACAATTTTTAACCATGATATAGATATTGGATCGGAGATGCCTTCTAGTAAGGCACTTTTATGACGACATGAGCCATGACCAAAGGAGGGACTTGAGGCCACCCTAGCAATAGTGGAGGAGAACCTCCAGGGCTTGACTACTAGAGTTTTAACTTTTTGGATTGAGCACATGTTAGAAGCAATGTAGAGACAAGTAGTAGGACTTCCTGCTACTTGGATCAAATTGCTTTGGTAAGTGGCCACATGTGTCCTTTTTTATAGAGAGGCATCAACACTTTTAGAGTAACTACAGTTCTACCTCATATTTTTATACATATAGGATATATTTTCATAATGGAGGGCTATGAGCCTCTTTTTGTACTATGAGTCACACATATGATGTTAGACTCACATTTTTGGACTAGACTCGTACTTTTTGTCTTATATGTATCTACTTTTATATATAATGGAAATGACTTTTACTGGATATATTTACAATTTGTAGATGATTATTATGCTTTTATGTGTGCTTGATTTTAATTATGAAACAAATGATGGTCTAATACAAAATTAGCCAATGTATCAAATATATGATTTCATTTATGTGGCACATGCATATATGTAATAAAATCAAATTGAAGCTCCAATAAGTATACTCTTAGGAATTTACTTAATAATGTAGGACGCCAAACACGAAACGTACCATTTAACTCTGATACCACCAACTATGAATCTAAGTAGATAGTTAAATGTTGGATTCCAAGGGAGATGGCTCCCAACATTAACTCGATGGAGACACTATATTCTACAGTATGATTAGTGGCTGAGTTGAGAGACACTCCACCTAAACTCACAAGCTGGTCAGCTAGGTCATAAATCACCCAAGCTGCGGAAGTAATGTTCCAAGTGTGACATCAAGCTCCATCTGCATATCTCATAAACATAAGTGCATGCGATGAGATCTGTCAATCGAGCACAAATCATAGTGAGCAACAACCGACACTAGTCAAATCATAAAAGTAGAAGGCAATCTAAGCTACTTATAATACAATAATTACAAGGGAACCTTCCCATGAAAGTCTAGGCGAAGTACTACTTCAAATAGAGTCCATTTTTGGACCCTAAAGTAATCCCTTCAAAGTATTCAAGCTCATAGGCCCCTCTTTCTAGGACTTTCCTCACAATATAAGGATCGATCCATGTCGAAGTAATCTTCCCATAACCTAACTTGTCATGTTTCTAGTCATTGTGGGTGATAATCTCTCTCGGGATATGAAAATGAGCAATGAGCTTGTTAAATACAAAGTGTGTTGCAGTTCACTGTCACAACGAACAGTAAGCATAGCTTCAACCCACTTAGTAAAGTAGTCGACGAATAGAATAATGTATTTATGGCCATTATATGATGCTAGATTACATCATATATAATATACCCCCAACTTACTGAAGGGACCAATAATGATAATTGGATATAACATAGTGGGGTGTGCATGCATCATTTTGGTAAAGGTTTGACATGGATGACATTTCTTCAATACTTCATTGCAGCCTTTGAATATTGAGGGCCAAAAATAACCATGTAAGATTTTTTTGGTTGTATCAATCCCGTATAAGTGACCACCATAGTCTCCACCATGGAAATCATTTAAGAATATTTAAGCTTCCTGATGAACTAGGAAATTCCTAAATATAGTGCCAATTCATTAAAGATAAGGAGTATCACTAGAAATGACATAATGTTGATATTGAGACAACTTTTATGCCTTTCTTCACAAGAAGATTGAGGTGGGACCCTATGGGTTTGTAGGTAAATTATAAGATTTCAATACCAGGGGTCGTCTGAGGTGATGAGGAATATATGCTCATTAGGAAATGACTCACTTTATACTGATCCTTCATACTCTTAGGGTAATTATGGCATTAGTTCAACAAAGGCCAAATACTTTTTTTATTTAGTGGACACAAACCCTAGATCAAACTCCTGAAGGATAACAATCCACTTATTATATTTTCCCCAACAATACGTCGAGATAAAATATGTTGAAATGGATTGACATATTCTATAATAGAAACTCGTCTAAGAAGAATATAATATCTAAGACTTTGTACCGCATGCATGACAGCTAGTGCCAGCTTCTCAGTGTGAGAATACCTTAACTTGAGACCTGCTAGATTCTTGCTTAAGTAGTAAATGACATGTTCCTGATGGGAATCATCCTCTTGAACCAAAACCATTCCTATAGTAGATTCAGATGCTGCTATATATAAAAGGAAATATTTGTTGTAATCCGGGGGACTTAACAACGCGACGGACACCAAATCCCTTTTCAATGTATCGAAAGACTTATGAGTATTTCCATCCCCTATTAATGGGACCCTTTTCCTTAATAATCTCATGAAACCTTTTGTAATATCAGTGGAGTTTGCTACGAATCTTCGCAAGAAGTTAGATTCACCTGAAGGCTTTGCAACTGGTGCAAATTATGTAGGGGAGGGAACTGAACTATTGCCTCCATGTTGAACGGATCTACCATGATACTATACTTGGAAATGATAAAACCCAGTAATCTACCCGATTCCACACATAAAATACATTTACGAGGATTCAACCAAATCCTAAAATGTCTACACCTGTATAAGACAACTCTCAAATGTTTAGGGTGATCCACTATCTTCCCTTACTTAGTTTTCAAATCATCCAAATAGGATTCAACTATTTTATTAATGTCATGGAAGGCATAACTTACATAGCAAGTTGAAATGTTGCTCTGTCAATCTTTAATCTAGAAGGAATCTTCCTATATGCGAAGGTCCCCCAAGGACATATAAAGGAGGTTTTATGTTGATCTTTTGGCCGGATCTGAATTTGAATATATCTAGAAAAGCCATCCATGAATGGAAAAATTTCATTACCATCTCATTCATCAAAAATCTAATAAAGGAATGGGGTAGGATAATTATCCTTAGGAAACGCTACATTAAGATCTCGAAAATAAGTACAAGCTCGGATGTTTCCTTGTTTTTTATCAATGGGTACCAAGTTGGACACCCATTCCGTCAAAGGGATAGGATATATGAAATTTGCATGGAGTGACTTTTCTACTTCTACTTTGACAACAATGACCTTTCTTTGATTGGCCAGTCTTAGCTTTTGTAGAACATGCTTGACATGAGGATAGGTCTTAATCTCACGTTCAACAATTGATGGGTCTATTCCTAGCATTTCTTAATCGGACCAGGTGAAAACATCTCTATATTTCTTAAACAATGTTGTATACGTTTCTATTTGACCAGTAGAATAGTTAGCACCAATAAATAAATTTTTGACAACACCTGGGATCTTGGCGATTTTAATGAGGAAGGTTTTGGAAATATTTACATATTCCCCTCAACATTAACTTGGGAAGATGCAAGAGGAATCCCATACCACTCCATAGGACTTGGTTTGATAGTTCTGTCAATATCAATTCTTAAGTCACTTTCAGTTGGAAGAAACAATGCACGTTGGTCTATGTCTTACCAAGGTCTATGCCCTAAATATAATGCTTCAATGATAGCTTCATCAGAGGGAAAACATATATCTAAGGGTCATGACAATGTAAAGAACTAATATCCCAAATGGGCATCAAATGTTGGTCGTTTGGTTCAAGGATGGAATGTAGACCAACATGGTCTGCTTCTCTTGAAATTGTGGCTCCGTAGGCTATCTAAGCTATAGACAAATCCAAAGTCATCCAACTACACCCAACTTCCTTTGAAGGTTCTATAAACTTCCAAGGGTCATTAAAGTAAGAAGACTTAAATTGAGAAACCTTAGGTGTGGAAGTCATGGAAACTATGGAATATAAATGTATTGGAGCTGCATTAGCATGCAGGTAAGGCATGGGTAAATTAAAGATTCCCATTAATGTAGGATACTTCCCCACATCAAAATTTTCACAATCCATCTTAGAAGGGACCAACACCATCATAGATTAGGTCCAACTTCTTCCTAGAAGCAGGTTAAAATCAAGTGGAGAATCAACAACTTCCACATCAAACTTTACAATTTTTCCCCATCGCTCTATTGGAAGAGTAGGGATTATTCTATGAGGTTTGAAAATATGGCCATCGAAATATTTCAACATGGTCACTAGATCAACTACTTTAGGCAAACCTATAGGCTCCCAATATGATAAATACATGACACATGTGGAGGCACCCTCATCAACAATAGTACAATGTATTTTGGCCTTTCTAGATTAAACCTAAATTTGGAATACCACATGATGGGGTAAGCAAGGTTTCCAACCTTCGAAATCAAAGGTTATCACCTGATTGTCCACGAGAACTATGGCTTCTAAAGCTGAGAATAGAGTCTTCTGTTGAGTTGGAAAACTCTGGCTGACTTTGAGAGTGGAAACTGTACAAGGAGATTGTGACAGATATCCAACTATGCTATTGTTTTGGGCAGCATGTGCATTAGAATTATGCATGGCCTTCTTTAGAACACCCTTCAAAATTCTAGGCATAGTATTATTAGCTAGATTCTCTATGGGTAATGGGTAAGCTAATTCAGACTCGAGAGTTTCATGTCCTTTGGATGCAGAATAGTTGTTTCATAGATATTATTTCTAGTATGAATATTTACATCCTGCAGAGACATGAAAACTTCACTTAGGCTTACGTTTCCCCTTTGTGAAGAGGTACCTAGATTTCTCCCTTGCGAAGGTGTAGGGTTTTGGAGAGTTGTAGCAATGAGTCTGTTGTTGCTGCTATAGAAAAAAATTAGTCAATACAACATGTTGGGATTTTCCTTCCTATTGTGATAACAATATTTGAGAAATCTCTATATTATGGCATTTATAGTTCAAGTGGTCCTCATTGCATAATTGACAAGGGAACTTAAATTTACCTCTTTCCTTTTATCCCCACCAACATTGTTATTGTTGTTATTGTTTGCATTATTATTCCGTTTTTTCCCAATTTTCTTATTCTTGTTTTTCTTCCCTTTAGACTATTGGTTTCCCTTCATGTTGGATGTCTGTATTGACAAAACATCCATGGGAGGCTTGGGTTTAGGATTTCATGTGTTTTTTCTGACCAGCTACCAATGAATTTGGACATGTAAGGTTCATACCTTAGCTAACTGAGTTAATTTCAACTGAACTAATCACACTATTAGCATGACGTCCATGGGTAAGTTTGGTTGGATCAACTTCTTCTCTAGGAGAAATAGGAAATTTTTTATACAACATTCTAGATTGGGAATAGACCAAATCTATTTGCTAAATCTATTTGCTAGGCTTTAATAATAGATTGTTGTTCAGTTTGAACCCCTGAAAGAGCCACATCCTTCGCTATACAAGGTTGTAAAGACTTGATGAACCAATCAGTTAGGAATTCATCAGGAATATGATCTTTAATTAAGCTTTGTCTCCCCTGCCCCTCATGGATGTCGTCATAAATATGAGTAGATTTGTCTTGCCTAAACAAAGTCAATAATTCCGTACCAGTCTCATAGCGGATTGGTAACTAAAAATGATTCAAAAATGTCATCAAAACCGAGTTAAAGGTTTGGAAATATGCATGTGGAAATTCAATATACCACTTAGCTTCCATCCTAGTTAAATTCCTCTGGAAGAGCCACAATCTAATGGATTCATCCATCAGAGAGTTAGAAGAACACCATAGATGAAAGGTCATCACATTGTTCAATGGATCTTACTTAGGTTTCCCTTCAAACTTAGGAATGTATGAGGAGAGTTTACTAGGGAGGGGTGTCCATCTAGGATCATGTAAAACCAGATCATTGGTTAAATTCTGTAGGGACCCTTCGGGGACCGTGCTAAATAACATGCACATTTTCATAATAAGTAGTTCTGAAATTTAACCAGAATTTTTTTTTCTTCCTTTGAATCATAGCATCTTAAATCTATCAACATATCTAACATAGAACAACCGCATAATAACTATTAACCAACCAAAATGAAAGAAACCATAAATAACACAGTGCTGACATGTAGCCTTTGTCGTGAAGTGCCGAAGGCTAAGCAAGGCTATCAAAGATCTGCTGCAAGTCTTCTCCTCGGATTCCAATTGTCAAATGTTCATCAAAAACCACTCTGCCACTCCCAAAAGGTACTTTTCTTCCCTTGGGACCCCCGAGCCGCATCGAGGTTGAATGCAAGAAATCGCTAGCATATTCAAGGTACATAGATTGCTACTAAGAGGCTCCCAACAAACCCACAATAGTCAGCATGTAATTCCAACATAATCTATGCCATCCAACAATAGGGTAAAAGAGATGAGAGCCTAATGCTCTCTCCTTCTCTTTATAGCTTTTCCAAAACTCCCCATGCATCTCACTCATGCATAATTAGGAATTTTCCATTTACTTTTTCTTTTATTATTCACCCACCAAGTGTCACTTCTCCCCTCATTCATATTTTTTTTAATTTTTAATTTGAGATTTACTCTCACCTAATCTCCTAGATTTTCTCTCAGATGATTCCCTCAATTTATCCTAATTGTGTTTGTGCATGTGTTTACTAATACTTGAATTAATTTACTTTCTCTCTTTTCTTTATTCACAAATTCATACCTATTTGCAGTTAATAAATAATGATATTTTATTTGCACATAATTTAATTAAAATCTTTTTTTTGTTTATTTTAAAACACACTTCCTTACCTCCCTTTAGTGTTTTATTTTTTTTGTCGCATTCTCGTTGCAACGAGCATATTAAGGGTTCCATGCTTTGCGCATGCCCTTCAAATATCCCTTACGTGGTGGGGACTGGTACGACGACTAAGACCTCGTTAATTTAGTCTGGCTGACCTTGTTGAGAGACTAATGGTTCCTAGGGAATAAGGCTGAGTCCTTATCGTACAACTCCCAGTCTACATCTCATGAGTGACCGAATCCCTGGCCTACCCTCACGGAAACACGCATCTGATGAGCAAAATCCTCTCTCACTTGTTCCCAACTCATCACATGGAGTAATTGCTGGTCTTACATATTCTTCCCATTTAGCCTCGTTACTTGATGTGGACCAATTTTCAATCACTATCTAGTACTTGCATGTAAAAACCTACATGTGTCAAATCCTTCTAAATAAAAACATTATATATCAATTTATATTAGGTCAACATCACCTATCATGGATACCTTGACTCAATCTAGAGTCTATGCGGTATCGACCCCACCTTGCGTTGCATGTACATGTCTTTCTCTTTCACACTTGAAAACCCATCAAAAGTACATTATACACATAAACATATATGCATTCATTTAATCAACATTTCATAATTTGATGGCAACATAAACATTTGATCATCGTCATTCATCTCATTCATAACAAATGGCTTTAAAACATTCAATTTACTCATCAAGGTAATAGTTTTCACACACACACAACTGGTTCATTCATCATCTAATTCCCTCAAATAATAACACAACATAATAATCATGGTCCAAGGTGAAATTGGGGCACTACATGCACCCCCTCTTCAGGAAACTTCATCCTGAAGTTCTAGGATAGATAAGGGAACTGATGACACATAAGTACTTTCACACATAAGGTAAAATACCCTTAAGAATAACAAGGTATGTGAGCCTAGTGTAATGGGGCATTACACACTCTCCCTCTTCAATAAAATTTGTCATGAAGTTAATGCAAACCTTCTACTAGTTATCGTATACCTCTATACATTTGTTGTGATACTATATCATTTAACTACTAATTCCCTGGTATTTATATTTTAAGAAATTTTTGTACTAGTCTCTACTTGACTATCATACCTATATTTTAATAATTGAAAGGGTTTTCAATAGCCATAAATTTATCCTAAATAACTTAATAGTTACATATCATATGTAACATGTTTGCTTGCAAAACTCTAAAGGAATGCAATTGCGGAATAATAGAAACAAAGTACATATGGTACACCTCCCTTTCAGGAGGACACTCACAAAAGCTCATAAGACTTAAAACATTTAGTCACAAAAGAATTGGATCAAGGTACATGATATGGTTGTCTCAAAACTTTGTATATTCAACGTTTATTCCAACATATGGAAAATTGACCAAAAATACATATACTAGTACAAAGTAAGCAAAATTAACAAAAATTAGCTTCTTCAAGAATTTACCATTATATGAAAATTATGTATACCTTCAAAGTATATAAGTTGAATATAAGTAATCAACTGACACATGTTCTTATAATGCTATATATTCAAGCACTCAATTTATACATGCATTAGAGTTAATGCAATTTTTGAGATTGTATTTAGGTTCAAAAGTCCAAAAGCAAGCCAAAAGATCACCCCAAAGTTGACATCAAACTCTCAAGCTCAACATATTGGCCACATCACATTATCAAATTTTTATTTATATTGTATGAATAACAAAATAACATGATATGCATAACATTATTTCACGTAATTCATATGATGTGCATAACATTATTTCACATAATTCATATGAGAACATGATGTTTAAATCAAAAGTTCAAGAACCATATGCAGTAATGAGATTTTAACTATAACTCTAAGTTTTCAAGAAAAATCCTAGTTAGTCACCTTTCTTAATTGTGGGATGGTGTTATAGTTATACCTTAGATACTTCCATCTCAACATCAATAAGGAATCATGTAAATCTTTGCAAAATACATTGAAAAAACCATTCCAAACACGTTTTCCTTTATAAATATTTAAAGGATCATTGAAAACCTACATTAAATAATAATAGTAGTAATTAAAGAAAGAAAAAAAATGATTATGCTATATTAGAATCATAACTCATAATATTGAACGAATATCATACACAATAAACAAGTTTAGCTTTCCACTTGGATTACAAGTTTGTAATAGGTGTTGGTAGATATATAACGCGATATAGGATTTCGAGGGATAAACATAAACTTTTGCCTAATAATCCTACCTTCACCCTACAAGTTTTGACATTGCCAATCACAATATACACTATATTATATTTTTCTTTCACCCCAATCTATAAGATCACCCCTCAACTTATACTTCATGGGTTTAAGGTCATTTTCATCCACCACCTTCAAACCCTTATTTTGTCTTATACTTCTTTATATTTCACTAATCCAAACCTTTATGCACGTAATGCACTGAACATTCTGGTAGTAATTTACAACCCCACAACAACCACTACTAACACACAAGCTACAATGAATTTTGGAAGCTATGTCTATAGGGCATCATTCTAACCATATTTCATACTACTAGATATTTTGTTAAAATCTCCTTCATACATTATAGATGCTTAAATGCAATCTCAATACAAAATAATGTAGCTGACTAGATGACTATTTTACAATATAAATAGCAAATGCTATAACAGTCGTGTATACAAATTTCATCATGAATAGTATACACAACCCCTTTCAAGTTGTGGAACTACAATTTTGTCAACCGGTTCCAAGAAGAGAGAAAGCACCACTATCGAAAGGTTTTTCTAGCTTAATAACCATAAGAACCACCAACAAGCACTAAGCCTCCATATCCATGAATCCAAAGTGGACCATTTATGGTGGCATATACGGTCTAGAAATAAGTTGCACGATGAACAATCTATGGCACTACACCATGAGAATTGCAACCAGACAGTCGCGTAAACAAGTTTAGCTTTCCACTTGGATTACAAGTTTGTAATAGGTGTCGATAGATATATAACACGATATAGGAATTCGAGGGATAAACATAAACTTTTGCATAATAATCCTACCTTCACCCGACAAGTTTTGACATTGCCAATCACAATATACACTATATTATATTTTTCTTTCACCCCAATCTATAAGATCACCCCTCAACTTATACTTCATGGGTTTAAGGTCATTTTCATCCACCACCTTCAAACCCTTATTTTGTCTTATACTTCTTTATATTTCACTACTCCAAACCTTTATGCACGTAATGCACTGAACATTCCGGTAGTAATTTACAACCCCACAACAACCACTACTAACAAACAAGCTACAATGAATTTTGAAAGCTATGTCTATAGGGCATCATTCTGACCATATTTCATACTACTAGATATTTTGTTAAAATCTCCTTCATACATTATAGATGCTTAAATGCAATCTCAATACAAAATAATGTAGCTGACTAGATGACTATTTTACAATATAAATAGCAAATGCTATAACAGTCGTGTATACAAATTTCATCATGAATAGTATACACAACCCCTTTCAAGTTGTGGAACTACAATTTTGTCAACCGGTTCCAAGAAGAGAGAAAGCACCACTATCGAAAGGTTTTTCTAGCTTAATAACCCTAAGAGCCACCAACAAGTACTAAGCCTCCATATACATGAATCCAAAGTGGACCATTTATGGTGGCATATACGGTCTAGAAATAAGTTGCACGATGAACAATCTATGGCACTACACCATGATAATTGCAACCAGACAGTCGCGTAGTTTTGACAGAAGAATCTATGGATCTAAGTCTGGGATTGCTATTAGAGTGTGAAGCTAGTTTGATGAACTATAACATCAATTTGAAGAATTGTAACATATGCTTGTGCATATACCAGATCACTGAAGCCTGTTATAAGTTATAAAATCTAATTGTTGGAATGGAGCTATGGTAATTGCACCCAAGATATAATAGAGACTATTGAATCCTGAGTTGTTTCCCAGTGGCCTGCTCAAGTATTCTAATATATTCACTATGACAGAATGTCAAAAAATACAATGAGGAATATTTATTGGGTTGTGATAGTCTAAGCAAGAAAGCTTCATAAAATGAAACCCTAGGAAAATGTAATTCAAATACAAAATTCACAGTCAAAAGAGAATGAAAGGGAAAACATGGATTGCAACAAAGGTCAACAAAGGCCTCTCATTAGGCCTCTCATTAGAGCTAAGGCCATGAACAACTCTTCATCTCTAAGATCATCAAAAACAGATTTGATCCACCCTCCATGATGGCCAAGGATGATCCCATTCTAGGCCGAGTCGGGGAGTTGTGGAGCTTGGGATCCTACTCTATCTTCTACCATCATGCAATGTGGAGAATTATTTATTTATTTTAAATGGGACGGGGTAGCTACATTGGTGGTGAAACCTAGAGCGCTACAAAAGGGGGATGGACAAGTTGTGAAGTGACATTGTGTTCCAAGAGCTACCGAATGGTCGATGGCCAGAATTGAGAGATGGTCAAATTGTAGACTCTTTGGTCTTTTCAATACTGAATGTTGAGTATTCATTTTTGCTTGGCCTACTTGGCCTTCATGAAGAAATAGGACCATGGGCATGGTAATGAGTGGTAGTATGCTCAAGACTAAAAGTTAAGTAAATCATTGGCACAAGTGTAGTGTAGTATGCGCCAAGCAAAATTGGATCATTGTTAGAGGTAACTTGGCTTGAGTGTGGGTTTTTTGGATGCTTAAATAATGTATTGCTTATAATATATCTAAAATTATAATGCAATACACACACATGTATGCTACACTTGAGAGTTCTTGATTTTTCATACTCAGATTACAATTGTACTAAAGGTATGGTTTGACTATGACATCTCATTGTTAAGACCCAAATTAATGGTCAACGAGCTCTGTTAGTGCTCCTCAATAATCATTATTTTCCATCGTTTCAGCACAGCCATAAGGAGAGCTTTGCAACCTAATTTTGCAGCAGAGCAAGCTCGATTGCATAGTATAATTCCTCTGTAATTGTATTTTTGTGACCATTCATTTCTAAGATTTGAGATTGCGCAATCTTGTTCAATAAAGGTAGTTGAAGGTGTTGAATTCATTTATACATTCAAAAATACAATTTTAACAATGAAACTACAATTTGACAAAAAATATTTTAACAATGATTGCCAAAATAAAATCTAATTCATATAATATTTAAACTACTTCTTTATATTAATTTTTTTTCCTGAAAAGTGGAAAATATAAATAACAATTAAAAATAGCAGCAAAGCTGCTTATACCTGCCTTGAAAATAGTTTATAAATAATTTAATTAATAATTGTATATAGTTGAAAATAGTTTATAAATAATTTAATTAATAATTGTATATAGTTAAAAATAATTTATTTCAAAGTAGGTAAAATTAGTCCCTTCATTGTTTTTGTCCAATTACAAATTAGAAATTTGATATTTAAAAATTATAAAAAATAATTTTTAATTTTCATATATTTAATTTATTATAAATATTTTTCAAAACTATTGAAAAACTATAATAAATCTTTGTGCCAACAGCAAAACAAATTAAAAGTAAAAAAAGTGGTTATTATAATAAAAAATCACATAATGAAAAATAAATAAATAAAAAATAAATATAAAGTGGTTATAATAATAAAAAATCACATAATCCATCACATAAAAATTACAGTAATTTGTATTAAAAAAAATGGGCTTTATGATGAAAATATTAACTACACGCTTGTCCGTGGAGGCAGCTAGGACGGTGAACATGTGAATAAATGTGATGATGAATTCCAATGTGAATGCCTGCGAATTAGTGCCAGAAGGAACCGTCACTCCACCGTGCATAGTACATGACTTGAGTTACGTGGCGATTTCTAAAACAATATTTATTTTAAAAATATTAATATATTTTTTAATTCTGACAAATAACTTTCAAAGCAGATAAAATTAGTCTTACCATTGTTTTTGTCCAATCACAGATTAGAAATTTGATATTTAAAAATTATAAAAATTAATTTTTGATTTTTAAATATTAAATTTAAAATATATATTTTTTAAAACTATTGAAAACTATATAAAAAAATTTATGGCAAAAGAAAAATTAATTGAAAGTGAAAAAAGTTTGTATCCTAACTGATTGCTATATAACTGCCTTCAACAGGTATAATAATAAGAAACACTCTTCATTAATTCTAAAAATCTTTCGTTCTAATCACTTTAAATTTAAATTAAAAACTTTTATTTTAAAAATCGATTAAATTTTACAAAGAAATATAAATAATGATATGAAAGACTCTTCCTCATATCGTTAATAAAGAAAAAAATATGGACTTAGATATGGTTGCAATCCAAATTAAAAGTTACCTTCGAATAATTACAACAATTGTCAACAGATTGTTGACTTGATTCACAGAGGGAAAACATTGTTCGAAATCCATTAATTTAATGTACATAGCGAAAACATTTATTTTCAATAGTTCATCGATTTAGTAGAAGAGGGAAAACATTGTTAAATGGATCATTGATTTGATACATGCATGCAAATAATTCTTTACAACAAAATCATTTATGTATGTTAAATTTCTTGTAAGACATTAGTTTCTTCCACTGAGAATAAACCTCAACAATACATCCATCATTAGAAGGAAATCTGTAATGCATGCTCATTTAGGATACTACAAGTACATAACTAGAATTTACCATTCAAATTTAATAAAATGTTTTAATTGCAAGAATACAACAGTGACTGGTATTGGCAAAATTGTTTTACTTGCAAGGATATATAACAACGAATTGAATTTACCAATTTTGTTCACTTCTAGGGACATACAATAACGAATTCTCAATACATAAAATAACCAACATAAAGAACTGATATGGATTCTTCGGGGACCTGTTAAACTTGCCAAATAACATGCAGATACTCACAATAGTAGATCTGAAATTTAACCAACAATTTTTTTTCTTCCTTTGAGTCATAGCATCTTAAATTCTATCAACATAGCTAACATGGAACAACCGTATAATAACTATTAACCAACCGAAATCAAAGAAACCATAACTAACATTGTGCTAACCTGTAACATTTTCCACGAAGTGCTAAAGGATGAAGAAGATTATCGAAGAGAAACCGCAAGTCTACTCCTCAAAATCCAATCGTTGAATGTCCACCGGAAACCACCCTACCGCTCCCAAAAGGTACTCTTCTTCCCCTGTTACCCTTGATCCGCGATGGGGATGAATGCAAGAAATCGCTAGCATAGTCAAGGTACAAATTTCTGCTAAGAGGTTCCCAACCTCATTTGCACAATGATGAACCAAACTCTCAACAGTCACTGTGTAATTCCAACACAATCCATGCCGTCCAACAATAGGGTAAAAGATATGAGAGCCTCATGCTCTCTCCTTCTCTTTATAGCTTTTATGAAACTTTCCATGCATTTCACTCATGCATAATTAGGAATTTTCCATTTAATTTTTATTTTATTATTCACCCACCAAGTGTCACTTCTCTCCTCATTCATATTTTCTAATTTTTAATTTGAGATTTATTCTCACCTAATCTCCTAGATTTTCTCTGAGATGATTCCCTCAATTTCTCCTAATTGTGTGTGTGCATGTTTTTACTAATACTTGAATTAATTTATTTTCTCTCTTTTCTTTATGCACAAATTTAGATCTATTTGAAATTCATAAATTATGATATTTTAATTTGCACATTATTTAATTAAAATCTGTTTCTATTTCATTTAAAACACACTTCCTTACCTCCCTTTATTGTTTTATTTTTATTGTTGCATTCTCGTTGTGACAGGAATATTAAGGGTGCCATTCTATGTGCATGCCCTTTAAATATCCCTTCCATGGTGGGGACTGGTACAGCGAATGATACCTCATTAACTTAGTTCGATCGACCCAGTTGAGAGACTAATGGTTACAAAGGAATAATGCCTCAAGTCCTTATTGCGTACACCCCGGTCTAAGCCTTGTGAGTGATAGAATCGGCGGCACACCCTCACGACAACATACATATGATGAGAAAAAACCTCTCTTGTTTTTCCCAAACTCGCCACATGGAGTAATTGCTAGTCTTACATCTTGTTCCCATTCATCCCCTTACCTAATGTGGATAGGTTGGAAATCACAATCTAGTACTTGCACGTAAAACACTATGTGCAACAAATCCTTCTAAATAAAAACATAATATATCAATTTATATCAGGTCAACATCACCTGTCATGGATACCTAACTTAATCAGGAGTTTACATGGTATCGATGCCACCTTGTGTCACATGTACCTGTCTTTCCCTATCACATTCAACAACCTGTCAAAAGTACATAATACACAGAAACATAATTGCATTCATTTAATCATCATTTCATGGAAACATAAACATTTGATCATCATCATTCATCTCATTCAGAACCTATAGCTTTAAAACATTAATTTACTCATCAAGGTACTAGTTTTCACACACACACACACACAGCCGGGTCATTCATCATTGAATGCTCTCAAACAATAACACAACATAATAGTCATGGCCCAAGGTGAAAGCAGGGCTCTATGATTTCGTAAGGTCTGGAAAATTCAAAGTCGCTAAAAATAGCAATTTTGTCTCAGCCATGCAATTCCATGATTTGGCAACATTAGTTTCCCATTGGTTCATGTTCATGAAAGACTGTCCTGGAAGTAAGTAGTTTCAAGATTCATGAAAATTTGATTATTTGGTCCAAAGTTCTTATCAAGATGGGTTTGTACAAAAGGTGGAAAAGTTGTTCCAAAAGTGCCTCTTATTCCTTCTAAAGGTTGGGCTACTTGTAAGGTCTTCACCAATACAGGGTTAACCAAATTTGTGCCTCTTACTATAGAAAAGGGATTGCTTCCTTGCGGAGCATTCTTCCTCCATGGAAATCCAATACTAGTGCCCCCTAGTCCAAATGTGTTACCTTGCGGTATATTTGATGCAAAGGGATTACTACTACTCATGCCTCCAAGTGATTGGAAAGGTAATCTTATCTGGGGTAGGCTAGAGCCACTAGCAGCTCTAGTTATGGTGGATGGTTCGGGCATGGACATTGGTGTAGTGAAGGGTGGGAAACTAGGAAAAGGAAATGATGGGACACTACCTGAAGAAGTGGTAAAATTTGATGTAGGAGGGATAGTAGTAGGTATTGACCGAAAACATGGAAATGTCAATCCAAAATAAAAAGGATTCTTACTTTGTAGAGATGATGAAGCTCCGCTAATAAGTATCATAAAGGATGATGGGGACCATCTTGATCCTACTGTGGATGAAATATTTACACTTCTCCTACATGTGTATAACTGACTAGGGGAGTTACCTCCCATGTACCAGATACTTGTGACTTGTCCAATATTTTCCATATTAAACCACTGAGACAAAGAATTGTTGTTCCTAGGGATGTGAAAACCATCTTCTTGGTTAAAACTAGGACTTTGAGGTGTGTCCAACTATCCTAATGGATTTGAGAGGTATTCAATTAAAGTAGGACCTAAATTATCCTCATGTTGAGGAAAATATCTGGGGGAGTTATTCAACTGCACTTAGTGCCACTAAAGTGTCCTCCTTTGGACGAACTTTTAGACTCACTATAACTAGAACTATTTTCTTCTTCTCATTTTGCTTGTGGTTCTTGGTTTTCTTCCTCTACCACCCCGTGGGGGTGGATTATTATAATCCAGTATTTTCCTAAGCATAGGGGATTCTTCTATTCAGTAGATTTTCCTTGGATCCTTCTAGACCTACACAAAGTTTGATCGGCCATGTTGGCATGCATAAGACACAAAGAAGAAGTCTACAAAAAATAAAAAGTGAACAACACACACTAGAAAGTTCTTGAAAATATTACAACAAGCAGATATACTCTTTCGATGACAAGTGTTTGGTTGTTTAGGAACAAATACTATTCAGTAAGAGGTGTAATTGGGGGTCTTTTGGATATCATCCTAGGATGATTAGGGACCAAGTCTAACCAACAAATATTGAGAGAAAATTACCCTACTCCCACAAACCAATCACTAGGGGTGCAAGCACTTTACTTCGGAAAATACCCACCCAAGGAGCTGGGACAGAGAGTCTACATTTGTCTCAGGTACCATAATATATTCCCCTTGCAGCAACCTAGAAGGAACCTAGGAGAGGCGACAACTACGGCTACCACTTCATGTTAGGTAGTTGGGTGGAACAATTGCTAGAAAGGGATTCTGCGAATGGGAAGGGAATGTAGGACATAATTCCTAGACCTGAATATTTCAATGAGTAGTGGTGTCACCCTGAGGACTTTCCACACCTAAAAAACCCTCAGACACACATAACCTCACTAATCCAAGAACTAGGGTAAAATGTGTCCACTTGGACTAGCTTTACCTACTGCTTGACCTCTGTTTCAGGGGCACTTTCCTGACAAGTACTTCACGCTACTAATGGGTTTTAGCGCTCTTTAATAGTTCCTAGTTTCCAATCTTCTGTGACTTTGGAGAAGTTTACTCACAACATCTATCTCCAAATTCCTAGGTCCTAGAGTATTAGGTGAGTTTCTTTCTAAAAGAAAAACCTCCTAGTCTTTTCTGATTACTTCTTGCATATTCAAAATGCAATTTCAATGAACTTTTTGAAAGAGGAAAACCAAGTGCACCTAAATATTTTCAAATGCATAACACTTATTTACACTCTTTAAAATGACATATGAAGCACTATCAGATCAACTAGAGATATTCAAGTGCAAAATGCATTTGTTTTTATCTTTTCAATGAAATATGGAACACTTTCACATCCACTAAACCAACTTTCCAAATGCAATTGTTTCAAAATGCCAAATTTCACTTTTAAATGCAAATGCAAATACTTAAAATATTTCAAATTGACATGCAAATTTTTTATATTTCAAAATTTTCAATGCACATGTAGAATTTTAATGCAAAACACAATGTTTTAAATGCAAATGCAAACTTAATTTTTGACTTTTGAAAAACAAATGCAACCGTAGTAATTCAAATGCAAATGCAGACTCAATCTTAAATGTATATGCAATTCCGTAAACCAATACCAATTTTGTTTTTGATGCGAAATGCAGACCTACTTTTCAAATGAAACTTGCAATTCACACAAACAAAAATACAAATTTTGTTTTTGATGCAAAATATAGATTCAAATTTTGAAATGAAAACTTGCAATCCACATAAAACCAAAAGAAAATTTTTAAATGATCCAAATTTTTACTTTTCCATTTAATGAAAATGAACTATTTGATGAACAACTACACTAATGCAAACAATATGAACAAATTTTGATATCTCTATCACTACAAATGAAAGAAGCCTCAAACACATGACTTTTAAACCATACAAGTTTGATGAATTCAAGAAAAACATGTTAACCACAAGTTTTATAGACTCAAACATTCAAGCCGTTTTACTAGGAAACATGGTTTGGTTAAGCCTAATTGTTGCATATAAATGACATAATCAGAGACATAAACATGGAGAATTATGTTCTAATCTTTCACCTTCAAGGTTTACCAAATCACTAATAGTGAAAATAAAATGAAACAAGGACGTTTTTTAAAAGAATTTTCACCTTAAGTTGACTCATAAAGCAGGTTCAAAATTGATAAAAAAAAATGCCCAAACTTATCTTGAGGGGCCAGAGAGGAACCCAATACACTTAGACACTTTCAAACACACTTAGTCAATCCTACAGGATAAAGAAAAATGTGAAAAACTCACACTTTCAGGGAATTGGCACATGTGTCTTAGGTTGCTAGTGAATGATTTGTTATTGTGCATCATAGATTGCACACAAATTACTAGGGAAATCACTTTTGTAAGTGCTATAGGAAACGAATTACTCCTAAGAGGTTTGAAAAATAAGAATGAAAACTCTAAAAAATAAAAATAAAAAATAAAGTTTTCTTTGGGTATCTAATGTATATTCAAGATTGAAAAAGACTTAATCAACTTAAACACACTAGAGGAAACAACCAAGAAGCCCCACAACATATGATTTCTCCAGCGGAGTCATCAATTTTTTTGTTAAGGAAAACTTCCAAATGATTGGGCATATATCACCAACATACTGGGTTCATCTTGACAAACACCTAAGGGTTTGATTGCAAGCAATTCATATTATTTATTACAAATTAAGACCAAGAAAATGTATAAAAAATTTGAAGGAAAAGAATCCAGTGCACCTAGCTTATGGAGGCTAGTCTTAGCTTTTCTTTTTCTCCTTCAAATCTGCTCCTTGCTCTGGATCCAAGAACCTACAACACAAAGAAAATACCTTCCTCAAACAAACTTGGCTATAAAAAGAGATTATTGAAATCAAAATATAACATATAAATATGATATAATAAAACATGAGACAAAGTATGATACAATAATTAACACGGTAAATGGGAAAGGGAAAGATTCCCAATCTTCATTGTATAGAAACAAAACTACAAAATCATACCATGTTCTAGGCACTTCATTGAAACTAAAACTCTAGGTCTCTCATGCTCAAGTTCTCCACAAGTCCCACTCTAAATCTCCACATGCACAAGGGTTGAAACTATTTGAGGGAAATAGATTCAACATATAGGGATAAAGATCAATGATTAGAGTCAAATATATGAAGGTGTTGACGTCTTGGATTGTCCCACACGCCAACGCAAAGGAGATAACCTAGTCGAATGATTCAGATAACCCTACTCAAGGATTACCTTATCCCGAAGTTGTTTGGTGTAGCTAGCTTTGATGGGTTTTACGGCTCCGTTAGCCACTAAGTAAGGGTTGCTCCTTGAAGATAATACTTTTGATCATAACTAAAACTAATTCCCAAGTGCAATATAACTTCTAATCTATGATGCAAATTGAATCCTAATGAAACCAACTTTGTTGTAACCAGCTCATATCGTTCTTCCAATCTATGATCAATGACAAAAATGCTCATCTAGATAGATTAACAAAATGAAAGCAAAAATGATCTTTTATAAACTGATCATTGGAAAAATTAGTATTCGAAATGTGCAATTGATTATCAAACTGATAAATTAGATCAATATCAATCAACAAGTTAGAAAAATAAAACTATGCAATAAAGAGTGATCATGAAGAGATTCGGGATCCTGCTTATCACAAATTAAACAAAGTTATTACTGCAATCGATTATAGTTTTTGAAGTCTAAACATAGCCAACATAATATGAACATATGATATTAATCAATACATTTTGGAAATAAATTGTAGAATTAAACAAGAAAATGAGAATTAAGAGATGCAAAATAAATTCAATCTATTGATAAAGATGGTGTCAACAATACAAAAGATCTCTGAAATCATAGAGTGTCATCTATAGATACGAATAGCAAACCAACAATCATGAAAATGCTTGACCACTTTATATCATAGATAATGAAAAATATTTTTCTCTGGAGATCCTCCCCTCTCTCTGCATAGCAGGTAAGTATTTATACAAAATTGAATGATTCAGAAGATAAGATCAGTTTCTCCAATCACTGAGCTAACTAGTTGAGTTGCTTCATTTAGAAAATCCTTCCATGAGAAAAATATGGGAAATTTCATTTTGAAAAACTAATCGGATCTCCCAAATGAAGCACTTTCTCAGGACCCAACTAATTGGGGTCATTCGCCATAAAACCCATGTCTTGTATTTTCGAGATTCATCTCCATCGCTCCAGAAATCACATTCGAAAATCATTGCTTTTATCTTGACGTTCATGATATGGGATGTTAATTGATCTCTTTAGATTTGAATCCACGCCTGTACAATGCAAAAGATTAAATTAGAAACAATAAACAACATTCTAAATCTAATGAAACAAATCCAAATCCATAAAAATCCATTTGCAAATCAAATAATAACAAAAAATGGGAAAATCTAATCCAAATCAGAAATTGATTTTTCAAGCAGATTTTTAGGGTGGTTAAGCTATCCATTTGGCAAAAATAATGTTCCCAAATCACTCCTCATCTTCCTAGATTTACAACAAGCTATATCGGGATCAATTTGGACTTTTAAATCTCAAGATATTGCTCCCGGAAGTTAACATTCAACAGTCATTGATTTTAAGTTGGGTGAATTGTGACCATTGATTTGGATGTCAAAATCATTATCCCACATGCATTGGGAGAAATAATTTTTTAGTGTTTATATTGATTTTTCCAAATGTAGTAGTTTGTAACAAAACATTCAGGATGGAATGAAAACTTAAGATATGAAAATAAAGTTCCAACTTACGACTTCCTAAAGAAAAATAAAACAAAAATATGAAATGAGTAAAATAAAATCGGGGGATTTGGAAGTGTCGAGAGGAGTCGAGGTGAAAAGTATTAATAACCATAATCCACTCCTACTTCCCACTGCCAACTCGAAGAAAAACTCAACCCAGTAAACCTAACTTTACAGACCCGAAAATAACAATTAAATTCAAAATAAAAAGTTAGGCAATGGAGTGTTGATGTATATGTAACTTCGGAATGTATTTCATATATGGATATTGTACTCTTATAGAAATGGTATTATTCCTCTTACGGAAGTGTTTGTATTCCTATAGAGATGTTATTATTCCTCTATACGGAAGTGTCGTCATTTATATTGTAAGTGTCGTAACTTATACTTGATGGGTTATTAGACCACCTTGTTGGGGTCGGCCCTGTATAAGTCATGTGGATCAAAGGGTTATTAGACCACCCTATTGGGGGTTAGCCATGTGGGTCAAAGGGTTATTAGACTACCCTATTGGGTGTCGGCCCAGTCAACATTGTGTTATGTGGTTAAGTTGAGGCCAACCTAGTAAAGGTTATTAAGCAAGTCAAGTCAAGTATAAATAGAGTGCGGGAGGCACTCTATTTGATCATTCTATTCTTACACACACTCTTTGGAGAGTGGCGCACTTGTGGAGGAGGAGAAGCTATTGTTAGGAGATCTCTATCTCTTATGCTTGGGTTGTATCATTGCTTTATCTATCTCTGAGGAAGTTATTGGGGTTTTTCACCTTTATGGTTTTCCCCAAGTAAACTTTGTGTCTCTTGTGTGCTTGCATTATTGTGTCTATGATTGATATGTTGTAGATATGTTGTACATGTTGTTCTCTCAGTTAATATCCTAGATCAGATTGAAGTAAATTCTGAAAAACTAACATGGTATCAGAGCTAGCTTGAAAGAAGGCATGGTATGGCATGTATGACACTTGTTGCACTTGCGATGCTAGGGCTTGACATAGAAAAAACCAGTCATTGTAGTACTTTCGCTATAAATACATTTAGGCAAGATTTCAGGATCTAAAACTCTTACAGGTTGAAGATAAGATCCCTATGTACCTTGTGTCAGAAGCACAACATCTAATCCATTGTACTTTGTGTTTTATGATCTGTACAATCTAGGGTTTCTGCCTCTTCCAAATCTGGTTCATAAACAGGCGACCTAGGAAAAAGGTCATAACTTGGGCTAGGAAGCTCCAAATGAAATTTCGTAAAAAGTGACAGGTAGTGCACCGACTTTACTTTCACAAGCCAAAGTTTCAAAGGCCGAAAGTGAACCAATGACAGGTGCCACTCCGTACAAGTTTGCACTCCTGTTTTATCCCATAAACAGGTCACATTGCAAAACTTGGCATAACTCTCTCTCGGAGAATGCAATTGAGGTTAGACCTATGGGGTTGGAAATATGACAGGTCGGGCTACCATAGGTAGAAGTTTTAGACCCTGTAGATTTGTAATTTTGGAGTTACACGAGAAACAATCAGATGCATATTTCTGTCAAAACAAAATTAGATTTTGAGCACCTTCATTCGGGTGAAATAATGAAGATGGGTGTCTATTTTGGGGGGTCTCGTGAGAAAATAATTCTGTTTTTTTCATGTCTTCCAACTTCGGGCGAACAAAAGTGATATTTTTATTTAAAATTTCACTTTGCCGTAAAAAGAAAACTTTTGTAGAATTATGTTAGCTTTCTACTCATAATTTTTTCAATTTTTTTTATTAAGATTTGATATGTCGATTTCGCAAATGTTTGACAGTGTGTTCTTATAAAATGAAAAGACTACAAAAGAGTTATGATTTGTTGCACCACTAAAATCGTTGTTAGACTTGTGTTTTGCAAAAACTGAAAATGCTACGACAATCTACACACAATGTACTAACGGCTGACTATAAGTTTGCATCCAATGGACCTCTATACTAATTATTATATTTTTTTAAAGTCGATCCATGGGGAAACTCAGTCGATTTTCAACAACCTTTTTGTTGCACAACTTTTCTCTCAATCCGCTATAAAATCAAAAAATCTACGACCACCCTTTTGAAGTAGACACGTCAATGAATCGACCCACATTTTCTTCGATTTTTTTGGTGTTGTATTTACAAAGTTATGGATTTTTCTTTTCGCTGTTTTTTTAAAGAGCTGAATCATAACTCGACACATGTTACAAATATAAAACTTAAAAAATATCAGTTCTTATCTATATACAACAAAATTTATATCCTCGTAAAGTAGATTCAATGATGAATCTACTGGTATGAAGTCCGACATTCGTTTTGTTGTGTAAGAGGTGGTTTTCTCCTTCCGAAAATGGAGAAACCTGAAAATTTTGCAGAGATCTGAATCGGTCATGTTTCAGAGATTATTCGGCCGAAATAATTATTCGGCCGAATAATTATTCGGCCGAATAATTATTCGGCCGAATAACTGTTCTCCGTAATGGCGCCGTAACTTATGGCGAAGGTTATTCAGCCGAATAACTAAACGGAAAAAAAATTACGTCGGCCGGAAAAAAATAAAAATAAAAATTTATACTCATATAAATAAACGTAAAGTTAATTCATTATTTTCGCAATTCATGGCTCCGGGAATTAGGGTTTCAGAGAAAGTTGGTATTTTTGTAATTGGAGACCACGGATGAATGCTACTCAACAAAATCGAAATTTAGAGACCAAGATCAAATTTTTTGGTTGGGTAGAAGGATGGGCTTGATCAAACCCTAGTTCAGGACTTTGATCGGAAAAGTGGAAAATTAGGGCTTCTGCAAAAGTTGGAATTTTTTAAGTCTGTGACCACGGCTAGAAACTCATTAGAAAAATTGAAGTTTAGAGCTTTGGATCAAACCTTTTGGTTGGGCAGAAGGGTATGATTTATCAAACCCTAGTTCGGGATCCTGTCTAGAAGATCCGAAAGTTTCAAAGGCAATTTTGAGGGGTGAAACTTTGCAGTTTTCAAATTCTGAGTATACCGGCTTGATCAGCTCATTAAGGCACATCTTTCTATCTTTTCAGAAGTTTGAAATTCAAAGTTTGAATTTCTAGGGTTTCTCTGACAAACCCTAATCCAGCTCCAGATACAGTTCCTGCAAATCAAGTAGGTTGGGTTAATCCTAGAAGAGAATGGATTGGTCACCTGCATAAGTGAAGAAGTTCCTGTTTCAGAGGGAGATGAGGCTAAGGCCTTACATAAGAAGATTACAAGCAATCTTGATAGGTATGACTTATCCAGGTATGTTTCGAGATTTGTTCATGATTAAGTTTATGGTATGTTTATCTTCATATTATTACGGTTAGTAAAATCTTGATTAAATTTAGACTTGTCGTATCACCTTAATAAAATTATGAATGCATGATAGAAGATATTCATTGATTAGGGAATTGACACTTATGATTGTACTAATGCATCATGGTGTTGTATGAGGTTTATGTTGTCCACTAACATGAAAGGTACACCAAGAAAGACAAATCATAGAAGATCTATTTACGAGGTATGTATAACTTGGTTCTATAATGGTTAACTTATGAGATATGCAGGTTACTGGCACAAGTCATTGAAGAGAACAAGAAGACATCATGTGGGTATGTTAGACATAACTAGCTAACATACTAATCCAGGTATGTTTTTCCTATATCAAGTAAGAATCCTACCTTGTGATAGGATCTCTTATATAAGTATACATGGCATGATTGATAATGATTATTCATGAAGTCATAGGTTTGAATAATCATGGGTGTATGCATATTATGTTTCTTACCTTAATTGATGATATGACTAACCAGAAGAGTCATAGGTTTGGTAATCACGGGTTTAGGCATATTATGTTTCTTACTATAATTTATGATATGACTAACCATAAGAGTCTTATATAAACCTTGAATACTAATGCTTATTAGTTCTCTTTGAAATGATCATGAATATACATGCTTAAGATTATTTTGTTTTGATAGTATTGAAAATATACTAATGAATGTATGATTATGTATGAGATCTCGAGGATAACACAATAATGATACTAATAAGCATGCATAGGGATCGAGGATGAATATAAGTTCAAGGACAGGTAATCCAGGAAGCAAAGATCAAGAGGGAGCACACTCCAGTAGTTTCTGCAAGGATGCAGATATTCAGAGGGAGTTGACCACTTCTCACAATCCACATCAGAATAGAGTTACAGAAAGAAAGCAAAGACTGAGAGGGAGTCAATCCAACAAACAAGCAAAGATAAGTATTTGAATTATCATTTCTTGCATATTTGATTGTTTAAATGATATTGTTCAATGGTATATATATACTGATGTTCCTAGAATTAGGCTATGTATTTTGGCATATTAGAATAATTGCTTCAATGAACAACGTACTACTAATATGCATGTAATAGGTAAGTGGCTTATGGCACTATACAATATTCCATTGCTACTTATCTAGAATGAAACCTCTTTGCTGACATGTTGGGAGTAGTGCAAACGCTTAACAATGTTCTAGTAGAGATTGGAAGGCATCTAGAAAGTTACAAGATATGGGTGAATGTTGTATTGAAGCATTGGCTAAAATAATTGCATGACTGTATGACATATTTCTTTATGTGTAAGAATTTGTTCTGAAAACTATGAGATGTTTCTAATCATGCAATTTAACCTGTTTTGTAGGAAAAATCGTATACCATCACCTACAAAAGAAGGACTACAACATTTGTTCCAACAACAAAGATATCTATTGAATATATTGAAGTTCCCAGAATCTCAGATGAAGTAATGGAAGAATGCCATGATCCATCAATCATGAAGAATGATGTTTGGGATGTAGTCCCAAGACCTGAAGAAAAGTTTGTTGTGACTTCCATGTGGATCAATAAGATCAAGCATGCTATAGATGGCAGCATAGAGAAATATAAAGCAAGTGATGAAATGGAAGATACACCAGATGGATGTCAAGACAACTTTCTTGAATGGTGTAGTCGAGGAGGAAGTGTATGTGGAGCAGCCACTTGGTTTTGAGACACATGAAAGGAAGTAATATGTGTGTAGGTTAAAGAAAGCCTTGTATGGCTTGAAGCAAGCTCCTAGAACTTGGTATGGTAGGATAGACAACTTTCTATCCAGTTTGGGCTTTACCAAGAGTAAAGTGGATTCCAACCTTTACTACAAGGTTGAGGAAGGAAATCCAGTAATACTCTTATTGTATGTGGATGACCTGTTCGTAACAGGAGAGGATAGATTGATTGCCAACACACAACGGAAGCTTGCGGCCAAGTTCGAGATGAAAGACTTGGGATTGATGCATGGAGGTGTGGCAGAGTACAGATGGAATCTTCCTTGGACAAGGGAAATATGCAGTGGAGATCTTGAAGAGGTTGGGGATGATGGACTGCAAGGCCATGGCCACACCTATGGCATGGAACTTGAAGCTTTTGTGTGATGCTTCATCTGATCCGGTTGATATCACTATGTATCATCAGATGATTGGGTCCTTAATGTACCTGATGAACACGAGACCAGATATTTGCTTTGCGGTGAAAACATTGAGCCATTTCCTGACGGATCGGAGGAGTGTTCACCTGGTTGTTGTAAAACATATTCTGAGGTACCTGAAGGGTACGGTTGATTATGGGCTCAAGTATGATATGAATCAAAAGTTTAACTTGCAGGGTTATGTTGATTCAGATTGGGCAGGTAGTGTTGCAAATAGGAAGAGCACATCTAGATGCTACTTCAGTATGGGATTGGGTGTGATCTCTTGGTTTAGCAGGAAGCAGTCCTGCGTAGCACTAAGTACAGCCGATGCAGAGTATGTTACATCTTGTTCGGCTAGTTGTGAGGCAGTATCGCTCCGGAAGCTATTGTCTAAGTTATTTGATCTCCCACTGGAGGCTACTGGTATCTTTTGTGACAACCAGAGTTGTGTGAAGCTGTATGAGAACCCGGTGTTCCACGACAAGTCGAAGCACAGAGAGATCAAATATCACTATATCAGAGATATGGTGCAGAGAGGAGCAGTGAAGCTCCTGTATGTTGCGACAGATGAGCAGGTTGCAGATGTGCTGATGAAGCCACTAGACAGAGTGAAGTTCGAGTACTTTAGAGAGAGGCTTGGTGTTCTTTAGATTGATGACACTTCGAGGAAGAAGTGATGGACACATTTGCAGGAGCCATTCCGAGCATGGTGAGAGGAGGATCCTTCCATGGCTATGAATATAAGTGTTGGATGATGAGCATCAGGACAATGCTCCAGTTACTGCTATATATATGTATGTACGCATCATGTTGGATGCTGGATATGATCAGTTGGATCATTTATATGTATATGTATGTACGCATCATGTTGGATGTTGGATATGATAAGTTGGATCATTTATATGCATATGTATGTACGCATCATGTTGGATGCTAGATATGATCAGTTGGATCATGTGTATGTATCTGTAGATGTATCAGGTGGATACATTGTATGATCAAGTAGATCATGTATGTTGATATGTATCAGGTATGATCAGGTGGATCATGTATTTGTATATGTATCAGGTGGATACATTGTATGATCAGGTAGATCATGTATGATGATATGTATCAGGCAGATACTATGTATGCATCAGGTAGATGCATTGTATGATCAGGATGATCATGGATGACGAGCTTCAGGATGTTGCTTCAGATTACATGCAGCAGGATGATGCAGTGTTGATAATCAGGATGATCATGTGTACATCAGGATGATGTATGGTGAGTATCAAGTTGATACTCTGTGGCCGTGGACAGGTTGTGCAAATGAGCATGTAAGTAGAATTGGGAGATCTGGATAGGATGAAAAAGGCCTCAGATGCTCTTTCAAGGCATTGCTCTAGGAGGACATGTAAGTAGACCTGGGAGATCTGGATAGGATGAAAAAGGCCTCAGATGCTCTTTCAAGGCATTGCCATGACCACATGCAATCAAACTTGGAGATGTGGACAAGATGAAAAAGGCCTTAGTGCTCTTTAGGGTTCTTGCTTGGCAAGACACCCTTTTAAGGTTTTTTGGTAGGAGTCACATGTAATCAAACCTAGAGATCTGGACATGATGAAAAAGGCCTCAAATGCTCTTTAGGGTTTTTTTCTTGGCAAGACACCCTTTTAAGGTTTTGTGACTGTCTCATGTAAAAGATCCCGGGAGATCCTATAGATCGGAGTTGTGTACCCGTAACAACGTGGGATGCTCTTTCGAGGTTTTGTGACACACATAATAAGTCCCGAGGATTCCACAGTATGGCCAGTGATGATGAAGACCTGCAGGTGGTGGGCCTACATCTAGTATGAAAAAGGACTGGCTCTGTAGAACTTCCTATGATGAGTAGATTCAGAGATTGATTGAGATAGCAGCAGCCGTGACGATGACGATGATTCAAGGATGATGATTCGCTGATGATGATCTAGAGACAAAGACTTGTGCTAGCAGATCTGTGTCGAGAAATACCTTCCTAGTTAAGAGGGAGTGTTGATGTATATGTAACTTCAGAATGTATTTCATATATGCATATTGTACTCCTATAGACATGGTATTATTCCTCTATACGGAAGTGTTTGTATTCCTATAGAGATGTTATTATTCCTCTATACGGAAGTGTCGTCATTTATATTGTAAGTGTTGTAACGTATACTTGATGGGTTATTAGACCACCTTGTTGGGGTCGGCCCTGTATAAGTCATGTGGGTCAAAGGGTTATTAGACCACTCTATTGGGGGTTAGCCATGTGGGTCAAAGGGTTATTAGACCACCCTATTGGGTGTCGGCCCAGTCAGCATTGTGTTATGTGGTTAAGTTGAGGCCGACTTAGTAAAGGTTATTAGGCAAGTCAAGTCAAGTATAAATAGAGTGTGGGAGGCATTCTATTTGATCATTCTATTCTCACACACACTCTTTGGAGAGTGGCACACTTGTGGAGGAGGAGAAGTTGCTACTAGGAGATGTCTATCTCTTATGCTTGGGTTGTATCATTGCTCTATCTATCTCTGAGGAAGTTATTGGGGTTTTTCACCTTTATGGTTTTCCCCAAGTAAACTTTGTGTCTCTTGTGTGCTTGCATTATTGTGTCCATGATTGATATGTTGTAGATATGTTGTACATGTTGTTCTCTCAGTTAAGATCCTAGATCAGATTGAAGTAAATTCTGAAAAACTAACATGGAGATGATTGGGCTTCAGGGCTAGCAGGTGGAGCAGTTGGTTGGAAAAACTGCTTCGATGTAGTCATGGAGCAAGGGTATCTGTAGTTGTAGAAACTACAGGTGAAACCACTGTATATGTATGGACGGATGCTGCAAGAGTAGTTTCCACAATAATGTCAGGAACTGAAGGAGGTAGGGTGGGAGAGGGCATGGTAGTATGGGGTGGACGAGGATGTCGTGGACGATGAACCCCTATGGGTTGTACGATAGAGGGGATCTATCACAGCCACGACACACACCCACTAAATATATGGTCTACAGCGATGTGTGGCACTTCCCAGGGCTTCACCAAGGGTGAGACCAACTTGGCTGCTAACTTGGCAGACTACGCCTTCACCGAACTACTCCTCACTAAGATAGCCCCTCCTTTACTTATGTTATGTTCACTTGTGAATTTCTTACACTTAGCTAATTTTCTTATGTAAACATTGCATAGTTTAACTTAGACAATAAAACACAAAGAAAAAAAGTAGACAGGCATATATGGGAGGCACCCCAAAATAGGCGTGCTAAATTTTTATAAAAGAACAAGTTTACAATGAACAACAGATACACACAAGAGTGCCCAACAAACGATTCTTGTGGGTGTGCTCAACTAGCCAACACCAAGAAATCCAAACACTTTTTTGACTTTCTTCTGCTACAGTAGGCCTTCCACAACAACGCCCACACTTTCCTTCGCAAGCTTCCAAACCAAGATTCAAAGATGAGCCTTTAAAAATGAGTATTCAGCCACACTTCCAAAACCATCTTCCCAAACTGTCGTCAGGCCTTCAGAACTCCTGTGAGCTTCCAAAGAGCGCTCCCTGTCAGGAGTCCTAGTGACTCAGTTTCCTCTCAAGATCCCAAGTCAAACTTGATTCAACACTATGTCTAGAGCATACCTGCGGCCTGCTTATATGCTTATCGCAGCTTGAGGGCACACTTTCTTTGCTTGGCAGTAGAAACACCTTTGGATTGAGATTGCTTGTATTACCCCCTTTTGGTTGGAGCTCCCACTAAGTGCACTGGCGGGGTGTGACCCATGATGTGGTCACATGCCCATTTGTCGGGATTCCTTAGCCAACACGCTAATGGTCTCTCTAACGCTTCGTGTGGTCCATCGCCCCTCGTCCCCGATCAAGCCAATGCTCTACTTACCACTACCACCGAGTCAACTTCCGATGTGCCCATCTACCCGGGCTTCTGACACGCCTTCTGCGGAGCTTCCAGCTCGGACGTCTTTCCAAGTTTTCGTCTCCCGAAAGTCTCCCCACCGCATATATGTGCTAGCATATTCCTCTTTGGCGTGCTTCACCCTCCGTGCTCCTATTGCGTTCCTTGTGCCGAAATTCCAATGAACTGGTAGTGCCAATGGCTTCCGCATTTACCAAGCTTCCAGGTAAAGGCTTGGGAATCCCGGCCTTTCCAAGATCTGATGTCGTGGTCGGGCGTCCCTTCCATGATGCGTCCCATGTGCTTAGTGTACTTCCGTCTAACCAAGTCACCACACTGTGCCAACAGGCTCCCTTGTGGGTGTTGTTCCCCAAGATTCTGCATGGAAACCCAACACTTAGAATATTTGGCTAAGTGTCATACCATCTTTCAGACCCGTGAGGCTTCCAAGTCAGGCTACTTGGGCATGTGGGGAGTGTGGATAGGTTCCTATGCACCAAGGCCGTTACAACCTCCCCCACCTCAAGTAATTTTTGTCCTCGACAATGTCTCCAAAATACCATCACTTCTGGAAACATGCAACCAAAACCAACTATCTGTCGTCGCAACTGAGGCTCCTTAAGAGTCCTCTCCATTCATTTGTTGTGCATTACACCCTCCTACCGCATCCAGTACTCGACCAATCCATCCATTCTTCCATCCACTGTGCACCCCAAAAGGTGAGCTGATCAGTGGGCCAGATTGACCTACGCCCATCTCTAAGGAATGAACTTCACCACTTCCGAACTGTTTTTCCTTCTCCATTTTTGGTTGCTTCTTGCACACTTTGTTGAACCTTAGCAAAGATTTCCACCTCTGCCAGAAAGTAAGACTGACTTCTATAGTCTCACAACTATGCTTCCTACGATTCATTCAACATGATTTCGCATGCGCTTGGCAACATTTTTCTAAGGCAACCTTCGCAAAGTGTCGGTGATCTCACTACCTTCACCACGGGCAGTGAGTCAACTTCTCACTCTGCATCCTGGGTCAAACAAAAAGTGATGCTCCCAGTCACTTTCGATTGTGCTGCGTGTGATTTTCTCCTCCAACGTAAGTGCAACTCGAGCTTCCAATGAAGCTTCTTCATCCAACTCTCCCAACTGAGCTGGTGTTAGCTTGCAAGCCAATGTGTCTGCCACATGGTTCATGAGGTTGTATACACCTACCACTAATGCGTTTGTCGAAAAGTCTTGAATGTCAACTGCTTCCAAAGAATCCTTCTCAGCGAGCTCCTGCCTCATCTTAGCTCTTTCCCGTGCTCCTTCACTTGTTCTAGTAAAGCGATTCTTGCCATAATCTTTCCCTCGTCTTGGCAAGCTCTCTACTTCAGGTATCTCTTCTCGAAGCTCCCTGTTATTTTTAGGCTTCGTTTCAATTTTGCTTAGAGTCATAACTAACTTCACTGGACTGCATTCTAAGTATTTCATCATCACAGACTTTAGTTAGTCTTCCGAAGTCTCTAGGAAATTTGTGCTAAGGTACACAACCCTCTTAGCTGCATGTTCTAGGAAGCTTTTTCTTTCACCCTCGCTCCATTCTTAAATCGTTTCATCGAAGGTTTTTTCCATACCTTTGAATCATTGGCCACTTCATGAATTCTCACCAACTGAACGTCTTGTTTGGGAAACCTTTTGGCTGTCCTTCCCTCCTTTGGGACTTCGCAAGCCTTGCTTTCCTTTGTCATTAGGATTCTGAGTAGGCTCTTGAAGTGTGTTTCCTGTTCCCACAGTGGTCAAGTTCTTGATTGGTTCCGCAACTGAACCATCCAACAATTCTAGTATTTCCAAATTATGTCCCAACCAACTCATTCGTTCCTCCAGGTTCGAAATATTCCTCTCCAAACTGTAGGATTCTTGGTCTACACCTAAAACTTGTGACTATCATACGACTCAGCTCTGTTCATCCGTAGGCTTCCATGTGGTCTCATCCTTCCTAGATGGAGACACGGACGCTTGCTCTAACTTCTGTTTCGTCATAGAAGTCTCGGCCCTCTTCAAGATCTCTAATTCCTTAGGTTTTTCCAACTTTCTAGACTCTCTTGGTACTTCACAAACTGATGTTGCAACCATCATGGTTGAAACTTTCACCTTACTCGTGGACTCACTTCCAGCTCCACTGCGAAATATCATCCCAGTCCCTTTCTTCACCAAGTCGCGGGTGGAGCATCTACCTCGCTCCAAACCACTTGCAACTATTCTCCCATGTGCACTAGCCGACTTCTTACGCGAACCTAACGTCAAGGCTTCAGCTATCTCCCAGACTTCACATGTATTTGTGGAGCATTTGTCGCAAGGAACTCTACTGGGCTCCCCAATCCTTCAACTTTTGATCTTTGGGCTAACGTGGTCTTCCCATGGGACTCTTCCACTATCCTGGGAAACTCCACTTACGAACTCCCCAACTTGTCAACCATCTTGCACTGCTTCTTAGCTTGAACTTGCAAATTCAACCATTCAATGGACTTCGCGTGAACTTGGAACAGTCGAGCCATCTCCTGCTCATGTTCCTCCCATTCTTTCTTCGCGGCTTTTTTTTCGGCTTCCCATGTGTCTTCAACAATTGAAGCCACATTCTGTGACTTACGTCTTACTTGCCCAAACATCCACGAAGCTTCTTAAGTCTATGCCATGCTTGCACCAAGTGTTCTCGTATGTGGACTGCTCCTTCCCAGTGCACTTCCCTCTTACCGGTTTCTGTATTCATCTGTCAATTTTCCAATGCTGCAACACCCTGCTAGGTATCTTTCCGCCAACCTATGGATGTGCTTCCAATCATATTTCTTGACTCCTCCTGAATTACTCACAAAGATGTGATTCCCCATCCAAGCACCACACAAGATATTCCACGAGCTCTGTCTTCAAATGGACCGAGCTTTAGATTCCAATATTCTAAGTCACCCAAATTTCAGCGCAGTTCCACGGTCCTGGGAGAACCCTTATAGAACTGCGGCTCTGGAAGCTATGTGGATTTGTGGTACTTCATATTGCAGTTCTTTAGTCCTATGGAAACCTCCACGAATCTCAGTGTTCAACTGAACAACGTTTCAACTGAGCCAAACCTTGCCCAAGAGTTGCTCTGATACCATCTGTCACAGCCACGGAACGCACCGACTAAATATATGGTCTACCGCGACGTGCGGCACTACCCAGGGATTCATCAAGGGTGAGACCAACTTGGATACTATCCTGACAGACTACGCCTTCACCAAAATACTCCTCACTAAGTTATCCCCTCCTTTACTTATGTTATGTTCACTTGTGAATTTATTACACTTAGCTAATTTTCTTATGTAAACATTCCAAAGTTTAACTTAGCCAATAAAACACAAAGAACACAAGTAGACAAGCATATATGGGAGGCACCCCAAACTGGGCGTGTCAACTTTTTATAAAAGAGCAAGTTTACAATGAACAACGTATATACACAAGAGCGCCCAAAAAATGACTCGTGTGGGTGTGCTCAACTAGCCAACACCAAGAAATTCTAGCACTTTGTTGACTTTCTTCTACTGTCACAGGCCTGCCACAACAACACCCACACTTTCCTCCATGAGCTTCCAAATCGAGATTCAAAGACAAGCCTTCAAAAATGAGTCTTCGGTCACACTTCCAAAATGAGCTTCCCAAATTTTCGTATGGCCTTCAGAACTCTTGTGAGGTTCCAAAGAGTGCTCCATGTCAGGGTTCCTAGGGACTGTGTTTCGTCTCATGATACTAATTGGGATGGCAGGGTGTGACCCATGATGTGGTCACATGCCCCTTTGCTACTATTCCTTATCCAACACGCTAAGGGTGTCTCCAATGCTTCGTGTGGTAAAGCACCCATCGTCCCACATTGAGGTGACGCGCTACTTGCCACTACCGCCAGGTCAACTGCTGATGCGCTACTTGCCACTACCGACACACCTTCTGCAGAGCTTCCAGCCTAGACGTCTTGCCAAGATTTCGTCTCGCGAAATTCTCCCCGTCGCATATCTGTGCATCTTCCTCTTTGGAGTGCTTTGCCTTTCGTGCTCCCGTCGCGTACCTTATGTCGAACTTCCAACGTTGATCCTGTGTGCCATCATTTTTCCATTAATGCGAGAGGGTGGTGGATCTGTTAGCAATGCTTTATAGCACAGAAGCGAATAGTAATAAAGGCCTTTATTCCTTGATTCCCTCCATAGGTGTCCCTCTGGACCCTGGTCATCTCATGGTTAATTCATACCATCTTGTTCAAAGTTTGACGAGTTCTCCCATTCCATCCCTGGTAAGTTCAGGTTTTATTTATTTTTTGACTACTTATTTGAATTTATGTTACTTATCCATGTGAATTTGAATATCTATTTATTCTATATTGCAAGATCACGATTTGGGTTCGAGTTTGGATGCATAAGACATTCCACCAGTTTCAAAGTGTCATAAGCTCTTATCAGGAGCAAGATATCGCAAGCAGATTGTGTATGAAAATGGATAGGCTCTTTACCCCGCCAATTGTAACATGCCATCTTCAAGCCTCCATCCTGGTTCATCGACGGTAATTCGTCGCTAGTTGGAACTCTTTTATGACACCCAGTAGTTTGTGGTTGTTCAAAATGTCAAGGTTTGAAGGAGAACCCTCGGCATGTCACACTCATCCATTGCACCAATGATATATTACCTAATGTCGATGGTCCAATTCCCCCCAGTGCAGTAAAAAATCCAATAGGTGATACAGAAAAGACACGCAAGAACACTTCCTTATGCTCATTTTTGAAAAATTTGGAAGCCAAAACAACTATGTCTCATCCTAAATTGATGAACCCCTCAACTTATGTTCAGTCATCTGAAAGTTCTAGTAGTCCAAAGTATGATATGAATTCCACCCAACCCATCTCTACCAGAAGATCCAAAAAGTTGCATGAGTTGAGAGCAAACATGTCCAAGTACATACCAAGGGCTGTCCAATTGTTGGAGGGTAGTGATGATTTCTCCCTTCCTGTGAATTTTCAAAGTAAATATCAAACTTCTTACAACCGCGCTTTATATGGTGCTTGACCGTCCTCTCTACCTGTGCCTGATGTTGGAACTAAATTCTCCTTTTGTGGTAATCCTTTTATGATTACCAAGTCTAATATAGATGTTGCAAATCTTGGGTTGTTTATGGTTTTCCACGCACTCGTGGGAACATTGTAGAGTTCATAAATAGGTCTAGATGCTCTTTATTTTGTCCAAATTGTTCATTTGAGGAACACTTCAATGACCAGGAGTTCTTTATGAAAAGGAAAGCGTCCAGATTTTTTTGTACATCCAATATGTAGTTTGTCTCCTAGTGATGAGTTATTAATAAACTAGAACTTCCGTAGACCACCAACCAATCATCCGAGATGCCTTGAATTTGGATTACCTTTAGACGTTCCCTTGGGGCATAAGACAAAAAAACATTGATTAATTGTATTTGTTAATTTTCAGTGGATTCGTATTAATATATTGCTCAGTTTGAAATTATGTTTTATAAATGGTTAATTTAATCTATAAAATCAATTTGAAAATGTATACTCAATTTTAAAATTTCATATTTAATGTGGAATTGATGTTAATTTATTGCTCAATCTGAACGTCTTCTTTATAAATTGTTTGCAGCTTAACATTTTCTACTGGAAGTGATTCTCGTGCTTCTGTAATAGTTATTTTCTATAATGCGAGATCAAACCAATTGCATTGTGCTTACTAATATCATTGATGTAATGTTTAATATTTTTGAAATCAAGATTCTAATGATGAGTGACCTAACTACCATCTTCCGCCGTAGTCCAATACAATGTCAAATCGAGAGAAGGCTGAAAAGGAGCGCAACTTGGAGAGGAGGCATACCAAGCATGGTTGAATCAACCACCTATTTAATTTCCACTGCATCCATCCTCACCAATCAAGAATAGTAGTTCTTCACATGTTGGCAATGGAGGAAATGAAGTAGAGGTTGGTATGGACAAGTTATCATATATCCTCTGATAGAGCATAGCAATTGATGGCATCAACCCATATTCCCAACCAAACAACATCTATATTGTTTGGCCTATAGTAGTGATCAATAACAACATCCCGCCATGTTTTTCCGTGAAGAATAACATCTGATTTTGGCTCTTATAGTCCATGGTAAAAAACAAGTGAAAATATGGATGTTTACCTACAACCATTGAGCGAAGAATTCAAGGAATTATAGGAATGGATACAGGTATATGATGAGTCGAGACCCATCCCATCACATATGATTTTTACACTATATGGCATATGTGCGTACAACACACATGATTATCCAGGATCAGGACGTTGTTCAATTAAATATATTGTTTTATTTGTTTTTATATCCAAAGCAATAATTTTTGAAATATTTAATTCAGTGTGACTCTCTTCATCCTCAACACTAACATGCTCTCTTTACTATAACTTCACAGGTCTTGCAACAAAAGGTTATTATGGATGTAAATGTTGTGGACATTCTATGAAGGCTAGGTGGTCCAAATACCTACTAAAGTCAGTGTACGACTTCTCTAGGGTATTCCTCCCAGAAAACCACTCTTTTAGCAGAGTGAAATTTGCTTTCAATGGTAAACAAGAGAGAACCCAAAGGCCTGAAATAATGACATTGGTTGATTGGCTTAGGGTATACGACAGAGAGAAGGAGAAGGAATACACAAAGATGTTCAATTCAAATGTGCATCCTCTGATTGATGATCCTGATTTATTTGGAACCTATGTCAAGAAAATGCCCACAAGGATGAAAAGGAAATTGATATTTTATGAGCTCCCATATTCGGAGCATCTTAAGATTTCCCACTTACTAGCTCCCATGCATATATTTAAAAATGTTTAATCTTCTTTGTGGCATCACATATCATCCATAAAAAGTGAAAAGATGAAAGTTAAGAAAGACCTTATTGCTTCTAATACGAAAAAGAAGCATTGGCCAAGACAAGAAAATAGAGGAGAGGCTGGACCCTCTTTTTCATTTAAAAAAGGCGATGTCCCATGGATTTTGAAGAAATATGATCTTAATTTGGAAAAATAGGTTATATTGGGTGTGAAGGAACCTTCGTTTTTTGGGTCTACTCTACGACGCTGCTTCAGTACACCAGTCAAAAAATTGTTGGGTTTGAAATCACATGACCATCTCAACCTTCTAACAGTACGTATAATGCCAAAAAAATGTTATTACTATTTGTTTATATATTTTTCCACAAAATTTAAAATGCACTTAAATTTTTGTGTTTACTTGTTGACTCAAACCCAGCCGACGGGGGTTCCCATCACTGTCAACACCAACCCACTACGATCTCCCTGAGCACTAGCCCAGACAGGTTTTACCCTGCCCAGCAACACCTGCAGAGCAGATGAGGTCTCACTCGAGGCGATCAACGGAGAGTGGATGGAACCATTTTTCCGCCGAATGAAGGAGGATGTTGCGGCATCAGCTAGTTAATATTATTGCAACATTCAACGATAAATCTATATATTCACTTCAACAGTATTGTACTCATAGCATCATTTAGTGGAAACATTCATCGTTACGACAGATTATAACAGTAAAATGACTATTGCATCAAAGAAACATTGTATTATCATCAAAAGACAGAAGATACATCAGGATTGCACAGGAACAGTTTCATCACATCATATTATTACTGCAAAAACCCAATACAATGCCTCTGCAAATCGCAGACTTCGACAATTCTACACCAAACATACCAAAAGCTTTCTGCTTGATCTCTCTTTCTCTCTTGTCCATCTATCTCGTCTTGATCTACAACTTCTTGTCTATATATAGGCTTCCGCCTTTACAATGTTTGTCCACTTACTAACAACTTCCTAACTGACTCCTGGACAAATTACTCAAAATCTAATTGACACGGTCCAAATGACCCAAAAAACCCGCCTATTGCGGTATACTTAACTCGAAATTACATCTTATGTGGTCCAATGACCCAAAAACCCGCCTATTGCAGTACAAACGACTTAAAAATACATAAAATAATAGAGCCTTCTTCCTTCCACGACCTCGTCTGACGTGTCGCAGCATCGACGATGCTGCGATTCTTCCTTACCAAACTGCCTGCCAACATTACTTTGTAGTGCCATTATCCATTGTTCGTGCGTGGGTGTGTGAACAATGACTTTCCTGACAACCTGCGACATGCCATATCTAGACTATCTGCATTTGTACAGTGGATCACATCAAAGGAGATTTACATCTCTAGCATTCCATGGTGGCATGAAGAGATAGATAAGATTGTTTGTATGTTTGAGAAGGAACTGTCGTCAAGTTTTATGGACTTGCAAATTCATCTTCTAATTCACCTAGTCAATGAGGTTGAATTAGTCAGGGTGGTCTCATGTCGCCTGATGTTCTTCTTAGAGAGGTTCATGAAAAAAATGAAGGGATTTGTTCGACAAAGGGTAAAACCCGAGGGGTCTATGGCAGAGGGGTACCGAGATCGAAACTTGGTAGGAGGGATGTTGGGTTATGTCGGAAAGATACAAGAGATCATTCAAGTGGACTTCTCATCTTTCCAATGTGTTCTTTTTAGGTGCAGGTGGTGGGACACTTTCTACAAGAACAATGTCAAGGAATATCGTGATAGTGGGTTAATATGTATCAACTCTAGAAATATGTGGGATGAAAGTAAGGAGCCTTATGTTTTTCTAAAACACTGCAACCAAGTGTTCTTTCACCCAGATTTGTTGGATAGAGATTGGTGGTTCATATTAAGACGCAACCCTAGATCTAAACATGTTTCTTAGAACAACAATGCTATCATACCAACCAAGGAAGATAATGAGGGTGATGGTAACAGAGAGTGATATGTACATGTTTTATTTTGTCATTTACATATTGAGATATCATTTTGTTACAATTATCTTTGATTGTCTAAATATATTGTTTACTTTTCATTTTATGATGGTGGAAATGGAAAGTTTATTACTGGACGTAGTGTTTAAACAATTTCGTTTAGTTAAGAACCTATTATATGATGCGAAATATGGTTTATGTCTATGAATTAATTTATGATTGTATAGAATGATTATATGTCATTGTCAAGATTACTAATATTTTGTTTTATGTATACATATATATACACCATGGAAAATAACTTACATGATTCAATTTTATTTTTGTGAGCGTAAAGGCTAACATATTTATTAATTCTTGACTTGAAGGTGGTGATCTGAAATTTATATATTGATATTTCAGTGCTTGTATTTTATGACGTTTTTGTTATAAATAATGTTAAGAATTATAATTACATTATTAATTTGTGACATGTTTGTTAGACTAGTGTAGTGTTTTTTTTTCATTATATGATTCGGTTAAATTGAATTTTTGTTATAATGTAATGTTTTTTTATTTTTTCATTGTATTTATAATGTTGACTCCAACATAGAAAAGGACACTTTTACAACCTCGATGGAGCATGAAAATCCAACAATTTTTTTAGTAGTGTTGAGCTCTACAATGACTTCATTTATGGCCTTGATAACAATGAAATGTACAACAAATTCTAAGGTGCTCTTTGATATCGCCATGAATATTTGAATGCTTGTATTTCTTGATTTATTTGTTATAAATAATGCTAAGAATTATAATTGCATTAATTTATGACTTTTCTGTTAGAATATAGTGCTTTTTAATTATAAGATTCGATTAAATTGAACTTTTGTGATAATGTAATGTTTTTGTATTTTTTTATTGTATTTATAATGTTAAGTCCAACATAGAAAATTACACTTTTGAAACCTCGATGGAGAATGAAAATCCAACAATTTTTTTAGTAGTGTTGAGCTTTACAATGATTTCATTTATGGCCTTGATAACAATGAAATGTACAACAAATTCTAAGGTGCTCTCTGCTATCTCCATCAATATTTGAATGCTTGTAATTCTTGATTTTTTTGTTATAAATAATGCTAAGAATTATAATTGCATTAATTTACGACTTTTCTATTAGAATGTAATGTTTTTTAATTATATGATTTGATTAAATTAAATTTTTGTTATGATGTAATGTGTTTGTATTTTTTTATTGTATTTATAATGTTAACTCCAACATAGAAAATTACACGTTTGAAACCTTGGTGGAGAATGAAAATCTAACAATTTTTTTAGTAGTGTTGAGATCTACAATGACTTCATTAGATGGCCTTGATAACAATGAAATGTACAAAAAATTATAAGGTGCTCTATGATATATCCATCAATATTTGAATGCTTGTATTACTTGTTTTTTTGTTATAAAGAATGCCAAGAATTATAATTGCATTAATTTATGACTTTTCTGTTAGAATGTAATGATTTTTAATTATATGATTCGATTAAATTGTTTTTTTGTTAAAATGCAATATTTTCGGGTTTTTTTATTGTATTTATAATGCTAACTCCAACATAGAAAATGACACATTTGAAACCTTGGTGGAGATTCTAAATCCAACAATTTTTTTACTAGTGTACTTGACCTATACAATGACTTAATTATTTATGCCCTTGATAACAATGAAATTTATAACAACAAAATTTAATGTGCTCTCTAATTTGTACATGATCAATATTTGAATGTTTATTTCATGATTTTTTTGTCATAAATAGTGCTAAGCATTATAATTGCAAATGTTTTCTGAATTAGAATAAAAGATACAAAACAACTTGAAGATCATCAAATCAACTTAATGATTAATAATAATAATAATATATTATGAGAATGCAAGTTGTGGCTTTACATTAGTTGAGAGAAAAAGGGTGTTCTTTTAATTAACTATTTGTTTTTCTTCTTATTAAAGATTTGATTTTTTCATTGTAAATTGAGCTATTGTCAACAAATTAAAAATATTGAATGATACATTGATAGGTCATATTCATGTTCATATTTTTAGAATTTTTTTTTTATGTTCATAAACATGATACTATGAGAAATTATACAACCATTAACATAAATCATATAGCTAGTTGTCACAACTTCATCCATTAATATCAATACAAAATTCATAAACATATTTAATTGAATAATAATATTTTTTCAATTATAGTATGTAAACATAAACATATCATCATTAATATCATTGTCATCATCTAACAAAAATAAAAATAAACACCATCATGCCATCATTAACATAAAACTAATAAAAATAAGCATGAACGTACCATCATAAACATTACGTTACTACATATTAATCTAACATATATGTATTATAGATTTAAACATCATCTAACACACATATGATCTAACAATAACATGTAACAAAACACAATTTCTAGTTTCTAACCTAATGAACATAATCGAAACTGACCTAACATACACTGTTGAATATTGTAACTTCTAAGAATATTATATTTGTACTTTATTATTCCATAGATGTATCATCCCTCCGAGGTGATCCTCGTATGTATCCGGAGATGTTTATTCCTCCGATGGATTGTGGTAACCAGGGTTATTAGATCCACCATGGGGGGGTCGGCCCTAAGTTAATTAATTAGGGGTTATTAGACTTCCTTGGGAGAGGTCGGCCCCATTAGGGAAATAGTCAGTCGGGAAACTAGTATAAGTAGAGGAGAATGCTCCTCACTTATCTCACACTTGCATAGCTCGGAAAGTAGCGCACTTGTGTTTGAGAAGCCTGCATAGGAGGTAGAGAAGGATCCCTAGTCTTGGAGCACATCTTGTATTTTGGTTGATCATCTTATTGAGGAAAGCTTTGCTGGGTTTTCTACCCCATGAGGGTTTCCCAGGGTAAAATCTCTGTCTATCTTGTGATTATGTTTCTTTCAGTGATCTTGCTCGTCAAATTAGTTTAAACATAACATGGTATCAAAGCTAGCCTAAATAGAACATCTTTCACAAGGCAAAATTATCTTTCTCTCTCTCTCCCAAAATTAGGGTTTCTGCAAAAGTTAGTATTTTTGGATTCTGGTTGCATGGCTGAATAGCCCTTCTCAAAATCAAAGTTTTGAGCCCTAGATCGAGATTTCTGGTTGGGTAAAACTTCAGGAAAGTCAAACCCTAGTTTTACCAAAAGTGTGACAAACCAAAAATTCTGTTGCAAATCCGAAAAGCAAAAGGAAGCACATCTCCTGGTAAGTGTTACTCTATCTTTTGAAACTCCAATATCTTGGACTCCCCCAAGAGAAGATGGCTCCAAGCACTAAGCTTGAAGACAAGCTAGAAGGTATAGAAAATTTCTGGGCATGGAAAACAGAATTGGTCTCATTCTTGAAGAGAATGATCTTGCTCAATATATCAAGGATGAAGTTGCAGAACCCACTGAAGATGAAGCCAAAGAAAAGCATAGTAAGGATCTAATTAGGGAAAAGAGAATCATTGCTGATTCTATCAAGGACCACTTGATTCCCCAAGTGGCATCCAAGAAGACCCCAAAGGAAATGTATGATGCCCTAGGAATAATGTATGAAAGGAGGAACATCAATAGGAAGATGAACCTAAGAACTCAGTTAAAGAGTACCAAGATGCACAAAGGAGAATCCATTCAAGATTACTTCTCAAGAGTTTCCCAAATCAAGGAACAACTAGATTCCATTGGAGATACTCTTGATGAAGATGAACTTGTGATGACTGCTCTAAATGGTCTCACTAGACCTTGGGAGTCATTTATGCAAACTATGTGTGCCAGAAAAGAAAGTATGAAGTTTGATGTGGTATGGGAGGATTGTGTTCAAGAAGAAGCTAGGGTAGCCAATAGAGAAGCCCTTCTCAAAGAGGATGACCAAGCCTTGGCTACACACACCAAAAGAGGAAGAAAGGGTCACTTCAAGAAAGTGTACCACAAGAAGTTTCAAACCTCTCATAGATTCAAAAGGAGAGGAGGAACAAACTCAGAAAGAGACCTCTCCACAGTCCAATGTTACAATTGTCTTAAAGTAGGACACATTGCTAGAAATTGTACTTTACCAGCAAAGAAGAAGAAGTTTGTTCAAAAAAGACATCATGCACATATGGCAGAAGATGATAGTGGAGAAGAAGAAGAAGAAGAGGAAAGGCCTCGAAGGAAAAGATCTAAAGTAAAGAAAGAAGATCCAGAAGAATATGTCCTATTTTATGCACTCTCTGGATATGTGTCTCCTGGAGAAGATACATGGCTCATTGATAGTGGTGCTTAAAAGCACATGACAGGTCAAAAGAAAACTCTCTCAAGACTTGAAGAAAAGACTTCTCCACAAAAGGTATCTCTAGGAGATGATTATCAATATCCCATCAAGGGAATTGGTGAAGCAAGCTACAAGCTTGATTCTGGAATACCTTTAAAGATGAAAGAAATTTTATATGTACCAGGTTTGAAGAAGAACCTACTTTCTATCTCAGCACTAGATAAGAAAGGATTTAGAATTGCATTTATTAATGGACAAGTACTTATGTGGCCCAAAGAAAAATCATTTGAGGATGCAATTGTTATTGGTGAAGAAGAAGGAGGTCTTTACAAACTCAAGGGTCACCCAGAAGCTGCCCTTGTCCATGAAACCACTAGCCCCAGTGATCTATGGCATAAAAGGCTTGCTCATATTAACTACAAGGCCCTACCCTATGTGAGCAAGGTGGTAATAGGATTACCAGACTTGAAGGTTGATCATAATGGCACATGCAAAGGATGTGAAAAAGGGAAGAATGTCAAGAACCATTTTCCAAAGAGTGAAACAAAGACTAAGAACATTCTAGAGTTAATACATTCAGATGTATGTGGACCAATGCCCACCACATCCCTAAGTGGGTTTGAATACTATCTCACGTTCATTGATGATTATTCAAGGAAGACTTAGATATACTTTCTAAAAGGAAAGAATGAAGTCTTTGGAAAATTCAAAGAGTTCAAGGCCTTAATAGAAAATCACTCAGAAAAGAAAATCAAGATTCTCAGAACAGATAATGGAAGAGAATATACTTCAAAGGACTTTGAATACTTTTGTAAGGAAGATGGAATCAAGAGGGAACTAACCACTCCCTACAATCCCCAACAAAATGGGGTTGCTGAAAGAAAGAATAGAACCATCATGGAAGATGTAAAGACTATGATACATGACCAAGATCTACGCATGTATCTATGGGCTGAAGTAGCTAAGACAATAGTCTATGTACAAAATAGACTATCCTATAGTGCTCTTGAATTCAAGACTCCAGAAGAAGTGTTCACAGGAAAGAAGCCTGAGGTAAGTCATCTCAAAATATTTGGATGTCCAGTGTACATTCACATTCCAAAAGAAAAGAGAACCAAGTTGGATCCTTTTGGTAAGAAGGGAATATTTTTTGGATATTGTGAATCATCCAAAGCTTTCAGAATTTACATACCAGATTTTCATCATATGGAAATAATTAGAGATGTAACATTTGATGAAGAAGCAGCTCTCAAGAAATCTAGGAAGTGCCAACTTGAAGAAGTCTATGAAGAAGATACTCCTCCTAGAATCACAGAAGTTATGCCCATCCCTGAAGATGATACACCAGAGGACCATGACATGTTAGAACCACAAGAACCCCCCGTTACAAACCTATCTAGAAAAAGAAGGCCAGCATGGGCTAGAGACATTATTCAAGGGGGTAAAAAATATGGAGCTCCTGAAGGCTCCACTAGAGAAAGAAAGAAACCAAAGCTAGTATCCAACTATGTGGCTTTGATGTGTGATCTTGTGGATCAACAACCTACTAGCTATGAAGAGGAAGTTCAGAAGAAAGAGTGGGTAGAAGCAATGACAGAAGAATACCAATCAATAATGAAAAATGATGTTTGGGATATAGTTCCCAAACCAAAAGATAAAAGTGTGGTATCTTCCAAATGGATATTTAAGATAAAACATGCTGCAGATGGTAGCATTGAAAAATATAAGGCAAGATTTGTGGCCAGAGGATTCTCTCAGAAAGATGGAATTGACTATGAAGAAACATTTGCACCGGTTGTTAGGTACACTTCAATTAGAACTATCATGGCACTTGCATCTATGATGAAGTGGAAATTACACGAGATGGATGTTAAGACAGCTTTCCTGAATGGTGTAATTGAAGAAGAAGTGTACATAAAACAACCACAAGGATTTGAGGTTAAAGATGGGAAAACACATCTATGCAAGCTGAAAAAGGCTTTATATGGATTGAAGCAAGCTCCCAGAGCTTGGTACGGAAGGATTGACAATTTCTTAACAAGCATGGGCTTTAACAAGAGTAAAGCAGACCCTAATCTTTATCTCAAAGTTATGGATGATGAACCTATTATACTATTATTGTATGTAGATGATCTATTTCTGTCTGGAAATCAGAATCAAATTATCAAATGCAAGAAGAAGTTTTCTTCAGAATTCGAGATGAAAGATCTCGGATTAATGCACTACTTCTTAGGTCTAGAAGTATGGAAAGAACCAAAAGGAATCTTTCTAAATCACGGTAAGTATGCTGTTGGGATTCTGCAAAGATTCGATATGTTGGAGTGTAAATCCATGGCCACTCCCATGGACTCCAACTTGAAGTTATTAGTTGACGACTCATCAGAATTAGTGGATGTGACTCTATATAGACAAATCATTGGGTCATTGATGTATTTAACAAATACCATACCAGACATATGCTTTGCTGTAAATACCTTGAGTCAGTATCTAGTAGAACCTAGAAAGGTTCACTTAATAGCTGCAAAGCATGTGATGAGGTATCTAGAGGGCACATTAGATTTTGGTCTATATTATCTTGGAAGTCATGAACTCAGATTACATGGTTACTCAGATTCTGATTGGGCAGGAAGTGTTTCAGACAGGAAGAGTACATCAGGTGGATGTTATGGTCTTGGATTTGCCATGATCTCATGGTTCAACAAGAAACAATCTAGTGTGGCTCTTAGTACTGCTGAAGCAGAATATATAGCTTCCTGCTATGCTAGTTGTGAAGCAGTGTGGCTTCAGAAACTACTATCTGGATTGTTTGACTTAGAGATGGATCCCACTGTGATCATGTGTGACAATCAAAGTTGTATTAAGATGACAAAAAATTCAGTGTTCCACGATAAGTCAAAACACATAGAGATCTGATATTTTCATATACGAGATATGAGCACTGAGGAACAAATTGCTTATATATTGACCAAACCTCAGTCTCGAGTGAAATTTGAGTACTTCTGAGACAAGCTTGGTGTGATTCAAAAGGATCCTCCTCGAAAGGGGGAGTGATATAGACACTGATGATGAGATTGCCCACATCGACAACAAGTTCAATGATGAGGATACCTATTTATTACACTTAGATATTTATATATATGCGTAGGATACTTATACGTATACTTAGAATACTTATATTACTTGTATTTCTGATATATGCACTTATACTGATGAGGATACTTGTATTCTTGATTAGGATACTTGTATGTATACATGTATTGATGAGAATACTTTTATTGTTGATGAGGATACTTGTATTGATGATATGTATACATGTATTGATGAGGATACTTGTATTGTTTGTGAGGATACTTGTATTGATGATATGTATACGTGTATTGATGAGGACACTTGTATTAATGATATATGTACTTGTACTGATGATGTACTAATGATACTTTTGTTGATGAGGATACTGTGGGGATTGCATCATCCTTGAACATATGTTCTAAAAGGATCCGTAGACATATGTCTCCAAGAAAGATGAGGGATTGCATCATCCTTGAACATATGTTCTAAAAGGATCCGTAAACAGATGTCTTCGAGAATGAAGTCCTTAGTGGACAAGTGGGGATTGTATCGTCCCTGGACTTCAGTCCCTTGAATTGATCCATAGACAAATCTCTTCGAGAATGAAGTCCTTAGTGGACGGGTGGGGATTGTATCATCCCCAGACTTTGGTCCTTTGAATTGATCTGTAGACAGATGTTTCTGAGAATTGATGATAGGAGTGCATCGTCCCTGGACCTCGGTTCAAAAGGTACATGATAGGAGTGCATCGTCCCTGGACCTCGGTTGAAAAGGTACATGATAGGACTGCATCATCCCTGGACCTCGGTTCAAAAGGTCCATGATAGGACTGCATTGTCCCTGGACCTCAGTTCAAAAGGTACGTGAGAGGACTGCATCATCCGTGAACATTGGTTCAAAAGGTACATGAGAGGACTGCATCATCCGTGAACATTGGTTCAAAAGGTACATGAGAGGACTGCATTGTCCGTGAACATTGGTTCAAAAGGTACGTGAGAGGACTGCATCTTCCGTGAACATTGGTTCAAAAGGTACGTGAGAGGACTACATCGTCCGTGAACATTGGCTCAAAAGGTACGTGAGAGGACTGCATCGTCCGTGAACATTGGTTCAAAAGGTACGTGAGAGGACTGCATCATCCGTGACCCTTCGGTTCAAAAGGTACGTGAGAGGACTGCATCATCTGTGAGCCTTTGATTCAAAATGTACGTGATGGGATTGCATTGTCCCTAGACATGAGACTTCTCTAAGGATTGATCATCCTGGAACTTGATCTGGATTGTATCATCCATGGACCTATGTCCTAAAGAGAGCAGGATTGATCATCCTGTAACATGATCGTGTGTATTGTAGAGTATGCTACGATGATGATCCAGATGTTGTAGATCGAGATGATGATCCAGATGTTGTAGATCGAGATGATGATCCAGATGCTGTAGATCGAAATGATGATCCAGATACTGTAGATCAAGATGATGGTGCATATGCTGTAGATCGAGATGATGATCCAGATGCTGCAGAAGATGAAGACTCGATACTGATGTTCCAGTATTGACTATGTTCCAGTAACTACTTAAGTTACTAATGATGATGTATTGAAGAAAGCTTCCGATGATTTATAGATGTATCATGTATGATGTAGTCGATGACTCCTTGCTCTTGTAGATGTTGTTATAATATCCTTCTCGTTAAGGGGGAGTGTTGAATATTTTAACTTCTAAGAATATTATATTTGTACTTTATTATTCTGGAGATGTTTCATCCCTCTGAGGTGATCCTATTATGTATCCGGAGATGTTTATTCCTCTAATGGATTGTGGTAACCAGGGTTATTAGATCCACCATGTGGGGGTCAGCCCTGAGTTAATTAATTAGGGGTTATTATACTTCCTTGGGAGAGGTCGGCCCCATTAGGGAAACAATCAGTCGGGAAACTAGTATAAGTAGAGGAGAATGCTCCTCACTTATCTCACACTTGCATAGCTCGAAAAGTAGTGCACTTGTGTTTGAGAAGTCTGCATAGGAGGTAGAGAAGGAGCCCTAGTCTTGGAGCACATCTTGTATTTTGGTTGATCATCTTGTTGAGGAAAGCTTTGCTGGGTTTTCTACCCCATGAGGGTTTCCCAAGGTAAAATCTCTATCTATCTTGTGATTATGTTTCTTTCAGTGATCTTGCTAGTCAAATTAGTTTAAACTTAACATACACAAGTACATCACCATCAACATATAAATAAGCATCAACCTAATAATCAACATCAATGTATGTAAAATGGAAATCACAAACATCTAATGAACATCATCGAACCTGACCTAACATAACATCATGCCCATCAACATATAAATAAAAATCAACATAATCATCAACATCAACATCAACATATTCAAAATTGAAAATGACGTATATATATATATATAAAAACAATAGCATCAAAATGATGATAAATGTCAGATATACATGTCTAATCCACCCCCAGAACCCTATCATCATCACTATCGGTCTACCCACCAGATGTATTGACACATGCAGTGGTAGAGCTAGATGCATGATCAATACCTCTGTTAGGAAATAATCTATCGTGTAGATTAGTAAGAAAGACACGATCTCTAGGAATATGGATCATCCCACCCGATTTGAGCATCCTCTCCACAATTGAGGTGACTAGTGAATCCATCGAAGGAGGGGGAGGTGGAGGAAAGGATGAAGGAGGTGATGGATCAATATAGGTTGGTTGGTCAGATAGGTATAAAATATCATATGTAGGATTAGTCGAAGGAGGGGGAGGTGGAGGATATGATGAAGGAGGTGATGGAGGTCTAGGACATGGTGGAGGAGGGGGTGGATGAGATGTTGAAGGTGGAGGATTAGGAGGAGGAGGTGCAGTGGATGTGGAGGATCTCCCACCATTCGAAGTAGCTGATGGAGAAGGAGGTGGACTAGGAGGCTGAGGATCTCTGCTCTCATCAAACGATGAACTACCATGAGGGATGGAATCCAAAAGAATGTAAGCACCAACAATGTGCTGCATCAATCTCCTCATATCAAAAGGAAACATCTTACGTAGCTCAACATATCAGTCCTGCCTCTGAATCTCCTTGACGGGAACAAGCTGAACCCCTCGATCTGCTAATAATATAGCTATCCTATCTACGATATCCTCTCTGAACCTCTTGTCAGGCCTCTATCAAAGGACAGGTCTAGCTAGATGAGGCACCTTTAGCTGATCCTGCATATGTATGTCCTCATGTGGACCATGGATGTCAGAGCGTCCAAGTAAGTGAAGGGATGCACCCGTATAGAGGGGCTCAGACGTACTGAAGATTGATAAAAATGATTTTTCATCCGCAGTAATTTTTTTTTATTAAATATTGCACCGGTACGCTCGACGTTAGCACGCACCGGTGCAATTAAAGGCCGCATGCACCGGAATTAGCTGATGTTACAATCAAACAATTTTTTTAATAAAATTGCTTTCCGGTGCGTTATGTTTAGAACCACGTACAGGTGTGATCCAAGGTCACATCCATTGGAATTAGCCAATGTTAAAAAAATATTTTTTTTATAAATAAAATGCTCTTCAGTGTGTTGTGTTGATCCTCATGCACTGGTGCGGTAAGACTACTTAGCGCACCAGAAATGGTTTTAAAATATTTTTTTGATTATATTATTTGTGATAAATCAAATGGCGGTGCATTAAGGTGTTTGAAATGCATCGGTGTGTTTAACTAAGGGCGCACCATTTTAGACTTTCGAGATAGTTTTTTAAGAAAATAAATTATAAAATAATTTTCAGTGCATTAGGGTTTGATGCAACGCACTGGTGCAGCTATGGTTAATGAACGGACCGTGTTTAGTCTTTTAATTAAATATTTTATTTTTAAAATAAAAAAGTGGGTAGTGTGATTGTTTCTAAATAACGCATTGGTGCGGGTATATGTGATTTAATGCACTACTTTTGTTATTTGGAAATTATTATGGCTTGGATCAATTTTTTTGGGTTACAGTGAGACAAAATACGATGCACTGGTGAATGTACATGTGCGCTAATTTCATGGATGCACTAGTGCGATTATGTCGAAAGCACACCATAGTAAAAAACGTCTGCTAAAACCTCTAGCCGCTCGCCTCCGCTACTAACCTTCACTAGAAACAGATATTTGGGATCTTTTGTGAGGAGCATATGTTAAATTTTCAGTATTAAATCACAATACTATAGGATCTTTGCTGAGAGAATAACATCTACAGTATATCAATGCATGACAATTATAATATGACAAGCATCACAAGCATCATAAGAATCAAAAGCATAGAGACAAGAGACACAGAGTTTCCGTGGGGAAAACCCTAAGGTGAAAAACCCCACAACTTCCTCAAAGATAGAGAGAGCAATGGCTCAACCAAAATACAACCAAATAATACAGAGATAGTCTCCTAGCAGATGATCCTCCTCCTCCTCACTAGTGCGCCACTTTCCAGAGAGAGAGATAGATACTTTTCCGAGTGAGTAAAATAGAGATCTCCTATCTCTATTTATACTCACCTTTTTGCCCAGTGACCTACTGGGGCCGACTTGTCTACTTTAGTACATCCACATTATATTATATATTAATTAGGGCCGACCCCATAAGGTGGTCTAATAACCCATCGGCAAGTACACACACTTGCGACACTTGTCAATCCACATGACGACACTTCCTTATAGAGGAATAACACATCTCTTATAAGGGTACAATAAATATACATATAATATACTGATGAAATACATTCCGAAGTTACATTTACATCAACACTCCCTCTTAACAAGGAAGGTATTTCTCGACACAGATTTGCTAGACAAGTCTTCTTCTCTGGATCATCATCATCGATGCATCGTCATCGTCATCGTCACTGCTGCTGCTATCTCGTCCAATCTCTGTCTCTACTCGTCATAGGAAGTTCTACAGAGCCAGTCCTTTTTCATACTGGATGTAGGCCCACCACCTGCAGGTCTTCATCATCATTGGCCATACTGTGGAATCCTCAGGACTTTTACGTGCGTCACAAAACCTCGAAAGAGCATCCCAGGATATTACGGGTACACAACTCCAACCTGTAGGATCTCCCAGGGCGCTATTACATGTGACCCCACCACAAAACCTCGAAAGAGCATCTTAGGATGTTACGGGTACACAACTCCGACCTAAGATCTCCCAGGGCACAAATTACATGTGGTCCACCACAAAACCTAGCAAGAGCATCTCAGGATGTTATGGGTACACAACTCCGACCTGAGATCTCCTAGGGCACAAATTACATGTGGTCATGGCAAAACCTCGCAAGAGCATCTCAGGATGTTACGGGTACACAACTCCGACCTGAAATCTCCCAGGGCCCAAATTACATGCCATAGGACAAAACCTCGCAAGAGCATCTCAGGATGTTACGGGTACACAACTCCGACCTGAGATCTCCCAGGGCAACGAATTACATGTCCTCCCAGAGCAATGTCTCGAAAGAGCATCCCAGGCTGTTACGGGTACACAACTCCGACCTATAGGATCTCCCAGACATGCTCATCTGCACAACCTGATCCACGGCCACAGAGTATCAACCTGATACTCACCATACATCATCCTGATGTACTCATGATCGTCCTGATCATAATCACTGCAACGTCCTGCTGCAAGTCATCTGGAGCAACATCCTGAAGCTCGTCATCTATGATCATCCTGATCATCACTGCAACATCCTGCTGCATGTCATCTGGAGCAACATCCTGAAGCTCGTCATCTATGATCATCCTGATCATCACTGCAACATCCTGCTGCATGTCATCTGGAGCAACATCCTGAAGCTCGTCATCTATGATCATCCTGACCATCACTGCAACATCCTGCTGCATGATCTACCTGATCATCAATGCATCTTCCTGATGCATACCAAGTATCATACATGATCCTCCTGATCATCAATGCATCTACCTGATGCATACCAAGTATCTACCTGATACATATCATCATACATGATCCTCCTGATCATCAATGCATCTACCTGATGCATACCAAGTATCTACCTGATACATATCATCATACATGATCCTCCTGATCATCAATGTATCCACCTGATACAAATACAAATACATGATACATATCACCATACATGATCCACCTGATCATACAATGTATCCACCTGATACATATACAGATACATGGTCCAAGCATCCAACATGATGCATAAACAATACATACACATGATCCAACTGATCATATCCTGCATCCAACATGATGCGTACATACATACATAAAATGATCCAACTGATCATATCCAGCATCCAACATGATGCGTACATACATACATAAAATGATCCAACTGATCATATCCAGCATCCAACATGATGCGTACATACATACATAAAATGATCCAACTGATCATATCAAGCAGAAACTAGAACATCATCCTGATGCTCATCATCCAGCGCTTACATCCACAGCCATGTGAAGGATCCTCCTTCCAACATGCTTGGAATGGCTTCAGCAAATGTGTCCATCACTTCTTCCTCGAAGTGTCCTCGATCTGAATAACGCCAAGCCTCTCTCTGAAGTACTCGAACTTCACCCTCGCTAGTGGCTTCGTCAGCACATCTGCAATCTGCTCGTCCGTCGCAACATACAGGAGCTTCACAGCTCCTCTCTGCACCATATCCCTGATATAGTGATATTTGATCTCTATGTGTTTCGACCTGTCATGAAACACTGGGTTCTCGGACAGCTTCACACAACTCTGGTTATCACAGAAGATACCAGTAGCCTCCAACGGGAGATCAAATAACTCAGACAGTAGCTTCCGTAGCCATACTGCCTCACAACTAGCTGAACAGGCTGCAACATACTCTGCCTCAGCTGTACTCAGTGCTACGCAGGACTGCTTCCTGCTAAACCAAGAGATCACACCTGATCCCATACTGAAGCAACACCCAGATGTGCTCTTCCTATCTGCAGCACTGCCAGCCCAATCTGAATCAACATAACCCTGTAGGTTAAACTTTTGATTTGCCTCATATCTGAGCCCATAATCCACTGTACCCTTCAGGTACCTCAGAACATGCTTTACAGCAACTAGATGAACACTCCTCGGATCCGTCAGGAACTGGCTCAATGTGTTCACAGCAAAGCAAATATCTGGTCTCGTGTTCGTCAGGTACATCAAGGACCCAATAATCTGACGATACATAGAAACATCAACTGGCTCAGATGAAGCATCACAAAGAAGCTTCAGATTCGATGCCATAGGTGTGGCCATGGCTTTGCAATCCATCATCCCAAATCTCTTCAGGATATCTACTGTGTACTTCCCTTGACCAAGGAAGATCCCACCTGCATTCTGCCACACCTCCATACCTAGGAAATAGTGCATCATTCCCAAATCTTTCATATCGAATTCCGCTGCAAGATTCCTCTTGGTATCTGCAATCATTCTGTCATCTCCTGTCACAAATAGGTCATCCACATATAGTAGTAGAATCACAGGATTCCCTTCCTCAACCTTGTAGTAAAGGTTGGAATCCGCTTTACTCTTGGTAAAGCCCAAACTAGATAGGAAACTGTCCATCCTACCATACCAGGTTCTGGGAGCTTGCTTCAAGCCATACAAGGCTTTCTTCAATCTGCATACATAAGATTCCCTGTCATGTATTTCAAAGCCGAGTGGCTGTTCCACATATACTTCCTCTTCTACTACACCGTTCAGGAAAGCAGTCTTGACATCCATCTGGTGTATCTTCCATTTCATTGCTGCGGCCAAGGCAAGTACTGTTCTGATGGAAGTATATCTGGCTACAGGTGCAAAGGTTTCTTCATAGTCTATTCCTTCCTTCTGAGAGAAACCACGAGCTACGAATCTTGCTTTATATTTTTCCACACTGCCATCTGCAGCATGCTTGATTTTGTAGATCCACTTGGAAGTCACAACAGACTTCCCTTTAGGTCTTGGGACAATATCCCAAACATCATTCTTCATAATTGATTGATATTCCTCAACCATAGCATCCTTCCATTCTTTCTTTTCTGCTGCCTCTTCATAACTGGAAGGCTCTTTGTTCATGATGTCACAGAGTTAAGCAACATAACTGGTGTGTGATCTGGTTCTCTTCTTTGCTCTGTGTTCTTCTTCTGGAATGCCAAATCTTTCTGCATCATGAATGAGCTCTCTAGCCCATACAGGTTTCCTCCTGTGAGAGTTATCCTCACGAGGTGGATCTACAGGTTCTTGTGGATCTTCAAACTCACGAGCAGTTTCTGGAACTGTATCAGTCATGGTAGTGTCTTGAAATCTTGTTTCCTTAGGTTCTTCATAATCTTCAATAGGTGCCTTTCTTGATTTGATGAATGCTGAATTTTCATCAAATGTTACATCCCTGCTGACATCAATCTTCTTGAACCCTGGAAAATATATTCTGTAAGCCTTCGAGCTTTCACTATAACCCACAAAGATGCCTTTCTTTCCTGAAGGATCTAGTTTAGTCCTCTTCTCCTTTGGGACATGAGTGTATACTGGACAACCAAATATTCTGAGATGGCTGACTTCAGGTTTCTTACCAGAGAAGACTTCTTCTGGTGTCTTGTTGTCCAATATCTTGTGGGGTGTTCTATTCTGCACATATACAGCTGTTCTAGCTGCTTCTGCCCAAAGATGCATAGGAAGATCCTGGTCATGCAACATTGCCCTTGCTGCTTCCATGATAGTTCTGTTCTTCCTTTCTGCAACTCCATTCTGTTGAGGATTATATGGAGCAGTCAACTCCCTCTTAATCCCTGAATCACTACAAAGCTTCTTGAAGTCATTTGAGGTGAATTCTCCACCATTGTCAGATCTGAATGTTTTGATTTTCTTGTTAGTTTGATTTTCCATCAAGTTTTTGAATTCCTTGAATTTATCAAACACCTCATCTTTGCCCTTCAAGAAGTATACCCAAGTCTTCCTGGAGAAGTCATCAATAAATGATACATAGTAAACATACCCACTTAGGGAACTGGATGACATGGGGCCACATACATCTGAGTGGATGATTTCCAGGATGTCTTTTGCCTTGCTTTCACTGCTTGGGAAAGCCTTCTTAGTGTTCTTACCTTTTGCACATCCTTTGCAAACCCCTTCATGTTTGGTCTTGATTTCAGGAAGACCTTCTACAGCCTTGCTTGCAATTGGAAGTGCTCTATAGTGCATGTGAGCAAGTCTCCTATGCCAAAGTTCACTTGGCTCCATGGATTCATGTACCATGGCATGTTCAGGTTGACCCTTTAATTTATACAAGCCTCCCTCTTGCTCTCCAATCACTACTGCATCATCTATAGTCTTTCCCTTTGGCCACATTAGTACTTGGCCATCAACAAATGCAACCCTCATACCTTTTGCATCTAGAGCAGAGATGGAGAGTAAGTTCTTCTTGAGCCCAGGTACATAGAGAACTTCCTTCATCTTCAGAGATTTTCCAGAATCTAAGTTGTAAGAGGCTTCACCACTTCCTTTGATTGGATATTGATAATCATCCCCAAGTTTCACCTTATGGGGTGATTCATGTTCAGAAAGGTTCACAAATGATTCCTTGAACCCAGTCATGTGTTTGGAAGCCCCACTATCAATCAACCAATCATTACATCCATGGGAGATGGTACCTGTAAGAGCGGAAATTAGAACATATTCTTCTTCACTTGATGAGTCATCATCACTACTACTTTCTGCCCTAGCCTTCTTCTTTGGAGGTTCATCATCTTCGGCAGCATGGGCATGAAACCTTCTTTTGATACCTTTCTTCTTCTTACTGGAGTTGTTCTTATTATCCCTTTTGTTCTTGGGACAATCTGAAGCAAAGTGACCCTTCTCATTGCATGTGAAGCATCTTAGGTCCTTCTTATTCTTTTGATGGAATCTTTTGGGGTGAGGGTGATCCTTCTTGGTTTTGCTTCTTTTGGTGTGAGCTGCAAGAGCTTGATCTTCACCTCCCATCTTTTCCTCACGAGCTATAAGCCTAGCTTCTTCTTGAGAACATTCTTCCCGAAGTCTACTGAAGGAGATCAACTTCTTCCTTGCACAAATTCCTTGAATAAAGGAATCCCATGACCTGGGTAGGCCATTTAGAGTGGTCATCACCACTTCACCATTCTCCACCATTTCATCTACTGCTTCTAATTGTTCCTTGATCTAAGAGACTCTTGAAAAGTAGGATTGAATGGTTTCCCCATTCTGAAACTTTACTGCTTTCAATTGATTCCGCAGGGTCATCTTCCGATTTATGTTCTTTCCTTCAAATAGCTTGGTCAAAGATTCAAACATCTCTTTGGGTGTCTTGAGAGAAGACACATGGGGTATGAGATGGTCTTTGATAGAATCAGCAATGATTCTCTTTGCCTTGACCAAGTTCTTCTTGTGCAATACCTTGGCCTCTTCATCCTCTGGGATAGGGATGTCTTCTTTCACATATGAGTCCAACTCATTCTCTTCCAGGATTAGCCCAATCCTATACTTCCAGGCTCGGAAGTTATCAGCCCCTTCAAGCTTATCCTCAAGCTTAGTGTGAAGAGACATCTTTAAGAGTACTTCAAATGGAAATAGAAAAGATGTAGAACTTACCACTTGAAGTGCTGAAAACTGGATCTGGTCCCGGATTAGGGTTTGTCAGAGAAACCCTAAAAATTCAAAATGTGAATTTCAAAATTCTGAAAGGATATAAAGATGCGCCTTGGAGAGCTGATCAGCCTAGTACATTTAGAATTTGAGATCAGCAAAGTCTTGTCCTTCAAAATTGCCTTTTTGTCCTCCCGGGTTCACTAGGGAGAGCCCTGAATTAGGGTTTGAGTTTCCCGGAGATCTACCCAGCCAAAAATCTCGATCCAAAGCTCAAACCTTCGATTTTTGCAAGGAGCTTCCAGCTGTACCTTCAGTTTCCAGAAATTCCTATTTTTGTGGAAACCCTAATTTTTAGGGCCAAAACTGAAAATGCTCGGAACTGAAATCTGATTGGACAGAAAGATGCGCCTTGATGAGTAGATCCAATCTACTATACTGAATTTCAAAAATCTGTGGAGAGAAACCCAATAAACAAGCAATACAAGCTTCCGTCACTGCAAAATGTCTTCTTCTCAGTTAAGCTCTGATACCATGTTAAATTTTCAGTATTAAATCACAATACTATAGGATCTTTGCTGAGAGAATAACATCTACAGTATATCAATGCATGACAATTATAATATGACAAGCATCACAAGCATCATAAGAATCAAAAGCATAGAGACAAGAGACACAGAGTTTCCGTGGGGAAAACCCTAAGGTGAAAAACCCCACAACTTCCTCAGAGATAGAGAGAGCAATGGCTCAACCAAAATACAACCAAATAATACAGAGATAGTCTCCTAGCAGATGATCCTCCTCCTCCTCACTAGTGCGCCACTTTCCAGAGAGAGAGATAGATACTTTTCTGAGTGAGTAAAATAGAGATCTCCTATCTCTATTTATACTCACCTTTTTGCCCAGTGACCTACTGGGGCCGACTTGTCTACTTTAGTACATCCACATTATATTATATATTAATTAGGGCCGACCCCATAAGGTGGTCTAATAACCCATCGGCAAGTACACACACTTGCGACACTTGTCAATCCACATGACGACACTTCCTTATAGAGGAATAACACATCTCTTATAAGGGTACAATAAATATACATATAATATACTGATGAAATACATTCCGAAGTTACATATACATCAACAGCATACACTATAACCTCAGCTAAAGGGCCTTTTCCTTGTTGTTTTCCTTGCTCTCACATGGCACCCGTGAACCCATCTTGGCTCTGCACCACCCTCGATCTACGCCAGTGAAAGCATTTACGAAGGCTTAGCAATAATATTGGCTTGATTGTGCATCATCTTCATTGTTCTCCTTATGAGATTGTTTTGTAGTTCTCCTTGCATCATTGGCCTAACCCTAATAATCTCCTTCTTTGCTTCTCCTTCTTGACTTTCTCTCACTCCATCCACTCCGCATACATGGTCCGGGCTAAATGCACTTAATGTAAAAACTCCTCGGATCCTCATTATTCGCATATGCTTAGCGCTCTATGAGAAACTAAAAAATTACAAGTTTGCTATGTTGATTTGTTCCACCCCTATGCCACACAGAATCGAATTCAAAATATGGAGGCAAAGATTTGCGACCATCTTTAGAAGCCAAGACCAGATCAACTCATCTCTAAAATGGGAATCTTAGTGGATGACGTGACTCGTCTACACATACCAGGTACACTAAGACCCTCGAATTATTCTGCTATACCAAAACCCTCTTGGGCCAAGCCATCATTGCTAGTGCTGAGGGGCGCTTCAATGGCCAGTCTCATGGAATGTCTTTGGATGCTCGCATGCAGCACTTTGAAGGTTGGCTCTAGCTCCTCACCCATGCGTAGATGGACTCTAATTCTCAACTTAAATGTGAAGAACAACACCTTGGCTAAGAATTAATGGGAAATGTTTTTACCAGGCCACAACAACATGATTTGACTCCTCAAATGCTCTTTTGTAGTCAACCACTTTAGCTGGGTTCATCCTTTGTCATCAACCCTGAACTTGACATTCCAAGTGTCGATGGTTTTAATGCCTCTCCTATTTTTATCACAATAGATGATTAATCCTACTTATGGAGTTTTATGGACTTGGTTTTTATCTAGGCTCAGTTTTGATTCTTGGTTAAGTGGTCATAACCCCCATCCTATGGGGGACTTTAGCTTCCAACAACAAACTCTTGGTTTATAGTTTTTTTAGACTATTAGTTTTCTGAGTCTTAAGAACTCCTTAATGGCTCAAGCACTTCTTAGGTTCTATCTCCTAACAAACTCATGACAATTATCTGTGTTCAATCCTTTTATCTAGTTAATAAAGTTTTCGAAATTATAAAATAAGAATAAGTGTGTTTATAAGTAACAAAATTAATGGCCTCTATTGAGTATTCAAAAAATAAGCAACCATCACAATTAAAGTGAAAAGGCCCAATTTGTTTCTATGTTTTAATTTTTTATTTTTCCTAATATGTCTCATTAACTTATTCAAAGGTTGTAATTATATATTGATTTCAATAAATTAAAAAGAAAATAAAAAAACTTATTTTCCAATCAAATCAATAAGTTTATCTATTTTTTTTCTATTTTTCTAGTATATAAATATAAAAAATATAAAAAATATTTTCCAATCAAAATAATGTCTATCTATTTTGATTTTCAAAAACTATAAGATTAAAAAATAAAAATAAAAATTATTTTCTATAAATGGAAGAATTTTCCATGCTTTATCTGTTTTGATTTTCCCAAACCTATAAGAATAAAAAATTAGAAATTTTCTTTTCTATAAATGGAAGAATTTTCTATGCTTCCTCGTTTGCCAATCAAGTAAACAATCACATTTCTCTTTCTTTATTTTGTTTTTTCACCTCTTTTACTACCCCAAGGAAATCAAGTCATTATCTTGCCTTGAAGATCAATCCAATTTCGGCAATTTCCACGAATTTCTTAGCCTGTGTTTTCCTAAGTCAATATCGTGTGGTGAAAGTGAATTGTTTTCCTAAGTCAATATCTTGCCGTGAACATGAATCCAATTTGGATGACTTTTTTCACCTCTATAGAATTTACTAGTCAAATCATTAACCCCATTTTTCTTCCTTTGTACTGTTTTTTCTAACTCTGTATAGTTATCTATTTTATCCAATTTATGTTGTCCCACTAAAATCAAGGGAAAAAGCTGAGCATGGAGCTGCAGAGCTCTAAATGAGTGCGACGGCTCAGTGCTTAGTGTCCGTTGGATCGGGAGAATCTCCACATCCAACGGACCCTAAGCACTGAGCTGCGCCATTTAATGCTCTGCAGCTCAATGCTTAGCTTTCGCCCAGATATCTTTCCGTGAAGTTGATTCCAATTTCGGCCACTTTATTCACCCAATTTCAGCCATTTTCTTGACCTTTGTACCCACTCTTTTCAGGTCATTCACAAAATCTAATGTGCTCTCTAATTTGTACATGATCAATATTTGAATGTATGTATTTCATGATGTTTTTGTCGTAAATGATGCTAAGCATTATAATTGCAAATGTTTTCTGAATGAGAATAAGAGATAAAAAAATGGCTTGAAGATCACCAAATCAACTTAATGAATAATAATCATAATATATTTTGAGAATGCAAGTTGTGGCTTTACATTAGTTGTGAGAAAAAAGGGTGTTCTTTTAATTATCTATTTGTTTTTCTTCATATTAAAGATTTGATATTTGTCATTGTAAATTGAGCTATTGTCAACAAATTACAAATATTGAATGATACATTGATAGGTCATATTCATGTTCACATAATTTAGAATTTTTCTTTTTGATTTTCATAAACATGATACTATGAGAAATTATACAACCATTAACATAAATCATATATCTAGTTGCCACAACTTCGCCCATTAATATCAATACAAAATTCATAAACATATTTAATTGAATAATAATATTTTTGCAATTATATTATGTAAACATAAACATATCATCATTAATATCATTGTCACCATCTAACAAACATAAAAATAAACACCATCATACCATCATTAACATAAAACTAATAAAAATAAGCATGAATGTAGCATCATAAACATTACGTTACTACATATTAATCTAACATATACATATTATAGATTTAAACATCAGCTAACACACATATGATCTAAAAATAATATGTAACAAAACACAAGTTCCAATTTCTAACATAATGAACATAATCGAAACTGACCTAACATACACAAGTACATCACCATCAACATATAAATAAGCATCAACCTAATCATCAACATCAACGTATGTAAAATAGAAAATATGAAAATCTAATGAACATCATTGAGCTTGACCTAACATAACATCATGACCATCAACATATAAATAAAAATCAACATAATCATCAACATCAACATCTACAAAATGGAAAATGACACACACACACACACGCACACACATAATAGCGTCAAAATGATCATAAATTTCATATATGCATGTCTAGTCCACCCCTGGAATCCTATCATCATCACTATCTGTCGACCCACTAGATGTATCAACACCTCCAATGGTAGATCTAGAGGCATGATCAGTACCTTTGTTTGGAAATAATCTATCATGTAGATCAGTAAGAAAGACACGATCTCTAGGAATATGGATCATTCCACCTGATTTGAGCATCCTCTCCACGATTGAGGTGACTAGTGGATCCGTCGAAGGAGAGGGAGGTGGAGGAAAGGATGAAGGATGTGATGGATCAATATAGGCTACTCAGTTGGATATGTATAAAATATCAGATTCCAGATCAGTCGAAGGAGGGGGAGGTTGTGGATATGATGAAGGAGGTGATGGAGGTCAAGGACATGGTGGAGGAGGGGGTGGATGATATCTCAAAGGTGGAGGGGTAAGAGGTGGAGGCCAAGGAGGTGGAGGGGTAGGAGGTGGAGGATCCCTTACCAGTCGAAGTAGCTGAAGGAGAAGGAGGTGGACTAGGAGGCCGAGGATCTCCACCCTCATCAGATGATGAACTCCCATGAGGGATGGAATCCAAAAGAATGCAAGAACCAACAATGTGTTGAATCAAGATCCTCATATCAATAGGAACCATCCTCCATAGCTCAATGTATTGGTCTTTCCTCTGAATCTCCCTGACAGGAACAGGCTGAACTCCTCAATTCGTTAATAATCTAGCTATCCTATCTGTGATATCATGTCTGAACCTCTGGTTAGGCCTTCGTCGAAGGCCAGGTCTAGCTAGATAAGGCACCTTTGGTTGATCCTGCATATGTATGTCCTCATCCTCATCAGCTAGTGGAAGAGGAGGCTCCACATCACCATCAAAAGTGCCAATATCTGTAAAATATATTGTACACAATAATAATTAGACAATATCATTAAACATGAATTTAATATAACAATTTAAAACATATTTCATTTGCAATAAGTATAACGAGAATAAAATGAAAAATAGATTAAATTAAACATAATGCTAAATTTACCTCTCTGATCAGGTGGATCGTCCTAGTTGAAGAAGATGTTGGTACACTCTCTCCAATCCAACATCGCATATGGATATGAAACCATATCTAATCGAGGTTGGTCCTCACCGCCTAGCATGTCAAGCACATCGACAGTGATCCTCGCAGGAAACTATGGTTTCCCCCTCTTGCGAATCATCTTCCCCCACATGTGCATATGCACATCTGTCATCAACCTAGGAGGGCATCGGTCAAGAGATGGCCTAGTCGCTGGAAATCTCTCAAAAAATAGAGAAAACAACTCTGAACCAAAGGGGAAGTTCGCCCTCCTGCCAATACACACACTACATCGAGAGCATAAAAAAACTATCGTAAACGACCACCTAATGCATCTAGGTTCCTGCACTAAAGAATCAACATAATATAATAAAGGGAAGCTAATGCGTTGTCCATCCGTGGTGTAATGCACGATAGTCCTCACCAACAAAGAGAGGCACCTCACATCCTCTCTACCAAAAGTAGCAATGGAAAGCTGCCCACCGTGCACCTGAAACTGAGAAGGCTCAAGGATATTTTCATCAACATATATCTGAACATATACCAGCTGAGTCACTGCTATAGCTCTAGATGGAACCTCGGGGAACTGAGGAAGGTCCTCACCTCTCCTGGAGGGCCCAGTGATAAATTAAATGTCGTCCTCAGTGGGCTAGAACCACTCATCACGACCAACTCTAAAGGCCTACCTAAAATTATCCCAATGTGAGATCAACTGGGTTAACAAGGTAATGTTCCCCTTGAGTGACGTCGCCTCCTCATAAAAATTGAGGAGGATGACAACTCTCAAGAGGTGTCTAGTTTGAGGCGTAATGGGACAAGGGTATAAATATATCTCCCTCTCCCTGGACTCCCACTCTCTACTGAAGTTATACTGATCAAGCTCTTCCTCGTGCTACTACTGTGCCTCGCGGTGATCACATCTATGTTTCACATATAGTACAAATTAATCTCAGAAGCATACATATAAAATAAGTATAAGAATATTATATCTACCAAAATCAAATATTAAAAGTTTTTCTAAAAAACGTAAACTGGTGCACAATAAATATTAAAAACACACCGCCACCAATGAGTTTATATACTAGAAGCACTAAGAAGTGGTGCGCTACAATATCTATGGCGCACTACTTATATATGAAAAAATTTAAAATTGATTTTGACGGTGTGCCTTAATGTTATTAGCGCACCATTATTCAAACGCACTGAATTTAAACAACAATAAATTATTTGAAAAAATTCACGGTGCGCCTATGCCACGTCAACGCACCATTAGTCGGTGCCTTGACGTGACATAGGAGCACCAACAAATTTGTGTTCACGGGTTTGTGAGTGGTTTGCTTATATATTGGAGGAACTAACGAGCGGTGCACTACAATATATATGCTGCACCGAGGGTTGTATATCAAAAATTTTAAATTGAATTTGATGATGTGCCTAAGTCTTATTAGTGCATGATCATGCAAAAGCACCATATTTTTAAATTATAAATTATTTAATATATATTAATGGTCGCCTATGCCAAGTCAGCACACTACACAACCGGTTCCTTGACATGACATAGGAGCATCGTTAATTGTGTTTTCAAATGTTTATCAAAAGTGTCACTGGTGCACCTATTTTATGTAATTGCACCGTTCCTGGTGCGATGATGTGACATAGGCACACTATACAAAGGATTATGGGTTTATTGTACCAATACCGGTGCACTAGAAAATAACAAGCATCGAAACTCCGGTTCCCTTTATTGTACTAAACACAACCGTGTCTATTAGAATTTAGTTTTTTAGTAGATGTATCAACGGTGTGTTTATGCCATGTCAATCCATCGACATCTAGTGCACATGAGTAGCATAAGCACACCGTTGAACGTTAATTATTTTTTATTAATTTATAAGGTCATCGGGTGCATGTATTACATTCAAGGGCACTGGAATGATGGTGCTCTTAAATGTGTAATGCACTGGTGACCATTTTTGCTTTTTTCCTGTTCTTAGTGGTGCATTCAATTCATTTGGATCGCACCGCTAGCGGTATGCTCTGTAAAATTTTACAGGGCACATCGTTTGGCGGTGCGAGCCGAAAGCTTCAAACGCACCATGCAAAAAATTTTAATTAAAAAAAAATGGAAATTTAAGGGTGAATTTTAAAAACTAAACCGTTAAAATATTATTTTGTGAAGTAATAAACATTTTACCTATTGAACGACACGTCGGCGAGGCATATTGGTGATATATGGTAAATTTGAATATTTCCAAAACAATTTGGAAAAATTCAAACGAACCAAACCGCCAATGGAATGAAAGGATGTGTTCACATGGACCACAGATGTCAGGGCGTCCAGGTAGGTGAAGGGATGCACCGGTACATAGGGGCTGAAATGCATTGAAGTTTGGTAAAAATTATTTTATGGCTGCGGTAATTTTGTTTTATTAAACCCTGCACCAGTGTGCTCAACGTTAGGATGCACCGGTGCGATCAAAGGCTGCATGCATCGGAATTAGTCGATGTTATAATAAAATAATTTTTTAAAATAAAAATTATTTTCAGTGTGTTATGTTTATAACCATGCACAGGTGTGATCCAAGGTCGCATGCACCGAAATTTGCAAATGTTAAAAAAAAAAATTAAATAAAATGCTCTTCAGTGCGTTGTGTTGATCCTCACGCACTGGTGTGGTAAGACTAGTTAGCGCACTAGAAATGGTTTTAAAATATTTTCTTGATTATAAATTTTATTTTTTTTTATTTTCGCTAAATCAAATGTCGGTGCGTTAAGGTCTTTGAAACACACCAAAGTGTTTAACTAAGGACACACCGTTGTAGACTTTCGAGATATTTTTTTAAGAAAATAGATTATAAAATAATGTTCGATGCGTTAGGGTTTGATGCAATGCACCAATGCGGTTATGGTTAATGAACGCACCGTGTTTAGTTTTTTAATTAAATATTTTATTTTTTAAATAAAAAAGTGGATGGTGCGATTGTTTCTAAATAACGCATTGGTGCGAGTATATGTGATGTAACACACCGCTTTTGTTATTTGGAAATTATTATGGTTTGGTATCAACCTTTTTGGGTTGCGCTGCGACAAAATATGACGTGCTGGTGAACGCACCGTTGCGCTAATGTCAAGGACGCATTGGTACGATTACGTCAAAAGCACACCGTATTAAAAAACTTTTGATAAAACCTTCGATCGCTCGCCTCCGCTACTAACCTCCAATAGAAACACATATTTGGGCTCTTTTGTGAGGAGCATACGCTATAACCTTTGCTAAAGTGCCTTTTCCTTGTTGTGTTCCTTGCTCTCATGGCACTTGTGAACCCATCTTGGCTCTATACCACCCTCGATCTACGCCAACGAAAGCATTTACGAAGGTTTAGCAATAAGATTGGTTTGATTGGGCGTCAACCCCGTTATTCTCATTGTGAGCTTGTTTTCTAGTTCTCCTTGCATCATTGGCCTAACCTTGATAATATCCTACTCTACTTCTGCTTCTCGACTTTCTCTCACTCCACATACATGGTCCGGGTTAAATGCACTTAATGTAAAACCTCCTTGGGTCGTCATTATTCTCATATACCTAGCGCTCTACGAGAAACTAAAAAAGCATGAGTTTGCTATGTTGGTTTGTTCCACCTCGATGCCCAGACTCGAATTCAAAATATGGAGGCAAATATTTGTGACCATCTTTAGAAGCCAATACCGGATCTACTCATCTATAAAATGGGCAGCTTAGTGGATGACGCGATGTCTACACGTTCCAGGGACACAAGGGACACCAGGTACACTAAGACCCTCGAATTATTCTACTATACCAAGACCCTCTTGGGCCAAGCCATCACTAACAATGCTGAGGGGTGCTCCAATGACCAATCTCATGGAATCTATTTGGATGCTCGCATGCAGCGCTTTGAAGGTTGGCTCTAGCTCCTCACCCATGCGTAGATGGACTCTGATGCTCGACTTGATGTGAAGATGAACGCCTTGGCTAAGAATTAATGGGAAAGGTTTTTAGCAGGCCACAACAACATGATTTGACTCCTCAAATGCTCTTTTGTCGTCAACCACTCCAGTTGGGTTCATCCTCTGACATCAACCCTCAACCTGACATTCCAGGTGTCGATGGTTTTAATGCCTCTCTTATTTTTATCACAATAGATGATTAATCCTACTTATGGAGTTTTATGGACTTGGTTTTTATCTGGACTCAGTTTTGATTTATGGTTAGGTGGTCATAACCCCCGGCCTATGGGCGTCGTTAGCTTCCAACAATAAACTCTTGGTTTATAGTTGTTTTAAACTATTAGTTTTTTTGGGTCTTAAGAGCTCCTTGATGGCTGAGGCACTTCTTAAGTTCTATCTCCTAACAAACTCATGACAATTATCTTTATTCAATCTTGTTATCTTGTTAATAAAGTTTTTGAAATTATAAAAGAAAAATAAGGGTGTTTATAAGTAACAAAATTAATGGACTCTATTGAGTATTCAAAAAATAAACAACCATGGCAAGTAAAGTGAATAGCCCAATTTGTTTCTATGTTTTAATTTTTTATTTTTCCTAATATGTCTCATTAACTTATTCAAATGTTGTAATTATAGATTGATTTCAATAAATTAAAAAGGAAAAAAAAAACTTCTTCTCCAATCAAATCAATAAGTTTTTTGTTTTTTTCCTAAATATATATAAATATAAAAAATTATTTTTCAATCAAAATAATGTCTACCTGTTTTTATATTTCCAAATCTATAAGAATAAAAAATAAAAATAAAATTATTTTCTATAAATAAAAGAATTTCCTTGTTTTGATTTTTCCAAACCTATAAGAATAAAAAATTAAAAATTTTATTTTCTATAAATGGACGAATTTTCCATGCTTTCTCTTTTGCCAGTCAAGTAAACTAGCACATTTCTCTTGCCGTGAAGATCAATCCAATAAAATTTTCACCTCTTTTACTGCCTCCACTGAAATCAAGTCATTATCTTGCCGTGAATATCAATCCAATTTCGGCAATTTCCACGAATTTCTTAGCCTCTGTTGTCAATATCTTGCCGTGAACGTGAATTCTTGTGACCTGAACGTGAATCCAGCTTGGATGACTTTCTTCACCTCTATAGAATTTATCAGTCAAATCATTTTTCTTTCTCTGTTCTGTTTTTTAGAATTTAATGAAAGATTGATACAGCCAACTCATTGAAGTCAAGATGGACACTTTCTTAGCTTTTTTTTTCACTTTCTCGCAGTGCAGATGAATCCAATCTCTGGAATTTCTGCCACTTTCCGTGAAGTTGAATCCAATTTCGGCCACTTTATTCACCTCAGGTCATTTTCTCCTTCTCCGAAATTTCCGCCACTTTCTTCTCCTACGATTTTTCCGCAACTTTTTTGGGGGCATTTTCTCTTTCTCTGAATTTTCTCACTGCCATGCAGTTTCCTAACTCAAATCAGTTTATATGCTGCAGTTATAAATATATGTACATTCATAGAGAAGAACACAAATCACAGAGGCTTAGGCTTTGAACGACGTTGAAGCCAACAGTGAAAAATGGATCATAAAATTAGTGGTATTCTGTTGATGTTTGTGTGTTCTGTGATGATGGGTGTAGCAATGCCTTTTAAGACTCATCCTCTGAATGATCTCTCCTCAGTTCGATTAACTTCTGATGATGGGTGGATCCTCGAGGAAGCTGATAAAAGAGATGTGGAGGCGCTTTTGAGCTTCAGACAGGCCATCACGTCCGATCCACTTGGATTCCTGTCCACCTGGACGGCTTCCAACTCAGACAACGTGTGCCTGTGGAACGGTGTTTCCTGCAGAAATCACACCAAAAGAGTGGTTGCAATACAACTTCCTGGTTCACCAGGAGCGTGCTTGAATGGTGCGCTTTCGCCATCTCTGGGCAACCTCTCTTTACTCGGCAATCTCGACCTTTCTTTCAATGAATTGACAGGAAATATTCCAGCAGCACTCGGTCATCTGGTCAAGTTGCAGTCTCTCGACTTGTTCTCGAATAGTCTGAGTGGAAATATTCCAGCAGCACTCGGTCATCTGGTCAAGTTGCAGTCTCTCGACTTGTCCGGGAATAGTCTGAGTGGAAATATTCCAGCAGCACTCGGTCATCTGGTCAAGTTGCAATCTCTCGACTTGTCCGTGAATAGTCTGAGTGGAAATATTCCAGCAGCACTCGGTCATCTGTTAAAGTTGCAGTCTCTCTACTTGTCCTCGAATCGTCTGAGTGGAAATATTCCAGCAGCACTCGGTCATCTGGATGAGTTGCAGTCGCTTGACTTGTCCATGAATAGTCTGAGTGGAAATATTCCAGCAGCACTCGGTCATCTGTTAAAGTTGCAGTCTCTCGACTTGTCCTCGAATAGTCTGAGTGGAAATATTCCAGCAGCACTCGGTCATCTGTTAAAGTTGCAGTCTCTCCACTTGCCCGGGAATAGTCTGAGTGGAAATATTCCAGCAGCACTCGGTCATCTGTTAAAGTTGCAGTCTCTCTACTTGTCCTCGAATCGTCTGAGTGGAAATATTCCAGCAGCACTCGGTCATCTGGATGAGTTGCAGTCGCTTGACTTGTCCGTGAATAGTCTGAGTGGAAATATTCCAGCAGCACTCGGTCATCTGTTAAAGTTGCAGTCTCTCTACTTGTTCAAGAATAGTCTGAGTGGAAATATTCCAGCAGCACTCGGTCATCTGTTAAAGTTGCAGTCTCTCTACTTGTCCTCGAATCGTCTGAGTGGAAATATTCCAGCAGCACTCGGTCATCTGGATGAGTTGCAGTCGCTTGACTTGTCCGTGAATAGTCTGAGTGGAAATATTCCAGCAGCACTCGGTCATCTGTTAAAGTTGCAGTCTCTCTACTTGTCCAAGAATAGTCTGAGTGGAAATATTCCAACTTCTCTCAGCAACTGCACATCACTCGAAGGCCTTGATGTTTCCTCAAACTCACTAAGTGGGCACATCCCTGAAGGAATTACGAGTTTGACCCAGTTGAATTATTTATCCTTATCCTCAAACTCATTGAGTGGTCACGTCCCTCCCACAATTAGTAACTGTACGATTCTACGGGAGTTGTACCTCGACACTAATAACCTTACAGGGAGCATACCTAACACCCTTACCAAAGTAAGCAACCTTCAAACTCTTTCCTTATCGAACAACAATTTTATTGGATATATACCACATAATATAAGTCAATTAAAATCTCTTTATAATTTACGTATATATAATAACTCTTTGAAGGGAAGTATTCCTAACAACATTGGTAGTTTGGTTTCACTCGCTTTTTTAGATTTATCCAACAATCATATAGAAGGACCAATTCCTGAATCGCTTTGCAATTGCACTATTTTGACTGATTTATCCCTTCATTCTAATAATTTATATGGAACTTTGCCAATATCTTTGGCTAATTGTACTAACTTTCATCTTTTGGATTTACGAAAAAATAGGTTGAGAGGTGAGTTTCCTTGGTACTTTGCATTTTTTCATGATCTGAGGGTTTTAAGTTTGAGTTACAATTATATCTCCGGTGGTATTCCTCAATGGGTGACAAATCTCACTAAGTTACATGTGTTGGATTTATCCAACAATGAATTTTGTGGAGGAATACCATTACATCTTGAAAGACTTCAAGGATTTGCAATCAATACTTCATCAATGGATACAAGTGGGATATCATATGATGAAATAATGATTAACATGAAAGGAAGTGAGTACACTCTATCATACGTGTTGCCCAGAAACACGATATTTGATTTGTCTAGTAATAATCTCACAGGTGGAATACCTACAAGCATAGGAACTCTAAGCAGCTTGCGACTGCTAAATCTATCTGGCAACCAATTGGAAGGGCCAATCCCTGTATCTCTTGGTGACATATCTACTTTGGAGCAGATGGACTTGGCCAAAAATAAATTGAGTGGACATATCCCAAAAGAGCTCTCTAAATTATATGGGTTGGAGGTTTTTGATGTTTCATCTAATAACCTATGTGGGCCAATCCCACGAGGAACACAATTTTCAACTTTCAGTGCTTCTTCATTTCAAAGGAATAAATGCTTGTATGGATGTCCTTTAGATTCATGCAATGAAAAGGAAAGGCCAGTGATACAAGGTGACAATAATAGTCACAACTATAATGTTAAAGTGGGATGGCTCAATCATGTTGATGAAAAAATTTCTTTGATAGCCTTGGGGATTGGAGTAGGGATTGGAATTTGGGTAGTAGTTGGCATATTTATTGTTTGGGAGAGAGCAACCCGTTGGGTGTTGGCTCTACCTCCTAATAAACCACGACCCTTTTATGGAGTATATCGATTCCCTATGTAATAACCCTAAGAAGGTCCTAGTTTGTAATAAATGCTCCAAAAAATGTTGTGAAAAAAATGGTGTGTATTCTTCTATGTAATGTCTTTAATTTTGCAATTAAAGTGGCACAATATCGATTCCCTATGTAATAACCCTAAGAAGGTCCTAGTTTGTAATAAATGCTCCAAAAAATGTTGTGAAAAAAATGGTGTGTATTCTTCTATGTAATGTCTTTAATTTTGCAATTAAAGTGGCACATATATGTATATTCATAAATATTTTGAGGATTGAATTATATTTTTTAGATTATATATTTGATAACTAGTTTAAAAGTTTCTATTCATTTATTTTTAAATATATTTTATTGGATAACTATTTCTACCATGATTTCCAGGTCCACCTTTTTTGTTTTTTTCCTAGATTTAACTGAAGAATTTACCAGTCAACTCATAACCCCATTTTTCTTCCTCTCTTCTGTTTTTTCTAACTCTGTAAAATTAAATTTAATGAAAGATTGAAACAGCCAACTCATATATCCATAAATTAAAAGATGTTTTACTTTCTTATATTTCCAGTCATGTCAACAGGTCCACAAAAGCCAAATCATATTTCCATAAATTGAAGAATTTTGGACTCTTTTTTAGTTTTTTTTTGCACATTGAAATCCAGTCAATTTCTCGCCATGAAGATGAATCCAATTTCTGCATATTTCATAGCTTGTGTTGCCTTTTGTTGCCCCACTAAAATCAAGTCAATATCTTTCCTTGAAGTTGAATCCAATTTCGGCCACTCTATTCACCCAATTTCGGCCATTTCGGCCACTTTATTCACCCAATTTATGCCACTTTATTCTCCGAAATTTCTGTCACTTTCTTCACCTCTGTCACCCATTTTCTTCTCCTACTATTTTTCTGCCATAAACATAAGAGATAGTCCTTTAATTCAAATGTATTATTATAAACATAAGAGAGTTAGTAACTTTAGTTAAAATATAATATTACAAGAAATTAGCTAGTCAAATTCCAAAGAACATTTAGACTCGATTTCATCAAAACTTCAAAGTACAGTGATGCTTCATATAACATAAGTGGCTTAGATATATTGTTTCTTATTGCAAGCGGAAAGTACATGTTCACGTTTTTAAACTATTTTTGTACAATTATTTAATTTCATACTTAGTCAATGCAAGAGTCATTAGGAAAACGAGCTCTTATCTGTATGCTCAATGAAATCACAAAAAAAATAACAAGATATCAAAATCCAACAAAAAGCACGAGCAATCAGAGATGAAATTCAACAAAAAGGTACAAAGAAAGCATCAAACTAATACATCAACAAAAACTGTTAAAAGACCATAAAGTTTTATTTATCATGTTATGTTAATCAATAGTTTTGGGAAGCAAGATACAATCTTCTCCAATTTGATTTAGAAACAAAGTGACCTTAAACATACATTATATGCATAATTTGTAGTCGTACATGTTAATATAACAAAGAAAAGAAGAGTGAAATTTAATTTCACACAAGATAGAATAATGAATATAATCCAATACTTAAAAAGGTGTACTCATTCTCATTAAAGATTGCTATGGTATCTTGAAGCAAAAATGAAAAAAAAAACATTCTAGTGAAAATATATAGAATTCCAAGTTATGTGAGGCATATATGTCTTGTTTTTAATTTTGCAGACAGTGTAGAAAATAAATATTTGAAGCTAGGAACAAATTGATTATGTATTATTTTAGGATATATGAGATGTTGAGCTTGTTTTTTCAGGTCACCATTTTTGTTGTCTTCTATAGCTTGATATAGCTCTTGGTAGATGTATTCATGTAGTACATCAAAAATAGGTTGCAAAAGCAAACTACAAATAAAAAATAAAATTCATTGGCCGAAAGTTGTAGAAGAAAATTTCTAAATAATATTTACAATAAAATGCAATTAGAATAGATCAAATTCTACAATCAGATTTTAGAGGGATAAATTATTACAGAAAGCTACATGGAAATTTATTAAAAGCCTTTAATCCTAATTGACTTTACTATGAACTTGAATTTATCTTGAAAGAGAGCAATGTTATGTGTACCATGGTTCAAGGAATCAAACAAATATGTCATTGACAACATAAATAAGATGTTAAAACTTCATACCCAAACATGTACTGTATGTTGAGGTATATGTGAATAACCTTATATAACCTAATCTAAACTAATGTTGAGATATGTGTATAATAAGTTTATATAATCTAATGTAATTAATATTACTTTACTTTTAATGTATATGTGAATATTGTTAGTTGATAGAAATTAGTGTTTTTTAAGAATAAGTTCTTGATGACACAAGTAAGATGAAGAACAATAACATAAAAGAGATGTGCACTAAGTTAGAGCTTTGTCTACAACTACAATGATTGCACCGAGAGGAGCGAGGTGCTTTAAAACCAAGTAATGGGGAGATGTTGTCACGTAAGGTAACATAACATTACAAAAAATAAAAATAAGTAAAAAAATTTATGTCGGCTCGTAAAATTAAAAAAAATTAGAAAAGTAATTAAAAAAATTATATCCGTTTATAAAATAAAATAAAAAATATGAAAAGTAATTAAAAAAATCCATGTTGGCTCATAAAATAAAAATTTATAAAAAGTAATAAAAAACATCCATGTCCTTCTATAAAATAAAAATTTAAAACTTAAACTTGGATCTATCAAGCAAGAGAGGAATCAACGTTCTTGAGTTTAAGATTAAAAAATAAATTACACCTCAATAAATTGGATCCCTCTCATTGCTTGATAGATCCGGATTTAAGATGGATCTATGCTGGTTATCTTTGGATGTTTATTACTCAATTCTACAGTATTAGATTCTACTTAGTCACCATGTTCTTGTTACCTTGGGAGTATTTTGCATAGGGTTCTAATGTTTCCCAACAGTTCTAAAGTTGCATGTACGAAAATGCATTCACTCAGTGCTAGTGTAGAAAATTGCACTATACAAGGTGACAATTTCTTTATAGGAAGATGGAAAACTCATTATGGTACTGCGAACATTGTATGCACATGTCACGGTTCAATGGACACTAGTTAAATAGAAAAAGGATGATAAAAGTTAGCTAAATAAACATTGGATTGAAAACTATAAAAACTTTCTCCTAGAGATATTTGATTTGCTTATTTTTAGATCCTAGAGGATAGCAACTATTTTTTTTGCTTATTCTTAAATCCCAAAAGATATCAACTGGATCTTAAGAAATGGAGAGTTCACCAAAATTAGTCCTCAAATTGATTTAAGTAGTGGACCTGGTCCACTGGACATAATTATCTTCCTACTTTAAGATTCTTATTGGATTCAATTGCTAGATTATGAAAACACTATTTCAAAGTTTAGGATATGCGATAATATAGTACATTTTATAATGTTCAAAAAGACTTTTCCAATTATGAAAACACTATTTCAAGGTTTAGGATATGCGATAAAATAGTACATTTTATAGTGTTCAAAAAGACTTTTCCAATTATGAAAACACTATTTCAAGGTTTAGGATATGCGATAATATAGTACATTTTATAATGTTCAAAAAGACTTTTCCAAAGAGTGGATGGAATGCTATCATTCTTAATATATAACTAGCATACCCCCAAAGCGAGGGAAATGAAACGCCGAATACAACTTTGATATGTTAAAAAAATGAGAAAAAGTTGTGTGTACGTAGATAATATAATTTTATGTGTTGAGATAAATTGTAGTGAAACTATGGTGGGCATAGTAGTCGATGAAATTTAAAGGAAAAATCTGGTGCAAGTACTAATAAGCAATAAATAGAAACCCATGTAATGGATGGCAAGTAAAATGAAATGTACATTAATTTGTAATACGAGAAAGTGTACATAAGTGAGTAAAACAATAAAGGGCTAGCTAGTTATCAAGTTTGACTATAATTATATTGGCAATCAACACTGGTATTTTCATTTGGTAGGGGGATTGCAAGGATTGAGGGTTGCAATTTTAAGTGTGAAAGGGACAGATAATGAATCCATGTCTCTTCCTTTTTCGAAGTGTGACATATGAAGTGTCTTTCATCTTTGCATAGCGGTCAAAGGAGAATGATGGTGCAATTTGCAATCCTTTTAATGGTGTAGTGCGTGACATTGCCGTGAAGGTCAAGCCTTGACGTTTAGTGTTACCAATGTCAATGGTTGACCTTGTTAATGTCAATCCTTGGGATTTATGGATAGTCAATGCTCGAGCCATCTTGGAGGGGATTTGTTTCTTGTTACTTTGATTTATGGGTGGAATTGGTATGTGCTTTGGTTGAGATTGGTCCCATGGAGGGCCAACATAATTATCAAATGCCACGACAGCATAGGATAACAACTCAGGAGAGCTAGATCTAGGTGTATATACAATTTGCATGACCACTCCAAGTGCACCATTTACTAGTCCTTATTGGACCTATAACTTGTAAGATAACACTACTCTGTGCCCCACACATAACAATATTTATTTTTCTAGTTGATGGTCATCATCTTGCTATGCATCTTAACCACTATTGAAATATGCGATAAATTGTTCAATAGGCATAGCCAATGCTTGGAGAATGTATTTTTTATGATTGTATGCAAGAATGTTTGTTGTAAAGAGTTGGATTGTTGTGTCAAAGTTTGAACGCTCCTCTCTTGACAAGAATCTATTAGTCCTAGACTAGAGGAGGCTCTAGTTTTCCAAGGCTACAGTTTTTTGTAACGTCCCCAACTATCATACCAGCATGATAGAGAGGATCGTGATACTAAACCGGGAAACTAGCCCCATGTACTTTTAACTAAGCATTCACATAATATAAAAGACATATGGGATGTATAATTATAAGAAAAACACAGCAGAAATAATATCAATAACACATCCATCATATATTCAAGATATTCATCAAATAATAGTTGCAAAGTTAACACAAGAGAATACTTATCTTAACAAAGTAGTCCCAAACAACTAGCTATGCATCTGCAATGTTCCACCCAACCATAGGCCAGTTGTGCTTATCAACCTCTTGATGCAACTGCCACCCCCAAGCTGGGCATGATCTCTACAAGGAATCAGGGAACATCAGACTCACACATAGCCAAGCGTACACCAAGATGAGCCAAGCCAATCTACAATTGGGTTTATCAGGCTGCTAGGAAATGGAAAGGAAGAGTGGCTAAGCTAGTGAGCTCAAGCACAGAGCCAAGGGTAACCTTACAACATCTATATAGCTTGGCACCCACAATACCTAGACACCCAGCACAAGGAAGTATTCTTTTCACTGCTGTACAGTCCCTCAAGCCATACCTTCCCCATCTAGTGCTCTCAGGGTGTGCATAGAAGAGTAGCCAAAGCCCTCTTGATCTTCTTGAGAGGTTATCTTCCCCCACTAGGTTTATCAAGCCAATTCTATCCACTACCACCCCAAGTTTCTTGCTGACAGATTCAAACCAAAACAGGGATGCACATAACAGCAAAACCACAATGGCTGGGCATGAGGAAAAATGTTTGTACAGTGATAAGCATGAAAATGATTCCCTAAGCTTCAGAAAAACGTGGGAAGGCTAAAAATGAACAATGGAGGTTTGGGAAAACCCCGGGAAGCAGAAATCGTTTTTAGAAAAACGTCCATGGGCATTTTGGGGCAAAAACGACCTCCTTCACAGTCCCAAAGCGTGGCCCTTCTCTCCCAGCTGCTGTACAATGCAAGAACGAGCTCCCATGCATGGAAAATGCAGGAAAAATGGTGAAAAACGTGATGGGGAAAGACCCAGTAGTTCAGACTGCGTGAGAGAGGAAAGACTGATTGTTCAAAATGGATTTGGGAACCATTTCGTGGGTGTTTTCTTGCCCAAGGATACAAAATATGATTTCCCAGGTTGATGGCTTGCCAATGCATGAAATTGGCTACCATACCTCTTCATTCCCAAGGCATTAACTGCCTCAACCAATTTCTGGAAGAATTAAATGATTGGGTCCATAACCCAAAATGGGTAGTTGGTGGTTTATGGGTTTTCTCATTGACACATGGATTAACACCATTGGCTCAAGGGTTTGAATAATTTCCCTCCCTATTCCTTGTAGAATCATGCCCCATCTCTTTGTTGCATTGCATAGCTAGTTGTCGGTATTTTCATTAAAATTCGTATTTACATGATGTCTTATTTACATTGTGCCTATATAGCACAAGAACCATAGGCATCTATTTTTAATTGCCGATACATGAAACGCTAAATCAATGGTGGGGCCTTGGCCTTGAGCTCCTCACCATGATTAAATTACAATATTTACATCATTTACGATTTAATACAAAGGGGGTCAAAATGGGGACATTACATTTTTAAACTATGAAAAATATATCAATATACAATTTGTTGTAAAAAAACTTATTTTAAATATGTATTAAATAATGACTTGCCAAAAATAAAGGTCTATGAAAAATATACAACATACTATTTTGTAGCAAGTAACTTACTTTGAATATGTGTAAGTAGCAATTTCTTGACAAAAATAAAGGTGTAAACGAAAAACAAATAGTAAACATATTTTGTAGAAGGAAGATATTATATCTTGAACTTTAGTAATATATCATGTCTCACCAACTAAGGTAGGACGGGTATACATTAATATTGAGATAACTAATGGTTGAGTATGTTGAGTTTTTAAAATCCTTGGTAAGAGGGGCATACATTAATATTGAGAAACCTAATGATGAATAAGGAGTAGGATGAGTGTTTTGAAACCTTGCTCAAAAAGATGAATTGGAGGATAGTAATGATGGAACCCAACCTCTTTATACCAATCAAAAATACATTACAATTAGAATTATCAAAATATTTAAAAACCTTCAATTTTAGTATATTAGTTAATTCTTTATGATTATACAAATAAAATATAACGTCCTCAATCTAATATTATATACTAAGTGATAGAGAGTATCGAACTTGTAAACAACTTACTATAAAAAAAAAATTATTTTTAATTTTATATATATAGATATAAAATTTTAATGAGCATAAAAAAGAGTATTAATTATTTATTAAATTTATCTAGCTATGAGTTATGAGAGTGATTACACATAATAATTAGGCCCAAAGATGCCCTTCTTCATCTCATTCTATAAAAGTCTATACACATTAACACACCTTTGAAAACCAAAATCTCTCATAGATCTCTATTTCATTCAGTTCAAAATGATATATCAACCACATATCAACACACTAAGCCCCTTCACTAACAATGTTAAGAGAGCTGATTGCATGAGCAACATTTGACTTAATATATTGACACATCCCGACTTAACCATGTTAAGAAAGATGATTCCATGAGCAACAATTGACTTTGGCAACTTTGGCATGGCAGATGAGGAAGAAAGGCACTTGAGACTAAAGAAAGGAAGTTGTAAAGGGTAGTTTGAGTGCCACAAAAGGTCATAATTCTCATCCAAGTAGCCTTCAATAAGTATAGGAAAATATAAAATTATAGTTTGAAATGAATTGACCCTTAAGATCATCTTATAATTAGACAATTTAAATTAACTTTAAACATAAAAACACTTAAAAATAAAGAAAAAATCTATATTTAACAAATTGGTTAATAAAAAAATGATAGGCTCCTACTAGGGCTCCCCTGCGCTCATTTTCTCCTCTAGGGATCGATCCCCCTCTGGATCCAAGCCCTGAACAACGCCGGTGGATCCTTGACGAGGCTTTCAAAGCCCTAGTGGCAGATTCCCCTCCTCCTCCTGCTGCTACGGTGCCAGGTGATGGCTTTGTCTGGTTATCAGAAGCACCCAGGATTCAGATCATGTCAGCAGCTTCATGACTGAAAGCGATTGCTCTTAGTGAAAGAGGGTTGATAGGTCAGTTCACCAGGATCTGGCCATCCCCAAAATCTATGGATATCTGGGTCAAAAAGAACTGGACGCCCTTGATATCAGGGGGGATTCAACATTGTTTTTTTGGAAAGGGTTTTTTCACCTTCTTGTTTGAAGACAAAGAAGATAGAGATCTCATTTTTCACAGCGGACCGTATTTCATGGGCCCTAGGGTGCTTTATCTCAATAGATGGAGTCTATCCTTCGATCCTGAGAAAGATGTGCCTTATGCTGTCCCTGTATGGGTTCGCTTGCCACATCTTCCCCTTCACTGCTAGAACGAGAAATATCTCCAGGCAATAGGAAACTCCCTTGGGAAATATATAGACAAAGCAGAGCCGAAAGGCCCTCTCTTCTCTTGCTCCAGAATTTGTGTGGAGGTAGACCTGGAGAAAGGTCTCCCGGAAATGGTCAAACTATGTATGTACAGCTGGGAATATGCACAGAAAGTGGATTATGAGCAACTGCCCTTCAAATGTAAGAAGTGTCATGACTATGGTCACTTTGTCAAGAACTATCCAAAAATTGCTAAGGAATCTATGGAACATCCCCAAGAAGCCGAATGGCATCAGGTGAAGAAAGGGAAGAAGACCCTTGCTCCAAAACCCACTGCAAAAACGCAGCAAACGAACAAAGGTAATTAAATTATGTAGATGAACCCAGAAATCCCGATAGGGAACCAGTTTGACGCTCTTGTGATAGAGGAAGGAGAAATAGAGGAAACGGTGGCTCTAGGAATTGAACCTACACACTTAGGAGTACTGGGCACAAATTTTGTTTCCCCTTCACCTGATATTGCTGGTGATTTTCCAGCTCGGGAGGAATCCCCTCCTCCTGGAAACTCGTGGGCAGACGCGGTAAGGATGAGTATGGCTAATCCCCTCTCATCCAGTGTGGAATCTTCCTCCAAAGAAACTCAAGAAGCGAATGAACTTGGGCCTCCTACAAACACCCATGGCAGGAAACCCTCTCGTTATCACAGGGAACAAGAGGCGGAGAGGGAGCTTGAATTGGGTAGGCAGAGAAGTATTGAAGATATGAAGGTGCTTCAGCCCAACAAGGGAAGGACTCAATCGAGGACCCGAGTAGGTCAGCAATCAGGGAAAAAATAATGAAGTTCATCTCTTGGAACTGTAGGGGTCTAGGGGGATCGAGCAAAGTAAAAGCAATGAGAGAAATGGTCAATGCCAAAAAACTTGATATCCTACTGATCCAAAAGACGAAGATGAGTGATGCTGAGATCAAGGCCATCTCGCATCTTTTTTGGAAAAATGGCCAGGGTCACGCAATAAGCTCCAGAGGAGCCTCTCGAGGAATAGCATCCTTTTTTTGCAAGTAAGTACTCATTTAAAGTTTTGCAAGAATGTCATCAATGGGTTATATTTGAAATTTGTGATAAGGAAGATAATCTCTCCTATCTAATTTGCAATATATATGGACCAACTCACTATAAAGACAAACAGAGCTTTTGGGACAGTCTTTCCAGCTCCCAAAATTTGACAAGGGATAAAGAAATCATCATAGCTGGGGATTTCAATACCACAATTTCCTATTCTGAGAAGCGGGGTGGTTTGAGGCTAAGGGACCCCTTTGGTGAGAAGCTGGAAGACTTGATTGCAGCTCTTGATCTACTTGATCCACCTCTAAAGAATGGCAGCTTTACCTGGAATAACCGACGCCAAGGGGTGGGCCATATAGTCGCTAGACTCGATCAATTCCTTCTCAGCTCATCCTTCTTACAAAAAAATCTCATCCCGATCTCCTTTGCACTTCCCTTTGTAGTTTCAGATCGTAATCCCATTTCCCTCTCCCTTTTGCCACCAGAAAAATAAGGCCCCATACCATTTCGCTTCAATCCTTCCTGGCTACAAGAGGAACAAGCTTGGACCATAATCTTTAATGCCTGGCACACCCCCTGCTTTGGATTTCCCAGCTTCGTTTGGGAGAGTAAACTTAGAAATGTCAGATATGCTCTAAAAAGCTGGGCTAAACCAGATTACAAAAGTCCTGGGCATGTTAAAAAAATCTTAAAATCTGAGCTTGAAACTCTCCAGGCTGAAATCGAAAAAAGAGAAGTCACTCATGCTCTCCTAAGACAAGAACAAGAAATCAACAGCAAAATAATCTCAGTGGCTAGTAAGGAAGAAGAGGCTTGGACACTTAAATCCAGATAGCTCTCGTTAAAAGGTGGGGAAAATAATACCAGCTACTTTCATAAGCAGACTAAAGAAAGATTAAGTCACAACATGATAAAAGAACTCAGAGATAGAAATGGAGCTAACATCCTTGACCTTGAGCAGATAAAAACACATGTCCATCAACATTTTCAAGAACTATATTCTAACAAAAATGAGGCGGATCCTATAGCTCAGGCATACCTTCTTTCCGAAATTCCCACCCTTATCTCCGATAGCGAAAATCAGGAGCTCTACAAACCTATCGAGGATTCTAAAATCAAAGATGCAATTTGGCCTCTCCAAGCTGATAAATCCCCGGGGCCTGATGGGTTCACCATTAACTTCTATAGAGCAGTGTGGGGGATCATCAAGGAATATCTAAAATGGATGTTGAACTGGACTCGGAAGAAGGATAGAATTGGAGGCGCTACCAACTCGTCCTTTCTGACCTTAATCCCCAAATATAAGAAATCCCTGACCATAGAGCGTTTTCGACCAATTTCTCTTTGTAATACCTCTTACAAGATTCTGGCTAAGATCTTAGCCACAAGAACGAAAAATATTATGAACAGATTGATATCGGAAACCCAACGTGGTTTTATAGCTGGAAGACAGATTTTGGATAACATAATTGTAGTGCAGGAAGCAATCCATTCAGTATAAACTGCAATCATCAAGGCATGGCTATCAAGCTGGATATGGCAAATGCTTTCGACAGGGTGAATCATTTCTTTCTCTTTGAGATTATGAAAAAATTTGGTTTCTCTCATAATTTTGTTAGATGGATAAAGGCTTGTATCAGCAGTCCCTGGATAGCTTCGGTGGTAATGGGCGGCCCACAGAATTCTTTCAAGCTTCCCGTGGTCTCCTCCAAGGGTTCCCACTCTCACCGCTTCTCTATATTATGGTGGCTGATTCTCTTAGTTGCAGGTTGCACAACCTTCAAATCTCGAGAGAACTCAAGGGTCTTAAGATTGCAAGGGGGTTTCGAGCTGCTAATAAGGCACAATTCGCTGATGACACTATCCTTATGGGAGGAGCCTCTACTATCATAGCTTTGCATTTCAAAAAAGTCCTCTCTACTTTCCTCAATGCCTCAGATGGTCGGGTCAGTGAATTAAAATCAAAATTCTACGGTTGGAACTGTCCCCCGGCAACCTTGGCTAGCATTTCCAGAATTTTTGGCTTTGAAGGAACAACCAGTTGGAATGCATTCAAATATCTTGGAATTCCGATTTTCAAAGGGAGAAAAAGGAGGGAGGATTGGAACTGGCTGATTGATAAGATGAAAAAGAAGATTACAACGTGGGGTTTTCACTGGCTGTTCATATAGCAGGGAAACTTACGTTGATTAAATAAATCCTGTCAACATTCCCGATCTTCATCTACTCGATTGCACTTGCTCCTAATTATATCATTCAAGATTTCAATCAGGAACTCAGGACTTTCCTCTGCCAGGGGGGTAAAGAAGGTAACACTAAGAAATACCATTTAATTAATTGGGATACCGTCTGCAAATAAAAAATCAAGGGTGGTGCTAGAGTAAGGGACCCAAAATGTATGAACCTTGCTTTGGGAGCTAAGATCTTGTGGAGGCTGGTCTCAAGTGAAGAAGCCTGGTGGAAAAAAGCTCTCCAAAAAAAATATATGAGAGGGCCAAGAAAACGTTGTATTGAGAACATGGATATGTAGAAGAAAGGCTCTCCCATTTGGGAGTTATGCAAGAAGTTTGCTTTCATCCTGAAAGACAAATTCCATTGGATTTCCAGCAATGGAAAGAGCATCAAAATTTGGAAGGACACATTAGGAAGAATTTCTCCAATTAACTTTGATCATGAATTAAGCCAACTCAGAAACTGGATGGAAAGATCCAGTTTACACTCCCTATTCGATATCTCCTTGTGGTCTAGCTCTGGTTGCTGGAAAGGTTGGAAGCAATTAACTCTTCCCCAAGATTTGAAGGATGACTATCAAGCTCTTCTCCATATCCTGCATGAACATTACCGCATCAGTGGTGATCTCAAAGACAGGCATGGATGGGGAATATCAGGGGTCTACTCGGTGATGGAGGGGTACCACGACTTGCAGCTGAAAGCGAATGAGAACTCTGGAGATATTAATTGGGTTAAGATTTGGAGCAAGGATAGTATCCCCAAGGTGAATTCCTTCTTTTGGACTCTGGCACATTGGAAAATACTGACCGCTGACAATTTGAAAAAGAGAGGCATTGAGGGACCCCTTCGCTGCGTTCTATGCAAAGCTGCAGAAGAAACTATAGATCATATTTTCCTTAACTGCAGCTTTATGGTGGATGTCTGGAATCTGGTAATTAGAAACTTGGGTGTCAATCTGATATTGCCCACAAGGTGGAGTGATCTCTTTAACAATTGGAAGGATTTTTATCAGGGCTCTTTGTACAGGAAGCCAGACTTCTCCAGAGCTTGGAATGCTCTTTGCCGGTTCATTTGCTAGAAAATCTGGGTGGCAAGAAACAAGGAAATATTTGATGGCACTATTACCAATCCAAGAAAGGTTTACTTTATAGCTAACTCCCTTTGGATAGAGGTTCTCTTTATGCATGGACTGAACAATATTAAAAAAGAACCCCTTACAGTGTCTGAAAGGAATTGGATGGCGGGCCTCTTGGTTCGGGAAAGCTCCTCACTCCACCCAGCTACTCCCAATTGTGAGAAGCATAGGCCTTGGCAAATGCGAATCGGAAAGAATGAGATTCAGCAATGGATGATGTAGCAGAACAATAGTATGTTATTTTTTTATGGTGCATCGAAGGGCAATCCAAGGTTGGCAGGTGCGGGCGGAGTAATCCTAGACTCCTTGGGCAACAAGCAGAAGGATTATTCCTGGGGCGTTGGGAGGAAGACAAATAACGCAGCAGAATGGTTAGGACTCGTCAAAGGACTGGAGATTGCCTCCAGCTAGGGCATCAAGAAGCTTACTATGCTTGGAGATTCTCTAATTATAATAAGAGAAGCGAGGTGCATAGTTTCTAAAAGAAAGGAACCAACATCTAAAATGCACCTCTTGATTCAGTCCATCCTTAAAGAATTTCAGGAAAACACCTTCCTCCATATTATCCGTGGATTAAATGAGAAGGCTGATGAGATGGCGAATGCTGGTGTCAAGTTAGATTATGGCACACTTCAGCTTGATGGACTCCACCTTGAGAAGTCTTGGATTCCCTGATTTAAGCATTGATTATAGTTTCAATGGTGAATGGTTTTGTAATTAATATTATCAACAGGTTATCTTGAAGATAATCATGGGGATTTCGACGGCCTTTGTAATCCTTGATATTACCCCCCGCATGCCTAGAGTTAATGTCGGACAGAGATATGCCACCTGGAGGGCATGCGATTCCGTCAGTGATATTAAATGCCACCCTTGGGCCTTCCTCAGGCATCAATATCTTGTTTATTGTGTTATTGACGCCCTTGTAGAGCAGAGGTTATTGTTGGCTTGGTGTTTGTGGCTCTGTGCTGGTGTTAAGGTTGTTGAGTGGTGCAGAGTAAGCTGGGTGTTTGTAATGGCTTACCAAGGAGCTGGTAATGGTGGGATTAAGCACTGCTACGGCGGTGGGATTTGTTAGGGGAATCCCCCTTGTGGGAATTGTGGAAGACTTCGCTATGGGATCATAGCAGAGAACAAAAAGGGATCCCACTTTGAACAAACATGGGGGGATTCCACGGAAATGGAGGGACATCCTGGATCAGTACCCTATCGTCGGCATGCAGGAGCAAAAGCAGGGAACATGGCTGGCCTGGAAGGCAGTCGTGGTCTCTCCAAATTTGAATTGGAGCTCTTGGATCGAATGCAAAATATGGAGTTGCAATTAAGGTTAGCTTGTGGAGACAACAATGAATTCAAGAAGGAAATAACTAGAATGTATAATTTTGCAACAGTTTCTCAAATTGAAATAAAAGAACAGTATGTTAGTATGGCTGCCAAAATTGAGAGCTTGGAAGAAATGTTGGGTCTTGCCTATCCCCGCAAGGCTCGGAATACTAAAGTAACTAACATCGAGCTAGATGATATCAATAGAAAGATGGAAAGGTTGGAATAATTCATGGAAACAACGCGCAATTTCGTTGATCTGAGTTCAGAAAAGAATAAGGCCGTTGGAGCAGCAGATTCAACCATGGTGGATGAACCAAACTTACCCTAAAATCGAGTATTGCTATTTAACAGGTTTTTGATGGCTTTCTTCGGTATGATGAGCAGGGCTTTCTCAGGTAGCACTAGAATGGGCATTTTAGCTTTTTTTGTATATATATAGACATACTGTAATGTTTTCTTTCTATATTTTTCTTTTAGGACAATATGTAAGAAGCTATAGCTTCAGTAGATCACACAGACTTCAAGTTAAATTTCAGTTGGATCTCGAAGAACCTAGATTGATGGTTGATTTTCTTTCATGGGAACAACCAAATCAATCATTTTGATGCAATCCCTTGTTTTATAAATATGATCCGCACCTCTAACCGTTTAAGTTTAAAAAAAAAATGATAACTAACATAATTATCTCATCAAGCCTCTTATATTAACTAACTTGCAATGGTAATAAACTTTATTTAAATATTTACTTTACATTAAGATTTATTTTTAATTATGTTTCAATTTTTTTATAAATTAAATATCTAAATTACATAAAATTCTAAAATTAACATATATATACCTACTCTCTCCATTTTTCTTTGAAAAAATTATATGATAAACAAGACTAAAGTAAGTCACAGTTTCAATTTGAAAAGTTAAACAAACCAATTTTACTTTATTCCAAATGATGAAATATATCATACTATTTAAACCTGCTTCCATAAATGCTAAGCCTCGTATCTATAATCTTCTAAACTCTTCCGTCGATTTGGTTTTCTTCTTCACCCACCGTGAGATGTTCATCCCTCTTCAAATTCTCATTCACCCACTGAATTTTTTGCATTGATCTTTTTGCCGTTATTAAAAAGAAATTCAGCTAATAAGTTCAAATAGAGCCATAGCGAAGTTGTATATTAAACATATACACACTTTCCGTTCAATAATGAATATGAAATTTGGATATCAAAGGAAAGTGCAATGGCAAATTCATAAACATAAAACTATTGTTTTCATCATTTTACCATATTTGCGACGACCTGGCATTGCTTCGCAAATTCATAAACATAAAACTATTGTTTTCATCATTTTACCATATTTGCGACGACCTGGCATTGCTTCTTTTTATGGATTTTACCTTAATTACAATTGCCATGATTACCAATGCAAGCTAGCAAAAGAAGAGTCCATACGCATTTATTAAAGACAGGGGGTGATTAGGTACCAACGTCAGGAACGTCAACGAGCAAAAGAAAAATCGAAGCGCAGGTGATTTGTCAGTTAAATTCTGAAGTCTTCATCAGGAAAAATATATACTTGATTTGTCACACTCATCTAGATTGTGACACCGACAGTACGATTGTGACACCGACAGTATGATATTCAATATTGGGAAGCAAGCTGTTTCCATTCTTTTCTTGAATATAATATAAATTTATTTGTGAAGCAAGCTGTTTCCATTCTTTTCTTGAAGATGAAGGCATTCATGAATTTTTTGTTGGTCTTGTGCGTATAATTCTACAATCTAATGGCCATGCATATAATTCTACAATCTAATGGCCATGCGTTTTCAGATAGTGGCTGTAACAAAACTAAGATTATTTCCACCCAAGAGGCATCCCTCTCACTGAGGTTGGGAGAGACCTAGCTGGCAGAGACCTAGCTGGCAGAATTATCACCTCCAGCAGGTCGACAGAAAATCTGGAACAAGTGCCATCCTGAACACAAAAGGAAAATGTATGCCGAGGGCAAGTCAAAAAAATATTGAACTTGGCATAAAATCACATCCAGCACACCCACATCAAAAAATATACTTGCAGGCCAAAACCAATTTGCATGATAATTGTTTTCCTTAAGACAAATGCCAGCTTCTACCAATTTGCATGATAATTGTTTTCATTACAAAGTTAATACACCGTGCAATACCATGTTTTCGTTACAACGTTAAGACATTGTGCAATACCAAATGTAGTAGCATAAATGTGAAGTACAAAGTTTCTGGTTTAGTTTGGGAAGTTACTGCAAGCTGGAAAGAGGAGCAACGAACTCTAGAAGAACTATATGTCTGTACACAATGGAAGATACGATCACTCTATTGAGACATGCAGTCCAAAAATTATGACAAAACCATAGAACGGATTGGGCAGAAATTTGGACAGACTGCTGCCATTTTGCAGTCCTATCTATTCTCGATCTAATTACTTGAATATGTTTAAATACAATCACATCATTTCAATGTATAGTATGTGCATGAATGGTTATGTTTTTGGAAACTTTAATAGGAAGAACCTATTGTATATAGACAGTTGTCCATGCACTCATGGAAAAATTGCAAGGTTCATAAATAGTTTTAGGTGCTCTTTATTTTCTCCAAATTGTTCATTTGAGGAACACTTCAATGACCATGAGTTCTTTATGAAAAGGAAAGCGTCCATATTTTTTGTTGTACATGCAATACATAGTTTGTCTCCTAGCGACGAGTTGTTAATATACTACAACTTCCGTAGACCACCAACCACTCGTCAGAGACGCCTTGCATTGGGATTACCTTTAGACGTTCCCTTGGGGCGTAAGACAAAAAAACACTGATTAATTGTATTTGTTAATTTTCAATGGATTCATATTAATGTATTGCTCAGTTTGAAATTCTGTTTTATAAATTGTTAATTTAATTTATAAACTCAATTTGAAAATCTATTGCTCAATTTTAAATTTTCATATTTGATGTGAAATTGATGTTAATTTATTGCTCAATCTGAACGTCTGCTTTATAAATTGTTTGCAGCTTAACATTTTCTACTGGAAGTGATTCTTGTGCTTCTGTAATAATTCTTTTCTATAATGCAAGATCAAACCAATTGCATTGTTCTTACTAACATCATTGATGTAATGTTCAATATTTTTGAAATCGAGATTCTGATGATGAGAAAACTGCCTACCATCTTCCGTCGCAGCCCAGTACAATGTCAATTCAAGAGAAGGATGAAAAGGAGCACAAATTGGAGAGGAAGCATACCAAGGATGGTTGAATCAACCACCTATTCAATTTCCACTGCATCCATCCTCTCCAATCAGGAATAGTATTTCTTCACATGTTGGCAATGGAGGCAATGAAGTAGAGGTTGGTATGGACAAGTTATTACAAAAAATGAGTGGCATGGATGCAATGTTGTTCCATACATTCCAAGACAATGAGCTAGGGGATGACACTCATATTACTAAAGCCTTCTTTGAAATCCTTAAGTCGGCTTCCACCACACCTCTATTTGGATTTGGCCGGTCAAAGTCTACACAGTTGGGGACAACAATGTTACTATACAACTTGAAAGCAAAGTATGGCATGTCAGACGCATGTTTCTCGGCAATGTTGAGGTAATTGACTATAAACTACATTATATTTTGAGTAATATTGCAACACAATCATCATTGAAAATGGTCGATTTTGTGAATGTTAAATGGCATTGTACATTTGTATTTCCCACTAACTGTAGGTTATTCAAAGATAAGGTACTTCCAAATGATAATGTATTTCTCGGCAGCTGCACAGAGGCAAAACAAATGTTGAAAATGTTGGGTGTAGAGTACATATCTTATCATGCATGCCCCAATGATTGTATTATATATAGAGGCGAATATGTAGACAAATCAATATGTCCAAAATGTGGGAATGACAGATACAAAGAATCGAATAACAAGGAAAAAGCACATGATCCTCCTCATAGTATATTGAAGCACATGCCTATAATCCCAAGGATTCAAAGGCTCTTTCGTTGCAAAGAATTAGCTATGTTGCAGGGATGGCATCCATCGAACCAAAGTGAGAAAGGAGTTATGAAAATCCCAAAAGACTCAATAGACATGAAGCATATAGATGATACATGGCCCGATAAATGCAAGGATGGAGTACGTAGCCTCCGATTGAGCATAGAAAGTGATGGCATCAACCCATATTCCCAACCAAACAACATCTATACTATTTGGCATATAGTAGTGATCAATAGCAATATTCCCCCATGGTTTTCCATGAAGAATGAACATCTGATTTTGGCTCTTATAGTCCATAGTAAGAAACAAGTGAAGAATATGGATGTTTACCTACAACCATTGAATGATGAATTCAAGAAATTATGGGAAGGGATACAGGTATATGATGTGTTGAGACCCATCCCATCACATAAGAGTTTTACATTGTATGGCATATGTGCGTACACCAAACATGATTATCCGGGGTTAGGAGTTTGTTCAAGTAAATATATTGTTTTATTTGTTTTTATATTCAAAGCAATAATTTTTGAAATATTTAATTCGATGTGACTCTCTTCATCCTCAACACTAACATGCTCTCTTTACTATAACTTCACAGGTCTTGTAACAAAAGGTTATTATGGATGTAAATGTTGTGGACCTTCTATGAAGGATAGGTGGTCCAAATACCTACTGAAGTCAGTGTACAACTTCTCTAGGGTATTCCTCCTAGAAAACCACTCTTATAGAAGAGCTGTAATATCCCAATTTTGACCCCATTGCATTAAAATGTAAATGCTGTAATATTGTTATAAAATCGTGGTGAGGAGTTCAAGGCCAAGTCCCCGCCATCGGTTTAGTGATGCATATGGTTTACGTGCTAGCTAGGCACAATGGAATTGCAAATATAATGTAATTATGCATTTTAATGAAATACCCAAACTAGCTATGCGATGCAACAAGAGATGGGGGCATGATTTTACAAGGAATTGGGAAGGAAATTTTCAAACCCTTGGAGCCAATAAATTTAAGCCAAGTGTCAATGAGAGAACCCATGAGCCCTCAACTACCCGTGTTGACTTTTGTACCCAATTATTCATTTCTCCCAAGAGTTGGTTGAAGTAGTTAATGCCTTGGGAAATTTGTGTTTGACTTCTTGGGCAAGAAAAGAGCCATGAAATTACCCCCCAAGCCATTTATTCACCCATAAGTTTTTCTCTCTCACAAGTTGGGAGCTACCTGGGTGTTTTCCTCCATGGTTTTGTTGTGTTTTTCTTCATTTTCTAGCTGGGAAGGGTGTTTTTTTTGGGATAACAGTGGGGAAGAGAAGAAATCGATTTGGGGGTTTCATAGAGGTCGTTTTGGTCATTTAAATGCTCACATACTTGTGGGATAAATCAGTTTTTTCCTCGGGGTTGGTTTCCTCTTCTCACAATTCATTTTTGGGCGTGCCATGATTTGGGGAAAACCCATGGACCCTATTTTGTAAATTCCATTGTTGAAAATGTGTATCCATACCCAATATTTGAGTTGTTGTGTGTAAGAGAATATTGGGGTTGAGATGGGTATCCATTGCTTTGGCTGTGCTGAGCTTGAGAGTCCCCTTTTCCTTGTAGAAATCATGCCCAGCTCGGGGGTGGTCTTTGAGTGCTGAAAGAATACAGGTTGGGTAGAGGCCTATGGTTGGGTGGAACGTTGCAGCGACATAGCTAGTTTCTTGGGACAACATTACATCAAGATGAGTATTCTTTACGTGTATTAAACTCCACAATGTTATTTAATTATTGACTGTTATGTTTATGAAGATCAATGCATGCTAGATATGCATGTAGTGGATAATGCTTTTGTTGTGTTTAATTGAATCATACACCTGCACATGTGTTTTTATTTACATGAATTTGATGAAATGGGTTGAGTTTTTGTAAGAACCCCAAAATTCGGTATCATGTTCCCTTCCTTGCATTGGATCGATGGGAGGGGACGTGACAAGAGCGAAATATACTTTCAATGGTAAACGAGAGAGAACCCAAAGGACTGAAATAATGAAACTGGATGACTGGCTTAGGGTATACGACAGAGAGAAGGAGAAGGAATACACAGAGATATTCAATTCAAATGTGCATCATGCGATCGATGATTCTGATCTCTTCGACACCTATGTCGAGAAAATTCCCACATGGATGAAAAGGAAATTGATATTTTATGAGCTCCCATATTGGGCGCATCTTAAGGTTTCCCACTTACTAGATCCCATGCATATATTTAAAAATGTTTCATCTTCTTTGTGGCATCACATATCATCCAAAAAAGTGAAAAGATGAAATTCAAGAAAGACCTTATTGCTTCTAATACGAAAAAGAAGCATTGGCCAAGAAAAGAAAATAGAGGAGAGTCTGGCCCCTCTTTTTCATTTAAAAAAAGCGATGTCCCATGGATATTGAAGAAATATGATCTTAATTTGGAAAAAGAAGTTATATTGGGCGTGAAGGCACCTTCTTTTTTTGGGTCTACTCTATGGCGTTGCTTCAGTACACCAAACAAAAAGTTGTTGGGTTTTAAATCACATGACCATCTCAACCTTCTAAGAGTATGTATAATGCCAAAAAATTGTTATTACTATTTATTTATATCTTTTTCCACAAAAGTTAAAATGCACTTAACTTTTCTTGTTTACTTTGTAGTGAAATTATTCATTGTTCGTGCATGGGTGTGTGAACCATGACTTTCATGAAGACCTACGACATGCCATATCTAGACTATTTGCACTTTCACAGTGGATCACATCAAAGGAGATTTACATTGCTAGCATTCCCTGGTGGCATGAAGAGATGGCTAAGATTGTATGTATGTTTGAGAAGGAACTGTCGTCAAGTTTTATGGACTTGCAAATTCATCTTCTAATTCAGCTAGTCGATGAGGTTGAATTAGTCGGGGTGGTCTCTTGTCGCTGGATGTTCTTCTTAGAGAGGTTCATGAAACAAATGAAGGGATTTGTTCGACAAAGGGTAAAACCCGAGGGTTCTATGGCAAAGGGGTACATAGTATATGAGTTGCTATATTATGCCAGTGAGTACATCAAGAAAATCGACGGCACACCAAGCATAGTGATTTGGGATGATGAACGTGATGAGGGTAGAAGGGAAGGGGAGGTATTGGAAACGAATAGAAAAAGACGCATGATAAAGAGTAATTCACTTATCTTTCGATGTTCAATTTTCCACATAGTTACTTATATTCACAACAAACATCAAAATCTATATTTGATCCCATAGGTACTAAATGTGGTTTTGTTTCCATGAATACAACAACAAATTCAGAAATTGATGGAATCAATAAATTCATTCTTTACAATGTGGAGGCAACACAATCGTGGGCCGCATTGTATGAAGAGAAGAGGAGGAAATGAGACATTGATTAAAAAGAATTCAGGTAGTTGCACAGCATAAGCATGCTTTTTCCAGATCATTTAAAAGAAAATATGCCTATGATTTGTCCCAACAGTTGGGTTGCAGACCAAGTCAGAGAAAATATGGTGCATCCAGTCATTACACTCCTGAAGAGGAGGATGTGCTAAACATTGGGATTGGGTGCAACAACTCGGTAATGAAATATTTATGTGCATAATTTATAACTTCATAATGCAACTTTTAATTATAACATTTATGTTTAATATATTAATGGCTGGGTTAATAGACACATGAAATCATCATTTGTTAACTTTTCTTATAGGTGCATTCATTCCCATCTATGTGGGCTTATAGACATCATTTTCACACCGAGGATGCTGATAATGGGCGTGTTACACAAGATTGTGGAGTGGAAGTCGAGTTCAAACAATATAGTCGTGCTAGCCACCGAGATCAAAACTTGGTAGGAGGTATGTTGGGTTATGTCGGAAAGATACAAGAGATCATTCAAGTGGACTTCTCATCTTTCCAATGTGATATTTTTAGGTGCAGGTGGTGGGACACATTCGACAGTAATAATGTCAAGGAATATCGTGATAGTGGGTTGATATGTATCAACTCTACAAAGATGTGGGATGAAAGTAAGGAGCCTTATGTTTTCCCAAAACACTGCAACCAAGTGTTCTTTCACGGAAATGTGTTGGATAGATATTGGTGGTTCATATTAAGACACAACCCTAGATCTAAACATGTTTCTAAAAACAACAATGCTATCATGCTAACCAAGGAAGATAATGAGGGTGATGGCAATGGACAGTGATATGTACATGTTTTATTTTGTCATTTACATATTGAGATATCATTTTGTTACAATTATCTTTGATTGTCTAATTGTATTGTTTATTTTTCTTTTATGATAGTGGAAATGGAAAGTTGATTACTGGATGCAGTGTTTAAACAATTTCATTTGGTTAAGAACCAATTATATGATGCAGAATATGGCTTATGTCTATGAAGTAATTTATTATTGTATAGAATGATTATATGTCATTGTCCAGATTACTCATATTTTGTTTTATGCATACATATATATATATACACCATGGAAAACAACTTACATGATTCAATTTTATTTTTGTGAACGTAAAGGCTAACATATTTATTAATTCTCGACTTGAAGGTGGTAATATGAAATTTCTATATTGATATTTTAGTGCTTGTATTTTAAGACGTTTTTGTTATAAATAATGTTAAGAATTATAATTGCATTATTGATTTGTGACATGTTTGTTGGACTAGTGTAATGTTTTTTTTCATTATATTATTCGGTTAAATTGAATTTTTGTTATAGTGTAATGTTTTTTTTTTTGTATTTATAATGTTAAATCCAACAATTTTTTTAGTAGTGTTGAGCTCTGCAATGACTTCATTTATGGCCTTGATAACAATGAAATGTACAAAAAATCCTAAGGTGCTCTCTGTTATCTCCATCAATATTTGAATGCATGTATTTCTTGATTTTTTTGTTATAAATAATGCTAAGAATTATAATTGCATTAATTTATGACTTTTCTTTTGGAATGTAATGAGTTTTAATTATATGATTCGATTAAACTAAATTTTTGTCATGATGTAATGTGTTTATATTTTTTGATTGTATTTATAATGTTAACTCCAACATAGAAAATTATACGTTTGAAACCTTAGTGGAGAATGAAAATCTAACAATTTTTTTAGTAGTGTTGAGCTCTACAATGACTTCATTATGATGGCCTTGATAACAATGAAATGTACAAAAAATTCCAAGGTGCTCTTCGATATCTCCATCAATATTTGAATGCTTGTATTTCTTGATTTTTTTGTTATAAATAATGCTAAGAATTATAATTGCATTAATTTATGATTTTTCTGTTAGAATGTAATGTTTTTTAATTATATGATTCGATTAAATTGAATTTTTGTTAAAACGCAATGTTTTTGGGTTTTTTTATTGTATTTATAATGTTAACTCCAACATAGAAAATGACATGTTTGAGACCATGGATTGTAAATCCAACAATTTTTTACTAGTGTACTTGACCTCTACAATGACTTAATTATTTATGCCCTTGATAACAATGAAATTTATAACAACAAAATTTAATGTGCTCTCTAATTTCTACATGATCAATATTTGAATGTTTGTATTTCATGATATTTTTGTCGTAAATAATGCTAAGCATTATAATTGAAAATGTTTGCAAATGTTTTTTGAATTAGAATAAGAGATAAAAAAAACGGCTCAAAGATCATCAAATCAACTTAATGTTCAATAATAATAATATATTTTGAGAATGCAAGTTGTGGCTTTACATTAGTTGAGAGAAAAAGGGTGTTCTTTTAATTAACTATTTGTTTTTCTTCTTATTAAAGATTTGATATTTGTCATTGTAAATTGAGCTATTGTCAACAAATTAAAAATATTGAATGATACATTGATAGGTCATATTCATGTTTATATTTTTAGATTTTTTTTTTTATGTTCATAAACATGATACTATGAGAAATTATACAACCATTAACATAAATCACATAACTAGTTGTCAAAACTTCATCGATAAATATTAATGCAAAATTCATAAACATATTTAATTGAATAATAATATTTTTGCAATTATATTATGTAAACATGAACATATCATCATTAATATCATTGTTATCATCTAACAAACATAAACACCATCATACCATCATTAACATAAAACTAATAAAAATAAGCATGAACGTACCATCATAAACATTACGTTACTGCATATTAATGTAACATATACATATTATAGCTTTAAACATCATCTAACACACATACGATCTAACAATAACATGTAACAAAACACAATTTCTAGTTTCTAACATAATGAACATAATCGAAACTAACCTAACATACACAAGTACATGACCATCAACATATAAATAAGAATCGACATAATCATCAACATCAACGTATGTAAAATGTAAAACACAAACATCTAATGATGAACATCATCGAACCTAACCTAACATAACATCATGCCCATCAACTGTATATAAATAAAAATCAACATAATCATCAACATCAACATCTGCAAAATGGCAAATGATGTAGATATAGATATATATATATATATATATATATCATCAAAATGATGATAAATGTCAGATATACATGTCTAGTCCACCCCCGGAACCCTATCATCATCACTATCTGTCGACCCACCAGATGTATCGACACCTGCAGCAGTAGAGCTAGATGCATGATCAGTACATCTATTAGGAAATAATCTATCATGTAGATTAGTAAGAAAGACACAATATCTAGGAATATGGATCATCCCACCTGATCTAAGCATCCTCTCCACAACTGAGGTGGAGGTGGAGGAAAGGAGGGGGAGGGGGAGGAAAGGATGAAGGAGGTGATGCATCAATATAGGTTGGTCGGTCGAATAGGTATAACATCATATGTCGGATCAGTCGAAGGAGGGGGATATGGAGGAGATGATGAAGGAGGTGATGGAGGTCAAGGACATGGTGGAGAAGGGGGTGGATGAGATGTTGAAGGTAGATGATTAGGAGGTGGAGGCCGAGTAGGAGGTGTAGTGGATGTGGATTCTATCCCACCATTCAAAGCAGCCGATGGAGAAGGAGGTGGACTAGGAGGTCGAGGATCTCCGCTCTCATCGGATGATGAAATACCATGAGGGATGGAATCCAAAAGAATGAAAGCACCAACAATGTGCTGCATCAAGCTCCTCATATCAACAGGATCCATCCTCCATATCTCAATGTATCAGTCCTTCCTCTGAATCTCCTTGACAGGAACAAGATGAATCACTCAATCCTCTAATAATCTAGCTAGCCTATCTGCGATATCCTATCTGAACCTATAGTCAGGCCTCCATTGAAGGCCAGGTCTAGCTAGATGAGACACCTTCAGCTGATCCTGCATCTGTATGTCCTCATCCTCATCATCCTGCAGCATAGGAGGCCCCACATCACCATCAAAAGTGCCAATATCTGTAAAATATATAGTACACAATAATAATTAGACAATATCATTAAACATGAATTTAATATAGCAATTTAAAAATATTTCATTTGCAATAAGTATAACGAGAATAAAATGAAAATAGATTAAATTAAACATAATTCTAAATTTTCCTCTGTGATCAAGTGGCTCCTCCCGAGTGAAGAAGATGTTAGTACACTCTCTCCAATCCAACCCTACATATGGATATGCAACCATATCTAATCGAGGCTGGTCCTCAGTGCCTAACATGTCAAGCACATCGACAGTGATCCTCACATGAAACTATGGCTACCCCCTCTTGGGAATCATATGCCCCCACATGCGCATACACACATCTGTCATCAACCTAGGATGGCGCCGATCAAAAGATGGCCTAGTCGTCGAAAATCTCTCAGATAATAGACAAAACAACGCTAAACTGAAGGGGAAGTTATCCCTTCCGCCAATACACATACGACATCGACTAAGAGCATAACAAAACTGTCATAAAAAATAGCATACCAACTAATGCATCTAGGTTCCTGCACTAAAGAATCAACATAATATAATAAAGGGATTATGTTAATGCGCTGCCCATCCATGGTGTAATGCGCGATAGTCGTCACCAAAAAAGAGAGGCACCTCACATCCTCTCTACCAAAAGCAGCAATGGAAAGCTTCCCATTGCACCCCTGAAACTAAGAAAGATCAAGGATATTGTCATCAACATATCTATGAACATATACTAGCTAAGTTGCTGCTACAGCTCCAACTGGAACGTCAAGGAACTGAGGAAGGTCCTCACCTCTCCTAGAGAGCTCGGTGATAAAGTAAATTTCCTCCTTAGTGGGTTGGAACCACTCATCGAGACCAACTCTAAAGTCTTTCCTAAAATGATCCCAGCATGCGATCAACTGGGTCAACAAGGTATTGATCCCCTTGAGTGATGTTGTCTCCTCATAGAACTTGAGTAGGTCGACAACTCTCAAGAGATGTCTAGTCTAAGGCATAATGGGACGAGGGTATTAATTTCTCTCCCTCTCCCTGGCCTCCCACTCTCTACGAAATTGTATTAATCAACCTCTGCTTCGTACTGTTGTTGTGCCTCACAATGATCACGTATTTGTTTCACATATAATATAAATTAGTCTCATAAGCATACATATAAAATCATTAGAACAATATTCTATCTAACAAAATCACATATTAAAAGTTAAAAAAAAAAAAGTAAACCGGTGCACCATAAATATTAGAAATGCACCACCACCGATGCATTTATATACTAGAAGCAACGAGAAGTAGTGCGCTACAATATCTATGATGCACTACTTTTATATCAAAAATTTTAATTTTGATTTCCATGGTGCGCCTTAATGTTATTATCCCACCATTACTCAAATGAACTGAATTTAAACAACAATAAATTATTTGAAAAATATTCATGGTGCGCCTATGCCACCTCAGCGCACCGTTAGCCAGTGCCTTGACGTGACATAGGAGCACCGATAGTTTTGTGTTCATGGGTTTGTGAGCGGTTCGCTTATATACTGGAGGCACCAACAAGCATTGCGCTACAATATATATGCTGCATCGATGGTTATATATCAATAATTTTAAATTGAATTTGATGGTGTGCCTAAGTATTCTTAGTGTACTATCATGCAAAAGCACCGAATTTTTAAACTATAAATTATTTAATATATATTAATGATGCACCTAAGCCAAGTCAGCACACCGCACAACCAATGCCTTGGCATGACATAGGAGCATCATTAATTGTGTTTTCAAATGTTTATCAAAACTGTCACTGGTGCACCTATTTCACGTAATTGCATCATTCCCTATGCAATGACGTGACATACATGCATTGTACAAATGATTATGGGTTTATTGTACCAATACTTGTGCACTAGACAATAGCAAGCACTAAAACGTCGGTGCCCTTTATTGTACTAAATGTACCGATGTCTATTAGAATTTATTTTTTTAGTAGATGTATGAACGGTGCGATTATGCCATGTCAATGCACCGACATCCAGTGTGCATGAGTAGCATAAGCACACTGTTGAACGTTTATTACTATTTATTAATTTATAAGGTCATTTGTTGCGTGTATTACATTTAAGGGCACCAGAATGCAGGTGCTCTTAAATGTGTAACGCACCGGTGACCATTTGTGTGTTTTTTTTCGTTCTAAGCAATGCGCTTAAGTGGTTCGGCTCACATCGCTTGCAGTTTGCTCTGTAAGATTTTACACAGTGCACCGTTTGGTGGTGTGAGCCGAAAGCTTTGAATGCACCACACAAAATTTTTTAATTTAAAAAAAAAAGGAAATTTAAGGGTGAATTTTAAAACCTAAACTGTTAAAAAATTATTTTGTGAAGTAATAAACATTTTACCTATTGAACAGCGCGTCGAGGAGACATATTTGTGATGTATGGTAAATACAAAAAACAACTCTGAACCAAAGGGGAAGTTCTCCCTCCCGCCAATACACACATGACATTGAATGAGAGTATAACAAAACTGTTGTAAAAAAATAGAAGACCACCTAATGCATCTAGATACCTACACTAAAGAATCAACATAATATAATAAAGGGAAGCTAATGCGCTTCCCATCCATGGTGTAATGCGTGATAGTCATCACCAACAAAGAGAGGCACCTCACATCCTCTCTACCAAAAAAAGCAATGGAAAGATTCCCATCGCGCACCAAAAACTGAGAAGGATCAAGGATATTGTCATCAACATATCTCATAACATATACCAGCTGAGTTGCTGCTACAGCTCTAGTTGGAACCTCAGTGAACTGAGGAAGGTCCTCACCGCTCCTAGAGATCTCGGTGATAAATTAAATGTCCTCCTCAATGGGATGGAACTACTCATCGGGACCAACTCTAAAGGCCTACCTAAAATGATCCCAGTGTGCGATCAACTGGGTCAACAAGGTACTGTTCCCCTTCAGTGATGTCATCTCCTCATAGAACTTGAGGAGGTCGACAAATCTCAAGATGTTTCTAGACTGAGGCGTAATGGGATGAGGGTACACATCTCTCTCCCTCTCCCTGGCCTCCCATTCTCTACGAAATTTGTACTGATCAACCTATGCCTCGCATTGTTGTTGTACAATATCTATGACACACCGCTTATATATCAAAAATTTTAAAATTGATTTCGATAGTGTGCCTTAATGTTATTGGTGCATTGTTAATCAAACACATTGAATTTGAACAACAATAAATTATTTGAAAAATATTCATGGTGCGCATATGCCACATCAGCGCACTGTTAGCCGGTGACTTGAAGTGACATAGGAGCACTGACAGTTTTGTGTTCAGGGGTTTTTGAGCGGTTTTCTTATATACTCAGATGCACCGACGAATGGTGCACTACAATATATATGCTGCAACGAGGATTATATATCAAAAATTTTAAATTGAATTTGAAGGTGTGCCTAAGTCTTATTTGTGCATTGTCATGCAAATGCATCGAATTTTTAAATTATAAATTATTTAATATATATTAATGGTGCGCCTATGCCAAGTCAGCGCACTGCACAACCGGTTCCCAGTGCGATGATGTGACATACACGCACCATACAAATGATTATGGGTTTATTGTACTAATACCAATGCACTAGACAATAACAAGCACCGGAACTTCGGTGCCCTTTATTGTACTAAACACACCAGTGTCTATTAGAATTTTGTTTTTTAGTAGATGTATCAACGGTGTGTTTACGCCACATCAATGCATTGCCATCTGGTGCGCATGAGTAGCATAAGCGCACCGTTGAATGTTTATTATTATTTTATTAATTTATAAGGTCACTAGTGCGTGTATTACATGTAAGGGCACCAGAATGTCAGTGCTCTTAAATGTGTAACACACCGGTGACCATTTGTGCATTTTTTTTTGTTCTTAGCAATGCATTCAAGTCGTTTGGATCGCACTGCTAGCGGTGCACTCTGTAAAATTTTACAGGGTGCACTGTTTGGTGGTGCGAGCTGAAAGCTTCAAACACACCGAGCAAAATTTTTTAATTTAAAAGAAAATGGAAATTTAAGGGTGAATTTTAAAAACTAAACCATTAAAAAATCATTTTATGAATTAATAAACATTTTACCTGTTAAACGACATGTCGGGGAGGCAAAATTCAAACGAACCGAACCGCCAATAGAATGCAAGGTTGCGTCCACATGGACCATGAACCAAACTGCCAATAGAATGCAATTTTGCATCCACATGGACCACGGATGTCAGGGCGTCCAGGTAGGTGACAGGTTGCACCGGTACAGAGGGGCTCAATTGCACTGACATTTGGTAAAAATGATTTTTCGGCCGCGGTAATTTTTATATTAAACCTTGCACTGGTGCACTTGATGTTAGGATGCTCTAGTGCGATAAAAGGCTGCATGCACCGGAATTGGCCGATGTTAAAATAAAATAATTGTTTTAATAAAAATGCTTGCTGGTGCATTATGTTTATAACCACGCGCAGGTGCGATCCAAGGTCGCATGCACCGGAATTAGTTGATGTTAAAAAATAATTTTTAAATAAAATGCTCTTTGGTGCATTGTGTTGATCCTCATGCACTGGTGCAGTTAGACTAGTTAGTGCACCATGAATGGTTTTAAAATATTTTGTCGATTATAAATTTTTTTTTTTTTTTATTTTTCGATAAATCAAATGTCAATCTATTAAGGTCTTTGAAACACACTGGTGTGTTTAACCAACGATGCACTGTTGTAAACTTTTGAGATAATTTTTTAAGAAAATAGATTATAAAATAATGTTGAGTGCATTAGGATTTGATGCAATGCACCGGTGCAGTTATGGTTAATGAACACACCGTGTTTAGTTTTTTAATGAAATATTTTATTTTTTAAATAAAAATGTGGGCAGTGTGATGGTTTCTAAATAACACATCGGTGCGGGTATATGTGATGTAACACGCCGCTTTTGTTATTTGGAAATTATTATGGTTTGGTATCAACGTTTTTGGGTCGCGGTGCGACAAAATATGACGCGCCAATGAATGCATCGGTGCACCAATGTCATGGACGCACTGGTGTGATTATGTCAAAAGCGCATTGTAATAAAAAACTTCCACTAAAACCTCTGGTTGCTCGCCTCCGCTAGAAATAGATATTTGGGCTCTTTTATGAGGAGCATACGGTATAACCTCCGTCGCAGGGCCTTTTCCTTGTTGTGTTCCTTGCTCTCATGGCACCCGTGAACCCATCTTGGCTCTGTACGACCCTCGATCTACGCCAACGAAAGCATTTATGAAAGCTTAGCAATAAGATTGACTTGATTGTGCGTCAGCCCCGTCATTCTCCTTGTGAGCTTGTTTTCTAGTTCTCTTTGCATCATTGGCCTAACCTTGATAATCTCTTGCTTTGCTTCTCCTTCTCGTCTTGCTCTCACTCCATCCACTCTGCATACATGGTTCGGGCTAAATGCACTAAATGTAAAACCTCCTCGGGTCCTCATTATTCTCATATGCCTAGCACTCTATGAGAAAATAAAAAAGCACGAGTTTTCTATGTTGGTTTGTTCCACCCCGATGCCCAGACTTGAATTCAAAATATGGAGGAAAATATTTGCGACCATCTTTAGAATCCAAGACCGGATCAACTCATCTCTAGAATGGGCAACTTCCTTAGTGGATGACGCGATGTCTACGCGTACTGGGGACACCAGGGACACTAGGTACACTAAGACCCTTGAATTATTCAGCTATATCAAAACCGACTTGGGCCAAGCCATCACTGACAGTGCTGAGGGGTGCTCCAATGACCAGTCTCATGGAATCTCTTTGGATGCTTGCATGCAACATTTTGAAGGTTGGCTCTAGCTCCTCACCCATGCATAGATGGAACATGATGCTCGACTTAATGTGAAGATCAACGCCTTGGATAAGAATTAACGGGAAAGGTTTTTAGCAGGCCACAACAACATGATTTGACTCCTCAAATGCTCTTTTGTCGTCAACCACTCCACCTGGGTTCATCCTCTGACATCAACCCTGAACCTGACATTCCAGGTGTTGATGGTTTTAATGCCTCTCTTATTTTTATCACAATAGATGATTAATCCTACTTATGGAGTTTTATGGACTTGGTTTTTATCTGGACTCAATTTTGATTTATGGTTAGGTGGTCATAACCCCCAACCTATGGGGCTCTTTAGCTTCCAACAATAAACTCTTGGTTTATAGTTGTTTTAAACCATTAGTTTTTTGGGTCTTAAGAGCTCCTTAATGGCTCAGGCACTTCTTAGGTTCTATCTCCTAACAAACTCGTGACAATTATCTTTGTTCATTCTTGTTATCTTATTAATAAAGTTTTCGAAATTATAAAAGAAGAATAAGGGTGTTTATAAGTAACAAAATTAATGGACTCTATTGATTATTCAAAAAAATAAACAACCATCACAAGTAAAGTGAATAGGCCCAATTTGTTTCTATGTTTCGATTTTTTATTTTTCATAATATGTCGCATTAACTTATTCAAAGGTTGTAATTATATATTGATTTCAATAAATTAAAAAGAAAAAAAAATTTCTTCTCCAATCAAATCAATAAGTTTTTTGTTTTTTTCCTAAATATATATAAATATAAAAAAATATTTTCCAATTCAATAATGTCTATCTGTTTTTATATTTCCAAATCTATAAGAATAAAAAATAAAAATAAAATTATTTTCTATAAATAAAAGAATTTTCCATGCTTTATCTGTTTTGATTTTTCCAAACCTATAAGAATAAAAAATTAGAAATTTTATTTTCTATAAATGGAAGAATTTTTCATGCTTTCTCTCTTGCCAGTCAGATAAACAAGCACATTTCTCTTTCTTTATTTTGTTTTTTCACATCTTTCACTGCCCCCACTGAAATCAAGTCATTATCTTGCCGTGAAAATCAATCCAATTTCCAGGAATTTCTAGCTCTTTTGTTGCCCCTATCCACTGAAATGAAGTCTAAATTTTCACCTCTTTTACTGCCTCCACTGAAATCAATATGAATAAAATTTTCACCTCTTTTACTGCCTCCACTGAAATCAAGTCATTATCTTGCCGTGAAGATCAATCCAATTTCAGCAATTTCCACGAATTTCTTAGCCTCTGTTGTCCTAAGTCAATATCTTGCGGTGAACGTGAATCCAATTTGGATGACTTTCTTCACCTCTATAGGATTTACCAGTCAAATCATTTTTCTTCCTATGTTCTGTTTTTTCTAGCTCTGTACAGTTAAATTTAATGAAAGATTTTTTACTTTCTCTTTTTCCAGTCATGTCAACAGGTCTATTTCGAAGGTTGTAGGTATGAATCCACAAAAGCCAAATCATATTTTCCATTAACTGAAGAATTTCGTACTCTTTCTTAGCTTTTGTACATTGAAATAAGTCAATTTCTCGCCGTAGATCGTAGCTTCTGTCGCTCCCAATTTCTGGAATTTCTGCCTCTTTCGTAGCTTCTGTTTCCCCCCAAAAATAAAGTCGATATCTTTCTGTGAAGTTGAATCCAATTTTGGCCACTTTATTCACCCAATTTCAGCCATTTTCTTGACCTCTGTACCCACTCTTTTCGGGTCATTTTCTCCTTCTCCGAAATTTCCGCCACTTTCTTCACCTCTGTCGCCCATTTTCTTCACCTCTGTCGCCCATAATTTCGTAACTTTCTCTTTTTCTGAATTTTCTCACTGCCAGGCAATTTTCTCTTTTACTGAATTTTCTCACTGCCAAGCAGTTTCCTAACTCAAATCAATATATATATATATATATTCCATATAGAGTACTTCATATGCTGCAGTTATAAATATATGTACATTCATAGAGAAGAACACAAATCGCAGAGGCTTAGGCTTTGAAGGACGTTGAAGCCAACAGTGAAAAATGGATCATAAAATTAGTTGTATTCTGTTGATGTTTGTGTGTTCTGTGATGATGGTTGTAGAAATGCCTTTTAAGACTGATCCTCTGAATGATCTCTCCTCGAGGAAGCTGATAGCGATAAAAGAGATGTGGAGGCTCTTTTGAGCTTCAGACAGGCCATCACGTCCGATCCACTTGGATTCCTGTCCAAGAATAGTCTAAGTCGAAATATTCCAACTTCTCTCAGCAACTACACATCACTGGAAAACCTTGATGTCTCCTCAATGGTATCAATTCCGACTACAATGTCTTCACTATTTCCTACCTACCAAGATAGGAATCTACAGATCGAAGGAATAACTTTCATGAAACCTTTCCAGATATATGAAGCATTCTCGTCATAGCTTCCAGAAGGAATCCTGAACCATTTGTATACATCCATTTTGATATATTTAACATGCAGTAATATTGACCATAGACCATCCCCCATCAGACCCCTCCAACAACTCTTAAGCAGTAAAGCAGAATTGAACCAGAATATCTGTTTAATGTTCCATCCACCCCAATTCTTTGGAAGGGATAAGGATTCCCAGTTTTTCAGGTGGTAGCGACCTCCATCACCATTACCAAACCATAACAACCTGAACATCAAGCTTCTTAGATTATCCAATACTTTAGATGGTAATTTTGCTAACATCGCCTAGTATACCAGAAGGTTGCATAAAACAGACTTCAATAACACGAGTCTACCACCCAATGAAAGGAACCTCATACAGCAGATATTAATTTTCTTTTCAAACCTATGAATAAGCCACCTCCAATCGTTTATACCATAGTTGTTAGGTTTTATATGATAACCTAAATATTTGAAACCAACATCGAAAATAGAACATTTATATGGCATAATGTTCAGAAGCTTATTGTCCAATGTGTTCTTCGCCTGGCTGATAACAAGTGTCGATTTGTTCATATTAACTTGCATCCCCGTGGCATTACAGAAGGTGACAATGAGTGTCGAGAGAGTCTTTCATTCCTCCAATACTTCCAACCAAAAAAAGGATAACATCATGGCCGAAAAGAAGATGTGAAATGGATAGAGACTTACCAAAAGAGATTCCATTGATTTTACCTTCATCTTAATGGGGACAATGGGAATCCCTGTCTTAAGCCCCTATAACTTTTGAAGAAATTGGTTGGATTTCCATTTATTAAGATAGAGCAGTTTGTAGTACGAACACATACCATAATCCATCTGAAAACCATCCATGGTAAGCCAATCTGAAGTAGAACAAACTGAAGGAAATCCCAATTGACCTGATCGTAAGCTTTTACAAGATTGATCTTGAGAATAAGAGCCTTTTGTTTTCTGATTTTCATCGAATGAGCTACTTCCTGTGTGATGCCCACAACATCCAAAATTTGTCTGTTGTCTAAAAAACCAAATTGTTCTCGCGATAAGCACTCAGAAAGATTCGGTTTGATTTTGTTTGCAATGATCTTTGTAACCATCTTGTAGACCAAATTACACAGTGCAATAGGGCGAAACTCATTAAAATACTTAGGTTTGCTGGATTTTGGTATAAGAGTTATAAAAGTCGCATTCAAACCACCCGACATCCAACCCTCTGATCTTGAAAATTCAATCATTTGAAGAAGATATTGACCCATAAGATCAAAAAAATGAACAAACAGCTCCACTGACCAACCATCTAGTCCATGGCTTTTGTCCTTTTTGAAAGCCTTTAAAACATCTTCAGTTTCTTTCAAGGTGATAGGCTTCCCAATATATTCACCTTCTTTTGTCATGAAGAAACGAGGGTACAACTTTATAACCCTAAGTTGCTCATCAATGTTAGCAAGCTTTGGATCTTTAAATAAGTCATGGAAGTGTTTTGCAGCCATTGATTCCAAATTAGCCTGATCAAAAAATTCCAAACCCTCTCCATCTTCAATTGACCAAATAGCATTTATGTTTCGCTTATGCAAAGCAAAATTATGAAAAAACTTAGTATTTTTGTCTCCAAGTTCCACCCATAGTGCACGGCTTTTTAGCCACCAAGAACTTTCCTCAATTCTCAGCGTATCATCCAAATTTGTCTGTAGATCCTTCAACAAATGATGATCCTCTTCAGAAAGAATCCCATCCATGTTTAGTTGATAGAGTTGCTTTATCTGTGCCTTGACTGTCATCATTTGCTCCTTGTTATGATATTTTTTCTTCTTCTCCCATTTCTTTGTAATCTCCTTTACACTTGTAGAGAGATTGATTTGTTTTCTAAGATAATAACATAAGTTAATAAAAATGAATCCAAGTCTTAATATATGAAATGATTATAAATATTTTATGTATGTTTGAATTTAAAATCTTGTTTGTTATTTATTATTCAAATTTTAAATTGGAAAATAAAATTATAAGATAAAAATTTTAGAATTTAAAAATATATATATGATAATGCTTTGGTAGCATATGTGGAAATGATAAATTTTATAAGGATGATGATGATGATGAAGTACATTGAAGCCAATTTCTATTTATCAAACCTTAAAAAGAAAGGAGTCACTTGATTTTCTTTAGAATTTTATTTCTATGTGTAAAAGGTTTTAAGAGAAGCATTCCTAAATCACCATAGTTGTGATGAGTTAAAAGATTAGGAAGGTTAGTATTGTATCAAATGTTTTGAAACTGTGCCTTAATGTGAGTGTATGCAAGACATTCTCTGAGAAAGAAAGTTTTTTCTTCAACCCCCTTTGTGTCACAAAGATGAATATTCTTTCATCCCGCGACTTTTTAGGAATGATGTAGTGCCCTGTTTCACTATGGAGCTCATTAGAGTTTTTTCTTATTTAGAAATGTTCATTTCCTTTTTTATGCTAGTTAAATAGAGTGATACTTTTGCGTCTAGATTAAGGTTGATCACCTCCTTATATTATCTTAATTTTCCTTTATCCTCTAACACTTTATCGCACCACATATTTTCCCTAAATTTATCTGTAATAATACTTTTAGTATTATCATTATTTTGCAAAGTGACCTCTTCCTCGACTCCCCAATGGTTTAGCCAAGACCTAGCATCTTTATGCCAACCTCGATTAATTGAAAAGTGGTTTTGATTAAAGTATGAAGCAATATTAGCAGTCATCTTGTCTCCCATATTGTTTCTCTTGTTCTTGTACATTAGGTACATAATCATAACCATGCACTCAATGAAGGAAAGACTAGCTTTTATGAGGAGGATATGATAGAGTATATTGTTACAATAATTAAATAGACATTGTAGTAGTGAAAGGAAATTTAAAAATTAATGTTTAAAAAAATGTTGTGACATAAATAGTTTACCCTTCATTCATAATACAAACAAATTTGTGGATGTGAAACATGATTGATAAGTAAATATTATAATTTTGAAAAAGATATTTCATTATAAATATGAAAATTATAAATTTGAAAGAGATAGTTTATAAAAAAAATGTGATGAAAAGTCAAAATAAATTCACCTAAGCTTTTCCTATATATATATATATATATATATAACCCTGGATCATACATGGTTTGGGTCACACTAATCCTTAACATGACTAGATTTTAAGTGTCTCCATTGCCATCTTAGAGAGCTCAAACTTGGATGCCATGCAAAACAAAACTCCTCAAAACTAATTATACTAATAAGATTTGAATAAAGGTTTTTAAATTTTTTTATTACTTTATTAATATAATTATATTATTTCTCTTTTAAATTATTTTCAGGTAGATCATTATTGATATAGTAATATAGTTTATCTTCATATTCATTTGTAAACATTTTAATTTCAAATTTATTTATTTTAATATTTTTTCTTGTAAGATATTTATATTACATAATACAAAATTTACTAATGCGTACACTAAGTTGGCTCTAGGAATTCAAAATGGAGAATTTTCCCATAGCACGGAAGCGACTAGTAATAAAGGCGTTTATTCCTTGATTCCCTACATAGGTGTCCATCTAGTCATCTCATGGTTAATTCAACTTTCTTGCCTCGGTGTCACCCCGTCCGAGGATATTTATTTTAATATTGACTTAAACACTACATTCCATATAATTATATTGATTTTGAGAAAAGTAGTTTTGAATATATATATTGCATTGAAGGTAAGAGAATATGCCATTGATTTTGACAGTTTAAGAAGAATAAATTTGAAAACATGTGGCTCTCATAAGCAATTGAATGAATTCCATGTAATTACATTGATTTTGAGAAGAGTGGTTTTGATTATAAATATTGTATTGAGACATTACTAGTGGCCGCATGATATAGTGAAGTATAGCCCCGAGCTCGAAGTGTAGCAATGAGTTCGAAAGAGAGCTTGAAAATGGACGGGCTCCCAAGAATCGGGTCTGCACCCAAACGTATCATTCTTCCATTCCCCGGAATCCACCCAATCCAGTTCGTCATAATGGATACAGTCGAGGATAGCCCTGCCCAAAAATTGGAGATGCCCTTCAGTTTATGGTTCCCAGCTCTTAGCCACTTTGAAATTGATGAACCTTTAAAGTATTTGTCAATGAACACAACACCCCAAGGCCCCTCGACCATCAGTTCCCTCCATAGACTCTTTGATAATAAAGCTAAAGAGAAAAAATGAATATTCTTCATGGACCAGCCTCCCCTTTGATAAGGAGAGGCCATCTTCCACCAATCCGCCAGATGAAACTTATGAGATTTATGACCAAACCAAATGAAATTATGCATCTTCATCCTCATGGAAGACATAAAGGATTTCAGGACCTTGCACAATGATAGCCAAACACCTAAATTATGCAGGACCGATTTAACCAAAATTAATTGTCCACCAATAGACAACCATCTCCAACACCAATTGTGAATCCTTTGATCAAATCGATTTAGTAACCAGAACCAATCCTGTTTATTATATGCCTTAGGTTTTAAAAAATAACCCAGAGACATATTGCCTTCCACAATTGCTTTGATCTTGTAATTGAAAATTGCAAAGATCTCCATCCTTAATATATGATCCATTTTATGCTCCAGGATAGTAGTTTTTTGTTCATTGATTAACATACTTGCGGTAATCATAAATAGGTCAAGGATTACCTTAAAAGCTCTCCACTCATATCTACAAGCCTTACCGAACAACATCACATTGTCTACAAAAAATTGTTGAGTCATATGAATATTCGTAGAGATCTCCACACCAGTAATCAGGTTTTCAACCTTTGCCTTGAGTAAGAGCCTACTTAGGCCTTCAATCACAATCAGAAAAAGTAAAGGTGATAATGGGAAGCCCTGCCAAAGCCCCCTTGAGGCAGAGAAAAATTTAGACGGACTACCATTTACCAGAACTGAGTAGTGAACCGAAGACACACAACCCATTATCCATTTCATTTCCCACCATGGGATTCCAATCTGAATCAAGGCTAATCGAAGGAAGTCCCAATTTACCTTGTCGTAGGCACTGGTGAGATCCATTTGCATTATCAAATATTTTTTGTTTCTGGTTTTAATACCGTGGAAAGCTTCTTGTGCCAGACCGATTGCGTCGAGTATTTGACGATTATCCAGAAACCCAAATTGCTCTTTTGAAATATTCCTGGAGAGTACCGGCTTAACCCTATGCAATGATCTTCACCACAATTTTGTAGACTAGGTTGCATAATGATATCAGCCTAAATTCTTCAAAGGAATCCTGCATCGAAGTTTTAGGAATCAATCTTGGGTTTGTGCTGGGCAGCTCGGACTACAGGGGTCATTGGCTGCTGAGTGGGATGGGTACGTCCGTGACCTTCAGAATGGCAGTATACATCTCAAGTTGGATGCGGATCACCTTGCCTAGTTGTGGAATACTGCAAATGGGGTTTTGACTGCGCAATTGGCATATGATATATTTTTTCCTGTTGGTTTGTCATCCATTTGGTGGCATGGTATTTTATGGCGCTGGCATATTCAATTAAAAATTAAAATCTTCTTGTGGCTGGCGTTGGAAGGTAAGCTACTATTCTGGTATAATTTGCGAAAGTGAGGGTTTATTGGCCCAGGTGTTTGTAGTTTATGTTATCAGGGGGCAGATGGGGACGAGCATCTCTTTTTTTATTGTATATTCAGCACACAAGTGTGGGAGGTGATCCATCTATCAGAGGATGCTTTCCCTTCATGGGTTGTTCGATCCCTCTCTGAAGTTTTGTGGGGCTGTCATAAATGTAATGGTTTTGTTGTTGAACTATTTTGCAATGTGCTGTGGGGGATTTGGAAGGCGAGGAACCTTGTTATATTTGAGGATAAACATATGCAGCCATGTTGGGTGGCGAGGAATGCGTTGCTGGAACTGTTGGTGGTGGGGGGAATAGTGGCTGAAGATGACGATAAGATACATCAAGTTGGCAGGGCTCCCACTATTCTTTTATCGCCATTTTTTGGTCATTTTGATGGGGCCTCTCAGGAGTCCAGATTGCATTGTGGTGCGGGTGGGATCATCACATTGAACCTCGGTTATTACTTTAAACTATGGATGAATTTTGGTTCAGGTACTAATACAAAAGCTGAACTTTGTGCACTTTGGATTATCCTGTATTTTGCGAGTGTCCATAATTTAGAATTGCGGCAGATTGCAGGTGATTCTCAAGTGGTCATCAATTGGATAAACCAGGTGGGGAGTATCAATATCTTGGCGTTCTCTCCTTGGCTACATCAGATTAGATCCTTACTTCCTCTTTTCAGGATGTCCATTTTATGTATGTCCCACGTGCTGATAATGAACTACCTGACTCACTCTCGAAACGTGCTCTCCTCTCATTGGATGGTACACTATATTTTGAGAATTGGGCTGGAGATATCATTCGGGGGGGAAGCGGGCAGCATAAACTTTTTTTTATCTTTTTGGTTTGTTCGATTGTAGATACTTAGCGATCTTGCTATTTTTTGTTTTGGCACTTCTTGGCGGTTGACCTACTGTGGGGGATGATATCTTGGGCTCATTTGGTTGATTCAATTTCATTTCTATTTGGTTGGGGGCAGCAGTATTTATGTGGGGCAATTTGTACTTGGCTCAGGGGGTGAGCATCAATTAAATATATAAAACATGCACAATGTCTTCCATGGATAGTAGAAAATGGAATTTCCATGTGTCTTTCCCCTCTTTGGAAATTTATAGTTATAACCAATCAAAAAACTTGTAAAAAACAATATTTCAAGTATCCATTCAACTTTCTCATGTTTTAATGTGATTTATGTATATTTGTAAAAATTGTTTTATATTTATATTTATATTTTAAAATTTTATCGATTATATTCAAATTAAATTAATAAAATCATAACTAAGGCATTATGTGAAGTAACTCTAGAGAAAATCTACAATTTTGATCATGGGTGGTGTTTGGAAAAGACTTACCAAGTTACCCATTCTGCTTTAGAAAGAAAAAATCACTCTAATCACATTGAATATGCTTATATTTTGATCGGGGCATTCATCCAATTCCCATGTAAAATCCATTGAATAATTTATTAAAAGATCTTGACATTATAATTTTTCATATAAGATTGTTTTGGATGTACATAATCATGGTTCTGAGCAAAGCAATGAGATGGGTTCAATGGAGATGCTCGGCATTTGAGTTCCTTATGAAATTTTTTCATAATTTATATTTATATTTTAATTTTTTACAAATTTTTAATTATTTCAAAGATTAGAATACAAAAGATACTAGGCATCATAACTTTAAGACTAGGCATCATAACTTTAAGAAATTGATCCAATTAAATTATTCACAAATTGCATTATAACAAGCATTTTTCTATAAACTATTTTATTATGTCATCGGGTAGTTTTTGTGTAGGCAAACCTTTGGCCACAATAGCCATAGTCGTTGTCCCTTTGGCCAACCAATGCTCGCTACGCATTTAGTTCTACAATTGTAATAAAAATGCGGCAATGTTTGTGGTTTCATTGAAGTTTCAGTTACAGTGGCAGTTTTTGTACATGTAATATACCCAATTAAAAACTAGGAATATTAACTCCAAATTTACAGTGGTAATTATGTTGATTTTCAACTTAATCCCAAACAACGGCTTATAAAGGTTTATGAGATGTTCCCATTTCTAATTTGATTAATTTAATGTTGTCAAATAATGATGTGCAAGCCATAGGATATACTTTGAACCATTGTAATATGCCCAAATAAGATCTGATGCAAATTTTAGGTGGTTGGTTATTAATTATGGTTCATGACTTTCTTCAAATAATTTGTATGTAACCTCCTTAGCATCAATTTGGAGCATTGGAAGTACCAAACATATCACCCAATTCAAAGAAGAGTCTTGGATCAATATAGAAGCATGAATACATGTGTGTGTGTGTGTGTGTGTGTGTACTTATATGTATATAATCAAGCATGAATATGCCCTACAAGCATCAATTTGAATCTAGGAAGACTAGCTCAAATTTCAATGCAAAAATTGTCTAAATTTCCAATCTTTCCCAAACACCTCCGAAACGACCCAAATCCTTCCCAAACAGATCCAAATCGGTCCAAAAACTCCCAAATCAACCCAATTATTCACTAACAACCTTCAGGGAGCTCTAATGAAAGTTTAATTCACATTGCATTAAGATTGCATAGCCATAACAACATATTTGCACATACATTTAAATAAAACTTGAATATTAAGCACAATATGGGAGAAACCACTGTAAATATTTATTATGAACTGAAGGGAACAATAATAACACTGATTACAACAATATTTTTTCTTACATAAGCTAAAAACTCATGAAATGCAGAGTTAGAATTGCATAGGTGCACCCCTCTACCGGATGAAGATACTGAATAGAGTGTATATGGTAAAATGAGTGTATCTTGGTCATCTGGAAACCTTTTTGAGATAAATAAAAATTGTTTCCCATTAGAAAAAATGCTCCATATACAATGAAATAGGTCTCAAAAACCATAAATTCTCATAAGTGTCGAAACTAGAACTACCATTTCGGCCCACCAACACTAGTTCTCATGAAAGAGGTACTCCAACCACACAACAAGAGCCCAAACACACTAAATATGAGAAAGAGAGTTGAGGATATGATATACATCTCCCAAATTGTGTGCTCTCTTCAACAAATGCACCCTCCAACTCTGAAAACAATAGCAACAACACTATAGGAGAGCAAGTGCGCCCTCCACACTTAAAACACTGGAAAACCAATATAATAGAAACACCAGAAAAAATAATGAATATTCAGATATACAATGAAAATCATACATAACTTGATCAATGAAGCTCATTAGAGAGATATGAATGATCCCTTCCAACACCTGCAATGAATCCCAAATGAAGAGATTTGGATTATATCTCCTCTCACACTAGCTACATGGTGGAGTCTTTCACCACCGAAACTAGTCACAAATGCAAGGGGCACATATCCCAAGATTGAAATCCACAAGATATCTCCAATTCAAAATAACAATAGCCAAAAATTTCTCTCACATGAGCCCTCACCCTTCTTTTATAACTCGTCAGTCACCTTTTCCCTCCTTCTAGAGTTTTCTCTCTTAAAAATATGAATAAAATATTAACAAATATTATTTTCATGAGAGAATGATTCTTTTGAAGACACATTAACTTCATTCTATGTTATTGGCCTCATGGATACATTGATATTCCTTAGAATTCGAAATTAGGGATGCCTCCCTTGATTTGGGGGAGTTACCACTACCTTGTGGGCCCACTCTTCCCTAATGCGCCCTCCTTGGTTAAATTTAGGACCCTTCTTGTCATAAATTGTCATAGAATTTGTCATAGGTTGTCATAGCTAGCATAGATTGTCATAGATTTGCTATTTTTATCCTGGGGAGTTACAACCCATGATAGGATTCCTTCCACCTTTGATGGGAGTTACACCTTATGAGGGACCCACTTATCCTATAAGGCTCCTGTCTTGGCCATTAATTGTCTCAAATTAATAATAAAATTTATTTTTAGGAGAGAATGATTCCTTACTTCATAAATTTTCCTTGGACCTTAGATTTTCCATAATGCCTAATGATCCCATATCACCACTTTACAATTCTTCTTTAATTTTTCCAAGTGACTTTAGAGCATTTGATTCCTTAGTCCCATGGAGTGGTCATAGTAAAATTTTGGGGACATGACAATATGCGAGAAAAAAGAGCAATGCCCAATGTTCCTGGAAAACCATCCCAATCCTTTTCATGGAAAATTTTTGGGGTGCTCCATCTTTTTCTAAAATGATTCACCCAAATTCTATACAATAATTTGTTTTTATCATTCTAAACTTCACCAAAATTGTCCAGAAACTATATAAAATCCTTAGAAATTTGAATATTTTCACAAAAATATAGCCAAACATTTTATGGTTGGAAATTTAAGAATTATTCATATTCTACAAGAGTTCTATACTTTAAGAAAATTACGGATCCCTAAAATTTCCCCTCATCTTTTTGTTCTTGCATAGATTTGAAGGTACTTTCTCTTCTTAATTCTCCTCTCTTGTAGATGAGGGATTTGAGAGGGTTTTGATGCAAGGTAAATGGTTGACCCAATATAGGAAAGAGTAGTGAATTCCCCAGAGGGTTCATATTTTGGCCCTTCGATCAAGAAATCGTGGGATTTACCTAAACAACAAAGTGCAATAAATTCAAGTTCGACGTTATTCATGATATCGATCTTTACAAGTGCAAACCTTGGGATTTTCTTGTTAATTATCTAATAAATTGAGAATAATATATCCATTTTTATTTTTGTGGGTATGTATATATATTTTATATTACCGATTTGAAGTTATTGATTATGTCAATTTTCATAGAGTTTCAATGGACACATGAAATTTCAATGGGCATGCTTAAGCTCATGGGATTTTGGTTTCAAAGTATTTTGCTTGTGTGTGTGTCATATTCTAATATATCTCAAGTTAGGGTACTATGTGGACTACAGTTCTTCTTTGTTGTCTATGTTTTATATTATAATAAAGTATTCACTTATTCAATTTATGTTTAAAGAGATGCAATTTCCATGAACTCTTTATACCATCCCCAAGCTTGTAGGTGGTTTTACAGGTATTGAGTATAGGATACCACAATTCATGTAGCAAGATGGCTCAAAATTGGTCTCAACCACTAGTTGGCCAATCTAGGTTAGGGATGCTTCAGGTCTTTTTGTGACACAAAGCAAAAATTTGGTAGTACCAGGCCAGGGGATTAATTCACCATGTTAATCTTTGTCATTAGTACAATAATCCTTCTTCGTTGATGATATGTTTGTATGGTGTATTTTATGACAATGTACCAATGGTTTTTGATAACTTTAGTGCAAATGTTGTGGTCGACATAAACAAAGTGAACCTTTTCCTGTTAGATATAGCAGGTATTGATGGAAAAATCATAGTTCTTATCGAAGTTCTACTTGTTCTTGAGTTGTATTTGTTTAAATACATTAGATTGTTCATGTTAAACTATAGGATTTACTTATGTGTTTTCTTAGGATTAAAGTTTTAAACAATCCTTTGCTCTGCATTTTTAGTTATTGCAAAGAGAAATTGTTCTAGGAGTTTAGATTTTGGGTCTTCCATAAACATTTGGTGGAATAATTCAAGAGGATTACAGTAGATTAATACCTCTGAGCTACAGGGGATCATATGTTTTTTTTTTTTTTGCATTTCTCTTATTAGCAAAGCAAGCTACGAGAACAATAAAAAAAATGTCTACCTTATACATAGCATAGAACTATCGGGCTTGTTAGGACCATTTTTATTCTGTATAGCATTCGGTATTTGGAAGCTTCTCTTTCTTTGTGTTCACTCCTTCTAACTCTAGAAAATGTCTCCTTAGCTGTCTATTACCTTGCAAACCTTCTTGCAACTTTCTGTGAACCAATATCATTCATAGATTGAGTGTGCATCAATAATATTTATGTAGTTTTGCTTGGTTGGACATTCATTGCTAAATGACTCCTCCCTTTATATCCAACTTTTTTCTACACTATAATTTGTGATTCATTTTTTTTATGCACAAAAGATTAAACATTAGTTGATTGCCACATATTCAGAATTCTGTTTGTTCTATTTGTAAGTTTATGTTGTACTATGTAGTCTTTCTAGAAAGGAATTATTGTTTTGAGGATACAAAATGTTGCATTTTGTCAAGGATATATTGTTCCTGAAAAAATTGTTAGCATCCTTGTAGTAATATTATATCTCAATCTTGGAATTAAGCATTGATTCCATATCTCTATATATTTGTTTGCACCCAAGTTTGTATGCTCGGAGGATTGGTTCATACACTTAGGAATGATAGATATCTTATGCATGAAAGGCTCAAGTGAAAGTTCCACATTGGACAAGTTCCATACAATCATTAACCAACATGTTTGTGTAATTGATAAGGTAGCCTTCATTTGATTTTACTGAAAAGTATTGTTGGTATTTTCATGTGTATCAAAAATATTATGCCATGATCATGTGCCTATTTTCATCGTCAATTTATGAACTTGTGAATAACTTGCCAATCTCAAATTGAATGGGTTGAGATAACTCATATGGTTCAAAAGTGCGCTATTGTAAATACTATTGTTCACTCAAGAAGTGTTATTAATGTTGTTAGATATTGTTCCCAAAGCTTCATGATTGTTAGATATTCTTCACCAAACAACCTTCGAGATACAATGATTTACTAATAAAAAATTGCATCCTTGAACTATATGTGAAACAAATCTTATCTAAAATTTTCTTTAACATGTGCAACATGATTTTACTATTATGTATCATCCCAAAACTAATGGAAGCTTTCCTCATGTGTTTTTTTCCAAAGGAAAACTGCACAGGGAAATCGAGAGATGATTCCCCACATTCATGAACGGTATATGTAGTAAACCCATCATCATCTAGACTAGAGTGCCTCTCCCAGGGATATTCAAATAGAGCACTCATTGGAATAGAGGTAGCTAAATGATCAACAACATTGGGGATAATTAAGCTAACACTTTGCACTAAAAATGTTGGGACCATATTGTCCCACCCTCAAGCACTTAAACAATTGTGAGATTGTTTGTACCTTTCCAAATTCAATTAGCCCACTTGGGAAAATATGCAAGTGAAGGATTTGCACCCGAATGGGGAGGATACCAAGTTTAAGTTTTCTTAACCATCCAAGCTAGACTGAATTGATAAAATATATATTGATTGAAGGAGACAGGGTGGACTTTGATCCACTTATGTATCTACAGGTCACGAGATAATATAGTATAGACCTCTAGGTGCAACCACATGTTTGACCACTACCTCAAGGTGAGACAAGTCTTATCTCAAACATGTTGCATAACAGGTTGAATAAGGCCATATATCGACCATTTTGTCCACACACATAAATGAGAAGGGAACACTCACATTCAAATTCGATAACCTTGTTCAAAGAAAATGTTTCACAAATCTTGAGCAAATAAATGAATTGGTCGACTGACCTAGACGAGACAACATATACACACACCATAGAGCATTCACGATGAAAACTATAGAACTTGTAGTCATATTGTAGTAGAACCAAGGACCTCTCCTTTGTTAAGAGAAACTCTCGAATCGTGGACCATGAATTCCATGTGCTAAAAGTATTGTAGAAACAATCTCGGCAACAATCTTTTTGTCTATTGCATAGAGGAGGTGGATGATTGTTACTTGCGGTCCATCCTAACATAGGTGGAAAACTGAAATGTCAAGGGATGCAACAACTTTTCTGATCTTGGCAACTGTCGAAACACTTCACATGCCTTGTGAAGCCTTCAAAAGCTTGGCAAAGTTGCCGCAAACATCATCTCACACTGGAAGTAAGGGTGGGTACTGCTAGTTTTTCCACTTCTGCATTTTTTCCCTTTATAATTAGTCTTCCATGAGCTTAACAGACAGTGATTGCAGGTAAGGAAATAGTCCAGGTCCATCCATTAGGTGAAGGTAGAGTGTCCTTCCACTGGAGGTATGTTGTGTTTTCCTTCATGCATTTCATTTTCTCCTATATATTTTTCCTACAAATGTTTTCATGTACATAGGTTGCTGCAACACAATCTGAGCGGGGAGTCCCCCCACTCTTTCAGTTTCATCGAGATGAACTTGAGGTGTTAAGAATTGCGTAGGGTTTTGGAAACCTCCCTTTCTCGGTGGTTGAGCTGGCCACGGCCTATTGTACTAGATGACTATCAAATTTCATCTCTTAATAAAATCTGATTTGGACATATATGTGTCTTCCTCCACTTTTATCACTCAGCCTTGTTGCTATTTTTTTATGTTTTTTTGTTACATTTTGCAAGCTGTAAAATATGTACATAAGAACTATTTATATTATTATTTTATCTACGTTATCATATGTACATAAAAAATACTTGTTTTAACCTTTAGTTGCACGCTTTTCTAGCACTTCATAATTCAAACCAAAGCAACCATCCCATATAGTTGTGAACAAGTTGTTATTTCACCCAATTTGTTTCATTTATTGAATTTATATTCAGCAGACGACTAATCTGCTAAGTTCACTACTTTTTTATTAACATCATTGCATAAACGAACCAAAATATTTGATTACATTTGAAAAATTGCAAAACTAAATGTAATGAAAAATTTAAGTTTGCATATAATTGAATGTAAAAAATTATTTAGACGTTAGCCTAATACAAATTATGACTTCATTTTATGATAACAACGGATACACAAAGTTTCCTTTTCATTTAATTAATGTTGTTGCATTAATATTACGTTGATTTTAAAGGCATTTTAAAACTTCCAAATGAAAAGAATCTGTTGATTTCTCTTTGCATATATAAATATGTTACTTTATTTACACTAGTGTCAAGATATACTTAATTATTGATGCATTTAAATGTTTGCAACCAACTCTTAATTTCTCAGAAAATTTATTGCTAATATACAGTCTTTGTCATTTTGTAAATATTACAATTTATCTCTTTATCTTTTCATTAGTTTTTTCCTTTCATAAATTAATGCGTACATGGTTAGATAGGTCCCGTTTAGAATTATTAATGGACTAATGTACTCGTTTTGAAAGAAGATTTGTATTTTGTCAAGCTAATCCAACATTGCTTTCATTTCACTTATGTACTTAACGCCATTGATTTACCCATTGTATCCTATCTACTCGAGGGCTCTAACTGCGACCTGGGATTCCATACCGCTCCATCCCCTTGATCATCCCTCAAAGGGTGTTTAACATGTTGTTTCCCTAACCGTGTCATTTGAGCATCAACATTATGTTACATTTAACTTTGCTAGGATACAGTCGAATGTTTGAATTGGTAGGAATTTGTAAGGACGAATACATTTTTTAAAGCACAGAAACCTTGGAGAATCTTACTAATTCTTCAATTTCCAACCATAAAATGTTGGGTGATATTTTTCTAAAAATATGCAAATTTCTAGGGATTGTATATAGTTTCTAGATAATTTTAGTGAGTTTTAGAGTTAAAAAATTTTACCCCATGGAATTTGGGAGAAATAATTTAGAAAAAAATGGAATTTGGCAAATCTTTTTTTGGAAAAAAAGGTCAAAGCGAACCTTTTTTGGAAAAAAAGGTCAAAATTTAGCCCATGGGCTAAATTTCACCACTAAAATTTTCCCTGAACAATGTTTTCTATACAAGGGGAAAATTGAACCTCCTACTTCCTTCCCCATAACTATTTTGACAGCCTACTGATAGGGCCACAATATAGGTATTAATTGCAGTCATAAATTCCCTTTCTACTATTATGGAGCAACAATTAAGCACAAGATCACCCCTTTCTGTAGGCTAGGATATGGTTTTAGTTGATTATGAAGGAATGATGGTTATGTGGTAATCTTTCTTTTGCTTAGCATGTTTTTAATGAGCTAACTAGTGGATGAGTGCTATTTGAAAATAACTGTAGGTTTAATGAAAACCACGAAGACAACAGATCGTGCCTTCCCAAGTAACACATATACATAAGCAAGCTTGGAAAATTCAGTCCTAGTTGACCACATGGAGCAATGAAGTTGAACTCGAGATCAACTCTACCAGTCTCCCCTGATTTCCAGGGATTACAAATCTAGAGTAGATTGATGTTGTGGTTTCCAAAGAAGAAATTTTAGAAACTTTTTGAAATTATGTAATAAATAGGTTCTCACGCATAACGTGAAACTCCCTCTATGTTTATCGTTTCTTTTTAGACATTTTCCCTTACACAGCATTCAATTTTTTTACTACTTTTATATGGATTCTCAAATAGCTTAATGGAAGAACTGCGTTTTACATCACTTGTGAGTTCATATTTTAGATTAGCTCTTGTAACGCGCTTTGAGGTGGGCCCCCTCATTGTGTTGAGCAGGATTTTTGTGTTCCTTCTATCTTTAGTTTAAAAGAATTTCTTTGTTTTAATCAAGTAGATAGACACGATTCATAAAAGATCATTTGCTACTTAAAATAATTTTTTGAAAATTTATTGTTTTCATCCGTAGATTTGCATAACGGTGTTTGTAGTTCAATTATATGGTATATGTAGTCCTATAGGTGCATTCCACAAGAACAGTTTAGTCATATTTACATTTCCATGCATTGGAATAGTTTAGTCAGCTTTGTATTGTCATGCATTCCAACTTTGGTTTAGATTAATTCATTTTGTGATTTCTTAGATTAAAACATTTCAGCTTTCATATAAGTGATTTCTATTACCTTAGATTAAATTTTCAAAGCATTCCTTAGAATAGACTTTCATGTTTTATTAGATTAATCATTCCTTGTTTTTTGTTTGATTTCAATTTTATGAATCAGACCATTTCCTTCATTAAGTAGATGTTATTGTCATATATATCTTCATGCTTTCATAACTCAGAGAATTTATATGCTTTTCTAGAATATTTCACATCACTTAAAAGTCATTTCCAATTCCATAGAATAAATATTTAGATAGGATTCTCTCAGTAGTTGCATATGCGGTGCATAGTGCCTCTTAAGTTTGTACGATCCCTAGTTGATAATTAAAGTAGGAATCCTAAACTACAGGCCTATAAAAAGGTCATCATGTCAGTAGACCACCACTTTTTGGGATTGTTTCCATGGAGGTACTAAAACTCTAAGGGAAGACTAAAAATATATATAAAAAAGGAGAAAATCTTTTAAAAAAAGAGAAAACAAACAGACAAGTAACAATTAAAAACCTAGATCTTGTTTACCATGAATTCCTCGGTGAAGGAGAGACACATTTGGATGATTTCTTCCTAACTACCCTATGAGTGAGACTAACTCAGAAAGCTTCAATTTTGAAACTTTCCCCTCTGACGAAATTGATTCCAGTTATAACCCAGACCATGACAATTTCTTTGCCAACTCTAGCTCCAATACCATTATGGCTGATGAAGAAGAAGAACCTAGGAAATTTTTCACCTTTCCCATTAGCATACCTCAAGGGGATGCTTGAATGAAAAACATCATTCCCTCCAATCTCCCAAATTTTCATGGCTTGACCTCAGAGAACCATGATACCTTTTTATTCAAATTCGAAGTAATTTGTAGATCCTTTGGCTACATGGAAGATGCCCAAAAACTAAGACTCTTTCCTTCAACTCTAAAAGATATAGCACTCAGATGGTTAATGAGATTATAAGGAAACATCATTTTTACATGGGATCAAATGAAACAAAATTTCTTGGACAAATATAGGGATTATTGAAAATCCAAAGATACAAGAGACGATATTTTTAGGATGCAGCAGGAGGAGAAGGAATCTTTAGAATATTATGCACAACGATTCCAGATTAGCTATAAAAGAGCCATTAATTATACACTAGATGAAGAATCGTTGAAGTTAGTACTCCTCAGAGGATTCAGGGAAGAATAACTAGAAATCCTAAACCTAATGGTTGATGGAGATATCTTCCAAAAATCCTTTGAACATATCTTACAAATATTCAAAAACCATTCAAGGTCTAGAAAAGGGAAGGTTGGAGTAAGAGGCATAACCCCACCAGGAGGTGGATCATCCTTCCTAGTACCAACCCTCACCAAATCTAATTTAGGAAATATCCTATATGATATGAAAACCGACATCCTTCAGTCACTGCAATGTAACTATATGCATTACAACTCACGAGAAAAACAAGATGAAATTAATCAAGTGCTAGCTATTTTCTGTCCAAAATGTAGGAAGAAACATGAAAAACGCCAATGTCCATTAAATCTAATCGAATTTTGTGGATTGTACACCAAAAATCATGCAATAGAAAATTTTCCTCTACTTCCTTCATGTAAAGCAGCTATGCAAGACCCTAGATCAGAAAATCCTGTGGAACAACTCTGTTTTGTTAACCAATGTCGAAATTATTTCTCTAGGCCATTTCAAGCTAATAATCAGGCCTACTTCAATTGGGGAAATCCTTACCAAGATTGGAATCCAATAACACAACCCTCTTGTCTTATGCAAACATTTTCGAATCAGTGGCATCAAAGCCAAAACTCATACCATCAACCATACTTTTCTTAGACATACCAGCAGTACCCTCCACCTTTCCAGCAAGCACAAATAAACTATGGAAATAATTATCCATCTTCTTTGAATTAGATACCTCAACCACAACAGGTTGTCATAATGCCTCCACCACAAAACCAACAGCCACCAAGACCACCTCCAATTCCATCTCATCCCATTCCAAACCCAAATAACAATCACCCAAACCAACAAGTTTACAATAGTGAAGTAATGCAATTCCCAACTTATGTTGTGGAAACACTCGATTTAAATGAGGTAAACTTGAGATCAGGAAAAGTAATACCAGAACCACCGCCACCTACAGAAGTTGAACAAGCATGCCCGCAATACCAAAAACCTATAATTGTGGACCTTCCCGAAGAAGAACAAAACGAAGAGAAATCAACAGGGCCTACTACTCCAGACCCTCCATTTCATGATAGGCTAAAAAAAAAATTCAAGTAGAAGTAGAGAGTGATATACTTAATGAACTGAAACACTTGAATATAAAAATTCCTCTTCTGCAATCCATCAAATATGTCCCCATCTACAACAAATTCATAAGAGAAAACAACATAAAGAAACTATGAAGAAGAAAACGAGAGTCCTCCCGCCATTAATGCTGTAGAATAGCTTACGGACCTCATTTTAGGAAGGTTTGTCAACCCTAAGTATCTAGACCCAGGAAGCCCTATATTTAATGTAAGCACAAACAAAATGCCTATCCCAAGTAGTCTCATTGATTTAGGATCCGTGATAAAATGTAATAACAAAAGATACAATGTTGACCCTAAAACTACAATCTTTCATAATACCAACAACTACTATATTGCAGTTAGCAAATACCTCCACTATTCGACCAGAAGGTATACTGGAAGATATTATCATCAACATTGAATCTTTGGAATATCCTACAGAATTTTTTCTGATAGAGGTCAAGAGTAAACTTAGCATATACCCCCTCATCCTAGGAAGGCCATGGATATCAATTACAAATGCCTACATAGGTTGTCGATCTGGAGACATGACCATAACCAGTGGAAAATACAAAAAGAAGATCACCATCTATCCCCTGGAAAAAATTTCTATTGATACAGAAAATCCTATATAGTTGGATGATTATGATGACATTTATGATCAAGTAGTGTAACTAGTCCTTAGCATAAAAACTACTTTAACACTACAAGCTGAGGATGAGAATACTTATTTATATAATTTCATTCAGAATGTTTATCCTGATAATGATGTACTTGAAGAAATTTTTGCAATGGGTGAATAAGAAAAGATCATAGGAGATCCACCTAAAGATCTTGACACAATGTGGTAGCAGGTTTTTTTTGTGGAACAAGAACCCACAATAGTAAAAATAGTAGAAATTATTCGTATAAATACTGTGAACATCAAAGCCTCCCAGAAAAGGGCCTAGTTACCAAAAAAGAGGGCTAGAATTGGATCTCCATTTATTTTCCAAATAAAATGTGTACAGGTAGGCCTCCCTCTTTTGTTGGTAAATCGTCGCTATTTCTTGCTTAGTGAGAACCCATCCCCATACTTACTACCCGAGTGGACTTTTGGTTTTTCAATTGAGAGCCTTCGGATAGTGGAATAAATGTTCTTCCCATGTAAGTTATCCAGAAACACTGGAATTTCCCATCGGTTGGAAGATGGCTGGGGATTGGGGGATGGTACGAGCTAACTGGTAGGTGGTGGTATGCCCCCTTAGCTTCATTTCTTCTTTCTATTATTCCTCTTCTTAATACTATTAGACTTATGGCTACTAGTTGGACTAGGGGGAACACTTTCACTAGATAAGGCAAAAGAAGGAGAAACCAATGTCACTTATGAACAAAGCAAGTGGTCCAAATTGGTTTTATGATCTTTACATAAGGTGCTTATTTGGGAAGCATCATGAGCATTTCAGACATTCAAAGTAGAAAACAACCAAATCGGCAGCCTCACAGTGAATCCAGGATCTGGAACACAAGTAACAATATGAACATGTCATGGTCTGTTGGATCTATCTCTTCTAACCCCTGAGGCTGAATGGAGGAAGATCAAGATAGAGGGTTGTGTAGAGGAAGAGTCAGAGTTATGCATGCATCCAAAAATTTTCATGCATTTCTCTTCGATGATTTTCCTGGTTAATATTTTAACATTCACTCCATACGGTAGTACGTAGTTTCGAAGAAGCATTGAAAATTTTAGAAAAGGTTTTGGAATGCTGTGAACAAAGCCAACTATCTTTAAGCAGTGAAAAGTGCCATATGATGATGAGTGAGGGCATAGTTTTGGGGCACTTCATATCTCCTGATGGTATCCAGGTAGACCCATCCAAAATTAAGGTAATTGAAAATATACCCACTCCTGGAACACACAAAGAGGTACATAGATTCTTAGGGCATGCTGGTTACTACAAAATATTTATAGAAATTTTTTCCAAACTAGCTTCTCCTTAATTCACTTTGTTGATGAAGGATGTACAGTTTGATTGGAATGATGCATGCCAAACATAGTTTACTGAACTTAAGAAAAGGCTATCCACAACACCTACCTTACGGGGGCCAATTGGGCTCTACCTTTTCATATATCCTCAGATGCTTCAGATCCATTGGAGTAGTATTGGGATAGTAGGAAGGTCATGCTCCATATGCAATTTATTACATTAGTAAGAACTTGGCCCCTGTTGAACGAAACTACACTCTTAAAGAGAAAGAGTTCCTTGCCATTGTTTATGCTATCAATAAATTCAGACATTACATTACTAGATATTCCACTTTTGTGCACACTGATCATTCAACCATTAAGTACTTAATGAATAAACCTATCATGAATGCTAGAGTAACTAGATGGCTGTTACTGTTACAGGAATTTGACATTACAATTATTGATAGACCAGGGAAGGAAAACATTGTTGCTGACTTTTTATCTCGACTTACTAACAATGATGACAGTGTACCAATCGAATATTCCTTCCCTGGTGAAATTTTTTTTGCAGTTTCTGTTCATTCCCCATGGTACGCAGATGTTGCTAACTATTTGGCTGCAGGAAAGCTTCCAGCACACCTATCTATGAGAGAAAAAAGAAAGATCATACAATAGAGTGCTAGATACTGCTGGATAGATGGGTATCTTTTCTACACAGGTCCCGATTTGGAAATCAGAAGATGTGTAAGGGAGGATGAAATTTACAGTATCTTGAAAGCTTTCCATGATGATCCCTGTGGGGGACATTTTGCTGACAAAAGGACGGGTCATAAGGTATTGAAGATGGGTTATTTTTGGCTGACATTGTTTAAGGATGCAAAAAACTATGTTTACGATTGTGACAGCTGCCAAAGGATGGGCCAACCGAATAGATTAGATGAAATGCCTCTTCAGCCACAACTTGGGGTTGAACCTTTTGATAGATGGGCTTTGGATTTTGTAGGGCCTATCAACCCTCCCTTGAAGTAGAAAGTTTATATCCTGGTTTGCACAGATTACATGACCAAATGGGTGGAAGCTGTAGCTTTGGTCAAAGATAATGATCAATTTGTCATGGATTTATTGTATGAAGAGATCTTCACCCGTTTTGGAGTACCCAAGGAGATCGTTACAGATGGAGGACCACAATTTGTGTCTCATAAATTGGAATCCCTGTTGCAAAACTATCACATTCAGCATAATATAACCTGACCATATCATCCACAGGCCAATGGTCAAGTGGAAAGCACTAATAAGGTAATTAAGGCTATTATTAAAAAAACGGTGAAGAATCACTGTAAGGATCGGGCTGAAAGACTTCCAGAAGCATTATGGGCATACCGAACCACATGGCGCAACATTACAGGTTTATCCCAATATGATTTGGTGTACGGTAAGAGCATTGTCTTTCCCATTGAATTTGAAATTAAAACTTTAAAGACAGCCATAGAATCAAACTTGGATTTGACAGAAGCACAGAGGAATCGATTGAATCAATTAAATGAACTTGATGAGAAGCACAAAGCTATTGTGCATCAGAAAGCGTTAATTCAACAACAATGTTCTAAATGGCATGATAGGTTCATCAAGAAGAAAGTCTTCTGTAAAGGAGACTGGGATTTACTGTATGATTCTTGGTTTAAGAGGGATTTCAAAGGAAAACTGCATACAAGATGGCTAGGACCTTACCAAATCGACAAGGTGTTTGAAAATGGAATAGTCCGCTTGACCACAATTGATGAGAATCAGACACCATTATTCGCTAATGGTCATCGGCTGCGACTGTATCATAAGCCGATTTCGAAAAATACATCCATTTCTCATGTTATAGCTGATCCAAATGATCACTTAATGCAAGGGAAAGAATCTTTTTCGGCCCCTGTGAATTTTTCAAATGCAATTTCCACACATAAATTTGTACATAAATAAGTTGTTGTTTTTAATTTATTTATTTTCTTTTACGATTTGATCGATTTGTTTTTTATTTTTTTAAGAACTGTGTACAGGAATCAACTTGAGGAGTAGCAGTAGTGACTGGGCCAGACAATTGCAGGAACCTTAGTTTACTCTCCTTTTATGAATACTCCTTAAAGAAAATGAACAACTTTGCAGTATGCACTAGTCAGCCGAAGATTTGCCTATTTTTCCATTTTTCACAGCTGCGACTCTGTCATATTTTTCCTACTTTCTATTTTTCGCAGCTACAACTCTGCCATATTTTTCTCATTTTCCATATTTCGCAACTACGACTCCGCCAAATTTTTCCTATTTTTGCTATTAGAGCAGCTGCGACTCCACCAAATTCTGCCCATTTTTCCTATTTTGCGCAGCTACGACTCCGCCAAACTCCACCTATTTTTTTCCCTATCTTCGCAGCTATTACTCCGCTAGAATTTTCCTATATCAGGCTGCGACTCCACTAGACTTGGCCTATTTTCCCTATTTTCGCAGCTGTTACTCTGCTAGAATTGTCCTACATTAGGCTGTGACTCCGCTAGACTTGGCCTATTTTTCATATTTTCGCAGTTGTTACTGCGCTATATTTTCCCTATATCTAGCTACGACTCTGCTAGACTTGACCTATTTATCCTTTCTTCGCAGCTGTTACTCTATATTTGTCCGATATCCACCTCCGACTCCGATAGACCTGGCCTATTTTCCCGATTTCGCAGCCATAATTCCGTCAGATTGCTTTTATTTATTAGTTGTGACTCCACAAGATTATCCATTTCTTAAACAATATCACCACTAATGACTCAAATGGGATCCAATTTAGCATTTATTTCACAGGTCGAATCCTAGTTCGCCAAGAACGAAATTTATTTGACTTCCATGGGTGTCTGTCAACATGGATGTACTTTCCATCTCGGTTGGCGGTGTCCAACTCATCACAGCACATGCGCAATTATGTTTTTAATAATGGATGTGATGACGAAGTCGGATCGTTGTGGAAAGTTACGGCTTACTCATATTGCAAAGGTACAAATTCTGACCATATACATGATTAGGGATAAAAATTAATGTGGCAATGATGATTATGATTTGTCTTTAGTCCTTGTCAACAACCCGTACCCACTTAACCGTCAAGGGAGCTGTTAGAATTAACATTCATATCCACTACACAACCGTCACCTTTACCCAATCCAGTCCAAACTTTCTAATTATTCCATTTTCAATAACTGTATCACCTTTATGTGGGTTGCTAACTGTGCCATCTTTCCTGAAATACCCAATTCCAACTTTGGTTGTTCGATGAATGTCCGTATTCTACAACTTCCATGTCTGAATTGGTAATCTCTGTATTCGCCATCAGAATTACGAAGGATAGGTGATATGGGTAATCCAGTCCGGCATGAGCCTGAGAATACAGAGGCCCTGCGTACAAACGCGGAGGTTTTCGCCATCTTTGAAGTAGTTGGGTGGACTGCATATTTTGAACACTTAAATGGTTTTCACACAAAGACAACATTATAGTTTTCTCTTAACCTGACTAATACTCATTATGAGGTCAGGGGATTGTGCATTTATATCATGGAAGTAATTGTGGAGGAATTTACTGGCTTGCCTCAAGTTGGGAGGAGATGTTTTGGATGAAAGGCACAGAATGTGATTGTAGTGAGATATTCTTGCATTCGGTGAGAATGTTCGTCCAAGAGGTCATGGAATAGCGTTGGAATCATTACCTCGGCCCTGGGATCAAGTTGCAATCCTCCTAAAGAAATACATCTTTTGCGAAGGCAGGTACAAAATTGTCTATCTCTTTGAATTTCCCTTATTATCCCAATTACGCCATGGTAATTTAGTGAACATGCCATTTTATCTTTTCAAAGCCATACATCACATGGCTGGTTATGTGAGAGCAACCCGACATCCAGTTTCTTCTATCACCAATCATGGCTTAGTTAAATTATTAATTTTAAGGTCACTAGCACAACAAAACCAGACTTGGGCACAATTTCTTGCTGGGGCCGGGATAATTCAGGAACCTGCATTAGAGGTAGGAGGTATTGAAGTAGACGAAGAGGACCGGAGTTCCCCAGATTCAGCTGGGGGAAGGGATAGAGTATCAGAACACCAATTGGAGGATGAAGAGGAGGTAGATATGGGGGAATCTGTGACAACAACAAACCATGTTGCAGAAGAGGACACGATGGAAGCTGTAGAAAATGAGGCTATGGTATTAGAAGCTGCAACAACAGCAGACCCTATCGAAGAAGCAACAGACCCTATAGAAATAGCAATTAGGGTGGAATCTAAAGCAATAGATATGGAATCATTAGCATCTACCACAAAGAAAGTTGAAACTGGAGCAGCTGTAGAAGCTGCAATAGTGGAAGCTGTAGCTGCGGAAGTTGCAGTGGAAGAAGAAGAACATCAAACAAAGGTAGTGAAAGGAGGAGACATGGAGGTTCTGGATTTTGAATCCTCCCTCGACATAAGGGGAACTATAATTCAAGAGGAGTAATTCATCCCTGATGTTGAAAATATAGAGACCCCTGTGTCATAGAAAAGAAGGAAAAGGTTGACTAGAAAATAAGGGCCAGACATCCACTCTAGTGAAAAAGAGAAGAACCATAGCTGTTACTACAATAGAAGAAGCATGCCATGAAGGGAAGCCATCTGGGGTTGCAAAGAAAAGAAGAACTAGATCTGTTACAGTAGCAGAAGCATCGTATGCAATCAGGGCAGACATTGAAATTCCCATTTTAAACCCCAAATCTCCCGCTGTTACACAAGAACCCTACTGCAGAAGAACCCCAAATTGAAAATATTCTTCTTGAGAATGAGCTGCTAAAAGAGGAGGTACAAATGCTTTGGAATGAACTGGAGAAATGGAAAGAAGCATGTAGGAAACAGGCAGAGAGGAGTTTGAACACATTGGTGGAGGTTACAGATCAATTGGAAAATTCACCTCCTGATCTGGAGAATGAAGGACAGGAAGAAGTGGTATGTCCAAAATGTGGAGATATATTCAAATTGGAAAGGCATAGAGTCACAGTGTTGGAATTAGCAACATGAAAATATGCAAAATCAAGGCAAGAGATGGAGGAAGTCCCTACAGTGGACCCAATCGAAGGAAATGAGCCTGAAATAGACATAATCCCTGACCTGGAACTAGGAGAAGATGAAGAGATGCAATCCCAGCCATCTGGGGATACTGAATTATTCTAGGGTCAGTCTCATTTTTCAGAAGACATTGAGGTAACCCAAGAGAAACCTTAGCAACCTAAAAGCATTGAATTCATTTCAAAACAGGAGGACGTTACACAAGAACCAACACTCTAAGAGCTTGTTACTGAAGCAGCAACTCAAACAATAAACACCCCGAGCAATTTTCAGGATTTGGATGTTGTTACACAAGAACCAGCATCTTTAAAATTATTTGTCGAGGCTGCAACTCAAACAGAGGAGAAGGAGATTGGGACACAGGGAGAAGGTGTTGTTACATAAGAACCAGTACCTTTAGACTTGGTTATGGAAGCTGAAACACAAACTGAGGTAATTGAAACAAGGGATTTTGTTACACAAGAACCAGCATTTCCAATTTGGTTTGTTGATGCAGCCACACAAGTGGAAGCTGCTGTGACTGATGAAGAAGAAGATGCCAATCTATTGACTCAAGACAAGCCTGCTGAGACATAGGATCACATGGTCCCAAGTCAAATTGTGACAATGGTGCCTGGAACAGAAGGGGTGGAAGCTCAATAGATCATTGAAATTAACTCTGATGATGAAAAAAATCCAGAGGAGAGAAGGATTCAATGTTTGGAGAAAAATATTTCTTTGTTACAACTTGAGTTAGCTAAATGGAAAAAGCATATTGATCAGTGCCAAGAAGGGATGGTCCCTCTCTATGAATATAGAAAGACTATCAGGGAATTGAGAGAGAAATTGGCTGAGGAATTAGTTTTCCAGAAATCCCAGTGGGACAACGTTAAAAAAGAATTGGAAGAATTGAAGAAATTCAAGTCCATGCAACAAGAAAAAGATCAGATGTATATTCTTTCTCAGGAATTGTTGATTTGAAGGGATCCATCTCCTTCTTACCCTGTATTTCTTTATGAACAGACAACTTTATTTAAGTTGAAAGCATTGAAAGAAGGAATACCATATAAGCTGACCACTTCCCCCCAGTTCTTAGAGACTTTCATGGAAAGTGATTTTGGGGATCAAAATTTGTTGTGTGAATTATATTTGCACGATAGAGCAAGCTATACTGATTTTCATTCTAATCCTGTGCCCTATTTGGGGGATGTTCAGCTGAGAGCATTCACTTCTTTTGTCACCAATCACGTGCAATGGTGGGATGCCTCTCAGACTATCAATAGGAACGAGGATAATTCTACTCTTTGGATCAAAAATGAACCTCGACTTCCCAGATGTCTCATTGCAAAGCATGCAAGGTCTCTCAAATCTCTTGAAAAGACTTAGCACTTGATGGATCTGCAAAGGACAGTCATTACTACCTATGTCCACACAATTTCCAAACAACAGCAGTATTCCCTAGAAGGTAGCAAGCACAGGTGGCAGGCTTCTTCCCCAAATTTAAAGGAAAAGGATCCATATTGTTTTGAGAATTTTAAACAGGATCTTCTTAGAGTGTCTGAGTATGTTAAATGCATGAAATTATGTGGACCATTGTGGCTGGGACTGATATTTAGGTTTCCTCTCATATGGCTACTTGTGAGTCCATACAGAAGTAGTTATGTTTTGACTAAGAAGGAGGAGGAACAGTGTTGGAAGAAGTGGATTGCTTGTAATGGATTTGTAAATTTGGGAGAAGCACCTGAACTTGCCTTCAACATCACCAATCTCCACAGACAGAGTATGGATCTAGATTCAGATTTAGATTAGTGGAAGTTGTTGCATGAGGACATGCAATCAGATAGTTGGGGGGAGATGTTGGGTCCTAGAATTGTCACTTTTTTACCACACCTATTACCTCTTTTTGCTCTGTTTTTCCTTATTCCCATAAACCAGATATGTGTCTTTCCTCAAGATTGAGCATGAATCCTGACAGATATGATTTATTATTTCCCACTTTATTAATGCCTAAGATTGTTATGGTTATGAATTCTATCCTTTGATTTATGCTAACTTGTGTTGATTTTATTAAGACAAGCTCAAAGCATTGAGAGACACAGGTGTAGCAGCCCGCTAAGCATATGGAAGGAAGGTACGATTGGTGCCAGTTTTTACTCCATGATTTTGATTCCACACATTAATAGAAGCAGCGCGATCATCTCTCTACATGGTAGTTGTAACAAGACTTCGCAGCAACAGACAGAGTACTTCCCGGATAGCTAATCTGTTGATCCATTGACATCCAGAGTAACGACGCCCTTCACATCCAACGAATTCATTCAAGTCTATTTACGGCTGTAACAGTTCTGTTGTGACTCAGCAGCCTGAAGATTAGAGATCTTCATGGCTGCACGAATTTATTGGATCGGGATTGTGTTTTGCATGTATAAATATGGGAAGGATTTCAGAGCCTGGGGTTGGTTGATTATCAATTGTACAATCTGTAACAGAGTACTGTGAATCATCATTTTTAATACAAGGAGCAGAGTTATTCATATCTTTGTGTTTTAAATTGTGTTAGTTCACGACATCTATATTAGAAGGACAAGGAACACCTTCTCACATAGATTGTCGAGTTAATTAGGTGTTTTAGTTTATTTTTGTTGTGTGGTGTGGATTTGCAGTAGATACGTTTTATAGAGACGCTGCAACAAAAGTAATTGATAATTGTATTCTCCTTTGGTAGTTAATGGTTGCATTCTGAATAGTTGTAACTGCGTGGTGTGACAGTCAACTATGTAGGTTAGTTGCTTTTATGCAAGTGTGCTAGCTAGTTGTTACAGTCAAGCTCAGCTCTGATTTCTTTCAGTCATTTATCTTTCTTAGGATTTCCAACTTAGTCAAATTATGGTTCAAGTTTAATTCTAGTTCTTTGCTATTGTTTTATCTTTATTAGAGATCATTAGATTAGACATGTTATGATTGAGTTACAGTACTGACAATTGAATTAGACAGGTTGTGATTAGATACTGTAGTTTGATATTTTTAGGATTTAACTTCTTGAGAAAGTAAGTCTAGTTTATTTTTTCCTAGATCAATAACTGCTGGATTGGTATTTGTAGGGAGCTAAATGTACTTTGAATTCTTAGATGGATAAATTAGATTAGTTTTAGCCATGAGATGAGTTTGACTGAGCATATAGGTAGGATAATTTATCTCCATTTATTGAATCAGCTACTTGAAATGTTTATGCATAGATTGTGCTAATTACTTTTGAAATAAAAGACCTACTTGGGTTGACAATTTATATTGAGCATCCTGTGTGTTAGTTGTAATTGATTAGCATATAGGGTGACCAACACTAAGCACCAATACTTAGCCAGAGACACCAATCTCTATTTGAATGGAACCAACCTTCAATTACAATATAACTTCTTCAATAAATGATGAAAATTTGCACTGCCTTGACCATGTCTGCTTGCTACTTTTGCTTGTTATGATGTCTTCTTGATATTTAAGCCTTTACTGGATACGCTCATTACTTCTTCCTTTACTATATATGTTCACTATATCATCACATATATATTCTTCTTCATCACAGTCTTCGCCACTCTCTCCTTTTGGAATGATATTCCCTTTTTACTCATAACATATTCTCCTCTTCAAATATTTCATTTCTGCTTACTTCACACATTTCTCTTCAAGTATAACATTTATTTATATACATAATCATGACTCATATTGAATCATTGATTAAATAATTAATTATTTTTATTTCACCTTGGAAAATACCTTGGGCCTCCAAAACCATGGGCTTGAAACCACCAATGGTAAAAACAATTGTAAAATATTTCTTTGACATTTTACATGCACTTTTACTTCTAAAACCACGAACTTGAAACCACGGGGTTGCAAAATATTTCTTTAACTTCTTTACGTGTGTTTTTAAATAAGTTAACTTATTTAAATTATATTTAAGGGGATTTTAGAGTATGTTTGTAAATCAAGTTTGAGGGTCAATTTTGTAAAATCCTTTTGGAATGGAGTGCCCTTGATTTAGGGGCCTTAAGGATGATCAAGTTTGACTTGGTCAACTCTTTGATTCATGGGATGTTAGGTGCTCTTGTTATTGGGACCACTTGAGTGATCAAATGTGTCTTTCTCACCCTTGATTTTAGGGAACATTGATTATGCATTCAAGGGGGTCCAAATGTATAAATATGAGAGCTCATTTATTGTATCCATCAATCAAACTTGGAATTATCTTGTATTTATCTATATAGACAATAAATTGGTATTTTTCAATACAAATTTATATTAATAGAATATTTTATGATGAACTTCATAAATACCACTAAATGAAGAAGATTCCAAGAAAAGAAGGTGGTATTGAAAAACACTGATATATCATTATAATATCTCAATAAGAGAGAACTCCAAAGTTAACATATGGATACAAAAAAGAGTTCACCTATCTATACATTTGGACTCCCTTGAGTGCATAACCAACTTTCTCTAAAAATAGGGGTGACAAAGTCACATTTTATCACTTGATAGGTCCAAATAAAAAAAATTGAATTGCATCCCGTGAATCAAGGACTTGATCAAGTCAAAATTCATCACCCTTAAGGCCCCTAAATTAAGGGTGCTCCATTTCAAAAGGGTTTTACATAGTTAGATCTCAAAATTGGGTTTACACCCATACGTTAATAGTTTCTTAGGCCATATTTTGTTAAAAGATTAGTTCATAAAATTTGTTTCCCATTTTTTCAATTTAATTCTCTATTCGTTGTTAAGGAGATTAATTTGTCCATGCAATGTGTGTGTGTATGTGTGTTGTTAAGGAAAACTTCCAAATGATTTATCACCAACATATTGGGTTCATCTAGACATACACCTAAGGGTTTGAATGCAAGCAATTCATATTCTTTATTACAAATTAAGACCAAGAAAATCTGTAAAAATATTGAAGGAAAAGAATCTAGTGCACCTTGTTTATCAAGGCCGGTCCTAGCTTTTCTTTTGCTCCTTCAGATATGCTCCTTGCTCTAGATACAAGAACCTGCAACACAAAGACAATACCTTCCTCAAACAAACTTGGATATAAAAATAAATTATTGAAATCAAAATATAACATAGAAATGAACCTAATTAGTTCAATTCACAATAAAACATGAGCCAAATCTGATAAAATAATTAACACAGTAAATGGGGAAGGGAAATGGGTCCAATCTTCATTGAATATGAGAAAAGTACAAAATCATACCATGTTCTGCTAACACCTCGTTGTAATAGAAAATCTAGGTCTGTCATGCTCAAGTTCTCCACAAGTCCCACTCTAAATATCCACATGTGAAAGGGTAGAAACTATTGAGGGAAATAGTTTCAACATACATAGATAAAGATCAATGATCAGAGTCAAATATATGAAGGGAAGGAGAACGTATGGCAAGTAATTCCTCCAGTATAACAATACAAAAGAAAAATCTCCCTCATTTGGTCTATCTCCCTACTTTCTATAGTTAATGAGGATAGTTACCATGTGGTTGGGGGAAGTTGTAACCAAGCAGGTGGTTCACAAAACCACTATACCTCCATCAATTTACAAATTTTTATATATTTTTCATAATTTTGAGGGCATTCGCACCTAAAAAAAGAGAAATGGGTGAATAATTTGCAAGTAAAGTATATGCAACAAGTGAATGCAACTTTTTCTCGCATTCACTAGCAAATCAAAGACAAGGAGAAAATGACTCGCATCCTGCATGATCAATGGGCGTGAATGAGCTATTTTGTAGGATTGAAAATTTTCAGGATGCTTGGGAATAATCTGAGGTTTGTTTGAATGTTCACGTCCATATCAACGGAGGTCAAATTAAGTCTCTTCCATCCATAAATGTCCTTTTGTGTGAACGCACAATGAAACTTGAAGTGTCATCTTTTGGACTATCGTCACGGATGAAGAAGTGCAAATTTGAGCTATAACTGATGCCACCTAATGTATGAGGTCAAAAGGGAACATCATGGCTGAAATAAATTATAATAAATAGTGGAACATTATGGGGAGAAAACATGAATGGATATTCTAAGAGTCCCAGCCTCAACAAGGTACCTGAAATAGGAAAAGTATGTCATGCAATCTTTTCCCCGGGATAGATATGTCCATGATCGAGATGATAGAACACAGCCACCAAATAGATAGATTGTGGATCCATGACATATATGTAAATGATGTAAAAATCATGGCCACAAATAAATACACAGTGGATCCATGTGATATATAAGTGGATCATGGCCACGAAGTTGATACACAGTGGATCTATTCCAATCAGATGATCATAGCCATAGAATAAATACATGGTGGAACTATGTCTATCTAGATGTCATAGCCATGAATGAATACAAGTGTATCTATGTCTCATCATGCATCAAGAGAAAAATATACAAGGGAATTGAATAGTGGTTCTCCCTATGGTACCAATATCATACGAGGTGTGGTACAATCTTGTGCAACTCAAGTAACAAAAAAATGTGCTACTGTTGGACCAAGGTCTTCCACACAAATGACCTAAAGGTACAAATCCTACTCATGTGAATAAATTATCTGAAGTCAAACGTGGGGGACATTGTTTGGTTACAGATCATTGATGTATACCGTTAACAAATGCGACGTAACCCACTTATGATGATAATGGGTACCGAGGTACATAGTACATTCTAACAAGTGTGAATATATGTATTGGAGTCAAACACCTATAAAATATATAGAGTAGGATACATTGATGTATTCCCATGTATTGTCCCCATCCAAATATATCACTAGAAGGGAAAATTCCACCAATCTACTAGTTCCCTAGGTTGGGTGGAAACATTTGGATTTGGAATAAGGGAGATAATAAACCCCAAATGGACATTAGCTTGACATAAATGTATTAAAAGGGGCTAAATAAATATTTACAATAGGAAAATAAGGTGGCACTTGGTCATGAAGGTACATTGGTGGTGTGGGACCCACACAAAGCAGGATTCCTCATGCCACATGGCATCCTATTCTCACCCATTAGAATACAAGGTGGAGTCTAATGTTCTTGGGGAGTTGGAAGGTCATTATACTTGTCATGACTCAATTAGGGTCTAATTGGAGTGGAAGAGTAAATCCCATGGAAGATGAAGAGGCATCTTAGAGATATTGAGACACTTGGGATAGATTCCCTAGCTTCTATGACAACAATGATGAAGGTGATATGAAACTTATGACAAGGATCAGACCTGATTTCTGAATTCTCACCAATATGACATGTCAGGGCTAAAAATATCCTCCAAGAGGGCGCAAAAGGGAGCTATGGCAGCCAAGAAGCTTCCCCATTTGATTTGAGTGAAGATGGAGACTAGGAATTGTTGGACAAGTGGCACACATTGGAATCTCTTCCCAACTTGAGTTGGCATGAGTCTTTTGGAAGGAATTCGAACCATGGAGGACTTGGGAATTTTATAAAAGACAAGAACAAATAAGAATATGGTATTTTTATCATTTCTCATTTTTCCAATTGGAGAGCATAGCTTGTCCATGCTAGTGAAGTGTTTACTCTACTTGCCTTAGTACCAATTTCGAGGGTGCGAGATTCCCAGCCTAATTGTCAGTTGGAGATTCCATTCATACCTTTCATTTGGAGCTAAAATGGATTCATTTGCTGCATTTTTAAGCTACAGGGCTGCTCGTGATCTTATCTTCTTCAAGTTGCTTCCACCTCTCTCTCACATTTCTCTTCATATTCTTGCTCTCGGAGGAAGGGCGCACTTGGTGAGATGATGATATATTTGGGGAAGTACATGAGGCCCAATTTATTTGTAATCTGGTATATTTACTCTATATTTTATTCTCATAAGAACCTCAGGTCGAAAATCCAAGTGAAACAATGTAAAAATGCCAAACTATGTATGAATGGTGTCATTTTCTCCTATATCTTGTTGTGAGAGCTTGAAATTGCTTAGTTCGATTTTTTTCAGTCAATATATGTGATTTTATTGATGTATGGAGAGACATTAATGTACTGAATAATTTTCATACACATTATACAAGTCATTGGAACCATTATCTCAAATTTCGTAGCAAGTTGTGGAGTTTTTCTATCATTTCCCCCTATGTGAAAACATGTTTACAAACCTATGATTTATGGGAGTTGAAGCACCCTTTAGGATCTGATTAATGATGCATTTGGGTGCCCATTGAAGTCCTATGACTATTCCATGTCTCTTTTCTGAAATTTTGAAGGGTCGTACTGCATTTTGGAAGCCATTAGTGACCTCTACCCTTGGGGGTTTGAACCTCGAAATTGCTAGTAAAATTCCCTAATTTCTCCTAATTGTAAATGAATGTTGCAGAAGTATTTTGAGAGTTTCCAAGCATCCATAAGCTTCATTTTTATGTATTAATACCCTTAAAACACCTTCAGACCCAATTTGGAATCATTTGAGTCTTCACTAATCTAAGGGTCGAATTGGCCAAAATTTGCATTTTTTCCGAATTTTTCCAATTTTTTAAAAAGGGACACTACATCCCACTACCCAATAGTAATGGAACCTTCCACTGATGACTAGAATCCCCATGGTACTACCAAAACTAGACCTCATTCCCAAATAAATATGATTTGAATTCAATGGGAAGAGACCCATTGGAAGGGAGGCATTAAGGCATCCCCCATCATCCAACATAGGGAAGTATTAGGAATTGATTTGATTCGGGAAAGGACTAGGAAAAAGTTTTGCAGAACAGACAACCGAGTACGTCTCCTACATGCATCATATGTAAATAGTGTGTGGAAAAGATCCCTTGAGCAACAACCAATAATGAAAGTTATTGATAGGGGTGAGGACTTCCACCAATGATGAAAATGGAATCCAAGGTACAACACGAATCCCTAAATGTGAATAGATTTCTTGACATCGAACATCAAGGGAAACCACTCAATCAACGACCAATGATGGATTGCCTCTGTTGAGCGCAAGGTTACCTGTTAATGATGTAAACAGGGCCAAGGTGTTATGAATCTAGGTCAAAGTAGATGAGTCATAGTTGATGAGACACAACCTGCATGTGAGATTTCAATGAGGACCATCTACGCATGCATGAGTCTGAACACCGAGTGCAATGATACATGATGAGAACAACTGACACTAGGGAATGGCCAACACATGAGGTCAAGGAAACTACATAATGGATGACATAGGTTATATCCTTGGACAATGAGCACGACACAAAAAGTGACTTTGGAAAATTTTGGCACCAAGGAAGCAATGATATAAATATGCAATTTAGGACACATTAATAGATTCTCCATATGATTGGAAGAGTAACCAATTGGAGGATTCCTAACTCTACAATCAAGGTTTAATCCTAAATCCAAAAAACTATAATCCCAACTTGAATGATAGACTCAAAACTAGTGCTATCATCAAGGATGACATGACTAGTTGCCATTATTCAACAGACATTGGAGATCTTTCCCTTCCCTCTCTTTTTAAAATATTTGATTTTTTTTTCTCTTTCATATTATTAAAGCCTGAAAAGGAATAAAAGAGTGCTATTATACATGGGAGGAAATGAGTGTCAAAGACAAGCAAAACTATTTCCAAGCACAAGGAACATACCTATGCATAATGCAAGAAACATGAGCAAGATAAGGACACTTGGGGGATGCTTCCTTGTAGTAAATGGGTGTCAAGTTGCAAAGGAAAAATGATGTAGGGATTAATGATAATGAGATAGGAAAGAGGGATTATGAATATCTAGAAGCTTGGAAGTTGACATTAATCTTATAAGCGTAAGTAGGGTAGATGAAAATGCATTTACAACTCAAACACAAAAAATTGGGAGCCTTACAAGGAATGACCATAAATATATGAGAAAGAGAGGCATGCAACTACTTCTCAAAGTCATGGTAAAACTATGCAACCTTTTGAGCGTATGAGAAAAAATCGGCATCGACGCCAAAATGGCATAAAGGTGCTAACTAAGGCGACCCATGTTAGGGAGTGTCTATCATGGAAAATGATGATTTTATTGAGGATAGAGGGCTAATATTGTATTTCCATGAGGTGTGATCCTAAGTTTTATACATATGGAAAGGCTAAAATGCAAAGTGCATTATGATCATGACCTAACTTATATGCTAGCTTTTAAGGGCAAACCTGTAGAAAAGGACCACCATTGAAAAATGACACCTTAAGTTCGAGTTAACCTGTTCAAAATGACCACTTCTAGGCAAAAAAGAGTATTAGTAATAACCTGTAACATCCCTGAAATTCGACCCTGTTGTTATTATTTTTGTAAATATAAATTGTATTTATGCAAACTACCATGGTGAGGAACTCAAGGCCAAGGCCCCACTAGTGGTATTTAGGAGTAGGATTATTTCAATTGTCTAAAAATGTTACTAAGGGCGGTACACTATTTAAAACCGAAGTAACTACTCCTTTAAGATAGAAATAGAAGTCATCTTGACTTCAAGAACAACACTAAACCGAACCATGGACAAGGAATTCCACATCAATCCATTGGCTGCTGAAAGGCAATAGAGGACTCCTAAGGGTCAACACTAGGTTAACTATTCTATCCTAAGAAAAAACTATGATCCCTAGTTTAGAAAAAGGAGAAGGGCACTCATTACATTAAAGAATCAATTAGAGAATATCATATATATATATTTATGTAGGTGAAAGTATAAAAAGGTTATTTTCTCATATTTGACAAATCAAAAGAGATATAATACAGATATAATATATATATATATATATATATATATATATATATATAAAGGAAAACATATATTAAGGAATAGAGGTTAAGGTGTAAATTTCTATTGGAAAGGGTTAATCTAAAGAATAAAGTAAGTTTAGTGAACATTTATATATACCCCGATAAGGAGAATGCTCTTAATGAATAAACAAGAGAACAATTAATACACATATAGACCTATTTATGTATTATGGAGTATTTGACAGAAACCTTTTCTTCTTTATGCAAATAAGTAAACAACACTAAAATATTATGGTATTAATACAAACGAAATTATGATATTCTAAAGTCAAGTTAACATTATAGCTATAGTATTTATTACCAAGAAGAATACTATTGATATTTTAGTGTTATATTATATTAGTAACTATCATAAGAGATAAAAGAGAGAATATGGTAGGCTTACATAAGTAGACTCTCTTGGAGTTAAACCGTTGAATGTTATATTTCACTTAATTACATTAATTATATCCTTGATTATAATATGAGATATTTGATTGTAGATTAAATCATTTACATATCTCAAATATACAAAAGGAACCCCAATTATACTATACCCTTATATTTTATATTGCAATTAATTATACAATTTATATTCTTATAATAAAATAGAGAGTGACTATTCTACATGGTATCACTGACCTTTAGTGGCCGTAACTATTGGATGGAATAATTGTGTATATAAATATACGAAATGGATAAATTACATATAATTTTAATTTTAAATATGTACTTAAGCTGAGTTAGCATACACTCTTACAAACCTCAACCAACTACCTTATAAATATAGATTCGACACTCACATATATTGTATATAGTGGGAAAAGAGATAAGATTTTCATTAAACAAAGAAACTCTATACACATAAAAATTACATATAATTTTAATTTTAAATATCTACTTAAGCCACTCTTACAAACCTCAAACAACTACCTTATAAATATAGATTCGACACTCACATATATTGTATATAGTGGGAAAAGAGATAAGATTTTCATTAAACAAAGAAACTCTATACACATAAAAATTACATATGTAAAACTAATCTCTTTTTATATATATATCCTACGGTCAAATTAAGTATTAAATTATGAAAAATAATTGCATTATAAAATAAGACGTGGGAAATATATTTTTTGGTAAATTATTTAAGTTATGAGAACTTATGACAAGTGGTCTCTTCATGAATTAAAGACGTTACAAAATTTAAATATCCATGATGCTGAGCGGACTCGTGGAGGATGCATCGTGGGAAGAATAAGTAACTGGTAGTGGAGAGAGAGGTTTTTAAGAGGCTGTCTCCTTAAATGGAACAACCCATTCTGCTATCACCAGCCGGTTCTGCGTGGAGCACTATGTTAATGGAATACCTTAACACCGGCTAGATTCTTGCTTAAGTAGTAAATGACATGTTCCTGAAGGGAATCATCCTCTTTAACCAAAACCTTTCCTATAGTAGATTCAGATGCTACTATCACAACAAGAAAATCCATCTTTTAGCACCATAAGTTAGCACCACTTATAGGTTGTGGTGTAAATATGGTGGTATTGGCACCACTTACAATTATGTGGTGTTAAAGTGGTGTTATTAGCACCATCTATATTTTGTGCTGTTAAAGTGGTGGTATTAGCACCACTTATATTTTGTGCTGTTAAAGTGGTGTTATATTAGTTAATATTATTGGAAATTGAGTTTTACCTTTATGAGAAATGCCATGCTGGCAAGTACCATAAAGTGGTGCTAAGCTATTATTTTCCACATGGACATGTACATGTGGGATTTAATTATGTGGATTTGCACCATAAACAAATTCACAAATAATTAGTTTGAAAATAACTCAATTCAATATTTTTTTTTTCATCGATTAAAATAAATGATCAAAATTTAATTTATGAGTTTTTGCACCATACTTACAAGAAGTCCAAATATTTATATTTAGAATATTTAAGCAAATAAAATCACGTGATTCATTTACTAGGTTTACACCACAAGCACAACAAGTTCAAAACAAATATTTGGAAAATAGCTCAATTGATTTATTCATTTTTTATATTATTTAAACATATAAATACAATTGACAAATAATAAAAACAACTATTTTTAATTTATTACTATTATAAGGTAGTAATAAAATTATTTGAATTTAAATTTGATTATTCATTTGAGATATTTTTTATCTTCTTAATTTTTTTATATGGAAATTAGTATTATTATTAGGTTTTAAACACAAGACATGGGTCTTAGATCCATCTATATGATCAATGGAGAAAACCTCTAGCTAAGGCCCTAGAAGAAGCTTTTAGGAATCTAGGACCAAGAAAGATACCACAAAGGTCCCCACACATATTCCCAAGAGTATTCTTAGCCTCTAAGTATGAGCACTCACACTATTATAATTTTTTAATCACTAGGATAGGTCCAATGGCCGTCAACATTGTTGAGTGAGCAATCATAGGTCTTAGCCTAAAGGAACCATAAGCATAAAGAAATGTCATGTTGTCAAGTACCATATAGGCTAAGCTCATATTTGTCACACGGACATGTACATAAATGATTTAATTATGATGATTTGCACCATAAACACAACAACGTCATAAATAATTATTTTGTAATAACTTAATTCATTTTTTTCATTCAAATAAATGCCCATGATTAATTTATGAGGTTTTAAACTACAATCACATCAAATTAAATTATTTGTTTTTATCACTATTTAAACCAACAAGCTCACATGATTCATTTATGAGGTGTTGCACCACAAACACAACAAGTTCACAAATAATTATTTTCTAAATAGCTCAAGTTGACTATTCATTTTCAATATTATTCAAGCAAATAAATACCCATGATTTTTAAATTTCACAAATAATTAAATACAACCATTTTTAATTTATTACTATTATAAAATATTAATAAAAATGATTTGAATTGATATTTCATTATTTGATAGGGCACATTTTTATTGATATTATTATTTTTTCTAATGGATATTAATATCATTACTAGGCTTTGTGCACAAGGCCTGGGTCTCAAATCCTTGGAGATGTTCGAGGGAGGAAACCTCTCCCTTGGGACCTAAATATGGTCAACACACATATATTCCTAAGAATATTATTAACATCTATGTGTGGATATTGATTGCATCATAAGGTTTTGATCACTAGTGATAGGTCTATTGGCCCTCAACCTAGTTAAGAGAAGAAACCTAGGCCTTAGCTTAAATTAAACTTCTAGGCATGTAGGGATAAGAATGATTTGTCACACTAACACAAATGACTTTTTGAGAAGATCTATGGCCTTATAATAGGTATAATTGGGTAAGTTGGAGGAACTAAAATTATGTATAAGTCTTTAGGTCATAAAGATGACTAAGGAAGGAACCCCATGCCTTGGACCTTAAAGGAAACCTAGGCATATAAGATTACCAAGTATAGCTTGAAACACCACACAAGGTCTCCTAAGGGTATCATTGGCTTGATATTGGGGGTATTAATGTAACTAAGAGGTTGTTTTTAAGCACTATATATGGGTGTTTAGGCCCTTAACATGTTTGAGAGAGGAAACCTAGGCCTTATTCCCTAGTAAAATATTTTGTGCATCCAAGGAAAAATACAACAGCTCAAAGCACTACACGTGACATATTGGGGTTATTATTTACCTCTAAGTAAGGAAATCAACACCATTATGAGTTTTTTTCTAGTATGCACGGGTCTTAGGATTTTGTATAATGTCATAGGAGGAAACTTGGGCCTTAAACCCTAATAGAAGCTTTAAACCGCACCCATAAACTCCAAACACTATCCTTGGAATCTGAGCATTCATATAAGTCACACTAGGTATGCAAACCTTAGACATAGTCATCAGAGGAATTACATGAACTAGGCCCTAAAGGACAATTTTAGGCATATTGGGCTAATAGCAATGACTCAAACTATCACTTAGCAGATCATGCAATGCATAAGATAGCATATTCTCAAAGTTGGATATGGGTGGAAATATGTGGTTTTGCGTACTAGCAAAGGGTCTGAGTAAATAGTTGGGGAAGAAATTGAAAGAATTATACCCTAACATAATATTATTGAGGTAATGGGCAATGATCAAGACCATGAACCATAACATACACCATTTAAAGTTCATATTTGATAAATAGTTGGATATGAGCATAATCAAGAGTTTTTGCATAGAGGGATGGATCTCTAGTCCTTTATTGGAGTCATAAAATTAATGTAAGAGCCTTATGTAGGTGTCCCAAGGATTTATTAATGATATTACATAGAAGATGACCATGACTTTATCCCTAAAGAAACCATTAAGGCATCCAAATCCATTGAGACACTATGTATCTAGGTCTTATGGCCTTTTAACCTTAGATAAGATCAATGGAGGAGACCTAAATATCGACCACTAAAGGAATCTTCTATCCATCTAGGGCTAAGAAGGTTTCCTCCACCAAGATGGTTTCCTCCAACAACAACACATGGTTAGTGGAGGATACCTTAACCTTTGCCCCTAAAGGAAGCTTGTAACTATCTTGGGGTAATAAGTTTGCCTCCACCAACCATACACAACCTCCTAGTTGTATAATTGGCCTATGATTGAGGATCTTGTTATAGTTAGGTGGTGTTAAGTACCATGCACATGTATTAAGCCCTTGGGAATTATGTTCCATGGAAGAAGACCATGTTTTTGGCCCTAAAGCAATCATTGACGCATCTAGATCCATGAATACTACCTAAAAGCAACATTGATTACTTTAGAGGGGTATCTATGGCATTATATATCTATGTATTGTTGCCTTGGGGACTTACACATGGTTAATGGAGGAGAGCTAAATATCAAGCTCTAAATGATTCTTCCATCCATCTTGGGCTAAGAAGATTTCCTCCACTAAAAACACATGGCCTCTTGAGGGTATCATTGGATTATGATTGATTATGTCATTTCCATTAGGTGGTTTTGAGTGGTATCTACATGTCTCAGGGCCTTGGGAATGATGTTATAGGGAAAACAACCATTCCTTTGGACTTAAAGAAACAATTGGGGCATCCAGAGTGATGAACAATTCCTAGAGCACCATGCATGGATATCCATGCCACTATGTATCCATTTCTTGGGTCCTTGGGGACTTGGACATGGTCAAGGGATGAGACTTGAACCTGTAGCCATAAAGGAATCTTATAGCCATCCAAGGCTAAGAAGATCGCCTCAACCAACCACACATGACCTCTTGAGGGTGTCATTGTCATATGATTGAGGATATTAACACCATTATGTGATTTTGAGAAGTATGTGGGTGTCTTAGGACCTGAGGAATGATGCTATAGAGAAGAATACCATGCCTTTGGCCCTAAATATACCACTAAGAAATCTAGAGCCCTGAACAATGCCTCAATGCACTATGCATGGCTTTGCAAGGGTATCCATTGAGCTTTGTATCTAGTTCTTAGGGACTTGAGGTCTTGGACATGGTCAGTGGAAGAAATTTGAATCTTGGGCCTTAAAGAAATCTTTTATCCATCCAAGGGTAAGAATTTTTTCTCCACCAACCAAACATGGCCTCCTAAGGGTATCATTGGCCTATGATTAAGGATGACAATTCCAGTAGGTGGGTTTGAAAATATGTATGTCTCTCAATGCCATGGGAATGACATTCTAGGGGAAAGACCATTCATTTGGCCCTAAATAAACCATTAAGGCATCCAAAACCATGAACAATGCCTTAAAGAACCATGCGTGACTTTGCAAGGGTATCCATGGCGCTATGTATCTAAGTCTTGGGGACTTGGGGGATTGGAAATTGTCATGGGAGGAGGTATGAAGCTCAAGCTCTAATGGGATCTTCTAGCCATCTAGAGATAAGAAGGTTCTATCCACCAACAACACATCGCCTTTCAAGGGTCATTTCCCTATGATTGAGGATGTTAGCGACATTAGGGTGTTTTGAGGAGTATGTACATGTCTCAGGGTGTTGGGAATGAAGTTCAAGGGAGGAATAACATGCTTTTATCCCTAAATAAATCATTGAGGATTCCACAGCCATGAACAATGCCTCGAAGAACAAAAAATGACTTTGTAGGGATATCCATGGAATTATGTATCTAGGTCGTGTGGCCTTAGGGCATTTGACATGGTCAATGAAAGAGACTTAAAAATAGGGCCCTAAAGGAAGCTTCTAGCCATCCGTGTCAAATAAGGATGCCTTCACCAACCATAAAAGGCCTCTTGAGGGTATCATTGGTCAATGATTAGTGATTTTAATGCCAATAGTTGGTTTTGATCACTATACACATGTCTCGGGGCCTTGCGAGTGACACTCTATAGAAAAAGACCATGCCTTTGGCCCTAAAGAAACCATTTAGGCATACAAATCCATAAATAATGCTAGAAAGCACCACACATGGCTTCAGAAGTTATCCATGGCAGTATGCATCCAGGTCATTAGGACTTCGGGCATTGGACATGGTAAAGGGAGGGGACCTGAACCTCAAGCTCTGAATATATACCAACAAGGGTTTTATCACCCGTGTGTAATAATTTTTTTAATTTAAAACCCCTATGGCCAAATTCATGCAAGGTTTATGCATTTTCAATGCATTTCTTTTATTTAGCCTCGTGACAATAATAAATTTCCACCACTTGTACACAGGGGGATGTAGCTAGGGTTTGAGTGAGAAGAGGAGTATGATAAGGGTCTCAGGGGTGTATATACAAGAGGTGCGAATGCATGAATATCAATGTCACATGCCCCCCTATCTTAGTTTCTTGGAAAAAGTAACTGCTAGAAATAAGAGTCCTAGACTTTGTCAATTGCTTTGGAAAAAAATCTGATCAATGTGTATATTTGGATCAACATACAATATAACCATCTTGAGAGAGGAAACCAAAGCCTTAATCCCTAAATAAATATTATGGGCATCTAGGTCGAAACATGATACCTAAAACCATCGTGCATGACTTCTTGGGGTTATTCTTCACCTACAAGTAGTGATATTGGTGCCATTATTATGGTTTTGAATTAGGTATGGGTCTCAAGGCTCTAGATATGGACGGGGTAGGAAACTCGGACCTTAGTCCCTAAAGGATTTTTTTAGGAATTCAAGGCCATGATTAACACCTAAAAGTATCATATATGACCTACCAATGATATGTGTAACTTAGAGTGCTAATATGTGCATCATTAGGGATTTCTTAGGGTCTCAAAGTCTTATACATGGTTATAGAAGAGTACTCGAGGTGCAAGCTATAAAAGAATATTCTAAGAATCGTCTAGCCATCCAAGGCCAAGAAGATCATCTCAACCAACCACACATGGACTCTTGAGGTTATCATTTTCCTATGATTGAGGATATTAATGTTGTTTTGAGAAGTATGTAGGTGTCTTAGGGCCTTGGGAACGATTCTATAGAAATAAATACAATGCCTTTGGCTGTAAATAAACCATTGAGGCATCGAGAGCCATGGAAAATGTCATAAATGAACCACACATGATTTTACAAGGGTATCCATTGAATTTTGTATCTAGGTCTTGGGGCCTTCAGGACTTGGACATGATCAATGGCGGAGAGCTAAACCTTGGGCCCTAAAGAAATCTTTTATCCATCGAAGACTGAGAAGTTTGCCTCCACCAACCACACGTTGCCTCCTAAGTGTATCATTGGCCTATGATTAAGGATGAAGATTCCATTAATTGGGTTTGATAAATATGTATGTGTCTTGATGCCTTATGCATGACATTCTAGGGGAAAGACCGTGCTTTTGGGCCTAAAGAAACCATTGAGGCATCCAAAACCATGAAAAATGCCTTAAAGCACCATGTGTGACTTCACAAGGGTCTCCATGGAACTATGTATCCAAGTCTTGGGGAATTGGGATCTTGGACATGGTCATGGGAGGAGGAATGAAGCTAAAGACCAACTGAACATGGCCTTTTGAGGGTGTCATTGGCCTAAGATTGAGGATGTTAGTGCCATTAGGTGGTTTTGATTAGTATGCACAAGTATCGGGGTGTTGGGAATAAAGTTCTAGGAAGGAAAACCATGCATTTGGACCTAAAGAAATCATTGAGGCATCTAGAGCCATGAAGAAATCCTCGAAGCACCACACATGACTTTTCAGGGGTATCCATACCATTATGTATCTAGGTCTTATGTCCATAGGGCCTTTGACATGGTCAGTGGAAGAGACCTCTAAAGGAAGCTTCTAGCTATCCATGGCTAAGAAGGTTTACTCCACCAACCACACATGGTCTCTTAAGGTTATAATTGGCCTATGATTGGGGATGTCAGTGTCGTTAGGTGGTTTGCAGTCAGTGTCGTTAGGTGGTTTGCAGTAATACACATGTGTCTTGGGGCCTTGGGAGTGACATTCTATAGAAGAGGACCATGCCTTTTGCCATAAAGAAATTATTTAGGCATCCAAATCCATTAATGATGCCACAAATCACCACACATGGCTTCATAGTGGATCCATGGCACTATGCATCCAAGTCATGGGGACTTGAGGCATTGAACATGGTCATGGGAGGAGACCTCAACCTCAAGCCATAAATGAATCTTCTATAGATATTCCAAGGATAAGAGGGATACTTAAACAAGCCACACATGGAATCCTAAGGGTATCATTGGCTTATGATTGAGGATGTTAGTGCAATTGGATGTTTTTGAGTAATATCTACATGTGTTGGGGTCTTGGGAATGATATTCTAAGCAAGACGACTATGTGTTTGGACCTAAATTAATTCTTTGGGAATTTAGAGCCATGAATAATGTGTCAAGGCATCATTCACAACTTCATAGGGGTATCCATTGAACTATGTATCTAGTTTTTCTACCTTGGAGCCTTGGACATGGTCAATAGAGCACACTTGATCCTCAATCCCTAAAGGAATATTCTAGCCATCTAAGGCTAAGGAGGTGGTATCCACCAAGCACTCATTACTATATAATTAGCATATGATTTAGAATTTCAGTGCCATTAGGTTTATTTGAAGAGTATGTAAGTGCCTCAAGGGCTTCATGATGATGTTCTAAGGAATAAAACCATTCCTTTGGCCCTAAAGAAATCGTTGAGGCATTCAAAGCCATGAGCACTGCCTCAAAGCACCATGCATGGCTTCACAGTGGTATCTATGGTACTATGTATCTATGTATTGTAGCATTGGTGCCTTAGACATGGTTATTGGAGGATATCGAAACCTCAGGTTCTAAAGTACTCTTCTATCCATTTAGAACTAAGTAGGATTTATCCACTGACCCCAAATGGCCTATTGAGGGTATCAATGGTTTATGATTTGAGATATTGGTGCCATTAGATCGTTTTGAAAATTATGAAGGTGTCCTAGGGCCTTGGGAATGGAATTCTAGGGGTGAAGGTCGTGCCTTTGCCTCTAAAGAAACCATTGAGGCATCTAGAGCCATGCTTAATGTCTCAAAGAACTACACATGAATTTCCATGGGTGTCCATGGTACTATATTTATAGGTCTTGTGGTTGCGGGGCCTTGGACATGGTAATGGAGTAGACCTGCAACTCAAGTCAAACACATTCATATAAAATTTGTGAACGTGTACATAAGAAGGATCTAGAGATCATTTCAAAACTAAAAACATTTATTTTTAAATTCTTTTGAAAGCAAAGGGGATACAAATTTAGAAAGTAAATGTCACTTTATTATACTTTACTATTGGAATCAGTTATTGGGATCTCCATGAATGGATCTTTTAGTGCTTCTTAAACTATTTATAAAAGTTATTGGATGTCCTCCTCTTCCACTGTTAGTGAATAAAAAAATTAAAAAAGAGGAAGAACCCCTATAGAAGTCATTTGACGTTGTCATTTAACAAGCGAGTGATAAAAACCCAATATGAAACAATGGAGTCATCCTTTCCCAAGGTTTCTGGCATAAACATAGAAACATTATTATTAAGTTTAATCAACCTCTTCAAAGCCAATTTCTTATCCTGGATCCCCAACCCTCTAATATTTAAAGAGAGGAATTCCACTGAGAACCTATGAAAGAGGCCAACCCTACTCTAAGGGCCCTAGTAACGAGTCTTTTCTTTCCTCGATTAAGCTCCTTCATAACTTTCTCCTAAGTAATTTGAGAGCATAATTTTTACTTACTAGTCCCAGACCTAGATCTTTGTGTAAATACTAACCCAGACCTCTTAAGAAGAGGCACCCGTCTAAGCGGAACTTCTAAGAGGTCTTAAAGGATAATTTCCACCTCCTAATGAAGAAGTGGCCCTGTAATTTACAACAACCCCCTCCGAATTTGGATCTACATTCCACCTTGACTAAGACGAACCTTTTGATTAAACAACCTCCTTATCTTCTAAAACAACCCGCCATGATATCGAATAGTATGCCCTTTTTCTCCCCATTTGTTTTTTTTGTCATTTATAATATTGTGTCTGGAGAGAACAAGGAACATGAACAAGCACTGTGTGAGGAGACTCCTAGTATTATTATTTTTCTTTTGCATCCTTTAGGATTGATTTTGTATTATTATGTGATTTATTCATGCTTTGTAAATAGTATATGTCAAACATTTAAATTTAAAGGAAGTGTGACCCAATTTTTCTAGAACTAGTGGAGTTATTTTTATTAGATAGGACATATGATTTTAGTTAGGTTGATATTAGATTATATACAACGGATATATCTAATATAGCCATAAAATGTGGAATAAGAGCATGCATATAATGCATATTTTTCTTATTTTGTAGTCTCAAACTGAGCTCATTTGTGGCAAAATGGGTGATAGATTGAAGATGGTTTGTTGGGTTTGGATGGACATGAATCTAAACAATGGAATACTTTCATTGACAAGTTGAAATTGAGTTTCATTTAATTTAAGTAAAAGGAAGATACCTTGTTCTAGACATGGAAACCTACTAGAGATTACACTACAAGCCTTCATTACAAGGCCATGTTCTTGAATTAGGACCAATAAGTAAAGTAAGTGGTGGAATCCCTTGTGGAAAACCATGGCTCCTCTACAAACCACATTGTTGCAGTCGCTGGAACTATATAATAAGGTGTTGACTTGGGGTATATTCAAGAAGATATCTTGGCATGGAGCAGGTTTACGAGTTTTATGTATGTTGTTGGAGGTAGATCTTTGAGAGTTTGACAGTTTTTTTTTGGGTGGTCACTTTTCTTCATAAAACCAAGGACCTAAAAAAGTGAAAGTAGTCACAAGTTGAAATTGGCATTGCTTCATCTTTCTATCCAATATTTATATTATTGAAACCACTTAGAATTATGATATTCCTTAAAATATTTTTCCCTCTCAACCACCAACATGTCTACATAACAATGGTGGTTCTACATGGCCATTTTGCTTCCTGTATTACACTTAGATTTCAACATAGCCTATGGAACACAATACGGTTGAAAATTTTCCATGAACAAGCTGATAAAGATATAGGAAAAATTATTATTGTTAGATCCCTAATAATTAGCAAGCCATGGTTGATGTTACAATTATAAAAATTTGTGACATAGGTTTTACAAACCCTAGTTCTAAAGCTACTAGGGATAAGATATCAATAAATTTTATCTAGGATGTGAACAAAATTCTTACATAACATTATGCTATGTCCAACTGGTGGAGTGATAGGAAAATATAATCTTTATGAATTTGTTAGTATGCTTCTTAATCTTCTAAGTGGTTCTAACGAGGTAAAGACTTCCCAATTACTTTGTCACACATTTTGGAGTCAATGGTGTTGGAGGTAATAGTAACATGTTCATATTGTGATGAATAATATTTTTAAAGTATGTGTTTTCCACTCAATGAGACAACCCACAAATTTTTATTATGAAAAACACGCCTGCCACCCATTTTTCAAAATTTCGTCTACCTAGCAAAAGAAATTATGGCCGCGCCCATTTTTCAACATTTCGTATATCTAGCAAAAGAAATTAATCCCGCGCCCAAACATTAAGTCCTGTAAAAAGCCCTGGTTTTCTTTTAGTCGGTGAAGAGAGTTCATTGTTGGTGCAAGAAGAGGCAAGATCACTCAGATCTGGCCATTGTGCTTCATGCCATTGAAGAATAACCAAAGAATGTGAAGATTTTGCAAAGTTTAAGAGAGATCATGCCATTGTGCTTCTTGCCGTTGAAAAATAACCAGTAAATGTGAAATTTTTTCAAAGTTTAAGAGATTTTCTCAGCCGGTGGGAGAAAGGGTGTCGTTATCCAAGGAGGGCGCATTGGTTTGCAAAGTGAGCTGATTTTTAATCTTCTTCATTTGCACACTATTTCTGCATACAACCAAGAAGAGGATGATTTCATGGTTGTTAGGGATCTTGGGGGCAATTTACACTTCTTTTCTATTGCACATCTATGAGAAAGGGTGCATTCACTGTTCAATAGGACGTTCTATTGCACATCATACCATCGCCGTTAACCAATTCGTGGTCCAGGTTGGAGGAGATATGTACCTTTACATTGAGATTTGGGGATTTCAAAGGGCACACTTCCCTGTACTAGAGGGAGACGAACAAAATTGTTGAGATTCGACTGCTATTCTTGATTGCAAAGTGGGATAAGAAAGAGATCTGGGCACATTCGTTTATTTTTATAACCCGTCAACTACCATATCAAGGTAAATCGAATCATTAGAAGGGATTGAATAGTGGAGAGAAGGTTCTGCAAGCTCACAACCACCTACAGGTTATATTTTCAAACAAATCAGATTGTAGTTTTTGAGTTTAATGACTGTCATATAAATTTGGAGGTTATCTATGTCTATTGCCTGGAATGTAATTCTTGTTTTAATGGTTAAATTAAAATACAACAACAGTTCACAGTTCACTATTAGGTCAATAATTTGGATTTGTTTTGGATTATTTGACCATGCTTTGACATCAAACTCATTTTTAGGAAGCAAATGGGTTTACCCTTGTATGGTTTTAATAAAGATCTTTGTTCCAAAACTTGCAACAATACTATTAGAAGTCAATTCTTTTCTGATCTGAGAATACAAAGAGTTCAAAGCTAGGGTTCACTCGAAATCTCTACGGTAATTGAAATCTGATATAATCTGGGAATCTAAAGCATCCGAAGCACCAGATCCACGGCCATACCACTGTGTAAAATAACTCCGTGTACCTAACGTGTGGTCCTGAGGTCCAATGGAGAATTTCCTGCAAGTTTCCCTTAGATCAAGATAGGAATTTTCTTCTAGGCATATAATCTCTTAGGTTAGACAAAGGGAGGCTCGAAACTTGGACCAGTATATTCTCCAAGAATAAAATCCCTACCTCTATGGCTGCGCCCATCCTCATCACCCTGGAATTGGAATTGTTAGTGGAATGAATATAGGAAGAGAAGGTTATGTCTATGTCGTTCTTCTCATACTCTTTGAGTTGGATTTTTTGGCTGTAGTTGGTGAACGCCATGTCAAGACTATTGGAATCCTATCTCTATCACTTCAATTTGTGATGATGGGAGTTGAATGAATTACCGCAGTTAGTCAAAGAAACAAGAGGAGTATTCACATCATTACCCTAACAAATGAAAACATATTTGAGTGCATTGTCACCATTTGCACAATTGGAGAAGATTTATAAGGCTCCATTTCCATTGCTCCTGTAGCCTTCAAACTTGTTTTTGGGACAGTTGCTATTGTCTTCATATGAATTAAAATGATCCATCGGTGCATTGTCGCCTTCACTATATCCTTTGAAAATCTTTTGAAAATGTTGGTGCCACCATTGTTGTTTTTGGAATAGCTAAAGAAACCAATCAAGATTCCATTTGCATCCTTTTTGTAGGTGGAAAAGTCATTATTTGTGGAATTGGAGTTGTCTGGATTCTCAATACTCTGCCATCTGTCATCAAACTTTAGAATTCTGCAGTTACTCGATGCTTTGCCACATCATGTTAATTCGATACCTTAGAATGTTCTGGAGATGATTTTTGACTAATTTTAATTGCTAAGTTCTGGAAGCTGAGAATTTCATTCTCTAGATCTTTGTTCCAATTTTGATCTGTAGATGCCCATCCGCAGTAGCAAGATACTTTGGCACTTGAAAATCATTGTTCATAAACCTGAAAGAAAGAGCCTCTTTTGTGATCATTAACTGTTACTTCATGTACCTCATAACTCGAATAAAAATTGACAATTGTGTGTGCCTGAAAACCTGATCTAACGCATGAACAAAATTAACAACCCCAATTTGTTTTCCTGCATTGACCATTTTGTTTATAATCCGTTATACTACTTGAGCGCATCATTGACAGATATTTAATGCTCAACAAATCCTTGATTGACCAAAGCTCCAACATAACACTTGATATGACTTAGTATTTGAATCTCCCATTGATCATTGTAAGGAGGAATCCGCCCTGTGAATTTGATATGTTCATCAATTTTTAGAGAAATTCACTTGAAATTTTGTAATTACAATGATATCTTCCAAATTTGAGATGAATCCCTTTGTAATGTTCTCTTTGCACAATGTCGCAACTAATGGAGTCTCAAAACTTATTTGATACATAATGTATAACATTTGACTTGTGAACTCTGCTGACGAGCTTCACTTGACACTTGGGTTTCACCTTGGCATTGGTATGAGCATTCAACATTCGACTGGCATTTACCTCATACACTTATTATTTGTTGAGTATTCGTAGTATGTTTAAAATGCATTCTCCTTTTGCAACTATTCAACTCTATCTTTAGTCAACAAAAAAAATAGCAGCGACTCCTTCAAATATGCTTTGATCTGGTGCTTTACTTGCCTTTGTGGAATAAATCGCACATGTAACAAGTAAAAGAATTTGAATAATTCACTATATAATATCCTTTTTGGGTGCCCACCTATGTGTGTATGCAAATTCTTTGGCAAAACTCTAGAACAAGAAATGTAATTCACTACACATGGTGCCTCCCCAATCGAGGTTTGTGTATGCTACGCGCTCGTTGGCTGGTCCGGTATAACAATTTTCTTGCCCACAGAACATGAAGATGCCCGGTGTTATAGTATTTTTTTTGTCAGGTGGTTTATATTTTATTTTATTGGGAATGTTGATATATATTTCCCTGCAGTCAAATCCATTTGAAGCCTTCAGCGTCCTGCTGGGTCTGCCCTCTTGATGCCTCACTCGGCTCGAGGTAAATCTTGCTTCATTATGTAACACTTTATTTTGTAATGGGTACGTTGTACAGGTATCGATTTTGTTAGATGAATACAGCATGGCAAGCTATCGATTATGTAGCACTTTATTTTGCAATGGGTTGTACAGGTATCGATTTTGTTAGATGAATGCAGCATGGCATGCAACAAAGGGATCAGCTCCTCCGCCCTTCTTCAAAGTTCATTTGCGTTGGCTCCCTAATGTTTGAATTCTCCTTTTCTCATCGGTTTTAGGGTTACGATAGGGATGCAAAAGTAGCTGGGTTGGCTGTGCGGATATACATAATTTGAAGCTCCAGGGATGCAAAAGCAGTCGTCCAACTCCAGATTACCTTGTCTTCCATTTCCTTATCATAATTGTCTTTTTCATTGTCTCTGGTTTGTCATAATTTTCTTTTTCACTATCTTTGGTTTGGTTTCAATGCCATGTCTCTCTGTCATTTTCAGGGGTTCTAGTAATTTTTTGTATGGTGGGTTTTATTTTATTGGGGAATGAATGTCCAGGTTGGCCGGTTGGCCCTTAATGGTACAAGAAGGTATAGGCCTGGACCAAAAGGTATATATCTTTCTATTTAAAACTTTTTTATTCATTTTTAAAAAGTGGTGTACTAGGCTTTACTCATCTTTGATAATGTGAAATGTTTGCAGACCTGCGCATGTGGAGATGTGGAGACTATGCCACCAGCAAAAGTCTTTATTGAAAAGTCTTTGGGAAGCTTCTTTGTGAACTTTATTGCAAAAGTCTTTGTGAAGCTTCTTGAAGACTGTGAAAGTGATGAAGCCATGCGCTCCTCCACACGAATTTATGGATCTATTGCACCAGCTTCGTAACCTTGACGCTGAATAATAGTAAGTACCTTTCATAAATTTATGTTTACAGGCTCATAGTTGGCATGATGCAGTCTATCTCAGGTAATATGTGTTCAACATGACATGCAGCCCCTATTAGAGTGTATGTTGATCGCAAGTGTTTTGTGATTGAAGGAAAATTTGAAGCATTGGTCTTTTGACCTAGTTTCCATCATTTCAGTAAACTGATAACTATGTGTGATATTACTGGCATTTTCAATCCTGAGTAGCAAAAACTTCTGTTGGTATTGGAAATAAATTGCACTGCATGAAGTTTACCAATTGATACAATAAGTACTTAAGCTTGTTTCTAGGAGTATGTATGCATGGATGGAAGAATCAAAGTTGAAACTCATTTCATTGTGTGTATTGTGCAACGCTTGTCCACTCAGAACATTGGTTTCAAAGAAAACATGCAATGCTTGTCGACTCAGAACAATGGTTTCAAAGAAAACATTTGATGTATTTAAAATATACAGAATACATGTAACTATAGGAAGCAAACTGACAGAGGTGCTTGAAGATTCATTTGTAGACAATGCAAGCACAGTTATGATCTCCTGTATTTCTCCAAATGCAGTCTCGCCTGAACATATGCGAGACACTTTCATATATGCAGACAGGATCGGCAGACTTTCGAAAAGAGCAAGAGTTTCTCTTCCACATTGCACAAAGTAATGAATTCGAACTATGGAAATTAAAAGGGCCAACAAACAGATGCAAACATGGAATTTGATACTTAAAGATAAACAAACAGATGCAAATGTGGAATTTGATACGTGATAATCTTGCTCAGCACTTCATTTTATTTAATATATATCAGATTTTTTTTAACTGGTGGTTTCCCGGGTCTAATTGAGAGTTAACTAGAGTTTAGGTTAGGTAAGCAACCACCCTCCCTATCTTAACCCCATCTAAACCTAATCACTACCAGAATATCATTAAAAGGAGTAGCACCGCTATAGACAGGGCTTCCCATATTAACCCCATCTAAACCTAAACGTTACCAGAATATCATTAAAAGGAGGAGCGCCGTAGCAGACAGGGGTTCCCAACAATTGATACTCATGCCCAGCAGAGGAGGGTAAAGTCAGGACGAGAGCATTATTTTCTGCTTTCATTGTGCTTTAAATCATCATATATCTTATGTTTCAGTTTTAACATTATTTGCTGATTGCAGGGTGACTCCTTATGCATGCAGAGGAAGGAGAAGATCATGATTTAAGAGTTTGATGTGCTCACAGAGGTATATTTCATCTTCTTGTCGAATTTCCACCAATATTATCTCTCATGTTGGTATTGATCCATGATGGTTTTGCAGGAATATAGGCTCAACCCAGTGACAATGATTTCTTCAAGGTTGACTCTATTAATCTTTGTATGCATTTTATGTGAGGTTGCATATATATGTTCCCAATGCTTGGATTTTTAGCTTGTACAATTTTTTATTTTAGATGATGCACATGCTTAATAAAACCATGTTTACACCCCACATGTTCCATGAAAACATACGAAGTGTCTATGTTTATCTTCAGGGTGAGTATTGAAGAAGCAGGTTGGTGTTGCTGCATATATATAGAGTGCAACTCAAAGACTCAAGAGGTATACCATTTGACTTGTGCATTTCCTCATGTGTTGATAAACATATTTTTTGGTGTTGGTAAAAATTTGATATACGTTTTTTTTGGGTCTAGACCCATAAAACAGAGCTTCTGGTAGTTAGTCCCTCTAACATATTTGTTGGAATGTTGAATAGTCATGCAATTTATATTTGGAAGTCGCCTGTTGAACACATTGAGAATGTCAAAGAAGTTAAGATGATGCAGTTGCACCATACAAAAGCCTTGTGTACCATAGCATTTATCCAAAGGATACAATTGTTATTGGAGGGGATGTAAATGGTAGAGTTATAATATGGAGAGGGGTTGGGGAAATGTTGAGAACGCTGGAAGATCCAAACAGAGGTCTAGTGTGAAGGCTCGAGATGATGTAGTTTCTTTGATAACACGATATTGGCATCAAAATCAATGTGAATTGACATTTGTCTTTCTTATTTGATGGTGCTTACTTGTACTTAGGTAGAAATACTTGGTCTCCTCTTCTTTTGGGAGATTTAGGTATCTTCATATTTTCAAATCTTTGAGAAACGTTCATTGTTATGATAAATCCTAAATTTTGTTTTCTATGTAGTCTGAAAAAAATGTTTGTGACAGCTAAGATTGAAGCTTTATATTTATTTCTATTTTTTTTTAACTATAAGCAAGCCTTCTGAGTTGACTAATAACTTTCAATGCAAAGATTCATATATTTTCTTTTGTGCTAACCCAAATTACAACCTAGTTATGATCTCATTAATATATGTGTTTAACTAAGTGATGTTATTTACATGTTACCATGTGAAAATGAAGGTGTTCTTGTGATATGGAAGCTAGAAACTCGCAAGAAACAATTTTTTCCAGATTTGGGAGGCCCCCTCCTATTTATTGCTCTTTCTTTTCTTCAGAACCATCCATCTTTTTAGTGAGTAAAATGTTCATTTTACAAGTGATTCTTAAATACTTTTGAAGAAAATGAAAATTTTCTATTAAATTCATCTATTGTGCAATGGTTTCAAGGACATTGAAATGCACGTGCTTATTATTGGAGATGGTAGAGAGCTGATGTATTGTTGATTATTGATGTTCAATAGAAGTGAATTACTTGTGTCTATTTAATTGATGAATTGATGAATTGATGTTCAATAACATTATGGTTTTTATTATTTCTATTTAATGTATTGAATTATTGATTTTTTTTAATGATGAATTAAAACCAAATAAACTATAAGTGTTTGAATACACATTTTTAGTCTTATATATATATATATATATATATATATATATATAATTTTTTTTGCACCATTTATTATATTATGGTGCTTTGCACCACTTGTTATTTATGGTGCTTTGCACCATATACAAGTTTGTGTATATTAAAATAATAATAATAATTTTGGTGTTTTGCACCAGAATGTCTCAAGCCATGTTGGATTGGTTTTGGTGTTTTGCACCATAAAATCTCAATCCACCTAGGATTGATTTTGGTGGTTTGCACCATACACCATGGAAAGCCACATATTCATTTAACACCAAAATCAACTTTTTTTCAAACACCACTTTTGCACCATAAATCTTAGCACCACTTCCGTATCCCCACATTATCACCACTTTTGCACCACTATTTGAAAATTGAGGATTTCCCAAATCCTTTACAAATAGTGGTGCTAATGTGAGGATAAAATGCCCTTTTTCTTGTAGTGTATATATACCTTAACTTGAGACCTGCTAGATTCTTGCTTAAGTAGTAAATGACATGTTCCTGATGGGAATCATCCTATAGTAGATTCAGATGCTGCTATATATATATAAATATTTGTTGTAATCCGGGGGACTTAACAACGCGGCGGACACCAAATCCCTTTTCAATGTATCGAAAGACTCCTGAGTATTTCCATCCCCTATTAATGGGACCCTTTTCCTTAATAATCTCATGAAACCTTTTGTAATATCAGTGTAGTTTGCTACGAATCTTTGCAAGAAGTTAGATTCCCCTTAAGGCTTTGCAACTGGTGCAAATTATGTAGGGGAGGGAACTGAACTATTGCCTCCATGTTGAATGGATCTACCATGATACTATACTTGGAAATGATAAAACCCAGTAATCTACCCGATTCCACACATAAAATACATTTACGAGGATTCAACCAAATCCTAAAATGTCTACACCTGTATAAGACAACTCTCAAATGTTTAGGGTGATCCACTCTCTTCCCTTACTTAGTTTTCAAATCATCCAAATAGGATTCAACTATTTTATTAATGTCATGGAAGGCATAACTTACATAGCAAGTTGAAATGTTGCTCCGTCAATCTTTAATCTAGAAGGAATCTTCCTATATACGAAGGTCCTCCAAGGACATATAAAGGAGGTTTTATGTTGATCTTTTGGCCGGATCTGAATTTGAATATATCTAGAAAAGCCATCCATGAATGGAAAAATATCATTACCATCTCATTCATCAAAAATATAATAAAGGAATGGGGTAGGATAATTATCCTTAGGAAAAGCTACATTAAGATCTCGAAAATCAGTACAAGCTCGGAGGTTTCCTTGTTTTTTATCAACGGGTACCAAGTTGGACACCCATTCCGTCAAACGGATAGGATATATGAAATTTTCATGGAGTAACTTTTCTACTTCTACTTTGACAACAATGACCTTTCTTTGATTGGCCAGTCTTAGCTTTTGTAGATCAAGCTTGACATGAGGATAGGTCTTAATCTCACGTTCAACAATTGATGGGTCTATTCCTAGCATTTCTTAATAGGACCAAGTGAAAACATATCTATATTCCTTAAACAATGTTGTATATGTTTCTATTTGACCAGTAGAATAGTTAGCACCAATAAATAAATTTTGACAACACCTGGGGTCTTGGCGATTTTAATGAGGAAGGTTTTGGAAATATTTACATATTCCCCTCAACATTAACTTGGGAAGATGCAAGAGGAATCCCATACCACTCCATAGGACTTGGTTTGATAGTTCTGTCAATATCAATTCTTAAGTCACTTTCAATTGGAAGAAACAATGCACGTTGGTCTATGTCTTACCAAGGTCGATGCCCTAAATACAATGCTTCAATGATAGCTTCATCAGAGGGAAAAAATATATCTAAGGGTCATGATAGGGTAAAGGACTAATATCCCAAATGGGCATCAAATGTTGGTCGTTTGGTTCAAGGATGGAATGTAGACCAACATGGTGTACTTCTCTTGAAATTGTGGCTTGGTAAGCTATCTCAGCTATAGACAAATCCAAAGCCATCAAACTACACCCAACTTCCTTTGAAGGTTCTAAAAACTTCCAAGAAGACTTAAATTGAGAAACCTTAGGTGTGGAAGTCATGGAAACTATGGAATATAAGTGTATTGGAGCTGCATTAGCATGCAGGTAAGGCATGGGTAAATTAAACATTCCCATTAATGTAGGATACATCCCCACACCGAAATTTTCACAATCCATCTTAGAAGGGATTACCAGGGAGATATTAGACCCATTTCTGTGGCTAAATTCATTTATGCTTAATGCTATTTGATCAATCATAACAATATTTCCTTCATGAGGAAACTTATGACACACAATATTGACGAGACCAATGCCCTCATAGATTAGGTCCAACTTCTTCCTAGAAGCAGGTTAAAATCGAGTGGAGAATCACCAACTTCCATATCAAACTTTAAAGTTTTTCCCCGTCGCTCTATTGGAAGAGTAGGGATTATTCTATGAGGTTTGAAAATATGGCCATCGAAATATTTCAACATGGTCACTGGATCAACTACTTCAAGAAAACCTATAGGCTCCCAATACGATAAAGACATGACACATGTGGAGGCACCCTCATCAACAATAGTACAATGTATTTTGGCCTTTCTAGATTAAACCTAAATTTGGAATACCACATGATGGGGTAAGCAAGGTTTCAAACCTTCAAAATCAAAGGTTATCACTTGATTGTCCATGAGAACTATGGCTTCTAAAGTTGAGAATAGAGTCTTCTGTTGAGTTGGAAAACTCTGGCTAACTTCGAGAGTGGACACTGTACAAGGATATCGTGACAGATATTCAACTATGCTATTGTTTTGGGCAGCATGTGCATTAGGATTATGCATGGCCTTCTTTAGAACACCCTTCAAAATTCTAGGCATAGTATTATTAGCTAGATTCTCTATGGGTAATGGGTAAGCTACTTCAGACTCGAGAGTTTCATGTCCTTTGGATGCAGAATAGTTGTTTCATAGATATTATTTCTAGTATGAATATTTACATCCTGCAGAGACATAAAAACTTCAATTAGGCTTACGTTGCCCCTTTGTGAAGAGGTACCTAGATTTCTCCCTTGCGAAGGTGTAGGGTTTTGGAGAGTTGTAGCAATGAGTCTGTTGTTGCTGCTATAGAAAAAAATTAGTCAATACAACATGTTGGGATTTTCCTTCCTATTGTGATAAGAATCTTTGAGAAATCTCTATATTATGGCATTTATAGTTCAAATGGTCCTCATTGCATAACTGACAAGGGAACTTAAATTTACCTCTTTCCTTTTATCCCCACCAACATTGTTATTGTTGTTATTGTTTGCATTATTATTCCGTTTTTTCCCAATTTTCTTATTCTTGTTTTTCTTCCCTTTATAATATTGGTTTCCCTTTGTGTTGGATGTCTGTATTGACAGAACATCCATGGGAGGCTTGGGTTTAGGATTTCATGTGTTTTTCTGACCAGCTGCCGATGAATTTGGACAAGTAAGGTTCATACCTTGGCTAACTGAGTTAATTTCAACTAAACTAATCACACTATTAGCATGAGGTCCATGGGTAAGTTTGGTTGGATCAACTCCTTCTCTAGGATAAATAGGAAATTTTTTATACAACATTCTAGATTGGGAATAAACCAAATCTATTTGCTAGGCTTTAATAATAGATTGTTGTTTAGTTTGAACCCCTGAAAGAGCCACATCCTTCGCTATACAAGGTTGTAAAGACTTGATGAACCAATCAATTAGGAATTCATCAGGAATATGAGCTTTAATTAAGATTTGTCTCCCCTGGTCCTCATGGATGTCGTCATAGACATGAGTAGATTTGTATTGCCTAAACAAAGTCAATCATTCCGTACCAGTCTCATAGCGGATTGGTAACTGAAAATGATTCAAAAATGTCATCAAAACCGAGTTAAAGGTTTGGAAATATGCATGTGGAAATTCAATATACCACTTAGCTTCCATCCTAGTTAAATTCCTCTGGAATAGCCACAATCTAATGGATTCATCCATCAAAGAGTTAGAAGAACACCATAGATGAAAGGTCATCACATCATTCAATGGATCTTACTTAGGTTTCCCTTCAAACTTAGGAATGTATGAGGAGAGTTTACTAGGGAGGGGTGTCCATCTAGGGTCATGTATAACCAGATCATTGGTTAAATTCTGTAGGGACCCTTCGGGGACCCTGCTAAATAACATGCACATTTTCATAATAAGTAGTTCTGAAATTTAACCGGCAATTTTTTTTCTTCCTTTGAATCATAGAATCTTAAATCTATCAACATATCTAACATAGAACAACCGCATAATAACTATTAACCAACCAAAATGACAGAAACAATAAATAACACAGTGCTGACATGTAGCCTTTGTCGTGAAGTGCTGAAGTCTAAGCAAGGCTATCAAAGATCTGCCGCAAGTCTTCTCCTCGGATTCCAATTGTCAAATGTTCATCAAAAACCACTTTGCCACTCCCAAAAGGTAGTTTTCTTCCCCTGGGACCCCCGAGCTGCATCGAGGTTGAACGCAAGAAATCGCTAGCATATTCAAGGTACATAGATTGCTACTAAGAGGCTCCCAACAAACCCACAATAGTCAGCGTGTAATTCCAACATAATCTATGCCATCCAACAATAGGGTAAAAGAGATGAGAGCTTAATGCTGTCTCCTTCTCTTTATAGCTTTTCCAAAACTTTCCATGCATCTCACTCATGCATAATTAGGAATTTTCCATTTACTTTTTCTTTTATTATTCACCCACCAAGTGTCACTTCTCCCCTCATTCATATTTTTTTTAATTTTTAATTTGAGATTTACTCTCAGATGATTCCCTCAATTTATCCTAATTGTGTGTGTGCATGTGTTTACTAATACTTGAATTAATTTACTTTCTCTCTTTTCTTTATTCACAAATTCATACCAATTTGCAGTTAATAAATAATGGTATTTTATTTGCACATTATTTAATTAAAATCTTTTTTTTGTTTATTTTAAAACACACTTCCTTACCTCCCTTTAGTGTTTTACTTTTTTTGTCGCATTCTCGTTGCAACGAGCATATTAATGGTTCCATGGTTTGCGCATGCCCTTCAAATATCCCTTACATGGTGGGGAATGGTACGACGACTAAGACCTCGTTAACTCAGTCTGGCTGACCTTGTTGAGAGACTAATGGTTCCTAGGGAATAAGGCTGAGTTCTTATCACACAACCCCCGGTCTACATCTCATGAGTGACCGAATCCCTGGCCTACCCTCACAGAAACATGCATCTGATGAGCAAAATCCTCTCTTGCTTGTTCCCAACTCATCACATGGAGTAATCGCTGGTCTTACATATTCTTCCCATTTAGCCTCGTTACCTGATGTGGACCAATTGTCAATCACCATCTAGTACTTGCACGTAAAACCCTACACGTGTCAAATCCTTCTAAATAAAAACATCATATATCAATTTATATGAGGTCAACATCACCTATCATGGATACCCTGACTCAATCTAGAGTCTACGCGGTATCAACCCCACCTTGCGTTGCATGTACATGTCTTTCTCTTTCACACTTGAAAACCCATCAAAAGTACATTATACACATAAACATATATGCATTCATTTAATCAGCATTTCATAATTTGATGGCAACATAAACATTTGATCATCGTCATTCATCTCATTCATAACAGATGGCTTTAAAACATTCAATTTACTCATCAAGGTAATAGTTTTCACACACACACAACTGGTTCATTCATCATCTAATTCCCTCAAATAATAACACAACATAATAATCATGGTCCAAGGTGAAATTGGGGCACTACATGCACCCCCTCTTTAGGAAACTTCATCCTGAAGTTCTAGGATAGATAATGGAACTGATGACACATAAGTACTTTCACACATAAGGTAAAATACCCTTAAGAATAACAATGTATGTGAGCCTAGTGTAATGGGGCATTACACACTCTCCCTCTTCAATAAAATTTGTCATGAAGTTAATGCAAACCTTCTACTAGTTATCGTATACCTCTATACGTTTGTTGTGATACTATATCATCTAACTACTAATTCCCTGGTATTTATATTTTAAGTAATTTTTGTACTAGTCTCTACTTGACTATCATACCTATATTTTAATAATTGAAAGGGTTTTCAATAGCCATAAATTTATCCTAAATAACTTAATGGTTACATATCATATGTAACATGTTTGCTTGCAAAACTCTAAAGGAATGCAATTGCAGAATAATAGAAAAAAAGTACATATGGTACACCTCCCTTTCAGGAGGACACTCACAAAAGCTCATAAGGCTTAAAACATTTAGTCACGAAAGAATTGGATCAAGGTACATGATATGGTTGTCTCAAAACTTTGTATATTCAACATTTATTCCAACATATGGAAAATTGACCAAGAATACATATACCAGTACAAAGTAAGCAAAATTAACAAAAATTAGCTTCTTCAAGAATTTACCATTATATGAAAATTATGTATACCTTCAAAGTATATAAGTTGAATATAAGTAATCAACTAACACATGTTCTTATAATGCTATATATTCAAGCACTCAATTTATACATGCATTAGAGTTAATGCAATTTTTGAGATTGTATTTAGGTTCAAAAGTCCAAAAGCAAGCCAAAAGATCACCCCAAAGTTGACATCAAACTCTCAAGCTCAACATATTGGCCACATCACATTATTAAATTTTTATTTATATTGTATGAATAACAAAATAGCATAATATACATAACATTATCTCACATAATTCATATGATGTGCATAACATAATTTCACATAATTCATATGAGAACATGATGTTTAAATCAAAAGTTCAAAAACCATATGCAGTGATGAGATTTTAACTATAACTCTAAGTTTTCAAGAAAAATCCTAGTTAGTCACCTTAATTGTTGGATGGTGTTATAGTTATACCTTAGATACTTCCATCCCAACATCAATAAGGAATCATATAAATCTTTGCAAAATACATTGAAAAAACCATTCCAAACACGTTTTCCATTATAAATATTTAAAGGATCATTGAAAACCTACATTAAATAATAATAGTAGTAATTAAAGAAAGAAAAAAAATGATTATGCTATATTAGAATCATAACTCATAAGATTGAATGAATATCATACACAATAAACAAGTTTAGCTTTCCACTTGGATTACAAGTTTGTAATAGGTGTCGGTAGATATATAACACGATATAGGATTTCGAGGGATAAACATAAACTTTTGCATAATAATCCTACCTTCACCCTACAAGTTTTGACATTGCCAATCACAATATGCACTATATTATATTTTTCTTTCACCCCAATCTATAAGATCACCCCTCAATTTATACTTCATGGGTTTAAGGTCATTTTCGTCCACCACCTTCAAACCCTTATTTTGTCTTATACTTCTTTATAGTTCACTACTCCAAACCTTTATGCACGTAATGCACTGAACATTCCCGTAGTAATTTACAACCCCACAACAACCACTACTAACAAACAAGCTACAATGAATTTTGGAAGCTATGTCTATAGTGCATCATTCTGACCATATTTCATACTACTAGATATTTTGTTAAAATCTCCTTCATACATTATAGATGCTTAAATGCAATCTCAATACAAAATAATGTAGCTGACTAGATGACTATTTTACAATATAAATAGCAAATGCTATAGCAGTCGTGTATACAAATTTCATCATGAATAGTATACACAACCCCTTTCAAGTTGTGGAACTACAATTTTGTCAACCGGTTCCAAGAAGAGAGAAAGCACCACTATCGAAAGGTTTTTCTAGCTTAATAACCATAAGAACCACCGACAAGTACTAAGCCTCCATATCCATGAATCCAAAGTGGACCATTTATGGTGCAATATACGGTCTAGAAATAAGTTGCATGATGAACAATCTATGGCACTACACCATGAGAATTGCAACAAGACAGTCGCGTAGTTCTGAGAGAAGAATCTATGGATCTAAGTCTTGGATTTCTATTAGAGTGTGAAGCTAGTTTGATGAACTATAACATCAATTTGAAGAATTGTAACATATGCTTGTGCATATACCAGATCACTGAAGCCTGTTATAAGTTATAAAATCTAATTGTTGGAATGGAGCTATGGTAATTGCACCCAAGATATAATAGAGACTATTGAATCCTGAGTTGTTTCCCAGTCGCCTGCTCAAGTATTCTAAATATATTCCCCATGCCTAATTCACTATGACAGCATGTCAAAAATTACAATGAGGAATATTTATTGGGTTGTGATAGTATAAGCAAGAAAGCTTCATAAAATGAAACCCTAGGAAAATGTAATTCAAATACAAAATTCACAGTCAAAAGAGAATGAAAGGGAAAACATGGATTGCAACAAAGGTCAACAAAGGCCTCTCATTAGAGCTAAGGCCATGAACAACTCTTCATCTTTAAGATCATCAACAACAGATTCGATCCACCCTCCATGATGGCCAAGGATGATCCCATTCTAGGCCGAGTCGGGGGAGTTGTGGAGCTTGGGATCCTACTCTATCTTCTACCATCATGCAATGTGGATAATTATTTATTTATTTTAAATGGGATGGGGTAGCTACATTGGTGGTCAAACCTAGAGCGCTGCAAAAGGGGGATGGAAAAGTTGTGAAGTGACATTGTGTTCAAAGAGCTACTAAATGATCGATGGCCAGAATTGAGAGAGGGTCAAATTGTAGACTCTTTGGTCTTTTCAATCCTAAATGTTGAGTATTCCTTTTTGCTTGGCCTGCTTGGCCTTCATGAAGAAATAGGACCATGGGCATGGTAATGAGTGGTAGTATGCTCAAGACTAAAAGTTAAGTAAATCATTGGCACAAGTGTAGTGCAGTATGCGCCAAGCAAAATTGGATCATTATTAGAGGTAACTTGGCTCGAGTGTGGGTTTTTTGGATGCTTAAATAATGTATTGCTTATAATATATCTAAAATTATAATGCAATATACACACATGTATGCTACACTTGAGAGTTCTCGATTTTTCATACTCAGATTACAATTGTACTAAAGGTATGGTTTGACTATGACATCTCATTGTTAAGAACCAAATTAATGGTCAACGAGCTCTGTTAGTGCTCCTCAATAATCATTATTTTCCATCGTTTCAGCATAGCCATAAGGATAGCTTTGGAACCTAATTTTGTAACAGAGCAAGCTTGATTGCATAGTACAATTCCTCTGTAATTGTATTTTTGTGACCATTCATTTCTAAGATTTGAGATTGCGCAATATTGTTCAATAAAGGTAGTTGAAGGTGTTGAATTCATTTATACATTCAAAAATACAATTTTAACAATGAAACTACAATTTGACAAAAAATGTTTTAACAATGATTGCCAAAATAAAATCTAATTCATATAATATTTAAACTACTTCTTTATATTAATTTTTTTTCCTGAAAAGTGGAAAATATAAATAACAAGTAAAAATAGCAGCAAAGATGCTTATACCTGCCTTGAAAATAGTTTATAAATAATTTAATTAATAATTGTATATAGTTGAAAATAGTTTATAAATAATTTAATTAATAATTGTATATAGTTAAAAATACTTTATTTCAAAGCAGGTAAAATTAGTCCCTTCATTGTTTTTGTCCAATTACAAATTACAAATTTGATATTTAAAAATTATAAAAAATAATTTTTAATTTTCATATATTTAATTTAATATAAATATTTTTCAAAACTATTGAAAACTATAATAAATCTTTGTGCCAACAGCAAAACAAATGAAAAGTAAAAAAAGTGGTTGTTATAATAAAAAATCACATAATGAAAAATAAATAAATAAAAAATAAATATAAAGTGGTTATAATAATAAAAAATCACACAATCCATCACATAAAAATTACAGTAATTTGTATTAAAAAATGGGCTTTATGATGAAAATATTAACTGCACACTTGTCCATGGAGACAGCTAGGACGACGAACATGCGAATAAATGTGATGATGAATTCCAATGTGAATGCCTGCGAATTAGCGCCAGAAGGAACCGTCACTCCACCGTGCATAGTACTTGACTTGAGTTACGTGGCGATTTCTAAAACAATATTTATTTTAAAAATATTAATATATTTTATAATTCTGACAAATAACTTTCAAAGCAGATAAAATTAGTCTTACCATTGTTTTTGTCCAATCACAGATTAGAAATTTGATATTTAAAAATTATAAAAATTATTTTTTGATTTTTAAATATTAAATTTAAAATATATATTTTTTAAAACTATTGAAAACTATATAAGAAATTTTATGGCAAAAGCAAAAATAATTGAAAGTGAAAAAAGTTTGTATCCTAACTGATTGCTATATAACTGCCTTCAACAGATATAATAATAAGAAACACTCTTCATTAATTCTAAAAATCTTTCGTTCTAATCACTTTAAATTTAAATTAAAAACTTTTATTTTAAAAATTGATTAAATTTTACAAGGAAATATAAATAATGATATGAAAGACTCTTCCTCATATCGTTAATAAAGAAAAAAATATGGACTTAGATTTGGTTGCAATCCAAATTAAAAGTTACCTTTGAATAATCACAATAATTGTCAACAGATTGTTGACTTGATTCGCAGAGGGAAAACATTGTTCGAAATCCATTAATTTAATGTACATAGTGAAAACATTTATTTTCAATAGTTCATTGATTTATTAGAAGAGGGAAAACATTGTTAAATGGATCATTGATTTGATACATGCATGCAAATAATTCTTTACAACAAAATCATTTATGTATGTTAAATTTCTTGTACGACATTAGTTTCTTCCACTGAGAATAAACCTCAACGATACATCCATCATTGGAAGGAAATCTGTAATGCATGCTCATTTAGGATACTACAAGTACATAACTAGAATTTACCATTCAAATGTAATAAAATGTTTTAATTGCAAGAATACAACAGTGACTGGTATTGGCAAAATCGTTTTACTTGCAAGGATATACAACAACGAATTGAATTTACCAATTTTGTTCACTTGTAGGGACATACAATAACGAATTCTCAATACATAAAATAACCAACATAAAGAAATGATATGGATTCTTCGGGGACCTGTTAAACTTGCTAAATAACATGCAGATACTCACAATAGTAGATCTGAAATTTAACCAACAATTTTTTTTCTTCCTTTGAGTCATAGCATCTTAAATTCTATCAACATATCTAACATGGAACAACCGTATAATAACTATTAACCAACCAAAATCAAAGAAACCATAACTAACATTGTGCTAACTTGTAACATTTTCCACGAAGTGCTAAAGGATGAAGAATATTATCGAAGAGAAACCGCAAGTCTGCTCCTCAAAATCCAATCGTTGAATGTCCACCGGAAACCACCCTACCGCTCCCAAAAGGTACTCTTCTTCCCCTGTTACCCTTGATCTGCGATGGGGATGAATGCAAGAAATCGCTAGCATAGTCAAGGTACAAATTTCTGCTAAGAGGTTCCCAACCTCATTTGTACAATGATGAACCAAACTCTCAACAGTCACTGTGTAATTCCAACACAATCCATGTCGTCCAACAATAGGGTAAAATATATGAGAGCCTCGTGCTCTCTCTTTCTCTTTATAGCTTTTATGAAACTTTCCATGCATTTCACTCATGCATAATTAGGAATTTTCCATTTAATTTTTATTTTATTATTCACCCACCAAGTGTCACTCCTCTCCTCATTGATATTTTTCTAATTTTTAATTTGAGATTTATTCTCACCTAATCTCCTAGATTTTCTCTGAGATGATTCCCTCAATTTCTCCTAATTGTGTGTGTGCATGTGTTTACTAATACTTGAATTAATTTATTTTCTCTTTTTTCTTTATGCACAAATTCAGATCTATTTGAAATTAATAAATTATGATATTTTAATTTGCACATTATTTAATTAAAATCTGTTTCTATTTCATTTAAAACACACTTCCTTGCCTCCCTTTATTGTTTTATTTTTATTGTTGCATTCTCGTTGTGACAGGCATATTAAGGGTGCCATTCTATGTGCATGCCCTTTAAATATCCCTTCCATGGTGGGGACTGGTACAGTGAATGATACCTCATTAACTTAGTTCGATCGACCCGGTTGAGAGACTAATGGTTACTAAGGAATAATGCCTCAAGTCCTTATTGCGTACACCCCGGTCTAAGCCTCGTGAGTGATAGAATCGGCGGCACACCCTCACGACAACATACATATGATGAGAAAAAACCTCTCTTGTTTTTTCCAAACTCGCCACATGGAGTAATCGCTAGTCTTACATCTTGTTCCCATTCATCCCCTTACCTAATGTGGATAGGTTGGAAATCACAATCTAGTACTTGCACGTAAAACACTACATGCATCAAATCCTTCTAAATAAAAACATAATATATCAATTTATATCAGGTCAACATCACCTGTCATGGATACCTAACTCAATCAGGAGTTTACACGGTATCGATGCCACCTTGTGTCACATGTACCTATCTTTCCCTATCACATTCAACAACCTGTCAAAAGTACATAATACACAGAAACATAATTGCATTCATTTAATCATCGTTTCATCATTTCATGGAAACATAAACATTTGATCATCATCATTCATCTCATTCAGAACCTATAGCTTTAAGACATTCAATTTACTCATCAAGGTATTAGTTTTAACACACACACACAGCCGGGTCATTCATCATTGAATGCTCTCAAACAATAACACAACATAATAGTCATGGTCCAAGGTGAAAGAAAGGCTCTATGACTTCGTAAGGTCTGGAAAATTCAAAGTCGCTAAAAATAGCAATTTTGTCTAAGCAATGGAATTCCATGATTTGGGAACATTAGTTTCCCATTAGTTCATGTTCATAAAAGATTGTCCTGGAAGTAAGGAGTTTCAGGATTCATGAAAATTTGATTATTTGGTCCAAAGTTCTTATCAAGATGGGTTTGTACAAAAGGTGGAAAAGTTGTTCCAAAAGTGCCTCTTATTCCTCCTAAAGGTTGGGCTACTTGTAAGGTATTCATCAATACAGGGTTAACCAAATTTGTGCCTCTTACTATAGAAAAGGGATTGCTTCCTTGCGGACCATTCTTCCTCCATGGAAATCCAATACTAGTGCCCCCTAGTCCAAATGTTTTACCTTGCGGTATATTTGATGCAAAGGGATTACTACTACTCATGCCTCCAAGTGATTGGAAAGGTAATCTTATCTGGGGTAGCCTAGAGCCACCAGCAGCTCTAGTTATGGTGGATGGTTCGGGCATGGGTATTGGTGTAGTGAAGGGTGGGAAACTAGGAAAAGGAAATGATGGGACACTACCTGAAGAAGTGGTAAAATTTGATGTAGGAGGGATAGTAGTAGGTATTGACTGAAAACTTGGAAATGTCAATCCAAAATAAAAAGGATTCTTACTTTGTAGAGATGATGAAGCTCTGCTAATAAGTATCATAAAGGATGATGGGGACCATCTTGATCCTACTATGGATGAAATATTTACACTTCTCCTACATGTGTATAACTGACTAGGGGAGCTACCTCCCATGTACCAGATACTTGGTAACTTGTCCAATATTTTCCATATTAAACCACTGAGACAAAGAATTGTTGTTCCTAGGGATGTGAAAACCGTCTTCTTGGTTAAAACTAGGACTTTGAGGTGTGTCCAACTATCCTAATGGATTTTAGAGGTATTCAATTAAAGTAGGACCTAAATTATCCTCATGTTGAGGAAAATATCTAGGGGATTTATTCAACTGGCCCTTAGTGCCACTAAAGTGTCCTCCTTTGGACTAACTTTTAGACTCGCTATAACTAGAACTATTTTCTTCTTCTCATTTTGCTTGTGGTTCCTAGTTTTCTTCCTCTACCACCCCGTGGGGGTGGATTATTATAATCCAGTATTTTCCTAAGCATAGGGGATTCTTCTATTCAGTAGATTTTCCTTGGATCCTTCTAGACCTACACAAATTTTGATCGGCCATGGTGTCTTGCATAAGACACAAAGAAGAAGTCTACAAAAAATAAAAAGCGAACAACACACACTAGAAAGTTCTTGAAAATATTACAACAAGCAGATATACTCTTTCGATGACAAGTGTTTGGTTGTTTAGGAACAAATACTATTCAGTAAGAGGTGTAATACTATGCAGCAACCTAGAAGGAACCTAGGAGAGGCGACAACTAGGGCTACCACTTCATGTTAGGTAGTTGGGTGGAACAATTGCTAGAAAGGGATTCTGCGAATGGGAAGGGAATGTAGGACATAATTCCTAGACCTGAATATTTCAATGAGTAGTGGTGTCACCCTTAGGACTTGCCACACCTAAAAAAACCTCAGACACACATAACCCCACTAATCCAAGAACTAGGGTACAATATGTCCACTTGGACTAGCTTTACCTACTGCTTGACCTATGTTTGAGGGGCACTTTCCTGACAAGTACTTCACGCTACTAATGGGTTTTAGTGCTCTTTAATAGTTCCTAGTTTCCAATCTTCTGTGACTTTGGAGAAGTTTACTGACAACATCTATCTCCAAATTCCTAGGTCCTAGAGTATTAGGTGAGTTTCTTTCTAAAAGAAAAACCTCCTAGTCTTTTCTAATTATTTCTTGCATATTCAAAATGCAATTTCAATGAACTTTTTGAAAGAGGAAAACCAAGTGCACCTAAATATTTTCAAATGCATAACACTTATTTACACTCTTTAAAATGACATATGAAGCACTATCAGATCAACTAGAGATATTCAAGTGCAAAATGCATTTGTTTTTATCTTTTCAATGAAATATGGAACACTTTCACATCCACTAAACCAACTTTCCAAATGCAATTGTTCTAAAATGCCAAATTTCACTTTTAAATGCAAATGCAAATACTTAAAATATTTCAAATTGACATGCGAATTTTTTATATTTCAAAATTTTCAATGCACATGTAGAATTTTAATGCAAAACACAATGTTTTAAATGCAAATGCAAACTTGATTTTTGACTTTTGAAAAACAAATGCAACCGTAGTAATTCAAATGCAAATGCAGACTCAATCTTAAATGTATATGCAATTCCGTAAACCAATACCAATTTTTTTTTTGATGTGAAATGCAGACCTACTTTTCAAATGAAACTTGCAACTCACAAAAACAAAAATACAAATTTTGTTTTTGATGCAAAATATAGATTCAAATTTTGAAATGAAAACTTGCAATCCACATAAAACCAAAAGAAAATTTTTAAATGATCCAAATTTTTACTTTTCCATTTAATGAAAATGAACTATTTGATGAACAACTACACTAATGCAAACAATATGAACAAAGTTTGATATCTATATCACTACAAATGAAAGAAGCCTCAAACACATGACTTGTAAACCATACAAGTTTGATGAATTCAAGAAAAACATGTTAACCACAAGTTTTATAGACTCAAAAATTCAAGCCGATTTACTAGGAAACATGGTTTGGTTAAGCCTAATTCTTGCATATAAATGACATAATTAGAGGCATAAACATGGAGAATTATGTTCTAATCTTTCACCTTCAAGGTTTACCAAATCACTAATAGTGAAAAGAAAATGAAACAAGGACTTTTTTTAAAAGAATTTTCACCTTAAGTTGACTCATAAAGCAGGTTGAAATTGATAAAAAAAATGCCCAGACTTATCCCGAGGGGCCACAGAGGAACAAATACACTTAGACACTTTCAAACACCCTCAGTCAATCCTACAGGATAAAGAAAAATGTGAAAAACTCACACTTTCAAGGAATTGGCACATGTGTCTTAGGTTGCTAGTGAATGATTTGTTATTGTGAATCATAGATTGCACACAAATTACTAGGGAAATCGCTTTTGTAAGTGCTACAGGAAACCAATTACTCCTAAGAGGTTTGAAAAATAAGAATGAAAACTCTACAAAATAAAAAAATAAAGTTTTCTTTGGGTATCTAATGTATATTCAAGATTGAAAAAGATTTAATCAACTTAAACACACTAGAGGAAACGACCAAGAAGCCCCAAAACATATGGTTTCCCCAGCGGAGTCGTCAATTTTTTTGTTAAGGAAAACTCCCAAATGATTGGGAATATATCACCAACATACTGGGTTCATCTTGACAGACACCTAAGGGTTTGATTGCAAGTAATTCATATTATTTATTACAAATTAAGACCAAGAAAATGTATAAAAAATTTGAAGGAAAAGAATCTAGTGCACCTAGTTTATGGAGGTTGGTCTTAGCTTTTCTTTTTCTCCTTCAAATATGCTCCTTGCTCTGGATCCAATAACCTACAACACAAAGAAAATACCTTCCTCAAACAAACTTGGCTATAAAAAGAGATTATTGAAATCAAAATATAACATATAAATATGATATAATAAAACATGAGACAAAGTATGATACAATAATTAACACGGTAAATGGGGAAGGGAAAGATTCCCAATCTTCATTGTATAGAAACAAAACTACAAAATCATACCATGTTCTAGGCACTTCATTGAAACTAAAACTCTAGGTCTCTCCTGCTCAAGTTCTCCACAAGTCCCACTCTAAATCTCCACATGCACAAGGGTTGAAACTATTTCAGGGAAATAGATTCAACATATAGGGATAAAGATCAATGATTAGAGTCAAATATATGAAGGTGTAGACATCTTGGATTGTCCCACACGCCAACTCAAAAGAGATAACCTAGTTGAAGGATTCAGATAACCCTACTCAAGGATTACCTTATCCCGAAGTTGTTTGGTGTAGCTAGCTTTGACGGGTTTTACGACTCTGTTAGCCGCTAAGTAAGGGTTGCTCCTTGAAGATAATACTTTTGATCATAACTAAAACTAATTCCCAAGTGCAATATAACTTCTAATATATGATGCAAATTGAATCCTAATGAAACCAACTTTGTTGTAACCAGCTCATATCGTTCTTCCAATCTATGATCAATGACAAAAATCCTCATCTAGATAGATTAACAAAATGAAAGCAAAAATGCTCTTTTATAAACCGATCATTGGAAAAATTAGTATTCGAAATGTGCAATTGATTATCAAACTGATAAATTAGATCAACATCAATCAACAAGTTAGAAAAATAAAACTATGCAATAAAGAGTGATCATGAAGAGATTCGGGATCCTGCTTATCACAAATTAAACAAAGTTAGTACTACAATCGATTATAGTTTTTGAAGTCTAAACATAGCCAACATAATATGAACATATGATATTAATTAATACATTTTGGAAATAAATTGTAGAATTAAATAAGAAAATGAGAATTAAGAGATGCAAAATAAATTCAATCTATTGATAGAGTTGGTGTCAACAATACAAAAGATCTCTGAAATCATAGAGTGTCATCTATAGATATGAATAGCAAACCATCAATCATGAAAATGCTTGACCACTTTATATCACAGATAATGAAAAATATTTTTCTCTGGAGATCCTCCCCTCTCTCTGCATAGCAGGTAAGTATTTATACAAAATTGAATGATTCAGAAGATAAGATCAGTTTCTCCAATCGCTGAGCTAACTAGTTGAGTTGCTTCATTTAGAAAATCCTTCCATGAGAAAAATATGGGAAATTTTGTTTTGAAAAACTAATCGGATCTCCCAAATGAAGCACTTTCTCAGGACCCAACTAATTGGGGTCATTCGCCATAAAACCCATGTCTTGTATTTTCTAGATTCATCTCCATCACTCCAGAAATCGCATTCGAAAATCATTGCTTTTATCTTGACGTTTATGACATGGGATGTTAATTGATCTCTTTAGATTTGAATCCACGCCTGTACAATGCAAAAGATTAAATTAGAAACAATAAACAACATTCTAAATCTAATGAAACAAATCCAAATCCATAAAAATCCATTTGCAAATCAAAATAATAACAAAAAATGGGAAAATCTAATCCAAATCCGAAATTGATTTTTCAAGCAGATTTTTAGGGTGGTTAAGCTATCCATTTGGCAATAATAATGTTCCCAAATCACTCCTCATCTTCCTAGATTTCACCAAAGCTATCTCGGGATCAATTTGGACTTTTAAATCTCAAGATATTGCTCCCGGAAGTTAACATTCAACAGTCATTGATTTTAAGTTGGGTGAATTGTGACCGTTGATTTGGATGTCAAAATCATTAGCCCACATGCATTGGGAAAAAGAATTTTTTAGTGTTTATATTGATTTTTCCAAATGTAGTAGTTTGTAGCAAAACATTTAGGATGGAATGAAAACTTAAGATATGAAAATAAAGTTCCAACTTACGACTTCCTAAAGAAAAATAAAACAAAAATCGGAACTGAGTAAAATAAAATCGAGGGATTTGGAAGTGTCGGGAGGAGTCGAGGTGAAAAGTATTAATAACCATAAATCCACTCCTACTGCCGACTCCCAACTCGGAGAAAAACTCAACCCAGTAAACCTAACTTTACAGACCCGAAAATAACAATTAAATTCAAAATAAAAAGTCAAGCAATGGAGTGTTGATGTATATGTAACTTCGGAATGTATTTCATATATGTATATTGTACTCCCATAGAAATGGTATTATTCCTCTTACGGAAGTGTTTGTATTCCTATAGAGATGTTATTATTCCTCTATATGGAAGTGTCGTCGTATATGTAACTTCGGAATGTATTTCATATATGTATATTGTACTCCCATAGAAATGGTATTATTCCTCTTACGGAAGTGTTTGTATTCCTATAGAGATGTTATTATTCCTCTATATGGAAGTGTCGTCATTTATATTGTAAGTGTCGTAACTTATACTTGATGGGTTATTAGACCACCTTGTTGGGGTCGGCCCTGTATAAGTCATGTGGGTCAAAGGGTTATTATACCACCCTATTGGGGGTCAGCCATGTGGGTCAAAGGGTTATTAGACTACCCTATTGGGTGTCGGCCCAGTCAGCATTGTGTTATGTGGTTAAGCTGAGGCCAACCTAGTAAAGGTTATTAGGTAAGTCAAGTCAAGTATAAATAGAGTGTGGGAGGCACTCTATTTGATCATTCTATTCTCACTCACACTCTTTGGAGAGTGGCGCACTTGTGGAGGAGGAGAAGCTACAGCTAGGAGATGTCTATCTCTTATGCTTGGGTTGTATCATTACTCTATCTATCTCTGAGGAAGTTATTGGGGTTTTTCACCTTTATGGTTTTCCCCAAGTAAACTTTGTGTCTCTTGTGTGCTTGCATTATTGTGTCCATGATTGATATGCTGTAGATATGCAGTACAAGTTATTCTTTCAGTTAAGATCCTAGATCATATTGAAGTAAGTTCTGAAAAACTAACATGGTATCAGAGCTAGCTTGAAAGATGGCATGGTATGGCATCTATGACACTTGTTGCACTTGCGATGCTAGGGCTTGATATAGCAAAAACAAGTCATCGTAGTACTTTCACTATAAATACATTTAGGAAATATTTCAGGATCTAAAACTCTTACAGGTCGAAGATAAGATCCCTATGTACCTTGTGTCCGAAGCACAACTTCTAATCCATTGTACTTTGTGTTTTATGATATGTACAATCTAGGGTTTCTGCCTCTTCCAAATCTGAGTCATAAACAGGCGACCTAGGAAAAAGGTCATAACTTGGGCTAGGAATCTCCAAATGAAATTTCATAAAAAGTGACAGGTAGTGCACAGACTGTACTTTCACAAGCCAAAGGTTCAAAGGCTGAAAGTGAACCAGTGACAACTGCCACTCCGTACAAGTTCGCTCTCTTGTTTTATCCCATAAACAGGTCACATTGCAAAACTTGGCATAACTCTCTCTCGGAGAATCCAATTGAGGTCAGACCTATGGGGTTGGAAATATGACAGGTCGGACTACCACAGGTAGAAGTTTTAGACCCTGTAGATTTGTAATTTCGGAGTTACACCAGAAACAATCAGGTGCATATTTCTGTCAAAACAAAATTAGATTTTGAGCACCTTCATTCATGGCTCCGGGAATTAGGGTTTCGGAGAAAGTTGGTATTTTTGTAATCGGATACCACGGATGAATGCTACTCATCAAAATCGAAATTTAGAGACCAAGATCAAATTTTTTGGTTGGGTAGAAGGTTGGGCTTGATCAAACCCTAGTTCGGGACTTTGATCGGAAAAGTGGAAAATTAGGGTTTCTACAAAAGTTGGAATTTTTTAAGTCTGTGACCACGGCTAGAAAATCCTTAGAAAAATCAAAGTTTAGAGATTTGGATCGAACCTTTTGGTTGGGAAAAAGGGTGGGCTTTATCAAACCCTAGTTCAGGATCCTGTCCAAAAGATCTGGAAGTTTCAAAGGCAATTTTGAGGGGTGAAACTTTGCAGTTTTCAAATTCTGAGTATATCGGCTTGATCAGCTCATCAAGGCACATCTTTCTATCCTTTCAGAAGTTTGAAATTCAAAGTTTGAATTTTTAGGGTTTCTCTGACAAACCCTAATCCAGCTCCAGATCCAGTTCCTACAAATCAAGTAGATTGGGTTAATCCTAGAAGAGAATGGACTGGTCACCTGCCTAAGTGAAGAAGTTCTTGTTTCAGAGGGAGATGAGGCTAAGGCCTTACATAAGAAGATTACAAGGAATCTTGACAGGTATGTTATGAGATTTGTTCATGATTAAGTTTATGGTATGTTTATCTTCATATTATTACGGTTAGTACAATCTTGATTAAATTTAGACTTGTCGTATCACCTTAATAAAATTATGAATGCATGATAGAAGATATTCATTGATTAGGGCGTTGACACTTATGATTGTACCAATGCATCATGGTGTTGTATGAGGTTTATGTTGTCCGCTAACATGAAAGGTACACCAAGAAAGACAAATCATGTTCTAGTTCAAGCACATATGATCATGGTGACATGAAGACAAAGATTCATCCATTTTCATGGATCACATAGAAGATCTATTTACGAGGTATGTATAAATTGGTTCTATAATGGTTAACTTATGAGATATGCAGGTTACTGGGACAAGTCATTGAAGAGAACAAGAAGACATCATGTGGGTATGTTAGACATAACTAGCTAACATACTAATCCAGGTATGTTTTTCCTATATCAAGTTAGAATCCTACCTTGTGATAGGATCTCTTATATAAGTATACATGGCATGATTGATAATGATTATTCATGAAGTCATAGGTTTGAATAATCATGAGTGTATGCATATTATGTTTCTTACCTTAATTGATGATATGACTAACCAGAAGAGTCATAGGCTTGGTAATCACGGGTTTAGGCATATTATGTTTCTTACTATAATTTATGATATGACTAACCATAAGAGTCCTATATAAACCTTGAATACTAATGCTTATTAGTTCTCTTTGAAATGATCATGACTATACATGCTTAAGATTATTTTGTTTTGATAGTATTGAGAATATACTAATGAATGTATGATTATGTATGAGATCTCAAGGATAACACAATAATGATACTAATAAGCATGCATAGGGATCGAGGATGAATATAAGTTCAAGGACGGGTAATCCAGGAAGCAAAGATCAAGAGGGAACACACTCCAGTAGTTTCTGCAAGGATGCAAATATTCAGAGGGAGTTGACCACTTCTCACAATCCACATAAGAATAGAGTTACAGAAAGGAAGCAAAGACTGAGAGGGAGTCAACCCAACAAACAAGCAAAGATAAGTATTTGAATTATCATTTCTTGCATATTTGATTGTTTAAATAATATTGTTCAATGGTATATATATACTGATGTTCCTAGAATTAGGCTATGTATTTTGGCATATTAGAATAATTGCTTCAATGAACAGCGTACTACTAATATGCATGTAATAGGTAAGTGGCTTATGGAACTATACAATATTCCATTGCTACTTACCTAGAATGAAACCTCTTTGCTGACATGTTGGGAGTAGTGCAAATGCTTAACAATGTTCTGGTAGAGATTGGAAGGCATCTGGAAAGTTACAAGATATGGGTGAATGTTGTATTGAAGCATTGGCTAAAATAATTGCATGAATGTATGACATATTTCTTTATGTGTAAGAATTTGTTCTGAAAACTATGAGATGTTTCTAATCATGCAATTTAACCTGTTTTGTAGGAAAGATCGTATACCATCACCTACAAAAGAAGGACTACAACATTTGTTCCAGCAACAAAGATATCTATTGAAGATATTGAAGATATTGAAGTTCCCAGTATGTGAGATGAAGTAATGGAAGAATGCCATGATCCGTCGATCATGAAGAATGATGTTTGGGATGTAGTCCCAAGACCTGAAAGAAAGTTTGTTGTGACTTCCATGTGGATCTATAAGATCAAGCATGCTGCAGATGGCAGCATAGAGAAATATAAAGCAAGTGATGAAATGGAAGATACACCAGATGGATGTCAAGACAACTTTCTTGAATGGTGTAGTCAAGGAGGAAGTGTATGTGGAGCAGCCACTTGGTTTTGAGACACATGACAGGAAGTCATATGTGTGTAGGTTAAAGAAATCCTTGTATGGCTTGAAGCAAGCTCCTAGAACTTGGTATGGTAGGATAGACAGCTTTCTATCCAGTTTGGGCTTTACCAAGAGTAAAGCGGATTCCAACCTTTACTACAAGGCTGAGGAAGGCAATCCAGTGATACTCTTATTGTATGTGGATGACCTGTTCGTAACAGGAGAGGATAGATTGATTGCCGACATGCAGTAGAAGCTTGCAGCCGAGTTCGAGATGAAAGACTTGGTATTGATGCACTATTTTCTAGGCATGGAGGTGTGGCAGAGTACAGATGGAATCTTCCTTGGACAAGGGAAGTATGCAGTGGAGATCCTAAAGAGGTTCGGGATGATGGATTGCAAGGCCATGGCCACACCTATGGCATCGAACCTGAAGCTTCTGTGTGATGCTTCATCTAATCTGGTTGATATCACTATGTATCATCAGATGATTGGGTCCTTAATGTACCTGACGAACACGAGACCAGATATTTGCTTTGCGGTGAACACATTGAGCTAGTTCCTAACGGGACCGAGGAGTGTTCACCTGGTTGTTGTAAAGCATATTCTGAGGTACCTGAAGGGTACGGTTGATTATGGTTTCAAGTATGATATGAATCAAAAGTTTAACCTGCAGGGTTATGTTGATTTAGATTAGGCAGGTAGTGCTGCAGATAGGAAGAGCACATCTGGATGCTGCTTCAGTATGGGATCGGGTGTGATCTCTTGGTTTAGCAGGAAGCAGTCTTGCGTAACACTAAGTACAGCGGAGGCAGAGTATGTTGCAGCTTGTTCGGCCAGTTGTGAGTGAGTATGGCTCTGGAAGCTATTGTCTAAGTTATTTGATCTCCCGCTGGAGGCTACTGGTATCTTTTGTGACAACCAGAGTTGTGTGAAGCTATTTGAGAACTCGGTGTTCAACGACAGGTCGAAGCACATAGAGATCAAATATCACTATATCAGGGATATGGTGCAGAGAGGAGCAGTGAAGCTCCTGTATGTTGTGACAGATGAGCAGTTTGCAGATGTGCTGATCAAGCCACTAGCCAGAGTGAAGTTCGAGTACTTCAGAGAGAGGCTTGGTGTTCTTCAGATTGATGACACTTCGAGGAAGAAGTGATGGACAAATTTGCAGGAGCCATTCCGAGCATGGTGAGAGGAGGATCCTTCCATGGCTGTGGATATAAGCGCTGGATGATGAGCATCAGGACAATGCTCCAGTTACTGCTATGTATATGTATGTACGCATCATGTTGGATGCTGGATATGATCAGTTGGATCATTTATATGTATATGTATGTACACATCATGTTGGATGCTGGATATGATAAGTTGGATCATTTATATTTATATGTATGTACGCATCATGTTAGATGCTAGATATGATCAGTTGGATCATGTGTATGTATCTGTAGATGTATCAGGTGGATACATTGTATGATCAAGTAGATCATGTATGTTGATATGTATCAAGTATGATCAGGTGGATCATGTATTTGTATATGTATCAGGTGGATACATTGTATGATCAGGTAGATCATGTATGATGATATGTATCAGGCAGATATTGTGTATGCATCAGGTAGATGCATTGTATGATCAGGATGATCATGGATGACGAGCTTCAGGATGTTGCTCCAGATGACATGCAGCAAGATGATGCAGTGTTGATGATTAGGATGATCATGTGTACATCAGGATGATGTATGGTGAGTATCAAGTTGATACTCTGTGGTCATGGACAGGTTGTGCAGATGAGCATGTAAGTAGACCTGGGAGATCTGGATAGGATGAAAAAGGCCTCAGATGCTCTTTCGAGGCATTGCTCTAGGAGGACATGTAAGTAGACCTGGGAGATATGGACAGGATGAAAAAGGCCTCAAATGCTCTTTCGAGGCATTGTCCTATGGCATGTAAATAGACCTGGGAGATCTGGACAGGATGAAAAAGGCCTCAGATGCTCTTTCGAGGCATTGCCATGACCACATGCAATCAAACTTGGAGATCTAGACAAGATGGAAAAGGCCTTAGTGCTCTTTAGGTTTCTTGCTTGGAAAGACACCCTTTTAAGGTTTTTTGGTAGGAGTCACATGTAATCAGACCTGGAGATCTGGACAGGATGAAAAAGGCCTCAGATGCTCTTTAGGGTTCTTTCTTGGCAAGATACCCTTTTAAGGTTTTGTGACTGTCACATGTAAAAGATCCTGGGAGATCTTATAGATCGGAGTTGCGTACCCGTAACAGCGTCGGATACTCTTTCGAGGTTTTGTGATGCACATAATAAGTCCTAAGGATTCCACAGTATGGCCAGTGATGATGAAGACCTGCAGGTGGTGGACCTACATCTAGTATGAAAAAGGACTGGCTCTGTAGAACTTCCTATGATGAATAGATTAAGAGATTGATTGAGATAGCAGCAGTCGTGATGATGACGATGATTCGAAGATGATGATTCGTTGATGATGATCTAGAGAGAAAGACTTGTGATAGCATATCTGTGTCGAGAAATACCTTCCTAGTTAAGAGGGAGTGTTGATGTATATGTAACTTCGGAATGTATTTCATATATGTATATTGTACTCCCATAGACATGGTATTATTCCTCTATACGGAAGTGTTTGTATTCCTATAGAGATGTTATTATTCCTCTATACAGAAGTGTCGTCATTTATATTGTAAGTGTTGTAACTTATACTTGATGGGTTATTAGACCACCTTGTTGGGGTCGGCCCTGTATAAGTCATGTGGGTCAAAGTGTTATTAGACCACCCTATTGGGTGTCGGCCCAGTCAACATTGTGTTATGTGGTTAAGTTGAGGCCGACTTAGTAAAGGTTATTAGGCAAGTCAATTCAAGTATAAATAGAGTGCGGGAGGCATTCTATTTGATCATTCTATTCTCACACACACTCTTTGGAGAGTGGAACACTTGTGGAGGAGGAGATGCTGCTGCTAGGAGATGTCTATCTCTTATGCTTGGGTTGTATCATTGCTCTATCTATCTCTGAGGAAGTTATTGGGGTTTTTCACCTTTATGGTTTTCCCCAAGTAAACTTTGTGTCTCTTATGTTCTTGCATTATTGTGTCCATGATTGATATGTTGTAGATATGTTGTACATGTTCTTCTGTCAGTTAAGATCGTAGATCAGATTGAAGTAAATTCTGAAAAACTAACATGGAGATGATTGGGCTTCAGGGCTAGCAGGTGGAGAAGTTGGTTGGAAAAACTACTCCGATGTAGTCATGGAGTAGGGGTATATGTAGTTGTAGAAACTACAGGTGAAACCATTGTATATGTATGGATGGATGCTGTAAGAGTAGTTTCCACAATAATGTCAGGAACTGAAGGAGGTAGGGTGTAAGAGGGCATGGTAGTATGGGGTGGACGAGGATGTCGTGGACGATGAACCCCTATGGGTTGTACGATAAAGGAGATCTATCACAGCCACGACACACACCCACTAAATCTATGGTCTACCGTGATGTGCGGCACTTCCCAGGGCTTCACCAAGGGTGAGACCAACTTGGCTGCTAACCTGGCAGACTACGCCTTCACCGAACTAGTCCTCACTAAGATAGCCCCTCCTTTACTTATGTTATGTTCACTTGTGAATTTCTTACACTTAGCTAATTTTCTTATGTAAACATTCCATAGTTTAACTTAGACAATAAAACACAAAGAACAAAAGTAGACAAGCATATATGGGAGGCACCCCAAAATAAGCGTGCTAAATTTTTATAAAAGAACAAGTTTACAATGAACAACAGATACACACGAGAGTGCCCAACAAACGATTCTTGTGGGTATGCTCAACTAGCCAACACCAAGAAATCCAAACACTTTTTTTACTTTCTTCTGCTACCATAGGCCTTCCACAACAATGCCCACACTTTCCTTCGCGAGCTTCCAAACCAAGATTCAAAGATGAGTCTTTAAAAATGAGTATTCGACCACACTTCCAAAACCAGCTTCCCAAACTATCGTCAGGCCTTCAGAACTCCTGTGAGCTTCCAAAGAGCACTCTCTGTCAGGAGTCCTAGTGACTCAGTTTCCTCTCAAGATCCCAAGTCAAACTTGATTCCACACTATGTCTAGAGCAGACATGCGGCCTGCTTATATGCTTGTCGTAGCTTAAGGGCACACTTTCTTTGCTTGGTAGTAGAAACACCTTTGGATTGAGATTGCTTGTATTACCCCCTTTTGGTTGGAGCTCCCACGTATATATACTAAGTGCACTGGCGGGGTGTGACCCATGATGTGTTCACATGCTCATTTGTCGGGATTCCTTAGCCAACACACTAATGGTCTCTCTAATGCTTCATGTGGTCCATCGCCCCTCGTCCCCGATCAAGCCAGTGCTCTACTTTCCAATACCGCCGAGTCAACTTCCGATGTGCCCATCTACCCGATCTTCTAACATGCCTTCTGCGGAGCTTCCAGATCGGACGTCTTTCCAAGCTTTCATCTCCCAAAAGTCTCCCCACCGCATATATGTGCTAGCATATTCCTCTTTGGCTTGCTTCACCCTCCGTGCTCCTGTCGCGTTCCTTGTGCCGAACTTCCAATGAACTGCTAGTGCCAATGGCTTCCGCATTTACCAAGCTTCCAGGTAAATACTTGGGAATCCCGGCCTTTCCAAGATCTGGTGTCCTGGTCGAGCGTCCCTTCCATGATGCATCCCATGTGCTTAGTGTACTTCGGTCTAACCAAGTCACCACACTGTTCCAACAGGCTCCCCTGTGGGTGTTGTTCCCTAGGATTCTGCATGGAAACCCAACACTTAGAATATTTGGCTAAGTGTCATACAATCTTTCAGACCCGTGAGGCTTCCAAGTCAGCCTACTTGGGCATGTGGGGAGCGTGGATAGGTTCTTGTGCACCAAGGCCGTTACAACCTCCCCCACCTCAAGTAATGGTTTTCCTCGACAATGTCTCCAAAATACCATCACTTCTGGAAACTTGCAACCAAAACCAACTATCTATCGTCGCAACTGAGGCTCCTTAAGAGTCCTCTCCATTCATTTGCTATGAGTTACACCCTACTACCGCATCCAGTACTCGACCAATCTATCCATTCTTCCATCCACTGTGCACCCCAAAAGGTGAGCTGATCAGTGGGCCAGACTGACCTACGCCCATCTCTAAGGAATGAACTTCCCCACTTCCGAACTGTTTTTCCTTCTGCATTTTTGGTTGCTTCTTGCACACTTTGTCGAACCTTAGCAAAGATTTCCGCCTCTACCAGAAAGTAAGACTGACTTCTGCAGTCTCACAACTATGCTTCCTACAATTCATTAAACATGATTTCGCATGCGCTTGGCAACATTTTTCTAAGGAAACCTTCGCGAGGTGTCGGTGATCTCATTGCCTTCACCACGGGCAGTGACTCAACTTCTCACTCTTCATCCTGGGTCAAACGAAAAGTGATGCTCCCAGTCACTTTCGATTGTGCTGCGTGTGAGTTTCTCCTCCAACGTAACTGCAACTCGAGCTTCCAATGAAGCTTCTTCATCCAACTCTCCCAACTGAGCTGGTGTTAGCTTGCAAGCCAATGTGTCTGCGACATGGTTCATGAGGTCGTATGCACCTACCACTACTACGTTTGTCGAAAAGTCTTGAATGTCAACTGCTTCTAAAGAATCCTTCTCAGTGAGCTCCTGCCTCCTCTTAGCTCTTTCCTGTGCTCCTTCACTTGTTCTAGTAAAGGGATTCTTGCCATAATCTTTCCCTCGTCTTGGAAAGCTCTCTACTTCAGGTTTCTCTTCCCGAAGCTCCCTGTTTTTTTTAGGCTTCGTTTAAATTTTGCTTAGAGTCATAACTAACTTCACTGGACTGCATTCTAAGTATTTCATCATCACAGACTTTAGTCAGTCTTCCGAAGTATCTAGGAAATTTTTGCTAAGGTACACAACCCTCTTAGATGCATGTTCCAGGAATCTTTTTCTTTTACCCTCGCTCCATTCTTCCATCATTTCATCGAAGCTGTTTTCCATACCTTTGAATCATTGGCCACTTCATGAATTCTCACCAACTGAACATCTTGTTTGGGAAACCTTTTGGCTGTCCTTCCCTCCTTTGGGACTTCGCAAGCCTTGCTTGCCTTTGTCATTAGGATTCTGAGTAGGCTCCTGGAGTGTGTTTCCTGTTCCCACAGTGGTCAAGTTATTGATTGGTTCCACAACCGAACCTTCCAACAACTCTAGTATTGCCAAATTATGTGCCAACCAACTCATTCGTTCCTCCAGGTTGGAAATATTCCTCTCCAAACTGTAGGATTCTTGGTCTACACCTAACACTTGTGACTGTCGTACGACTCAGCTTTGTTCATCCGTAGGCTTCCATGTGGTCTCATCCTTCCCAGATGGAGACGCGGACGCTTGCTCTAACTTCTGCTTCGTCATAGAAGTCTTGGCCCTCTTCAAGATCTCTAATTCCTTAGGTTTTTCCAACTTTCTAGACTCTCTTGGTACTTCACAAACTGATGTTGCAACCATCATGGTTGAAACTTTCACCTTACTCGTGGACTCACTTCTAGCTCCACTGCGAAATGTCATCCCAGTCCCTTTCTTCACCAAGTCGTGGGTGGAGCATCTACCTCGCTTCAAACCACTTGCAACTATTCTCCCATGTGCACTAGCCGACTTCTTACCCGAACTTGTCGTCGAGGCTTCAGCTATCTCCCAGACTTCACATGTATTTGTGGAGTGTCTGTCACAAGGAACTCTACTGGGCTCTCCAATCCTTCAACTTTTGATCTTTAGGCTAACGTGGTCTTCCCATGGGACTCTTCCACTATCCTGGGAAACTCCACTTACGAACTCCCCAACTCGTCAACCATCTTGCACCGCTTATCAGCTTGAACTTGCAAATTCATCCATTCAATGGACTTCGCATGAACTTGGAATAGTCGAGCCATCTCCCGCTCATGTTCCTTCGATTCTTTCTTCGCGGCTTTTTTTTCAGCTTCCGATGAGTCTTCCACAATTGAAGCCACATTCTGTGACTTACTTCTTACTTGCCCAAACATCCACGAAGCTTCTTAAGTCTATGCCATGCTTGCACCAAGTGTTCTCATATGTGGACTGCTCCTTCCCAGTGCACTTCCCTCTTACCGGTTTCTGTATTCATCTGTCAATTTTCCAATGCTGCAACACCCTGCTAGGTATCTTGCCGCCAACCTATGGATGTGCTTCCAATCATATTTCTTGACTCCTCTTGACTTACTCACAGAGATGTGATTCCCCATCCAAGCACCACACAAGATATTCCATGAGCTCTGTCTTCAAATGGACTAAGCTTCGGATTCCAATATTCTAAGCCACCCGAAATTCAGTGTAGTTCCACGGTCCTGGGAGAAACCTTAGAGAACTGCGGCTCTGGAAGCTATGTGGATTTGTGGTACTTTGGATTACATTGCTTTAGTCCTATGGAAACCTCCACGAATCTCAACGTTCAACCGAACAACGTTTCAACTGAGCCAAAACTTGCCCAAGAGTTGCTCTGATACCATCTGTCACAGCCACGGAATGCACCCACTAAATATATGGTCTACCACGACGTGCGGCACTACCTAGGGATTCAACAAAGGTGAGACCAACTTGGATACTATCCTGACAGACTACTCCTTCACCAAAATACTCCTCACTAAGTTATCCCCTCCTTTACTTATGATATGTTCACTTGTGAATTTATTACACTTAGCTAATTTTCTTATGTAAACATTCCAAAGTTTAACTTAGCCAATAAAACACAAAGAACACAAGTAGACAAGCATATATGGGAGGCACCCCAAACTGGGCATGTCAACTTTTTATAAAAGAGCAAGTTTACAATGAACAACATATATACACAAGAGCGCCCAAAAAATGACTCATGTGGGTGTGCTCAACTAGCCAACACCAAGAAATTCTAGCACTTTGTTGACTTTCTTCTACTGTCACAGGCCTGCCACAACAACAACCACACTTTCCTCCATGAGCTTCCAAATCGAGATTCAAAAATGAGCCTTCAAAAATGAGTCTTCGGTCACACTTCCAAAATGAGCTTCCCAAATTGTCGTATGGCCTTCAGAACTCTTGTGAGCTTCCAAAGAGTGCTCCATGTCAGGGTTCCTAGGGACTGTGTTTCATCTCATGATACTAAGTGGGATGGCAGGGTGTGACCCATGATGTGGTCACACGCTCCTTTGCTAGGATTCCTTATCCAACATGCTAATGGTGTCTCCAATGCTTTGTGTGGTAAAGCGACCATCGTCCCACATTAAGCTGACGCACTACTTGCCACTACCGCCAGGTCAACTGCTGATGCGCCCATCTACCTGGGCTTCTGACACACCTTCTACGGAGCTCTTGTCTCCCGAAATTCTCCTCGTCGCATATCTGTGCGTCTTCCGACACACCTTCTACAGAGCTTTTGAGAAAATGATTTATTAAACTTGTTTTTTTGAAAATGAAAAATATATATTCTATTTTTTGGAAAATGAAAATTGGATTTTTCTATTGGTAGAGGACACCTTGGATTTGACATAAATTCCTGCAGGAGGAAGTTAATTTTCAAAAAATAAAATTAATTTAAAATTAAAAAAAAATGCAGAATTTTACATCTGTTATTTGGTTGACTGATGGAATGCAGTACAATGTACTTCACCCATGTGAGAATGTACTTCACCCATGTGATCAAGATGTTGTGTGTTGAAATTGGAAGAATCGCGAATGATTCCATGCACTTCATAATTCTTTTTAAGGAGAAATTCAGTGAGATAAGATCCGTCCTGACCTGTTATGCCTGTTGTCAACGCGTTCTTTGCTTTGGGAGCTTCCCCCATGGTTGGATCTGGATGCCCAGCTCTAAAAAACTGCTGATGATCGGATGAGGTCCTTGCGATCTATTTCAGGGCTGAATGAATGAGCTGTCGCAATGCATAAAACATTCAAGCAGGAATGCATCATATATAGGATACACCACAGCTCGCTCGGTGGAAATTCAACAATTTTGAAATTGCCCACATGGGGAAAATATTTATTTATAGTGAAATTCCATGGGTTGCCAGAATTAGATTTTCACACCGAGTCATACACATGTAGATCAAAAGGAAGGTGTTTGACAATCGAAAATTGGGGAAAAATAATTGTTTATGGTAAAATTTGATAGGTTACCATCTATAATATTAAATTTTCACACGGACCATAGTACATAGACAAAGACATGTACATCAAAAGAAAGTGTTGAACGACTGTAAATTGGTTTCCGTGAACCTTCTAAATTGATTTTGATTTGGTTTATGTTAATTTTGCAAATTGATTTTCATTTTTTATTTTAATTTTAATGTGATTTTTTATTTATTTTTTTAAATAAAATTAGTTATAAAATGCATTAAAAAAATTAGTTTTTTTTTTGAAAAAAGACTCCAATACTCGATCTTTATTAAAATATGAATCAAAGACAATATACATTATTTCTAGAAAGTACTAAGATTTGTGACTGTGAAATGATGAATTATTAGTTAAGAATTTTGGTTTTGGAATCTCATTCTTTGAACCAACTTCATTAACTAAATCACCACCAACTCCTAACAAGTAATGGTGGTTTGTGCTTATTAGTAATTTTTCTTCTACTCTCACATCCCTTCGGCTACCATGTGGCCCTCATGGCCCACTTCCACATCTCGCATTTCATCCTGTCCTTCACCTCTTTGGCAGGGACTTAGCTGCAACGCAGCTTTCACCCTTGTTAATTTATAATTTAAATTAGAAAAACAAAATAATATAAAATTAAAATATATAAGAGGTGCACAATGTCTTCCATGGATAGTAGAAATGTACTTTCCATGTGTCTTTCCCCTCACCTGGTGGAAATATATAGTTACAACCAATTAGAAACCTTGTAAAAAACAATATCTCATAGATCGATAAGTATTCATTCAACTTTCCCATGTTTTCATGTGATTTATGTATATTTGTAAAAATTGTTTTATACTTATACTTGCCCTAAATTAAAATTGTTGCCCTTCTTTTAATTTAGGGAAAAAATTGTTTGTGTTATTTTTTTAGATTTTGATTTTCGGCATTTTTGGTGCGCCTTTTTTTAATTTGCACTGATGCATACATACATAAAACACATCGTTTTTAAAACACGTATGATGGTGCATGTAATGTTATGTCACACCGGTACGCTTAGATGTAGTAAACGCACCAGAGCGAATTATTTTTTGAAAATGTATGTAGAAGTATCCGCTACCAAATGTAGCGGATGTTTTCCACCACGGGGCTTTTGCAGATATACTTTAACAGTGCGTTTACATTTGTTAAGCACTGGTGTGTCTAGTTTGTGTTAGCGCACCAATGCGTTTACATATGAATAACCGCACCGGTTTATTTTGTAAATTCTATGTTTTTATGTGTCCACTTAAAATTATATATTGATACTGAATGTCCTTTTACTATTTAACCACACCAATTACAATATTTCATAGTATATATATGTTGATCATTTATTTGGCTCAAATGCAGGAAGAAAAGTTTGTGGTATCAAATGGCCAATTATTTAGATTCCAACTCATACCATCTTGTTCAAAGTTTGACGAGTTCTCCCATTCCATCCCTGGAAAGTTCAGGTTTTATTTATTTTTTGACTACTTATTTGAATGTATATTACTTATCCATGTGAATCTAAATATCTATTTATTCTATATTGCAAGATCACGATTTGGGTTCGAGTTTGGATGCATAAGACATTCCACCAGTTTCAAAACGTCGTAAGCTCTTATCAGGAGCAAGATATCACAAGCAGATTGTGTATGAAAATGGACAGCCTCTTTACCCCGCCAATTGTAACATGCCATCTTCAAGCCTCCATCCTGGTTCATCGACGGTAATTCGTCGCTAGTTGGAACTCTTTTATGACACCCAGTAGTTTGTGGTTGTTCAAAATGTCAAGGTTTAAAGGAGAACCCTCGGCGTGTCACACTCACCCATTGCACCAATGATAGATTACCTAATGTCGATGGTCCAATTCCCCCTAGTGCAGTAAAACATCCAATAGGTGATATAGAAAAGACACGGAAGAACACTTCCTTATGCTCATTTTTGAAAAATTTGGAAGCCAAAACAACTATGTCTCATCCTAAATTGATGAACCCCTCAACTTATGTTCAGTCATCTGAAAGTTCTAGTAGTCCAAAGTATGATATGAATTCCACCCAACCCATCTCTACCAGAAGATCCAAAAAGTTGCATGAGTTGAGAGCAAACATGTCCAAGTACAGACCAAGGTCTGTCCAATTATTGGAGGGTAGCAATGATTTCTCCCTTCCTTTGAATTTTCAAAGTAAATATCAAACTTCTTACAACTGCACTTTATATGGCGCTTGACTATCCTCTCTACCTGTTCCTGATGTTGGAACTGAATTCTCCTTTTGTGGTAATCCTTTTATGATTACCAAGTCTAATATAGATGTTGCAAATCTTCGGTTGTTTATGGTTTTCCACGCACTTGTGGGAACATTGTAGGGTTCATAAATAGGTCTAGATGCTCTTTATTTTCTCCAAATTGTTCATTTGAGGAACACTTCAATGACCAGAAGTTCTTTATGAAAAGGAAAGCGTCCATATTTTTTTTGTACATCCAAAATGTAGTTTGTCTCCTAGTGATGAGTTGTTAATAAACTAGAACTTCCGTAGACCACCAACCAGTCATCCGAGATGCCTTGAATTTGGATTACCTTTAGACGTTCCCTTGGGGTGTAAGACAAAAAAACATTGATTAATTGTATCTGTCAATTTTCAGTGGATTCGTATTAATATATTGCTCAGTTTGAAATTATGTTTTATAAATTGTTAATTTAATTTATAAAATCAATTTGAAAATGTATTACTCAATTTTAAAATTTCATATTTAATGTGGAATTGATGTTAATTTATTGCTCAATCTGAACATCTGCTTTATAAATTGTTTGCAGCTTAACATTTTCTACTGGAAGTGATTCTCGTGCTTCTGTAATAGTTATTTTCTATAATGCAAGATCAAACCAATTGCATTGTGCTTACTAGCATCATTGATGTAATGTTCAATATTTTTGAAATCAAGATTCTGATGATGAGCGACCTAACTACCATCTTCCGCCCCAGCCCAGTACAATGTCAAATCGAGAGAAGGCTAAAAAGGAGTGCAACTTGGAGAGGAAGCATACCAAGCATGGTTGAATCAACCACCTATTTAATTTCCACCGCATCCATCCTCACCAATCAGGAATAATAGTTCTTCACATGTTGGCAATGGAGGAAATGAAGTAGAGGTTGGTATGGACAATTTATTACGACAAAGGAGTGCCATGGATGCAATGTTGTTCCATACATTCTAGGACAATGAGCTAGGGGATGACGCTCATATTATGAAATCTTTGTTTGAAATCCTTAAATCATCTTCCACCACACCTCTATTTGGATTTGGTGGTTCAAAGTATACACAGTTGGGGACAACAATGTTACTATACAACTTGAAAGAAAAGGATGGCACGTCAGACGCATGTTTCTCGGCAATTTTGAGGTAATTGACTATCAACTACATTATATTTTGAGTAATCTTGCAACACAATCATCATTAAAAATGGTCGATTTTATGAACGTTAAATGACATTGTACATTTGTATTTCCCACTAACTATAGGTTAGTCAAAGATAAGGTACTTCCAAATGATAATGTCTTTCCCGGCAGCTGCGCAGAGGAAAAACAAATGTTGAAAATGTTGGGTGTAGAGTACATACCTTATGATGCATTCCCCAATGATTGTATTCTATAGAGAGGCGAATATGTAGACAAATCGATATGTCGAAAATGTGGGCATGAAACTTTACAAAGAATCAAATAACAAGGAAAAATCACATGGTCCACCTCATAATACATTGAGGCACATGCCTATAATCCCAAGGATTCAAAGGCTCTTTCGTTGCAAAGAATTAGCTATGTTGCAGGTATGGCATGCATCGAACCAAAGTGAGGAAGGAATTATGTGAATCCAAATAGACTCAATAGAGATGAAGAATATAGAGGAGACATGGCCTAATAAATTCAAGGATGAAGTACATATCCTCTGATTGAGCATAGCAATTGATGGCATTAACCGATATTCCCAACCAAACAACATCTATACTGTTTGGCCTATAGTAGTGATCAATAACAACATTCCTCCATGTTTTTCCGTGAAGAATGAACATCTGATTGTGGCTCTTATAGTCCATGGTAAAAAACAAGTGAAAATATGGATGTTTACTTACAACCATTGAGCGATGAATTCAAGGAATTATAGGAATGGATACAGGTATATGATGAGTCGAGACCCATCCCATCACATATGATTTTTACACTATATGGCATATGTGTGTACAACACACATGATTATCCGAGGTCAGGATGTTGTTCAATTAAATATATTGTTTTATTTGTTTTTATATTCAAAGCAATAATTTTTGAAATATTTAATTCAGTGTGACTCTCTTCATCCTCAACACTAACATGCTCTCTTTACTATAACTTCACAGGTCTTGCAACAAAAGGTTATTATGGATGTAAATGTTGTGGACATTGTATGAAGGCTAGGTGGTCCAAATACCTACTAAAGTCAGTGTACGACTTCTCTAGCGTATTCCTCCCAGAAAACCACTCTTTTAGCAGAGTGAAATTTGCTTTCAATGGTAAACAAGAGAGAACCCAAAGGCCTGAAATAATGACATTGGTTGATTGGCTTAGGGTATACGACAAAGAGAAGGAGAAGGAATACACAAAGATGTTCAATTCAAATGTGCATCCTGCGATTGATGATCCCGATTTATTTGGAACCTATGTCGAGAAAATGCCCACAGGGATGAAAAGGAAATTGATATTTTATGAGCTCCCATATTCGGAGCATCTTAAGATTGCCCACTTACTAGATCCCATGCATATATTTAAGAATGTTTAATCTTCTTTGTGGCATCACATATCATCCATAAAAAGTGAAAAGATGAAAGTCAAGAAAGACCTTATTGCTTCTAATACGAAAAAGAAGCATTGGCCAAGACAAGAAAATAGAGGAGAGGCTGGACCCTCTTTTTCATTTAAAAAAGGCGATGTCCCATGGATTTTGAAGAAATATGATCTTAATTTGGAAAAAGAAGTTATATTGGGTGTGAAGGAACCTTCGTTTTTTGGGTCTACTCTACGACGTTGCTTCAGTACATCAGACAAAAAATTGTTGGTTTTGAAATCACATGACCATCTCAACCTTCTAACAGTACGTATAATGCCAAAAAAATGTTATTACTATTTGTTTATATATTTTTCCACAAAAGTTAAAATGTACTTAAATTTTTGTGTTTAATTGTTGACTCAAACCCAGCCGACAGGGGTTCCCATCACTATCGACACCAACCCACCGCGATCTCCCTGAGCACCGGCCCAGATAGGTTTTACCCTGCCCAGCAACACCTACAGAGCAGATGAGGTCTCACCCGAGGTGATCAAGGGAGAGTGGATGGAATCATGTTTCCATCGAATGAAGGAGGATGTTGCGGCATCAGCTAGTTAATATTATTGCAGCATTCAACGATAAATCTATATATTCACTTCAACAGTATTGTACTCATAGCATCATTTAGTGGAAACATTCATCGTTACGACAGATTATAATAGTAAAATGACTATTGCATCAAAGAAACATTGTATTATCATCAAAATACAGAAGATACATCAGGATTGCACAGGAACAGTTTCATCACATCATATTATTACTGCAAAAACCCAATACAATGCCTCTACAGATCGCAGACTTCGGCAATTCTACACCAAACATACCAAAAGCTTTTTGCTTGATCTATCTCTCTTGTCCATCTATCTCGTCTTGATCTACAACTTCTTGTCTATATATAGGCTTCTGCCTTTACAATGTTTGTCCACCTACTAACAAATTCCTAACTGACTCCTGGACAAATTACTCAAAATCTAATTGACACGGTCCAAATGACCCAAAAAACCCGCCTATTGCGGTATACTTGACTCGAAATTACATCTTATGTGGTCCAATGACCCAAAAACCCACCTATTGCAGTACAAACGACTAAAAAATACATAAAATAATAGAGCCTTCTTCCTTCCGCGACCTCGTCTGACGTGTCGCAGCATCGGCGATGACGCGATTCTTCCTTACCAAACCGCCTACCAACATTACTTTGTATTGCCATTATCCATTGTTCGTGCATGGGTGTGTGAACCATGACTTTCCTGACAACCTGCGACATGCCATATCTAGACTATCTGCATTTGTATAGTGGATCACATCAAAGGAGATTTACATCGCTAGCATTCCATGGTGGCATGAAGAGATAGATAAGATTGTTTGTACGTTTGAGAAGGAACTGTCGTCAAGTTTTATGGACTTGCAAATTCATCTTCTAATTCACCTAGTTGATGAGGTTGAATTAGTCGGGGTGGTCTCATGTCGCCAGATGTTCTTCTTAGAGAGGTTCTTGAAAAAAATGAAGGGATTTGTTCGACAAAGGGTAAAACCCGAGGGGTCTATGGTAGAGGGGTACATAGTATATGAGTCATTCTATTATGCAAGTGAGTACAGCAAGCAAATCGACGACACATCAAGCACAGTGATTTGGGATGATGAACGTGATGAGGAAAGAAGGGAAGGGGAGGTACTGGAAACAAATGGAAAAAAAACACATGATAAATAGTAAGTCACTTATCTTTCGATATTCAATTTTCCACATAGTAACTTATATTCACAACAAACATCAAAATCTATATTTGATCCCATACATACTAAATGTGCTTTTGTTTCCATGAATAAAACAACAAATTCAGAAATTGATGGAATCCATAAATTCATTCTTTACAACGTGGAGGCAACACAACTGTGGGTCGCATTGTATGAAGAGAAGAGGAGGAAATGAGACATTGATAGAAAATAATTCAGGTGGTTGCACAGTAGAAGCATGATTTTTTCAGATCATTTAAAATAAAATATGCCAATGATCTGTCCAACAGTCTGGTTGCAGACCAAGTCAGAAAGAAATATGGTGCATCCAGTCGTTACCCTTTTGAAGAGGAGGATGCATTAAACATTGGGATTGGGTGCAACAACTTGGTAATAAAATATTTATGTGCATAATTTCTAAATTTATAATGCAACTTTGAATTATAACATTTATGTTTAATATATTAGTGGTTGGGTTAATAGACATATGACATCATCATTTGTTAACTTTTCTTATAGGTGCATTCGTTCCCATCTATGTGGGCTTATGGACATCATTTTCACACCGAGGATGCTGATAATGGGAAAGTTACACAAGACTGTGGAGTGGAAATTGAGTTCGACCAATCTAGTCATGCTAGCCACAGAGATCGAAACTTGGTAGGAGGGATGTTGGGTTATGTCGGAAAGATACAAGAGATCATTCAAGTGGACTTCTCATCTTTCCAATGTGTTCTTTTTAGGTGCAGGTGGTGGGACACTTTCTACAGGAACAATGTCAAGGAATATCGTGATAGTGGGTTGATATGTATCAACTCTATAAATATGTGGGATGAAAGTAAGGAGCCTTATGTTTTCCCAAAACACTGCAACCAAGTGTTCTTTCACCCAGATTTGTTGGATAGAGATTGGTGGTTCATATTAAGACGCAACCTTAGATCTAAACATGTTTCTATGAACAACAATGCTATCATACCAACCAAGGAAGATAATGAGGGTGATGGCAACAGAGAGTGATATTTACATGTTTTATTTTGTCATTTACATATTGAGATATCATTTTGTTACAATTATCTTTGATTGTCTAAATATATTGTTTATTTTTCATTTTATGATGGTGGAAATGGAAAGTTTATTACTAGATGTAGTGTTTAAACAATTTTGTTTAGTTAAGAACCTATTATATGTTGCGAAATATGGTTTATGTCTATGAATTAATTTATGATTGTATAGAATGATTATATGTCATTGTCGAGATTACTAATATTTTGTTTTATGTATACATATATATACACTATGGAAAACAACTTACATGATTCAATTTTATTTGTGTGAATGTAAAGGCTAACATATTTATTAACTCTTGACTTGAAGGTGGTGATCTGAAATTTATATATGGATATTTCAGTGCTTGTATTTTATGATGTTTTTGTTATAAATAATGTTAAGAATTATAATTGCATTATTAATTTGTGACATGTTTGTTAGACTAGTGTAGTGTTTTTTTTTCATTATATGATTCGGTTAAATTGAATTTTTGTTATAATGTAATGTTTTTTTATTTTTTTATTGTATTTATAATGTTAACTCCAACATAGAAAAGGACGCTTTTACAACCTCGATGGAGCTTGAAAATCCAACAATATTTTTAGTAGTGTTGAGCTCTACAATGACTTCATTTATGGCCTTGATAACAATGAAATGTACAACAAATTCTAAGGTGCTCTCTGCTATCTCCATCAATATTTGAATGCTTGTAATTCTTGATTTTTTTGTTATAAATAATGCTAAGAATTATAATTGCATTAATTTATGACTTTTCTATTAGAATGTAATGTTTTTTAATTATATGATTTGATTAAACTAAATTTTTGTTATGATGTAATGTGTTTGTATATTTTTATTGTATTTATAATGTTAACTCCAACATAGAAAATTACACGTTTGAAACCTTGGTGGAGAATGAAAATCTAACAATTTTTTTAGTAGTGTTGAGATCTACAATGACTTCATTAGATGGCCTTGATAACAATGAAATGTACAAAAAATTCTAAGGTGCTCTACGATATATCCATCAATATTTGAATGCTTGTATTACTTGATTTTTTTGTTATAAAGAATGCTAAGAATTATAATTGCATTAATTTATGACTTTTCTATTAGAATGTAATGATTTTTAATTATATGATTCGATTAAATTGTTTTTTTGTTAAAATGCAATATTTTTGGGTTTTTTTATTGTATTTATAATGCTAACTCCAACATAGAAAATGACACATTTGAAACCTTGGTGGAGATTCTAAATCCAACAATTTTTTTACTAGTGTACTTGACCTATACAATGACTTAATTATTTATGCCCTTGATAACAATGAAATTTATAACAAAAAAATTTAATGTGCTCTCTAATTTGTACATGATAAATATTTGAATGTTTATTTCATGATTTTTTTGTCATAAATAGTGCTAAGCATTATAATTGCAAATGTTTTCTGAATTAGAATAAGAGATACAAAACGACTTGAAGATCATCAAATCAACTTAATGATTAATAATAATAATAATATATTCTGATAATGCAAGTTGTGGCTTTACATTAGTTGAGAGAAAAAGGGTGTTCTTTTAATTAACTATTTGTTTTTCTTCTTATTAAAGATTTGATTTTTTCATTGTAAATTGAGATATTGTCAACAAACTAAAAATATTGAATGATACATTGATAGGTCATATTCATGTTCATATTTTTAGAATTTTTGTTTTTGATTTTCATAAACATGATACTATGAGAAATTATACAACCATTAACATAAATCATATAGCTAGTTGTCACAACTTCATCCATTAATATCAATACAAAATTCATAAACATATTTAATTGAATAATAATATTTTTTCAATTATATTATGTAAACATAAACATATCATCATTAATATCATTGTCATCATCTAACAAAAATAAAAATAAACACCATCATGCCATCATTAACATAAAACTAATAAAAATAAGCATGAACGTACCATCATAAACATTACGTTACCGCATATTAATCTAACATATATGTATTATAGATTTAAACATCATCTAACACACATATGATCTAACAATAACATGTAACAAAACACAATTTCTAGTTTCTAACCTAATGAACATAATCGAAACTGACCTAACATACACTGTTGAATATTGTAACTTCTAAGAATATTATATTTGTACTTTATTATTCCAGAGATGTTTCATCCCTCCGAGGTGATCCTATTATGTATCCGGAGATGTTTATTCCTCTGATGGATTGTGGTAACCAGGGTTATTAGATCCACCATGTGGGGGTCGGCCCTGAGTTAATTAATTATGGGTTATTAGACTTCCTTGGGAGAGGTCAACCCCATTAGGGAAATAGTTAGTTGGGAAACTAGTATAAGTAGAGGAGAATGCTCCTCACTTATCTCACACTTGCATAGCACGGAAAGTAGCGCACTTGTGTTTGAGAAGTCTGCATAGGAGGTAGAGAAGGAGCCCTAGTATTGGAGCACATCTTGTATTTTGGTTGATCATCTTATTGAGGAAAGCTTTGCTAGGTTTTCTGCCCCATGAGGGTTTCCCAAGGTAAAATCTCTGTCTATCTTGTGATTATGTTTCTTTCAGTGATCTTGCTAGTCAAATTAGTTTAAACATAACATGGTATCAAAGCTAGCCTAAATAGAACATCTTTCACAAGGCAAAATTATCTTTCTCTCTCTCTCTCCCAAAATTAGGGTTTCTGCAAAAGTTAGTAATTTTAGATTCTGGTTGCATGGCTGAATAGCCCTTCTCAAAATCAAATTTTTGAGCCCTAGATCGAGATTTTTGGTTGGGTAAAACTTCGGGAAAGTCAAACCCTAGTTTTACCAAAAGTGCGACAAACCAAAAATTCTATTGCAAATCTGGAAAGCAAAAGGAAGCACATCTCCTGGTAAGTGTTACTCTATCTTTTGAAACTCCAATCTCTTGGAATCCCCCAAGAGAAGATGGCTCCAAGCACTAAGCTTGAAGACAAGCTAGAAGGTATAGAAAATTTCAGGGCATGGAAATACAGAATTGGTCTCATTCTTGAAGAGAATGATCTTGCTCAATATGTCAAGGATGAAGTTGCAGAACCCGCTAAAGATGAAGCCAAAGAAAAGCATAGGAAGGATCTAATTAGGGCAAAGAGAATCATTGCTGATTCTATCAAGGACCACTTGATTCCCCAAGTGGCATCCAAGAAGACCCCAAAGGAAATGTATGATGCCCTAGGAAGAATGTATGAAGGGAGGAACATCAATAGGAAGATGAACCCAAGAACTCAGTTAAAGAGTACCAAGATGCACAAAGGAGAATCCATTCAATATTACTTCTCAAGAGTTTCCCAAATCAAAGAACAACTAGATGCCATTGGAGATACTCTTGATGAAGATGAACTTGTGATGACTGCTATAAATGGTCTCACTAGACCTTAGGAGTCATTTATGCAAACTATGTGTGCCAGAAAAGAAAGTATGAAGTTTGATGTAGTATGGGAGGATTGTGTTCAAGAAGAAGCTAGGGTAGCCAACAAAGAATCCCTTCTCAAGGAGGATGACCAAGCCTTGGCTACACACACCAAAAGAGGAAGAAAGGGTCACTTCAAGAAAGTGGACCACAAGAAGTTTCAAACCTCTCATAGATTCAAAAGGAGAGGAGGAACAAACTCAGAAAGAGACCTCTCCACAGTCCAATGTTACAATTGTCTTAAACTAGGACACATTGCTAGAAATTGTACTTTACCAGCAAAGAAGAAGAAGTTTGTTCACAAAATACATCATTCACATATGGCAGAAGATGATAGTGGAGAAGAAGAAAAAGAAGAGGAAAGGCCTCGAAGGAAAAGATCTAAAGTAAAGAAAGAAGATCCAGAAGAATATGCCCTATTTTCTGCACTCTCTGGATCTATGTCTCCTGGAGAAGATACATGGCTCATTGATAGTGGTGCTTCAAAGCACATGACAGGTCAAAAGAAAACTCTCTCAAGACTTGAAGAAAAGACTTCTCCACAAAAGGTATCTCTAGGAGATGATGATCAATATCCCATCAAGGGAATTGGCGAAGCAAGCTACAAGCTTGATTCTGGAATACCTTTAAAGATGAAAGAAATTTTATATGTCCCAGGTTTGAAGAAGAACCTACTTTCTATCTCAGCACTAGATAAGAAAGGCTTTAGAATTGCATTTATTGATGGACAAGTACTTATGTGGCCCAAAGAAAAATCATTTGAGGATGCAATTGTTATTGGTGAAGAAGAAGGAGGTCTTTACAAACTCAAGGGTCACCCAGAAGTTGCCCTTGTCCATGAAACCACTAGCCCCAGTGAGCTATGGCATAGAAGGCTTGCTCACATTAACTACAAGGCCCTACCCTATGTGAGCAAGGTGGTCATAGGATTACCAGACTTGAAGGTTAATCATAATGGCACATGCAAAGGATGTGAAAAAGGGAAAGAATGTCAAGAACCCTTTTCCAAAGAGTGAAACAAAGACTAAGAACATTCTGGAGTTAGTACATTCAGATGTATGTGGACCAATGCCCACCACATCCCTAAGTGGGTTTGAATACTATCTCACATTCATTGATGATTATTCAAGGAAGACTTGGATATACTTTCTAAAAGGAAAGAATGAAGTCTTTGGAAAATTCAAAGAGTTGAAGGCCTTAATAGAAAATCACTCAGAAAAGAAAATCAAGATTCTTAGAACAGATAATGGCGGAGAATATACTTCAAAGGACTTTGAAGACTTTTGTAAGGAAGATGGAATCAAGAGGGAACTAACCACTCCCTACAATCCCCAACAAAATGGGGTTGCTGAAAGAAAGAATAGAACCATCATGGAAGCTATAAAGACTATGATACATGACCAAGATCTATGCATGTATCTATGGGATGAAGTAGCTAAGACAACAGTTTATGTACAAAATAGACTATCCCATAGTGCTCTTGAATTCAAGACTCCAGAAGAAGTGTTCACAGGAAAGAAGCCTGAGGTAAGTCATCTCAAAATATTTGGATGTCCAGTGTACATTCACATTCCAAAATAAAATAGAACCAAGTTGGATCCTTCTGGTAAGAAGGGAATATTTGTTGGATATTGTGAATCATCCAAAGCTTTCAGAATTTACATACTAGGTTTTCATCATATGGAAATAAGTAGAGATGTAACATTTGATGAAGAAGCAGCTCTCAAGAAATCTAGGAAGTACCAACTTGAAGAAGTCTATGAAGAAGATACTCCTCCTAGAATCACAGAAGCTGTGCCCATCCCTGAAGATGATACACCAGTGGACCATGACATGTTAGAACCACAAGAACCCCTCATTACAAACCTATCTAGAAAAAGAAGGCCAGCATGGGCTAGAGACATTATTCAAGGGGTTGAAAAATATGGAGCTCCTGAAGGCTCCACTGGAGAAAGAAAGAAACCAAAGCTAGTATCCAACTATGTGGCTTTGATGTGTGATCTTGTGGATCAACAACCTACTAGCTATGAAGAGGCAGTTCAGAAGAAAGAGTGGGTATAAGCAATGACAGAAGAATACCAATCAATAATGAAAAATGATGTTTGGGATATAGTTCCCAAACCAAAAGATAAAAGTGTGGTATCTTCCAAATGGATATTCAAGATAAAACATGCTGCAGATGGTATCATTGAAGAATATAAGGCAAGATTTGTGGCTAGAGGATTCTCTCAGAAAGAGGGAATTGACTATGAAGAAACATTTGCACCAATTGCTATGTACACTTCAATTAGAACTATCATGGCAATTGCATCTATGATGAAGTGAAAATTACACCAGATGGATGTTAAGACAACTTTCCTAAATGGTATAATTGAAGAAGAAGTGTACATAGAACAACCACAATGATTTGAGGTTAAAGATGGGAAAACACATGTATGCAAGCTGAAAAAGGCTTTATATGGATTGAAGCAAGCTCCCAGATCTTGGTACGGAAGGATTGACATTTTCTTAACAAGCATGGGATTTACCAAGAGTAAAGCTGACCCTAATCTTTATCTCAAAGTTATGGATGATGAACCTGTTATACTATTATTGTATGTAGATGATCTATTTCTGACTGGAAATGAGAATCAAATTAGCGAATGCAAGAAGAAGTTTTCTTCAGAATTCGAGATGAAAGATCTCGGATTAATGCACTACTTCTTAGGTCTAGAAGTATGGCAAGAACCAAAAGGAATATTTCTAAATCAAGGTAAGTATGTTGTTGGGATTCTGAAAAGATTCGATATGTTGGAGTGTAAATCCATGGCCACTCCCATGGACTCCAACTTCTAGTTATTAGTTGATGACTCATCAGAATTAGTGGATGTGACTCTATATAGACAAATCATTGGGTCATTGATGTATTTAACAAATACTAGACCAGACATATGCTTTGCTGTCAATACCTTGAGTCAGTATCTAGTAGAACCTAGAAAGGTTCACTTAATAGCTGCAAAGCATGTGATGAGGTATCTAAAGGGCACATTAGATTTTGGTCTATATTATCTTGGAAGTCATGAACTCATATTACATGTTTACTTAGATTCTGATTGGGCAGGAAGTGTTTCAAACAGGAAGAGTACATCAGGTGGATGTTATGGTCTTGGATCTACCATGATCTCATGGTTCGGCAAGAAACAATCTAGTGTGGCTCTTAGTACTGCTGAAGCAGAATATATAGCTGCCTGCTATGCTAGTTGTGAAGCAGTGTGGCTTCGGAAACTACTATCTGGATTGTTTGACTTAGAGATGGATCTCACTGTGATCATGTGTGACAATCAAAGTTGTATTAAGATGACAGAAAATCCAGTGTTCCACGATAAGTCAAAACACATAGAGATCTGATATTTTTATATACAAGATATGGTATAGAGAGGAGCTATTAAGCTCGAATATGTGAGCACTGAGGAACAAATTGCTTATATATTGACCAAACCTCTGTCTTGAGTGAAATTTGAGAATTTCCGAGACAAGCTAGGTGTGATTCAAAAGGACCCTCCTCGAAAGGGAGAGTGATATAGTCACTGATGATGAGATTGCCCACATCGACAGCAAGGTCGATGATGAGGATACCTATTTATTACACTTAGATATTTATATATATGCTTAGGATACTTATATGTATACTTAGAATACTTATATTACTTGTATTTCTGATATATGCACTTATACTGATGAGGATACTTGTATTGATGATGAGGATACTTGTATTGTTGATTAGGATACTTGTATGTATACATGTATTGATGAGGATACTTTTATTGTTGATGAGGATACTTGTATTGATGATATGTATACATGTATAGATGAGGATACTGGTATTGTTGATGAGGATACTTGTATTGATGATATGTATACGTGTATTGATGAGGACACTTGTATTAATGATACATGTACTTGTATTGATGATGTACTAATGATACTTGTGTTGATGAGGATACTGTGGGGATTGCATCATCCTTGAACATATGTTATAAAAGGATCCGTAGACATATGTCTCCAAGAAAAAAGAGGGATTGCATCATCCTTGAACATATGTTCTAAAAGGATCTGTAGACAGATGTCTTCGAGAATGAAGTCCTTAGTGGACAAGTGGGGATTGTATCGTCCCCAGACTTCGGTCCCTTGAATTGATCTGTAGACAAATGTCTTCGAGAATGAAGTCCTTAGTGGACAGGTGGGGATTGTATCATCCCCGGACTTCGGTCCCTTGAATTGATCCGTAGACAGATGTTTCTGAGAATTGATGATAGGACTGCATCGTCCCTGGACCTCGGTTCAAAAGGTACGTGATAAGACTGCATCGTCCCTGGACCTCGGTTCAAAAGGTACATGTAGGACTGCATCGTCCCTGGACCTCGGTTCAAAAGGTCCGTGATAGGACTGCATCATCCCCGGACCTCGGTTCAAAAGGTACATGAGAGGACTGCATCGTCCGTGAACATTGGTTCAAAAGGTACATGAGAGGACTGCATCGTCCATGAACATTGGTTCAAAAGGTATGTGAGAGGACTGCATCTTCTGTGTACATTGGTTCAAAAGGTATGTGAGAGGACTGCATCATCCGTGAACATTGGCTCAAAAGGTACGTGAGAGGACTGCATCGTCCGTGCACATTGGTTCAAAAGGTACATGAGAGGACTGCATCGTCCGTGACCCTTTGGTTCAAAAGGTACGTGAGAGGATTGCATCGTCTGTGAGCCTATTGGCTTGGTTTTGCAACCAAGCTTAGTGCTATGGGCACCTGCTAACTAGTAGCAGCAGTTTCAATATTAAGCAAAAACAATAAACTAAATCTAAATCTAAACTAAACTAGCATGTGCATATCATAATAAACTTTTGAATTAAAAAACAAGAACAAGAAAATAGAGAAAATAAATTTGTATTGAAAATGGGGGCAAGCAAGTGCTTGCAATAGTAATACCTCCAAATGGTGAAGATAGTTGAGAAGCTCCAAGGATGAGCAGCTCCAAACTCCAAAAGGTCCTTTCTCCAAGGTTGCTACAATGGCCAAAAGCTCAAGGGATATTTTGGCAACATGAGGATAGGAAGATGGATGGATGTGAAATGAGGAGCCCCTACCACCTTTTTATAGGTTTTGGTGGTGGGGAATACCATTATGGTTTTGTGGAAACCAATGGTATTGACCAACATGGTTTAGGTACTTTTCCCTCCTTTTTCCTTTTTTGAATATTTTTATTATTTTTATTCCCTTTTTAATATTTTGGGAATTTTGGACCATTTTTGAGGGTTTTTTATGTTTTTTTAGGAAAAATACTCATTTTGAGTGGAAAAAGGGGTGTATTAAGGCCTTTTGGTGGCCTTTTGTTGGCTTCAGAGGCTCAAATGGTGAAAAAGTGGACAAATGGGTAATGTGAATAGGGAAATGAGCTAGTGAGCACTTTTTGGGTGTTAACGGAGCCTTTGATTCAAAATGTACTTGATGGGATTGCATTGCCCCTAGACATGAGACTTGTCTAAGGATTGATCATCCTGGAACTTGATCTGGATTGTATCATCCATGGACCTATGTCCTAAAGAGAGCAAGATTGATCATCCTGTAACATGATCATGTGTATTGCAGAGTATGCTGCGATGATGATCCAGATGCTGTAGATCGATATGATGATCCAGATGTTTTAGATTGAGATGATGATCCAGATGCTGTAGATCGAGATGATGATCCAGATACTGTAGATCGAGATGATGATCCATATGATGTAGATCGAGATGATGATCCAGATGTTGTAGATCGAGATGATGATCCAGATGCTGCAGAAGATGAAGACTCAATACTAATTTTCTAGTATTGACTATGTTCCAGTAACTGCTTAAGTTACTGATGATGATTTATTGAAGAAAGCTTTCGATGATTTATAGATGTATCATGTATGATGTAGTCGATGACTCCTTTCTCTTGCAGATGTTGTTATATCCTTCTCGTTAAGGGGGAGTGTTGAATATTGTAACTTCTAAGAATATTATATTTGTACTTTATTATTCCGGAGATGTTTCATCCCTCCGACGTGATCCTATTATGTATCCGGAGATGTTTATTCCTCCGATGGATTGTGGTAACCAGTTTTATTAGATCCACCATGTGGGGGTCGGCCCTGAGTTAATTAATTAGGAGTTATTAGACTTCCTTGGGAGAGGTCGGACCCATTAAGGAAACAGTCAGTTGGGAAACTAGTATAAGTAGAGGAGAATGCTCCTCACTTATCTCACACTTGCATAGCTCGAAAAGTAGCACAGTTGTGTTTGAGAAGTCTGCATAGGAGGTAGAGAAGGAGCCCTAGTCTTGGAGCACATCTTTGTATTTTGGTTGATCATCTTATTGAGGAAATCTTTGCTGGGTTTTCTACCCCATGAGGGTTTCCCAAGGTAAAATCTCTGTCTATATTGTGATTATGTTTCTTTCAGTGATCTTGCTAGTCAAATTAGTTTAAACTTAACATACACAAGTACATCACCATCAACATATAAATAAGCATCAACCTAATAATCAACATCAATGTACGTAAAATGGAAATCACAAACATCTAATGAACATCATCGAACCTGACCTAACATAACATCATGCCCATCAACATATAAATAAAAATCAACATAATCATCAACATCAACATATGCAAAATTTAAAATGACGTATATATATATATATATATAAACAATAGCATCAAAATGATGATAAATGTCAGATATACATGTCTAGTCCACCCCCAGAACCCTATCATCATCACTATCTGTCGACCCACCAGATGTATTGACACATGCAGTGGTAGAGCTAGATGCATGATCAATACCTCTGTTAGGAAATAATCTATCGTGTAGATTAGTAAGAAAGACACGATCTCTAGGAATATGGATCATCCCACCCGATCTGAGCATCCTCTCCACAATTGAGGTGACTAGTGAATCCATCGAAGGAGGGGCAGGTGGAGGAAAGGATGAAGGAGGTGATGGATCAATATAGGATGGTTGGTCAGATAGGTATAAAATATCATATGTCAGATCAGTCGAAGGAGGGGGAGGTGGAGGATATGATGAAGGAGGTGATGGAGGTCTAGGACATGGTGGAGGAGGGGGTGGATGAGATGTTGAAGGTGGAGGATTAGGAGGAGGAGGTGTAGTGGATGTGGAGGCTCTTTCACCATTCGAAGCAGCCAGTGGAGAAGGAGGTGGACTAGGAGGCTGAGGATCTCTGCTCTCATCAAACGATGAACTACCTTGAGGGATGGAATCCAAAAGAATGTAATCACCAACAATGTGCTGCATCAAGCTCCTCATATCAAAAGCAAACATCTTCCGTAGCTCAATGTATCAGTCCTGCCTCTGAATATCCTTGACGGGAACAAGATGAACCCCTCGATCTGCTAATAATCTAGCTAGCGTATCTGCGATATCCTCTCTGAACCTCTGGTCAGGCCTCTGTCGAAGGACAGGTCTAACTAGATGAGGCACCTCCAGCTGATCCTGCATCTGTATGTCCTCATGTGGACCATGGATGTCAGGGCGTCCAATTAAGTGAAGGGATGCCCTGGTACAGAGGGGCTCAGACGTACTGAAGTTTGATAAAAATGATTTTTCAGCCGCGGTAATTTTTTTTTATTAAATCTTGCACCGGTATGCTCGACGTTAGGATGCACCGGTGCGATTCAAGGCCGCATGCACCGGAATTAGCTGATGTTACAATAAAATAATTTTTATAATAAAATTGATTTCTAGTGCGTTATGTTTATAACCACGCACAAGTGCGATCCAAGGTCGCATGCATTGGAATTAGCCAATGCTAAAAAATTATTGTTTTATAAATAAAATGCTCTTCAGTGTGTTGTGTTGATCCTCACGCACTCGTGCGGTAAGAATACTTAGCGTACCAGAAATGGTTTTAAAATATTTTTTTGATTATAAATTTTATTTTTTTTATTTGTGATAAATCAAATGGCGGTGCATTAAGGTGTTTGAAATGCATCAGTGTGTTTAACTAAGGGCACACCATTTTAGACTTTTGAGATAGTTTTTTAAGAAAATAAATTATAAAATAATTTTCAGTGCATTAGGGTTTGATGCAACGCACTGGTGCGGTTATGGTTAATGAATGGACCGTTTTTAGTCTATTAATTAAATATTTTATTTTTAAAATAAAAAAGTGGGCAGTGTGATTGTTTCTAAATAACGCATTGGTGCAGGTATATGTGATGTAACGCACTACTTTTGTTATTTGGAAATTATTATGGATTGGATCAACTTTTTTGGGTTACAGTGAGACAAAATATGATGCGCTGGTGAATGCATAGGTGCGCTAATTTCAGGGACGCACTAGTGCGATTATGTCGAAAGCGCACCATAGTAAAAAATGTCTGCTAAAACCTCTAGCCGCTCGCCTCCGCTACTAACCTTCACTAGAAATAGATATTTGGGCTCTTTTGTGAGGAGCATACACTATAACCTTAGCTAAAGGGCCTTTTCCTTGTTGTTTTCCTTGCTCTCACATGGCACCCGTGAACCCATCTTGGCTCTGTACCACCTCGATCTACGCCAGTGAAAGCATTTACGAAGGCTTAGCAATAATATTGGCTTGATTGTGCGTCATCTCCATTGTTCTCCTTATGAGATTGTTTTGTAGTTCTCCTTGCATCATTGGCCTAACCCTAATAATCTCCTTCTCTGCTTCTTCTTCGCGACTTGCTCTCACTCCATCCACTCTGCATACATGGTCCGGGCTAAATGCACTTAATGTAAAAACTCCTCGGGTCCTCATTATTCTCATATGCTTAGCGCTCTATGAGAAACTAAAAATCTACGAGTTTTCTATGTTGATTTTTCCACCCCTATGCCGCACAGAATCGAATTCAAAATATGGAGGCAAAGATTTGCGACCATCTTTAGAAGCAAAGACCAGATCAACTCATCTCTAAAATGGGAATCTTAGTGGATGACGTGACTCGTCTACACGTACCAGGTACACTAAGACCCTCAAATTATTTTGCTATACCAAAACCCTCTTTGGACAAGCCATCATTGATAGTGCTGAGGGGCGCTCCAATGGCCAGTCTCATGGAATGTCTTTGGATGCTCGTATGCAGCACTTTGAAGGTTGGCTCTAGCTCCTCACCCATGCGTAGATGGACTCTGATGCTCAACTTAATGCGAAATTCAACACTAATACCCTCAAATTATTTTGCTATACCAAAACCCTCTTGGGACAAGCCATCATTGATAGTGCTGAGGGGCGCTCTAATGGCCAGTCTCATGGAATGTCTTTGGATGCTCGTATGCAGCACTTTGAAGGTTGGCTCTAGCTCCTCACCCATGCGTAGATGGACTCTGATGCTCAACTTAATGCGAAATTCAACACCTTGGCTAAGAATTAATGGGAAAGGTTTTTACCAGGCCACAACAACATGATTTGACTCCTCAAATGCTCTTTTGTCGTCAACCACTCCAGCTGGGTTCATCCTTTGTCATCAACCCTGAACTTGACATTCCAAGTGTCGATGGTTTTAATGCCTCTCCTATTTTTATCACAATAGATGATTAATCCTACTTATGGAGTTTTATGGACTTGGTTTTTATTTGGGCTCAGTTTTGATTCTTGGTTAAGTGGTCATAACCCTCGGCCTATGGGGGACTTTAGCTTCCAACAACAAACTCTTGATTTATAGTTTTTTTAGACTATTAGTTTTTCGAGTCTTAAGAACTCCTTAATGGCTCAAGCACTTCTTAGGTTCTATCTCCTAACAAACTCATGACAATTATCTGTGTTAAATCCTTTTATCTAGTTAATAAAGTTTTCGAAATTATAAAATAAGAATATGTGTGTTTATAAGTAACAAAATTAATGGCCTCTATTGAGTATTCAAAAAATAAACAACCATAACAATTAAAGTGAATAGGCCCAATTTGTTTCTATGTTTTAATTTTTTATTTTTCCTAATATGTCTCATTAACTTATTCAAAGGTTGTAATTATATATTGATTTCAATAAATTAAAAATAAAATAAAATAAAAACTTATTTTCCAATCAAATCAATAAGTTTATCTATTTTTTTTATTTTTCTATTATATAAATATAAAAAATATAAAAATTATTTTCCAATCAAAATAATGTCTATCTGTTTTGATTTTCAAAAACTATAAGATTAAAAAATAAAAATAAAAATTATTTTCTATAAATGGAAGAATTTTCCATGCTTTATCTGTTTTGATTTTCCCAAACCTATAAGAATAAAAAATTAGAAATTTTATTTTCTATAAATGGAAGAATTTTCCATGCTTCCAATTTTGCCAGTCAAGTAAACAATCACATTTCTCTTTCTTTATTTTGTTTTTTCACCTCTTTTACTACCCCAAGGAAATCAAGTCATTATCTTGCCATGAAGATCAATCCAATTTCGGCAATTTCCACGAATTTCTTAGCGTGTGTTTTCCTAAGTCAATATCGTGTGGTGAAAGTGAATTGTTTTCCTAAGTCAATATCTTGCCGTGAACGTGAATCCAATTTGGATGACTTTTTTCACCTCTATAGAATTTACCAGTCAAATCATTAACCCCATTTTTCTTCCTCTATTCTGTTTTTTCTAACTCTGTACAGTTATATGTTTTATCCAATTTCTGTTGTCCCACTAAAATCAAGGGAAAAAGCTAAGCATGGAGCTGCAGAGCATTAAATGATTGCGGCAGCTCAGTGCTTAGTGTCCGTTGGATCGGGAGAATCTCCACATCCAACGGACCCTAAGCATTGAGCTGCACCATTTAATGCTCTGCAGCTCAATGCTTAGCTTTCACCCAGATATCTTTCCGTGAAGTTGATTCCAATTTCGGCCACTTTATTCACCCAATTTCAGTCATTTTCTTGACCTTTGTACCCACTCTTTTCAGGTCATTCACAAAATCTAATGTGCTCTCTAATTTGTACATGATCAATATTTGAATGTATGTATTTCATGATGTTTTTGTCGTAAATGATGCTAAGCATTATAATTGCAAATGTTTGCAAATGTTTTCTGAATGAGAATAAGAGATAAAAAAATGGCTTGAAGATCACCAAATCAACTTAATGAATAATAATCATAATATATTTTGAGAATGCAAGTTGTGGCTTTACATTAGTTGTGAGAAAAAAGGGTGTTCTTTTAATTATCTATTTGTTTTTCTTCATATTAAAGATTTGATATTTGTCATTGTAAATTGAGCTATTGTCAACAAATTACAAATATTTAATGATACATTGATAGGTCATACTCATGTTCATATAATTTAGAATTTTTGTTTTTGATTTTCATAAACATGATACTATGAGAAATTATACAACCATTAACATAAATCATATATCTAGTTGCCACAACTTCGTCCATTAATATCAATACAAAATTCATAAACATATTTAATTGAATAATAATAATTTTGCAATTATATTATGTAAACATAAACATATCATCATTAATATCATTGTCACCATCTAACAAACATAAAAATAAACACCGTCATACCATCATTAACATAAAACTAATAAAAATAAGCATGAATGTACCATCATAAACATTACGTTACTACATATTAATCTAACATATACATATTATAGATTTAAACATCAGCTAACACACATATGATCTAAAAATAATATGTAACAAAACACAAGTTCCAGTTTCTAACATAATGAACTTAATCGAAACTGGCCTAACATACACAAGTACATCACCATCAACATATAAATAAGCATCAACCTAATCATCAACATCAACGTATGTAAAATAGAAAACATGAAAATCTAATGAACATCATTGAGCTTGACCTAACATAACATCATGACCATCAACATATAAATAAAAATCAACATAATCATCAACATCAACATCTACAAAATGGAAAATGACACACACACACACACACACATATAATAGCATCAAAATGATCATAAATTTCATATATGCATGTCTAGTCCACCCCTGGAATCCTATCATCATCACTATCTGTCGACCCACCAGATGTATCAACACCTCCAGTGGTAGATCTAGAGGCACGATCAGTACCTTTGTTAGGAAATAATCTATCATGTAGATCAGTAAGAAAGACACGATCTCTAGGAATATGGATCATCCCACCTGATTTGAGCATCCTCTCCACGACTGAGGTGACTAGTGGATCTGTCGAAGGAGAGGGAGGTGGAGGAAAGGATGAAGGATGTGATGGATCAATATAGGCTGCTCAGTTGGATATGTATAAAATATCAGATTCCAGATCAATCGAAGGAGGGGGAGGTTGCGGATATGATGAAGGAGGTGATGGAGGTCGAGGACATGGTGGAGGAGGGGGTGGATGATATCTCAAAGGTGGAGGGGTAAGAGGTGGAGGCCAAGGAGGTGGAGGGGTAGGATGTGGAGGATCCCTTACCAGTCGAAGCAGCTGAAGGAGAAGGAGGTGGACTAGGAGGCCGAGGATCTCCACCCTCATCAGAGGATGAACTACCATGAGGGATGGAATCCAAAAGAATGCAAGCACCAACAATGTGTTGAATCAAGATCTTCATATCAATAGGAAGCATCCTCCATAACTCAATGTATCAGTCTTGCCTCTGAATCTCCCTGACAGGAACAAGATGAACCCCTCAATTCGTTAATAATCTAGCTATCCTATCTGTGATATCATGTCTAAACCTCTGGTTAGGCCTTCGTCGAAGGCCAGGTCTAGCTAGATAAGGCACCTTTGGTTGATCTTGCATATGTATGTCCTCATCCTCATCAGCTAGTGGAAGAGGAGGCTCCACATCACCATCAAAAGTGCCAATATCTGTAAAATATATAGTACACAATAATAATTAGACAATATCATTAAACATAAATTTAATATAACAATTTAAAACATATTTCATTTGCAATAAGTATAATGAGAATAAAATGAAAAATAGATTAAATTAAACATAATGCTAAATTTACCTCTCTGATCAGGTGGATCGTCCCAGTTGAAGAAGATGTTGGTACACTCTCTCCAATCCAACACCGCATATGGATATGCAACCATATCTAATCGAGGTTGGTCCTCACCGCCTAACATGTCAAGCACATCGACAGTGATCCTCACAGGAAACTATGGTTTCCCCCTCTTGGGAATCATCTTCCCCCACATGTGCATATGCACATCTGTCATCAACCTAGGAGGGCATCGGTCAAGAGATGGCCTAGTCGCTGGAAATCTCTCAAAAAATAGAGAAAACAACTCTGAACCAAAGGGGAAGTTTGCCCTCCTGCCAATACACACACTACATCGAGAGCATAAAAAAACTATCGTAAATGACCACCTAATGCATCTAGGTTCCTGCACTAAAGAATCAACATAATATAATAAAGGGAAGCTAATGCGTTGTCCATCCGTGGTGTAATGCACGATAATCCTCACCAACAAAGAGAGGCACCTCACATCCTCTCTACCAAAAGTAGCAATGGAAAGCTTCCCACCGTGCACCTGAAACTGAGAAGGCTCAAGGATATTTTCATCAACATATATCTGAACATATACCAGCTGAGTCACTGCTACAGCTCTAGATGGAACCTCGGGGAACTGAGGAAGGTCCTCACCTCTCCTGGAGGGCCCAGTGATAAATTAAATGTCGTCCTCACTGGGCTAGAACCACTCATCATGACCAACTCTAAAGAACTACCTAAAATTATCCCAATGTGAGATCAACTGGGTTAACAAGGTAATGTTCCCCTTGAGTGATGTCGCCTCCTCATAAAACTTGAGGAGGATGACAACTCTCAAGAGGTGTCTAGTTTGAGGCGTAATGGGACGAGGGTATAAATATATCTCCCTCTCCCTGGACTCCCACTCTCTACTGAAGTTATACTGATCAACCTCTTCCTCGCACTGCTACTGTGCCTCGCGGTGATCACATCTGTTTCACATATAATATAAATTAGTCTCAGAAGCATACATATAAAATAAGTATAAGAATATTATATCTACCAAAATCAAATATTAAAAGTTTTTCTAAATAACTTAAACTGGTGCGCAATAAATATTAAAAACACACCACCACCAATGAGTTTATATACTAGAAGCACTAAGAAGCGGTGCGCTACAATATCTATGACGCACTACTTATATATCAAAAAATTTAAAATTGATTTTGATGGTGTGCCTTAATGCTATCAATGCACCATTATTCAAACGCACTGAACTTAAACAACAATAAATTATTTGAAAAAATTCACGGTGTGCCTATGCCACGTCAACGCACTGTTAGTCAGTCCCTTGACATGACATAGGAGCACTGACAAATTTGTGTTCACGGGTTTGTGAGTGGTTTGCTTATATACTGGAGGAACTAACGAGCGGTGCACTACAATATATATGCTGCACTGAGGGTTGTATATCAAAAATTTTAAATTGAATTTGACGATGTGCCTAAGTCTTATTAGTGCATGATCATGCAAAAGCACCAGATTTTTAAATTATAAATTATTTAATATATATTAATGGTGCACCTATGCCAAGTCAGCGCACTACACAACCAGTTCCTTGACATGACATAGGAGCATCGTTAATTGTGTTTTCAAATGTTTATCAAAAGTGTCACTGGTGCACCTATTTTACGTAATTGCACCGTTCCCGGTGCGATGATGTGACATACGCACACTATACAAAGGATTATGGGTTTATTGTACCAATACCGGTGCACTAGAAAATAACAAGCATCGAAACTCCGTTTCCCTTTATTGTACTAAACACAGCAGTGTCTATTAGAATTTAGTTTTTTAGTAGATGTATCAACGGTGTGTTTACGCCACGTCAATCCATCGACATCTGGTGCACATGAGTAGCATAAGCGCACCGTTGAATGTTAATTATTTTTTATTAATCTATAAGGTCACCAGGTGCGTGTATTACATTCAAGGGCACTGGAATGATGGTGCTCTTAAATGTGTAACGCACTGGTGACCATTTTTGCTTTTTTCCTGTTCTTGGTGGTGCATTCAATTCATTTGGCTCGCACCGCTAGCGGTATGCTCTATAAAATTTTACAGGGCGCATCATTTGGTGGTGCGAGCCGAAAGCTTCAAACACACCATGCAAAAAATTTTAATTAAAAAAAAATGGAAATTTAAGGGTGAATTTTAAAAACTAAACCATTAAAATATTATTTTGTGAAGTAATAAACATTTTACCTATTGAACGACACATTGGGGAGGCATATTGGCGATGTATGGTAAATTTGAATTTTTCCAAAACAATTTGGCAAAATTCAAACGAACCAAACCGCCAATGGAATGCAAGGATGTGTCCACGTGGACCACAGAGGTCAGGGCGTCCAGGTAGGTGAAGGGCTGCACCGGTACATAGGGGCTCAAACGCACTGAAGTTTGGTAAAAATTATTTTTTGGCTGCAGTAATTTTGTTTTATTAAACCCTGCACCCGTGCGCTCAACGTTGTGATGCACCGGTGCGATCAAAGGCTGCATGCACCGGAATTAGTCGATGTTATAATAAAATAATTTTTTTAATAAAAATAATTTTCGGTGTGTTATGTTTATTTTCCATGGTCGCATGCACCGAATTTTCCATGCTTTCTCTTTTGCCAGTCAAGTAAACTAGCACATTTCTCTTTCTTTATTTTGTTTTTTCACATCTTTTACTGCCCCCACTGAAATCAAGTCATTATCTTGCCGTGAAGATCAATCCAATTTCCAGGAATTTCTACCTCTTTTGTTGCCCCTATCCACTGAAATGAAGTCTCTCTTGGCGTGAATATGAATAAAATTTTCACCTCTTTTACTGCCTCCACTGAAATCAAGTCATTATCTTGTCGTGAAGATCAATCCAATTTCGGCAATTTCCACCTCTGTTGTCCTAAGTCAATATATTGCCGTGAACGTGAATCCAATTTGGATGACTTTCTTCTCTCTCTCATTGATTTCCAGGTCCACCTCTTTTGTTTTTTTAAGATTATTTCTATAAACCGAAGAATTTACCAGTCAATGTCTTGCCGTGAACGTGAATCCAGTTTGGATGACTTTCTTCACCTCTATAGAATTTACCAGTCAAATCATTTTTCTTCCTCTGTTCTGTTTTTTCTAACTATATACAGTTAAATTTAATGAAAGATTGATACAGCCAACTGATATATCCATAAATTAAAAGATTGATACAGCCAACTCATATATCCATAAATTAAAAGATTGATACAGCCAAATCAATTTTTCTTTTCACATTAAAGTCAATTTCTAGCAGTGCAGATGAATCCAATTTCTGGAATTTCTGCCACTTTCCGTGAAGTTGAATCCAATTTCGGCCACTTTATTCACCCAATTTCGGTCATTTTCTCCTTCTCCGAAATTTCTGCCATAATTTCGCAACTTTTTTGGGGGCATTTTTTCTCACTGCCATGTAGTTTCCTAACTCAAATCAGTTATAAATATATGTACACAAATCAGGTCATTTTCTCCTTCTCCGAAATTTCCGCCACTTTCTTCTCCTACGATTTTTCTGCCATAATTTCGCAACTTTTTCTCACTGCCATGCAGTTTCCTAACTCAAATCAGTTTATATATATATATATATATATTCCATATACAGTACTTTATATGCTGCAGTTATAAATATATGTACATTCATAGAGTTAGGCTTTGAACGACGTTAAAGCCAACAGTGAAAAATGGATCATAAAATTAGTGGTATTCTGTTGATGTTTGTGTGTTCTGTGATGATGGGTGTAGCAATGCCTTTTAAGACTGATCCTCAGAATGATCTCTCCTCAGTTCGATTAACTTCTGATGATGGGTGGATCCTCGAGGAAGCTGATAAAAGAGATGTGGAGGCGCTTTTGAGCTTCAGACAGGCCATCACGTCCGATCCACTTGGATTCCTGTCCAACTGGACGGCTGCCAACTCAGACAACGTGTGCCTGTGGAACGGTGTTTCCTGCAGAAATCACACCAAAAGAGTGGTTGCAATACAACTTCCTGGCTCATCATTGAATGGTACGCTTTCGCCATCTCTGGGCAACCTCTCTTTACTCGGCAATCTCGACCTTTCTTTCAATAAATTGACAGGAAATATTCCAGCAGCACTCGGTCATCTGGTCAAGTTGCAGATTCTCAACTTGTCCTGGAATAGTCTGAGTGGAAATATTCCAGCAGCACTCGGTCATCTGTTAAATTTGCAGTCTCTCCTCTTGTCCTGGAATAGTCTGAGTGGAAATATTCCAGCAGCACTCGGTCATCTGTTAAAGTTGCAGTCTCTCCACTTGTCCGTGAATAGTCTGAGTGGAAATATTCCAGCAGCACTCGGTCATCTGTTAAAGTTGCAGTCTCTCCACTTGTCCGTGAATAGTCTGAGTGGAAATATTCCAGCAGCACTCGGTCATCTGTTAAAGTTGCAGTCTCTCCACTTGTCCAGGAATAGTCTGAGTGGAAATATTCCAGCATCACTCAGTCATCTGTTAAAGTTGCAGTCTCTCGACTTGTCCTCGAATAGTCTGAGTGGAAATATTCCAGCAGCACTCGGTCATCTGTTAAAGTTGCAGTCTCTCCACTTGTCCGGGAATAGTCTGAGTGGAAATATTCCAGCAGCACTCGGTCATCTGTTAAAGTTGCAGTCTCTCCACTTGTCCGGGAATAGTCCGAGTGGAAATATTCCAGCAGCACTCGGTAATCTGTTAAAGTTGCAGTCTCTCGACTTGTCCTGGAATAGTCTGAGTGGAAATATTCCAGCAGCACTCGGTCATCTGTTAAAGTTGCAGTCTCTCTACTTGTCCAAGAATAGTCTAAGTGGAAATATTCCAACTTCTCTCAGCAACTGCACATCACTGAATGTCCTTGATGTTTCCTCAAACTCACTAAGTGGGCACATCCCTGAAGGAATTACGAGTTTGACCCAATTGAATTCTTTATCCTTATCCTCAAACTCATTGAGTGGTCACGTCCCTCCCACAATTAGTAACTGTACGATTCTAGAGGAGTTGTACCTCGACACTAATAACCTTACAGGGAGCATACCTAACACCCTTACTAAAGTAAGCAACCTTGTAACTCTTTCCTTATCGAACAACAATTTTATTGGATATATACCACATAATATAAGTCAATTAAAATCTCTTTATAAATTACATATATATAATAACTCTTTGAAGGGAAGTATTCCTAACAACATTGGTAGTTTGGTTTCACTCAGTTTTTTAGATTTATCCAACAATCATATAGAAGGACCAATCCCTGAAGCCATTTGCAATTGTATGTTTTTGAGTGATCTCTCTCTTCATTCTAATAATTTATATGGAACTTTGCCAATATCCTTGGCTAATTGTACCAATTTTCAACTTTTGGATTTACGAAAAAATGGGTTGATAGGTGAGTTTCCGTGGTACTCTGTATTTTTTCATGATCTCAAGGTTTTAAGTTTGAGTTACAATTATATCTCTGGTGGTATTCCTCAATGGGTGACAAATCTCACTAAGTTACATGTGTTGGATTTATCCAACAATGAATTTAGTGGAGGAATACCATTACATCTTGAAAGACTTCAAGGATTTGCAATCAATACTTCATCAATGGATACAAGTGGGACATCATATGATGAAATAATGATTAACATGAAAGGAAGTGAGTACACTCTATCATACGTGTTGCCCACAAACACGATATTTGATTTGTCTAGTAATAATCTCACAGGTGGAATACCTACAAGCATAGGAACTCTAAGCAGCTTGCGACTGCTAAATCTATCTAGCAACCAATTGGAAGGGCCAATCCCTATATCTCTTGGTGACATATCTACTTTGGAGCAGATGGACTTGGCCAAAAATAAATTGAGTGGACATATCCCAAAAGAGCTCTCTAAATTATATGGGTTGGAGGTTTTTGATGTTTCATCTAATAACCTATGTGGGCCAATCCCACGAGGAACACAATTTTCAACTTTCAGTACTTCTTCATTTCAAAGGAATAAATGCTTGTATGGATGTCCTTTAGATCCATGCAATGAAAAGGAAAGGCCAGTGATACAAGGTGACGATAATAGTCACAACTATAATGTTAAAGTGGGATGGCTCAATCATGTTGATGAAAAAATTTCTTTGATAGCCTTGGGGATTGGAGTAGGGATTGGAATTTGGGTAGTAGTTGGCATATTTATTGTTTGGGAGAGAGCAACCCGTTGGGTGTTGGCTCTACCTCCTAATAAACCACGACCTTTTTATGGAGAATATCGATTCCCTATGTAATAACCCTAAGAAGGTCCTAGTTTGTAATAAATGCTCCAAAAAATGTTGTGAAAAAAATGGTGCGTATTCTTCTATGTAATGTCTTTAATTTTGCAATTAAAGTGGCACATATATGTATATTCATAAATATTGAGGATTGAATTATATTTTTTAGATTATATATTTGATAACTAGTTTAAAAGTTTCTATTCATTTATTTTTAAATATATTTTATTGGATAACTATTTCTACCATGATTTCCAGGTTCACCTTTTTTGTTTTTTTCCTAGATTTAACTGAAGAATTTACCAGTCAACTCATTCACCCCATTTTTCTTCCTCTATTCTGTTTTTTCTAACTCTGTAAACTTAAATTTAATGAAAGATTGAAACAGCCAACTCATATATCCATAAATTAAAAGATGTTTTACTTTCTCATATTTCCAGTTATGTCAACAGGTCCACAAAAGCCAAATCATATTTCCATAAATTGAAGAATTTTGGACTCTTTCTTAGCTTTTTTTTTGCACATTGAAATCAAGTCAATTTCTCGCCATGAAGATGAATCCTATTTCTGGAATTTCTGCATATTTCATAGCTTGTGTTACCTTTTATTGCCCCACTAAAATCAAGTCAATATCTTTCCGTGAAGTTGAATCCAATTTCGGCCACTTTATTCTCCGAAATTTCTGTCACTTTCTTCACCTCTGTCACCCATTTTCTTCTCCTACGATTTTTCTGCCATAAACATAAGAGATAGTCCTTTAATTCAAATGTATTATTATAAACATAAGAGAGTTAGTAACTTTAGTTAAAATATAATATTACAAGAAATTAGCTAGTCAAATTCCAAAGAACATTTAGACTCGATTTCATCAAAACTTCAAAGTACAGTGATGCTTCATATGACATAAGTGGCTTAGATATATTGTTTCTTATTGCAAGCGGAAAGTACGATTATTTAATTTCATACTTAGTTAATGCAAGAGTCAATGAAATCACAAAAAAAATAAGAAGATATCAAAATCCAACAAAAAGCACGAGCAATAAACGATGAAATTCAACAAAAAGTACAAAGAAAGCATCAAACTAATACATCAACAAAAACTGTTAAAAGACCATAAAGTTTTATTTATCATGTTATGCTAATCAATAGTTTTGGAAAGCAAGATGCAATTTTCTCCAATTTGATTTAGAAACAAAGTGACCCTAAACATACATTATTTGCATAATTTGTAGTCGTACATGTTAATATAACAAAGAAAAGAAGAGTGAAATTCAATCTCACACAAGATAGAATAATGAATATAATCTAATACTTAAAAAGGTGTACTCATTCTCATTAAAGATTGCTATGGTATCTTGAAGCAAAAATGAAAAAAAAAAACATTCTAGTGAAAATATATAGAATTCCAAGTTATGTGAGGCATATATGTCTTGTTTTTAATTTTGCAGACAGTGTAGAAAATAAATATTTGAAGCTAGGAACAAATTGATTATGTATTATTTTAGGATATATGAGATGTTGAGCTTGTTTTTTCAGGTCACCATTTTTGTTGTCTTCTATAGCTTGATATAGCTCTTGGTAGATGTATTCATGTAGTACATCAAAAATAGGTTGCAAAAGCAAACTACAAATAAAAAATCAAAAATCTTTGTTTGCTAAAAGAAAATTAAATGCGTTGGCCAAAAGTTGTAGAAGAAAATTTCTAAATAATATTTACAATAAAATGCAATTACAATAGATCAAATTCTACAATCAGATTTTATAGGGATAAATTTTTACAGAAAGCTACATGGAAATTTATTAAAAGCCTTTAATCCTAATTGACTTTACTATGAACTTGAATTTATCTTGAAAAAGAGCAATGTTATGTGTACCATTGTTCAAGGAATCAACCAAATATGTCATTGACAACATAAATAAGATGTTAAAACTTCATACCCAAACCTCTACTGTATGTTGAGGTATATGTGAATAACCTTATATAACCTAATCTAAACTAATGTTGAGGTATGTGTATAATAAGTTTATATAATCTAATGTAATTAATATTACTTTACTTTTAATGTATATGTGAATATTGTTAGTTGATAGAAATTAGTGTTTTTTAAGAATAAGTTCTTGATGACACAAGTAAGATGAAGAACAATACCATAAAAGAGATGTGCACTAAGTTAGAGCTTTGTCTACAACCGCAATGATTGCACCGAGAGGAGCGAGGTGCTTTAAAACCAAGTAATGGGGAGATGTTGTCATGTAAGGTAACATAACGTAACATAACATTACAAAAAAAAAAAAGTAAAAGAATTCATGTCGGCTCATAAAATTAAAAAAAAAAAAAAAGTAATTAAAAAAATTATATGAGTTTATAAAATAAAATAAAAATTATGAAAAGTAATTAAAAAAATCCATGTTGGCTCATAAAATAAAAATTTATAAAAAGTAATAAAAAACATCCATGTCCTTCTATAAAATAAAAATTTAAAACTTAAACTTGGATCTATCAAGCAAGAGAGGAATCAACGTTCTTGAGTTTAAGATTAAAAAATAAATTACACCTCAAGAAATTGGATCCCTCTCATTGCTTGATAGATCCGGGTTTAAGATGGATCTATGCTGGTTATCTTTGGATGTTTATTACTCAATTCTACAGTATTAGATTCTACTTAGTCACCATGTTCTTGTTACCTTGGGAGTATTTTGCATAGGGTTCTAATGTTTCCCAACAGTTATAAAGTTGCATGTACGAAAATGCATTCACTCAGTGCTAGTGTAGAAAATTGCACTATACAAGGTGACAATTTCTTTATAGGAAGATGGGAAACACATTATGGTATTGCCAACATTGTATACACATGTCATGGTTCAATGGACACTAGTTAAATAGAAACAGGATGATAAAAGTTAGCTAAATAAACATTGGATTGAAAACTATAAAAAATTTCTCCTAGAGATATTTTCTTTGCTTATTTTTAAATCCCAGAGGATAGCAACTATTTTTTTTGCTTATTTTTAAATCCCAAAAGATATCAACTGGATCTTAAGAAATGGAGAGTTCACCAAAATTAGTCCTCAAATTGATTTAAGTAGTGGACCTGGTCCACTGGACATAATTATCTTCCTACTTTAAGATCCTACTTTAAGATTCTTATTGGATTCAATTGTTAGATTATGAAAACACTATTTCAAAGTTTAGGATATGTGATAATATAGTACATTTTATAATGTTCAAAAAGACTTTTCCAATTATGAAAACACTATTTCAAGGTTTAGGATATGCGATAAAATACTACATTTTATAGTGTTCAAAAAGACTTTTCCAATTATGAAAACACTATTTCAAGGTTTAGGATATGCGATAATATAGTACATTTTATAGTGTTCAAAAAGGCTTTTCCAAAGAGTGGATGGAATGCTATCATTCTTAATATATAACTAGCATACCCCCAAAGCGAGGGAAATGAAACACCGAATACAACTTTGATATGTTAAAAAAATGAGAAAAAGTTGTGTGTACGTAGATAATATAATTTTATGTGTTGAAAGATATTCCAGTGAATCTATGGTGGGCATAGTAGTCGATGAAATTTAAAGGAAAACTCTAGTGCAAGTACTAATAAGCAATAAATAGAAACCCATGTAATGGATGGCAAGTAAAATGAAATGTACATTAATTTGTAATACGAGAAAGTGTACATAAGTGAGTAAAACAATAAAGGGCTAGCTAGTTATCAAGTTTGACTATAATTATATTGGCAATCAACACTGGTATTTTCATTTGGTAGGGGGATTGCAAGGATTGAGGGTTGCAATTTTAAGTGTGAAAGGGACAGATAATGGAGCCATGTCTCTTCCTTTTTCGAAGTGTGACATATGAAGTGTCTTTCATCTTTGCATAGCGGTCGAAGGAGAATGATGGTGCAATTTGCAATGCTTTTAATGGTGTAGTGCGTGACATTGCCGTGAAGGTCAAGCCTTGACGTTCAGTGTTACCAATGTCAATGGTTGACCTTGTTAATGTCAATCCTTGGGATTTATGGATAGTCAATGCCTGAGCCATCTTGGAGGGGATTTGTTTCTTGTTACTTTGATTTATGGGTGGAATTGGTATGTGCTTTGGTTGAGATTGGTCCCATGGAGGGCCAACATAATTATCAAATGCCACGACAGCATAGGCTAACAACTCAGGAGGGCTAGATCTAGGTGTATATACAATTTTCATGACCACTCCAAGTGCACCATTTACTAGTCCTTATTGGACCTATAACTTGTAAGATAGCACTACTCTGTGCCCCACACATAACATCATTTATTTTTCTAGTTGATGGTCATCATCTTGCTATGCATCTTAACCACTATTGAAATATGTGATAAATTGTTCAATAGGCATAGCCAATGCTTGGAGAATGTATTTTTTATGATTGTATGCAAGAATGTTCGTTGCAAAGAGTTGGATTGTTGTGTCAAAGTTTGAACGCTCCTCTGTTGACAAGAATCTATTAGTCCTAGACTAGAGGAGGCTCTAGTTTTCCAAGGCTACAATTTTTAAACTATGAAAAATATATCAATATACAATTTGTTGTAAAAAAACTTATTTTAAATATGTATTAAATAATGACTTGCCAAAAATAAAGGTCTATGAAAAATATACAACATACTATTTTGTAGCAAGTAACTTACTTTGAATATGTGTAAGTAGCAATTTCTTGACAAAAATAAAGGTGTAAACGAAAAACAAATAGTAAACATATTTTGTAGAAGGAAGATGTTATATCTTGAACTTTAGTAATATATCATGTCTCACGAACTAAGGTAGGATGGGTATACATTAATATTGAGATAACTAATGGTTGAGTATGTTGAGTTTTTAAAATCCTTGGTAAGAGGGGCATACATTAATATTGAGAAACCTAATGATGAATAAGGAGTAGGATGAGTGTTTTGAAACCTTGCTCAAAAAGATGAATTGGAGGATAGTAATGATGGAACCCAATCTCTTTATACCAATCAAAAATACATTACAATTAGAATTATCAAAATATTTAAAAACCTTCAATTTTAGTATATTAGTTAATTTTTTATGATTATACAAATAAAATATAATGTCCTCAATCTAATATTATATACTAAGTGATAGAGAGTATCGAACTTGTAAACAACTTACTATAAAAAAAAAAAAAATATTTTTAATTTTATATATGTAGATATAAAATTTTAATGAGCATAAAAAAGAGTATTAATTATTTATTAAATTTATCTAGCTATGAGTTATGAGAGTGATTACACATAATAATTAGGCCCAAAGATGCCCTTCTTCATCTCATTCTATAAAAGTCTATACACATTAACACACTTTTGAAAACCAAAATCTCTCATAGATCTCTATTTCATTAAGTTCAAAATGATATATCAACCACATATCAACACACTAAGCCCCTTCACTAACCATGTTAAGAGAGCTGATTGCATGAGCAACATTTGACTTAATATATCGACACATCCCGACTTAACCGTGTTAAGAAAGATGATTCCATGAGCAACAATTGACTTTGGCAACTTTGGCATGGCAGATGAGGAAGAAAGGCACTTGAGACTGAAGAAAGGAAGTTGTAAAGGCTAGTTTGAGTGCCACAAAAGGTCATAATTCTCATCCAAGTAACCTTTAATAAGTATAGGAAAATATAAATTATAGTTTGAAATGAATTGACCCTTAAGATCATCTTATAATTAGACAATTTAAATTAACTTTAAACATAAAAACACTTTAAAATAAAGAAAAAATCTATATTTAACAAATTGGTTAATAAAAAAATGATAGGCTCCTACTAGGGCTCCCCTGTGCTCATTTTCTCCTCTAGGGATTGATCCCCCTCTGGATCCAAGCCCTGAATAATGCCGGCGGATCCTTGACGAGGCTTTCAAAGCCCTGGTGGCAGATTCCCCTCCTCCTCTTGCTGCTACAGTGCCAGGTGATGGCTTTGTCTGGTTATCAAAAGCACCCAGGATTCAGATCATGTCGGCGGCTTCAAAATTGAAAGCGATTGCTCTTAGTGAAAGAGGGTTGATAGGTCAGTTCATCGGGATCTGGCCATCCCCAAAATCTATGGATATCTGGGTCAGAAAGAACTGGACGCCCTTGATATCAGGGGGGATTCAACATTTTTTTTTGGAAAGGGTTTTTTCACCTTCTTGTTTGAAGATAAAGAAGATAGAGATCTCATTTGTCACAGCAGACCGTATTTTATGGGCCCGAGGGGGCTTTATCTCAACAGATGGAGTCTATCCTTTGATCCTGAGAAAGATGTGCCTTCTGCTGTCCCTGTATGGGTTCGCTTGCCGCATCTTCCCCTTCACTGCTGGAACAACAAATCTCTCCAGGCAATAGGAAACTCCCTTGGGAAATATATAGACAAAGCAGAGCCGAAAGGCCCTCTCTTCTCTTGCTCCAGAATTTGTGTCGAGGTAGACCTGGAGAAAGGTCTCCCGGAAATGGTCAAACTATGTATGTACAGCTGGGAATATGCACAGAAAGTGGATTATGAGCAACTGCCCTTCAAATGTAAGAAGTGTCATGACTATGGTCACTTTGTCAAGAACTGTCCAAAGATTGCTAAGGAATCTATGGAACAGCCCCAAGAAGCCGAATGGCATCAGGTGAAGAAAGGGAAGAAGACCCTTGCTCCAAAACCCACTGCAAAAACGCAGCAAATGAACAAAGGTAATTAAATTACGTAGATGAACCCATAAATCCCGACAAGGAACCAGTTTGACGCTCTTGTGATAGAGGAAGGAGAAATAGAGGAAACGGTGTCTCCAGGAATCGAACCCGCACACTTAGGAGTACTGGGCACAAATTTTGTTTCCCCTTCACCTGATATTGCTGGTGATTTTCCAGCTCGGGCGTCCTCCAAACACCCATGGAAGGAAACCCTCTCATTATCACAAGGAACAAGAGGTGGAGAGGGAGCTTGAATTGGGTAGGCCAAAAAGTATTGAAGATATGAAGGTGCTTCAGCCCAACAAGGGAAGGACTCAATCGAGGACCCGAGTAGGTCAGCAATCAGGGAAAAAATAATGAAGCTCATCTCTTGGAACTGTAGGAGTCTAGGGGGATCGAGCAAAGTAAAAGCAATGAGAGAAATGGTCAATGCCAAAAAACCTAATATCCTACTGATCCAAAAGACGAAGATGAGTGATGCTGAGATCAAGTCCATCTCGCATCTTTTTTGGAAAAATGGCCAGGGTCACGCAATAAGCTCCAAAGGAGCCTCTTGAGGAATAATGCCCTTTTTTTGCAAGTAAGTACTCATTTAAAGTTTTGCAAGAATGTCATCAATGGGTTATATTTTAAATTTGTGATAAGGAAGATAATCTCTCCTGTCTAATTTGCAATATATATGGACCAACTCACTATAAAGACAAACAGACCTTTTGGGACAGTCTTTCCAGCTCCCAAAATTTGACAAGGGATAAAGAAATCATCATAGATGGGGATTTCAATACCACGATTTCCTATTCTGAGAAGCGGGGTGGTTTGAGGGTGAGGGACCCCTTTGGTGAGAAGCTGGAAGACTTGATTGCAGCTCTTGATCTACTTGATCCACCTCTAAAGAATGGCAGCTTTACCTGGAATAACCAACGCCAAGGGGTGGGCCATATAGTCGCTAGACTCGATCAATTCCTTCTCAGCTCATCCTTCTTACAAAAAAATCTCATCCCAATCTCCTTTGCACTTCCCTCTGCAATTTCAGATCGTAATCCCATTTCCCTCTCCCTTTTCCCACCAGAAAAACAAGGCCCCATACCATTTCGCTTCAATCCTTCCTAGCTACAAGAGGAACAAGCTTGGACCATAATCTCTAATGCCTGGCACACCCCCTGCTTTGGATTTCCCAGCTTCATTTGGGAGAGTAAACTTAGAAATGTCAGATATGCTCTAAAAAGCTGGGCTAAATCAGATTACAAAAGTCTTGGGCATGTTAAAAATATCTTAAAATCTTAGCTTGAAACTCTCCAGGCTGAAATCGAAAAAAGAGAAGTCACTCATGCTCTCCTAAGACAAGAACAAGAAATCAACAGCAAAATAATCTCAGCGGCTAGTAAGGAAGAAGAGGCTTGGAGACTTAAATCCAGATAGCTCTGGTTAAAAGGTGGGGACAATAATACCAGCTACTTTCATAAGCATACTAAAGCAAGATTAAGTCGCAACATGATAAAAGAACTCAGAGATAGAAATGGAGCTAACATCCTTGACCTTGAGCAGATAAAAACACATGTCCATCAACATTTTCAAGAACTATATTCTGACAAAAATGAGGCGGATCCTATAACTCAGGCATACCTTCTTTCCGAAATTCCCACCCTTATCTCTGATAGCGAAAATCAGGAGCTCTACAAACCTATCGAGGATTCTGAAATCAAAGATGCAATTTGGCCTCTCCAAGCTGATAAATCCCTGGGACCTGATGGGTTCACCATTAAATTCTATAGAGCAGCATGGGGGATCATCAAGGAAGATCTAAAATATATGTTGAACTGGACTCGGAAGAAGGATAGAATTGGAGGCACTACCAACTCGTCCTTTCTGACCTTAATCCCCAAATATAAGAAATCCCTCACCATAGAGCGTTTTCAACCAATTTATCTTTGTAATACCTCTTACAAGATTCTGGCTAAGATCTTAGCCACAAGAACGAAAAATATTATGAACAGATTGATATCGGAAACCCAAGGTGGTTTTATAGCTGGAAGATAGATTTTGGATAACATAATTGTAGTGCAGGAAGCAATCCATTCTAGTATAAACTGCAATCAACAAGGCATGGCTATCAAGCTGGATATGGAAAATGCTTTCAACAGGGTGAATCATTTCTTTCTCTTTGAGATTATGAAAAAATTTGGTTTCTCTCAGAATTTTGTTAGATGGATAAAGGCTTGTATCAGCAGTCCCTGGATAGCTCCGTTGGTAAATGGGCGGCCCACAGAATTCTTTCAAGCTTCTCGTGGTGTCCGCCAAGGGTGCCCACTCTCGCCACTTCTCTATATTATGGTGGCTAATTCTCTTAGTCGCAGGTTGCACAGCCTTCAAATCTCGGGAGAACTCAAGGGTCTTAAGATTGCAAAGGTGGTTCGGGCTGCTAATAATGCACAATTCGCTGATGACACTATCCTTATGGGAGGAGCCTCTACTATCATAGCTAAGCATTTCAAAAAAGTCCTCTCTACTTTCCTCAGTGCCTCAGATGGTCGGGTCAGTGAATTGAAATCAAAATTCTACGGTTGGAACTGTCCCCCGGCAACCTTGGCTAGCATTTCCATAATTTTTGTCTTTGAAGGAACAACCAGTTGGAATGCATTCAAATATCTTGGAATTCTGATTTTCAAAGGGAGAAAAAGGAGGGAGGATTGGAACTGGCTGATCGATAAGATCAAAAAGAAGATTACAATGTGGGGTTTTCACTGGCTGTTCATCTAGCGGGGAAACTTACGTTGATTAAATAAATCCTGTCAACATTCCCGATCTTCATCTACTTGATTGCACTTGCTCCTAATTATATCATTCAAGATTTCAATAAGGAACTCAGGACTTTCCTCTGGCAGGGGGGTAAAGAAGGTAACACTAAGAAATACCATTTAATTAATTGGGATACCGTTTGCAAATAAAAAAGCAAGGGTGGTGCTAGAGTAAGGGACCCAAAATGTATGAACCTTGCTTTGGGAGCTAAGATCTTGTGGAGGATGGTCTCAGGTGAAGAAGCCTAGTGGAAAAAAGCTCTCCAAAAAAAATATATGAGAGGGCCAAGAAAACGTTGTATTGAGAACATGGATATGAAGAAGAAAGGCTCTCCCATTTGGGAGTTATGCAAGAAGTCTGCTTTCATCCTGAAAGACAAACTGCATTGGATTGTCGGCAATGGAAAGAGCATCAAAATTTGGAAGGACACATTAGGAAAAATTTCTCCAGTTAACTTTGATCATGAATTAAGCCAACTCAGAAACTGGATGGAAAGATCCAGTTTACACTCCCTATTCGATATCTCCTTCTGGTCTAGCTCTGGTTGCTGGAAAGGTTGGAAGCAATTAATTCTTCCCCAAGATTTGAAGGATGACTATCAAGCTCTTCTCCATATCCTACATGAACATTGCCCCATTAGTGGTGATCTCAAATACAGGTGTGGATGGGGAATATCATGGGTCTACTCGGTGATGGAGGGGTACCACGACTTGCAGCTGAAAGCGAATGAGAACTCTGGAGATATTAATTGGGTTAAGATCTGGAGCAAGGATAGTATCCCCAAGGTGAATGTCTTCTTCTGGAATCTGGAACATTGGAAAATACTGACCGCTGACAATTTGAAAAAGAGAGGCATTGAGGGACCCCTTCGCTGCGTTCTATGCAAAGCTGCAGAAGAAACTATAGATCATATTTTCCTTAACTGCAGCTTTATGGTGGATGTCTAGAATCTGGCAATTAGAAACTTGGGTGTCAATCTGATATTGCCCACAAGGTGGATTGATCTCTTTAACAATTGGAAGTATTTTTATCAGGGCTCTTTGTACAAGAAGCCAGACTTCTCCAGAGCTTGGAATGCTCTTTGCCGTTTCATTTGCTGGAAAATCTGGGTGGCAAGAAACAAGGAAATATTTGATGGCACTATTACCAATCCAAGAAAGGTTTACTCTACAGCTAACTCCCTTTGGATAGAGGTTCTCTTTATGCATGGACTGAACAACATTAAAAAAGAACCCCTTACAGTGTCTGAAAGGAATTGGATGGCGGGCCTCTTGGTTCAAGAAAGCTCCTCACTCCACCCAGCTACTCCCAATTGTGAGAAGCATAGGCCTTGGCAGATGCGAATCGGAAAGAATGAGATTCAACAATGGATGATGCAGCAGAACAATAGTATGTTATTTTTTGATGGTGCATCGAAGGGCAATCCAAGGTTGGCAGGTGCGGGGGGAGTAATCCTAGACTCCTTGGGCAACAAGCAGAAGGATTATTCCTGGGGCGTTGGGAGAAAGACAAATAACGCAGCGCGAAATGGTTAGGACTCGTCAAAGGACTGGAGATTGCCTCCAGCTTGGGCATCAAGAAGCTTACTGTGCTTGAAGATTCTCTAATTATAATAAGAGAAGCGAGGTGCATAGTTTCTAAAAGAAAGGAACCAACATCTAAAATGCACCTCTTGATTCAGTCCATCCTTAAAGAATTTCAGGAAAACACCTTCCTCCATATTCTCCGTGGATTAAATGAGAAGGCTGATGAGATGGCGAATGCTGGTGTCAAGTTAGATTATGGCACACTTCAGCTTGATGGACTCCACCTTGAGAAGTCTTGGATTCCCTAATTTAAGCATTGATTATAGGTTCAATGGTGAATGCTTTTGTAATTAATATTATCAACAGGTTATCTTGAAGATAATCATGGGGATTTCGACGGCCTTTGCAATCCTTGATATTACCCCCCACATGCCTGGAGTTAATGTCGGCCAGAGATATGCCACCTGGAGGGCATGCGATTCCGTCAATGATATTAAATGCCACCCCTGGGCCTTCCTCAGCCATCAATATCTTTTTTATTTTGTTATTGACGCCCTTGTAGAGCAGAGGTTATTGTTGGCTTGGTGTTTGTGGCTCTATGCTGGTGTTAAGGTTGCTGAGTGGTGCAGAGTAAGCTGGGTGTTTGTAATGGCTTACCAAGGCGCTGGTAATGGTGGGATTAAGCACTGCTACGGCGGTGGGATTTGTTAGGGGAAGCCCCCTTGTGGGAATTGTGGAAGACTTCGCTGTGGGATCATAGCAAAGAACAACAAGGGATCCCACTTTGAAGAAGGATGGGGGGATTTCGTGGAAATGGAGGGACATCCTGGAGCAGTACCCTATCGTCGGCACGCAGGAGCAAAAGCAAGGAACGTGGCTGGCCTGGAAGGCAATCGTGGTCTCTCCAAATTTGAATTGGAGCTCTTGGATCGAATGCAGAATATGGAGTTGCAGTTAAGGTTAGCTTGTGGAGACAACAATGAATTCAAGAAGGTAATAACTAGAACGTATAATTTTGCAACAGTTTCTGAAATTGAAATAAAAGAACAATATGTTAGTATGGCTGCCAAAATTGAGAGCTTGGAAGAAATGTTGGGTCTTTCCTATCTCCACAAGGCTCGGAAGACTAAAGTAACTGACATCGAGCTAGATGATATCAATGGAAAGATGGAAAGGTTGGAATAATTCATGGAAACAGCGCGCAATTTCGTTGATCTGAGTTCAGAAAAGAACAAGGCCGCTGGAGCAACAGAATCGGCCATGGTGGATGAACCAAACTTACCCTGAAATCGAGTATTGCTATTTAACAGGTTTTTGATGGCTTTCTTCGGTATGATGAGTAGGGCTTTCTCAGGCAGTACTAAAATTTGGTTTCTCTCAGAATTTTGTTAGATGCATAAAGGCTTGTATCAGCAGTCCCTGGATAGCTCCATTGGTAAATGGGCGGCCCATAGAATTCTTTCAAGCTTCCAGTGGTCTCCGCCAAGGGTGCCCACTCTCGCCGCTTCTCTATATTATGGTGGCTGATTCTCTTAGTCTCAAGTTGCACAGCCTTCAAATCTCGGGAGAACTCAAGGGTCTTAAGATTGCAAGGGGGGCTCGGGCTGCTAATAATGCACAATTCATTGATGACACTATCCTTATGGGAGGAGCCTCTACTATCATAGCTGAGCGTTTCAAAAAAGTCCTCTCTACTTTCCTCAGTGCCTCATATGGTCGGGTCAGTGAATTAAAATCAAAATTCTACGGTTGGAACTGTCCCCCGGCAACCTTGGCTAGCATTTCCAAAAATTTTGGCTTTGAAGGAGCAACCAGTTAGAATGCATTCAAATATCTTGGAATTCCGATTTTCAAAGGGAGAAAAAGGAGGGAGGATTGGAACTGGCTGATTGATAAGATCAAAAAGAAGATTACAACGTAGGGTTTTCACTGGCTGTTCATCTAGTGGGGAAACTTACGTTGATTAAATAAATCCTGTCAGCATTCCCGCTCTTCATCTGCTCGATTGCACTTGCTCCTAATTATATGATTCAAGATTTCAATAAGGAACTTAGGACTTTCCTCTGGCAGGGGGGTAAAGAAGGTAACACTAAGAAATACCATTTAAAGAATTGGGATACCGTCTGCAAATAAAAAAGCAAGGGTGGTGCTAGAGTAAGGGATCCAAAATGTATGAACCTTTCTTTAGGAGCTAAGATCTTGTGGAGGCTGGTCTCAGGTGAAGAAGCCTGGTGGAAAAAAGCTCTCCAAAAAAAATATATGAGAGGGCCAAGAAAACATTGTATTGAGAACATGGGTATGCAGAAGAAAGGCTTCCCCATTTGGGAGTTATGCAAAAAGTCTGCTTTCATCCTGAAAGACAAACTGCATTGGATTGCCGGCAATGGAAAGAGCATCAAAATTTGGAAGGACACATTAGGAATAATTTCTCCAGTTAACTTTGATCATGAATTAAGCCAACTGAGAAACTGGATGGAAAGATCCAGTTTACACTCCCTATTTGATATCTCCTTCTAGTCTAGCTCTGGTTGCTGGAAAGGTTGGAAGCAATTAACTCTTCCCCAAGATTTGAAGGATGACTATCAAGCTCTTCTCCATATCCTGCATGAACATTGCCCCAACAGTGGTGATCTCAAAGACAGGCGTGGATGGGGAATATCAGGGGTCTACTCGGTGATGGAGGGGTACCATGACTTGCAGCTGAAAGCGAATGAGAACTCTGTAGATATTAATTGGGTTAAGATCTAGAGAAAGGATAGTATCCCCAAGGTGAATGCCTTCTTTTGGACTCTGGCACATCGGAAAATACTGACCGCTGACAATTTGAAAAAGAGAGGCATTGAGGGACCCCTTCACTGCGTTCTATTCAAAGTTGGAGAAGAAACTATAGATCATATTTTCCTTAACTGTAGCTTTATGGTGGATGTCTGGAATCTGGCAATTAGAAACTTGGGTGTCAATCTAATATTGCCCACAAGGTGGAGTGAGCTCTTTAACAATTGGAAGGATTTTTATCAGAGCTCTTTGTACAGGAAGCTAGACTTCTCCAAAGCTTGGAATGCTCTTTGCCAGTTCATTTGCTAGAAAATATGGGTGGCAAGAAACAAGGAAATATTTGACGGCACTATTACCAATCCAAGAAAGGTTTACTTTGCATCTAACTCCCTTTGGATAGAGGTTCTCTTTATGCGTGGACTGAACAACATTAAAAAAGAACCCCTTACAGTGTCTGAAATGAATTGGATGGCGGGCCTCTTGGTTCGGGAAAGCTCCTCACTCCACCCAGCTACTCTCAATTGTGAGAAGCATAGGACTTGGCAGAGGCGAATCAGAAAGAATGAGATTCAGTAATGGATGATGCAACAGAACAATAGTATGTTATTTTTTTATGGTGCATCGAAGGGCAATCCAAGGTTGGCAAGTGCGGGGGGAGTAATCATAGACTCCTTGGGGAACAAGCAGAAGGATTATTCCTTGGGCGTTGGGAGAAAGACAAATAACGCGGCGGAATGGTTAGGAATCGTCAAAGGACTGGAGATTGCCTCCAGCTTGGGCATCAAGAAGCTTACTGTGCTTGAAGATTCTCTAATTATAATAAGAGAAGCGAGGTGCATAGTTTCTAAAATAAAGGAACCAACATCTAAAATGCACCTCTTGATTCAGTCCATCCTTAAAGAATTTCAGGAAAACACCTTCCTCCATATTCTCCGTGGATTAAATGAGAAGGCTGATGAGATGGCGAATGCTGGATTAGCCGAGCGGGTCTCTTAAGCGTTTCTGGATGACCATGAAAACTGTCAGCAGGGTGTTGATATGGGTGTGGGAGTTCATGTTGCCATGAACTGGGTTTCATCCTAGCAATGAGTTTTTGTGGACCATGCTCATGGAAAAGGTATGCTCATGGTTTTAATTTTTTGTAGCATTTGGTTTTATGAAATTCTTGAATGGGCTCTCATGAGGTTTTTGCCTTTGGACTCTGTTTCGGTGTCAAATGTCAAGGTCCTATGGAGGGCTATAGAGTTACGAGCAACGCTGTGGGCGATGATGCTCGGGAATTGTTTCACATGGCTGCGGACTAGGTTGTTCGGCTCAATATACTGGCTCCTGAGAATGCCAACAGGTATAATATTTAGTAAAATATTTTGTTTTAACATGGTTATGTTCACAGTTGCAAATAATCTATATAAACATTATTAAACATTATATGTAATTTGCTAGAAAACATTATTTATAGAACTTATCTATTTTGCATCATAGAACTTTATATTTGCCATCGCGTAATAAGCGTATAGTATGTTAATTATCTTTGTATGCAAGGACAACATGTCAACAGAGAAAGTAAAGTATCCTTGAAGAAAAAATTGTCGAATCTCGGTCTGATGTTTCACTGATGTCATCTTGATAGTAGTCATAAGAGATGTTGGCAAGTTTTGGAAAAACTTGTTGTGGCAATGGATTGTGTAGTTTGCCATCAATCTTCTTATTATATTTTCAAGTATACGTTGTAAACTATGTTCATAAAAGTATGGCTTGTTTTCTTGACATTGCACACATTGAGCAAATTGGTTTGCTAACAAGAATGAAGTTGGTAGAATATGTTTGCAACCACTGCAAAAAGGTTCAAATGATGGTAGGAAATTTACTTTTGCTTTCAATATTACATTAATCTATAGATACATGGAATCGATGTTACTGATATAAGTCAAAAATCTTGTTAAAACTTATTGTAAAAAATAAGTTTCACTGTGAACAGAAGAAAATAAGAGCAAGACATTTTATGAAAAGTGAGTTTTGTCTTCAACCCCCTTTGTGTCACAAAGATGAACATTCTTTCATCCCATGATTTTTTAGGAATTATCTAGTTTTTCACTATGGAGCTCATTAGAGTTTTTTTCTTATTTGGAAATGTTCATTTCTTTTTTTATGCTAGTTAAACAAAGTGATAATTTTTCTTCTAGATTAAGGTTGATCATCTCCTTATATTCTCTTAATTTTCCCTTATCCTCTAACACTTTATCGTACCACATATTTTCCCTAAATTTAGCTGTAATAATACTTTTAATATTATCGCTATTTTACAAAGTGACCTCTTCCTAGACTACCCAATGGTTTAGCCAAGACTTGGCATCTTTATGCCAACCTTGATTAAGTCACAGGTGGTTTTGACTCAAGTATGAAGGAATCTTAGCAGTCGTTTTGTCTCCCATATTGTTTCCCTTGTTCTTGTATATTAGGTACCTAATCATAACCATGCACTCAATCAAGGAAAGACTAGCTTTTATGAGGAGGATAAGATAGAGTATATTGTTACAATAGACATTGTATTAGTGAAAGGAAATTTAAAAGTTAATGTTTAAAAAAATGTTGCAACATAAATGGTTTACCATTCATTCATAAAACAAACAAATTTGTGGATGTGAAACATGATTGATAAGTAAATATTATTAAAATAATTTTGAAAAGGATATTTCATTATAAATTTGAAAGAGATATTTTATAAAAAAAATGTGATCAAAAGTCAAAATAAATTCACATAAGCTTTTCATATATATATATATAAAACTCTAGATCATAAATAGTTTGAGTCACATTAATCCTTAACATGACTAGAATTTTAAATGTTTCCATTGTGGTTTGAATCATACTAATCCTTAACATGACTAGAATTTTAATTGTCTCCATTATCATCTTGGAGAGCTCAAACTTGGATCGCCATGCAAAACAAAGCCCCTCAAAACCAATTATACTAATGGGATTTGAATAAAGGTTTTTAAATTTTTTTATTACTTTATTAATATAATTATATTATTTCTCTTTTAAATTATTTTCAAGTCTAGATCATTATTACTATATTAATATAGTTTATCTTTGTATTCATCTTTAAACATTTTAATTTCAAATTAAAGGTCTGGTCCTCCTAGTAACGTTGATCCTGTTCGCCATCATTTTTCCATTAAATGCAAGAGGGTGGTGGATCCATTAAATGGAAGAGGGTGGTGGATCTTTAGGCCTTTATCTCAGGTGTCCCTCTGGTCATCTCAGGTTTAATTCAACTTTCTTGCCTCGGTGTCACCCCATCCGAGGATATTTATTTTAATATTGACTTAAACACTACATTCCATATAATTACATTGATTTTGAGAAAAGTGGTTTTGAATATAAATATTGCATTGAAGGTAAAGAGCATATGCCATTGATTTTGATAGTTTAGGAAGAATAAATTTGAAAACATATGGCTCTCACAAGCGATTGAATGAATTCCATGTAATTACATTGATTTTGAGAGGAGTAGTTTTGATTATAAATATTGTATTGAAAGTAAATGGCATATGCCACTCGTTTTGACATTCCAGGGAAAACAAATGATGCACCCAAAAGATTGATTTGTTTCCTAAGATATTTTTTATATAAAAATGTCCATGATATATCAAATGATGTTTAAAGTAAATGTATTATTTTCATATATTAAAAAAACAGAAAATGTTTTATGTATACATTTTAAACATCATTTTTTATTAATTTATAATTTAAATTAAAAAATAAAATAATATAAAATTAAAATATATAAGATGTACAATGTCTTCCATGGATAGTAGAAAATGGAATTTCCATGTGTCTTTCCCCTCACCTGGTGGAAATCTATAGTTAGAACCAATCAGAAACCTTGTAAAAAACAATATCTTATAGATGGATAAGTATCCATTCAACTTTACCATATTTTAATGTGATTTATGTATATTTGTAAATTTTGTTTTATATTTATACTTTCCCTAAATTAAAATTACCACCCTTTTTTTAATTTAGTGCAAAAAGGGTTCGTGCGATTTTTTTTATATTTTTATTTTTGGCATTTTCGGTGTGCCTTTTTTTAATTTGCATTGATGCGTACATACATAAAACACACTGTATTTAAAACCTGTATGACGGTGTGTGGAATGTTATCCCGCACTAGTGCGCTTAGATGTAGTAAATGCTCCAGAACGAATTATTTTGTGAAAATGCATGTAGAAGTATCCACTACCAAATGTAGCGTATGTTTTCCACCGCGAGGGCTTTTGCAGATATAGTTTAACGGTGCATTTACATTTGTTACGCATCGGTGCGGCTGGTTTGTGTTAGCGCACCAGTGCATTTACGTATGGATAAACACACCAGTGCGTCTGGTTTGTGTTAGCGCATCGATGCGTTTACATATGAATAAACACACCGGTTTATTTTGTAAATTCTATGTTTTTATGTGTCCACTTAAAATTATATATTCATACTGAATGTCCTTTTACTATTTAACCACACCAATTACAATATTTCATAGTATATATACGTTGATCGTTGATTTCCCTCAAATGAAGGAAGAAAATTTTGTACTATCAAATGGCCAATTCTTCAGATTCCAACTCATACCATCTTGTTTAAAGTTTGACGAATTCTCCCATTCCATCCCCAGTAAGTTCAGGTTTTATTTATTTTTTGACTACCTATTTGAATGTATGTTACTTATCCATGTGAATCTGGATATCGATTTATTCTATATTGAAGGATCACAATTCTTGTTCGAGTTTGGATGCACAAGATATTCTCCCAGTTTCAAAATGTCGTACGTTCTTATCAGGAGCAAGATACCACAAGCAGTTCGTGGATGAAAATGGGTAGTTGCTTTACCCTTCCAATTGTAACATGCCATCTTCAAGCCGCCATCTTGGTTCATCGATGGTCATTCGTCGCAAGTCGGAACTCTTTTATGACACCCTAGTAGTTTGTGGTTATTCAAAATGCCAAAGGTTGAGGAGAACCCTCAGCGTGCCACACTCACCCATTACACCAATGATAGACTACCTAATGTCGATGGTCCATTTCCCCCTAGTGTAGTAAAAAATCCAATAGGTGATACATAAAAGACATGCATGAACAATTCCTTATGCTCATTTTTTAAAACGTTGGAAGCCAAAACAACTATGTCTCATCCTAAATTGACGAACCCCTCGGCTTATGTTCAGTCATCTGAAATTTCTAGTAATCCAAAGTATGATATGAATTCCACCCAACCCATCTCTACTAGAAGATCCAAAAAGTTGCATGAGTTGAGAGAAAAATTTTCCAAGTACACACCGAGGTTCGTCCAATTGTTGGAGGGTAGAGATGATTTATCCCTTCCTGTGAATTTGCAAATTAAATATCAAACTTCTTACAACCACGCTTTATATGGTGCTTGGTTGTCCTCTCTACCTGTTCTTGATGTTGGAACTGAATTCTCCTTTTGTGGGAATCCTTTTATGATTACCAATTCTAATATAGATGCTTCAAATCTTGGGTTGTTTTGGGCCTTTCACATGTACTCGCTCCTCCCAAACAGTCAATAGAACTTATGCCATTTTGCAGTCCTATCTATTCTCGTTCTAATTACTTAAATATTTTTAAATACAATCGCATCATTTCAATGTATAGTATGTGCATGAATGGTTGTGTTTCTGGAAACTTTAACAAGAAGAACCTATTGTATATAGACGATTGTCCACGCACTCATGGGAAAATTGCAGGGTTCATAAATAGTTTTAGGTGCTCTTTATTTTCTCCAAATTGTTCATTTGAGCAACACTTCAATGACCATAAGTTCTTTATGAAAAGGAAAGCGTCCATATTTTTTGTTGTACATGCAATACATAGTTTGTCTCCTAGTGACGAGTTGCTAATATACTACAAGTTCTGTAGACCACCAACCACTCGTCAGAGATGTCTTGCATTGGTATTACCTTTAGACGTTCCCTTGGGGCGTAAGACAAAAAAACACTGATTAATTGTATTTTTTAATTTTCAATGGATTCATATTAATGTATTGCTCAGTTTGAAATTTTGTTTTATAAATTGTTAATTTAATTTATAAACTCAATTTGAAAATCTATTATTCAATTTTAAATTTTCATATTTAATGTGGAATTGATGTTAATTTATTGCTCAATCTGAACGTCTGCTTTATAAATTCTTTGCAGCTTAACATTTTCTACTGGAAGTGATTCTCATGCTTCTGTAATAATTCTTTTCTATAATGCGAGATCAAACCAATTGCATTGTTCTTACTAACATCATTGATTTAATGTTCAATATTTTTGAAATAGAGATTCTGATGATGAGAAAACTGCCTACCATCTTCCGTCGCAGCCCAATACAATGTCAATTCAAGAGAAGGATGAAAAGGAGCACAAATTGGAGAGGAAGCATACCAAGCATGGTTGAATCAACCACCTATTAAATTTCCACTGCATCCATCCTCTCCAATCAGGAATAGTATTTCTTCACATGTTGGCAATGGAGGCAATGAAGTAGAGGTTGGTATGGACAAGTTATTATGACAAATGAGTGCCATGGATGCAATGTTTTTCCATACACTCCAAGACAATGAGCTAGGGTATGACACTCATATTACTAAAGCCTTCTTTGAAAGCCTTAAATCGGCTTCCACCACACCTCTATTTGGATTTTTCCGGTCAAAGTCTACACAGTTGGGGACAACAATGTTACTATACAACTTGAAAGCAAAGTATGGCATGTCAGACGCATGTTTTTCGGCAATGTTGAGGTAATTGACTATAAACTACATTATATTTTGAGTAATATTGCAACACAATCATCATTGAAAATGGTCGATTTGGTGAACTTTAAATGGCATTGTACATTTGTATTTCCCACTAACTGTAGGTTATTCAAAGATAAGGTACTTCCAAATGATAATGTATTTCTCGGCAGTTGCACAGAGGCAAAACAAATGTTGAAAATGTTGGGTGTAGAGTACATATCTTATCATGCATGTCCCAATGATTGTATTATATATAGAGGCGAATATGTAAACAAATTGATATGTCCAAAATGTGGGAATGACAGATACAAAGAATCGAATAACAAGGAAAAAGCACATGATCCTCCTCATAGTATATTGAGGCACATGCCTATAATCCCAAGGATTCAAAGGCTCTTCGTTGCAAAGAATTAGCTATGTTGCAGGGATGGCATGCATCGAACCAAAGTGAGGAAGGAGTTATGCGAATCCCAAAAGACTCAATAGACATGAAGCATATAGATGATACATGGCCCGATAAATGCAAGGATGGAGTACGTAGCCTCCGATTGAGCATAGAAAGTGATGGCATCAACCCATATTCCCAACCAAACAACATCTATACTATTTGGACTATAGTAGTGATCAATAACAATATTCCCCCATGGTTTTCCAAGAAGAATGAACATTTGATTTTGGCTCTTATAGTCCATAGTAAGAAACAAGTGAAGAATATGGATGTTTACCTACAACCATTGAATGATGAATTCAAGGAATTATGGGAAGGGATACAGGTATTGATGTATTTAGACCCATCCCATCACATAAGAGTTTTACATTTGTATGGCATATGTGCGTACACCAAACATGATTATCCGGGGTTAGGAGTTTGTTCAAGTAAATATATTGTTTTATTTGTTTTTATATTCAAAGCAATAATTTTTGAAATATTTAATTCGATGTGACTCTCTTCATCCTCAACACTAACATGCTCTCTTTACTATAACTTCACAGGTCTTGTAACAAAATGTTATTATGGATGTAAATGTTGTGGACCTTCTATGAAGGATAGGTGGTCCAAAGACTTACTGAAGTCAGTGTACAACTTCTCTAGGGTATTCCTCCCAGAAAACCACTCTTATAGAAGAGCTGTAATATCTTGATTTTGACCCCATTGCATTAAAATGTAAATGATGTAATATTGTTATAAAATCGTGGTGAGGAGGTCAAGGCCAAGTCCCCGCCATTGGTTTAGTGATGCATATGGTTTATGTGCTAGCTAGGTACAATGGAATTGCAAATATAATGTAATTATGCTTTTTAATGAAATACCCACAACTAGCTATGCGATGCAACAAGAGATGGGGGCATGATTTTACAAGGAATTGGGAGGGAAATTTTCAAACCCTTGGAGCCAATAAATTCAAGCCAAGTGTCAATGAGAGAACCCATCAGCCCTCAACTACCCGTGTTGACTTTTGTACCCAATTATTCATTTCTCCCAAGAGTTGGTTGAAGTAGTTAGTGCCTTGGGGAATGGAGAGGTATGGTTGTCCAAATTCGGGTATGGGCAAGCCACCCTTCATGGAAATTTGTGTTTGACTTCTTGGGCAAGAAAAGAGCCATGAAATTACCCCCCAAGCCATTTATTCACCCATCAATTTTTCTCTCTCACAAGTTGGGTGCTACCTAGGCGTTTTCCTCCATGGTTTTGTTGTGTTTTTCTTCATTTTCTAGTTGGGAAGGGCATTTTTTTTTGGGATAACAGTGAGGAAGAGAAGAAATCGATTTGGCGGTTTCATAGAGGTCGTTTTGTTCATCTAAATGCTCACATACTTGTGGGATAAATCAGTTTCTTCTCCGGGGTTGGTTTCCTCTTCTCACAATTCGTTTTTGGGTGTGCCACGATTTGGGGAAAACCCATGGACCCTATTTTGTAAATTCCATTGTTGAAACTGTGTATCCGTACCCAATATTTGAGTTGTTGTGTGTAAGAGAATATTGGGGTTGAGATGGGTATCCATTGCTTTGGCTGTGCTGAGCTTGAGAGTCCCCTTTTCCTTGTAGAAATCATGCCCAACTCGGGGGTGATCTTTGAGTGCTGAAAGAATACAGGTTGGGCAGAGACCTATGGTTGGGTGGAATGTGGCAGTCACATAGCTAGTTTCTTAGGACAACATTACATCAAGATGAGTATTCTTTACGTGTATTAAACTCTGCAATGTTATTTAATTATTGACTGTTATGTTTATGAAGATCAATGCATGCTAGATATGCATGTAGTGGATATTGCTTTTGTTGTGTTTATTTGAATCATACACCTGCACATGTGTTTTATTTACATGAATTTGATGAAATGGGTTGAGTTTTTGTAAGAACCCCAAAATTCGGTATCATGTTCCCTTCCTTGCGTTGGATCGATGGGAGGGGACATGACAAGAGCGAAATCTACTTTCAATGGTAAATGAGAGAGAACCCAAAGGACTGAAATAATGAAACTGGATGACTGGATTAGGGTATACGATAGAGACCAGGAGAAGGAATACACAGAGATATTTAATTCAAATGTGCATCCTGCGATCGATGATTCTGATCTCTTCGACACCTATGTCGAGAAAATTCCCACATGGATGAAAAGGAAATTGATATTTTATGAGCTCCCATATTGGGCGCATCTTAAGGTTTCCCACTTACTAGATCACATGCATATATTTAAAAATGTTTCATCTTCTTTGTGGCATCACATATCATCCAAAAAAGTGAAAATATGAAATTCAAGAAAGACCTTATTGCTTCTAATACGAAAAAGAAGCATTGGCTAAGAAAAGAAAATAGAGGAGAGGCTGGCCCCTCTTTTTCATTTAAAAAAGGCGATGTCCCATGGATATTGAAGAAATATTATCTTAATTTGGAAAAAGAAGTTATATTGGGTGTGAAGGCACCTTCTTTTTTTGGGTCTACTCTATGACGTTGCTTCAGTACACCAAACAAAAAGTTGTTGGGTTTTAAATCACATGACCATCTCAACCTTCTAAGAGTATGTATAATGCCAAAAATTTGTTATTACTATTTATTTATATCTTTCTCCACAAAAGTTAAAATGCACTTAACTTTTTGTGTTTACTTTGTAGTGAAATTATTCATTGTTCGTGCGTGGGTGTGTGAACCATGACTTTCATGAAGACCTACGACATGCCATATCTACACTATTTGCATTTTCACAGTGGATCACATCAAAGGAGATTTACATTGCTAGCATTCCATGGTGGCGTGAAGAGATGGCTAAGATTGTATGTATGTTTGAGAAGGAACTGTCGTCAAGTTTTATGGACTTGCAAATTCATCTTCTAATTCAGCTAGTCGATGAGGTTGAATTAGTTGGGGTGGTCTCTTGTTGCTGGATGTTCTTCTTAGAGAGGTTCATGAAACAAATGAAGGGATTTGTTCGACAAAGGGTGAAACCCGAGTGTTCTATGGCAGAGGGGTACATAGTATATGAGTTGTTCTATTATGCCAGTGAGTACATCAAGAAAATCGACGGCACACCAAGCGTAGTGATTTGGGATGATGAACGTGATGAGGGTAGAAGGGAAGGGGAGGTATTGTAAATGAATAGAAAAAGACACATGATAAAGAGTAATTCACTTATCTTTCGATGTTCAATTTTCCACATAGTTAATTATATTCACAACAAACATCAAAATCTATATTTGATCCCATAGGGACTAAATGTGGTTTTGTTTCCATGAATACAACAACAAATTCAGAAATTGATGGAATCAATAAATTCATTCTTTACAACGTGGAGGCAACACAACCGTGGGCCGCATTGTATGAAGAGAAGAGGACGAAACGAGACATTGATTAAAAATAATTCAGGTAGTTGCACAACAAAAGCATGCTTTTTCCAGATCATTTAAAAGAAAATATGCTTATGATCTGTCCCAATAGTTGGGTTGCATACCAAGTCAGAGAAAATATGGTGCATCCAGTCATTACACTCCTGAAGAGGAGGATGCGCTAAACATTGGGATTGGGTGCAACAACTCAGTAATAAAATCTTTATGTGCATAATTTATAACTTTATAATGCAACTTTGAATTATAACATTTATGTTTAATATATTAATGGTTGGGTTAATAGACACATGAAATCATCATTTGTTAACTTTTCTTATAGGTGTATTCGTTCCCATCTATGTGGGCTTATAGACATCATTTTCACACCGAGGATGCTGATAATGGGCTTGTTACACAAGATTGTGGAGTGGAAGTCGAGTTCAAACGATATAGTCATGCTAGCCACCGAGATCGAAACTTGGTAGGAGGGATTTTGGGTTATGTCGGAAAGATACAAGAGATCATTCAAGTGGAATTCTCATCTTTCCAATGTGATATTTTTAGATGTAGGTGGTGGGACACATTCGACTAATAATTTCAAGGAATATCGTGATAGTGGGTTGATATGTATCAACTCTACAAAGATGTGGGATGAAAGTAAGGAGCCTTATGTTTTCCCAAAACACTGCAACCAAGTGTTCTTTCACCCAGATGTGTTGGATAGAGATTGGTGGTTCATATTCAAACATGACCCTAGATCTAAACATGTTTCTAAAAACAACAATGCTATCATGCTAACCAAGGAAGATAACAAGGGTGATGGCAATGGACAGTGATATGTACATGTTTTATTTTGTCATTTACATATTGAGATATCATTTTGTTACAATTATCTTTGATTGTCTAATTGTATTGTTTATTTTTCATTTTATGACAGTGGAAATGGAAAGTTGATTACTGGATGCAGTGTTTAAACAATTTCATTTGGTTAAGAACCAATTATATGATGCGGAATATGGTTTATGTCTATGAAGTAATTTATTATTGTATAGAATGATTATATGTCATTGTCCAGATTACTCATATTTTGTTTTATGCATACATATATATATACACCATGGAAAACAACTTACATGATTCAATTTTATTTTTGTGAACGTAAAGGCTAACATATTTATTAATTCTTGACTTGAAGGTGGTGATATGAAATTTCTATATTGATATTTCAGTGCTTGTATTTTAAGACGTTTTTGTTATAAATAATGTTAAGAATTATAATTGCATTATTGATTTGTGACATGTTTGTTAGACTAGTGTAATGTTTTTTTTCATCGTATTATTCGGTTAAATTGAATTTTTGTTATAGTGTAATGTTTTTTTTTTATTGTATTTATAATGTTAGCTCCAACATAGAAAATGACACTTTTGCAACCTCGATGGAGGATGAAAATCCAACAATTTTTTTAGTAGTGTTGAGCTCTGCAATGACTTCATTTATGGCCTTGATAACAATGAAATGTACAAAAAATCCTAAGGTGCTCTCTGTTATCTCCATCAATATTTGAATGCATGTATTTCTTGATTGTTTTGTTATAAACAATGCTAAGAATTATAATTGCATTAATTTATGAATTTTCTATTGGAATGTAATGAGTTTTAATTATATGATTCGATTAAACTAAATTTTTGTCATGATGTAATGTGTTCATATTTTTTATTGTATTTATAATGTTAACTCCAACATAGAAAATTACACGTTTGAAACCTTAGTGGAGAATGAAAATCTAACAATTTTTTTAGTAGTGTTGAGCTCTACAATGACTTCATTATGATGGCCTTGATAACAACGAAATTTACAAAAAATTCCAAGGTGCTCTTCGATATCTCCATCAATATTTGAATGCTTGTATTTCTTGATTTTTTTGTTATAAATAATGCTAAGAATTATAATTGCATTAATTTATGACTTTTCTGTTAGAATGTAATCTTTTTTTATTATATGATTCGATTAAATTGATTTTTTTTTAAAACGCAATGGTTTTGGGTTTTTTTATTGTATTTATAATGTTAACTCCAACATAGAAAATGACACGTTTGAAACCATGGTTGAGATTGTAAATCCAACAATTTTTTTACTACTGTACTTGACCTCTACAATGACTTAATTATTTATGCCCTTGATAACAATGAAATTTATAACAACAAAATTTAATGTGCTCTCTAATTTCTACATGATCAATATTTGAATGTTTGTATTTCATGATACTTTTGTCGTAAATAATGCTAAGCATTATAATTGAAAATGTTTGCAAATGTTTTCTGAATTAGAATAAGAGATAAAAAACGGCTCGAAGATCATCAAATCAACTTAATGATTAATAATAATAATATATTTTGAGAATGCAAGTTGTGGCTTTACATTAGTTGAGAGAAAAAGGGTGTTCTTTTAATTAACTATTTGTTTTTCTTCTTATTAAAGATTTGATATTTGTCATTGTAAATTGAGCTATTGTCAACAAATTAAAAATATTGAATGATACATTGATAGGTCATATTCATGTTCATATTTTTAGATTTTTTTTTTTTATGTTCATAAACATGATACTATGAGAAATTATACAACCATTAACATAAATCATATAACTAGTTGTCAAAACTTCATCGATTAATATTAATACAAAATTCATAAACATATTTAATTGAATAATAATATTTTTGCAATCAGATTATGTAAACATGAACATATCATCATTAATATATTTGTCATCATCTAACAAACATAAAAATAAACACCATCATACCATCATTAACATAAAACTAATAAAAATAAGCATGAACGTACCATCATAAACATTACGTTACTGCATATTAATGTAACATATACATATTATAGATTTAAACATCATCTAACACACATATGATCTAACAATAACATGTAACAAAACACAATTTCTAGTTTCTAACATAATGAACATAATCGAAACTGACCTAACATACACAAGTACATGACCATCAACATATAAATAAGAATCGACATGATCATCAACATCAATGTATGTAAAATGTAAAACACAAACATCTAATGATGAACATCATTGAACCTAACCTAACATAACATCATGCTCATCAACTGTATATAAATAAAAATCAACATAATCATCAACATCAACATCTGCAAAATGGCAAATGACGTAGATATATATATATATATATATATATATATCATCAAAATGATGATAAATGTCAGATATACATGTCTAGTCCACCCCCAGAACCCTATCATCATCACTATCTGTCGACCCACCAGATGTATCGACACCTGCAGTAGTAGAGCTAGATGCATGATCAGTACATCTATTAGGAAATAATCTATCATGTAGATTAGTAAGAAATACACGATCTCTAGGAATATGGATCATCCCACCCGATCTAAGCATCCTCTCCACAAATAAGGTGGAGGTGGAGGAAAGGATGAAGGAGGTGATGTATCAATATAGGTTGATCGGTCGGACAGGTATAACATATCATATGTCGGATCAGTCGAAGGAGGGGGAGATGGAGGAGATGATGAAGGAGGTGATGGAGGTCAAGGACATGGTGGAGAAGGGGGTGGATGAGATGTTGAAGGTATATGATTAGGAGGTGGAGGCTGAGGAGGAGGTGTAGTGGATGTGGATTCTATCACACCATTTGAAGCAGCCGATGGAGAAGGAGGTGGACTAGGAGGTCGAGGATGTCCGCTCTCATCGGATGATGAAATACCATGAGGGATGGAATCCAAAAGAATGAAATCACCAACAATGTGCTGCATCAAGCTCCTCATATCAACAGGAACCATCCTCCATATCTCAATGTATCAGTCCTTCCTCTGAATCTCCTTAACAGGAACAAGATGAACCCCTCAATCCTCTAATAATCTAGCTAGCCTATCTGCGATATCCTATCTGAACCTATATTCAGGACTCCATTGAAGGCCAGGTCTAGATAGATGAGACACCTTCAGCTGATCCTGCATCTGTATGTCCTCATCCTCATCATCCTGTGGCATAGGAGGCCCCACATCACCATCAAAAGTACCAATATCTGTAAAATATATAGTACACAATAATAATTAGACAATATCATTAAACATGAATTTAATATAACAATTTAAAAATATTTCATTTGCAATAAGTATAAGGAGAATAAAATGAAAATAGATTAAATTAAACATAATTCTAAATTTACCTCTGTGATCAAGTGGATCCTCCTGAGTGAAGAATATGTTAGTACACTCTCTCCAATCCAACCCTACATATGGATATGCAACCATATCTAATCGAGGCTGGTCCTTAGCGCCTAGCATGTCAAGCACATCGACAGTGATCCTCACATGAAACTATGGCTACCCCCTCTTGGGAATCATTTGCCCCCACATGCGCATACACACATCTGTCATCAACCTAGGAGGGCGTCGATCAAAAGATGGCCTAGTCATCAGAAATCTCTCAAATAATAGACAAAACAACTCTGAACTGAAGGGGAAGTTATCCCTTCCGCCAATAAACACAAGACATCGACTAAGAGCATGTAATGTCCCCATTTTGACCCCCTTTACATTAAATCGTAAATGATGTAAATATTGTTATTTAATCATGGTGAGGAGCTCAAGGCCAAGGCCCCACCATTGATTTAGCATTTTATGTATCGGAAATTAAAGAAATAGATGCCTATGGTTCTTGTGCTAGATAGGCACAATGTAAATAAGACATCATGTAAATACGAATTTTAATGAAAATACCCATAACTAGCTATGCAATGCAACAAAGAGATGGGGGCATGATTCTACAAGGAATAGGGAGGGAAATTATTCAAACCCTTGAGCCAATGGTGTTAATCCATGTGTCAATGAGAAAACCCATAAACCACCAACTACCCATTTTGGGTTATGCACCCAATCATTTAATTCTTCCAAGAGTTGGTTGAGGCAGTTAATGCCTTGGGAATGGAGAGGTATGGAAGCCAATTTCGTGCATGGGCAAGCCATCAACCTGGGAATTCATATTTTTGCTTCTTGGGCAAGAAAACACCCACGAAATGGTGCCCAAAACCATTCCTCACCCAGGGCTTTCATCCTCTCACGCAGATTGAGACTGTTGGAAGTTACATTCACGTTTTTCATAAAAAATGCAGGGTTTTCCTTGCCCGAAAACTTGTTTTTGGTTTGGATAGTAACTGGGAAGAAGGGGTTGTGATTTGGGACCGTATGGAGGTTGTTTTGTCCCAGAATTTCCATGGGCATTTTTCCTAAAAACGATTTCTACTTCCTGGGGTTTTCCCAAAACCTCCATTGTTCATTTTTAGCCTTGCCATGTTTTTCTGAAGCTCAGGGAATCATTTTCATGCCTATCACTGTAAAAACGTTTTTCTCTTGTCCAGCCATTGTAGTTAGCTGATTATCTGCATCCCTGTTTGATTTGGAGACTGTAAGCAAGAGATTGGAGTGGTAGTGGACAGAGAGGGCTTGATAAACCTAGTGGGGGAGACAACCTCTCAAGAAGATCAAGAGGGATTTGGCTACTCCTCTATGCACACCCTGAGAGCACTAGATGGGGAAGGTATGGCTTGAGGGACTGTATAGCAGTGAAAATAATACTTCCTTGTGCTGGGTGTGTAGGTATTGTGGGTGCCAAGCTAGATAGATCTTGTAGAGGTATCCCTGGCTCTGTGCTTGAGCTCACTAGCTTAGCAATTCTTCCTTTCCATTTCCTAGCAGCCGGATAAACCCAATTGTAGATTGGCTTGGCTCATCTTGGTGTATGCTTGGCTATGTGTGAGTCTGCTGTTCCCTGATTCCTTGTAGAGATCATGCCCAGCTCGGGGGCGGCAGTGTGTTGAGATATTGATGATCACAACTAGCCTATGGTTGGGTGGAACGTTGCAGTTGCATAGCTAGTTGTTTCGGACTACTTGTTATAAGATAAGTACTCTCTTGTGTTAACTTTGCATTTATTTATTTGATGAGTGAATGTATGATGGATGTGTTATTGATATTACTTCCACTGTGTTTTTCTTATAGTTATACATTTCCATATGTTCTTTTATATTATGTGAATGCTTATTTAAAAGCTCATGGGGCTAGATGCTCAGTTTTAGCATCACGATCCTCTCCATCGCACTGGTATGATGGGAGGGGACGTGATAGAGCATAACAAAACTGTCGTAAAAAATAGCATACCAACTAATGCATCTAGGTTCCTGCACTAAAGAATCAACATAATATAATAAAGGGATTCTGCTAATGCGCTTCCCATCCGTGGTGTAATGCGCGATAGTCATCACCAAAAAAGAGAGGCACATCACATCCTCTCTACCAAAAGAAGCAATGGAAAGCTTCCCACTATGCCCCTGAAACTGAGAAGGATCAACGATATTGTCATCAACATATCTATGAACATATACCAGCTAAGTTGCTGCTACAGCTCCAACTAGAACGTCAGGGAACTGAGGAAGGTCCTCACCTCTCCTAGAGAGCCCGGCGATAAAGTAAATTTCCTCCTTAGTGGGTTGGAACCACTCATCGAAACCAACTCTAAAGTCTTGCCTAAAATGATCCCAGCATGCGATCAACTGGGTCAACAAGGTATTGATCCCCTTGAGTGATTTTGTCTCCTCATAGAACTTGAGGAGGTCGAAAACTCTCAAGAGGTGTCTAGTCTAAGGTGTAATGGGACAAGGGTATTAATCTCTCTCCCTCTCCCTAGCCTCCCACTCTCTACGGAATTGTACTAATCAACCTCTGCCTAGCACTGTTGTTGTGCCTCACGACGATCACGTATTTGTTTCACATATAATATAAATTAGTCTCATAAGCATACATATAAAATCATTATAACAATATTATATCTACCAAAATCAAATATTAAAAGTTAAAAAAAAAAAGTAAACCGGTGCACCATAAATATTAGAAATGCACCACCACCTATGCGTTTATATACTGGAAGCAACGAGAAGCGGTGGGCTACAATATCTATGATGCACTACTTTTATATCAAAAATTTTAAAATTGATTTCGACGGTGCGCCTTAATGTTATTATCCCACCATTACTCAAATGAACTGAATTTAAACAACAATAAATTATTTGAAAAATATTCACGGTGCGCCTATGCCACCTTAGTGCACCGTTAGCCAGTGCCTTGACGTGACATAGGAGCACCGATAGTTTTGTGTTCATGGGTTTGTGAGCAGTTCGCTTATATACTGGAGGCAATAAGATTGACTTGATTGTGCGTCAGCCCCGTCGTTCTCCTTGTGAGCTTGTTTTCTAGTTCTCTTTGCATCATTGGCCTAACCCTGATAATCTCCTGCTTTGCTTCTCCTTCTCGTCTTGCTCTCGCTCCATCCACTCCGCATACATGGTCCAGGATAAATGCACTAAATGTAAAACCTCCTTGGGTCCTCATTATTCTCATATGCCCAGCACTCTATGAGAAAATAAAAAAGCATGAGTTTTCTATGCTAGTTTGTTCCACCCCGATTCCCAGACTTGAATTCAAAATATGGAGGAAAATATTTGCGACCATCTTTAGAATCCAAGACCGGATCAACTCATCTCTAGAATGGGCAGCTTCCTTAGTGGATGACGCGATGTCTACGCGTACTGGGGACACCAGGGACACTAGGTACACTAAGACCCTTGAATTATTCAGCTATATCAAAACCGACTTGGGCCAAGCCATCACTGACAGTGCTGAGGGGTGCTCGAATGACCAGTCTCATGGAATCTCTTTGGATGCTCGCATGCAATGCTTTGAAGGTTGGCGAGCTAGCTCCTCACCCATGCGTAGATGGAATATGATGCTCGACTTAATGTGAAGATCAATGCCTTGGATAAGAATTAACGGGAAAGGTTTTTAGTAGGCCACAACAACATGATTTGACTCCTCAAATGCTCTTTTGTCGTCAACCACTCCACCTGGGTTCATCCTCTGACATCAACCCTGAACCTGACATTCCAGGTGTCGATGGTTTTAATGCCTCTCTTATTTTTATCACAATAGATGATTAATCCTACTTATGGATTTTTATGGACTTGGTTTTTATCTAGACTCAATTTTGATTTATGGTTAGGTGGTCATAACCCTGGCCTATGGGGCTCTTTAGCTTCCAATAATAAACTCTTGGTTTATAGTTGTTTTAAACTATTAGTTTTTTGGGTCTTAAGAGCTCCATAATGGCTCAGGCACTTCTTAGGTTCTATCTCCTAACAAACTAGTGACAATTATCTTTGTTCATTCTTGTTATCTTGTTAATAAAATTTTCGAAATTATAAAAGAAGAATAAGGGTGTTTATAAGTAACAAAATTAATGGACTCTATTGATTATTCAAAAAAATAAACAACCATCACAAGTAAAGTGAATAGGCCCAATTTATTTCTATGTTTAGATTTTTTATTTTTCATAATATGTCTCATTAACTTATTCAAAGGTTGTAATTATATATTGATTTAAATAAATTAAAAAGGAAAAAAAAAACTTTTCGCCAATCAAATCAATAAGTTTTTTATTTTTTTCCTAAATATATATAAATATAAAAAATATAAAAAATTATTTTCCAATAAAAATAATGTCTATCTGTTTTTATATTTCCAAATCTATAAGAATAAAAAATAAAAATAAAATTATTTTCTATAAATAAAAGAATTTTCCATACTTTATCTGTTTTGATTTTTCCAAACCTATAAGAATAAAAAATTAGAAATTTTATTTTCTATAAATGGAAGAATTTTCCATGCTTTCTCTCTTGCCAGTCAGGTAAACAAGCACATTTCTCTTTCTTTATTTTGTTTTTTCACATCTTTTACTGCCCCCACTGAAATCAAGTCATTATCTTGCCATGAAGATCAATCCAATTTCGAGGAATTTCTACCTCTTTTGTTGCCCCTATCCACTGAAATTAAGTCTATCTTGGGGTGAATATGAATAAAATTTGGGGAATTTTCACCTCTTTTACTGCCCCCACTGAAATCAAGTCATTATCTTGCCGTGAAGATCAATCCAATTTCGGCAATTTCTTAGCCTTTGATGTGCTAAGTCAATATCTTGCTGTGAACGTGAATCCAATTTGGATGACTTTCTTCACCTACATAGGATTACCAGTTAAATTTAATGAAAGATTGATACAGCCAACTCATATATCCATAATTAAAAGATTTTTCACTTCTCTTTTTCCAGTCATGTCAACAGGTCTATTTCGAAGGTGGTAACTTGTAGGTATGAATCCACAAAAGCCAAATCATATTTTCCATTAATGGAAGAATTTCTTAGCTTTTTTTTTGCACATTGAAATAAGTCAATTTCTCGCCGTAGATCGTAGCTTCTGTTGCCCCCAATTTCTGGAATTTCTGCCTCTGTTTCCCCACAAAAATCAAGTCGATATCTTTCTGTGAAGTTGAATCCAATTTCGGCCACTTTATTCACCCAATTTCAGCCATTTTCTTTACCTTTGTCGCCCATTTTCTCCTTCTCCGAAATTTCCGCCACTTTCTTCACCTCTGTCGCCCATTTTCTTCTCTTACGATTTTTCTGCCATAATTTCGCAACTTTCTTCGGGGCATTTTCTCTTTCTCTGAATTTTCTCACTGCCAGGCAGTTTCCTAACTCGAATCAATTTATATATATATATTCCATATACAGTAGGACGTTAAAGCCAACAGTGAAAAATAGATCATAAAATTAATTGTATTCTGTTGATGTTTGTGTGTTCTGTGATGATGGGTGTAGCAATGCCTTTTAAGACTCATCCTCTGAATGATCTCTCCTCAGTTCGATTAACTTCTGATGATGGGTGGATCCTCGAGGAAGCTGATAAAAGAGATGTGGAGGCGCTTTTGAGCTTCAGACAGGCCATCACGTCCGATCCACTTGGATTCCTGTCCACCTGGACGGCTGCCAACTCAGACAACGTGTGCCTGTGGAACGGTGTTTCCTGCAGAAATCACACCAAAAGAGTGGTTGCAATAGATCTTTATGGCTCATCATTGAATGGTACGCTTTCGCCATCTCTGGGCATGATAGCGATAAAAGATAAAAGAGATGTGGAGGCCATCACGTCCGATCCACTTCTCTCAGTGGAAATATTCCAACTTCTCTCAGCAACTACACATCACTGGAAAACCTTGATGTCTCCTCAAACTCATTATTTTTACACAGAATGCAAATATTGGGGCCTATCTTCCCTCCACGTTGTAGATTATCCCACGTTAGTATCTTATTATTGAAGCAAAGCCAAAGGAAACATTGAATTTTAACAGGCAGTTTCCACTTCCATAATGGCCCATACCACCATGCCCTGTCACCCTGATGATTTTCTTCTGCAATTGTTTGTTATGCATAGCTCGTCGTTACCTGCCCAGAGATCGGATTTGACCAGATTAATGAATCCTTTTCCTCATTCAGCTGGTTGCCATTTAATTGAAGCATATTTATATAATGGTTCCATTCATTGGCCCATCTTCCAGCCAGACCCAAATCTTTAATCATCAACCAATACGAAGGATCAGGGATAAGAAACTTGGACCTTTTGAATTGGTTTTTGAATTGGTTTAGTGTAAGTAGACCATACTCGTTAAATATGTTTCTTAGATCACTGGACAATTTATAGCTTGTTTCCATCCCCACAATGGTATCAATTCCGACTACAATGTCTTCACCATTTCCTACCTACCAAGATAGGAATCTACAGATCCAAGGAATAATTTTCATGAAACCTTTTCAGATATATGAAGCATTCTCGTGATAGCTTCAAGAAGGATTCCTGAACCATTTGTATATATCCATTTTGATATATTTAACATGCAGTAATATTGACCATAGACTATCCCCCATAACACCCCTCCAACAACTCTTAAGCAGTAAAGCAGAATTGAACCAGAATATCTGTTTAATGTTCCATCCACCCCAATTCTTTGGAAGGGATAAGGATTCCCAGTTTTTCAGGTGGTAGCGACCTCCATCACCATTACCAAACCATAAGAACCTGAACATCAAGCTTCTTAGATTATGCAATACTTTAGATGGTAATTTTGCTAACATTGCGCAGTATACCAGAAGGTTGCATAAAACAGACTTCAATAACACGAGTCTACCACCCAATGAAAGGAATCTCATACACTAGATATTAATTTTCTTTTTAAACCTATGAATTAGCCACCTCCAATCGTTTATACCATAGTTGTTAGGTTTTATATGATAACCTAAATATTTGAAACCAACATCGAAAATAGAACATTTATATGGCATAATGTTCAGAAGCTTATTGTCCAATGTGTTCTCCGTCTGGTTGATAACAAGTGTCGATTTGTTCATATTAACTTGCATCCCCGTGGCATTACAGAAGGTGACAATGAGTGTCGAGAGAGTCTCTCATTCCTCCAATACTTCCAACCAAAAAAAGGATAACATCATCGACGAAAAGAAGATTTGAAATGGATAGAGACTTACCAAAAGAGATTCCATTGATTTTACCTTCAGTTTTTGCATTGTTTATCAATCTACTGAGTCCATCTATCACCAGCAAAAACAATAATGGGGACAATGGGAATCCCTGTCTTAAGTCCCTATAACTTTTGAAGAAATTGGTTGGATTTCCATTTATTAAGACAGAGCAGTTTGCAGTATGAACACATACCATAATCCATCTGAAAACCATCCATGGTAAGCCAATTTGAAGTAGAACAAACTGAAGGAAATCCCAATTGACCTGATCGTAAGCTTTTACAAGATCGATCTTGAGAATCAGAGCTTTTTGTTTTCTGATTTTGATCGAATGAGCTACTTCCTGTGTGATGCCCACAACATCCAAAATTTGTCTGTTGTCTAAAAAACCAAATTGTTCTCGCGATAAGCACTCAGAAAGATTCAGTTTGATTTTGTTTGCAATGATCTTTGTAACCATCTTGTAGACCAAATTACACAGTGCAATAGGGAGAAACTCATTAAAATACTTAGGTTTGCTGGATTTTGGTATAAGAGTTAAAAAAGTCGCATTCAAACCACCCGACATCCAACCCTCTGATCTCGAAAATTCAATCATTTGAAGAAGATATTGACCCATAAGATCAAAAAAATGAACAAACAGCTCCATTGACCAACCATCTAGTCCAGGGCTTTTGTCCTTTTTGAAAGCCTTTAAAACATCTTCAATCTCTTTCAAGGTGACAAGCTTCCCAATATCTTCACCTTCTTCTGTCGTGAAGAAACGAGGGTACAACTTTATAACCCTAAGTTGCTCATCAATGTTAGCAAGCTTTGGATCTTTAAATAAGTCATGGAAGTGTTTTGCAGCCATTGATTCCAAATTAGCCTAATCAAAAACTTCCAAACCCTCTCCATCTTCAATTGACCAAATAGCATTTATGTTTCGCTTATGCAAAGCAAAATTATGAAAAAACTTAGTATTTTTGTCTCCAAGTTCCACCCATAGTTCACGGCTTTTTAGCTGCCAAGAACTTTCCTCAATTCTCAGCATATCATCCAAATTTGTCTACAGATCCTTCAACAAATGACGATCCTCTTTAGAAAGAAGCCTGTCCATGTTTAGTTGATAGAGTTGCTTTATTTGTGCCTTGACTGTCATCATTTGCTCCTTGTTATGATATTTTTTCTTCTTTTCCCATTTCTTTGTAATCTCCTTTACACTTGTAGAGAGATTGATTTGTTTTCTAAGATAATAACATAAGTTAATAAAAATGAATCCAAGTCTTAATATATGAAATGATTATAAATCTTTTATGTATGTTTGACTTTAAAATCTTGTTTTTTATTTATTATTCAAATTTTAAGTTGGAAAATAAAATTATAAGATAAAAAATTTAGAATTTAAAAATATATATATGATAATGCTTTGGTAGCATATGTGGAAATGATAAATTTTTATAAAGATGATGATGATGATGAAGTACATTGAAGCCAATTTTGATTTATCAAACCTTAAAAAGAAAGGAGTCACTTGATTTTCTTTAGAATTTTATTTCTATGTGTAAAAGGTTTTAAGAGAAGCATTCCTAAATCACCATAGTTGTGATGAGTTAAAAGATTAGGAAGGTTAGTATTGTATCAAATGTTTTGAAATTGTGCCTTAATGTGAGTGTACGCAAGACATTCTCTGAGAAAGAAATATTTTTCTTCAACCCCCTTTGTGTCACAAAGATGAATATTCTTTCATCCCGCGACTTTTTAGGAATGATCTAGTGCCCTGTTTCACTATGGAGCTCATTAGAGTTTTTTCTTATTTGGAAATGTTCATTTCCTTTTTTATGCTAGTTAAATAAAGTGATACTTTTGCTTCTAGATTAAGGTTGATCACCTCCTTATATTATCTTAATTTTCCTTTATCCTCTAACACTTTATCGCACCACATATTTTCCCTAAATTTATTTGTAATAATACTTTTAGTATTGTCGTTATTTTGCAAAGTGACCTCTTCCTCGACTCCCCAATGGTTTAGCCAAGACCTAGCATCTTTATGCCAACCTCGATTAATTGACAAGTGGTTTTGATTAAAGTATGAAGCAATATTAGCAGTCATCTTGTTTCCCATATTGTTTCTCTTGTTCTTGTACATTAGGTACCTAATCATAACCATGCACTCAATGAAGGAAAGACTAGCTTTTATGAGGAGGATACAACAGAGTATATTGTTACAATAATTAAATAGACATCGTAGTAGTGAAAGGAAATTTAAAAATTAATGTTTAAAAAAATGTTGTAACATAAATAGTTTACCCTTCATTCATAATACAAACAAATTTGTGGATGTGAAACATGAGTGATAAGTAAATATTATAATTTTGAAAAAGATATTTCATTATAAATTTGAAAATTATAAATTTGAAAGAGAGTTTATAAAAAAAAATGTGATGAAAAGTCAAAATAAATTCACCTAAGCTTTTCCTATATATATATATATATATATATATATATATATATATAACCTTGGATCATACATGGTTTGGGTCACGCTAATCCTTAACATGACTAGATTTTAGGTGTCTTCATTGCCATCTTAGAGAGTTCAAACTTGGACGCCATGCAAAACAAAATCCCTCAAAACTAATTATACTAATAAGATTTGAATAAAGGTTTTTAAATTTTTTTATTACTTTATTAATATAATTATATTATTTCTCTTTTAAATTATTTTCAGGTAGATCATTATTGATATATTAATATAGTTTATCTTCATATTCATTTGTAAACATTTTAATTTCAAATTTATTTATTTTAATATTTTTTCTTGCAAGATATTTATATTACATAATACAAAATTTACTATTGCGTACACTAAGTTGGCTCTAGGAATTCAAAATGGAGAATTTTCCCATAGCACGGAAGCGACTAGTAATAAAGGCCTTTATTCCTTGATTCCCTACATAGGTGTCCATCTGGTCATCTCATGGTTAATTCAACTTTCTTGCCTCGATGTCACCCCGTCCGAGGATATTTATTTTAATATTGACTTAAACACTACATTCCGTATAATTATATTGATTTTGAGAAAAGTAGTTTTGAATATATATATTGCATTGAAGGTAAGAGAATATGCCATTGATTTTGACAGTTTAAGAAGAATAAATTTGAAAACATGTGGCTCTCATAAGCGATTGAATGAATTCCATGTAATTACATTGATTTTGAGAGAGTGGTTTTGATTATAAATATTGTATTGAGACATTAGTAGTGGCCGCATGATATAGTGAAATATAGCCCCGAGCTCGAAGTGTAGCAATGAGTTCGAAAGAGAGCTTGAAAATGGACAGGCTCCCAAGAATCAGGTCTGCACCCAAATGTATCATTCTTCCATTCCCCGGAATCCACCCAATCTAGTTCGCCATAAGGAGAGGCCATCTTTCGCCAATCCACCAGATGAAACTTATGAGATTTATGACCAGACCAAATGAAATTATGCATCTTCATTCTCATGGAAGACATGATGGATTTCAGGACCTTGCACAATGATAGCCAAAACACACCTAAATTATGCAGGACCAATTTAACCAAAATTAATCATCCACCAATAGACAACCATCTCCAGCACCAATTGTGAATCCTTTGATCAAATCGCTTTAGTAACCAGAACCAATCCTATTTATATTATGCCTTAGGTTTTAAAAAATAACCTAGAGACATATTGCCTTCCACAAGTGCTTTGATCTCGTAATTGAAAATTGCAAAGATCTCCATCCTTAATATATGATCCATTTTATGCTCCAGGATAGTAGTTTTTTGTTCATTGATTAACATACCTGTGGTAATCATAAATAGGTCAAGGATTACCTTAAAATCTCTCCACTCATATCTACAAGCCTTACCGAACAACATCGCATCGTCTACAAAAAACTGGTGAGTCATATGAATATTCATAGAGATCTCCACACCAGTAATCAAGTTTTCAACCTTTTCCTTGAGTAAGAGCCTACTTAGGCCTTCAATCACAATCAGGAAAAGTAAAGGTGATAATGGGAAGCCCTGCCAAAGCCCCCTTGAGGCAGAGAAAAATTTAGACGGACTACCATTTACCAGAACTGAGTAGTGAACTGAAGACACACAACCCATTATCCATTTCATTGCCCGCCATGGGATTCCAATTTGAATCAAGGCTAATCGAAGGAAGTCCCAATTTACCTTGTCGTAGGCCCTAGTGAGATCCATTTACATTATCAAAGCTTTTTTGTTTCTGGTTTTAATACTGTGGAAAGCTTCTTGTGCCAGACCGATTGCGTCGAGTATTTGACGATTATCCAGAAACCCAAATTGCTCTTTTGAAATATTCCTGGAGAGTACCGGCTTAACCCTATGCAATGATCTTCACCACAATTTTGTAGACTAGGTTGCATAGCGATATCTGCCTAAAGTCTTCAGACGAATCCTCCATCGAAGTTTTAGGAATCAATCTTGGGTTTCTGCTGGGCAGCTCGGGCTACAGGGGTCATTGGCTGCTAAGTGGGATGGGTACGTCCGTGACCTTCAGAATGGAAGTATACATCTCAAGTTGGATGCGGATCACCTTGCTTGGTCGTGGAATACTGCAAATGGGGTTTTGACTGCGCATTTGGCACATGATACATTTTTTCATGCTGGTTTTTTGTCCATTTGGTGGCATGGTATTTTATGGCACTGGCATATTCAATTAAAAATTAAAATCTTCTTATGGCTGGCGTTGCAAGGTAAGCTACTATTTTGGTATAATTTGCAAAAGCGAGGGTTTATTGGCCCAGGTGTTTGTAGTTTATGTTATCAGGGGGAATATGGGGATGAGCATCTCTTTTTTTATTGTATATTCAGCACACAAGTGTGGGAGGTGATCCGTCTATCAGAGGATGCTTTCCCTTCATGGGTTGTTCGATCCCTCTCTGAAGTTTTGTTGGGCTGTCATATATGTAATGGATTTTTTGTTGAACTATTTTGTAATGTGCTGTGGGGGATTTGGAAGGTGAGGAACCTTGCTATATTTGAGGATAAACATCTGCAACCATGTTGGGTGGTGAGGAATGCGTTGCTGGAACTGTCGGTGGGGGGGGGGAATAGTGGCTGAAGATGACGATAAGATACATCAAGTTGGCAGGGCTCCCACTATTCTTTTATCAACATTTTTTGGTCATTTTGATGGGGCCTCTTAGGAGTCCGGATTGCATTGTGGTGTGGGTGGGATCATCACATTGAACCTCGGTTATTACTTTAAGCTATGGGTGAATTTTGGTTCAGGGACTAAAACAAAAGCTAAACTTTGTGCACTTTGGATTATCCTGTATTTTGCGAGTGTCCATAATTTAGAATTGCAGCAGATTGCAGGTGATTCTCAAATGGTCATCAATTGGATAAACCAGGTGGGGAGTATCAATATCTTGGCGCTCTCTCCTTGGCTACATCAGATTAGATCTGTACTTCCTCTTTTTCAGGATGTCCATGTTATGCATGTCCCACGTGTTGATAATGAACTAGATGACTCACTCTCGAAACGTGCTCTCCTCTCATTGGATGGTACACTATATTTTGAGCATTGGACTGGAGATATCATTCGGGGGGGAAGCGGGCAGCATCAAACTTTTTTTATCTTTTTGGTTTGTTCGATTGTAGATACTTAGCGATCTTGCTATTTTTTGTTTTGGCACTTCTTGGTGGTTGACCTACTATGGGGGATGATCTCTTAGGCTCATTTGGTTGATTCAATTTCATTTCTATTTGGTTGGGGGCAGCAGTATTTATGTGGGGCAATTTGTACTTGGCTCAGGGGGTGAGCATCAATTTCTTAGTCCGGTGGGACGTTCTCTTTGGGTTCTTTCCCTGGGTAGGGGTGTGTATTTGGTTCTATCATTATTATACTTGTTAATAAAGTATAGCTATTTTTCTAATTGAAAAAAAATATTGTATTGAAAGTAAATGACATATGTCACTGTTTTAGACATTTTAGGGAAAACAAATGATTTACTGAAAAGATTGATTTGTTTAGTAAAATATTTTAATATGAAAATGTCCATGATATATCAAATGATGTATAAAGTAAATGTATTCTTTTCCTATATTAAAAAAACTGAAAATGTTTTATGTATACATTTAAACATGATTTTTTATTAATGTATAATTTAAATTAGAAAAACAAAATAATATAAAATTAAATATATAAAACGTGCACAATGTCTTGCATGGATAGTAGAAAATGGACTTTCCATGTGTCTTTCCCCTCTTTGGAAATTTATAGTTATAACCAATCAAAAAACTTGTAAAAAACAATATCTCAAGTATCCATTCAACTTTCTCATGTTTTAATGTGATTTATGTATATTTGTAAAAATTGTTTTGTATTTATATTTATATTTTAAAATTTTATCGATTATATTCAAATTAAATTACTAAAATCATAACTAAGGCATTATGTGAAGTAACTCTAGAGACAATCTACAATTTTGATCATGGTTGGTGTTTGGAAAAGACTTACCAAGTTACCCATTCTGCTTTAGAAAGAAAAAATCACTCTAATCACATGCAATATGCTTATATTTTGATTGGGGCATTCATCCAATTTCCATGTAAAATCCATTGACTAATTTATTAAAAGATCTTGACATTATAATTTTTCATATAAGACTATTTTGGATGTACATAATCATGGTTTTGAGCAAAGCAATGAGATGGGTTCAATGGAGATGCTCGGCATTTGAGTTCCTCATGAAATATTTTCATAATTTATATTTATATTTTAATTTTTTACAAATTCAGTAAATTGAATTTTTAATTTATTTAATTATTTCAAAGATTAGAATACAAAAGATACTAGGCATCATAACTTTAAGAAATTGATCCAATTAAATTATTCACAAATTGCATTATAACAAGCATTTTTATATAAACTATTTTATTATGTCATCGGGTAGTTTTTGTGTAGGCAAACCTTTGGCCACTATAGCCATAGTCGTTGTCCCTTTGGCCAACTAATGCTCGCTACGTGTTTAGTTCTACAATTGTAATAAAAATGCGGCAATGTTTGTGGTGTCATTGAAGTTTCAGTTACAGTGGCAGTTTTTGTACATGTAATATACCCAATAAAAAACTAGGAATATTAACTCCAAATTTACAATGGTAATTATGTTGATTTTCAACTTAATCCCAAACAACGGCTTATAAAGGTTTATGAGATGTTCCCATTTCTAATTTGATTAATTTAATGTTGTCAAATAATGATGTGCAAGCCATAGGATACACTTTGAACCATTGTAATATGCCCAAATAAGATCTGATGCAAATTTTAGGTGGTTGGTTATTAATTATGGTTCATGACTTTCTTCAAATAATTTGTATGTAACCTCCTTAGCATCAATTTGGAAGCATTGGAAGTACCAAACATATCACCCAATTCAAAGAAGAGTCTTGGATCAATATAGAAGCATGAATACATGTGTGTGTGTGTGTGTATTTATATGTATATAATCAAGCATGAATAGGCCCTACAAGCATCAATTTGAATCTAGGAAGACTAGTTCAAATTTCAATGCAAAAATTGTCTAAATTTCAATCTTTCCCAAACACCTCTGAAACGACCCAAATCCTTCCCAAACAGATCCAAATCGGTCCAAAAACTCCCCAATCAACCCAATTATTCACTAACAACCTTCAGGGAGCTCTAATGAAAGTTTAATTCACATTGCATTAAGATTGCATAGCCATAACAACATATTTGCACATACATTTAACGAAAACTTGAATATTAAGCACAATATGGGAGAAACCACTGTAAATATTTATTATGAAATGAAGGGAACAATAATAACACTGATTACAACAATATTTTTTCTTACATAAGCTAAAAAATCATGAAATGCAGAGTTAGAATTGCATAGGTGCACCCCTCTGCCGGATGAAGATACTGAATAGAGTGGATATGGTAAAATGAGTGTATCTCAGTCATCTGGAAACCTTTTTGAGATAAATAAAAATTGTTTCCCATTAGAAAAAATGCTCCATATACAATGGAATAGGTCTCACAAACCATAAATTCTCATAAGTATCGAAACTAGAACTACCATTTCGGCCCACCAACACTAGTTCTCATGAAAGAGGTACTCCAACCGCACAACAAGAGCCCAAACACATTAAATATGAGAAAGAGAGTTGAGGATATGATATACATCTCCCAAATTGTGTTCTCTCTTCAAAAAATGCACCCTCCAACTCTGAAAACAATAGCAGCAACACTATACGAGAGCAAGTGCGCCCTCCACACTTAAAACACTGAAAACCAATATAATAGAAACACCAGAAAAAATAATGAATCTTCAGATATACAATGAAAATCATACATAAATTGATCAATGAAGCTCATTATAGAGATATGAATTATCCCTTCCAAGACCTGCAATGAATCCCAAATGAAGAGATCTGGATTATATCTCCTCTCACACTAGCTACATGGTGGAGTCTTTCACCACCGAAACTAGTCACAAATGCAAGGGGCACATATCCCAAGATTGAAATCCACAAGATCTCTCCAATTCAAAAATAACAATAGCCAAAAATTTCTCTCACATGAGCCCTCACCCTTGTTTTATAACTCGTCAGTCACCTCTTCCCTCCTTCTAGAGTTTTCTCTCTTAAAAATATCAATAAAATATTAACAAATATTATTTTCATGAGAGAATGATTCTTTTGAAGACACATTAACTTCATTCTATGTTATTGGCCTCATGGATACATTGATATTCCTTAGAATTCGAAATTAGGGATGCCTCCCTTGATTTTGGGGAGTTACCACTTCCTTGTGGGCCCACTCTTCCCTAATGCGCCCTCCTTGGCTAAATTTAGGACCTATCTTGTCATAAATTGCCATAGAATCTGTCATAGGTTGTCATAGCTAGCATAGATTGTCATAGATTTGTTATTTTTATCATGGGGAGTTACAACCCATGATATGCCTCCATGATAGGATTCCTTCCACCTTTGATGGGAGTTACACCTTATGAGGGACCCACTTATCCTATAAGGCTCCTTTCTTGGCCATTAATTCTCTCAAAATAATAATAAAATTTATTTTTAGGAGAGAACGATTCCTTACTTCATAATTTTCCTTGGACCTTAGATTTTCCATAATGCCTAATGACCCCAAATCACCACTTTACAATTCTTCTTTAATTTTTCCAAGTGAATTTAGAGCATTTAATTCCTTAGTCCCATGGAGTGGTCATAGTAAAATTTTGGGGACATGACAATATGCGAGAAAAAAGAGCAATGCCTAATGTTCCTGGAAAACCATCTCAATCCTTTTCATGGAAAAATTTTCGGGTGGTCCAGTTTTTTCTAAAATGATTCACCCAAATTCTATACAATAATTTGTTTTTATCATTCTAAACTTCACCAAAATTGTCCAGAAACTATATAAAATCCTTATAAATTTGAATATTTTCACAAAAATATAGCCAAACATTTTATGGTTGGAAATTTAAGAATTATTCATATTCTACAAGAGTTCTATACTTTAAGAAAATTACGGATCCCTAAAATTTTCCCTCATCTTTTTGTTCTCACATAGATTTGAAGGTATTTTCTCTTCTTAATTCTCCTCTCTTCTAGATGAGGGATTTGAGAGGGTTTTGATGAAAGGTAAATGGTTGACCCAATATAGGAAAGAGTAGTGAATTCCCCCTAGGGTTCATATTTCGGCCCTTTGATCAAGAAATCGTGGGATTTACCTAAAGAACAAAGTGCAATAAATTCAAGTTCGACGTTATTCATGATATCGATCTTTACAAGTGCAAACCTTGGGATTTTCCTGTTAATTATCTAATAAATTGTGAACAATATATCCATTTTTATTTTTGTGGGTATGTATATATATTTTATATTACCAATTTGAATTTATTAATTATGTCAATTTTCATAGAGTTTCAATGGACACATGAAATTTCAATGGGCATGCTTAAGCTCATGGGATTTTGTTTTCAAAGTATTTTGCTTGTGTGTGTGTCTTATATTCTAATATATCTCAAGTTAGGGTACTATGTGGACTACATTTCTTCTTTGTAGTCTATGTTTTATATTATAATAAAGTATTCACTTATTCAATTTATGTTTAAAGAGATGCAATTTCCATGAACTCTTTATACCATCCCCAAGCTTGTAGGTGGTTTTACAAGTATTGAGTATAGGATACCACAATTCATGTAGCGATATGGCTCAACATTGGTCTCAACCACTAGTTGGCCAAGCTAGGTTAGGGATGCTTCAGGTCTTTTTGTGACACAAAGCAAAAATTTGGTAGTACCAGGCCAGGGGATTAATTCACCGTGTTAATCTTTGTCATTAGTACAATAATCCTTCTTCATTGATGATATGTTTGTATGGTGGATTTTATGACCATGTACCAATGGTTTTTTATAACTTTAGTGCAAATGTTGTGGTCGACATAAACAAAGTGAACCTTCTCCTATAAAATATAGAAGGTATTGATGGAAAAATCATAGTTCTTATCGAAGTTCTACTTGTTCTTGAGTTGTATTTGTTTAAATACATTAGATTGTTCATGTTAAACTATAGGATTTTTTTATGTGTTTTCTAAGGATTAAAGTTTTAAACAATCCTTTGCTCTGCATTTTTAGTTATTGCAAAGAGAAATTGTTCTAGGAGTTTAGATTTCGGGTCTTCCATAAACATTTGGTGGAATAATTCAAGAGGATTACACTAGATTAATACCTCTGAGCTACAGGCAATCATATGTTTTTTTTTTTGCATTTCTCTTATTAGCAAATCAAGCTATGAGAACAATAAAAAGAAATGTCTATCTTATACATTGCATAGAATTATCGGGCTTGTTAGGACCATTTTTATTTTGTATATCATTCGGTATTTGGAAGCTTCTCTTTCTTTGTGTTCGCTCCTTCTAACTCTAGAAAATGTCTCCTTAGCTGTCTATTACCTTGCACACCTTCTTGCAACTTTCTGTCAACCAATATCATTCATATTGAGTGTGCATCAATAATATTTATGTTGTTTTGTTTGATTGGACATTCATTGCTAAATGACTCCTCCCTTTATATCCAACTTTTTTCCACACTATAATTTGTGATTCATTTTTTTTATGCACAAAAGATTAAACATTAGTTGATGTCCACATATTCAGAATTTTGTTTGTTCTATTTGTAAGTTTATGTTGTACTATGTAGTCTTTCCAAAAAGGAATTATTGTTTTGAGGATACAAAATGTTGCATTTTGTCAAGGATATATTGTTCCTGAAAAAAATGTTAGCATCCTTGTAGTAATATTATATCTCAATCTTGGAATTAAGCATTGATTCCATATCTCTATATATTTGTTTGCACCCAAGTTTGTATGCTCGGAGGATTGGTTTATACACGTAGGAATGACAGATATCTTATGCATGAAAGGCTCAAGTGAAAGTTCCACATTGGACAAGTTCCATACAATCATTAACCAACATGTTTGTGTAATTGATAAGGTAGCCTTCATTTTCTTTTATTGAAAAGTATTGTTGGAATTTTCATGTGTATCAAAAATATTATGCCATGATCATGTGCCTATTTTCATCGTCAATTTATGAACTTGTGAATAACTTGTCAATCTCAAATTGAATGGGTTGAGATAACTCATATGGTTCAAAAGTGGGCTATTGTAAATACTATTGTTCACTCAAGAAGTGTTATTAATGTTGTTAGATATTGTTCCCAAAGTTTCATGATTGTTAGATATTCTTCACCAAACATCCTTCGAGATACAATGATTTACTGATAAAAAATTACATCCTTGAACTATATGTGAAACAAATCTTATCTGAAATTTTCTTTAACATGTGCAACATGATTTTACTATTATGTATCATCCCAAAACTAATTGAAGCTTTCCTCATGATTTGTTTTTTTCCAAAGGAAAATTGCACAGGGAAATCGAGAGATCATTCCCCACATTCATGAACGGTATATGTAGTAAACCCATCATCATCTAGACTAGTGTGCCTCTCCCAGGGATATTCAAATAGAGCACTCATTGGAATAGAGGTAGCTAAATGATCAACAACATTGGGGATAATTAAGCTAACACTTTGCACTAAAAATGTTGGGACCATATCGTCCCACCCTCAAGCACTTAAACAATTGTGAGATTGTTGGTACCTTTCCAAATTCAATTAGCCCACTTGGGAAAATATGCAAGTGAAGGATTTGCACCCGCATGGGGAGGATACCAAGTTTAAGTTTTCTTAACCATCCAAGCTAGACTGAATTGATAAAATATATATCGATTGAAGGAGACAGGGTGGACTTTGATCCACTTATGTATCTACAGGTCACAAGATAATATAGTATAGACCTCTAGGTGCAACCACATGTTTGACCACTACCTCAAGGTGAGACAAGTCTTATCTCAAACGTGTTGCATAACAGATTGAATAAGTCCATATATCGACCATTTTGTCCACACACATAAATGAGAAGGGAACACTCACATTCAAATTCGATAACCTTGTTCAAAGAAAATGTTTCAGAAAGCTTGAGAAAATAAATGAATTGGTTAACTGACCTGGACGAGACAACATATACACACACCATAGAGCATTCACGATGAAAACTATAGAACTTGTAGTCATATCGTAGTAGAACCAAGGACCTCTCCTTTGTCAAGAGCAACTCTCGAATTGTGGACCATGAATTCCATGTGCTAGAAGTATTGTAGAAACAATCTCGGCAACAATCTTTGTGTCTATTGCATAGAGGAGGTGGATGATTGTTACTTGTGGTCCATCCTAACATAGGTGGAAAACTGAAATGTCAAGGGATGCAACAACTTTTCTGATCTTGGCAATTGTTGAAACAATTCACATGCCTTGTGAAGCCTTCAAAAGCTTGGCAAAGTTGTCGCAAACATCATCTGACACTAGAAGTAAGGGTGGGTACTGCTAGTTTTTCCACTTCTGCATTTTTTCCCTTTATAATTAGTCGTCCATGAGCTTAACAGACAATGATTGCATCTAAGGAAATAGTCCAGGTCCATCTGTTAGGTGAAGGTAGAGTGTCCTTCCACTGGAGGTATGTTGTGTTTTCCTTCATGCATTTCATTTTCTCCTGTATATTTTTCCTACAAATGTTTTCATGCACATAGGTTGCTGCAACACAATCTGAGCGGGGAGTCCCCCCACTCTTTCAATTTCACCGAGATGAACTTGAGTTGTTGAGAATTGTGTAGGGTTTTGGAAACCTCCCTTTCTCGGTGGTTGAGCTGGCCACGACCTATTGTACTAGATGACTATCAAATTTCATCTCTTAATAAAATCTGATTTGGACATATATGTGTCTTCCTCCACTTTTATCACTCAGCCTTGTTGCTATTTTTTTAATGTTTTTTTGTTACATTTTGCAAGCGGTAAAATATGTACATAAGAACTATTTATATTATTATTTTATCTACGTTATCATATGTACATAAAAAATACTTGTTTTAACCTTTAGTTGCACGCTTTTCTGGCACTTCATAATTCAAACCAAAGCAACCATCCCATATAGTTGTGAACAAGTTGTTATTTCGTGCTATTTGTTTCATTTATTGAATTTATATTCAGCAGACGACTAATCTGCTAAGTTCACTACTTTTTTATTAACATCATTGCATAAACGAACCAAAATATTTGATTACATTTGAAAAATTGCAAAACTAAACGTAATGAAAAATTTAAGTTTGCATATAATTGAATGTGAAAAATTATTTAGACGTTAGCCTAAAACAAATTATGACTTTATTTTATGATAACAATGGATACACACAGTTTCCTTTTCATTTAATTAACGTTGTTGCATTAATATTACGTTGATTTTAAAGGCATTTTAAAACTTCCAAATCAAAAGAATCTGTTGATTTCTCTTTGCATATATAAATATGTTACTTTATTTACACTAGTGTCAGGATATACTTAATTATTTACGCATTTAAATGTTTGCGACAAACTCTTAATTTCTCAGAAAAATTATTGCTAATATACTTTTGTCATTTTGTAAATATTACAGTTTATCTCTTTTATCTTTTCATTAGTTTTTTCCTTTCAGAAATTAATGCATACATGGTTAGATAGGTCTTGTTTAGAATTATTAATGGACTAATGTACTTGTTTTGAAAGTAGATTTGTATTTTGTCAAACTAATCCAACATTGCTTTCATTTCACTTATGTACTTAACGACATTGATTTACCCATTGTATCCTATCTACTCGAGGGCTCTAACTGCGACCTGGGATTCCATACTGCTCCATTCCCTTGATCATCCCTCAAAGGGTGTTTAACGTGTTGTTTCCCTAACCGTGTTGTTTGAGCATCAACATTATGTTACATTTAAATTTGCTAGGATACAGTCGAATGTTTGAATTGGAAGGAATTTGTAAGGACGAATACATTTTTTAAAGCGTAGAAACCTTGGAGAATCTTACTAATTCTTCAATTTCCAACCATAAAATGTTGGGTGATATTTTTCTAAAAATATGTAAATTTCTAAGGATTGTATATAGTTTCTAGATAATTTTAGTGAGTTTTAGAGTTAAAAAATTTTACCCCATGGAATTTGGGAGAAATAATTTAGAAAAAAATGGAATTTGGCAAATCTTTTTTTGGAAAAAAAGGTCAAAATTTAGCCCATGGGCTAAATTTCACCCCTAAAATTTTCCCTGAACAATGTTTTCTATACAAGGGGAAAATTGAGCCTCCTACTTCCTTCCCCATAACTATTTTGACAGCCTACTGATAGGCCCACTATATAGGTATTAATTGCAATCATAAATTCCCTTTCTACTATTATGGAGCAACAATTAAGCATAAGATCATCCCTTTCTATAGGCTAGGATATGGTTTTAGTTGATTACGAAGGAATAATGGTTATGTGGTAATCTTTCTTTTGCTTAGCATGTTTTTAATGAGCTAACTAGTGGATGAGTGCTATTTGAAAATAACTGTAGGTTTAATGAAAACCACGAAGACAACAGATCGTGCCTTCCCAAGTTACACATATACATAAGCAAGCTTGGAATATTCAGTTTCAGTTGACCACATGGAGCAATGAAGGAGAACTCGAGATCAACTCTATCAGCCTCCCCTGATTTCCAGGGATGACAAATCTAGAGGAGATTGATGTTGTGGTTTCCAAAGAAAAAATTTTAGAAACTTTTTGAAATTATGTAATAAATAGGGACTCACGCATAGCGTGAAACTCTCTCTATGTTTATCGTTTCGTTTTAGACATTTTCCCTTACACAACATTCAAGTTTTTTACTACTTTGATATGGATTCTCAAACAACTTAATGGAAGAACTGCGTTTTACATCAATCGTGAGTTCATATTTTAGATTAGCTCCTGTAACGCGCTTTGAGGTGGGCCCCCTCATTGTGTTGAGCAGGATTTTTGTGTTCCTTCTATCTTTAGTTTAAAAGCATTTCTTTGTTTTGATCAAGTAGATAGACATGATTCATAAAAGATCATTTTCTACTTAAAATAAATTTTTGAAAATTTATTGTTTTCATCCGTAGATTTGCATAACGGTGTTTGTAGTTCAATTATATGGTATATGTAGTCCTATAGGTGCATTCCACAAGAATAGTTTAGTCATATTTACATTTCCACGCATTGGAATAGTTTAATCAGCTTTGTATTGTCATGCATTCCAACTTTGGTTTAGATTAATTCATTTTGTGATTTCTTAGATTAAAACATTTCAGCTTTCATATAAGTGATTTCTATTACCTTAGATTAAATTTTCAAAGCATTCCTTAGAATAGACTTTCATGTTTTATTAGATTAATCATTCCTTGTTTTTTGTTTGATTTCAATTTTATGAATCAAACCATTTCCTTCATTAAGTAGATGTTATTGTCAGATATATCTTCATGCTTTCATAACTTAGAGAATTTATATGCTTTTTTAGAATCATTCACATCACTTAAAAGTCATTTCCAATTCCATAGAATAAATATTTAGATAGGATTCTCTCAGTAGTTGCACATGCGTGCATAGTGCCTCTTAAGTTTGTATGATCCCTAGTTGATAATTAAAGTAGGACTCCTGAACTATAGGCCTATAAAAAGGTCATCATGTCAGTAGACCACCACTTTTTGGGATTGTTTCCATGGAGGTACTAAAACTCTAAGGGAAGACTAAAAATATATATAAAAAAAGAGAAAATCTTTTAAAAAAAGAGAAAAACAAACAGACAAGTAACAATTAAAACCCTAGATCTTGTTTACCATGAATTCCTCGATGAAGGAGAGACACATTTGGATGATTTCTTCCTAACTACCCTATGAGTGAGACTAACTCAGAAAGCTTCAACTTTGAAACTTTCACCTTTGACGAAATTGATTCCAGTTATAACCCAGACCGTGACAATTTCTTTGCCAACTCTAGTTCCAATACCATTATGGCTGATGAAGAAGAAGAACCTAGGAAATTTTTCACCTTTCCCATTAGCATACCTCAAGGGGATGCTTGAATGAAAAACATCAATCCCTCCAATATCCCAAATTTTCATGGCTTGACCTCAGAGAACCCTGATACCTTTTTATTCAAATTCGAAGTAATTTGTAGATCCTTTGGCTACATGGAAGATGCCCAAAAACTAAGACTCTTTCCTTCAACTCTAAAAGATATAGCACTCAGATGGTTCATGAGATTATAAGGAAACATCATTTTTACATGGGATCAAATGAAACAGAATTTCTTGGACAAATATAGGGATTATTGCAAATCCACAGATACAAGAGACGATATTTTTAGGATGCAACAGGAGGAGGAGGAATATTTAGAATATTATGCACAATGATTCCAGATCAGCTATAAAAGAGCCATTTATTGTACACTAGATGAAGAGTCATTGAAGTTAGTACTCCTCAGAGGATTCAGGGAAGAATACCCAGAAATCCTAAACCTAATGGGTGATGGAGATATCTTCAAAAAATACTTTGAACATATCTTACAAATATTCAAAAACCATTCAAGGTCTAGAAAAGGGAAGGCTGGAGTAAGATGCATAAACCCACTAGGAGGTGGATCATCCTTCCCAGTACCAACCCTCACTAAATCTAATTTAGGCAATATCCTATATGATATGAAAACCGACATCCTTCAGTCACTGCAATGTAACTATACGCATTACAACTCAAGAGAAAAACAAGATGAAATTAATCAAGTGCTAGCTATTTTCTATCCAAAATGTAGGAAGAAACATAACTATACGCATTACAAATCAAGAGAAAAACAAGATGAAATTAATCAAGTGCTAGCTATTTTCTGTCCAAAATGTAGGAAGAAACATGAAAAACGCCAATGTCCATTAAATCTAATCAAATTTTGTGGATTGTACACCAAAAATCATGCAACAGAAAAATTTCCTCTACTTCCTTCATGTAAAGCAACTATGCAAGACCCCAGATCAGAAAATCCTATGGAACAACTCTTTTTTGTCAACCAATGTCGAAATTATTTCTCTAGGCCATTTCAAGCTAATAATCAGGCCTACTTCAATCGGGGAAATCCTTACCAAGACTGGAATCCAATAACACAACCCTCATGTCTTATGAAAACATTTTCGAATCAGTGGCATGAAAACCAAAACTCATACCATCAACCATACTTTTCTTAGCCATACCAGCAATACCCTCCACCTTTCCAGCAAGCACAAATAAACTATAGAAATAATTATCCATCTTCTTTGAATTAGATACCTCAACCACAACAGGTTGTCATAATGCCTCCACCACAAAACCAATAGCCACCAAGACCACCTCCAATTCCATCTCATCCCATTCCAAACCCAAATAACAATCACCCAAACTAGCAAGTTTACAATAGTGAAGTAATGTAGTTCCCAACTTATGTTGTGGAAACACTCGATCTAAATGAGGTAAACTTGAGATCAGGAAAAGTAATACCAGAACCACCGCCACCTACAGAAGTTGAACAAGCATGCCCGCAATACCAACAACCTGTAATTGTGGACCTTCCTGAAGAAGAACAAAACAAAGAGAAATCAACAGGGCCTACTACTCCAGACCCTCCATTTCATGACAGGCTAAAAAAAAAATTCAAGTAGAAGTAGAGAGTGATATACTTAATGAACTAAAACACTTGAATATAAAAATTCCTCTTCTGCAATCCATCAAATATGTCCCCATCTACGACAAATTCATAAGAGAAAACAACATAAAGAAACTATGAAGAAGAAAACGAGAGTCCTCCCGCCATTAATGCTGTAGAATAGCTCACGGACCTCATGTTAGGAAGGTTTTTCAACCCTAAGTATCTAGACCCAGGAAGCCCTATATTTAATGTAAGCACCAACAAAATGCCTATCCCAAGCAGTCTCATTGATTTCGGAGCCGTGATAAATGTAATGACGAAAGATACAATGTTGACCCTAAAACTACAATCTTTCATAATAGCAACAACTACTGTATGGCAGTTAGCAAATACCTACACTATTCGACTAGGAGGTATACTGGAAGATATTATCATCAACATTGAATCTTTGGAATATCCTACAGAATTTTTTCTCATAGAGGTCAAGAGTAAACTTAGCATATACCCCCTCATCCTAGGAAGGCCATGGATATCAACGACAGATGCCTACATATGTTGTCGATCTGGAGACATGACCATAACCAGTGGAAAATCCAAAAAGAAGATCACCATCTATCCCCCGAAAAAAATTTCTATTGATACGGAAAATCCTATCTAGTTAGATGATTATGATGACATTTATGATCAAGTAGTGTAACCAGTCCTTAGCATAAAAACTACTTTAACACTACAAGCTGAGGATGAGGATACCTATTTATATAATTTCATTCAGAATGTTTATCCTGACAATGATGTACTTGAAGAAATTTTTGCAATGGGTGAACAAGAAAAGATCATAGGAGATCCACCTAAAGATCCTGACACAATGTGGTAGCAGGTTTTTTTTGTGGAACAAGAACCCACAACAGTAAAAATAGTAGAAATTATTCGTATAAATACTGTGAACATCAAAGTCTCCCAGAAAAGGGCCTAGTTACCAAAAAAGAGGGATAGAATTGGATCGCCATTTATTTTCCAAATAAAATGTGTACAGGCAGGCCTCCCTCTTTCGTTGGTAAATCATCGCCATTTCCCGCTTAGTGAGAACCCATCCCCGTACTTACTACCCGGGCAGACTTTTGGTTTTTCAATTGAGAGCCTTCGGATAGTGGAATAAATGTTCCTCCCATGTAAGTTATCCAAAAACACTGGAATTTCCCATCGGTTGGAAGATGTCTGGGGCTTGGGGGATGGTACGAGCTAACTGGTAGGTGGTGGTATGCCCCTTAGCTTCATTTCTTCTTTCTGTTATTCCTCTTTTTAATACTATTAGACTTATGGGTACTAGTTGGACTCTGGGAAACACTTTCACCAGATAAGGCAGAAGAAGGAGAAACCAATGTCACTTATGAACAAAAGCAAGTGGTCCAAATTGGTTGTATGATCTTTACATAAGGTGCTTATTTGGGAAGCATCAGGAGCATTTCGGACATTCAGAGTAGAAAACAACCAAATCGGCAGCCTCACAGTGAATCCACGATCTGGAACACAAGTAACAATATGAACATGTCATGGTCTGTTGGATCTATCTCTTCTAACCTCCGAGGCTGAATGGGGGAAGATCAAGATAGAGGGCTGTGTAGAGGAAGAGTCATAGTTATGCATGCATGCAAAACTTTTCATGCATTTCTCTCCGATCATTTTCCTGGTTAATATTTTAACATTCACTCCATACGGTAGTATGTAGTTTCGAAGAAGCATTGAAAAATTTAGAAAAGGTTTTGGAACGCTGTGAACAAAGCCAACTATCTTTAAGCACTGAAAAGTGCGATATGATGATGAGCGAGGGCATAGTTTTGGGTCACTTCATCTCTGCTGATGGTATCGAGGTAGACCCATCCAAAATTAAGGTAATTGAAAATATACCCACTCCTAGAACACACAAAGAGGTACATAGCTTCTTAGGGCATGCTGGTTACTATAGAATATTTATAGAAAATTTTCCCAAACTAGCTTCTCCTTAATTCACTCTATTGATGAAGGATGTACAATTTGATTGGAATGATGCATGCAAAACATCATTTACTGAACTTAAGAAAAGGTTGTCCACAACACCTATCTTACGGGGGCCAATTGGGCTCTACCTTTTCATATATCCTCAGATGCTTCATATCCATTGGAGCAGTATTGGGACAGTAGGAAGGTCATGCTCCATATGCAATTTATTACATTAGTAAGAACCTGGCCCCTGTTGAACTGAACTACACTCTTAAAGAGAAAGAGTTCCTTGACATTGTTTATGCTATCAATAAATTCAAACATTAAATTACTGGATATTCCAATTTTGTGCACATTGATCATTCAACCATTAAGTACTTAATGAATAAACCTATCATGAATGCTAGAGTAACTAGATGGTTGTTACTGTTACAGGAATTTGACATTACAATTATTGACAGACCAGGGAAGGAAAACATTGTTGCTGACTTTTTATCTCGACTTACTAACAATGATGACAGTTTACCAGTCGAATATTCCTTCCCTGGTGAACATTTGTTTGCAATTTCTGTTCATTCCCCATGGTACGCAGATGTTGCTAACTATTTGGCTGCAGGAAAGCTTCCAGCACACCTATCTATGAGAGAAAAAAGAAAGATCATACAATAGAGTGCTAGATACTGTTGGATAGATGGGTATCTTTTCTACACAGGTCCCGATTTGGAAATCATAAGATGTGTAAGGGAGGATGAAATTTACAGTATCTTGAAAGCTTTCCATGATGAGCCCTGTGGGGGACATTTTGCTGACAAAAGGATGGGTCATAAGGTATTGAAGATAGGTTATTTTTGGCCGACATTGTTTAAGGATGCAAAAAACTATGTTTAGGATTGTGACAGCTTCCAGAGGATGGGCCAACTGAATAGATTAGATGAAATGCCTCTTCAGCCACAGCTTGGGGTTGAACCTTTTGATAGATGGGTTCTGGATTTTGTAGGGCCTATCAACCCTCCCTCGAAGCAGAAAGTTTATATCTTGGTTTGCACAGATTACATGACCAAATGGGTGGAAGCTGTAGCTTTGGTCAAAGCTAATGATCAAGTTGTCATGGATTTCTTGTATGAAGAGATCTTCACCCGTTTTGGAGTACCCAAGGAGATCGTTACAGATGGAGGACCACAATTTGTGTCTCATAAATTGGAAGCCCTGTTGCAAAACTATCACATTCAACATAAGATAACCTGACCATATCATCCACAGGCCAATGGTCAAGTGGAAAGCACTAATAAGGTAATTGAGGCTATTCTGAAAAAAGCGGTGAAGAGTCACTGTAAGGATTGGGCTGAAAGACCTCCAGAAGCATTATGGGCATATCGAACCACATGGCACAACATTACAGGTTTCTCCCAATACGAATTGGTGTACGGTAAGAGCATTGTCTTTCCCATTGAATTTGAAATTAAAACTTTAAAGACAGCCATAGAAGCAAACCTGGATTTGACAGAAGCACAGGGGAATCGATTGAATCAATTAAATGAACTTGATGAGAAGTGCACAGCTATTGTGCATCAGAAAGCGTTAATTCAACAACAACATCCTAAATGGCACGACAGGTTCATTAAGAAGAATGTCTTCTGTAAAGGAGACTGGGATTTACTGTATGATTCATGGTTTAAGAGGGATTTCAAAGGAAAAATGCGTACAAGATGGCTAGGACCCTACCAAATTGACAAGGTGTTTGAAAATGGAATAGTCCGTTTGACCACAATTGATGAGAATCAGACACCATTATTCGCTAATGGTCATCGGCTGTGACTGTATCATAAGCCGATTTCAAAAAATGCATCCATTTCTCATGTTACAGCTGATCCAGATGATCACTTAATGCAAGGGAAAGAATCTTTTTTGGCCCCTGTGAATTTTTAAACTGTAAATTCCACACATAAATTTGTACATAAATAAGTTGTTGTTTTTAATTTATTTATTTTCTTTTACGATTTGATCGGTTTGTTTTTTTTTTTTTTTGAAGAACTGTGTACAGGAATCAACTTGAGTAGCTGTAGTGACTGGGCAGATGATTGCAAGAACCTTAGTTTACTCTCCTGCTATGAATAACTCCTTGAAGAAAATGAACAATTCGGCAGTATGCACCAGTCAGCCGAAGATTTGCCTACTTTTCCATTTTTCGCAGCTGCGACTCTGTCATATTTTGCCTACTTTCTATTTTTCGCAGCTACGACTCCACCATATTTTGATCATTTTCCATCTTTTTCAGCTGTGACTCCGCCAAATTTTGCTTATTTTTGCTATTAGCACAGCTGCGACTCCACCAAATTCTGCCCATTTTTCCTATTTTGCGCAGCTACGACTCCGCCAAACTCCACCTATTTTTTTCCCTGTCTTCACAGCTGTTACTCCGCTAGAATTGTCCTATATCAGGCTGTGACTCCACTAGACTTGGACTATTTTCCCTATTTTTCGCAGTTGTTACTCTGCCAGAATTGTCCTATATCAGGCTGCGACTCCACTAGACTTGGCCTATTTTTCATATTTTCGCAGTTGTTACTCCGCTATATTTTCCCTATATGTGGCTACGACTCAGCTAGACTTGACCTATTTTTCCTATCTTCGCAGTTGTTACTCTATATTTGTCCGATATCCAGCTCCGACTCCGATAGACCTGGCTTATTTTCCCGATTTCCCAACCATAATTTCGTCAGATTCCTTTTATTTATCAGTTGCAACTCCACAAGATTGTCCATTTCTTGAACAATATCACCACTAACGACTCAACTGGGATCCAATTTAGCATTTATTTCACAGGTCGAATCCCAGTCCGCCAAGAACGAAAATTATTTGACTTCCATGGGTGTCTGTCAACACGGATGTACTTTCCATATCGGTTGGCGGTGTGCAACTCATCACAGCGCATGCGCAATTATGTTTTTATTAATGGATGTGATGACGAAGTCGGATCATTGTGGAAAGTTACGGCTTAGCTCATATTGCAAAGGTACGAATTCTGACCATATACATGATTAGGCATAAAACTTTTTGTGGCAATGATGATTATGCTTTGTCTTTAGTCCTTGTCAGCAAACCGTACCCACTTAACCGTCAAGGGACCTGTCAGAATTAACATTCATATCCACTACAGGACCATCACCTTTACCCAATTTGGACCAAACTTTCTAATTATTCCATTTTCCATAACTGTATCACCTTTCTGTGGGTTGATAACTGTGCCATCTTTCCTAAAATACCCAATTCCAACTTCGGTTGTCCGATGAATGTCCGTATTCTACAACTTCCACGTCCGAATTGGTAATATTTGTATTCGCCATTAGAATTACGAAGGAAAGGTGACATGGGTAATCCAGTCTAGCATGAACCTGAGAATACAGAGGCCCTGCGTACAAACGTGGAGGTTTTCGCCATCTTTGAAGCAGCTGGGTGGACTGTATATTTTGAACACTTAAATGGTTTTCACATAGAGACAACATTATAGTTTTCTCTTAACCTGACTGATACTCATTCTGAGGTCAGGGGATTGCACATAGATGTCATGGAAGCAATTGTGGAGGAATTTACTGGCTTGCCTCAAGTTGGGAGGAGATGTTTTGGACGAAAGGCACAAAATACGACTGTAGTGAAATATTTTCTTGCATTCGGTGAGAATGTTTGTCTAAGAGGTCGTGGAATAGCATTGGAATCATTACCTCGGCCCTAGGATCAAGTTGCAATCCTCCTAAAGAAATACATCTTCTGCGAAGGCAGGTACAAAATTGTCTATCTCTTTAAATTTCCCTTATTATCCCAATTACACCATGGTAATCTAGTGAACATGCCATTTTATCTTTTCAAAGCCATACATCACATGGCTGGTTATGTAAGAACAACCTGACATCCAGTTTCTTCTATCACCAATCATGGCTTAGTTAAATTATCAATTTTAAGGTCACTAGCACAACAAAACCAGACTTGGGCATGATTTCTTGCTTGGGCCGGGATAATTTAGGAACCTGCATTAGAGGTAGGAGGTATTGAAGTAGAGGAAGAGGACCGGAGTTCCTCAGATTCAGCTGGGGAGAGGGATAGAGTATCAGAAGACCAATTGGAGGATGAAGAGGAGGTAGATATGGGGGAATCTGCAACAACAACAAACCATGTTGCAGAAGAGGACACGATGGAAGCTGTAGAAAATGAGGCTGTGGTATTAGAAGCTGCAACAGCAGCAGACCCTGTAGAAGAAGAAACAAACTTGATAGAAATAGCAGTTAGGGTGGAAGCTAAAGCAATAGATATGGAATCATTAGCAGCTGCCGCAGAGGAAGCTGAAACTGGAGCAGTTGTAGAAGCTACAATAGTGGAAGTTGTAGCTGTGGAAGTTGCAGTGGAAGAAGAAGAACATCAAACAGAGGCAGTGGAAGGAGGAGACATGGAGGTTCTGGATGTTGAATCCTCCCTCGACATAAGGGGAACTATAATTCAAGAGGATTAATTCATCCCTGATGCTGAAAATATAGAGACCCCTGTGTCATAGAAAAGAATGAAAAGGTCATAAAATAAGGGCTAGACATCCACTCTGGCGAAAAAGAGAAGAACCATAGTTGTTACTACAACAGAAGAAGTATGCCGTGAAGGGTAGCCATCTGGGGTTGCAAAGAAAAGAAGAACTAGATCTGTTATAGTAGCAGAAGCAACATGTGCAATCCGGGCAGACATTGAAATTCCCATTTTAAACCCCAAATCTCCCGCTGTTACACAAGAACCTGCTGCAGGAGAACCCCAAATTGAAAATCTTCTTCTTGAGAATGAGCTGCTAAGAGAGGAGGTACAAATGCTTCGGATTGAACTGGAGAAATGGAAAGAAGCATGTAGGAAACAGGCAGAGAGGAGTTTGAACACATTGGTGGAGGCCGCAAATCAATTGGAAAATTCACCTCCTGATTTGGAGAATGAAGGACAGGAAGAAGTGGTATGTCCAAAATGTGGAGATATGTTTAAATTGGAAAGGCATAGAGTCATAGTGTTGGAATTAGCAGCACGAAAATATGCAAAATCAAGGCAAGAGATGGAGGAAGTCCCTACAGTGGACCCAATCGAAGGAAATGAGCCTGAAATAGACATAATCCCTAACCTGGAGCTAGGAGAAGATGAAGAGATGCAATCCCAACCATCGGGGGATACTGAATTATTCTAGGGTCAGTCTCATTTTTCAGAAGACATTGAGGTAACCCAAGAGAAACCTCAGCAACCTAAAAGCATTGAAGTCATTTCAAAATAGGAGGACGTTACACAAGAACCAACACTCCAAGAGCTTGTTACTAAAGCAACAACTCAAACAATAAACACCCTGAGCAATTTTCAGGATTTGTATGTTGTTACACAAGAACCAACATCTTTAAAATTATTTGTCGAGGCTGCAACTCAAACAGAGGAGAACGAGATTGGGACACAGGGTGAAGGTGTTGTTACACAAGAACCAGTACCTTTCGACTTGGTTATGGAAGCTGAAACACAAACTGAGGTAATTGAAACAAGGGTTTTGTTACACAAGAACCAGCATTTCCAATTTGGTTTGTTGATGCAGCCACACAAGTGGAAGCTGCTGTGACTAATGAAGAAGAAGTTTCCAATCCGTTGAATCAAGACAAGCCTACTGAGACACAGGATCAAATGGTCCCAAGTCAAATTGTGACAATGGTGCCTGGAACAGAAGGGGTGGAAGCTCAAGAGATCATTGAAATTAACTCTGATGATGAGAAAGATGCAAAGGAGAGAAGGATTCAATGTTTGGAGAAAAATATTTCTTTGTTACAACTTGAGTTAGCTAAATGGAAAAAGCATATTGATCAGTGCCAATAAGGGATGGTTTCTCTCTATGAATATAGAAAGAATATCAAGGAATTGAGAGAGAAATTGGCTGAGGAATTATTTTTCCAGAAATCCTAGTGGGACAGCGTTCAAAAAGAATTGGAAGAATTGAAGAAATTCAAGTCCATGCAACAAGAAAAAGATCAGATTTATATTCTTTCTCAAGAATTGTTGATTTGAAGGGATCCATCTCCTTCTTACCTTGTATTTCTTTATGAACAGAAAACTTTATTTAAGTTGAAAGCATTGAAAGAAGGAATACCATATAAGCTGACCACTTCCCCCTAGTTCTTAGAGACTTTCATGGAAAGTGATTTTGGGGATCAAAATTTGTTGGGTGAATTATATTTGCACGATAGAGCAGGCTATACTGATTTTCATTCTAATCCTGTGCCCTATTTGGGGGATGTTCAGCTGAGAGCATTCACTTCTTTTGTCACCAATCACGTGCAATGGTGGGATGCCTCTCAGACTATCAATAGGAACGAGGATAATTCTACTCTTTGGATCAGAAATAAACCTCGACTTCCCAGATGTCTCATTGCAAAGCATGCAAGGTCTCTCAAATCTCTTGAAAAGACTTAGCACTTCATGGATCTGCAAAGGACAGTCATTACTACCTATGTCCACACAATTTCCAAACAACAACAGTATTCCCTCGAAGGTAGCAAGCACAGGTGGCATGCTTCTTCCCCAGATTTAAAGGAAAAGGTTCCATATTGTTTTGAGAATTTTAAACAGGCTCTTCTTAGAGTGCCTGAGTATGTTAAATGCATGAAATTATGTGGACCATTGTGGCTGGGACTGAGATTTAGGTTTCCTCTCATATGGCTACATGTGAGCCCATATAGAAGTAGTTATGTTTTGACTAAGAAGGAGGAGGAACAGTGCTAGAAGAAGTGGACTGCTTGTAATGGAATTGTAAATTTGGGAGAAGCACCTGAACTTGCCTTCAACATCACCAATCTCCATAGACAGAGTATGGATCTAGATTCAGATTCAGATTAGTGGAAGTTGTTGCATGAGGACATGCAATTGGACAGTTGGGGGGAGATGTTGGGTCCTGGAATTGTCCCTTTTTGACCACACCTATTACCTCTTTTTTCTCTATTTTTCCTTATTCCCATAAACCAGATATGTGTCTTTCCTCAAGATTGAGCATGAATCCTGACAGATATGATTTATTATTTCCCACTTTATTAATGCCTAATATTGTTATGGTTATGAATTCTATCCTTTGATTTATGCTAACTTGTGTTGATTTTATTAAGACAAGCTCAAAGCATTGAGAGACGCGGGTGTAGTAGCCCGCTAAGCATATGAAAGGAAGGTACGATTGGTGCCAGTTGTTACTCCATGATTCTGATTCCACACATTAATAGAAGTAGCGCGATCATCTCTCCATGTGGTAGTTGTAACAAGACTTCGCAGCAATAGACAGAGTACTTCCTGGCTAGCTAATCTGTTGATCCATTGACATCTAGAGTAACGACGCCCTTCACATCCAACGAATTCATTCAAGTCTATTTACGGTTGTAACAGTTCTATTGTGACTCAGCAGCCTGAAGATTAGAGATCTTCATGGCTGCACAAATTTATTGGATCGGGATTGTGTTTTGCATGTATAAATATGGGAAGGATTTCAGAGCCTGGGGTTGGTTGATTATCAATTGTACAATCTGTAACAGAGTACTATGAATCATCATTTTTAATACAAGGAGCAGATTTATTCATATCTTTGTGTTTTAAATTGTGTTAGTTCATGACATCTATATTAGAAGGACAGGGAACACCTTCTCACATAGATTGTCGAGTTAAGTAGTTCTTTTAGTTTATTTTTGTTGTGTGGTGTGGATTTGAAGTAGATACATTTTACAGAGAAGCTGCAACAGTAGTAATTGATAATTGCATTCTCCTTTGGTAGTTAATGGTTGCATTCTGAATAGTTGTAAATGCATGGTGTGACAGTCGACTGTGTAGGTTAGTTACTTTTATGCAAGTGTGCTAGTTAGTTGTTACAGTCAAGCTCAGCTCTGATTTCTTTCAGTCATTTATCTTTCTTAGGATTTCCAACTTAGTCAAATTATGGTTCAAGTTTAATTCTAGTTCTTTGTTGCTATTTTATCTTTATTAGAGATCATTAGATTAGACATGTTATGATTGAGTTACAGTACTGACAATTGAATTAGACAGGTTGTGATTGGATACTATAGTTTGATATTTTTAGGATTTAACTTCTCGAAAAAGTAAGTCTAGTTTATTTATTCCTAGATTAGTAATTGCTGGATTGGTATTTGTAGGGAGCTAAATGTACTTTGAATTCTTAGATGGATAAATTAGATTAGTTTTAGCCATGAGATGAGTTTGACTGAGCAGATAGGTAGGATCATTTATCTCCGTTTATTGAATCAACTACTTGAACTGTTTATGCATAGATTGTGCTAATTACGTTTGAAATAAAAGACCTACCTGGGTTGACAATTTATATTGAGCATCCTGTGTGTTAGTTGTAATTGATTAGCATATAGGGTGACCAACACTAAGCACCAATACTTAGCAAGAGACACCAATCTCTATTTGAATGGAACTAACCTTCAATTACAATATAACTTCTTCAATAAATGATGAAAATTTGCATTTCCTTGACCATGTCTGCTTGCTACTTTTGCTTGTTATGATGTCTTCTTGATATTTATGCCTTTACCAAATATGCTCATTACTTCTTCCTTCACCATATATGTTCACTATATCATCACATATATATTCTTCTTCATCACAATCTTCGCCACTCTCTCCTTTTGGAATGATATTCCTTTTTTACTCATAACATATTCTCCTCTTCAAATATTTCATTTCTACTTACTTCACACATTTCTCTTCCAGTATAACATTTATTTATATACATAATCATGACCCATATTGAATCATTGATTAAATAATTAATTATTTTTATTTCACCTTGGAAAATACTTTGGGCCTCCAAAACCATGGGCTTGAAACCACCAATGGTAAAAACAATTGTAAAATATTTCTTTGACATTTTACATGCACTTTTACTTCTAAAACCACGAACTTGAAACCACAAGGTTGCAAAATATTTCTTTAACTGCTTTACATGTATTTTTAAATAAGCTAACTTATTTAACTTATATTTAAGGGGATTTTAGAGTATGGTTGTAAATCAAGTTTGAGGGTCAATTTTGTAAAATCCTTTTGGAATGGAGTGCCCTTGATTTAGGGGCCTTAAGGATGATCAAGTTTGACTTGATCAACTCTTTGATTCATGGGATGTTAGGTGCTCTTGTTATTGGGACCACTTGAGTGATCAAATGTGTCTTTCTCACCCTTGATTTTAGGGAACATTGATTATGCATTCAAGGGGGTCCAAATGTATAAATATGAGAGATCATTTATTCTATCCATCAATCAAACTTGGAATTATCTTGTATTTATCTATCTAGACAATAAATTGGTATTTTTCAATACAAATTTATATTATTAGAATATTTTATGATGAACTTCATAAATACCACTAAATGAAGAAGATTCCAAGAAAATAAGTTGGTATTGAAAAACACCCATATATCATTATAATATCTCAATAAGAGAGAACTCCAAAGTTAACATATGGATACAAAAAAGAGTTCTCGTATCTATACATTTGGACTCCCTTGAGTGCATAACCAACTTTCTCTAAAAATAGGGGTGACAAAGTCACATTTTATCACTTGGTCCAAATAAAAAAAATTGAATTGCATCCCATGAATCAAGGACTTGATCAAGTAAAAATTCATCACCCTTAAGGCCCCTAAATTAAGGGTGCTCCATTTCAAAAGGGTTTTACATAGTTAGACCTCAAAATTGGGTTTACACCCATACGTTAATAGTTTCTTAGGCCATATTTTGTTAAAAGATTAGTTCATAAACATTGTTTCCCATTTTTTCAATTTAATTCTCTATTCTTTGTTAAGGAGATTAATTTGTCCATGCAATGTGTGTGTGTATGTGTGTTGTTAAGGAAAACTTCCAAATGATTTATCACCAACATATTGGGTTCATCTAGACATACACCTAAGGGTTTGAATGCAAGCAATTCATATTCTTTATTACAAATTAAGACCAAGCAAATCTATAAAAATATTGAAGGAAAAGAATCTAGTGCACCTTGTTTATCAAGGCCGGTCCTAGCTTTTCTTTTGCTCCGTCAGATATGCTCCTTGCTCTAGATACAAGAACCTGCAACACAAAGACAATACCTTCCTCAAACAAAATTGGCTATAAAAATAAATTATTGAAATCAAAATATAACATAGAAATGAACCTAATTAGTTCAATTCACAATAAAACATGAGCCAAATCTGATAAAATAATTAACATAGCAAATGGGGAAGGGAAATGGGTCCAATATTCATTGAATAGGAGAAAAGTACAAAATCATACCATGTTCTTCTAACACCTAGTTGTAATAGAAAATCTAGGTCTCTCATGCTCAAGTTCTCCACAATTCCCACTCTAAATATCCACATGAAAGGGTAGAAACTATTGAGGGAAATAGTTTCAACATACATGGATAAAGATCAATGATCAGAGTCAAATATATGAAGGGAAGGAGAACGTATGGCAAGTAATTCCTCCAGTATAACAATACAAATGAAAAATCTCCCTCATTTGGTCTATCTCCCTCCTTTCTATAGTTAGTGAGGATAGTTACCATGTGGTTGGGGGTAGTTGTAACCAAGCAGGTGGTTCACAAAACCACCATAACTCCATCAATTTACAAATTTTTATATATTTTTCATAATTTTGAGGGCATTCGCACCTAAAAAAAGAGAAACGGGTGAATAATCTGCAAGTAAAGTATATGCAACAAGTGAATGCAACTTTTTCTCGCATTCACTAGCAAATCAAAGACAAGGAGAAAATGACTTGCATCATGCATGATCATTGGGCGTGAATGAGCTATTTTGTAGGATTGCAAATTTTTAGGATGCTTGGGAATAATATGAGGTTTGTTTGAATGTTCACGTCCATATCAACGGAGGTCAAATTAAGTCTCTTCCATCCATAAATGTCCTTTTGTGCGAACGCACAGTGACACCTGAAGTGTCATCTTTTGGACTATCGTCGCAGACGAAGAAGTGCAAATTTGAGCTATAACTGATGCCACCTAATGTATGAGGTCAAAAGGGAACATCATGGCTGAAATAAATTATAATAAATAGTGGAACATTATGGGGAGAAAACATGAATGGATATTCTAAGAGTCCCAGCCTCAACAAGGTACCTGAAATAGGAAAAGTATGTCATGCAATCTTTTCCCCGGGATAGATATGTCCATGATCGAGATGATAGAACACAAACACCAAATAGATAGATTGTGGATCCATGACATATATGTAAATGATGTAAAAATCATGGCCACAAATAAATACATAGTGGATCCATGTGATATATAAGTGGATCATGGCCACGAAGTTGATACACAGTGGATCTGTTCCAATAAGATGATCATAGCCATAGAATAAATACATGGTGGAACTATGTCTATCTAGATATCATAGCCATGAATGAATACACAGTGTATCTATGTCTCATCATGCATCAAGAGAAAAATATACAAGGGAATTGAATAGTGGTTCTCCCTATGGTACCAATATCATATGAGGTGTGGTACAATCTTGTGCAACTCAAGCAACAAAAAAATGTGCTACTGTTGGACCAAGGTCTTCCACACAAACCACCTAAAGGTACAAATCCTACTCATGTGAATAAATTATCTGAAGTCAAACGTGGAGGACATTGTTTGGTTACCGATCATTGATGTATACCGTTAACAAATGCGAGGTAACCCACTTATGATGATAATGGGTACCGAGGTACATAGTACATTCTAACAAGTGTGAATATATGTATTGGAGTCAAACACCTATAAAATATATAGATTAGGATACATTGATGTATTCCCATGTATTGTCCCCATCCAAATAAATCACTAGAAGGGAAAATTCCACCAATCTACTAGTTCCCTAGGTTGAGTGGAAACATTTGGATTTGGAATAAGGGAGATAATAAACCCCAAATGGACATTAGCTTGACATAAATGTATTAAAAGGGGATAAATAAATATTTACAATAGGAAAATAAGGTGGCACTTGGTCATGAAGGTACATTGGTGGTGTGGGACCCACACAAAGCAGGATTCCTCATGCCACATGGCATCCTATTCTCACCCATTCGAATCCAAGGTAGAGTCTAATGTTCTTGGGGAGTTGGAAGGTCATTATACTTGGCATGACTCAATTAGGGTCTAATTGGAGTGGAAGAGTAACTCCCATGGAATATGAAGAGGCATCTTAGAGATATTGAGACACTTGGGATAGATTCCCTAGCTTCTATGACAACAATGATGAAGATGCTATGAAACTTATGACAAGGATCGGACCTGATTGCTAAATTCTGACCAATATGACATGTCAAGGATAAAAATATCCTCCAAGAGGGCACAAAAGGGAGTTATGGCAGCCAAGAAGCTTCCCCATTTTATTTGAGTGAAGATGGAGACTAGGAATTGTTGGACAAGTGGCACACATTGGAATCTCTTCCCAACTTGAGTTGGCATGAGTCTTTTGGAAGGAATTCGAACCATGGAGGACTTGGGAATTTTATAAAAGACCAGAACAAATAAGAATATGGGCTTTTTATCATTTCTCATTTTGCAAATTGGAGAGCATAGCTTGTCCATGCTAGTGGAGTGTTTACTCTACTTGCCTTAGTACCAATTTCGAGGGTGCGAGATTCCTAGGCTAATTGTCAGTTGGAGATTCCATTTAGACCTTTCATTTGGAGCTAAAATGGAGTCATTTGCTGCATTTTGAAGCTATAGGGCTGCTCGTGATCTTATCTTCTTCAAGTTGCTTCCACCTCTCTCACACATTTCTCTTCATATTCTTGCTCTTGGAGGAAGGGCGTACTTGGTGAGATGATGATATATTTGGGGAAGTACATGAGGCCCAATTTATTTGTAATTTGGTATATTTACTCTGTATTTTATTCTCATAAGAACCTCAGGTCGAAACTCCATGTGAAACTATGTAAAAATGCCAAACTATGTATGAATGGTGTCATTTTCTCCTATATCTTGTTGTGAGAGCTTGAAATTGCTTAGTTCGGTTTTTTTCAGTCAATATATTTGATTTTATTGATGTATGGAGAGACATTAATGTACTGAATAATTTTCATACACATTATACAAGTCATTGGAACCATTATCTCAAATTTCATAGCAAGTTGTGGAGTTTTTCTATCATTTCCCACTATGTGAAAACATGTTTACAAACCTATGATTTATGGGAGTTGAAGCAGCCTTTAGGATCTGATTAATGATGCATTTGGGTTCCCATTGAAGTCCTATGACTATTCCATGTCTTGTTTCTGAAATTTTGGAGGGTCGTACTACATTTTGGAAGCCATTAGTGACCTCTACCCTTGGGGGTTTGAACCTCGAAATTGCTAGTAAAATTCCCTAATTTATCCTAATTGTAAATGAATGTTGCAGAAGTATTTTGAGAGTTTCCAAGAATCCATAAGCTTCATTTTTATGTAATAATACCCTTAAAACACCTTCAGACCCAATTTGGAATCATTTGAGTCTTCACTAGTCTAAGGGTCGAATTGGCCAAAATTTGCATTTTTTCCCAATTTTTCCAATTTTTTAAAAAGGGACACTACATCCCACTGCCCAATAGTAATGGAACCTTCCACTGATGACTAGAATCCCCAAGGTACTACCAAAACTAGACCTCATTCCCAAATAAATATGATTTGAATTCAATGGGAAGAGACCCATTGGAAGGGAGGCATTAAGGCATCCCCCATCATCCAACACAAGGAAGTATTAGGAATTGATTTGATTCAAGAAAGGACTGGGACAAGGTTTTGCAAAACAGACAACCGAGTACATCTCCTACATGCATCATATGTAAATAGTGTGTGGAAAAGATCCCCTAAGCAACAACCAATAATGAAAGTTATTGATAGGGGTGAGGACTTCCACCAATGATGAAAATGGAATCCAAGGTACAACACAAATCCCTAAATGTGAATAGATTTCTTGACATCGAACATCAAGGGAAACCACTCAATCAACGACCAATGATGGATTTCCTCTATTGAGCGCAAGGTTACCTGTTAATGATGTAAACAGGGACAAGGTGTTATGAATCTAGGTTAATGCCTCAAAGTAGATGAGTCATAGTCGATGAGACACAACCTACATGTGAGATTTCAATGAGGACCATCTACACATGCATGAGTCTGAACACCGAGTGCAATGATACATGACGAGAACAACTGACACTAGGGAATGGCCAACACATGAGGTCAAGGAAACAACATAATGGATGACATAGGTTATATCCTTGGATAATGAGCACGACACAAAAAGTGACTTTGGCAAATTTTGGCACCAAGGAACCAATGATATAAATATGCAATTTAGGACACATTAACAGATTCTCCATATGATTGGAAGAGTAACCAATCGGAGGATTCCTAACTCTACAATCAAGGTTTAATCCTAAATCCAAAAAACTATAATCCCAACTTGATTGATAGACTCAAAACTAGTGCTATCATCAAGGATGACACGACTAGTTGCCACTATTCAACAGACATTGGAGATCTTTCCCTTCCCTCTCTTTTTAAAATATTTGACTTTTTTTTCTTTTTCATATTATTAAAGCCTGAAAAGGGATAAAAGAGTGCTATTATACATGGGAGGAAACGAGTGTCAGAGACAAGCAAAACTATTTCCAAGCACAAGGAACATACCTATGCATAATGCAAGAAACATGAGCAAGATAAGGACACTTGGGGCATGCTTCCTTGCAGTAAATGGGCGTCAAGTTGCAAAGGAAAAATGATGTATGGATTAATGATAATGAGATAGAAAAGAGAGATTATAAATATCTAGAAGCTTGGAAGTTGACATTAATCTTATAAGCGTAAGTAGGGTAGATGAAAATGCATTTACAACTCAAACACAAGAAATTGGGAGCCTTACAAGGAATGACCATAAATATATGAGAAAGAGAGGCATGCGACTAATTCTCAAAGTCATGGTAAAACTATGCAACCTTCTGAGCCTATGAGAAAAAATTGGCATCGACGCCAAAATGGCATAAAGGTGCTAACTAAGGTGGCCCATGTTAGGAAGGGTCTATCATGGAAAATGATGATTTTATTGAGGATAGAGGTCTAATATTGTATTTCCATGAGGTGTGATCCTAAGTTTTATACATATGGAAAGGCTAAAATGCAAAGTGCATTATGATCATGACCTAACTTATATGCCAGCTTTTAAGGGCAAACCTGTAGAAAAGGACCACCATTGAAAAATGACACCTTTGGTTCGAGTTAACCTGTTCAAAATGACCACTTCTAGGCAAAAAAGAGTATTAGTAATAACCTGTAACATCCCTCAAATTCGACCCTATTGTTATTATTTTTGTAAATATAAATTGTATTTATGCAAACGACCGTGGTGAGGAACTCAAGGCCAAGGCCCCACCAGTGGTATTTAGGAGTAGGATTATTTCAATTGTCTAAAAATGTTACTAAGGGCGGTACACTATTTAAAACCGAAGTAACTACTCCTTTAAGATAGAAATAGAAGTCGTCTTGACTTCAAGAACAACACTAAACCGAACCATGGACAAGGAATTCCACATCAATCCATTGGCTGCCGAAAGGCAATAGAGGACTCCTAAGGGTCAACACTAGGTTAGCTATTCTATCCTAAGAAAAAACAATGATCCCTAGTTTAGAAAAAGGAGAAGGGCACTCATTACATTAAAGAATCAATTAGAGAATATCATATATATATATTTAAGTAGGTGAAAGTATAAAAAGGTTATTTTCTCATATTTGACAAATCAAAAGAGAGATAATACATACATATATATATATATATATATATATATATAGATATAGATATATAGATATATATATATATATATAGATATATATATATATATATATATATATAGATATAGATATAGATATATATAATGGAAAACATATATTAAGTAATAGAGGTTAAGGTGTACATTTCTATTGGAAAGGGTTAATCTAAGGAATAAAGTAAGTTTAGTGAACATTTATATATACGCCAATAATAAGAATGCTCTTAATGAATAAACAAGAGAACAATTAATACACATATAGACCTATTTATGTATTATGGAGTATTTGGCAGAAACCTTTTCTTCTTTATGCAAATAAGTAAACAACTCTAAAATATTATGGTATTAATACAAATGAAATTATGATATTCTAAAGTCAAGTTAACATTATAGCTATGGTATTTATTACCAAGAAGAATACTATTGATATTTTAGTGTTATATTATATTAGTAACTATCATAAGAGATAGAAGAGAGAATATGGTAGGCTTACATATGTCTTGGAGTTAAACCGTTGAATGTTATATTTCACTTAATTACATTAATTATATCATTGATTATAATATGAGATATTTGATTGTAGATTAAATCATTTACATATCTCAAATATACAAAAGGAACCCCAACTATATTATACCCTTATATTTTATATTGCAATTAATTATACAATTTATATTCTTATAATAAAATAGAGAGTGACTATTCTACATAGTATCACTAACCTTTAGTGGCCGTAACTATTGGATGGAATAATTGTGTATATAAATATACAAAATGGATAAATTACATAGTATATAGTTTAGGGTGATCCACTCTCTTCCCTTACTTAGTTTTCAAATCATCCAAATAGGATTCAAGTATTTTATTAATGTCATGGAAGGCATAACTTACATAGCAAGTTGAAATGTTGCTCCGTCAATCTTTAATCTAGAAGGAATCTTCCTATATGCAAAGGTCCCCCAAGGACATATAAAGGAGGTTTTATGTTGATCTTTTGGCCGGATTTGAATTTGAATATATCTAGAAAAGGCATCCATGAATGGAAAAATATCATTACCATCTCATTCATCAAAAATCTAATAAAGGAATGGGGTAGGATAATTATCCTTAGGAAAAGCTACATTAAGATCTCGAAAATCAGTACAAGCTCGGATGTTTCCTTGTTTTTTATCAACGGGTACCAAGTTAGACACCCATTCCGTCAAAGGGACAGGATATATGAAATTTGCATGGAGTAACTTTTCTACTTCTACTTTGACAACAATGACCTTTCTTTGATTGGCCAGTCTTAGCTTTTGTAGAACATGCTTGATATGAGGATAGGTCTTAATCTCACGTTCAAGAATTGATGGGTCTATTCCTTTCATTTCTTAATAGGACCAAGTGAAAACATCTCTATATTCCTTAAACAATGTTGTATATGTTTCTATTTGACCAGTAGAATAGTTAGCACCAATAAATAAATTTTTGACAACACCTGGGGTCTTGGCGATTTTAATGAGGAAGGTTTTGGAAATATTTACATATTCCCCTCAACATTAACATGGGAAGATGCAAGAGGAATCCCATACCACTCCATAGGACTTGGTTTGATAGTTCTATCAATATCAATTCTTAAGTCACTTTCAGTTGGAAGAAACAATGCACGTTCGTCTATGTCTTACCAAGGTCTATGCCCTAAATACAATGCTTCAATGATAGCTTCATTAGAGGGAAAAAATATATCTAAGGGTCATGACAGGGTAAAGGACTAATATCCCAAATGGGCATCAAATGTTGGTCGTTTGGTTCAAGGATGGACTGTGGACCAACATGGTCTGCTTCTCTTGAAATTGTGGCTTGGTAAGCTATCTCAGCTATAGACAAATCCAAAGTCATCCAACTACACCCAACTTCCTTTGAAGGTTCTAAAAACTTCCAAGGGTCATTAAAGTAAGAAGACTTAAATTGAGAAACCTTAGGTGTGGAAGTCATGGAAACTATGGAATATAAGTGTATTGTAGCTGCATTAGCATGCAGGTAAGGCATGGGTAAATTAAACATTCCCATTAATGTAGGATACATCCCCACACCGAAATTTTCACAATCCATCTTAGAAGGGATTACCAGGGAGATATTAGACCCATTTGTGTGGCTAAATTCATTTATGCTTAATGCTATTTGATCAATCATAACAATATTTCCTTCATGAGGAAACTTATGACACACAATATTGACGAGACCAATGCCATCATAGATTAGGTCCAACTTCTTCCTAGAAGCAGGTTAAAATCGAGTGGAGAATCAACAACTTCCACATCAAACTTTAAAGTTTTTCCCCGTCGCTCTATTGGAAGAGTAGGGATTATTCTATGAGGTTTGAAAATATGGCCATCGAAATATTTCAACATGGTCACTAGACCAACTACTTCAGGAAAACCTATAGGCTCCCAATATGATAAATACATGACACATGTGGAGGCACCCTCATCAACAATAGTACAATGTATTTTGGCCTTTCTGGATTAAACCTAAATTTGGAATACCACATGATGGGGTAAGCAAGGTTTCCAACCTTCAAAATCAAAGGTTATCACCTGATTGTCCATGGGAACTATGGCTACTAAAGTTGAGAATAGAGTCTTCTGTTGAGTTGGAAAACTCTGGCTAACTTCGAGAGTGGACACTGTACAAGGAGTTTGTGACAGATATTCAACTATGCTATTGTTTTTGGCAGCATGTGCATTAGGATTATGCGTGGCCTTCTTTAGAACACCCTTCAAAATTCTAGGCATAGTATTATTAGCTAGATTCTCTATGGGTAATGGGTAAGCTACTTTAGACTTGAGAGTTTCATGTCCTTTGGATGTAGAATAGTTGTTTCATAGATATTATTTCTAGTATGAATATTTACATCCTGTAGAGACATGAAAACTTCACTTAGGATTATGTTGCCCCTTTGTGAAGAGGTACCTAGATTTCTCCCTTGCAAAGGTGTAGGGTTTTGGAGAGTTGTAGCAATGAGTTTGTTGTTGCTGCCATAGAAAAAAATTAGTCAATACAACATGTTGGGATTTTCCTTCCTATTGTGATAACAATCTTTGAGAAATCTCTATATTATGGCATTTATAGTTCAAGTGGTCCTCATTGCATAACTGACAAGGGAACTTAAATTTACCTCTTTCCTTTTATCCCCACCAACATTGTTATTGTTGTTATTGTTTGCGTTATTATTCCGTTTTTTCCCAATTTTCTTATTCTTGTTTTTCTTCCCTTTAGAATATTGGTTTCCCTTTGTGTTGGATGTCTGTATTGACAGAACATCCATGGGAGGCTTGGGTTTAGGATTTCATGTGTTTTTCTGACCAGCTGCCGATGAATTTGGACAAGTAAGGTTCATACCTTGGCTAAGTGAGTTAATTTCAACTGAACTAATCACACTATTAGCATGAGGTCCATGGGTAAGTTTGGTTGGATCAACTTCTTCTCTAGGAGAAATAGGAAATTTTTTATACAACATTCTAGATTGGGAATAGACCAAATCTATTTGCTAGGCTTTAATAATAGATTGTTGTTTAGTTTGAATCCTTGAAAGAGCCACATCCTTCGCTATACAAGGTTGTAAAGACTTGATGAACCAATCAGTTAGGAATTCATCATGAATATGAGCTTTAATTAAGCTTTGTCTCCCCTGCCCCTCATGGATGTCGTCATAGATATGAGTAGATTTGTCTTGCCTAAACAAAGTCAATAATTCCGTACCAGTCTCATAGCGGATTGGTAACTGAAAATGATTCAAAAATGTCATCAAAACCGAGTTAAAGGTTTGGAAATATGCATGTGGAAATTCAATATACGACTTAGCTTCCATCCCAGTTAAATTCCTCTTGAATAGCCACAATCTAATGGATTCATCCATCAGAGAGTTAGAAGAACACAATAGATGAAAGGTCATCACATCGTTCAATGGATCTTACTTAGGTTTCCCTTCAAACTTAGGAATGTATGAGGAGATTTTACTAGGGAGGGGTGTCCATCTAGGGTCATGTAAAACCGGATCATTGGTTCAATTATTTAGGGACCCTTCGGGGACCCTGCTAAATAACATGCACATTTTCATAATAAGTAGTTCTGATATTTAAACAGCAAATTTTTTTCTTCCTTTGAATCATAGCATCTTAAATCTATCAACATATCTAACATAGAACAACCGCATAATAACTATTAACCAACCAAAATGAAAGAAACCATAAATAACACAGTGCTGACATGTAGCCTTTGTCGTGAAGTGTCGAAGGCTAAGCAAGGCTATCAAAGATTTGCCGGAAGTCTTCTCCTCGGATTCCACCTGTCAAATGTTCATCAGAAATCACTCTGCCACTCCCAAAAGGTACTTTTCTTCCCCTGGGACCCCCGAGCCGCATCGGGGTTGAATGCAAGAAATCGCTAGCATATTCAAGGTACATAGATTGCTACTAAGAGGCTCCCCACAAACCCACAATAGTCAGCGTGTAATTCCAACATAATCTATGCCATCTAACAATAAGGTAAAAGAGATGAGAGCCTAATGCTCTCTCCTTCTCTTTATAGCTTTTCCAAAACTTCCCATGCATCTCACTCATGCATAATTAGGAATTTTCCATTTACTTTTTCTTTTATTATTCACCCACCAAGTGTCACTTCTCCCCTCATTCATATTTTTTTTAATTTTTAATTTGAGATTTACTCTCACCTAATCTCCTAGATTTTCTCTTAGATGATTCCCTCAATTTATCCTAATTGTGTGTGTGCATGTGTTTACTAATACTTGAATTAATTTACTTTCTCTCTTTTCTTTATTCACAAATTCATACCTATTTGCAGTTAATAAATAATGATATTTTATTTCCACATAATTTAATTAAAATCTTTTTTTTTTGTTTATTTTAAAACACACTTCCTTACCTCCCTTTAGTGTTTTATTTTTTTTGTCGCATTCTCGTTGCAACGAGCATATTAAGGGTTCCATGCTTTGTGCATGCCATTCAAATATCCCTTACGTGGTGGGGATTGGTACGACGACTAAGATCTCGTTAACTCAGTCTGGCTGACCTTGTTGAGAGACTAATGGTTCCTAGGGAATAAAGCTGAGTCCTTATCGCACAACCCCCGGTCTACATCTCATGAGTGATAGAATCCCTGGCCTACCCTCATGGAAACACGCATCTGATGAGCAAAATCCTCTCTCGCTTGTTCCCAACTCATCACATGGAGTAATCGTTGGTCTTACATATTCTTCCTATTTAGCCTCGTTACTTGATGTGGACCAATTGTCAATCACTATCTAGTACTTGCACATAAAACACTACATGTGTCAAATCCTTCTTAATAAAAACATCATATATCAATTTATATCAGGTCAACATCACCTATCATGGATACCTTGACTCAATCTAGTGTCTACGCGGTATCAACCCCACCTTGCATTGCATGTACATGTCTTTCTCTTTCACACTTGAAAACCCATCAAAAGTACATTATACACATAAACATATATGCATTCATTTAATCAGCATTTCATAATTTGATGGCAACATAAACATTTGATCATCATCATTCATCTCATTCATAACAGATGGCTTTAAAACATTCAATTTACTCATCAAGGTAATAGTTTTCACACACACACAAATGGTTCATTCATCATCTAATTCCCTCAAATAATAACACAATATAATAATCATCGTCCAAGGTGAAATTGGGGCACTACATGCACCCCCTCTTCAAGAAACTTCATCCTAAAGTTCTAGGATAGATAATGGAATTGATGACACATAAGTACTTTCACACATAAGGTAAAATACCCTTAAGAATAACAATGTATGTGAGCCTAGTGTAATGGGGCATTATACACTCTCCCTCTTCAATAAAATTTGTCATGAAGTTAATGCAAACCTTCTACTAGTTATCGTATACCTCTATACTTTTGTTGTGATACTATATCATTTAACTACTAATTCCCTGGTATTTATATTTTAAGAAATTTGTGTACTAGTCTCTACTTGACTATCATACCTATATTTTAATAATTGAAAGGGTTTTCAATAGCCATAAATTTATCCTAAATAACTTAATGGTTACATATCATATGTAACATGTTTGCTTGCAAAACTCTAAAGGAATGCAATTGCGGAATAATAGAAACAAAGTACATATGGTACACCTCCCTTTTAGGAGGACACTCACAAAAGCTCGTAAGGCTTAAAACATTTAGTCATGAAAGAATTGGATCAAGGTACATGATATGGTTGTCTCAAAACTTTGTATATTCAACGTTTATTCCAACATATGGAAAATTGACCAGGAATACATATACCAGTACAAAGTAAGCAAAATTAACAAAAATTAACTTCTTCAAGAATTTACCATTATATGAAAATTATGTATACCTTCAAAGTATATAAGTCGAATATAAGTAATCAACTAACACATGTTCTTATAATGCTATATATTCAAGCACTCAATTTATACATGCATTAGAGTTAATGCAATTTTTTAGATTGTATTTAGGTTCAAAAGTCCAAAAACAAGCCAAAAGATCACCCCAAAGTTGACATCAAACTCTCAAGCTCAACATATTAACCACATCACATTATCAAATTTTTATTTATATTGTATGAATAACAAAATACCATGATATGCATAACATTATTTCACATAATTCATATGATGTGCATAACATTGAATAAGGAATCATGTAATAGTTATACCTTAGATACTTCCATCCCAACATCAATAAGGAATCATGTAAATCTTTGCAAAATACATTTAAAAAACCATTCCAAACACGTTTTCCTTTATAAATATTTAAAGGATCATTGAAAACCTACATTAAATAATAATAGTAGTAATTAAAGAAAGAAAAAAAATGATTATGCTATATTAGAATCATAACTCATAAGATTGAACGAATATCATACACAATAAACAAGTTTAGCTTTCCACTTGGATTACAAGTTTGTAATAGGTGTCGGTAGATATATAACACGATATAGGATTTCGAGGGATAAACATAAACTTTTGCATAATAATCCTACCTTCACCCTACAAGTTTTGACATTGCCAATCACAATATACACTATATTATATTTTTCTTTCACCCCAATCTATAAGATCACCCCTCAACTTATACTTCATGGGTTTAAGGTCATTTTCATCCACCACCTTCAAACCCTTATTTTGTCTTATACTTCTTTATATTTCACTACTCCAAACCTTTATGCACGTAATGCACTGAACATTCTGGTAGTAATTTACAACCCCACAACAACCACTACTAACAAACAAGCTACAATGAATTTTGGAAGCTATGTCTATAGGGCATCATTCTGACCATATTTCATACTACTAGATATTTTGTTAAAATCTCCTTCATACATTATAGATGCTTAAATGCAATCTCAATACAAAATAATGTAGCTGACTAGATGACTATTTTACAATATAATAGAGACTATAATAGAGACTATATTATATTTTTCTTTCACCCCAATCTATAAGATCACCCCTCAACTTATACTTCATGGGTTTAAGGTCATTTTCATCCACCACCTTCAAACCCTTATTTTGTCTTATACTTTTTTATATTTCACTACTCCAAACCTTTATGCACGTAATGCACTGAACATTCCGGTAGTAATTTACAACCCCACAACAACCACTACTAACAAACAAGCTACAATGAATTTTGGAAGCTATGTCTATAGGGCATCATTCTGATCATATTTCATACTACTAGATATTTTGTTAAAATCTCCTTCATACATTATAGATGCTTAAATGCAATCTCAATACAAAATAATGTAGCTGACTAGATGACTATTTTACAATATAAATAGCAAATGCTATAACAGTCGTGTATACAAATTTCATCATAAATAGTATACACAACCCCTTTCAAGTTGTGGAACTACAATTTTGTCAACCGGTTCCAAGAAGAGAGAAAGCACCACTATCGAAAGGTTTTTCTAGCTTAATAACCATAAGAACCACCAACAAGTACTAAGCCTCCATATCCATGAATCCAAAGTGGACCATTTATGGTGGCATATACGGTCAAGAAATAAGTTGCACGATGAACAATCTATGGCACTGCACCATGAGAATTGCAACTAGACAGTCGCGTAGTTTTGAGAGAAGAATCTATGGATCTAAGTCTTGGATTGCTATTAGAGTGTGAAGCTAGTTTGATGAACTATAACATCAATTTGAAGAATTGTAACATATGCTTGTGCATATACCAGATCATTGAAGCCTGTTATAAGTTATAAAATCTAATTCTTGGAATGGAGCTATGGTAATTGCACCCAAGATATAATAGAGACTATTGAATCCTGAGTTGTTTCCCAGTGGCCTGCTCAAGTATTCTAAATATATTCCCCATGCCTAATTCACTATGACAGAATGTAAAAAAAAACAATGAGGAATATTTATTGGGTTGTGATAGTCTAAGCAAGAAAGCTTCATAAAATGAAACCCTAGGAAAATGTAATTCAAATACAAAATTCACAGTCAAAAGAGAATGAAAGGGGAAACATGGATTGCAACAAAGGTCAACAAAGGCCTCTCATTAGAGCTAAGGCCATGAACAACTCTTCATATCTAAGATCATCAACAACAGATTCGATCCACCCTCCATGATGGCCAAGGATGATCCCATTCTAGGCCGAGTCGGGGAGTTGTGGAGCTTGGGATCCTACTCTATCTTCTACCATCATGCAATGTGGAGAATCATTTATTTATTTTAAATGGGATGGGGTAGCTACATTGGTGGTCAAACCTAGAGCGTTGCAAAAGGGGGATGGAAAAGTTGTGAAGTGACATTGTGTTCCAAGAGCTACTAAATGATCGATGGCCAGAATTGAGAGATGGTCAAATTGTAGACTCTTTGGTCTTTTCAATACTGAATGTTGAGTATTCCTTTTTGCTTGGCCTGCTTGGCCTTTGTGAAGAAATAGGACCATGGGCATGGTAATGAGTGGTAGTATGCTCAAGACTAAAAGTTAAGTAAATCATTGGCACAAGTGTAGTGTAGTATGCGCCAAGCAAAATTGGATCATTGTTAGAGGTAACTTGGCTTGAGTGTGGGTTTTTTGGATGCTTAAATAATGTATTGCTTATAATATATCTAAAATTATAATGCAATATGCACACATGTATGCTACACTTGAGAGTTCTCGATTTTTCATACTCAGATTACAATTGTACTAAAGGTATGGTTTGACTATGACATCTCATTGTTAAGACCCAAATTAATGGTCAATGAGCTCTGTTAGTGCTCCTCAATAATCATTATTTTCCATCATTTCAGCATAGCCATAAGGATAGCTTTGCAACCTAATTTTGCAGCAGAGCAAGCTTGATTGCATACTACAATTCCTGTGTAATTGTATTTTTGTGACCATTCATTTCTAAGATTTGAGATTGCGCAATCTTATTCAATAAAGGTAGTTGAAGGTGTTGAATTCATTTATACATTCAAAAATACAATTTTAACAATGAAACTACAATTTGACAAAAAATATTTTAACAATGATTGCCAAAATAAAATCTAATTCATATAATATTTAAACTACTTCTTTATATTAATTTTTTTTCCTGAAAAGTGGAAAATATAAATAACAAGTAAAAATAGCAACAAAGATGCTTATACCTGCCTTGAAAATAGTTTATAAATAATTTAATTAATAATTGTATATTGTTGAAAATAGTTTATAAATAATTTAATTAATAATTGTATATAGTTAAAAATAGTTTATTTCAAAGCAGCTAAAATTAGTCCCTTCATTGTTTTTGTCCAATTACAAATTAGAAATTTGATATTTAAAAATTATAAAAAATAATTTTTAATTTGCATATATTTAATTTAATATAAATATTTTTCAAAACTATTGAAAACTATAATAAATCTTTGTGCCAACAACAAAACAAATGAAAAGTCAAAAAAGTGGTTGTTATAATAAAAAATCACATAATGAAAAATAAATATAAAGTGGTTATAATAAAAAAAAAATCACACAATCCATCACATAAAAATTACAGTAATTTGTATTAAAAAAAATGGGCTTTATGATGAAAATATTAACTGCACACTTGTCCGTGGAGACAGCTAGGACGATGAACATGCGAATAAATGTGATGATGAATTCCAATGTGAATGCCTGCGAATTAGCGCCAGAAGGAACCGTGCATAGTACTTGACTTGAGTTACGTGGCGATTTCTAAAACAATATTTATTTTAAAAATATTAATATATTTTTTAATTCTGACAAATAACTTTCAAAGCAGATAAAATTAGTCTTACCATTGTTTTTGTCCAATCACAGATTAGAAATTTGATATTTAAAAATTATAAAAATTATTTTTTGATTTTTAAATATTAAATTTAAAATATATATTTTTTAAAACTATTAAAAACTATATAAAAATTTTTATGGCAAAACCAAAAATAATTGAAAGTGAAAAAAGTTTGTCCCTAACTGATTGCTATATAAATGCCTTTGAAAGGTATAATAATAAGAAACACTCTTCATTAATTCTAAAAATCTTTCATTCTAATCACTTTAAATTTAAATTAAAAACTTTTATTTTAAAAATTGATTAAATTTTACAAGGAAATATAAATAATGATATGAAAGACTCTTCCTCATATCGTTAATAAAGAAAAAAATATGGACTTAGATTTGGTTTCAATCCAAATTAAAAGTTACCTTTGAATGATCACAACAATTGTCAACAGATTGTTGACTTGATTCGCAGAGGGAAAACATTGTTCGAAATCCATTAATTTAATGTACATAGCGAAAACATTTATTTTCAATAGTTCATCGATTTAGTAGAAGAGGGAAAACATTGTTAAATGGGTCATGGATCCTGCTTATCACAAATTAAACAAAGTTAGTACTGTAATCGATTAACATAGCCAACATAATATGAACATATGATATTAATCAATACATTTTGGAAATAAATTGTAGAATTAAATAAGAAAATGAGAATTAAGAGATGCAAAATAAATTCAATCTATTGATAAAGTTGGTGTCAACAATACAAAAGATCTCTGAAATCATAGAGTGTCATCTACAGATACGAATAGAAAACCATCAATCATGAAAATGCTTGACCACTTTATATCACAGATAATGAAAAATATTTTTCTCTGGAGATCCTCCCCTCTCTCTGCATAGCAGGTAAGTATTTATACAAAATTGAATGATTCAGAAGATAAGATCAGTTTCTCCAATCGCTGAGCTAACTAGTTGAGTTGCTTCATTTAGAAAATCCTTCCATGAGAAAAATATGGGAAATTTTGTTTTGAAAAACTAATCGGATCTCCCAAATGAAGCACTTTCTCAGGACCCAACTAATTGGGGCCATTTGTCATAAAACCCATGTCTTGTATTTTCTAGATTCATCTCCATCGCTCCAGAAATCGCATTCGAAAATCATTGCTTTTATCTTGACGTTCATGATATGGGATGTTAATTGATCTCTTTAGATTTGAATCCACGCCTGTACAATGCAAAAGATTAAATTAGAAACAATAAACAACATTCTAAATCTAATGAAACAAATCCAAATCCATAAAAATCCATTTGCAAATCAAATAATAACAAAAAATGGGAAAATCTAATCCAAATCCGAAATTGATTTTTCAAGCAGATTTTTAGGGTGGTTAAGCTACCCATTTGGAAAAAATAATGTTCCCAAATCACCCCTCATCTTCCTAGATTTCCAACAAGCTATCTCGGGATCAATTTGGACTTTTAAATCTCAAGATATTGCTCCCGGAAGTTAACATTCAACAGTCATTGATTTGAAGTTGGGTGAATTGTGACCGTTGATTTGGATGTCAAAATCATTATCCCACATGCATTGGGAAAAAGAATTTTTTAGTGTTTATATTGATTTTTCCAAATGTAGTAGTTTGTAACAAAACATTCAAGATGGAATGAAAACTTAAGATATGAAAATAAAGTTCCAACTTACAACTTCCTAAAGAAAAATAAAACAAAAATCGGAACTAAGTAAAATAAAATCGAGGGATTTGGAAGTGTCGGGAGGAGTCGAGGTGAAAAGTATTAATAACCATAAATCCACTCCTACTGCCGACTGCCAACTTGGAGAAAAACACAACCCAGTAAACCTAACTTTACAGACCCGAAAATAACAATTAAATTCAAAATAAAAAGTCAGGCAATGGAGTGTTGATGTATATGTAACTTCAGAATGTATTTCATATATGTATATTGTACTCCCATAGAAATGGTATATTTCCTCTTAAGGAAGTGTTTGTATTCCTATAGATATGTTATTATTCCTCTATACGGAAGTGTCGTCATTTATATTGTAAGTGTCGTAACTTATACTTGATGGGTTATTAGACCACCTTGTTGGGGTCGGCCCTGTATAAGTCGTGTGGGTCAAAGGGTTATTATACCACCCTATTGGGGGTCAGCCATGTGGGTCAAAGGGTTATTAGACTACCCTATTGGGTGTCATCCCAGTCAGCATTGTGTTATGTGGTTAAGTTGAGGCCAACCTAGTAAAGGTTATTAGGCAAGTCAAGTCAAGTATAAATAGAGTGCGGGAGGCACTCTATTTGATCATTCTATTCTCACAAACACTCTTTGGAGAGTGGCACACTTGTGGAGGAGGAGAAGCTGCTTCTAGGATATGTCTATCTCTTATGCTTGGGTTGTATCATTGCTCTATCTATCTCTGAGGAAGTTATTGGGGTTTTTCACCTTTATGGTTTTCCCCAAGTAAACTTTGTGTCTCTTGTGTGCTTGCATTATTGTGTCCATGATTGATATGCTGTAGATATGCTGTACATGTTGTTCTCTCAGTTAAGATCCTAGATCAGATTGAATTAAATTCTGAAAAACTAACATGGTATCAGAGCTAGCTTGAAAGAAGGCATGGTATGGCATGTATGACACTTGTTGCACTTGCGATGCTAGGACTTGATATAGCAAAAACCAATCATCGTAGTACTTTCACTATAAATACATTTAGGAAATATTTCAGGATCTAAAACTCTTACAGGTCGAAGACAAGATCCCTATGTACCTTTTTTCCGAAGCACAACTTCTAATCCATTGTACTTTGTGTTTTATGATATGTACAATCTAGGGTTTCTGCCTCTTCCAAATCTGAGTCATAAACAGGCGACCTAGGAAAAAGGTCATAACTTGGGCTAGGAAGCTCCAAATGAAATTTCGTAAAAAGTGATAGGTAGTGCACAGACTGTACTTTCACAAGCCAAAGGTTCAAAGGCTGAAAGTGAACCAGTGACAGGTTCCACTCCGTACAAGTTCGCTCTCCTGTTTTATCCCATAAACAGGTCACATTGAAAAACTTGGCATAACTCTCTCTCGGAGAATCCAATTGAGGTTAGACCTATGGGGTTGGAAAGATGACAGGTCGGGATACCATAGGTAGAAGTTTTAGACCCTGTAGATTTGTAATTTCGGAGTTACACCAGAAACAATCAGGTGCATATTTCTGTCAAAACAAAATTAGATTTTGAGCACCTTCATTCATGGCTCTGGGAATTAGGGTTTCAGAGAAAGTTGGTATTTTTGTAATCGGAGACCACGGATGAATGCTACTCATCAAAATCGAAATTTAGAGACCAAGATCAAATTTTTTGGTTGGGTAGAAGGCTGGGCTTGATCAAACCCTAGTTTGGGACTTTGATCGGAAAAGTGGAAAATTAGGGCTTCTGCAAAAGTTGGAATTTTTGAAGTCTGTGAGCACGGCTAGAAACTCCTCAAAAAAATCAAAGTTTAGAGCTTTGGATCGAACCTTTTGGTTGGGAAGAAGGGTTGGATTTATCAAACCCTAGTTCGGGATCCTGTCTAGAAGATCTGGAAGTTTCAAAGGCAACTTTTAGGGGTGAAACTTTGCAGTTTTCAAATTCTGAGTATACCGGCTTGATCAACTCATCAAGGCACATCTTTCTATCCTTTCAGAAGTTTGAAATTCAAAGTTTGAATTTTTAGGGTTTCTCTAACAAACCCTAATCCAGCTCCAGATCCAATTCCTGCAAATCAAGTAGATTTGGTTAATCCTAGAAGAGAATGGATTGGTCACCTGCATAAGTGAAGAAGTTCCTGTTTCAGAGGGAGATGAGGCTAAGGCCTTACATAAGAAGATTACAAGCAATCTTGACAAGTATGTTTCGAGATTTGTTCATGATTAAGTTTATGGTATGTTTATCTTCATATTATTACGGTTAGTACAATCTTGATTAAATTTAGACTTGTCATATCACCTTAATAAAATTATGAATGCATGATAGAAGATATTCATTGATTAGGGCATTGACACTTATGATTGTACTAATGCATCATGGTGTTGTATGAGGTTTATGTTGTCCACTAACATGAAAGGTACACCAAGAAAGACAAATCATGTTCTAGTTCAAGCACATATGATCATGGTGACATGAAGACAAAGATTCATCCATTTTCATGGATCACATAGAAGATATATTTACGAGGTATGTATAACTTGGTTCTATAATGGTTAACTTATGAGATATGTAGGTTACTGGCACAAGTCATTGAAGAGAACAAGATGACATCATGTGGGTATGTTAGACATAACTAGCTAACATACTAATCTAGGTATGTTTTTCCTACATCAAGTTAGAATCCTACCTTGTGATAGGATCTCTTATATAAGTATACATGGCATGATTGATAATGATTATTCATGAAGTCATAGGTTTGAATAATCATGGGTGTATGCATATTATGTTTCTTACCTTAATTGATGATATGACTAAGCAGAAGAGTCATAGGTTTGGTAATCACGGGTTTAGGCATATTATGTTTCTTACTATAATTTATGATATGACTAACCATAAGAGTCCTATATAAAACTTGAATACTAATGCTTATTAGTTCTCTTTGAAATGATCATGACTATAAATGCTTAAGATTATTTTGTTTTGATAGTATTGAGAATATACTAATGAATGTATGATTATGTATGAGATCTCGAGGATAACACAATAATGATACTAATAAGCATGCATAGGGATCGAGGATGAATATAATTTCAAGGACAGGTAATCCAAGAAGCAAAGATCAAGAGGGAGCACACTCCAGTAGTTTCTGCAAGGATGCAGATATTCAGAGGGAGTTGACCACTTCTCACAATCCACATAAGAATAGAGTTACAGAAAGGAAGCAAAGACTGAGAGGGAGTCAACCCAAAAAACAAGCAAAGATAAGTATTTGAATTATCATTTCTTGCATATTTGATTGTTTAAATAATATTGTTCAATGGTATATATATACTGATGTTCCTAGAATTAGGCTATGTATTTTGGCATATTAGAATAATTGCTTCAATGAACAGCGTACTACTAATATGCATGTAATAGGTAAGTGGCTTATGGCACTATAAAATATTCCATTGCTACTTATCTAGAATGAAACCTTTTTTCTGACATGTTGGGAGTAGTGCAAATGCTTAACAATGTTCTGGTAGAGAAGGCATCTAGAAAGTTACAAGATATGGGTGAATGTTGTATTGAAGCATTGTCTAAAATAATTGCATGACTGTATGACATATTTCTTTATGTGTAAGAATTTGTTCTGAAAACTATGAGATATTTCTAATCATGCAATTTAACCTGTTTTGTAGGAAAGATCGTATACCATCACCTACAAAAGAAGGACTACAACATTTGTTCTAGCAACAAAGATATCTATTGAAGATATTGAAGTTCCCAGTATATGAGATGAAGTAATGGAAGAATGCCATGATCCATCGACCATGAAGAATGATGTTTGGGATGTAGTCGCAAGACCTAAGGGAAGTTTGTTGTGACTTCCATGTGGATCTATAAGATCAAGCATGCTGCAGATGGCAGCATAGAGAAATATAAAGCAAGTGATGAAATGGAAGATACACTAGATGGATGTCAAGACAACTTTCTTGAATGGTGTAGTCGAGGAGGAAGTGTATGTGGAGCATCCACTTGGTTTTGAGACACATGACAGGAAGTCATATGTGTGTAGGTTAAAGAAAGCCTTGTATGGCTTGAAGCAAGCTCCTAGAACTTGGTATGGTAGGATAGACAGCTTTCTATTCAGTTTGGGCTTTACCAAGAGTAAAGCAGATTCCAACCTTTACTACAAGGCTGAGGAAGGCAATCCAGTGATACTCTTATTGTATGTAGATGACCTGTTCGTAACAGGAGAGGATAGATTGATTGCCGACACGCAGCGGAAGCTTGCAGCCGAGTTCGAGATGAAAGACTTGGGATTGATGCACTATTTTCTAGGCATGGAGGTGTGGCAGAGTACAGATGGAATCTTCCTTGGACAAGGGAAGTATGCAGTGGAGATCCTGAAGAGGTTCGGGATGATGGACTGCAAGGTCATGGCCACACCTATGGCATCGAACCTGAAGCTTCTGTTTGATACTTCATCTAATCTGGTTGATATCACTATGTATCATTAGATGATTGGGTCCTTAATCTACCTGACGAACACGAGACCAGATATTTGCTTTGCGGTGAACACATTGAGCTAGTTCCTGACGGATCCGAGGAGTGTTCACCTAGTTGCTGTAAAGCATATTCTGAGGTACCTGAAGGGTACGGTTGATTATGGGCTCAAGTATGATATGAATCAAAAGTTTAACCTGTAGGGTTATGTTGATTCAGATTGGGCAGGTAGTGCTGCATATAGGAAGAGCACATCTGGATGTTGCTTCAGTATGGGATCGGGTGTGATCTCTTGGCTTAGCAGGAAGCAGTCTTGCATATCACTAAGTACAGCCAAGGCAGAGTATGTTGCAGCTTGTTCGGCTAGTTGTGAGGCAGTATGGCTCTGGAAGCTATTGTCTAAGTTATTTGATCTCCCACTGGAGGCTACTGGTATCTTTTGTGACAACCAGAGTTGTGTGAAGTTGTCTGAGAACCCGGTGTTCCACATTAGGTCGAAGCACATAGAGATCAAATATCACTATATCAGGGATATGGTGCAGAGAGGAGAAGTGAATCTCCTGTATGTTGCGACAGATGAGTAGGTTGCAGATGTGCTGATGAAGCCACTAGCCAGAGTGAAGTTTGAGTACTTCAGAGAGAGGTTTGGTGTTCTTCAGATTGATGACACTTCGAGGAAGAAGTGATGGACACATTTGCAAGAGCCATTCCGAGCATGGTGAGAGGAGGATCCTTCCATGGCTGTGGATATAAGCACTGGATGATGAGCATCAGGACAATGCTCTAGTTACTACTATGTATATGTATGTACGCATCATGTTGGATGCTAGATATGATCAGTTGGATCATTGATATGTATATGTATGTACGCATCATGTTGGATGTTGGATATGATAAGTTGGATCATTTATATGTATATGTATGTACGCATCATGTTAGATGCTAGATATGATCAATTGGATCATGTGTATGTATCTGTAGATGTATCAGGTGGATACATTGTATGATCAGGTAGATCATGTATGTTGATATGTATCAGGTATGATCAGGTGGATCATGTATTTGTATATGTATTAGGTGGATACATTGTATGATCAGGTAGATCATGTATGATGATATGTATCAGGCAGATACTGTGTATGCATCAGGTAGATGCATTGTATGATCAGGATGATCATGGATGACGAGCTTCAGGATGTTGCTCCAGATGACATGCAGCAGGATGATGCAGTGTTGATGATCAGGATGATCATGTGTACATCAGGATGATGTATGGTGAGTATCCAGTTGATACTCTGTGGTCGTGGACAGGTTGTGCAGATGAGCATGTAAGTAGACTTGGGAGATCTGGATAGGATGAAAAAGGCCTCAGATGCTCTTTCCAGGCATTGCTCTAGGAGGACATGTAAGTAGACCTGGGAGATCTGGACAGGATGAAAAAGGCCTCAAATGCTCTTTTGAGGCATTGTCCTATGGCATGTAAGTAGACCTGGGAGATCTGGATAGGATGAAAAAGGCCTCAGATGCTCTTTCGAGGCATTGCCATGACCACATGCAATCAAACTTGGAGATCTAGACAATATGAAAAAGGCCTTAGTGCTCTTTAGGGTTCTTGCTTGGCAAGACACCCTTTTAAGGTTTTTTGGTAGGAGTCACATGTAATCAGACCTGGAGATCTGGACAGGATGAAAAATGCCTCAGATGCTCTTTAGGGTTCTTTCTTGGCAAGACACCCTTTTAAGGTTTTGTGACTGTCACATGTAAAAGATCCTGGGAGATCTTATAGATCGGAGTTGTGTACCCGTAACAACGTGGGATGCTCTTTTGAGGTTTTGTGACGCACATAATAAGTCCTGAGGATTCCACAGTATGGCCAGTAATGATGAAGACCTACAGGTGGTGGACCTACATCTAGTATGAAAAAGGATTGGCTCTGTAGAACTTCCTATGATGAGTAGATTCATAGATTGATTGAGATAGCAGCAGCCGTGACGATAACGATGATTCGAGGATGATGATTTGCTGATGATGATCTAGAGAGAAAGACTTGTGCTAGCATATCTGTGTCGAGAAATACCTTCCTAGTTAAGAGGGAGTGTTGATGTATATGTAACTTCGGAATGTATTTCATATATGTATATTGTACTCCTATAGACATGGTATTATTCCTCTATACGGAATTGTTTGTATTCCTATAGAGATGTTATTATTCCTCTATACGGAAGTGTCGTCATTTATATTGTAAGTGTTGTAACTTATACGTGATGGGTTATTAGACCACCTTGTTGGGGTCGGCCCTGTATAAGTCATGCGGGTCAAAGGGTTATTAGACCACCCTATTCGGTGTCGGCCCAGTCAGCATTGTGTTATGTGGTTAAGTTGAGGCCGACTTAGTAAAGGTTATTAGGCAAGTCAAGTCAAGTATAACTAGAGTGTGGGAGGCATTCTATTTGATCATTCTATTCTCACACACACACTCTTTGGAGAGTGGCACACTTGTGGAGGAGGAGAAGCTGCTGCTAGGAGATGTCTATCTCTTATGCTTGGGTTGTATCATTGCTCTATCTATCTCTGAGGATGTTATTGGGGTTTTTCACCTTTATGGTTTTCCCCAAGTAAACTTTGTGTCTCTTGTGTGCTTGCATTATTGTGTCCATGATTGATATGTTGTAGATATGTTGTACATGTTGTTCTATCAGTTAAGATCGTAGATCAGATTGAAGTAAATTCTGAAAAAATAACATGGAGATGATTGGGCGTCAGGGCTAGCAGGTGGAGCAGTTGGTTGGAAAAACTGCTCCGATGTAGTCATGGAGCAGGGGTATATGTAGTTGTAGAAACTACAGGTTAAAGCACTGTATATGTATGGACAGATGCTGCAAGAGTAGTTTCCACAATAATGTCGAGAACTGAAGGAGGTAGGGTGGAAGAGGGCATGGTAGTATGGGGTGGACAAGGATGTCGTGGATGATGAACCCCTATGGGTTGTACGATAAAGGGGATCTATCACAGCCACGACACACACCCACTAAATCTATGGTCTACCGCGATGTGCGGCACTTCCCAGGGCTTCACCAAGGGTGAGGCCAACTTAGCTGCTAACCTAGCAGACTACGCCTTCACTGAACTACTCCTCACTAAGATAGCCCCTCCTTTACTTATGTTATGTTCACTTGTAAATTTCTTACACCTAGCTAATTTTCTTATGTAAACATTCCATAGTTTAACTTAGACAATAAAACACAAAGAACAAAAGTAGACAAGCATATATGGGAGGCACCCCAAAATGGGCATGCTAAATTTTTATAAAAGAACAAGTTTACAATGAACAACAGATACACACAAGAGTGCCCAACAAACGATTCTTGTGGGTGTGCTCAACTAGCAAACACCTAGAAATCCAAACACTTTTTTGACTTTCTTCTGCTACCGTAGGCCTTCCACAACAACACCCACACTTTCCTTCGCGAGCTTCCAAACCAAGATTCAAAGATGAGCCTTTAAAAATGAGTATTCGGCCACACTTCCAAAACCAGCTTCCCAAACTGTCGTTGGGCATTTAGAACTCATGTGAGATTCCAAAGAGCGCTCCCTGTCAGGAGTCATAGTGACTCAGTTTCCTCTCAAGATCCCAAGTCAAACTTGATTCAACACTATGTCTAAAGCAGACCTGTGGCCTGCTTATATGCTTGTCGCAGCTCGAGGGCACACTTTCTTTGCTTGGTAGTAGAAACACCTTTGGATTGAGATTGCTTGTATTACCCCCTTTTGGTTGGAGCTCCCACATATATATACTAAGTGCACTAGCGGGGTGTGACCGATGATGTGTTCACACGCCCATTTGTCGGGATTCCTTAGCCAGCACGCTAATGGTCTCTCTAACGCTTCGTGTGGTCCATCGCCCCTCTTCCCTGATCAATCCAATGCTCTACTTGCCACTACCGCCGAGTCAACTTCCGATGTGCCCATCTACCCGAGCTTCTGACACGCCTTCTGTGGAGCTTCCAGCTCGGAAGTCTTTCCAATATTTTGTCTCCCAAAAGTCTCTCCATCGCATATATGTGATAGCGTATTCCTCTTTGGCATGCTTCACCCTCTGTGCTCCTGTCACGTTCCTTGTGCTGAACTTCCATCGAACTGCTAATGCCAATGGCTTCCGCATTTACCAAGCTTCCAGGTAAAGACTTGGGAATCCCAACCTTTCCAAGATCTGGTGTCGTGGTCGGGCGTCCCTTCCATGATGCGTCCCATGTCCTTAGTGTACTTCCATCTAACCAAGTCACCACACTGTGCCAATAGGCTCCCCTGTGGGTGTTGTTCCCTAGGATTTTGCATGGAAACCCATCACTTAGAATATTTGGCTAAGTGACATACAATCTTTCAGACCCGTGAGGCTTCCAAGTCAGGCTACTTGGGCATGTGGGGAGCGTGGATAGGTTCCTGTGCACCAAGGCCGTTACAACCTCCCCCACCTCAACTAATTATTGTCCTCGATAATTTCTCCAAAATACCATCACTTCTGAAAACTTACAACCAAAACCAACTATCTATCATCGCAATTGAGGCTCCTTAAGAGTCCTCTCCATTCATTTGCTATGCGTTACACCCTACTACCGCATCTAGTACTCAACCAATCCATCCATTCTTCCATCCATTGTGCACCCCAAAAGGTGAGCTGATCAATGGGCCAGACTGACCTACGCCCATCTCTAAGGAATGAACTTCCCCACTTCTGGACTATTTTTCCTTCTGCATTTTTGGTTGCTTCTTGCACACTTTGTCGAACCTTAGCAAAGATTTTCGCCTCTGCCAGAAAGTAAGACTAACTTTTGCAGTCTCACAACTATGCTTCCTACGATTCATTCAACATGATTTTGCATGTGCTTGGCAACATTTTTCTAAGGAAACCTTTGCAAGGTGTCGGGTATCTCACTGCCTTCACCACGGGCAGTGAGTCAACTTCTCACTCTTCATCCTGGGTCAAATGAAAAATGATGCTCCCGGTCACTTTCGATTGTGCTGCATGTGAGTTTCTCCTCCAACGTAAGTGCAACTCGAGCTTCCAATGAAGCTTCTTCATCCAACTCTCCCAACTGAGCTGGTGTTAGCTTGCAAGCCAATGTGTCTGCCACATGGTTCATGAGGTCGTATGCGCCTACCACTATAGAGTTTGTCAAAAAGTCTTGAATGTCAACTGCTTCCGAAGAATCCTTCTCAGCAAGCTCCTGCCTCCTCTTAGCTCTTTCCCATGCTCCTTCACTTGTTCTAGTAAAGGGATTCTTGCCATAATATTTCCCTCGTATTGGCAAGCTCTCTACTTCAGGTTTCTCTTCCTGAAGCTCCCTGTTTTTTTTAGGCTTCGTCTCAATTTTGCTTAGAGTCATAACTAACTTCATTGGACTGCATTCTAAGTATTTCATCATCACATACTTTAGTCAGTCTTCCGAAGTCTGTAGGAAATTTGTGCTAAGGTACACAACCCTCTTAGTTGCATGTTCTAGGAAGCTTTTTCTTTCACCCTCGCTCCATTCTTCCATCGTTTCATCGAAGGTGTTTTCCATACCTTTGAATCATTGGCCACTTCATGAATTCTCACCAACTAAACATCTTGTTTGGGAAACCTTTTGGTTGTCCTTCCCTCCTTTGGGACTTCGCAAGCCTTGCTTGCCTTTGTCATTAGGATTCTGAGTAGGCTCCTGGAGTGTGTTTCCTGTCCCACAGTGGTCAAGTTATTGATTGGTTCCGCAACCGAACCTTCCAACAACTCTAGTATTGCCAAATTATGTGCCAACCAACTCATTCGTTCCTCCAGGTTGGAAATATTCCTCTCCAAACTGTAGGATTCTTGGTCTACACCTAACACTTGTGACTGTCGTACGACTCAGCTCTGTTCATCCATAGGCTTCCATGTGTTCTCATCCTTCCCAGATGGAGACGCGAATGCTTGCTCTAACTTCTGCTTCGTCATAGAAGTCTCGGCCCTCTTCAAGATCTCTAATTCCTTAGGTTTTTCCAACTTTCTAGACTCTCTTGGTACTTCACAAACTGATGTTGCAACCATCATGGTTGAAACTTTCACCTTACTCGTGGACTCACTTCCAACTCCACTGCGAAATGTTATCCCAGTCCCTTTCTTCACCAAGTCGTGGGTGGAGCATCTACCTCACTTCAAACCACTTGCAACTATTCTCCCATGTGCACTAGCCGACTTCTTACCCGAACCTTTCGTCAAGGCTTCAGCTATCTCCCAGACTTCACATGTATTTGTGGAGCGTCTGTCACAAGGAACTCTACTAGGCTCCCCAATCCTTCAACTTTAGATCTTTGGGCTAACGTGGTCTTCCCATGGGACTCTTCCACTATCCTTGGAAACTCCACTTACGAACTCCCCAACTTGTCAACCATCTTGCATCGCTTCTCAGCTTGAACTTGCAAATTCATCCATTTAATGGACTTCGCGTGAACTTGGAACAGTCGAGCCATCTCCTGCTCATGTTCCTCCCATTCTTTCTTCGCGGCTTTTTTTTTGGCTTCCCATGAGTCTTCCACAATTGAAGCCACATTCTGTGACTTGCGTCTTACTTGCCCAAACACCCACGAAGCTTCTTAAGTCTATGCCATGCTTGCACCAAGTGTGCTCGTATGTGGACTGCTCCTTCCCAGTGCACTTCCCTCTTACCGGTTTCTGTATTCATCTGTCAATTTTCCAATGCTGCAACACCCTACTAGGTATCTTGCCGCCAACCTATGGATGTGCTTCCAATCATATTTCTCGAATCCTCCTGACTTACTCACATAGATGTGATTCCCCATCCAAGCAACACACAAGATATTCCATGAGCTCTGTCTTCAAATGGACCGAGCTTCGGATTCCAATATTCTAAGTCACCCAAACTTCAGTGCAGTTCCACGGTCCTGGGAGAACCCTTAGAGAACTGCGGCTCTGGAAGCTATGTGGATTTGTGGTACTTCGGATTGCAGTGCTTTAGTCCTATGGAAACCTCCACGAATATCATCGTTCAACCGAACAACATTTCAACTGAGCCAAACCTTGCCCAAGAGTTGCTCTGATACCATCTGTCACAGCCACGGAATGCACCCACTAAATATATGGTCTACCGCGACGTGCGGCACTACCCAGGTATTCAACAAGGGTGAGACCAACTTGGATACTATCCTGACAGACTACGCCTTCACCAAACTACTCCTCACTAAGTTATCCCCTCCTTTACTTATGTTATGTTCACTTGTGAATTTATTACACTTAGCCAATTTTCTTATGTAAACATTCCAAAGTTTAACTTAGCCAATAAAACACAAAGAACACAAGTAGACAAGCATGTATGGGAGGCACCCCAAACTGGGCGTGTCAACTTTTTATAAAAGAGCAAGTTTACAATGAACAACATATATACACAAGAGCGCCCAAAAAATGACTCATGTGGGTGTGCTCAACTAGCCAACACTAAGAAATTCTAGCACTTTGTTGACTTTCTTCTACTATCACAGGCATGCCACAACAACACCCACACTTTCCTCCATGAGCTTCCAAATCGAGATTCAAAGACGAGCCTTCAAAAATGAGTCTTCGGTCACACTTCAAAAATGAGCTTCCCAAATTGTCGTATGGCCTTCAGAACTCTTGTGAGCTTCCAAAGAGTGCTCCATGTCAGGGTTCCTAGGGACTGTGTTTCGTCTCATGATACTAAGTGGGATGGCAGGGTGTGACCCATGATCTGGTCACACGCCCCTTTGCTAGGATTCCTTATCCAACACGCTAATGGTGTCTCCAACGCTTCGTGTGGTAAAGTGCCCATCATCCCACATTAAGCTGACAGTTGAGGAAGAATAAGTTTGAAAACATATGGCTCTCACAAGCGATTGAATGAATTCCATGTAATTACATTGATTTTGAGAGGAGTGGTTTTGATTAGAAATGTTGTATTGAAAGTAAATGTCATATGCCACTATTTTTGACATTTTAGGGAAAACAAATGATGCACACAAAAGATTGATTTGTTTCGTAAGATATTTTTGATATGAAAATGTTCACGATATATCAAATGATGTATAAAGTAAATGTATTATTTTCATATATTAAAAAATCTGAGAATGTTTTATGTAAATATTTTAAACATGATTTGTTATTAGTCCCTACCAAGGCAGGGATATACTTTCCATTGGAAAGTCAAACCTTTTTGACTTGGTATTATTTTTTAATTTTTGATGTGTGTTTGATAATGTTTTGCTATGTTTTGAGAAAATGATTTATTAAACTTATTTTTTTGAAAATGAAAAATATATATTCTATTTTTTGGAAAATGAAAATTGGATTTTTCTATCGGTAAAGGACACCTTGGATTTGACATAAATTCTTGTAGGAGGAAGTTAATTTTCAAAAAATAAAATTAATTTAAAATTTAAAAAATGCAGAATTTTACATATATTATTTGGTTGACTGATGGAATGCAGTACAATGTACTTCACCCATGTGATCAAGATGCTGTGTGTTGAAATTGGAAGAACCGCGAATGATTCCATGCACTTCATAATTCTTTTTAAGGAGAAATTCAGTGAGATAAGATCCGTCCTGACCTGTTATGCCTATTGTCAACGCGTTCTTTGCTTTGGGAGCTTCCCCCATGGTTGAATCTGGATGCCCAGCTCTAAAAAAATGTCGACGATCTGATGAGGTCCTTGCGATCTATTTCAGGGCTGAACGAATGAGCTGTCACAATGCATAAAACATTCAAGCAGAAATGCATCATATATAGGATACACCACAGCTCGCTCGGTGGAAATTCAACAATTTTGAAACTACCCACATGGGGAAAATATTTATTTATAGTGAAATTCCATGGGTTTCCAGAATTAGAATTTCACACTGAGTCATACACATGTAGATCAAAAAGAAGGTGTTTGACAATCGGAAATTGGGGAAAAATAATTGTTTATGGTAAAATTTGATAGGTTACCATCTATAATATTAAATTTTCACACGGACCATAGTACATAGACAAAGACATGTACATCAAAAGAAAGTGTTTAACCACTGTAAATTGGTTTCCGTGAACCTTCTAAATTGATTTTGATTTGGTTTCTGTTAACTTTGCAAATTGATTTTGATTTTTTTTATTTTGATTTTGATTTTTTATTTTAATTTTAATGTGATTTTTTATTTATTTTTTTAAACAAAAGTAGTTATAAATTGCATTAAAAAAATTAGTTTTTTTTTGAAAAAAGACTCCAATACTCGATCTTTATTAAAATATGAATCAAAGACAATATACATTATTTCTAGAAAGTACTAAGATTTGTGACGTGTGAAATGATGAATTCTTAGTTAAGAATTTTGGTTTTGGAATCTCATTCTTTGAACCAACTTCATTAACTAAATCACCACCAACTCCTAACAAGTAATGGTAGTTTGTGCTTATTAGTAATTTTTCTTCTACTCTCACGTCCCTTCAGCTACCATGTGGCCCTCATGGCCCACTTCCACATCTCGCATTTCATCCTGTCCTTCACCTCTTTGGCAGGGACTTAGCTGCAACGCAGCTTTCACCCTTGTTAATTTATAATTTAAATTAAAAAATATATATATAATTAAAATATATAAGACGTGCACAATGTCTTCCATGGATAGTAGAAATGGACTTTCCATGTGTCCTTCCCCTCACCTGGTGGAAATATATAGTTACAACCAATTAGAAACCTTGTAAAAAACAATATCTCATAGATCGATAAGTATTCATTCAACTTTCCCATGTTTTAATGTGATTTATGTATATTTGTAAAAATTGTTTTATACTTATACTTGCCCTAAATTAAAATTGTCGCCCTTTTTTTAATTTAGGGAAAAAATTGTTTGTGTTATTTTTTTAGATTTTGATTTTCGGCATTTTTGGTGCGCCTTTTTTTAATTTGCACTGATGCATACATACATAAAACACATCATTTTTAAAACACGTATGACAGTGCATGTAATGTTATGTCACACCGGTACGCTTAGATGTAGTAAACGCACCAGAGCGAATTATTTTTTGAAAATGTATGTAGAAGTATCCGCTAGCAAATGTAGCGGATGTTTTCCATTGTGGGGCTTTTGCGGATATACTTTAACAGTGTGTTTACATTTGTTAAGCATTGGTGTGTCTGGTTTGTGTTAGTGCACCGGTGCGTTTACATATGAATAACTGCACCCGTTTATTTTGTAAATTCTATGTTTCTATGTGTCCACTTAAAATTATATATTCATACTGAATGTCCTTTTACTATTTAACCACACCAATTACAATATTTCATAGTATATATATGTTGATCATTGATTTCGCTCAAATGCAAGAAGAAAAGTTTGTGGTATCAAATGGCCAATTATTTAGATTCCAACTCATACCATCTTGTTCAAAGTTTGACGAGTTCTCCCATTCCATCCCTGGTAAGTTCAGGTTTTATTTATTTTTTGACTACTTATTTGAATTTATGTTACTTATCCATGTGAATCTGAATATCTATTTATTCTATATTGCAAGATCACGATTTGGGTTCGAGTTTGGATGCATAAGACACCAGTTTCAAAGCGTCGTAAGCTCTTATCAGGAGCAAGATATCGCAAGAAGATTGTGTATGAAAATGGATAGGCTCTTTACCCCGCCAATTGTAACATGCCATCTTCAAGCCTCCATCATGGTTCATCGACGATAATTCATCGCTAGTTGGAACTCTTTTATGACACCCAGTAGTTTGTGGTTGTTCAAAATGTCAAGGTTTGAAGGAGAACCCTCAGCATGTCACACTCATCCATTGCACCAATGATAGATTACCTAATGTCGATGGTCCAATTCTCCCTAGTGCAGTAAAAAATCCAATAGGTGATACAGAAAAGACACGCAAGAACACTTCCTTATGCTCATATTTGAAAAATTTGGAAGCCAAAACAACTATGTCTCATCCTAAATTGATGAACCCCTCAACTTATGTTCAATCATCTGAAAGTTCTAGTAGTCCAAAGTATGATATGAATTCCGCCCAACCCATCTCTACCAGAAGATCCAAAAAGTTGCATGATTTGAGAGCAAACATGTCCAAGTACAGACCAAGGTCTGTCCAATTGTTGGAGGGTAGCGATGATTTCTCCCTTCCTGTGAATTTTCAAAGTAAATATCAAACTTCTTACAACCGCGCTTTATATGGTGCTTGACCGTCCTCTCTACCTGTGCCTGATGTTGGAACTGAATTCTCCTTTTGTGGTAATCCTTTTATGATTACCAAGTCTAATATAGATGTTGCAAATCTTGGGTTGTTTATGGTTTTCCATGCACTCGTGGGAACATTGTAGGGTTCATAAATAGGTCTAGATGCTCTTTATTTTGTCCAAATTGTTCATTTGAGGAACACTTCAATGACCAGGAGTTCTTTATGAAAAGGAAAGTGTCCATATTTTTTTGTACATCCAATATGTAGTTTGTCTCCTAGTGATGAGTTGTTAATAAACTAGAACTTTCGTAGACCACCAACCAATCATCTGAGACGCCTTGAATTTGGATTACCTTTAGACGTTCCCTTGGGGCATAAGACAAAAAAACATTGATTAATTGTATTTGTTAATTTTCAGTGGATTCGTATTAATATATTGCTCAGTTTGAAATTATGTTTTATAAATTGTTAATTTAATCTATAAAATCAATTTGAAAATGTATTACTCAATTTTAAAATTTCATATTTAATGTTGAATTGATGTTAATTTATTGCTCAATCTGAACGTCTTCTTTATAAATTGTTTGCAGCTTAACATTTTCTACTAGAAGTGATTCTCGTGCTTCTGTAATAGTTATTTTCTAGAATGCGAGATCAAACCAATTGCATTGTGCTTACTAACATCATTGATGTAATGTTCAATATTTTTGAAATCAAGATTCTGATGATGAGCAACCTAACTACCATCTTCCACCGCAGCCCAGTACAATGTCAAATCGAGAGAAGGCTTAAAAGGAGCGCAACTTGGAGAGGAAGCATACCAAGCATGGTTGAATCAACCACCTATTTAATTTCCACTGCATCCATCGTCACCAATCAAGAATAGTAGTTCTTCACATGTTGGCAATGGAGGAAATGAAGTAGAGGTTGGTATGGACAAGTTATCACATATCCTCTGATAGAGCATAGCAATTGATGGCATCAACCCATATTCCCAACCAAACAACATCTATATTGTTTGGCCTATAGTAGTGATCAATAACAACATCCTGCCATGTTTTTCCGTGAAGAATGAACATCTGATTTTGGCTCTTATAGTCCATGGTAAAAAACAAGTGAAAATATGGATGTTTACCTACAACCATTGAGCGATGAATTCAAGGAATTATAGGAATGGATACAGGTATATGATGAGTCGAGACCCATCCCATCACATATGATTTTTACACTATATGGCATATGTGCGTACAACACACATGATTATCCAGGATCAGGACGTTGTTCAATTAAATATATTGTTTTATTTGTTTTTATATTCAAAGCAATAATTTTTGAAATATTTAATTCAGTGTGACTTTCTTCATCCTCAACACTAACATGCTCTCTTTACTATAACTTCACAGGTCTTGCAACAAAAGTTTATTATGGATGTAAATGTTGTGGACATTCTATGAAGGCTAGGTGGTCCAAATACCTACTAAAGTCAGTGTACGACTTCTCTAGGGTATTCCTCCCAGAAAACCACTCTTTTAGCAGAGTGAAATTTGCTTTCAATGGTAAACAAGAGAGAACCCAAAGGCCTGAAATAATGACATTGGTTGATTGGCTTAGGGTATATGACAGAGAGAAGGAGAAGGAATACACAAAGATGTTCAATTCAAATGTGCATCCTCTGATTGATGATCCTGATTTATTTGTAACCTATGTCGAGAAAATGCCCACAGGGATGAAAAGGAAATTGATATTTTATGAGCTCCCATATTCGGAGCATCTTAAGATTGCCCACTTACTAGCTCCCATGCATATATTTAAAAATGTTTAATCTTCTTTGTGGCATCACATATCATCCATAAAAAGTGAAAAGATGAAAGTCAAGAAAGACCTTATTGCTTCTAATACGAAAAAGAAGCATTGGCCAAGACAAGAAAATAGAGGAGAGGCTGGACCCTCTTTTTCATTTAAAAAAGGTGATGTCCCATGGATTTTGAAGAAATATGATCTTAATTTGGAAAAATAGGTTATATTGGGTGTGAAGGAACCTTCGTTTTTTGGGTCTACTCTACGACGCTGCTTCAGTACACCAATCAAAAAATTGTTGGGTTTGAAATCACATGACCATCTCAACCTTCTAACAGTACGTATAATGCCAAAAAAATGTTATTACTATTTGTTTATATATTTTTCCACAAAAGTTAAAATGCACTTAAATTTTTGTGTTTACTTGTTGACTCAAACCCAGCCGACGGGGGTTCCCATCACTGTCAACACCAACCCACCGCGATCTCCTTAAGCACCAGCCCAGACAGGTTTTACCCTGCCCAGCAACACCTGCAGAGCAGATGAGGTCTCACTCGAGGCGATCAACGGAGAGTGGACGGAACCATTTTTCCGCTGAATGAAGGAGGATGTTGCGGCATCAGCTAGTTAATATAATTGCAGCATTCAACGATAAATCTATATATTCACTTCAACAGTATTGTACTCATAGCATCATTTAGTGGAAACATTCATCGTTACGATAGATTATAACAGTAAAATGACTATTGCATCAAAGAAACATTGTATTATCATCAAAAGACAGAAGATACATCAGGATTGCACAGGAACAGTTTCATCACATCATATTATTACTGCAAAAACCCAATACAATGCCTCTGCAAATCATAGACTTCGGCAATTCTACACCAAACATACCAAAAGCTTTCTGCTTGATCTCTCTTTCTCTCTTGTCCATCTATCTCGTCTTGATTTACAACTTCTTGTCTATATATAGGCTTCCACCTTTACAATGTTTGTCCACTTACTAACAACTTCCTAACTGACTCCTGGACAAATTACTTAAAATCTAATTGACACAGTCCAAATGACCCAAAAAACCCGCCTATTGCGGTATACTTAACTCGAAATTACATCTTATGTGGTCCAATGACCCAAAAACCTGCCTATTGCAGTACAAACGACTCAAAATACATAAAATAATAGAGCATTCTTCCTTCCGCGACCTCGTCTGACGTGTCGCAGCATCGACGATGCTGCGATTCTTCCTTACCAAACTGCCTGCCAACATTACTTTGTAGTGCCATTATCCATTGTTCGTGCGTGGGTGTGTGAACAATGACTTTCCTGACAACCTGCGACATGCCATATCTAGACTATCTGCATTTGTACAGAGGATCACATCAAAGGAGATTTACATCGCTAGCATTCCATGGTGGCATGAAGAGATAGATAAGATTGTTTGTATGTTTGAGAAGGAACTGTCGTCAAGTTTTATGGACTTTCAAATTCATCTTCTAATTCACCTAGTCAATGAGGTTGAATTAGTCAGGGTGGTCTCATGTCGCCCGATGTTCTTCTTAGAGAGGTTCATGAAAAAAATGAAGGGATTTGTTCGACAAAGGGTAAAACCTGAGGGGTCTATGGCAAAGGGGTACCGAGATCGAAACTTGGTAGGAGGGATGTTGGGTTATGTCGAAAAGATACAAGAGATCATTCAAGTGGACTTCTCATCTTTCCAATGTGTTCTTTTTAGGTGCAGGTGGTGGGACACTTTCTACAGGAACAATGTCAAGGAATATTGTGATAGTGGGTTGATATGTATCAACTCTAGAAATATGTGGGATGAAAGTAAGGAGCCTTATGTTTTCCCAAAACACTGCAACCAAGTGTTCTTTCACCCAGATTTGTTGGATAGAGATTGGTGGTTCATATTAAGACGCAACCCTAGATCTAAACATGTTTCTAAGAACAACAATGCTATCATACCAACCAAGGAAGATAATGAGGGTGATGGCAACAGAGAGTGATATGTACATGTTTTATTTTGTCATTTACATATTGAGATATCATTTTGTTACAATTATCTTTGATTGTCTAAATATATTGTTTATTTTTCATTTTATGATGGTGGAAATGGAAAGTTTATTACTGGACGTAGTGTTTAAACAATTTCGTTTAGTTAAGAACCTATTATATGATGCGAAATATGGTTTATGTCTATGAATTAATTTATGATTGTATAGAATGATTATATGTCATTGTCGAGATTACTAATATTTTGTTTTATGTATACATATATATACACCATGGAAAATAACTTACATGATTCAATTTTATTTTTGTGAGCGTAAAGGCTAACATATTTATTAATTATTGACTTGAAGGTGGTGATCTGAAATTTATATATTGATATTTCAGTGCTTGTATTTTATGACGTTTTTGTTATAAATAATGTTAAGAATTATAATTGCATTATTAATTTGTGACATGTTTGTTAGACTAATGTAGTGTTTTTTTTCATTATATGATTCGGTTAAATTGAATTTTTGTTATAATGTAATTTTTTTTTATTTTTTCATTGTATTTATAATGTTGACTCCAACATAGAAAAGGACACTTTTACAACCTCGATGGAGCATGAAAATCCAACAATTTTTTTAGTAGTGTTGAGCTCTACAATGACTTCATTTATGGCCTTGATAACAATGAAATGTACAACAAATTCTAAGGTGCTCTTTGATATCGCCATCAATATTTGAATGCTTGTATTTCTTGATTTATTTGTTATAAATAATGCTAAGAATTATAATTGCATTAATTTATGACTTTTCTGTTAGAATATAGTGCTTTTTAATTATAAGATTTGATTAAATTGAACTTTTGTGATAATGTAATGTTTTTGTATTTTTTTATTGTATTTATAATGTTAAGTCCAACACAGAAAATTACACTTTTGAAACCTCGATGGAGAATGAAAATCCAACAATTTTTTTAGTAGTGTTGAGCTTTACAATGACTTCATTTATGGCCTTGATAACAATGAAATGTACAACAAATTCTAAGGTGCTCTCTGCTATCTCCATCAATATTTGAATGCTTGTAATTCTTGATTTTTTTGTTATAAATAATGCTAAGAATTATAATTGCATTAATTTACGACTTTTCTATTAGAATGTAATGTTTTTTAATTATATGATTTGATTAAATTAAATTTTTGTTATGATGTAATGTGTTTGTATTTTTTTATTGTATTTATAATGTTAACTCCAACATAAAAAATTACATGTTTGAAACCTTGGTGGAGAATGAAAATCTAACAGTTTTTTTAGTAGTGTTGAGATCTACAATGACTTCATTAGATGGCCTTGATAACAATGAAATGTACAAAAACTTCTAAGGTGCTCTACGATATATCCATCAATATTTGAATGCTTGTATTACTTGATTTTTTTGTTATAAAGAATGCTAAGAATTATAATTGCATTAATTTATGACTTTTCTGTTAGAATGGAATGATTTTTAATTATATGATTCGATTAAATTGTTTTTTTGTTAAAATGCAATATTTTTGGGTTTTTTTATTGTATTTATAATGCTAACTCCAACATAGAAAATGACACATTTGAAACCTTGGTGGAGATTCTAAATCCAACAATTTTTTTACTAGTGTACTTGACCTATACAATCACTTAATTATTTATGCCCTTGATAACAATGAAATTTATAACAACAAAATTTAATGTGCTCTCTAATTTGTACATGATCAATATTTGAATGTTTATTTCATGATTTTTTTGTCATAAATAGTGCTAAGCATTATAATTGCAAATGTTTTCTGAATTAGAATAAAAGATACAAAACGACTTGAAGATCATCAAATCAACTTAATGATTAATAATAATAATAATAATATATTCTGAGAATGCAAGTTGTGGCTTTACATTAGTTGAGAGAAAAAGGGTGTTCTTTTAATTAACTATTTGTTTTTCTTCTTATTAAAGATTTGATTTTTTCATTGTAAATTGAGCTATTGTCAACAAATTAAAAATATTGAATGATACATTGATAGGTCATATTCATGTTCATATTTTTAGAATTTTTTTTATGTTCATAAACATGATACTATGAGAAATTATACAACCATTAACATAAATCATATAGCTAGTTGTCACAACTTCATCCATTAATATCAATACAAAATTCATAAACATATTTAACTGAATAATAATATTTTTTCAATTATAGTATGTAAACATAAACATATCATCATTAATATCATTGTCATCATCTAACAAAAATAAAAATAAACACCATCATGCCATCATTAACATAAAACTAATAAAAATAAGCATGAACGTACCATCATAAACATTACGTTACTGCATATTAATCTAACATATATGTATTATAGATTTAAACATCATCTAACACACATATGATCTAACAATAACATGTAACAAAACACAATTTCTAGTTTCTAACCTAATGAACATAATCGAAACTGACCTAACATACACTGTTGAATATTGTAACTTCTAAGAATATTATATTTGTACTTTATTATTCCATAGATGTTTCATCCCTCCGAGGTGATCCTCGTATGTATCTGGAGATGTTTATTCCTCCGATGGATTGTGGTAACCAGGGTTATTAGATCCACCATGTGGGGGTCGGCCCTAAGTTAATTAATTAGGGGTTATTAGACTTCCTTGGGAGAGGTCGGCCCCATTAGGCAAATAGTCAGTCGGGAAACTAGTATAAGTAGAGGAGAATGCTCCTCACTTATCTCACACTTGCATAGCTCGGAAAGTAGCGCACTTGTGTTTGAGAAGTCTACATAGGAGGTAGAGAAGGAGACCTAGTCTTGGAGCACATCTTGTATTTTGGTTGATCATCTTATTGAGGAAAGCTTTGTTGGGTTTTCTACCCCATGATGGTTTCCCGGGGTAAAATCTCTGTCTATCTTGTGATTATGTTTCTTTCAGTGATCTTGCTCATCAAATTAGTTTAAACATAACATGGTATCAAAGCTAGCCTAAATAGAACATCTTTCACAAGGCAAAATTATCTTTCTCTCTCTCTCCCAAAATTAGGGTTTCTGCAAAAGTTAGTATTTTTGGATTCTGGTTGCATGGCTGAATATCCCTTCTCAAAATCAAAGTTTTGAGCCCTAGATCGATATTTTTGGTTGGGTAAAAATTCAGGAAAGTCAAACCCTAGTTTTACCAAAAGTGCGACAAACCAAAAATTCTGTTGCAGATCCGAAAAGCAAAAGGAAGAACATCTCCTGGTAAGTGTTACTCTATCTTTTGAAACTCCAATCTCTTGGACTCCCCCAAGAGAAGATGGCTCCAAGCACTAAGCTTGAAGACAAGCTAGAAGGTATAGAAAATTTCCGGGCATGGAAAACAGAATTGGTCTCATTCTTGAAGAGAATGATCTTGCTCAATATATCAAGGATGATGTTGCAGAACCCACTGAAGATGAAGCCAAAGAAAAGCATAGGAAGGATCTAATTAGGGCAAAAAGAATCATTGCTGATTCTATCAAGGACCACTTGATTCCCCAAGTGGCATCCAAGAAGACCCCAAAGGAAATGTATGATGCCCTTGGAATAATTTATGAAGGGAGGAACATCAATAGGAAGATGAACCTAAGAACTCACTTAAAGAGTACCAAGATGCACAAAGGAGAATCCATTCAAGATTACTTCTCAAGAGTTTCCCAAATCAAGGAATAACTAGATTCCATTGGAGATACTCTTGATGAAGATGAACTTGTGATGACTGCTCTAAATGGTCTCACTAGACCTTGGGAGTCATTTATGCAAACTATGTGTGCCAGAAAAGAAAGTATGAAGTTTGATGTGGTATGGGAGGATTGTGTTCAAGAAGAAGCTAGGGTAGCCAACAGAGAAGCCCTTCTCAAAGAGGATGACCAAGCCTTGGCTGCACACACCAAAAGAGGAAGAAAGGGTCACTTCAAGAAAGTGGACCACAAGAAGTTTCAAACCTCTCATAGATTCAAAAGGAGAGGAGGAACAAACTCAAAAAGAGACCTCTCCACAGTCCAATGTTACAATTGTCTTAAAATAGGACACATTGCTAGAAATTGTACTTTACCAGCAAAGAAGAAGAAGTTTGTTCACAAAAGACATCATGCACATATGGCAGAAGATGATAGTGGAGAAGAAGAAGAAGAAGAGGAAAGGCCTCGAAGGAAAAGATCTAAAGTAAAGAAAGAAGATCCAGAAGAATATGTCCTATTTTATGCACTCTCTGGATCTGTGTCTCCTGGAGAAGATACATGGCTCATTGATAGTGGTGCTTAAAAGCACATGACAGGTCAAAAGAAAACTCTCTCAAGACTTGAAGAAAAGACTTCTCCACAAAAGGTATCTCTAGGAGATGATTATCAATATCCCATCAAGGGAATTGGTGAAGCAAGCTACAAGTTTGATTCTAGAATACCTTTAAAGATGAAAGAAATTTTATATGTACCAGGTTTGAAGAAGAACCTACTTTCTATCTCAGCACTAGATAAGAAAGGATTTAGAATTGCATTTATTAATGGACAAGTACTTATGTGGTCCAAAGAAAAATCATTTGAGGATGCAATTGTTATTGGTGAAGAAGAAGGAGGTCTTTACAAACTCAAGGGTCACCCAGAAGCTGACCTTGTCCATGAAACCACTAGCCCCAGTGAGCTATGGCATAGAAGGCTTGCTCATATTAACTACAAGGCCCTACCCTATGTGAGCAAGGTGGTAATAGGATTACCAAACTTGAAGTTTGATCATAATGGCACATGCAAAGGATGTGAAAAAGGGAAGAATGTCAAGAACCCTTTTCCAAAGAGTGAAACAAAGACTAAGAACATTTTAGAGTTAATACATTCAGATGTATGTGGACCAATGCCCACCACATCCCTAAGTGGGTTTGAATACTATCTCAGATTCATTGATGATTATTCAAGGAAGACTTGGATATACTTTCTAAAAGGAAAGAATGAAGTCTTTGGAAAATTCAAAGAGTTCAAGGCCTTAATAGAAAATCACTCAGAAAAGAAAATCAAGATTCTCAGAACAGATAATGGCAGAGAATATACTTCAAAGGACTTTGAAGACTTTTGTAAGGAAGCTGGAATCAAGAGGGAACTAACCACTCCCTACAATCCCCAACAAAATGGGGTTGCTGAAAGAAAGAATAGAACCATCATGGAAGATGTAAAGACTATGATACATGACCAAGATCTACGCATGTATCTATGGGCTGAAGTAGCTAAGACAACAGTCTATGTACAAAATAGACTATCCTATAGTGCTCTTGAATTCAAGACTCCAAAAGAAGTGTTCACAGGAAAGAAGCCTGAGGTAAGTCATCTCAAAATATTTGGATGTCCAGTGTACATTCACATTCCAAAAGAAAAGAGAACCAAGTTGGATCCTTCTGGTAAGAAGGGAATATTTGTTGGATATTGTGAATCATCCAAAGCTTTCAGAATTTACATACCAGGTTTTCATCATATGGAAATAAGTAGAGATGTAACATTTGATGAAGAAGCAGCTCTCAAGAAATCTAGGAAGTGCCAACTTTAAGAAGTCTATGAAGAAGATACTCCTCCTAGAATCATAGAAGCTATGCCCATCCCTGAAGATGATACACCAGAGGACCATGACATGTTAGAACCACAAGAACCCCCCATTACAAACCTATCTAGAAAAAGAAGGCCAGCATGGGCTAGAGACATTATTCAAGGGGCTGAAAAATATGGGGCTCCTGAAGGCTCCACTAGAGAAAGAAAGAAACCAAAGCTAGTATCCAACTATGTGGCTTTGATGTGTGATCTTGTGGATCAACAACCTACTAGCTATGAAGAGGCAGTTCAGAAGAAAGAGTGGGTAGAAGCAATGACAGAAGAATACCAATCAATAATGAAAAATGATGTTTGGGATATAGTTCCCAAACCAAAAGATAAAAGTGTGGTATCTTCCAAATGGATATTCAAGCTAAAACATGCTGCAGATGGTAGCATTGAAAAATATAAGGCAATATTTGTGGCTAGAGGATTCTCTCAGAAAGACGGAATTGACTATGAAGAAACATTTGCACCAGTTGTTAGGTACACTTCAATTAGAACTATCATGGCACTTGCATCTATGATGAAGTGGAAATTACACCAGATGGATGTTAAGACAGCTTTCCTGAATGGTGTAATTGAAGAAGAAGTGTACATAGAACAACCACAAGGATTTGAGGTTAAAGATGGGGAAACACATGTATGCAAGCTGAAAAAGGCTTTATATGGATTGAAGCAAGCTCCCAGAGCTTGGTACAGAAGGATTGACAATTTCTTAACAAGCATGGGCTTTACCAAGAGTAAAGCAGACCCTAATCTTTATCTCAAAGTTATGGATGATGAACCTATTATACTATTATTGTATGTAGATGATCTATTTCTGTCTGGAAATCAGAATCAAATTATCGAATGCAAGAAGAATTTTTCTTCAGAATTCGAGATGAAAGATCTCGGATTAATGCACTACTTCTTAGGTCTAGAAGTATGGCAAGAACCAAAAGGAATCTTTCTAAATCAAGGTAAGTATGTTGTTGGGATTCTGCAAAGATTCGATATGTTGGAGTGTAAAGCCATGGCCACTCCCATGGACTCCAACTTGAAGTTATTAGTTGACGACTCATCAGAATTAGTGGATGTGACTCTATATAGACAAATCATTGGTTCATTGATGTATTTAACAAATACCAGACCAGACATATGCTTTGTTGTAAATACCTTGAGTCAGTATCTAGTAGAACCTAGAAAGGTTCACTTAATAGCTGCAAAGCATGTGATGAGGTATCTAAAGGGCACATTAGATTTTGGTCTATATTATCTTGGAAGTCATGAACTCAGATTACATGGTTACTCAGAGTCTGATTGGGTAGGAAGTGTTTCAGACAGGAAGAGTACATCAGGTGGATGTTATGGTCTTAGATTTGCCATGATCTCATGGTTCAACAAGAAACAATCTAGTGTGGCTCTTAGTACTGTTGAAGCATAATATATAGCTGCCTGCTATGCTAGTTGTGAAGCAGTGTGGCTTCAGAAACTACTATCTGGATTGTTTGACTTAGAGATGGATCCCACTGTGATCATGTGTGATAATCAAAGTTGTATTAAGATGATAGAAAATCCAGTGTTCCACGATAAGTCAAAACACATAGAGATCTGATATTTTTATATACGAGATATGGTGTAGAGAGGAGCTATTAAGCTCGAATATGTGAGCACTGAGGAACAAATTGCTTATATATTGACCAAACCTCTATCTCGAGTGAAATTTGAGTACTTCCGAGACAAGCTTGATGTGATTCAAAAGGACCCTCCTCGAATGGGGGAGTGATATAGTCACTGATGATGAGATTGCCCACATCGACAGCAAGGTCAATGATGAGGATACCTGTTTATTACACTTAGATATTTATATATATGCGTAGGATACTTATACGTATACTTAGAATACTTATATTAATTGTATTTCTGATATATGCACTTATACTGATGAGGATACTTGTATTCTTGATTAGGATACTTGTATGTATACATGTATTGATGAGAATACTTTTATTGTTGATGAGGATACTTGTATTGATGATATGTATACATGTATTGATGAGGATACTTGTATTGTTTATGAGGATACTTGTATTGATGATATGTATACGTGTATTGATGAGGACACTTGTATTAATGATATATGTACTTGTACTGATGATGTACTAATGATACTTGTGTTGATGAGGATACTATGGGGATTGCATCATCCTTGAACATATGTTCTAAAAGGATCCGTAGACATATGTCTCCAAGAAACAAGAGGGATTGCATCATCCTTGAACATATGTTCTAAAAGGATCCGTAAACAGATGTCTTCGAGAATGAAGTCCTTAGTGGACAAGTGGGGATTGTATCATCCCTAGACTTCGGTCCCTTGAATTGATCCATATACAAATCTCTTCGAGAATGAAGTCCTTAGTGGATGGGTGGGGATTGTATCATCCCCGGAATTCGGTCCCTTGAATTGATCTGTAGACAGATGTTTCCGAGAATTGATGATAGGACTGCATCATCCCTGGACCTCGGTTCAAAAGGTACGTGATAGGACTGCATCGTCCCTGGACCTCGGTTCAAAAGGTACATGATAGGACTGCATCGTCCCTGGACATTGGTTCAAAAGGTCCATGATAGGACTGCATCGTCCCTGGACCTCGGTTCAAAAGGTACGTGAGAGGATTGCATCGTCCGTGAACATTGGTTCAAAAGGTACATGAGAGGACTGCAACGTCCGTGAACATTGGTTCAAAAGGTACGTGAGAGGACTGCATCATCCGTGAACATTGGTTCAAAAGGTACGTGAGAGGACTGCATCGTCCGTGAACATTGGTTCAAAAGGTACGTGAGAGGACTGCATCTTCCATGAACATTGGTTCAAAAGGTACGTGAGAGGACTACATCGTTCGTGAAAATTGGCTCAAAAGGTACGTGAGAGGACTGCATCGTCCGTGAACATTGGTTCAAAAGGTACATGAGAGGACTGCATTGTCCGTGACCCTTTGGTTCAAAAGGTACGTGAGAGGACTGCATCGTCTATGAGCCTTTGATTCAAAATGTACGTGATGGGATTGCATTGTCCCTAGACATGAGACTTGTCTAAGGATTGATCATCCTGGAACTTGATCTGGATTGTATCATCCATGGACCTATGTCCTAAAGAGAGCAGGATTGATCATCCTGTAACATGATCATGTGTATTGCAAAGTATGCTACGTTGATGATCCAGATGTTGTAGATCGAGATGATGATCCAGATGTTGTAGATCGAGATGATGATCCAGATGCTATAGATCGAAATGATGATCCAGATACTGTAGATCGAGATGATGATCCATATGCTGTAGATCGAGATGATGATCCAGATGTTGCAGAAGATGAAGACTCAATACTGATGTTCCAGTATTGACTATGTTCCAGTAACTGCTTAAGTTACTAATGATTATGTATTGAAGAAAGCTTTCGATGATTTATAGATGTATCATGTATGATGTAGTCGATGACTCCTTGCTCTTGCAGATGTTGTTATAATATCCTTCTCGTTAAGGGGGAGTGTTGAATATTGTAACTTATAAGAATATTATATTTGTACTTTATTATTCTGGAGATGTTTCATCCCTCTGAGGTGATCCTATTATGTATCCGGAGATGTTTATTCCTACGATGGATTGTGGTAACCAGGGTTATTAGATCCACCATGTGGGGGTCGGCCCTAAGTTAATTAATTAGGGGTTATTATACTTCCTTGGGAGAGGTCGGCCCCATTAGGGAAACAGTCAGTCGGGAAACTAGTATAAGTAGAGGAGAATGCTCCTCACTTATCTCACACTTGCATAGCTCGAAAAGTAGTGCACTTGTGTTTGAGAAGTCTGCATAGGAGGTAGAGAAGGAGCCCTAGTCTTGGAGCACATCTTGTATTTTGGTTGATCATCTTGTTGAGGAAAGCTTTGCTGGGTTTTCTACCCCATGAGGGTTTCCCAAGGTAAAATCTCTATCTATCTTGTGATTATGTTTCTTTCAGTGATCTTGCTAGTCAAATTAGTTTAAACTTAACTTACACAAGTACATCACCATCAACATATAAATAAGCATCAACCTAATAATCAACATCAATGTATGTAAAATGGAAATCACAAACATCTAATGAACATCATCGAACCTGACCTAAAATAACATCATGCCCATCAACATATAAATAAAAATCAACATAATCATCAACATCAACATATTTAAAATTGAAAATGACGTATATATATATATATATATATATATATATATATATATATATATAAACAATAGCATCAAAATGATGATAAATGTCAGATATACATGTCTAGTCCACCCCCAGAACCCTATCATCATCACTATCGGTCTACCCACCAGATGTATTGACACATGCAGTGGTAGAGCGAGACACATGATCAATACCTTTGTTAGGAAATAATCTATGGTGTAGATTAGTAAGAAAGACACGATCTCTAGGAATATGGATCATCCCACCCGATCTAAGCATCCTCTCCATAATTGAGGTGACTAGTGAATCCATCGAAGGAGGGGGAGGTGGAGGAAAGGATGAAGGAGGTGATGGATCAATATAGGTTGGTCGGTCAGATAGGTATAAAATATCATATGTCGGATTAGTCGAAGGAGGGGGAGGTGGAGGATATGATGAAGGAGGTGATGGAGGTCTAGGACATGGTGGAGGAGGGGGTGGATGAGATGTTGAAGGTGGAGGATTAGGAGGAGGAGGTGCAGTGGATGTGGAGGATCTCCCACCATTCGAAGTAGATGATGGAGAAGGAGGTGGACTAGGAGGCTGAGGATCTCTGCTCTCATCAAACGATGAACTACCATGAGGGATGGAATCCAAAAGAACTTAAGCACCAACAATGTGCTACACCAAGCTACTCATATCAAAAGGAAACATCTTCCATAGCTCAACATATCAGTCCTGCCTCTGAATCTCCTTGACGGGAACAAGCTGAACCCCTCGATCTGCTAATAATCTAGCTAGCCTATCTACGATATCCTCTTTGAACCTCTTGTCAGGCCTCTATCAAAGGACAGGTCTAGCTAGATGAGGCACCTTCAGTTGATCCTGCATCTATATGTCCTCATCTGGACCATGGATGTCAGGGCGTCCAAGTAAGTGAAGGGATGCACCGGTACAGAGGGGCTCAGACGTACTGAAGTTTGATAAAAATGATTTTTCAGCCGCAGTAATTTTTTTTTATTAAATCTTGCACTGGTATGCTCGACGTTAGGACGCACCGGTGCGATTAAAGGCCACATGCACCGGAATTAGCTGATGTTACAATAAAACAATTTTTTTAATAAAATTGCTTTCCAATGCGTTATGTTTATAACCACGCACAGGTGCAATCCAAGGTCGCATGCATTGGAATTAGCCAATGTTAAAAAAATATTTTTTTATAAATAAAATGCTCTTCAGTGTGTTGTGTTGATCCTCACGCACTGGTGCGGTAAGACTACTTAGCGCACCAGAAATGGTTTTAAAATATTTTTTTGATTATAAATATTTTTTTATTATTTGCGATAAATCAAGTGGCGGTGCATTAAGGTGTTTGAAATGCATCGGTGTGTTTAAATAAGGGCGCACCATTTTAGACTTTCGAGATAGTTTTTTAAGAAAATAAATTATAAAATAATTTTTAGTGCATTAGGGTTTGATGCAACGCACTGGTGCAGCTATGGTTAATGAACGGACCGTGTTTAGTCTTTTAATTAAATATTTTATTTTTAAAATAAAAAAGTGGGTAGTGTGATTGTTTCTAAATAACGCATTGGTGCGGGTATATGTGATGTAACGCACTACTTTTGTTATTTGGAAATTATTATGGCTTGGATCAATTTTTTTGGGTTACAGTGAGATAAAATACGATGCACTGGTGAATGTACATGTGCGCTAATTTCAGGGACGCACTGGTGCGATTATGTCGAAAGCACACCATAGTAAAAAACGTCTGCTAAAACCTCTAGCCGCTCGCCTCCGCTACTAACCTTCACTACAAACAGATATTTGGGCTCTTTTGTGAGGAGCATACACTATAACCTCAGCTAAAGGGCCTTTTCCTTGTTGTTTTCCTTGCTCTCACATGGCACCCGTGAACCCATCTTGGCTCTGTACCACCCTCGATCTACGCCAGTGAAAGCATTTACGAAGGCTTAGCAATAATATTGGCTTGATTGTGCGTCATCTCCATCGTTCTCCTTATGAGATTGTTTTCTAGTTCTCCTTTCATCATTGACCTAACCCTAATAATCTCCTTCTTTGCTTCTCCTTCTTGACTTGGCCTCCGTGAAGTTGATTCCAATTTCGGCCACTTTATTCACCCAATTTCAGCCATTTTCTTGACCTTTGTACCCACTCTTTTCAGGTCATTCACAAAATCTAATGTGCTCTCTAATTTGTACATGATCAATATTTGAATGTATGTATTTCATGATGTTTTTGTCGTAAATGATGCTAAGCATTATAATTGCAAATGTTTTCTGAATGAGAATAAGAGATAAAAAAATGGCTTGAAGATCACCAAATCAACTTAATGAATAATAATCATAATATATTTTGAGAATGCAAGTTGTGGCTTTACATTAGTTGTGAGAAAAAAGGGTGTTCTTTTAATTATCTATTTGTTTTTCTTCATATTAAAGATTTGATATTTGTCATTGTAAATTGAGCTATTGTCAACAAATTACAAATATTGAATGATACATTGATAGGTCATATTCATGTTCATATAATTTAGAATTTTTCTTTTTGATTTTCATAAACATGATACTATGAGAAATTATACAACCATTAACATAAATCATATATCTAGTTGCCACAACTTCGCCCATTAATATCAATACAAAATTCATAAACATATTTAATTGAATAATAATATTTTTGCAATTATATTATGTAAACATAAACATATCATCATTAATATCATTGTCACCATCTAACAAACATAAAAATAAACACCGTCATACCATCATTAACATAAAACTAATAAAAATAAGCATGAATGTACCATCATAAACATTACGTTACTACATATTAATCTAACATATACATATTATAGATTTAAACATCAGCTAACACACATATGATCTAAAAATAATATGTAACAAAACACAAGTTCCAGTTTCTAACATAATGAACATAATCGAAACTGACCTAACATACACAAGTACATCACCATCAACATATAAATAAGCATCAACCTAATCATCAACATCAACGTATGTAAAATAGAAAACATGAAAATCTAATGAACATCATTGAGCTTGACCTAACATAACATCATGACCATCAACATATAAATAAAAATCAACATAATCATCAACATCAACATCTACAAAATGAAAAATGACACACACACACACACACACACATATAATAGCATCAAAATGATCATAAATTTCATATATGCATGTCTAGTCCACCCCTAGAATTCTATCATCATCACTATCTGTCGACCCACCAGATGTATCAACACCTCCAATGGTAGATCTAGAGGCATGATCAGTACCTTTGTTAGGAAATAATCTATCATGTAGATCAGTAAGAAAGACATGATCTCTAGGAATATGGATCATCCCACCTGATTTGAGCATCCTCTCCACGATTGAGGTGACTAGCGGATCCGTCGAAGGAGAGGGAGGTGGAGGAAAGGATGAAGGATGTGATGGATCAATATAGGCTACTCAGTTGGATATGTATAAAATATTAGATTCCAGATCAGTCGAAGGAGGGGGAGGTTGTGGATATGATGAAGGAGGTGATGGAGGTCAAGGACATGGTGGAGGAGGGGGTGGATGATATCTCAAAGGTGGAGGGGTAAGAGGTGGAGGCCAAGGAGGTGGAGGGGTAGGAGGTGGAGGATCCCTTACCAGTCGAAGCAGCTGAAGGAGAAGGAGGTGGACTAGGAGGCCGAGGATCTCCACCCTCATCAGATGATGAACTACCATGAGGGATGGAATCCAAAAGAATGCAAGAACCAACAATGTGTTGAATCAAGATCCTCATATCAATAGTAACCATCCTCCATAGCTCAATGTATCGGTCTTGCCTCTGAATCCCCCTGACAGGAACAGGTTGAACTCCTCAATTCATTAATAATCTAGCTATCCTATCTGTGATATCATGTCTGAACCTTTGGTTAGGCCTTCGTCGAAGGCCAGGTCTAGCTAGATAAGGCACCTTTGGTTGATCCTGCATATGTATGTCCTCATCCTCATCAGCTAGTGGAAGAGGAGCCTCCACATCACCATCAAAAGTGCCAATATCTGTAAAATATATAGTACACAATAATAATTAGACAATATCATTAAACATGAATTTAATATAACAATTTAAAACATATTTCATTTGCAATAAGTATAACGAGAATAAAATGAAAAATAGATTAAATTAAACATAATGCTAAATTTACCTCTCTGATCAAGTGGATCGTCCCAGTTGAAGAAGATGTTGGTACACTCTCTCCAATCCAACACCGCATATGGATATGCAACCATATCTAATCGAGATTGGTCCTCACCGCCTAGCATGTCAAGCACATCGACAGTGATCCTCGCAGGAAACTATGGTTTCCCCCTCTTGCGAATCATCTTCCCCCACATGTGCATATGCACATCTGTCATCAACCTAGGAGGGCATCGGTCAAGAGATGGCCTAGTCGCTGGAAATCTCTCAAAAAATAGAGAAAACAACTCTGAACCAAAGGGGAAGTTCACCCTCCTGCCAATACACACACTACATCGAGAGCATAAAAAAACTATTGTAAACGACCACCTAATGCATCTAGGTTCCTGCACTAAAGAATCAACATAATATAATAAAGGGAAGATAATGCGTTGTCCATTCATGGTGTAATGCACGATAGTCCTCACCAACAAAGAGAGGCACCTCACATCCTCTCTACCAAAAGTAGCAATGGAAAGCTGCCCACCGTGCACCTGAAACTGAGAAGGCCACGGATATTTTCATCAACATATATCTGAACATATACCAGCTGAGTCACTGCTATAGCTCTAGATGGAACCTCGGGGAACTGAGGAAGGTCCTCACCTCTCCTGGAGGGGCCAGTGATAAATTAAATGTCGTCCTCAGTGGGCTGGAACCACTCATCACGACCAACTCTAAAGGCCTACCTAAAATTATCCCAATTTGAGATCAACTGGGTTAACAAGGTAATGTTCCCCTTGAGTGACGTCACCTCCTCATAAAACTTGAGGAGGATGAAAACTCTCAAGAGGTGTCTAGTTTGAGGCGTAATGGGACGAGGGTATAAATATATATCCCTCTCCCTGGACTCCCACTCTCTACTGAAGTTATACTGATCAACCTCTTCCTCGTGCTACTACTGTACCTCGCGGTGATCACATCTATGTTTCACATATAATACAAATTAATCTCAGAAGCATACATATAAAATAAGTATAAGAATATTATATCTACCAAAATCAAATATTAAAACCAGGAACCTCAGGGAACTGAGGAAGGTCCTCACCTCTCCTGGAGGGCCCAGTGATAAATTAAATGTCGTCCTCAGTGGGCTGGAACCACTCATCACGACCAACTCTAAAGGCCTACCTAAAATTATCCCAATTTGAGATCAACTGGGTTAACAAGGTAATGTTCCCCTTGAGTGACGTCGCCTCCTCATAAAACTTGAGGAGGATGACAACTCTCAAGAGGTGTCTAGTTTGAGGCGTAATGGGACGAGGGTATAAATATATATCCCTCTCCCTGGACTCCCACTCTCTACTGGAGTTATACCGATCAACCTCTTCCTCGTGCTACTACTGTACCTCGCGGTGATCACATCTATGTTTCACATATAATACAAATTAATATCAGAAGCATACATATAAAATAAGTATAAGAATATTATATCTACCAAAATCAAATATTAAAAGTTTTTCTAAAAAACGTAAACTGGTGCACAATAAATATTAAAAACACACCGCCACCAATGAGTTTATATACTAGAAGCACTAAGAAGTGGTGCGCTACAATATCTATGACGCACTACTTATATATGAAAAAATTTAAAATTGATTTTGACGGTGTGCCTTAATGTTATTAGTGCACCATTATTCAAACGCACTGAATTTAAACAACAATAAATTATTTAAAAAAATTCACGGTGCGCCTATGCCACGTCAACGCACCATTAGTCGGTGCCTTGACGTGACATAGGAGCACCAACAAATTTGTGTTCATGGGTTTGTGAGTGGTTTGCTTATATACTGGAGGAACTAATGAGCGGTGCACTACAATATATATGCTGCACCGAGGGTTGTATATCAAAAATTTTAAATTGAATTTGACGATGTGCCTAAGTCTTATTAGTGCATGATCATGCAAAAGCACCAGATTTTTAAATTATAAATTATTTAATATATATTAATGGTCGCCTATGCCAAGTCAGCACACTACACAACTGGTTCCTTGACATGACATAGGAGCATCGTTAATTGTGTTTTCAAATGTTTATCAAAAGTGTCATTGGTGCGCCTATTTTATGTAATTGCACCGTTCCCGGTGCGATGATGTGACATAGGCACACTATACAAAGGATTATGGGTTTATTGTACCAATACCGGTGCACTAGAAAATAACAAGCATCGAAACTCCGGTTCCCTTTATTGTACTAAACACAACAGTGTCTATTAGAATTTAGTTTTTTAGTAGATGTATCAATGGTGTGTTTATGCCATGTCAATCCATCGACATCTAGTGCACATGAGTAGCATAAGCACACCGTTGAATGTTAATTATTTTTTATTAATTTATAAGGTCATTGGGTGCGTGTATTACATTCAAGGGCACTGGAATGATGGTGCTCTTAAATGTGTAATGCACTGGTGACCATTTTTTCTTTTTTCCTGTTCTTAGTGGTGCGTTCAATTCATTTGGATCGCACCGCTAGCGGTATGCTCTGTAAAATTTTACAGGGTGCATCGTTTGGCGGTGCGAGCCGAAAGCTTCAAACGCACCATGCAAAAAAATTTAATTAAAAAAAAATGGAAATTTAAGGGTGAATTTTAAAAACTAAACCGTTAAAATATTATTTTGTGAAGTAATAAAAATTTTACCCATTGAACGACACGTCGGGGAGGCATATTGGCGATGTATGGTAAATTTGAATTTTTCCAAAACAATTTGGAAAAATTCAAACGAACCAAACCGCCAATGGAATGAAAGGATGTGTCCACGTGGACCACAGATGTCAGGGCGTCCAGGTAGGTGAAGGGCTGCACCGATACATAGGGGCTGAAATGCACTGAAGTTTGGTAAAAATGATTTTTTGGCTGCGGTAATTTTGTTTTATTAAACCCTGAACTAGTGCGCTCAACGTTAGGATGCACCGGTGCAATCAAAGGCTGCATGCACCGGAATTAGTCGATGTTATAATAAAATAATTTTTTTTAATAAAAATTATTTTCGGTGTGTTATGTTTATAACCATGCACAGGTGTGATCCAAGGTCGCATGCACTGAAATTTGCACATGTTAAAAAAAAATTAAATAAAATGCTCTTCAATGCGTTGTGTTGATCCTCATGCACTGGTGTGGTAAGACTAGTTAGCGCACTAGGAATGGTTTTAAAATATTTTCTTGATTATAAATTTTATTTTTTTATTTTCGCTAAATCAAATGTCATTGCGTTAAGGTCTTTGAAACACACCATACGCCTTTGTTGTCCTAAGTCAATATCGTGCGGTGAAAGTGAATTGTTTTCCTAAGTCAATATCTTGCCGTGAACGTGAATCCAATTTGGATGACTTTCTTCTCTCTCTCATTGATTTCCAGGTCCACCTCTTTTGTTTTTTTGTAGATTATTTCTATAAACCGAAGAATTTACCAGTCAATATCTTGCCGTGAACGTGAATCCAGTCTGATGACTTTCTTCACCTCTATAGAATTTACCAGTCAATATCTTGCCGTGAACATGAATCCAATTTGGATGACTTTCTTCACCTCTATAGAATTTATAGAATTTATCAGTCAAATCATTTTTCTTCCTCTGTTCTGTTTTTTCTAACTCTGTACAGTTAAATTTAATGAAAGATTGATACAGCCAACTGATATATCCATAAATTAAAAGATTGATACAGCCAATCATATTTCCATAAATTGAAGAATCTCGGACTCTTTCTTAGCTTTTTTTTTCACATTGAAGTCAAGTCAATTTCTCGCAGTGCAGATGAATCCAATTTCTGGAATTTCTGCCACTTTCCAATTTCTTGACCCAATTTCTGGAATTTCTTCACCCAATTTCTGGAATTTCTGCAGATGATTCCGTGAAGTTGAATCCAATTTCTTCACCCTTCTCGGAAATTTCCGCCACTTCTTCTCCTGCGATTTTTCTGCCATAATTTCGCAACTTTTAGGGGGGCATTTTCTCTTTCTCTGAATTTTCTCACTGCCATGCAGTTTCCTAACTCAAATCAGTTTATATATATATATATACTCAAATCAGTTTATATATATATATATATATACTCAAATCAGTTTATATATATATATATATACTCAAATCAGTTTATATATATATATATATTCCATATACAGTACTTTATATGCTGCAGTTATAAATATATGTACATTCATAGAGAAGAACACAAATCACAGAGGCTTAGGCTTTGAACGACGTTGAAGCCAACAGTGAAAAATGGATCATAAAATTAGTGGTATTCTGTTGATGTTTGTGTGTTCTGTGATGATGGGTGTAGCAATGCCTTTTAAGACTGATCCTCTGAATGATCTCTCCTCAGTTCGATTAACTTCTGATGATGGGTGGATCCTCGAGGAAGCTGATAAAAGAGATGTGGAGGCGCTTTTGAGCTTCAGACAGGCCATCACGTCCGATCCACTTGGATTCCTGTCCACCTGGACGGCTGCCAACTCAGACAACGTGTGCCTGTGGAACGGTGTTTCCTGCACACATCACACCAAAAGAGTGGTTGCAATACATCTTTATGACTCATCATTGAATGGTACGCTTTCGCCATCTCTGGGCAACCTCTCTTTACTCGGCAATCTCGACCTTTCTTTCAATAAATTGACAGGAAATATTCCAGCAGCACTCGGTCATCTGTTAAAGTTGCAGTCTCTCGACTTGTCCTCGAATAGTCTGAGTGGAAATATTCCAGCAGCACTCGGTCATCTCTTAAAGTTGCAGTCTCTCGACTTGTCCGGGAATAGTCTGAGTGGAAATATTCCAGCAGCACTCGGTCATCTGTTAAAGTTGCAGTCTCTCGACTTGTCCTGGAATAGTCTGAGTGGAAATATTCCAGCAGCACTCGGTCATCTGTTAAAGTTGCAGTCTCTCGACTTGTCCTTGAATCGTCTGAGTGGAAATATTCCAGCAACACTCGGTCATCTGTTAAAGTTGCAGTCTCTCGACTTGTCCGAGAATAGTCTGAGTGGAAATATTCCAGCAGCACTCGGTCATCTGTTAAAGTTGCAGTCTCTCTACTTGTTCAAGAATAGTCTGAGTGGAAATATTCCAGCAGCACTCGGTCATCTGTTAAAGTTGCAGTCTCTCTACTTGTTCAAGAATAGTCTGAGTGGAAATATTCCAGCAGCACTCGGTCATCTGTTAAAGTTGCAGTCTCTCTACTTGTCCAAGAATAGTCTGAGTGGAAATATTCCAACTTCTCTCAGCAACTGCACATCACTGAATGTCCTTGATGTTTCCTCAAACTCACTAAGTGGGCACATCCCTGAAGGAATTACGAGTTTGACCCAATTGAATTATTTATCCTTATCCTGATCAAACTCATTGAGTGGTCACGTCCCTCCCACAATTAGTAACTGTACGATTCTATGGCACTTGTACCTCGACACTAATAACCTTACAGGGAGCATACCTAACACCCTTACCAAAGTAAGCAACCTTGAATTTCTTTCCTTATCGAACAACAATTTTATTGGATATATACCACATAATATAAGTCAATTAAAATCTCTTTATACATTACAGATATATAATAACTCTTTGAAGGGAAGTATTCCTAACAACATTGGTAGTTTGGTTTCACTTCGTTCTTTAGATTTATCCAACAATTATATAGAAGGACCAATCCCTGAATCGCTTTCCAATTGCACTACTTTGATTGATTTCTCCCTTCATTCTAGTAATTTATATGGAACTTTGCCAATATCTTTAGCTAATTGTACCAACTTTCAACTTTTCGATTTACGAAAAAATGGGTTGATAGGTGAGTTTCCTTGGTACTTTGCATTGTTTCATGATCTGAGAGTTTTAAGTTTGAGTTACAATTATATCTCCGGTGGTATTCCTCAATGGGTGACAAATCTCACTAAGTTACATGTGTTGGATTTATCCAACAATGAATTTAGTGGAGGAATACCATTACATCTTGAAAGACTTCAAGGATTTGCAATCAATACTTCATTAATGGATACAAGTGGGACATCATATGATGAAATAATGATTAACATGAAAGGAAGTGAGTACACTCTATCATACGTGTTGCCCACAAACACGATATTTGATTTGTCTAGTAATAATCTCACAGGTGGAATACCTACAAGCATAGGAACTCTAAGCAGCTTGCGACTGCTAAATCTATCTAGCAACCAATTGGAAGGGCCAATCCATGTATCTCTTGGTGACATATCTACTTTGGAGCAGATGGACTTGGCTAAAAATAAATTGAGTGGACATATCCCAAAAGAGCTCTCTAAATTATATGGGTTGGAGGTTTTTGATGTTTCATCTAATAACCTATGTGGGCCAATCCCACGAGGAACACAATTTTCAACTTTCAGTACTTCTTCATTTCAAAGGAATAAATGCTTGTATGGATGTCCTTTAAATCCATGCAATGAAAAGGAAAGGCCAGTGATACAAGGTGACAATAATAGTCACAACAATAATGTTAAAGTGGGATGGCTCAATCATGTTGATGAAAAAATTTCTTTGATAGCCTTGGGGATTGGAGTAGGGATTGGAATTTGGGTAGTAGTTGGCATATTTATTGTTTGGGAGAGAGCAACCCGTTGGGTGTTGGTTCTACCTCCTAATAAACCACGACCCTTTTATGGAGTATATCGATTCCCTATGTAATAACCCTAAGAAGGTCCTAGTTTGTAATAAATGCTCCAAAAAATGTTGTGAAAAAAATGGTGGGTATTCTTCTATGTAATGTCTTTAATTTTGCAATTAAAGTGGCACATATATGTATATTCATAAATATTTTGAAGATTGAATTATATTTTTTAGATTATATATTTGATAACTAGTTTAAAAGTTTCTATTCATTTACTTTTAAATATAGTTTATTGGACAACTATTTCTACCATGATTTCCAGGTCTACCTTTTTTGTTTTTTTCCTAGATTTAATTGAAGAATTTACCAATCAACTCATTAACCCCATTTTTCTTCCTCTATTCTGTTTTTTCTAACTCTGTAAAATTAAATTTAATGAAAGATTGAAACAGCCAACTCATATATCCATAAATTAAAAGATGTTTTACTTTCTCATATTTCCAGTCATGTCAACAGGTCTACAAAAGCCAAATCATATTTCCATAAATTGAAGAATTTTGGACTCTTTCTTAGCTTTTTTTTGCACATTGAAATCAAGTCAATTTCTTGCCATGAAGATGAATCCAATTTCTAGAATTTTTGCATATTTCATAGCTTGTGTGCCTTTTGTTGCCCCACTAAAATCAAGTCAATATCTTTCCGTGAAGTTGAATCCAATTTCGGCCACTCTATTCACCCAATTTCGGCCACTTCGGCCACTTTATTCTCCGAAATTTCTGTCACTTTCTTCACCTCTGTCACCCATTTTCTTCTCCTACGATTTTTCCGCCATAAACATAAGAGATAGTCCTTTAATTCAAATGTATTATTATAAACATAAGAGAGTTAGTAACTTTAGTTAAAATATAATATTTCAAGAAATTAGCTAGTCAAATTCCAAAGAACATTTAGACTCGATTTCATCAAAACTTCAAAGTACAGTGATGCTTCATATGACATAAGTGGCTTAGATATATTGTTTCTTATTGCAAGCGGAAAGTACATGTTCACGTTTTTAAACTATTTTTTGTACGATTATTTAATCAACCAAAACGATCTCTTATCTGTATGCTCAATGAAATCACAAAAAAAATAACAAGATATCAAAATCCAACAAAAAGCACGAGCAATAAGAGATGAAATTCAACAAAAAGTTACAAAGAAAGCATCAAACTAATACATCAACAAAAACTGTTAAAAGACCATAAAGTTTTATTTATCATGTTATGTTAATCAATAGTTTTGGGAAGCAAGATACAATTTTCTCCAATTTGATTTAGAAACAAAGTGACCCTAAACATACATTATTTGTATAATTTGTAGTCGTACATGTTAATATAACAAAGAAAAGAAGAGTGAAATTCAATCTCACCCAAGATAGAATAATGAATATAATCCAATACTTAAAAAGGTGTACTCATTCTCATTAAAGATTGCTATGGTATCTTGAAGCAAAAATGAAAAAAAAACATTCTAGTGAAAATATATAGAATTCCAAGTTATGTGAGGCATATATGTCTTGTTTTTAATTTTGCAGACAGTGTAGAAAATAAATATTTGAAGCTAGGAACAAATTGATTATGTATTATTTTAGGATATATGAGATGTTGAGCTTGTTTTTTCAGGTCACCATTTTTGTTGTCTTCTATAGCTTGATATAGCTCTTGGTAGATGTATTCATGTAGTACATCAAAAATAGGTTGCAAAAGCAAATTACAAATCAAAAATCAAAAATCTTTGTTTGCTAAAAGAAAATAAAATGCATTGGCCAAAAGTTGTAGAAGAAAATTTCTAAATAATATTTACAATAAAATGCAATTACAATAGATCAAATTCTACAATCAGATTTTATAGGGATAAATTTTTACAGAAAGCTACATGGAAATTTATTAAAAGCCTTTAATCCTAATTGACTTTACTATGAACTTGAATTTATCTTGAAAGAGAGCAATGTTATGTGTACCATTGTTCAAGGAATCAACCAAATATGTCATTGACAACATAAATAAGATGTTAAAACTTCATACCCAAACCTCTACTATATGTTGAGGTATATGTGAATAACCTTATATAACCTAATCTAAACTAATGTTGAGGTATGTGTATAATAAGTTTATATAATCTAATGTAATTAATATTACTTTACTTTTAATGTATATGTGAATATTGTTAGTTGATAGAAATTAGTGTTTTTTAAGAATAAGTTCTTGATGACACAAGTAAGATGAAGAAAAATACCATAAAAGAGATGTGCACTAAGTTAGAGCTTTGTCTACAACTGCAATGATTGCACTGAGAGGAGCGAGGTGCTTTAAAACCGAGTAATGGGGAGATGTAGTCACGTAAGGTAACGTAACGTAACATAACATTACAAAAAATAAAAAAGAAGTAAAAGAATTCATGTCGGCTCATAAAATTAAAAAAAAATAGAAAAGTAATTAAAAAAATTATATCCGTTTATAAAATAAAATAAAAAAATATGAAAAGTAATTAAAAAAATCCATGTTGGCTCATAAAATAAAAAGTAATAAAAAACATCCATGTCCTTCTATAAAATAAAAATTTAAAACTTAAACTTGGATCTATCAAGCAAGAGAGGAATCAACGTTCTTGAGTTTAAGATTAAAAAATAAATTACACCTCAAGAAATTGGATCCCTCTCATTGCTTGATAGATCCGGGTTTAAGATGGATCTATGCTGTTTATCTTTGGATGTTTATTACTCAATTCTACAGTATTAGATTCTACTTAGTCACCATGTTCTTGTTACCTTGGGAGTATTTTTCATAGGGTTCTAATGTTTCCCAACAGTTCTAAAGTTGCATGTACGAAAATGCATTCACTCGGTGCTAGTGTAGAAAATTGCACTATACAAGGTGACAATTTATTTCTAAGAAGATGGAAAACACATTATCGTATTGCCAACATTGTATACACATGTCACGGTTCAATGGACACTAGTTAAATAGAAACAGGATGATAAAAGTTTGCTAAATAAACATTGGATTGAAAACTATAAAAACTTTCTCCTAGAGATATTTTCTTTGCTTATTTTTAAATCCCAAAGGATAGCAACTATATTTTTTGCTTATTTTTAAATCCCAAAAGATATCAACTGGATCTTAAGAAATGGAGAGTTCACAAAAATTAGTCCTCAAATTGATTTAAGTAGTGGACCTGGTCCACTGGACATAATTATCTTCCTACTTTAAGATTCTTATTGGATTCAATTGTTAGATTATGAAAACACTATTTCAAAGTTTAGGATATGCGATAATAGAGTACATTTTATAATGTTCAAAAATACTTTTCCAATTATGAAAACACTATTTCAAGGTTTAGGATATGCGATAAAATAGTACATTTTATAGTGTTCAAAAAGACTTTTCCAATTATGAAAACACTATTTCAAGGTTTAGGATATGCGATAATATAGTACATTTTATAGTGTTCAAAAACACTTTTCCAAAGAGTGGATGGAATGCTATCATTCTTAATATATAACTAGCATACCCCCAAAGCGAGGGAAATGAAACGCCGAATACAACTTTGATATGTTAAAAAAATGAGAAAAAGTTGTGTGTACGTAGATAATATAATTTTATGTGTTGAAAGAAATTCTAGTGAATCCATGGTGGGCATAGTAGTCGATGAAATTTAAAGGAAAACTCTACTGCAAGTACTAATAAGCAATAAATAGAAACCCATGTAATGGATGGCAAGTAAAATTAAATGTACATTAATTTGTAATACGAGAAAGTGTACATAAGTGAGTAAAACAATAAAGGGCTAGCTAGTTATCAAGTTTGACTATAATTATATTGGCAATCAACACTGGTATTTTCATTTGGTAGGGGGATTGCAAGGATTGAGGGTTGCAATTTTAAGTGTGAAAGGGACAGATAATGAAGCCATGTCTCTTCCTTTTTTGAAGTGTGACATATGAAGTGTCTTTCATCTTTGCATAGCGGTCGAAGGAGAATGATGGTGCAATTTGCAATCCTTTTAATGGTGTAGTGCGTGACATTGCCATGAAGGTCAAGCCTTGACATTCAGTGTTACCAATGTCAATGGTTGACCTTGTTAATGTCAATCCTTGGGATTTATGGATAGTCAATGCTCGAGCCATCTTGGAGGGGATTTGTTTCTTGTTACTTTGATTTATGGGTGGAATTGGTATGTGCTTTGGTTGAGATTGGTCCCATGGAGGGCCAACATAATTATCAAATGCCACGACAGCATAGGCTAACAACTCAGGAGGGATAGATCTAGGTGTATATACAATTTGCATGACCACTCCAAGTGCACCATTTACTAGTCCTTATTGGACCTATAACTTGTAAGATAGCACTACTCATAGCCCCACACATAACAATATTGATTTTTCTAGTTGATGGTCATCATCTTGCTATGCATCTTAACCACTATTGAAATATGCGATAAATTGTTCAATAGGCATAGCCAATGCTTGGAGAATGTATTTTTTATGATTGTATGCAAGAATGTTCGTTGCAAAGAGTTGGATTGTTGTGTCAAAGTTTGAACGCTCCTCTGTTGGCAAGAATCTATTAGTCCTAGACTAGAGGAGGCTCTAGTTTTCCAAGGCTACAATTTTTAAACTATGAAAAATATATCAATATACAATTTGTTGTAAAAAAACTTATTTTAAATATGTATTAAATAATGACTTGCCAAAAATAAAGGTCTATGAAAAATATACAACATACTATTTTGTAGCAAGTAACTTACTTTGAATATGTGTAAGTAGCAATTTCTTGACAAAAATAAAGGTGTAAACGAAAAACAAATAGTAAACATATTTTGTAGAAGGAAGATATTATATCTTGAACTTTAGTAATATATCATGTCTCACCAACTAAGGTAGGATGGGTATACATTAATATTGAGATAACTAATGGTTGAGTATGTTGAGTTTTCAAAATCCTTGGTAAGAGGGGCATACATTAATATTGAGAAACCTAATGATGAATAAGGGGTAGGATGAGTGTTTTGAAACCTTGCTCAAAAAGATGAATTGGAGGATAGTAATGATGGAACCCAACCTCTTTATACCAATCAAAAATACATTACAATTAGAATTATCAAAATATTTAAAAACCTTCAATTTTAGTATATTAGTTAATTTTTTATGATTATACAAATAAAATATAATGTCCTCAATCTAATATTATATACTAAGTGATAGAGAGTATCGAACTTGTAAACAACTTACTATAAAAAAAAAAAAATTATTTTTAATTTTATATATGTAGATATAAAATTTTAATGAGCATAAAAAAGAGTATTAATTATTTATTAAATTTATCTAGCTATGAGTTATGAGAGTGATTACACATAATAATTAGGCCCAAAGATGCCCTTCTTCATCTCATTCTATAAAAGTCTATACACATTAACACACTTTTGAAAACCAAAATCTCTCATAGATCTCTATTTCATTCAGTTCAAAATGATATATCAACCACATATCAACACACTAAGCCCCTTCACTAACCATGTTAAGAGAGCTGATTGCATGAGCAACATTTGACTTAATATATCGACACATCCCAACTTAACCATGTTAAGAAAGATGATTCCATGAGCAACAATTGACTTTGGCAACTTTGGCATGGCAGATGAGGAAGAAAGGCACTTGAGACTGAAGAAAGGAAGTTGTAAAGGCTAGTTTGAGTGCCACAAAAGGTCATAATTCTCATCCAAGTAACCTTCAATTAGGAAAATATAAAATTATAGTTTGAAATGAATTGACCCTTAAGATCATCTTATAATTAGACAATTTAAATTAACTTTAAACATAAAAACACTTAAAAATAAAGAAAAAATCTATATTTAACAAATTGGTTAATAAAAAAATGATAGGCTCCTACTAGGGCTCCCCTACGCTCATTTTCTCCTTTAGGGATTGATCCCCCTCTGGATCCAAGCCCTGAAGAATGCCGGCGGATCCTTGACGAGGCTTTCAAAGCCCTGGTGGCAGATTTCCCTCCTCCTCCTGCTGCAGCAGTGCCAAGTGATGGCTTTGTCTAGTTATTAGAAGCACCCAAGATTCAGATCATGTCGATGGCTTCACGACTGAAAGCGATTGCTCTTAGTGAAAGAGGGTTGATAGGTCAGTTCACTAGGATCTGGTCGTCCCCGAAATCTATGGATATCTGGGTCAGAAAGAACTGGACGCCCTTGATATCAGGGGGGATTCAACATTGTTTTTTTGGAAAGGGTTTTTTTCACCTTCTTGTTTGAAGATAAAGAAGATAGAGATCTCATTTTTCACAACAGACCGTATTTCATGGGCCCAAGGGGGATTTATCTCAACAGATGGATTCTATCCTTCGATCCTGAGAAAGATGTGCCTTCTGCTGTCCCTGTATGGGTTTGCTTGCCGCATCTTCCCCTTCACTGCTGGAACGACAAATCTCTCCAGGCAATAGGAAACTCCCTTGGAAAATATATAGACAAAGCAGAGCTGAAAGGCCCTCTCTTCTCTTGCTCCAAAATTTGTGTGGAGGTAGACCTGGAGAAAGGTCTCCCGGAAATGGTCAAACTATGTATGTACAGCTGGGAATATGCACAAAAAGTGGATTGTGAGCAACTGCCCTTCAAATGTAGGAAGTGTCATGACTATGGTCACTTTGTCAAGAACTATCCAAAGATTGCTAAGGAATCTATGGAACAGCCCTAAGAAGCCAAATGGCATCAGGTGAAGAAAGGGAAGAAGACCCTTGCTCCAAAACCCACTGCAAAAACGCAGCAAATGAACAAAGGTAATTAAATTACGCAGATGAACCCAGAAATCCCGACAGGGAACCAGTTTGACACTCTTGTGATAGAGGAAGGAGAAATAGAGGAAACGGTGGCTCCAGGAATCGAACCCGCACACTTAGGAGTAATGGGCACAAATTTTGTTTCCCCTTCACCTGATATTGCTGGTGATTTTCCAACTCGAGCCTCCTCCAAACACCCATGGCAGGAAACCCTCTCATTATCACAGGGAACAAGAGGCGGAGAGGGAGCTTGAATTGGGTAGGCAGAGAAGTATTGAAGATATGAAGGTGCTTTAGCCCAACAAGGGAAGGACTCAATCGAGGACCCGAGTAGGTCAGCAATCAGGGAAAAAATAGTGAAGCTCATCTCTTGGAACTGTAGGGGTCTAGGGGGATCGAGCAAAGTAAAAACAATGAGAGAAATGGTCAATGCCAAAAAACCTGATATCCTACTGATCCAAAAGACGAAGATGAGTGATGCTGAGATCAAGGCCATGTCGCATCTTTTTTGGAAAAATGGCCAAGGTCATGTAATAAGCTCCAAAGGAGAGTCTCGAGGAATAACGTCCTTTTTTTGCAAGTAAGTACTCATTTAAAGTTTTGCAAGAATGTCATCAATGGGTTATATTTTAAATTTGTGATAAGGAAGATAATTTCTCCTGTCTAATTTGCAATATATATGGACCAACTCACTATAAAGACAAACATACCTTTTGGGACAATCTTTCCAGCTCCCAAAATTTGACAAGGGATAAAGAAATCATCATAGCTGGGGATTTCAATACCACGATTTCCTATTCTGAGAAGCGGGGTGGTTTGAGGGTGAGGGACCCCTTTGGTGAGAAGCTGGAAGACTTGATTGCAGCTCTTGATCTACTTGATCCACCTCTAAAGAATGGCAGCTTTACCTGGAATAACCGACGCCAAGGGGTGGGCCATATCGTCGCTAGACTCGATCAATTCCTTCTCAACTCATCCTTCTTGCAAAAAAATCTCATCCCGATCTCCTTTGCACTTCCCTCTGCAGTTTCAGATCGTAATCCCATTTCCCTCTCCCTTTTGCCACCAGAAAAACAAGGCCCCATACCATTTCGCTTCAATCCTTCCTGGCTACAAGAGGAACAAGCTTGGACCATAATCTCTAATGCCTGGCACACCCCCCTGCTTTGGATTTCCCAGCTTCGTTTGGGAGAGTAAACTTAGAAATGTTAGATATGCTCTAAAAAGCTGGGCTAAATCAGATTACAAAAGTCCTGGGCATGTTAAAAAAATCTTAAAATCTGAGATTGAAACTCTCCAGGCTGAAATCAAAAAAGAGAAGTCACTCATGCTCTCCTAAGACAAGAACAAGAAATCAACAGCAAAATAATCTTAGCGGCTAGTAAGGAAGAAGAGGCTTGGAGACTTAAATCCAGATAGCTTTAGTTAAAAGGTGGGGACAATAATACCAACTACTTTCATAAGCAGACTAAAGCAAGATTAAGTCGCAACATGATAAAATAACTTAGAGATAGAAATGGAGCTAGCATCCTTGACCTTGAGCAGATAAAAACACATGTCCATCAACATTTTCAAGAACTATATTCTGACAAAAATGAGGTGGATCCTATAGCTCAGGCAGACCTTCTTTCCGAAATTCCCACCCTTATCTCCGATAGCGAAAATCAGGAGCTCTACAAACCTATCGAGGATTCTAAAATCAAAGATGCAATTTGGCCTCTCCAAGCGGATAAATCCCCGGGGCCTGATGGGTTCACCATTAACTTCTATAGATTAGCGTGGGGGATCATCAAAGAAGATCTAAAATATATGCTAAACTGGACTCGGAAGAAGGATAGAATTGGAGGCACTACCAACTCGTCCTTTCTGACCTTAATCCCCAAATATAAGAAAACCCTCACCATAGAGCATTTTCGACCAATTTCTCTTTGTAATACCTCTTACAAGATTCTAGCTAAGATCTTAGCCACAAGAACGAAAAATATTATGAACAGATTGATATCAGAAATCCAAGGTGGTTTTATAGCTGGAAGACATATTTTGGATAACATAATTGTAGTGCAGGAAGCAATCCATTCTAGTATAAACTGCAATCAGCAAGGCATGGCTATCAAGCTGGATATGGTAAATCCTTTCGATAGGGTGAATCATTTCTTTCTCTTTGAGATTATGAAAAAATTTGGTTTCTCTCAGAATTTTGTTAGATGGATAAAGGCTTGTATCAGCAATCCCTAGATAGCTCCGTTGGTAAATGGGCGGCCCACAGAATTCTTTCAAGCTTCCCGTGGTGTCCGCCAAGGGTGCCCACTCTTGCCGCTTCTCTATATTATGGTGGCTAATTCTCTTAGTCGCAGGTTGCACAGCCTTCAAATCTCGGGATAACTCAAGGGTCTTAAGATTGCAAAGGGGGTTCGGGCTGCTAATAATGCACAATTTGTTGATGACACTATCCTTATGGGAGGAGCCTCTACTATCATAGCTGAGCGTTTCTTAAAAGTCCTCTCTAATTTCCTCAATGCCTCAGATGGTCGGGTCAGTGAATTAAAATCAAAATTCTACGGTTGGAACTGTCCCCCCGGCAACCTTGGCTAGCATTTCCATAATTTTTGGCTTTGAAGGAACAAACAGTTGGAATGCATTCAAATATCTTGGAATTCTAATTTTCAAAGGGAGAAAAAGGAGGGAGGATTGGAACTGGCTGATCAATAAGATCAAAAAGAAGATTACAACATGGGGTTTTCACTGGCTGTTCATCTAGTGGGGAAACTTACGTTGATTAAATAAATCCTGTCAGCATTCCCAATCTTCATCTACTCGATTGCACTTGCTCCTAATTATATCATTCAAGATTTCAATAAGGAACTCAGGACTTTCCTCTGGCAGGGGGGTAAAGAAGGTAACACTAAGAAATACCATTTAATTAATTGGGATACCGTCTGCAAATAAAAAAGCAAGGGTGGTGCTAGAGTAAGGGACCCAAAATGTATGAACCTTGCTTTGGGAGCTAAGATCTTGTGGAGGCTGGTCTTAGGTGAAGAAGCCTGGTGGAAAAAAGCTCTCAAAAAAAAATATATGAGAGGGCCAAGAAAACGTTGTATTGAGAACATGGATATGCAAAAGAAAGGCTCTCCCATTTGGGAGTTATGCAAGAAGTCTGCTTTCATCCTGAAAGACAAACTGCATTGGATTGCTGGCAATGGAAAGAGCATCAAAATTTGGAAGGACACATTAGGAATAATTTCTCCAGTTAACTTTGATCATGAATTAAGCCAACTCAGAAACTGGATGGAAAGATCCAGTTTACACTCCCTATTCGATATTTCCTTCTGGTCTATCTCTGGTTGCTGGAAAGGTTGGAAGCAATTAACTCTTCCCCAAGATTTGAAGGATGACTATCAAGCTCTTCTCCATATCCTGCATGAACATTGCCCCATCAGTGGTGATCTCAAAGACAGGCGTGGATGGGGAATATCAGGGGTCTACTCAGTGATGGAGGGGTACCATGACTTGCAGCTGAAAGCGAATGAGAACTCTGGAGATATTAATTGGGTTAAGATCTAGAGCAAGGATAGTATCCCCAAGGTGAATGCCTTCTTCTAGGCTCTGGCACATTGGAAAATACTGACCGCTGACAATTTGAAAAAGAGAGGCATTGAGGGACCCCTTCGCTGCGTTCTATGCAAAGCTGCAGAAGAAACTATAGATCATATTTTCCTTAACTGCAGCTTTATGGTGGATGTCTGGAATCTGGCAATTAGAAAATTGGGTGTCAATCTGATATTGCCCACAAGGTGGAGTGATCTCTTCAACAATTGGAATGATTTTTATCAGGGCTCTTTGTACAGGAAGCCAGACTTCTCCAGAGCTTGGAATGCTCTTTGCCGGTTCATTTGCTGGAAAATCTGGGTGGCAAGAAACAAGGAAATATTTGATGGCACTATTACCAATCCAAGAAAGGTTTACTCTGCAGATAACTCCCTTTGGATATAGGTTCTCTTTATGCATGGACTGAACAACATTAAAAAACAACCCCTTACAGTGTCTGAAAGGAATTGGATGGCAGGCCTCTTGGTTCGGGAAAGCTCCTCACTCCACCCAGCTACTCCCAATTGTGAGAAGCATAGGCCATGGCAGATGTGAATCGGAAAGAATGAGATTCAGCAATGGATGATGTAGCAGAACAATAGTCTGTTATTTTTTGATGGTGCATCGAAGGGAAATCCAAGGTTGGTAGGTGCGGGGGGAGTAATCCTAGACTCCTTGGGAAACAAGCAGAAGGATTATTCCTGGGGCGTTGGGAGAAAGACAAATAACGCAACGGAATGGTTAGGACTCGTCAAAGGACTGGAGATTTCCTCCAGCTTGGGCATCAAGAAGCTTACTGTGCTTGGAGATTCTCTAATTATAATAAGAGAAGCGAGGTGCATAGTTTCTAAAAGAAAGGAACCAACATCTAAAATGCACCTCTTGATTCAGTCCATCCTTAGAGAATTTCAGGAAAACACCTTCCTCCATACTCTCTGTGGATTAAATGAGAAGGCTGATGAGATGGCGAATGCTGGTGTCAAGTTAGATTATGGCTCACTTCAACTTGATGGACACCACCTTGAGAAGTCTTGGATTCCCTAATTTAAGCATTGATTATAGTTTCAATGGTGAATGCTTTTGTAATTAATATTATCAACAGTTTATCTTGAAGATAATCATGGGGATTTCGACGGCCTTTGTAATCCTTGATATTAACCACCGCATGCCTGGAGTTAATGTCGGCCAGAGATATGCCACCTGGAGGGCATGCGATTCCATCAGTGATATTAAATGCCACCCCTAGGCCTTCCTCAGGCATCAATATCTTGTTTATTGTGTTATTGACGCCCTTGTAGAGCATAGGTTATTGTTGGCTTGGTGTTTGTGGCTCTATGCTGGTGTTAAGGTTGCTGAGTGGTGCAGAGTAAGATGGGTGTTTGTAATGGCTTACCAAGGAGCTGGTAATGGTGGGATTAAGCACTGCTACGGCGGTGGGATTTGTTAGGGGAAGCCCCTTGTGGGAATTGTGGAAGACTTCGCTGTGGGATCATAGCAGAGAACAACAAGGGATCCCACTTTGAAGAAAGATGGGGGGATTCCGCGGAAATGGAGGGACATCCTGGAGCAGTACCCTATCGTCGGCATGCAGGAGCAAAAGCACAGAACGTGGCTGGCCTGGAAGGCAGTCGTGGTCTCTCCAAATTTGAATTGGAGCTCTTGGATCGAATGCAGAATATGGAGTTGCAGTTAAGGTTAGCTTGTGGAGACAACAATGAATTCAAGAAGGTAATAACTAGAATGTATAATTTTGCAACAGTTTCTCAAATTGAAATAAAAGAACAGTATGTTAGTATGACTGCCAAAACTGAGAGCTTGGAAGAAATGTTGGGTCTTGCCTATCCCCACAAGGCTCGGAAGACTAAAGTAACTGACATCGAGCTAAATGATATCAATAGAAAGATGGAAAGGTTGGAATAATTCATGGAAACAGCGCGCAATTTCGTTGATCTGAGTTCAGAAAAGAACAAGGCCGCTGGAGCAGCAGATTCGGCCATGGTGGATGAACCAAACTTACCCTGAAATCGAGTATTGCTATTTAATAGGTTTTTGATGGATTTCTTCAGTATGATGAGCAAGGCTTTCTCAGGCAGTACTAAAATGGGCATTTTAGCCTTTTTTGTATATATATAGACATACTGTAATGTTTTGTTTTTATGTTTTTCTTTTAGGACAATATGTAAGAAGCTATAGCTTTAGTAGATCAAACAGACTTCAAGTTAAATTTCAATTGGATCTCGAAGAACCTAGATTGATGGTTGATTTTCTTTCATGGGAACAACCAAATCAATCATTTTGATGCAATCCCTTGTTTTATAAATATGATCTGCACCTCTAACCGTTTCCGTTTAAAAAAAAAAAAAATGATAACTAACATAATTATCTCATCAAGCCTCTTATATTAACTAACTTGCAATGGTAATAAACTTTATTTAAATATTTACTTTACATTAAGATTTATTTTTAATTATGTTTCAATTTTTTTATAAATTAAATATCTAAATTACATAAAATTCTAAAATTAAAATATATATACCTACTCTCTCCATTTTTCTTTGAAAAAATTATGTGATAAACAAGACTAAAGTAAGTCACAATTTCAATTTGAAAAGTTAAACAAACCAATTTTACTTTATTCCAAATGATGAAATATATCATACTATTTAAACCTGCTTCCATACACGCTAAGCCTCGTATCTATAATCTTCTAAACTCTACCGTCGATTTGGTTTTCTTCTTCACCCACCCTGAGATGTTCATCCCTCTTCAAATTCTCATTCACCCACTGAATTTTTTGCAGTGATCTTTTTGCCGTTATTAAAAAAAAATTCAGCTAATAAGTTCAAATAGAGCCATAGCGAAGTTGTATATTAAACATATACACACTTTCCATTCAATAATGAATATGAAATTTGGATATCAAAGGAAAGTGCAATGGCAAGTTCATAAACATAAAACTATTGTTTTCATCATTTTACCATATTTTCCACGACCTGGCATTGCTTCTTTTTATGGATTTTACCTTAATTACAATTGCCATGATTACCAACGCCAGCCAGCAAAAGAAGAGTCCATACGCATTTATTAAAGATAGGGGGTGATTAGGTACCAACGTCAGGAACGTCAACGAGCAAAAGAAAAATTGAAGCACAGGTGATTTGTTAGTTAAATTCCGAAGTCTTCATCTGGAAGTCTTCATCTGGAAAAATTGAAGCACAGGTGATTTGTCACGCTCATCTAGATTGTGACACCAACAGTACGATTGTGACACCGACAGTACGATATTTAATATTGTGAAGCAAGTTGTTTCCATTCTTTTCTTGAATATAATATAAATTTATGTGAAGATGAAGGCATTCATGAATTTTTTGTTGATCTTGTGCGTATAATTCTACAATCTAATGGCCATGCATATAATTCTACAATCTAATGGCCATGCGTTTTCAGATAGTGGCTGTAACAAAACTAAGATTATTTCCACCCAATACTCATGGCTTACCAGGTCCAATACTCATGGCTTTTTCATTGTAGATAGCATTACTCTGTTTTTAGTTGTTAATATTGTTAGGTTAGAAATAGTTTTGAAACAATGTTCGACCAACTACTTCCAAATCGAGGAATACTTGTGTATCTTTACGGTTGGATTTGTGTGTTTCACAAAACATCCCAAGATATTAATTGAGCTCTTCCCTTTGAATCGGCTTTGGGGTCTGTCGATTTTCAGGTCCATTCTCCGGTAGAGTCTCCCTCGGCTGGGCTTAGTGAAATGACGAAGAAGACTATATTGTTGGATTAGCCAAGCAGGTCTCATACGCGTTTCTGGATGACCATGAAAACTGTCAGCAGGGTGTTGATGTGGGTGTGGGCATTCATGTTGCCATGAACTGGGCTTCATCCCAGCAATGAGTTTTTGTGGACCATGCTCATGGAAAAGGTATGCTCATGGTTTTAATTTTTTGTAGCATTTGGTTTTATGAAATTCTTGAATGGGCTCTCATGAGGTTTTTGCCTTTGGACTCTGTTTCGGTGTCAAATGTCAAATGTCAAGTGTCAAATGTCAAGGTCACCTCATTCTACATTAATCGATAGGCTCGGGAGGAGCCGTTGCTTTCCTATGGAGGGCTATAGAGTTACGAGCAACGCTGTGGGCGATGACGCTCGGGAATTGTTTCACATGGCTGCGGACCAGGTTGTTCGGCTCAATATACTGGCTCCTGAGAATGCCAACGGGTATAATATTCAGTAAAATCTTTTGTTTTAACATGGTTATGTTCACGGTTGCAAATAATCTATATAAACATTATTAAAAATTATATGTAATTTGCTAGAAAACATTATTTATAGACCTTATCTATTTTGCATCATAGAACTTTATATTTGCCATCGTGTAATAAGTGTATAGTATGTTAATTATCTTTGTATGCAAGGACAACATGTCAACAGAGAAAGTAAAGTATCCTTAAGAAAAAATTGTCGAAGCTCGGTCCGATGTTTCACTGATGTCATCTTGATAGTAGTCATAAGAGATGTTGGCAAGTTTTGGAAAAACTTGTTGTGGCAATGGATTGTGCAGTTTGCCATCAATCTTCTTATTATATTTTTCAAGTATACATTGTAAACTATGTTCATAAAAGTATGGCTTGTTTTCTTGACATTACACACATTGAGCAAATTGGTCTGCTAACAAGAATGAAGTTGGTAGAATATGTTTGCAACCACTGCAAAAAGGTTCAAATGATGGTAGGAAATTTACTTTTGCTTTCAATATTACATTAATCTGTAGATACATGGAATCGATGTTACTGATATAAGTTAAAAATCTTGTTAAAACTTATTGTAAAAAATAAGTTTCACTTTGAACAGAAGAAAATAAGAGCAAGACATTTTATGAAAAGTGAGTTTTGTCTTCAACCCCCTTTGTGTCACAAAGATGAATATTCTTTCATCCCACGAATTTTTAGGAATTATCTAGTTTTTCACTATGGAGCTCATTAGAGTTTTTTTCTTATTTGGAAATGTTCATTTCCTTTTTTATGCTAATTAAACAAAGTGATACTTTTTCTTCTAGATTAAGGTTGATCATCTCCTTATATTATCTCAATTTTCCCTTATCCTCTAACACTTTATCGTACCACATATTTTCCCTAAATTTAGCTGTAATAATACTTTTAATATTATCACTATTTTACAAAGTGACCTCTTCCTTGACTACCCAATGGTTTAGCCAAGACTTGGCATCTTTATGCCAACCTTGATTAAGTCACAGGTGGTTTTGACTAAAGTATGAAGGAATCTTAGCAGTCGTTTTGTCTCCCATATTGTTTCCCTTGTTCTTGTATATTAGGTACCTAATCATAACCATGCACTCAATCAAGGAAATACTAGCTTTTATGAGGAGGATAAGATAGAGTATATTGTTACAATAATTAAATAGACATTGTATTAGTGAAAGGAAATTTAAAAGTTAATGTTTAAAAAAATGTTGCAACATAAATGGTTTACCATTCATTCATAAAACAAACAAATTTGTGGATGTGAAACATGATTGATAAGTAAATATTATTAAAATAATTTTGAAAAGGATGTTTCATTATAAATATGAAAGAGATATTTTATTAAAAAAATGTGATCAAAAGTCAAAATAAATTCACATAAGCTTTTCATATATATATATATATATATAACTCTAGATCATAAATAGTTTGAGTCACACTAATCCTTAAGATGACTAGAATTTTAAATGTTTCCATTGTGGTTTGAATCATACTAATCCTTAACATGACTAGAATTTTAATTGTCTCCATTGTCATCTTAGAGAGCTCAAACTTGGATCGCCATGCAAAACAAAGCCCCTCAAAACCAATTATACTAATGGGATTTGAATAAAGGTTTTTAAATTTTTTTATTACTTTATTAATATAATTATATTTTTTCTCTTTTAAATTATTTTCAAGTCTAGATCATTATTAATATATTAATATAGTTTATCTTCGTATTCATCTTCAAACATTTTAATTTAAAATTAAAGGTCTGGTCCTCCCAGTAACGTTGATCCTGTGCGCCATCATTTTTCCATTAAATGCAAGAGGGTGGTGGATCTTTAGGCCTTTATCTCAGGTGTCCCTCTGTTCATCTCAGGTTTAATTCAACTTTCTTGCCTCGGTGTCACCCCGTCCGAGGATATTTATTTTAATATTGACTTAAACACTACATTCCATATAATTACATTGATTTTGAGAAAAGTGGTTTTGAATATAAATATTGCATTGAAGGTAAAGAGCATATGCCATTGATTTTGACAGTTGATTTTGATAGTTTAGGAAGACTAAATTTGAAAACATATGGCTCTCACAAGCGATTGAATGAATTCCATGTAATTACATTGATTTTGAGAGGAATATGTAGACAAATCGATATGTCCAAAATGTGGGAATGACAAATACAAAGAATCGAATAACAAGGAAAAAGCACATGATCCTCCTCATAGTATATTGAGGCACATGCCTATAATCCCAAGGATTCAAAGGCTCTTTCATTGCAAAGAATTAGCTATGTTGCAGGGATGCCATGCATCGAACCAAAGTGAGGAAGGAGTTATGCGAATCCCAAAAGACTCAATAGACATGAAGCATATAGATGATACATGGCCCGATAAATGCAAGGACGGAGTACGTAGCCTCTAATTGAGCATAGAAAGTGATGGCATCAACCCATATTCCCAACCAAACAACATCTATACTATTTGGCCTATAGTAGTGATCAATAACAATATTCCCCCATGGTTTTCCATGAAGAATGAACATCTGATTTTGGCTCTTATAGTCCATAATAAGAAACAGGTGAAGAATATGGATGTTTACCTACAACCATTGAATGATGAATTCAAGGAATTATGGGAAGGGATACAGGTATATGATGTGTTGAGACCCATCCCATCACATAAGAGTTTTACATTGTATGGCATATGTGCACACACCAAACATGATTATCCGGGGTTAGGAGTTTGTTCAAGTAAATATATTGTTTTATTTGTTTTTATATTCAAAGCAATAATTTTTGAAATATTTAATTCGATGTGACTCTCTTCATCCTCAACACTAATGTGCTCTCTTTACTATAACTTCACAGGTCTTGTAACAAAAGGTTATTATGGATGTAAATGTTGTGGACCTTCTATGAAGGATAGGTGGTCCAAATACTTACTGAAGTCAGTGTACAACTTCTCTAGGGTATTCCTCCCAGAAAACCACTCTTATAGAAGAGCTGTAATATCCTGATTTTGACCCCATTGCATTAAAATGTAAATGATGTAATATTGTTATAAAAATGTGGTGAGGAGGTCAAGGCCAAGTCCCCGCCATCGGTTTAGTGATGCATATGGTTTACGTGCTAGCCTGGCACAATGGAATTGCAAATATAATGTAATTATGCATTTTAATGAAATACCCACAACTAGCTATGCGATGCAACAAGAGATGGGGGCATGATTTTACAAGGAATTGGGATAGAAATTTTCAAACCCTTGGAGCCAATAAATTCAAGCCAAGTGTCAATGAGAGAACCCATGAGCCCTCAACTACCCGTGTTGACTTTTGTACCCAATTATTCATTTCTCACAAGAGTTGGTTGAAGTTGTTAGTGCCTTGGGGAATGGAGAGGTATGGTTGTCCAAATTCGGGTATGGGCAAGCCACCCTTCATGGAAATTTTTGTTTGACTTCTTGGGAAAGAAAAGAGCCATGAAATTACCCCCCAAGCCATTTATCCACCCATCAGTTTTTCTCTCTCACAAGTTGGGAGCTACCTAGGCATTTTCCTCCATGGTTTTGTTGTGTTTTTCTTCATTTTCTAGCTGGGAAGGGCTTTTTTTTCTGGGATAACAGTGGGGAAGAGAAGAAATCGATTTGGGGGTTTCATAGAGGCCGTTTTGTTCATCTAAATGCTCACATACTTGTGGGATAAATCAGTTTCTTCCCCGGGGTTGGTTTCCTCTTCTCACAATTCGTTTTTGGGTGTGCCACGATTTGGGGAAAACCCATGGACCCTATTTTGTAAATTCCATTGTTGAAACTGTGTATCCATACCCAATATTTGAGTTGTTGTGTGTAAGAGAATATTGGGGTTGATATGGGTATCCATTGCTTTGGTTGTGCTGATCTTGAGAGTCCCATTTTCCTTGTAGAAATCATGCCCAGCTCGGGGGTGGTCTTTGAGTGCTGAAAGAATACAGGTTGGGCAGAGACCGATGGTTGGGTGGAACATTGCAGTTACATAGCTAGTTTCTTGGGACAAAATTACATCAAGATGAGTATTCTTTACGTGTATTAAACTCTGCAATGTTATTTAATTATTGACTGTTATGTTTATGAAGATCAATGCATGCTAGATATGCATGTAGTGGATATTGCTTTTGTTGTGTTTATTTGAATCATACACCTGCACATGTGTTTTTATTTACATGAATTTGATTAAATGGGTTGAGTTTTTGTAAGAACCCCAAAATTCGGTATCATGTTCCCTTCCTTTTGTTGGATCGATGGGAGGGGATGTGACAAGAGTGAAATCTACTTTCAATGGTAAATGAAAGAGAACCCAAAGGACTCAAATAACTGGATGACTGGCTTAGGGTATACGATAGAGAGAAGGAGAAGGAATACACAGAGATATTCAATTCAAATGTGCATCCTGCGATCGATGATTCTGATCTCTTCGACACCTATGTCGAGAAAATTCCCACATGGATGAAAAGGAAATTGATATTTTATGAGCTCCCATATTGGGCACATCTTAAGGTTTCCCACTTACTAGATCCCATGCATATATTTAAAAATGTTTCATCTTCTTTGTGGCATCACATATCATCCAAAAAAGTGAAAAGATGAAATTCAAGAAAGACCTTATTGCTTCTAATACGAAAAAGAAGCATTGGCCAAGAAAAGAAAATAGAGGAGAGGCTGGCCCCTCTTTTTCATTTAAAAAAGGCGATGTCCCATGGATATTGAAGAAATATTATCTTAATTTGGAAAAAGAAGTTATATTGGGCGTGAAGGCACCTTCTTTTTTTGGGTCTACTCTATGACGTTGCTTCAGTACACCAAACAAAAAGTTGTTGGGTTTTAAATCACATGACCATCTCAACCTTCTAAGAGTACGTATAATGCCAAAAATTGTTATTAATATTTGTTTATATCTTTTTCCACAAAAGTTAAAATGCACTTAACGTTTTGTGTTTACTTTGTAGTGAAATTATTCATTGTTCGTGCATGGGTGTGTGAACCATGACTTTCATGAAGACCTACGACATGCCATATCTAGACTATTTGCATTTTCACAGTGGATCACAACAAAGGAGATTTACATTGCTAGCATTCCATGGTGGTGTGAAGAGATGGCTAAGATTGTATGTATGTTTGAGACGGAACTATCGTCAAGTTTTATGGACTTGCAAATTCATCTTCTAATTCAGCTAGTCGATGAGGTTGAATTAGTCGGGGTGGTCTCTTGTTGCTGGATGTTCTTCTTAGAGAGGTTCATGAAACAAATGAAGGGATTTGTTCGACAAAGGGTAAAACCCGAGGGTTCTATGGCAGAGAGGAACATAGTATATGAGTTGTTCTATTATGCTAGTGAGTACATGAAGAAAATCGACGGCACACCAAGCGTAGTGATTTGGGATGATGAACGTGATGAGGGTAGAAGGGAAGGGGAGGTATTAGAAATGAATAGAAAAAGATGCATGATAAAGAGTAATTCACTTATCTTTCGATGTTCAATTTTACACATAGTTACTTATATTCACAACAAACATCAAAATCTATATTTGATCCCATAGGTACTAAATGTGGTTTTGTTTCCATGAATACAACAACAAATTCAGAAATTGATGGAATCAATAAATTCATTCTTTACAACGTGGAGGCAACACAACCGTGGGCCACATTGTATGAAGAGAAGAGGAGGAAATGAGACATTGATTAAAAAGAATTCAGGTAGTTGCACAACAGAAGCCTGCTTTTTCCATATCATTTAAAAGAAAATATGCCTATGATCTGTCCCAACAGTTGGGTTGCAGACTAAGTCAGAGAAAATATGGTGCATCCAGTCATTACACTCCTGAAGAGGAGGATGCGCTAAACATTGGGATTGGGTGCAACAACTCAGTAATAAAATCTTTATGTGCATAATTTATAACTTTATAATGCAACTTTGAATTATAACATTTATGTTTAATATATTAATGGCTGGGTTAATAGACACATCAAATCATCATTTGTTAACTTTTCTTATAGGTGCATTCGTTCCCATCTATGTGGACTTATAGACATCATTTTCACACTAAGGATGCTGATAATGGGCGTGTTACACAAGATTGTGGAGTGGAAGTCGAGTTCAAACAATATAGTCGTGCTAGCCACCGAGATCGAAACTTGGTAGGAGGGATGTTGGGTTATGTCGGAAAGATACAAGAGATCATTCAAGTGGACTTCTCATCTTTCCAATGTGATATTTTTAGATGCAGGTGGTGGGACACATTCGATAGTAATAATGTCAAGGAATATCGTGATAGTGGGTTGATATGTATCAATTCTACAAAGATGTGGGATGAAAGTAAGGAGCCTTATGTTTTCCCAAAACACTGCAACCAAGTGTTCTTTCACCCAAATCTGTTGGATAGAGATTGGTGGTTCATATTAAGACACGACCCTAGATCTAAACATGTTTCTAAAAACAACAATGCTATCATGCTAACCAAGGAAGATAACAAGGGTGATGGCAATGGACAGTGATATGTACATGTTTTATTTTGTCATTTACATATTGAGATATCATTTTGTTACAATTATCTTTGATTGTCTAATTGTATTGTTTATTTTTCATTTTATGACAGTGGAAATGGAAAGTTGATTACTGGATGCAGTGTTTAAATAATTTCATTTGGTTAAGAACCAATTATATGATGCGGAATATGGTTTATATCTATGAAGTAATTTGTTATTGTATAGAATGATTATATGTCATTGTCCATATTACTCATATTTTGTTTTATGCATACATATATATATATACACCATGGAAAACAACTTACACGATTCAATTTTATTTTTGTGAACGTAAAGGCTAACATATTTATTAATTCTTGACTTGAAGGTGGTGATATGAAATTTCTATATTGATATTTCAGTGCTTGTATTTTAAGGCGTTTTTGTTATAAATAATGTTAAGAATTATAATTGCATTATTGACTTGTGACATGTTTGTTAGACTAGTGTAATATTTGTTTTCATTATATTATTCGGTTAAATTGAATTTTTGTTATAGTGTAATGTTTTTTTTTTTATTGCATTTATAATGTTAACTCCAACATAGAAAATGACACTTTTGCAACCTCGATGGAGGATGAAAATCCAACAATTTTTTTAGTAGTGTTGAGCTCTGCAATGACTTCATTTATGGCCTTGATAACAATGAAATGTACAAAAAATCCTAAGGTGCTCTCTGTTATCTCCATCAATATTTGAATGCATGTATTTCTTGATTTTTTTGTTATAAATAATGCTAAGAATTATAATTGCATTAATTTATGACTTTTCTATTGGAATGTAATGAGTTTTAATTATATGATTCGATTAAACTAAATTTTTGTCATGATGTAATGTGTTTATATTTTTTGATTGTATTTATAATGTTAACTCCAACATAGAAAATTACATGTTTGAAACCTTAGTGGAGAATGAAAATCTAACAATTTTTTTAGTAGTGTTGAGCTCTACAATGACTTCATTATGATGGCCTTGATAACAATGAAATGTACAAAAAATTCCAAGGTGCTCTTCGATATCTCCATCAATATTTGAATGCTTGTATTTCTTGATTTTTTTGTTATAAATAATGCTAAGAATTATAATTGCATTAATTTATGACTTTTCTGTTAGAATGTAATGTTTTTTAATTATATGATTCGATTAAATTGAATTTTTTTTAAAACGCAATGTTTTTGGGTTTTTTTTATTGTATTTATAATGTTAACTCCAACATAGAAAATGACACGTTTGAAACCATGGTTGAGATTGTAAATCCAACAATTTTTTTACTAGTGTACTTGACCTCTACAATGACTTAATTATTTATGCCCTTGATAACAATGAAATTTATAACAACAAAATTTAATGTGCTCTCTAATTTCTACATGATCAATATTTGAATGTTTGTATTTCATGATATTTTTGTCGTAAATAATGCTAAGCATTATAATTGAAAATGTTTGCAAATGTTTTCTGAATTAGAATAAGAGATAAAAAAAACGGCTCGAAGATCACCAAATCAACTTAATGATTAATAATAATAATATATTTTGAGAATGCAAGTTGTGGCTTTACATTAGTTGAGAGAAAAAGGGTGTTCTTTTAATTAACTATTTGTTTTTCTTCTTATTAAAGATTTGATATTTGTCATTGTAAATTGAGTTATTGTCAACAAATTAAAAATATTGAATGATACATTGATAGGTTATATTCATGTTCATATTTTTAGATTTTTTTTTTGTATGTTCATAAACATGATACTATAAGAAATTATACAACCATTAACATAAATCATATAACTAGTTGTCAAAACTTCATCGATTAATATTAATACAAAATTCATAAACATATTTAATTGAATAATAATATTTTTGCAATCATATTGTGTAAACATGAACATAACATCATTAATATCATTGTCATCATCTAACAAACATAAAAATAAACACCATCATACCATCATTAACATAAAACTAATAAAAATAAGCATGAACGTACCATCATAAACATTAAGTTACTGCATATTAATGTAACATATACATATTATAGATTTAAACATCATCTAACACACATATGATCTAACAATAACATGTAACAAAACACAATTTCTAGTTTCTAACATAATGAACATAATCGAAACTGACCTAACATACACAAGTACATGACCATCAACATATAAATAAGAATCAACATAATCATCAACATCAATGTATGTAAAATGTAAAACACAAACATCTAATGATGAACATCATCGAACCTAACCTAACATAACATCATGCCCATCAACTGTATATAAATAAAAATCAACATAATCATCAACATCAACATCTGCAAAATGGCAAATGACGTAGATATATATATCATCAAAATGATGATAAATGTCAGATATACATGTCTGGTCCACCCCCAGAACCCTATCATCATCACTATCTGTCGACCCACCAGATGTATCGACACCTGCAGCAGTAGAGCTAGATGCATGATCAGTACATCTATTAGGAAATAATCTCTCATGTAGATTAGTAAGAAAGACACGATCTCTAGGAATATGGATCATCCCACCCGATCTAAGCATCCTCTCCACAACTGAGGTGGAGGTGGAGGAAAGGAGGGGAAGGTAGAGGAAAGGATGAAGGAGGTGATGGATCAATATAGGTTGATCGGTCGGATAGGTATAACATATCATATGTCGGATTAGTCGGAGGGGGAGATGGAGGAGATGATGAAGGAGGTGATGGAGGTCAAGGACATGGTGGAGAAGGGGGTGGATGAGATGTTGAAGGTAGATGATTAGGAGGTGGAGGCTGAGGAGGAGGTGTAGTGGATGTGGATTCTATCCCACCATTCGAAGCAGCCGATGGAGAAGGAGGTGGACTAGGAGGTCGACGATCTCCGCTCTCATCGGACGATGAAATACCATGAGGGATGGAATCCAAAAGAATGAAAGCACCACCAATGTGCTGCATCAAGCTCCTCATATCAACAGGAACCATCCTCCATATCTCAATGTATCAGTCCTTCCTCTGAATCTCCTTGACAGGAACAAGATGAACCCCTCAATCCTCTAATAATCTAGGTAGCCTATCTGCGATATCCTATCTGAACCTATAGTCAGGCCTCCGTTGAAGGCCAGGTCTAGGTAGATGAGACACCTTCAGCTGATCCTGCATCGGTATGTCCTCATCCTCATCATCCTGTGGCGTATGAGGCCCCACATCACCATCAAAAGTGCCAATATCTGTAAAATATATAGTACACAATAATAATTAGACAATATCATTAAACATGAATTTAATATAACAATTTAAAAATATTTCATTTGCAATAAGTATAACGAGAATAAAATGAAAATAGATTAAATTAAACATAATTCTAAATTTACCTCTATGATCAAGTGGATCCTCCTGAGTGAAGAATATGTTAGTACACTCTCTCTAATCCAACCCTACATATGGATATGAAACCATATCTAATCGAGGCTGGTCCTCAGCGCCTAGCATGTCAAGCACATCGACAGTGATCCTCACATGAAACTATGGCTACCCCCTCTTGGGAATCATTTTCCCCCACATGCGCATATACACATCTGTCATCAACCTAGGAGGGCGTCGATCAAAAGATGGCCTAGTCGTCGGAAATCTCTCAAATAATAGACAAAACAACTCTGAACTGAAGGGGAAGTTATCCCTTCCACCAATACACACACGACATCGACTAAGAGCATAACAAAACTGTCGTAAAAAATAGCATACCAACTAATGCATCTAGGTTCCTGCACTAAAGAATCAACATAATATAATAAAGGAATTCTGCTAATGCGCTTCCCATCCGTGGTGTAATGCGTGATAGTCGTCACCAAAAAAGAGAGGCACCTCACATCCTCTCTACCAAAAGCAGCAATGGAAAGCTTCCCACTGTGCCCCTGAAACTGAGAAGGATCAACGATATTGTCATCAACATATCTATGAACATATACCAGCTAAGTTGCTACTACAGCTCCAACTGGAACGTCAAGGAATTGAGGAAGGTCCTCACCTCTCCTAGAGAGCCCGATGATAAAGTAAATTTCCTCCTCAGTGGGTTGGAACCACTCATCAAGACCAACTCTAAAGTCTTTCCTAAAATGATCCTAGTGTGCGATCAACTGGGTCAACAAGGTATTGATCCCCTTGAGTGATGTTGTCTCCTCATAGAACTTGAGGAGGTCGACAACTCTCAAGAGGTGTCTAGTCTAAGGCATAATGGGATGAGGGTATTAATCTCTCTCCCTCTCCCTAGCCTCCCACTCTCTACGGAATTGTACTAATCAACCTCTGCCTCGCACTGTTGTTGTGCCTCACGACGATCATGTATTTGTTTCACATATAATATAAATTAGTCTCATAAGCATACATATAAAATCATTATAACAATATTATATCTACCAAAATCAAATATTAAAAGTTAAAAAAAAAAAAGTTAAACCGGTGCACCATAAATATTAGAAATGCACCGCCACCGATGCGTTTATATACTGGAAGCAACGAGAAGCGGTGCGCTACAATATCTATGATGCAATACTTTTATATCAAAAATTTTAAAATTGATTTCGACGATGCGCCTTAATGTTATTATCCCACCATTACTCAAATGAACTGAATTTAAACAACAATAAATTATTTGAAAAATATTCACGATGCGCCTATGCCACCTCAGTGCACCGTTATCCAGTGCCTTGACGTGACATAGGAGCACCGATAGTTTTGTGTTCATGGGTTTGTGAGCGGTTCGCTTATATACTGGAGGCACCGACAAGCATTGCGCTACAATATATCTACCGCACCGATGGTTATATATCAATAATTTTAAATTGAATTTGACAGTGTGCCTAAGTATTATTAGTGCATTATCATGCAAAAGAAACGAATTTTTAAACTATAAATTATTTAATATATATTAACGATGCGCCTATGCCAAGTCAACACACTGCACAACCAATGCCTTGCCGTGACATAGGAGCATCGTTAATTGTGTTTTCAAATGTTTATCAAAACTGTCACTGGTGCACCTATTTCACGTAATTGCATCGTTCCCTATGCAATGACATGACATACACGCACTGTACAAATGATTATGGGTTTATTGTACCAATACCGGTGCACTAGACAATAACAAGCACTAAAACGTTGATGCCCTTTATTGTACTAAATGTACCGATGTCTATTAGAATTTATTTTTTTAGTAGATGTATGAATGGTGCGATTATGCCATGTCAATGCACCGACATCCGGTGTGCATGAATAGCATAAGCACACCATTGAATGTTTATTATTATTTATTAATGTATAAGGTCATTGGTTGCGTGTATTACATTTAAGGGCACCGAAATGCAGGTGCTCTTAAATGTGTAACGCATCGGTGACCATTTGTGTGTTTTTTTTAGTTCTTAGCGATGCGCTCAAGTGGTTCGGCTCACACCGCTTGCAGTCTGCTCTGTAAGATTTTACACAGTGCACCGTTTGGTGGTGCGAGCTGAAAGCTTCGAACGCACCACACAAAAATTTTTAATTTAAAAAAAAAGGAAATTTAAGGGTGAATTTTAAAACCTAAACTGTTAAAAAATTATTTTGTGAAGTAATAAACATTTTACCTATTGAACAGTGCATCGAGGAGACATATTTGCGATGTATGGTAAATAGAAAAAACAACTCCGAACCAAAGGGAAATTTCTCCCTCCTGCCAATACACACATGACATTGAATGAGAGTATAAAAAAACTATCGTAAAAAAATAGAAGACCACCTAATGCATCTAGATACCTACACTAAAGAATCAACATAATATAATAAAGGGAAGCTAATGCACTTCCCATCCATGGTGAAATGTGTGATAGTCGTCACCAACAAAGAGAGGCACCTCACATCCTCTCTACCAAAAGAAGCAATGGAAAGATTCCCATTGCGCACCAAAAACTGAGAAGGATCAAGGATATTGTTGTCAACATATCTCATAACATATACCAGCTGAGTTGCTGCTACAGCTCCAACTGGAACCTCAAGGAACTGAGGAAGGTTCTCACCTCTCCTAGAGATCCCAGTGATAAAGTAAATGTCCTCCTCAATGGACTGGAACTACTCATCGAGACCAACTCTAAAGGCCTACCTAAAATTATCCCAGTGTACGATCAACTGGGTCAACAAGGTACTGTTCCCCTTGAGTGATGTCATCTCCTCATAGAACTTGAGGAGGCCGACAAATCTCAAGATGTTTCTAGACTAAGGCGTAATGGGATGAGGGTACACATCTCTCTCCCTTTCCCTGGCCTCCCATTCTCTGCGCAATTTGTACTGATCAACCTATGCCTCGCACTGTTGTTGTACAATATCTATGACGCACTGCTTATATATCAAAAATTTTAAAATTGATTTTGACGGTGTGCCTCAATGTTATTAGCACACTATTAATCAAACACATTGAATTTAAACAACAATAAATTATTTGAAAAATATTCATGGTGCGCCTATGCCACATCAGCACACTGTTAGCCGGTGACTTGACGTGACATAGGAGCACTGACAGTTTTGTGTTCAGGGGTTTTTGAGCGGTTTTCTTATATACTAGAGGCACCGATGAATGGTGCCCTACAATATATATGTTTCAACGAGGATTATATATCAAAAATTTTAAATTGAATTTGAAGGTGTGCCTAAGTCTTATTTGCACACTGTCATGCAAACGCACCGAATTTTTAAATTATAAATTATTTAATATATATTAATGGTGCGCCTATGCCAATTCAGCGCACCGCACAACCGGTGCCTTGACGTGACATAGGAGCACCGCTAATTGTGTTTTCAAATGTTTATCAAAAGTGTCATTGGTGCGCCTGTTTCACGTAATTGCACTATTCCTAGTGCGATGATGTGACATACACGCACCATATAAATGATTATGGGTTTATTGTACTCTAGACAATAACAAGCACCGGAAATTCGGTGCCCTTTATTGTACTAAACACACCAGTGTCTATTATAATTTAGTTTTTTAGTAGATGTATCAATGGTGTGTTTACGCCACATCAATGCATTGCCATCTGGTGCACATAAGTACCATAAGCGCACCGTTGAATGTTTATTATTATTTTATTAATTTATAAGGTCACTGGTGCGTGTATTACATGTAAGGGCACCAGAATGCCAGTGCTCTTAAATGTGTAACACACCGGTGACCATTTGTGCATTTTTTTTTCGTTCTTAGCAGTGCATTCAAGTCGTTTGGCTCGCACCACTAGCGGTGCGCTCTGTAAAATTTTATAGGGTGCACTATTTGGTGGTGCGAGCCGAAAGCTTCAAACACATCGTGCAAAATTTTTTAATTTAAAAAAAATGGAAATTTAAGGGTGAATTTTAAAAACTAAACCATTAAAAAATCATTTTATGAAGTAATAAACATTTTACCTGTTAAACGACACATCGGGGAGGAAAAATTCAAACGAACCGAACCGCCAATAGAATGCAAGGTTGCGTCCACATGGACCATGAACCGAACTGCCAATAGAATGCAAGTTTGCATCCACATGGACCACGGATGTCAGGGCGTCTAGGTAGGTGAAAGGTTGCACCGGTACAGAGGGGCTCAGGCGCACTGAAGTTTGGTAAAAATGATTTTTCGGCCGCGGTAATTTTTATATTAAACCCTGCACTGGTGCACTCGATGTTAGGATGCTCTAGTGCGATCAAAGGCTGCATGCACCGGAATTGGACGATGTTAAAATAAAATAATTGTTTTAATAAAAATGCTTGCCGGTGCATTATGTTTACCACACACAGGTGCGATCCAAGGTCGCATGCACCAGAATTAGTTGATGTTAAAAAAATAATTTTTTTAAATAAAATGCTCTTTGGTGCGTTGTGTTGATCCTCATGCACTAGTGCAGTAAGACTAGTTAGCGCACCACGAATGGTTTTAAAATATTTTGTCGATTATAAATTTTATTTTTTTTATTTTTCGATAAATCAAATGTCAATCTGTTAAGGTATTTGAAACACACTGGTGTGTTTAACCAAGGATGCACCATTGTAGACTTTTGAGATAATTTTTTAAGAAAATAGATTATAAAATAATGTTGAGTGCGTTAGGATTTGATGCAATGCACCGGTGCAGTTATGGTTAATGAACGCACCATGTTTAGTTTTTTAATGAAATATTTTATTTTTTAAATAAAAATGTGGGCAGTGCGATGGTTTCTAAATAACGCATCGGTGCGGGTATATTTGATGTAACACGCCGCTTTTGTTATTTGGAAATTATTATGGTTTAGTATCAATGTTTTTGGGTCGCGGTGCGACAAAATATGGCACGCCAGTGAATGCATCGGTGCACTAATGTCATGGACGCACTGGTACGATTATGTCAAAAGCGCATTGTAATAAAAAAAACTTCCACTAAAACCTCCGGTTGCTCGCCTCCGCTAGAAATAGATATTTGGGATCTTTTATGAGGAGCATACGCTATAACCTCTATTGAAGGGCCTTTTCCTTGTTGTGTTCCTTGCTCTCATGGCACCCGTGAACCCATCTTGGCTCTGTACGACCCTTGATCTACGCCAACGAAAGCATTTATGAACGCTTAGCAATAAGATTGACTTGATTGTGCATCAGCCCCGTCGTTCTCATTGTGGGCTTGTTTTCTAGTTCTCTTTGCATCATTGGCCTAACCCTGATAATCTCCTGCTTTGCTTCTCCTTCTCGTCTTGCTCTCACTCCATCCACTCCGCATACATGGTCCGGACTAAATGCCATAAATGTAGAACCTCCTCGGGTTCTCATTATTCTCATATGCCCAACGCTCTATGAGAAAATAAAAAAGCATGAGTTTTCTATTCTGGTTTGTTCCACCCCGATTCCCAGACTTGAATTCAAAATATGGAGGAAAATATTTACGACCATCTTTAGAATCCAAGACCAGATCAACTCATCTCTAGAATGGGAAGCTTCCTTAGTGGATGACGCGATGTCTACACGTACCGGGGACACCAGGGACACTAGGTACACTAAGACCCTTGAATTATTCAGCTATTTCAAAACCGACTTGGGCCAAGCCATCACTGATAGTGCTAAGGGGTGCTCCAATGACCAGTCTCATGGAATCTCTTTGGATGCTCACATGCAATTCTTTGAAGGTTGGCTCTAGCTCCTCACCCATGCGTAGATGGAATATGATGCTCGACTTAATGTGAATGCCTTGGATAAGAATTAACGGGAAAGGTTTTTAGCAGGCCACAACAAAATGATTTGACTCCTGAAATGCTCTTTTGTCATCAACCACTCCACCTGGGTTCATCCTCTGACATCAACCCTGAACCTGACATTCCAGGTGTCGATGGTTTTAATGCCTCTCTTATTTTTATCACAATAGATGATTAATCCTACTTATGGAGTTTTATGGACTTGGTTTTTATTTGGACTCAATTTTGATTTATGGTTAGGTGGTCATAACCCCCGGCCTATGGGGCTCTTTAGCTTCCAACAATAAACTCTTGGTTTATAGTTGTTTTAAACTATTAGTTTTTTGGGTCTTAAGAGCTCCTCAATGGCTCAGGCACTTCTTAGGTTCTATCTCCTAACAAACTCGTGACAATTATCTTTGTTCATTCTTGTTATCTTGTTAATAAAGTTTTCAAATTATAAAAGAAGAATAAGGGTGTTTATAAGTAACAAAATTAATGGACTCTATTGATTATTCAAAAAAATAAACAACCATCACAAGTAAAGTGAATAGGCCCAATTTGTTTCTATGTTTCGATTTTTTATTTTTCATAATATGTCTCATTAACTTATTCAAAGGTTGTAATTATATATTGATTTCAATAAATTAAAAAGGAAAAAAAAAAAAAATTCTCCAATCAAATCAATAAGTTTTTTGTTTTTTTCCTAAATATATATAAATATAAAAAATTATTTTCCAATAAAAATAATGTCTATCTGTTTTTATATTTCCAAATCTATAAGAATAAAAACTAAAAATAAAATTATTTTCTATAAATAAAAGAACTCTCCATACTTTATCTGTTTTGATTTTTCCAAACCTATAAGAATAAAAAATTAGAAATTTTATTTTCTATAAATAAAAGAATTTTCCATGCTTTCTCTCTTTCCAGTCAAGTAAACAAGCACATTTCTCTTTCTTTGTTTTGGTTTTTCACATCTTTTACTGCCCCCACTGAAATCAAGTCATTATCTTGCCGTGAAGATCAATCCAATTTCCAGGAATTTCTACCTCTTTTGTTGCCCCCACTGAAATGAATAAAATTTGGGGAATTTTCACCTCTTTTGCTGCCCCCACTGAAATCAAGTCATCATCTTGCCGTGAAGATCAATCCAATTTCGGCAATTTCCACGAATTTCTTAGCCTTTGATGTCCTAAGTCAATATCTTGCCGTGAACGTGAATCCAATTTGGATGACTTTCTTCACATCTATAGGATTTACCAGTCAAATCATTTTTCTTCCTATGTTCTGTTTTTTCTAGCTCTGTACAGTTAAATTTAATGAAAGATTGATACAGCCAACTCATATATCCATAATTAAAAGATTTTTCACTTGGATTCCTGTCCAAGAATAGTCTAAGTGGAAATATTCCAACTTCTCTCAGCAATTACACATCACTGGAAAACCTTGATGTCTCCTCAAACTCATTATTTTTACACAGAATGCAAATATTGGGGCCCATCTTTATAGCCAGAAATAATGGAGTAAACGCCATCTTTATAGCCAGAATTAATGGAGTATTAATTATTTATTAAATTTATCTAGCTATGAGTTATGAGAGTGATTACACATAATAATTAGGCCCAAAGATGCCCTTCTTCATCTCATTCTATAAAAGTCTATTCACATTAACACACTATTGAAAACCAAAATCTCTCATAGATCTCTATTTCATTCAGTTCAAAATGATATATCAACCACATATCAACACACTAAGCCCCTTCACTAACCATGTCAAGAGAGTTGATTGCATGAGCAAAAATTGACTTAATATATCGACACATCCCGACTTAACCATGTTAAGAGAGATGATTCCATGAGCAACAATTGACTTTGGCAATTTTGGCATGGCAGATGAGGAAGAAAGGCACTTGAGACTGAAGAAAGGCAGTTGTAAAGGCTAGTTTGAGTGCCACAAAAGGTCATAATTCTCATCCAAGTAACCTTCAATAAGTATAGGAAAATATAAAATTATAGTTTGAAATGAATTGACCCCTAAGATCATCTTATAATTAGACAATTTAAATTAACATTAAACATAAAAACACTTAAAAATAAAGAAAAAATCTATATTTAACAGATTGGTTAATAAAAAAATGATAGGCTCCTGCTAGGGCTCCCCTGTGCTCATTTTTTCCTCTAGGGATGGATCCCCCTCTGGATCCAAGCCCTGAAGAACGTCAGCGGATCCTTGACGAGGCTTTCAAAGCCCTAGTGGCAGATTCCCCTCCTCCTCCTGCTGCTACGGTGCCGGGTGATGGCTTTGTCTGGTTATTAGAAGCACCCAGGATTCAGATCATGTCAGCGGCTTTACGACTGAAAGTGATTGCTCTTAGTGAAAGAGGGTTGATAGGTTAGTTAACCGGGATCTGGCCGTCCCCAAAATCTATGGATATCTGGGTCAGAAAGAACTGGACTCCCTTGATCTCAGGGGGGATTCAACATTGTTTTTTTGGAAAGGGTTTTTTCACCTTCTTGTTTGAAGATAAAGAAGATAGAGATCTCATTTTTGGCAGCGGATCGTATTTCATGGGCCCTAGGGGGATTTATCTCAACAGATGGAGTCTATCCTTTGATCTTGAGAAAGATGTGCCTTCTGTTGTCCCTGTATGGATTTGCTTGCCGCATCTTCCCCTTCACTGCTGGAACGACAAATCTCTCTAGGAAATAGGAAACTCTCTTGGGAAATATATAGACAGAGCAGAGCTGAAAGGCCCTCTCTTCTCTTGCGCCAGAATTTGTGTGGAGGTAGACCTGGAGAAAGGTCTCCCCAAAATGGTCAAACTATGTATGGACGGCTGGGAATATGCATAGAAAGTGGATTATGAGCAGTTGCCCTTCAAATGTAAGAAGTTTCATGAGTATGGTCACTTTGTCAAGAACTGTCCAAAGATTGCTAAGGAATCTATGGAACAGCCCCAAGAAGCCGAATGGCATCAGGTGAAGAAAGGGAAGAAGACCCTTTCTCCAAAACCCACTGCAAAAATGCAGCAAATGAACAAAGGTAATTAATTACGTAGATGAACCCAGAAATCCCGACAGGGAACCAGTTTGACGCTCTTGTGATAGAGGAAGGAGAAATAGAGGAAACCGTGGCTCCAGGAATCGAACCCGCACACTTAGAAGTACTGGGCAAAAATTTTGTTTCCCCTTCACCTGATATTGCTGGTGATTTTCCAGCTCGGGAGGAATCCCCTCCTCTTGGAAACTCGTGGGTGGATGCGGTAAGGATGAGTATGGTTAATCCCCTCTCATCTAGTCTGGAATCTTCCTCCAAAGAAACTCAAGAAGCGAATGAACTTGGGCCTCCTCCAAACACCCGCGGCAGGAAACCCTCTCGTTAACACAGGGAACAAGAGGTGGAGAGGGAGCTTGAATTGGGTAGGTAGAGAAGTATTGAAGATATGAAGTTGCTTCAGCCCAACAAGGGAAGGACTGAATCGAGGACCCAAGCAAGTCAGCAATCAGGGAAAAAATAATGAAGGTCATCTCTTGGAACTATAGGGGTCTAGGGGGATCGAGCAAAGTAAAAGCAATGAGAGAAATGGTCAATGCCGAAAAACCTGATATCCTACTGATCCAAGAGACGAAGATGAGTGATGCTGAGATCAAGGCCATCTCGCATCTTTTGTGGAAAAATGGCCAGGTTCACGCAATAATCTCTAGAGGAGCCTCTGGAGGAATAACGTCCTTTTCTGCAAGTAAGTAGTCATTTAAAGTTTTGCAAGAATGTCATCAATGGGTTATATTTGAAATTTGTGATAAGGAAGATAATCTCTCCTGTCTAATTTGCAATATTTATGGACCAACTCACTATAAAGACAAACAGACCTTTTGGGACAGTCGTTCCAGCTCCCAAAATTTGACAAGGGATAAAGAAATCATCATAGCTAGGGATTTCAATACCACAATTTCCTATTCTGAGAAGCGGGGGTTCGAGGGTGAGGGACCCCTTTGGCGAGAAGCTAGAATACTTGATTGCAGCTCTTGATCTACTTGATCCACCTCTAAAGAATGGAAGCTTTACCTGGAATAACCGATGCCAAGGGGTGGGCCATATAGCTGCTAGACTCGATCGATTCCTTCTCAGCTGATCCTTCTTACAAAAAAATATCATCCCAATCTCCTTTGCACTTCCCTCTGCAGTTTTAGATCATAAGCCCATTTCCCTCTCCCTTTCGCCACCAAACAAACAAGGCCCCTTCCCATTTTGGTTCAATCCTTCCTGGCTACAAGAGGAACAATCTTGGACCATAATCTCTAATGCCTGGCACACCCCTTGCTTTGGATCTCCCAGCTTTGTTTGGGAGAGTAAACTTAGAAATGTCAGATATGCTCTAAAAAGCTGGGCTAAATCAGATTACAAAAGTACTGGGCAAGTTAAAAAAATATTAAAATATGAGCTTGAAACTCTCCAGGATGAAATCAAAAAAAGAGAAGTCACTCATGCTCTCCTAAGAGAAGAACAAGAACTCAACAGCAAAATAATCTCAGCAGCTAGTAAGGAAGAAGAGGCTTGGAGACTTAAATCCAGACAGCTCTGGTTAAAAGGTGGGGACAATAATACCAGTTACTTTCATAAGCAGACTAAAGCAAGATTAAGTCGCAACATGATAAAAGAACTCAGAGATAGAAATGGAGCTAGCATCCTTGACCTTGAGCAGATAAAAACACATGTCCATCAACAATTTCGAGAACTATATTCTGACAAAAATGAGGTGGATCCTATAGCTGAGGCAAACCTTATTTCCGAAATTCCCACCCTTATCTCCGATAGCAAAGATCAGGAGCTCTACAAACCTATCAAGGATTATGAAATCAAAGATGCAATTTGGTCTCTCCAAGCTGATAAATCCCCGGGGCATGATGGGTTCACCATTAACTTCTATAGAGCAGTGTGGGGGATCATCAAGGAAGATCTGAAACGGATGTTGAACTGGACTCGGAAGAAGGATAGAATTGGAGGCACTACCAACTCGTCCTTTCTGACCTCAAGCCCCAAAGATAAGAAATCCCTCACCATAGAGCGTTTTCGACCAATTTCTCTTTGTAATACCTCTTACAAGATTCTAGCTAAGATCTTAGCCACAAGAACAAAAAATATTATGAACAGATTGATATCGGAAACCCAAGGTGGTTTTATAGCTGGAAGACAGATTTTGGATAGCATAATTGTAGTGCAGGAAGCAATCCATTCTAGTATAAACTACAATCAACAAGGCATGGCTATCAAGCTGGATATGGCGAATGCTTTCTACAGGGTGAATCATTTCTTTCTCTTTGAGATTATGAAAAAATTTGGTTTCTCTCAGAATTTTGTTAGATGGATAAAGCCTTGTATCAGCAGTCCCTGGATAGCTCCGTTGGTAAATGGGCAGTCCACAGAATTCTTTCAAGCTTCCCGTGGTCTCCACCAAGGGTGCCCACTGTTGTTGTTTCTCTATATTATGGTGGCTGACTCTCTTAGTCGCAGGTTGCACAGCCTTCAGATCTAGGGAGAACTCAGGGGTCTTAAGATTGCAAGGGGGGTTTGGGCTGCTAATAATGCACAATTCGTTGATGACACTATCCTTATGGGAGGAGCCTCTACTATCATAGCTACTTTCCCTAGTGCCTCAGAAATTAAAATCAAAATTCTATGGTTGGAACTGTCCCCCCGGCAACCTTGGCTAGCATTTCCAGAATTTTTGGCTTTGAAGGAACAACGAGTTGGAATGCATTCAAATATCTTCAAATTCTGATTTTCAAAGGGAGAAAAAGGAGGGAGGATTGGAACTGGTTGATCGATAAGATCAAAAAGAAGATTACAACGTGGGGTTTTCGCTGGTTGTTCATCTAGCGGGGAAACTTACCTTGATTAAATCAATCCTGTTAGCATTCCCAATCTTCATCTGCTTGATTGCTCTTGCTCCTAATTATATCATTCAGGATTTCAATAAGGAACTCAGGACTTTCCTCTAGTAAGGGGGTAAAGAAGGTAACACTAAGAAATACCATTTAATTAATTGGGATACAGTCTGCAAATCAAAAAGCAAGGGTGGTGCTGGATTAAGGGACCCAAAATGTATGAACCTTGCTTTGGAAGCTAAGATCTTGTGGAGGCTGGTCTCGGGTGAAGAACCTGGTGGGAAAAAGCTCTCCAGAAAAAATATATGAGAGGGCCAAGAAAACGCTGTATTGAGAACATGGATATGCAGAAGAAAGGCTCTCCCATTTGGGAGTTATGCAAGAAGTATGCTTTCATCCTGAAAGACAAACTGCATTGGATTGCCGGCAATGGAAAGAGCATCAAAATTTGGAAGGACACGTTAGGCAGAAGTTCTCTAGTTAACTTTGATCATGAATTAAGCCAACTTAGAAACTGGATGGAAAGATCCAATTTACACTCCCTATTCGATATCTCCTTCTGGTCTAGCTCTGGTTGCTGGAAAGGTTGGAAGCAATTAACTCTTCCCCAATATTTGAAGGATGACTATCGAGCTCTTCTCCATCTCCTGCATGAGCATTTCCCCATCAGTGGTCATCTCAAAGACAGGCGTGGATGGGGAAGATCAGGGGTCTACTCGGTGATGGAAGGGTACCATGACTTGCAGCTAAAAATGAATGAGAACTCTGGAGATATTAATTGGGTTAAGATCTGGAGCAAGGATAGTATCCCCAAGGTGAACGCCTTCTTCTGGAGTCTGGCACATCGGAAAATACTGACCACTGACAATTTGAAAAGAGAGGCATTGAGGGACCCCTTCGTTGCGTTCTATGCAAAGCTGCAGAAGAAACTATAGATCATCTTTTCCTTAACTGCAACTTTACGGTGTATGTCTGGAATCTGGCAATTAGAAACTTGGGTGTCAATCTGATATTGCCCACAAGGTGGAGTGATCTCTTTAACAATTGGAAGGATTTTTATTAGGGATCTTTGTACAAGAAGGCAAACTTCTCCAGAGCTTGGAATGCTCTTCCCCGGTTCATTTGCTGGAAAATTTGGGTGGCAAGAAACAAGGAAATATTTGATGGCACTATTGCCAATCCAAGAAAGGTTTACTCTACAGCTATCTCCCTTTGGATAGAGGTTCTCTTTATGCATAGACTGAACAACATTAAAAAAGAACACCTTACAGTGTCTAAGAGGAATTGGATGGCGGGCCTCTTGGTTCGGGAAAGCTCCTCACTCCACCCAGCTACTCCCAATTGTGAGAAGCATAGGCCTTGGCAAATGCGAATCGAAAAGAATGAGATTCAGCAATGGATGATGCAGCAGAACAATAGTATGTTACTCTTTGATGGTGCATCGAAGGGAAATCCAGGGTTGGCAGGTGCGGGGGGAGTAATCCTAGACTCCTTGGGGAACAAGCAGAAGGATTATGCCTGGGGCATTGGGAGAAAGACAAATAACATGGCGGAATGGTTAGGACTCGTCAAAGGACTAGAGATTGCCTCCAGCTTGGGCATCAAGAAGCTTACTATGCTTGGAGATTCTCTAATTATAATAAGAGAAGCGAGGCACATAGTTTCTAAAAGAAAGGAACCAACATCTAAAATGCACCTGTTGATTCAGTCCATCCTTAAAGAATTTCAGTAAATCACCTTCCTCCATATTCTCCGTGGATTAAATGAGAAGGATGATGAGATGGCGAATGCTGGTGTCAAGTTAGATTATGGCACACATTAGCTTGATGGACTCCACCTTGAGAAATCTTGGATTCCCTGATTTAAGCATCCATTATAGTTTCAATGGTGAATGCTTTTGTAATTAATTTTATCAATAGGTTAATCTTGAAGATAATCATGGGGATTTCGACAACCTTTGCAATCCTTGATATTACCCCCCGCATGCCTGGATTTAATGCCGGCCATAGATATGCCACCTGGAGATATGCCACATGGATTGTGGAAGACTTGTTGTGGCAATGGATAGTGTACTCTGCAATCAATATTCTTATTATATTTTTCAAGTATACGTTGTAAACTATGTTCATAAAAGTATGGCTTGTTTTCTTGACATTGCACACAATGAGCAAATTGGTCTGCTAACAAGAATGAAGTTGGTAGAATATGTTTGCAACCACTGCAAAAAGTTTCAAATGAAGGTAGGAAATTTACTTTTGCTTTCAATATTACATTAATCTGTAGATACACAGAATCGATGTTACTGATATAAGTCAAAAATCTTGTTAAAACTTATTGTAAAAAATAAGTTTCACTGTGAACATAAGAAAATAAGAGCAAGGCATTTTATGAAAAGTGAGTTTTGTCTTCAACCCCCTTTGTGTCACAAAGATGAATATTCTTTCATCCCACAAATTTTTAGGAATTATCTAGTTTTTCACTATGGAGCTCAATAGAGTTTTTTTCTTATTTGGAAATGTTCATTTCCTTTTTATGCTAGTTAAACAAAGTGATACTTTTTCTTCTAGATTAAGGTTGATCATCTCCTTATATTATCTTAATTTTCCCTTATCCTCTAACACTTTATCGTACCACATATTTTCCCTAAATTTAGCTGTAATAATACTTTTAATATTATCACTATTTTGCAAAGTGACCTCTTTCTCGACTACCCAATGGTTTAGCCAAGACTTGGCATCTTTATGCCAACCTTGATTAAGTCACAGGTGGTTTTGACTAAAGTATGAAGGAATCTTAGCAGTCGTTTTGTCTCCCATATTGTTTCTCTTGTTCCTGTATATTAGGTACCTAATCATAACCATGCACTCAATCAAGGAAAGACTAGATTTTATGAGGAGGATAAGATAGAGTATATTGTTACAATAATTAAATAGACATTTTATTAGTGAAAGGAAATTTAAAAGTTAATGTTTAAAAAAAATTTAAAACATAAATGGTTTACCCTTCATTCATAAAACAAACAAATTTGTGGATGTGAAACATGATTGATAAGTAAATATTATTAAAATAATTTTGAAAAGGATATTTCATTATAAATTTGAAAGAGATATTTTATAAAAAAAATGTGATCAAAAGTCAAAATAAATTCACATAAGCTTTTCATATATATATATAACTCTAGATCATAAATGGGTCACACTAATCCTTAACATGACTATAATTTTAATTGTTTCCATTGTGGTTTGAATCACACTAATCCTTAACATGACTAGAATTTTAATTGTCTCCATTGTCATCTTAGAGGAGTCAAACTTGGATCGCCATGCAAAACAAAGCCCCTCAAAACCAATTATACTAATGGGATTTGAATAAAGGTTTTTAAATTTTTTTATTACTTTATTAATATAATTATAATATTTCTCTTTTAAATTATTTTCAAGTCTAGATCATTATTAATATACTAGCATTTGCCCCAAGAGGCGCAAAAGGGAACGTTGTTAGTAAAAGAATGAATTTTGTAACAATGTTAGAGAATATTTGACAACGAATCAATAAACAGAAAGACATTATATATTTAATGATAAGGAAATTGTAATTTAAGTGGGTGTAACTATTAAAAACATATGTATTTTCCTTTGGTAATTATATATTCAATTAAAAAAGGAATTGTATAAATATTAAATGACCTTCTGTTTGGATTCTTCGTTGTCGTCTAACCTAAGAGGTCGAACCTGTCGGAGATCGAAAATAGGTCGACCAGGTCGGAGGTCCGCGTAGGTCGAAGAGGTCGACGAGTTCTATTTATGGTATTAAAATGCATTTAGATCATTACAGTATTAAAATTATTTTTAAATACAGAAATCCGATAATTATGGATGAGTCTTATTGCGATTCGCCATGTAAAATTTTGCAACACAGTTCTAAGTCTAGGAGATTTTTCAACCTTGGTAGCAACGCTGCTAACAAAAATTTGCTTTGGTCGGAAAACTATTGTCGGTGGTCGACTGATTCTGAGGAAAACATTATAAGATAGGCAGACTATAATACAAAAAATTCCAGATGAAAAATATTTTAACTAATAAAAACAATAAATTTATACTGGGAAATTTGTAGGATAAGAGCATCTAAACCCAACAATGGTGCAAAATTTTTATAATATAAGATGTTGAGCTATACATCAAGGGTAAAAATATACATGAACAGATGTTAAATGTTTACATTCAATTATACAACTGTATTGTTCGCCCATCTGACCGACATATTCAATTATACAAAATTCAAAATTTCTAAACAAAATTGTTTATAACTCTACTTTAAGTGATAAATGCAGCTGTTATGAGTTGTCTGGATTTGAATTGGGCGCTGTTGGTTGTTGCAGACAGACCTCGACAATTGCTTCAGCTGAAACTGACGTTTGGTGCTAGAATCTCTCCCAATGATGCAGTGTGTTCTGGATGTCGATAGTAAGTGTTGTAAGGGCCAACAAGTGGGCTATTTGTTCTTTAGTAGTTTTTCCCTGTAGATGAATTAGGTCGGAACCGAAGAGTTATATTATCTCATTTGCAGCTGAAAGTAGTGTTTGAAGACATGGTCAGAGTTTCTCTACTTTGTCAAGGTTATGACGAGCCTGGTTCAACCACTGTGCTTCACTTTTTTCCAATTTCTTGAGTTTTCTATTTTCCATTATTAGTTGTTTCTCAATAATTTTTGGCCATGGTTTCATCAGCCACTCGGTGTTCTTTTTGAAGATTATTAATTGTCTGTCTTGTCTCCCACATTTCCGTAAACACGTTGCCATATTGTTTGTACCAATTGCGGAGAACATTGTTCGCTGTCTCTGCTTCGTCATTAGACTATATGAGCTGACTGTGTGCTGAGTTGAATGCTTCAAACTGTTGTGACATCAATGATGATATTACTGTGGCTTGTTCTTCTCGGTCCTTGGTTTGTTGTTCAGAGAGTGCCGACACGATAGATTCGAATAGTTGAAATGCTTTATCAAGCGTGCTTGTCATGTCGGATGTGATTGGAATTGTTATGATCTGTTGCGCTAATTCTTGAGACTTTGTCAGAAATAGGGTTTGTTCTTGTTCCACCTTGTGAATCTGGTCTTCTGCTTCCAATCGTCTATGTTGTTGTTCTCGGTTGATTGTATCAACCAGTATGTCGAGCTCTTCCTGTGTTGCCTGTTGTGGATGGTATGACAAGATCGGGCCAAATTGGTCGAGATGTATAGACAAATGACTCAATTGAGATATGTGCTGCAGATGTTGTTGTTGTTGCTGAACAATTTTCTCTTGGTGTCGTCTTTTGTTTTTTTCTTTTTTCTTGGATTTTTCTTTAGATTTTACTGCCGCTAATTGCTTTTCTGATTCTTTTTAAGTCTCGACTATTGCTAATGCCTGTTTTGTCTGTTTTTGTGCTTCTTCAGTAGAAACCAGTTATACTATGAAACGAGAACTCGACATAGTTCTCATTTTTCTCTCTCCTAATTTTAGTAACTATTTTAGCTCCGTTTCAAAAGGGGTGATGCCAGTATCACACATTTTCATTTCGAGGCATTTTTTTGGGCCTTTGAATTATCTTTATCATAAAAAAAATTAATTTCTATTTTCAGGTGCGGTTTTAGAAATTTAGCAAAATAACATACATTTTTAAGCAATCTATACTGAAAAACATATACATTTTGCAATTTTTTCTATAAAATAAGACATTTTTATCGACAAAATAAGACACTTTTATTGACAAAATAGTAAAATATTCTAGTAAATAAAGACATTTAAAACCATTTTCAATCAATTTTCAGAGATTTTTTGTATACAAATGATAGTATTTCATATTATTTTCCGAAAAGTGTCGATTCACATAAATTCAAAAAAAACTATACAAATTATTTGTAAAAAAACATATTTAAAACATTATATATAGAAATTTTATTTCTAAAATTAAGTCTGAAAGTCAAAACATTACTAATATATCTTATCAAAAAATTGTCAAATTTAATATTTTCTTCAAAACATGAAACTAATAAACAATATCATGCAGGCCAAATTCATCATCTAAAAACTAAAACTAAAAAAAACTAAAACTAACAAACATATAAAAAAAAAAAAAAAAATTTTAAATGAAACTAAAAATTAAAAAAAAAAAATACTATACTAACAAACATTATAAAATTTCAAAAAAATTTCAAACACTTAAAACTAAAAATTTAAAAAAATTAAAAAAACATAAAACTAAAAATTAAAAAAAACACTAAACTAACAAACATTATAAAATTTAAATAAATTTAAAAACTAAAAATAAAAAACTGAAAATAAAAAAAAAACTAAAACGAACAAATCATATAAAATTTAAAAATAAAAAATTTAAAAAATTTAAAAACTAAAAGTTAAAAAAATACTAAACTAACAAACATTATAAAATTTAAAAAAAAAAACATTTAAAACTAAAAATTTAAAAAAAAAAACTAAACTAACAACCATTATAAAATTTAAATAAATTTAAAAACTAAAAATTAAAAAAAAATCTCAAACGAACAAACCATATAAAATTTAAAAATAAAAACTTAAAAAAATTTTAAAAAAAATAAAACTAAAAATTTAAAAAAACTAAAACTAACAAACCATATAAAATTTTAAAAAATTTAAAACTAAAAATTAAAAAAAATATATGGGGGAAGGGAGGGCGGCGGTGGGTGGTGGTAGAGGTGGAAGGGACAGTGGCGATGGAGGTGGAAGAGAGGGCGTGGGAGGAGGGGGAGGTGTGGGGGCACAGGGAGATGGAAGGGAGGGCGGCGGTGGAGGTGGAAGGGAGGGCGCCGGAGGAGGGGGAGGTGTGGGGGCACAGGGAGGAGGGGGAAGGGGGGTGCGAGGAAGGAGGAGGGGGAAGTGGAGGGGAGCGTTGGGCATCGCGCCACCCGTGAGGGTCGGCCCTTTGGCACCCAAGCGGGTGGAGCTCTCGCGGCATCCACCCCCTCCCTCCTCCTCGCTCCCCTCCACTTCCCCGTCCTCGCGCCCCCTTCCCCCTCCCCCCCTCGTCCCCGTGCCCCCACACCTCCCCCTCCTCCCGCGCCCTCCCTTCCACCTCCACCGCCGCCCTCCCTTCCATCTCCCTGTGCCCCCACACCTCCCCCTCCTTCCTCCTCCCGGCGCCCCCACACTCCACCTCCTCCTCCTCCCTTATCCCTCTGCGGCCCTCCGCTTCCCCATCCTCCCTCCTCCTCGTGCCCCCACACCTCCCCCTCCTCCCACGCCCTCTCGTCCACCTCCACTGCCACCCCCCCCTTCCACCTCCCTGTGCTCCCACACCTCCCCCTCCTCCCGTGCCCTCCCTTCCACCTCCACTGCCACCCACTGCCACCCTCCCTTCCGCCCATAATTCATTTTGTTTTGTTTTTAATTTTTAGTTTTAAATTTTTTTAAATTTTTATTTTTAATTTTTAGTTTTAAATTTTTAAAAAATTTTAGTTTTAATATTTTTTTAAATTTAAATGCTTTGTTAGGTATAGTTTTTTTATTATTTTTTTTAATTTTTAGTTTTTAAATTTTATAATATTTGTTAGTTTTAGTTTTTTATTTTATTTTTATTTCTAATTTTTAGTTTTAAATGTTTTTAAATTTTATTATGTTGGTTAGTTTTAGTTTTTTTTTTAATTTTTAGTCTTATATTTTTGTAAATTTTTAGTTTTAAATGTTTTTAAATATTTAGTTTTTAAACTTTTTTAAATTTTATAATGTTTGTTAGTTTTATTTTATTTTTAATTTTAATTATAATGTAGTTAGGTTAGTTTATTTTGTTTTTAATTTTTTTTAAATGTTTATTATAACAACATTAGCAGAAAGAGAAAAAGAAAGGGTCAAAAAATAAATAGTCGCCGCATTCACACCTTGAAATTAGAGGAAGTTAATATAGTTGTTTATGATTTCAAGTTGACAAAGAAAGATACTCTTCGCTCCAAGACTATAGAGATTATTAAGAGGTTGCTGCCAAAACAAGAAGTTGCAAGATGGGAGTCTGTTAAAGCAAGCCGTAGATGCCGAAGGAATGTGACATCTGAAATGATGGGCATAGATGTAGACTTAGATGGTGCACCCATTGATAACATAGAAGAATATGGGTCATCTACATCTTCATCCAGTCCTTCATCTGCAGAAAATGTAGATTTTGATGGGGTGTCAGAATCCATGGATGAATCAAAACTAGAGTCTGTTTCCCAGATATATCTTTTCGTTTTGATGATGATTCCCATGCCGTCTAGAGTCTGACATAACTCCAAAAATTGTCTCCCACTGTGGGAAATCGCAAAGCTCCTTCATTCCACGACAATCTGCCAGATCAATAGCTTCTTCTTCCAAGTATTTCCAGTGTTATTGCAAACAATTTACCACCCAGGATGTCCAATCGAACCAACTGTTTCTGCCATGAAAAATCCATGCGATACAAGATATCGACATTAGCTTTATTGTGAACTTGGACAGGTTTTTGTGGCTCATATGTACCCATAGAACTACGAAATTATTGCAAACAATTTACCTCCCAGGATGTGTAGTCGAACCGACTGTTTCTGCCATGAAAACTCCAAGAATTGTTTATCTAGTCCAGGTTATGGAATTTAACACTGCATAGAATCACGTCGTGGTAATGAAGCATTTTCAGACTATTTGCAGATAACATTAGTCAGATTCCGACCACCTCAGTCGATGAGAAAGATGACTTGTCTAGTAGAAATGCAGCCGACCACTCTACGTACAGGATGCACACCTATCACGTTTGATGGTTGCTATCTAATCTATCAACTGATAACATCGACCCTCAGTTATTTCAGGTTATGAAGAAAACAATGATGTCGACCACGCTTATGTTGTTACTTATGATGGGAGACACTATCTGCACTAGCTATCAACAGGTGCAGCCGAACAGCGCTTAGCCCGACCACAAACAATCAGTCGACAAGGTGTAGCATCGACTGGTCGAAGTCTTGTTTCCTTCTGTTTTCTAGTGACCATGTTGTGAAGTTCGACAACTGGAAAATATTGATAAGGTCGATGTTGTAACTACTCTACGAGTTATTTCATGGTAAATATGACAGTCACATGTAAATCGCACGAAGATGGTTGGCTTTCAAAATGGTCAGGTCGAGTTGGTTGAGCCTTTAAAAATTGGTCGACTTTTAATTATGTGGTCGGGATGGTCGACACTTTATTTGGTCGACATAGTGCTTATAACTAACGGAGAACCTAAACACTAAAATAACTGCAGAACTTGGGAAGCATAAGAAACAAGGGAGAACCTAGGAAATAATCATGGAGTTGGTTTGGCAAGAATAGGTAGAGTCTGCAAGTCCCAATCATTCTCCATACATAAGAAACAAGGGAGAACCTAGGAAATAATTGTGGAGTTGGTTTGGCAAGAATAGGTAGAGGCTGCAGTTCCCAATCATTCTTTGATTCTTTGAGATTGTTTATTCATGGCAACTAGGAGAATTATGTATTCTAGGCATCTAGCAATATTCATTAAGCCAACCAACTATTGTCATCCGACCATTAATCCGACTATATTCATTAAGCCAGCCGAATATAGGCATCTAGCAATATTCATTAAGTCGTCCGACCATTTTGATGGAGGTTGAGCCATTTTGATGAAGGTTAATGCTTGTGCTTATGTTTTTCTTCCTTCTAACTTTCCTCTTTTCCTAGTGGCATTCATTATTGCCCCTAAAGGGGAAAATGCTAGTAATATCTAGTTTATCTTCATATTCATCTTTAAACATTTTAATTTCATATTAAATTTCTGGTCCTCCTGGTAACATTGATCATGTGCGCCATCATTTTTCCATTAAACGCGAGAGGGTGGTGGATCTGTTAGACACCCTATATAGCACGGAAGCGAGTAGCAATAAAGGACTTTATTCCTTGGTTCCCTCCATAGGTGTCTGTGTGGTCATCTCATGGTTAATTCAACTTTTTTGCCTCGGTGTCACTACCCGTCCGTGGATATTTATTTTAATATTGACTTAAACACTACATTCCATATAATTACATTTATTTTGAGAGAAAATGGTTTTGAATATAAATATTGCATTGAAGGTAAAGGGTATATGCCATTGATTTTGACAGTTTAGGAAGAATAAATTTGAAAACATATGGCTCTCACAAGCGATTGAATGAATTCCATGTAATTAGATTGATTTTCAGATGAGTGGTTTTGATTATAAATATTGTATTGAAAGTAAATGGCATATGTCACATACCCCAATTTTATTAAAATAATGTAATTATTTTATTAAAATTCCTGAGACATTATGTTAAATTTAATGCTAAGTAGGAATGGATGACTCAGCAGAGTCTCCAGAAATGGAATGTAAATTTTGAATAATTATTATTAATAAATAAATTATGGAGACAACAGCATGGGAGAGCTGTTAAAAGAGGTTACTGGTCTAACTGGTGGATGGAATTAGGTGGAAGGACAAAAGACAAGTGGCAGCATCCTCAAACACTTCCTAAGTTGCAGGTGGCAACTTCCCTATATTTTGGGGTCATGATTCCCCAAGAAAGTGGAATCTGAGCAGGTGGCTCATTAATGACAGTTAACCCAACTAAGACCTAGGCAATCTTTTAAATACTACTCAATGAACTGAGCTGGGGGTTCAGCTTTTGTTCTAGAGGGAGAATACATTCAGGTGAATGCTATTCAGGAGTCCCATTGAGGAAGTGGGAAAAACAGTAAGGAAGTGTTTTGAGTCAGGAAGTTGCAGTAACTTGGATTCCAGTGTAGCTGTTTTGGCTGAGGGAATTGTTGGCTGTACTTAGTTCCAGCCAGTTAGACCAGAGCAAGCTCGGGGGTCCTGAGAAGTGTTGTCTGGGAACTCTCCAGGAATTGGTAGGGAGGAACAGCCTCCCATTGATGTTATTGTCTACCATAGATACAGGTTCTGCCACTCTTCCTGTTATTTGTTTAAATAAATTAAATGTAGAATGGACTATCGCAACTGTGTTTTGAACAGTATTTGTTTTCAGTAAATCAGTTTTTCTGTATGGTCTTTTGGTAAAAATTGCAGAACTCATATGTCTTAGAATTTTTCCTATTATCACTTAAATAGAGTAATTATTCTATGCAGAATATATTTGTTACTATTACAGTAATCAAATATCATAGTTATTTATTTTATTTTTATTTATAGTTAAATAATAGACAGAATGTTAAACAGTAGTCATTTCAGAAATACACTTATTAAAACAATCATAAGAACAGACACATAGATAAATCTCAGATTTACTATGAAATATTTCCTAATAGAGAAATGTACAGGAATAGTTTCTATTAGAGCAATATACCTATATATATATCTGTTTTATATTTCTGTCAACTATAGATATAGGCTAGTCTCTGTATCGAGCTAAAGGAGAACACTGTTCATGAACTCTGTTCATGAACACTGTTCATGAACACTGTTCATGAACAGTGTTCATGAACCCTGTTCAAGGACATACAACTGACACTCTTAAATAAAAATTGAATTTTAAAAAATTTAACCTTCTGATTTTAACACCCATTACAGATTTTTTTTAATTCTCCTACTGCCAACAAATTAAGAGCAGAGTTTGTGTAACGATACATACCTGTATCCAAAAGTGCACTGAAGAATCGTTGATCCACGACGCCGCGTCTATACAATCCACCAACGCTCCAAACACCAACTAGCTCCTTCACCAAGCAACGAATAATGTCATCAAGTAAGACCTATAACATACACAAACAGAATCATAACGTCACAACTAAAAGAAAAACACACCTTAAAATAACAACTTTCAACCCTGCACACAAAACCGCAACACCGTCGATGCAGCAACACAACCGAACACACCTACCAACCAAAACGTAACGGCCGACGAGCAGCTTCCAACGAGCAACAGCAAGAAACAGATGACGACCCGACAAAACGTAAAAGCCAATGAGCAACAGCAGAAATGGAGCAGAGGCGGGTCGTGGAGCAGAAGCGGGTCGTGGAGCAGAAGCGGGGTGGCGAACATAACAGCAACCGATCGTGCAGCGTCAACACATCGTGGAGCAGCAGCGGGTTGTGGGGCATCGGCAGGGTGGCAAACAATCTACTGCGGGCCCATGCGGGGTCCAAATATTTCCAGCAGGGAATGCCAAATGGCAGCCGATGCTGTCTTTTTATGCAGAAAAATAGTTCGGCCGAACAATCATTCGGCCGAATAATTATTCGGCCGAAGAATTATTCGGCCGAACAGTGTTTTGGCCGAATAACATGAACAGTGTTCATGAACTCTGTTCATGAACACAGTTCTGTTCATGAACACAGTTCTGTTCATGAACACAGCTCTGTGCATATACTCTGTTCATGAACATAGTTCTGTTCATGTTATGCTCTGAAATTATAGGCGGTAGCGGTGACCTTTTTTTTATATAAAAATGGTAAGAGCAAGTATAAAGCAAGTAAGGCTTTGAAATATATAAAATGAAAATCAAACATCATAACATGTATTTGTATTAATCTTATGAAATGTAACTTCATGGCTTTTTTATATATATGGATATTTAAACCCTAATCCCGAACGAGTTTCATATTAAGTTTCCCTAATTCTCAATGAAGGGATGATAAAGTGTATACTACACAACTTTATAAATGATCAACCTGTGGTTTTACTATGTTAAGTGAGGTACAAGAATATTATATGAGTTCATGAACTCTGTTCATGAACAGAGTTCATGTAGAAAGTCACTTAAAAATTCAATGTTGTAAGTTCTTAGGTATTTTTTTTATAAAAATTAAGGAATGTTTGTTTATTGAGATATAGAATGAAAACATAAGTGATCGTTGAAAAATTAGGAAGGTCATTGAACTATTACAATCAAATGATTATGAGATGATTATAGATGTCATGTTTATGCTGCAATAGTGTTCTTAGAGTTAGGAGAGGAACTTACAAAAGAAAATAAGTTATAATATTTTAGGTGGCTCTATATTTTCTATGCAGATCTTTAAGAGATATGTTTTTAAGTTTGTAGAATGAACATGTACAACTTCAATGTTTGTAAATTGTTTTATCATAAATATAAACTAGAAATCTCTTAATAAGAGTATATATATGTTATACTATTTTAGGAAGCTCTACATTTTGTATGCAGATCTTTAATAGATATGTTTTGAGTTTGTAGAGTTAACATGTACAACTTCAATGTGTGTAAACTGTATTATCATAAATATAAATTAGAATTCTTTTAATAAGAATATATATATATGTTTAGTGAGATGTTCGTTCATTGACATATATAATTCAACCATATTTGTTGGATTAAAAGTTTTTAAGGTTACTATACTACTTCAATTAACCGTGTTATAACTTATATTTGATAATGAAATGATTATTAGATATATCTTTATGTTGCAATATTAGGGATGGTAAGGAATTTTAGTTAATTAATTAGAGTTAGGAGGGGGACTTAAATTTTGTTGTAGTTTTTAATCAAATATTGGCTTGATGCTTGTAGAATAGTCATGTACATTTTCAACATGTTAATGTTTGTGTAAATTTAGAAGTTATATCAAATGGAAAGAGAGTCTTCGAAGGGAAAGCGTAGGAGGTCATCACAATCCTCAAGAATTGTTCGGATATCCATCATCATCTATTTCGGGATACATATCTATTTCAGGATCATCTATTTCGGGATACATATCTACTTCAGGATCTTGCATGATCTATTTCAGGATATGTAGTCCAGTCACCAGTTTGATGCCTCCAGCACCTTATCCACCTTCTTCTAGCACCCGGGAGCCACTTTCCACAGAGTTTTAGCCCTCCTAAGCTGAAAGGCGCCCTCTTCTCACCTACTGACTGAGAAGGGCGCACTTGCTCACCTACCACTGCAGATTCACTCCAGTTACATTTAGTTAGCTCCGATTCTGATTGATTTCACTCCGATTTCACTCCTGACTGACTGTTTCACCTCCGATTGACCTCCAGTTCGATTAGGTGACTTGCTCTGACTCCAGTTAGCCTCCCATGCGCCCCCACTGAGCCTCCAGATCCTATATCAGTGCTACACACTTCAGTTACATTTATTATGATCAGTTAGACTCAGCTTGACACCTGGATGACTGTTTGTTGTGATTGATGAGCAACACCGATGATTGATGAGGACTCCTAGATTGAGTCAAGCTACTCCATTTCAGTGATTCGAATGGCCTACTTAGTCAATTCGAATTGCCATTGACAGATATTGGATTGTATTGTAATCTATTGTAATTCATTCACCCTTTCTGGGATAGAGAGCACTGCTGCATGTTTTGCACAGTTTTGCACCATATCTTCTTATTCATCTGTTGTGACTGAGTTATTTTGTTCATTAGATCTGCTGTGACTAACTTTACATGGTATCAGAGCCATTGCAGGGACAAGATCTCTTTTCTACAGGTGTTTATACAAGAAGATTTGACTGAATTGCTAAAAATTGCAATAAGTTTGGCATGAGATATCTCAAGGGCATTCGCTCCTGTGCATGCAAAGCTTGAAAATTATTCCAATACCACTCCAGAAGCTTGAGTTACCACATAATTCCTGGATTTGATACATTGGACCCATTCAACATTGCTTGAAATCCAATCCCAGGTGTGATGCAACTCTCAAAGGGTGGATTGTTCGACCTTATTGTGGTTGTTTTGATGTGATTTGCAGGTTTATTGTCTCCTCCAAGTGCACTCGCTATTTTCTGCATGCAAGGTTTCCTCCTTCAATTGCATTCGCTATAGTCTGCATGCAAGCTTCCTATTCATCAGTTGACTCAATCCTTGCAATGGAATACTCTTCTTCAAAGCCTATCCTCACCCCATTCAATTATTTTGATTGGAAAGATGATATGGAGATCATATTACGTTCAAAAGGTTACTACCGAGTCACTCTTGGTCTTGAATTGGAGCCAAACAATGTAGCAGAAAGAACTAAACACTACAACAAGCTTGATGAAGCTTATGGTCTTCTTTGTCTCTCCATCTCCAAGGATCTTCACTTTCATCTCAGCGGATTGAAGACTCCAAAAGCTATATGGGAGCAACTTGAGACACTATTCGGCAAGCAGGATGAGCTTAGGGCTTTTCAATTAGAGAATGAATTGATTGGCCTTAATCCTGAAAATTTCGAGACCATCAATGAATTCTTCACAAAATTCAAGAACTTGAACTTGCAATTGAAGAACAGTGGTGTTATCAAAGAGGATAAGCAGTTGATCCTCTCCATTCTAAGCAAGCTTGGAAAAGATTATTCGGTATTTGTCTCCACTTTCAATTTCGGTCGGCTAACTACCCCGAATTGGAAGATGCCTACCTTGAATGCCTTCATTGAGTCCGTTACGAAAGAGCATGACAAGTTGATTCAAATGGGGTCCATAAGCTCCAAAGATTCAGCCCTATTTGTTCAAGGACCCAATATTTCGAATGGTAAAGGAAAGCTAAAGAAGGAGAAGCCCAAATTCGAGCCTCACAAGCAAAAAGACAAAGGCAAGCAAACGGATGCACCATCCAGTTCGAAATCCAAGCAAAAGGGCAAAGAAGGTAACCAAAAATCTAAATGTACTTATTGTAACCGTGGCTTTCATCCCGAAAGTTCATGTATGAAGAAGACTATAGATCAAATGGCCCTCCTTTTGGAAAAGAACAACATAACCCTTCCTGACGGTGCAAGGAAGAAGGATCGGAATGACGATCATGAAAGAGGACAAGCACTCATGGCAACGGTTTCGAAGCCCACTCTCTTGATAGATTCGGGTGCATCAAATCATATGGCTGCAAATATTGATTCTTTTTCCTCATTCGATCCAAACAGCTCCATCCCCATCCATTTGGGAGATGACTCAAAAATTTCTTCAAAGGGCAAAGGTACGATTCATGTAGATCATGGATGCTTTCAGAATGTTCTCTATGTGCCTTCCTTAGCTTCGAATCTCCTTTCTGTTTATCAAATGACACATACTGGTGATCCAAAGAAAGTCACATTCAGCCCTAATACAGTTGAAATTTCTGATATCAAAAGTGGAAGACTAGTTGCGGTTGGAAAGGCAAACCACACTGCAAAATGTTATGAGTTTTCGCACTTTATTCCGCTTGCAAAGCCCACTGCTCTTCACACACATGGTAATGAGGTTAGTAGGCTTTGGCATGAAAGATTTGGACATCTAAATTATAAGTATTTGCTGCTGCTATCAAATAAATCCATGGTTGATGGGCTTCCACAACTCCGTTCCTCGAAGGGAATATGCTCCGGTTGCATTATTGGGAAGCACCCCGAGCACAGATTCGACCGCGGCAAGGCTAGCAGAGCCTCTACTATTTTGGGATTGATCCATTCTGATATCAGCGGTCCGCTGCCCCATATGTCATTAAATGGTTCAAGGTATGTTTTGACATTTATTGATGATTATTCTCGCTTTACATGGGTATTCTTTCTCAAAAACAAGTCAGAAGTGCTTGGAAAATTCAAGGATTTTAAGGCTTCTGTTGAGACCACCACTGAGAGCAAGATCAAAGCTCTTAGATCTGATAATGGTGGGGAATATATCAAGTCCGAGTTGCTGCAACTTTGTGCCCAAAGCGGAATCAAGATCCAACATACAGTTCCCTACACACCCCAGCAGAACGGTGTAGCGGAAAGGAAAAACCGGTCACTGAAAGAGATGGCTACATGCATGATTGAATCAAAAGGTTTGGCTGCAAATCTTTGGGCTGAAGCAATCAATGTTGCTGCATATATACAGAACCGAGTTCCACATTCATCCGTGAAAGGTATGACTCCTTTCGAAGCATTCTTTGGTCACAAACCGGATGTGTCAAATTTGAGAGTTTTTGGCTCTACTGCATGGGCTAGAATTCCTTCTGAGAAGAGACGAGCTTTGGATCCACAAAGTATCGAGTGCATATTGATAGGATATGGGGAAGAATCAAAAGCATATAAACTCATGGATATCAGATCTAAAAAGATATTCATAGAGCGCAGTGTGCAGTTTGAAGAACCGCTTCAAGAATTGCAACTAGTTGAGGAGAAAACTGCCGATTCACCGCCTTCACCAGAAGAAGATTCGAGCAGCGATAATGAAGGTATGAGTTCTGATATTTCTGATATTGTAGCAGCATATGATGATCATGACATATCAGGTTCGGAATCCGACCATTCAGATCTCCCTCAGTTACCAAAGTGGGCCCAAAATACTCTACAATCTGCTGGTTCTAGTCTTGGAAATCCTGCTGATCCGAGACGAACAAGAGGAGACTTTCAAAGGGCAGGTATGGCTCTTTCTATTGCTGATCCATTTCTTCCTGAGATTTGTTATTTGATGGCTGGTTCAGATCCCCAATCATATTATTCAGCCCATCGAGATCCGAGATGGAAAGATGCCATGGATGAAGAGTACAGTTCTCTTCAAAAGAACAATACATGGGAGCTAGTTTCTCTTCCACCTGGAAGAAAATTAGTGAAGTGTAAATGGGTCTACCGTACTAAATTTGCTGCTGATGGCACTATCAGCAAATATAAAGCAAGGTTGGTGGCAAAAGGTTTTTCCCAAGTCCAAGGAGTGGACTACACAGAGACTTTTGCACCGGTTGCAAAGATGGATTCCATCCGCCTTGTTTTAGCTATTGCCGCATCCAAGCACTGGGAGGTGCATCACATGGATGTGAAGAGTGCATTTTTACATGGAGACCTTGCTGAAGAGGTCTATATGCATCAGCCAGAGGGTTATACATCAGATCCATCATTGGTTTGCAGATTGAAGAAGTCTTTGTACGGGTTAAAACAGGCCCCAAGAGCTTGGTACGCAAAGATGGACTCCTTCCTTCTTTCTCAGAATTTCCAAAGATGCAAATCTGATCCGAATGTCTATCTTCAGCGAGTTAAAGGTAATTTGTTGGTTATTGTACTTTATGTTGATGATCTGCTTATTACCGGTAGCACACTTACTTCAATAAACAAGCTAAAAACTGCCTTAAATCTAGCTTTTGACATGAGCGATTTGGGCTTGCTGAGTCACTTTTTGGGCTTGGAGATAGCTCAAAATTTCGATGGGATCACTATATCTCAGCAAAAATATGCTTCCGACCTGTTATTGAAGTTTAATATGGCTGAATGTAAGGCAGCCCCGTTCCCATTCCTCTCAGGAATCAGTCTTGAGGAGGGAGATTCCACACCGCTTGCAGATTGCAGTATGTATCGACAGTTGATTAGTTCACTACTTTATTTGACACACTCTAGGCCTGACATCTCATATGCCGTGAGTGCCGTGTCAAGATATATGCAGCAGCCACATGAGCTTCATTAGCGAGCAGCCAAGCGGATCTTGCAGTATGTGCAAGGTACGAGACAGTTTGGCATACATTATGCTGCAGATTCTGAGCTAGATTTCATTGGTTTTACTGATTCAGATTGGGCAGGTGATAGCATTGATCGGAAGTCCACTTCCGGTTATGTTTTCATGATTGGTCATGGTGCTATTTTCTGGTCCAGCAAAAAGCAAGCAGCCATTGCACTTTCTTCAGCAGAGGCAGAGTATCGAGGGGCAGTCAATGCCTGCATTCAGGCAGTTTGGTTGCAGGGTATTCTTTCCGAGTTTGGTTTTGGTGGCACTACTTCGACTGTCCTATTTTGTGACAATCAAAGTGCTATCAAGATCTCCACAGATCCAGTTCAGCGGCAGAGGACCAAGCACATTGAGATTCATATGCATTACATTCGACAGTTGGTGCATGACCGCACCATCATTCTGCAATATTGCCCTACTGATGAGCAAATTGCAGACATCTTCACCAAGAGCTTCACTGAGAAGAAGTTCTCTTACCTCCGTTCACTGTTGGGGGTGAGTTCCATCATGGTGGAGACAGATTGATTCATTATTATGCTTTAGACTTGAGGGGGGGATTTCTTCCCACTGGGTTTTCCCTCTTTCCTCACTTAGTTTATTTTTCAGCATTTTTTGGATTATTGTATTGGGGTGACCTTTGGTCTTAGTTACCAGGGCCCCACATTATTTTAGTTGGCACATCATAGTCTAGCTTGAGGGGGGGTGTTCGGATATCCATCATCATCTATTTCGGGATACATATCTATTTCAGGATCATCTATTTCGGGATACATATCTACTTCAGGATCTTGCATGATCTATTTCAGGATATGTAGTCCAGTCACCAGTTTGATGCCTCCAGCACCTTATCCACCTTCTTCTAGCACCCGGGAGCCACTTTCCACAGAGTTTTAGCCCTCCTAAGCTGAAAGGAGCCCTCTTCTCACCTACTGACTGAGAAGGGCGCACTTGCTCACCTACCACTGCAGATTCACTCCAGTTACATTCAGTTAGCTCCGATTCTGATTGATTTCACTCCGATTTCACTCCTGACTGACTGTTTCACCTCCGATTGACCTCCAGTTCGATTAGGTGACTTGCTCTGACTCCAGTTAGCCTCCCATGCGCCCCCACTGAGCCTCCAGATCCTATATCAGTGCTACACACTTCAGTTACATTTATTATGATCAGTTAGACTCAGCTTGACACCTGGATGACTGTTTGTTGTGATTGATGAGCAACACCGATGATTGATGAGGACTCCTAGATTGAGTCAAGCTACTCCATTTCAGTGATTCGAATGGCCTACTTAGTCAATTCGAATTGCCATTGACAGATATTGGATTGTATTGTAATCTATTGTAATTCATTCACCCTTTCTGGGATAGAGAGCACTGCTGCATGTTTTGCACAGTTTTGCACCATATCTTCTTATTCATCTGTTGTGACTGAGTTATTTTGTTCATTAGATCTGCTGTGACTAACTTTACAGGAATTGGTGTTCCAATTGGTAGTCGAAGGTTGTCGAATTCACCGCGGGGTTCAAGTTTATTGCATGGGTCTCAGTCATTTGATCACCAACAAGTTCGAAGGGGTACAAATGATTCTCCTTCGTCTTCTGTGGGAGAGCGTCGATCTCAACCTTCTGTTGGTATAAACATTAATGTTTAATAATGTATAATTTGTATTTTTTTGTGTTTTGAATTTATGGAAAAGGTTAATTCTTGACTACGGCTATATTTGAAGCAGAGCGACGTTTAGAAGATGTGCGTAATTCGATGGAGCAAGGGGAAGATCAAGATAGGATTATAGATGATGGAATAGGTGTGGGTGGAGAGCAGGGTCCTGAAGATCCTCCTAGAGCTAGGACGACATATGTTCCACTAGCCGAGGGGTGTACACCCATATCAACTTATCCGTCTGATTTACCTGATGAGCTTCCATGGCAAGGTGTTGTGCAACAAACTATTCTTGAAAGTTGTAGATCCCACTATGACAGGTTGAACAATGATCTTTGTTCTTTGGATCTCCCTCCAGAGAGTCGACAAAGTCTAGAGATTGTTTTGGCGTCTTTGCAAAAATTCATTGATGCATACGAGGAACTTGGACCAACTACAAATAGTTTTGTTCATTTGATGTGGATGCGAAGGGACCAAGTTATGGGTCCAGACAAGTGGGAGGTTGTGAAGGAGAGAGTCACTAGAGAACAAGCCAATTCAATGTTCAATTTCAAAGAAGGCCTTAAGCGAAAAATGTTGAAAGTGCAATATTTCAAGCATCCTCAAATTGCACATTTAATATATGATCGATTTCTTGCAGCTTATGGTCGATTGCCTTGGAACGATGAGGTTCCTAATTATTTTGCTAGATTTTTTTATGCGGAGTTTTTTTTAGGTATGAAGCCTAACTATACTGATGTTCCCTCTGACTTTTATGGAGTTGGAAAGGGTAGAATATATAATCGAAAAGGCGCTCTCAGAGACCCTACCACTATACAACCTCCACCTGAGATACCTCGCCCACCAAGGGTTGTGGCTTTAAGATCAGAGAAGGAGACAACATCTCAACTAGGGACAGTTGGAAGGGAATCGGTAGGTGATGGTTTAGCCTCAGCTCTTGCTGGAGTAGAAGTTGGTTTGGGGCGAGAGAGGGCTCGCGCTATTCTTCGTCAGAGTTTTGTCTACAAGACGAATGACGAGGTAGATGCATTGAGCATTGATGATCTCAGGGCTTATGCTAAGTCTTGTCGAGATATAGCTTCAGATGTGTTATCCAATGACACATCGAGCATGGGAGAGGTTTGTTGATTATGCTATGACAATTTATTTGATTTTTTATTAATCATTTTGAATTGAATTTTTTGCTACATGGGAATAAATATATTAAACAAATGTATTTTGTTTGCAGTTTACGAGAATGTTAAATGCAAATAATTTTCGAGTCTTCAGTAGTCAAAACCAAGAGCATCTTAGTCAAAATGAAGAGCGCTTAGGAGAGGTATTTTAATTATAATATTTATGATTGAACATGATATTTTTTTTGTTTGCTTGAATTTTAATAAATATCAATGTATCTTATTGTTAATTTGACTTATCTATGCAGGTTTCATTAGATTCCAACTTTTTAGATGATTTACCATCTCTTGTGAGCTAATGATTTTAATTTTTTTGTTTTGGTTTTAAGTTAATTGCTTAATTTATTATTTGTATCTACTATGTTTTATTTATTAACAAAATTTAAATTTTAGGGAAGAGACCATTTGGAAATTGGGGGCGAAGATGTGGGGTCTTTAATGAATGCAGATATTGGCACTGAGGTAATTTTGTTGAACTAGAAATGATCTTTGATATAAGTTTAATGTTTTATATTTTTTTGATTTATTTGAAAATTGTTTTTGTACATGTTGCAGCTTGGCTCTTTGAGATCCTTTGGAGCCAAAGGAAAGTCTCTAGGGGAAAAGAGTGGTGGACATGCATTCAAAGAATTTGATGTACGATTTTTTTAATAATTGAATTGTTTTGTAGATGAGTTTAATATCTTAATATTTTGAATTTAGTTTAAAATGGTTTAAATAATTTATGATCTCAATTTATAATTTGTTTTTTTGTGTATTGTAGGTGGAGTTGAGTCCCAGGGAAGGTCCTAGTGGAAAATAGTGGAAAGATATTGGTCTAGATGGATAGTGGTTCAGAATTTATTGTTTTTGTTGATATATATATATTGTAGTTGGTTTGAACATGGAGGGTATTTATTTTTTGATTATATATATATGTACATTGAATTCACATGTTCATCAACTTTTTTTTGGATTATATACATGAGTACATGTCCATTATTTCTCATTTGGTAAATGTTTAGAATATGTTTTGCATGAATGTTTAAAATGTTTTGATAATATTTATAATATGTTTCGCATGAATATTTAAAATGTTTTTATAGGTGCAATCCAAGGTTAGGAAATGTTGAATGATGAGAATGAATGTTATGAAGTTAGAAAATGTTGAATGATGAGAATGAATGTTGAATGTTTCGAATGTTATGGAAGAATGAATATTGGGAAAGAATGAATGGGAAGTGTTAGGAATGTTTAAAATGTTATTCCAAGTTGGGAAATGTTCAATGTTGAGAATGAATGTTATGGTAAGAATCAATGTTGGAAAAAAATGAATGGGAGGTGTTAGAGAAAAAAGAATGTTGGGAAAGAATGAATGGGAGGTGTTATGGAAGAAGGAATGTTTTCAATTTGTTATGTTGAGAATAAATGTTATTATAATATGTTTTGCATGAATGTTTAAAATGTCTTGATAGGTGCAACCCAAGGGTAGGACATGTTGAATGAATGGGAGGTGTTGGAAATGTTTAAAATGATAATCTAAGTTAGGAAATATTCAATGTTGAAAATGAATGTTATGGTAAGAATTAATGTTGGGTAGAAGTTTATGAATGTTAAAATTTTTGATAGAAATATGGATGAATTAGGAAGTTTAAAAGCAAATATATGTTAAGTTCAAATTTTGATATAATGGATTTTTAATTAATTTAATTTTTATTTTCAATGTTCAGGTACATTTGATGCGGCTGAAATCATGGCAAATGGGGGTAACGGTTTTTTTGTTTTTTAATCATAAGCGAAGATTCCAGGATTGTGAAGTTTGTGTTAAATTAGAGTAATGATTTTAAACAACAATTTGATGAAATTTCATTGATTTGTTGTAAATAATCATATCTCTAATTTAGCATAAGCTTCACAATCCTGGAATCCTTGCTTGTGATTAAAAATCAAATGATCGTTATCTCCATTTGCCATGATTTCAGTTATGTGAATTTGCACAAGCGATATTTTAAATTAAAGATTTGGGACGGAGAACTTGGTGACAATTTTAAGACATCTATTTAAGATCATATTTATGGTGAAGTATGTATTAAAGAAACATGTTCGATGGATTAAAAGAATACAAAATTTAATAGGTCTTTTTGTGATTTTTCGTTAGTATCAATCAACCAAAAGTAAAAATTCGGGGCGGAGTGGGGATAGCCACATCCGTTATCTCATCCCTTAGTGGTCTAATAGACATATGGGGACCCGAATAAAGTACTTTTGAATTTTCAAATTATATTTGAATTCATTTTTAAGCATGTTAAAGTACAACCATTTAAGCTTTTATGTTAGTTGTCATTCAAGAAAATATTCATAAAATCTCAATGAAAAAATATACTGTACACAACAATTTTGATAATTGGACAAAAAATATATTGCACACAACACTTGACATGGACAAAAATATAGATCAATTTATTTTTGATATGTAGTTAAAAACATCGCAATGGAATACCATCTTCAACTATCCGTTTATGGTCACATATGGATAGTTTCCATTTTTTGGTTTTTAACTGTTTTTTTTATGGAACTTGTATCAATTTTATTCGAGATGCACATACTAAATGACTATATTGACAACATATAACATCGGGCTCATAATCTTGAAAGTAGACATAATTTTTAGTCATATGCGTCTGCTGAAAAAAGTAGCCTTTTAAAATGATGGATCATCTTTCGTATGTAAATCCGTTGTCGTTGTAGTCCTCCAATAACTTCATTTTTCCTTCAGTGCATCGCATCAAATAATATTTGACATTTTCGTTGTTGTCTACAGGTGCAATCACAGCGAAAACATCTCCTGTGCAAGTTATGATTGGTGTTAGCGTATTTAAATGAATTAAATTGACTACTTATGGCGATGGATTAGAATGAACAATTGATTAAAAAGTCAAAAACAAGTTTATTACCTTCTCTTACGAGATCTGAAATTCTATCGCCATCAGACGATATTGCTATTTCTTCTGATTCTAATTCTTCAACACTTGCTAGTGGCATTTTTCCTTTTGGATTAATCTCTGTGTGTCTCCAAGCTTTTACGTAGTTGTTTGTTATGTTTTCACAAACTTCTGTAGACTCAACATTTTCAATGCAAATATGACAAAAGCATGATTGCTTTCTACTGTCAAATGCAAACACGTTGTGAAATGATTTTGTTTTAATAGAGTGAAGATCTCTAGTTTCATGTATGGTGCTAGCGTCATATGGTATTGATCTATTTATATCTTGGATCCCAACAAGCCAAAAAAACCTACACAATAAATAGTGTACATGTGTAATTAAATGTTAGTATATACATTTTTTTAAATTTTAAGAAATAATATAAATTAAAAAAATAGTGGACATACCTGCGCACGTCTTTTGATTGTTGATTATAATCATGGCTTAGATTTAATTGACACCATTGGACAACCTCTGCAGCTGAATGAAACCATGCTGAAGAATAGTTCATTTGCCATCTTCGAAGTGCTCTTTTCACGCATGCTCTTGCACCATCATGCTCACCTTTTCCATGCCCAGTTTCAAAGAAATTCCAGCGATGTTTAATGTTCAGCGCTTTATGAAGTCGACATAACCAAAAAAATGATCGTGAAGATTTAAATTGACCCGCACATCCATCATACCATATCCAATGCTCTTTGAATTTGACTTCGCGTTTTTTTAGTGAGTCATAGAAAATATTTTCTATACAATGTTGGACAAAATGTGTGTCGTGTGTACGATCATCGCTGATATAGAAGTGATATTCTTTAATCACATCTCGATTGTCACATGTGCTTTCAATGCCATCGACATCCTGTTGAGAATGTCTATATACAACATGGACAAATATCGAAACTTGGTCAGAGTGATAGTATTCACTCTGTATTTCTTTTTGTGCAGCAAATGTATAGTTTTCAGCAAAATCAACCACCGACAAAATTGTTCCGGGTGGAAAAATTTCACGAGACTGTTTGAATTGAAGATCTTGCCATCGTGCTCTATGTGAATGCTGGGTATATTTATAAATTTCGCTTTCAAATTTTTTGAGAAAATCTGTGACGCATATCTTGTCTTCTAGCAAATCAATTCTTTTGGAATGTGAGTCACTAGAACTTGTATTATAGTTGATGTATTCGTATCTCTTCCAATCAACATTTACATTTGACAACGATTGATCATTATCGATAGGGTATTTATTGTGGAATAACACCAAATTTCCACAATGATGACAATGTTTTCCATTGACACATTTCTTTGAATAAAATACTTCATCGTGATTTCTCTCACATAAAATTTGAGATATGAATTCATGTATCGTCGGCGGAGGTGGTGAATTTGTCCAAAACATTTTACCAAATTCAAGAAACGTGTCATAATATAACTGAAATTGCACATGATAACGGCAACAACATGTATCACGTATAGTTATAGGTCGAACATACCATGGTTTTTGTTGCACAAATGTAGTGATTAATATATTAATTCCACGATGATCTTCCTTGAATTTATTGAACAATTGTACTTGTGTCATGTCCATTATATGTTTTGGTTGGCTTTCATATACATTTCGTGATATTCTTTTGCGTATCACATCTCTTGAATTTGGTGAAACTCGAGCATGTTCCAACCAATATTCTCGTACAATATCTTTAACACCTGCTCCTAATCTATCTTTGTAAGGTTGTCTACAAATAATTGCCCAACAAGCAAGTTCATTATTTTCATCTATTTGCATTCTGAATTTGCTATGTTTATATAATGTTTTTCTTGATGTTCCAACTGCTTTTGCTAGTTCTGTTGTCAAATGCTTTTGTTTAGTACTAGCTGAAAGAATTGCTGTATGAATTGCTTTACGTGCAGCACTGATATCTTTCTTCCTGGATTTTCCAAATTTTTTTATTGCATCGCCTATATTTTCCATCACATTTTGTTTCAATTTCGACTCTTTTGTTACTTTGTGAATACCCAATAATGATGTAGCACCTTCTAACTTCTTGGACACTAATAAACATCTCAAAATTTGTGCTTGTCCTGCTATTGAGTAATCCTTGAGAACTTCATCATAAAATTTTGTAGCACGATATCGTGCAACATGTATTGGTAGTTTTTCTCCATATTTGTCGCAATCAATGTCTTCTAACATTTCATCATCAATAGTAAAAGTACCTATACATCAAGTTAAATTTAATTTAACATGTATCAAAAAATAAAATTCATTATAAAAAAATGAATTTGGAAAATATATGATATATACATACCAGGTTCAATTTCTGGATTTTGAACTTGATCTTCAATATTGATTTCATCGACATTAGCATGTAAATCACTATTTACATCTTCTACAATGTTCTTTTCAACTTCAATTTGTTCTTCTTGTACTCTATTTTCAATTTCTATTTCTTCAACATTATCATGTAAATCTGTATTTATATCTTCAATAGTTCTCTCTTCCGTTTCAGCAACCCTTTGTTTTTTGGCAATATATCTGAGTTTTTGTTTCTCTCTATTATCATCATCATCATGTTTACGATCAGCTTTTCTTTGACGTTTTCTCTTATTGCCCATGGTTGTTTAATCTATAGACGATAAATTAAAGAATCATGTTACTTTATAATAAAAATAAATAAATTAAGATTTAAAAACATTTACCGAATTTATAAAAACATGAACTGAAATTTACTTTACCTTTTAAAAAATTTGTAAGAGACTTTTGAAGAAGATTTCTTTAGAATTAACTTTCCTTTGAAAAAACTCTCTGAACAAAAATCTTCTTTGGAAAATAATAAAAACACCTTGTGCCAAGGAAGAAAATAAAACACCTTGTAAATAAATCTTTGTTGTAAAATTCATTGCAAAAATACTTTTTTGAAAAAATATCTACGAAAAAAACCACTAGAAAAAAATACTTTGAATAAAAACTTATTTATAAATATATCTGGGAAAAAATCATTGTAAAGAAATAACTCTTTGAAAAAAAACCCATTTCAAAGAAATAAAAAGTACAAAATTACCTTGCAAAAAATCCTTTACAAAATACTTTAGCAAGATAACTATTTGAAAAAACTCCTTTCAAATAAATAAGAAGTGCAAAACTATTTTGGAAAAAAACCCTTTGCAAAATACCTTAGCAAAACAACTATTTGAAAAAACCTCTTTCAATTAAATAAAAAGTGCAAAGTTACTTTGAAAAAAAAACATCCTTGCAAAGAACCTCCTTGCAAACATGTCTAAGAAAAGAAATATTTTGAAAAAACTCCTTGCAAATATCCCTTAAAGAAAACACTTTCAATGTGTCTTTTGGAAAAAAGAAGAAGAAACATACTTTGTAAAAATCTCTTTTTCAAAAAATTGTCTTCTTTGCAAATATACAATAAGAAAATAAATATTTGGAAAAAACTTCTTGCAAATATGCCTTAGAAAAAAATCACCTTCAATGTGCCTTTGGAAAAAAGAAGAAACATACTTTGTAAAAACCTCATTTTGCAAAAAATGTCTTCTTTGTAAAAATGCAATAAGAAAAGAGATATTTTGGAAAAACTCATTGCAAATATGCCTTAGAAAAAGAAACTCCTTCAATGTGCCTTTTGTAAAAAAGAAGAAGAAACATACCTTGTAAAAACCTCCTTTTGCAAAAAATGTCTTCTATGTAAAAATGCAATAAGAAAAGAGATATTTTGGAAAAACTCCTTGCAAATATGCCTTAGAAAAAAAAACTCCTTCAATGTGCCTTTTGTAAAGAAGAAGAAGAAACATACATTGTAAAAACCTCCTTCTGCAAAAATTATCTCCTCCTTCCGAAATTAGTTTGACAAAAAAATGCGAAGTTCAAACATGCGAAAATAATGAATTAACTTTACGTTTATTTATATGAGTATAATATATATATATATATATATATATATATATATATATTTTTTTTTTTTTTTTCGGTCGACGTATTTTTTTTCCGTTTAGTTATTCGGCCGAATAACCTTCACCATAAGTTACGGCGCCGTTACGGAAAACAATTATTCGGCCGAATAATTATTTCGGCCGAATAATCTCTGAAACATGAAAGATTCAGATCTCTGCAAAATTTTCAGGTTTCTCCATTTTCGGAAGGAGAAAACCACCTCTTACACAACAAAATGAATGTCGGACTTCATACCAGTAGATTCATCATTGAATCTACTTTACGAGGGTATAAATTTTGTTGTATATAGATAAGAACTGATATTTTTTAAGTTTTATCTTCGTAACATGTGTCGAGTTATGATTCAGCTCTTTAAAAAAACAGCGAAAAGAAAAATCCATAACTTTGAAAATACAACACCAAAAAAATCGAAGAAAATGTGGGACTCTTCATTGACGTGTCTACTTCAAAAGGGTGGTCGTAGATTTTTTGATTTTATAGCGGATTGAGAGAAAAGTGGTGCAACAAAAAGGTTGTTGAAAATCGACTGAGTTTCCCCATTGATCGACTTTAAAAAAATATAATAATTAGTATAGAGGTCCATTGGATGCAAACTTATAGTCAAGCACTAGTACATTGTGTGTAGATTGTCGTAGCATTTTCAGTTTTTGCAAAACACAAGTCTAACAACGATTTTAGTGGTGCAACAAATCATAACTCTTTTGTAGTCTTTTCATTTTATAAGAACACACTGTCAAACATTTGCGAAATCGACATATCAAATCTTAATAAAAAAAATTGAAAAAATTATGAGTAGAAAGCTAACATAATTCTACAAAAGTTTTCTTTTTACGGCAAAGTGAAATTTTAAACAAAAATATCACTTTTGTTCGCCCGAAATTGAAAAACATGAAAAAACCAGAATTATTTTCTCACGAGACCCCCCAAAATAGACACCCATCTTCATTTTTTCACCCAGTCATTTCAGAAATACACTTATTAAAACAATCATAAGAACAGACACATAGATAAATCTCAGATTTACTATGAAATATTTCCTAATAGAGAAATGTACAGGAATAGTTTCTATTAGAGCAATATACCTATATATATATCTGTTTTATATTTCTGTCAACTATAGATATAGGCTAGTCTCTGTATCGAGCTAAAGGAGAACAAATTTATATCATTTCATTTATTTATACTCAGGATATCATTTACAGTTATCGATTATCTGAAAGATGTAGTTGTAACAAGGTTTTCATTGTTTAAAAACTTCCCATACAATCTTATTAAATAAAAATCATAGTCAAAATGCAAATACATAAACTGTATTTTGTTTTGTCTTTTAAACCTAATACTTTAATATTTATAGCCATGTTGTCACAATACAGATTAACTGAGTTGTTATAAAACCAGACAAACATCTTTACTGGCTCGAAGCCAAGTCTTAATACATAGAGACTTTATTGTTTCATTATCCAAATCATAAGCATAGAATCACTATTCATTATCGAGCTTGTATTACTTGAAATACACAGCTCTGTCGTAGGATTGTCCTATCTGTATTCAAACATTGTAAAACGCAGAGAATCCATCAACGAGCTTAGCTATCGTTGACTGTTACAAACCCTCACAGTTATTTTATTGTATTAAGACTTATTTCTTTCCAGTATTTCTTCTGGGGAGTGGTTAGTAAACCTAACACGGCCGTAGCCATACAACATTAAAGACGACAGGTGGAAACAAGAGAATAGAAATGCATTCAATAACAGGTCGAACCTACAATAGGTTTTATACATAGTCTATATGTATATATTTTCCTATCCACAGTTATATTCTATATTTAAAACAAAACATCAACATTTTTCACAACTCGTTCCAGTCACCACCAAACTCAAATCTTTCCATATATATGTTTTAAACCAGGAATAGAACCCCCAACTCGTTAGGGTTAATCTTATATTAATTAACTATTACAGTTATGGTCGAAAACATCAACATTCTTTTATTAAACATTTAACATCCAAGAAAAACGCAGAGATACAGATACATGGATTCACCTACAGCAGAGTTATCATACTTGCAAGTATCTAAGAATGCAACAATCCTTATATATTTTAAAAACACTCTATTCATTTATCAAAACACAGAATGATACACGGCCACATGACAGGCCTAACATCACAGTAACTATTAATTTATACAGCGTGGGTAAACCCTACGCATAGCAAAAACAATGACAATAACAAACCCCTGGCCTCATACAGTCTGAGCCGTGGATGGTTCTTCATAAACATATCGGGTATCAAACCCTTATATTATAAACAAAACAATCTATACAGGTGACGGTATCCATGTCACAAGAACAATAGCAACCCCATGATACAGGAGGTCTCTTCCAGACGTAACCCTAGCACAACAAAAACCACAAAGGGAGAGACAGCCGTGGATAACCAGGCTTACCGGAGGAGCCAGCGCTGGAGATGAAACCCTGTGCATCTTCAGAACAGCAGGTCCTGCACATTATCGAAATGCCGAGAGTTTTAAGTACTAATGTAAATCAAATACAATCTTTTGCAAAATCAAAACTGTGAAAATATGGGTATTAGCTTACCTGAGCCATTGGAGGAATGCAACCGTTGATATCCTGGTAGCCACAAGTTGAACAAGTAAGTGAAACCCCATCACATTCGTCAGTTGGATGAGCAAGGGAAACTTTCATAACCTTTCTTTTGACAGCCGCGACAGGCAGCATTTAAGATACAACCCTTAAGCAGTGAATGGACCAGTCGGGGAGTACTCTTCAAAAACCCATTACACAACCACCTCTTGGATATAAACAAGTAACGAAACCCTGCCTCATACTCACACCAGCGACAGTGGAAGACTGTAAGTAGTTGGGACTCAAACATAGAATGACAACGTGACCAAGAAATCAATGGAACAGTAGCTGACACCAATAACAGAGCCCAAAGACCTCTATACTACAAGAGAAATAAACAACGTGACCGGTACCTAAGCAATTAACCTTATACTGTGCCAAACTTCAAATTCAGACATGGAGGGTTTCTCCCTTACAACTCGAGCCCGAAGGCAAAGACAATGACCAGGTAGGGTTTCATTGTTAGCTTATATATCAACCAACGCATGGAGGAGAGTCAACCACGTAGCAATGAAATTATCAACGTAATATGGGTCGAGTTCATATAGTTCAGTTGCTTTTCGAATCATTGTTCACCGAATTAAAAATCATTTGCATGGATATGGAAAACACTATGATTGTTACACAATCACCGTAGGGTATATATATTACAACCAAACCATCGATAATGTCAAGGGCGCATCATATTTTACCTACAATCATTCATTTAAACAATGAAGTAGTCAAATCTTCAAATGAGAACTCCACATTATTTTAAACATTGAATTATTTCCATAATCATATGATTGGATACACCATGATTAAATAAGCCATAGTAACATATTTTCTCCCGATACTATTGTTAAATAATCAACAATGAAATTAACAATATTTATTATCATGATGTCTAAACATAAACTCATCTACAGGTCCAGACAATGAACGTAGTGTAAAAACAAGGCACAGTTAGATGATGTAAGCTAAACAATAATACTACGTAGTCATTGGACTTTGAAATATAGATGAATATAATGGAACAACGCTAGAGGCGTCACATTTCCAACTCATGCTAATAACACGTGAACACAACAGTAATCACCGGTATTAGTTGATGATATATCACATGACGCTAACGTCGCTTTATGCAGACAATAAATATGATACAAACAATTGTTCCAGTGATAGTTACAGCATTAACATAGAGTCATGTTCATAACACAATAGTTATAACTGAAACTTTGTACTTCGTCGCAAAACCTGATGACACTATCCCGAATAAGAAATATCATGTCGAGGCAGACTATCAATCTTATTTCAAATGTAATTTCATGAGAATAACTTTACTGTCTTGCACTACAACCAGCAATAGTAAATAGATCTTCTTTAAGATTTACAGTACAAGGGAAAGGAGCTTGATGCTTACCAAGATTAAATTACAGTGATCCTTACTTTACCGGTGTACCTGCGAACAGAAGACAATTTATGCTTTAGCTCGTAAGCTAAGTAAGCCAGTCAGCTATGGCTAGCTCTCCCTTTGCATTTGGAAACAAAAACAGTCAACTTTTAAAAACACACAAATCACAATTGTAGTAAGACAGAATCTTTAAAACAAGATTTTGTTTAGTTACTGAAATTAAACAGAACCAGGAATGCTATTAACTAACATTTATTTTTATAATAAAAATTTTAAATTTTTCAGAAATTTCGGGATTTGACAGCATATGCCACTGTTTTTTACATTTTAGGGAAAACAAATGATGCACACAAAAGATTGGTTTGTTTCATAAGATATTTTTTATATCAAAATGTCTATAATATATCAAATGATGTATAAAGTAAATGTATACATTTTAAACATGGTTTTTTATTGATATGACTTAAACACTAACAACCTTTAGGGAGATCTAATGAAAATTTAATTCACATTGCATTAAGTTTGCAGAGCCATAACAACATATGTGCACATAGATTTACCAGAAACTTGAATATTAAGCACAATATGGGAGAAACCACTGTAAATATTTATTATGAACTGAAGGGAACAATAATAACACTGATTAGAACAATATTTTTTCTTACATCAGCTAAAAACTCGTGAAATACAGAGTTAGAATTGCATAGGTGCACCCCTCTGCCAGATGAAGATACTGAATAGAGTGGATATGGTAAAATGAGTGTATCTCGGTTATCCAAAAACCTTTTTGAGTGAAATAAAAAGTGTTTCCCATTAGAAACAATGCTCCAGATGCAATGGAATAGGCCTCAAAACCCATAAATTCTCATAAGTATTGAAACCAAAACTACTATTTCATCCCACGAACACTAATTCTCATGAAAGAGGTACTCCAACTGCACAACAAGAGCCCAAACACACTAAATATGAGAAAGAGAGTTGAGGATATGATATACATCTCCCAAATGGTGTGCTCTCTTCCATAAATTCACCCTCCAACTTTGAAAACAATAGCAACAACACTATACGAGAGCAATTGCGCTCTCCACACTTAGAACACTGGAAAACCAATATAATAGAAACACGAGAAAAAATAAGGAATCTTTAGATATGAAATGAAAATCACACATAACTTGATCAATGAATCTTAGTAGATAGATCTGAATGATCCCTTCCAACGCCTGCAATGAACCCCAAATGAAGAGATCTGGCTTATCTCTCCTCTCACACTAGCTACCTGGTGGAATCTTTCACCACCGAAACTAGTCACAAAAGCAAGGGGCACATATGCCAAGCTTGAAAGCCACAAGATCTATGCAATTCAGAAATAAAAATAGAAAAAAAGTTCTCTCACATGAGCCCTCACGTTTCTTTTATAACTCTTCATTCACCTTTTCCCTCCTTCTAGAGTTTTCTCTCTTAAAAATATCAATAAAATATTAACAAATATTATTTTCATGAGAGAATGATTCTTTTGGGGACACGTTAACTTCATTCTATGTTATTTGGCCTCATGGATACATTGATCTTCCTTAGAATTTGAAATTAGGGATGCCTCCCTTGATTTGGGGGAATTACTACTACCTTGTGGTCCCACTCTTCCCTCATGTGCCCTCCTTGTCTAAATTTAGGACCTGTCCAGTCATAAATTGTCATAGCTAGCATAGATTGTCATAGATTTGTTATTTTTAGCCCGAGGAGTTACAACCCATAATATGTCTCCATGATAGGATTCCTTCCATCTTTGATGGGAGTTACACCTCATGAGGGACCCACTTATCCTATAAGGCTCCTTCCTTGGCCATAAATTCTCTCAAAATAATAATAAAATTTATTTTGAGGAGAGAATGATTCCTTACTTCATAAATTTTCCTTGGACCTTGGTTTTTCCATAATGCCTCATGACCCCAAATCAACACTTTACAATTCTTCTTTAATTTTTCCAAGTGACTTTAGAGCATTTAATTCCTTAGTCCCATGGAGTGGTCATAGTAAAATTTTGGGGACATGACAGTACTCAAGAAAAAAGAGCAATGCCCAATGTTCCTGGAAAACCATCCCAATCCTTTTCATGGAAAAATTTTAGGGTGGTCCATTTTTTTCTAAAATGATTCACCCAAATTCTATACAATAATTTGTTTTTATTATTCTAAACTTCACCATAATTGTCCAGAAAATATATAAAATCCTTAGAAATTTGAATATTTTCACAAAAATATAGCCAAACATTTTATGGTTGGAAATTTAAGAATTATTCATATTCTCCATGGGTTCTACACTTTAAGAAAATTATGGATCCCTAAAATTTTCCCTGACCTTTTTGTTCTCACATTGATTTCAAGGTATTTTCTCTTCTTAATTATCCTCTCTTATAGATGAGGGATTTGAGAGGGTTTTGATGCGAGGTAAATGGGTGACCCAATATAGGAAAGAGTAGTGAATTCCCCCCCAAGGTTCATATTTCGGCCCTTCGATCAAGAAATCGTGGGATTTTACTTAAAGAACAAAGTGCAATAAATACAAGTTCGACGTTATTCATGATATCGATCTTTACAAGTGCGAATATTGGGATTTTCCTGTTAATTATCTAATAAATTGTGAACAATATATCCATTTTTATTTTTTGTGGGTACATATATATATATTTTATATTACCGATTTGAATTTATTAATTATGTCAATTTTCATAGAGTTTCAATGGACACATGAAATTTCAATGGGCATGCTTAAGCTCGTGGGATTTTGGTTTCAAAGTATTTTGCTTGTGTATTATGCATGTCTTATGTTATAATATATCTCAAGTTAGGGTACTATGTGGACTACATTGCTTCTTTGGAGTCTATGTTTTATATTATAATAAAATATTCACTTGTTCAATTTATTTTTAAAGAGATGTAATTTCCATGAACTCTCTATACCATCCCCAAGCTTGTAGGTGGTTTTACAGGTAGTGAGTACAGGTTTCCACAATTCATGTATTGAGATGGCTCAACATTGGTCTCAACCACTAGTTGGCCAAGCTAGGTTAGGGCTGCTTCAGGTATTTTTGTGACACAAAGAAAATTTTTGGCAGTACCAGGCCAGTGGATGAATTCACCATGTTAATATTTGTCATTAGTACAATAATCCTTCTTCATTAATGATATGTTTGTATGATGGATTTTATGACCATGTACCAATAGTTTTTGATAACTTTAGTGCAGATGTTGTGGTTGATAGAAACAAAGTGAACCTTCACCTATCATATATAGTAGGTATTGATGGCAGAATCATAGTTCTTATCGAAGGTCTACTTGTTCTTGAGTTGTATTTGTTTAAAGACATTGTATTGTTCATGTTAAAGTATAGGATGTTTTATGTGTTTTCTCGGGATTAAAGTTTTAAACGATCCTTTGCTCTATATTTTTAGTTATTGCAAAGAGAAATTATTCTAGGATTTTAGATTTTGGGTCTTCCATAAACATTTGGTGGAATAAGTCAAGATGATTACACTAAATTAAGACCTATGAGCTACAGGGGAGCATATGTTTTTTTTGTTTGCATTTCTCTTATTAGCAAAGCAAGCTATGAGAACATTTAAAAAAATGTATATGTTATACATTGCATAGAAATATCAGGCTTGTTAGGACCATTTTTATTCTGTATAGCATTCGGTATTTGGAAGCTTCTCTTTCTTTTTGTTCACTCCTTCTAACTCTAGAAAATGTCTCCTTGGTTGTCTATTACCTTGCAAACCTTATTGCAACTTTCTGTGAATCAATAGAATTCATAGATTGAGTGTGCATCAATAATATTTATGTTGTTTTGTTTGGTTGGCCATTCATTGCTAAATGAATCCTCCCTTTATATCCAACTTTTTTCCACACTGGAATTTGTGATTCATTTTTTTTATGCACAAAAGATTCAACATTAGTTGATTGCCACATATTTTGAATGTTGTTTCTTCTATTTGTAAGTTTATGTTGTATTATGTAGTCTTTCTAAAAAGGAATTATTGTTTTGAGGATACAAAATGTTGCATTTTGTCAAGGATATATTGTTATTGGAAAAGTTGTTAGCATCCTTGTAGTAATATTTGATCTTAATCTTGGAATTAAGCCTTGATGCCATATCTCTATATATTTGTTTGCACCCAAGTTTGTATGCTCGGAGGATTGGTTCGTACACATAGGAATGATAGATATCTTATGTATGAAAGGCTCAAGTGAAAGTTCCACATTGGACAAGTTCCATACAATCATTAACCAACATGTTTGTGTAATTGATAAGGCAGTATTCATTTTCTTTTACTGAAAAGCATTGTTGGAATTTTCATGTGTATCAAAAATATTATGCCATGATCATGTGCCTATTTTCATCATCAATTTATAAACTTGTGAATAACTTTTCAATATCAAATTGAATGGGTTGAGATAATTCATATGGTTCAAAAGTACGCTATTGTAAATACTATTGTTCACTCAAGAAGTGTTTTTAATGTTGTTAGATATTGTTCCTAGAGCTTCATGATTGTTAGATATTCTTCACCAAACAACCTTCGAGATACAAGGATTTAGTGATAAAAAATTACATCCTTGAAATATATGTGAAACAAGTCTTATATGAAATTTTCTTTAACATGTGCTACATGATTTTACTATTATGTATCATCCCAAAACTAATTGAAGCTTTCCTTGTGATTTGTTTTTTTTCCAAAGGAAAATTGCACAGGGAAATCGACAGATGATTCCCCAAATTCATGAACGGTATATGTAGTAAACCCATCATCATCTAGACTAGTGTGCCTCACCCAAGGATATTCAAATAGAGGACTCATTGGCATAGAGGTAGCTAAATGCTCAACAACATTGGGGATAATTAAGCTAACACTTTGCACTAAAAATGTTGGGAGCATCTCGTCCCACCCTCAAGCACTTAAACAATTGTGAGATTGTTGGCACCTTCCCAAATTCAATTAGCCCACTTGGGAAAATATGCAAGTGAAGGATTTGCACCCAAATGGGGAGGATACCAAGTTTAAGTTTTCTTAACCATCCAAGATAGACCGAATTGATAAAATATATATCGATTAAAGGAGACAGGGTGGAATTTGATCCACTTATGTATCTACAGGTCACAATATCATATAGGATAGACCCTCTAGGTGCAACCACATGTTTGATCACTACCTCAAGGTGACCTTGTAACTCCAGGGAAATCCCTCATGGAGTGACATGAGAAAAAGAAACAACAAAAGATATCTCAAAGAGTAAATTGTGCTGCGACAATCATGTGAAATGTCGATATATCTCAAGAAATTGCATTTTGATTTATAATATTTTCTTTCCAGACTCCTTTTGGAGCATTATGTGTTGGCGCTCAACATCGACATGTTTCGAAGTGTCAGAACATGACACCAAAGGTGAACCAATTAAACCTTTTTGCAAGATCATTATGTCAGTGTTGTCATGTCCAGCTTAATGTGCCTATCACGTACATATCTTATTTCACGGGCCATCTTCGTCATCATATGACCCCTTCGGCAAGTCCTCCAAGTACATTTTCACGTTCACTACGTCATGGTAGAGTCAAGTTATCGGGATTTGTCATCTGTGCATCTAGGCATCTTGGATAATTTTAAGAACCATCCCCCAAATTTATATGTATAATAAATGGGCCAATATCCCTGATATATAGGAAAATTTGAAGGCTATTTTATCAATAATATAATATGTATATATAATTTTTTGGCTAATTTTTCATTTTATTATAGAATATTGTAAAATATTGATGAATCTTTCACTAAATTATAAGATATTGTAAAATATTGGAGAATATTTCTCTGAGTTATAAATATTGTAAAAACATGGTGAATCTTTCATCAAATTATAAAACCTTGTAATGTCTTGGTGAATATTTTTCCAGGAAGGCTCAACTTTTGATTATGCATAGTACTAAGGTACTGCAATAGAAGAGCATATACCAAAGTTCAACTCCAGACTCTCTCGACTCCTATACTCTCAAATGAATAAATGCATGAATGAGGAGAGTAGGGATTTATTTATACAATTCACAAGCAGTATTCGGTCACTCATGACTAAAGGTGTCAGTGAAACATAATTGCACTAACTAGATTTAGGGAAAGTGGGGACTCCACTTGTTATCTCATCCTTTAATGGTCCAACGGACATGTGGGGACCCAAATATTGATAGAATGACAAACTGATATGTTTGAACACTTTACTCTATGGAGTGATTATGGCACCCATAAACCATTATTACAACGTGGAGTCTTATCGAGACCCATAACCTTAATAGTGTATGAATTTCCAATTAGATTATTTTCCAAACCTCCCATTTTAAGCTACCCTCTAAGAAATAAATAACCTTCTTATATGTTTATAGATACGAATACCACTTTTTATTTTCCTTTGTTGACAATCAAAATTTGAATTATGTCATTTGATTTAGAATTTTTAGATTTAGTTAGAAACTTGCAAGGGTTATTAGAAATAAGAACATACACAAACAAGAATAGAAAGTACATTAATGCATCATCACGCATATCATTAGAACTACTTTGTTAAAGACTACTTTTTCTTAGATAAACAAAGGTGGTGTCTATATCCATGTCCTTGAAATTTTCAAAAGCATGAAAAATGCTGTAAAATTGGTTTATCTCAGCCATTGAATGCAAAAGACAAGATATCAAATAGCAGAATGTCTACATCTCAGGTTAAACATGCCTTGTACATATTATATATAATCATGATGGAAATGAAGTATTGTGTTCCAACTAAACCATATATTCATTATAGATAATTAGATCCATTTCTGGATAATGATAGCAATTGCACATCAAAACAAATCACCAAAAAAAATTTACTTCTAAGTGACCCTTACAAAAAACAAAATACCGTAAAAAAAATACCAAACCTAACAAATTTAGGTTACAAATAAAATTGACAAACTTGGCAATAAGAATTAAAAAATATACCAATCACGAACTTCTCAATACAAATAAAAGAATCTACTAGAATGCTATGGACAACTCTACAGGAAGACAATGAAAAAATATTTACCATTCCATTGTCGCCCCACCATTAGAATTAGTGTGCCTTCATTTATATTACAAATGTCCCAAACATCAACAATAACAGACAGAAAATATGAACATACACACTCTGATGAATGCCTCAGGTCCAATAATAATTGTAGAGCAAGATCCTAATAAAAGTATATTTTAAACAACTAGGTCAAATTTAGTTTGAATATATAAAAACCATGTGGCATCTCTCCATCAAGAGTAGCATCCATTGCCAACATATAAATTTAATTCAATGGTTTAAATGCAACAAGGCATAAAATAAATCATATTTTCTAAGCTCTATAATTATTTCATGAAGTCAATACTCAGATAGATAAAAACCCTAACAACAACGAATGATCCCTAGGAATCAAGAGCACCCTAGAATTCAACAAGCCTTAAAAAGAATCCATGATAAAAGGAAAATTTACAGTATAATAATCTATTGTATTGTGGATGAAAGGCATGATAAAAAGCATATTGCGTTAATTATTGGATAAAAAGCATGATGTGAGTTTGTATTTTCTATTAAATTGCATGTCTAGTATGCCCCTTCAAGACCTGAGCTTTTGACAGTGGAGATGTTGCTTGAAGATTAAAATGTCGATAAAACTAAGAATGAAAAGTTGAATCACATAGACCAGAACCTTCATCCTACTAGTGCAATTTGATGTGGGTGTACTATGAATCACTGTAGCTTTTATATAGGATAAAATTGCCCCTAATTTTTCATCCAATAGTAGAAGTCGTGAGCTCAAAGAAGGTATCAACATGAAATTGACTAAAAATCTCAGTGAATGCAACCATATGCTTGAATTACAGGGAAAACATAGAGCAAAATAACCCTTGGGAGCCTCCATTGCTAAAAATTGAGGGCGAAAGAATGATTCTGCCGGAATATCTTTAGAAATCGGGGGTGAAAGATAGATTGGAGGGAGATTTTGCTAGGGAAAAAATAGTTTTTTCATTTTATTCATTAATATATGGGAGGCTATTCATTTTGGATTTATTTATTTTCTAATAAATATTGGGAAAATATATTTCTATTGAAAAAACCATTTCCATATAAGAAAATAGCCCACTAAATTTCTGTAATCCCCTTAATTTATCCCATGGGATAAATTTAGCCCCTAAAATTATCCATGCTAGGCATCATCATGTCAAGTATTCAATGGCATTGTGTTCAACTCGTCATACCAATCATGCTCATATTTTGTTTTCCAAATTTCGAGTCCGTTTGACCCTTTCGACAACCTGTCAAAGTTTTAGCAAGTAATAGTAAATGGTGTCATGTCGGTTGAAATCTACCATCTTTGCATCCTCTAATAAATGACTCGATCCCCCCATCTTTGCATCCTCTAATAAATGAGTCAGTCCTGGCCTCCCACTCTCTACAAAAGTTGTATTGATCAACCTCTGCCTCGCGTTGTTGCTGTGCCTCATGACGATCACGTCTCTGTTTCACATATAAAATAGATTAGTCTCATAAGCATACATATAAAATAATTATAACAATATTATATCTACCAAAATCAAATATTAAAATTTTTCTAAAAAAAGTAAACCGGTGCGCCATAAATATTAGAAACGCACCGCCATCGGTGCATTTATATACTAGAAGCACCTAGAAGCGATGCGCTACAATATCTATGGCGTACCGCTTATATATCAAAAAATTTAAAATTGATTTCAACGGTGCGCCTTAATGTTATTAGTGCACTGTTACTCAAACACACTGAATTTAAACAACAATAAATTATTTGAAAAATATTCATGGTGGGCCTATGCCATGTCATCACACCATTAACTGGTGCCTTGACGTGGCATAGGAGCACTGACAGTTTTGTGTTCACGGGTTTGTGAGTAGATCGCTTATATATTGGAGGCATCGCTGATGGTTTGCTACAATATATATGCCACACCGAGGGTTATATATCAAAAAATTTAAATTGAATTTGAGGGTGTGCCTAAGTCTTATTAGCGCATTGTCATGCAAACGCACCAAATTTTTAAATTATAAATTATTTAATATATATTAACGGTGTTCCTATGCCAAGTCAGCGCACTGCACAACTGGTGCCTTGACGTGACATAGGAGCATCGTTAATTGTCTTTTCAAATGTTTATCAAAAGTGTCATCAGTGTGCCTATTTCACGTAATTGCACCGTTCCTAGTGCAATGACGTGACATACGCACACCATACAAATGATTATGGGTTTATTGTACCAATACCAGTGCATTAGACAATAACAAGCATCAGAACTCTCACTAGTACAAAATGAGAGATTAGTGACTAGGTGATCAAAAAATTTGGTCACCAAAAGTTTTTTTAAGGGATAAATGACCAAAATTGAGAAATTTTAAGTGAGCTAACTAAAAATGACCAAGATAAATGACCAATCTAGTCACTGGATAAGTACTAAACTAAAAATGACCAAGATAAATGACCAATTTGGTCACAGGATAAGAACCAAGCTAAAAATTACCACATAACAATCGGTCATTTATTTGGTCATTTTTAGTTGTCTCACTCCGACAATGGAAAATTACAATTTTCACAATGAATTTGCCCAATTTATCCTTTAGGGGGTCTCTGAATCCGTCTGCAATTTTTAAACTTAGTAAATTGAAACATTGTAGATCATGGATTCAGAGACACAAGTGATCATCATGTAAATTGTGTCGCTTGACGCAGAGAAGGCAGGTACAAAAATTTAATTCGAGTTGTGACACAATTTACATGATCAATATGTAACAATGTATATCGTCGATTTAATTAACACCAAATTGATCATCTGCATGATATGTTGACTAACAACGTCATCATTATACCCATCATTAACATGTCTTCATTATAGGCATAATTTAATAATTGTAATTACGATCATGTATATTAATAGGGTCACAACGGCCAGCGCCTAGGTGCAACTCACACAACGTCACCTGCCGTCAATTTACCTGGTCAACTTGATTTCAAATTAATGGGATTTTGAACAAGTAGATCAGTCAATGCAAAATATATGAATATATTGCAGCTTCTTGGTCAATTAATTGCTAATTCATGATCATGTAAGAAACATATAATGTCTATATTTCCATCTATAATGAGATGGTAAATCGGTACACTCTCTTTATCTTTATTTAATGCTCTAATTATAATGAGGATCCACTTCAAATTGAGGGCCACATGTCGACATCTTACTATCATGTCTCATTTTCTATCTAAAATTATTTCTATTTAACTTCAATTAAGCCCATTTTGGGCCATTCTCCTTGCATTATCTAACCTATGTTGTAAGGGATAAAAAAAGGATTGCAAACGAGAGAGCTAAGAATATGTATATATCAAAAAATAAAACATTAATATATAAAAGATCCCGTTAATATAAAATATATTTATAATATAATATTGTAAATAAAAAGTTTTAAAAAAATCTATGTAAAGACAAAATATATATATATATATATAATATGCAAAATTAAAACTTTAATATATAGGTATAATATATATTTTAAAAATTTAAATTTCGCATTATATAAAATATATTAATAAAAAAACAATTTATAATATTATAAATACAATAGATATGAAAAAGACTCGCGATGAAGACGCCCGGCGGATCTCTACGGCTAGGGCTCAAACCCTAGCCGCCTCACTCTGGTTTTCGTTTGCAGGGACGCGGTCTGTTCAGGGATCGCTCGTCTCCTTTGCTTGCAGGGCCACGGATCGAAGTTTGCCTGCGTTTTTATTGCTTGCATTGCTCGCTCTGCTGCGTCCCTCATTGCTGGTGGTCGCCGCCTTCCACGATGGCCCCAGATCGGTTTGCAGAGATGGAAAAAGACCCTTTGGAAGCTTTCACAGCATTAGTCCGTTCGGCAGGACCTAAAGCCAAGCCTTCTCTCTCGTCCAAGTTTGTTAAGAAGATGGAGGAGATCCCCTCTCTGGAGCTATCTCCAGAAGAGCCATGCAATCTTGCCCTCCTTCTAGCAGAAAAGGCCCTCATCGGAAAGTTCACGGGGTTATGGCCTAGCCCCAAATCGGTGGAGGCTTGGATGGAAGAACGCTGGAAATCGCTGATACATGGAAACGTTTCTCTGTGTGCAGTAGGTAGGGGCTTTTTTGTTTTCAGCTTCTCTAGCAAAGTGGATCGAGATCTAGTTTTCAGATCTGGTCCCTATTTCATGGGGACGAGGGGGCTGTTCTTAGCCCCCTGGACTCTTGATTTTAATCCCGGAGCTGAGATCACTGCAGCCCCTGTTTGGGTTAGGCTGCCTCATCTCCCCCTGCATCTATGGGGGAAAAGTTCTCTGGAGGACATTGGAAATAAGCTTGGGCGTTTCCTAGACAGTGTGGAGCCGAAAGGGGATCAATTTACCTGTGCTCGTGTTTGTGTTGAGGTTAACCTCGAGAAAGGACTCCCGGAAGCCATTCAGCTCTCCCTGGGGGAATGGCGCCATATCCAAGAGCTGGACTACGAGCAGATTCCTTTTAAGTTCCTTCGGTGCCATACTTATGGTCACTTCGCAAAATGCTGCCCCAAAGCCTCATAAGTGGCAGAACCAGCTAAAGGAGATGATTTTCAGCCAGTAACTAACCGGCGAAGGCAGCCAAGGCGAAAGGAATCACTAGCCCAGGTTCCGAAGGCCACTCCTTCAGCGGAGGCAACTCTTGAAATTAAAAACAGCTTTGAAGCACTGCAAGAAGAAGAAGCCCTAGACCCTGAAGCAACAACAGTTATGGAAGACCCTCCGGTAGATGAAAGACTTCCGGATCCTGCCCTACCTGGCTCAGTAGATGCGAAGGAAGCCAGGGCTTCAGATCCTGAACCCCCTGCCCCTGCAGGTCCGGCTGTTTCAGTCCCCTCCTGCGGCTCTGTGGGAACTATTGAACCTGAAGACAATTCAGTCCCGTCTCCACCCCTTACCAGAGGGCGAAGGACCAACAAGGCACATAGAGAAAAGGAGACGGCTTCCAACATCTCTTTTGGATCTCAGAAAAAGCTGGATCCCTACTTTAAGGGGCAAAGTTCATCCCCCTGAGTCTAAATGCTTTGCTTTTGTCTTCTACTTTGCTCACAGTTTGTGAGAATTTACCCTTGTAAGCTCCCTTTGTCATTATCTCGAATTAGCTCAAGAAACAGATGGGATTTGTCTCCCAAGACTTTCACAAGAAGGTTGGCAGCACTGTTAGAGGTCACCAACCTTCTTCAGATTTGTAACTTTTTCGTTCTGGCTTGCCAGAACGCAGATTAATGCAACCTAACCGTTCTTGTCAAAAAAAAAATATTATAAATACAATAAAATGAAATTTTAAAAAACTAAATAAAATATATACATACCATACAATATAAAATAAAAATATTAATAAAAAGCAATTTATAATATTATAATTAAAATGAAATGCAATTTAAAAATTATATATATAATTGAAAAACACAAGATAAACATTTTGTGTGTACACTCATAGAAAATGAAACCCATATCTGCATTCCAAAGCAGAGCCAAACCCCAGACCCGCATTGCAGGTCGGGTATTACGGCCGAGTTATGCAAGGAGAACTGGTTTTGGAACCCTCGGGCATTAGGAGAAATATGCGACCGAGGTTAAGAAGATAACAGTGCAATGTCCAATTTACGACCAGGGTCAACCCTCGATCTGTGGAGGAGTTGGTTTCCGAAGTGTAGTGAATATATCAAGATGGACGACTATGTGGACATTCAATAGAGTTATGAATTCACTACCAATGTGATAAGAGAGCTCTAATTGGCGCCAAATTTTTTGTTTTGGAAGGAGAGAAAGGGGTTTCTTTGTGTTTGAGAGGCATTTCAGTTGAATGGGGTGTGAACAAAGAGATAAAGCCATGGCTGTGTAGTTGTTTGAACAAGGGAAAACAGTTTGTGTATTATATAGAATAATATTCTACCAATTAAACTAATATGCTTGCACATTTGCTTAACAGGATATCTTTGTGTATGTAGGATTTCAAACATTTCGTCTATTTTGGAAAAAACCTCTATGGATCATTCATTTAAACACTGCATTACTCTAGAAAGTTATGTTGCATATCTATTTAAAAAACAAAACAAAACAAAAACCATAGCGCAAGCTCCTGATCAAACGATAAGAAGGTTTGTATCTATATTGCAGACAAATTCATATGACTATAAAAACATTGAAGGTCGATCATAAAGTACTAATATTAATAAGAAGAGAACCAACACATCGAAGAATAACTTCAAATTTAATGGCCGTTGATATTGTATACATTTAGCTAAATATAGTCATCGAAATTAACTATGAATAGACGATAGAGTTTCAGAACCTCTATTGTTACAGCCTGGAGTTTTCTTTGGGATGTAAACACTATAGACAGTATTCAAATATGGCCAGGGAATACAAACTTCAAGGGCGCTCGACATTAATGTCTACAATGGCGCGTATCATTACTGTACACATAGAGAGTGGGTTACAACAAAAAAACGAATGAAAGCGAAATGTCAAGGTTTAGATTGGTTTAGATTACTTTGCAGTTCACGAACTAGTGTTTGTGCTCTTGTGTTATTGAAAATTGTTGAGGTGAGCTGGCAAGGGAGCATTAAGGACTTTTCCTATTTGATCAACAATTTTGATGAATTCTATCTATTCAAAAACAATGGTGATTTCCCATATTGTGGCGATGTTACCCACAGTCCCAATATCAGTTCATTCCTTAAGCCGTCTGCCCCGGATAAAACCGTTGTTCAGAAAACTCTCAATACCCATAGTATCTCCTGCCCACAGAATACTATGCTTCCAAACTGTTGAACAGCTTCCGTCGAAGCTCCAGAAAATTACAAAATTGTTCGAGGCAGTGTCTGAACCTCGTTCAAAATATGAGCAGCTCTTGTACTATGGTAAAAATATGAACCCCCTTGCTAAATAATTTCGGACTAAGGAGAACAAAGTTGAAGGGTGTGTGTCCCAGATGTGGGTTAGGGAATTCATGGATGATAACAAGGTGTATTATGAATCTGATTCTGATTATGTTCTAACAAAGGGCCTAGTTGTTCCTTTGGTTGAAGGCCTCTCAGGGTGCTCACCTGCTGAAATCCTTGGTCTGACACCAAATTTTATACAGATGTTGGGTCTTAAGCAGAGCTTGACACCTTCCAAGAATAATGGATTTCTCAACATGCTTAAACCGATGCAAAGGAATGCACTTAAACTTTACATGGAGGATGAGAGTGTAAATGATGCAAATGTTGTTGATCCCCAGATCTAGAATTCCAATGGAGTTCACGTTCTCCCACCAAAAGAGGAGATTGAACTTAAACATGTTGATGGATTCGATGAGAAAGATAACAGTTTCGTTGTCTCGCTGGTGTCAACCAAAGTAGATAGAATGAGGTAGAAACTTGAGATAGAATTCGACCCCATGGTGTTGGAGATTGATGATGTTTCTCATCAAGCATGTTGGTCATGCAGTCGTGCCTGATCAAGATAGGGAGACCCATTTCAATGTCAAGATTATTTCCTCTAAGTTTGAAGGACGAAGTTTTGTGAAGCACCATAGGATTATGTATGATTTCTTGCAGGGTGAGCTGCAAAGTGGATTGCATGCTCTGTCCATTATAGAAAAAACACCAACTGAAATAGAGAGCACGTGAGTTTGCATAAACACCCAGTGCAAAAACATGTCGGTTCTTGTTTTTCTGCTGAAGAACGAAGTAAGTGATGTAGCATATTATTATGTGTAATGCAACATCAGAGCATGCATTACATACTGATCATAGCAGCATATTAGTTTGTGTATACAACATCACTCTTAATGACAAATGATGCACCATACTGATGCGACCTGAGCATTTAAATCAGACTGGGGAATTCAAGCATCAGAAGCTCCTGTTCTACACCTTCCTGATCTTCAGCAGTCCTTCGAGATTGAGTTAAATGCTTCTCAATATGTTATCGGTGCAGTGCTTAAGCAGAGCGGTCATCCCATAGCCTACCATTTCCAAAGCTTATCCAATATAAAATTATAGTAAAAAAGAAAAAAACATATTACAGTGTTTTATGCATTAATACAAGTTCTCAAACATTGGCACAAAGTGTTGGAATCCAATGGAGCTCAGGATTGCACGTTGATTCAATTTTTCATTTTATGACAGGGTAAAGGCGTTCCATGGGTTCCAATTACGTTTACTAAGGCCTTTGTTTGATTCACAGGTGGAAAAGTGAAAGCTCGTTGATTTATGGGTAGTAACGAGCCACAGGAAGAGCTTCTATGAAGTTGTTGTATATGGTGTCAAGAGGTTGGAAGCCTGTTGTAGTGCAACGTAGTGCAAATGGTAGCAAGATTGATTATGTTTCATTTCATTCCAAAGCGAAAGAAAGCTAGATAAATATTTTTTTTATTATCTGCAAGCAGCCAACAACTAACAAGATGGAATTGTGCCCACTGTCCTCTCTGCACAAGGTCACGCGGTTGTGCTTTGGGAGACATCCTAGAGGGTGTTGTGTGCACCTTCCTCTCCTAAGATACCAATGTTTCCATACTTGCAGCTCTTTGAACAACTTTAAACGAGAGGGTCGCTCCATGTGAAAGCGTACCCATTTTTTTTATATAATAAGGATTTTAAAAAACAACAACAAATTTTAATTAAATAATAATTGCTCTGCTAACGGTGTTTACATTAATATATACCCCTTGAGGATGATTTTTTTTATTCTGATTTGTTTACTTGGGATTTGGCTTTTGATTGGAAGGATTATTTTCCTCGGGCTGATTCAAAGTTTAGTTACCACAATTTGGTGACCTTCAGTGATTACCTTCATCCCACACTTATATTTTATAGATATATTTCATTCAGTATTTTGGCAGGAGGAAGGCCAGGAAAGTATAACCTTTCAAATGCGCGATAAGCCTATGAGAGGAGACAACGAAACTGACTCTTACTTCCCTCGCCTACAAAAAAGAAAGAAATATATAGGCCATATATGAAATAAAATAGTAAGGTATAACCTACGAAAGCAAATAAATCACTCTCAAAAGTTGATTCAATAGCCATATTCGTTCGTCATAAAGCCAAGCTCTTTTTTTCCTTCCCCCTTTATTTTTTTATAAGAGATAGCCCCATGTAATAAATTGATTCTTTATTTTGGTAATAAATCCCATTCTCGGCTGTCTATCCCAGGAATATATATATATATATATATATATATATATATATATATATTCTTTTCCTCTCATTATTGACCAGCAATGCCCGCTATATTCAAGTGGCGCGGGAGATAATAGGCACCTCCTGCAGTTAAAAGTTTTTCCATTTAAAGGCGGTTTTTTATGAGATTGGAACCGCCCCCAAAAGTGACTTTTGGTGACGGTTTGTGACCCCCCTCGTATAGGTCTACAGAGGCGGTTTTAAACCCCCCTCGTATAGGTCTACGGAAGCGGTTTTGAACCCCCCTCGTAGACCCCTTCATATACACCTATGGGGGCGGTTTTGAACCTCCTTCATAGAGACCTACGAGGGAGGTTGTAAAACCCCCTCATACAGACCTATGGGGGTGATTTGGAACCCCCATCGTAGAGGCTTCTAAGGGCAGTTTGGAACCCCCTTCGTAGAAGCCTATAAGGGCGGTTTGGAACCCCCCTTGTAGAGTCCTATAAGGGCAGTTTGGAACCCCCCTCATAGAGGCCTATAGGGGTGGTTTGGAACCCCTCTCGTAGAGGCCTATAAGCGTTTTTTGGAACCCCCCTCATAGAGGCCTATAGGGTCGGTTTGGAACCCCCCTCGTAGAAGCCTATAAGGTCAGTTTGGAACTCCCCTCGTAGATTCCTACGGATGCAATTTGAAACCCACCTCCTAGAGGCCTACCATGGTTGTTTGAAACCCCCCCTGTAGAGACCTACAGGGGGGGTTCTGAACCCCCCCTGTAGCAGCTTAAGAGGGTCAATTTAGAACCCCCCTCATAGTAGGCTATGGGGGCAGTTTACAACCCCCCTCGTAACCACCTACAGGGTCAATTTAGAACCCCCCTCATAGACACCTACAAGATCAATTTAAAACCCCCCCTCATAGCAACTTATAGAGGAGGTGTGGCACCAAACTATAGCAATATACAGGGAAGTTCAAAAACCACCGTTAAGACTTCTAGAGGCGATTGCAAACATCCGTTATAGAAACTTATGGGCTTGGTTTGAAATGTCAATATAGAAACCTATGGGGGTAGTTTTAAACGTTCATTATAGAAACTTTTAGAGGTTAATAACCACAATTAAAGGCATATATAAAGGCGGATTACAAATGATCTTAAATCCACCTACTAGGGTGGTTATTTACCATCCCTTAAGAACAACTAGCTATCAACACATAAAAATTCATTTATGATATTCTATACAAAGTTGCCATTACAAAGCTGCCATGTCTGTGGACTGTTTGAACCTCAAACAACAACCTCTCAAATTTTTGGGTGATATTGTGCATTAAAACTTCCCTATAACAACAATACACAGCCCTAACATGACTTATGGGCATCAATTACGGGCCATGAGATAGCTTTTCCCATGTTCGTTCAACCCTTCTTTAATTATCTCATCTCATCTTATCTTATCATATTTTATCTATCTTCTAATTCGAATTCATATTGGTAACTATTCCCCAAGGGTATGCACCTTGAGCCATCCTTTGTTGAACCGTTGACATCCCTAGTGAACAAAAGTTCCATTGGTAATTTTTTAATTGATAAACCATAAAAAGTGTCATTCTTTGACTTGTTTTACTAACTAAAACTTACCTATAAATATTGACCCCCTTAAAATCCCTAAAAACACAATTTTATTTGCACTTGGTGAGATCAGAGGGGGAAAGGTTGAGAAGATTTCAAGTAGCACATGTGACTTAAACCTAGTTGATGATGTCTTGTTTCAGTTTTTTGTACCATGATTTACTTATAAGCTTGTAAATTACTAAATTGTAGTGTATCATAATGTATCACTATCATGATACTTTGAGGAGATGTAATAGGTATAGACTATTATGTCCAGTTCTTTTTTGTATGGTATAATTTCCAAGTTATATGGTATGGTGGCAGTTAGATTAGATGTATTGTACATTAGATATTCCCATTTGGAATGTGCCCGATACTTTTCATGAATTTTACAGGATCATTTGAAATTTGGAAAAGAAATATGATGGAGAATAGATTCCTAAGTAGAATGTAACCCAATGTGAATTACTTCTATTGGGGACTATAGATTTGACTATATAAACTATCAGGCAGTCGAGATTTCTTCAAAATCAAGCAAAAGAGAATCAATACACATCTGTGCTCCTGAAGGTGAAATACAACCATGTTGGCCTTTCAATATTCACCAGTACATCGATAGTTCTTCTTGGATAGTCTATGTCTTTTGGGAGGGATAGGTGGAATTGTATTGCAAACTCTGATGATTAGGACAAGATTTATATGTTTTTATTTTTATTAATAGAATCCGAAGAAAACTCATAACCCTTTATGTCTACATCTACAATGAAATGATGGATGTGTTGGTATTTAGTGCAAGCGAATTGTACTAAAAATAACACTTTTATACTATAAAATGGAAAGGATAGAGTGCACCAGAATTAGGATTCGGGGTATAATGCAAAAAAATTAATTACAAAACAAGAAACCCAAAGCATGGGAAATAGAATATGATCAGCAATAAACAAAACTAGAATATAAGAACTGTAGAAAAGTAATACCATTTACTAGAGTGAATGATGGATATGTGACCAGCTCTTTTCCTAAATGCATGTACTTTAGGAAAATCCCTCCAAGAACAAAACCAAAGTGATTTACAACCAAAGAAATGAGTGTGCATTTACAATCTTGTGATCCTTTGACCCCTTTATACAATCATTGGTCCAATTATTACTTCAATCCAAAGATGCCATGCATCACTTAAACACTCATGTGAATTGACATCTATTATTAGTTTAAAAATGTAATCAATCCAGAGCACAAATCTCAACTTAGACATATAGAAAAATCAACGAGGAAAAGGCAATGTAGTTTTTGTTCCCTTTTGCCTGGAATAGATAGATTGGTTCCATTTTTCAAAGTATGTGTTGGGTCAGGTCAACCATTTGATCAGAGGATCCCACACTTTTATTTTCTTACAAAAATCAAGTAAAGAGATATGACTGTGACATTGAATAGGATAAAAATAAAAAATAAAAACAATCTTAATCTTTCTTCTAGGGGATTTGATCATAACAATGACAAAGGGGTACATCCACTCTTGATGTAAATGGCCTGGCATAACTTTCCAAATTCCTTGATTTCAAGTATTTTATAGAATTATGGCTATTTTGCACTAGACAAAAGAATACTTCTATTCTTGTTTAGTCTATTCTGCATGGCATATTGTTAGTTATTTATGTTATGGTATAGTCAACAAAATGGATTTAATTGTATGGCATTTCATCCATGTGGACCATTGTGAAGTGCACTAGGACAAAGAAGGAGCTCCTCTCTAGAAATGAGTGGATAAATTCATGTACACCTTAGGTCCATTGTTAAAGAATTTGTATCTATAGGAAAAATGCAAAGGAAGATGACAAACTAGTCAAAATTACACTTTTTACTCTTGTAGGTTGATACATCGATTGCTAAGTTGATTGCCAATCATTTGTTGAGGGGACTGTGTTTAAGGAAGGATGAAAGGAGATGGAAGTAGGGTGAAGGAGAGTGATGTATGAGGGAAAAATTAGGTAATATGACAATGGTTTTGTGGTTGTTATAAGTTTTCAAAAACATAGACCATCAAGCTATATGATCCCCAAAAAAAAACTAGATCTAGTTGGTACCACTTGGTTTAAAAAAAAATCCAATTGTGAAAACCTATATGAGGCATAGTTGGACAAGGCTTGTCTAAAAACCAGCTTTCTAGTAGAAAATGTTTGAGAAAAATAAAAGGAAAAAAGAAAAAGTATGATCTTTAGAGATCTACCTATATCGGAGGTGTATGTTGTGTAGGTTACAGGTCTACCCCAAACTGGTGAGAGGTGGCTTAAAAGTAAGGACATGATGTAGGAATCCTAGTAACAATTCATCAAAATTAATGCACAAGTTCCTAACTGGAATAAGGGTACCCCTCGAGAAGTAATTATCAACCCTTGGAATAAGGTAATTTTCTCATTCAAAAGTACATTACTTGTGAGGACCATTTTAGTTTTTTATTCCATCACCATATTGGTTTATTGCTTCATCCTAAATATGGTGAGCTTTCCAATCTACCTTAATTTATGTGGAAGAACCTCACAAAGATGTCAACCTTTGTCCAAAAACGAGAAGGAAATTATAAATGAATTTTATATCACCATGGCCTCATGATTTAACTCTTATTTTTGGTTGATTTGAATAGTTATAACATGTCTAGGGATGTGTTTATAAATAGATAAGGATTTGGTTTAGTTCAATTTTAGGGAGAAAACATTATTGAACTGCTAAGACTACCCCATCACATACGAAAATTTCTCCTTCTCCTTCTCCTCATTCCACCAAATAAAGAACTACACAGAATATGAGAGTAGATAAACAAGCTACAGAATTAGAGGGACCCACTACTACATATACAAAGGAAATGTTTATGGGGGTAAAGCATGAAGAGAAACATGTTTATCCCTTTGAATCCATGTAGACAAAAGTATTTCTTGGTACACCTAGGAGACCATGTACAAGGTTTTCTAAGCTAACTCCTCATAGTGCACAAGGTGAGGGGACAATTTAGTCACCACAACTGACCGAGAATGAGCCTACTCATTCACCTAGCAACAAAGAAAAACATGTATCTATAGAGTTATATCTAGAAACATAAGAAAAAAGTAAAGTCCACTCCCTTTGGTGTAACATTTTCTAAACCCCTTGAATGTACACAAAAAAAGATGAAAGAAGACAACAAAAAGTTAAAATCCTTGGGGAAGTAGTTGAAAGATCATTATGATAAACTATAAGCCTTATATGAAAAATCAAAGGTTCTAAAAAAGATTGTTGAAGGTTCAAAGAAAATAATTAAGGGCACAAAATAAGAATTTGAAAATGTAGAAGAAAATATCAAGAGTAAATTGCATAAGATGTCATCTAGGCAGAAACATACAACTGAACAGTCCAATTTGGACACACCCTTTGATGCCCTAAAGTGTGAAGGTCCTACTCCTAACCAAGACCCTAAGGTTTCAGGGGAAATTTCCAATGATAATGTCACTCAAGAAGAACAAGTAATAAACACAATCTTGGATCATATTATCAAAGTTATTACGGGGTATATTCCATGTCTCTACATGAGCAATGGATGAGGTTAAGTGTAAATAGATTGGCAACATGTAAACAACATGAAAGATATTGTATATCTAATTTTGCTAACATGTATTCCTCATCTTTAGCTTGAGAGAATTTGTTTCTATGTGAATTGTATCAATTTGATTTCTTCCATAGTTTGAAACAAGATTGAACCTTAACCATTGTATTACGGATGTTAAAAAAAGGGATTTTACATTCTTTATACACAATCAGTTCTAATGGAAATAAGAGTGGGATTTCTATAGTAATTTTGAAATCTCCTCTAGTCTAATTGTTAGAGGTGAACATCCTGTAATTTAGAAACTAGAAATTTTAAGGTAAAAATTTCAGAAAGGGTTGCATATAGCAAGACTTACAAGTAAAGTTGAGGAGTGTCCTGAGTTAAAACCTGACCACCAACATATATCCAGTTGAAATATGAAACCATCTGCTATCGACCACCATCCAAGCTATGTGTAGGAAAACATCTATCAATCTGATCTTCAAATTCAGGCCAAGAACCACGGATATGATGTTCAAATCATTTCAGACAGAGGCCAAGATCCACGAATTCAATGGTGAAATTGATTCTCCATACAGTGGAATATAATCTTCAGCCGCGCAGCCAATGTAAACAAAAATCACATCTTTTTTCAATCTACCCCGGCACAGGGATGTGTATATTAGTGAAATACGCTTGACCATATTGGTGTTTTTTACCATAATTTTGTTTAACTCAATGAAACAAAATGAAGGCGGCTAGGAAACCGCCCCCATTTTCCTAGGAAACTCCTGTTACGATTGCAGTTTGAAACCGCCCCCATTTCCCTTTACATAACAATACAGATACAAACTTAATATTTGACAATTTATAACACCAAGTTGTGCCAACGATGTATTAATAGCAATCAGATTAGGCTCACAAAAGAGCTAGTCCATGAAAGTTAATAAAATTTTGCTGAAGAAGAGTCAAGACGATGTGCATGGATGGAAAAACGATCAATACTTGGAAACTAGTTTTCAAGAGAGATAAAAGGTTAACCAAGATGTGAACTCACAAAGCTCATTGAATCCTTGCTCCCTAAACAGAATCAAAGATATACATACCCACAGATATTGCATACTATTAGTGCATGCCTCAAATGTTTCCATTTGATCACAAAACTGAGACTCTAGGAAGCAAAACTCTTTAACTATTTGACCACATAATTCAGAGCAAGGAGAAGTCTCCAGACTTGTAAAACTGCAGATTCAGCTCTACCGGGGTATGTTGGTGCTATAGACTAAGGCATTGAAATCATTTCATTATCCGGATATCAAGCCATAAGATTGCAAAACAACTATGTTAAACTTGAATTAGAAGGTATGTAAACAGTGAAACCCAAATATTAGAGTTGTTCAAAATATATAACCTTTTTTGAAGAGTTATTTAGAGTATTTTGGAAGATGTATGTCCCTTTTTTCACCTAATGAAGAAAAGCAATTATGTACTCCCAAAATTATGACTAGTAGAATTGGAAGATCAATAGTAGACTAAAAAAAATCTTTTAAGGTGCCAGTATTAGCTTTCCTATCAATTCCTTCCTATTGAAGCCATTGGAAACTTTTGATACATTATAAATATGGCAATTCTCCATGGAGAGAGTATGTACAACTACAATTCCTTAGGGATTGAAACAGAGGATACAATTATTTCTCTATGACTTAATTTTTCGTTGGTTTTACTAGAGCCTCCATTATTCTCAATCCAAATGAGAAATAAAACCATGTTGAATTTCAAGATACTCAACAAAAAAGGTAGAAGTAAAATGCATATATTTAGAAATTGTAAAGTTACAGTTACATTCAAAGTTTACAGTTACAAGTTCCATAGGAAAATCAATGAAGTACCCCTCAACCTCGACATCCATGTCTCTTGATCAAGCTTGCAGTCAGCTAGCTGATAATCTGTACGATCTCTTGTTTGATAGCTCAAGTGGACTGGACATTCGATGATGGGATTCAAAACTTAAGTTGACCTTCCAGCGATGGATTATAAATCAAAGTAACATTGATCTCTCATTTCGTAGATTACCATGCATCTCAACCAAGTGGGAAAATATTGAATATCTTCCCCAAAAGTTACTCTTTTGGAAAAACTAACCATATAATAACATCGATAAGGAAATTGGTTAGAGACATTTTCTAGTTAGCTAATAACACCTGGTCGAATCATTCACAATTAGGCAATCCAAGTGGTCTAGCTGACTAGTGGTTCATCATTCTATGAGGTGGAATCCTATTTCTGGGTTTTAAAAGTTTGGGATGAGGTCTTCAATGCCTTTGAAGCTTCATACTAGATAGAGCTAGACCTACAGGTATGAGTCAATTAGGTAGTTTGCAAAGGTTCCACTGATGTGAAATTGCCCCCGTTAGAATTTTTCACCCCAAATATTAGAGTTGTTCAAAATATATAACCTTTTTTGAAGAGTTATTTACGGTATTTTGGAAGACGTGTGTCCCTTTTTGTCACCTAATGAAGAAAAGCAATTATGTACTTCCAAAATTATGATTGGTAGAATTGGAAGATCAATAGTAGACTAAAAAATTTCTTTCAAGGTGCCAGTATTAGCTTTCCTATCAACTCCTTCCTATTGAAGCCATTGGAAGCTTTTCATACATTATAAATATGGAAATTATCCATGGAGAGCACATGTACAACTACAATTCCTTAGGGATTGAAACAGAGGATACAATTCTTTGTCTATGACTTAATTTTTCTTTGGTTTTACTAGAGCCTCCATTATTCTCAATCCAAATGAGAAATAAAACCATGTTGAATTTCAAGATCCTCAACAAAAAAGGTAGAAGTAAAATGCATATATTCAAAAATTGTAAAGTTACAGTTACATGCAAAGTTTACAGTTACAATTTGTCTACTAACTATGTGCAATTGGAACATAAAAGATGATTCATTGTGTTATACAACAATCTTTCCATCCATGTATTCATACAAAAAAGACATAGAATGGAGAAGATGAGTATTATTAATAAAGGTGGAACTACAATGGGCATGCCCAATAGCACTCTAAACCCCAATATACTCCAAATTACAAGATATCCTATAAATGTCATATATATATTATCATATAACCACTTTAGCGTAATATGTATTTACCCTTTAGTCAATACATTTCTACAATATGCAACGTGCTTTATTGTTGCAGCTAACTAGAATCACTAGTCACATAGCTCAATGTTATCCTTATGCCAAGGAAAGAAGCTCCATAAAGCATCTTCTATTGTAGACAATGCGCTATTGGGATGTGGTAGGGGTAGGCTTCCCAATTTTGGTTCTAAAATCTCTGTAGTACTGACAATATAATAGTCCTCCCAAGGCAGACATAGTGGATCATTGTATTTGGGTCAGTCTTTTGTATTGTCGCCCTTGCAACTTTGACCCGAGACTTTAGCACAACAAGATAGAACTTATTTCCTTCCAAAGATAATTGGGAAGATGTTGGAAACTCAATACTATTCACTTGATCCTGCCAAAAAATGAGACAAAGTAAGATAAGCTGAAATAATAAGATAAATATTGGTGATCAAAAAATAGAAAACTTACTAAGATTGGGGACTTCATTTTGTTAGTTTGAAATGTAGTGGTTAATAGGGTTTTCTGCTCCAAATGCTTAGCATAATTTGATGCACAGCTCTACACCTAATAAAGAATGATTTGTAATATATTGAAAGAATAGAACAAAATTGAACTAGATTTACAATAATTTTCAAAACTTACTAGGGATGTCGGAGTTTGTGTTGGAGCTAATTTTTTTTGTACTATTTCCTTCATAGGGGTTGTTGTCTCCCCTAAATTATTCTACCAATACAATATAATATAAGACCTACAATCAAAAACTGAAACTAAAATGTTCAAAAAAATATTTAGACAACTTATCTCCACCATAAGCGTGATTTCAGAGTGGACATTTTGTGCAGCAGGAAGTTGTTCATATTAACAATGTGATATTAGAATTCAATTCATTAGTGTCAAAAAATGTACATTGGAAGAAGAGTAAATAATTTGATACTAACACTTTCATTGTCGATTTCATTTTCCTTCTCCATGGCTTCTACTCGTTTCATGAGTTCAGAAATTGTTGTTTTTAGAGATGAAATTTCTTGTGTATTTTCTTTGATTGTAACCTGGATTGCAGCTAGGGCTTCCTTATATGGGTTTCTTCCAAAAAATTTAGTTGGTGTAACTTAGAGGCCAACCCCACGACATCTTCCCCTCGCATCAGTCCCTAATACCCTAGCAAGGGCATCTTCCCTAGATGCAAATTGTTCAGATGCAACTTTTGATTGTGCTTCTTCAATTTTTTGCTGGCATTTTCATGCAATTAAAGAAAATCATGTTAAAAACATTTCCAACATGACATAAAATGGAATTCTAATGTGTATCTAAATTAGAAGGTTGGGAACTTACTATTATTTCTCCTACAGTTGGTGTGATTGGAGTGCCATCCTTCTTTTGATGGCATTTCTTCCATAGGTCTACCCTAGTAATGGGTGTGGATGTATCATCAGAGGCTCTATAGTTTTTGTAGTTACAAGAATTTAAATAGTATGGTTAAGTTGTAGAATTACAATGAATCCCAACTATTCTAATATAAAGAAAATATAATGGATCAAAAGTACTTACCATGTCATCTTCGACCCTTTGATAACCACGACGTCCACAAGTGTGCAAGTCTTGTTCCTTTTCTTTGTTTTGCTTATTTTTTCTCTTTGTCTCCTACAAATCAATTAAAAAATTAAAATAATATAGGTCAACATTACAAGCCAATAGACATTTCATGTAACTTTATTACATAAATATTTGAAATTTTTGCTTACTTAGAATTCAACGGTGCTTCGTGATAGAACAAACTCTCTCCAAATTGTCTCACTTATCCTAATTGGAGGAACATTTTTTAATCTCTCCTCATTGGATTCATGAGAATCACAAAATCTTTTGGCCAAAAGATGCATGTGACTGTTTTCCTTATGTCCTATAGAGTACATACAATAATCTTTAAGAATGGGAGGGATTATGAATTTGGACTGCAACATATAAGAAGTGAATTACTATATGTCATCCATTGTTTGAAAATAAACATTGAAAGCATGCAAAAATACAAATGTAGAGAACAAATATACAAATTTCTAATACTCACATTGATGATGTTCCACAAGTCATCCTTTAGTTGAATTGGAACCTTCCGCCAATCAAAATATGTGATTGGAACCATCTCCCTAGCAAGTACACCTAGTAATGAAGCTAGCTTCATATAGTTTGTACCAACTGGTTGGTTCCGTTCATTAATGTCAATTTCAAGATTTTCCTCCAAGTTATTGATGTCTGCACATCTAGTTGGTCCTCTACACTTCTTCTTTGCCGTCTCAGTCGATGCTTGTGTAGAGGGATCATCCCCTTCTATGTTAATATATTCCTGGAATGATTGTTTGTGAACATCATCTATGGAAGAAGGAATTGTAAAGGTGTTAAGGATTGATTAATAGTAAAATTTAAAGTTATCACAAAGTTAAAATCTAAGGATTAATGTGCATATTGTGTTCTTCTTGTTGCACCTCTTCTTTAAAAAAAGGAAACGTCTCTTCAACGTCATTTATTTCATTATTGGGACTATTGCAGTCATTCAAAGGCAATGAATGTATTGTGTAGCTTCCTCTTGTTTGCATATTCCTCTTCTTAGTCACTATAGAAAGAAACATTAGTAGACATATGTATAACATCGCCATACAATAAATATAAACATTATATTGCATCAGGAAATAAACTGATGTTTTTCCAAATCTTTACCTAGTGCATGTTCCTATTTTCCCCACTTTATCCTTCTTAAAGGTTCTTTTTGAAGATTCCATAATCATATTTCTTTGATTTTGTGTCATAATTTGTTTTCCGTGTGTTTTCTCAAATGGATTAGAGTATTACTTGGTTGCAGCCTATTAGAGTCTTACCTCCATGAGCATGGAAATGACATGAAAAGAATGATATACTTCAAGAACATACAATCACTTACCTCCATGTATGAACTTGTACACAACCTAAATAACAAAAAAAAACTTGTATCATTAATCAACCACATGAAATATCAAATTTCAATTCAAATTTTATAACAATCATGTGAAATTTTATAACAAATAATAGACTTCATAAGTTTTCACAAGCATCCTCAAACTTCAAAAGAACATTTGTGATCCCTAATTGGGAGACAAATACAGGTTTGAACTAGTTTATAAACACAAAGCTTACTAATAGTTGCATATGCTTTTGGTTTTGCAGGTTAAGTGAACCCTGAATATGTTAAATTCGACTTCTCGCAACAAGTTTTCGCTCGAGTTTGTATATTTCCTTGAATATAACATTTTATCTCCAGCAATAGAGACAGACACACCACCAGCACAAGTGTACCTTCTATTTATAGATCCAAATCATGGTCCACTTTATCTACACTACGCATAAAATATTAGAAAAATATATTGATACACTAAAAGTAATAAAAAGTGAAGGATGCATCATATTTTTATTTTTATTTTGGACAAGGAATCTCTATTCCCACTGTGAGAGGTACCTAGAAATCATGATTGTGTGAAGATGAGGTCCATCTTGGACTCCTCGTGGTTAGCCATTTTCCGCAATGGATCCCACCCTCAATCTCTAACCCGTAGACCCACCTTGAGAGGTACTTAGAAATCATGATTGTGAGAAGACGAGGTCCATCTTCGACTCCTCGCGGTTAGCCATTTTCCACAATGGCTCCCACCCTCAACCTCTAACCAAGAGGCATTGAATCGGTGACCTACAAAGACTTAACCCCCACTTTTCGCCAACTCAACTACAACTAGGGTATCCTTCCTCAAGTAGAATTTATATACAATATTGTATGTATATTACCTATTTTCCTAAGCTAGAATAGATTTGCATATATTTGAATGGTAAAGGTCAAATCCTATCTATATTTTCCTATCTACTCTATATTTGAATAGCTAGGGGTAAAGTAAAGGTTTTATACATTGGTCTCTTCTCTTTGTGATTAGTTAATAGAACCTTACATGGTACTATAGAGGGATGGATGTAGTTTCATCCTCCTATTGTTTTCTCTTCGATTCAACCCATTCAATGCATTTTCTCTTTGTAAAGAATGCATCCATTAAGAATGTATCATGTAATTAGACAAGTTTGCATCCTCTCCCTTTAGATAAAATTTCTATTTAGACCTTCTTGTGCATGTTTTCCATTCACCCTACTTAGGAATATGAGGTTGTTTCTCTCACACACATCAAACAAGGAGAGAAAGAGGTTATAACAACATTCATCCATCAATTTAAGATTTCTTTGTAACAATTTACTATGTAGATCACCTTTGTTGGGTCCCAAAATACCCTTTTTTCCTATATTTATCAACACCTTTTTCCCTTGTTTTACCTCATTTTCCTATCACCCAGGCATATACCTTTCCAAGTTAAGCATGGATCTTCACAGGTATAACTTATTATTTATTTATTTCATTAATGCCTAATATTGTTTATGGTTTTGAACTTATCTTTTGATTTGCTCTAATATGTATTGATTTGATAAAGATAGTTCAAGAGCCTTGAAAGAACATAGGTGTAGCAGCTCGATGAACCTATGGAGGAAGGAAATACTCGGTGCCAGTTGTCCCTTCCTAGATCCGGTTCCATACATTGATGTGACAGCTCAGGCATCTTTCCACGAGGCCATCTGCGACTGGGTATCGCTGAAACAGCTAAGCATCTCTCCTTCCAGTCAGTTGAGTCTATTCGATCCATTAACAACTCGGAGTAACAGCGCAGGCCTGAATGCAAGTAACTTCATTCAATTACATTTATGGTTGTAACTGTTTCTTTTGCAACATGGCAGCCTGAAGATCGTAGATCTTCATGGCTGCCCGATATTAGTGGATCGGGATTATGTCACCTATGTATAAGTATGGGAAGGCGTTCAAAGCCTGGGGGTTGGTTAGCATTTGATTGTAAGAGTTGTAACAGAGAGTATTGTAACGGTGGTTTTATTCTTCTAATACAAGGAGCAGTAATTCTTCATATTTCTGTGTTCTAATTTGTGTTAGTTAGTGGCATCTTTGTTAGAAGGCCAGGGCCTGCCTTCTCACAGAGATCGTTGAGTTAAGTAGATTCTTTAGTTTTGCTTATGTTAATTTGGTGTGGCATTATAGTAGGAATATTTACAGAGTGCTGCAACAGTTGTTAATGATTGCATTTCCCTTTGGTTTGCTGCAATAGTGTGGTGTGACAGTTGTCTATGTAGAGTGGTTTTCCTTTTGATGCAAGTGTGTTAATTCGATGTTACTGTCAAGATCAACTCTTATTTATTATTGTTGGTTATCTTTCTTAGAATTTGTTGAATAGTCAGGTTATGGTTCAAGCTTAGCTCTGGTTCATTATCGTTATTTATCTTTCTTAGGATTTGTTGAATTAGATGGTTGTGGTTTGAGTTACTGTAGTTTGATCTCTTTAGGATTTAACTTCTTACAAAATTAATTCTAGTTCATTTATTCTTAGATCAGTTACTGTTGGATTTATGTTGTAGGAAAGTAGAAGTCCCTTGAATTCTTAGATGGATAATTTAGATTAGCTTTAGAAATTAGTTGAGTTTGGTTGAGCAGATAGCTAGGATAATTGATCTCCATTCATTCAATCAGCTACTTGAGTGTTTATGCATATATTTTGCGTAGTTACCTTTGAAATAACAAGACCTTCCTGGGTTGACAATTTATCTTGAGCATTATGTTTGTTAATTGGAATTGATTAGCATATAGAGTGACCAACATTTTGGCGTTGTTTCCGGGGAAGGTAATTGATAGACATATATAGTACTTGATCAATTTGATTTCATTTAGCTATGAATATTTTGAAGCTTGCATGAATATGAGAAGAAAAAATCGGGAACCCCCCCAAAATACTAATCCTGCAGGTGGAAGAGGTCGTGGCGATAACCAAGGTTTAGGAAGACAGACATTCATTGATGAATTGATCGCCAAAGCTGATTCCTCTACCAGACTACCGCGAACATCTTCAGGAAGAGGAGGCTCCATTCTCCCTAAGCTTGAAACGTCTGCATCAAATGTGGAGAACGTAACGGGACCTTCAACTCCCATTCAGGAGAAGAGACCTCCTGAAGATAAGGGAAGTGTTGCGGGTGCAGTGGCTCGAGAATAAATTTATAGAATCAACGGACACAGATTCACTAAGGAGGAGTGGTTAGATCACCATTGGGAACTAGAGGAAGAAAGAAGGAGATAGGAGGAGAGAAGGAGAGAAGAAGAAAGAAGAAAAGAGGAGGAAGGAAGAAAGGAATAACCGCAGAACCAGTAAAATGTGGATAATGAAGAGCATGGAGAGCACCACGAATGTCCCAATAATAACGAAGAGGAAGTGGGGGATAATCATCATGGAGACATTGTTGTCACACTTGAATTCCCTATCCGATAAGAACCAGGGGTGGCCCCGATGAAGAATATTTCACCTTCGGTTTTGTCGAACTTCCATGGTAAGTCCTTCAAAGATCCAGATGAATTCTTTTTCGAATTTGATATCCTCTGTTGGAGCTATTTTTACACCTCTAGTGCACAGAAATTGAAACTATTTCCTACTACCCTAAAGGGAAATGCCCTGCATTGGTTCATGATTTTGGGTCATGAGACTATTACTACTTGGGGTGCAAATGAAACAAATTTTCCTCGCCAAATATCAAGACTATTGTAGAACTAAAGATGGGAGGGAAGATTTGTTTAAAATGGTCCAAAAAGAAGAGGAGGGTTTTGAGGACTTTGTTGAAATATTGTTATACAATTTGTAGAGGTCTGGTCACAAGATATTGGAAAATATGTCCTCAAAATTATTTTAGTACATGGAATCAGAGAAGACTGCCTGGACATCCTTAATTTGTTGGGAAAGGTAGATATCTCAAAAGAACCCTTTGAACACATCATTGACTTATGTCAAAGATACTCGACGGGATCCTCCAGAACCAACACTCGAGACAAAGATCGAGATCGAGATGTCCTCACCAGGGCACAGAAGTCAGCTAGTGGAGGGGCTACTCGGGCAGAGATAGGAAAAAGCACCCATTGAAGGAATGCCCGCTTGACAAGTTGGAGGTATGTCAATTATGTAAATTGGATCATGACACTAAAGAATTTCCTTCACTGCCTAAAGTCAAATCAGTCCTTCAAGCATCTGCTTCAGATGTGGAGCAAGCTTATTTCATCTCTCAAAAGAAGCCTTGGCAACCTCGGAATCAAGGTATGAATCCAGATCCCTCATCTTTCAACTCTTGGAATAATATGAATAATCAGTTTCCTTCACATTATTCCTATTCTAATAACCAATGGCATCCACCTCAATCTTCAATGCAATATCCTGCTCCTTGGACGCCATGGGCACAACAATCAAACCAGCAAGCTCCTTGATCTCCTGGCTGGAGAAATCCTTACCCAGGAAATCAGTTTCCTCACAACCAAACTCCTCATCAATAGTATCAGTAGCCGCAGCTGCAACTCCAAAATAACGCTGCACCAATGAACATACCACTACGACCGCAACTGCCTGCTCGGCCTATCCCCAATCCTATCAATAAGGCAGTACAGCAATTCGAAACTCCTGGAACGCAGAAAGAGGTACGTAGTTTCCTTGGGCATGCTGGTTACTATAGAAGATTTATAGAAAAAAATTCCAAGCTAGCTTCTCCTTTATTCACTTTGTTAATGAAGGATGCGCAGTTTGATTGGACAGATGCTTTCCAAACAGCGTTTCCAGAACTCAAGAGAAGGTTGTCCACAGCGCCTATCTCACGAGGGCCTAACTGGGCTTTTCCTTTTCACATCTCTTCCAATGCTTCAGATACTGCCATTGGAGCAGTGTTGGGACAGCAGGAAGGTCATAGTCCATATGTGATCTATTATATCAGTAAGAATTTGAGCTCTGCTGAACTAAACTACACAGTAACAGAAAAAGAATTCCTTGCTATCATTTATGCCATTAATAAGTTCAGACATTACATCACTGGATATTCTACTTTCATGCACACTGATCACTCAGCCATTAAGTATTTAATGAATAAACCTATCACTAATGCTTGAGTAACTAGATGGTTGTTGTTGTTACAAGAATTTGATATTACTATTGTAGACAGACCAGGAAAAGAAAACGTTGTTGTTGATTTTCTTTCTCAACTTACTAACAATGATGATGATTTATCAGTCGAAGATTATTTTGCTGATGAGCATTTATTCACAGTTTCAGCTCACTCCCCCTGGTATGCATATATTGCTAACTATTTGGCTACAAAAAAGCTTCTAGTGCACTTATCAAAAATAGAAAAAAGGAAAATTATACAGCATAGTGCTAGATACTGCTGGATAGATGGACATCTCTTTTACATGGGTTGAGATTTGGAAATCAGAAGGTGTGTGAGGTAAGATGAAATTTACAGTACCTTGAAGGCTTGCCACGATGAGCCCTGTGGGGGGCATTTAGCTGATAAAAGAACGGGTCATAAGGTACTAAGAATGGGGTATTTCTGGCTAACAGGGTTCCAGGATGCAAGTAAATATGTTCAGGCTTGTGATAGGTGCCAGAGGATGGGCCAGCCAAACAGATTAGATGAGATGCCACTTCAGCCATAGCTGGTGGTTGAACCTTTTGAAAGATGGGCTCTGGATTTTGTAGGGCCTATTAACCCTCCCTCAAAACAAAAAGTCTATATCTTGGTTTGCATAGACTATATGACCAAGTGGGTGGAGGCTGTGGCTTTAGTGAAGGCCAATGATCAAGCTATGGTGGATTTCCTATATGAATAGATCTTCACCCGCTTTGGGGTACCCAAAGAGATAGTCACAGATGGAGGACCACAGTTTGTGTCCCACAAATTGGAAGCCCTATTGCAGAAATATCACATTCAGCATAAGTTAACCTCACCATACCATCCACGGGCCAATGGTAAAGTGGAAAGCATGAATAAGGTAATTGAGGCTATATTGACAAAAACGGTGAAGAGTCACCGCAAGGATTGGGCTGAAAGACTTCCAGAAACATTATGGGAATACCGTACTACATGGCGCAACACTAGAGGCTTTTCTCCATGTGAGCTGGTATACGGGAAAAATGTTGTCTTTCCCATCGAATTTGAGATCAAAACTCTGAAGACAGCAATGGAGGCAAACCTGGACTTAATAAAGGCTCCAAAAAATCGGTTAAATCAGTTAAATGAACTAGATGAGAAGCGCACAGATGTTGTAAATCGAACGACATTAATTCAACAGCAGCGCTCCTAATGGCATGATAGGATCATAAAAAAGAAATTGTTCTGCAAAGGAGATTGGGCGCTACTGTATGATTCCCGGTTCAAGAGGGATTTTAAAGGCAAATTGCGTACAAGATGGATAGGACCTTACCGAATTGACAAGGTATTTGACAATGGAATAGTCCGATTGACCACTATCGGCTGCAACTGTATCATAAACCAATTCCAAAGAATGCATTCATTTCGCATGTTGCAACTGATCCAGATTATCAATTGATGTAGGAGCAAGGATCTTCCCCTGTCCCTTAGAATTCTTAAAAAGAACTACTGCAATTCCGCACAGAAAATTGTACATAAATAAATTGTTGTTTCTTTTTTTTTCTTTTTTTTTTTAAGCTTTGATGAGTTTGTTGTTTTTTTAGAATTGTGTACAGTACTATGGACGAAGGTTCACTCGAAGAAAAGCAGTCGCAATATGTGCCAAGCAATTGTGGGAATTTTGGTTGATCTTCATATTTTTGGATAACTCCTTGAAAGAAAAATGAACGACATTGTAGTGCTAAATACTCAGCTAAGACTTTGCCAACTTTTCTTTTCCGCGGCTGCAACTCTGCTAAATTCTGTCAATTTTTCCTATTTTGTAGCTGCAATTCTGCTAAATTTTGTCGATTTTTCCTATTTTGCAGCTGCAACTCCGCTAACTCCTGCCGATTTTTCTTATTTTCGCAGCTGCAACACTACTAAATCCTGTCAATTTTTACTATTTCGCGGCTGCAACTCCGCTAAATCTGCCAAATTTTCCTATTCTGCAGCTGCAACTCTGCTAAATTCTGTTGATTTTTCCTATTTTCGCAACTGCAACTCCGCTAAATCCTGTCGATTTTTCCTATTTTCGCAACTGCAAATCCACTAAATTCTGTCGAATTTCCCTATTTTGGTAGCTGTAACTTCGCTAAATCCTGCCAATTTTTCCTATTTTGCAGCTGCAACTCCACTAAATTATGTCGATTTTCCTATTTTCGTAGCTACAACTCTGCCAGATCTTTCCAATTTGTGGCTATCAATCCGCTAATTCTTTAGCCAAACCGTTATATTTCTGCCAGTTTCTACCAGCCTGCTCTAGTCTCCCCGAGGAACATTAGAAGCTCTCTTGTTCGCCATGTACTCTTGTGATTTATGCCAGCGTGGATGTACTTTACCCGCCCAGTCGACAACGGCCAACTCATGGAAGCATGTGCGCATTTATGTCCTCATTAGTGATGCGACCATGGAATGACACCACCGTGGAAAGATGATGGTTCAACGTTATATTGAAAAGGTATGATTTCTAATCATAAGCATAATTAGGCATGAATTGACACAGCATTAATAATTATACCTTGTCGTTAGTCCTCGTCAGCGGACCTTAATTATTTCACCGCAAGGGAAACATGTCAAAATTTATTTCCCGTACTTATGATATGGACATCATTTTACCCAACTCGTGCGATATCCTGCTAACCGATTCTATCCCATAAACCGTGCCAATTTCCAAAAATAATCGTCCCTATTTCCAAAAATAATCTTGCCAACTTTCCAAAAATACCTGATTGAACTTCGGTTATCCATTTCTTGTTAGTGCATGTTGTAACTCCAACGTCTGAATCTGTTAATTCTTGCATTCGTTAATAGAACTTGCAGAAGGGAAGCAGTATGGGTATCCCAGTGATACACGAACCTGAAAACATAGCGTCTCTACGCGAAAATGGGGAAGTCTTTACCATCTTTCAGGAAGCTGGGTGGATAGAGTACTTCCAGAGATTAAACGGCTTCCATGTGGAGACGACACTACAATTTTCTCTAAACTTGACTGATACTCACTCAGAAGTTAGAGGGTTGCGGATAGACGATACAGAGGAAATTGTGGCAGAAGTTACAGGATTACCCCAGATTGGGATGATATGGTTTGGTCGGAAGGTGCACAATCTGACCGCAATGGGATATTTTCTTGTAGCAGGTGAAAATATTCAGCTAAAAGGAAGGGGAACAACACTGGAGTCGTTTCCAAGACCCTAGTATCAGGATGCCATCTTTTTTAAGAAGTAAATCACTTGTGAAAGCAAGTACCATATATCTTTGAATTCTTCCTACTGTCCCATTTACGCCATGGTAGATTACTCAATATGCCATTTTATCTCGTAAGAACCCTACAAAACATGGCTCACTATGTAAAAGCATCTCGGCATCCCTTATCTTCCCTAACAAATCATGGATTAATTAAATTGTTAGTTTTGAGGGCCCTCGCACATCAGAATTTAACATGGGAACAATTTGTTGTTGGGACAAGGGTACACCGAGAACCTGCCTTGGAAATAGGGGGCATTGAGGTAGAAGGTGATGAGCGGAGATCCTCAGATTCAGCTGGGGGGAGGGATAAAGTGTTAGCAAACCAATTGGAGGATGTTTACGAGGAAGGTGTGGGGGAAGCTGCAACAACATCAAACCCTGTAGAAGAAGTAGTTACAATGGGGGTTGTGACAAATGAAACTGTAATATTAGAAGTTGCAACAGCAGAATATGAAACTGGACCACTCCACCTGGGTTCATCCTCTCAACCCTGAACCTGACATTCCAGGTGTCGATGGTTTTAATGCCTCTCTTATTTTTATCACAATAGATGATTAATCCTACTTATGGAGTTTTATGGACTTGGTTTTTATCTGGACTCAGTTTTGATTTATGGTTAGGTGGTCATAACCCCCGGCCTATGGGGCTCTTTAGCTTCCAACAATAAACTCTTGGTTTAGAGTTGTTTTAAACTATTAGTTTTTTGGGTCTTAAGAGCTCCTTAATGGCTCAGGCACTTCTTAGGTTCTATCTCCTAACAAACTCGTGACAATTATCTTTGTTCAATCTTGTTATCTTGTTAATAAATTTTTCGAAATTATAAAAGAAGAATAAGGGTGTTTATAAGTAACAAAATTAATGGACTCTATTAATTATTCAAAAAAATAAACAACCATCCCAAGTAAAGTGAATAGGCCCAATTTGTTTCTATGTTTTAATTTTTTTTTTTTCCTAATATGTCTCATTAACTTATTCAAAGGTTGTAATTATACATTGATTTCAATAAATTAAAAAGGGAAAAAAAAACTTCTTCTCTAATCAAATCAATAAGTTTTTTGCTTTTTCCTAAATATATATAAATATAAAAAATTATTTTCCAATCAAAATAATGTCTATCTGTTTTTATATTTCCAAATCTATATGAATAAAAAATAAAACTAAAATTATTTTCTATAAATAAAAGAATTTTTCGTGCTTTATCTATTTTGATTTTTCCAAACCTATAAGAATAAAAAATTAAAAATTTTATTTTCTATAAATGGAAGAATCATCCATGCTTTCTCTTTTGCCAATCAAGTAAACAAGCACATTTCTCTTTCATTATTTTGTTTTTTCACATTTTTCACTGCCCTCACTGAAATCAAGTCATTATCTTGCCGTGAAGATCAATCCAATTTCCAGGAATTTATACCTCTTTTGTTGCCCCTATCCACTGAAATGAAGTCTATCTTGGCGTGAATATGAATAAAATTTGGAATATGAATAAAATTTGGAGAATTTTCACCTCTTTTACTCCCCCCACTGAAATCAAGTCATTATCTTGCCGTGAAGATCAATCCAATTTCAGCAATTTCCACGAATTTCTTAGCCTTTGTTGTCCCAAGTCAATATCTTGCCGTGAACGTGAATCCAATTTGGATGACTTTCTTCACCACTGTATAGTGTCATAGTCCCACTTCTCTCTCATTGATTTCCGGGTCCAGCTTTTTTGTTTTTTCTAGATTTAACAGAGATTATTTCTATAAACCGAAGAATTTACCAGTCAATATCTTGCTGTGAACGTGAATCCAATTTGGATGACTTTCTTCACCTCTATAGAATTTATCAGTCAAATCATTTTTCTTCCTCTGTTCTGTTTTTTCTAACTCTGTACAGTTAAATTTAATGAAAGATTGATACAGCCAACTCATATATCCATAAATTAAAAGATGTTTCACTTTCTCATATTTCCAGTCATGTCAACAGGTCTACATCGAAGGTTGTAGGTATGAATCCACAAAAGCCAAATCATATTTCCATAAATTGAAGAATTTCGGACTCTTTCTTAGCTTTTTTTTGCACATAGAAATCAATTCAATTTCTCGCCGTGAAAATGAATCAAATTTCTGGAATTTCTGCATATAAAATCAAGTAGATATCTTTCTGTGAAGTTGGTTAGCTTTTGTTGCCCCACTAAAATCAAGTAGATATCTTTCCGTGAAGTTGAATCCAATTTCGGCCACTCTATTCACCCAATTTCGGCCATTTCGGCCACTTTAATCACCCAATTTCGGCCACTTTATTCTCCGAAATTTCCATCACTTTCTTCACCTCTGTCACCCATTTTCTTCTCCTACGATTTTTCTGCCATAAACATAAGAGATAGTCATTTAATTCAAATGTATTCTTATAAACATAAAAGAGTTAGTAACTTTAGTTAAAATATAATATAACAAGAAATTAGCTAGTCAAATTCCAAAGAACATTTATACTCGATTTCATCAAAACTTCAAAGTACAGTGATGCTTCATATGACATAAGTGGCTTAGATATATTGTTTCTTATTGCAAGCGGAAAGTACATGTTCACGTTTTTAAACTATTTTTTTACAATTATTTAATTTCATACTTGGTCAATGCAAGAGTCATTAAGGAAAACGAGCTCTTATCTGTATGCTCAATGAAATCACAAAAAAAAGTAACAAGATATCAAAATCCAACAAAAAGCACGAGCAATAAGAGATGAAATTCAACAAAAAGGTACAAAGAAAACATCAAACTAATACATCAACAAAAACTGTTTAAAGACCATAAAGTTTTATTATCATAAACTGTTAAAAGACCATAAAGTTTTATTTATCATGTTATGTTAATCAATAGTTTTGGGAAGCAAGATACAATTTTCTCCAATTTGATTTAGAAACAAAGTGACCCTAAACATACATGATATGCATAATTTGTAGTCGTACATGTTAATATAACAAAGAAAAGAAGAGTGAAATTCAATCTCACACAAGATAGAATAATGAATATAATCCAATACTTAAAAAGGTGTACTCATTCTCATTAAAGATTGCTATTGTATCTTAAAGTAAAAAAGAAAAAAAAAACATTCTAGTGAAAATATATAGAATTCCAAGTTATGTGAAGCATATATGTCTTGTTTTTAATTTTTCAGACAGTGTAGAAAATAAATATTTGAAGCTAGGAACAAATTGATTATGTATTATTTTAGGATATATGAGATGTTGAGCTTGTTTTTTCATGTCACCATTTTTGTTGTCTTCTATAGCTTGATATAGCTCTTAGTAGATGTATTCATATAGTACATCAAAAATAGGTTGCAAAAGCAAACTACAAATAAAAAATCGAAAATCTTTGTTTGCTAAGAGAAAATAAAATGCATTGGCCAAAAGTCATAGAATATAATTCTACAATCAAATTTTACATGAATATACTTTTACAGAAAGCTACACAGAAATTTATTAACAGCCTTTAATCCTAATTGACTTTACTATGAACTTTTCTATTAATGAAATATATACAACTAAAATATGTTGTGACAAATAAATAAGATGTTAAAACCTCATACATAAACCTATTATCCATTAATGAAATATATACGCAACTAAAATATGTCGTGACAACATAAATAAGATGTTAAAACCTCATACCCAAACCTATTAAAATTGCATGTTGAGGTATATGTGAATAACCTTATATAACCTAGTTGAGGTATGTGTATAAAAGTTTATATAATGTAATGTAATTAATATTACCTTACTTTTAAGGTATATGTGAATATTGTTAGTTGATAGAAATTAGTGTTTTTTAATAATTTTCTTAGTTACATATCAAGAATAAGTTTTTTATGACACAAGTAAGATGAAGAATAATACTATAAAAGAGATGTACATGCTTTGTCTACAACTGCATTGATTGCACCAAGAGGAGTGAGGTGCTCTACAGTCCAGTATGGGGAGATGTTGTCACGTAAGATAACGTAATGTAACATAACATTACAAAAACTAAAAAAAAAATAAGAGAATTCATGTCGGCTCATAAAATAAAAAATTAGAAAAGTAATTAAAAAAATTATGTCGGTTTATAAAATAAAATAAAAAATATGAAAAGTAATTAAAAAATTCCATGTCAACTCATAAAATATAAAAATTTAAAACTTAAACCTGGATCTATCAAGCAAGAGAGGAATCAACTTTCTTGAGTTTAAGATTTTAAAACAAATTACACCTCAAGAAATTGGATCCCTCTCGGTGTTTGATAGATCCGGGTTTAAGATGGATCTATGCTGATTATATTTGGATGTTCATTACTCAATTCTACAGTATTAGATTCTACTTAGTCACCATGTTCTTGTTACCTTGGGAGTATTTTGCATAGGGTTCTAATGTTTCCCAACAATGATAAAGTTGCATGTACACAAATGCATTCACTCAATGCTAATGTAGAAAATTGCACTATATAAGGTGACAATTTCTTTATAGGAAGATGAAAAACACATTATGGTATTACAAGCATTGTATACACATGTCAAGATTCAATGGACACTAGTTAAATAGAGACACAATGTTAAACTAGTTAAATAAAATTTGGATTGAAAACTATATAAACTTTGTCCCATATATTTTCTTTGATTATTTTTAAATCCCAGAGGACATCAACTGAATCTTAAGAAATGGAGAATTCACCCGAGCTAGTCCTCAACTTGATTTAAGCAATGGTCCGCTAGACATAATTATCTTCCTACTTTAAGACTCTTATTGGATTCAATTGTTAGATTATGAAAACACTATTTCAAGGTTTAGGATATGGGATAATATAGTACATTTTATAGTGTTCAAAAAGACTTTTCCAAACAGTGGATGGAAATGCTATCATTCTTAATATCTAAGTAATAGATGTGAAAGGGTTCCAAAAGTTAAAAAAGTAATGAAGCATATTTGATAAGAGGTTATAAGATTGTAGCAATAAAAAAAACAAAGGAACGGGTTTACACCCAAAATAAAGTTTCAAAAACTAAATTAGATATTTTGAACGAAATATTTTAAAATAAAACATAGAAAATTGTTGTAGAAGATGACAACAAAATTGGAGAGCTCGATTATGGAAGAGGCAGTTAGATAATTAGACTAAGTTCTCAAATTTCTTAAAAGTCAATATAGGAAAAACATTGTATACATTTTATCTAAGGAAAAACATTGTACAAATAAAAAATTTCTCTAAGAACTTCATTATCCATCAAAATCGATTAAGTACCTAGAAAACAAAAGGACTAGTTGTGATAATCACAATTTTCAGTGAAATCTTTTGTTTTAACATGGTTATGTTCACAATTGCAAATAACCTATATAAACATTATTAAAAACTATATATAATTTGCTAGAAAGCATTATTTATAGACCTTATCTATTTTGCATCATAGAAATTTATATTTGCCATCATGTAATATGCATATAGTATGTCAATTATCTTTGTACGCAAGGACAACATGTCAACAGAGAAGGTACAATATCCTTGAATAAAAAATTGTTGAAGCTCAGTTCGATGTTTCATTTATGTCATCTTGATAGTCGTCATAAGAGATGTTGGCAAGTTTTGGAAAAACGTGTTGTGGCAATGGATTGTGTAGAGTGTAATCAATCTTCATATTGTATTTTTCAAGTATATGTTGTAAACTATGTTCGTAAAAGTATGGCTTCTTTTCTTGACATTGCACACATTGAGCAAGTTGGTCTGCTAAAAAGAATGAAGTTGGTAGAATATGCTTGCAACCATTGCAAAAAGGTTCAAATGGTGGTAGGAAATTTTCTTTTGCTTTCAATATTACATTAATCTGTAGATATACATAATCAGTATTACTCATATAACTCAAAAATCTTGTTAAAACTTATTGTAAAAAATAAATTTTATTGTGAACAAAAGAAAATAAGAGGAAGAACAAATTTTACATGTAAAATGCCAACGATAAAATACTACAATTTCTTTTTTGTTGCATTGTCATTCAGTTCTTCAATGAAAGTTGATTGTCGAGTTCGCAAGGTTTTTGTTCCTTCGGGTCAATTTCTCACAATGTTTTTGAACGAGTAAACTGGAGTCATGTTACAAGCTAATTCTTCATGTATATGACAGCAGAAATCATTATATGAGTGAATGAATACAAGTGATACATCATATGATGAAATAATGATTGACATGAAATGAAGTGAATTATACTCTGTCACATGTGTTGTCCATAAATACAATATTTAATTTGTCTAGTAATAATCTTATGGGGGGGATACCTACAAGCATAGGAACTCTAAGCAGCTTGTGACTATTTAATTTATCTAAGAACCAATTGGAAGGGTCAATCCCTACATCTCTTGGTAATATATCTACTTTGGAGCAAATGGACTTGGCCAAAAATAAATTGAGTGGACATATCCCAAGAGAGCTCTCTAAATTATATGGGTTAGAGGTTCTTGATGTTTCATCTAATAAACCTCTGTGAGCCAATCCCATGAAAAACATAATTTTCCACTTTTAGTACTTCTTATTTTCAAAGGAATAAATGCTTGTATGGACATCCTTTACCTCCATGCAATGAAAAGGAAAAGCCACTAATAGAAGATGACAATAATAATCACAACATTGACATTAATGGCTCAATCAGGTTGATGAAAAGTTTTCATTCATAACAATGGGGATCGGAGTAGCGATTAGAATTTGGGTAGTAGTTGGCATATTTATTATTTGGGAGAGAGAAACTCGTTGGGTGTTGGCTCCACCTCCTAATAAACCATGACCCTTTTATGAATTATATCAATTCCTTTTTATGAAGGGTCAATCCCTACATCTCTTGGTAATATATATACTTTGGAGCAAATGGACTTGGCCAAAAATAAATTTAGTGGACATATCCCAAAAAAACTCTCTAAATTATATGGGTTAAAGGTTCTTGATGTTTCATCTGATAACCTCTGTGGGCCAATCCCATGAGGAATGCAATTGTCCACTTTTAGTACTTCTTATTTTCAAAGGAATAAAGTGGCTTGTATGGACATCCTTTACATCCATGCAATGAAAAGGAAAAGCCACTAATAGAAGGTGATAATAATAGTCACAACAATGACATTAAAGTAAGATGGCTCAATCATGTTGATGAAAAGTTGTCATTTATAGCATGGGAGATCGGAGTAGTGATTAGAATTTGGGTAGTAGTTGGCATATTTATTGTTTGGGAGAGAGAAACTCATTGGATGTTGGCTCCACCTCCTAATAAACCATGACCCTTTTACGAATTATATCAATTCCCTATGTAAATAACCTTAAAAAGGTTCTAGTTTTTAATAAATGCTCAAAAAAATGTTGTGACAAAAAAAAATCATATTCTTCTATGTAATACTATTCATTTTATAATTAAAATGATGCATCTATGTATATATCTATAAATATTTTGAAAATTGAATTCTATTTTTTAAATTATATATTTGATAACTAATTTAAAAATATATATTCATTTTATTCTTAGAAATATTCTACTTCATAATTATTTTAGAAACCAAAATCTTATTAAAATAAAAATAATAATTAATATTTTGTATTTAATTAACAAAGTTTTTTTAATATCTTTATGTTAAAAACAAAAAAAAATTTCTTTAAATTAAATTAATAATTTGTATTAACAAGAGAAAGCTATGTTGCAGCCTGCCAAAAAAATGTTATGAAACTATTGCCCGATCCTAACATGTAATACATAAGACTCTATGTAGCATCGAGAGGCATTACAAATAAGGCTCCACCATTAAAAATATCAAATTTTCAATTTATGCATTGTAAATGATATTAAGATTCAAATAAAAAAGTATTCAAAATGTAAATATAAAAAGTATTAAAAAGATATTTCAAATTAAAATAATATTACCAAATAACATTATGAATAAAGCTGTACGAGGCATATTAGGCTATCGGGGCATTATGAAAGAAGGCTCCATGAGGTGGCCATCGGAGCCTTATGAAATAAGGCTCCGTCATAGTTAAGCTATATGCCTGCAAGGAATTATGAAACAAGGCTCAGAGGTCGGGGCATAATGAAATAAGGCTCCTATGCTAAGCCAGTTAATGCTCCGGTGTGGGTGCTTCTCCATGTGGAGAAAGTTTTGCAGCTTCATGCAGGCGATGTAAAGTTGCTCTGACCTTTTTTCGCTGGATTGAACGGTACCCACACAATGTGGATTACTTACTGTCAGTGGCACAGGAACCACCTGTCTGTTGTTGGATAGTGAGCGGCAACTGCCTTTAGGATTCAATAAAACCAGACAGGCAACTCCTTCCTGACATTGGAAGGAAGGGTTTGTTGGTGATCCTATGAATAGAGCTTGAGAGCGGGAGCTAGAATGGGTAGGATGTTGAATTCTGGATATAAAAGAGAGGTAGCCTGAGATTTTATTTGAACCAGAGAATAACTTAAGATATTTCAAAGGAATAACTTGGATAATAAAAGAACAAAAGCAAGATCGAGAATGAAAAGCAAAAGCAAGAATGAGAATGGAATGGAAAGGAAAATATTTATTGTAATAGAAAGTATTATGAGAGGTGACAAGATAGCTTTATTTGATAAAACGTTGTTATGAAATAACAGTTCTCGAGTTTTTTTATAATTTCTTGGTACCTCAATCGCTCTGGTCTCGGAAATAATTGAAGTCTATGAATAAAAGATGAAATACTGGATTGGATGGGATACTCGTTATATATATAAAAAAGAGAGGAACCTCAAGCTCTATTTGAATGAGAGAATAACGTTATATTTCAAAGGAATACAAATACAACATTTAAATTAGATGATTGGACATTATAAATTCTAATGTAGTCCGTATTTATCTTTGTGAGATTGAAGAAGTGTGTGAATTTCTTTGCTCGCATGAGTTGAGTTGCATGTTCCTTTGCAAATACGCTCACATCCCGGTTCCTTCGACTGCATTTCCAAATTTAGTAGATGGAGAAGAATGCTGTTATTTGCCGCCAGCAGTGACGGATAATCACAAATAAAATCCGTCTGCATAGACTACAATTGGCGGACAAGACAAATTATGCCTTCAGAATTTAAAGGCAAACTAATTGCTATAATTTTAAGGCCATAGAAAATAGAGCCTTGTAGCCTTTCTCAGAAGGGTTTAAACCGTGTGCAAGTTGAGAGTTGTCCTGTTTCAAAGGACTGAGGATTCGCACCATATCTTATCTTAATTTTCCCTTATCCTCTAACGCTTTATTGCACCACATATTTTCCCTAAATTTAGCTCTAATAATACTTTTAATATTATCGCTATTTTGCAAAGTGACCTCTTCCTTGACTCCCCAATCGTTTAACCAAGACCTGACATCTTTAGGCCAACCTCGATTAAGTCAGAGGTGGTTTTGATTAAAGTATTAATCAATCTTAGCAATCCTCTTGTCTCCCATATTGTTTCTCTTGTGCTTGTACATTAGGTACACCTAATCATTACCATGCTCTCAATCAAGGAAAGACTAGCTTTTATGACGAGGATAAGATAGAGTATATTGCTACAATAATTAAATAAACATTGTAGTAGTTAAAGGAAATTTAAAAAATAATGTTTAAAAAAATGTTGCAACATAAATGGTTTACCCTTCATTCATAAAACAAACAAATTTGTGGATGTGAAACATGATTGATAAGTAAATATTATTAAAATAATTTTGAAAAAGATATTTCATTATAAATTTGAAAGAGATAGTTTATAAAATAAAATGTGATGAAAAGTCAAAATAAATTCACCTAAGCTTTTTCTATATATAAATAAAAATCTAGATCATGCATGGTTTGGGTTACATTAATCCTTAACATGACTAGAATTTTAACTGTCTCCATTGCCATTTTAGAGAACTCAAACTTTTCCGTTGAAAAAAGAGAGCTCAAACTTGGATCGCCATGTAAAACAAAGCCCTTCAAAACGACATTGCCATCTTAGAGAGCTCAAACTTGGATCGTCATGCAAAACAAAGCCCCTCAAAATCAATTATACTAATGAGAATTGAATAAAGGTTTTTAAATTTTTTATTACTTTAGTAATATAATTATATTCTTTCTCTTTTAAATTATTTTCAAGTATATCATTATTAATATATTCACGCCGTAGGCGTTTCACCGCAGAGAAGCATTAGCATCCACGTTGGCTAGATTCCTCGCTCATAGAGCCAATGGAATGCTGCTGTGTGTTCGTCCCTCCCACCAATGACCTGCCGCCATCTGCTGAGCGTGGCTTGCTTCACAAGCAACCCCTCCTGTCTCATGTCAGGGATTTTCACTTCCGCCCACTCTGAATCGCCAAATCGCTTCAACAGGGGACTTCCATTGACTACTCCAAAATAATTTTGACATCCGCCAGAAGGCCTTCAGAAACATCAAATTCAACCAAAGAATGTGCTCATTAAAGCACGTAGATCATCATTGTTGCTCCGCCATTACTATCCTTTCGCACCAATTGGTATGTGTTGTAGAATTTATGAGTTATGAAGAAGATTGTTGACTATGTTGCAAAGAATATTAGACTATCTAATTCATCGACTCGCCTATCAATTGCTCGCTATTGACAGTATTCGCTGAATGTTTGAAGGCTGGATTTATAATTAAAATTAATTTGACTAGAGAAAGAAGATGAGAGAATATGAGCCTGTGAGTCATCAATCTATCGACCAATGGAAAAGAACAACCACGATAGAGGGTAAAGCAGTCGACCAACGAAATAGATGACTCATTTCTATTTCTATGCAAGTTCTTTGTGAGTTCAACGATCAATAAGCACAATTTGTCGTCGTCATTTTGGGCAGCGTCTCGATTGAGTATGCTCGTCGATTGCAATCAGAGCTATGTATAAAATGCTTAGTAGTGTTCGACTTTACAGTTTGTAGCCAAGCAATCGACCGATTATAGGCAAGAGATGTCAGTCGCTTTTGAACCTATAACTATTACAAGATCAACCTATAGGAGATGTTGCAGCATGGCCGACTAGCAATCACAATCAATTCAAACATCACATTCTAATCCGACTGCCACAATCTACCTCGATGGCCATTTACTGTCAGTGGCACAGGAACCACCTGTCTGTTGTTGGATAGTGAGCGGCAACTGCCTTTAGGATTCAATAAAACCAGACAGGCAACTCCTTCTTGACATTGGAAGGAAGGGTTTGTTGGTGATCCTATGAATAGAGCTTGAGAGCGGGAGCTAGAATGGGTAGGATGTTGAATTCTGGATATAAAAGAGAGGTAGCCTGAGATTTTATTTGAACCAGAGAATAACTTAAGATATTTCAAAGGAATAACTTGGATAATAAAAGAACAAAAGCAAGATCGAGAATGAAAAGCAAAAGCAAGAATGAGATTGGAATGGAAAGGAAAATATTTATTGTAATAGAAAGTATTATGAGAGGTGACAAGATAGCTTTATTTGATAAAACGTTGTTATGAAATAACAGTTCTCGAGTTTTTTTATAATTTCTTGGTACCTCAATCGCTCTGGTCTCGGAAATAATTGAAGTCTATGAATAAAAGATGAAATACTGGATTGGATGGGATACTCGTTATATATATAAAAAAGAGAGGAACCTCAAGCTCTATTTGAATGAGAGAATAACGTTATATTTCAAAGGAATACAAATACAACATTTAAATTAGATGATTGGACATTATAAATTCTAATGTAGTCCGTATTTATCTTCGTGAGATTGAAGAAGTGTGTGAATTTCTTTGCTCGCATGAGTTGAGTTGCATGTTCCTTTGCAAATACGCTCACATCCCGGTTCCTTCGACTGCATTTCCAAATTTCCAAATTTAGTAGATGGAGAACGCCAGCAGTGACGGATAATCACAAATAAAATCCGTCTGCATAGACTACAATTGGCGGACAAGACAAATTATGCCTTCAGAATTTAAAGGCAAACTAATTGCTATAATTTTAAGGCCATAGAAAATAGAGCCTTGTAGCCTTTGTCAGAAGGGTTTAAACCATGTGCGAGTTGAGAGTTGTCCTGCTTCAATGGACTGAGGATTCGCACCACATCTTATCTTAATTTTCTCTTATCCTCTAACATTTTATTGCACCACATATTTTCCCTAAATTTAGCTCTAATAATACTTTTAATATTATTGCTATTTTGCAAAGTGACCTCTTCCTCGACTCCCCAATCGTTTAACCAAGACCTGATATCTTTATGCCAACCTCAATTAAGTCAGAGGTGGTTTTGATTAAAGTATTATTCAATCTTAGCAATCCTCTTGTCTCCCATATTGTTTCTCTTGTGCTTTTACATTAGGTACACCTAATCATTACCATGCTCTCAATCAAGGAAAGCCTAGCTTTTATGACGAGGATAAGATAGAGTATATTGCTACAATAATTAAATAGACATTGTAGTAGTTAAAGGAAATTTAAAAAATAATGTTTAAAAAAATGTTGCAACATAAATGGTTTACCCTTCATTCATAAAACAAACAAATTTGTGGATGTGAAACATGATTGATAAGTAAATATTATTAAAATAATTTTGAAAAAGATATTTCATTATAAATTTGAAAGAGATAGTTTATAAAATAAAATGCGATGAAAAGTAAAAATAAATTCACCTAAGCTTTTTCTATATATAAATAAAAATCTAGATCATACATGGTTTGGGTTACATTAATCCTTAACATGACTAGAATTTTAACTGTCTCCATTGCCATCTTAGAGAACTCAAACTTTTCCGCTGAAAAAAGAGAGCTCAAACTTGGATCGCCATGCAAAACAAAGCCCTTCAAAATTACATTGCCATCTTAGAGAGCTCAAACTTGGATCGTCATGCAAAACAAAGCCCCTCAAAACCAATTATACTAATGAGAATTGAATAAAGGTTTTTAAATTTTTTATTACTTTATTAATATAATTATATTCTTTCTCTTTTAAATTATTTTCAAGTATATCATTATTAATATATTTACGCCATAGGCGTTTCACCACAGAGAAGCATTAGCATCCATGTTGGCTAGAATCCTCGCTCATAGAGCCAATGGAATGCTGCCGCATGTTCGTCCCTCCCGCCAATGACCTGCCGCCATCTGCTGAGCGTGGCATGCTTCACAAGCAACCCCTCTTGTCTCATGTCATGGATTTTCACTTCCGCCCACTCTGAATCGCCAAATCGCTTCAATAGGGGACTTCCATTGACTACTCCAAAATAATTTTAACATCTGCCAGAAGGCCTTCAAAAACATCAAATTCAACCAAAGAATGTGCTCATTAAAGCACGTAGATCATCATTGTTGCTCCGCCATTACTATCCTTTCGCACCAATTGGTATGTGTTGTAGAATTTATGAGTTATGAAGAAGATTGTTGACTATGTTGCAAAGAATATTAGACTATCTAATTCATTGACTCGCCTATCAATTGCTCGTTGTTGACAATATTCGCTGAATGTTTGAAGGCTAGATTTATAATTAAAATTAATTTAACTAGAGAAAGAAGATGAGAGAATATGAGCCTGTGAGTCATCAATCTATCGACCAATGGAAAAGAACAACCACGATAGAGAGTAAAGTAGTCGACCAACGAAATAGATGACTCATTTCTATTTCTTTGCGAGTTCTTTGCGAGTTCAACGATCAATAAGCACAATTTGTCGTCATCATCTTGGGTAGCGTCTCGATTGAGTATGCTCATCGATTGTAATCAGAGCTATGTATAAAATGCTTAGTAGTGTTCGACTTTACGATTTGTAGCCAAGCAATCGACCGATTATAGGAAAGAGATGTCAGTCGCTTTTGAACTTACAACTATTACAAGATCAACCTATAGGAGATGTTGCAGCATGGCTGACTAGCAATCACAACCAATTCAAACATCACATTCTAATCCGATTGCCACAATCTACCTCAATGGCCATCGATTTCCACATTGGTCACTGACCAAGACATGGTATATCCGTACTAATCATCGGTTCGGAACTCAGTCAGTTCATCGATCAACATCCGAAAGTATCCAACCAACTATTGCATCAATCAGCATCCAAATGACTAATGCATCGATCAACATCCGACAGCATGTAAGCTTTCCCAACAGTCGACTGTAGGGCAACCAACTCCGTGAACCATTAACTTATGTCAACTATCATGGACGTTGAACCCTTAGCCAGGTGCATTGACCACCATCGAGGAGAGCATGTCAGCATGCAACAAGTGGGTGCTAGAAGTTTATTTGTTATGTTGGTAGAAGTCGATAGTGTAAATTGGTCGAATCTTTAAATGGTCGATAACATTTGTAAGTTGAGAAAGAAATGGTCAATGCTAACATATGGTCAGTGTTTTTTTTCTTAAAATGGTTGATGCTAACATATGGTCGGTGTTTTATTTGGTTGATATGTCAATACAAATATAGTTGATGGAATTGGTCGGTGAAGTCATTTGTAAAGTTGTCATACTTGAAGTTTAAATGTATTTGCATCGATTGAGTCATTAGCTCCTAAAGTGACTCTATTTAAAATTTTGCAGTCGAGGGGATGAAACGTGAGTCTCCTTTGAGGCAAGCGATCCCCTCCACTTTAGTAGATGAAGTCTATCTTTAGATAACCTTTGTCTATTAATAGAGTCAATTCAAGTCAAGTCATTCCACCAATAAAACATGTATCGAGCATACACATTTTTGCAAACGCTCTCATGATAAACGAAGTCAATGAAGACCACATTCAAGCAGAAGATATTTTACACCACACATAAAGAGAGCTTAAAGATAGATATGATGATGCATAGAACACCTGAATTGATTGTCGACGCGAAGCTTGAAACAAATCATTTTGATCTTATTTCAATTTATCAGCAACAATAATCTCAAACTTAGCTCATTCTCATTAATGAACTTATCTCAATTTATCAACAAGAGTCTCAAACTTAGCTCATTTTCATTAATGAACTTATCTCAATGTATGAGCAAGAGTCTCAAACTTAGTTCACTCATTAATTAAATTATCCACTCCTTACGGTTTGAACCAAACGTGACTCTTAGTTTTAAGTATTCTCTTTTAGGAATTTCCATTTAATTACACAATTGAGGCTTTGGTTCGCAGTTACCGTAGGCGGAGTCGGAGAGGATATGTGACTGAAGCTGAAAACAAATAATTTCGAAATGTAATCAAAACATACTTCAATTTAACAATGTCGAATTTAGTTTATTCTCATGCTCTTAGTTACTCACTTTTTTGCAGCAGACAGGGCACAACTCTTTAGTTCTTGTTTTCTCTTTAAGGATTTTGAATTTAATAAAAATATACTTCAATTTAACAATGTTGAATTTAGTTTATTCTCATGCTCTTAGTTACTCACTTTTTTGCAGCAGATACGACACAACTCTTTAGTTCGGGTTTTCTCTTTAAGGATTTTGAATTTAATTACACACTAGAGGTTATCGTAGGCAGTTATTGTGGGGTTGAATCATATTTAGAGCGTTTTTCCTTTATATGTATCACATACAATCAAAACACGAATTTTATTTGGCTTACGATCGTCACATTTGGTTGAATCAATATTACGTTTTTTAATCCTCAATTTCATGTTAACTAAAAGATCAAATTCTGTTTGAGGATTCCGAAGGTGGAGTACCAAATCTCTTATTTGGATATGAGATCTCAACTATAGTTGTTTTGGATGAAGCTATCATGTTAATCATGCCCACTTTGCACTCGACGAATTAAAAATAAACTAGAAATACTTGGAAGAAGAAGCTATTGATCTGGCAGATTGTCGTGGAATGAAGGAGCTTTGCGATTTCCCACAGTAGGAAGTAATAATTTTTTTTTTGAGTTATGTTAGACTCTAGACGGCATGGGAATCATCATTTCCCATATATATCTTTTCATTTTGATGATGATTCCCATGCCGTCTAGAGTCTAACATAACTCCAAAAATTGTCTCCCACTGTGGGAAATCGCAAAGCTCCTTCATTCCACAACAATCTGCCAGATCAATAGCTTCTTCTTCCAAGTATTTCCAGTGTTATTGCAAACAATTTACCTCCCAGGATGTCTAGTTGAGCCGACTGTTTCTGCCATGAAAACTCCATGCGATACAAGATATCGACATTATCTTTCTTGTGAACTTGGATGGGTTTTCATGGCTCATCTGTACCCATAGAACTATGAAATTATTGCAAACAATTTACCTCCCAGGATGTCCAGTCGAACTGACTGTTTCAACCATGAAAACTCCACGCGAAGGTCGTTTCAAGATGCAAACGAGGTTGGGTACATGATATACGTCATTGGATCTTGCCGCTCCTTCGATAGATCGTTCGATCACCGACCAGATGCGACCCGACCAACAATTGAGACAGTCTGACGTCGAACAATGCAACCGACTGGTTTGGAGGCTCGACTAATGTAATGCTTCGAACATGACATTGCCTTCTGCTCAACTACTTGGCGTCGATTGTTTTCCATGCGGTTCATTTTTGTCGGATGTTGATCGATGCATTAGTCGGTTGGATGCTGTCGGATGTTGATCAATGCATTAGTCGGTTGGATGCTGTCGGATGACATCTAGCATCCTGTTAGTCAGTTAAAAAGTAGCCGGTACATTTTTTATCTTCAATAACTTACTTACAAACTCATTGAAATGAATTTCCTCATATGCGACACCTAAACATAATCTAGACAGAACATTGTGCTCTTCTCCTCTGGCATAATATATGGAGAGAATCCATTTGACTGGTCGGTGGTGACTTAGATTGTATTGGTCGAATGTATAGTGACTGGAGTGGTCGGCTCGATAGGAGTGGTCGACTTCATTTCTACTGGACAAGTCGTCTTGCTCATCGACTAAGGTGGTCGAACTCGGACTAATGTTATCTGCAAATAGTCTGGAAATGCTTCATTACCACGACATGATTCTATGCAGTGTTATGCAGTGTTAAATTCCATAACCTGGACTAGATAAACAATTCTTCGATTTCTCATGGCAGAAACAGTCGGTTCGACTACACATCCTAGGTGGTAAATTGTTTGCAATAATTTCATAGTTCTACGGGTACAGATGAGCCACAAAAACCCATCAAGTTCACAATAAAGCTAATGTCTATATCTTGTATCGCGTGGAGTTTTCATGGCAAAAACAGTCATCCTGAACTTGTCGAGGATGAAGTTGTCGGGGATCGTGACGTGTCGACACTGCTAACAAATCGAAGGCTTGCAGGGGAGACGGATCGTCGTTCGGGTCAGCACCTCTGGGGTTAGCATTTATTGATTCGACATATGTTCTAACTAATGCATGCAGATAGAGTAATAGTGTGATATCTAGATAGAGTAATGCATGCAGAAAGAATCATTCTCAGAAATGAAAACTTTTCATTGATATCCTCTCTTCTCCACCTTTCTACTATTATGTTATTCCAACCCCGACAAGTTCCGGTTCCAATGGCTCCAATGGTTCCAATGGCCTGTCGGAGCTTCTGTTTAGTATAACTAATCTGGCATGCCAAGAATTTATTTTCAAATTTCTATAGAGTTGGTTGATTATGTGACTTGAAAATGTAGGGAGCATTATTCCCTTGTATATTGTTCTAAACGTTTGTATTCATTTGTTTTATAGGTTGTTCTTAGCACAGATGTGTGGGGTCCTGGAAATATTGGAAGTGAATATATGTCGATTCTTAAAGGCTCACCTACACCTGCACCTGCTCCACCAATGACAGGTATAAATCCATATCAGGCATACATAAGCTTTTTCTGCTTACAAACTTGTTTTCTCTGGTAATGGATTTGATATTATATATGGCATTTTGTGTGTCTATTTTGGAGATGAACATATTGCAAGAGTGAGTGCGATCAAAGATGTAAGGTGGCCCCTCCACCAAAGGCATGTCACAAATTCTGCGGTATCTGTTGCAATGCTTGCAAGTGTGTTCCATCAGACACGAAGGGTAACAAAGATGAATGCCCCTGTTATAGGGACAAGAGGAGCTCCCAGGGCCCCCAAGTGCCCTTAAACAAGGAGAGCAACCTTGAACTCATTATTTCATTTTGTTTGCTTGATTGCCATTCCTATCAATATAGTCTGAGACTTAAATAAACAGCCTTATAGGCTGATTGAAGTGTTGTGAATGGTTAAAAATTTAAAATCAAAATAATTAAAAGAAATACCATTTGGATCTCCATCATCACGACGAGGCCAATAACAATTTAGACGGCTTGACAATCATTGGGATGCATATTAAATGAAATAAATGCATGGTACCATTCATTTCGACTCAATTGACTTACACTCAAACAAGATCGACCACTCTACTTAATAATAACAAATGCAATACATTAAGAAGAAATGCCACCAGTTCTGTTAGTGATTATCACATTCATTATTACATGACTTTCTTTTAAAGTGGTCAAGGACTGGCTCAGTCGACCTTATTTTTACCACTATTACATGACTTTTTTTAAAAGTGGTCGAGGACTGGCTCGGTCGACCTTTATAGTTCTGACCATTTTTTTTCAAAACTAGAGTCTGTTTCCCATATATATCTTTTCGTTTTGATGATGATTCCCATGCCATATAGAGTCTGACATAACTCCAGAAATTGTCTCCCGCTGTGGGAAATCGCAAAGCTCCTTCATTCCACGACAATCTGCCAGATCAATAGCTTCTTCTTCCAAGTATTTCCAGTGTTATTGCAAACAATTTACTGCCCAGGATGTCCAGCTGAACCAACTGTTTCTGCCATGAAAAATCCACACGATACAAGATATAGACATTAGCTTTATTGTGAACTTGGACGGGTTTTCGTGGCTCATATGTACCCATAGAACTACGAAATTATTGCAAACAATTTACCTCCCAGGATGTGTAGTCGAACCGACTATTTCTGCCATGAAAACTCCAAGAATTGTTTATCTAGTCCAGGTTATGGAATTTAACACTGCATAGAATCATGTCGTGGTAATGAAGCATTTTCAAACTATTTGCAGATAACATTAGTCAGAGTCCGACCACCTCAGTCAATGAGAAAGATGACTTGTCCAGTAGAAATGCAGCCGACCACTCCTGTCGAGCTGACCACTCTACGTACAGGATGCACACTTATCACGTTCGATGGCTGCTATCTAATCTATCAACTGACAACATCGACCCTCATTTATTTCAGGTTATGAAGAAAACAACGAGGTCGACCACGCTTATGCTATTACTTATGATGGGAGACACTATCTGCACTAGCTGTCAATAGGTGCAGCCAACCAGCACTTAGCCTGACCACAAACAATCAGTCGACAAGGTGTAGCATCGACTGGTCGAAGTCTTGTTTCCTTCTATTTTCTAGTGACCATGTTGTGAAGTTCGACAACTGGAAAATATTGATAAGGTCGATGTTGTAACTACTCCACGAGTTATTTCATGGTAAATATGACAGTCACATGTAAATCACACGAAGATGGTTTCCTTTCAAAATGGTCAGGTCAAGTTGGTTGAGCCTTTAAAATTGGTCGACTTTTAATTATGTGGTCGGGATGGTCGACACTTTATTTGGTCGACATAGTGTTTATAACTAATGGAGAACCTAAACACTAAAATAATTACAGAACTTGGGAAGCATAAGAAATAAGGGAGAACCTAGGAAATAATCGTGGAGTTGGTTTGGCAAGAATAGGTAGAGTCTGCAAGTCCCAATCATTCTCCATACATAAGAAACAAGGGAGAACCTAGGAAATAATTGTGGAGTTGGTTTGGCAAGAATAGGTAGAGGCTGCAGGTCCCAATCATTCTTTGATTCTTTGAGATTGTTTATTCATGGCAACTAGGGGAATTATGTATTCTAGGCATCTAGAAATTTTCATTAATCCAACCGACTATTGTCATGAACCCGTCCGACCATTAATTCGACTATATTCATTAAGCCAACCGAATATAGGCATCTAGCAATATTCATTAAGCCGTCTGACCATTTTGATGGAGGTTGAGCCATTTTGATGAAGGTTAATGCTTATGCTTATGTTTTTATTCCTTCTAACTTTTCTCTTTTCCTAGCGGCATTCATTATTGCCCCTAAAGGGGAAAATGCTAGTAATATCTAGTTTATCTTCATATTCATCTTTAAACATTTTAATTTCAAATTAAAGTTCTGGTCCTCCTAGTAACATTGATCATGTGCGCCATCATTTTTCCATTAAATGCGAGAGGGTGGTGGATCTGTTAGACACCCTTTATAGCACAGAAGCGACTAACAATAAAGGCCTTTATTCCTTGATTCCCTCCATAGGTGTCCATGTGGTCATCTCATGGTTAATTCAACTTTTTTGCCTCGGTGTCACTGCCCGTCCATGGATATTTATTTTAATATTGACTTAAACACTACATTCCATATAATTACATTTATTTTGAGAGAAAATGGTTTTGAATATAAATATTGCATTGAAGGTAAAGGGCATATGCCATTGATTTTGACAACTTAGGAAGAATAAATTTGAAAACATATGGCTCTCACAAGCGATTGAATGAATTCCATGTAATTAGATTGATTTTCAAATGAGTGGTTTTGATTATAAATATTGTATTGAAAGTAAATGGCATATGCCACTGTTTTTTACATTTTAGGGAAAACAAATGATGCACACAAAAGATTGATTTGTTTCATAAGATATTTTTTATATTAAAATGTCTATAATATATCAAATGATGTATAAAGTAAATGTATACATTTTAAACATGGTTTTTTATTGATATGACTTAAACACTAACAACCTTTAGGGAGATCTAATGAAAATTTAATTCACATTGCATTAAGTTTGCAGAGCCATAACAACATATTTGCACATAGATTTACCAGAAACTTGAATATTAAGCACAATATGGGAGAAACCACTGTAAATATTTATTATGAACTGAAGGGAACAATAATAACACTGATTAGAACAATATTTTTTCTTACATCAGCTAAAAACTCGTGAAATACAGAGTTAGAATTGCATAGGTGCACCCCTCTGCCAGATGAAGATACTGAATAGAGTGGATATGGTAAAATGAGTGTATCTCGGTTATCCAAAAACCTTTTGAGTGAAATAGAAAGTGTTTCCCATTAGAAACAATGCTCCAGGTGCAATGGAATAGGCCTCAAAACCCATAAATTCTCATAAGTATTGAAACCAAAACTGTTATTTCGTCCCACGAACACTAGTTCTCATGAAAGAGGTACTCCAACTGCACAACAAGAGCCCAAACACACTAAATATGAGAAAGAGAGTTGAGGATATGACATACATCTCCTAAATGGTGTGCTCTCTTCCAAATATTCACCCTCCAACTTTGAAAACAATAGCAGCAACACTATACAAGAGCAAGTGCACCCTCCACACTTAGAACACTAGAAAACCAATATAATAGAAACACGAGAAAAATAAGGAATCTTTAGATATGAAATGAAAATCACACATAACTTGATCAATGAAGCTTAGTAGATAGATCTGAATGATCCCTTCCAACACCTACAATGAATCCCAAATGAAGAGATCTGGCTTATCTCTCCTCTCACACTAGCTACCTGGTGGAATCTTTCACCACCGAAACTAGTCACAAAAGCAAGGGGCACATATGCCAAGCTTGAAAGCCACAAGATCTATGCAATTCAAAAATAACAATAGAAAAAAAGTTCTCTCACATGAGCCCTCACGCTTCTTTTATAACTCTTCATTCACCTTTTCCCTCCTTCTAGAGTTTTCTCTCTTAAAAATATCAATAAAATATTAACAAATATTATTTTCATGAGAGAATGATTCTTTTGGGGACACGTTAACTTCATTCTATGTTATTTGGCCTCATGGATACACTGATCTTCCTTAGAATTTGAAATTAGGGATGCCTCCCTTGATTTGGGGGAGTTACTACTACCTTGTGGTCCCACTCTTCCCTCATGTGCCCTCCTTGTCTAAATTTAGGACCTGTCCAGTCATAAATTGTCATAGCTAGCATAGATTGTCATAGATTTGTTATTTTTAGCCCGAGGAGTTACAACCCATAATATGTCTCCATGATAGGATTCCTTCCACCTTTAATGGGAGTTACACTTCATGAGGGACCCACTTATCCTATAAGGCTCCTTCCTAGGCCATAAATTCTCTCAAAATAATAATAAAATTTATTTTGAGGAGAGAATGATTCCTTACTTCATAAATTTTCCTTGGACCTCAGTTTTTCCATAATGCCTCATGACCCCAAATCAACACTTTACAATTATTCTTTAATTTTTCCAAGTGACTTTAGAGCATTTAATTCCTTAGTCCCATGGAGTGGTCATAGTAAAATTTTGGGGACATGACAGTACTCAAGAAAAAAGAGCAATGCCCAATGTTCCTGGAAAACCATCCCAATCCTTTTCATGGAAAAATTTTGGGGTGGTCCATTTTTTTCTAAAATGATTCACCCAAATTCTATACAATAATTTATTTTTATTATTCGAAACTTCACCAGAATTGTCCAGAAAATATATAAAATCCTTAGAAATTTGAATATTTTCACAAAAATATAGCCAAACATGTTATGGTTGGAAATTTAAGAATTATTCATATTCTCCAAGGGTTGTTCACTTTAAAAAAATTATGGATCCCTAAAATTTTCCCTGACCTTTTTGTTCTCACATTGATTTCAAGGTATTTTCTCTTCTTAATTATCCTCTCTTGTAGATGAGGGATTTGAGAGGGTTTTGATGCGAGGTAAATGGTTGACCCAATATAGGAAAGAGTAGTGAATTCCCCCCTAGGGTTCATATTTCGGCCCTTCAATCAATATATCGTGGGATTTTACTTAAAGAACAAAGTGAAATAAATACAAGGTCGACGTTATTCATGATATCGATCTTTACAAGTGCGAATATTGGGATTTTCCTGTTAATTATCTAATAAATTGCGAACAATATATTCATTTTTATTTTTGTGGGTACATATATATATTTTATATCACCGATTTGAATTTATTAATTATGTCAATTTTCATAGAGTTTCAATGGACACATGAAATTTCAATGGGCACGCTTAAGCTCGTGGGATTTTGGTTTCAAAGTATTTTGCTTGTGTATTATGCATGTCTTATGTTATAATATATCTCAAGTTAGGGTACTATGTGGATTACATTGCTTCTTTGGAGTCTATGTTTTATATTATAATAAAGTATTCACTTGTTCAATTTATTTTTAAAGAGATGTAATTTCCATGAACTCTCTATACCATCCCCAAGCTTGTAGGTGGTTTTACAGGTAGTGAGTACAGGTTTCCACAACTCATGTATTTAGATGGCTCAACATTGGTCTCAACCACTAACTGGCCAAGCTAGGTTAGGGCTGCTTCAGGTATTTTTGTGACACAAAGAAAAATTTTGGCAGTACCAGGCCAGTGGATTAATTCACCATGTTAATATTTGTCACTAGTACAATAATCCTTCTTCATTAATGACATGTTTGTATAATGGATTTTATGACCATGTTCTAACAGTTTTTGATAACTTTAGTGCAGATGTTGTGGTTGATAGAAACAAAGTGAACCTTCGCCTATCATATATAGCAGGTATTGATGGCAGAATCATAGTTCTTATCAAAGGTCTACTTCTTCTTGAGTTGTATTTGTTTAAAGACATTGTATTGTTCATGTTAAAGTATAGGATGTTTTATGTGTTTTCTCGGGATTAAAGTTTTAAACAATCCTTTGCTCTGTATTTTTAGTTATTGCAAAGAGAAATTGTTCTAGGAGTTTAGATTTTGGGTCTTCCATAAACATTTGGTGGAATAAGTCAAGATGATTACACTAAATTAAGACCTACGAGCTACAGGGGAGCATATGTTTTTTTTGTTTGCATTTCTCTTATTAGCAAAGCAAGCTATGAGAACATTTAAAAAAATGTCTATGTTATACATTGCATAGAAATATCAGGCTTGTTAGGACCATTTTTATTCTGTATAGCATTCGGTATTTGGAAGCTTCTCTTTCTTTTTGTTCACTCCTTCTAACTCTAGAAAATGTCTCCTTGGTTGTCTATTACCTTGCAAACCTTATTGCAACTTTCTATGAATCAATAGAATTCATAGATTGAGTGTGCATCAATAATATTTATGTTGTTTTGTTTGGTTGGCCATTCAATGCTAAATGAATCCTCCCTTTATATCCAACTTTTTTCCACACTAGAATTTGTGATTCATTTTTTTATGCACAAAAGATTCAACATTAGTTGATTGCCACATATTCAGAATTGTGTTTCTTCTATTTGTAAGTTTATGTTGTATTATGTAGTGTTTCTAAAAAGGAATTATTGTTTTGAGGATACAAAATGTTGCATTTTGTCAAGGATATATTGTTATTGGAAAAGTTGTTAGCATCCTTGTAGTAATATTTGATCTTAATCTTGGAATTAAGCCTTGATGCCATATCTCTATATATTTGTTTGCACCCAAGTTTGTATGCTCGGAGGATTGGTTCGTACACATAGGAATGATAGATATCTTATGTATGAAAGGCTCAAGTGAAAGTTCCACATTGGACAAGTTCCATACAATCATTAACCAACATGTTTGTGTAATTGATAAGGCAGTATTCATTTGCTTTTACTGAAAAGCATTGTTGGAATTTTCATGTGTATCAAAAATATTATGCCATGATCATGTGCCTATTTTCATCATCAATTTATAAACTTGTGAATAACTTGTCAATCTCAAATTGAATGGGTTGAGATAATTCATATGGTTCAAAAGTACACTATTGTAAATACTATTGTTCACTCAAGAAGTGTTATTAATGTTTTTAGATATTGTTCCTAGAGCTTCATGATTGTTAGATATTCTTCACCAAACAACCTTCGAGATACAAGGATTTAGTGATAAAAAATTGCATCCTTGAACTATATGTGAAACAAGTCGTATATGAAATTTTCTTTAACATGTGCTACATGATTTTACTATTATGTATCATCCCAAAACTAATTGAAGCTTTCCTTGTGATTTGTTTTTTTTCCAAAGGAAAATTGCATAGGTAAATCGACAGATGATTCCCCAAATTCATGAACGGTATATGTAGTAAACCCATCATCATCTAGACTAGTGTGCCTCACCCAAGGATATTCAAATAGAGGACTCATTGGCATAGAGGTAGCTAAATGCTCAACAACATTGGGGATAATTAAGCTAACACTTTGCACTAAAAATGTTGGGAGCATCTCGTCCCACCCTCAAGCACTTAAACAATTCTGAGATTGTTGGCACCTTGCCAAATTCAATTAGCTCACTTGGGAAAATATGCAAGTGAAGGATTTGCACCCAAATGGGGAGGATACCAAGTTTAAGTTTTCTTACCCATCCAAGCTAGACCGAATTGATAAAATATATATCGATTGAAGAAGACAGGGTGGACTTTGATCCACTTATGTATCTACAGGTCACAATATCATATAGTATAGACCCTCTAGGTGCAACCACATGTTTGATCACTACCTCAAGGTGACCTTGTAACTCTAGGGAAATCCCTCATGGAGTGACATGAGAAAAAGAAACAACAAAAGATATCTCAAAGAGTAAATTGTGCTGCGACAATCATGTGAAATGTCGATATATCTCAAGAAATTGCATTTTGATTTATAATATTTTCTTTCCAAACTCCTTTTGGAGCATTATGTGTTGGCGCTCAACATCGACATGTTTCGAAGTGTCAGAACATGACACCAAAGGTGAACCAATTAAACCTTTTTGCAAGATCATTATGTCATTGCTGTCATGTCCAGTTTAATGTGCCTATCACGTACATATCTTATTTCATGGGCCATCTTCGTCATCATATGACCCCTTCGGCAAGTCCGCCAAGTACATTTTCACTGTCACTACGTCATGGTAGAGTCAAGTTATCGGGATTTGTCATCTGTGCATCTAGGCATATTGGATAATTTTAAGAACCATCCCCCAAATTTACATGTATAATAAATGGGCGAATATCCCTGATATATAGGAAAATTTGAAGGCTATTTTATCAATAATATAATATGTATATATAATTTTTTGGCTAATTTTTCATTTTCTTATAGAATATTGTAAAATATTGATGAATCTTTCACTAAATTATAAGATATTGTAAAATATTGGAGAATATTTCTCTGAGTTATAAATATTGTAAGAACATGGTGAATCTTTCATCAAATTATAAAACCTTGTAATGTCTTGGTGAATATTTTTCCAGGAAGACTCAACTTTTGATTATGCATAGTACTAAGGTACTGCAATAGAAGAGCATATACCAAATTTCAACTCCAGACTCTCTCGACTCCTATACTCTCAAATGAACAAATGCATGAATGAGGAGAGCAGGGATTTATTTATACAATTCACAAGCAATATTCGGTCACTCATGGCTAAAGGTGTCAGTGAAACATAATTGCACTAACTAGATTTAGGGAAAGTGGGGACTCCACTTGTTATCTCATCCTTTAATGGTCCAACGGACATGTGGGGACCCAAATATTGATAGAATGACAAACTGATATATTTGAACACTTAACTCTATGGAGTGATTATGGCACCCATGAACCATTATTACAACGCGGAGTCTTATCGGGACCCATAACCTTAATAGTGTATGAATTTCCAATTAGATTATTTTCCAAACCTCCCATTTTAAGCTACCCTCTAAGAAATAAATAACCTTCTTATATGTTTATAGATACGAATACCACTTTTTCTTTTCCTTTGTTGACAATCAAAATTTGAATTATGTCATTTGATTTAGAATTTTTAGATTTAGTTAGAAACTTGCAAGGGTTATTAGAAATAAGAACATACACTAACAAGAATAGAAAGTACATTAATGCATCATCACGCATATCATTAGAACTACTTTGTTAAAGACTACTTTTTCGTAGATAAACAAAGGTGGTGTCTATATCCATGTCCTTGAAATTTTCAAAAGCATGAAAAATGTTGTAAAATTGGTTTATCTCAGCCATTGAATGCAAAAAACAAGATATCAAATAGCAGAATGTCTACATCTCAGGCTAAACATGCCTTGTACATATTATATATAATCATGATGGAAATGAAGTATTGTGTTCCAACTAAACCATATATTCATTATATATAATTAGATCCATTTCTGTATGATGATAGCAATTGCACATCAAAACAAATCACCTAAAAAAATTTACTTCTAAGTGACCCTTACAAAAAACAAAATACCGTAAAAAAATACCAAACGTAACAAATTTAGGTTACAAATAAAATTGACAAACTTGGCAATAAGAATAAAAAAATATACCAGTCACGAACTTCTCAATACAAATAAAAGAATCTACTAGAATGCTATGGACAACTCTACAGGAAGACAATGAAAAAATATTTACCATTCCATTGTAGTCCCACCATTAGAATTAGTGTGCCTTCATTTATATTACAAATGTCCCAAACATCAACAATAACAGATAGAAAATATGAACATACACACTCTGATGAATGCCTCAGGTCCAATAATAATTGTAGAGCAAGATCCTAATAAAAGTATATTTTAAACAACTAGGTCAAATTTAGTTTGAATATATAAAAACCATGTGGCATCTCTCCATCAAGAGTAGCATCCATTGCCAACATATAAATGTAAGACAATGGTTTAAACGCAACAAGGCATAAAATAAATCATATTTTCTAAGCTCTATAATTATTTCATGAAGTCAATACTCGAATAGATAAAAACCCTAACAACAACGAATGATCCCTAGGAATCAAGAGCACCCTAGAATTCAACAAGCCTTAAAAAGAATCCATGATAAAAGGCAAATTTACAGTATAATAATCTATTATATTGTGGATAAAAGGCATGATAAAAAGAATATTGCGTTAATTATTGGATAAAAAGCATGATGTGAGTTTGTATTTTCTATTAAATTGCATGTCTAGTATGCCCCTTCAAGACCTGAGATTTTGGCAGTGTGTGAGGCACCTGCAACAATAAATTAATACGAATATGCGAAATACCAGAAATGACAGAACTAAGAATCACTTTTATATTGATCACAGGCCACTTCGAGGGGGAAACCTCCTATGAGCAAGCTCAATACAAATAACTTCACGGTGCCTTCATAGGTCTCAACACACACTTATATACTAATTCTAGGCGCCAATACTATGGGTCGAAACCATGGGCCATTACAAACTATGGATCAACAATACTACGGGCGACTTACAAAGCATATGCACCAACAACAATAACACAAACTATTGATCAACAAATACTACGGGACGACTTACAAAGCATATGCGTCCAACAACAACATACTAACAAAGTAAAGACATGGGTTCCTAACATCCCCTCCCCCTTAAAAAAAAGCTTTGTCCTCAAAGCTTTAGATGTGGAAATTGTTGTTGAATCTGAAGGAGTGGTTCCCATGTAGCATCCTCTGGTTGCATGCCATGCCATTGAATTAAGACCTCTGTGATAGAGCGAGAGCGAAGCTGACGCGTGCGCCGATTGAGGATGGCCTCTGGCTCCAAAAGGATGGATCCTTCATTATCCAGTTCGGGTAAAATCGTTTGTCCGCTGATGTTGGTGCCAAGAACTTTCTTCAAACAAGAGACATGAAAGACTGGATGAATGCAGGAAGAAGGAGGAAGTTCCAATTTATAAGCAACAAACCCAATCTTCTGAAGAATCCGATATGGCCCATAGAACTTTGGAGCAAGATTATGACGCCCTTTGAGTTTTAAGGAGGATTGTTTGTACAGCTGGAGACGAAGAAAAACCATATCGCCGACTTGAAAAGTGCGCTCTGAACGGTGCTGATCAGCTTGTTGCTTCATGCGATTTCTTGCCATGTGAAGATTGTCTCGCAAAATGCGAAGAATCTGATCGCGGTTGCGAAGGACCGTGTCAACTTCCTGAACTGGTGAACTGGTGGGGGTGTATGGAAGAAGAGCTGGAGGTGCCTGACCATAGACTGCTTCATATGGGGTCATTTTAGAGGCAGTGTGGTAAGAGGTATTGTACCACCATTCAGCGATAGGGAGCCACTTTGCCCACTGATGTTGTTGTTCCGAGGTGAAGCAAGGAAGATAAGTTTCCAAGCATTTATTGACAATTTCAGTCTGACCATCTGTTTGTGGGTGATACCCTGAACTCATCTTCAGTTTGGTGCCAGTGTGGCGAAATAGTTCTGTCCAAAAATGACTAGTGAAAGTCGCATCACGATCCGAGACAATGGAAGAAGGGATGCCATGAAGACGAAAGATCTGGTCCATAAAAATTTGAGCGAAGGAGGAGGCTGTATAGGGATGGCTGAGAGCACAAAAATGACTATATTTGGAGAGACGATCAACCACAACGAGAATCACTGTCTTCCCGCCATATTTAGGGAGCCCTTCAATGAAATCCATAGAAATATCTGTCCAAATCCGTGTAGGTATGGGAAAGGGTTCAAGCAATCCTGGAAGGAGTGTTGTTTCACCCTTATTGCGCTGGCAGGTATCACATTCGGCCACCATCTGTTGAATTGTCCTTTTCATGCCCTGCCAAAAGAAGTTACGCCGTGCTCGTTCATATGTTTTGAGGAACCCAGAGTGCCCGGCCGATGGAGAAGCATGGAGTTCATAGAAGACAGCCTGTTGAAGATCTGTGCTCTGGGGAAGCACCAGACGACCCTTGTATCGCAGAGAAGCCCCATCCCGAGAGTAATGTGGGACAGCAGAAGGATTGTTCGTCAAGCGTTGGATGATCTGAGATAAGGAAGATTCATTGACATAACCCTGTTGAACAGATTGCAACCAATTTGGAACAGGCATCGAAATAGCTGAAAGAGAACCTTGGGCATCAAATGTGCGAGAAAGAGCATCTGCCACAATATTGTCTTTACCCTTCTTGTAAGTGATCTCATAGTCATAACCCATGAGTTTGCTAACCCATTTCTGTTGTGCCGGGGAGGAGACACGCTGGTCCAAGCAATATTTCAGACTCTGGTGATCAGTCTTGATGTAGAAATGATTCCCTAATAGGTATGGACGCCACTTATGTACTGCATGCAAAATAGCCATCATTTCCTTCTCATAGGTAGAGGCAGCTAAATTCTTACCTGAAAGGGCTTTGCTGGTGAACGCAATGGGGTGTTCATCTTGAAGGAGAACAGCACCAAGTCCATTGCCGCAAGCATCACTCTCAATAGTGAAGGGCTTGGAAAAATCGGGCATAGCTAGCACCGGTGTAGTACACATAGCTTGTTTTAGTTTTTCAAATGCACATTGAGCAGCAGGTGTCCATGTAAAAGCATCTTTTTTCAATAGAGCAGTTAATGGAGCTGCAATCTTCCCATAATCCTTGACAAACTTGCGGTAGTAGCCAGTCAACCCCAAAAAACCATGAAGGCTCTTAAGTGTCTGAGGATGTGGCCAATTGTTCATGGCCTCGATTTTGGCAGGATCCACGCAAACCCCTTGTGCTGAGATAATGTGCCCGAGATACTCAACTTCCTTTTGTCCAAAAACACATTTAGACTGCTTGGCATGGAGATGATGGTCAGAGAAAAGTTGCATGACAAGATCCAGATGCTAGAGATGTTCATCCCATGTTTTACTGTAGATGAGGATATCATCAAAGAATACCAGAATGAATTTCCGCAAGTAGGGTCGAAATATTTTATTCATTAAGGCCTGGAATGTGGAAGGAGCATTAGTGAGGCCAAAGGGCATGACCAAAAACTCATAATGGCCATCATGTGTGCGGAAAGCTGTTTTAGGAATATCATCCTCATGAACCCGAATTTGATGATACCCAGAACGAAGATCCAACTTGGAGAAAAAGTGAGCCCCATGAAGCTCAGCAAGAAGCTCATCAACAACAGGAATTGGAAACTTATCCTTGATGGTGAGGTGATTAAGTGCTCGGAATTCAATGCAGAGGCGCCATGACCCATCTTTTTTGCGGACAAGAATAACTGGAGAAGAAAAGGAACTAGTGCTTGGGCGAATAATACCTTGCTTCAATAAGTCCTGAAAGAGCATTTCAATCTCCATTTTTTGGTGAAATGGGTAGCGATAGGGCCTGATGTTGGGAGGAATGCTACCAGGAAGGAGCTGAATACGATGGTCTTCTGGCCTGGAAGGTGGTAATCCCACTAGTTCAGCAAAGACACCTGTATATCGATCCAGAATTTGTTGTAGATCCAAAGGAGTAGTGGAGACCGCTGATGGTTGCATCTGGATGGAATGGATCTGAGCGATGACACCATGTGAATTCTTCTTGAGGAGTTTTTCCATGCGATGTGAACTGATGATGCTGAGAGAACCTGGTTGTAATCCTGTCAATGTGTGTTTGTGTCCATTCTCAGAAAACTGCATCCAAAGTTCGGCAAAATCCCATAAGATAGGGCCGAGTGTGCGTAGCCATTGAGCGCCCAAAACCACATCACATCCGCCTAAGGGCAAGGCAAACATGTCAGAGCGCAAGGTATAATCTCCCATAGAGATACGCACATTTCGACACTTCCCTTTGCAAGGTAAGGTGCCCCCATTGGCAATCATGACTTCAAAGTTGGAGCAAGGATGGATAAAACAATCAGCTTGTTTGGCGATCCGAGGGTCAATGAAATTATGAGTGCTACCAGAATCAATGAGGATTGTAAGAGGAAGCTTCTTGAAGTAACCCCTGACCGGCATTGTTTGGGGAGTGGTGATTCTAGCTAAAGCATGGAGAGATATCTCTGGCTGGTCATCCTGAGACGGAGGGTCAATAGGCGGTTCCTGAATGTCGACCGGAGCATCCAGTGTTTCTGGATCTTCGTCACCCATTTCAGAGGCAGGCGGAGACTCCACATCCAGGAGATAGAGCTTTTGCTGAACACATCTATGTCCCCTAGTGAATTTCTCATCACAATTATAGCAAAGCCCCTTTTCTCTGCGTGCTTGCATCTCTGTTTCAGACAAACGCTTGATAGGAGTCGGTCGAGGAGCCTGCAATATAGGTGGTCGCTGAGAACCCATATTTCGGAAGGGAACAAAAGTGGGCTTGGAGCGTTGTTGGGTTGAAATCTTGTCTTCTGCCAACTTAGCCAACCCGAGTGCTTCCATCATTGTGTTGGGACAGAACATTTTGACCTCAAAGCGAATGGCATCCTTTAGACCACTGATAAAACAACTCCGGTAAAATTCATCAGACAATCCTTCGGTGTGGTTGGCTAGATTCTCAAATTCGGTTTGATACTCTCTCATAGTGCCAGTTTGGCGAAGTTTAGTGAGGGCTCCTGTGAAGTCATCAAAAGCACTAGGACCAAATCGTTGCAAAAGGAGCTGGCAAAAGTCTGGCCAGTTGGGCTCTGGATGAGCCTTGATGTACCAACGGTACCATTGAAGAGCTTCCTGTTCCAAATGAAAGGATGCCAACGGAACTTTGTTGACATCAAAAGTATTATGCAGACTGAAATACTGTTCTGCACGATAGATCCATCCAGTTGGATCAGTACCATTGAAGCGAGGAAAATCAAGCTTTGGACCATGGAAATTACTGGAAGAAGAGAACCCATTGTCTACTGAAGACTCGGACTGTCGTTTGTTGTTCATAGCTGAATGTTCAAGATGGAGACCGAGAAATTTTTCATCCAGATCCTGGAGTTTGGCTTGGATGGCTGCAAGTGCTTCCTCCATGGTTTTTGCTCCTGCACGGGTGACAACCGTAACCAGGATTTTTTTTATTTTTTTTTTTGACTGGGTAGGAAAACAAAAACAGGAACTACTTCAATAAGGGAAAATTTGGATTTGGGAAAAAATCAGAAGGGTAATTGGGGTTTGACTAGGTTTTGGACACTGTTGGATAAACAGGGAAGCAAAAATGAGGATTTCAGAAGTGGGGTGAAAGAATGGGAAAATTTGGTAGAGGGGAACAAAGAAGCAGAATTCAGAAAGGAACTCTATGGTAAAATTTGAAGGTGATTGGGTGAAATCTGAGGAAGTTAGGCAAACCCTAAAAATAGACAAATGTGGGATTTCGGGCTTTGGGAAGGGGAATTGGGGATAGGGTCCTCAGGACTGAAATATGCAGAATGGGATGACAGGGGTTCCCCAAAAATTTCAAGGGAAACAGAGTGAAAATAAGGAAGGGGTTCCTTTTTTTTTTTTTTTAGACTGGAGCGGCTACGGCTCGAAAGAGATCTGGAACAACGCCGAATGGATTGAAAACGGTTGAATCTGGAATGGCTTGCAAAATAGATCTGAAACGGCGCAGCATTGATCGACAATAGTTCAGCTGAAAGTAGATATGGACCCCAGGTATGTGCGGCTTCCTAACAGTTCAGGGGTTTCACTCGGCCACCAATGCTGTCTGACGGCTTGCGTATTGGGGCAATACCCCTCACTCCACGGCTCAGGTAAAACTGATAATCGCTTTGCCACAAACGACAGCTCTTGGCTTACCTCACGGGTGGGAACTAGTCAATCAGGTAGGGGTCGTTGCCCTTTTCGCTGGCAGGTCCTCTCAATGGGCCAGCTACTTCGGGGTTCTTGTGGTACTCCTCACAATGAGTTTTAGGGCTTATGCCCAAGTACTTCCCACAGTTAAGCGGATAGGGATTATTCCCAAATCCGAACCTGCAACAGATGCAAAAAAAATTTGGCAGAAATTTCACCCAGCGAGCCCAAGAAAGTGCTCTGATACCAGATGTGAGGCACCTGCAACAATAAATTAATACGAATATGCGAAATACCAGAAATGATAGAACTCAGAATCACTTTTATATTGATCACAGGCCACTTCGAGGGGGCAACCTCCTATGAGCAAGCTCAATACAAATAACTTCACGGTGCCTTCATAGGTCTCAACACACACTTATACACTAATTCTAGGTGCCAATACTATGGGTCGAAACCATGGGCTGTTACAAACTATGGATCATCAATACTACGGGAGACTTACAAAGCATATGCGCCAACAACAATAACACAAACTATTGATCAACAAATACTACGGGACGACTTACAAAGCATATGCGTCCAACAACAACATACTAACAAAGTAAAGACATGGGTTCCTAACACAGTGGAGATGTTGCTTGAAGATTAAAATGTCGATAAAACTAAGAATGAAAAGTTGAATCACATAGACCAGAACCTTCATCCTACTAGTGCAATTTGATGTGGGTGTACTATGAATCACTGTAGCTTTTATATAGGATAAAATTGCCCCTAATTTTTCATCCAATAGTAGAAGTCGTGGGCTCAAAGAAGGTATCAACATGAAATTGACTAAAAATCTCCGTGAATGCAACCATATGCTTGAATTATAGGGAAAACATAGGGAAAAATAACCCTTGGGAGCCTCCATTGCTAAAAATTAAGGGCGAAAGAATGATTCTACCGGAATATCTTTAGAAATCGGGGGTGAAAGATAGATTGGAGGGAGATTTTGCTAGGGAGAAAATAGTTTTTTAATTTTATTCATTAATATACGGGAGGCTATTCATTTTGGATTTATTTATTTTCTAATAAATATTGGGCAAATATATTTCTATTGAAAAAACCATTTCCATATAAGAAAATAGCCCACTAAATTTCTATAATCCCCTTAATTTATCCCATGGGCTAAATTTAGCCCCTAAAATTATCCATGCTAGGCATCATCATGTCAAGTATTCAATGGCATTGTGTTCAACTCGTCATACCAATCATGCTCATATTTTGTTTTCCAAATTCCGAGTCCGTTTGACCCTTTCGACAACCTGTCAAAGTTTTAGCAAGTAAGAGTAAATGGTGTCATGTCGGTTGAAATCTACCATCTTTGCACCTCTAATAAATGACTCGATCCCCCCATCTTTGCATCCTCTAATAAATGAGTCGGTCCTTTCCTCCCACTCTCTGCGGAAGTTGTATTGATCAACCTCTGCCTCGCGTTGTTGCTGTGCCTCACGACGATCATGTCTCTGTTTCACATATAATATAAATTAGTCTCATAAGCATACATATAAAAGAATTATAACAATATTATATCTACCAAAATCAAATATTAAAATTTTTCTAAAAAAAGTAAACCGGTGCGCCATAAATATTAGAAATGCACCGCCACCGATGCATTTATATACTAGAAGCGATGCGCTACAATATCTATGACGTACCGCTTATATATCAAAAAAATTAAAATTGATTTCAACGATGCGCCTTAATGTTATTAGTGCACTGTTACTCAAACGCACTGAATTTAAACAACAATAAATTATTTGAAAAATATTCATGGTGTGCCTATGCCATGTCATCACACCATTAACTGGTGCCTTGACGTGGCATAGGAGCACTGACAGTTTTGTGTTCACGGGTTTGTGAGCAGCTCGCTTATATACTGGAGGCACCACTGATGGTGCGCTACAATATATATGCCACACCGAGGGTTATATATCAAAAAATTTAAATTGAATTTGAGGGTGTTCCTAAGTCTTATTAGCGCACTGTCATGCAAACGCACCAAATTTTTAAATTATAAATTATTTAATATATATTAACGGTGTTCCTATGCCCAGTTAGCGCACTGCACAACTGGTGCCTTAACGTGACATAGGAGCATCGTTAATTGTCTTTTCAAATGTTTATCAAAAGTGTCATCAGTGTGCCTATTTCACGTAATTGCACCGTTCCTAGTGCAATGACGTGACATACGCACACCATACAAATGATTATGGGTTTATTGTATCAATACCAGTGCATTAGACAATAACAAGCATCAGAACTCTCACTAGTACAAAATGAGAGATTAGTGACTAGGTGACCAAACAATGTGGTCCCCAAAGGTTTTTTTAAGGGATAAATGACCAAAATTGAGGAATTTTAAGTGAGCTAACTAAAAATGACCAAGATAAATGACCAATCTAGTCACTGGATAAGTACTAAACTAAAAATGACCAATTTGGTCACGGGATAAGAACTAAGCTAAAAATTACCACATAACAATTGGTCATTTATTTGGTCATTTTTAGTTGTCTCACTCTGACAATGGAAAATTACAATTTTCACAATGAATTTGCCCAATTTATCCTTTAGGGGGTCTCTGAATCCGTCTGCAATTTTAAAACTTAGTAAATTGAAACATTGTAGATCATGGATTCAGAGACACAAGTGATCATCATGTAAATTGTGTCGCTTGACGTGGACAAGGCAGGTGCAAAAATTTAATTCGAGTTGTGACACAATTTACATGATCAATATGTAACGATGTATATCGTCGATTTAACTAACACCAAATTGATCATCTGCATGATATGTTGACTAACAACGTCATTATTATACCCATCATTAACATACGTCTTCATTATAGGCATAATTTAATAATTTTAATTACGATCATGTATATTAATAGGGTCACAGCGGCCAACGCCTAGGTGCAACTCACACAATGTCACCTGCCGTCAATTTACCTGGTCAACTTGATTTCAAATTAATGAGCATTTGAACAAGTAGATCAGTCAATGCAAAATATATGAATATATTGCAGCTTCTTGGTCAATTAATTGCTAATTCATGATCAGGTAAGAAACATATAAGGTCTATATTTCCATCTGTAATGAGATGGTAAACCAGTACACTCTCTTTATCTTTATTTAATGCTCTAATTATAACGAGGATCCACTTCAAATTGAGGGCCACATGTCGACGTCTTACTATCATGTCTCATTTTCTATCTAAAATTATTTCTATTTAACTTCAATTAAGCCCCTTTTGGGCCATTCTCCTTGCATTATCTAACCTATGTTGTAAGGGATAAAAAAAGGATTGCAAACGAGAGAGCTAAGAATATGTATATATCAAAAAATAAAACATTAATATATAAAAGATCCCGTTAATATAAAATATATTTATAATATAATATTGTAAATAAAAGGTTTAAAAAAAATCTATGTAAAAACAATATATATATATATATATAATGCAAAACTAAAACTTTAATATATAGGTATAATATATATTTTAAAATTTTAAATTTTGCATTATATAAAATATATTAATAAAAAAAAAAATTATAATATTATAAATACAAAAAAAAATGACAATAGGAGTAGATTGAGGAGATTGGGGTATTTGAGTTGAAAGGAGCTCCAAGAATCTGAAGGAAGAAGTACGTTGTTTCAAGAACTGTTCTACACAGAGGAATATGGTGGCTTCGCTGATGACATACGCTCTGCACAAGTTAGGAGAGCAGACTCCAGGCATGAGGTCGGTTCGCTCTACTAATTAGCTGTACAATCTGGAGATTCCTTGGTTATCAGGGCGATGGAGGATTATCAGACTCCAGCCTGGGACTGATTTCATTACGGTCAGGAGATACCTTGGATTATAGGGCGATGGTGGTCAATAACACTGTTGTGGCAGAGATTATTATGTGAAGCGTTTGAAAGCACTATATACCACCTATAAGGAAAACGAACCATGGAGTATCAAATGGGTCTATATTGAGAAAGATCTTGGCAGGGATTGGAGGAGATCGCAGCAAGATTCTGAAGGTAGAAGTTTGTTGTATTAAGAATTGAATTACACAGAGGTGGTATGGGCAGGTCTTGGGCTTTGGCGGACTGAGAACAGGGCTTGCGGAGGATCATCTTCCAGCAACGTGACTGGACCAGATTCTTGCCGAATGATGCAGTGTGGCCCTGAAATCGAATTGCTCCATGAACCTTGATGCATGGTGGATGAGAGTGCCTCATTCGGGCGTTCTTCGGGTTCTTGATTGAAGCTTGTTCTGAAATGAAGTGGATTATGGAGGGGTGGGCAGGTTGTGCTTAAACCCTGCGGCTGAGTGTTGGGATCCGTGGGATTCGGTGTGAACGGTGGATAGGGGATTGGGCCCTATCTAGGTTTCCATCTTTTATTTTGCTGACTGCTCGGTTGGGGTCCGGTTTTGCCTGTCGTGAGGGAACCGCTGGGGTGGTATGGGGAGCGGATCTGAGCAGGAGGTGGACTACACCTTAGATGGGGACTGTGACATAGGGATATTTGATCTTGGAGCGATCAATTCAGCGGATTATGGGTCGGGGGATTTGTCTAGACCTTTCTTGTCAGGTGGGGGGACCGAGGATCTACCTGGGTCCGAGGGAGTGATGGACTTGGACGGCTACCACATCATCCCACCGACATCTGCCAGAGATACTTCGCCGGTCATCTCTCTTGGGCTGGAGGGTTTAGAGGCGGATTTAGAAACCTTTCGGTCTTCTGCTGGCATTAGGGACAGGCCAGATTTGGCGGGTATTCTGGGGCGGACGCTGCAACCCCAACTGGGGTCTTATACAAATTTTCCAATTCCTTCGGAAGCCCGGCGAGAGGATGCAACTGCTGCGGTGGCATCTGGGGTGGGAGAACTCCTACCTGATGATGAACCTCTGATTCCTCGTGCAAGGGTTTCTGCACCAGCGGCTTCACAAAAACATTCTGCAAACAAGGTCAAGGAACGGAGAAGGAAGGACAAACTGGTGTTGGGTGTGGATGTCTCGATGGAGGAAGCGGAGGACTTCTCCCACATAGCTGTGGTTGGACATGTCCGTGGAAAGAGGCTCGGGCGGGGTTTCCTACAGCGATGGGCGGCCGAGAATTGGAAGGACCTGGTAGCTGCTGCACCTGAGATTAGGGTATTGACGAAGGGTTGGTTCTCCTTTATATTGGCAAATTTTGGAGAGGTTGAAGCTGTATTAGGCCGACATTGGACGATGCTGGGCGTCCCCATTGTGCTGAAAAGATGGTAGCCCTTCTTTGACTCCAAAACTGAAAGAATCGACCGTGAACCAATTTGGGTGAAGCTACCGGGGCTCCCCATGCATCTCTGGAATGAATCACGATTTGCAGCCATTGGGAATTTCCTTGGCGACTACATATGTGCTGATTATTCCCATACTGAAACAGGTATTTATTCGGTGGCTAAGATCTTGGTCAAAATCGATCTTAGGATGGGGCTTTCGGCTGAGATCTCAGTTCAGACGAAGGATGGGGAATTCACACAGATCTTGGACTACGTGGGGGTGCCGTTTCGTTGCCACCGATGCCACGCTCATGGACACCTGGTAGCAGGGTGCACGCTACCATTTCGGGGTAGCAGACCGCCGGTTGTTCCTGTAGCAGAAGTTAGCACTGATACTGCGCAGAAGGGGAGCCCACTGAGGGCAGGGGATAATGAATTCGTGACTTCTATTGCCACTGGGGCTGTCCAGGTATCAATGCTACCAGTGGCACCATGTGGCATACCGGGTTCCGGGACACCCTTGACAACTTTGGAGAACGCGGGCTGGGATAACATTCGGAGTAGGAAGAAGGATGGAGTGGGGACTGCATTGGGCTCCACGACACCTTTGACTCGGGCAGCCTCCAGGAAGCTTCATGAGCAGATCTTTCGTTGGGGCTCAACTACTAATCCCCCGGGTATGTCTCAACATTTCTCTTCTAATGATCCTTTATATTCTGTCTCCACTGATTTGGGGGGGGTATGTTTAAAGTCTCATCCTCCTGACAGCCCTGTATCACTATGCACTGTAGCTCCTTGTGTAATACCTGTCACGGATTGTGTTTACACGCCACCTCTAGTATCCACTCTACCCTCTCCCAATTCTGTGGGTCGTAGTATCCGCTATGCTCTTAGAAATAGGGTGATCTCTGCTGATGGATCGGGGGGTAGGGGACTTCCTGAATTGGCTGCAAGTACTATGGGGAAAGGTCGGGGACGGAAATCTCATTTGTCAAAATCACAAGATCAAGCAAAAGTTGATTTGGTAATGGGCACACAATCCTCTATTGAATGGGCACTTAGAGCTGCGAAAGCCCTGGAAGGGGGTTTCATATGAAACTATTGTCATTCAACTGTCGTGGGTTGGCGAGTCCCATTAAAAAATCGTCTCTCCGGAGGTTGGTGGATTTAAATCAACCTGATATATTACTACTACAAGAAACACTAGGCGGCAGTGTGGAGGTGGTTTGGGTATTGGAAACTTTGCTACCTGGCTGGAAGTTTGTGGGTGTGGATGCTCGTGGTCGCTCTGGAGGGCTGGCAACGGGGTGGAAGGTGAAGAATTGCCGATATGATAGCTCTTGGGGTATCTCTTCTGGTATTGGGTTGGAAGTTTGGGATGCTGAGATTGGTAAGTTGATAACGATTCTCAATATCTATGGACCCTATTTAAATAGGGCTGGATTCTGGGACTCCTTGCTAAGCATGGATCTCTTTGACGGAAGGGATGTGATCTTGGGTGGAGATCTCAACCTGTCTCTGGGGTCATCTGAAGTTTGGGGGCCTTGTGCTGCTCCGGATCCATTAGCTAACTTTTTCTTACAAGCTTTCGCCGGGAAGGATCTACTTGACATACAGCCTACCAGGTTAACCCCGACGTGGAGGAATAAGAGAGCTGGGGATCAAAGGGTGGCCAAAAGACTGGATAGGTTTCTGGTGGCTGATGTGTTGGCACTGGGGGTTGATGTTGTAAAGCAATGGGTTGGGTCAGGGGGGGTCTCTGACCACTGTCCCATACTACTGGAATTAAGAGGCAGTCGAAACAAACCCCCTAGTCCATTCAAGTTCAATCGTAGCTGGTTGAAGGAGGAGGATTTTCTTAAATTAGTTCAGCAACGGTGGATTCATCGACCTTTGGAGTCACAGGAACATGCGGGCGCACACTTTCAACTCAATCTCAAGCGTATTAAAGAGGCCACTATACTCTGGGCCACTGATAAAAGGGTAAAAGATGACCAGATTCTGAGGGATGCTGAGCTGAATATTGATAGACTACTACATTGTCGGGGTATGGGATATCTGGATGAACGGCAGAAAGGTGAGCTGCTGGACTGGGAAAGTAGAAGAAATGTGTTACTGTGTGAGCGAGAAGAGATGTGGAGAATGAAAAGTAGGGCAATTTGGCTACAGTGTGGGGATGAGAACACAAAATTCTTTCAAGCATATGCAAAGGGAAGAAAATTCACTAACTCAATCTGGGAATTATCTTCAACTGAAGAGGAACGGGTCTCCACCTTTGATGGTTTGGCTGAGATGGGTGTTCGACACTTCGAAGAATTATTCACCGCTCAACCTAGGGCCTCCATAGCTGAGGTTATCAGGATGGCTCAGCTCTTCCCACGTTTTGTGGGGGAGGAAGAGAACAGACTTTTGATGGAGGAGGTGCAACCGATTGAGCTCTTGCAGGTTATGCAATCCTTCCAGAAAGATAAAAGCCCTGGGCCTGATGGCTAGCCAATTGAATTTTACTTGGGATTCTTTGACTGTTTTGGGGAGGAATTATTGGCTGTGGTGGAAGAATCAAGAAAGGCTGGATTTGTACATGGTCCCTTTAACTCGACTTTTATTGCTCTCATTCCCAAAACAGACAAGCCTGATCGATTTGATGAATTCAGACCTATTTCACTCTGCAATTGCATATATAAGATCATATCAAAGGTTATGGCGAGGAGACTTAAAAATATCCTGTCTCAGCATATTTCATGTGAACAATTTGGATTCTTGGAAGGTCGACAAATTCACGAGGCCATAGGTGTAGCACAAGAAGGTTTACATACTCTGAAGGTTCAGAAGCAGAAGGGTGCAGTGATTAAGATTGACCTCTCTAAAGCATTCGACAGGGTGAGCTGGCTCTATATCCGGATGCTTCTCACACATCTGGGCTTCTGCTATGAATTTGTTCGATGGATTATGGCCTGCATCACCACGGTGAGCTTTGCTGTATTGATTAATGGTTCGGCTAGCCCATTCTTCCATGCAGGCAGGGGGCTACGACAAGGTTGTCCACTTTCACCACTGTTATTTCTCCTTGTTGCTGAAGGCCTCAGTCGATTTATCCTGAAAGCAAAAGCTGATGGCTCCTTTCGTGGCATCTCCATTACCCAGGTATTGTATATCACACATCTCCTATTTGTTGACGATATTCTCATATTTTGTGATGGCTCTAGACAGGATATTGATAAGGTGGTCGAAGGACTCAATCTACTGCAAGTAGCCGCGGGCATGCTAGTGAATACTGATAAATCAACAATCTCATGCTCGCAATTAAATGAGCAGGAGATCCACAGATTGGCCATCAGACTTCCCTATAGGACTATGGATATTGATGATGGCTTAAAGTACCTAGGATTTCACTTAAAACCTAATGCATATCTTAAGGCTGATTGGCACTGGCTAATTGCCAAATTGGAGCAGAGACTTCATGGATGGAGTCAAAACTGGCTCTCGCGGGCTGGGAGACTGGTTCTGGTTAAATCAGTATTGGAAGCAATACCGGTTTACTGGATGTCACTTGCTTGGATTCCCAGAGGCGTGTTGGAGCAGATCCGTCGGTTGTTTTTTGCCTTCCTTTGGAAGGGTAAGGGAGTGAATCGAGCCTTGGTGTGGGTTAGATGGGATTTGATTGCAATCCCCAAAGCACTGGGAGGCTGGGGCTTAAAGAATATCTTTCTATTTGCCAAAGCGTTGGGGGCAAAGGTGGCATGGCGAATTATCCATACTCGGAGCCTCTGGACTAGGGTGGTATACCACAAATACATTGCTCCCTTAACCCTACTTGAATGGATTAGGCAGGGCAACAAGTCGAGGGCAAATAGCTCTGTGGTATGGAAAGCGGTGGTTCAGCATTTTCAGCTGGTGGGATCGGGATTAGTGTGGTGAATTGGGAATGGGCATTTACTTCGTATTGGACTGGATCCTTGGGTAGGATGCAGGGGGGGACATGTACTGCCTGTGGAATTAAGGACATTTCTGGCAGCTAGGGGATGTCTTTTCTTAGCTGATATAGCACAACCGGGATTATCCACTCTTATGCACCAGGGGTGGACCTCTGCCCAGCGTCTTGAGGTTCCTGAGGATCTGATCGGGGTTTGGGAGGACTATATTCGGACCTTAAGATTCACAAATATTCGGCTGACAGATCGGCCTGATGAACTTATCTGGGATCACCATCCCTCAGGAAAATACACACCAAAACTTGGATACATACAGCTAAATATGGAGGTGCAAAATCGGGCTTTGGTGTGGTGGTGGAAATCCCTGTGGAAACTAAAATGCCCTGGAAAAGCCAAACTACTCTTTTGGGCGATATTGGAACAAAAGGCTCCTACATGGGACACTCTGAAAAGACGATTCCTACAGGGCCCGGGCTTTTGCCCACTCTGTAGGGAGGCGGATGAGACTATTTCACACTTATTTGTCCACTGCCGATTCTCACAGACGGTTTGGACACAAATTTGCCAATATCTGGATATCAATACGCGTTGGTGGGGAGAGAATGTAATTGAGGCATTCCAATATTGGTGGACTAAACAACTGACATCTACTATCTGTGCGGTCCCATGCATTTTTGCCTGGGGAATATGGATCACATGTAACAGGATTATTTTCCAGGACTGTAGAGTCCCGATGGAGCAAGTAGTGGCTCAAGTTGTGGCCATCATTGTTCATTACAAGTCTGCTCCTAAAACGATTAGAACTCGTCCAGTGATCGCTGAAACGATTGATACAACATTACCGTGGGCTTTCTTCGATCGCGCATCAATGGATCAATTGGTGTGCGGTGGGGGGATCGTACTACACTTATCTGAATCTCATTATTTCCACATAGTGGCTGGATTGGGGAGCGGTACAAACAACTATGCTGAAATCATGTCACTTAGACTGTTGCTGATATTTGCACTAGAACAGGGTTGTCGTTCATTACAGATTTTTGGTGACGCACTGATTGTTATTGATTGGGCCAATGAACATACTCGATGTAATGTGATGGTTCTCTCACCTATACTGGAAGATGTTTTACGGTTAAAGCAGAATTTTAATCTTATAACATTTACACATGTTTACAGGGAGAGAAATGGCATGGCAGACTTTCTTTCCAAAGTAGCGACGCAGCAACGTCTAAATCTCGGCACTTGGCGAATTACATTATATACTACTGCTACATCCTACAGTTATTACCATATGCCCTTCAACGAGGCATTGGAGGACAGGGTGGGAGATTGATTGGTACCTGTTGATCAGCATTCTCAACAGTTCTGTTTTGGTTACTTTATGGTTCTTTTTTATCGTATAGTGGTATTTCATAGGCCTATATGAGGCTTTGGTGGAACTGTGATGGAGCATTTGGCTAATTGTTTACATCTGTTCTGTTTGGTGCTTTAGGGCAGATTAGACATAGTATCTTTTGATAGGAACTACTACATTTTGAGATTACTATTGGGATATGAAACCGGCTATATGTGTGCTGTATGGACAGCATTTTTTTGGGATTGTATGGGTCTCTAGACCAGTTAGATACATGAACAACAAATATGTGATAATGTAGGGATCACTATGATTCTATTACATGTGCAGAATGTAATTTTGTTCAATCTATTTGAAATAAAATTACGACTTTTTCCTTGGAAAAAATTATAAATACAATAAAATGAAATTTTAAAAAACTAAATAAAATATACGCATACCATACAATATAAAATAAAATATATTAATAAAAAACAATTTATAATATTATAATTAAAATGAAATGAAATTTAAAAAATATATATATATAATTGAAAAACACAAAATAAACATTTTGTGTGTACACGTCATAGAAAATGAAACCCATATCCGCATTCCAAAGCAGAGCCAAACTCTAGACCCGCATTGCAGGTCGGGTATTACGACCGAGTTATGCAAGGAGAACGGGTTTTGGAACCCTCAGGCATCTATGAGTTAGGAGAAATATGCGACCGAGGTTAAGAAGATAATAGTGCAATGTCCAATTTACGACCAGGGTTAACCCTCGATCAGTGGAGGAGTTGGTTTCCGAAGTGCAGTGAATATATCAAGATGGACAACTATGTGGACATTCAATGGAGTTATGAATTCACTACCAATGTGATAAGAGCTCTAATTGGCGCCAAATGTTTTGTTTTGGAAGGAGAGAAGGGAGTTTCTTTGTATTTGAGAGGCATTTCAGTTGAATGGGGTGTGAAATCAGGGTTTAGGTCAATTAATAGCAACTCGCACCGGTTGGAAATCGAGTTTGGGGTTTGGAAAATTCACTATATAGTTGGACTTCTTGCAATGGAGAAAAACACAGCACTGGAGAGAACTTGGAGGCTCTTGAAGAGACGAGCGAGGGATTCTGCAGTAGCGGAGTTAAAATCTACTTCTACTTATCCTTCTCAGGTTAGTGAATGCTCAGTTTCCTCTCCCATTTTTGTTTCCATATGCACATGTTTATCCTGCAGTAGTTCAATATTCATGCCCAGTGTTTGGCAAAAGATCCCAATAATGATATACCGTAAAGCTCCAACTGAATTCGTAGTAGTTATTGACCATAGTAGTTGCAGTAATGTATTGGGTATGCATGTGTTCCTTGATCACTTTTTCCATATTTCATATCACAGGTGAAATTAGATAGATGTCATCGTGAAATAACATCACTTAGCATTTTCCCTATCTTCTTTGTGCCATGCCTTGAGCACTCGTGAGCTTCTACCCTAAAAGCATGTTCCCAATTTGAATGCAAGTCGCTCCACTTCATTTCCTCATTGGAAACTTTGTGACAATGAAGAGGAGATGGTAGAATTAATCAACACAACTATGGGACTCGGGTAACTAATCAGATTAAGCATTAGGAACCCCTTGGTTATCAAGTTCGTTATTCAAGATAGCAGCATTACACTAGGATGAATGAATACGGTTAGCAATTCCCTTACCAATAATAGGGGTTATCGTTGAACTCTTATATTCACCATTTGATGAAGAGGTGGTCTGTTGGACCCCTACCAAGACCATCAAAAAAATCAATAATGTCAAAATCCCATGAAAAAACCACTTATTGAACTATAAAAAATGGATTGAACTACATGAATAGTAGTAGGAAAAAGATTCTAGCCATGAGCAAAATAATAATTCTTGACACTACTTGTTTTAAGTAGATAGTAGATTTCAGGTTTTTGGCCTCTCTTCCTCTATATTTTATGCATTTTATATCAAGGATATATTCTTGACTGTCCACTTTAAGGCCCTTATAAGTTCAATCTTTGTTTTTCTATTTTTTGAGTTTTGGTTTGGGAACTTGGAGATTGTTAGGATATAGTGGTTAGATCATTTTTCTCTCTGAATTTAGAAAGTGTTTACCTTTTTGTAAAATATTCAATTCATTCTAGGATGCAGTGCTATTAGGTTATGAGAATACTGAATTGATAGATATCTTTTTAGGTTTCCATTATTTATCATTTGTCTCACAAGGTTGATTGTTTAGGGGCATTATATTTTCAAACATGCCTAAAGGGAACCGACTAGATGGGAAAACCAAGATTTGGTGTTTCCTAAGTTGCAATAATGATAATATAGAACATGTTTTTGCATGTGGCATGTGCAAAACAATTAGAAGTGCTTCTTTTGAATATTTCAGGCATATGCTTCAAGAAGTCCATGTACTTGAATATTTTTTGGAATTCATACATGGAGATTATTAGAATACAGTGGATAGATAATTTTTATCCCTTCTAGACTAATCTTCACTTCTTCTAGTTGTACTACAAGATCAGCTAGATATTTTCTGTTTCTATGTAAAGATAGTAGGACCCGATTAAACGAAATGGACTCAAATTGCATAGCCAAATCCAAAGTTGCATTTATTATATCATTTTTAACCTGACATAATTGGGAGTTGAAAAATGGGGGATGAACCACACTATGATTGATGAGTCCTAAAAACTGTGATCTATTCAATTCCATGTGCCTTTACTCTTTGCAAACCACGGTAGACAGCTTGTGCCTTTGCTTCAATATTTGTGGCAATTCGTAAGCCCCATGCATACTCTGGCTTTGTAACAACATCATTGTACTCAGCAGACCCATTGACCAACTTTGTGGTCATTAGCTGGACATTAATAAAATTATCTTATCTCGGATCAATGAGGAGCACCCTCCTTCCCCCCACCTCATACTTGGAGATTGTTATGATATATTGGTTAGAACATTTTTCTCTCTAATTCTAGAAAGTGTTTACCTTTTTGTAAAATATTCAAGTCATTCTAGGATGTAGTGCTATTAGGCTATGAGCATACTGAATTGATGGATGTCTTTTTAGGTTTCCATTATTTATAATTTTGCTCACAAGGTTGACTGTTTAGGGGCATTATATTTTCAGACATGCCTAAAGGGAACTGATTAGATGAGAAAACCAAGATTTGGTGTTGCCTAAGTTGCACCTATGATAATCTAAAACATGTTTCTGCATGTGGCATGTGCAAAACAATTAGAAGTGTTTCTTTTGAAGATTCCTAGGAATATGCTTCAGGAAGTCCATGTACTTGAATATTTTTGGAATTCATACATGGAGATTGTTAGAATACAGTGGGTAGATAATTTTTATCCCTTCTAGACTAATATTTCCTTCATCAAGTTGTACTGCAAGATCATCTAGATATTTTGTGTTTCTATGTAGATGTAGTGGGACCTGATTAAATTAAATGGAGTCAAATTGCATAGCCAAATTCAAAGTTGGATGTATTATATCATTTCATATTTTTGGCCTCTCTTCCTCTGTAGTTTATGCATTTTATATCAAGGATATATTCTTGACCGTCCACTTTAAGGCCTTTATAAGTTCAACTTTTTTTTTCTATTTTTTGAGTTTTGGTTTGGGAACTTGGATATTGTTAGGATATAGTGGTTAGATCATTTTTCTCTCTAAATCTAGAAAGCATTTACCTTTTTGTAAAATATTCAAGTCATTCTAGGATGTAGAGCTATTAAGCTATGAGCATACGAATTGATGGATGTCTTATTAGGTTTCCATTATTTATCATTTTGATCACAAGCTTGACTGTTTAGGGGCATTATATTTCCAGACATGCCTAAAGGGAACTGATTAGATGGGAAAACCAAGATTTGGCATTGCTTGAGTTGCACCTATGATAATCTAGAACATGTTTATGCATGTGGCATGTACAAAATAGTTATTTAATTTTATTTATTTATTTATTTAAACCAGAGCATAAGTTTCTGCATGTGGCATGTGCAAAACAATTAGAAGTGCTTCTTTTGAAGATTCCTAGGCATATGCTTCAGGAAGTCCATGTACTTGAATATTTTTTGGAATTGATACATGGAGATTGTTAGAATACAATGGGTAGATAGTTTTTATCCCTTATAGACTAATCTTTCCTTCATCAAGTTGTACTGCAAGATCAACTAGATATTATGTGTTTCTATGTAGAGATAGTAGTACCTTATTAAATGAAATGGAGTCAAATTGCATAGCCAAATCCAAAGTTGGATGTATTATATCATTTTTAACCTGGCAGAATTGGGAGTTAAAAAATGGGGGATGAACCACACTATGATTAATGAGTACTAACAACTGTGATATGTTCAATTCCATGTGCCTTTACTCTTTGCAAGCCTCGGTAGACATCTTGTGCCTTTGCTTCAATATTTGTGGCAACTCTTAAGCCCCAGGCATACTCTGGCTTCGACAAGGTTGATTGTTTAGGGGCATTATATTTTCAGATATGCCTAAAGGGAACCGATTAGATGGGAAAACCAATATTTGGTGTTTCCTGAGTTGCACCTATGATAATCTAGAACATCTTTTTGCATGTGGCATGTGCAAAACAATTACATTGTTTGATGAACAAGCACCCTCCTTACTAAATAGTAACCTAGTAAAGCTTTTTCAATGGAAAGTGGAAAAATTAAGTCTTAAATTCCCTTTTTTTTCTAGGAATTGGTTTTGATATTGCATTTCAATTCAAGATGAGAGAGATGAAAATAGTTGAAATTAATATTAACATACTGGTGTCATAATTGAATGCAAAAAATTGAAGATGAGTCAATGACCAGTTTTGTCATCGAATGAATACCATGCACTTGATGAGAGAATAGCAGATGAGAATATAATGGAGAAATATGCATGCCCATGTAAGGATTGCGCGGTGGGAAGAAGAGAAGAAGGCAAGTGATTTTTGAACATATCTTGAGATTCGGTCATAGTGGTATAAGCCCTTTCCCTCAAAATAGTTATCCAGATATGATACCATTGCAAAGCATGAGAGACGTAGAGGCACCAAGCATAGACGAAGAGGAAACAAACGCGAATGAAGAGGCAACAATATTAGATGAAGGGATTGAAGTTGATAGAATGATGAATGAGGGTTTCAAGGATGAATGGCACAAATTGATGGAGAATGCTTCAAAACATGTGTATGATACTTGCAGCTTAATTCATTTGACACCAATCCTTCTAATTCTTAATTTGCAAATGGTCCATGGTTGGACAAATGAGAGTGTTGATGAGTTATTGGCATTGTTACATCAATTGTTACCACCTAAATCCACATTGCCAACAAAATAGAGTGCATGTAAAGCGCAAATCACTAAGCGAGGCTTACAGTATGAGAACATCCACACATGTGTGAATGGTTGTGTATTATTTTGCAAAAATCATGCAAGTGAGAATGAATGTCTGAAATGTAAAGAATCGAGGTATAGACTAGGGTTGAAATCAAATTCATCGCTTAGAAATATTCTTCGCCACTTTCTAGTAATCCCACAGTTACTTCGAATGTATAGATGTCAAGACATTGCTGAGCTTATGCAATGGCATTCCCAAAATAAGAGCACCGATGGAAAACAATGGTTTGTGGTTGATTCTAAGACGTGGATGGAATTTGACAACAGATGGCCCGATTTTTCCCAAGATCCTCGTAATATAAGGTTGGGTTTAGCTCTAGATGGGGTGAACCCATTCTCATATCAGAGTACTAAATGGTCAACATGGCTATTGTTTTTGATAAATTATAACTTGCCTCCATGGTTAGCAACCAAACCATTTTTCTTGATGTTGTCATTGATTATACCAGGAAAGAAAAGTGTGACTTCAGATACAATTGATGTTTATTTAGAGCCATTATTTAATGAGCTAGAAGAATTATGGAAAGTAATTGTAGAAGTTCAAATTTCAAGGGACAATGATTCAATCCAGTTCACTTTAAGAGATTCTTTATTACTTACGATACATGATTTTCCTGCATATGGCACATTGACTAGTCTCAATGTTCATGGATACCATGAATGTACGGCTTGCATCTTTAAGGGTTTTGTGAGGCACTCAAGTAGTTTGCGTAAGTGTATTTATTGTGGACATCGTGCTTACCTTAAAATGGAGCATCCATATCATCGACAAAAGTCACGTTTCAATGGCAAGGAAGAGAATCGTGAATCACCATCAACAATAACAAGTGATTACATTGTTCAGAATGCATAAAAAAAATGCAGTTTATTGAAAATGGTGGCATTCTTGGTAGTAAAAATGATCCACTCAATGAAAGTGGTGTAAAATGATTGTGCATACTCTATAAATTGCCATACTTTAAGCATATAACCATTATGCATACTGTTGACTTTATGCATACTGAGAAAAACATAGAAACTCTTTTTGGTGCATATGATACAGTTTCATCACACCTAGACCTTCAAGAACTAAAGATTTATCGAAATCTTTGGGTTGACAAATATGGTGACGGAAAATATAGAAAACCTATTACTCCTTATGTGTGGACAAAGGAACAATGTGCACAATTCTTAACGTTGATGTCTCAGACTTGATTTCCTACTGGATATGTGAGTAGTAATGTTAGAAGGCAAATTGACATTAATGGCTTATTCATCTCCCCTCTTCAAATAAAGACTCAACTCCACTTAATTTTCAGGAAAGAAATTTATTTCCAAGCGGCCTCAAAACCCATGACTATCATGTCATAATCGAGGATATTTTACCTATTGCGGTCATATCAAGTTTGGAAAAGGGGCCAAGATTGGCAATTATAAGGTTGGGCCTAATATTGAAGAGAATGCATATGCATGTGCTAGATCCTTCAAACTTTGGTAATTTGAGGGAAGAGGTTGTTGAACTCCTTTGCTTATTGGAATGGGAATTTGCACCAACAATATTCAATATTTCTATGCATCTTCTTATACATCTAGAAAATGAACTAGAGCATTTTGGACCGATAAGAACGAGATGGACGTATCCTATAGAACGATATATTAAGGTTCTGAAAAAGTTTGTTCGTAACAAGGAAAAACCAAAAGGAAACATGTGTGAGGGATATGCAATGCAGGAGGCTGTCATGTCCCCAATTTTGGGCTAATTCAGTGACCATGGGTAAAAGGGGATTTATTTTCCTAGGAAGATAAATGATAATTTAATCCTGTAACTATATAATAAATTTTAGCCTAAGTTCTGTTGGAGGAATTAATTTTATTAATTTAAATTAATTCCTTTACTTAATATTCCTAAAATAATTGGGCAAGTGGGCCAAGAGAGTGCCCTCATGGAGATAAGGTTTCCAAATTGGATCTAGAGACAAGAAAATAGAAATATGGCTAAACCAATTTGTGGATTTAGGAAAAGAACAAAAGAAGGAAAGGTGTAAGAGTTTCTAAAAGCAAGAAAATGGAAACAACCAGAAAAAGCAAAAGGAGGGCACAGTTTCCAAAAAAGAGTCCAGTTTACAAATCAAGCAACTTTTACAAAGCAGGAAACATATGGAGACAAAGGGGGGCACAGTTTCTAAAGGAGAAAAGCTTGTAAGGCAAAATAAAGGAAAGTATGTCAACTCATGGGTGACCTATTCTCACAGGTCACCAAGCTCTTCAACTTGCTCAACAGGTCATCATGAATTTTATAAAAGAAGCCAACCAACTCCATTTCACAACTTTTGTCATTGTGAGTTTATGAGTGAAGCATTTTAGCTTCTCAAGGTTTGGTGATGTGCCCAAGCTAATCAATGGGTGATGTGCCCCATTCTTCTATTCTACCTCTCTGCTCTAATATTCTATCAGGATTTGCAGCCATGGAGATCTAATATGCAGTTCCATATACTCCAATAATAAGAAGAACCCAAGCTTACAAGGATTTATCATCATACAGGGTACATTCGGAGGAGACAACATTGAAGGGCCGAAATGGAGGCTTCGGGTTCAGCACTTTTGGTCATTTATGGGTTATGAGACCTATTCCATTGTGTCTGGAGGGCCGTTTCCAGTAGGAAACACTTTTTTTCTCATCGAAAAAGGTGTCCGGATGACCAAGATACACCCATTTTCACTAGAGCCAAGGTTTCATGTGTTAAGGAGCGCAGGTGTGAAGTTCCAGTTCAGTGAATGCGCCCATGACAGCTTAGGAATCTTAGTGCACAGCTCACACTCTGTTTCATACCTATTGTATATCAGAATACATTTTCAGAACAGAGTACTACATTTAAATAAGTCATTTCTTAACTCATAATAGAAGACTAGCTCATTGAGCATTGTTTAATGACAAGTTTCACTAAAATGACTGTAAAATTTATTCTAAATGTCAGATCTACTTTCTGTAAGTTGTAGGAGGTCATTAATATACCATAAAATCCATATCAGTTCATACTTTAATAATTTAAAAGGATTTACCCACTGTTTGTGAAGATTGAAAATAGACTAGCTCTGTCATCTCGGCAGGGTCTAAAATCTCCAAACCACCTCTACTCTTCCTGAATATTTCTGATTGTTGTCCAGAGAATCCCTTGTGCCTATTTGACCATCATAACTTAGTTTTGTACCCACCCAATCTAGTAAGCATATGCTGGTGCAGCCAGGAAGCTTTGCGGTAGGCTTCAGCGGTAGCTGATGTCCGAAACATAAATGGCCCCAGTGCTTTGTGCTTAGGACTCTGCCTATAATATTAATATTTGTTGCCGCACATTTCCCCATACAAATTCCAGAACTAAAATTTCATCCCACCATCCTCAGATTCAATCTCCATCCCCCTCACTAACATCTTGTTCGGTTTGAAAAGATTATTAAGAAATTTATCCAGTGAATTTTATTAAAATTTCTGAAGTTGAGTTAATATTTGGGTCAAATCTTGGCTAGGATATTACAGTGGTATCAGAGCAATTTCCTCCACCCCTGTGGATAGAAAGAAGCTCACTGATGAAATGAAGATTGAAGATCTTCTCATAGAGGCAAAATGTGGCTCCTACTAGTCAATGAAGAAGAAGAATTTGTTTTTGAGCCATATGAAGAGGAGCCTTTAACCCCTGTTGGAAATTCTTATTTGCACAAAGTTGAACATGATTTCCTTGATGAAAAAATGTTTGAAGAGAGCATAGGAAATGACCTACCTATGACTAATTGGGATTATGAAGGAATACTCAAAACAGATAACCCTAAGAAATCCTATGAGTACTTCATGGAGTACTCTGCCTTGAAGAAGGAGGTTCAGAAGTCCCTAACCTTTAGAGACTATTGTGATTTAGAAATTCAAAGTTTGTTCAAAGACCCCTACAATAGTGATAGCAAAAGAAGGATTGCACATATGGTTGATGGTGTGTGCAAAGAAGTCAAGGCAAGATCTTTACCCCTAGGAGCTAAGATAGAAGGGAGGAATAAAGATGTGTCCACACAGCCAGGAAAAATCAAGGGAGGAAACCAAGATCCACCTAGTTCTTTGGGTGGAGAAGAAGCAGGAAAAAATAAAGATGAATTTGTAGCCCTACATATGGATCCATCCCAATCTCATGGAAAAGGAATCAAGAAGGAAGTTTCATCAAAACCACTTGCAGGGACAAGCATTGCGACACTGTTTGGTTTTTCTTCAAGAAGGAATTCCAAAGGTTGTGATCTGAGCACCACACAATGTGGAGAGACATCAAGTTTCTTGGAAAGAAATGACCAAGAAGACCTTGCTGGTGCCCCATTATCCAAGGATTGGATAAAGAAGGTCAATGCACAATGGAAGATCCAACAATCAAACATTTGATTGTTGGCAATGTGGAAGGTGAAATGACTCCCAATTTCTTCATGGGTGATTTCAAGATAAATGCAGAACATATGGGGAAGATTGATGATGGTGAGACATCTATTGGATCTGATCCAAAGGATGAGCATAAATCAGATTCACAGTCAACTCTTGAGCTTCATCAGGAAGCAGAAATCAAGTACACCTCGGAGGGGTGTGAATCAGAAATTGTGGGGGAAAATCATGATGCCATAAACCTGTCTCTTGAGAAGGATAATTGTGCATAGAGGCATGAATACCATTCTGATTTTTGCAGGCCTTTGTTGCAACCCCATATGGAAGCCACTACTAGTGGGAGGATTGGTCTGGTTGAGTCCTCCAGTAGTTGGGTTCAAGAATCATGGGAGGTTGAATTGCAAGAAGCAGAAAAGGAGGTTCACCAGCTAGAACTTCTTGCCCTGATTGGACCATTGAAAATGAGTGAAGGAAAAATCAAGGAGGCACTGAAAAATCTCCATGAACTTAATGCTTTGATCTCTCACTGTTGTTGGAGAACTGCATCAATGGAGGAGCAATCCTTTGTTGAAGATTTTGTGCACATGTGGGAAGCAGTAGGAAGCCTAAGAGGAAATTTCTCTCAGCTGCTTTCAGATAGAGATCACTTGCTGGAGCTTGTGAATATGTACTATAATGCTACAATAAGGAATGTCAAGGATATCAGCAAGCTCACTCATATGTTGGAAACCACCAAAGATTCTCTTATTGGTACTCATGGTGCTTGCAGTCAAGAATCTGAGAATCGGATTGAGCAGTTTAATTAGAAGTTGCCAGAATCACTTTTTACCTCCCAGCTTTCACAAAGTCACAATAACATGGCTGAAATATTTCATGTTCCAAGGGAGGAACTTCATGAATTGGTGGATCATGAGCAACAGTCTGTTCGGTATGTGCTTGAAGAATGTGCAGAAAAAGTGGATGAAAAACAACCACATGATTTTTTCCAGAATGAACCTGAGAGGTTCATTGAAGAATGTCCCTCTTCCAAGGAAGAGGCATATGAGTTCACCATAGATGGGTTAGCCATCAATGGAGAGGATACATCCACAACTTCAGTGGATGAAATGTTCAGAAGCATGGCTCACCATCCTTCATTCCCCACTTCACATTCAGCCACAAATATTGGGAATGAAAAATGGGTAAAAGGATTCTTCCTATTTATGTCACATGATGAGTAGGAGGATCCTAAAATTGAGGCCGATGGCATGTTCCTTAACCCACAGCAATTGAGGAAGCCCATGCATGTGTGTGCAGCCACATTTGACAAGAAGACATCAAATCTACACTTACCTTCAATGTGTGGGTCAATTGATGGAGTTTTGCACCCTTGGATCAATGGCAGAGAGTTGAGCCATTGGATGAAGAGGGGAGGACCTATTTGTAGTGCCCCTAGACAACTGTAGACATTGAGAGAACCTGTTGAGTGACCCGATTGTTTGAAACATTAATAAAATAACCCTATGATTTTATTTTGAGTATATTTATGATTACGATTGATTGATATATGTGCATTTGGGTAGTTATTGTGAATGGACGATTTCATGTTGTTTAATGATTAACTTTGATATGAATGATGCTTAACGACTAGCTGTTCAATTGATTATGTGATTAGACGAATGAGTAATGATTGAGTAAATTATAGATGCTTAATGAAGCAGCAGATTTATAAATCAAATTGTGATTATTGAGGACAGTGCTACTAATTTACGTTTGTGAGAATAGTGTGTAGCGACAGGTGAAACGGTTCACCAACGGACACACAGAGGAATATGAAGGGTCGTAGAGTACGGGTAAATCACACACAAGGAGAGCGACGACGATGTCGACTTCCGACAAAATACCACGCTTGAGCAGATAAGCACTGATCCACTTGCTCAAGAGGAAAGCGTGAGGGCATACGAGGTGGGCCACGACGGAGCTGGTCACGTACGAGTTGGGGGGCGCGCAGTGAGAACGGACTCACTCCTCAACGCCATTAGTCCCTAATAGCATGTAGACAGAGGATGGAAGGTAACGGCTCCTGAAATCCCTACATGAAGTTCCCGCAAGTCAAAACGGAAGGATGAAGGTAGAAGGGCCCGACTGTGTGGTACCCTGCTGAGAACGGAAAGAGTGGACACAAGGACCCAACGATGTGGTACCTTGCCGAGGAATGGAAACTACGGATGACTAGACCCGATGGAGTGGTGCCATGTCGAGGAAGTTAAATTAAGGAACAAGGAGGCCCAATGGTGTGGCACCGGGGTCCTAGTAAAAGTTGACTGCTAAACTTAACTGCATTGAAACGTATAAGTTTGCACCTAGAACATTACTTAGAAATGTATTTGAGTACTTTAGGAATTTGCACATAAATGATTACTTTGGCATTTAAATAATATTAATTGTTATTTAGGCATTTGCACATGAAAGGATACTTCTGATTATTTAAAAATATTATAAAGATTTATTTAGGAGCAAAATGGAATCCTAGGCATGGACACCTAGTCAACTCCACCTACACCACAAATCTAGGAGTTAAGTGAAATATCTAGGGGACAAACTTGAGCAAACTTAGGGATGTTGGTGCATCTCCTAGAGAAACTGACACATGGATGGGTGAGTTTTATTAATTTATTAATTTAATAAAATGAATATTTTTGCATGAAGTGACATGTGTCGCATAAGATTTTCCTTTATAAGGAAGACATTGGGAATGGGTAAAGGACCCAGACCCTGGATGACTATCATAATTTTGAGTTACCTCATGACTTGTTGCTATTGAGGGTTTGGTTGGAAATCTTGGTGGGGGGGGAACCCAAGCTGGGTTTCTGGATTATTGTGTGTGAGCTCTACGACCCAAAGCTCGGGGAAGGACATGCGACTGAAAGCATGAGCCTATGGTTGGGTGGCGAAGCTAACGGTTGCTTCTCCTATGGTTAAACGAGCTTTGCTGGAGGGATCCTACGGAAGACGCGGACGGCAGTGGACAAGATGGTATCATAGACAGGTTATGGTTTGTTATAATTTGCATAAGTTATTCATTTATTTAGTTTATTTATCTAGTCATTATGTTTTCTAATCTCTTTTGTATCAAGTGGTTGAGTTTCAGGTTAAGCATGAAGGACCCTACAAGAGGGGCCCTACATTTGGTATCAGAGCCGGTCGAACCTTAAGGGCGCCGGACTCATATTTTTATAGGGGTTCGTTGGTGATTCATGAAAATCAACAACGGGATTACTGCTGCAATTTCGTGGACTACACCTTCGACTGAGTTATTTCTACAGGTTCTTTCACTCTTTAGTTTTCATATCTAATTTTTGTTTTAATTTTCTATTAGATCTCTGTTTATGTCGGATTTTCTGAAAATTATTATGTTACCTCTGTTTTGAAATTTAGAAAATGAAATTACTAGATCCCTGTGTATATTGCATTTACTGAAATTTATTATTTTACCTCTGTTTTGCAAACTGGAAAACGAAAGTACTAGATCCCTGTGTATATTGCATTTCCAGAAAATTATTATTTTCCCTCTGTTTGACCAAGAAGGAAGGAAATCGGGGATATATTGTATTCACGCCATTTTATAATTCATTGTGATAGGTTAAGTTCACCTTCGATTAGCTCTTGGCATCTCTCTGGAATACTTTCAGATCTTTTTTTTGGGTTTGGCAAACCTCTAAATCAGAACTCAGGTGGGATATAAATTACATCTATGTTTGAATAAATATCAGACCTATTTCTTTTTGGGTATTGCAAACGAAATCCTTGTATACACGACAGTATGAATTCCACTAAGAACTCTGTAGTTTTCGTTTAAACTCTAGAACGCCTTGAGACTGTAAGCTCACCCTTATTCTCTGTTTCATTTTGTTATCCTCATGCTGGAGATTTTCGTAATGGTATTACTACCTGGAAACTAAACCCTTTTTGCTAGCAAAAGCGTGATACCATCTGCGTGAGGTTTTATTTAATAGTTTTTATATTTTCATTTCAACTCCTGTTGTGATGGCCGTAAAGCCAGATCTTTGGCTGATCACAAATCTTTTACATTGCCTCCTTTTCTGTGGATATAAATTAGTTGCAAGTAATTATATATATATATGATACAGTGAATTTGCGGATCTAGAATCTCTGTGGGCGCAACGATTGAGGGTCCAATCTTTGTCTTCCGCATCGTGTAAACTTTTACGTTATTGGGATATCAAAGAGATCTTTGGGAATATGTAGAAACCTGTTGGAAACTCTGAAAAATGTTATCTAGATCAGTGAGACCCTCAAATAGTATGTTAAAGCCTAGCAAGAACTAATTTTGATTATGAGGGATTATATCTATGTAGTAGATTGATGTAGGGTTTAGATGGCTAAAAGGAACTTTGTTCACTTCATTCCAACTGTATCGACCTAATAGTCATTCCCTACAACCAAACCTTCGATCAAGGCGTAGATCACAGTGATAGAGCCGTGATAGACTAACCCTTGTCAAGGCGAAGATCACGGGAATTGGGCCGTGAACAATGGATCCCTGACGAGGCATAGATCTGGAGTTTCGAATTATTTTATAGCTATCCTGCTCGTCTTTTGATCACATAAAAATCCCGATCTAATTCTCTGAGTATAGCCTTTCGAATCCTAAACCGTCGCTGCTGCTATTTGTCTTTCTCTGCCAGATTCGTAATTTATTTTCTTTACCCTTGTTAAGCTCACACTGCCAGATCTCTTTCGTATAGATGCTGTAGTGATATATACCTCCGTCCTGTGAGGTGTCCCATTTTTCTTACCTTTTGACAAACCCTGAAGCTGGGCGTAATTAGGTACTCTCTCTTTCACTTAGACCTGATGTCTACCACAATGTCACGCTCTGGAAGTTGACATCAATAGCAGTAAATTGAGTAAATTGAATGTTGACAGTTGTTCATTTGGTATCATGCCATCGGAGGTCGTGATCTGCCCGTTCAAAGCGATCATCTTGGGAGCATCCGTTGATGCGTGACACTTAGCAATCTCAGATGAGGGAATCACACAGATGTCGAGTATGATTATGGGCTTGCTGTTCTGTTGCAACGCATTTCATTTAAACCCGTAAGCCACTGTCGCTGTCGTGGCATGCAGTTGATGTTTACCGTGTTGAAGATTACTAATGCACTGTATTTTGTTTAAAGTCATTATTGAGAAAACGATAATGCGTGTTTGTATTTATACCCTTGAACACTCAGATTTGTTGATAGTTCCATTGTTACACCTCCATACCTTCCACCCTCTGCGCACAGTCGTTGTTGCCTTACCTGTTGAGCTAATTAAACCCGGGATGCTAGGGATGATACTTTTAGACTTATGTTCACATCCTCTTCAGGTCATTTTTATTTTATTTATTTATTTTTATTATTTAGTTTCAAACTCTCTAGCGTAGCATGAATGTTGCTAGTCATCTTGATCGAATAACGGATTAAAATATTACTGACCGTGGGAGAGCGGCTCGCACAGTTTAGACCACTGATAGCCGATAGGCACAACCGCTGCAAATCAATTTTATGTTGTGACAGTTGGAATTCGAATTGGCGGTTCTGTCCACTGCCCGAGAGAAGGTGTGTATCGCGGGAAGATCTGTCACACCCGTGTGTGGATGAGGTGTACCATACTTCTCTTCCAAGTTCCAACGCTGTAGGTTGTTGCCGATTTTGTTTACGATAGACCTGCGTTATAATACTCATTTGCTATATTCTCTGTCCTTCAAACTTAGTATTGGCATATACTTTTGTTTAAGTAATATTTATTATAGGCTATGTCTTTTAAATTTAGATTTAGCATACATATTTGGTTACGGTGGTTACGGTAATTATAATTCGTTTTACTATGTGTCATAGAATATAGAATTGTCATATAAATGGTGTACCGTGCCATAAACCATCTTTACCATATGTCGTGTCATTTAATTCTAGAATAGGCATATATAAAATCTTACCGCATTTATAATTATTTTATGTTATGTCTTCAATATTAGAATCGTCGTATATTTGTTTATGTAAAAAGAATCATCCAAGATTTACATGTCTTTCCATAATTACAATTTGTGATAAAATAAAATTCGGTATGGTGCTAGGTTGAAAGGATATATATATATATGAGGATAATGAAATTCATAAAGTTCATTGGAAAAAGAATGAATTTCAGATATGGAGTTGGCTAATTGAAATAGAATGATCATACTCCTAAGTAGAGTACATACAAGATGATTGATTATATATATATATATATATATAAGTATTGAATGAACTTATGAATTGACTTGAGAAAGAATATATTCATTTATAAATCGAAGTAATGTGCTTTAATCAAACCAATCGTATTTTAGGTGAGTTGATTATTGGATTATTTAATTTTAAAAATAAATGCTTTATAAACTAGTTTGTTGAATGAACTTATGCATTGACTTGAGAAAGAATGAATTCATTTATAAATTGAAGTAATGTGCTTTAATCAAACCAAACATATTTTAAGTGAGTTGATAATTGGATTATTTAATTTTAAAAAGAAATACTTTATAAACTAGTTTGCTTACTGTTCATTAAATTTATAACTTAATGAATCCCTATGATGCCCTTTTATAAAGGATGAAGGTGGTGTATCTCATAAGGATTTAGACTCTATAACTCAAACTAGAATAGTTCTATCCTTAAAAAGAAATCTGCTTGATTTCCTATTATTCACCTACACATTCATAATTTTTTTTTTTTTCACATAGGAGATATTAGGTTTGTGAGAAAAGATGTAAAAAAAGCATGCTTAAGAGATTTCATGTACAAGAATTATTTAAGTCATCACTAGTGGAATAAATAGATTTATGTTTACTTTTTATGATAGGGAATATGAATAAAAGGGCTAATAATTCATGTGTTATCTTTCTTAAATAATAAAGTTAAAAAAAAAAAAAAATTATTGCCACCAATTGAGAGTCTTACATTTAAATGATATATAGTTACTATTTTCAATGTGTATCATCTAAATCGTGGGGGATGGGGTGGAATTGTCTAAATTGTATAGTGATAAAAGACATATTAAAAAGGGATGCTCAGATTGATGAGACTTCAACAGTTTATCAAGGAAGTGAAATGGACTTGAAGTTTGAAAAACGGGATATCAATGTTACTAGCATAGGGAACTGAGCCCAATAACGCTAATTTTCCCATCATGACAATGTTGTTAAGAAGAGAATGAAGAAGTACAAACTCGAGATGACTATGACAATGGTAAACAAAAGATGATTAACTTGGAAAGTCCACCTCAAGGGGGGGGCAAATGAAGATGACATATGTAAAACGAAGCATGGAGATGATCAACACAATGAACCGAACGTAATGCAGCTAACATGAGGACATAGTTAACCCTTGATCAAAATACGACTAGCCCGAGATAGAACTCGATGAGGTTGAGAAAACGAACATAGTACGACTTGATGGTGCTGACGAAGAAATCATATGGAAACATGAATGATGAAATGAGGTAAGGATGTGATAATCTCGAGTAATGATATTGATGTAAGGACTAAGAGATAATTTTTGGTTTTTTTAATATGTTCGACTATACTGTTAAGTTCCGACCTTAGGAATCCTATCTTATTAAGAACCAACAAATTATTGAAAATTTTAAGAGGCATTTGGAGGTAGTCTTATGGAATTTGGTTTTTGGGCTATTGAGGGTCTCTCGTGAATTGCTAAAACCATGATTATATCTTACTGAATATTTTATGATGTTTACCTTCTTGTCTTGAAGGGAGAATAACCATAGATTTTAAACCTTGCTAGGATTTTTTTATGTTTTGATAAACTATTGGGTGGCTATTGACACAATGCAACTTGTAGATAATTTGCACATCGTAAACCTTCATACATGACTGGGAGGTATGGAAAAATCTTGTTGGGACTGACAAATTATTGGATGTATTATCAAATTGATATTATACAAAATACGATTGAATTCGTGAGGATGTATTGGAACCATAATAGATGATCAAGAAAGCTAATGATTAGAACCACTAGTGTTTATGGCCATGATTGTTTGAGAAAAATAGAAGAGAATGGCAAGAAGATGAGAATGGGAAATTAAAGATAAATCCTAGCATCGAAAGTACAAGAACAAAAATTAACTTCGAGACGAAGTTCTATATAAGAGAGGGTGTATGTAATGCCCCTAAAATGACTGTGGACCTTAAGGGAACCTGTCAAGTGACCCGGTTGAACAACTTTGATATAGTGGTCTCTTGAGCCTTGTTATGTCTAAAATGATTGAGGAAAACCTGAAGATGTGAATGACGACAATAATTGATAAATTAATTAAATTATATGTAGAGTGGGATAATTAATTGATTACATCTTGCTTAATGATTAGCCTTAATTGATCAAGTCAAAGTGCAGTGGGACAGTGACAGTCCTAGCTTTACGATTTGGGAGGACGCAACTGAAATGCGTCATAGATTTCTACATTTATTCTGAACTTCGGGATGAAGTTCTAAATAAGTAGGGGTGTATGTAGTGCCCCTAGACAACTGTAGACATTGAGAGCACCTGTTGAGTGACCCGACTGTTTGAAACATTAATAAAATAACCCTATGATTTTATTTTGAGTATATTTATGATTACGATTGATTGATATATGTGCATTTGGGTAGTTATTGTGAATGGACGTTTTCATGTTGTTTAATGATTAACTTTGATATGAATGATGCTTAACGACTAGCTGTTCAATTGATTATGTGATTAGACGAATGAGTAATGATTGAGTAAATTATAGATGCTTAATGAAGCAGCAGATTTATAAATCAAATTGTGATTATTGAGGACAGTGCTACTAATTTACATTTGTGAGAATAGTGTGTAGCGACAGGTGAAACGGTTCACCGATGGACACACAGAGGAATATGAAGGGTCGTAGAGTACGGGTAAATCACACACAGGGAGAGCGACGACGATGTCGACTTTCGACAGAATACCACGCTTGAGCAGATAAGCACTGATCCGCTTGCTCAAGAGGAAAGCGTGAGGGCGTACGAGGTGGGCCACGACGGAGCTGGTCACGTACGAGTTGGGGGGCACGCAGTGAGAACGGACTCACTCCTTACCGTCATTAGTCCCTAATAGCATGTAGATGGAGGATGGAAGGTAACGGCTCCTGAAATCCCTACATGAAGTTCCCGCAAGTCAAAACGGAAGGATGAAGGCAGAAGTGCCCGACGGTGTGGTACCCTGTCGAGAATGGAAAGAGTGGACACAAGGACCCAACGATGTGGTACCTTGCCGAGGAATGGAAACTACGGATGACTAGACCCGATGGAGTGGTGCCATGTCGGGGAAGTTAAATTAAGGAACAAGGAGGCCCAATGGTGTGGCACCGGGGTCCTAGTAAAAGTTGACTGCTAAACTTAACTGCATTGAAACGTATAAGTTTGCACCTAGAACATTACTTAGAAATGTATTTGAGTACTTTAGGCATTTGCACATAAATGATTACTTTGGCATTTAAATAATATTAATTGTTATTTAGGCATTTGCACATGAAAGGATACTTCTGATTATTTAAAAATATTATAAAGATTTATTTAGGAGCAAAATGGAATCCTAGGCATGGACACCTAGTCAACTCCACCTACACCACAAATCTAGGAGTTAAGTGAAATATCTAGGGGACAAACTTGAGCAAACTTAGGGATGTTGGTGCATCTCCTAGAGAAACTGACACATGGATGGGTGAGTTTTATTAATTTATTAATTTAATAAAATGAATATTTTTGCATGAAGTGACATGTGTCGCATGAGATTTTCCTTTATAAGGAAGACATTGGGAATGGGTAAAGGACCCAGACCCTAGATGACTATCATAATTTTGAGTTACCTCATGACTTGTTGCTATTGAGGGTTTGGTTGGAAATCTTGGTGGGGGGGGGAACCCAAGCTGGGTTTCTGGATTATTGTGTGTGAGCTCTACGACCCAAAGCTCGGGGGAGGCCATGCGACTGAAAGCATGAGCTTATGGTTGGGTGGCGAAGCTAACGGTTGCTTCGCCTATGGTTAAATGAGCTTTGCTGGAGGGATCCTACGGAAGACGCGGACGGCAGTGGACAAGATGGTATCATAGACAGGTTATGGTTTTTTATAATTTGCATAAGTTATTCATTTATTTAGTTTATTTATCTAGTCATTATGTTTTCTAATCTCTTTTGTATCAAGTGGTTGAGTTTCAGGTTAAGCATGAAGGACCCTACAGGAGGGGCCCTACACTATTGAGTTCCATAGATACCATGATACCTTTTTATTTGACGGAAACATGAACATGGTTGATTTTGATACAACTTACTCTCTTTTGGAGCATTCTTCTGTGAGAGACATGGAGGAGTGTTTAGAACAGTTTGGTGAGAACCAACCAGTTGATCTTTTCCCAAGGGAACCTGAGTTGTTGCTTGAAGAGAGTCATTGTTCCATGGAGAAGAGGGATGAGATGAACCCATTTGGACCAGCCAATAATGAATAAGTTGAGGCCATAAGTTTGTTACTAAAATTTGTAGACATACAAAGAAGGTTCACAGTTCTTTCCCACATGATCTAGATTCAACCACATCATTGAGGAATGAACATTGGGTGAAGAATTTTTTCTGGTTGATGCCACATGTACAACAAGAGGATCATGTTCTGTCTTTATGGGAGATAGATCCTATTGTAGAAGAGATGGCTGATTATAACTCATATAAATCAGCAAGAAATATTTCTTATTCATTCATTGAAGGGATGGATAGAGGCATCACTGAAAAGAAGAATCTGGAAGGTAAAAGTTTCTTGTCTTTCTGCAAGGAAATTGTTTTTAATTTAGCTGATTTTTCTATGATTTGCAAGCAGCAGCAGAGAGATATTTTTTAGCCATTAGATACCTCCAGTACACATTCACACAAGGCTCGAGTGTACAAATTCATAATAAAAAATTTCATGAGCAGGAGAAATGGAGAGATTCCAACTTGGTATTGGTATCCTGGCATCCTTCAGATGCCACACTATTTGGAAGAATGTTGCACAATCAATGGGATCCTGGCATTCCTTGGGTTGAAAGTTTTTTCTTGATTAAATTTGAGCTTTGGAAAAATCACCACAAGCAATGGAATCTAGACCTTCATTTTCCTGGTGGATTTTGTTGGATGGTATTCAGATCCATGGGAGTGTCATACAAGCAATGGGATCCTGGCATTGTTTGTCTTTGGAGAGATGATTATGATCAGAGTAGTGCAGCAAAAGCATGATGGACTCTTGGGATATTTTGCTTGAGGACAAGCAATTTTTGGAAGGGAGGATTGTCATGTCCACAATTTTGGGCTAATTCAGTGACCATGGGTAAAAGGAGATTTATTTTCCTAGGAAGATAAATGATAATTTAATCCTATAACTATATAATAAATTTTAGCCTAAGTTCTGTTGGAGGAATTAATTTTATTAATTTAAATTAATTCCTTTACTTAATATTCCTAAAATAATTGGGCAAGTGGGCCAAGAGAGTTCCCTCATGGAGATAAGGTTTCCAAATTGGATCTAGAGACAAGAAAATAGAAATATGGCTAAATCAATTTGTGGATTTAGGAAAAGAACAAAAGAAGGAAAGGTGTAAGAGTTTCTTAAAGCAAGAAAATGGAAACAACCAGAAAAAGCAAAAGGAGGGCACAGTTTCCAAAAAAGAGTCCAGTTTACAAATCAAGCAACTTTTACAAAGCAGGAAACATATGGAGACAAAGGGGGGCACAGTTTCTAAAGGAGAAAAGCTTGTAAGGCAAAATAAAGGAAAGAATGTCAACTCATGGGTGACCTATTCTCACAGATCACCAAGCTCTTCAACTTGCTCAGCAGGTCATCATGAAGTTTATAAAAGAAGCCAGCCAACTCCATTTCACAACTTTTGTCATTGTGAGTTTATGAGTGAAGCATTTTAGCTTCTCAAGGTTTGGTGATGTGCCCAAGCTAATCAATGGGTGATATGCCCCATTCTTCTATTCTACTTCTCTGCTCTAATATTATATCAGGATTTGCAGCCATGGAGATCTAATATGCAGGTCCATATACTCCAATACTAAGAAGAACCCAAGCTTACAAGGATTTATCATCATACAGGGTGCATTCAGAGGAGACAACATTGAAGGGCCGAAATGGAGGTTTCGGGTTCAGCACTTATAATCATTTCTGGGTTTTCATACCTATTCCATTGCATCCAAAGGGCCGTTTCTAGTAGGAAACACTTTTTGTCTCATCGAAAAAGGTGTCCGGATGACCAAGATACACCCATTTTCACCAGAGCCAAGGTTTCATGTGTTAAGGAGCGCACGTGTGAAGTTCCAGTTCAGTGAATGCACCCATGAAAGCTTAGGAATCTCAGTGAACAGCCCACACTGTGTTTCAGACCTGTTGTATATCAGAATACATTTTCAGAACAGAGTCTTACATTTAAATAAGTCATTACTTAACTCAGAATAGAAGACTAGCTCATTGAGCATTGTTTAATGACTAGTTTCACTAAAATGACTGTCAAATTTATTCTAAATGTCATATATACTTTCTGTAAGTTGTAGGAGGTCATTAATATACCATACAAGCCATATCAGTTCATACTTTAAGAATTTAGAAGGATTTACCCACTGTTTATGAAGATTGAAAATAGACTAGCTCTGTCATCCCAGCAGGGTCTAAAATCTCCAAACCACCTCTACTCCTCCCGAATATTTCTGATTGTTGTCCAGAGAATCCCTTGTGACTATTTGACCATCATAACTCAGTTTTGTACCCACCCATTCTAGTAAGCATATGCTGGTGTGCCCAGGAAGCTTTGCGGTAGGCTTCAGCGGTAGTTGATGTCCGAAACATAAATGGCCCCAGTGCTTTGTGCTTATGACTCTCCCTCTGATATTAATATTTGTTGATGCACATTTCCCCATACAAATTCCAGAACTGAAAGTTCATCCCACCATCCTCAGATTCAGTCTCCATCCCCCTCACTAACATCCTGCTCGGTTTGAAAAGATTATTAAGAAATTTATCCAATGAATTTTGTTAAAATTTCTGAAGTTGAGTTAATATTTAGGTCAGATCTTGGCTAGGATATTACAGAGGCCATAGGATTTTGAACAGAATATATGAAGTATTTTAATAATGTCAATCAACGTGTATGGGATGATGACGAAGAGGAGAGAGTTGCAGGTGAATTATTAGAAAGAAATGGACGTCGCTTCAAGCTATCAGCCGAAGAAAGTACTGCGATACATGACTATGTTCTTCAAAACACATCCTCATTTGATAAGTGGCATAGGTGAAATATTATTTACATGATAATTTATTTATTTAATTTCATTTAATAGTTAAATTATTATCATTCTTACTATCTTGTATTTTCATATTCTATGTACAAAATATGGAGAAGGGATTCGAATAGGGATGCGTCCATCTCGAAAGCGTACACTTAAGGATTTGAATATTGGAGTCGGTTCTTTTCCAAAATTTGATGATTGGATTGTTGATGCAATTAGTGATGCACGACAAGAAGGTCGGGATATAAAGATCGAGGAAATTGAGCTTTCACGACCTCCAAATATATCAACTACTTCTTTCAGTCGGATGTGGGACTATGGTAGTCATTTAAGAGTGGAAGAAAAGGACACATGAAAGGAAAATTGTGATTGTATTGTTAGTGTTGAATTTCATCACGACACTGAAAAGAAACTATATGTTGGATTCATACAGGAAATTATTCAAGTTGATTATGGTGAGACTAGTACCATATTATTAAAATGTAATTGGATAAAACCATCTGCAATACAACGTGATGAGTATGGATTTGTATGTGCAAATACATGCCAAATGTTATAAAAGAATGATGAGCCGTATGTTTCCCCTCTTCAAATTACCTAGTCATTTATAATTGTTGATCTAACCAACCCGTGATGGTCATATGCCATTCAATTACAATCTCATTCCAAAAGGAAATTCATGGAATATGGTATAATGGTCAATGAGCAATGTACTAGTTTACAAGAAATATTGGAAAAAGAAGTTGAAGATGACAATATAGCTATATTTAAAGAATAAACTTTGATTCCCAATGAAGATACTGAGATAGAGATGTAACGCATGGTCAGGAAAATATATTGTATGAGGACGATGGAGATAATGAAGTAGATGCATACGCAAGTGATCACGATTGTGATCTTGATGGCAATGCAAATCATGACGATGATGATTTGTCACCTTAAATTTATGGAATAAATTTTCACTATGCAAATTGTATTTTATTGTTTTTGTCATGGTATTAGCCAATGGTTGTACTAAACTCTATACTAATATTTGTATGGATTTTATTGTTTTGGCCATGGGATTAGCCAAATATCTTTTTTTGGTATTGTGCAATGTTTCAATTATGATTGCCTTCTATTCCTTACTATTGAATTCTGTCTAAGAAATGCTATAAATGGATGTTTTTGAGTTTCAATGTTAACAAAAGATGAAAGAATGAAAAATATTATATGGTCTCACATCTCCTTTCATCACACGGTACAATTTCAAATATTTGACGACAGACATCCTCATCCCACTTCAAGAAGCCTTTCCAAAATATTTTAAAATAGTGAGATGTGATATTTTTTTTATAACTCCAAAAATTACACTTTTGTTGATCTCGACTCTGAACAGAGGTAAATTAGTGTAATAGGGAGAAGTAAAACAAGTTCATTCTCTGAAATTATAGAATCATATTTTTATTCCATCATTTTATCATTGATCATAAGGGCACTACCTAGATGCATTAATTGTGCTTCAGGAACACCAAATGTCTAATTAGCCACAATTAGTTCACCAGAAATGGTCAAATGCAGGGTACTTATTTGTGTCAAGAGAAGCAATATTGTTGCTTTGAGTTGGTTTGTCTTATTGATGCAATGTTGGACTAATTCTGTGGGGGTAATGCTGATCAGATGGCACAATAATATGCCAATTTGAAAAGTACAAGGTAATGTTGATCATGGGGGTACAGGGTAATGCTAATGGGGGTAATGCTAATCATCCTTGTTTTTATTAGAAGATAGTTAGATTTGACTTAAAGTGTTTTATTTTGAAGTTATGACTATGAAGATGTACCAAGTTTTTTATATATGCATAATCATGATGTAATTTTGATTTTATCTGAGTTAGGAAGATAGATGGAGCATTGGTTAAGTATTCCCCATTTGGGGAGATACAATTGTATGAAGCATGAATCTTGTGACATTCTGGACTAGATAAGGGAGGAAGACTAATAGGATTTATGATATGGATTCCTTAGAAAGGCCAGTATATATACATGGTGCTTTGGTGTCATTATAGAACCTTGTTATATTGATCTCAACATTGGGTCCATGTACTAATGATGTTTGTCCATGTACTAATGATGTTTTCTATGAGATATGTTGGACATAAAGGCTATGAAGAATACGGGGCTGAAACTCAAAAGTGGCCAAAACAATGATGGAAATGTTGTAGAATATGAGTGTGTTCGTAAAGAACAGATTGCAAGAAATGAAGAATATATGTCATCTCTTGGTTTTGGAAACAAGTAAGTAGTTATTCCTTGTACCTTTTCACTGATATGATTCTTTCATGAAAGTTGTTTATAATCTATTTAATGACGTAGCCTATATATTCTTTTGATTCTCATTTGATAAGTTTTTTGTTTTATAGGGAAAAGTTGGCTTCTAGAGAAACAGAGCAGAACCAAAAGGCAAGCAAAGGCACATCGTTGCAAACTCATGGTATCGGTAAGTAGTTATTGCTCGTAATTTTCCACTTTATGCATATTTTATGATAGTTGTATATAATCTATTTGATGATGTGGGCCATCTATGCTTCCGATTCTAATTTAATAAGTTTTTTATTTTATAGGGTAAAGTTCAATTCTACACAAAATGAGCAAAAACAAAAGGCAAGCAAAGGGACATTGCCTCTAGCTTGCAGGCGCCTACGCCTTGGTGTATCAATGCACAGATAAGATGCCGACAATACTATTGATCAACTTCTTGATATATCACATGATGATGATCATGTCCAAGATGATATTGATGAAGACTTCATACATTCTGGATCAGAATCAAGTATGCGAGACCTTTATTTAAAATTAAAACAAAGATTGGAAGGCACATATGAGAAAATTGGTGAGATAGTTACTTCCACACCTAATTATAATGTGGCCAACAAGGAACCAATTAGGCCTTCAAATGCCAAAGAAAAAACACCTGTTGTGTCAACAAATATGAGTGCTCATTTGACATCACCCAATATTTATTTGATTGAACTAATTAGGCCTTCAGCTTCCAAAGTCAAAACACCTATTGTGTCCACAAATATGAGTGCTTGTTCGGCATCACCCAATCTTGATTCGAATGAAGATATATCAGATTTCATAAAAAGATGAAGATTTAGTCAAGGCATGTATAGGTCCACAGAAACAGAAGCCAAAGTAAGTAAATCAGAAGGGAAAAAGGCTTATTTGGTTGAGGTAAGATGGTGAACCCGTTGGACCAAATGCTTCAAGGTAGGCCTCAGAGTTGGGCACGAGAGTAAGGTCTCATTTGGATGTCACCAAAGTCAATTTTGCATATCAAGATGAAATAAATGTGGATCAAGTGATTCGAAAAATGGATAGTGTCTTTGAGACTATTGGTGGAAGGATTACCACCAAATATTACAAGACCAGAATGAGAAAATTGATTAATAATTTAGGCATAAATGCAGAAAATCCATATTGGATGGAAAAGATAGGCATAACAGCTTGACTCCCAGAAAGTGGGAATATTTGAAGGAAAGTATGTGTGCTGAAGAGTATGTGCAAAATAGTACAAAAGGGAAGAAAGCAAGAGATAATGTGAAGGATCGATTTATTTTGGGTCATGGTGGGTGGCAAGCCAATCAAAACGTGTTTGTAAGTATATGTATTTTTTGTTGAATACATTATGTATGAAATTTTTGTAATTATATTTATAAGTACATTGTGTTATATTGCATTTTGATTCGTATTTATATCCAACTAATTATGTGTTGATAATGATTTGTAGGTTCATGGAGCTAATAGATCAGAACTAGATGTGAGTGAAATGGTTGACCATATAATAATGGCAGATTTAGACAATTCTAAACATGAGCATATATCAAGAAATCCAATTGGAAGATCACCGCCATCTAATGAAGTTGAGAAAAGCCAAACCACATCTATTTTTCAAAACAATAGTGAGAATTATAAACATGTAATGGAATGCATAAATGGGTTTACAAAGACTGTGTCAACCATAGGCTTCTCCATTCAACCTATCGTCGCTTCATGGAAAAATAAGGGATGTCATCGTGATTTAGATGAGGTAAGCTAATTATAATTCCCATGTGAACATTTCTTCACTTGATTTCATAATATGATTTAATTGGTTTAGGTCTTATTTTTAGTGTTTTAATGTTATATTTAATATTTTTCTACTATATTTTTGTGTCCTTATAATGATATATTTGATTTGTGCATGATGTAATCACATGTGGGATATAATTAAAGGAAAAACTGCAGTCTCAAAAAGTCAAAATCTCCCAACATTGATGCGCCTCATCATTTTCAATCAGTGCCAACTCATGTTGGACATATATCAAATATTGACTCGGTGAGTGCATTTAATTTTGTTATATCAATAATTATGCATGTCTTTGGAATTTAATTGTAATTTTTTTCTTATATTTATGTATACTTCTTTTTTGTTTTTGACAGTGCCCATTAACTCTAGCTGAATGTGAAGTATTCCAGATAGGTGATAAAATTAACATACTAGATCCATATGACGGTGCTATTGCTGGCATTGGACGAATTCAGTCACTTGCTATGTTCCATGGAGTGCCACTTGGTCCAAAAGATGCCAACATAAATGTCATTCATGTCACAAGTAACATCCCCCTTTCCTATGAAGATAAAGTTGATGGATGTGAACGTTTGAAGGAGACAGAAATGAGTTTCATTCGGTGGCCGAAGAAGTTCTTGGGAAAATCATCGATCTAGATGATCATGTTTTATGAATCAGTTGCTTTTAGTTTTTTCATGCCTTTTCTTTTTTCTTTTAGTTTTGATTTTTGATATTGAAATTTGAGTTGTTTATTACGTTCTAATCTATTTTGGGACAAATCATGCTCCTAAGGCCTCTTATTGAGAGGTATGCTGTCATTGTATTCTATATTAGACAATACATTACATCTAGATTTTACTAAACATATGTTGGAAGATCTTTGGAAAATCTCTTCATTTCTAGGTTGCAGGTCACATTATTGAAAAGGAAAATATGAGGGTTTTTTTATTTATGATCTTGAAATTTTAATGTTTCTTGAAAAATTGCATTTGAGTTTTCTATGGCTCTGAAGGCCTTTTCTATGGCTCTTAAGGCCTTTTTATGCATGAAAAAAATGTGTGGAAATGTACCCTAATTCAGGGTATTTAAATTTTATATAATATCAGTGATTTAAGGAGGTGTTATCACTTACCATTGATAATATTTCTGATGTTAAAGCTATTGTGAAAAGTCCCTAGCAGTGATCCATGGACCCCAGCTCACTCCTAGGGTTCGTGGTCTTGGACCAAGCGGTATAGTGCTATGGAAAAATTCCCAAGCACTTATGACAAAGCCTTCCAATACGTATACACTGATGACTTGCTCCTTGATTATTCATATGTACCACATACCTATAGAGAGAGTCAGAGAACTTGTGTGCCCCTCCTTGTCATGACTTGTGGTGAGTTGTGTAGCCTCCTTAACCTGCAAGAAATCCAAATGATGTGTTATTTGTGCAATGCCTTCCATAGAAGGCTGTAGTCTAAAAATTTGACGATTTGGGATGGAATATATATGTTTACTTAACAGGATTTTGGAAAAATATGATCGGAATTTTCAAAATCCATGTTACAACTATCAATTTATGAATTTTGTGGGTGCCCATGGATTTTTGAGGGTGCTGAATCCATTTTTACCATCGAAATGACGATTAAAACATTGCTAAATACATATTTTGCAAAATAAAAAATGTTGGATTCCATTGAAAAATGGTCGTCTAGTCCAAATCGTCGAGGTTTTAGACAACTCCCCTCTAGAATCCCCTAACGATTTGTCTTGTTGTTGTGTTGTCCTATCCTTAAGTTGTGGCATCTAGTAAAGGGAAAGGGTTCTAAGGGGTCAATGAGAAATTAGGAGGGGGACCTTCTAGAAAGCCATTGTCAAGTTATAAAAGAGCACACTAGCCTTCACTTGATCGATTTTTTTATGATATCTTCTACTCTGCACTTGATGCATTGATATGGGGTTCTACTATGTACTTGTGTGGGGTGAATCTTTTGGGTTCGCAGGTCATTCCAGCTTGAGTGTTCACTTGTTTTGGCTTCTCCTCCTTCCAGCGAGTCTATCCATACCTTAGCATTCTTGTTGGAAGGTTATCTGACTTTGGGATGAGACTTTTCCTTCTCACGTGTGATCCAGTCTTCAATTTTATGCTACAGGTCTATTTGTGTTTGAAGGGGTTTATCCAGCTAGGGTTTGTTCTAGAGACCTAGATTTCCTTGGAGATCAAGTCCATAGGACTTGCTAAGTCTCTTGGTGGGGTTTGTTTATGTTTAGGGCTTGATCTTGAACCAACCGTCCTCCTCTCCTGTAACTGTCCCTTTTGAAATATCCATATGACCTTCTTTGCAGTCACTCTCTCTTGTATGTGATGTTGTCCCATGATTGAATTTCCATGAGGGTTGATATCTGATCTTGAAGCTTGATCCGAGTATACAGCGGAAGGAAGGCTTTGTCGGAAAAAGCTTGTGTTTTTGTGGTTAGTCGCTTATGTTTTATTCCAAGGCACTCCACCACCTAGTTACTATCAACTCCCATACCTATGTATTATTGTAAAAGATGGTTGGGCCAATATCATTGTAAAATATGGTTGTACCAATATCCTTGTAAAAGATGGTTGTACCAATATTTGGAAGTTTACAAGTTCAAGGTTTAAGCTAGCAAGGCACTCCACCACCTAGTTATCATCACACATCTCTATAGATATATATTTGTAGAGGGTGGTTTAGTTAGACAAATATTTGGGAGGTTCTGTATTTGTATTTATCATCACCAGCTTGATTGTTCACTTGTTTTGGATTATCCTCCTTCTAGCGAGTCTATCCATACCTTAGCATTCTTGTTTGGAGGTTATCTGACTTTGGAATGAATCTTTTCCTTATCACGTGTGATCGAATCTTCAATTTTATCCTACAGGTCTATTTGTGTTTGAAGGGGTTTATCCAGCTAGGGTTTGTCTTAGAGACCTAGTGTTCCTTAGAGATCAAGTCCATAGGACTTGTTGAGTCTCTTGATGGGGTTTTTTGATGGTTAGGGCTTGATCTTGCTCCAGTTGTCCTCCTCAATAGTAGTCATCCCTTCTGCAGTAGCCATATGTCCTTCTCTGCAGTCACTCTCTCTTGTATGTGATGTTGTCCCATGATTGATCTTCCATGAGGGTTGATATATGACCTTGAAGCTTAATCTGAGTATATACCGGAAGGAAGGCTTTGTCAGAAAAAGATTTTGTTTTTTTATTAGTAACTTATGTTTTATTCTGCTATATTGTTCATGCTTCAATTTAAGTTTCAGTTTATGCTATGCATTGTTATTTATGAATGAAACTAGTTAATTTGTTTTTAAAGCTAACATGTTTCTGTTCAAGGCTAAACTTTAACATGGAGCATAAGAACTATGATGAATTTCGAAAGTTAATGGAGGAACACCAAGCATCTGGTATACTTAAAGCTAAGACTCATTTGTGTGATTTCTGACTTGCTTTTTATGGTTTTATTTTGTAATGTATTTTTTAGACTAATAATAGAAGTTGTGAGAACAATAAGATCTATATAAATAATGAGAGGCAAACATGCATTTTGGATTGGAAGCAGAATTTTAAGGTTTGTTCCTCTGAGACAGTATTGCTTTTGTGGATATGTTATGCATTACATTGTTGGCTACATATGCTTTATGTGCTTTGTGATACATTGCAATTGTAGGCAGATTTAGTCATCATATGTTTCTCTCTACTCTTGAGCACCTTTCTGAGCAAACAAAATCAATCTCTATTGGTCCCAATATTCTGGGTCTAAAGAGAAATGATGTGTAAGGTTTTTCTTGTTTCATGCCATAAATTTCATGATCCTTTTTTTAATTGCTGCAATAAATTTTTTTTCCAGACGTTGGCTGATGAACTTTGGTTTAGTGTTGGGGGTCAACATATTCCTTTTGGAGCTTCACCTCAGGTTAGTACAAGTTTCTAAGATACCATTTAGTTAATTCTTGTATATTTCCTTCTCTTTACATTTACTTCTGAGAAGCAGGAAATAGTGGTAAGTTTTTATGTATGATGAATGAAGCTTTATTGTCAGTCAGTACAGTTGTTGTGATGTCGAGGCAAACATTGTGTATGAATGTCATGGAACTGAAGTTGTTACTTCTGTTTAGGACACCATTCAATTGAATAAACTAAAAAATGCAAATGTCACAAAAAATTTCTTGCATGTGGAGCATACATGCATGTGTTTGAGTTGAGTTATGTTTTGGATATGATTCCTTACATGTGGAGAATAGATGCTTCGAGTTCTATTTGCAACTTTTCATGGCCACTTTTTAGCTTTGATTTGCATTGTTGTCCTGGATATCTTCTTCAAAAATAATAAACTATTGAATCATAAGTTGAAATCGTTTGAAGGTTTTCCTTCTTGATGCATCCAAATTGAATGACTGCACATATAAGTGTGTGTGATGACGCTTCTTTTCATACTAGTGTGAAATTTAGACTTGAACGGAGTTGGTGAATGCTTGTAATAGTTATGAGTTTTAGTGCCTTAGCATTATCCTTCTGTCCCATGGGAAGATGATAGTATGGCCATTGCATTTATACAGCTAGCTACCATGGGCATGGGTTACCTACAACATTGAGTTAATGCATGTAATCAACATTTCCTCAATGTAAGTTAGAATAGAGAAGACAAGTGGTTTCATGCTAGGGTCCATGCTATTTTTCGAGGGAAGACAATGACCATTTCTCTTTGCAGGATAATGAAAGCAAGCATAAATTTATTGCAAGATATTTTTTTTCATTATTGGATATGATTCCTTGCATGTGGAGCATACATGCATGTGTTTGAGTTGAGTTTTGTTTTGGATATGATTCCTTGCATGTGGAGCATAGATGCTTCGAGTTCGGTTTGCAACTTTTCATTGCCATTGTTTAGCTTTGATTTGCATTGTTGTTCTGGATATCTTCTTCACAAATAATAAATTGTTGAATCAGAAGTTGAATTCATTTGAAGGTTTGTCTTCTTGATGCATCCAAATTGAATGAATGAACATATAAGTTTGTGTAATGATGCGTCTTTTCATACTAGTGTGAAAGTTAGACTTGAACGAGGTTGGTGAATGCTTGTAATAGTTATGAGTTTTAGTGCCTTAGCATTATCCTTATGTCCGAAAATGATAGTATGGCCATTGCACTTATATAGCTAGCTACCATGGGCATGGGTTGCCTACAACATTGGGTTCATGCATGTAATCAACATTTCTTCAATGTAAGTTAGAATAGAGAAGACAAGTGGTTGCATGCTAGGGTCCATGCTATTTGCCAAGGGAAGACAATGACCATCTCTCTTTGCAGGATAATAAAATCAAGCATAAATTTATTGCAAGAGATTTTTTTTTTATTATTGGATATTATTCCTTGCATGTGGATCATACATGCATGTGTTTGAGTTGAGTTATGTTTTGGATATGATTCCTTGCATGTGGAGCATAGATGCTTCGAGTTCTGTTTGCAACTTTTCATGGCCACTGCTTAGCTTTGATTTGCATTGTTGTTATGGATATATTCTTTACAAATAATAAACTATTGAATCAAAAATTGAAATCGTTTGAAGGTTTGTCTTCTTGATGCATCCAAATTGAATGAATGCACATATAAGTGTGTGTGATGATGCTTCTTTTCATACTAGTGTGAAAGTTAGACTTGAACGGGGTTGGTGAATTCTTGTAATAGCTATGATTGTTCATGTTTAGTCCCTACCAGTGATCTAGGGCCCCCATCTCACTCCTGGGGTTCTTGGTATGGGACCAAGCAGTCTGTTGTTTAGGAATTCTACCTTATAGCGAGGAAAGAGACACTATCAACTTCTAGGGTGACATGTAAACACATTGATCATATTACAAAAGCATCTATAAAGGGAAAGAGATCAGAGATCTTGAAGACATACCTTATTAACGACGTTCGATCCTAGCTTTGCTTGATCTTGCGCTCAATCTTCAACTCGATCTTCCGCTCAATAGACCTGCAATACAAAGATACCTTCCTCAGCGTATCTTGGCTGATATTAAGATGATGAAATTGAAACAATTTAAACATCAAGAACAATCAAGCATTTAACCAAATAAATACACAATCCATTAGGCATTCAATTGGGACAGGAAGGATGTTTCAACCTTTATTTTCAAAAGCAAATAATCAGTACAAATTATACCTGATCATGCAGCATGCTTGTGCAACCAGATTCTGGGCTCCTGCTCTTCTCTAACTTTGGAATTCTTCCAGCATAACAACCCTTAATGCAAGTTTCTCCTCTTGTGAATGAGAGTCTCAATATGTCTAACCCCTCTCTTCAATCCTCCTTGTATTTATAGGACAAGGTAGGGGAAGTTGGGGAAGTTGCAAAACCAACTGCAAAACTTGTAATGGAAGTTGGGGAAGTTGCAAAACCAACTGCAACTAATCCCAATTCGTCAAATTAATATATTTTTTATCACATTTTAAGATGTGTGCGAGTTTTTCATAATGGAGTAGCGCACAATATGCAACTTCAGTGCTTAACAACCAACATTTGCAAGCTTTTTAAGGGTGTGTGCTAGTTTGTTGAAGTCGAGTAGCACATACTAGGATATGTGCGCTACTATTAAGCCTGTGGAGTAGGGCATGAGCGCTATTTTGCTGAAGTAGAGTAGCGCACAGGTTGAAATGTGAGGTTTTTTAGGGTTTTTCCAGCTTGCAGAAGAGTAAGTCAGTTCAAAGTATCATCTAAGGTCATCATGCTCTTCAATCCAAGTTGTCCTTTTGTTTGATCGATAGCTAAAGGTGATCACGGATGGAGAAGTGCAGATTTGACCTATAACAGATGCCCCCTAATGTGTGAGGTCAAAGGGAAACGATGGCTGAAATACATTATAATTCCAAGTCAGAGGAGGAGCAAGAAACCGCAGAACCAAGTCACAGAAACACCTGAAACAAAGATCAAGGTCAGCGAGCAATTACAATCTTGAAATCATATAGATGTGTAGTGTGATACAACATGATCTCCAATACATAACGAGGAGATGTATATATAGCATGGCCACTTGAAATACAAGCGTGGATCCATGTCAAACTGAGAGATCATAGCCATAACAAAAAACTAGATCTATGTCTCATGGAGAGACGAATATAAGTGAGGCTCAGTCTTGCGCAACTTGGGTGATAACATAATGAGGTGATGTCATCAACATCCAAAGGTCCTCATCCAAAACAACCCAAGGTACAAACCCTAACCATGTGAATAAATGAGTTGAAAGTCAAACATGGGGGGTATCATTTGATTACCGGTCCTTGATGTATATCGTCAACAAACGCAAGGGCTTCCACCGATAATGATAATGGGGCCCAAGGTACCTAGTACAATCCAACAAGTGTGAATAAGTGGACTTGAAGTCGAACACTTGAGGAACCTGTCGAATAAGAGACATTGATGTATTCTCATGATTCAACAGCGAGGAAAATTGCCACTGGTGACTTCAATATCCAAGGTACTAACCGAAACTCTAAACTTCAATCCCAGAGCAAAATGAGTTGATGTCAATGGGAAGAAGTCCGTTGGAAGGGAGGTCTTAAGGCATCCTCCATCATCCAACACGAGGGACACTCAACTGGTATGAGCTGATATGGAGTAATATATGTAACAAGACTGACACTAGGATGGCCGACACATGAGGTCAAGGTAAATTGCAGAATGGCTAACACAGGCTATATCCTTGAACAGTGAGCATGACATAAAGAGACTTAGGCAGTTTTCAACATAATGGGGAAAATGATATAAGCCTGTAACATAGGAGACATAGCATACCTTCCATATGGTTGGAAGAATAACCAACAAGGGGAGTAAACAACTCGGAGATCAAGTTCACCCTAAGGTCAAAAACTAAACCCAGCTGATATGATAGACTTAAGTAGGTGCTATGTTCAAGGATAGGACTAACTGAACTGCCTTTGAAACTGAAGATATGATACATCCTTCTTATCCCTTATTCTTTTTAGATAAAATAATACCTTTCTTGTTGTTTTAACGAGTCCAAGAAAGAATGAAAACTCAATAAATCCAACCATGTAAAAATTTAACGAGCCCATGGAAGGAAGACTCAGGACCTTCTTCATTTTTTGAAAGAGTTCAAAGAAGAGATAGAAGATTACTCTATATTACTGATCTCTGCATTTTAGTATCGAACCGAGATCTGTTCTTTCTTGCCGGTGTTTTCAATTTTAAGGAGTCTGAAAAACTTAAACAATAACTCCATACACCTACTCGTGGATTTTAATATCGAGCCCAATTAGGTAAATGCTCGCCGGTGTTTTCTTGTTTATAGAGTCTGGAAAACTTAAACAATCCTCTATACACCTACTCTTGGATTTTAATATCGAGCCCAAGTAGGTTAATGCTCACCGGTGTTTTCATATTTATAGAGTCTAAAAAACTTAAACAATCCTCTATTTACCCTCTTGTGGATTTCACATAGTGCCCAAGTAGGTGAGTGCTCGCTTGGTGTTTTCATGTTTAGAGAGCCTGAAAACCCTAAAGAAGGATCCGAAAGGTCTTTTTTCATAAAGTTAGTATCCTCCCCCGAAAAAGTGTAAAACAGATGAAGAAGAACTCTTCTAGCGTATACCAGAGTATAACTAGAGTATACCGTTTCCATAAATTATCCACCAAGGCCCGGAAAAGGGGTAATTCTATGCCTGAGCAGATGGGCCTTCAGTTCCTTTAACGAGCCTGAAGAGGACAAGTTTGCTCGACAATCTTGTTTAGGTTTCAATAGTCCAAACAAGAGCTTAAAATGACTTAAATGACAGCTTCTAGGATCACGACTCATGATCTGCCAAAACTAGGATCTCAACAACCATGTTAGTAATCGCGACAAAAAAATCTTGAATGATATGTAATTTTAACCATAAACTACTTGAAATGGTCTATCATCAAGAAATTAAGTCTTAATGGATTGATGCTACAATAATTTAGTGAAAATTTGAGAAACATTGGTTGAAATTACCTTACTTCCATTTGTAGTTATTCAATGATTAAATAGAACTTTTTAATGAAATTTGAAACTATAGAGTTTTTACAAAAGTGGGTAAAAATTAGAATCAAATTCATATATGTAATTTCAAATTAAAAACTCAAATATCATTTTTGGAATTGTAGGGCAAACTTTGGGAGCAAACCCTTGAATTTCAATCCTTCGTGGCGATCAACTCGGGAAACCAATCGACTTTTCTCCTCCACCAAGTAAGTTAAATTCACCCCCACTTGCATTTCAATACTTTATTTGTCAATTTTTATACTCAAAATCAATTTTAAGGCCATGCTCAAAGCGTTAAAAGCATGTGCGCTACTCTGCAAGAGGCAAAGTAGGGCATACTGGAGGTATGCACTATTATTGCTCATGCATAGTAGCGCCCATGCGTGACTGTGTGGCTATAGATTAGTGCACACCCCTGAACATGGTGGAAAAAGTGTCGAGACTCAAAAATTTGACCTTTCTGTGGCAGGATGGTGATTGTTTGGAGGGAGAGAGAACATGAGGAGATGGATAGGGTGGCTATGCAAGACCCGACAACTCTCCATGCACTTCGAAGGTGTGGTTTGTTGAAGTTTTATAGAACCATGAACATGAGGGAACTCAATCGGTTGCTTCAAAGACTCATTCAATATTGGTATGTAGATGCCAATGCATTTGATATCCAGGGAGAAACCCTGGACCTTACTGTCGAAGACATATACTTCATTACCGGACTCTCTAGGAGGGGAGATGCAGTAAATTTGAAAGGATCTTCATGCAATATGGGTGCCATGTCGGTGCAAGAATATGTGAATGCATACTGTGTGGCAGGAACCGAGAAATCAGGAATTCAAATCCTAATTTCTACTATTGATAGCCTCCCTTTGAAGGTTATTGTAAGTATGTTGAACCGTATGGGGGGAAGTGCCACACAACATTTAGCCTCAAGGCATTCCATGCATATCGGTATCAGATGCTTGCAAGGTCATGTGTACGATTGGTGCACTAGTCTATTGGAAAATATGAAGCTTCAACGCACGGGTTGTAAGTCCGGGAGTATGAAGAACTTTGGATATGGCAGCATCCTTTGTACCTTCTTCTTCGAGAGGGTACCTGCTCTTAGCTAGGGCATGCCTCTACCTCCAGTCAATCCTCGTGAGCCGAGATTGGGCCGTTGGGGTGAAATTTTTCTCCGCCAAGGTGGTGGTGAAAGCCACTTTTTCTATCATACTGATGATTTATGGGGATGGTGGGAGAGATAGGTGCCAGCATTCGAGCAGTTTTCGTATGCTGGTTTAGACTTCCGTCATGATCCAGAGTTGGTACTTCCTCCAGGTGGTGCCTGGGGAGATGTAGGTATGTTTTTGTTTTGAGAATTATTTAATTTTTTCAAATTTTTCAAGTATATGATTTTTATGATGGGTTTTGAAGTACTAAACGAGTCTCATATGCAGATATTGGACCTGTTCATCCCGAGGGACATCTTACTATTTTTGTGAGGCCTATAGATGTGGGTGCAGCTGATGCTATGTTAGAGACCCTAGAGAGGAAAGTGAGTCAGTTGACTCATGATGTTCCCGCATGTCGCATTGAGCGGATACCTATTGATATGCAGGAAGATGTAGTTGGTGTGCCCCCAGCATGGCTTAGGTTGTTGTGGAAAATAGCTAGGTTGGTCATATGTTATCGAGAGGAAATAGATGCCGATGAGGCCCCTCCTTCTCCATAGGAGATGGATATTTTATGTATATTTTTTAGGCCACCGAGCCCAGTTTTGTATCTTATGACATGACTTGTGATAGACTTATGATCAAAAACTCATATTATATTTTTTGATACAGTATTGGATATATATGCAGTATTGATTATATACATGTGTGTGTGTTTAACTTTATGTGTGAAATGCTATTTATAGAAATGTATGATACAAATGCCAATCTAAAACATAATTTGCAAATGAATCAGCTTATGCATTCAAATTTCTTGGAATGTGTTGATATATAATGGAATCAAACTGTCTTTCAATAGTCTAACTCGCAAAAACTATCGTAGCAAAACAGGATCTCTAATCTGGTAAACACCCATTAACTGAAATACAACTAGTTTCGAATCAAGTCTTACCTCCAAATGTGAAATGCCATGAATAAGAGCATCTCGAAGAAGTTCTATAACTGCACTGTACTCAGCCATATTGTTTGTAGTGGGACCCAAACAACCCCCCCCCCCAAGAGAACAGTTGGCCAGCTGGTGAGTAAATGACCCAAGCTGCTGAAGCCAACTGTCGGGTGTGGCAACTGGCGCCATCAGTAAATCCTAAGAAATTTTTAGTCAACATCTGATACACGAAATGAAGACACACATAAGGTTAACTAACAAGCACAAGCAAAAAACTAGCTCTACAAAATATACAGTTATGTTACAAGAAAAAGCACAAATGCCTAAGCGTAGTACTTCTTCAGGTAGAGCCCATTTCTAGGCTCAGGCAGCTTATTACCTTTGTAATCTGTTAGCTCGTAAGCACCTTTCTTCAATACCTTAGAAATTATGTAGGGCCCGAGCCACATGGACTTGAGCTTGCCAGGTCCTAAGGGTTCCTTGTCCTAATCCCAAAGTAGAACAAGGTCTCCTTCGAGAAACACCCTAGGTCTGACAGACTTGTCGTATTGTCCTTTGACTCGTTTCTTATGAACTTCGTTTGCTGTGAGCGCGTCGTGGCGCTGCTCATCTAGATGCTCTAAATGCAACAAACGTTCTTCCAGTGCTAAAGTATCTAGTAGTAGTTGGACAGCCAATTTTAATGAAGGATTCTCACATTCAATCGGAACAATTGCTTCTATCCCATGCACAAGCTGGAAGGGAGAGAACCTGGTAGCAGTCTTTACATTCGCTTGGTAAGCCCAAAGAGTAGGGTATAGCATGATGTGCCAATTATTTCGACTGGCATTAACAGTTCTATGCAGAATTACCTTTAACATTTTGTTAACTGCTTCAACTTGTCCATTTTCCCGTGGATAATATGAAGACGAATGTTCTTGCCGAAAACCTAACATCGTGTACAAATCAGTCATCATGCTATTTTGAAAATGACTGCGATCAGTCACAATTTCTTTGGGTATTCCGAACCTTGCAATAATCTGATTGAATACAAAATAAGTGGAAGTTTCTCCATCTTCCTTGACAGTAGGCATTGCCTCGGCCCACTTGGTGAAGTAGTCGACGGCAACGATGATATAATGATGTCCTCCAGCTGAAACTGGATTGCAAGTCATATAATCAACCCCCCATTTTGTGAAGGGACCTGTTGTAATCACAAGATGAAGAGGAGCTGGATGTGCTCTCATTTTCTTGGTGAAAAACTGACATGGACGACAGTGTTTCATAGCTTCCACACAATCTTTAAAGATTGTGGGCCAAAAATACTCGGCACGCAGTATTTTCTAAGCTGTTGCCAACCCAAAAAGATGACCCCCACAAGCTCCACTGTGAGCATCATTTAATACTAATTCTGCTTCTTCTAAAGTCAAACAACGTTGTAAGATGGAATCTATCCCACGTCTATACAAAGTATCATAGATGATGAGATAGTTTTTCGCATGACTTTTCAGTTTGCATCGTTCTTCTCTAGAAAAAGTGGTAGGACACCTCAAAGTCTGGAGATATACTAAAATATCCCCGTACCATGGGTCAGAGGAGGCAATAAGGAAGATATGTTCATCCAGAAATGATGATTCTTCCTCGATATGCTCTAAGTCACTCGAAAACTCTGAGATTAACTCAGCGAACACTAGTGATTTCTTTGACTTAGCCGATTGAAAGACCAAATCGAACTCTTGTAAAATTACAATCCATTTATTGTACTTCCCACCGATGATGTGTCGAGTGAGAACATATTGGAAAGGATTGAATTCTTCTATCACAGTAGTTGTTCGTAAAAGGATGTAGTGACGAAGCCTCTGTACCGCATAGACCGCAGCTAGTGCTAACTTCTCAACATGTGAATATTTAATCTGAGGAGCTATCAATGCACGCGATAGATAGTAAACAACATGCTCTTGGAGTGTGTCGTCCTCCTGAACTAGTACTATGCCAATTGTGTAGACAGACACTGCCAGATATAAGAGAAAATATTTTGCATAAAGTAGTGCCTTTTTCAAGGCCTCAAACGATGCTTGAGCAGCCTCATCCCACAAGAAGTAGGTATCTTGTTTAAGCAGTCTCATAAAACCTTTTGTGATCTTAGCATAGTTTATGATAAAGCGTCGCAAGAAGTTAAACATGCCTTGCAGACTTTGAAGTTGTCGCAAGGTGCGAGGAGGAGGCAGATTTACAATCGCCTCAACTTTCAACGGGTCGACCATTATGCCATGACTGGATACAATGAAACCCAGTAAATGTCCTGATTCGACGTAGAATACGCACTTATTAGGATTCAATCGAATTTTATATTGTCTGCATCATTCAAACACAAGTCTCAAATGAGCTGGATGATCCCGTCTCTTTTGAGATCACGCCGAGAGGTCATCCAAGGTTCAACTATGTGCTTGATATCGTTAAAAGCAAAATTCATCGCTCGCTGGAAAGTAGCTCCAACATTCTTTAAGCCAAACGGTATCTTTCGATAAGCAAAGGTTCCCCACGGGCAAATGAAAGTTGTTTTGTGTTGATCTCCGGGTTTGATTTGAATTTGATTATACCCGAAAATCCATCCATGAAAGAAAACATCTTGTGTCCCACACATGCATCTATGATCTGGTCGATAAATGGTGTGGGATAGTTATCTTTCGGACAAGCTTTATTCAAATCCTGGAAGTCGGTACAGACTCGGATGGTACCTTGCTTTTTATCAATTGGAACAGGATTTGAAACCCATTCTGTCATGTCGATCGGGTAGATAAATCCGGCTTTAAGCAATTTTTCAACCTCTGCCTTAATGGCGGCCGCTTTTCGAGGGTTCACAGGACGGAGCTTCTATCTCATAGGTTTTGCATTAGGGTATGTTGTGATGACATGCTCAACGATGGCTGGATCAATGCCTAGCATCTCCTCATAAGACCACGCAAAAATATCGCTGAATTATTTAAAAAGCTTGGTATATAGGGCGATCTCTTCCGGAGAATAGTCTGCTCCAATAAAAATGTTTTCCACGACCCCGAGTTTGGTGGAAATGTTAATCGGGATAGTTCTTGATATATTATCCATATTCCCTTCAGCATAAATAGCTCTTGAAGTAGAAGGAAAAGATGACAAATCAACAAATCCACCGGGTCTCATAGAGAATTCTCCTCTCTCTATCCTGTCTAGATTTGGAAGCAAGTAAGACCTGTGATGTATATGTTCCCATGAATGGTCCAGGCCCATCATGGCTTCCAAAATGGCTTCATCAAACGATAAAACCGTGTCTAAACAGTCAAAAGAGTGGGTAGAATTCAGTGACCATGCAGGAGCATAGTCTATATCCGACTCAGCAGAGACTGGCAAAGTCACGATATGTTCCATTGCAGCGTGTTGCGCTTCTATGTATGCTATTTCTGCAATGGTTAAAGGCACTGAAGGTTCTGATACAGTAGGAAGGATCCACGGATCAGTCCTTAGACCAACCATGAAAGTTTCAGTAGAAGTACCCACATCAGAACGCATGAAAAGAACAGGAGAGGGAAGGTCAAAAGTGCCTATTAATGACCCATAAAGCCCTGCTCCTAAACTCTTGCTTACTAGGGCAGATTGATCAACTAAAGGAACTGTGGATTCCGATGAACTCTGGTTGTTTCACCAAGAGAAAGAAAGCTGATCGATCGTAACGATCTTACCTTCGTGAGGGAACATAACAACTCAGAAAACTGCTGATGCATTAGCCCGCATGGCATATGTCCAACTTCTACCTAATAACATGTTGTAATCAAGCGGAGCGTCCAGAACTTCAATCTCTACAGCAACTGTCTTACTGGCCAACATGACGTCAAATGATGGCAAGACTCCGTGTGGACTGAAAGTTCTACCATCAAATGCAGTAAGTAGTGTGTTAGAGGGGGCTAACTCGAGGGAACCCAATGATTTCCAACAAGAAATCAACATTATGCACATAGATGCGCCCTCATCTACGACAGCTCATCCAATGGTCATAGGGCCATGAACTACCTCTATCTGAAGATCAACGTGGTACATCAACCGGTATTTGATATTAGACATATCAAAGTGCGCAGACATGTTGGATGATTCCATACTTCCAATTGCTGCCAGAAGTGCATTACGTTGTAACGGACAACTTTGCAAGACTTCTAAGGTGGACATAGCACAAGGGGTCTGGGCTAGATCTTCAACCACATTATAGTTGGTAGCATCCCGCGTGTTGGGATTGTGCGATGCCCGTTTCAAGACACCTTTAGAGATCTTGAAATGTGGGTCCACAGGTATGTGGAGAGGAGTGGAAGATTCTGGAATCTCTTTATCCTTTTTTCTGTGCAGCCGGGGTATAATTTCTTGCTCGCATTTGCAAGAGTGCATCCGAGTTAACCATGTTAATGAAAGTATGATCAACTAAAGCATGAGTAGTGCCCCCAGGATTGGAGGTACCAGAAGCTGAACCCTGCCCCTTAGGAAATGGATCTTTAAGTACGGCAGGTTTCTTTTCTTGAAGTAGCTTCTGGGATTCTTCGAGTAGAGGGCATTGATGAGTGAGGTGATCCTGCTTGCAAAGTTTACAAGGGAGCTTAACCTTCTTCTTTTCTTTGTTACCCTCCTCGGCATTCTCTTTATTCTTGGGCTTTTGATGGTTCCCCTCTCCTTTCTTGCCCTTCTTTTTTTTATTGGGCTGCCGAGGGCCCTTTTGATTGTTCTGAACCTGGTTTACATATTCAGTAGTAGAAGGAGAGGTTGTGATGGAGGTCACTTCTGCAGTCGATTGTTTGACGGATAAGGCATGAACCTGCTTAGTCAATGCTTCGAAAGCTGCAGAATCCACTGAACCCACAATGCCGTCAGCATGTGGTCCAGGTTTAGGTCTGCCAAGATCAGTGTTTGATCGCGGTGCGTCTGGTATAATCTTGTAAAGTAGCCCAGATTGTGCATAAACAAGGTCTAGCTGCTGGGTCCGTAAGATGGCTTCTTCCTCTGAGGACACTCCAGAAGCAGCTACTTCCTTATAAATATAAGGAAGGAGTGATTTCAGATACCACTCAAGAAGAAATTCTGGAGGTATATTGGCTTTAATGAGCCTCTTCCGTCTTCGCCACTCCTGAATATGATCAGATAAGTGAGTGGCCTTATTTTGTCTAAATGTAGACAAAAGATCTGTCCTGGCATCGTACCGAATAGGAAGATGGAAGTGGTTCAGAAAAACAATTGCAAGATCCCAAAAATTAAAAAATGTGGCTACAAGTAACTCAATGTACCATTTGGCTATAGCACCGGTTAAGGTTCTTTGTAAAAGTCTCAACCTAACAAAAATCTTCGTTCAACGAGTTCGAAGAACACCATAAATGGAAAGTGGTGACATGATCACCATGGTCCTCGCCAGTTTTTCCTTCGAATTTGGGAATGTCCAAAGGTAGCTTAGTAGGAACTGGTGGCCATGTAGCGTTGTGGTACACTGGATCATTCGTTAATTTGGAAAGATCTGGAAAATTTAGAGTTGCCAGAAATGGTAAACGAGGTCTACAAGATGGCATTTGATAAGCTGGGGTCATAAAGGGGGAACCTCCCATAGTCTGACCCATGAACTGCTGGTTGGGGTTTCCCCCAGCCATCTGCTGGTAGGGGTTGCCCCCATCCATCTGCTGGTAGGGGTTGCCCCCAACCATCTGTTGGTAGGGGTTTCCCCCAGCCATCTGTTGTTGTGTGAAAGTGTTGTTGAAATTCCCCCACCCAAATGAAAGTGGGTTAGTATTATGTATGTTCATCCACTGTGGCTGGGTGTTAGCCCTGCCATATTGTTGATTAAGGATGTTACCCCCTCCTCCAGAAAACAAAGAAAAAGGGGTGTTTCCTGCAAGTATATTATTTTGATTCATATTCTAACCTGCAAAGGTATTAAAACCAGTGGTAGTCGATGTGGACGGCGTAGTCATGGTACTCATGACAGGCATGGTTGCAGAGGCATTCAGCCCTACATTAGGTGTGGAAATCCAAGTACTAGGAATATGGTATGACTGTTGAGTTACAGGAGGTGGAACGAGATTCACTGTATTACTGGGTCCAAAAGTAGGGGTAGAGGTGGATGCCAAAGCTGTTGATCTCGGCATGCCTAATGTACCGGCATTAAAGTTGAAGGACGGAGTCGAAACAGTAGTTGTCTGTGCCGAACTCAGTGTAGCAGTGGGAGGAGGATTTACAATTCTTGTATTCATCCCCATTGTGGGAGTCTGTGGGACTCCCTGTTCGTCCCCTGGGTTAGTCATAGTATGCCCAGGTGTGAAAAAATATGTACTATACTCGGGTTGCTGGAAACCAACCGGTAACAGAAGCGGATCGTTATGTCCGGTAAGGGGAGAGCTAAAAGGAGTGTTAAAATCACCAGAAGTGATGTCCTCAACCTCTACAGAATTATGAACTTTTTGATCTAGGGTTCTAGGTTGTGGTTCACCATGAACCTCTATTTCACCAGTAGCTTCAAAAAGACCCCTGGAGTCTATCCTTTGTCATCGTGGTGGAGGTAGTGTCTCCACTCTAAGTGGGAGAAGGTTTTGCAACCTTCTAAACCTACAAGGCTGTTGGTCTTCCACAATTATATAAAAATAAAACTAAGTAAAAACCTAGTGGCCACTAAGACTAGGGGGAAAACAACATACCACTAAAAAAATCGTAAGTAATCAAACCAATCAAACAGATGCCTTTCGGAGAAGAGTCTGGGATGATGAGGGCCTAGAATAAATCAACGAAGGATGAAGAACAGTTACCCAGGGTCCACAATACAATGACTAAGGGTGCAAGCACTGGAATCACCCAACCGCCCTCCCAAAGACCTGCAAGGGATTTCCTCCCATGTCTGTCCTAGGTACAACAGATATACCCTCCGTTGTCACCTGCGTATGATCCTATGGTCAGATACTAAGGCTAGCATACATACGAAATATCCTGGGGGGATAGTCGTCAGCCTAGTCAAAACGCATGGGCAGGGTAGCGAAGCCCGAAGTCCGAAAGGACCCCTGTACGTGAATCGACTCTGGTTAATGGTCCAAAGGAACGTGATGGAGGTATCCTCAACGATTCCGATCTTCCACGGCCTCGTGCTTAAATCTAGTTTGAGTAGAGCATCCCAGGGTTATTTGATATATATGGGTTTACCTATATGGAAATATTACTACGATTGTTGGGTAATGAAACTAGTTCCGAGTAGTTTAAGGTGTTTTAAGCTTGAAACTCTAGCCTAAGCTAGTTGGTGTTGTGTATTCCTAAAAAAGAAAATTGTTTCTAATTGATTTTATTAAAAAATTCTTTTTAGGGTTACTTTTTACTCAACAGGGTAGTGCATTGTGTGGTGTGGTTGCAATAGAAAGTAAAGTGCATGAAATGAAACAACTTTCAACAACAAAAATACTCTTTTATTTTTTCGTTTTATATTCTTTCCAAAATGAAAATTAAGCAAACCTTAACAAAGTTTTCTTTTTCGTTTTCTTTTCAAATTCAGAACAAAGTAAACTATGCTACTCTGCAAAGATTATAAGCCTTACTACTCTAAACTACCAAACTTATTTTGATTTTTCTGTTATATATAAACGAAAAAGAACTTGAAAGCGGAAGCAAGGAAGACCTACAAAAGATATGCAAGTGAGGAAAAATGACTCTAAAGTTCACAACAGTCAAATCAATAATTCGACAAAGACTTGTCCTACAAAGTTTTTTCAAAGGAAAAAAGCTTTAAACTTGGAAACAAAGTGGAAAGAAAATAGGGATAAGAGACGCTTATAACTGGAAAGCAAACTTAGAATATTGCTCCAAAGCACAAAACCCTAAACAAGAACACTAATCCAAGTAGCAGGTAGGCAAGCGAACTAAAGACAACCTTACTAGCACAAAGACTCAAATGGGAAGCAAACTAAGGTACTCCAAACTTATTTGATATTGAAAATGACAGCGAGATCAAGAAGTGTCCGAACTCAAAAAGCTTTTGAAAACACCCCAAAGACTCCAAAAAATGGGCTCAACCCTAAATCAAAGGATGAGACACCAACAGAGCGTACTAGTGTCGCAACAAACAACAAGTGTTAAACACAAAGGTTTGTATACCTGCAACACACTACTAGGGTATGGATGAGCAGCTATGTCTGCTAAGGAACAATGCACGGTCTCCAAAAAGAGTCACAAACAAACAAGACACTTCAAAAGTAATCAACCAACCAAAAAATGACCTAACGGACTAAAAAAAAGGCTAAATAGACTCAAAGAAGGATTACAAACCTCAAAGACCAGTTAATAAGGCCAATAACAAAGTTAGAAACCAAACCAAACAGGCGAAAATCAAAACCCTACATCAAACAGAGAGTTACAGGAATGTGCTCTACTGTGCAGTAGGAAAACTAGTGCATTCTAGAAGGTGTACGCTACTGTGCAATAGGGAAAGTAGGGCACAAGCTCAGCTATGCTCTACTGTATGTACCGAGGAGTAGCGCACAAGTCAGGAAAGGTTAAAAACTAGCTTTGCAGAGGTGTAGAAAGGCTGAGTCAGACAAAGGAAAGTAGGTAGGGGTGACCTACAAGGCCTCTCAGAGGATCAAAGGGATCACAAAGTACTGGAAAGACAACAAAATGGGTTTCCTAGAGCAGAAAAACAACCAGCTCCCCAGCAAAGTCGTCAGTCTCTTGTTCAGGAATTCTACCTTATAGCGAGGAAAGAGACACTATCAACTTCTAGGGTGATGGGTAAACACATTGATCATATTACAAAAGCATCTATAAAGGGAAAGAGATTAGAGATCTTGAAGACATACCTTATTAACGACATTCGATCCTAGCTTTGCTTAATCTTATGCTCAATCTTCAACTCGATCTTCCGCTCAATAGACTCGAAATACAAAGATACCTTCCTCAGCGTATCTTGACTGATATAAGATGATGAAATTGAAATACAATTTAAACATCAAGAACAATCAAGCATTTAACCAAATAAATACACAATCCATTAGGCATTCAATTGGGACAGGAAGGATGTTTCAACCTTTATTGTCAAAAGCAAATAATCAGTACAAATTATACTTGATCATGCAGCATGCTTGTGCAACCGGATTCTAGGCTCCTGCACTTCTCTAACTTTGGAATTCTTCCAACATAACAACCCTTAATGCAAGTTTCTCCTCTTGTGAATGTCTCAATATGTCTAACCCCTCTCTTCAATCCTCCTTGTATTTATAGGACAAGGTAGGCAGTTTAGATCGAGAGGTGGTTGTATTGGAAGTTGGGGAAGTTGCAAAACCAACTGCAACTAATCCCAATTCGTCAAATTAATATATTTTTTATCACATTTTAAGATGTGCACGAGTTTTTCACAGTGGAGTAGCGCACAATATGCAACTTCAGTGCTTAACAACCAGCGTTTGCAATCTTTTTAAGGGTGTGCGCTAGTTTGCTGAAGTGGAGTAGCGCATACTAGGATATGTGCACTACTATTAAGCCTGTGGAGTAGGGCATGAGCGCTAGTTTGCTGAAGTAGAGTAGCGCACAGGTTGAAATGTGAGGTTTTTCAGGGTTTTGCCAACTTGTAGAAGAGTAAGTCAAGTCAAAGTATCATCTAAGGTCATCATGCTCTTCAATCCAAGTTGTCGTTTTGTGTGATCGACAGCTAAAGGTGATCACGGACGGAAAAGTGTAGATTTGACCTATAACAGCAGTATAGTGCTATGGAAAAAGTTCCAAGCACTTATGACAAAGCCTTCTAATATGTATACATTGATGACTTGCTCCTTAATTATTCATATGGACCACATACCTATAGAGAGAGTTAGAGAACTTGTGCACCCCTCCTTGTGATGACTTGTGGTGACTTGATTAGCCTCCCTAACCTGCAAGAAATCCAAATGATGTGTCATTTGTGCAATGCCCTCTCTAGAAGGAAGCAGTCTAAAAATTCGATGATTTGGGATGGAATATACATGTTTACTCGACAGGATTTTGGAAAAATCTGATAGGAATTTTTCAAAATCCATGTTACAGGTGTCAATTTATGAATTTTGCGGGTTCCCAGGGATTTTTGAGGGTGATGATTCCATTTTTACCATCGGAATGACGATTAAAACATTGCTAAGTACATATTTTGCAAAATAAAAAATGTCGGATTCCATTGAAAAATGGTCGTCTGGTCCAAATCGTTGAGATTTTAGACAACTCCCCCCTAGAATCCCCTAACGATTTGTCTTGTCATTGTGTCATCCTACCCTTAAGTTGTAGTGTCTAGTAAAGGGAAAGGGTCCTAAGGGGTAAATGAGAAATTAGGAGGGGGACCTTCTAGAAAGCCATTTTCAAGTTATAAAAGAGCACCCTAGCCTTCACTTGATAATTTTTTTTATCAGATATTCTACTTTACACTTGACGCACTGATCTGGGGTTTTACTATGTACTTGTGTGGGGTGAATGTTTTGGGTTTGCAGGTGATTCCAGCTTGAGTGTTCACTTATTTTGGCTTCTCCTCCTTCCAGTGATTCTATCCATACCTTAGAGTTCTTGTTTGGATTATTTGACTGTGGGATGAGTCTTTTGCTTCTCACATGTAATCCAATCTTCAATTTTATGCTACAGGTCTATTTGTGTTTGAAGGGGTTTATCCAGCTAGGGTTTGTCCTAGAGACCTAGCGTTCCTTAGAGATCAAGTCCATAGGACTTGCTGATTCTCTTGATGGGGTTTGTTGATGGCTAGGGCTTCATCTTTCTCTAGTCATCCTCCTCTGCAGTAGTCGTGTGTCCTTCTCTACAGTCACTCTCTCTCGTATGTGATATTGTCCCATGATTGATCTACCATGAGGGTTTATATCTAATCTTGAAGCTTGATCTGAGTATACACCGGAAAGAAGGATTTGTTGGAAAAAGATTTTGTTTTTGTGATTAGTAGCTTATGTTTTATTCTTCTATATTGTTCATGCTTCAATTTAAGTTTCAATTCATGCTATGCATTGTTATTTATGAATGAAACTAGTTTTTTTTTTAAAGCTAATGTCATGAGGACTGCATATTTGACAATGAGGCTTCATTTTTATTAGTGAAAAATATAGTTCACAAAAATGCACACCAATACATCTCTCACAACACAATGATATTGGATACACTCATGCAACGAAAAAGACAAATTCAAGTGTTGGAATCATAGTGTTCTATGCTTCATAATATGGTATGCAATCACAACAAGGGTTCTCAATCAATTTCCTCTAATATCATAATTTATTTGGGATCTACACTTTGTAAGTTATAAGAGGAGGAAAGTTGAAAACTATACATCAACAGTTTGAATCCATGGACCTAGAACATCAAGGACTTTAGCATGTGAATGCCAGGTTGGAAGATTCATAGAAAAAGCACTATTTTCTTTAAACTCCAGTATTATGTTTTGCAAGACTGTTCTTATTCTATATGTTTTCTTTCAATTGTATACTTATAGCGATCCTAAGATATCCTCTAGAAAGGATACCTATCTCTTTTTGGACTCTCTTTGCTTGAAAAAAAAAATCTAAATTTTAAGCTTAGATATAATTATCATTTCATATTACATCGTTGACTAGTCTAGCTGCAATTCTTTATGATATGGAAATATACACATGCTTGTTATAAATAAAAATGACACATGTTGCATTCACCCATGGAGTGTGACATGTGGACCAACTTATGTTGGAAGTTATGATGTAGACAGGGGAATCTATTCACTTTTCTATCTAGTAAGTTGTGACACTGTATGTTGTGCCTTGGTTATCAGATTGCTTTAGTTTTTAGGTTAGTGGAAATAAACATCAAAGATGACATTATGCTTTGTTATCAGGGCCTATCATTTGCATTTCCAATCCCCTCTAAGTTCAAGTATTATGTGGACCGACAAGGTGAGAAGTCGAGTTCATTTATTACTGTTGAATACCACTGCTAGTTTAATAGAACATCAATGTTTTACATTTGAAAATGTCCAGATATGTAGTTTCTCTAACTTCATTTTCTTATTGTAAGTAGGGAAGTTACCTTTAGAGTTTCCTGATGGGACAAGACCAGTCACCTCCCGTATTTTTATATATGATAGATCCAGTGGTAGTGTTGGTGTTGGAGCTTCATTTAATAAAGTCGTTCTTCCTCCATGAAAGGTTTGTTCCTCCGAGACAGTATTGATTTTTTGGATATGTTATGCATTACATTGATGGCTACATATGCTTTATGTGCTTTGTGATACATTGCAATTGTAGGCAGATTTAGTCATCATATGTTTATCTCTTCTCTTGAGCACCTTGATGAACAAACCAAATCAATCTATATTGGTCCCAATATTCTGGGTCTAAAGAGAAATGATGTGTAAGGTTTTTCTTATTACATGCTATAAATTTCATGATCCTTTTTTTAATTGCTGCAATAATTTTTTTTTTCGAGAAGTTGGCTGATGAAATTTGGTTTAGTGTTGGGGGTTAACATCTTCCTATTGGAGCTTCACCTCAATTTGGTACAAGTTTCTAAGATACCATTTAGTTAATTCTTGTATCTTTCCTTCTCTTTACATTTACTTCTGAGAAGCAGGAAATAGTGGTAAGTTTTGATGTATGATGAATGAATCTTTATTGTCAGTCAGTACAGTTGTTGTGATGTCGGGGAAAACATTTTGTATGAATGTCATGGAACTGAAGTTGTTGCTTCTTTTTAGGAAACCATTGACTTGAATAAAACTAAAAATGCAAATGTCACAAAACATTCCAAATGATACAGATGTGGATTTCATGCTTCAGTAGTGTTTTTTGTTGCATTTGATTTGTAGTACCCCTTTAGCAATAATTATATGTGGAATTTAGACATATTTCATTGACTAATATCAATCATTAGAAAACTAATCAATGTGTCCATTTTTTGTTTGTAACCAATTTCTATATAATCACCTTTTAACCATCATAATAATATTTTTAGTATGATAATTACATAAATGAAGTTACGTGTTGAATTATGAAAATATTCAAATGAGGTTCATGATATGTATTATTGTACTTCATTTATTGATGAATACTACTTCATACTCTAAGTGTAGGTGATATTTGTCCTATGGTCCCATGAATTAGTTACAACTACTGGTTTCATTTGTTAATTCCCAGCACATATTATGTCTTCTGATTGGATGCTAAAGACCTCTATACCCCTTTGGTATTTGTCATATTTTTATATATTACTTTGAGTACCATGAACTGCCACCCTATTTGGTACTCGGAAGTACTTGTTTCTTTAAAGTATATTTTCTATATTCCATGTAAACTCAACTTTATGTTTCTACGATATTTGTCAACAAATTCAAGTGCTGGAAGCATAGTGTTCTATGCTTCATAATATGGTATGCAATCACAACAAGGGTTCTCAATCAATTGCCTCTAATCTCATAATTGATTTGGGATATACACTTTGTAAGTTATAAGAGGAGGAAAATTGAAAACTATACATCAACAGTTTGAATCCATGGACCTGGAACATCAAGGACTTTAGCATATGAATGCTAGGTTGGAAGATTCATAGAAAAAACACTCTTTTCATTAAACTCTAGTATTATGTTTTGCAAGGTTGTTCTTATTCTAGATGTTTTATTTCGATTGTATACTTATAGCGATCCTATGATATCCTTTAGAAAGAATACCTATCTATTTTTGGAATCTCTTTGCTTGAAAAAAAATTAATTTTTAAGCTTAGATATAATAATCATTTCATATTACATCACTGACTAGTCTGGCTACAATTCTTTATGATATGGAGATATACACATTCTTGTTATAAATAAAAATGACACATTTTGCATTCACCCTGCATGGAATTTGACATGGGAGGTGTCTCCCTTTCCCAAGCCATGGGAGTCATGATAATACTTTCCATGCCATTCTATACTAGTGTGAAAGTTAGACTTGAATAGGGTTGGTGAATGCTTGTAATATTAGTTATGATTGTTCATGATTTTGTTGTTGCAATTTAATGTTTTCATTGGATTAGAAAAGATTGTACATGATGCAACAAAAAGGGTTCAATGAACATTTTGTTCTTGGACAACATTCATATATTTTGATTGTCATGTATCCTTCTTTGCAGGCACTCACAACTTCTCAAATCAAGTTTGTTCCATTGAAACAGGTTCAATTCTCTTTTTCTCCTTTCATTGATATGATAACTTTGTTAGAATTATCTAAGTGTTCAAAAGAGAACAAAATTTTTACAAGGAAAATACCAGATAAAAGAAGACAATTTTCCCAATTAATTTCTGGCGTGGCTGAATTTCTCAGTTTTTTCCATGTCCTTCTGCATGTTGTGTTAATGTTTTTTCCGTTTCCTAAGGTAAATTTGCAGTAAAAGTTGTATGGATCTTAGAAGTTTGCACTCGAGTAGGTATTGTCTGTTGATTTCTTGTACACATTATTATATTCCTATTTCTACCAATGTTGTATAGGTGGAGTACAGAGCTAACGAGCTTATGGAATACTACAAGGTACATATGGTTATTACTAGTTTAATACAAGTGATAGATTAGTTTTATTTATTTTATGTAACCTTCTTTCCAATTTATCTTGTTATGCTTGGGTGAGCTTAGCATATGAAAATAGTAATATTAGATGCCCAAAATTGTTTTGCACAACACAAATGATAATAGGGTACATATGGTAATAGGGCATAGTGATACTCAAACATAAGTTTACTAGTCTACATTAGTAAATAGAGGGAATATTTCAGTTAATATTGGCTATTGTACAGTCTGTTGCTTTCTACTTTAGTCCTAACTTATAGTTGTGTCTCGTTTTTGGTAGTCATATATGAAATTAAAGGAGTTCCTGCACATTATTGAGAACTCATTAGTATTTCTAGTGATTTATGATAGCAAGAGGCACATTTTAAGTTGATGATAGAAGTGTGTTTAAGTAGTGTGATGTATTGAATTGTAAGAAACTGCTTGGTTGTTGAAGAATCACTATGTGTGGTTCTAAGACTAATGCAGCTAAAGTGGGTCAATAAATGTGTACCTTGGTGTTAAAACTTATTAAATATGTGGTTGATAAAATATTATAGACTATTCAAATAACATTTAAGATAAAATTCAGATTTGGAGGCAATATTCAATTGCAATGCTTCTAGAAATATATGTCATGTTTCTTAATACATTATAGGACTTCAAGGGTACTAGCTCAATGGAAGAGCACCTGCCTTACATGCAGGAGATTGGTGGTTCGATTCCTCCATACCATATTTACATAAATCAGTGAATAGTTGCATATAAAATGGCTAAAAGAGATTAAATTGATGACCAAAAAATAAGCAATAAGCGACCAAAAAAATTACCAAAATGCGCATATAAGCGACCAAATAACAGTTTTGGTGGCTAATTTTCGGTCTCTTATCATCCGACCAAAAAATTGGTCGCTTTTAGTTTGGTCATTTGTAGCCTGTCCATGGTCATTAATCTGGTCATATTTTTTGTCACTAATTTGGTTGTATATTTGGTCATTAATCATGGGATTAATGACCAAATATACAACCAAATTAGTGACAAAAAATATGACCAGATTAATGACCATGGACAGGCTACAAATGACCAAACTAAAAGCGACCAATTTTTTGGTCGGATGATAAGAGACCGAAAATTAGCCACCAAAACTGTTATTTGGTCGCTTATATGCGCATTTTGGTAATTGTTTTGGTCATTAATCATGACAATTAATGACCAAATATATGACCAAATATATGACCAAATTCATGACCAAATATATGACCAGATTAATGACCAAATATATGACCAAATTATTGACCACAAGAGAACCTATAAATGACCAAACTAAATATAACCACATTTTTTGTCGCATGATAAGAGACCGGAAATTAGCCACTAGTGATCACCAAATCAAAAGTGGTCATTTATATGCAGATTTTGGTCATTTTTTTGTCACTTATCTCTCATTTTGTACTAGTGTCTAATGCCCTTTATTGTACTAAATGCACCAGTGTTTATTAGAATTTAGTTTTTTAGTAGATGTATCAATGGTGTGTTTATGTCACATAAATGCATCGACATCTGGTGCGCCTGAGTACCATAAGTGCACTGTTGAACATTTATTATTATTTTATTAATTTATAAGGTCATTGGTGCATGTATTACATTTAAGGGCACCAGAATGCCGATGCTCTTAAATGTGTAATGCATCGGTGACCATTTGTGCGCTTTTTTTCTATTCTTAGCAGTGTGTTCAAGTCTTTTGGCTCACACCGCTAGCAGTGCACTTTGTAAAATTTTATAGGGCGCATCGTTTGGCGGTGCGAGCCGAAAGCTTCGAACGCACCATGCAAAAAATTTTAATTTAAAAAAAAAATGGAAATTTAAGGGTGAATTTTAAAAACTAAACCGTTAAAAAAATATTTTGTGAAGTAATAAACATTTTACCTGTTGAACGACTCGTCGAGGAGGCATATTGGCGATGTATGGCAAATTTGAATTTTTCCAAAACGGTTTGGAAAAATTCAAACGAAGTGAACCGCCAATAGAATGCAAGGTTGTTTCCACATAAACCAAAAATGTCAGGGTGTCCAGGTACGTGAGGGGCTGCACCGGTACAGAGGGGCTCAGGCGCACTGAAGTTTGGTAAAAATGATTTTTCGGCCACAATAATTTTTTTATTAAACCCTGCACCGGTGCGCTCGATGTTAGGATGCACCGGTGCGATCAAAGGTTGCATGCAATGGAATTAGTCGATGCCAAAATAAAACAATTTTTTTTAATAAAAATTATTTCCAATGCGTTATGTTTATAACCACGCACAGGTGCGATCCAAGGTCGCATGCACTAGAATTAGCCGATGTTAAAAAAATAATTTTTTTAAATAAAATGCTCTTTGGTGCATTGTGCTGATCCTCACGCACTGGTGCGGTAAGACTAATTAGTGCACCAGGAATGGTTTTAAAATATTTTGGCGATTATGAATTTTATTTTATTTATTTTCGATAAATAGAATGTTAGTGCGTTAAGGTCTTTGAAACGCACCGGTGTGTTTAACTATGGAAGCACCATTGTAGACTTTCGAGATAATTTTTTAAGAAAATAAATTATAAAATAATGTTCAGTGCATTTGGGTTTGATGCAACGCACCGATGCGGTTATAGTTAATGAACGCACCGTGTTTAGTTTTTTAATTAAATATTTTTTTTTAAATTAAAAAGTGGGTGGTGCGATTGTTTCTAAATAACCCATCGGTCCGGGTATTAATGATGCACGCACTGCTTTTGTTATTTGGAAATTATTATGGTTTCGTATCAACATTTTTGGGTCGCGGTGCGATAGAATGTGACGCGTTGTTGAACGTATCGGTGCGCTAATGTCATCATTGGATGCAATGGTGCGATTATGTCGAAAGCACAACGTAATAAAAAACTTCCGTTAAAACCTTTGGCCGCTCACCTCCGCTAGAAACGAATATTTGGGCTCTTTTGTGAGGAGCATACTCTATAACCTACGCTAAAGGGCCTTTTCCTTGTTTTTTTCCTTGCTCTCATGGAACCCGTGAACCCATCTTGACTCTGTACCACCCTCGATCTATGCTAGCAAAAACATTTACGAAGGCTTAGCAATAAGATTGGCTTGATTGTGCGTCCGCCCTATCGTTCTCCTTGTGAGCTTGTTTTCTAGTTCTCCTTGCATCATTGGCCTAACCCTGATAATCTCCTGCTCTGATTCTCCTTCTCGGCTTGCTCTTGCTCCATCCACTCCGCATACATGGTCCCGGCTAAATGCACTAAATGTAAAGCCTCCTCGGGTCCTCATTATTCTCATATGCCCAATGCTCTATGAGAAACTAAAAAATCATGAGTTTGCTATGCTAGTTTGTTCCACTACGATGCCAGAATCGAATTCAAAATATGGAGGCAAAGATTTGCGACCATATTTAGAAGCCAAGACTGGATCAACTCATCTCTAAAATGGGAATCTTAGTGGATGACGTGATGTCTACACGTACCAAGTACACTAAGACCCTCGAATTATTATGCTATACCAAAACCCTCTTGGGCCAAGCCATCACTGATAGTGCTGAGGGGCGCTCCAATGACCAGTCTCATGGAATCTCTTTGGATGCTCGCATGCAGTGCTTTGAAGGTTGGCTCTAGCTCCTCACCCATGCGTAGATGAACTATGATGCTCGACTTAATCTGAAGATGAACACCTTAGCTAAGAATTAACAAGAAATGTTTTTAGCAGGCCACAACAAAATAATTTGACTCCTCAAATGCTCTTTTGTCGTCAACCACTCCAGCTGGGTTCATCCTCCGACATCAACCTTGAACCTAACATTCCTGGTGTCGATGGTTTTAATGCCTCTCCTATTTTTATCACAATAGATGATTAATCCTACTTATGGAGTTTTATGGACTTGGTTTTTATTTGGACTCAGTTTTGATTTATGGTTAAGTGGTCATAACCCCCGGCCTATGGGGGACTTTAGCTTCCAACAACAAACTCTTGGTTTATAGTTGTTTTAGACTATTAGTTTTTTGAGTCTTAAGAGCTACTTAACGGTTCAAGCACTTCTTAGATTCTATCTCCTAACAAACTCATGACAATTATTTGTGTTCAATCCTTTTATCTTGTTAATAAAGTTTTCGAAATTATAAAAGAAGAATAAGGGTGTTTATATCAATGGCCTCTATATTGAGTATTCAAAAAATAAACAACCATCACAAGTAAAGTGAATAGGCCCAATTTGTTTCTATGTTTTGATTTTTTATTTTTCCTAATATGTCTCATTAACTTATTCAAGGGAAGTATTGCTAACAACATTGGTAGTTTGGTTTCACTTAGATATTTAGATTTATCCAACAATCATATAGAAGGACCAATCCCTGAATCGCTTTCCAATTGCACTATTTTGACTGATTTCTCCCTTCATTCTAATAATTTATATGGAACTTTGCCAATATCTTTAGCTAATTGTACCAACTTCAAATTTTCGATTTACGAAAAAATGGGTTGATAGGTGAGTTTCCTTGGTACTTTGAATTGTTTCATGATCTAAGGGTTTTAAGTTTGAGTTACAATTATGTCTCCGGTGGGATTCCTCAATGGGTGACAAATCTCACTAAGTTACATGTGTTGGATTTATCCAACAATGAATTTAGTGGAGGAATACCATTACATCTTGAAAGACTTCCAGGATTTGCAATCAATACTACATCAATGACATCATATGATGAAATAATGATTGACATGAAAGGAAGTGAGTATACTCTGTCATACGTGTTGGCCATAAACACGATATTTGATTTGTCTAGTAATAATCTCACAGGTGGAATACCTACAAGCAAAGGAACTCTAAGCAGATTGCAACTGCTGAATCTATCTAGCAACCAATTGGAAGGGTCGATCCCAGCATCTCTTGGTGACATATCTACTTTGGAGCAAATGGACTTGGCCAAAAATAAATTGAGTCGATATATCCCAAAAGATCTCTCTAAATTATATGGGTTGGAGTTTTTTGATGTTTCTTCTAATAACCTATGTGGGCCAATCCCACAAGGAACACGATTTTCAACTTTTAGTACTTCTTCATTTCAAAGGAATAAATGCTTGTATGGATGTCCTTTACATCCATGCAATGAAAAGGAAAGACAAGTGATAGAAGGTGACAATAATAGTCACAACTATAATGTTAAAGTGGGATGGATCAATCATGTTGATGAAAAAGTTTCTTTGATAGCCTTGGGGATTGAGTAGGAATTGGAATTTGGGTAGTAGTTGGCATATTTATTGTTTGGGAGAGAGCAACCCGTTGGGTTTTGGCTCTACCTCCTAATAAACAACAACTCTTTTATGGAGTATATCGATTCCCTATGTAATAACCCTAAGAATATCCTAGTTTGTAATAAATACTCAAAACAATATTGTGAAAAAAATAGTGCATATTCTTTTATGTAATGCCTTTAATTTTATAATTAAAATATAACATATATATATATATATATATATATATTGAGGATTGAATTATATTTTTTTGATTATATATTTGATAACTAATTTAAAAATCCATATTCATTTTATTTTTCAATATATTGTATTTGATAATCGTGTTACTATTAAATGGGCAGCTAAAGAATATGATTTAAATGTATTAGCTCTTAATCACTGGTGTATGCGAGCTAGAGAGGAGATTGATCTGCAGGAACACATCTCTTTTTCTCATATATTTCGAGAGCACAATGGACAGGCTGACAGTTTATCTAAGCAATCTCTTTTGGGAAGTGAAGGATTTCTAGTTTGGGAGGAATGGATGAATTCTAGCATGCTGGAAAGTGGCAAAGTCTTTTTCTTTTAAGTTTCAAGTCCATGACATGTTCTTTTTGCATAGCATGCTTTTTGTAATATGTTGAAGTCTCTCAGCTCTGTATAGTCTACTTTTGATAGTTTTTTGACATGATAGAAGTTGTGGATCGATCTGGCTTACAGCCATGAACATGATGAAAATACCTTTGTTCAAAAAAGGTGAATATCTTTGTACTATTTGATTCAATCAATAGCAGTAGTACATTTTTTTTTCAGTTGAAAAAAAAAACTATTTTAAAAACCAAATTATTATTAAAACAAGAGTTAGTAAGAGAAAATGTCCTTGCACCAAAGAACATTGATGCTTCATATGACATAAGTGGATTAGATGTATTGTTTTTTATTGGAAGCAGAAAGTCACCATGTTCAAGTTTTTTAACTATTTTTTGTACAATTATTTCATTTCATACTAGTCAATGCAAGAATTATTAGGAAAACGAGATTTTATCTGTATGGTTAATGAAATCACAAAAAAATAAACAAGATATCAAAATCCAACCAAAAAAAACATGAGCAATAAGAGATGAGATGCAACAAAAAGTACAAAGAAAGCATCACACTAATACATCAACAAAAACTGTTAAATATGAAATTTTCTTTATCATGTTCTGTTAATCAATCATTTTGGAAAGCATGATACAATTTTCTCTAATTTGATTTAGATATAAAGTAACCCTAAACATGCATTATATGCATAATTTGTAGTCCTACATACTAATATAACAAAGAAAAGAAGAGTGAAATTCAATCTCACACATGACAGAATAAGCATATAATCCAATGCTTAAAAAGGTGTATTCATTCTCATTAAATATTGCTCTTGTATCTTGAAGCAAAAATGAAAAAAAAACATTCTAGTGAAAAAATATAGGAAATCCAAGTTATGTGAGACATAGATGTCTTGTTTTTAATTTTTCAGGTAGAAAAAAAATATTTGAAGCTAGGAACAAATTGATTATGTATTATTTTAGGATATATGAGAGGCCGAGCTTGTTGTTTTTAGGTCACCATTCTTGTATAGCTTGATATAGCTCTTGGTAGATGTATTCATGTAGTACATCAAAAATAGATTGCAAAAGCAAACTGCAAATAAAAAATCGAAAATCTTTGTTTGCTAAAAGAAAATAAAATGCATTGGCCAAAAGTTATAGAAGAAAATTTCTAAATAATATTTACAATAGAATGCAATTACAATAGATAAAATTCTACAATCAGATTTTACAAGAATAAAACAGAAAGCTACACATAAATTTATTAAAAATCCTTTAATCCTAATTGACTTTACTATGAACTTGAATTTATCTTGAAAGAGAGCAATGTTATATGTACCATTGTTCAAGGAATCGACCAAATATGTCATAAACAATATGTGCTCCAGGGTCCATTAATGAAATATGTAATCAACTAAAATGTGTTGGGACATCATAAATAAGATGTTAAAACCTCATACCCAAACCTATTAAAATTGCATGTTGAGTTATATGTAAATAACCTTATATAACCTAATCTAAACTAATGTTGAGGTATGTGTATAATAAGTTTATATAATCTAATGCAATTAATATTACCTTACTTTTAAGGTAAATGTGAATTTCATTAGTGGATAGAAATTAGTGTTTTTTAATAATTTTCTAAGTTACATATCAAGAATAAGTTCTTGATGACACAAGTAAGATTAATAATAATACTATAAAAGAGATGTGCATGCATGTGCACTAAGTTAGAGCTTTGTCTACAACTGCAATGATTGCATCGAGAGGAGCGAGGTGCTCTACAGCCTAGTATGGGTGAGATGTTGTCACGTAAGGTAACGTAACGCAACATAACATTACAAAAACTAAAAAGGAATTAAAAGAATTCATGTCGGCTCATAAAATAAAAAATTAGAAAAGTAATTAAAAAAAATTTGTCAGTTTATAAAATAAATTAAAAAATATGAAAAGTAATTAAAAAATTCCATGTCGGTTCATAAAATAAAAATTTATAAAAATTAATAAAAAACATCGATGTCCTTCTATAAAATAAAAATTTACAACTTAAACCTGGATCTATCAAGCAAGAGAGGAATCAACTTTCTGGAGTTTAAGATTAAAAAAAAATTACATCTCATGAAATTGGATCCCTCTCGATGCTTGATAGATTTGGGTTTAAGATGGATCTATGCTAGTTATCTTTGGATGTTCATTACTCAATTCTACAGTATTAGATTCTACTTAGTTACCATGTTCCTGTTATATTGGGAGTATTTTGCATAGGGTTCTAATGTTTCCCAACAATTATGAAGTTGCATGTACGAAAATGCACTCACTCAATGCTAATGTAGAAAATTGCACTATACAAGGTGACAATTTCTTTATAGGAAGATGTAAAACACATTATGGTATTGGAAGCATTGTATACACATGTCAAGGTTCAATGGACACTAGTTAAATAGAGACACAATGATAAACTAGCTAAATAAACATTGGATTGAAAACTATATAAACTTTGTCTCAGAGATATTTTTTTTGCTTATTTTAAATCCCAAAGGACATCAACTAAATCTTAAGAAATGGAGAGTTCACAAGAACTAGTCCTCAACTTGATTTAAGCAATGATCCACTCGACATAATTATCTTCCTACTTTAAGACTCTTATTGGATTCAATTGTTAGATTATGAAAACAATATTTCAAGCTTTAGGATATGCGATAATATAGTACATTTTATAGTGTTCAAAAATACTTTTCCAAACAGTGGATGGAAATGCTATCATTCTTAATATCTAAGTAACAAATGTGAAAGGGTTCCAAAAGTTAAAAAAATAATGAAGGCAAGGCATATTTGATAAGAGGTTATAAGATTGTAGGAATAAAAAAACAAAGTAAGGGGTTCATGTCCAAAATAAAGTTGCAAAAACTTAATCAGATATTTTCAACAAAATATTTTGAAATAAAACATGGAAAATTGTTATAGAAGATGACAACAAAATTGGACAGTTCGATTATGGAAAATTGGAGAGCTTGATTATGGAAAAGGAAATTAGACTAAGTTCTCAAATTTCTTAGAAGTCAATAAAGGAAAAACATTGTATAAATAAAAAATTTCTCTAAGAACTTCATTATCCATCAAAATCGATTAAGTACCTAGAAAACAAAAGGACTAGTTATGATGATCACAATTTTTCAGTGAAATCTTTTGTTTTAACATGGTTATGTTCACAGTTGCAAATAACCTATATAAACATTATTAAAAAATTTATATAATTTGCTACAAAGCATTATTTATAGACCTTATCTATTTTGCATCATAGAACTTTATATTTGCCATCATTTAATATGCATATAGTATGTCAATTATCTTTGTATGCAAGGACAACATGTCAAAATAGAAGGTAAAGTATTCTTGAAAAAAATATTGTTGAAGCTCAGTCTGATGTTTCATTGATGTCATCTTGATAGTCATCATAAGAGATGTTGGCAAGTTTTGGAAAAATGTGTTGTGGCAATGGATTTTGTAGTGTGCAATCAATCTTCTTATTATATTTTTCAAGTATACGTTGTAAACTACGTTCATAAAAGTAAGGCTTGTTTTCTTGACATTGCATAGATTGAGCAAGTTGGTCTACTAACAATAATGAAGTTGGTAGAATATGCTTACAACCACTGCAAAAAGGTTCAAATGGTGGTAGGAAATTTTCTTTTGCTTTCAATATTACATCAATCTGTAGATATACAAAATCAATGATACTGATATAACTCAAAAATCTTTTTAAAACTTATTGTAAAAAATAAGTTTCATTGTGAACATAAGAAAATAAGAGGAAGAAAAAGTTTTACATGTAAAATGTCAAGGATACAATACTACAATTTCTTTTTTGTTGCATTGTCATTCAATTCTTCAATGAAAGTTGAGTGTCCAGTTTGCAAGGTTTTTGTTCCTTCAAGTCTATTTGTCACAATTTTTTTGAACAAGTAAACTGGAGTCATTTTGAAAGCTAATTCTTCATGTATATGACAGTATCTAAATCATTATATGAAATTATTCTTAGTTAAACTGGAAAACAATTATTGTTAGTTAAACTGGAAAACAATATATAGGAAATTGAGAAAAACATAACATAAAACATTTGCAACAATAAATATATTAAATCTGATTCATGGCAACAAGTATTTACTATTACATTTGTTTCTTTTGTATTTCCATCTTTTAGATATAATTCATATTTATCTTGAAAGAGAGCAATGAGTTACAATTATATTTATGGTGGTATTCCTCGATGGGTGACAAATCTCACTAAGTTGCATATGTTGGATTTATCCAACAATAAATTTAGTGGAGGAATACCATTACATCTTGAAAGACTTCAAGGATTTACAACCAACACTACATCAATGAATACAAGTGATACATCATATGATGAAACAATGAAAGACATGAAATGAAGTGAAGTATACTATGTCATATGTGTTGTCCATAAATACGATATTTAATTTGTCTAGTAATAATCTTATGGGGGGGATACCTACAAGCATAGGAACTGTAAGCATCTTACGACTATTGAATTTATCTAAGAACCAATTGGAAGGGTCAATCCATACATCTCTTGGTAATATATCTACTTTGGGGAAAATGGACTTGGCCAAAAATAAATTGAGTGGACATATCCCAAAAGAGCTCTCTAAATTATATGGGTTAGTGGTTCATGATGTTTCATCTAAAAAAATATGTGGGCCAATCCCACGAGGAACACAATTTTCCACTTTTAGTACTTCTTATTTTCAAAGGAATAAATGCTTGTATGGACATCCTTTACATCCATGCAATGAAAAGGAAAATCCACTGATAGAAGGTGACAATAATAGTCACAACATTGACATTAAAGTAGGATGGCTCAATCATGTTGATGAAAAGTTGTCATTCATAGCATTGGGGATCGGAGTAGCGATTAGAATTTGGGCAGTAGTTGGCATATTTATTGTTTGGGAGAGAGCAACTCGTTGTGTGTTGGATCCACCTCCTGATAAACCATGAACCTTTTATGAAGTATAACAATTCCCTTTTATGAAGGGTCAATCCCTACATCTCTTGGTAATATATCTACCTTGGAGAAAATGGACTTGACCAAACATAAATTGAGTGGACATATCCCAAAAGTGCTCTCTAAATTATATGGGTTAGAGGTTCTTGATGTTTCATCTAATAACCTCTGTGGGCCAATCCCACAAGGAACACAATTTGCCACTTTTAATACTTCTTATTTTCAAAGGAATAAATTCTTGTAGGGACATCCTTTACATCCATGCAATGAAAAGGAAAAGCCACTGATAGAAGGTGACAATAATAGTCACAACAATGACATTAAAGTAGGATGGCTCAATCATGTTGATGAAAAGTTGTCATTCATAGCATTGGGGATCAGAGTAGTTATTAGTGTACATTGAAGCCAATTTTGATTTATCAAACTTTTAAAAGAAAGGAGTCACTTGATTTTCTTTAGAATTTGATTTCTATGTATAAAAGGTTTTAAGAGAAGCATTCTTAAATTACCATAGTTGTGATGAGTTAAAAGGTTAGGAATGTCAGTATTGTATCAAATGTTTTGAAATTGTGCTTTAATGTGAGTGTAGGCAAGACATTCCATGAGAAAGTGAGTTTTCTCTTCAACCCCCTTTGTGTCACAAAGATGAATATTCTTTCATCCCACGACTTTTTAGGAATTATCCAGTGTTTCACTATGGAGCTCATTAGATTTTTTTTTCTTATTTGGAAATGTTCATTTCAGTTTTTATGCTAGTTAAACAAAGTGATACTTTTTCTTCTAGATTAAGGTTGATCACCTCCTTATATTATCTTAATTTTCCCTGATCCTCTAACACTTTATCACCCACATATTTTCCCTAAATTTAGCTGTAATAATACTTTTGATATTATCGCTATTTTGAAAAGTGACCTCTTCCTTGACTCCCCAATGGTTTAGCCAAGACCTAGCATCTTTATGCCAACCTCGATTAAGTCACAGGTGGTTTTGACTAAAGTATGAAGGAATCTTAGCAATCCTTTTGTCTCCCATATTGTTTCTCTTGTTCTTGTACATTAGGTACCTACTCATAACCATGCTCTCAATCAAGGAGATACTAGCTTTTATGAAGAGGATGTGATAGAGTATATTGCTACAATAATTAAATAGACATTATAGTAATTAAAGGAAATTTAAAAAATAATGTTTAAAAAAATGTTGCATCATAAATGGTTTACCCTTCATTCATAAAACAAACAAATTTGTGGATGCGAAACATGATTGATAAGTAAATATTATTAAAATAATTTTGAAAAAGATATTTCATTATAAATTTGAAAGAGATAGTTTATAAAAAAATGTGATGAAAAGTCAAAATAAATTCACCTAAGCTTTATATATATATATATATATATATAGATAGATAGATAGATATATAGATATATATATATATATATATATATATATATGGTTTGAGTCACACTAATTCTTAACATGACTAGAATTTTAACGGTCTCCATTGCCATTTTAGATTGCTCAAACTTGGATCGCCATGCAAAACAAAGCCTCTCAAAACCAATTATACTAGTGGGATTTGAATAATGGTTTTTAATTTTTTTTATTACTTTATTAATATAATTATATTCTTTCTCTTTTAAATTATTGCCAAGTAAATTATTATTAATATAGTTTATCTTCATATTCATCTTTAAACATTTTAATTTCAATTTTATTTTTTTTAAGATATTTATATTACATAATACAAAATTTACTAATGCATACACTAAGTTCACTCTAGGAATTCAAAACGAAGAATTTTCCCATGCCAAAATAATAATAAAAAAGACTGTAATTTGTCGCTATCAGACTATACAACATTTGACTGAAGTTAAATACAAAAGATAGATGACTTAAGACTACCTATTGTTAGCACCCAAAATGACCCTCCAGGTTGTGAGAGAAAGACACTTCGAGGTAACCACAAAACCACTTAAGGAAAGGTAAGATGGCTTCTTCTTCTCTAGAGAGGGATCTCTCACGGATTGTTAAACAAGGCCAGATATATGAATAAAACTGAGATAGGATTATTGTTTGGTTGAAAGCAGTGTAGACCTTCCTTGGGCGATGGAGTCAAAACACCAAAATGATTACAATGACAGTGCTTTGGAAAGAAATCCCCACAGAGGCAGGATAGCTACCCCCTTACAGTCAAAGAGCTTTTGTTTGGTGGAAAATAAGAAGATAAGAACAAACCATCAACACATAGCACCTTAAGATGAATTATGTATCGACTTTAGAAGAAAATTGTTTGTGGATGCTTAGAATGAAAGAGACAGAGCATAACATGTATGAATTCAGTCCCAATAAGCACTTATCCAAGCATGAAAAAGAATAACAATATGAATTAGACAATGAGGGAAACATTCACATGAGAAAATAGTATACAGACTATAAGACAGATAACGCGGGAATCTATGGTAAAATTACTTGCTCGGGTGCTCTACCATATTTTCATTAAATGTGTCTCAAAACTGCTTAACACATGAGCCTCTTGGGTCTCAAAAAAGTTCCAACCCTTTACTATCTCTATTACATGGATTATATAGACGTTCTTTGCGCTCAGGCTTGAGTTGTCTCAACAGCAAATTGTTACAGTATACGTGCCACCTACATGGCTCATCCCATCGCTTTCAAGAACTAACTGCAATGACAATGAACGCTAGTAGACATGCTTGACTAAATTTACATGTGTCTTATCACAATTGCTAGCTGCAACAGCTCCTAGGCAGCTGGCAGGTCTTCAGTGGTCTCAAAACATAGGCATGCTACATGTTCAAACGGGTCTGAAAAACACTGCTACGATGGGATGCAAAAATTACCATAAATAAAGCGCCACCCTACGTCTGTGATATTATTTGGCCTTGTTGATCAAAGAAGTCCTCCACCTTCAGGGAATTAGCTACCTACTATGTTTTTGTTGAAGGAGGGGGTGTCTCTACCTTAGTGGGAACGATGAAATCTTTGAGAATCTCCATGTTTTGGTGAGTGTTCTGCTCGACCTTCCAGACCTCTTTCTTTTTCTTCCGTTGGGCCTTCTTATGCACCTATCGACCCTGTTGCTCCTCGGGATCGCTAGCTGTGCTTTCCTCCAAGTGATCAAATTTTGCAGCGGACGAGGGAGTGTGATCATCCTCCACATCGTACCACACCTGCTTTGGTACAAAGATCACCTTGGCTTCTTGATCTTCCTCAATGACCGGATCTCAACTGAAAATATCCAGGCTATTGAGTCTACCACCCTCTCGAATATGGACGCGAACAGTGGACCTTGGGAACTTGATTTATAATGGTCGTGACAATGATGGGAACCGAGAATAATAATCTTCGTATGATCATCTGACTGGGCTTGCCATGTGAGAGGGGGTGATGATTGAGGTCTGGGCTGACGCCAAATAGGCTTCAACCGAACTTTCGCGTTACGGGAGGAGGAACCTAACTGCTCTGATGTGTCCTTTCACCCTTGGGCCATCATTCAACAGTAGATGCGCCTCTCAATCATCAATCTTGACCTTACTCGCATCCAAGCCATCCAAAGACGTGTCCCCTTATAGCGCTTCGCAAATTTTCAGGTTGTTGATCACCTGCACTAGTCCAATCAGCAAACAAAACCTCAACCGTAGATCTGAACACTGTCAAATCTGGGATGTCTAAACCTACACCCCTCTCCCAAAAGTTCACAGATTTGAAAAATCCATTTCCCGACACACTTTGAAATATCGAAGCTAACAGTGAACGTAGATCTGTTCTTCCCACCATCGATCTGACCTCCAACCTGCTCGTGGGCTAAGCACTCTGCCCCTGCTTAACATCACTCCATCTTAGAATGCGAAGGGCACTTAGGACCGTCGATTTGCGTAGCCACAGATCTAAACCCTCCATTTGTGCCACCATTTAATAATGGGCGGGTCTTTGCACTTACCCCTCTCCTGCTAGGTTAACACTTAGGACACCCTGACTTCTAGGAACAACCCCCTTTTAGAGACCTGGTTTACAGTTTCACAGCTCATACGGCCAAAACTCTGGCCCTACTTAATTTCTTCACGGGCTCGAAACCCTTCAATCATCTAGTAAAAAACTGGTGCCAACACCTATATCAAGTTATACAAACTGTACTCAAAATTTGGCTCTATAGGGCCATAAAAAATAGCATTTGAACATCAGGATATCTCCCAGAGATTTGCAAACAGACTATAAGGGACAACAAGATAACAATCTGAAAATTCATAAAGGATGATGAATCTACTATGCATGAAAAACCCATCATGGTTAGAGGCACGTGTCATTGCTAATTCTCCACGAAGGGGGCGATGTTCAAACATCGTCATTGCAAGGGGGGTTCCACTACACCATCTGGAATTTCTCCCTAGTAACGTTCCACTTGAGGGCTATTAAAGGTCTAGTCCTCCTAGTAACGTTGATCCTATGCACCATCATTTTTCGATTAAATGCGAGAGGGTGGTGGATCTGTTAGGCATGCTTTATAGCACGGAAACGACTAGTAATAAAGGCCTTTATTCCTTGATTTCCTCCATAGGTGTCCCTCTGGTCATCTCATGGTTAATTCAATTTTCTTGCCTTGGTGTCACTAAAGGGCATAGTAGCATAATTCGGCAGCATTGGTACTTCTTGTAAGGAAATTCAATTCATCAAATATTCGGTGTAGGTGTAATACAAATACTTATTCTTACTAATGAATAATTAAATTTTGAAAACCAATTTAAAAAAAAAATACAAGCTTTAATTATTTAAACATTATAAAATAGAAATACCATTCAATTTAATATTTTCTTGTTAATATAACTATTAATAACTAGTTGCGGTCTCTCACACTTTTATATTTAGGTTGTTGAGATTTTATATTTTTATTTTTTAAATATATGTTATATTTTATTATATAAATGTCTATCTCACACTTCCATATCCCAAGCTCAAATTTTATATTTTTGTTTTATAAATATATATTATATGAATGTTTATATTTATTTATGGTATATTTGTGAATATTTGATTAAAAGAATTATATGCTATTGATTTTAATAGTTTAGGAAGAATAAATTTGAAAATATATAACTCTCACAAACAGTTGAATGAATTCCATGTAATTACATTAATTTTAAGAGGAATAGTTTTAATTATAAATATTGTATTAAAAGTAATGCACACAAAAAATTGATTTGTTTCGTAAGATCTTTTTTATATGAAAATGTCCATGATATATCAAATGATGTATAAAATAAATATATTGTTTTCATATATTAAAAAACTAAAAATGTTTTATGTGTACATTTTAAACATATTTTTAATTAATTTATAAATTAAATTTAAAAAACAAAATAATATGAAATTAAATATATAAGACGTGCACAATGTCTTCCATGGATAGTAGAAAATGGACTTTCCATGTGTCTTTCCCCTTACCTAGTGGAAATCTCATAAACCTTCTAAAAACCAATATCTCATAGATGGATAAGTATCTGTTCAACTTTTCCATGTTTTAATGTAATTTATGTATATTTGTAAAAATTGTTTTATATTTATATTTATATTTTAAAATTTTATCTATTATACTCAAATTGTTTCAATAATATTGAAATTACTAAAATCATAAATAATATTGAAATTATTAAAATTATAACTAAAGCATCATGTGAAGTAACTCTAGAGACAATCTAGAATTTTACAATTTTGATCATGGGTGGTGTTTGGAAAAGACTTACCAAGTTACCAATTCTCCTTTTAAATAAAAATCACTCTAATCACATGCAATATGTTTATATTTTGATGAGGGCATTCCTCCAATCTCTATGTAAAATCCGTTGAATAATTTATTAAAAGATCTTCACATTATAAATTTTCACATAAGATTGTTTTGGATGTACATAATCATGTTTCACATAAGATTGTTTTGGATGTACATAATCATGGTTCTGAGCAAAGCGATGAGATGGGTTCAACGGAGATGCTCTATCACTATTGGCATTTGAGGCCCTCATGAAATTTTTTCATAATTTATATTTATATTTTATTTTTTTACAAATTCAATAAATTGAATTTTTAATTTATTTAATTATTTCAAAATATTAGAATATAAAAGATATTAGGGATCATAATTTTAAGAAATTGATCTAATTAAATTATTCACAAATTGCATTATAAGAAGCATTTTTCTATAAAGTATTTTATTATGTTAATAGGCACTTTTTGTGTAGGCAAACCTTTGGCCACTATAGCCATATTCGTTGTCCCTACGCATTTAGTTCTACCATTGTAATAAAAATGCGGTAATGTTTGTGGTGCCATTGAAGTTTCGGTCACAGTGGTAGATTTTGTACATGTAATATCCCCAATTAAAAACTAGGAATACTAATTCCAAATTTACAATGGTAATTATGTTGATTTTCAACTTAGTCCCAAAAAGTGACCTATAAAGGTTTATGAGATGTTCCAATTTATGATTTGATTAATTTAATGTTAATAATGATGTGCAAGCCATAGGATATACTTTGAACCACTGTAATCTTCCCAAATAAGATCTGATGTAAAGTTTAGGTGCCTGGTTATTAATTATGGTTCATGAATTTCTTCAAATATTTGTATGCAACCTCCTTAGCATCAATTTGGAAGCATTGGAAGTACAAAACATATCACCCTTGATTCAAAGAAGAGTCTTGGCTCAATCTAGAAGAAAGAATATATATATATATATATATATATCAAGCATTAATAGGCCCCACAAGCATCAATTTGAATCTAGGAAGACTAGCTCAAATTTCAATGCAAAAATTGTCTAAATTTCCAATCTTTCCCAAACATCTCCAAAACGACCCAAATCCTTCCCAAACAAATCCAACGCGGTCCAGAAACTCCCAAATCAACCCAATTATTCACTAACAACCTTCATGGAGCTCTAATTAAAGTTTAATTCACATTGCATTAAGATTGCATAGCCATAACAACATATTTGCACATACATTTACCGAAAACTTGAATATTAAGGACAATATGGGAGAAAACACTGTAAATATTTATTATGAACTGAAGGGAACAATAATAACACTGATTACAACAATATGTTTTCTTACATAAGATAAAAACTCATGAAATACAGAGTTAGAATTGCATAGGTGCACCCCTCTGCCAGATGAAGATACTAAATAGAGTGGATATGGTAAAATGAGTGTATCTCGGTCATCCGGAAACCTTTTTGAGTGAAATAAAAAGTGTTTCCCATCATAAAAAATGCTCCAGATACAATGGTATAGGTCTCAAAAACCATAAATGCTCATAAGTATCGAAACCAGAACTACCATTTCGTCCCGCCAACACTAGTTCTCATGAAAGAGGTACTCCAACCGCACAATAAGAGCCCAAACACAGTAAATATGAGAAAGAGAATTGAGGATATTATATAAATCTCCCAAATGGTGTGCTCTCTTCCATAAATGCACCCTCAAACTCTGAAAACAATAGCAACAACACTAGACAAGATCAAGTGTGCCCTCCACACTTAAAACACTGGAAAACCAATATAATAGAAACACCAGAAAAAATAATGAATCTTTAGATATACAATGAAACTCACGCATAACTTGATCAATGAATCTCAGTAGAGAGATCTGAATGATCCCTTCCAACACCTACAATGAATCCCAAATGAAGAGATCTGGATTATCTCTCCTCTCACACTAGCTACCTGGTGGAATCTTTCACCACCAAAACTAGTCACAAATGCAAGGGGCACATCTCCCAAGCTTAAAATACACAAGAGCTCTCCAATTCAGAAATAACAATAGCCAAAAATTTCTCTCACATGACCCCTCACCCTTCTTTTATAACTCTTCATTCACCTTTCCCCTCCTCCTAGAGTTTTATCTCTTAAAAATATCAATAAAATATTAACAAATATTATTTTCATGAGAGAATGATTCTTTTGGGGACACATTAACTTCATTCTATGTTATTGGCCTCATGGATACATTGATATTCCTTAGAATTCGAGGAATGCCTCCCTTGATTTGGGGGAGTTACCACTACCTTGTGGGCCTACTCTTCCCTCATGCGCCCTCCTTGGCTAAATTTAGGACATGTCTTGTCATAAATTTTCATAGAATCTGTCATAGGTTGTCATAGCTATCATAGATTTGCTATTTTTAGCCCGGGGAGTTACAACCCATGATATGCCTCCATGATAGGATTCCTTCCACGTTTGATGGAGTTACACCTTATGAGGGACCCACTTATCCTATAAGGCTCCTTTCTTGGCCATAAATTCTCTCAAAATAATAATAAAATTTATTTTTAGGAGAGAATTATTCCTTACTTCATAAATTTTCCTTGGACCTCCGTTTTTCCATAATGCCTTATGACCCCAAATCACCACTTTACAATTCTTCTTTAATTTTTCCAAGTGACTTTAGAGCATTTAATTCCTTAGTCCCATGGAGTGGTCATAGTAAACTTTTGGGGACATGATAGTATGCGAGAAAAAAGAGCAATGCCCAATGTTCCTGGAAAACCATCCCAATCCTTTTCATGGAAACTTTTTGGGGTGGTCCATTTTTTTCTAAAATGATTCACCCAAATTCTAAACAATAACTTGTTTTTATCATTCTAAACTTCACCAAAATTGTCCAGAAACTATATAAAATCCTTGGAAATTTGAATATTTTCACAAAAATATAGCCAAACATTTTATGGTTGGAAATTTGAATATTTTCACAAAAATATAGCCAAACATTTTATGGTTGGAAATTTAAGAATTATTCATATTATACAAGAGTTCTACACTTTAAAAAAATTACGAATCCCTAAAATTTTCCCTCATCTTTTTGTTCTCGCATAGATTTGAAGGAATTTTCTCTTCTTAATTCTCCCCTCTTGTAGATGAGGGATTTGAGATGGTTTTGATGCAAGGTAAATGGTTGACCTAATATAGGAAAGAGTAGTGAATCCCCCCTAGGGTTCATATTTTGGCCCTTCAATCAAGAAATCGTGGGATTTACTTAAAGAACAAAGTGCAATAAATTCAAGTGTGACATTATTCATGATATCGATCTTTACAAGTGCAAACCGTGGGATTTTCCTGTTAATTATCTAATAAATTGCGAACAATATATCCATTTTTATTTTTTTGAGTACGTATATATATTTTATATTACCGATTTGAATTAATTATGTCAATTTTCATAGAGTTTCAATGGACACATGAAATTTCCATGGGCATGCTTAAGCTCGTGGGATTTTGGTTTCAAAGTATTTTGCTTGTGTGCACGTCTTATGTTATAATATATCTCAAGTTAGGGTACTATGTGGACTACAATTCTTCTTTGTAGTCTAAGTTTTGTATTATAATAAAGTATTCACTTATTCAATTTATGTTCAAAGAGATGCAATTTCCATGAACTCTCTATACCATCCCCAAGCTTGTAGGTGGTTTTACAGGTAGTGAGTATAGGTTGCCACAATTCATGTATCAAGATGGTTCAACATTGGTCCCAACCACTAGTTGGCCAACCTAGGTTAAGGTTGCTTCAGGTCTTTTTGTGACACGAAGAAAAATTTTGGCAGTACCAGGCTAGGGGATTAATTCACCATGTTAATATTTGTCATTAGTACAATAATCCTTCTTCATTGATGATATGTTTGTATGATGGATTTTATGACCATGTACCAACAGTTTTTGATAAATTTAGTGCAAATGTTGTGGTCGACATAAACAAAGTGAACCTTCTCCTGTCAGATATAGTAGGTATTGATGGAAAAAGCATAGTTCTTATTGAAGGTCTACTTGTTCTTGAGTTGTATTTGTTTAAAGACATTGTATTGTTTATGTTAAACTATAGCATTTTTTTAGGTGTTTTCTCAGGATTAAAGTTTTAAATAATCCTTTTATCTGCATTTTTAGTTATTGCAAAGAGAAATTTTTCTAGGAGTTTAGATTTTGGGTCTTCCATAAACATTTGGTGGAATAATTCAAGAGGATTACACTAGATTAAGACCTCTGAGCTACAGGGGAGAATATGTTTTTTTTTTGTTGCATTTATCTTATTAGCAAAGCACGCTATGAGAACATTAAAAACAAATGGCTATCTTATACATTGCATAGAACTATCGGGCTTTTTAGGACCATTTTTATTATGTATAGCATTCAGTATTTGGAAGCTTCTCTTTCTTTGTGTTCACTCCTTCTAACTCTAGAAAATGTCTCCTTAGTTGTCTATTACCTTGCAAACCTTCTTGCAACTTTCTGTGAACCAATAGCATTCATAGATTGTGTGTGCATCAATAATATTTATGTTATTTTGTTTGGTTGGCCATTCATTGCTAAATGAGTCCTCCCTTTATATCCAACTTTTTTCCACACTAGAATTTGCGATTCATTTTTTTTATGCACAAAAGATTCAACACTAGTTGATTGCCACATATTCAGAATTTTGTTAAGATTCAATATGCTAAGATAGATAACATCAGTATTCATTTCAATTTCACAACAATAGAATATACAGGATCACTGAAAGAATAACAAGCACAACATAAACACAAGAGACAAATTTATCCTGGGAAACCCTCATGGGGTAGAAAACCCAGCAAAACTTCCTCAATATAGATGACCAAGAAGTACAAAGATGAAACCCCCAAACAATATCTCCTTCTCCTCCTTTACATATCTCTCTCTCTCCTATGCGAGTTCACAAGTGAGTGAGTGTGTGTTAAATGAGGAACACACCTCCTCTATTTATACTTTACTTCACTTGACTTTTAACCCTAACTCGGCCGACTTCTCCTAGGAGATTCTAATAAATCCCAACAACTTAACTCAGGGCCGACCCCACTAGGAGAGTCTAATAACCCTAGTTATAACATCCCGACGGAGGAATAAACATCTCCGGATATATATAATAATGTCCTGACGGAGGAATAAAAATATCTGGATAATAAAGTAGAAATAGAATATTCTTAGAAGTTACAATATTTCAACACTCCCCCTTAACGAGAAGGATGTTCTAACAACATCTGCAGGAGCAAGGAGTCATCAACTACATCACAGTGATACATCTATAAATCATTGGAATTTTTTTCAATCATCATCAGTAACTCAAAATAGCTACTAGACCATCTTCAATATCTTCAATGCTCAAACATCAATATATTCAGTACTGAGTATTCATCTTCTGCAGCACTCGATCACTTGATCAGATACAAAAACAACATCATCTCGGATCTCTTGATCAACAACATCATCTAGATCTCTTGATCAACAACATCATCTGGATCTCTTGATCAACAACATCACCATCTGGATCTCTCAATCAACATCATCATCTGGATCTCTCAATCAACATCATCATCTGGATCTCTCGATCAATAGCATCATCATTTGGATATCTCGATCAACAGCATCATCATCTAGATCTCTCGATCAACAGCATCACCATCTAGATCTTACGATCAACAACATCATCTGGATCTCTTGATCAACAACATCATATGGATCTCTCGATCAACAACATCATCATCTGTATCTCTCGATCAACAGCATCATCATTTGGATCTCTCGATTAATAGCATCATCATCTGGATCTCCTGATCAATGGCATCATCTGGATCTCTCGATCAACAGTCTCATCATCTGGATCTTCTGATCAACAACATCATCTGGATCTCTCGATCAACAATCTCATCATCTGGATCTTCTGATCAACATCATCATCATTTGTAACACACATGATCCAATTACGAGATGATCAATCCCTCTCACTTTAGGACATAAAGCCAAGGATGATACAATCCTGATCCACTTACGGGATGATCACTCTCGGTCACTTTAGGACATAAAGCCAAGGATGATACAATCCTGATCCACTTATGGGATGATCAATACCGATCACTTTAGGACATAAATCCAAGGATGATACAATCTAGACACACTTATGGGATGGTCAATCCCGATCACTTTAGGACATAAATCCACGGATGATGCAATCCAGGCCCACTTACAGGATGGTTAATCCCGATCACGTTAGGACATAAAGCCACAGATGATGCAATCTAGACCACAGTGCCAGTCCTTTTTCATAGTGGATGTGACCTAGATCAAATCTAGGATTTACCACCACAGAACCAATCCTTTTTCATATTGGATGTGACCTAGATCAAATCTAGGATTTACCACCATAGAGCCAGTCCTTTTTCATATTGGATGTGACCTAGATCAAATCTAGGATTTACCACACAACATCATCACAATCTCGGAGACAAGAGTCTATGGATATCTTTTAGGGCATATGTCCAGGGATGATACAATCCCACTGCAAGATCATCAATATCTTTCACAGAGACGAGTCTATGGATCCCTTTAGGACATGTGTCCGGGGATGATACAATCCCACTCGTCAACTTATATCAAGTCTAAGGACCACTCATCGACCTCATCATTGGTATAGGTATCCTCATCATCGACCTCATCGTCGGTACAGGCATCCTGTTGTTGCAGCAACATCCCCCCCCAAAATTTTGTACATATCGGGGCCCCTCCTTTATTTTTTTGGAAAGACTGATGTAAGAGGTCAATTCTCATTTTTTACTTTGTTTTCAAATGAAAAGCCTGCTTTGAGAATTCCAAGTTTTTTTCTTCTAAGGATAAGATTCGTGAAGTCTTCCTGAAAATCGCGGAATCATTTGGGAAAGCCCCCCGCAGTTGCGGAAGTATTCGAGTTTCCCTCCCGAAACGGCGGGACCCATTTGCATAAACTTCTCGAAAAAGGACTTAGAAACTTTTTCGAAGTTTGCGGAACGATTTGAAGAAAGCCCGCCCAAATTGCGGAACCATTCAACTTATTCTCCCGAAACTGCGGGAGCCATTCGCATGTCTTTTCCGGGACCGCCGAAGGACTTCTCTTTAAAAAAATCTTAAGTCTTTCCTCTCTTTTGCAGAACCATTCAGCTTATCTTTCCGAAACGGCGGAACCGTTCGGGTTTCCCTTCCGCGATTGTGGAAGCTTTCGCGTTATCTTTCCGAAACCCCGCCAAGAGACTTGCTGCAGAGCCATTCAGGTTATCTTCCCGAAACTGCGAGACCATTTGGGTTTCCCTCCCGAAACCGCGGGAGTCATCTGCAAATCTCACCCGGAGCCGGCGATAAACTTGAGTCTTTTTCCTCCCAAAATTGCGGACACTTTTCGCGAAAGCCTTCCGCAACGGCGGAACCTTTTGGGTTTTCCTCCCGAAATTGCGGAAGCTACTCGCGAAAGCCTTCCACAATGGCGGAACCTTTTGGGTTTTCCTCCCAAAATTGCAGAAGCTGCTCGCGAAAGCCTTCCGCAACCGCGGAAGTGTTCACATTGTTTTTTTTTCGAAACCCCGCCGAAACACTTAACCTTTTTCCGAATCATTTCGGAAACCCCTCCGAAACACCGAGGCCCATTCGCTCTATCGTTCCGCAATCACGAGCGAGACTCGTGAGTCTACCCCGCGGATGGCGGTCGCGCACGAACACCGAGGCAGCTCGAAAAGACCGCGGTGTACAATATTTAAAACTTGTTTAAATGCGCCACCCACCGTATTAAGACGCCGCACATGCCTAACACGTTTAAATAAACGGTTGGGTTTTGGGTCGACCGTAATGTTTTTTTTTTTTTGTTGATCAAACGAACGCCGTTGGACGCCTCGCCAGACTGCTCCAACTCAGCTCATCCACGTCCGTGTCCAGCTCATTCGGCCATCTTCACGTTGCCAAGTAGGTTTCTAACCGTTAATTTTGTCTCATCTACACGTCAGATTACCTTTGAGTTTTTTCTTCTTCATCTAAGACGTGGCCGGTAGACACTAGACGCATATATCATTATTTCATTTTAAAAGCCACCGAGACCCCATGGGTTTCTCGTTCTACTAGAAATCAAGCCAAAACTATGAAAGCCCGAGCTTTTTCATCAGAGCCATATTCCAGGCATCATCACCTTAGTTCAAATTCCAAGCCGACCATAGAGCGTCTCGTCAAATACTATAAATAACCATGGTGGTCGGCTGAATCCCTCGCCTGTTCATAAATGTGCATAAATGTGGAAAACGGCCCCTTATTTCGTCATAAAGTTGTTTCACCCCAGACTCACCCGCCATTAACCACTTGAACTGTAGCAATGAAAGATACCCTCTCTTCTAGGGCTAGATGGGAAGCAAGTTGTTTTCACGTCATATGCACCCCCTGTCAAGAACACTCCAAACTTTGTTTCGTTACGATAATTAAGTCTCAGAGCTATTTTTCTTGTTTGGAGTGATTTTGCTTCCCCAAACATGCAGCTTCATAATTCATTTATATATCTCATTAGCACATTGAAATGGTCCTTCTTTTTGTTAAAATCTCATAACAAGTTGCACATTTTTATAATGACCTGTATTTGGTTGCTAGCAGGGACAAGCCAAGATGCCGAAAGGTGGTAGGAAGAAGGCTAAAATGACGGAACCTGAACCAGCACCACTTAGGACTGAAACCATGTTTCAAGATACTAAGTGCACCACCAGTATTCCTCCCGAAATCCGTTGGGGTGACATTTACAGGATGATCAGAGACCAAGATATCCCAGATATGTTGCTTGAAGAAGGGCAGATCTATCTCAACATTAGAGCTTCGGGCATAGCTAAAGCTTCTACCCGCGCTGAGCTGTTCCCATGTTCTGAAATAATCGGGGGGATACTCGAACATACTAATACGGAGACAAGAGTATTACATGACAGCGGGAAAATAGCCATTGCCTCATTCCACCCAGCATATCTTGCCGCAGCATATAAGTTCCCACGTCCCCAGCAAGCCCTGAGTGATGAATGGTCGGGCCAGATGAACAATATTGAAATGGCCAAGAAATTATTGGTCGCAGGGAAGCACTTAAGAAAGAGAGGTAATGACGAATATGATGTGCAGAATCTAAGACCTCCTTTCAGGTTAATCGCCCTGATGTTGTGCAGAATCTTCGGCATGCCCGATGGCACCGTATACAAGATACAGTGGGTTCCCATCATCCACTTCGTGGCATTTAAAGGAACTGTGTTTGACTGGGCTACCATCCCGTCAGACAGTTTGGCATCAATGGTGGTTGCTGCAAGAGAAGGTCTGGCCTTAAAAAAGGCATAATTCTACATGTCTTCGTATCTTATTGATTGTATTCTGGACAAGCTATCTTTTCCCAGCTTAGGTTGCACGTGGGATAAGGCCAACACCCCGGTTTACACTGCTTTTAGGATGACGTGGGCTCAAAACTACAAAGCCAGCTATAAGCTCATCTGTGAAGGGTTCATCATGCCCCTATATGAGCAGATATTCAAGGAGGATCCCAACTGTCTGTCGGAGAATTCTATGGAGATCCTTGAAAACTATAGAGATTTTTATTTTTCAAAGTAAGGCATCTACCTTAGAATGTTTGGAGGGACTAAAGCTCCATATATTTTGCTGAGGTATGCTACTGACTATGTGGTCCTCAAGGAGGCGGTGAGACAATTTTTCCTGGATGGAATTGGAGCAGTGCTTAACAAACAGCATCAGGCTTCTTTCCCGCCTTTGCCCTTCTGCATAGGAGCATACAAATTCTCAGGGGTTGCCTCAGCCGAGGAGTTTGTGCAAGAGCTGAAAGCCTTCCACTTCAGCGAAGTGATTTTTCATAGGAATGACAGGAAGGGAAAAGTTGTCGAGCATTGTAAAGAAATTTATGCTCATTTTGAGTACGCTCATTATTATGATGCCGAGGAAGAGGCATTTAGAGGCATCAGCAACATGGCTGAGCTGCGGATCTGTCGCCAAGGCAGTGGAGCAAGATCTAGCTCTACCAAGGCCCAGAAAACTAGCCAGCAAAAAGACAAGGAAGCAGATGATGCCCGAGCCCAAGAAGAACAAAGGTTAAAAGAAGAAGCAAGGTTACTGCAAGAGGCTGAAGTTGCCAGATTGCAGCAGGAAGCTGAAGTTGCCAGATTGCAGCAAGAAGCAGAAAGTGAGAGGCTACAGAAAGAGGCTGAGGAATCCCAACAGCGGAAAGAGGCTGAAGATGAAAGGCAGCAAAAAGAAAATGAAGATCAGCCACAAGTTGAAGGAGAAGAGAGAAGACAGCAAGCTGAAGCAAGGCGGAAAGCGAAAGAAGAACTCAAGACAGGTGAAGATGCCCAAGCAGGTGGATCCGGTGCCCAGGATATGGAGATAGACGTACCTCAAGCAAGTGTCTCCGGCACTCAAAATGTGGAGGCGGACACAGCACAGGCAGGTGGCTCTGGTACCCAAAATGTGGGAACAGATCCAGCTCAGGTAGTCCAGACCCCACCCGCGGAAGTAGAAATAGACATCATAGACCTCCCAATCGTCCCATATACTCCATCGGAAGAGAATATTGTGTCCAGATGGAATGAATTTATCTATGATAAGAAGAGGAAGGCTATGGTCCTTAAATCGGAAGAGAGGATAAAGAGACTCTTCCAGGAAGATATTGTCACTCACCGGGAGACCACAGTAATGCAGAACACAAACAAGGATCCTTTAGCTATGGCATCCGCCTTTGTAGAGACAGCAAGAGCAACACTGGACAACGTGGCTGATATAGTTAAAGAATTTGAGTCGACTAAGAGGAGAGCTCGCATGCTACAACATATTGTGGCCAATGAGCAAGCCTACAGGGATCTCGTGGTGAATAGGTATAATCGCTTGTCCGTTGAGCATAAAGAACTGTCAGACAAGTATAACCAGCTAGAAGAAGAAAAGGAACAACTGGCATTCCAGATGATGATTGTAGAAGCAGAAAAGAATGATGCAGGAGCCAGGGTGTCCCATCTATAAGCATACAAGCTAGCATTGGTTGAACAATTGGAGCAGGCAGAGAACAGAACGATAGATATATTCCCCTTCCATGAGCTGTCCTGCAGCATCCTGAAACAAATGCATGACACTCAGGAGCTAATCACTGATGAAGTATGCAAGCTCAAGGCCATGATGGTCAGATTAAAAGAAGTTAATGTAGAGTCCAATAGGCTTAAAGCTAAATATACTCAGGTTAAGGAAAACATCATGAGCCAAATAGAATGGAGAGAAGGAAAGGTGGATTTCCCCAAGCATCTCCCATTCAAATCTGTAGATGGCTTCAATGAAGACATAGCCCTTTTGAAATTTTGCAGAAATTGTAGCATTAAGCTAATAGCCAAGAACCGAGGGACAATGGATAAGAGCAACAGTCTATATCAAAGAATCCATGAAGTGCACGACAAGTGCAAGTTGAATTTCCCTCAGTCCCTTGATGATTTCCAGGGAAAAGAACAACATTTGTCTGAGCTGAAGGAAGAGATGGGCATCCAAACTGAATATTTGAAGAATATTGATGTCCTAGCCATTGATGACCTCCAACATTATATTGGAATGTCATCAATACACGGTCATCTGCTCAAAGAAATGCATCAAGCTGCAGTAACAGAAATTCAAAGTATTGGGGCAGAGCTTGGTAAACATGTAACGTCCCAGAAAATCTTATTCCCCGCCTCAGCAAATGTAGTTATAAGTGTTGGCGGGCATTTCTACCCTATAGCAAGGAAACTAGTGCTATCAACTCGGTTGGGGTGACAGGTAAGTGTATTGATGCTATTACAGAGACATTTATAAAAAAGAAAGAAGTAGTAGATCTTGGGAACACACCTTTAATCGAAGTCTGATCCTAGCCTTGACTTGACCTCGTGTTCAACTTCCAAATCCACCTTTCCTTTAGCAAACCTGCAATAACAATACCTTTCTCAAGACATTTTGGGCAATATGAAAAGCTTGAAGGAAACAAAAACAATGTTTAACATTCAGCAATTGACCAAAATAAATCCAACTTAAGATGCCATTTTATAACACATTCAAATTGGAACAAGAAAAACACTTCAACCTTTATTTGTCAAAAGTAGAATGATGTACAAGTATACCTGATAATGAAACAGGCTCCTGCAACTAGATTCTGGGCTCTGGCTTGGCTGTCTTCAACATCAACTTCTCCAATGTCTTAAAGTTTCTCCATTAACTCATCCTCTAGCTCTTCTAGCAATAATTTCTAACCCTTCTCCTTTAACTTTCTTTGTATTTATAGGTTTAAAGAAGTAGTTTGGGTCGATGGAGGAAGTTGGGGAAGTTAGGAAACTGCCATCAACTAATCCTCCTTAATGAATTAATTTATTTTTTAATCATCTTTTAAGATGTACGCGACTCTTCTTCAGTGGAGTAGCGTATAGGGCGCTACTTTAGAGCTTAACAACTAGCGCTCATTCGATTTTAAATTGCGAGCGCTACTATGCTATACTGGAGTCGCGTATACTTGGATATGGCCTCTACTATTATACAGTGGAGTAGCGTATGGGCGCTAGTCTGTTTGAGTAGAGTAGCGCTCATATCTCAAAATGATATTTTTTGGGTTTTTCCAGTAATTTCAGGAAATGGAATGAGTTGTCATATCATCCAAGGTCAACATGCTCCTCCATCCAAGTTGTCCTTTTGTGTGATCAGCAGCTCAAGGTGATCACGGACGGAGAGGTGCAAGTTTGACCTATAACAATAAGGGACACGGGTGTATGGTATAGTTACATTGCAGAAGAGGAGAAGAAAGCAGAGGCAACAGCTGTGACAGCAAACCCAGATTCTTCTCTCCCAGCAGCGACAGCTGTAGCAGCTAGCTCGATTTCCTCTCTCCCAGCAGCAGCAGAAATTCCAGCTGGCTCGTTTTCTCCTCTCCCCTCAGCAGCAACATCAACAGCTAGTTTGAGCGCTTCTCTTCCAACTGAATCACATGCCCAGGAGTGAAAGCACTGATATTAGAACATTAATTCTTATATTTTGTATTTTGGGCTTTCATATGTATAAAACGTGGAGCTATGGGACAACTATCCTTTTTTCTGTTTAAGATAATTTCTGTTAAGGGAGGAGTCACATTTTTGTTTGTTGTAAGGGAAAAAATCTGTAGGTGACAAGTGTAAAAGGCCAGGTGGTAGCCCAAAGGGCATTCTGTAATATTATAAATAGAAGTTAGGAAGGAATGTAAGGGACTTTTTGGCAGGGAATTATTTTCTAGACTTGTACGAGCTATCTTGCACATGTTTTAAGAAAATAAAATCTTCTAATAAGAGCCTAGAGAGGATGTTTTGCTTGAGAATGGATATTAGATGCATTGTGGATTATTCCTGTGTCTGCTATACTTTGTTGTGAGAACTTTATTACTGTCTTGAATTATTTCATTGTATTAAATGATCTTGCTTCTCTCTTTGCAAATGAATTCTCTCTTTCATGAGTAATGAATTGTATTACATTTAATTAGAAGCTATCTTCTGATATCTTTTATCTTTGTTGTAGCTTTCTCTTTAAGATTTAATGGTTGTCTGTTTATTCTTTAAGATAACTCCTACAGCTCATTGCTCATGCTTTAAATTTGCTCCTTGCAAGGATAGTTAGATTTATTTCAGTTTTTAGACTTAGATCTGTTTTCCAGTTTTGCATTTAGATTAAATTTAGACTAGGCACTCGCATATCATTATAAAATATAAAATCAAAAGAACGGTGGATCGGGCCATAACCGATATAATTGGAATAAAACTCCAAACCCACGGTTACCGGAACCGCTAACCGGACGGATTCCCCACACCAAACGGTAGATAATCTAATTGGGATAATATATCGGGGAGAATCCCTTTCTGAGTGATGTTGCGATCTCCGAGGCATCAACACATCCTCATCATCGACCTCATCATCGGTACATGCATCCTCATCATCGATACATGTATCCTCATCATCGATACAAGTATCCTCATCGACCATATCGTCGGTACATGTATCATCGACCTCATCGTCGATCCAAAATATCATCATCGACCATATCACTCCCCCTTTCGAGGAGGCTCCTTTTGAAATACACCAAGCTTGTCTCGAAAATACTCAAAACTTTACTTGAGACAGAGGTTTGGTCAATACATCGGCAACTTTCTCATCAGTGCTCACATACTCGAGCTTTATAGCTCCTTTCTGCACCATATCCCGTATATAGAAATATCGGATCTCTATGTGCTTTGAATTATCATGGAACACTTGATTCTCCGTCATCTTGATACAACTATGGTTGTCACACAGGATCACAGTGGAGTCCATCTCTAATTCAAATAGTCCTGACAACAGCTTCCGAATCCATATGGATTCACAACTAGCATACTTCAGTTGTGCTGAGAGCCACACTGGACTGCTTTCTGCTAAACCATGAGATCATAGCAGATCCCAGACATTAGTTTTTCAACATTTAATTCAATCTGATCTAGGATTTTAACTGAAAGAACAACATGTACAACATATCAATCATAAGAGACAAGAGACAAGAGACACAAAACATTTCACCAGGGAAAACCAAGAAGGTGAAAAACCTCGCAACTTCCTCAGAGATAGAATAAGCACCCATACAAAGATCACAAAGATCAAACCCCAAGAGATAGATGACTGCAGTAGCTACTCCTCCTCCACTTGTGCGCACTCCTCCTCTCTCTCACTAATGCAAAGTGAGTGAATGAGAGAATGTGGCAAATGAGAGAGTCACACTCTCTATTTATACTTTCACTTTCACTTGACCTTTACTCAACTAAGTCGACCCCAACTTAACCACTTAACATAATGTTGACTGAGCTGACCCCACTAGGGTGGTCTAATAACCCTTTAACCCACATGACTCATACAGGGCTGACCCCATCAAGGTGGTCTAATAACCCATCAAGTATAAGTTACGACACTTACAATATAACTTGCGACACTTGCAAGTACAACTGACAACACTTCCAATCAGAGGAATAATACATCTCCGTTTGGGATACAATAAAGTACAAATACAATATACAAGTGAATATCTTCCGAAGTTACAAATAAATCAACACTCCCTCTTAACTAGGAGGTATTCTCTTAACACAAGTCATCAATACATATAGGCACAAGTCTTCAATTATGGAGCTGGATCATCGTCACTGTATCACGGAGCATCATCGTCACTGCTACTGTACTCGTCATCTCGATCACTGGGCTATATCTCAATTCTACTCATCATAGGAAGTTCTACAGAGCCAACCCTTTTTCATGCTAGATGTAGGCCTAGCCTCCTGTAGGTCTTCATCATCTCTGCGAACGGGCCATCCTGTAGAATCCTCAAGACTAATCACGTGCATCAACAAAACCTCGAAAGAGTATCCCAGGATCCTTTATGTGCCTAAGCACGACCAAAAAGATCTCCTAGGGAGCTATTACATGTGACCACCACAAAACCTTAAAAGAGTGTCCCATGAATTTTTATGTGCATAGCACGACCGGCAAGAAATCTAAAGAGCATCCTAGGATCATTTATGTGCCTAAGCACGACCGGCAAGATCTCCAGGACTGATTACATGTGGTCTGGAAAAACCTAAAAAGAGCATCCCAGGACTGATTACGAGCATATTGCTCAACCTATCGGACCTCCCAGGGAAACATTATATGCCACAGGACAAAACCTCGAAAGAGTATCCCGGGATCCTTTATGTGCCTAAGCACGACCGACAAGATCTCCCAAGGAAAGATTATATGTCCTCCCAAGCAAAACCTCGAAAGAGCATTTTCGAGATCTCCCGGGGAGCTATTATATGCCATAGGAAAAACCTCGCAAGAGTATCTGCAAATATCCCAGGGCAAGGTTACATGCTTATCGCACAACCTGTCCACGGCGATAGAATATCACCCTGATACTCATGATCCACCTGATCATCCTTGCATGGAGCATCATCCTGATGCTCATGATCATACTGATCATCATCATACAGTACATCATCATGATGCACATCATCATCACATGATCATCCTAATCATCATCATAGCATCATCCTGATGCATATCATCATCGCATGATCATCCTCAACATCATCACAGCATCGTCCTGATGCATATCATCATCACATGATCATCCTCATCATCATCACAGCATCGTCCTGATGCATATCATCATCGCATGATCATCCTGATCATCGTCATAGCATCGTCCTGATGCATATCATCATCGCATGATCATTCTAATCATCGTCACAGCATCGTCCTGATGTATATCATCATCGCATGATCATCCTGATCATCGTCACAGCATCGTCCTGATGCATATCATCATCGCATGATCATCCTGATCATCGTCACATCATCGTCCTGATGCATATAATCATCACATGATCATCCTGATCATCGTCATAGCATCATCTGGAGCATCGTCCTCTTCAGATCATCTCATCGTCCACGGAGCACAACCCAGATGCACATCATACAACACTTACACTGCCGACATGAGAGAACACATCTACCACCATTCGGGGGAGGCTCCAGCCCTTACTTTTTCACCATGGGAGAACACATCTACCACCATGTGAAAAATGGCTTAGAAATTACATCACAACCATGGGAGAACCTATCTACAACCATGTCAGAAAAGCTCGGCAATTACATCACGACCATGGGAGAACATATCTACAACCATGTCAGAAAATCCCATGTGCATCTGCGTCCTCTGGACTCATCACTTCCCCTTGGAAGGAACCTCGATCTAAAGTACACCAAGCCTCTCTTTGAAGTACTCGAACTTCAATCTGGCTAGTGGTTTGGTCAACACATTTTCAATCTGCTCATCTGTCGTAACATATTAGAGCTTTACTGCTCCTCTCTACACCATACCCCTGATATAGTGATATTTGATCTCTATGTGCTTCGACTTGTCATGGAACATTGGGTTCTCTGAAAACTTCACACAACTTTGGTTGTCACAATAGATACAAGTAGCATCCAACTAGATATCAAATAAATCATACAGTAGCTTCCTTATCCATACTGCCTCACAACTAGTCGAACAAGCTACAACATACTCTGCTTTGGTTGTACTCAGTGCTACGCAGGATTGCTTCCTGCTAAACCAAGAGATCACACTTGATCCCATACTGAAGCATCACCTCGAAGTGCTCTTCCTATCTGTAGCACTGCCTGTCCAATCTGAATCAACATAACCCTCCAGGTTAAACTTTTGATTCGCATCATACTTGAGCCCATAATCAACCGTACCCTTCAGGTACCTCAAAATATGCTTTACAGCAATCAGGTGAACATGTCTAGGATCTGTCAGGAACTGGCTCAAGGTATTCACCGCAAAGAAAATATATGGTCTTGTGATCGTCAGGTACATCAAGGACCCAATCATCTGACGATACATCGTGGCATCAACCGAATTTGATGAAGCATCACTCAATAGCTTCAGGTTCGATGCCATATGTGTGGCCATGGCCTTGCAGTTCATCATCCCAAACCTCTTTAGGATCTCTACTGCATACTTCCCTTGTCCAAGGAAGATTCCATCTGCACTCTGCCACACCTCCATACCTAGAAAGTAATGCATCATACCCAAGTCCTTCATCTCGAACTTGGCAGCAAGATTCCTCTTCGTGTCGGCAATCAATTTATCCTCACTTGTCACAAACAGGTCATCACATACAAGAGGAGTATCACTGGATTGCCTTCCTCAACCTTGTAGTAAAGGTTGGAATCTACCTTACTCTTGGTAAAATCGCAAACTGGACAGGAAGCTGTCTATCCTATCGTACCATGTCCTGGGTGCTTACTTCAAGCCATACAAGGCTTTCTTCAATTTGCACACATGTGACTCCCTGTCATGTGTCTCAAATCCGAGTGGCTGCTCCACTTCCTCTTCGACTACATCATTCAAGAAAATTGTCTTGACATCCATCTGGTGTATCTTCCACTTCATCACTTGCCTTGTATTTCTATATGCTACTATCTGTAGCATACTTGATCTTGTAGATCTACTTGGAAGTCACAACAGACTTCCCTTCTAGTCTTGGGACCACATCCCAAACATCATTCTTCATGATCGATTGGTATTCCTTGATCATGGCATCCTTCCATTACTGCATTCCGAATACTGGGAAATTTAGATTCTTCAATATCTTCAATAGATAGTGAACTTCGTTGCTAGAACAAATTTTGTTGTCCTTCTTGTGTAGGTGATTGTACACGATCTTTCCTACAATTCAAATTCAATTTCATGATTAGAAACTTCTCATAGTTTTTCAAAACAAATTCGTATGCATAAAGACATATGTCATACAGTCATGCAATTATCTTAGCCAATGCTTCAATACAACATTTATCCATATCCCGTATTCACACGGTAACTTTCTAGATGCCTTCCATCTCTACCAGAACATTTGTTAAGAGTGTGCACAACTCCCAACATGTTAGCAAAGAGGTTTCATTCTAGATAAGTAGCAATGGAATGGTGTACAGTACCATAGGCCACTTACCCATTACTTGCATATTAGTAGTATCTTGTTCATTAATGCAACTTTTCTAATATGCATAATATACATCCTAAATCTAGGAACATAAATATGTACATGACTGGACAACATTATTTAAGTAATCATATGACAATTCAAATACTTATCTTTGTTTAGTTGTGGGTGGACTCCCTCTCAATCTTTGCTTCCTTGCAGGAACTACTAGAGTGTGCTCCCTCTTGATCTTTGCTTCCTGGATTATCTATCCTTGAACTTATATCCATCCTGGACCACTATGCATGCTTAAGTGTGCACTAGTGTCATCATTGTGTCATCCTCAAGATCTCATACATAATCATACGTCCATTAGTATAATCTCAATACTATCAAAACATTATGATTATAAATAATATTAAACATGTATGGTCATGATCATTTCATACACAGGTGATTTATCACAAGCGTTAGTATTCAAGGTTTCAGGGAGTACTTCTTTACTCATGCATATTCTTATTTGACCATAGGACTCTTCTGGTTTTCCATATCATCAATCAAAGTAAGAAGTATAATATGCATAAACCCATGATTACTCAAACTTATAACTTCATGAATAATCATTATCAATCATACAAAAGTATACTTATCTAAGATCCTAACACAAAGTAGGATTCTAACTCGATATAGGAAAACATGCTTGGATTATCATGTTTGTCTAGCATACCCAAACAATGTCTTCTGTGTTCTCTTAGAGACCTTGTGCTAGCAACCTGCATATCTCATAAGTTAATAATTGTAGAACCAAGTTATACATACCTCGTAAGTAGAGCTTCTATGTGATCCATGACTATGGATGAGTCTTTGTCTTCATGTCACCATGGTCATATGTTCTTGATCTAGAACTTGATTTGTCTTTCTTGATGTACCCTTCATGTTAGTGGACAACATCATCCTCATACAACAGCACAGTGTGTTAGTACAATCATAAGTGTCATACCCCTAATCAATGAATGTATTCACATGCATTCATACTTTTACTAGGGTGATAAGACAAGTCTAAAATTAAACAAGATTGTACTAACCTCAAATGAAGACAAACATATCATAAAATTAATCATGAACAGATATCAAAACATACTTGTATCTCTTCAAGTCATACCTGTCGGGATTGCTTGTAATCTTCATATGTAAGCCTTAGCCTCATCTCCCTCTGAAACTGGAACTTCTTCACTTATGTAGGTGTCCAATTCATTCTCTTCTAGGATTAACCCAATCCACTTTGATTTGTTGAAACTGGATCTGGAGCTGGATTAGGATTTGTTAGAGAAACCCCAAAAATTCAAAAATTGAATTTAAAACTTCTGATCGGATGAAAAGATGCACCTTGCTGAGCTGATCAAGCTGGTATACTTCAATTTTGAAATCTCCAAAATTTGACCCCTCAAAATTGCCTTTGAAACTTTCGGATCTTCTGGTCAAAATCTCGAACTAGGGTTTCATAATGCCCAGGGTTCTGCCCAGCCAAAAGGTTCGATCTTGTGCTCTAAACTTCTATTTTTCTGAGGAGTATCCAGCCGTGGTCACAAATTCCAAAAATTTCAACTTTTGCAGAAACCCTAATTTTCCACCTTTCCAATCAAGATCCTGAACTAGGGTTTGAAAATGCCCGGGGTTCTACCCAACCAAAAACTTTGAACTTGGTCTCTAAATTTTGATTTTGCTGAGGAGAGTGATCCTATGCTAAGATCACTCCAAAATTCCACTTCTGTCAAAAGCCCTAATTTCCCGCAGTAGTGACAAGCCAAAAATGAGAATGCTCAGAATCCAATTCTATTTCACAGAAATATGTGCCTTATTGTTTATGGTGCATCTCTGAAATTTCAGATCCACAGGGTCTGAAAATTTGACCTGTGGTAGCCTGACCTATCATCATTCCAACCCCATAGGTCTGACCTCAAATGGATTCTCTGAGAGAGAGAGAGATATGCCAAATGTCGCAACGTGATCTGTTTATGGGATTAAACAGTATATAGAACTTGTACAGAGTGCCACGTGTCATTATTTCAACTTCGACCTCTGAAACCTAGAGCTATGAAACTACAGTCTATGCTCTTACTGTCACTTTTTACAGAATTTAATTTGGATCTTCCTAGCCCAAGTTGTGACCTTTTTTCATAGGTCACATGTTTATGACTGAGATCTGGAAGAGGAAAAAATCCTAAATTATACGGATCATAAAACAAAAAGTACAACGAATTAGATGTTGTCCTTCGGACACAAGGTACATGGGGATGTTATATTCGACTTGTACAAGTTTCAAAACCTGAACCTTCACCAAAATGGATTTTTAGCGAAAGTTCCACGATGACTAGTTTTTACTATACCAAGCCCTAGCTTCCAATTTGTCGCAAGTGCAACAAGTGTCATAAATGTCATACCATGACTTCCTTCAGGATAGCTCTGATACCATGTTATTTTTTCAACATTTAATTCAATATGATCTAGGATATTAACTGAAAGAACAACATGTACAGCAGATCAAGCATAAGAGATAAGAGACAAGAGACACAAAACATTTCACCGGGGAAAACCAAGAAGGTGAAAAACCCTGCAACTTCCTCAGATATAGAATAACCACCCATACAAAGATCAAAAATATCAAACCCCCAAGAGATATATGACTGCAGCAGCTACTCCTCCTCCACTTGTGCGCAATCCTCTCTCTCACTAATGCGAAGTGAGTGAATGAGAGAATGTGTCAAATGAGAGAGTCACACTCTCTAGAATGTGTCAAATGAGAGAGTCACACTCTCTATTTATACTTTCACTTTCACTTGACCTGTACTCAACTAGGTCGGCCCCAACTTAACCACTTAACATAATGTTGAATGAGCCGACCCCACTAGGGTGGTCTAATAACCCTTTAACCCACATGACTCATACAGGGCTGACCCCATCAAGGTGGTCTAATAACCCATCAAGTATAAGTTACGACACTTACAATATAACTTGTGACACTTGCAAGTACAACTAACGACACTTCCAATCGGAGGAATAATACATCTCTGTTGGGGATACAATAAAGTACAAATACAATATACAAGTGAATATCTTCTAAAGTTACAAATACATCAACACTAGACAATAACATCCACCCGATGTGCTCTTTCTGTATGAGACACTTCCAGCCCAATCTACATCTGTATAACCATACAGTTTGAAGTCATTATCTCCAACATAGTATAGACCAAATTCTATCATACCTCTCAAGTACCTCATCACATGCTTTGCAACTACTAGGTGAACACATCTAGGCCCAACTAGATACTAACTCAGGGTGTTCATAGCAAAGCATATATCTAGCCTGGTATTCGTTAAATACATCAACGAACCAGTCATCTATCTGTAAACTGTAGAAACCACTGTCCATCATCCTAGATCTCTACTTCACATTTTCCTTGGATAAGGAAAAATCTCATCTAATCTCAGCCACATATCTAATCACAAAAATCATGCCAAGATTCTTTAACTCTGAGATCTACTCCCTCTAAAGTGGAGTATTGTCCTCCCTCTGTGACTGAACATCATGCACACTTTGCATTGAGTGATCTTATGCATATCTATCTGTGCCACCTCCCGTCAGATGGGTCTACTTATATGAGTCTCAAGATAACTTGAACTCTATGGTGAGTTCCTTCTTGCTTCCATCCGAGAGAATCATGTCATATGTATATATAAATCCTCTTCAACCTTGCAACAAAGGTTGAAATCTGCATCACCTGTGGTGATCATCAATCTCATCAAATGACTATCGATCCTGGGTACCTATTGAACCCGTACAAAGCCTTCTTCAATCATGTGATTATCTATCGAATCCTGGGATTTTGCTTGATATGCACTTCTTCTTCAATTACACCATTCAAGAGAACGGTCTTGTCATCCATGGGTGTAATCTATCTCTGGAAGTGTGTCTAGCCACTTGGAGCAACCATCTTGTCATGATCCTCTCCCTCTTTCTAAGAGAATCCTCTAGACATGAGCCTTCCTTTGTACTTTTATAGTACGTTTGATTTGTATGTCTTCTTGTTGAATATCCATCACTTGTTCTTTGGAACAGGTGTTCATCATCCTTCTTTTGATCATAACACGTGATCTTTCCTACAAATCAAATTTAATTACATGATTAGTAACACTTCATAAACATCAAATCATGTTGACATCTCAATGACAACCTATTATGCATACTGAGATGATTCACATAGTTATGCAACTATCTTGACCAATACTTTGGCACAACACTTTTCCATATCCTGTATGCATACATTGGCTATCTATATGCCTTCCATCTCTACCAGAACATACTATCAAGAGTGTGCATAGCTCCTAGCATGTTAGCAAAGAGGTTTCATTCTAGACAAGCAACAACGGAATGTTTTTCCAACTTACCCATCATATGCATATTAGTAGTATATTGTTCAATGCAATATGAATGCTTACACTATGCATGATATATTCTAGGAATACAAATATGCATACAACTATTACGAGCAAAATCATTAACTATTCAGAGATTCAAGAAGTAATTCAAATAACAACTCAAATACTTATCTTTTATGTTTGTGTGATTGCCTCCCTCTTGATCTCTATTTTTACCTTTATGATAGCATCATGATTATATGTCTTTGAACTTCTATCCATCCTAGACCACTATGCATGCTTAAGTGTGTAATAGTGTCATCATTATGTCATCCTCAAGATCTCATACATTCATTTGTATAATCTCAATACTATCGAAACATTATGATTCTAAATAATCTTAAACGTGTATGGTCATGATCATTTCATACACAAGTATACTTATCTAAGATCCTAACACAAAGTAGGATTCTTACTCGATATAGGAAAAAATACCTAGATTAGCATGCTTGCTAGTTATGTCTAAAACAGTGTCTTCTTTGTTCTCTTCACTGATTTAGAGACCTTGTGCTAGTAAGCTACATATATCATAAGTTAAGCATAGTAGAACCAAATCATACATACCCCATAAGTAGAAATTTCTATGTGATCAAAGAATATGGATGATTCTTTGTCTTCATTTCATCATGGTCATATATTCTTGATTTAGAACTTGATTTGCCTTTCTTGATGTACCTTTCATGTTAGCAGACAACATCATCCTCATACAACACCACAAGTGCATTAGTACAATCATAAGTGTCATAACCATAATCAATGAATGTCTTATATTATTCACATGCATTTATACTTTTAATAAGGTGATCAGACAATCTAAAATTAATCATGATTGTACTAACCTCAATAATATGAAGACAAACATATCATGAAATTAATCATGAAACAAATTTCAAAACATACCTGTATCTCCTCAAGTCATACCTGTCGAGATTGCTTGTAGTATTCTCTATAAGGGTAAAACCCTAACCATCCAAGGTAGATCACTTGTAAACATCTTATATAGGTTCATGGTGCTAGGATGATATAATATCAGTGCCATTTAAACCTCCTTCATTGCTTCCCAATGAGTCTCCCAACTTTGCTAGGGTTTCTTCTTACTTGGAAACCCTACTTTTCAATCTCTTTTCTCCCAAAACATTTTGATGGAGGAAATTAATATATATGATGAATGGATTCCAAATCCATTTTCAAAGTTTACAATGTTGCATCAAGTGTCTCCAACATTGTATCAGGTCATGCCATACCTAAAAACTGCAAAAACCTAAGTGAGAGCTTCTTCCTCCTCTTATTTGATTTCCTTCGTTGAGCCATTTCAGATGTTTTGTATTGTTTCTAGTGTATCTCTAAAATTTAGGATCTGCAGGGTCTGAAACTTCAGAATGTGGTAGCCTGACCTATCATCTTTCCAACCACACAATTTTGAGCTTCATTGGATTCTCCATCAGATAGATATGATAAGTTTCCCATCATGACATTTTTAAGGGATGAAACAACATAGCAAACTTGTACGGAGTGCCATGTGTCACTGTTTCAACTTCGGTAACTAAAACACGAACCTGTGAAACTAAAGTTCGTTCCCTAACTGTCACGTTTTATGGAATTCCATTTGGATCTTCCTAGCCCGAGATATGACCTTTTTACCGAGGTCACCTGTTTAGGGATTCATTCTGGAAGAGGCAGAAACCCTAACTTGTACGGATCATATCTCAGAAAGTACAACTAAGCTGAGGCTAAAACTAGGAAACAAGGTACAGTAAAATTTCATCTTCGGCATGTCCAATTTTCAGATCCTGAACCTTCGCTGAAATTGATTTATAGCGAAAGTTCCACGATGACTAGGTTTTGCTATACAAAACCCTAACTTTCAAATTATCGCAAGTGAAACAAGTGTCGTAAGTGCCATACATTGCCTTCCTTCAGGATAGCTCTGATACCATGTTAAGATTCAATATGATAAGATATATAACATCAATATTCATTTCAATTTCACAAAATAGCATATACAAGATCACTGAAAGAATAACAAGCACAGCGTAAACACAAGAGACACAAATTTATCCTGGGAAACCCTCATCGGGTAGAAAACCCAGCAAAACTTCCTCAATATAGATGACCAAGAAGTGCAAAGATGAAATCCTCAAACAAGAGCTCCTTCTCCTCCTTTACAGATCTCTCTCTCTCCTATGCAAGTTCACAAGTGAGTGAATGTGTGTTAAATGAGGAACACACCTCCTCTATTTATACTTTACTTCACTTGGCTTTTAACCCTAACTGGGATGACTTCTCCTAGGAGGAATAAACATCTCTGGATAATAAAGTACAAATAGAATATTCTTATAAGTTACAATATTTCAACATTCTTCACCAAACAACCTTCGAGATACAATGATTTAGTGATAAAAAATTACATCCTTGAACTATATGTGAAACAAATCTTATATGAAATTTTATTTAACATGTGCTACATGATTTTACTATTATGTGTCATCCCAAAACTAATTGAAGATTTCCTCGTGATTTGTTTTTTTTTCAAAGGAAAATTGCACGGGGAAATCGAGAGATGATTCCCCACATTCATGAACGGTATATGTAGTAAACCCATCATCATCTAGACTAGTGTGCCTCTCCCAAGGATATTCAAATAGAGCACTCATTGGCATAGAGTTAGCTAAATGATCAACAACATTGGGGATAATTAAGCTAACACTTTGCACTAAAAATGTTGGGAGCATATCGTCCCACACTCAAGCACTTCAAAAATTGTGAGATTGTTGGTACCTTGCCAAATTCAATTAGCCCACTTGGGAAAATATGCAAGTGATGGATTTGCACCTGAATGGGGAGGATACCAAGTTTAATTTTTCTTAACCATCCAAGATAGACCGAATTAATTAAATATATATCGATTGAAGGAGACAGGGTGGACTTTGATCCACTTATGTATCTACAGATCACAAGATCATATAGTATAAACACTCTAGGTGCAACCACATGTTTGACCACTACCTCAAGGTGAGACAAGTCTTGCCTCAAACATGGTACATAACAGATTGAATAAGGCCATATATCGACCATTTTGTCCACACACATAAATGAGAAGGGAACCCTCACATTCAAAGTCGATAACTTTGTTCAAAGAAAAATTTTCACAAAGATTGAGCAAATAAATGAAATGGTCGGATGACCTAGACGAGACAACATATACACACACCATATAGCATTCACGAGGAAAATCATAGAACTTGTAGGCATATCGTAGCAGAACCAAGGACCTCTCCTTTGTTAAGAGCAATTCTCGAATCGTGGACCATGAATTCCATGTGCTACAAGTATTGTAGAAACAATATCGGTAGCAATCTTTGTGTTTATTGCATAGAGGAGGTGGATGATTGTTACTTGCAGTCCAGCCTGACATAGTTGGAAAACTGAAACGTCAAGGGATGCAACAACTTTTCAGATATCGGAAATTGCCAAAACACTTCACATGCCTTGTTGAAGCCTTCAAAAGCTTGGAAAAGCTGCCACAAACATCATCTCACACTTGAAGTAAGGGTGGGTATTGCTATTTTTTCCACTTTTGCATTTTTTCCCTTCATAATCAGTCATCCATGAGCTTAACAGATAGTGATTGTAGGTAAGGCAATAGTCCAGGTCCATCCATTAGGGTGAAGGTAGAGTGTCCTTCTACTGGAGGTATGTTGTGTTTTCCTTCATGCATTTTGTTTTATCTTATATATTTTTCCTACTAATGTTTTCATGCACATAGGTTACTGCAACACAATCTGAGCGGGGAGTCCCCCCATTCTTTCAGTTTCATCGAGATGAACTTGAGCTGTTGAGAATTGAGTAGGGTTTTGGAAACCTCCCTTTCTCGGTGGTTGAGTTGGCCACGGCCTATTGTACTAGATGACTATCAAATTTCATCTCTTAATAAAATCTGATTTGGACATATATGTGTCTTCCTCCACTTTTATCACTCAGCTTTGTTGCTATTTTTTATGTTTTTTTGTTACATTTTGCAAACTGTAAAATATGTACATAAGAACTATTTATATTATTATTTTATCTACGTTATCATATGTACATAAAAAATACTTTTTTTAACCTTTAGTCGCACGCTTTTCTAGCACTTCATAATTCAAACCAAAGCAACCATCCTGTATAGTTGTGAACAAGTTGTTATTTCATGCAATTTGTTTCATTTATTGAATTTATTTTCAGCAGACGACTAATCCGCTAAGTTCACTACTTTTTATTAACATCATTGCATAAACGAACCAAAATCTTTGATTACATTTGAAAAATTGCAAAACTAAACGTAATGACAAATTTATGTTTGCATATAATTAAATGTGAAAAAATATTTAGACGTTAGCATAATACAAATTATGACTTCATTTTATGATAGCAATGGATACACAAAGTTTCCTTTTCATTTAATTAATGTTGTTGCATTAATATTACACTGATTTTAAAGGCATTTTAAAATTTCCATATCAAAAGAATCTGTTGATTTCTCTTTGCGTATATAAATATATTACTTTATTTACACTAGTGTTGGGATATACTTAATTATTGACGCATTTAAATGCTTGCGACCAACTCTTAATTTATCAGAAAAATGATTGCTAATATACTTTTGTCATTTTGTAAATATTTTACAATTTATCGCTTTTATCTTTTCATTAGTTTTTTCCTTTCATAAATTAATGCATACATGGTTAGATAGGTCCCATTTACAATTATTAATGGACTAATGTACTTGTTTTGAAAGCAGATTTGTATTTTGTCAAGATAATCCAACCTTGCTTTCATTTCACTTATGTACTTAACGCCATTGATTTACCCATTGTATCCTATCTACTCAAGGGCTCTAACTGCAGCCTAGGATTCCATACCCCTCCATTCCCTTGATCATCCCTCAAAGGGTGTTTAACGTGTTGTTTCCCTAACCGTGTTGTTTGAGAATCAATGTTACGTTACATTTAACTTTGATAGGATACAATCGAATGTTTGAATTGGTAATTTTTGAAACAATGACGGGAATTTTTAAGGACGAATAAATTTTTTAAAGCGTAGAAACCTTGGAGAATCTTACTAATTCTTCAATTTCCAATCTTAAAATGTTGGGTGATATTTTTCTAAAAATATGCAAATTTCTAATGATTGTATATAGTTTCTAGATAATTTTAGTGAGTTTTAGAGTTAAAAAATTTCACCCCATGGAAATTGGGAGAAATAATTTAGAAAAAAAATGGAATTTGGCAAATCGTTTTTTGGAAAAAAAAGGTCAAAATTTAGCCCATGGGCTAAATTTCACCCCTAAAATTTTCCCTGAACAATGCTTTCTATACAAGGGGAAAATTGATCCTCCTACTTCCTTCCCCATAACAATTTTGATAGCCTATTGATAAGGACAAAATATAGGTATTAATTGCAGTCATAAATTCCCTTTCTACTGTTATGGAGCAACAATTAAGCATAAGATCACCCCTTTTTGTAGGCTAGCATATGGTTTTAGTTGATTATGAAGAAATGATGATTATGTGGTAATATTTATTTTGCTTAGCATGCTTTTAATGCGCTAACTAGTGGATGAGTGCTATTTGAAAATAAGTGTAGGTTTAATGACAACCATGAAGACAGCAGATCGCGCCTTCCCATGTTACACATATACATAAGAAAGCTTGGCAAAGTCAGTCCCAGTTGACCACATGGAGCAATGAAGGAGATATTGAGATCAACTCTACTAGTCTCCCTTGATTTCAGGGATGATAAATCTAGAGGAGATTGATGTTGTGGTTTCCAAATAAGACATTTTAGATACTTTTTGAAATTATGTAATAAATAGGGACTCACGCATAGCATGAAACTCTCTCTATGTTTATTGTTTCTTTTTATACATTTTCCCTTACACAACATTCAAGTTTTGTACTACTTTGATATGGATTCTCAAACAACTTAATGGAAGAACTGCATTTTACATCACTCGTGAGTTCATAGTTTAGATTATCTCTTGTAACGCACTTTGAGGTGGGCCCCCTCATTGTGTTGAGCAGGATTTTTGTGTTCTTTCTATCTTTAGTTTAAAAGCATTTCTTTGTTTTGATCAAGTAGATAGACATGAATCATAACAGATCATTTGCTGCTTAAAATAGATTTTTAAAAATTTCTTGTTTTCAGCCGTAGATTTGCATAACGGTGTTTGAAGTTCAATTATATGGTGTTTGTAGTCCTATAGGTGCATTCCACAAGAACAATTTAGTCATATTTACATTTCTACGCATTGGAATAGTTTAGTCAGCTTTGTATTGTCATGCATTCCAACTTTGGTTTAGATTAATTCATTAGATTAATTCATTTTTTGATTTCTTAGATTAAAATATTTCATCTTTCATATTAGTGATTTCTATTACCTTAGATTAAATTTTCAAAGCATTCCTTAGAATAGAATTTCATGTTTTATTAGATTAATCATTCCTTGTTTTTTGTTTGATTTCAATTTTATGAATCAGACCATGTCCTTCATTAAGTAGATGTTATTGTCAGATATATCTTCATGCTTTCATAAATCAGACAATTTATATGCTTTTCTAGAATCGTTCACATCACTTAGAAGTCATTTCCAATTCCATAGAATAAATATTTAGATAGGATTCTATCAGTAGTTGCACATGCAGTACGTAGTGCCTCTTAAATTTGTACGATCCCTAGTTGATAATTAAAGTAGGACTCCTGAACTGTAGGCCTGTAAAAAGGTTAGCATGTCAGTAGACCGTGAATTTTTGAGGTCATTTCCATGGAGGTGATAAACCTCTAAGGGAAGACTAAAAATATTAAAAAAATGGAAAATATTTAAAAAAGAGAGAAAAACAAACAGACAAGCAACAATTAAAAACCTAGATCTTGTTTACCATGAATGCCTCGGTGAAGGAGAGACGCGTTTGGATGCTTTATTCCTAACTACCATATGAGTGAGACTAACTTAGAAAGCTTCAAATTTGAAACTTCCCCCTCTGACAAAATTGATTCCAACTATAACCTAGACCGTGACAATTTCTTTGCCAACTTTAGTTCCAATACCACTATGGATGATGAAGAAGAAGAACCCAGGAAATTGTTCACCTTTCCCATTAGAGTACCTCAAGGGGATGCTTGAATGAAAAAAATCAATCCCGCCAATATCCCAAATTTTCATGGCTTGACCTCAGAAGACCTTGATACCTTTTTATTCGAATTCGAAGTAATCTGCAGATCCTTTGGCTACATGGCAAATGCCCAAAAACTAAGACTCTTTCCTTCAACTCTAAAATTAATAGCACTCAGATGGTTCATGAGATTATAAGGAAGAATCATTTTTACATGGGATAAAACGAAACAGGATTTCTTGGACAAATATAGGGATTATTGAAAATCCAAATATACAAGAGACGAGATTTTTAGGATGCAACAGGAGGAGAAGGAATATTTAGAATATTATGCACAACAATTCCAACTCAGCTATAAAAGAGCCATTTATTGTACACTAGATGAAGAGTCATTGAAGTTAGTACTCCTCAGAGGAGTCAGGGAAGAATACCTGGAAATCCTAAACCTAATGGTGATGGATATTTCTTCCAAAAATCCTTTTAACAAATCTTACAAATATTCAAAAACTATCGAAGGTCTAGAAAAGGGAAGGCTGGAGTAAGAGGCATAACACCACCAGTAGGTGGATCATCCTTCCCAATACCAACCCTCACTAAATCTAATTTAGGAAATATCCTATATGGTATGAAAACCGACATCCTTCAGTCACTGCAATGTAACTATACGCATTACAACTCAAGAGAAAAACAATATGAAATTAATCAAGTGCTAGCTATTTTCTGTCCAAAATGTAGGAAGAAACATGAAAAATGCCAATGTCCATTAAATCTAATTGAATTATGTGGATTGTACACCAAAAATCATGCAACAGACAAATTTCCTCTACTTCCTTCATGGAAAGTAGCTATGCAAGACCCCATGTCAGAAAACCTTGTGGAACAACTCTGTTTTGTCAACCAATGTCGAAATAATTTCTCTAGGCCATTTCAAGCTAATAATCAGGCCTACTTCAATCAGGGAAATCCTTACCAAGATTGGAATCCAATAACACAACCCTCGTGTCTTATGCAAACATTCCTAAATAAATGCCAGTAAAACCAAAACTCATACCATCAACCATACTTTGCTTAGCCATACCAGCAGTACCCTCCACATTTCTAGAAACCACAAATAAAATATGGAAATCATTATCCATCTTCTTCGAATTAGAGACCTCAACCACAATAGGCTGTCATAATGACTCCACCACAAAACCAACAGACACCAAGACCACCTCCAATTCCATCTCAACCCATTCCAAACCCAAATAACAATCTCGCAAACCAGCAAGTTTACAATAGTGAAGTAATGCAGTTCCCAACTTATGTTGTGGAAACACTCTATTTAAATGAGGTAAACTTGAGATCATGAAAAGTAATACCAGACCCACCTCCACCTACAGATGTTGAACAATCATGCTCGCAATACCAACAACCTGTAATTTTGGACCTTCCCGAAGAAGAACAAAACGAAGAGAAATCAACAGGGCCTACTACTCCAGACCCTCCATTTCATGACAAGATAAAACATAAAATTCAAGTAGAAGTAGAGAGCAATATACTTAATGAACTGAAACACTTGAATATAAAAATTCATCTTCTACAAGCCATCAAATATGTCCCCATCTACAACAAATTCATAAGAGAAATCATCATAAAGAAACTAGGAAGAAGAAAACGAGAGTCCTCCTGCCATTAATGTTGTAGAATAGCTTACAGACCTCATGTTAGGAAGGTTTGTCAACCCTAAGTATCTAGACTCAGGCAGCCCTATATTTAATGTAAGCATCAACAAAATGCCTATCCCAAGCAGTCTCATTTATTTAGGATTCGTGATTAATGTAATGACAAAAGATACAATGTCGACCCTAAAACTGCAATATTTCATAAGACCAACAACTAATGTATTACAATTAGCAAATACCTCCATTATTCCACCAGAAGGTATACTGGAAGATATCATCATCAACATTGAATCTTGGGAATATCCTATAGAATTTTTTCTCATTGAGGTCAAGAGTAAACTTAGCAGATACTCCCTCATCCTAGGAAGGCCATGGCTAGCAACGGAAGATTCCTACATAGGTTGTCGATCCGGAGACATGACCATAACCAATGGAAAATCCAAAAAGAAGATCACCCCGGCAAAATTTTCTATTGATATGGAAAATCCTATCTAGTTAGATGATTATGATGACATTTATGATCAAGTAGTGCAACCAATCCCTAGCATAAAAAATTCTTTAACACTACAAGATGAGGATGAGGATACTTATTTATATAATTTCATTCAAAATGTTTATCCTTACAATGATGTACTTGAAGAAATTTTTGCAACAAGTGAACAAGAAAATATCATAGGAGCTCCACCTAAAGATCCTGACACAATGTGGTAGCAGGTTTTTTCTGTGGAACAAGAACCCACAAAAGTAAAAATAGTAGAAATTCTTTGTAGAAAGACTGTGAACATCAACACAAATCTGAAGCAAGACCAAGAACAAATCTTCATTAAAGTACTCACAGATCATAGCAAGGCTTTTGATTGGACTTACACAGACATGAAGGGGATACATCCTGACATTCGCAAGCATCATATTTATATCAAAGAATGTGTTGTCCCAATAAGGAATCCCAAAGAAGAATGAACCCAGCATTAAATGATATAGTCAAGCAAGAATTACACAAGCTACTCGATGTTGGCTTCATCTATCATATCTCATGCAGTGAGTGGGTATTGTTAGAAAGACAGGATCGCATAGAAATAACAATAAACAATATGCAAATATAAAATGCATAAACATAATACAAGAGAGACACCAATATACGTGGTTCACCCAATATGGGCTACGTCCATAGAGAAATTTCCAGTCCTTTTATTATGCCATCCAACAAATGAATGGATACAACCCGCAACATATACGCTACAATTTCCTCTTCACTCTCTCATAGTCTCTCTTACACAATCATAGATATCTTTACAATGCTACAATACACAACTGTATTACAATGCCTTTCTTTTAATGAGGGATTATCATGGGAAAATACTATGGAACACCCAATACCATGGGGCTGTAAATCACCCATTATTGACCAAGTCATGACTATGAGATTACAACATTTTACAAGGCAATTTTTCCAAAAAATTCACTACATGGGCGCTGCCCCCAAACCCCCACCAGGGGGAGCTCCTCAAATGTATTCACCACCCCAAAAACCTTGACCCCCCATGGTGATTGTATTTTGGGGGGAAAGCACCCCAAAACCCCCCCGTCATGGGCTAGGATCCAAACACGTTAGAAACACGACCTCTAAATAAGGAATATCAGGCTCCACAACCAACAATCTCCCACTTGGAGACTAATCACAACAACTTCTCTACTGATGCACTTGCTAGACTATGCTCTGAACCTTGGACCTGAAAAATTTCTCATCTCCACCTTCATGCTTGAAGGCCAACTGAAACTAAGAAGGAACTTAGTTTCTTTATGGTTACCACCTTTGTCAACATGTATATAGGATTCTAGCTAGTATGTATCTTTTCCAGCTTCAGCAGTTCATCTTCCAAAACTTACCGTATGAAATGGTACTTGAGTTGTATATTTTTAGTAATAGAATGGAAGACTAAGTTCTTTGCAAGATGAATGACACTCTAGCTATCACTGTACAACCTGCTATTCTCCTGCTTCTTACCCAATTCCTCCATGAACTTCTGTAACCAAATCATCTCTTTACTAGCCTCTGTAGCAGCAGCATACTCCTCTTCTGTTTTTGAAAGTGAAACAATCTTTTGCATCTTCAGAATCCAACTTATTGTTGTTCCACCTACAGTAAATACATACCATGTGGTTCTACTCCTGCTATATTTATCACATGCCATATTTGCATCAACATATCCCTGCAAAACAGTGTCTGAACCTCCAAAACATAATGCATGAGTGATAGTACCTCTCAAATACCTGAGAATCCATTGTACTTCCTTCCAATGTTCTTTGCCTAGATTGTTCATATACCTTCTCATAACTCCCACTGCATGTGCAATATATGGTCTTGTGCACACCATGGCATACATCAAGCTTCCAACTGTTGATGAATAGGGAACCCTAGACATGTAATCTATCTCTTCATCTGTCTTGGGACACATATCCTTACTTAGTTTGAAATGGCTGGACAATGGTGTACTAACTGGTTTTGCATTCTACATTCTAAACCTCTCCAACACCTTTTGTATGTACTCACCATGAAACAATGTCAATTTGTGATTTTCCATGTTTCTTGTTATTCCCATACCAAGGATTTTTTTTACATCACCCAAATCCTTCATCACAAATGAATTATATAACTTCCTTTTGAGCACATTTATATCCTACATGTTAGACCATGCAACAAGCATGTCATCCACATGCAATAACAAGATAATATATCTTCCATTATCTAGCCTCTTGAAATAAACACAGTGTTCAAAATGACATCTACTATAACCTTGTTCTGTCATAAACCTGTCAAATTTTAAATTCCCCTACCTTGGATCTTGCTTCAGTCCATATAATCTCTTCTTCAACCTGCATACTAAATTAACCTTCCCTTTGACTTCATACCCTTGTCGCTGCCACATATATATCTCTTCCTCCAAATCCCCATGGAGAAAGGTTGTTTTTACATCTAACTGTTCAAGATGCAAATCTTCTACCACCACTAGACTTAAAATAGTTCCATTTTGAGTCATTTTGACAACTGGAGAAAATATTTCATCAAAATCTATACCTTTCTTCTGTGCAAACCCCTTTACAACAAGTCTGGCCTTGTATAGCTTCTTGCCTCCATCTTTTTCCTTCAACCTGTAAACCCACTTATTATGCAATGTTTTTTTTACCTGTAGGAAATTGAACCAAATCCCAAGTCCGGTTTCTTATCAATGAGTCCATCTCCTCATTCATTCATTGCTCCCACTTCTTTATAATTTCCACCTGCATTACTTCTTCATAACATTATGGTTCACCAGATTCAGTCATTAATAAATAATACATTGAAGGAGAGTATTGTTTAGGGTGTCTACTTGACCTGGTGGATATTCTAACACTTGTGGGAGTTTGAGGTACCTGCTGTTGTTATTGATTTTTCAGCACCTTTGGAACTTCATTTTCTTTGATTTCATCAAGCACTATGTACTCTGTGTTTTCATTTTCATGTTTCTTTCCCTACAACTGATATTTATAGATTACCTTTTTATTAAATACCACATATCTACTCCCAATGATTTTTTTTATTTTCATAATCCCATAGGCGATAACAAAAATCATCAACCCCGTATCTAATAAAAGTACATTTATTGGATTTAGCCTCAAGCTTTATTCTATTTTCTTTATCAACATGGACAAATGCTTCACAACCAAAAATTCTCATAAATGAGTACTTTAACTTTTTACCTGTCCATGCCTCCTCTGGAATCCCACCATCTAAAGCACTTGAAGGCCCTCTGTTTATTAAGTAAACAACAGTATCTACAACATCTACCGAAAACAATAAGGGAAACCCTGCATGCAATCTCATACACCTTGCATGCTCCATGATTGTCATGTTCATCCTTTCCGACACACCATTTTCTTGTGGTGATCCTGGGATTGTCTTCTCTCTACCAATCCCATGGTATGAACAATAACTATCAAACTCCTTGCCACAATATTCACCTCCATTATCAAATATGAGACACTTCAACATTTTTTGTCTCATTCTCAACCAAAGCTTTCCACTTCTTAAAAGTAGAAAAGACATCATATTTCTATCTAATGCAATAAACCCAAGTTTTTCTAGTTGCATCATCAATAAAAGTAACATAATAACGAGATCCACCAAGATACTATACCTGATCTGGTCCCCATACATCTATATGCACAAGCTCTAACTTTTCACTCTTCTTCTGTTTCCCAACCCTGAGAAATATAATTCTCTTATGTTCTCCATAAAAACAGTTCTCACAAAATTTCAAACTCACCCGCTTCAGATCGGGCAACAAATTCCTTGAGTGGAGACTCTGCATCCCCTTCTCACTCATGTGGCCAAGCCTATGATGACACAATGTTGTATTTCTTCCTGTGGAATCTAAAGAGATAGAACAGTCAATATTATGAGGACATAAATACAATGTACCTATCATGTCTCATTTTTCTATCACCATCGATACTTCAGTGATTTTCCACCACGTTTATCCAAATATAGATAAAAAAACCACCATCTCCCAACTTCCCTTTTGAGATTATATTTATTTTCACAGCAGGAATACGCCTTACATCGTTCAGCATCCATTCACCTCCATTCTTTAACTTTATCCGTACCTTACCCATTCCAACAATTTTACATGGTTCATCATCACCCAATAAAACATGTTCAAAATCACCATGAACATAATCATAAATAAATTTCTTATGGCGTGTAGCATGACATGAATCCCCTGAATCTACTACCAAGTAATCACTAGTATTATCTAATGCAAGAATCAAAGCATCTTGTAACACATCACCTGCTACATTTGCTTCTTGAGTAGTCTATTGTTGTCCATCTCCTTTCTTCTTTAGAGATATGTAATCTTTCTTCAGATGTATTTTCTTTCCACTGTTCTAGCACTCTATATTTCCCAGTTTGGACTTGGATCTACCCTTCCTAGACTTGTTATGATTACTTGGGATCTTTCCTCTGTCCCTTTGTCTTCCCCTGCTCTTCATGGTCAACGCATTACCTAATGTCTCACATGTGATTTTCCTTCACATTTCCTTGCTAATAATAACACCAACAACATCATCAAATTTCAAAGTGTTTGAACCAAAGACAAAGTTACTTACAACCATGACCAAGTCGTTCTAGCTTTCTGGCAATGAGCACAATATTAGAAGAGCCCTAACCTCATCATCAAAGTTCACTTTTACAGAACTCAACTGATTTGTAATCGTATTAAATTCATTTAAATGATCAACAATAGATCCACCTTATAGCATATTCATATTAAATAAACGCTTCATTAGAAATACCTTGTTGGAGGTCGAGGATTTTTAATACAGTTTACCTAATGCGCTCATCAAACCCTCTGTTGTATTTTATTTTGAGATATTGTGATCCAGGAGGATCGTCTCAGTTGAAGAATGAAGGAGGACTCCATTTTCTTCGCAGATGGTCAGCCATCGAAAATATCGCAAAAATCTTTCCAACACAACTTGAACGAGGTCAAAAGGAGTTCGTATGCAGAATAAAATCCAGGTTGAATTTACGACAGAAAGGAGGATTTCTTCGACAAATTGTTCATCAAGAATTTCATTTGAAATTTCATGAACAAACTATGTAATAGAGAATTTGATGTAGAACATCACATTAATTCTCATTTTATTTGTAAAAAGGAAATTAAAAAGGTGAGAGAATCCACCTCATGAGTTGGTTTCCTAAACCTAAGGGGTGTTGAGATCTTCATGGAGGAAGATGAGGCCTTTTCCTCCAGATACCCCCTTAAGGTGTCTCTTGATCCTACTTTGGGGGATCATGGGAGAGATTTTCTCCTTAACATGGGTGATGACTAATCATCCATGAGAAAACTATAAAATCCTCTCATATGGAGAAGGAAGTAATATTTATTGGAGAGGGAACTCTTTGAAGTCTTTCCCTTGCATTGAGAAGTTAAGTGAGGAGATATTGCTTAAGAAAAGTTCATGTGAGAGACTTAGGAGAAGGTTCCCCAATATGGGAGAGTGCCATATTATTCTGATGTAAATTGCATGAAGGAGGATTAATAAGAATGGTTCGAACTTTTTTCGGACTCGGAGACGTAGTCGAGAGGCCTGACGAACTCCGTTACCATCTGGTTTGTCATATTTGTATATGTGAATCCTTGTATTTGTTTCTAATTAAGATAAGTTCATATACATTAAAATGCTCATATTTACATGCAAATGATTGTTAGCAAAGATCCTTATTACAAACTTTTATGTGAGTAAGTACTCCTCAATTTTTTTAGATCAAGTGGTATCAGAGCCAGGTTTAACTAGTTTTCCATATTGTGAGTATAATAATGGGCAAAGCGAAGAAGCAAGCATGGCTATGTGATATTGAAGAAATTAATCAGTGTATCCAAGAGGAAAATGATGAGCTTAGAATATTGTTAGCAGCTTCCAAAGATGAGAAGCAAAGGCTACAATAGTTGTTGCAGGAGCTTAGAGGAGAACAAGTTGGAGAAAGATCTTCTGCAAAAAGTCCTCCTAGGACAGAAAATGAAGAGATTTGTTCATTATGTCCACATTTAGAAGATGATCTTCTAGAGACCTCATCTGCAACAAGTCAAAGCAAGCAGAAAGAGGATACCTCAAAAATCGAGAAGGACCATATGTGCATGTTTGTTCCTCAATCAAAAGAAGATTAGGTAAGCAGTAATTGTTCAAGTTCAAATTCTTCATTTGATAATAATGGTTCAGGATATTTCGAGAAACATATACTCGAGGGATTGGATCTAGATTATTGTTGAAATGGGTTATGAAGGAAAAGGATTGGGCATACATGGTCAAGGAATTACAAAATCCATCGAGGTGGAAGAACGACCTCGATTCCAAGGATTGGGTTATCATGAAGAAACATCATGTGAAAGTCATTGGGTGACTTGCTCATATTGTCAAAAAAGAGGACATGATGAAGCACACTATTGGGATCTAAATCCAGAATTGAAACTGAAATGTTATCAGATTCGGGAAGGTAAACAGAAAGTGTTTGCAGAAAGTGATTCAAAATATGAAAGTGAATCGACTAAAAGAGATTCGGTTAAGGGGTCTCCACCGAAACAAAAATATCCAAGGTACAATTTCAATTATGCAAATGACTATTCTGATTTTCATGATCGTAAAAAGAATGCAATTTCTTGTACTTTTTGCAGCAAAGAAAACCATTTTGTTTCAAAGTGTTGGAAACAAAAATTTTATTGCAAAAGAGTCTCGGCAAAACGCAGCAAGCATCGACAAGATGACTATACTCTTCGTTTGAAGAAAGAGAATGTCAAAAGAGAGCAGCATATGCAGAATTTTTGCACGCATTGCAATTTGAGCGTACATTGGGAGGAGAAATGTTGGAAGCTCCACCCTAAGCTTCCACATACAGCCAGCCAAAGAATCATGCATGAACCTAAATAGAAGGAGGATGCAGACGTTATGACAGAACATGTGAACAACGTGGTGGATCCAATTTCGAAAGAAATACCATTCCCGGAAAAAAGTGCATTAGAATGGTTCGTTAAAAAATGGTTATCTTTTCTGCAAAATTGAATTTTTTATGCCATTTTCATTTGTGAAAGCATGAAAATATTTATTTGTGACCACATGAAATTCAGCTCAAGCATGGCATTACAATTATTTTGAAAAAAAAAATATTTGATGTGAAAACATTAAAAAAAATGTGATTACATATACGATAAAATTGCAGTGACTTTTTATGGATTATGATCTCCATTTACATAGTTCGCTTCAGTTGATTGATGCCAACCATCTGTCCATTGATCAAATATCTGGAGCTTGGAAAGCAGATCGTAGCATGAAATGTGCAGAGATCGTTGAAGGAGAAGCATTCTCTTGAGGCGCCTATTGCTCTCAACAAAACGCTGTAGCCATACCTGAATTCCTCCTTCGAGATTGCAATGGCTGGAAGCAATTCGATTCTGTCTGTCAGAGAAAAAGCCATGTTATGCTCATAGAATGCGGTAAGTTTGCAAAATGTTTTCTCAATTTACTTTCTTGCTGAGTAATAAAGTCTGATTAGAGACTCATAATACAAGTGCTAGACAGAGCAGTGGTGGAGACAACGGAAGAGAGCCTGATGGCTCTTTGATAACAAGATGTGAAGGTCCCTGCCATTGACGTTGTCGAAGGCTGTGCATAACATCAAGGGTATATCCGACAGAGGAACTTGATGGATTCTATATGATGGTAAAAGTCCAAAGTTTAAATGTCTGTTGGAGTATGCATCGCCATCACCATCTGTTGTTGCTGGTGGTTTTGACCAGGGTTGGAAAAAGGAGGGTCGACGCCTGCTGTGGGTTGCAAAACATCCTCAACATTCTGATATGTGCATTCATCGAAGGTATGGCGTCGACACCACCGCATCGAAGTTATGGTGGGAGTTAGTATAATTTCCAAGTCAAGTGTTGATAAAACCAAAACCCAAATGATATGGCGGATCACAACTGCTATGTGACTCGACGTGGATGTACTCTCCAACAGCCATGGTGTACGAGTATAGCGGCGTGGAAGTTTAACTATGCAACTGTCTCTCATCCGCAGCTCCATCAAATCATCTCTACAAACAACGTAGCCTTTCTCTACGTGGCAGTTTTGACCGACCTTTGAAGTCGAGGATTGGAATAACCAACCAAGCTTGGTCTGCATATTCTACGTCAGCAGCATTGATATATTCAGAACACTTGTACAACTTCTGGTAAAGGTCCCTCTCATGAATTTCAGCATGCATGGCGCGAGCTTGGTGAAGGGCGTGAGGGTTATAGCTATCAAAGTTAAGAGCTATCGTCATTTTGCTGCTCAAAGAAGAGTTTGACCGTCTGTACTGTCCAAAGAAGATCGTTGCCTGCCTTCTGATGAAGTTAGCATTGTATTTGAAAGGAAATATCGACCATTTGTATACAGTGACGGTAATCCACGCCGGTTTAAGAAAAACTAGAGATATGTAGTTGTTTGTGGCAGTTTCTTCCATCCTATTGTTCTATATGCAATTTTTGTCTGTGCCATTTCGAGAAAGCGGGTCACTATGCAAAAATATTGATACATTGAAAGTGGATTTCTCCTTATTGATTTTGTCCATAGCACAAAGTGCATATCTAATCGTGATCATAGAAAATATGGCTATGAATGGCATAGAAGATCCATCTTGCTACAAATGTATATGTATTTTTTTTTTGTTAAAGGACCGTAGAGTTTGCTTTTCATAAAGCTCCATTCTATTTTATTCAAAAATAGAACCCTTGATTCGGAAGAGATACTTGTCTCTCTCAGTCTGCAAGGAATCATCACTCGGTCCTTTCATCTACAGTATATCGAACTAGCAATTCCAATGCTTCAGCAAGCTGTGATACGGTGCTAGCGATCTCCATTTGGTTCACAGAGAGATCAATCCCACAAGTTGCAGATCCCTCTCGGTAGTCTTAGCAGCGATCTGGTGAGCAGATTCATCCGTCAAGTATTCTGATTTGAAGACTATGATCTGTCTGGTGTAATTAAGGTGCTGGTGATATTTAAGTTTTGAAAAATATCAGGCCTTACAATCTCTGCGCTCAGCTCTCAAACGTGCCGGGGAGATCCTCAAGTTTGGCCATGATGGCAGCAAGTTGTTCATGGCTATAGAAAGAGAGCAAGTTGCAGGAAACTTTCGCATTGTAACTACTCTATTGGAGTAGGATTTAAGTGGATTGGCATATGAAGAACTTGGATTTTCAAACGAAGTTCGAGAACGGGTTGAACTTATACATGCTTAGGTTGAAGGAAGGGCTGTGATCCGAATTTTAGGGGCATATGGTTTAAATTTGGATGTATAAGCCATAAAAGCATTAAATGGAGAGGCCGCCCTCTCCCATTTATCATAAAATCATTAAATGGAGAGGCCACCCTTTCATATCCATGGTATTTGGTAGCATATGGTTTTGGCTCATGGTATGGCCTCAAGACACATTGTAATAATGCTATATAAAGGCCTAGCAAGCCTTCTCATGATAACAAGTTACTCATTTGGTTTCTCTCCTATTTTCTATTGTTCATTGTGAGATTAATTAGATCTGAGTGACTTATTGGTAGTTAGTTTTAGAGGTGGGGCTCCTCTTTGAGCCTCACCTCTCATTCACTTCAAAAAAAAATTTCCATGCTTATTCTCATGCAAGATTAGTGTTTTTCATGTGAATTTTATGACAGATTTGCATGCTTAATCTCCTCCTCTCTCGGCATTCAAGTCTTCCAGGTCTCAGCCCCCAAGTTCCGAATCAGTGGTATCAAAGCGTGTATGCTCTCCATCGGGACAAGATTTTGAAGCATGATGCGGGTTCAACCGAGGTTCCACAACCTCTACAACAACCCATGCTTCTCTACAAACTCTGGGCATCTCTATACTCAACACTCTCACATTCAGCAAACTTTGAACAGATACCATGGACTACACAGGATGTCTTAAAGGCTCTACCATAGCTCATCGGAAAGGTATTTCCTTCAGTTCCAATGGGTATTTCATGGAATTTCATTTCGTTTCCTGATTTGTGAGATATGCTTGTTTGAAGTAGCACATGTTTGTGCATAATGCGGCCAGACGTACAACAACTTTAAACAAGTGATACCGAATCCACAGAATGTCTCAGAGGCTCTACCATAGCTCATTGGAAATCTCTTTCCGTCAGCTAAAATGGGTATTTCACATAATTTCATTTTGCTTTCTAGTTTGTGAGATATGTTTGTTTGAAGTAGTACATGTTTGTACACAATGCGGCCGGATGTACAACAACTTTAAACAAGTGCTACAGATTCCACAAAATGTCTCAGAGGCTCTACCATAGCCCATTGGAAAGCTCTTTCCGTCATCTAAAATGGGTATTTCGTGGGTTTCCATTTGGCTTTCTGGTTTGAGAGATATCATCGATTGAAGCAACATATGTCTGCGAAATAGTGTGCGTGAATCTCTTAAACTTCAACAAACATTTTCTCAATCTCTAGGCCACCCCAGAGCAAGTATGTTATATGGATGGAAATATCTCTTTGATATATGAAATGGGTCTTCAATGGAATTCAATTTCAATACATGCATCAGAAGCTATGAATGGATTTGCAGCAAGACATCAACTGCACCAAAGATCATGAATTTTCAATTTTTTAAAATCTTAATGTAATCATGGTTATGGTTAACCACACAAGCCCTATGGTTCTGAGTCAACCACACAAAACCCATGGTTATGGGGGAAACAACACAAAACCCACATTTATGTATTGTAGTCACGGTAATGGGTCAACCACACAAAACCCACAGTTATGTATTGTAATCATGGTTGTGGGTCAACCACACAAAACCCATGGTTATGGGTTAACCACACAAAACCCTTCTCTTCAGTGGAAACAAGCTTGTCATTGCCACCATGGTTATGGGTCAACCACATAAAACCCACGGTTATGAGTCAACCACACAAAACCCATGGTTCTGAGTCAACCACACAAAACTCTTCTCTTCATTGGAATCAAGTTTGCCATTGCCAACATGATTATGGGTCACCCTTGCAAAACTCATGGTTATGGGTCAGCCTCGCAAAACCCACGGTTATGGGTCAACCACACAAAACCCTTCTCTTCATTGGTAACTAGCACATTGTAATCATGGGTCTCTTTTTAGCATGAAATGATGGGGACCATCATTTCCTAAGGGGGGAGGAATTATCCGAATTTTAGGGGCATATGGTCTAAATTCGGATGTATAAGCCATAAAAGCATTAAATGGAGAGGCCACCCTCTCCCATTTATCATAAAAGCATTAAATGGAGAGGCCACCCTCTCCCATTTATCATAAAAGCATTAAATGGAGAGGCCACCCTCTCATATCCATGGTATTTGGTAGCACATGGTTTTGGCCCATGGTATGGCCTCAAGACACATTGTAATAATGCTATATAAAGGCCTAGCAAGCCTTCTCATGATAACAAGTTGCTCATTTGGTTTCTCTCCTATTTTCTATTGTTCATTGTGAGATTAATTAGATCTGAGTGACTTATAGGTAGTTAGTTTCTGAGGTGGGGCTCCTCTTTGAGCCTCACCTCCCATTCACTTCATATGTTTTTGTCCATACTTATTCTCATGCAAGATTAGTGTTTTTCATGTGAATTTTATGACAGATTTGCATGTTTAATCTCCTCCTCTCTCGGCATTCAAGTCTTCCGGGTCTCAGCCCCCAAGATCCGGATCAAGCTGAAACAGCTGATTTGGATCTCAATCTTCAAATCGTTATCATGCGCATAACTTCAAAAGGCCAAGAAGATGGGCATTAAATAATCTTGCACATCATTTAATGTTCTAAACACAAGATTCCAAAGAGAATTATTATTTGAAGGCAAAAAGATAGCATGTCCTTTATTGTAGAGAAAACAATTATTATTTGTAAAAGTTCAATATTTTTGACCCTTTTAAAAGTTCATGTGCGAGAAATTTGGTTTAAAAACTATATAAAGGAACTTGGCATATGCAAAATAATTGGTGGCTTTTGAAAATAAAGAAAGCTAGTAGGAAACTTGGAAGACAAACCTTTGGTTTACTTTGGAGACAATATTTACTTTGTCATCACACTATTGTAATAGTTCATATGTTTGAGTTAAGCATCGAATTAAGGTCACTATTTGTCCTTTTAATTTCAATTTTTTGGGTGCATGATTGGTTGTACCCGACACCCTAAAATTGATTATAAATGCAAGTAAACAGTCCAACAAATCCAAAGACAACCATGGACAAAACATTGAAGGAAAAGATCCTTCTATGGTTATGACTCAAAACTTTTTGGAGGTCCAAAAAGTCCTTTCAGTGGGGATATTTGATCCAGGAGGATCGTCTCAGTCGAAGAATGAAGGAGGTCTCCACTTTCTTCGCAGCTGGTCAACCATCGAAAATATCGCAGAGAGCTTTCCAACACAACTTGAACGAGGTCAAATGGACTTCGTATGCAGAAGAAAATCCAGGTTGAAGTTACAACAGAAAGGAGGATTTCTTTGACAAATTGTTCATAAAGGAGTTCATTTGAAATTTCATGAACAAACTATGTAATAGAGAATTTGATGTAGAAGCTCACATTAATTCACATTTTATTTGTAAAAAGGAAATTAAAAAGGTGAGAGATTCCACCTCATGAGTTGGTTTTCTAAACCTAAGGTGTGTTGAGATCTTCATGGAGGAAGATGAGACCTTTTCCTCCACATACCCCCTTAAGGTGTCTCATGATCCTACTTTGGGGGATCATGAGAGAGATTTTATCCTTAACATGGGTGATGAATAATCATCCATGAGAAAGCTATAAAAGCCTCTCATATGGAAAAGGAATTAAGCTTTGTTGGAGAGGTCATTCTTTGAAGTATTTCCCTTGCATTGAGAAGTTAAGTGAGGAGATCTTTCTTAAGAAATTTCATGTGAGAGCCTTAGGAGAAGGTTGCCCAAGATGGGATAGCACCACATGATTCTAATGTAAATTGCATGAAGGAGGATTAAAAAGAACGGTTTGAACTTTTGTCAGACCCAGAGACGTAGTCAGGAGGCCTGAAGAACTTTGTTACCATCTGGTTTGTCATATTTGTATATGTGAATCCTTGTATTTGTTTATGATTAAAATAATTTCATATACATGAAAATGCTCATATTTACATGCAAATGATTGTTATCAAAGATCCTTATTAAAAAAAATTATGTGAGTAAGTACTCCTCAAAGTTTTCAGATCATATTGAAATCCATCGACGAATCCAGGCAAAACCGTTTTGTTCTCAGTTCCTTTCTATTAAGAACCTAACATTCTTCGTCCTTCATAGTCACCGGTTATTTTGTTTTTCCTACCAATGGTAGGAATAGATCCTTCTGATGCAGATAGTCCTCCATTTTCATCTTCCATAATTGATAGTTTTGGATGTTAAATTTCTCAACCTTAAACTTTCCTTCTTCTGCCATTGCTCCCACTCGAACCAGGTGTTGAAATATTTTATATTCCTTGGAAGATAATAATGTCTTTGTATTATGTCGGAAGATATCCACAATCTTATGTAAAAGAGTAATACATTATATCTCATATTCATTATGGTAAAATATAATATTGATATTCATTATTATATAAAGAGATGTTAGTATGGACAATTATATTATCCCACATGTAATATGTGAGAGTAGTTCCTCCTCATCTCTTGGTATATAATAGAGTCAAGGGAGTCTAATCCATTCATCATTTTTGGATCATCCAGTGTGGATCATATATCATGATCTTTCTATATTGTATTGGGGTTATTGGCATTGCTCTCTTGTTAGCTTGAGGGAGATATTCAGGAGATAATAGAAGACTACCTTCCCGTGGACGTAGCCCAATTGGGTGAACCACGTATATATGGTGTACTCTTTTCTCTTGTTCTCTTTCTGTTTTTATTTACTGTGATATGTTATTGTTTGCATAGATAGGTAAGCTAGTTTAGTTAGATCCATATCTCTGACATGGTATCAGAGCTTGTTGCTATGATCTAGCACCTTATACTGCTTTCAAACAATATTTTATCATTTGGGCATTGATTATTTCTTGTAGATTTGTTTTCTATCTGGTAGGCATTAGGCTTCTCTTCAGATCTGGGCATATTTCTGCAGTTTTTTATTTCTAACCCTAACCTTGTTGTGTAGATTTTTGCAGAAATTTTTCAAGGGTTTCTTGATGTTGTTTTTGTAGATCTATATGATTTTCTGATTCTCCTCAAGGAGATCTATCTTTCGGTCGTCAAAACGACAATTTTTGTCCAAGTTTGGTAGACTTTGTGCAGGTTTCCATATTCGGCAGATTCGACACTGTTTTTTGCCTCATAACTCGGTTGAATTTTATCGTATTTTTTTATTATAACCTTTTTTGGAGCTGGAAAAGTCGTTCTGGATCCACCAACGCGGACAAAACAGAATTCTGGGCCTTCCAGTTTCCAAAACGACAACTTTTGTCCAAGTTTGGTAGACTTTGTGCAGGTTTCCGTTTTCGGCAGATTCGGCACTGTATTCGGCCTCATAACTCGGTCAATTTTTATCGGAATTTTTATTATAACCTATGTTTGGAACTGGAAAAGTTGTTCTGGATCCACTTACGCAGACAGAACAAAATTATGGGCAAGTTTGGGCACTCAATCAAAAGGGTTTTAAGTAAAAGTTTCTCTTTCCTTTACTGTTTTTTTCTAACTGTGTTTTTTGCATATTCAGATCAGTACGGTAAAGTATTTAAATTTTCTGTTATTCATCTTTTGCATTTAGGTTTTGCTTTTAATCATGTTTATTAAGAGATTATTTATTGTTCTTGATAAATATTTGTCTAACATTTCTATATGGAAACAATGACATCTTTTAAGGGCATGGATCTCTAGTATTTTGTCATGATGATAACTATAAACCATCTGATGCTTAATACTTTTAACAAGATACTTAATAACTAATTTGTTTGTTTTTTGTTTAATCATGTCATGTTTATAAAAGCAATTTTATAAGAACAATCTCATATGTGCTGTCTTTTGATCGTTATTTGCTTTATATGTTATTGCTTACCTTTGTGTAAAAGCAATTTCATTGTTTTATAAGTAATATCTTTATAATCATTATATGCTCTTGCTAATTAATTTCTTGAGTAAAGTCAATTTTTTGAATCTATTTGATATCATAATTTTTTGGCTTGTCATAAGTTATTTAATTGGGATATAGTTTCTTTTTCATGTATTGCAGAGACTGTATCTAGTTCATGTGTTATTCGTCTCTAACATTCCTATACGAAAGCATTGACATGTGTTGTTTGTCTCTAACATTCCTATATGGAAGCATTGACATTTCTAGGGCATTTCATCTCTTGTATATTTGCATAGTGTTAACAAGAAATGAACCCATGATTAATACCATTAGTGACTTGTCATTTCATAATTTTTTATAAGTGATATCATGAGTTGATCATAATTTGCTATATGTTGATCATATTAAACATTTTGATTTATTTTCATTTATATCATGTCATGTTTATTTCAATCATCTTTTACTCAATATTTATATAGCTTTGATCAATCTTATAATCTTGAACTATTTATCATGAGCACCTTGTTCTTGTTGCAATGAGATTTCTATTCTTATGATTGCAGGGGTTATCTTGTTCCTACTTGTCTCTAACGCTCCTATATGGAAGCATTGACATTTTCAGGGCATTCATCTCTTGCATATTAACATCATACTAATAAGAAATGCACCTATGCTTCAAATTATTTGCTTGATGACTAATTTTTCATATATTTATGTGAAATCTTAGGCTCACTATTTCTATGTTGTCGCTGACACTTATGTGTAAAAGTAACTTCATTTTCCTTAATGAGAAAGTTAATCTTTTATTTGATCATATTATGTTGTCATATTTTTATATGATGTTTGCTTACCTTTGGTGTATAAGCATTTTCATTTATGTATGAGCAATTTTATTCTATGATATTCCTATGCTTTAATCTTGGAAGTTCTTGTGCAGATCAGTTTTTTGTTTAGGCTTTCACCTTATTCCAGAAATAATGAAGCACCATCTTCTACTGTTAAAGTCATGATGTTTATCTGTATGATATCGTTTTCGATGTGTAGACCATTGAGGTCTTGTTCCTTCGATGTTTGAGGTCTTCTACATATATTTCTATTGCACCTTGATTGGAAGAATGTCTGTTATCTACATGCGTATTGGCCATCTGGGTATTTTGTACATTGTTGTGGTGTTCTTAGCCACATGTTCTGTTGTATCAACCGTCAGAAGGTATATGTACACTGGTGTGGATGTTATATCAGAGTTCTTCAGTTATCAGTTATGGTTTTGATGATTCTTATGGTGATCTAGACATCTTATGGATCTAGTAGCCATGTTGGATTCTCTTTAGATCTGGGCACCTTGATGTTGGATTGCGTCACATGTTCTCGACATCTTGTGGATCTAGTAGCCATGTTGGCTTCTCTTTAGATATGGGTATCTTGTTGTTGGTATTTCATCGTACAACCTGGTTCATGTTCAATTTCATGATTCAGTGAGAAGCGGTTGTTCTTCATCAAATTCCATCAACCGAAGTGTTCTTCTTTTGCAGTTATGGTTCTTCTGGAATTTGTCATCAAGGGGGAGCAGTAATTACTCCTTCCTTCCTTGAGTAGTGGGATTTTCTCCCAGCCATTATTAAGGGGGAGTGTTGGAATATTTTATATTCCTTGGAAGGTAATAATGTCTTTGTATTATGTCGGAAGATATCCATAGTTTTATGTAAAAGAGTAATACATTATATCCCATATTCATTATGGTAAAATATACTATTGATATTCATTATTATATAAAGAGATGTTATTATGGAGAATTATATTCTCCCACGTGTAATATGTGAGAGTAATTCCTCCTCATCCCTTGGTATATAATAGAGTCAAGGGAGTATAATCCATTCATCCTTTTTGGATCATCCAGTGTGGATCATATGTCATGATCTTTCTATATTGTATTGGGGTTATTGGCATTGCTCTCTTGTAAGGGTTATTGGCATTGCTCTCTTGTAAGCTTGAGCGAGATATTTTGGAGATAATAGAAGACTACATTCCCGTGGATGTAGCTCAATTGGCTAAACCACGTATATATGATGTACTATTTTCTCTTGTTCTCTTTTTGTTCTTATTTACTGTGATATGTTATTGTTTGCATAGATAAGTAAGCTAGTTTAGTTAGATCCATATCTCTAACACCAGGAACCCTTCTTTCCTGCGAGTTTATCTTCCAAATAGACCTTTGGATCTAATACCAATTGTTAGAAAAACATGATCATAGAGCAATAACAATAAACAAGATGCAAATATAAAACACATAAACATAATACAAGAGAGACACCAATATGCGTGGTTCACCCAATCTGGGCTACGTCCACGGAGAAATTGCTAGTCCTTTTATTATATCGTCCAACAAATGAAGGGATACAACCCGCCGCACATCTGCTGCAATTTCATCTTCACTCTCTCACGGTATCTCTTACACAATCATAGAGATATTTACAATGCTACAATACACAGTCGTATTACAATGTCTTCTTTTTAAAGAGGTATTACCATGGGAAAATACTATGTAACACCCAATACCATGGGCCCGTAAATCACTCATTATTGACCAAGTCATGACTATGAAATTACAACATCTTATAAGGCATTTCTTTCAAAATTTTCAATACGGAGGTGTTTCCCCCGAACCCTTGCCAGAGGGGGTTTCCTAAAATGTAGTCGTTTCCCCCCCTAGACCCCCCATGGCGACTATATTTTGGGGGGAAATCACCCCCAAACCCCCCCGTCATGGGATGGGATCCAGACACAGTTGAAACATGACCTATGAATAAGGAAGATCAGGCTCCACAACCAACAGGTATCACCTCTGGTGATAGTTCCCAATAAATTGGGAAAATGGAGAATATGTGTGGATTACAAAGAGCTTAATAAGGCAACCAAAAGAGACCACTTTCCCCTAGAATTCATTGATCAGGTACTTGATACTCTTGCTGGGAACAAATTATTTTCATTTTTAGATGGTTTTAGTGGATACAATTAGATCCAGATCCACCCAGCTGATCAAGATAAAACCACATTTACCTTCCCGTGGGGGACATTTGCATACAGAGTACTACCATTTGGACTCTGCAATGCCCCTGCAACTTTTCAGAAGGCCATCCTGAGTATATTTGCATATTTCATCAATAATCGGATGGAGGTATATGTGAATGATTTCACACCATATGGACAAGATTTTCAACAGGCACTAGATCATTTGGAAGTAGTCTCGAAGAAATGCATAGAGATGAGTCTTTGTCTAAGCAATGATAAGTGTATAATGCTAATGGAAGAAGGCATAGTTCTAGGGCACCATATATCAGAAAGAGGAATTGAATTTGATCAAGCCAAGGTACTTTTCATTATAAATTTTCCCCCACCAGTCAAACAAATGGATGTGCACAACTTCTTAGGCCAAGCAGGCTACTACAGAAGGTTCATAGAAGGATTCAACAGAGTGGAAGCTCCCATGTTTGAACTATTGAGCAAAGATACAGATTTCAAATGGACTAATCAGTGCACGGCAGTGTTTGAGCAGCTGAAAGAGAGAACTACTACTGTTCTTGTACTCCAAGGCCCGAATTGGAATCTACCTTTTCACATTCCCTATGATGCTTCTGACACAACTATTGGTTCAGTTTTAGGACATGAAGAGGAAAAGAATCCCTACAGCATCTATTATATCATCAAGAACTTAGCAGGGGCATATCTCAACTACACGGGCACTGAGAAATAATTCTTAGATGTTATCCATGCCATCAATAAATTTTGAAACTACATAACAAGATATCCATTTTTTTTGCACACCAACCACTCAACAATAAGATACCTAATGAACAGACCTCATACCAGTGCTAGAGTTATAAGATGGCTACTTATTTTACAGGAATTTGATTTGACAATTCTAGATAAACCAGGAAAACACAGTGTACTGGCAGATTTTCTATCTACACTAACCCATGTGCAAGAAAAGAATTGGTAGAAGATATTTTTCCGTATGAACACATGTTTGCAATATCAGTGTAAATTCCATGGTTTGCTGGCATTTCCAACTACCTAGTCTCTAGAAAATTTCCACAACATTATGATTATAAACAGAGATACAAAATAATCAGACAAATTGCCACTTACAATTGGATTCAAGGATTCCTTTTTAAGAGAGGGATAGACTAGATATTAAGAAGATGTGTAAGAGAAGATGAAGTACATGATGTACTGCATGCCACTCACAATGAACCATGTGGAGGCCACTATGCATAAAAAATAATTGCCTATAAGATACTCCAAATAGGGTACTATTGGCCTACACTCCATAAAGATGCTCAAGAGTATGTATCATGTTGTGATGACTTCGAGAGGATGGGTATGTGAAATTACAAATCACAGTATATCATGGAGTTGAGTATACCTCACAAATAAAGAATGAGCATAAAAGATGAATTACAGTGAAAATTGCAGGAAAAATGAGCAGACAATTAATCATGCATGAGAACTCAAACAGGAATAGAATAATGTCACATAATCCAATAATCAGTATAGTCAATAATGATGATACAATAGAGAGAATTCGAATCTCCTAAGAGAATTCAAGTCATAGTATGTCTAACATAGTAATTGTCACCTCAATAAGTGCTCCGGAAGTCCCAAACTCAGTTAAACTCAACCAAATATCAGTAAACAGATGATACAGTCAGTTAACTGACCAAGGAGGGTGCATCCATGAGTTTTTCATGCAAATCAATCATAAAAGGTTGTATGAGGCCACAATCAGTGGTTATCGGAGCTCAAACTCCCAATTAGAGTCACCAATTCATGTACAACTCAGTTAGATTGAACTGAGTCACTGAGTGGTCTCCTAAAATATAGGGAAATGCTTCTAAGTGTCCTAAAATCATGCATGCAAGGCGCATTAGGTGGCTAATGGGTCCTAGATGAAATCTGCAAACCACTAGGGGGAAATAACATGACTAAGTGCTAGCAAATGGTAAATAATGCAAGTAGGACAAGGATGGAGTATTAAAATATCCTAACTACCCCCCTTAATCCAAAATTGGCATCCTGGGCCCTGTTTACTAAGACCAAAGGTCACCCATACAATCAAATCAATGATAAAAAATAAATAATTGTCTATGCACCAAGGTAATGGGAAAACCTCATGTGAACCCCCCCCCTAAAAAATAGGATAGTGGTAGGGAACTCAAATAACCTTCACACTAAGTAGAGAAGTAAAAAATTTCCTGAGTGAAAGCCTTTGTAAAAATGTAGGCAATCTGCTCCTATGTAGGATAGAAATGCAGGTGTTGGATCTAGATATGGATCTGGATATGCTCCTCTGATGTACCTCCCACTGTGTCGAAGTTGTATTTGCCAAAAAAAGTCTTCCAGGAACCCTTCTTGCTACTAGAGCGAATGGCTCATTGTAGTCCAAATCATGAACCTTTGAGTACCCTTTTTCAACCAACGAAGATTTGCACTTGGTTGTAGATCCCCCATGGCAAGTCTCTTCCACGGATTGTGGATCAAACCCCACCATCGTGTAGCACCTCTCTGAGAGAAATGGATATGCATTACATAGTGAAGGTTTTCATGATACTAAAATCTAGTGGTTCTATGGTTAGATGGATCCCCAACTATGTTCCCAGCAGCTACAAGGAATTTGTGATCTCATATTGTCCTTGGTAATGGATTGGGAGTAGGTGTTGGATCTGGATCTGGATCTGATTTAACTTTATTCTCAACATCAAGATATTGATCCTCATCTTCATTAGAAGAGATATCACTCTGATCTTCGTCAGATGCCAATGGACTAGGCAGAGAGTATGGAAAAATGTGAGAGAATTGATATGCATTTGAGGCATGGTTTGCAACCCCTTTCACTATAATATTCCCAGTAGAGATATCTGCAATCTCAACTGTGTTAGGAACAAAGACCACTTTCTTTGGTGAATCTTTGTAAGTCATCTAATAGACAGACAACAAATTTGTTGACAAAGAAGGCACAAATAGAACATTTTTTAACTTTCCATGCTCTAATTGTATTGTGCCCTTCCCTTCAGCTGAGATCTGAGAATCATCTCCCATGTGAATACTAGGACCATCATTGATATCTAGAGAAGAAAATGATTCTTCGGGGGAAACCATGTGGTTGGAGTCTCCTGAATCTATGAGGAAGGCTTGTGATTGTGAAAATCCAACCTTCAGTGCATGGAATCTCTCATGACCATCAGACTCACTTCCAGAATCAGTCTCTCTTGCACCTTTCTAGGAGGGACATATAAAAGAAATGGAGATGGGACATGAGATGGACTCTTAGCCCAAGTATTGTTATACTAGAGAAATTATGACCCTCTTTCCCTTTCCATTTATGCCCTAGTTTCTATCAAACCCTAATGCATCTGGGTTGTGGTTGAGATTCTTGGAGAAGAGAAGCAGGAGATCCTGAATCAAAGGTTTTGTGAGGTGCTTGAATATAAGGAAGGTAAATGTGTACTTGCTTCAATTATAAATGGAAGAATAGACATATTTCCCTTTCCTAATAGTTGTGTTTATGCTTGTATCAGATTTGGGTACTTGTTCATGTTCATTAGATTATCTTTTTATGCTCTATTCGAATTTCAATCATTTATTTGTATCCAAATTTGTTTGAGGAAGGTTTTTGAGTTGGTTTTGTAGGTTCTTTGACTGAATATCAAGATCAAAGCTCAAGGATTCAAGGAAATCTAGGATCAAACTCCATAAATAAGGTACATATCCTTCTAACTTTCAAACTCCTTGTTTATTTTTGCTTGTTGCAGAACCCTAGATGTATGCTTTTTCAACCCTAGTATGTTGGTGACCTCAACCCCTATCATAGGATATTTTTTCCTCACAACACAAAGATCACCATATGATAATACTGGTTTGGGTTATGATGAACATAAGAGCATTGAAGAAAGTGAAAGCTCCAAGCCACTAGAAAAGGCTAAGGGTTATGTAGATATTCTCAGAAGCTCCCATCAAGGAAAATACTACAGAGAAAGAATTCATGGCCACAAGATTCAAGGAAGAATGAATATAGAGAATTTACATCACAACAAAAACCATTTGCTCCCAGGTACCAAAGCTTTTTTTTGTTATTGTTTTTCATGTAACAATTTTGGACATAGGGCTAGAGATTGCAAAGCTTATGAAGGGAATGCTCAAGCAAGAAATAGAGGTGTCCACGTGAGCTACAATGTCGAATATTACAATTGCCATAATTATGGACACATGGCAAGAGATTGTAGAAGTATGGTGAACCACAATGTTGAATGCTACAAATCCCACAACAATGGATACATAGCTCATGAATATAGAAGCATAATGGAGTCGTCCATGAAAGAGAATACTCATATCAGATATAAAAAATTATGGAAGAAGAAGTCAAAAAGACAAAAGGAAGAAGTTTGTGGATTGATTCTCTATAAAAATGATGGAGGTTCAAGGCCCAAGGAAGGAAACCAAAGGAAACCTCTTATCTTGAAGCTAGGAAGCATGTTGAATGAAAGCAGAAATAGTCCCAAGATTGAAGACGCGAGGGAATTGGTGTTACATGTTGAAGAGGAAGAATAAGTAAATGGAGAATTCTCAGAGGACATATCCACAGCAGTTGTAGGTTTAAGTAATAATGACAAATCAACAAGCAAAAAGGAAGGTGTTGGGATTACAAATGATAATCCTGTAGCAGAGTAGAATTACATATTGTTCTAAACAATTTGGCATAGAGACTCATAGTATTGTGGATAATATTGAGGGGGATTCTAAGTAGCAAGTAAGGAAGATCAAAGAAAGGACAACGGGTTTAAAAATTTACAGAGCAAAATATAGGAACATAGGGGGATTCAGCACAATCAAAGGGGAGCATTGTCAACAAGTAAAGATATTCTCATAAGGAATTCATATTCAAGTAAAGCTATCCTTTGCAAGGGGGAGAGAATGTTCAGCAAAACAAAGTCAAAGAAAAGAAGCATATTGACAGGGGGAGCCAACATAATACTAGGGGGATTAGGTGAACAAAGTTTTTTCACCCCTTTGTCATTAGTGTCAAAGGGGGAGAGAGATTTGAAGTTGTTTCCATCAATGACAAAGAGGGAGATTGTTGAGTAAAGTTGTCATTGATGTCAATAGGGTCAATAGATCTGTGAGATGAGCTTATAAGATTGTTGAGTGATGTTTTCATTGATGTCAATGTGGCAATGAAGATGATGGTGTGGCAATGGTAATGATGATGTGGCAATAATAATGATGATGTGGCATTGATGATGATGATATGGAAGTAATAAAGGGAGATTGTTTGAAGCCTTGAAAATATTTAAAGGAGCCTTGGCATAGGTGTATATAAATCCTAAGTGGTCCCCTTATAGTATAGTTGTTAAGCATGGCCCTTACGGATGAGATAACATGTGGTTGTTTCCACATGCCGACTTTGAGTTGTACACAATTGGATCAATCCCCTAAAGCCATTGAAGAAGCCCCTAAGGCAATGATGATATGTCCATCTGAAGTGTCTTGAAGAAGTGTGAAGAAGCCCCTAAAGTGATGATTATGTATCCACATAACCATGATAAAGGGAAGTGTAAAGAAACCCCTAAAATGATGATGATGTGTCCACAAGACAAAGATGATGAGAAGTGATAAGAAGCCCCTAAAGCCAAGTGAATATATTTATGTACACCCCACTTGCCCCCTTGTGGAGGTAAGAAACCATAGGAAATATGAATAAATTATGTACTAGGACCACCTTGAGGGTGTAGGAGGACACGTTGATATAGTACTTAGGAATCAACCTATCATGACACTTGGCAATGAGCAAGTTTTTTTGGTATTGGGGGCATTAATGACATGGTATGTGCCCACTTGTGAAGAAAGGAAAAGGTTTCAAGGAACAAGTAACCCCATGTGGCTTTGCAATCTTGTAGGCTCCTAGAAAATAAAGGACTCCCCAAATCCACTTGATGAATACATGAAGTGGTCAGGAAGATAAGTCAAATCCCCTTGATGAATCCATGAAGTGGTCATTGACCCATTGAAGAAACCCCTAAAATGTACAAGACAAAATTAACAATAAGTTATGGGCCAACCTAACCTAAAGTGAATTAAAAAGTGACTTCGAAAGGTATAAATACACATTATAAAACTTTGTTTGTATCATACCAATTCGATCAAGTCAAGGATGTGGAGTGAATTTCATCCTAGAAGAGCATATTTCCAAGGGAAGATGAAGTGGAGGGGGTTGTGAAATATGTTTCAGATCATCTTGGCATTTTCACTATATATATTTTTTCTAGGATGTTTCAAACCATGAAATTCTATGGGATGAATTTAATATGTGTGAGTATCTGTGGTAAAAATTTCAGATGTTGTTTCAATATAGTTTAGGAAATATGACCTTAGGAAATTAGGGTTTCTAAATCATCTTCAAACATGTCATCTTGTACTTTTCATTATATCTTTTTTTCTAGAAAGATTCAAATAGTGACCCTTAGATATGATAAAGTAGAGAGCCTGAAGAACACGTGGTGCAAGTTTCAGATTCTAGCATGCTATATGTTTGGAGATATGATGTGGGGAATTTAAAGCTTCTGAATGATATTGAAATCAGCTTTAAATAGGTCAGTTTGGCACTTTTGCTATATATTTTGTTCTATAAAGATTCAGATAGTTTCCCTTAAGGGGGATGAAGTAGAGAGCTTGAAGAAATTGTGGTACGAGTTTCAGATGCTTATTTGCCATATTTTCAAAGATACAACCTCAAGGATTAGGGTTTTTTAATGATCCTAAAATCAAATTTAAACATTTCAGTTTGGTATTTTCTCTATAAATTTTGTTCTAGAACATTTTAGATAGTGAACCTTAGAGAAGATGAAGTAAAGATATTGAAGTACCTGGGGTACAAGTTTTAGATATTAGTTTGTTATAATTTTGGAGATATGCCATCAGGATTTCTGAATAGTTTAAAGCTGAAGATTATGGTGATGTTATTGGCATTGGTTATGGTGATGTTATTGCCATAGATTATTGTGATGTTATTGGCATAGATTATGGTGATTTTATTGTCATGATATAGGGTTCCTCTCTTGTAATGACCTAGAGTTTGAAGATGATAATGATGTTAAGGGTTTGAAGAAGCAAAAAACTGAAGTCTATGGATGATTGTTCCTAGGGTTTGATTACATACTTGAGAGGCACATTTTTGGTCCTATTCTTGAAGGTTCTATTGCATACTTGAAGGCTAGTTTGTTGCAGACTTGAAGGTTATACTGCATACATGTTTTGGTCTTCTTCATGAAGCATTTAATTATAGATTTGAAGAACACATTTCAATCTTGTTTATGAATATTTGGAAGACATCTTTTGGTCTTGGACAATAGGATTTTGTTGCAAATTTGAAGACTATATTGGAAAACGTTTCTTGTATATTTGGAGGACAGATTTGAGGCATGTACAAGTTGACATGTTGACAGTGACAATGACAGTGATAGTAAGAACACAATGACAGGGACAGTGACATAGATAGAGACGAGACAATGACAATGACATTATAGTGATAGTGACAGTGTGAAGACAGTGACAGTGTTAAGATAGTGACGGGGATAGTGAGAAAGATAATGACAGTGACAGGGATGGTGAGAAAGACAATGACAGTGACAGTGATGGTGACAATGATAGTGATAGTGACATGTTGATACTCTTATTCTTATCAAGATGGTAGATTGGTGCTAGGGCAAGCTAGTGCTTCCTTACTATATCAAGGTGTCCTCATACACCCTCAAGGTGGTCCTAGTACATAATTTCTTCATATTTCTTAGGGTTTCTTGCCTCCACAAGTGGGAAAGTGGGGTGTACATAAATATATTCACTTGGCTTTAGGGGCTTCTTCTCACTTCTCATCATCATGGTATCGACACATCAACATCACTTTAGGGGCTTCTTTACACTTCCATTTATCATGGTTATGTGGACACATCATTATCACTTTAGGGGTTTCTTCACACTTCTTCAAGACACTTCAGATGGAAATATCATCATTGCCTTAGGGGCTTCTTCAATGGCTTTAGGAACGTGATCCATTTATGTACAACTCAAAGTGCGCAAGTGGAAACAACTACATGACATCTCATCCCCTTAGGGCCATGCTTAATAGCTACGCCATAACGGGACCACTTAGAAGTTATATACACTTATGTCATGGATCCTTCAAAGCTTTTCAAGGCTTCAAACAATCTCCCTTTATTACTATCATATCATCATCATCATTACCATTGCCACATCATTGATCATCCTTGCCACATTGAAATCAATGAAAACATCACTCAACAATCTTATAAGCTCATGACACAGATCTCTTGACCCTGTTGACATCAGTGACAACTATACTCAACAGAAGTATAATCAATATTTGTGCAAAATTATTACAGAGATGTCGCAATATATATCTTGGGTATGCGCCTTGCATATGGAATAAAGGAAAAACCCTAAACATTAAGGAAACATGGTTTGCAAACAAGATTCGAGAAGGCATTTATGCCAAAGGGGAATGTTTCTCCATTTCTCCTCTTTCAAATATAATCAACAAGTAGGGTAGGCGTACCTGTGAATGCTCGGACAAAGAGTGCATTATGAGCCAAAATCCTTATAAAATTATGCGTAACAAGAAGCAAATTATAAGTATATCTAATGTATTATACCTTGAATTGAAAAATCGAAAAACTCTATTAATAATACAATATGCACTTACCAGCTCGGTAAAGAGTTTAACTCTATTTGAATTGGTGTCTCCGTGGCTTCACGACCTTAGGACCTGAACATATTTACACAAGGCCAAAGATAATAAACAACTAATGGATTTTATACCTAAAATGTGTTCAAACAAGGCCAAAGATAATAAACAACTAATGGATTTTATACCTAAAATGTGTTCAAAATATATTTACGCATGAGTTACAACTCATAAACAATAACAGGTATGAATCGTGGCATATATGAAGTGTATCTTACCATTCTAAACTTTGCGTGTAATTTCTATGTCATCGAACGAACCAGCAATGCATGGTCGTAGTAAACCTTGACGTTGAAAATGAACATGGTCAAGCAAGAGTAGCAATATTGAAAACCTGGTGAGGTTTGGTAGCTTGCTACCATTACAAAATCATAGAGATACCCTCCTTCACGGAATAGTCTAATGAACAAGTAAAAAAATATTTTATGAAGTTGATGCATAAAGTTGATGGTAACAGCTCATGGCTTGAATAGTCTGTATCTCAAGATTAGTAGGTGTTGGAGTCGAGGGAGTCACTCATCGATCTTACTAAATGCAAGAGGGTGTGTAATTAATTCCCTCCATTACCATAAATGTAAATATTCCCAACGAAGTCTCAAGACTGGAGTGTTGTACTTCAAAATAATATTTTGTATGTTTTGTATTATCTCCCATTAATTATTTACAATCATATGTTGAGTTGGTAGAGTCAATTAGGTATAGAATTTTGTATATATCCCAAAGTCATGGCATAGTATCTCGACACTTTGAGAGTCAATTACGCATAGAATTTGTTACATATACCAAATTCATGGCCATCGATATTATTAATATTTGTGTTATGGTCATAGTTTAATGTGCAAGGTTAAATTCGAATGGTTATATACCATGTTAATGTTCGGAAATTAATATATATCGTGTGGTTATATATTAGAAAGATAGCATTTATCATGTAGTTATATGTTTAATATATATCAAATTGTTATCTATAATGATAATACTTGGGGTTGTCAATTTTTACTAGTTTATTTGGTTAAGGTGTGGGTCTTATCAATAAGGCAACTTGGGTTCAATTTTTCTTATGGGTGAACTAGTTGGGAGGAGACACCCCAAAATCCATCTAAGTTGGCGACAGATGTGGTCTAGGTTGGATCACAGGTGTGATCCCCAAGTGATTTTGACAGAAGAGATGCCTTTGGGTTATGGTTTCTCAAACCAAAGGACATTGCTGCCAAGTGAGAGAGTTTCGAGAAAACAAAAAAAATATAATATTTGGGGATTAATATAAAAGTTATAGATTTAATTAATATGAGAATATGATATGGAAGGGGTAAGTATCATAACCCTTTAATATTGTGTATTTAGAATTGGAGATAAGTTAAGCTAATAGTGGGATTACAATTCCGGTGTAATCACATTAAGACTTATGAATCTTTTCTTATAAGAATGAATCCTATATTAAAATACTGCAACTTGTTAATGACATAATTTAGTGCAACTAAATGAAATAAATAAATTGTCTTCCATTTTATGTACTTTGTTTGTTGTTTTGAGGTGTGTTACACACACCTCTTCATGAGAAGTTTCTATGTGATGGCATCACTCACTGGGATCATGACAAAGATATCATAATTCGGCTTGGCTTTTTTGAATGTTAAGGCAGGCCAGCTTCAAGACTAAGAATGCCAGAGACTTGCAAGTTGAATATGGGAGTAAGTTATGTTTGAGGAGTTCATATATGAGATTTATCAAAGATAAGAGTCAATGAGAAGACTTATGCAATGTGGGAACAAGAAATCTAAGAACTGAACCCATAGCCATAGCTAGAGCAATAATTGAGATCCAGAGCTAGAGTCAAAGTTGTATCTAGGAGCCAAAGTCAATGTTGTGTTCCAAATAAGAAAATATAAGGCATATTCATCTAGTTGGTTCTCTACACTTTTGGAGACCAAAAATTCTTTCAATTAGGAGGCATGATCCGAAAATGGAACCAAATTGAAGAGTGGTTGTAAGACTCAATTAAGCCAATGTAATTTGACAATGTATGAAGGTTATAAACTAGGGAATGATAATGGGATTGCAATGTAGAATAAGACAAAAAAATTGTGAATTAGTTAATTAAATGGGGAAAATGGGCATGGGAAAGGGAACTGAAACATAAGTACCTTAGCCATCCCATTATCCCCTAATATCTCTTATTTATCATTGTAACTTTAATTTTGAAAGGGATTTTACCTGCTTGTTGGTTAGTAAAGGAGGATGCCAAAGGGCCCATTGCATTGTAAACAAAGTTTTCCAAGTAAGATCTAAACTATTGCTAAATGTTGGTTTCCCCACTTGGGTTTCCATGGTAAATAATATCTTATGTGCAATTTTTAATATGTGTTTGATTGTTTCTCTACATTCATTTCTTTACTGAGTGATATGGAAGCTCCTCTATTTATTTAATGCTTGCAAGTGAGCTATGAAAACTAATCTATGAGCTACATGTAGCTTAAATAGTGTTAGTGTTGCAAAGTTCTTGTATTTGTTGAGCTAGGGAAGTTCCAACAACTATAGGATATCATCCATCATATGCCCAATCAATCTTGGAGATCAAACTGAATTTAAAAGCTATTGCACTTATGTAGAAGTTTCTAAATTGAGATTTTCTTTTCCTAGGAAAAATTTGTGTTTCCTATATCGAATTTGCCAATGCCAAAGTGAATTTCTCATTGTTTAGGGCGAATTTATAAGTGTCACCTATGCATTTTTTTATTTTTATTGGGCATTTTGGTTATCCAAGAGACCATAGGATTCTCCTCAAACAATGATTTTGCCTATTCATTAATAAAACTTATGGAGTATGTTGTTTCTCCCTCATCTATATTTATTTATTTATCTTATTGTTGGGCCTTATGACATTATGGCTAAGTGTTGGCTATCTTAGTGATTTTTAAAAGCTATTGGAGGAATTAAAGCAAGTAAAGGAAAAATGAATTGCCCATATAAGACAAGATTGAATTCTAAGAGTAGGATATGCGTTTTTTTACTAGTAGCTAAAACCTAAATTTTGCTTGAACACACATTAATCTATCTTGTTGCTCATCAGAGGTTCAATAGTTGGGAATTTAGATTATTAGCTCCTCGATTCACGATTATAATTGCTCTCCATTCTTCTAGAATTCTGGACACACTATTTGAATGATTTCTTCGAATAAGAGATAGAGTCTAAGAACATAGAATTGTTGGATGACTGGATGTCTTGCAATTGGTGGTTCCCCTCATGTGAACATAGCTTGGAAATGGGGAAGTGATGGATTGAAAATACAAGAGAATCGGAGGTGTGGTTGGGTTTTTTGAGCTACTTACATTTACGATAAAGTAGCTTATGTTCCATGTTATTAAGTATATTCTATCCAAGTACGATATTTCAAAACAGTCAGAATTTCACAAGTTACCAAAGTCATTCATAATAATTGATATCATCATTAAGAAACTATGACCCTTGCCACTAAAATGAGTGGTTGCTTGTATTAAGAAGAGTGGGTTTGTTGACTGAAATATTGTTGCCTTACATGCTTGTTGGTGAAATATTGTTGCCTTACATGCTTGTTGGATAATGCTTATCAGATCATTTTTGTAATCTTGATTATTATTGTAGTGTCAACTATGTCTACTTATGTGTAGGTGACTCTTAAGTATAGACCTTGAAGCGATTCTGAAAAGTAGATATCTTTGTATAACATTGAGAATAGAGATCAGAGTTGAAATTTCACTAAGTATTCATATTGATAAAGTGAGTGGGCTATAAGTCCCTTGTTTACAGATCATTTATGTGGATCATTGCAACATCTACAATCAACATAATGTGCATCCCGAATTCAAGTGGGTGTAGCTAGAATCCCAAAAATTGCTTATGCATTTGGTCATGAGCTTTATAAAATCAATGACTATTATAACCACTTCACAAACTTTAATTCTCAAGTTAGTTTATATTTAGATATTTTGTCTCTTTGTTATATATTTGTATGTATAAAAGATATTAGTATCTCTGAAGAGGTCCTGATATTTTTTTGTTATGAAGAACGCAATTTTAGATTGTTAAGACTATTGTGTTTATGCAAGAGAAGTTCCATCTCCACTCATCTTGTGTGTTGCTATAGAAACACTGAGTTGATTAATTTAATTGTGTTATAGGTTAGCATTGACACTATGTTCTAAAGAGGCATGGTCCACTCATTAGAGCATGGTTGTTGTTGTTCTTGTTTCTTTGTTTTCATTACCATTGTCATTTGTTTATGCTCTATGTTTATTTTAGTTTACTATCTATGTGATATTCCAGCTTTCATACAATTATCATAGTCATGCTGATTAATATAAATAGATTGTATTCATATTACTGTGGAATTTTAGTAATATGAATACAATCTATTTATATTAATCAGCATGACTATGATAATTGTATTCATATTACTGTGGAATTATGCAAAGTGTAATTGATTAGTGTGTTTTTCATTCTACAAAGCATTATTGAGGGTACAATTCAAATATAAAAATAGAGATGCAAATTCAATTCCTAGATTAAATGCAATTTATTTCTATATAAGAAGCATCATATAAGGCAATAACAAAGAGACCCAAGGTTGCACATACTGTGCATGGTATCTCACAACTAATCCTCGGGTTGATGAATTAAACGATCATTTATTTTAACCATCCTTGACTTGATTGAAAGGGTGATTAAAGTGACTATCATTTTTGGTGTTATTGACTAGGGGATGCCAAAGGCACAGTAGATCTTTTTGCACTAGTCTAGAAAACAAACACATTGTAAGGAGATTAACTTGAGGAATGTTTTACAACCTTTCTGTTAGATCTCATATGTATTGGTTTCCATTCTTTATTTAGGTCATATATAATGAATGAATTGAACTAGGGACTCAAAAGGGTGATTTTGTGATGCAGTAAGGACCATCCAAACTACTAACTACCTTGCAAGAAAATTGATAGAAGGAGAAGGTTCAAAAGTGAATAACATATCCCAATCGAGCCAAAAGAAAGTCATTGAATCCAATTCCATAATAAACATTAAGTTTCGTTGTCTATTTGAAGCATAAACAATTCCTTTTATTATATAACTTGTGAGGATAGAAAAAACTAATCAATGGAAAAGAAAATTCAGAATCTCAAGTAAACCCTATCCAAGAACTTTAATATTCTAAGGGGAATATCTCCTATAAGGAATCAAGACTAAAAGGTGGGCCGCACTATTGGAAATTTAATAATTTAAAAACACGGTAGAGGAAGAAGGAATATGCTCCACTAAAGAAGAGCATGTTAGTTTTGAATTCCCAATTCAAGAACTAGGAGGATTGGATCAAATGAATAATATCCCACCTTCAACCCTACCAGATTTCAATAGCTTAGCAAGTAAAAACCATGATACTACTCTTTTTGAATTTGATGTCCTTTACAGAAGCTATGACTATAACTATGATGCAAAAAAGTTGGAATTGTTCCCCACCACAATCAAGAATGCAGCACTACAACGGTTCATGCGACTAGGTGGGAACAATATTTGTACATGGGATGGCATGAAACAAACATTCTTGAAGAAATATTAAGACAATTGCAATGCTATATATTTAAATGAAGAGATATTCAAAATGGTTAGAAAGAATATGAAAGTATGGAGGATTATGTTGGAAGGTTCTAGTATAATTTACAAAGGTCAAACCAAAACAAGTTAGACAAAGAGATGTTGTGAATTATTATTTAAGGGGGGTTTATGATGAATTGGTTAACCTATTGGGTTTTTTAGGGGAGGGTGATGTTTCTTAGCTAATTTATGAGGAAATATATGACCTTTACTGACAATACTTGTGGGGAAATGAAAAACATGGCAAGGGATCTAGAGATATCATTGCTCGAATCAAAAAATCATCTAAAGAAAGAATCATCCTTGTTGAGATTGAAAATTGGTTGGGAGAATTCAAGACCAATACTCTCATCTCCCTTAGTTCTTAGCTAGACATGTTCCAGACAAATAAGAAAAATGAAGAGGTAGAACAAGCATTAGCTATATTCTATTTCAAGTGTCGGTAGATGCATTATGTTGGAATGTGTAATGATAAAATAGAGTTATCCGACATGCATCGTGTAATAAAATCTCTTATTACCACTATTTATATAAGGGAGGTGGAAAATTGTTTATCCCATATGTTATGGAATGTAAATATTCCATACCTCTAGATATATAATAGAGGTGAAGGAGGCTCATCAAACACAAATGAGATTATTGTGTCATTGTGACATGAAGTGAAGATGGAGTGAAGATGGAGTGTGATGTGATGCATATGTGAGGATTCCATGTATTATAAGATGGATATTTCTGAAGAATAAGAAAACAAATACCTTTTAGTGGATGTTTCCCCATTTTGGGTTTTACCATATATATGGTGTATCATTCTTTTCTCTTGTCTCTTATTTCTTACATGAGTATTTGTTGCTTGTTTGGATAGAAGGATAGACTAGTAGATTCTTGCTTTGCATGTTAGAAAACATATTGTTGTATGTTAATGCATATTCTCAATATTATAACACACACCTTGAGGTATTTCCCACTAAAAAGACTGAAAACTATGGCATCTATGAACAAAATCATGCAACCAGTAAATTCCTTCATTTCCTGAGATGAATACAATGTACCAAGTATCCAATGAGGAGACATAGGAAATATGTTTTGTTGCTCAAAATTATGATCATGGTAGCCTCGATCACTAAGTGTGGTATAAGACCCATCCCAATATTATAATTTGTTTTAGGCTAACACCTAATATACTCCTCAAAAATACTAGCCAACCATGACTTGGTCATAGTATTGGACACCCTAACAAGACAAAAATCATCCTTTGCAACAATGTTGGTGGATACCTCCATTTGGAAACATGCAACAACAAACACCCCTAAAATTCCCATGACCTCAACAATTCCCATAGCAACAACAATTCCCACAAAAACAATTATAGTTGCCTCCAACCGACCCTTCACAAATACATCCTCATATTCATGTACAGCCAAATCCTAACCCAAATAATAAGGTAACTTATCTTTCTTACAATGTTGAGATACCTAGCTATCCAACATATTTAATCCCTCCCATGTATTGTTAAGACATGCACCTACGATAAGGGAGAACCATCAATAATAGAACTTCACCAATCACTTCAGAACAAGAAGATGAGGAAGTTCATAACCCTTTAGAAGATCATCATGTTGATCATCCTCATGTAGTAATGCAACCCAATTCCCATGGAAATTCAAACCACCCATGGACATCTTTCTCCCTATCTAGAGAGGTTAATTTTACATAAACCATGTTCTCGGTCTGACTTTCTTAAAGAGTTGAGGAAAGTTTTCATAAAAATTCCTTTATTTCAGGAAATCAAATATGTTCCCATCTATGCTAGGTTTGTCCGAGATATGTGCTAAGAAATCTTGGTAAGAAAAGAAGGATGCCCAAATTGCCCATGTTATTAGCTAAGTCATTGACTCGATGCTTCAAAATTATTTTATAACCAGATACATTGACCTAGGAATCCCTATATTCAATGTTCACATCAACAAAAAATTATTTTTGAAAACTTTATTTGAATTAAGGGATAACATCAATGTCATGACTAATGAGACTATGGAGAAACTTGAACTAACTAATCTACATTGAAACTCCTACAGCCATTAGTCGATTGATCAATCCATTGTAAAGACAAAAAGGGATACTAGGGGTTGTAGTGATTTTCATTGATTCTAGGTAATACACAACAAATTTAATTGTTTTTGTAACCCAAATTCAACCTTGGAGGTTATACATTGATTCTAGGTTGGCCTTGGTTGGAAACTACAGATGCCTATATTCGCTAGGGATTTGGAGATATGACCATTTCCCGCAAAAATTCTACTAAGAAAATTACATTGCACCCTCCTACCTATCCTTCCATAGATCAAGAATTGCGTATATGGGTAGGAAATGAGGATAGTGACGATGAAAATGCTCAACAAATATTCACATTTTACCAAGTTCTCACTTTCAATGATGAGATTAAGAATGACCTAGTAATTAACAATTTCATAACCAAACCCTATTCTTCCAAGCACCCAATTCATGTAAATTTCCTCAAGAGAATTTCCCATTGGCTACTCTATATTTACAATTAGATTCCTTGTTTTTTCTTTTTGCGCCAAGAGGCGCTCTATAGCCCAGTATGGGGGAGATCTTGTGAGTTGAGTGTTTGTCGAGTTTGTCGAGTAACAAAATAATACAAAGTAAACAAAAAAAGAATAATACAAAGTAAAAAGTAATAAATATTATGTCGGCCATAAACAAAAAAGAATAATACAAAGTAAAAAGTAAATATGAGACTTAAACTAGAGACTTTAGAGCTTAGTATTAGGTGGTAAATATTATGTCGGCCATAAACATAAAAGAATAATACAATGTAAAAAGTAAATATGAGACTTAAACTAGAGACTTTACTTTTTGCGCCGAGAGGCGCTCTACAACCCAGTATGGGGGAGATCTTCCGAGTCGAGTGTTTGTCGAGTTTGTCGAGTGTTTGTCGAGTAACAAAATAATACAAAGTAAACAAAAAAAGAATAATACAAAGTAAAAAGTAATAAATATTATGTCGGCCATAAACAAAAAAGAATAATACAAAGTAAAAAGTAAATATGAGACTTAAACTAGAGACTTTAGAGCTTAGGATTAGGTGGTAAATATGATGTCGGCCATAAACAGAAAAGAATAATACAAAGTAAAAAGTAAATATGAGACTTAAACTAGAGACTTTACTTTTTACTTTTAATACAAAGTAAAAAGTAAATATGAGACTTTAGAGTGTTTTTCGAGTGTTTGTCCAGTAACAAAATAATACAAAGTAAACAAAAAATAATAATACAAAGTAAAAAGTAATAAATGTTGTCAGCCATAAACAAAAAAAAATAATACAAAGTAAAAAGTAAATATGAGACTTAAACTAGAGACTTTAGAGCTTATGATTAAGTGGCTCGAGTATTGCACTCAAGGAGCTATTCAAGGAGAGGTTTGCACCTCAGGAGATTTGATCCCTCTCGGCGCTTTATAGAGCCTAGGATTTGGATCTAGACTGGTTATATCCACAACATAGTCTACTAGCACACCAATAGGCATTAGCCCATGAAATACATTAGACATTAAACCTAAAGTTGGAAACCACATAGAAGGAGAAATTGATTGAATTATCGTGGAAGAATAACACTACATTTTCCTATGAATATATAGATATGAAGGGGACCTCATTTCATCTTTTCATCCATAATATGTACATTACAAGTGATTCTCAATCTATTTTACAACCCCAACGATGAATAAACCCTACCTTATGTGATATAGTGATAGAAGAGTTTCAAAAATAGTTGATTTTGAATTTCATCTATCCTATCTCCAATAGTTAATGGGTTTCACCACTTGTGATTGTTCCAAATAAAAATATTGAGTGGCACATTAACAATGATTAATTATAGAGAACTAAATAAAGCCACATTAAAATACCATTTCCACTTCCTCTCATTGAGTAAGTCCTTGATACCATGGTCGTTGATAAATTATTTTCCTTCCATGATAGGTTTAGTGGATACAACTAAATCTAAATTTCCCCATATCCTATCTCCATTAGTTAATGGGTTTCACCACTTGTTAATGTTGAGTGGCACATTAACAATGATTATAGAGAACTAAATAAAGCCATCTTAAAATACCATTTCCACTTCCTTTCATCAAGCAAGTCCTTGATACCATGGTCGATGATAAATTATTTTCATTCATTGACAGGTTTAGTGGATACAACTAAATCTAAATTTTCCCATAGATGAGGATGAGACTACTTTCAGTTTCCCATGGGGTACCTATGATTATCGAGTATTTCCTTTTGGACTCTATAATGTTCCCTCCAATATTCAATGAGCCATTTTAGTCATATTTTCCTATTGGGTTCATTACTATGTAGAAGTTTATATGGATGATTTTATTGTGTATAGTAACAATTTTGAAGAATTTGTGGACAACTTTAATAATTTTCTCATACAATGCCAAGAAACAAGTCTTTCTCCCCACCACAAGAAATGTCATATGTTATTGATAAAAGGAATTGTTGTAATGCCCCATATTTCGACACTAGTAATTAAAACTCTAATGTGGATTACATTAGCATTTCATTTGTGTATTAATTGTTTGACTCACTTAGATTGATTAATATTTTGCTATGTGGACAAGCGGACTCCCTAGATGTGTGGATAGTAAAAGGAAAATTATCATTTTGATTATTAATGATGATGAATATGTTATTTCATTTGAACATGCAAATTGAAGGTGGAATATCAATATGAATATGCTAAATTATTTTATAATTACATATAGGACAAGTACAATATCTAATTCAAAAGAACTTACATGCTTATTTAAATGTCATTTTAGACAATATAGATTATCACTTAAGAGTGTTTATTATGTTATGTGTGACATATATGTTTATGGTGGACTAACGCACATGTTGATTGGCTATGAGATAGCTAGATTCCTAAAGTACCAAGGGGCACGAGATGTCTTGGATATTAAGAGGGTAATGATGTTATATCAGTTTTCATGTTATTTACTTGTGAATTCCAATATTTCCTTTGACTTGTGGGTGAGTGTGAGTTTTGACAAGAACCACAACTTGCCCAAAGTGGTTGTTCGATGACGATACCCCTTAGAAAAGTGATGGCACGGTATGGTTGATGTAGGGTGTTTACCGTGGTACTATCAGGGGGGTGGAGGCATTCCCCACTGTTTCTCCTTGAAACCCAAAGTTGTGGGAGGGATGTGGTGAGCACACTCCCCTGGATGTGTGATGACGACTATTGGGTGCCTGCTGGGGAATCTTGGTCGATGTAGACGATCGACACTTCCACTTACAGGTTCTATATGTGGTTAGATCGTGTAGTCGACGCCACAGTATATTGCAACAAAGGAAGAGATGGTGAGGTTAGGAGATGGAAGTAGTGGTGATTAGGTGGTTGGAGTATTGATGGGATGGATGGGACCAATGGTGGATTGGATGATGTTCTTGATTGTTATTAACCATCATGATTATTTGCTCAATTTCATCATTATGTTTACCTAATTCCATTTTAATGCTTTTGTATGAATGATGCATTGTTTAATTGTTCTTCTATATGTTGTTTGCAAGCATGTAATATAGATATATTAGGAGCATTAAAAGTGGTTACTAGTACCCACACTTAAGACATGTGCACTGTCCATGCATACGCCAATTCGTGAATACATTACAATGATTGGTCGATTGATGAATAAATTAATATGGTTATATTAGCTATTAGTAACTTGGTTGATGAATTGTTGAAAGTACGAGTTTGTTGACTTGTTTAATATGTTTTATATTTATGTAAATTGATGGATTATTGAATGACATATATAATTATATACATATAATATAACATATGTCATAGTATAATATAGTGTATGAAAATATCTTATTTGACTTATGTATAAGAGGATAATATAAACAAGTAAAAATAGTAGCAAAGCTGCTTACCTGCCTTTGAAAATAGTTTATAAGTAATTGAATTAATAATTGTATATAATCCAAAAGTAAAACTTAAGATGAAAATAATTTAAAAATAATAGTTTAAAAATGTTTTAATATTATAGTTTTTCTTAAACTTATATCTATGCTTAATAGATATGAGGTTAAAATAAATCAATACAATTATAAATTAACTTTTTAAACTATAATCACCTTTTTTAATTATAATTATACATCACGAATTTAATTTAAGCTTTATGAAGTCTATCGAAAATAGGCCTATAAAAATATCAAAATTATTTGAAGTATACATTAAAATTGTAAATGATAGGCACTTGATGTTGATGGAATCTTCAAAATATTTTTAAATCATATTTTTATTTCAAATAAATATAAATATTTTAAAATATAAATCAAAAGATATATAATATAAAAATATAATGTTATTAATTTTAGAGTAAAATTTAAAATAATTTATTTTAATTATATATAAAATATTTATATATTTACGAGCAAAAACTCAATGTATATGATAAAAATATAACAATCAAATATATATTTTAAAAAAATCTAATATAAAATAAATTAACAAATTCTTTATTTAACAAAAATAACAAATTAAAAAATAAAATTGATTTTGCATACTTCAAACTTCATAAATACTTATTAAAAAACTAAAAAACATTTTATCATCCAATGAATTTTCATTATAATATTCCCTTAATCCAAAAGGACGATCTTCAAGCATAGTAAAATTAAAAAATTAAGTTGATTTTAATTTTAATCACGAGTATCGAAATTCGCAGAAATAAAGAACGAAGTTGGCCAATGGGGAATCGTTAAAGTGTCCATTTGCTTGAAGAGCCAAGTACTAGTCTGCGCATGGGATGTCAGCGTTGGAAAATCCAAGCACTAGTACAATGATTATGAAATAAGACGTGAACCAATTAGATGGCAAATAATTATGATTATATTATTTTATAAAAATATTAATATCAGAGTGTTATTATTGCTCTTGACAAATGGAAACTTATTATTATTTGTTGTTTTTTTGTTTTTTTGTTTTTGTGTGTTTTTTTTATCTGATAATTTCCCATTTCATTAAGGGTAAATTGTCACTTCTTAGTTTTTGGCCAATCAAAAAATAGAATGCTAAATTTTAAATATTATAAAAATTATTTTTTGATTTTTAAATATTGAATTTAATATATATTTTTTTGAAAACTATATAAAAATCTCTATGGCAAAAGCATAAATAATTGAAAATGAAAAAAGTTTAAATCCTAACTAATAGATAGGTTTGCACAAATTTTTAGAAAAGAGTTGTCTTAGTTGCATGTAAGACAGTAGCATGAAAAGTGAGACTTTGCAACTATGTTTATTAATATTTTATTTATTAAATCAAATTGCTATTTTTTTAGAAAAATAAATTTATTGATTGTTGAATATTATTCTATTGAAATTTATTGATGGATGAGGGGGAAAATGAGGACTTTTGATATAAATAGGAGACTTGATATTGGAAGGAGGGGGGTTCTTTTCTCTTCAAGGATGTTTTGGTGAGAGTTTATAGGGATGGGAATTTTGGATATTTTGGGGATGTGAAGTTTGGAAGAGTTGGAAAAGTTTGAGAACTCTTAGAAGATTTGATACATAGCCTACTAGTGCATCACTATTATGTTATTTGGGGGTATCGAGCACGAAGGGTCGGGAGATCATTTGGATGGCTTCCTAGGGATAGGGAGACGATTAGGCCCCCAGTTGGATGGGAGGTAAAACTGTGGTTCCACTTTGGGCAATGAAGAGGGAAGCAACTCGAGATGAAGATGGAAGCTAGCTTCAGTTTGGACTTCGTCACCATTCTTATATCAAGGTATTTTCTTGTGATTTTTAAATTGTTTATATGTTATTGTAAACTTCTTATATGATACTATTGTTACATGATTTCTATGATATTTCATGTTATGTGAATTGCTTATGAAATACTTGTAATTTTTAAATGATTGAATGGTTAAATCAATATAATAGTTTGTGCTTTCATTAGACATATTAAACAATATTAAAACATGAACAAGACCGATCAATGCTTAATGACCCTTAATGGGTGCTACACATGGTATCATGGTATCAGAGCATTTGGCTCAAACGCTCAGACCTTAAGGACCTTTTCCATGCAAAAAAATGACTAAGATAACTAGAAATCTATGAAGATATTAGAATAGGTAAACAGAACAGTATGAAAACTTTTTCCCAAGTATCTGTAGTATCTAGGCTATCTAGACGAAACAGAGACACGCTCAGAAAACTTATATTCAGTATTTAAAGGAAATAAACATTCATGAAACAAACAAAAACAGAAGTGTTTACTTTCAAAAAAAATTCTTATTAGAAAACGAGTTGGAAGACCGCGCTCTACGAACAAAGAGATAAAGCCATGGCTGTGTAGTTGTTTGAACAAGGGAAAACAGTTTGTGTATTATATCGAATAATATTCTACCAATTAAACTAATATGCTTGCACATTTGCTTAACAGCATATCTTTGTGTATGTAGGATTTCAAACATTTCGTCTATTTTGGAAAAAACTCTATGGATCATTCATTAAAACACTGCATTACTCTAGAAAGTTATGTTGCATATCTATTTAAAAAACAAAACAAAACAAAAACCATAGCGCAAGCTCCTGATCAAACGATAAGAAGGTTTGTATCTATATTGCAGACAAATTCATAGGACTATAAAAACATTAAAGGTCGATCATAAAGTACTAATATTAATAAGAAGAGAACCAACACATCGAAGAATAACTTCAAATTTAATGGTCGTTGATATTGTATACATTTAGCTCAATATAGTCATCGAAATTAACTATGAATAGACGATAGAGTTTCAGAACCTCTATTGTTACAGCCTGGAGTTTTCTTTGGGATGTAAACACAATATACAGTATTCAAATATGGCCAGGGAATACAAACTTCAAGGGCGCTCAACATTAATGTCTACAATGGCGCGTATCATTACTGTATACATAGAGAGTGAGTTACAACAAAAAACGAATGAAAGCGAAATGTCAAGGTTTAAATTACTTTGCAGTTCACGAACTAGTGTTGGTGCTATTGTGTTATTGAAAATTGTTGAGGTGAGCTCGCAAGGGAGCATTAAGGACTTTTCCTATTTGATCAACAATTTTGATGAATTCTATCTATTCAAAAACAATGGTGATTTCCCATATTGTGTCGATGTTACCCACAGTCCCAATATCAGTTCATTCCTTAAGCCGTCTGCCCCGGATAAAACCCTTGTTCAGAAAACTCTCAATACCCATAGTATCTCCTGCCCACAGAATACTATGCTTCCAAACTGTTGAAGAGCTTCCGTCGAAGCTCCAGAAAATTACAAAATTGTTCGAGGCAGTGTCTGAACCTCGTTCAAAATATGAGCAGCTCTTGTACTATGGTAAAAATATGAACCCCCTTGCTAAATAATTTCGGACTAAGGAGAACAAAGTTGAAGGGTGTGTGTCCCAGATGTGGGTTAGGGAATTCATGGATGATAACAAGGTGTATTATGAATCTGATTCTGATTATGTTCTAACAAAGGGCCTAGTTGCTCCTTTGGTTGAAGGCCTCTCAGGGTGCTCACCTGCTGAAATCCTTGGTCTGACACCAAATTTTATACAGATGTTGGGTCTTAAGCAGAGCTTGACACCTTCCAAGAATAATGGATTTCTCAACATGCTTAAACCGATGCAAAGGAATGCACTTAAACTTTACATGGAGGATGAGAGTGTAAATGACTCAAATGTTGTTGATCCCCAGATCCAGAATTCCAATGGAGTTCACGTTCTCCCACCAAAAGAGGAGATTGAACTTAAACATGTTGATGGATTCGATGAGAAAGATAACAGTTTCGTTGTCTCGCTGGTGTCAACCAAAGTAGATAGAATGAGGTAGAAACTTGAAATAGAATTGGACCCCATGGTGTTGGAGATTGATGATGTTTCTCATCAAGCATGTTGGTCATGCAGTCGTGCCTGATCAAGATAGGGAGACCCATTTCAATGTCAAGATTATTTCCTCTAAGTTTGAAGGACGAAGTTTTGTGAAGCACCATAGGATTATGTATGATTTCTTGCAGGGTGAGCTGCAAAGTGGATTGCATGCTCTGTCCATTATAGAAAAAACACCAACTGAAATAGAGAGCACGTGAGTTTGCATAAACACCCAGTGCAAAAACATGTCGGTTCTTGTTTTTCTGCTGAAGAACGAAGTAAGTGATGTAGCATATTATTATGTGTAATGCAACATCAGAGCATGCATTACATACTGATCATAGCAGCATATTAGTTTGTGTATACAACATCACTCTTAATGACAAGTGATGCACCATACTGATGCGACCTGAGCATTTAAATCAGACTGGGGAATTCAAGCATCAGAAGCTTCTGTTCTACACCTTCCTGATCTTCAGCAGTCCTTCGAGATTGAGTTAAATGCTTCTCAATATGTTATCGGTGCAGTGCTTAAGCAGAGCGGTCATCCCATAGCCTATCATTTCCAAAGCTTATCCAATATAAAATTATAGTAAAAAAGAAAAAAACATATTACAGTGTTTTATGCATTAATACAAGTTCTCAAACATTGGCACAAAGTGTTGGAATCCAATGGAGCTCAGGATTGGACGTTGATTCAATTTTTCATTTTATGACAGGGTAAAGGCGTTCCATGGGTTCCAATTACGTTTACTAAGGCCTTTGTTTGATTCACAGGTGGAAAAGTGAAAGCTCGTTGATTTATGGGTAGTAACGAGCCACAGGAAGAGCTTCTATGAAGTTGTTGTATATGGTGTCAAGAGGTTGGAAGCCTGTTGTAGTGCAACGTAGTGCAAATGGTAGCAAGATTGATTATGTTTCATTTCATTCCAAAGCGAAAGAAAGCTAGATAAATATTTTTTTTATTATCTGCAAGCAGCCAACAACTAACAAGATGGAATTGTGCCCACTGTCCTCTCTGCACAAGGTCACGCGGTTGTGCTTTGGGAGACATCCTAGAGGGTGTTGTGTGCACCTTCCTCTCCTAAGATACCAATGTTTCCATACTTGCAGCTCTTTGAACAACTTTAAACCAGAGGGTCGCTCCATGTGAAAGCGTACCCATTTTTTTTATATAATAAGAATTTAAAAAAACAACAACAAATTTTAATTAAATAATAATTGCTCTGCTAACGGTGTTTACATTAATATATACCCCTTGAGGATGATTTTTTTTATTCTGATTTGTTTACTTGGGATTTGGCTTTTGATTGGAAGGATTATTTCCCTCGGGCTGATTCAAAGTTTAGTTACCACAATTTGGTGATAACCTTAATTATGCCTTCAGTGATTACCTTCATCCCACACTTATATTTTATAGATATATTCATTCAGTATTTTGGCAGGAGGAAGGCCAGGAAAGTATAACCTTTCAAATGCGCGATAAGCCAATGAGAGGAGACAACGAAACTGATTCTTACTTCCCTCGCCTACAAAAAAGAAAGAAATATATAGGCCATATATGAAATAAAATAGTAAGGTATAACCTACGAAAGCAAATAAATCACTCTCAAAAGTTGATTCAATAGCCATATTCGTTCGTCATAAAGCCAAGCTATTTTTTTCCTCCCCCCTTTAGTTTTTTATAAGAGATAGCCCCACGTAATAAATTGATTCTTTATTTTGGTAATAAATCCCATTCTCGGCTGTATATCCCAGGAATATATATATATATATTCTTTTCCTCTCATTATTGACCAGCAATGCCCGCTATATTCAAGTGGCATAGAAGATAATAGGCACCTCACGTAGTTAAAAGTTTTTCCATTTAAGGGCGATTTTTTATGAGATTGGAACCGCCCCCAAAAGTGACTTTTGGTGACGGTTTGTGACCCCCCTCATATAGGTCTACAGAGGTGGTTTTGAACCCCCCTCGTATAGGTCTACGGAGGCGGTTTTGAACCCCCCTCATAGACCCCTTCATATACACCTGTGGGGGTGGTTTCGAACCCCTCTCGTAGACCCCTCAATATACACCTATGGGGGCGGTTTTGAACCCCCTTCATAGAGACCTACGAGGGAGGTTGTAAAACCCCCTCATATAACCCCTCATACAGACCTATGGGGGTGGTTTGGAACCCCCCTCGTAGAGGCTTCTAGGGGCGGTTTGGAACCCCCTTCATAGAAGCCTATAAGGGCAGTTTGGAACCCCCCTTGTAGAGGCCTATAAGGGCAGTTTGGAACCCCCCTCATAGAGGCCTATAGGGGTGGTTTGGAACCCCTCTCGTAGAGGCCTATAAGCGTTGTTTGGAACCCCCCTCGTAGAGCCCTATAAGGTGAGTTTGGAACTCCCCTCGTAGATTCCTACGGATACAATTTGAAACCCACCTCCCACAGGCCTACCATGGTTGTTTGAAACCCCCCCTGTAGAGACCTATAAGGGGAGTTCTGAACCCCCCCCTATAGCAGCTTAAGAGGGTCAATTTAGAACCCCCCTCATAGTAGGCTATGGGGGCAGTTTACAACCCCCCTCGTAACCACCTACAAGGTCAATTTAGAACCCCCCTCATAGACACCTACAAGATCAATTTAAAACCCCCCCTCATAACAACTTATAGAGGAGGTGTGGCACCAAACTATAGCAGTATACAGGGAAGTTCAAAAACCACCCTTAAGACTTCTAGAGGCGATTGCAAACATCCGTTATAGAAACTTATGGGCTTGGTTTGAAATGTCAATATAGAAACCTATGGGGGTAGTTTTAAACGTCCCTTATAGAAACTTTTAGAGGTTAATAACCACAATTAAAGGCATATATAAAGGCGGATTACAAATGATCTTAAATCCAACTACTAGGGTGGTTATTTACCATCCCTTAAGAACAACTAGCTATCAACACATAAAAATTCATTTATGATATTCTATACAAAGTTGCCATTACAAAGCTGCCATGTCTGTGGACTGTTTGAACCTCAAACAATAACCTCTCAAATTTTTGGGTGATATTGTGCATTAAAACTGCCCTATAACAACAATACTTAGCCCTAACATGACTTATGGGCATCAATTATGGGCCATGAGATAGCATTTCCCATGTTCGTTCAACCCTTCTTTAATTATCTCATCTCATCTTATCTTATCATATTTTATCTATCTTCTAATTCGAATTCATATTGGTAACTATTCCCCAAGGGTATGCACATTGAGCCATCCTTTGTTGAACCGCTGACATCCCTAGTGAACAAAAGTTCCATTGGTAATTTTTTAATTGATAAACCATAAAAAGTGTCATTCTTTGACTTGTTTTACTAACTAAAACTTACCTATAAATATTGACCCCCTTAAAATCCCTAAAAACACAATTTTATTTGCACTTGGTCAGATCAGAGGGGGAAAGGTCGAGAAGATTTCAAGTAGCCCAGGTGACTTAAACCTGGTTGATGATGTCTTGTTTCAATTTTTTGTACCATGATTTACTTATAAGCTTGTAAATTACTAAATTGTAGTGTATCATAATGTATCACTATCATGATACTTTGAGGAGATGTAATAGGTATAGACTATTATGTCCAGTTCTTTTTTGTATGGTATAATTTCCAAGTTATATGGTATGGTGGCAGTTAGATTAGATGTATTGTACATTAGATATTCCCATTTGGAATGTGCCCGATACTTTTCATGAATTTTACAAGATCATTTGAAATTTTGAAAAGAAATATGATGGAGAATATATTCCTAAGTAGAATGTAACCCAATGTGAATTACTTCTATTGGGGACTATAGATTTGACTATATAAACTATCAGGCAGTCGAGATTTCTTCAAAATCAAGCAAAAGAGAATCAGTACACATCTATGCTCCTGAAGGTGAAATACAACCATGTTGGCCTTTCAATATTCACCAGTACATCCATAGTTCTTCTTGGATAGTCTGTGTCTTTTGGGAGGGATAGGTGGAATTGTATTGCAAACTCTGATGATTAGGACAAGATTTATATGTTTTTATTTTTATTAATAGAATCCAAAGAAAAATCATAACCCTTTATGTCTACATCTACAATGAAATGATGGATGTGTTGGTATTTAGTGCAGGCGAATTGTACTAAAAATAACACTTTTATACTATAAAATGGAAAGGATAGAGTGCACCAGAATTAGGATTCGGGATATAATGCAAAAAAATTAATTACAAAACAGGAAACCCAAAGCATGGGAAATAGAATAATATGATCAGCAATAAACAAAACTAGCATATAAGAAATGTAGAAAAGTAATACCATTTACTAGAGTGAATGATGGATATGTGACCAGCTCTTTTCCTAAATGCATGTACTTTAGGAAAATCCCTCCAAGAACAAAACCAAAGTGATTTACAACCAAAGAAATGAGTGTGCATTTACAATCTTGTGATCCTTTGACCCCTTTATACAATCATTGGTCCAATTATTACTTCAATCCAAAGATGCCATGCATCACTTAAACACTCATGTGAATTGACATCTATTATTAGTTTAAAAATGTAATCAATCTAGAGCACAAATCTCAACTCAGACATATAGAAAAATCAACGAGGAAAAGGCAATGTAGTTTTTGTTCCCTTTTTCCTGGAATAGATAGATTGGTTCCATTTTTCAAAGTATGTGTTGGGTCAGGTCAACCATTTGATCAGAGGATCCCTCACTTTTATTTTCTTACAAAAATCAAGTAAAGAGATATGAGTGTGACATTGAATAGGATAAAAATAAAAAAAATCAATACACAAAAATCAAAACAATCTTAATCTTTCTTCTAGGGGATTTGATCATAACAATGACAAAGGGGTGCATCCACTCTTGATGTAAATGGCCTGGCATAACTTTCCAAATTCCTTGCTTTCAAGTATTTTATAGAATTATGGCTATTTTGCACTAGACAAAAGAATACTTCTATTCTTGTTTAGTCTATTCTGCATGGCATATTGTTAGTTATTTATGTTATGGTATAGTCAACAAAATGGATTTAATTGTATGGAATTTCATCCATGTGGACCATTGTGAAGTGCACTAGGACAAAGAAGGAGCTCCTCTCTAGAAATGAGTGGATAAATTCATGTACACCTTAGGTCCATTGTTAAAGAATTTGTATCTATAGGAAAAATGCAAAGGAAGATGACAAACTAGTCAAAATTACACTTTTTACTCTTCTAGGTTGATACATCGATTGCTAAGTTGATTGCCAATCATTTGTTGAGGGGACTGTGTTTAAGGAAGGATGAAAAGAGATGGAAGTAGGGTGAAGGAGAGTGATGTATGAGGGAAAAATTAGGTAATATGACAATGGTTTTGTGGCTGTTATAAGTTTTCAAAAACATAGGCCATCAAGCTATATGATCCCCAAAAAAAACTAGATCTAGTTGGTACCACTTGGTTTAAAAAAAAATCCAATTGTGAAAACCTATATGAGGCATAGTTGGACAAGGCTTGTCTAAAAACCAGCTTTCTAGTAGAAAATGTTTGAGAAAAATAAAAGGAAAAAAGAAAAACTATGATCTTTAGAGGTCTACCTATATCGGAGGTGTATGTTGTGTAGGTTACAGGTCTACCCCAAACTGGTGAGAGGTGGCTTAAAAGTAAGGACATGATGTAGGAATCCTAGTAACAATTCATCAAAATTAATGCACAATTTCCTAACTGGAATAAGGGTACCCCTCGAGAAGTAATTATCAACCCTTGGAATAATGTAATTTTCTCATTCAAAAGTACATTACTTGTGAGGACCATTTTAGTTTTTTATTCCATCACCATATTGGTTTATTGCTTCATCCTAAATATGGTGAGCTTTCCAATCTACCTTAATTTATGTGGAAGAACCTCACAAAGATGTCAACCTTTGTCCAAAAACGAGAAGGAAATTATAAATGAATTTTATATCACCATGGCCTCATGATTTAACTTTTATTTTTGGTTGATTTGAATAGTTATAACATGTCTAGGGATGTGTTTATAAATAGATAAGGCTTTGGTTTAGTTCAGTTTTAGGGAGAAAACATTATTGAACTGCTAAGACTGCCCCATCACATACGAAAATTTCTCCTTCTCCTTCTCCTCACTCCACCAAATAAAGAACTACACGGAATATGAGAGTAGATAAACAAGCTACAGAATTAGAGGGACCCACTACTACATATACAAAGGAAATGTTTATGGGGGTAAAGCATGAAGAGAAACATGTTTATCCCTATGAATCCTTGTAGACAAATGTATTTCCTGGTACACCTAGGAGACCATGTACAAGGTTTTCTGAGCTAACTCCTCATAGTGCACAAGGTGAGGGGACAATTTAGTCACCACAACTGACCGAGAATGAGCCTACTCATTCACCTAGCAACAAAGAAAAACATGTATCTATAGAGTTATATCTAGAAACATAAGAAAAAAGTAAAGTCCGCTACCTTTGGTGGTACATTTTCTAAACCCCTTGAATGTACACAAAAAAAAATGAAAGAAGACAACAAAAAGTTAAAATCCTTGGGGAAGTAGTTGAAAGATCATTATGATAAACTATAAGCCTTATATGAAAAATCGAAGGTTCTAAAAAAGATTGTTGAAGGTTCAAAGAAAATAATTAAGGGCACAAAACAAGAATTTGAAAATGTAGAAGAAAATATCAAGAGTAAATTGCATAAGCTGTCATCTAGGCAGAAACATACAACTGAACAATCCAATTTGGACACACCCTTTGATGTCCTAAAGTGTCAAGGTCCTACTCCTAACCAAGACCCTAAGGTTTCAGGGGAAATTGCCAATGATAATGTCACTCAAGAAGAACAAGTAATAAACACAATCTTGGATCATATTATCAAAGTTATTACGAGGTATATTCCATGTCTCTACATGAGCAATGGATGAGGTTAAGTGTAAATAGATTGGCAACATGTAAACAACATGAAAGATATTGTATATCTAATTTTGCTAACATGTATTCCTCATCTTTAGCTTGAGAGAATTTGTTTCTATGTGAATTGTATCAATTTGATTTCTTCCATAGTTTGAAACAAGATTGAACCTTAACCATTGTATTACGGATGTTAAAAAAAAGGATTTTACATTCTTTATACACAATCAGGTCTAATGGAAACAAGAGTGGGATTTCTATAGTAATTTTGAAATCTCCTCTAGTCTAATTGTTAGAGGTGAACATCCTGTAATTTAGAAACTAGAAATTTTAAGTAAAAATTTCAGAAAGGGTTGCATATAGCAGGACTTACAAGTAAAGTTGAGGAGTGTCCTGAGTTAAAACCTGACCACCAACATATATCCAGTTGAAATATGAAACCATCTGCTATCGACCACCATCCAAGCTATGTGTAGGAAAACATCTATCTATCTGATCTCCAAATTCAGGCCAAGAACCACGGATATGATGTTCAAATCATTTCAGACAAAGGCCAGGATCCACGAATTCAATGGTGAAATTGATTCTCCATACAGTGGAATCTAATCTTCAGCCGCGCAGCCTATGTAAACAAAAATCACATATTTTTTCAATCTGCCCCGGCACAGGGATGTGTATATTAGTGAAATACGCTTGACCATATTGGTGTTTTTTACCATAATTTTGTTTAACTCAATGAAACAAAATGAAGGCGGCTAGGAAACCGCCCCCATTTCCCTAGGAAACTCCTGTTACGATTGCAGTTTGAAACCGCCCCCATTTCCCTGGGAAACTCCTGTTACGATTGCAGTTTGAAACCGCCCCCATTTCCCTTTACATAACAATACAGATACAAACTTAATATTTGACAATTTATAACACCAAGTTGTGCCAACGATGTATTAATAGCAATCAGATTGGGCTCACAAAAGAGCTAGTCCATGAAAGTTAATAAAATTTTGCTGAAGAAGAGTCAAGACGATGTGCATGGATGGAAAAACGATCAATACTTGGAAACTAGTTTTCAAGAGAGATAAAAGGTTAACCAAGATGTGAACTCACAAAGCTCATTGAATCCTTGCTCCCTAAACAGAATCAAAGATATGCACACCCACAGATATTGCATGCTATTAGTGCATGCCTCAAATGTTTCCATTTGATCACAAAACTGAGACTCTAGGAAGCAAAACTCTTTAACTATTTGACCACATAATTCAGAGCAAGGAGAAGTCTCCAGACTTGTAAAACTGCAGATTCAGCTCTACCGGGGTATCTTGGTGCTATAGACTAAGGTATTGAAATCATTTCATTATCCGGATATTAAGCCATAAGATTGCAAAACAGCTATGTTAAATTTGAATTAGAAGGTATGTAAACAGTAAAACCCAAATATTAGAGTTGTTCAAAATATATAACCTTTTTTGAAGAGTTATTTAGAGTATTTTGGAAGATGTATGTCCCTTTTTTTCACCTAATGAAGAAAAGCAATTATGTACTCCCAAAATTATGACTGGTAGAATTGGAAGATCAATAGTAGACTAAAAAAAATCTTTCAAGGTGCCAGTATTAGCTTTCCTATCAATTCCTTCCTATTGAAGCCATTGGAAACTTTTGATACATTATAAATATGGCAATTCTCCATGGAGAGAGTATGTACAACTACAATTCCTTAGGGACTGAAACAGAGGATACAATTATTTCTCTATGACTTAATTTTTCGTTGGTTTTACTAGAGCCTCCATTATTCTCAATCCAAATGAGAAATAAAACCATGTTGAATTTTAAGATACTCAACAAAAAAGGTAGAAGTAAAATGCATATATTCAGAAATTGTAAAGTTACAGTTACATTCAAAGTTTACAGTTACAAGTTCCATAGGAAAATCAATGAAGTACCCCTCAACCTCGACATCCATGTCTCCTAATCAAGCTTGCAGTCAGCTAGCTGATAATCCGTACGATCTCTTGTTTGATAGCTCAAGTGGACTGGGCATTCGATGATGGGATTGAAAACTTAAGTTGACCTTCCAACAATGGATTATAAATCAAAGTAACATTGATCTCTCATTTCGTAGATTACCATGCATCTCAACCAAGTGGGAAAATATTGAATATCTTCCCCAAAAGTTACTCTTTTGGAAAAACTAACCATATAATAACATCGATAAGGAAATTGGTCAGAGACATTTTCTAGTTAGCTAATAACACCTGGTCGAAGCATTCACAATTAGGCAATCCAAGTGGTCTAGCTGACTAGTGGCTCATCATTCTATGAGGTGGAATCCTATTTCTGGGTTTTAAAAGTTTGGGATGAGGTCTTCAATGCCTTTGAAGCTTCATACTAGATAGAGCTAGACCTACAGGTATGAGTCAATTAGGTAGTTTGCAAAGGTTCCACTGATACGAAATTGCCCCCGTTAGAATTTTTCAACCCAAATATTAGAGTTGTTCAAAATATATAACCTTTTTTGAAGAGTTATTTACGGTATTTTGGAAGATGTATGTCCCTTTTTGTCACCTAATGAAGAAAAGCAATTATGTACTTCCAAAATTATGATTGGTAGAATTGGAAGATCAATAGTAGACTAAAAAATTTCTTTCAAGGTGCCAGTATTAGCTTTCCTATCAATTCCTTCCTATTGAAGCCATTGGAAGCTTTTCATACATTATAAATATGGAAATTATCCATGGAGTGAACATGTACAACTACAATTCCTTAGGGATTGAAACAGAGGATACAATTCTTTGTCTATGACTTAATTTTTCTTTGGTTTTACTAGAGCCTCCATTATTCTCAATCCAAATGAGAAATAAAACCATGTTGACTTTCAAGATCCTCAACAAAAAAGGTAGAAGTAAAATGCATATATTCAAAAATTGTAAAGTTACAATTGCATGCAAAGTTTACAGTTACAATTTGTCTACTAACTATGTGCAATTGGAACATAAAAGATGATTCATTGTGTTATACAACAATCTTTCCATCCATGTATTCATAAAAAAAAGACATAGAATGGAGAAGATGAGTATTATTAATAAAGGTGGAACTACAATGGGCATGCCCAATAGCACTCTAAACCCCAATATACTCCAAATTACAAGATATCCTATAAATGTCATATATATATTATCATATAACCACTTTAGTGTAATATGTATTTACCCTTTAGTCAATACATTTCTACAATATGCAACGTGCTTTATTGTTGAAGCTAACTAGAATCACTAGTCACATAGCTCAATGTTATCCTTATGCCAAGGAAAGAAGCTCCATAAAGCATCTTCTATTGTAGACAATGCGCTATTGGGATGTGGTAGGGGTAGGCTTCCCAATTTTGGTTCTAGAATCTCTGTAGGACTGACAATATAATAGTCCTCCCAAGGCGGACATAGTGGATCATTGTATTTGGGTCAGTCTTTTGTATTGTCGCCCTTGCAACTTTGACCCAAGAGTTTAGCACAACAAGATAGAACTTATTTCCTTCCAAAGATAATTAGGAAGATGTTGGAAACTCAATACTATTCACTTGATCCTGCCAAATAATGAGACAAAGTAAGATAAGCTAAAATAATAAGTTAAATATTGGTGATCAAAAAATAGAAAACTTACTAAGATTGGGGACTTCATTTTGTTAGTTTGAAATGTAGTGGTTAATAGGGTTTTCTGCTCCAAATGCTTAGCATAATTTGATGCACATCTCTACACCTAATAAAGAATGATTTGTAATATATTGAAAGAATAGAACAAAATTGAACTAAATTTACAATAATTTTCAAAACTTACTAGGGATGTCGGAGTTTGTGTTGGAGCTAATTTTTTTTGTACTATTTCCTTCATAGGGGTTGTTGTTTCCCCTAAATTACTCTACCAATACAATATAATATAAGACCTACAATCAAAAACTGAAACTAAAATGTTCAAAAAAATATTTAGACAACTTATCTCCACCATAAGCGTGATTTCAGAGTGGACATTTTGTGCAGCAGGAAGTTGTTCATATTAACAATGTGATATTGGAATCCAATTCATTAGTGTCAAAAAATGTACATTGGAAGAAGAGTAAATAATTTGATACTAACACTTTCATTGTTGATTTCATTTTCCTTCTCCATGGCTTCTACTCGTTTCATGAGTTCAGAAATTGTTGTTTTTAGAGATGAGATTTCTTGTGTATTTTCTTTGATTGTAACCTGGCTTGCAGCTAGGGCTTCCTTATATGGGTTTCTTCCAAAAAATTTAGTTGGTGTAACTTAGAGGCCAACCCCACGACATCTTCCCCTCGCATCAGGCCCTAATACCCTAGCAAGGGCATCTTCCCTAGATGCAAATTGTTTAGATGCAACTTTTGATTGTGCTTCTTCAATTTTTTGCTGGCATTTTCATGCAATTAAAGAAAATCATGTTAAAAACATTTCCAACATGACATAAAATGGAATTCTAATATGTATCTAAATTAGAAGGTTGGGAACTTACTATTGTTTCTCCTACAGCTGGTGTGATTGGAGTGCCATCCTTCTTTTGATGGCATTTCTTCCATAGGTCTACCCTAGTAATGGGTGTGGATGTATCATCAGAGGCTCTATAGTTTTTCTAGTTACAAGAAGTTAAATAGTATGGTTAAGTTGTAGAATTACAATGAATCCCAACTATTCTAATATAAAGAAAATATAATGGATCAAAAGTACTTACCATGTCATCTTCGACCCTTTGATAACCACGACGTCCACAAGTGTGCAAGTCTTGTTCCTTTTCTTTGTTTTTCTTATTTTTTCTCTTTGTCTCCTACAAATCAATTAAAAAATTAAAATAATATAGGTCAACATTACAAGCCAATAGACATTTCATGTAACTTTATTATATAAATATTTGAAATTTTTGCTCACTTAGAATTCAACGGTGCTTCGTGATAGAACAAACTCTCTCCAAGTTGTCTCACTTATCCTAATTGGAGGAACATTTTTTAATCTCTCCTCATTGGATTCATGAGAATCACAAAATCTTTTGGCCAAAAGATGCCTGTGACTGTTTTCCTTATGTCCTATAGAGTACATACAATAATCTTTAAGGATGGGAGGGATTATGAATTTGGACTGCAACATATAAGAAGTGAATTACTATATGTCATCCACTGTTTGAAAATAAACATTGAAAGAATGCAAAAATACAAATGTAGAGAACAAATATACAAATTTCTAATACTCACATTGATGATGTTCCACAAGTCATCCTTTAGTTGAATTGGAACCTTCCGCCAATCAAAATATGTGATTGGAACCATCTCCCTAGCAAGTACACCTAGTAATGAAGCTAGCTTCATATAGTTTGGACCAACTGGTTGGTTCCGTTCATTAATGTCAATTTCAAGATTTTCCTCCAAGTTATTGATGTCTGCACATCTAGTTGGTCCTCTACACTTCTTATTGGCCGTCTCAGTCTATGCTTGTGTAGAGGGATCATCCCCTTCTATGTTAATATATTCCTGGAATGATTGTTTGTGAACATCATCTATGGAAGAAGGAATTGTAGAGGTGTTAAGGATTGATTAATAGTAAAATTTAAAGTTATCACAAAGTTAAAATCCAAGGATTAATGCGCATACTGTGTTCTTCTTGTTGCACCTCTTCTTTAAAAAAAGGAAACGTCTCTTCAACGTCATTTATTTCATTATTGGGACTATTACAGTCATTCAAAGGCAATGAATGTATTGTGTAGCTTCCTCTTGTTTGCATATTCCTCTTCTTAGTCACTATAGAAAGAAACATTAGTAGACATATGTATAACATCGCCATACAATAAATATAAACATTATATTGCATCAGGAAATAAACTGATGTTTTTCTAAATCTTTACCTAGTGCATGTTCCTATTTTCCCCACTTTATCCTTCTTAAAGGTTCTTTTTGAAGATTCCATAATCATATTTCTTTGATTTTGTGTCATAATTTGTTTTCCGTGTGTTTTCTCAAATGGATTAGAGTATTACTTAGTTGCAGCCTATTAGAGTCTTACCTCCATGAGCATGGAAATGACATGAAAAGAATGATATAGTTCAAGCACATACAATCACTTACCTCCATGTATGAACTTGTACACAACCTAAATAACAAAAAAAAAAACTTGTATCATTAATCAACCACATGAAATATCAAATTTCAATTCAAATTTTATAACAATCGTGTGAAATTTTATAACAAATAATAGACTTCATAAGTTTTCACAAGCATCCTCAAACTTCAAAAGAACATTTGTGATCCCTAATTGGGAGACAAATACAGGTTTGAACTAGTTTATAAACACAAAGCTTACTAATAGTTGCATATGCTTTTGGTTTTGCAGGTTAAGTGAACCCTGAATATATTAAATTCGACTTCTCGCAACAAGTTTTTGCTCGAGTTTGTATATTTCCTTGAATATAACATTTTATCTCCAGCAATAGAGACAAACACACCACCAGCACAGGTGTACCTTCTATTTATAGATCCAAATCATGGTCCACTTTATCTACACTACGCATAAAATATTAGAAAAATATATTGATACACTAAAAGTAATAAAAAGTGAAGGATGCATCATATTTTTATTTTTATTTTTGGACAAGGAATCTCTATTCCCACTGTGAGAGGTACTTAGAAATCATGATTGTGTGAAGATGAGGTCCATCTTGGACTCGTCGTGGTTAGCCATTTTCCGCAATGGATCCCACCCTCAATCTCTAACCCGTAGACCCACCTTGAGAGGTACTTAGAAATCATGATTGTGAGAAGACGAGGTCCATCTTCGACTCCTCGCGGTTAGCCATTTTCCACAATGGCTCCCACCCTCAACCTCTAACCAAGAGGCATTGAATCGGTGACCTACAAAGACTTAACCCCCACTTTTCGCCAACTCAACTACAACTAGGGTATCCTTCCTCAAGTAGAATTTATATACAATATTGTATGTATATTACCTATTTTCCTAAGCTAGAATAGATTTGCATATATTTGAATGGTAAAGGTCAAATCCTATCTATATTTTCCTATCTACTCTATATTTGAATAGCTAGGGGTAAAGTAAAGGTTTTATACATTGGTCTCTTCTCTTTGTGATTAGTTAATAGAACCTTACATGGTACTATAGAGGGATGGATGTAGTTTCATCCTCCTATTGTTTTCTCTTCGATTCAACCCATTCAATGCATTTTCTCTTTGTAAAGAATGCATCCATGAAGAATGTATCATGTAATTAGACAAGTTTGCATCCTCTCCCTTTAGATAAAATTTCTATTTAGACCTTCTTGTGCATGTTTTCCATTCACCCTACTTAGGAATATGAGGTTGTTTCTCTCACACACATCAAACAAGGAGAGAAAGAGGTTATAACAACATTCATCCATCAATTTAAGATTTCTTTGTAACAATTTACTATGCAAATCACCTTTGTTGGGTCCCAAAATAGCCCTTTTTTCCTATATTTATCAACACCTTTTTCCCTTGTTTTACCTCATTTTCCTATCACCCAGGCATATACCTTTCCAAGTTAAGCATGGATCTTCATAGGTATAACTTATTATTTATTTATTTCATTAATGCCTAATATTGTTTATGGTTTTGAACTTTATCTTTTGATTTGCACTAATATGTATTGATTTGATAAAGATAGTTCAAGAGCCTTGAAAGAACATAGGTGTAGTAGCTCGATGAACCTATGGAGGAAGGAAATACTCGGTGCCAGTTATCCCTTCCTGGATCCGGTTCCATACATTGATGTGACAACTCAGGCATCTTTCCACGAGTCTAGCTGCGACTGGGTATCGCTGAAACAGCTAAGCATCTCTCCTTCCAGTCAGTTGAGTCTATTCGATCCATTAACAACTCGGAGTAACAGCGTAGGCCTGAATGCAAGTAACTTCATTCAATTACATTTATGGTTGTAACTGTTTCTTTTGCAACATGGCAGCCTGAAGATCGTAGATCTTCATGGCTGCCCGATATTAGTGGATCGGGATTATGTCACCTATGTATAAGTATGGGAAGGCGTTCAAAACCTGGGGGTTGGTTAGCATTTGATTGTAAGAGTTGTAACAGAGAGTATTGTAACGGTGGTTTTATTCTTCTAATACAAGGAGCAGCAATTCTTCATATTTATGTGTTCTAATTTGTGTTAGTTAGCGGCATCTTTGATAGAAGGCCAGGGCCTGCCTTCTCACAGAGATCGTTGAGTTAAGTAGATTATTTAGTTTTGCTCATGTTAATTTGATGTGGCATTACAGTAGGAATATTTACAGAGTGCTGCAACAGTTGTTAATGATTGCATTTCCCTTTGGTTTGTTGCAATAGTGTGGTGTGACAGTCGTCTGTGTAGAGTGGTTTTCCTTTTGATGCAAGTGTGTTAATTCGATGTTACTGTCAAGATCAACTCTTATTTATTATTGTTGGTTATCTTTCTTAGAATTTGTGGAATAGTCAGGTTATGGTTCAAGCTTAGCTCTAGTTCATTATCGTTATTTATCTTTCTTAGGATTTGTTGAATTAGATGGTTGTGGTTTGAGTTACTGTAGTTTGATCTCTTTAGGATTTAACTTCTTACAAAATTAATTCTAGTTTATTTATTCTTAGATCAGTTACTGTTGGATTTATGTTGTAGGAAAGTAGAAGTCCCTTGAATTCTTAGATGGATAATTTAGATTAGCTTTAGAAATTAGTTGAGTTTGGCTGAGCAGATAGCGAGGATAATTGATCTCCATTCATTCAATCAGCTACTTGAGTGTTTATGCATATATTTTGTGTAGTTACCTTTGAAATAACAAGACCTTCCTGGGTTGACAATTTATCTTGAGCATTATGCTTGTTAATTGGAATTGATTAACATATAGAGTGACCAACATTTTGGCGTTGTTGCCGGGGAAGGTAATTGATAGACATAGATAGTACTTGATCAATTTGATTTCATTTAGCTATGAATATTTTGAAGCTTGCATGAATACGAGAAGAAAAAATCAGGAACCCCCCCAAAATACTAATCCTGCAAGTGGAAGAGGTCATGGCGATAACCAAGGTTTAGGAAGACAGACATTCATTGATGAATTGATCGCCAAAGCTGATTCCTCTACCAGACTACCGCGAACATCTTCAGGAAGAGGAGGCTCCATTCTCCCTAAGCTTGAAACGTCTGCATCAAATGTGGAGAACGTAACGGGACCTTCAACTCCCATTCAGGAGAAGAGACCTCTTGAAGATAAGGGAAGTGTTGCGGGTGCAGTGGCTCGAGAATAAATTTATAGAATCAACGGACATAGATTCACTAAGGAGGAGTGGTTAGATCACCATTGGGAACTAGAGGAAGAAAGAAGGAGAGAGGAAGAGAGAAGGAGAGAAGAATAAAGAAGAAAAGAGGAGGAAGGAAGAAAGGAAGAACCGGAGAACCAGTAAAATATGGATAATGAAGAGCATGGAGAGCACCACGAATGTCCCAATAATAACAAAGAGGAAGTGGGGGATAATCATCATGGAGACACTGTTGTCACACTTGAATTCCCTATCCGACAAGAACCAGGGGTGGCCCCCATGAAGAATATTTCACCTTCGGTTTTGTCGAACTTCCATGGTAAGTCCTTCGAAGATCCAGATGAATTCTTTTTCGAATTTGATATCCTCTGTTGGAGCTATTTTTACACCTCCAGTGCACAGAAATTGAAACTATTTCCTACTACCCTAAAGGGAAATGCCCTGCATTGGTTCATGATTTTGGGTCATGAGACTATTACTACTTGGGTGCAAATGAAACAAATTTTCCTCGCCAAATATCAAGACTATTGTAAAACTAAAGATGGGAGGGAAGATTTGTTTAAAATGGTCCAAAAAGAAGAGGAGGGTTTTGAGGACTTTGTTGAAATATTGTTATACAATTTGCAGAGGTCTGGTCACAAGATATTGGAAAATATGTCCTCAAAATTATTTTACTACGTGGAATCAGAGAAGACTGCCTGGACATCCTTAATTTGTTGGGAAAGGGAGATATCTCAAAAGAACCCTTTGAACACATCATTGACTTATGTCAAAGATACTCGAGGGGATCCTCCAGAACCAACACTCGAGACAAAGATTGAGATCGATATGTCCTCACCAGGGCACAGAAGTCAGCTAGTGGAGGGGCTACTCGGGCAGAGATAGGAAAAAGCACCCATTGAAGGAATGCCCGCTTGACAAGTTGGAGGTATGCTAATTATGTAAATTGGATCATGACACTAAAGAATGTCCTTCACTGCCTAAATTCAAATCAGTCCTTCAAGCATCTGCTTCAGATGTGGAGCAAGCTTATTTCATCTCTCAGAAGAAGCCTTGGAAACCTCAGAATCAAGGTATGAATCCAGATCCCTCATCTTTCAACTCTTGGAATAATATGAATAATCAGTTTCCTTCACATTATTCCTATTCTAATAACCAATGGCATCCACCTCAATCTTTAATGCAATATCCTGCTCCTTGGACGCCATGGGCACAACAATCAAACCAGCAAGCTCCTTGATCTCCTGGCTGAAGAAATCCTTACCCAGGAAATCAGTTTCCTCACAACCAAACTCCTCATCAATAGTATCAGTAGCCACAGCTGCAACTCCAAAATAACGTTGCACCAATGAACATACCACTATAACCGCAACTTCCTGCTCATCCTATCCCCAATCCTAACAATAAGGCAGTACAGCAATTCGATACTGCCAACATGCTAGCTTACTCCATTTCCCCAATTCCCTGCAATGACATACACCCATAATCAAGGAGGGTAGCGGAACCCATTGTCATTGAGGATGTCCCATCCTCTTTGACTGAAGTGAGAATGAATTAGTAGTTCAAGAATTTCGTTAGTACAGCAATCCCCATTATTGAGGATGTTGAAACACCAACGGAAACATAGGCAAAAACACACACTGAAACACAGCCTACACAACTGACAAGAGAACCACCATATCCTGAACGTTTGAATTTGCAAAAGGAAGTGGAACAAACTCATTTCAATCTCTTAGGAGAATTGAAGAATATTTATGTTAAGATTCCACCGTTACAAGCCCTTCATGATGTACCTATCTACGCCAAGGTCGTTAGGGATCTGTGCGTGAAAAAATCAGTAAGGAATCCTAGGGATCCTCCTACCGTCCATGTAGTGGGAAAACTGTCTGAATTGATAATGGGAAGGGATCCACTAGCTAAGTATGACGACCTGGGTAATCCTACTGTTACAGTATACATTGGGCATACTCAGATACCCAACGTCTTGGTATATTTAGGTGCAGCTATCAACGTTATGACCATTGAAACTGTAAAGAAACTCGGACTCACTAACCTCAGGCCGACCCCTACTATATTAGAATTGGTTGATAGGTCCACGATCAAACCTAAAGGAATCTTAGATGACTTGGTAGTCTCTGTTGATTCATGGGAGTACCCTACAGACGTTTTGGTTTTGCAGCCTAAGTCGCAGTTGGGGGGACACCCGCTAATCCTGGGAGACCATGGTTAGATACAACAGATGCATGCATAAGCTGTGGATCGAGATCCATGACAATTTCCAACGAGACTGACATTAAAATCCCGAACTTATATCCTCCAGCCTGACCGATATTAGAAGCTAAAACTCCATTATGGATGGATCTGGAGGAAGAAGAAGGCATTCAGCCATTATTAACGATAGGGAGAGCCCTGACCTTTAAGAACGAAACCCAAGATGACACCATTAACAGCTTTATTAGTGAGCCTATGTCTGTCACAAAAAACACATATCAAATCTTGAACAGTACCTTGAGCAAACAGGAACAAGAAGATATCACTGAAGAGACCCTAGTTAGTGATGTCGAAGCAATCCCAGTGATCAAGAACTCGAAAAGTACTCCAGTAGAAATCAAGCCTGGAAAAACTCTGAATATTAATCCTAATCTTGCACCCGATGAACTGGAACGTCTAATCACATTGCTGAAAAAGCATAAGGGATCCTTTGCATGGGAATATACAGATATGAGGGGTAACCCCTCAAATTTTTGTACTCACCACATTTATATCAAAAGTGACTCCAGGCCAATGTGCCAACCTCAACGCAGAATGAACCCGAATTTAAGGGATGTTATGAAGGAAGAAATTCAAAAACCTTGGAGGTAGGATTTATCTACCCAATTTCAGACAGTGAGTGGGTTTCCCCACTGGTGATCGTACCAAAGAAGAATGGGAAGTGGAGAATCTGTGTAGAATACAGAGAACTAAACAAAGCCACACAGAAAGACCATTTTCCCTTACCATTTATTGATCAAGTTTTGGATACCTTGTCTAGAAAGAGGTTCTTTTCCTTTCTGGATGGATTTAGTGGCTATAATCAGATCCAGATCGCCCCCGAAGACCAAGATAAAACTATCTTCACTTGTCCTTGGCCCTTGGGGCACCTTTTCATATAGGGTGCTTCCTTTTGGGTTATGTAATGCACCGGCCACATTTCAACGAGCTGTGATTGGGATATTTTCCGAAATGGTAAATAATTGCATGAAAATCTTTATGGATGATTTTACTCCATATGGTAGTAGTTTTGATGAAGCATTGAGAAATTTGGAAAGAGTTTTAGAACATTGTGAACAAACCCACCTATCTCTGAGCACTAAAAAGTGTCATATGATGATGGACGAGAGTATAGTTATGGGGCACTTTATCTCTGTTGCAGGTATCCAGGTAGATCCACCTAAAACTAAGGTAATTGTAAACATTCCTACTCCTGGAACGCAGAAAGAGGTACGTAGTTTCCTTGGGAATGCTGGTTACTATAGAAGATTTATAGAAAAAAATTCCAAGCTAACTTCTCCTTTATTCACTTTGTTAATGAAGGATGCGCAGTTTGATTGGACAGATGCATTCCAAACAGCGTTTCTAGAACTCAAGAGAAGGTTGTCCACAGCGCCTATCTCACGAGGGCCTAACTGGGCTTTTCCTTTTCACATCTCTTCCAATGCTTCAGATACTGCTATTGGAGCAGTGTTGAGACAGCAGGAAGGTCATAGTCCATATGCGATCTATTATATCAGTAAGAATTTGACCTCTGCTGAACTAAACTACACAGTAACAGAAAAAGAATTCCTTGCTATCATTTATGCCATTAATAAGTTCAGACATTACATCACTAGATATTCTACTTTCATGCATACTAATCACTCAGCCATTAAGTATTTAATGAATAAACCTATCACTAATGCTTGAGTAACTAGATGGTTGTTGTTGTTACAAGAATTTGATATTACTATTGTAGACAGACCAGGAAAAGAAAACGTTGTTGTTGATTTTCTTTCTCGACTTACTAACAATGATGATGATTTATCAGTCAAAGATTATTTTGCTGATGAGCATTTATTCGCAGTTTCAGCTCACTCCCCCTGGTATGCATATATTGCTAACTATTTGGCTACAAAAAAGCTTCTAGTGCACTTATCAAAAAGAGAAAAAAGGAAAATTATACAGCAGAGTGCTATATACTACTGGATAGATGGACATCTCTTTTACATGGGTTGAGATTTGGAAATCAGAAGGTGTGTGAGGTAAGATGAAATTTACAGTACCTTGAAGGCTTGCCACGATGAGCCCTGTGGGGGGCATTTAGCTGATAAAAGAACGGGTCATAAGGTACTAAGAATGGGGTATTTCTAGCTACTAGGGTTCCAGGATGCAAGGAAATATGTTCAGGCTTCTGACAGGTGCCAGAGGATGGGCCATCCAAACAGATTAGATGAGATGCCACTTTAGCCATAGCTGGTGGTTGAACCTTTTGAAAGATGGGCTTTGGATTTTGTAGGGCCTATTAACCCTCCCTCAAAACAAAAAGTCTATATCTTGGTTTGCATAGACTATATGACCAAGTGGGTGGAGGCTGTGGCTTTAGTGAAGGCCAATGATCAAGCTGTGGTGGATTTCCTATATGAATAGATCTTCACCCGCTTTGGGGTACCCAAAGAGATAGTCACAGATGGAGGACCACAGTTTGTGTCCCACAAATTGGAAGCCCTATTGCAAAAATATCACATTCAGCATAAGTTAACCTCACCATACCATCCACGGGCCAATGGTAAAGTGGAAAGCATGAATAAGGTAATTGAGGCTATCTTGACAAAAACGATGAAGAGTCACCACAAGGATTGGGCTGAAAGACTTCCAGAAACATTATGGGCATACCGTACTACATGGCGCAACACTAGAGGCTTTTCTCCATGTGAGCTAGTATACGGGAAAAATGTTTTCTTTCCCATCGAATTTGAGATCAAAACTCTGAAGACAGCAATGAAGGCAAACCTGGACTTAATAAAGGCTCCGAAAAATCGGTTACATCAGTTAAATGAACTAGATGAGAAGCGTACAGATGCTGTAAATCGAACGACGTTAATTCAACAACAGCGCTCCTAATGGCATGATAGGTTCATAAAAAAGAAATTGTTCTGTGAAGGCGATTGGGCGCTACTGTATGATTCCCGATTCAAGAGGATTTTAAAGGCAAATTGCGTACAAGATGGATAGGACCCTACCGAATTGACAAGGTATTTGACAATGGAACAGTCCGCTTGACCACTATCGGCTACAACTGTATCATAAACCAATTCCAAAGAATGCATTCATTTCGCATGTTGCAACTAATCCAGATTATCAATTGATGTAGGAGCAAGGATCTTCCCCTATCCCTTAGAATTCTTAAAAAGAACTACTGCAATTCCGCACAGAAAATTGTACATAAATAAATTGTTGTTTCTTTTTTTTATTTTTTATTTTTAAGCTTTTATGAGTTTGTTGCTTTTTTAGAATTGTGTACAGGACTATGGACAAAGGTTCACTCGAAGAAAAGCAGTCGCAATATGGGCCAAGCAATTGTGGGAATTTTGGTTGATCTTCATATTTTTGGACAACTCCTTGAAAGAAAAATGAACGACATTGCAGTGCTAAATACTCAGCTAAAACTTTGCCAACTTTTCTTTTCCACGGCTGCAACTCCGCTAAATTCTGTCAATTTTTCCTATTTTGTAGCTGCAACTCTGCTAAATTTTGTCGATTTTTCCTATTTTGCAGCTGCAACTCCGCTAACTCCTGCCAATTTTTCCTATTTTCGCAGCTGCAACACTGATAAATCCTACCAATTTTTACTATTTCGCGGCTGCAACTCCGCTAAATCTGCCAAATTTTCCTATTTTGCAGCTGCAACTCTGCTAAATTCTGTCGATTTTTCCTATTTTCGCAGCTGCAACTCCGCTAAATCCTGTCGCTTTTTCCTATTTTCGCAGATGCAAATCCACTAAATTAAGTCGAATTTCCCTATTTTGGTAGCTGTAACTTCGCTAAATCCTGCCAATTTTTCCTATTTCGCAGCTGCAACTCCACTAAATTATGTCGATTTTTCCTATTTTCGTAGCTGCAACTCCGCAAGATATTTCCAATTTGTGGCTATCAATCCACTAATTCTTCAGCCAAAAGACCGTTATATTTCCGCCAGTTTCTACCAGCCTGCTCTAGTCTCCCCGAGGAACATTAGAAGCTCTCTTGTTCGCCATGTACTCTTGTGATTTATGCCAGCGTGGATGTACTTTACCCACCCAGTCGACAACGGCCAACTCATGGAAGCATGTGCGCATTTATGTCCTCATTAGTGATGCGACCATGGAATGACACCACCGTGGAAAGATGATGGTTCAACATTATATTGAAAAGGTGTGATTTCTAATCATAAGCATAATTAGGCATGAATTGACACAGCATTAATAATTATACCTTGTCGTTAGTCCTCGTCAGCGGACCTTAATTATTTCACCGCAAGGGAAACATGTCAAAATTTATTTCCCGTACTTATGTTATGGACATCATTTTACCCAACTCGTGCGATATCCTGCTAACCGATTCTATCCCATAAACCGTGCCAATTTCCAAAAATAACCGTTCCTATTTCCAAAAATAATCGTGCCAACTTTCCAAAAATACCTGATTGAACTTCGGCTATCCATTTCCTGTTAGTGCATGTTGTAACTCCAACGTCTGAATCTGGTAATTCTTGCATTCGTTAACAGAACTTGCAAAAGGGAAGCAGTATGGGTATCCCAGTGATACATGAACCTGAAAACATAGCGTCTCTGCGCAAAAATGGGGAAGTCTTTACCATCTTTCAGGAAGCTGGGTGGATAGAGTACTTCCATAGATTAAACGGCTTCGATGTGGAGATGGCACTACAATTTTCTCTAAACTTGACTGATACTCACTCAGAAGTTAGAGGGTTGCAGATAGACGATACAGAGGAAATTGTGGCAGAAGTTACAGGATTACACCAGATTGGGATGATATGGTTTGGTCGGAAGGTGCACAATCTGACCGCAATAGGATATTTTCTTGTGGCAGGTGAAAATGTTCATCTAAAAGGAAGGGGAACAACACTGGAGTCGTTGCCAAGACCCTAGGATCAGGATGCCATCTTTTTTAAGAAGTACATCACTTGTGAAAGAAAGTACCATATATCTTTGAATTCTTCCTACTGTCCCATTTACGCCATGGTAGATTACTCAATATGCCATTTTATCTCATAAGAACCCTACAAAACATGGCTCACTATGTAAAAGCATCTCGGCATCCCTTATCTTCCCTAACAAATCATGGATTAATTGAATTGTTAGTTTTGAGGGCCCTCGCACATCATAATTTAACATGGGAACAATTTGTTGTTGGGACAAGGGTACACCGAGAACCTGCCTTGGAAATAGGGGGCATTGAGGTAGAAGGTGATGAGCGGAGATCCTCAGATTCAGCTGGGGGGAGGGATAAAGTGTTAGAAGACCAATTGGAGGATGTTTAGGAGGAAGGTGTGGGGGAATCTGCAACAACATCAAACCCTGTAGAAGAAGTAGTTACAATGGGGGTTGTGGCAAATGAAATTGTAATATTAGAAGTTGCAGCAGTAGAAGATGAAACTGGAGCAGCAGTAGAAGCTGCGACAGTGGAAGCTGTAGCTGCGGAAGCTACAATGGAAGAGGCAGGACATTATGAATACGAAATGGAAGGAGGAGATGTAGAAGTCCTTAATGTTGAATCCTCCCTTGAAATAAGGGGGACTATAATTTAGGAGGAAGAATTTCTTGTTGAAACAGGGAAAGTTAGTGAATTGAGACCCAAACCTTCCATCCTTGTTTCTGAAAATGTGGAGATTCCTGTATCACATATAAGATGAAAAGACCAAGTGTTAAGGGCCAGACATCCAAACCTGCGAAAAGGAAGAAAACTAGAGCTGCTACTGCGGTATAAGCGGTACATGCAATAGGGGAAAATGTTGAAATTCCTATTCCAAAACCCCGATCATCCATTGTTACATAAGAACCTGTTGCAAGTGAACCCCAAATTGAAAATTTACTTTTTGAGAATGAGTTGTTAAAGGAGGAAGTACAAACACTCTGAGATGAATTGCGGAGGTTAAGAGAAGCATACAAAAAGCAGGCGGAGAAGAGATTGAACACTTTGGTTGAGGCTACAAATCAGTTGGAGAATCCACCTCCTTTTTTGGAGATTGGAGAACATTAGGAACTGATATGTCCAGAATGTGGAGATCTATTAAAACTTGCAGGTATAAAGTCACAATGGTGGAAGTAACAGCATGCAAATTGACACAAGCAAGGAAAGGGAGAAAAGAAATACCTACAGCAGACTTAATGGAAGAGAAGGAGCTAGAAGTAGACATAATCCCTGATCAGGAGCTACAAGAGGATGAAGAAATACAATCCCAGCATTCGGGGGATACTGAGTTACTTTCATATCAATCTCACAATTCAGGAGACATTGAAATGATTCAAGAGCAATCTCAGCGGTCTGAAGGCATCGAAATAATTGTAGAACAGGAGGCTGCAACACAAGAACCAACACTCCAAAGATCTGTCATTGAGGCAGCAACTCAAACAGTACTTACTCCAATTGAAACACAAAAAGAGGGTGTTGTTACACAAGAACCAGCATTCCCAATATTGTTTGTTGAAGCTACAACACAGACCGAAGTTTCTGGGGTTGAAATATAGAAAAGGGACGTTGCTACACAAGAACTAGCATTCAAAAAATTGGTTGTTGAAGTAGCAACACAAACAGAATTTGTTGCAACTGAGGTGCAGAAACAGGATGCTTCCACACAAGAACCAGCATTCCCAAAGTTGGTTGCCAAATCAGTAACACAAAAAGAAGTGGCTGGAGCAGTGGTTGAAGTATAAATTTTGTTGGACAAAGGAAAAGGAGAGGATAACAGAGGAAAGAAGGAACAAGAATTGGAAAAGAAGCTCTCCCTGTTGCAACTTGAACTCAGTAAATGGAGATATCGTACCATCCTATTGGAGAAAGGAATGATTTCTTTGCCTGAACATAGGAGGATTATTCAAGATCTTGAGGATAAATGGGCTGAAGAACTATCCCAATGGGATGATTTGCAAAGGGAGCTACAGGAACTGAGGAAGATTGAGCCCCTAAAAGAAGAAAAAGAACCGTTGGGTAAGGACATGTACAAACTAATTCAAGAATTGTTGAGCTGCAAAGATCCATCCCCATCTTATCCAGTGTTCTTATATAAACAGATGACTCTGTTTAAAATCAAAGCATTAAAGGAAGGGAGGCCCTATCAGGTAATTTCAGCCCCTCAATTCTTGGACACCTTCATCAAGAGCGATTTTTCAAATCAAAATTTGCTATGTGAATTGTATCTGCATGAAAGAGCATGCTTTATGGCAGTCCACTCCAATCCAGTTCCTCATCTGGGAGATATTCAGCTAAGAGCATTTACTTCATTTTTTACTAATCATATGCATTGGTGGAACGTTATTCAGACCATACAGAAGAATGAGGAGACTTCCACCCTTTGGGTTCAAAGTGAGCCCCAATCTCCTATATCATTAAGAACCAGGAACATGAGAAAATTGCAATCTCCTCAAAGGGCTAGTCAGATGGAATCCTTCCAAAAAAACATTGTCTCTGCCTATGTTAAATTGATCTCTCAGTAAGATATTTTTGCAGTAGAAGGCATCCAGGGAAGATGGGATGCTTCTTCTAACTTTTTGAGAGAAAGAGATCCATACTGTGTTGAAAACTTCAAGTATACCCTGTCCCAGCTTCCCAGCTATGTTACATGTCTTAAAACTTGTGGACCCGGATGGCTGGGACTGAGATTCAAGTTTCCTATTTTATGGTGGCTAGCAAGAAAATACAAGAGCATGTATAGGATGACTAAGAAGGTAGAGAAACAGTGTTGGTATGATTTAATTGCCTGCAACGGGTTCAAGAATCCAGAAGAGCAATATGAACTTTCTTTCAATCTCACCCATCTTCACCGAAGGAGTTTTGAACTAGATTCAAATTCAGACTAGTTGGATTTATTGCATGAGGACATGCAAATAGATAGCTGGGGGAAGATGTTGGGTCCCAAAATAGCCCTTTTTCTATACTTATCAATACCTTTTTCCCTTGTTTTACCTCATTTTCCTATCACCCAGGAAGATACCTTTCCAAGTTAAGCATGGATCTTCACAGGTATAACTTATTATTGCTTTCTTTCATTAATGACTAATATTATTTATGGTTATGAACTTTATCTTTTGATTTGCACTAACATGTATTGATTTGATAAAGATAGTTCAAGAGCCTTAAAAGAACACAGGTGTAGCAGCTCGTTGAACCTATGGAGGAAGGAAATACTCGGTGCCAGCTGTCCCTTCCTGCATCCGGTTCCATACATTGATGTGACAGCTCAAGCATCTTTCCACGAGGCCAGCTATGACTGGGTATCGTTGAAACAGCCAAGCATCTCTCCTTCCAGTCAGTTGAGTATGTTCGATCCATTAACAACTCGGAGTAAAAGCGCGGGACTAAATGGGAGTAACTTCATTCAATTACATTTATGGTTGTAACTGTTTCTGTTGTAACATGGCAGCCTGAAGATCGTAGATCTTCATGGCTGCACGATATTAGTTGATCAGGATTATGTCACCTATGTATAAGTATGGGAAGGCGTTCAGAACCTGGGGGTTGGTTAGCATTTGATTGTAAGAGTTGTAACATAGAGTACTATAACGGTGGTTTTATTCTTCTAATACAAGGAGCAACATTATTCATATTTATGTGTTCTAATTTGTGTTAGTTAGCGGCATCTCTGTTAGAAGGCTAGGGCCCGCCTTCTCATAGAGATCATCGAGTTAAGTAGATGCTTTAGTTTTGCTTATGTTAATTTCGCGTGGAATTACAGTAGGAATACTTACAGAGTGCCGCAACAGTAGTTAATGATTGCATTTCCCTTTGGTTTTCTGCAACATTGTGGTGTGACAGTCAACTGTGTAGAGTAGTTTTCATTTTAATGCAAGTGTGTTAATTTGTTGTTACAGTCAAGCTTAACTCTTATTTATTACTGTTGTTTATCTTTCTTAGAATTTGTTGAATAGTGAGGTTATGGTTCAAGCTTAGCTATGGTTCATTATCATTATTTATCTTTCTTAGGATTTGCTAAATTAGATGGTTGTGGTTTGAGTTACTGTAGTCTGATCTCTTTAGGATTTAACTTCTTGTAAAAGCAATTCTAGTTCATTTATTCTTAGATCAGTTACTGTAGGAAAGTAGAAGTCCCTTGAATTCTTAGATGGATAGATTAGATTAGCTTTAGCAATGAGTTGAGTTGGTTGAGCAGTTAGCTAGGATAATTGATCTCCATTCATTCAATCAGCTACTTGAGTGTTTATGCATATATTTTCCGTAGTTACCTTTGAAATAACAAGACCTTCCTAGGTTGACAATTTATCTTGAGCATTTTGTTTTTTAATTGGAATTGATTAACATATAGAGTGTCCGACAACCCTGCAAGACGAACTAGGGAGGATCTTCTTAGGAGCTCTTCATAGTGATCTCTAGATTGAGTATATGAAGAATATACCTCCCACCTATGAGGCAACAATTGCCAATTTTTGGTACATTGTGAGACAGTGCACATTCATCATGGGTTAATTATTTTTTGCCTCCCCTCCATGATGTTATCCATCTTCATATTTTTCTCTCACACTTCATCTATGGAGCTCTTGTAATGATAGAAATTTCATAGGAAATGGTGTATGCACTAAGTCTATACTTCATGTTGCTACTATGTCATCTTATCCACCCACCCCACTTATTTGAATATAGAAATGAAGAGAGAACTCATCCATTGAAAATTAAATCTCACTTCCATCAGCTGCACCTGAATCAACTTCAATTGGAATTGCTAGCATTGGATGATCCATGCTCTTGTGTAATTACCAGTTGTACAGTGGATTTGGGAAAATATTTGGCATGGATTAAGGGTATAGATCATATCTTCAAACTAACCCTTCATTTCCAAATTTCTAAGTATTGTTGCTAATATATATTTGCAAGGAAGAGGACGTAGCGACAAGTCTATACTAGGGTTATATTAGCAAGTAGGGAGTCTAACCCAGAGAAATAATTATGCCCCTATCTGCCACCTCCTTCTTCGGCTGGAAAGGGGGTCTATTCAGCTGTGATTTGGTTTTAATAGCTAGTGGCATCTGGGAAGTCAAACAGTGTCATACCAGCAAGTTTTGGAAGCGAGAACAGGGTATAGATATGCTACAGCAATCATTGACAAGTGCATGAAATTAGTGGAAGGAGAAACTCACAAACTAGAGTGTACAATACTGTTGGGCATAAATATTCATATCAGAGCTATATTATATTATTTGACTGAGTATAGAGGATAGTTGTGGGTCTATAATATAGATATTAAAGTTGATTGGCTTAAAGCAGTTTATAGGTTATTATTCTTAGCTACAGATCCCTGTCATTATTAGTGGCATATGCTATATCGTTTGTGCAAGAAGCTACCAAGTTCCCTTAAGCGTATAGGATTGATAGAACCCCATTTCACTCAGAAATTGCACCACAACCTTGGCTTGATATATAAGATAGTTTGTTGGTTTTTCCTAGAACATATTGGAGGAGATTGCACACAGGGACAACAACTAAACATTAAGGTATCATCTTAAGCAAGAGAGTTCCTTTTCTACTTGGAGAGTGGGCATCTTATCAAGTCATTAACAAGGTATTTCCAGGCATGTACTTTGTTCATTCTAATAAAATATATCAATGTTTGTTTGTTGGTTGTCTATTTACTGTATTATCTATTTAATAATGATTCACTCTACCTTACAGCACCATAGGAAAATATCAACAAGGCATTTATCATTAAAACTAGATTAGAAAAAACAAGACTACACGAAAATATGAGGGCATACCTTGCCCTTTCAAGGTTTTTGAATTCTACCAAAGTAGAGTTGTGCCTTTTATTTTCTTCCTGCAATAGAGTTTCTAGATCCTTACATTCCCTCTCAAGAACAAGTGCCTAGCTTTGAACTCTTAATACCAGCCTCTTACGAGCAGCAACTTTAACTGCTTTTACTCTTTCAAACATGTTGCATGTTCCCAAATGGAAGTCTTTTATCCAAATTAAAATGCATGCCGAAGGTCCTGAACTGGAATGTATTGCTCGCTACCACACCTATAGAGGAGGCGTTGCTTCCTTCAGTCGCAACCTATCAGACCGCACCAATTGAATGGATCTGATCGCTACCGCCACTGCCTATATTGAATGGGATCGCTCACTATTTAGTAGGAAGACCGTGAAAGCGTAGTAGAAAGAGCTAACATTGAACCGGAAATGCAGCATACCGAGGGTGCGATGAAGGATACGAAGTGCTCATAGACTAGTCTATCCAAATCGAGCGGGATTGAACCAATTTCTTAAAACATTCTCACAAAATGGAGTGGCGGTAAAAAGGATTCCAAATGGCGCGTGATTCCTAATAGACTGATTTTGATTTATTGTCTAGGAATAGCCTCGTTATTTCCCCCCTTCTTGGTTCAATGAGTAAATAAGTGGAGTCGACTTCTAGGAGCATTTTGAGAATATATTAGGATGTCATCAATGAATACCAAAACAAACTTGTCTAAATACTTTTGGAACACATCATTTGTTAATCAAATGAAAAGTATGGAGCATTTTTCAATGCAAAGGGGAAAACTAGGAACTCGTAATTCCCATATAATATAGTTCTAAAAGTAGTCGTTGCTCTCATATGATGATACCCAAAACTTGAGTCCAACTTTGAAAAAAAAATTCCCATCTGATTTAATAAAGAGGATCATCAATTTGTGTAGGAGGACTTGTTCTTAATTGCCACTTTATTTAACATTCTATAACCAATGCACCTCCAAAAGTTTATGTCCTTCTTATTGACTACCAATATGTGTGCTACCCAAGGTGATGCACTTGGTCATATGAGCCCTTTGTCTAATAATTATTGTAATTGCATCTTGAATTCACCCAACTCATTAGTTTGCAATATATTCTAGGCCTTAGATATTGGCATGTGTGTTATGTTATGCTCTCTTGTTTCCATTGTTATCCATTGGAAGCCACTTGAGTCACCCTTCACAGAAAGGGGAAAACAATGAGAAGAAAGGGTGATGGAATGAAAATAACTAGCATGTTGAAATTGGAAGGAAATTTTTCATTTTTGGTGTTACAGATTCAAAATTACCAACACATCCCACTTGTAGTTGAAAGATTCCCTCTTTAGAGATTATGTGATGTCGCAAGGCCTTAAGCATCACTCAATAGCAACAAAGGGAATTGTTACATATAGGCTAGATATTCCATACGTAGGCCATATGTAGTAGTCTAGGTTAACATGCATGGACTATCAACCCAACCATAAAAAATTAATATGGTATTAGGCCCTAAAATTAGTTCATAGGTCATGGTATAGGACACGAGAACCATCGTCAATGTTATAAATATTGAAATGGCCACCATATCTCGTTTGTAAGGTAAAGTAATTATGTGTAGGGCCCTACACATGGAACATGAATCATATAGTAAAGTTATTAACCATGGACCATTATTTAGGTTATGAGAACCATTATTGGTTTACATAACCTATAAATATTAAACCATGGTTGGTTTATTGGTTTACATAACCATGGACAAACCAACAACAATGACAGCGACGATGGTGACAATGATTATCATCATGATGGTATCACATGTAGGCTAGATATTCTTATGTGGTAATCTAGGTTAACATGCATGGACCATCAACCCCATGGAAAATTAATATGGCAATAGACCCTAAATTTAGTTCACGGGCCATAGTCTAGGCCACAAGAACCATCCTTAGTGTTACAAATATTGAAATGGCCACCATAAATAATGCCACTAATACACTGACCTAACACAACCAACCCATGTAAATGACTCATGCACTTGGAAAACTTGATCCATGAAATAAATTCATGCACCTTGGAAGCTTCAACCTCTAAGCCCCTACCCTCATACCTAACCTTAACATTTAACCCCAAACAGAATAACATGATAACTTATAAACCACTTACCCACTAGTACCCACAAAACCAGAACCCCTTGCCCACTAACCCATTGATCTCTTAGCTTCCTCACTTCTAATCCAAAAACTCCCCAAATCCTACCACATTATGAAATTGTAGCAAATATCCCCTCAATCCAGTATCCCTCTAACCCTAACCCACTACCCCCTAACCCAATCACTAACATTCCTACTGCACCAAATCAACACACTAACACAATAAACTTTGACCTTGGGTTATTAACCAAGGTTTTAGATCAAAGACTTTGACGTCAAGGTTTGAATGATCACTGTATGAGCTTTTAATATCAAACCAAAATTAGTGCAAAAATAAACACAAGAACTTAGACTATAAACAAAATATTCCCTATCTAGGGAATGTATGATGACTCAAGTCCCTATGCATGGCCCATGAGTCTCAAAATAAATTTTTATTGCCCGAGAACCTACCTTTTGGCCCTAGACCATAACATAGGCTCCTAGAACCATCCACGACATGAAAATACTAAAAAAATGACAATGTCTTACTCAAAAGCTAAATATTCCTTGCATATGGCCTATGTGGTGGTATAGGGAAACGCCCATAGGTCACAAGACCTTGAGGTAACTACCAGTCCTTATAAACTAGATTTTGATCTAACACCATGGATTAGGCTTCAAGAACCATCCATGATGTTGTAAATGTTGAAATGGCCACCATACCCACTTGCAAGCCAAATATTCCTTGTGTAGGAATCATGTGGTGATTATGGCCCTACACATGGCCCATGAGCCATAAAGGATAATGTTATGGCACACGAGTTTGTATTTTGACCATGGATCAAGGAAATTTGGAGTGTGAGAACCATCTTTGATGTGAAAAACCTAGCATGAGTGCCTCAATTGTAGAACTCTAATGGGATATGGTGTTGAAAGATGATGCACACCCTTCCTAACACTATAATAGCTTGTGCGCGCTTAGCTCCAATGTTTTGATGAGGTGCATTGTTACCCATGTGACACACCTAACCCACATACATAAATGACTTTTAGGGGGGTTTTCAAAAAACTTCCTCCAAAATTTCAATTCGCATGACTTTTAGGGGGGGTTTCAATAAACCGTCTCCAAAAGTTCAATTCTCATTTCTTTTAAGGGGGATTTCAAAAAACCGCCTCCAAAAGTTCAATTCTCATTTCTTTTAAGGGGGTTTCAAAAAACTGCCTCGAAACGTTCAATTATCATGAATTTTAAGGGGGTTTCTTAAACAACTTCCTCCAAATTTTTAATTCGCATGAATTTTAGGGGGGGGTTCAACAAATCGCCTCCAAAACTTCAATTCTCGTGACTTTTAAGGGGGGTTTCGAAAAACCGCATCCAAAAGTTCAATTATCGTGACTTTTTTTGGGGGGGGGGTAAAAGTTATGAGAATTGGGCTTTTGGGGGGGTTCAAACAACCACCCCCAAAAGTCCAATCTCATGACTTTTGGGGGCGTTTTTTTTAAAACTACCCCCAAAAATCCAATTTCCATGACTTTTAGGGGCGGGTTTGAAAGACCACCTTCAAACATCTAAAAAAAAATTAGGGGGACGGGGGGGGTTAGCAAAACCCCCGCAAGCCAAAACCGCCCCTAAAGGGTTGTTTTGTTGTAGTGAATTGCCATTATGTATCCCTTTTCTATCCATGTTCTGAAACTATTACCCTAGTTAGTTTCAAACCCTTATACATTGGAGCTTTGCTTGGGATTGTTGGAGAAGAGAAACAGGAGACCCGGACTCAAGGTTTCATAAGGTGCCGACACATAGAAGAGGTAATATTGTACTCATCGCTATTGTTTCACTAAAAATTTGACATCTTTCCCTTCTCAAATTATGAATTGAATTCCATGTTTGATGAAATAATTAATATTTGTATATTGAAAGTTGATTTCTAGATTTATGTTCTTGTTCTCATTTCAATTTATAAACAATATTTATCATGGTCAAATGTGTTTGAGGAAAGTTGTTTTTGTTGGTTTTGTAGGCTGAAGCTTGGGCAAGTTGGAGAAGGTTTGAAGTAAAGCTTAGAAGCAAAGCAAGCTAGGATCAAACTACATAAATAAGGTACATCATCCTCTATCTTTCTAACTCTGTGTATATTTTTGCTTGAATCAAGAGTCTAATTTGCTTACCTTACCCCAGTCATAGGATAGAATTTCACTCAACAGAATTGGCAACTCCACAAGGGAGAATTCATCTCTTTTGAGGTTCCTAAGTCAATTCTTCCCATTTTTTCAGTTGCTTAGAGTCTATTTACAAGTTAGGATTGGTCAAAGACTTTAGTAGACACCTTGATTCTTCACTTTTATGGGTTTGACTTGTGTTTTTTAATAATTCTAGTACAAAATCATTCCTAGTGTTCATGATAGTGGTGTTTCTGGTTCAAAATAAATCTGAATGATATGCACAATAGGGATTTAATCCTCCATGCCTTAACATTGCTAACATTTTTGTCCCATAGAGATGGTTTTTCACTTTTTTCCCTGTATATGGGATTTTTGTGAATTTTTGGAAGGTATTTTGTAATACCCCCAATTCGACCCTTAGGATATATTAGCCTTTAATGTAAATAATGTGTACATGTGATGTATGTTTTCCTAGCGTGGAGCTCAAGGCCAAGGCCCCGCTAGTGAAAGCCCGAATTTTATTTAAAGGGCAAGTATTTGATATTTTGATACCATGTGCTTTGAAGCCATGGAACATTGTAAAAGGGTGTAATTAAACATCATGCAATATAAAATACCAAAACTGGCTACGGAGGCAACAAATGAGAAGGGGCCACGTGTATCCACTAGGGAGTGGTGAGGGGGCTATGGGACTAAACCATATGCTGCCATAAGTCATGATGAGAACCCCTTTGACTTTTATAGATGACCTTTATTCTTGTTGTAAGAAAGTGGTTGAAGAATTAAGTCAATGGCTTTAATGGAGGATGGGCAACCCAGAAATTCGTATGGGTAGGTATGGGCTCTGTTTACTTGTCCCACAAGTCACTCTACCTCTTGGGAGTTGCTCCATCCTTATCCCCATTCCACTGTGGAAGTATCTAGGATCATTCCTCACCCAAAAACGAGCTCCCATGTGTGTGAAAACCAGAAATCGCGACTTGGAATGAACCCACGTTTTGGGAAGCCAAAAACGCCCAGAATGGGTATTGGACAGTGAAATCTAATGGGGGATCCGTTGGTATGAACCTTGGGGCGAATTTGGGAGCCTTAGCTACCCCAAAATCCATGGGAAAACCCTGTTTTAATAGCCCAAAAAATCAATGACGGATTTGGGGATTATTTGGGACCAAGTTGTGAGAAATCCAAGGGTGGATGTATGAACAGAGGATGGGATTGTTGAGTCCAGCTTGAAGTGTATGTGGCTCTAGGATTGAGCTTAGTGGACTAGCATCCTCCTCCATCTCCTATTGCATGCTGGAAAAAAATCCAACTGTGTGTTGGCTTAGCATGGTTGTTTGAGTAAAACCCTGACTGTGAGTGAGCCATCTAGTTTCTCCTTAGTGGATACACAGCCCAGCTCGGGGGTGATCTCTCAGCTGAAAGAATATAGGCTGGACAGAGATCTATGGTTGGGTGGAACGTTGCTCTCACGTAGCCAGTCGTTGGACATCTGCATTGCAAGATAAGTGCTCTCCGTGATTTTAATTTATGTATATATTCTGTGTTCTGCAATGCATTCAATCTGAAGGATTAATTATTCATGTTAATGAAATGAAAGGCATCATGTTTTATGCAATATGATAATTAATGACTGTTACATGTATGATTGATATGGGTATGCTGAACGCATGAAGTAATTGTGTGTATGTACAGTGTTTAATTCTGTTGTGTTTGTGGAATATAAGTATGTATCCATAAGTTTTAATTGTTATGAATTTATGAGTAAAAATATTGGGGCTAAGTTTGTCAAAAGCCCGGTAGTTTGGTTAACGTTTCCTTCCCTGCACTTGATGATGGAAGGGGACGTTACATATTTGCTTGTCCTATATCTTATTAAGACCTCTCAGAAGTGTGGTGTTTGCTATATGATTGATCTTGGCTTGGTTTTTTAGTCTTTTTTAATGAAAAGTATTTTGAAAAGTGCATTCTCTCCTAGCCATTTTTCATTATTTATTTGAAAATATTTAAAGGTATTTGACTGTTAAGGTCTTGTACTAACCTCTTAGAGGTAGTCAATCTACTCTCTTTGGTTATTCTCAGCTAGTCCTCTTGGATTTCTATAGTGACAAGCTTTGAAAGAGTCTTTTTTCATTTTAGACTTTTTGTTGCTTTTTTATTTTGCACTTTTGGTTACTTGTTGAGGTGGTAGCTCAGGGATTTTTCTTGTTGTTGTGTGTCCTTGATTACATTGGTTGGGTGCAAAAATCGAGCCTTCCCAAATCCTATAGCGTAGTAGGTATTTCGCTTGTTGAAGTCTAAAAGTCATTTTATGTACTTTCCCAACTTTGCTTGTTTGTATGACTAAAGAGTTTTGTGTTTGAGGTTGCTTCCACATTGTTTGATAAAGCTACCAAAGGTATTTTTGCTTTGATTTTGTGTTGTCTTTGTTCTTAGTTAGGCCTTATTTCTTATTTGGGAAAAAAAATTGGTTCGGTTTTTTAGTTAGTGTTGCTTGAATACATTGCAAAAGTCTTTGGATGATTTGGAGTTGCATTTTATATTGAAAAAAAAAATTCTACATATTTGTTTTGTATTTAGATCAAGTTTTGCATTTTGAATCAAAAAAATTCAAAAAAGGTCTTGCATTTGGTTTAGTCATTAAGTGTGTATATCAAATTGAGTTATTTTGTTCGTCTTAGGATTCAATTTGAACTTTTTTACCAAACAAAGTTGCATTTTCTTTCAAATTTTAAATTTGTGTATCCTTATCAAATTGAATTTGTATGTGCACTTTGAAAGGACACCCCTAGATCTAGGCCAAGTCAGACCGGGAGTTATTTTGATGAATGAAACTTTAGGGATATTGAGGAGGAATTGCACAACTCTCCCAGATTTAATTCTCCTTGGCCTGAAGATAATTTAGGTCGCATTGAAATTAAGGACCTCTCAGATCCAACTGGAATTCTGAACCCACCACAAAGTCCTAGTTTTTCCCAAACAGCTGGTATCAATGTTCCTAATCCATTGTCTAGGTGGTTTAACCTGGAAAACATAGAAAAAATGTTTAGTTCAGGGGAGGTAGCTACTCCAGTTAATACTACCCTTGTAGGAGGAATTACTTAACACGTCATCCACAGTAGAATCAGGATGGTCTCCATCATCCTCGATGATACTTACTGGTACTAATTAATCAACTCGACTAAGTTCAAACCCTTTCTCTTTCAAATTGCCTTATTCATGGTTTCAATCCATACAAGTTACTATTCCTCCTAGTTTAACTTTAACCACTGCTTCAGGTAGTGGCCTATCTATCCATTTCCATAGTTTCCCACCCTTCAATGGACAAATTTTCATTCCCAACCCATCCTTCACTGGATTTGCTTCTAGCTCCCTACCTTATCTAAGCTTACCTTTCCAATATTTTGGAAGTATGAGTTCTGGTAACCCGTTTGGACTTAATGTACCGCAAGGTAACTCATTTACACTTGGGGGCATCAGCGCTAGATTTCCATGGGGGCATAATGCCACTAAATGAAATATTCCCTTTTCGGTGATGGGGGGGTTCCAATATGGTTAACCCTGTTAGGACAAGTATCTTACAAGGCAGCTAACTGTTAGGAGGAATGCGAGGGGATTTTGAAACAACCTCTCCTTCTTTTCAAAAACAATATGGTCAAAACTTCCGCTAGTATAATTTCCTTTTCACCAATCCTGGAAACTCATATATTCCAAGACAATCATATGTCAACACCACCCAGTAGGAAGATAATGCTCCCATAACCTAGAACACTATGCCTCAGACAAAGTTGCCATTTCTGGAAACTTTGAATTTTCCTGATCTTTCAAAGTTAAATAACAATCCAGTGTTACATGACCCGATATGGCCATACCCACTAAGATTCTTTCATACGTTCCTAAGTTTGAAGGTAAACCTAAGGAAAACCCAGAAACCATGTGCTGAATTTTCATCTATAGTGTTCATCCAACTCTCTAGTGGATTATTCTATTAGATTGTGTCTCTTCTAAAGGACTTTGACTGGGGTAGCAGTGAAATGGTACATTAAGTTACTACAATCATCCTTTCAAAATTTTAATTTAATTGCAATGGCATTTCTAAACCCCTTCCAGTTACCAGTCCATTACAAGACTGGAACGAAGCTATTAGAAACCTTTCGTCAAGATAAATCTACTCATATCTATAACCACATCCTTGAGTGGAAAAGGAGACGTATCTTGATCAAGGATAAAATTCCTAATGAATTTTTAATCAATTGGTTTATTAAGTCATTTCAACCCTTTATCCCTAAAGATGTGGCACTTTTTAGGGTTCAGACTAAAGAGTAGAATGTTATTAAATCCCAACAATTTGATTTGGTTTATTTCCAATCCATGATGTTGTATGAAATTCTGCCTACTGCTCCTCGAGTAAAAGCTAACCAAACAAAGCCTGCCCCTACACCCCATGTTGATGGTGTGAATTGTGTAGTTGAGAACAATCCAATTAGCTCAGGTAATAACTTTTCTAGTCAAAATTCATCAACAACTGGTCAAAATAGCATATAGAACCTTAAACCCAACCATCCTTCCGATGTTTTGTCAATACAGAACAATAAAGGAAACCAATAGGATGTAGGGAAGAAGAATAAGAACAAGAAAAATGGGAATAAGGGGAATAACAATGCAAATAATAATAAAGACAACACTAATGTTGGTGGGGAAAATAATGAAAAAAGGTAAAACTGAATTTACATGCTTGTTATGCAAGGATGGTCATTTAACCTATAAATTCCCTAACATGGAAAGGCCTCAGAAACTGTTAGCACAATAAGCAGACACATGCCAACCTGTTGTGTTGACCAACCCGTTACCTCAACAACAACAAATGGTTGTTTATTCCCACCAACACCATGTAGCCTCCCAAGGGGTCAACTAGGGAGCCTCCTCTCAGGGGCACAATTCAGGCCCAGGTGAAGTTTTCATATGTGAATAGGATGTTCATATCCAAACTAGGAATAAGAATTTTCAATCTAAGTCTTCTAGATCCAAAGGTAAAGAAACCCTTAATGCTGAAAATCATAATTGTTTACACATAAAGAAGCCTGCCAATCATACTATGCCTAGAATACAAAAGGGTGTTCTCAAAAAAGGCATGTATAATCCAAATGTATGTGTTGCTAAGAATTACAGTATATTTGAAGATTTGGCCCAGGTTCCATGTGCAATGTCTACACTTGAGGTACTCCAGTGTTGTCCAACTCGAATGAAGACCTTAATTTTGGCTTTCAGAGCTCAAAATCCTATGGATAATCAAGTGATTTCTTTTGATTTTGAGAATTGGAAGCCTCGTTTTCCCCTTCATGTTGCTTTTCATATCCAAGTTATATATGGAAACACTAATATTCATAAGACAGTTGTAGATAAGGGTGCCTCCACATGTGTCATGTCTTTATCATGTTGGAAAGCTTTAGGATCACCTAACATGGTGTAATACCCCAATTTCGACCCTTATGAAATATTGGCTTCTAATGTAAATATTGTATACATGCGATGTATGTTTCCCTAGCGTGGAGCTCAAGGCCAAGGCCCCGCTAGTATATGTTCGGATTTTATTTAAAACAAGCATGTATTTGATATTTTGATACCCATGTGCTATTAAGCCATGGAATATTGTAAATTGATGTAAATATTTAATATTGCAATAAAATACCAAAAACTGGCTATGGAAGCAACGAATGAGAAGGGGCCATGTGTATCCACTAGGGAGTGGTGAGGGGGTTGTGGGGATGAACCATATGTTGCCAAATGTCATTATGAGAACTCATTTGACTTTTCTTGATGACATTTATTTCTGTTGTAAGGAAGTAGTTGAAGATTTCAGTCCATGGCTTCAATGGAGCATGGGCAGCCCAGAAATTCGTATTTGCAGGTATGGGATCTGTTTTCTTGTACCACAAGTCACTCTACCTCATGGCAGTTGCTTTTTCCTCATCCTCATTCCTTTGTGGAAGGGACCAGCATCATCTTTCATCAAAAAACGAATTGCCAGCAGTGAGAAAAACCAGAAATCGCAACTTGGCAAGAACCCACATTTTGAAGTGCCAAAAACGCCCAGATTTGGTATTGGATAGTGAAATCCAATGGGGGATCCATAGATATGAACCTTGGGGTGAATTTGAGAGTATTAGATACCCCAAAATCCATTGGAAAACTCAGTTTTTAGAGCCCAGAAAATCAGTGACGGGATTGAGTCATTTGATGAACAGAATTGTGAGAAATCCAATTATGAATGACTGAGTAGAGATTGGGTTTGCTTGATAAACCCAGTGAAGGCTAGAATCTCAAGGATTAGCAGCTGGACCTTTCTATGCCCACCCTGAAGAGCACTGGAGGGAAGGGACGCCTGAGGGACTGCGTAGCAGAGAAGGGGACCTTCCTTGTGTTGGGTGTGGTAGGTAATGTGGGTGCCTTGACTGTTGAATTCATTTGAGATGCATGTAGCTCTGTGGTTGAGCTCACTGGATTAACATTGCCCTCCTTTGTCTATTGTATGCTTGATAAACCCAACTGTGTGTTGACTTAGCATAGTTGTTGAGTGAAATCATGGCTGTGAGTGAGCCCAGCTAGTTCCTCCTTAGTGGATACACAACCCAGCTCAGGGGTGATCTCTCAGCTGAAAGAATACAAGCTGGATAGAGATCTATGGTTGGGTGGAACGTTGCTCTCACATAGCCAGTTGTTTGGACAGCTTCATCTTCAAGATAAGTGTTCTCTGTGATTTACATTATATGCATTAAGTGTTTTGCAGTGTGTTAATTATGAATGTTAATTGCCCATGTTAATGAAATGAAATGATTGTCTTAATAAAATCGACATGAAGTCTGTGCAAAACCTGGGAATGGAATTGAAATCCCTGGGTGTTGAATCATCTTATGCCTATGTTAGATATGATGATGCATTACTGTTTGTGTGCTTGCTAGTATGTTTATTTCCGCTGTGTTTATTTGAAGTATGAGTCTGCACACAAGAAGATTTTAATTGTTATGAATTAAGGAGTAATGTATGGGGCTAAGAGTGTCAATAAGCCCGGTAAGTCATTTATGTTTCCTTCCTTGCATTGGAGTGATGGAATGGGATGCTACAAAGTGGTATCAGATCCCAGCTTGCAACACTGGGGCTGCTTGGGCCAAACTCTAAGTTATAGGCAAGTAACAGAATGGTTTTAACGCAGTTTTGGTGAAGTTGGGGGGGCATTTTTTATTGAAAAAATGACAGGGTTAGAGTTTTCAGGTGTGGGGGAGGATCACACCATTGCATAGAGCTCTCCAAAAGCTTTCCAACAGTACTAGGCTCGCCTCATTTGGCCAAGGGACGAGGGAGTTATGAACCCTGGAAGTTACAGGAAAAGCAGGTGTTTTTTGCAGTTTCGGGCTGTCGGGTTTCGGGTTTCGGGAACGCGAATTTTCAAAATTTGCGTTTGGATTTCCGAAATTCCGAACCCGCAATTTTCGGCTTTCGGGCTGTTGGGTTTCGAGTTTCAAGTTTTAGGAACGCGAATTTGCAAAATTTGCATTTGGATTTCCGAAATTCCGAACCCGCAATTTTTGGCTTTCGGGATGTCGGGTTTTGGGTTTCGGGAACGTGAATTTGCAAAATTTGCGTTTGGAGTTTTGGTCCAAAAATTGGAATTTTGGAAAAATGTGAAAAGTGGAAAGTAGTCAAACCCGGAATTTTATAGAAGACGAATGGTGCATCGGAACAGAGATCCGCGAGTTACTGAGCGTTCCTTGTTATATGGACTAACTTCGCCCAGTAGAAAATTTTTCGTGATTTTTCATAAATTTTCTTCCACGGGTGGCCGAAATTGGCATTCCAGACCAAAATACAACTGTGTAAAATGTGTAGAATTATTGGTAAAAGTTGTCATTTTTTAAGTGATGTAGTTTCCACACCCGATATCGGAATGGAGCAAGTGGATAGGCATTGGAAAGCTTATCCAGCAGGGAACAATAGTGCATAGGCAGAATTCGAATGGCGACATCAGACATCACAGATAATTAGAGCAAAAAAGTGCCAGTGACAGTTTGTCAAATTGTTGACAATATGGGCAATTTCTAGAATTGCATGAATGGGCAAAAGAAATGAATGCATAACAACTATGTGAATTATTCCATGAGTTTGATTGTGTTAAATACTGATGCTTTATATTTCTATATGCATTTCTAATATGTCTAACAAATATTTTCATAATGCACAGTGCTTGCAGCTCATAAAATTAATAATTGTAGCAGAGGTAGCATACAGGAATAATGGTGACCATAAATGATGCTCAAGATCCTTATGAGCATGAAGAAGACGTCCTAGGAGAAAATGTGCATGAAGAGAATGCTGAGACTGAATCCAATGGGAGAAGGGAGCAGGTGACTCCTCAGAACTTGGTTGAAACCATGGTGAGCTTCAATGAAAGATTGATGAAGGCTCAAGAAGAACAACACCAACTCAATGCTACTATCTTGCAAAGTCTCACTGATATGTAGCAGAGGATAAACCTTGGGCCCAACCCAATCAATTTGGGTGAAGAAGGAATATATGTAGAGAGTCGCTCTAGAGGTCGTTCGAAGAAGAGGACTCCAAGCCCAAGGAAGAGTTCGGTGAGCAGAAAGCATAGAACACCTTCCTCTAGATCTTCTTCCAGCAGATCATGCGAATCCAGAGGTTCTCAAAGAAGTCCAAGCCATGCACCTAAGAGATTTGATGGAAGAAATAAGTCCAAGGGAATCCCACAGGGAGAATTCAGGAAGGCAAGGCCTCCCACCTTTGATGGAGAAGACAAGACTGGCCAAGAGGCAGAAGCATGGCTTCTTGGAATGAATAAATATTTCCGAATTCAAGACTAATCAGGAAATGAAAAAGGCAGAATTGCCATTTACAATCTAAATGGAAGAGCTTCAATTTGGTGGGAACACCTCTTGCAAGTGAAAGGAATCAGTGAGAGGAAGATCAGTTGGGAGAGATTCAAGAATTACTTCAAGGAGAAATATCTTTCTGCTAGGTATTATGACAGTAAGAGAAAAGAGTTCAATGAAGTCAGATTTGGGCAAAAATCTATGGAAGAGCATGTCCACAAGTTTTTGGAATTATTGAGGTATGTTGACTATATCAAAGATGAGAGAGAAAAATCCAATGCTTTCTTGGGAGTCTACCTCAGAGTTTCAGAGATAGGATTGAATTTTTTAATCCACCAAGTCTTGATGAGGCCATTAGGATGGAAATGCATTGCTATGAGTAAAATAAAGGAAAAACAGAGGTTAACCAAGCATGGAAAGGAAATCCAAGAGGGAGGTTTGATCAAAAGAAGAGTGGCTTCAAGCCACCATTCAGAGGCCAGCCTAGAACCTTTCCACAAGGGCAGCAAGCAAGGAGTGGATTCAAACCAGCAATAGCAGCAGACAAAGCATCAAAGGGACCACTTCAGTGTTGGGGATGTGGAGAAAACCACATGTTGAAGGACTGTCCACATCGGAAGGATAATCCCCGAAGGTTGCACAATTTAAAGGAAGTAGCTACAGTGGAGGACATGGTAAGGGCAGCGCCTCGAATTTATGCAGCATTGGACAATCATCAAGCAGACCATCAATCATCAGTGGTGGAAGTTGAAGGTAAGATTGCTAAGCAATCTATTTCTGTTTTGATTGATCCAGGATCTACTCATAGTTATATTTTTCTAAAAGTGGTTGAAGGTTGTTCTCTTAGAAAAGTGAAGCATAATAAGTCTTGGTTAGTTCAATTAGCCACAGGGACCAAGAGGAAAGTAAGTGAAGTAGTGGTGGAGTGCCCCATAGAATTGAATGGACTCCACACACATGCAGATTTAAATGTTCTACCCTTAGGATCTTATGATGCCTTGATTGGCATGGATTGGTTGGAAAAACATAGAGCCAAATTGGACTGTTATGAGAAATCACTTGAATGTATTGATGAAGAGGGAAGACCAAGATTGGTAAGAGGAATTCCCAAGCAAGTTTCGATAAGGCAGATTTCAGCCCTACAGTTGAAAAAGTTTTATAAGAAAGGTTGTAAATTGTATGCAGTCCATATGTCAGATTCATCTGAGGACAAGGGTCCAAGGATAGAAGATTTCTCATTATTGCAAGAATTCCAAGATGTATTTTCGGATGAAGTGCCGGGACTACCACCAAAGAGAGATATTGATTTTACCATCAATCTTGTTCCAGGGGCGGCACCAAATTCCAAAGCTCCTTATAGAATGAGTACACCAGAATTGGGAGAGTTGAAGATGCAGCTACAAGAATTGATGTACAAAAGGTATATCAGGCCTAGTGTGTCTCCTTGGGAAGCACTGGTGTTATTTGTCAAGAAGAAAGATGGGACTTTAAGACTGTGTATTGATTACAGGTGGCTCAATAAAGTGACAGTCAAGAACAAGTATCCATTGCCAAGAATTGATGACTTGTTTGATCAAATGAAGGAAGCTAAAGTGTTTTCAAAGATTGACCTTAGGTCCGGCTACCATCAAGTGAGAATTAAAGAAGAAGACATTCACAAGACAGCTTTCAAAACTAGATATGGTCATTATGAGTTCATCGTGGTGCCATTTGGCCTTACCAATGCACCTGCTACATTCATGTGTCTCATGAATAGTGTCTTCAACAAATATTTGGATAAGTTTGTGATTGTGTTCTTGGATGACATTCTTGTCTATTCAAGGAATGAAGAAGAACATGAGGAACATCTAAGGATGGTGTTGCAAGTCCTTAGAGAACACCAATTGTATGCCAAGTTAAGCAAGTGTGAATTCTATCAAAAGAAGGTGCAATATTTGGGTCATATCATTTATGAAGAAGGAATTGCAGTGGATCCGGAGAAGATTAATGCCATCATGGATTGGTCTACTCCAAAGAATGTTTCAGATGTTAGATCTTTTATGGGTCTTGCTGTTTACTACAAAAGGTAAATTGAAGGCTTCTCCAAGATAGCTCATCCGATCACTTCATTGCAGAAGAAAAATATCAAGTTTGTATGGTCTGAAAAATGTGAGAAAAGCTTCCAGCCGTTAAAGGAGCTACTTACCAGCGCTCCTGTTTTGAAGATAGCAGATCCAAAGAAGGATTTCGTGGTATGCACAGATGCTTGCATTGAAGGGCTAGGTGGAGTACTCATGCAAGAAGGCGTTGTGATTTTCTATGAGTCAAGGAAGTTAAAAGAGCATGAAAAGAATTATGCCACACATGATTTAGAATTAGCAGCCATAGTGCATGCTCTCAAGATGTGGAGACATTATTTGATGGGGAGAAGATTCGAGCTTAGAACAGACCACATGAGTTTGAAGTATTTTTTTGATCAGCCAAACTTGAATGCTAGGCAAGCTAGGTGGATGGAGTTTCTTTGTGAATTTGATTTTGAAATTAAGCATGTAAAAGGGAAGGAGAATAAGGTTGCAAATGCTCTTAGCAGGAAATTTCATGTTGCAGCAGTAAATATGTGCAAGTCAAATTTGAAGACAAGAGTCATTAAAGCCCCAAACAGTGATGGAACTTGCCTTCAAATTAAAGAGAAGTTGCAGCAGGGTAATGTGGATGAAAAGTGTGCGGGATATCAGCTTGGTGAAGACAATATCCTCATCTACAAAGATATGTTGTACATTCCAAATAATGCAAATTTGAAGAAGCTAGTGATGGATGAAATACATCAAATGCCATACTCTGGACATCCAGGATATCAGAAGACTATAACAGCAACAAGAAAGCAATACTTTTGGGATGGCATGAAGAAGGACATAGCTGAGTACATTGCTAGATGTCAAAAGTGCCAGCAGGTCAAGGCAGAGCACCAACATCCAGCAGGATTGTTGCAGCCCTTACCCATTCCGGAATGGAAGTGGGAAGTGATCTCTATGGATTTTATAATAGGTCTTCCCATGACAGTGAATGAGCATGATTCAATCATGGTTGTGGTGGAAAAGCTATTAAAGGTAGCTCACTTTATTCCAGTCAAGTCCACTCACAAGGCTAATGACATTACAAACATCTTCATGAGAGAGATATTCAAGTTGCATGGATTGCCTAAGGCAATAATTTCTGATCGTGATACAAAGTTCACTTCCAATTTTTGGAAGGGATTATTTCAGGAATTGGGAACTAAATTGAATTTCAGTATAGCATATCATCCTCAAACAGATGGCCAAACTGAGAGGGTGAATCAGGTTCTTGAAGACAAGCTGAGAATGTATGTGATGGATAAACCATCCAAGTGGGAATATTACCTACACTTGGTAGAATTTGCATACAATAATGGACATCATGCATCATTGGGAATGAGTCCATTTGAAGCATTGTATGGCAAGGGATGCAGGACTCCAGTGAATTGGGACAGCCCGGTGAACAGGGTAGTACTTGGACCAGAGATGATCAAGGAAACGGAACAGGAAGTTGCTAAGATTAGGCAGAATTTAAAGGCAGCTCAGGACAGGCAAAAGAGTTACGCAGATTTGAAAGAGTGCATAAGGAATTTCAGATTGGGGATCATGTTTATTTGAGAGTGAAACCGAGGAAGAGTTCTCTCAAGTTGGGGAGTTATGCCAAGTTGTCACCAAGATATTGTGGGCCATTTGAAGTCCTATATAGGATAGGGCCAGTTGCATATCGACTTGCGTTGCCTGCTAACATAAGAGCTCATAATGTTTTCTGTGTATCTTTGCTTAAGAAGTATGTACATGATCCTAATCATATGATTGATTGGAGTATGATACAGGTGGAACCCGAGGGAGAGTTCCAAGTAGAGCCTATGTGCATCCTCGACAAGAAGGTCACTTTGCTCCGGAACAGAGCCATTGGGCAGGTAAAGGTCCAATGGGAGCACCTTAGTCCCGATGAGGCTACATGGGAGATGGAGGATGCCATGAGAGAGACATTCCCATTTTTGTTCAGTTTTGAGGACACCGAGGACGGCGTTGTTCTAAGGGGGAGGGGAATGTAATACCCCAATTTCGACCCTTATGAAATATTGGCTTCTAATGTAAATATTGTATACATGCGATGTATGTTTCCCTAGTGTGGAGCTCAAGGCCAAGGCCATGCTAGTATATGTTCGGATTTTATTTAAAACAAGCAGGTATTTGATATTTTGATACCCATGTGCTATTAAGCCATGGAATATTGTAAATTGATGTAAATATTCAATATTGCAATAAAATACCAAAAACTGGCTATGGAAGCAACGAATGAGAAGGGGCCATGTGTATCCACTAGGGAGTGGTGAGGGGGTTGTGGGGATGAACCATATGCTGCTAAATGTCATTGTGAGAACCCATTTGACTTTCCTTGATGACATTTATTTCTGTTGTAAGGAAGTAGTTGAAGATTTCAGTCCATGGCTTCAATGGAGCATGGGCAGCCCAGAAATTCGCATTTGCATGTATGGCCTCTGTTTTCTTGTACCACAAGTCACTCTACCTCGTGGCAGTTGCTTCTTCCTCATCCCCATTCCATTGTGGAAGGGACTAGCATCATTTTTCATCCAAAAACGAATTGCTAACAGCGAGAAAAACCAGAAATCGCAACTTGGCAAGAACCCACGTTTTGAAGTGCCAAAAATGCTCAGATTTGGTATTGGATAGTGAAATCCAATGGGGGATCCATAGATATGAACCTTGGGGTGATTTTGAGAGTATTAGATACCCCAATCCATTGGAAAACCCCGTTTTTAGAGCCCAGAAAACCAATGATGGGATTGAGTCATTTGATGAACAGAATTGTGAGAAATCCAATTGTGAATGACTGAGCAGAGGTTGGGTTTACTTGATAAACCCAGTGAAGGCTAGAATCTCAAGGATTAGCAGCTGGCCCACCTTGAAGAGCACTGGAGGGAATGGGCGCCTGAGGGATTGCACAGCAGAGAAGGGGACCTTCCTTGTGTTGGGTGTGGTAGGTAATGTGGGTGCCTTGACTGTTGAATTCATTTGAGATGCTTGTAGCTCTGTGGTTGAGCTCACTGGCTTAGCATTTCCCTCCTTTGTCTGTTGTATGCTTGATAAACCCAACTGTGTGTTGGCTTAGCATAGTTGTTGAGTGAAATCATGGCTGTGAGTGAGCCCAGCTAGTTCCTCCTTAGTGGATACACAACTCAGCTCGAGGGTGATCTCTCAGCTAAAAGAATACAAGCTGGACAGAGATCTATGGTTGGGTGGAACGTTGCTCTCACGTAGCCAATTGTTTGGACAGCTTCATTTTCAAGATAAGTGTTCTCTGTGATTTACATTATATGCATTATGTGTTTTGCAGTATGTTAATTGCCCATGTTAATGAAATGAAATGATTGTCTTAATAAAATCGACATAAAGTCTATGCATAGCCTGGGAATGGAATTGAAATCCCTGGGTGTTGAATCATCTTATGCCTATGTTAGATATGAGGATGCATTATTGTTTGTGTGCTTGCTAGTATGTTTATTTCCGTTGTGTTTATTTGAAATATGTGTCTGCACACAAGAAGATTTTAATTGTTATGAATTAATGAGTAATGTATGGGGCTGAGAGTGTCAATAAGCCCGGTAAGTCAATCATGTTTCCTTCCTTGCATTGGAGTGATGGAAGGGGACGCTACACATGGTTTCTCCTATCACTATGTTGAATGTTTTTTACGGCCACCTTTTCCAACCTCATGGAATTATCCCAGCCTTTCCTATAGATCTAGGGGGTAAAATAGTCAAAATAGATGTGGAAGTGGTTGATACTCCACTTGATTATAATTTATTGCTAGGGAGAATTTGGAATCAAGCTAAGATGCCAGTAATCTCTTCAATACTTTATATCATCAAGTTTCCTCGTGAGGGAAAGATTGTAATAATTGACCAACTGGCCTTAAACACCTTCAACGAGGATAATAGATCCAATATTCCTTTAGTATCCCATTCCGCGAGGGATTGTTAAAACGTTGGTGTGGTGATGTATCCTTTAATAATGGGAACTTGTAATCTTCCCCCACCTGATTTGGATGTTAATGCATGCAATTTCAACAGTTGCCACAACTTCCACATATAAGGTGGCTCAATTCAAAATTTCTTACTTTAACAACCCTTGGAAGTTTCCAACCTCCAATTCTAGGTGTAGTTGGATCAACAAGGCCTTATATCCATTCTATCCAATTTCTACTTAGAAGAAGTCTCTATGTTCATGCTTACCTTCTTGGGACTTGGTCTTGACAGTTGACTAGGAGATCCATTCAATGGGGGCTTTGGAGCATGTTCTCCATCCTATTGATCCAACTGAATTTTTGGACATGTGTTCTATCTGGGATGATATACTTCCTTCTAACAAAGTTTTCCTAGAGTCTATGATACAGTCTGACATTCCTTTGGATACTGATGTTCTTTCTGAAGATCAACTTTCTAGATTGGACTCAGTTGCAATCAAATACGGTCCCAATTTACCTTTTGAGTCTACATTCACTACTTATAGATCCTCAAACATTAGTAGTTTTGAGTCTCTAAACTCTGCCATTCAGCTGCAAATCGGTGTTCCTAATGAGTTTCATTTTGATATTATAATTTTTTACTCCCACGATGATGAGTATGTTCCTGCAAACACTAATATTTCTTTAAACTTGATCTTCCTCATGAGCCATATATTGTTGTTTCTACAACCTCAAGACTTGGTGTTTTGGAATCTTCACTAGTAAACTCTACCTTGGCGATGAATATTGTTGAAGATTCTAAAGTTGAAAGTATTTCTACCAAAGTGACATGTACTAGATATTTCTTTTTAGATTTTTTGGATATGATTCTGGTACTGTTGTTTCTTGAAGTCAGATTTTCAGCTTGATTTATGGTTTCTTCGAGATTATTTTCTACATATTGCTCTATCTGATGAAGTATATTCGGAAATTGACATATAGGTTTAGGTCTCCCCTCTATTATGATGCATTTGAACCTTTTGCCACTCGAATTTGCTTTAAGGTCGAACCTGTTGGATATTGGTGCTGTAATCATCTCTTTATGTATTGTGCACTAGTCTGATAACAAAGCCTACCTAACAAGGGAAACCCTAGTCAGCACCCTTTTTCCATTTCAGTGCCCATGCAGAGTTTTTCTCATATGATCGAGAGCCTTTTTAGTTATACCATGACTTTGAGAAGAAGCCTCATGTCATTCTTTTTCATATATTTCTGGCCATTCCTTATAGGGCTCCCATTTTTGTGTTTAAGTTGCATATGCATTTGCATCGATCCTGCTTGCAATTATGAGCTTGATGCCGACCTTCACGCTTTTAGCTTGTTATGTAAGTGTTGTGAGGAATTATATCCTATGACATGGGTTGAGGTTACCAACATATGGGGGTTACTAAGAATGACATCTAGGGTTTTGCAAAGATCAAATAAGTGTTTGCATTCAAACAAAAGCTACACTAAGAGTTTAAAAGATAAAATGATGCACCTTGTTTATGTCGGTTGATCCAAGATTTTGTTGCTCCTTAGATTTGCTCCAAACTTTTAACTTATTGATATAAACACCTGCAAAAACAAAAAAACACCATCCTCAAAATATTTTGACCATAAAATAATTAAAATATTGAGAACAAAATCAAGAATATAATCAAATAAATCTATTCTCAACATAAGATATTAAAAATTCTAGCAATCAAATCATAAACTCATAAATATGGAAGAAAAGGATGTCAATTATTGATTGAGAACAGTAAACAAGTAAAAAATTTCCTAATATTGTTCTGGCACCTCATGAAACCTTGAATCTGGATTTCCTTGCTTCTCTTCTCCAACACACCAAATCAATCTCCAGGTCTACCTAGGGTATGATAGCATATACACAGAGCTAATGGGATGGAGATGGCACTATTCTTCCATCAAAACTATGCTTGTGGGGAAAAAGGTCCTCCTCATGGCCTTACCTCCATGTTTGTATATTAAGTGTGGGTAGATAGGCTCGAGTGAGGAGAAGTTGTAACCGATGGGGTAGTTATCAAAGCCACTCCAACTACCCCATTTTTTTAATTTTATTTATTTTTGGGGGAAAAACACTAGTGAGAAGAGGTAAACATTGGATTACACACAGTTCATACAAGAGTAGAATATATTTTCAACATTTTGTTGGAAATGCGGGTGGAATACAGACCACCAGCGTGTAACACGTAGATTGCTAGACCACCACCACCGTTTTGGTATTAACACTTAGTTGCAAAATACATCTATGCTGGAGAATTAGTGAATGATCAAGGTCAACACACCTAACACCCAATCTAGGCTCTTCAATTTAGGTTTTCCTTTTGTGTGATCAACAATTGTAATGTCGTCACGAATGGAGAAGTGTCGATTTGGGATATAACAGATGACCCCTAATGCATTAGGTAAGAGGGGAATATGATGGAAAAAATACATTATAAATAGATTGGGGTGTGGAGTCGAGAAACCCAAAAAGTCCAATAATCTCGGTCTCGATGCAATACCTGAAATAGTAAAATGATGTCAGTAAATCTTAGCCTTGGGTCAATGTTCAAGATGTTAGAACATGATCTCCCGAAAGATACAATGATGATCCAATACATATGTATAGCTGATACAAATATCATGGCCATGAAATACAAAGTGGATCCATGAGAAATAAATGGATCATGGCTACAACATGACAAAGTGGATCCATGTCCAACAAACGATCATAGCCACAGGAATACAAAGTGGATCTATGTCAAAAATGGAGATCATAGGCACACTGAACAAAGTGGATCTATGTCTCATCAGGAGCCAAATGGGGTATGGCTCAGTCTTGTGTAACTCGGGCAATAACAAAATATGATGATGTTACTATAGGCCCAAGGTCTTCAATCCCAACTGCCTAGAGCTACGAGTCCTAACCATGTGAATAAATAAGCTGACGTCGAACGTGGAGGAAATATTTTGATTACCAACCAATAATGTAAACCGTTAAGAAATGCAAGTCAACCCATCAATGATGAAAATGGGCCCCAAGGTACCTAGTACATTCTAACGGGTGTGAAAGTATGTTCTTGAAATCGAACACCTAAAGAATCCATCGAGTAAGAGACATTGATGCATTCTCATAACCTAATAGTGAGGGAAATTGCCACTGATGATGTCAATCCCCAAGGTACTACCGAAACTATAAACTTCATTCCCTGAGAAAAAATAATTTGAGTTCAATAGGAAGAAGTTCATTGGAAGGGAGGCCTTAAGGCATCCTCCATCATCCAACATGAGGAACAATCAAGGACTAATTTGATTTAGAGCAACACTGAGTACATGATGAAACATAATAACACCGAGGAATTCCCGACATATGAAGTCAAGGTCAATCCAAAATGGACAACACTGGCAATATCCTTGAAAAATAAGCATGACACAGTAATGGATTAACCAACTTTGGACACAAAAAGTGTAAAATGATATGGTGAAAGAACTCTTCTAGCCGCAATGAACTAGAGTATTCATTTTTTGTAAGTAATCCAAACAATCCGAAAAAGGGGTAAAATTATATCGTATGGATGTACCTTCAAGTCTTTTAACGATTTTGAAGTGAACAAGTTAATGTGGCCATATTTTCAGTCTTTAAAGAGTCTGAAATGAGCTTGAAGAGTACTCTGTAAGAGCGGAGCCTCTTAGGGATAGACAAAAAGATGAGAAATAGAATTTGAGGTTTCATCTCATTCAGTCACGTCACAACTATCAAGGCTCTCTAATATATCCCAATGTAACATGGGAACCAAAATGGAAAAAATGGTGCTAACTAGAGTGACCCATGTTAGGTAGGCTCTATCACAGAAGAACAACAACGATACTATATAATAAGAAGGCTAATGTCGTAGTCCATGAAAAAAGAAGGTCTTAAAGTGTTACATATATGGTAAGGTAAAAATGAAAAATGCAATATGGATATTCCCTAGCCTATATGTCAGATAGGATTACAAACCTTTTAATCTTAACCATCTATGGACACAACACCTTAGTTCCTCCATAACCTGCTTGACAATGTCAATACTAACACAAAACGGATCAGTAGTAATAAATATGGCTTAGATAATGGGTATCTAAAGGAGGAGATCGAAGTCACTCTCCAGTACTTTTGGAAGTTGCTTGTGAAAAACAAAAACCTCCCAACCCTTTGAAATTATACCGTGAATGGATAAATGAGGAGGACTACCTAAAATTTATTAAGAAAATTTGGAAAGATTTCAATAAATTTTCTATAGAATCAACTACTGAACAATTTTTGGGTAATTTAAAGCGAGCTAAGTAGGATTCTATAACTTGGTCAAGGATGAAAAAACAAAAGGAGAAAAAGACTTTGTATGAAGTGGAGGAAAAATTCTAGACTTTGTACAAGAATGATGGATTTGGCTTTCTTCCATAAAACTCTAAAACTAAGTTTCATGCATTAGAAACAAATAAGAGATAGCTACTCCTTGATTAGGGAAAATATGGAGGATGAAAAGTAAGGCTTTGTGGCTACAAGAAAGGGATGAGAACACAAAATATTTTCACAAGTATTCAAAGATGAGGAAATTTAATACCTTGGTCTAGAAGAAAGTCAAGACTGATGGATGGATGATCACAAGATGTAGTGGTATTGCTCAAGAAGGGGTATTTTTTTTAAATATCTATCAGGAAGGGAGAATATCAACAACAGTGGAGATCCTAAAGTTGCCTTCCATATTTCCAAACTTTGTGAACAACCAGGATAACCAAGAATTGATGGAATATGTTAGTAAAGAGGAGCTATTATCAATACTATAAAGTTTTCAATAATATAAGAGTTGAGGTCTAGATGGACAACTGAAGGAATTCTTTTTGGGATACTTTGATTTTATAGGGGAAGATTTAAGAGGAATATTGAGTTAGAAGGAAGATTTTACCTTCTTTAAATGTAGTTTGTTTAGCTCTCATATCCAAGATTGATGATCATGTGCCTTTTAATCAATTTAAGCCTGTCTCCATTTTCAACTGTATTTACAAAATAATCTCTACAAATTTCTAAGTGATCAAAGACTACATTGGTAAACAATATTTTTAAGACCAATTTGGGTTCTTAGAGGGGAGACATATCCATGAAGTTGTTGGAGTAGCATATAAGGAGGATCTACATACCATCAAGATAAAGTAGCACAAGGAAAAGTAAATTGGTTGTATCTAAGATTTATTTGATTCAGTTGGGGTTTTGTGCTCCTTTTGTTATTGGCTTTTGAACTAAATTTATTCGGTATCTCTCTAAGTTTGAGTCAATGGATCAACTACATAGTTCTTCAATTCAAGTCGAGATCTATGACAAGGCTACCCCCTTTAACCTCTTCTCTTTCTTATAGTGACATAAGATTTGAGTAGGTTGTTAAAGGAATCTCATAGGGTTGAGAACTTCAAAGGTATAAAAAAAGTCAATGCTTTCTATTTGACTCACTATTATATCTCAAATTGGCTCTTCTCCGTCCGTGACGACATCTTCATGATGACACTTCAAATGTCGATTGTCACTCACACAAAAGGACACTATGGATGGGAGAGACTTGATTTGGTATCAAATGTCATGGCCTTTATCATTCAGTGATTCTCTAGAATTTATAATCTTTGTAACTAATTTTGAGAAAAAATCGCTCCTAATGATCTGTCATCCAGCTATTTAATCCCTCCCTACCTTCACATTCTCAGTGTTTTTTCTGAAAGGTCAAAATAACATGTTGCCTTTGATTTGCAAGGGATTAAATCGCTCCTTGCCTCCACTTTGATAGCGATTTTCCCCAAAAAATCCAATAAATAAATAAATTTTTGAAATTGGTATAGTTTGGGTGGATTGATAACTACCCCCTCAGTTACAACTGCTTTCTACCTGAGGCTAACTATCTCCGCTTACTATATAAACAAGGGATATGAGCCATAAAGGGGGATTTTGCCTAAGTATTGTTATGCTGGAAGAATTCCCATTTTGTATCCCTTTGCTATCCATGTTCAGAAACTATTTCCCTAGTTAGTTACAAACCCTTATACATTGGAGCTTTGCTTGGGATTGTTGGAGAAAAGAAACAAGAGACCCGGAGTCAAGGTTTCATGAAGTTCTGACACATAGAATAGGTAATATTGTACTCATTGCTACTATTTCAATAAAAATTTGACATCTTTCCCTTCCCAAATTCTGAGTTGAATTCCATGTTTGATGAAATAATTGATATTTGTATATTGAAAGTTGATTTCTAGATTTATGTTCTTGTTGTCCTTTCAATTTATAAACAATATTTATCATGGTCAAATGTGTTTGAGGAAGGTTTTTTTTGTTGGTTTTGTAGGTTGAATCTTAGGCAAGTTGGAGAAGGTTTGAAGTAAAGCGTAGGAGCAAAGAAAGCTAGGATCAAACTACGTAAATAAGGTACATCATCCTCTATCTTTCTAACTATGTGTATAGTTTTGCTTGAATCAAGAGTCTAATTTGCTTACTGTGAAACCCAAGATTTCTATTTCAAAAAACCTAATATGTTGGTGACCTTGCCCGAATCATAGGATAGAATTTTGCTCAACAGAATTGGCAACTCCACAAGGGAGAAGTCATCTCTTTTGGGGTTCCTAAGTCAATTCTTCCAATTTTTTCGGCTGCTTAGAGTCTATTTACAAGTTAGGATTGGTCAAATACTTTAGTAGACACCTTGATTCTTCACTTTTATGACTTTGACTTGTGTTTTTTAATACTTCTAGTACAAAATCGTTCCTAGTGTTCATGACTGTGGTGTTTCTGGTTCAAAATCACTCCTAATGATATTCATAATCGGTATTTAATCCTCCCTCCCTTAACATTGCTAGCGTTTTTGTCCCATAGAGTGGGTTTTTCTCTTTTTTCCCTGTCTATGGGATTTTTGTGAATTTTTGGAAGGTCTTTGCTTCTCCTAGGTCTTATTAAGACCTCTCAGAAGTGTGGTGTCTGCTATATGATTGATCTTGGCATGGTTTTTTAGTCTTTTTGAATGGAAAAGTATTTTGAAAAGTGCACTCTCTTCTAGCCATTTTTCACTATTTGTTTGAAAAGCTTTAAAGGTATTTGACTATTAAGGTCCTATAGTGACCTCTCATAGGTATTCTATCTACTCTCTTCGGTTATTATCAGCTAGTCCTCTTGGATTTCTAGGGTGAAAAGCTTTGAAAAGAGTCTTTTTCATTTTAGACGTTTTGTTGCTTTTTTATTTTGTACTTTTGGTTACCCGTTCAGGTGGTAGCTCAGGTATTTTTGTTGTTGTTATTTGTCCTTGATTGCACTGGTTATGTGCAAAAATCATGCCTTCCCAAACCTTATAGCCTAGTAGGTCTTTCGCTTGTTGGAGTCTAAAATTCATTTTATGTAGTTTCCCAACTTTGCTTATTTGTATAAATGAAGAGTTTTGCGTTCGAGGCCGCTTCCACTTTGTTTGATAAAGCTACCAGAGGTATTTTTGCATTGACTTTGTGTTGTCTTTGTTCTTAGTTAGGCCTTGTTTCTCATTTGGGAAAAAAAATTGGTTCAGTTTTTTAGTTAGTGTTGGTTGAATACATTGCAAGTGTCTTTGGATGATTTGTAGTTTCATTTTATATTGAAAACAAAATTCTTCTGCATATTTGTTTTGTATTTAGATCAAGTTTTTATTCCAATTTTTGCATTTTGAATCTAAAATTTCTAAAAAGGTCTTGCATTTGGTTTAGTCATTAAGTGTGCATGTCAAATTGAGTTCTTTTGTTCGTATTAGGATTCAATTTGAACTTGTTTACCAAACAAAGTTGCATTTACTTTCAAATTCTAAATTTGTGTATCCTTATCAAACTGAATTTGTATGTGCACATTGAAAGGTAGTAGTACGCTTATGTTGTGGACTTGAGTTATCATTTAGGGCATAAAATTTAAGTTTCCTTTTGCATTGAGCAAACCAAAAGTTGTATTGCATATTTCAAAACTTGCATTTGCTTTCCAAATTACATCTTATCCTTAGAACTTGCATGCATATTGAAATGAAATTGGAAATGAAAAGTGCATGATTGTGGCGGTAGAGTGCTTCATCTTTTTATTTAAGAACATAGTATCTTTAGTTGCACCGGTTTTGCTTCCTTTGAAATTGTTTTGAACTTATAGTTTCTTAAACAGGCAATCAATAATCTTGAGGTAGGAAGTTTTATTTCTAGTAAAAAACACATCCAATAGTCTAGGCTAGGATTTTGGAGATAAGCATTAAAAGTCAACTTCTCCAAAATCACATAAAACTAGGAAATTAGGAATTCACTAAAGAGATTTAAATATGTTTGTAACGCGAAGTACATGTCGAGAAAGTGCCACTAACACTGGCATCAAGCGGTAGGAAAACATTTTTCAAGTAGACATAATACCCCTATTGCTTGACTGAGGGGAATTATGCGTGTCTAGGAATTGATCAAGCATAGAAAGTACTCGGGGTGACACCACTTCTCATTAACAGTTTCGGGTTCAGGACTTGTTATACAAGGCCTATGTTCCCTTCCCATTCGTAGAATATCCATCCGATGATTGTTCCACCCGACTACCTAGCATGAAGTGGTGACCATAATCTTATTCCAGCTACCTCCTAGGTCACTGCAAGGGGATATCCTACAACACCTCAGACAAACATAAACTATGCGACCCAACTCCTTTTGCAGGGTATTTGTTGAAGGCAACTGCCTCCACACATGGTTATTGGTTTCAAGGAGTAGGGTAACTGTATATTGAACTTTGATGGTTCGACTTGGGCCCTAATCATCCCAAAATGACCTTTGGAAGACCCATATATGGATCTTCATTGAATAGTACTTACATCCAAGTACTTATCATTATAAGAGTTGTTTGCTTGTTGGAATCTATCATGAACATTTTATTGTGTGTTGTTCGTTTTTTATTTATGTATATTTTCTTCTTAGTGTCTTCTAGGAACCACCATGGCCGATCAACGTTTGCGTAGGTCTAGAAGAATTCAAGGAAACTCTATTGAACAAAGGGAATTCCCTACACCTAGGAGAAGACTAGATTATAATAATCCACCCCCTCGGGAGGAAGAAGAGGAAAACCAGGAACATCAAACAAAACAACCAATAGAAGAAAACAACCCTAGATCTAGGCCAAGAGAGTCTGAGAGTTCTTTTGATGGACATTTTAGGGATATTGAGGAGAAATTGCACAACTCTCCTGTAGTTAATTCTCCTCAGTCTGAAGATAATTTAGGTCCCATTCAAATTGAGGACCTCTCATATCTGTCTGGACTTCTGAACCCGCCACAAAATCCTAGTTTTTCCCAAACAACTGGTATCAACGTTCCTAATCCATTGTCTAGGTGGTTTGACATGGAAAACATAGAACACATGTTTAGTTTAGGGGAGGTAACTACTCCAATTAATACTACCCTTGTAGGATGAATTACTTTTAACATAGCATCCACAATAGGATCAGGATGGTCTCCATCATCCTCGATGATACTTATTGATACTAATTCATTAACTCAACTAAGTTCGAACCCTTTCTCTTTCGAATTTCATTATTCATGGTTTCAATCTATACATGTTACTATTCCTCCTAGTTCAAGTTTTACCACTGCTTCAGGTAGTGGCCCATCTGTCCCTTTCCATAATTTCTCATCCTTCAATGGACAAATGTTTGTACCCAACCCATCCTTCAATGGACAAATTTTAGTACCGAACCCATCCTTCACTGGAGCTGCTTCGAGATCTACCCTACCTTAGCTAAGCTTACCTTTCCAATATTTTGGAAGTATAAGTTCTGGTAACCTGTTTGGACTAAATGTACCACAAGATAACTCATTTACACTAGGGGGCATCAACCCTATATTTCCATGGGGGCATAATGCCACTCAAGGAAATATTCCCTTTTCTGTGATGGGAGGTTACAATATGGTTAACCCTGTTATGACAAGTATCTTACAAGGTAGCTAACATTTAAGACGAATGCGAGGGGATTTTGAAACAACCTTTCCTTATTTTAAAAAACAATATGGACAGAAATTCAACTAGTATAATTTGCTTTTCACCAATCCTGGAAACTCATACATTCCAGGATAATCATATGTCAACACCAAGCAATAGGCAGATAATGCTCCCAAAACCTAGAACACTATGGCTCAATCAAAGTTTCCATTTCTGGAAACTTTGAATTTTCCTGATCTTTCAAAGTTAACTAACAATCCAGTGTTACATGACCCGATATGGCCACCTCTACCCACTAAGCTTCTTTCATACGTTCCTAAGTTTGAAGGTGAACCTAAGTAAGATCCAGCAAACCATGTGATGAATTTTCATCTATGGTGTTCATCAACCTCTCTAGTGGATGATTGTATTAGATTGTGTGTCTTATAAAGGACTTTGACTTGGGTAGCGGTGAAATGGTACATTGAGTTACCACGAGCATCCTTTTAAACTTTTAATTTAATTGCAATGGCATTTCTAAAACCCTTCCATTTACTAGTCCATTACAAGACTGGAACAGTGTTATTAACAATAACAACCTCTCGTCAAGATAAATCTACTCATATTTCTGACCACATCCATGAGTTGAAAAGGAGAAGTAGCTTGATCAAGGCTCAAATTCCTGATGAATTTTTAATCAATTAGTTCATTAAGTCTTTGCAACCCTTTATCGCTAAAGATGTGGCTCTTTCTAGGGTTTAGAGTGAAGAGCAAGTTGTTATTAAAGCCCAACAATTGGATTTGGTTTATTCCTAATCTACTATGTTGTATGAAATTTTTCCTACTACTCCTCGAGTAAAAGCTAACCCAACAAAGCCTACCCCTACACTGCATGCTAATGGTGTGAATGGTGTAGTTGAGAAAAATCCAGTTAGCTCGGGTAATAACTTTTCTAGCCAAAATTCATGAGCAACTAGTCATAATAACATATAGAACCTGAACCCCAACCATCCTTCTGATGTTCTGTCAGTACAAAACTCTAAAGTAAACCAATAGGCTAAAGGGAAGAAGATTAAGAACAAGAAAAATGGGAATAAGGGGAATAACAATGCAAATAATAATAACAACAACACTAATGTTGGTGGGGAAAATAATGAAAAAGGTAAAACGAAATTTCCATGCTTGTTATGCAAGGATGATCATTTAACCTATAAATTCCCTAAAATGGAAATGGCTCAGAAACTGTTAGCACAACAAGAAGGCACATGGCAACCTATTGTGTTGACCAACCCGTTACCTCAGCAACAACAACAGATGGTTGTTGCTTCCCACCAACACCTTGTATCCTCCCAAGGGGTCTGCTAGGGTGCCTCCTCTTAGGGGGGCCAATTCAGTACCAGGTGAAGTTTTCATATGTGAACATGATGTTCATCTCCAGACTAGGAATACGATTTTTTAATCTAATTCTTCTAGATCCAAAGGTAAAGAAACCCTTAATGCTGAAAATCATAATTGTTTACACATAGAGAAGCCTGCCAATCATATTATGCCTAGAATACCAAAGGGCATTCTAAAAAAAGGCATGTATAATACGAATGCATGTGTTGCTAAGAATTATAGTATAGTTGAATATTTGGCCCAGGCTCCATGTGCAATGTCTACACTTGAGGTACTCCAGAGTTATCCAACTCGAAGGAAGACCTTACTTTCATATTTTGGAGCTCTAGATCCTGTGGACAGTCAAGTTATTTATTTTGATTTTGAGAATTGGAAGCCTTGTTTTCCCCATCATGTTGCTTTTCAGATCCAAGTTATATATGGAAACATTAATATTCATAAGACAGTTGTAGATGAGGGAGCCTCCACATGTGTCATGTATTTATCATATTGGAAGGCTTTAGGATCACCTGACATGGTTTCTCCTATCGCTATGTTGAAAGCTTTTTACGGCCACCTTTTACAACTTCATGGAATTATCCCAGCCTTTCCTGTAGAGCTAGGGGGTAAAATAGTAAAAATATATGTGGGATTGGTCGATACTCCACTTGATTATAATTTATTGCTAGGGATAATTTGGACTCAAGCTATGATACCAATAATATCTTCAATATTTTGCATCATCAAGTTTCCTCATGAGGGAAAGATTGTAATAATTGGCCAACTGGCCTTAAATAGAACGAGTTCAACCAGTATCATAGATCCAATATTCCTTTAGTATCTCATTCCGCGAGGGATTGTTAAAATATTGGTGTGGGGATGTATCCTTCATTAATGGTAACTTTTAATCTCCCACCAACTGATTTGGATGTTAATGCATATCCGGTGCATGCAATTTCAGCAGTTGCCACAACTTCCACATATAAGGTGGCTCAATTCAAAAACTTATTACTTTTACAACCATTGGAATTTTCCAACCTCCAATGTTAGGTATAGTCGGCTCAACAAGGCCTTATATCCCTTGTATCTAATTGCTACTTAGAAGAAGCCTATGTGTTCATGCTACGTTCTTGGGACTTGGTCTTGGCAGTGGACTAGGAGATCCATTCAACGGGGGCTTTGGAGCATGTTCTCCACCCTATTTATCGAAATGAATCTTTGGACATGTGTTCTATATGGGATGATATACTTCCTTTTGATGAATTTTTCCTAGACTCTATGATATAGTCTGACATTCCTTTGGATACTGATGTTCTTTCTGAAGATCATCTTTTTGTATTGGACTCAGTTGCAATCAAATCCGGTCCCAATTTTCTTTTTGAGCCTACATTTACTACATATAGATCCTCAGACATTGGAAATTTTGAGTCTCTAAACTTTATCATTGAGCTGCAAATCGGTGTTCCTGATGTTGATTATGATATTAGAATTTTTTTACTCCCACGATGATGAGTTTGTTCCTGCAAACTCTGATATTTCTTTCAACTTTGATCTTCCTCATGAGTCGGATCTTGTTGTTTCTACAACCAGGATCATAGATCCAATATTCCTTTAGTAGCTCATTCCATGAGGGATTGTTAAAATATTGGTGTGAGGATGTATCCTTCATTAATGGGAACTTTTAATCTCCCCCCAACTGATTTGGATGTTAATGCATCTCCGATGCATGCAATTTCAGTAGTTGCCACAACTTCCACATATAAGGTGGCTCAATTCAAAAACTTCTTACTTTTACAACCATTGGAATTTTCCAACCTCCAATGTTAGGTATAGTCGGATCAACAAGGCCTTATATCCCTTGTATCTAATTGCTACTTAGAAGAAGCCTATGTGTGCATGCTACGTTCTTTGGACTTGGTCTCGACAGTTGACCAAGAGATCCATTCAATGGGGGCTTTGGAGCATGTTCTCCACCCTATTTATCCAAATGAATCTTTGGACATGTGTTCTATATGGGATGATATACTTCCTTCTGACAAATTTTTCCTAGACTCTATGATATAGTCTGACATTCCTTTGGATACCGATGTTCTTTCTGAAGATCATCTTTTTGTATTGGACTCAGTTGCAATCAAATCCAACCCCAATTTTCTTTTTGAGCCTACATTTACTACATATAGATCCTCAGACATTGGCAATTTTGAGTCTCTAAAATCTATCATTGAGTTGCAAATCGGTGTTCCTGATGTTGATTATGATATTAGAATTTTTTTACTCCCACGATGATGAGTTTGTTCCTGCAAACTCTAATATTTCTTTCAACTTTGATCTTCCTCATGAGTCAGATCTTGTTGTTTCTACAACCTCAAGACTTGGTGTTCTAGAGTCTTCACTGGTGAACTCTACCTTGGCGATGAATATTGTTGAAGATTCTAAAGTTGAAAGTATTTCTACCAAAGTGACATGTATCAGATCTTTCTTTTTAGATTTTTTGGATATGATTATGGTATTGTTGTTTCTCGGAGACAATATTTTTAGCTTTATTTATGGTTGCTTTGAGATTATTTTCTACATATTGCTCGATCTATTGAAGTATGTTCGGAAATTGACATATAGGTTTAGGCCTCCCCTCTGTTATGATGCATTTGAACCTTTTGCCACTCGAATTCTCCTTAAGGTTGAACCTGTTGGGTATTGGTGCTTTAACCATCTCTTTATGCATTGTGCACTAGTCCGATAACAGAGCCTACCTAACATGGGTCACCCTAGTCAACACCCTTTTTTCATTTTAGTGCCCATGGAGAGTTTTTCTCATAGGATCAGCACCTTTTTAGTTATACCATGACTTTGAGAAGAAGCCTCATGTCATTCGTTCTAATATATTTATGGTCATTCCTTATAAAGCTCCCATTTTTGTGTTTAAGTTGAATATGCATTCGTTGAAATTTGGTTATCATTGATGTCAACTAATGTCAAAGAATATGTCAATTGATTCAGTTTGAATCATTGATGTCAAAGTGGATACAACATTCCTACAACAGTGTGAAGAAGTATATAGAAACCACTTTGAAGAAGTGTCTGCACAAAATGGTGAAGGACATGGATGTCAATGTGAAGAAGTATATCTAGAAGTTGGATCCAACATGGAGGTGTGTGTCTATGGATACAACATACAAATTCAGTTCAAAGAAGTACTAACGCAGCAGTCAAGTCCACCAAGTCATACTCACTCAAGGTAGCAGCCAAAGAATTGGTAGGACAAAGGTACAAGTGCACAAGCAAGCCAAAGAGTTGGTTAAGCAAACATACAAGCGTACAAGCATGTTGAATGTACTTTGAACAAGCAATCCAAGGAGTTGGTTGTCATGTACCCACCTGCTGACCCAATAAGAGAGGGAACATGATAACAATATGTGGGGATTTTCATAAGACTCAGCCCAGTCATTAGCATCATATGAATAAAAACATTGGTGTGCAGATACAAATTAGGCAATGTGCACAGCAGAATTGAAACTAATCCACACACAATTCATGCCCATCCAGCATATCAAAACAGTCATCAAATTAATGCATTTCAGAAGTAAATACATAGACAGAAAACACTTATCTTCATTGTGCAATTGTCCCAAGCAACTAGCTATGTCGCTGTAATGTTCCACCCAACCGTAGGCTCTTCGACAGCATATACTGAGTCCGTCCGAAGGCCACCCCCGAGTTGGGCATGATATCTACAAGGAAAAAGGGGATTTCAAACTCATACACGGCCAAACAGCCAAATAGTCATTTGGATCTAAGCCAAGCCAGACCACTGCTGGGTTTATCAGGCTAAATCTGAACCCTCTTCAATTGTGGATGCTTCCACTCAAGTTCAAGCCAAAACAATGGAAACCCATTTCGACCCCAACAATCTCCTACACACAGAAACTCATAAACTGGGCATGGGTACACATAACAGTAAAATCTCAAGTATTGGGTATGAAGGGAAAACGTGGGCAACCCAAAAACGAAATGAGGAATGGGAAAACAACTCTGGAAAGGAAAATTTCGTTTTCAGAGAATGTTTGGGGACAACCCAGGAGCAAAAAGGACCTCCATTAAACCCCCGATTCATGGATCTCTTCTCCCAACCATTGTGCTAACCAAAACGAGTTTGCAGGCATGGAAAAATGCAGGAAATGGTAAAAACATGGAGGATAAAACCCCAGCAAGCCAAAAGGCCCAGCAGGATTCAAATAAAAATGCCCAACAAGCCAAAAACGCGCAACAAACTCCCAAAAACGCCCAGCAGGCTTCAAATAAAAACGCCCAACAAGCCAAAAACGCCCAGCAAGCTCCCCAAACGTGAGAGGGTGAAGTATGACTCTGAAGAATGGCTTGGGAAGGCAATTCGTGGGAGTTTTATTGCCCAAGAAGGAGAAACACGTTTTTCCATGAGGGTGGCTTGCCCATACTCGAATTTGGACAGCCATACCTCCCTAATCCCCAAGGCATTAACTTCTTCACCCACCTCTTGGGAGAAATGAATGATTGGGCATCAAAATCCACATGGGTACTTGATGGTTCATGGGTTCTCTCATTGACACTTGACTTGACTTGATTGGCTCAAGGGTTTGAATATTTCCCTCCCAATTCCTTCTAATATCATGCCCCCATCTCTTATTGCATTGCATAGCTAGTTGTGGGCATTTATATTAAAATGCATATTTACAATTCCCATGGCTCACTAGCACATGGGTTAATTAATACCAACATACTTTCCTCTTCAAGATCGAGCGTTCATTAGCGGGGCCTTGGCCTTGAGCTCCACGCTAGGAATCATACAAAATATGCATACAATATTTACATTATAGCCCAAATATTACAAGGGTCAAAATGGGGGACATGACATTGGTTAAGCAAATATACAAGCATAAAAGCATGCTGAATGCACAAGCATTGTTTAGTCAAATATTGGGAGTGTGCTTACAACAAATGGTTGGACAGTCCTGAAAGCACACAAGTTTAGCCAATCAGAAGATGCATTCAGTTAGTGGAACACACACAATATCCTAGAAGGGTACAATGGTTGAAGTAAGTCTATGAGAAAATTCCATAGCCATTGGTACATCAGGTGCGCAAGTCCCACAAGTGATGACAAGGCAAAGGTCAAAGTTACACCAAGTAGAAGATGGGGTATGCGCAAAATCCACAAAGTGTCAATACACCAAGTGTACATTACTCACAAGTGATGAAGCGGTAAGGGTCAAACTCCCACCAACTAGAGGTTGGATTATGCACAGATTCTGCAAAGCATCAACACATCATGGGCACATTTCCCACAACGGATGGTACAACAAAGGTTGAAGACATACCAAGTTGAAAATCAAGGATGCGCGCATACCTCAAAGTGATGGTACATGAAGAGCGCAAGAGTACACCACCAAGGTGTAAAGTCCCACAAAGTTGTGAACCATGAAGGCGCAAGACACACAAAGGATCACACATTAATAGCGTAGAAGATGACATGTGGAAAATGCACAATACGTGAAGTATGGAAGCAGGGTTGCCACAAACAACTTGTGGACATACAATATGTGCAGGACCTATATAAATAGAGATGCAAGTAGGATATTTGAAGTAAACTTGATGGTGGGAGCAAAAGAGCTTCAAATGTTTGTTGCAGTTTGATATTCAGGGCATCAAAGGGATCGAGGACATAACATAATTATCTAGCCAGGAGCCGAGAGAACACATGCAGCAGAATGTAGAATTGATGGTGTGCGGAATGATGTTATAGATCTTTGAAAAATGTGCAAGTACTGGAAGGAATAAACATTGAAGTATGCGCAAGTGCTTAGTGTTTTGAATGACAATATTACTATCAACACACCGATAGTCACAGACATTATAAATACAAAAGCGCAGAGATAGAACTGAAGTATTTCAGATGATGCACAGATGTCTAGTTGATGCATATAAGCAGAAGTGAAAGTGTGCGAAATTGAGAAGTCCATCTTATGCGCAATGACATAGCAGTAGCAGGATCCAGTGAGTGCATCATGATGCAGATGATCTAAAACAAGTTCTTTAAACCAAAAGGACTAACCTATTGATGCACGACATGTCACAGATTATCTAAAATATTATGGCGCTTATATAGAACGGACCCATTAGTAAGTGTGTAGTTCCGTCTGTTACTAGTGCAGTATCTCAGAGCAACAAACTGTCAAATAAAAGCAAAGTATCAGTTGGTGAAAGTAGTAGTGCTGTAACCGAATGACAGATCTTACTTCAGCGCAGACTACAGTATTAGAGAGGACACATTACATGAAGTAAGACATCAGCAAAAGTGTGAATTGAGAGGAATGAGAAGTCAAGTGATGTATGCACCTTAGTGACATAGAATCGACTGCATACAAAGATAACGCACCGTAGAATTATATTTAGAAGATCAGACGAGTGCGTGGAGTTGAATTTCAATAAGTCAAAATCACATTTTGGATATCTAGGTGGCAGGATGGGGCAAGGAGAAAGGGGGTGGTAGCCTCCTTCTAGTTGGTGCTGGAGAAGCATAAGGAGTCGGTGCTTCCTTTGGGTCGGAGCCTGTAAAACCAGGGTGTCAGTGCCTCCTTCCAGTTGGTGTTGGTAAATACCGAAAGGTGGTGCTTCCTTGAATGTATTCTTTATCATTATAAAGAAGCATTCTGTGGTTTTCTCCCGATTGGGTTTCCATGTCAAATTTCCTTTGTTCTGTGTTCTTTGTCATGGTGAATTTATGGATGAATGTTTTATTTATTGATGCAAAACTGAAGATAAGAATTAAGTAAAGGATAATATGTTTAAGAAGGTAAAAATTGATGATAACTGTGCTAATATTGATTCACCCCACTCTCAGTATTAAATCGATTCCAATAGCATTTGCATTGATCTCGCTTGTACTTATGAGCTTGATGCCGACCTTCGCGCTTTTAGCTTGTTATGTAAGTGTTGTGAGGAATTCTATCCTATGACTGGGTTTGAGGTTACCAACATACTGGGGTTACTAAGAAGTACATCTAGGGTTTTGCAAAGATCAAATAAGTGTTTTCATTCAAACAAAAGCTACACAAAGAGTTTAAAAGATAAAATGATGCACCCTGTTTATGTCGGTTTATCCAAGCTTTTGTTGCTCCTTAGCTTAGCTCCAAAATTTTAACTTCTTGATCTAAGCACCTGCAAAAATACAAAAACACCTTCCTCAAAATCTTTTGACCATAAAATAATTAAAATATTGAGAACAAAATCAAGAATATAATCAAATGAATCTATTCTCAACATAAGATATTAATAATTCTAGCAATCAAATCATAAAAAGAGAAATATGGAAGGAAAGGATGTCAATTCTTGATTGATAACAGTAAACAAGTACAAAATTTCCTAATATTGTTCTGGCACCTCATGAAACCCTAAATCTGGATTTCCTTGCTTCTCTTCTCCAACACACCAAATCAATCTCCAAGTCTACCTAGGGTATGATAGCATATACACAAGGCTAATGGGATGGAGATGGCACTATTCTTCCAGCAAAAATTTGCTTGTGGGAAAAAAGGTCCTCCTCATGGCCTTACTTCCATGTTTTTATACTAAGTGTGGGTATATAGGCTTGAGTGAGGAGAAGTTGCAATCGGTGGGGTAGTTATCAAAGCCACTCCAACTACCCCATTTTCGAATTTTATTTATTTTTGGGGGAAAAACACTGGTGAGAAGAGGGAAACATGCGATTTACACGCAGTTCATACAAGAGTAGAATGTGTTTTCAACATTTTGTTGAATATGATGGTGGAACACATACCACCAGCGTGTAGCACATAGATTGCTAGACCACCACCACCATTTTGGTATTAGCACTCAGTTTCAAAATACATCTATGCTGGAGAATTAGTGAATGATCAAGGTCAACACACCTAACACCCAATCTAGTCTCTTCAATCCAGGTTGTCCTTTTGTGTGATCAACAATTGTAATGTTGTCACGAACGGAGAAGTCTCGATTTGGGATATAACAAATGCCCCCTAATGCATGAGGTAAGAGGGGAATATGATGGACAAAAAACATTATAAATAGATTAGGGTGTGAAGTCGAGAAACCCAAAAAATCCAAGAATCTCAGTCTCGATGCAATACCTAAAACAATAAAATGATGTCAGACATCTTAGCCTTGGGTTAATGTTCAAGATGTTAGAACATGATTTCTCGAAAGATACAATGATGATCCAATACATATGTATAGCTGATACAAATATCATGGCCATGAAATACAAAGTGGATACATGAGAAATAAATGGATCATGGCCACAACATGACAAAGTGGATCCATGTCCAACAAACGATCATAGCCACAGGAATACAAAGTGGATCTATGTCAAAACTGGATATCATAGCCACACTGAACAAAGTGGATCTATGTCTCATCAGGAGCCAAATGGGGCATGGCTCAGTCTTGTGCAACTCAGGTAATAACAAAATATGATTATGTTATTATAGGCCCAAGGTCTTCAATCCCAGCTGCCTGGAGCTATGAATCCTAACCATGTGAATAAATGAACCGACGTCGATCATGGAGGAAATGGTTTGATTACAAACCAATAATGCAAACCGTTAAGAAACGTGAGGAAGCCCACCGATAATGAAAATGGGCCCCAAGGTACCTAGTACATTCTAATGGGTGTGAATAGATGTTCTTGAAGTCGACCACCTGAAGAATCCATCGAGTCAGAGACATTGATGTATTCTCATAACCCAATAGCGAGGTAAATTTACACTAATGACTGTAATCCCCAAGGTACTACCAAAACTCTAAACTTCATTCCCTGGGAAAAAATAATTTGAGTTCAATAGGAAGAAGTTCGTTGGAAGGCAGGCCTTAAGGCATCCTCCATCATCCAACACGAGGAACAGTCAAGGATTGATTTTATTTAGAGCAACAATGAGTACATGATGAAACATACTAATGAAAAAATGTTGAATTTGGGGGCGCTAGGGTTTTTGGAGATGGCGGCAGGTGCCACCTAGGTTCTCTGCAGACGGCAGGCTGGCCGTAGGCCTATCATTGTCAGGCCTACTGTAGGAGATTCGTGATGCAAGTATCACACGGTTGAGGTTTGCTTATTCTATGGTAAGTAAGTTTTTGGGTTAAAATTTGTTTCACCATACTAAACCTTTCAGTTTACTGCTTATTCCTACGTTAGTGCTGTCATGGAATTGGATGATTTACTTGACTATGGAAGTGAGCATCTGGCCCCAGGAGATATTTGGGTTTCACCACGTAGCGGTCCTCGGGATGGGGTTGGTGTTGGGTTTCAACGTGGTTTTGGGGGAGAACGGTTGATGTTTGAGGGTTTTTCACAAAACTCTGTTTACTCTGGGGCGGAAGGTTATGCCCTACCTCCTTCGCCAGATAATACTATTGGCGCTCCTTTCTCTTCTGCATTAGACGGGATCTTGAAGGTGAATGAACAGGACACTAACATTTGGGGCTTCCGGGTACTCATGCTCCAATTTTTTCGCTGGTGAGGTCGCCGTCGGATATTTGTAGCATTCCATATTTTCTGAATTCTACTGGTGGAACTAGCTCGGGACAGTCTGTGGTTGGTTTTAGCATTGGTGAAAACCCTCTGGTTCCAGAGGACAACACTGAGGTTGGTCTTATTACCTCGCATGAACCGGGTTTTATTGTTGGTCTTCTTGTCTCTATCGAACAATGTGGATTCCCTAGCCCTTCTTTCGGGGACGGTCAGGATTCTACTCCTCTGTGTGGGGGAGGCGGCCATGAAGGAGAATCATGTTCTAGGGTTAAAGTGAGGCGTAAGTGGCTTAAAAATACGGGGAAGGCACCAAACTACTCTTTGGGGGAGGACATTGGGTTTCAACAAATCTTACAGATGATCAAGACAGTGCTGGTTGGGAAGGTTTATGGTCGCACGTTGGCACTCAAAACTGTTATAAATTGGGCCTCGCAGGTGTGGTTGCGACAGTTTGGTTACGTTCCTCAGGTGGTGGCGCTCGCTGGTGGTTGGTTTGCCTTCCATTTTACTGCGGAAGAACGTGCTCTTTGGGCACTAGGTAAGAATTGGAATTTAGTGAATGTTCTGTTACTGCTGAAACTGTGGAACCCCCTCTTCAACGCCAGTTGCGAACGCATGGACACTATTCCATTGTGGGTTCACTTACCTGGGCTTCCACTGCACTATTGGGATGAGGAACATTTTCGAAACATAGGTAATCTCTTGGGTTCCTATTTGGATGCTGATTTCTCCTTTGTGACTTCCAAGATTCAGAAGGTAGCACGGATCCTGGTTAACATTAATGTGCAGGAAGGTCTTGCGGATGGTATGGATCTTCGTTGGGGACCTTATATTTTTCCTCAAAATCTTGATTATGAAAACGTGCCTTTCCGATGCCGTCGATGTCATGAATATGGCCACCTGGCCATTGATTGTCACATTCCCTTGCATACTATGAATGGCTCTCCCTTACATCGGACTGTTGGAAAGGGGGATGGTGTGGAGGCAACGGGGGATGTTATACATGGTTCATTTGCTCAGGTTCCATGTGTGCCTTTGGTTGTTTCTCCTGGCGATGAGTCCCCTATGTTTGTAGATGTTGAAGTGCCTGATTCGGCCTCTGCTGCTGATTTGAATGTGGTTATTTCTACGCCACCTTTAGCCGAGGTCGGTGGAGAGGTGCATAACTCCTTCTTACGACCGACGCCCTCGTCTTTGGGTACTTTTCCTTCTCCCTGCACATATCCGTCATTTAATTTATTTTTTAAGAATTTAAATATCCATGGACTTGACTGGGTGGAAGGCCTTAAAAACTTGCACATCTCTTCTCAACTTTTGTTCCCTAGTTCTCTGGCCTCCGTTTCCTCTTCGTTGGTCTCGACTCCTCACCCCCTTCTTTAGGCTGATGACATTGATCCTCTCCCTGATGCCTCTCTTGATACTTATACTCCTATGGATCTGCCACAGTCCCCCACTGGCTCGTCTGAGTCGGGTTATTTTCTCCATTCCACTACCAAACCCTCTACTGGTGGTCTTGGGAAAGACAAGGGTCGTTTGGTCAAGGGTCGTGGACGTAAATCTTTCTTGTCCAAAGCAAAATCCAGAGCATGCTCGGACATGCTGGAAGGGAAACAACTCTCTATTGAAAGGGAACTTAGAGCTATGCAGGCCCAGAAAAAGGGGCGCTTATGAAGATGATGTCCTACAACTGTCAGGGTCTTGCTGGTCCCTCTAAAAGATCAGCGTTGCGGCGGGTGTTGGATCTTGAGCATCCAGATATTCTTTTGTTATAGGAAACTATGGGGGGGTATTGTAGTGTCTGAAAAGTTGAATGGCTAGTTCTTGGGTTGGCATTTTGAAGCCTCTGATGCTCGAGGGCGTTCAGGGGGTTTGGCTGTGGGATGGCGCGTGGCTCGTATAAAGGTCACCAATCTGTGGGGGATGGATTCTGTATTGGGCCTTTCCTGTCAAGCCCTAGATTTCGATAGAGAGTTCACTGTTGTTAACATTTATGGCCCTTATTGCAATAGGATCCCCTTTTGGGAATCGTTGTTAAAGAAAGATTTGATTAAAGGAGATTCTGTGATACCGGGGGGGACCTAAATTTTTCTTTGGGTCAGGCTGAAGTTTGGGGTCCACATGCTCAAGTGGATTCGCTCACAAATTTTTTTATTAGGAAGCTGGTTGAAGGAAACTTAGTTGATGTTGAACCTGTATGTCTTAAACCATCCTGGAGAAACAAACGGGTGGGGGAGGATTGGGTTGCAAAACGGTTGGACACGGTCTTGTTGGCGGATCCTTTGGTGGAGAACTATTTTCATGTTCGTCAATGGGTCAGTTCTGGTGGGTGTTCAGATCTTGATCCTATATTTCTCGAGATTAGGAATGGCCCTGTGAAGCCACCATATCCACTAAAATTTATTAAAACATGGTTGAAGGATTCAACCTTTTTTGATTTATTTCAATCATTATGGATTCCTTATAGGCCTGGAAGCAACATCTTGACTCCTTTTCAGTTTGCTGAGAATATCAAAAACCTAAAGGGACCGATTAAGAAATGGGCGGCTGAAAAAAGAATTAAAGAGGACCATGAGCTCAAACAACTTGAAGTGGATATAGCATCCATTGCTTTGGGTAATGGAGGGGGATATCTGACCACTAAGTCAAAAACTTCTCTAGCTCGGTTGGAAGGAAGAAGAAACCTTATTCTCTCGGAGATGGAGGAGACCTGGCATTTGAAGAGCAGGGCTATCTGGCTGGAAAGTGGTGATGAGAATTCTAAATTCTTCCATGCATATGCTAGAGGCAAGCGGTCTGCTAACACTATCTGGAATCTACAAGATCATCTGGGCACAGTACAACATTCTTTTGAGGGGATGGCTGGTGTAGGGGTTGAACATTTCCAGAACCTTTTCAAGGCATGTGACAGAGTAAATATCGAGGAAGTCATTCTGGTGGTACAACTATTCCCTAGGTTTGTGGAAGAGGATGATAACAGGAAGTTGATGGATGTTATATCGGCTGATAAATTGAAAGAGGTACTATCCGATTTTCAGAAGGACAAAAGCCCTGGGCCTGATGGATGGACGATTGAATTCCTTCTAGGACTCTTTGATTGCATTGGTGAGGACCTTCTTAGATTGGTTGAAGACACTCGGCTGGAAGGTAAAACATCGACAAGCATAAATTCTACCTCCATTGCTTTAATTCCTAAGGTGGATACTACTTCATCCCTAAATGATTTTCGACCTATATCACTGTGTAATTGTGTCTATAAGATAGTCACTAAAATCATTGCTCGACTCCTTAATGCCATCCTTTCTTCTCACATTTTTGAGGAGCAATTTGTTTTTTTGGAAGGCCGTTAGATCCATGAAGCCATCGTGATCGCTCGAGAGGGCCTGCACAGAATTAAAACAAAGAAGTTGAAGGGGGCTATTCTAAAGATTGATTTATATAAAGCTTACGATAAAGTAAGTTGGCTCTATATTCGACTCCTGCTTACACATCTGGGTTTTGACATCAGTTTTATCAGGTGGGTTATGAGCTACATAACCACTGTTTCCTTTTCGATCCTCATCAATGGGGAAGCTACTCCCTTTTTCCATTTGGGGTGTGGTTTGCATCAGGGTTGTCCTTTATCTCCCTTGCTCTTCCTACTAGTGGCTAAAGGACTAATTCGAGCCATCATTGAGGCCAGGAGGTCGGGTCACTTTGGGGGAATACAAGTGGCTCCTGGATTTTACATTACCCATCTACTTTTTGTTGATGATATACTTATTTTCTGTTCGGGTTCTAGAAGGGATGGGATCAAGTTAAATGAGATATTGGATCTGTTCTCTCGTGCTACTAGAATGGACATTAATGTTGGTGATTCCACTTTGTCTACTAACCTTCTGTGTGAGGCAGATTTGCAAGTGTATACCCATCTTTTCCCCTTCTCGTATCTTACACTGCAGAATGGGTTGAAGTATTTGGGTTTCAACCTGAAACCTAATGATTATACGAAACAGGATTGGAAGTGGTTGATTGAAAAACTAGAAAAAAGATTGAAATGTTGGAGCTTTAAATGGTTGTCTAGGGCTGGAAGATTGATCCTAGTCAAATCAATTTTGGAGGCTATATCGATTTATTGGATGTCGTTGGCATGGATTCCCCGAGGCATCTTGGAACAAGTTAGACGCCTTTGCTTCCGCTTTCTATGGAGTGGTAAGGGGGGTACTTTTGTTTCTCCTTGGGTCAAGTGGGAACATATTGTTGTTCCCAAGGCTTTGGGGGGTTGGGCTTGAAGAACATCTTTTCCTTCTCCAAAGCTCTGGCTACTAAGTGTGTATGGCGTTTGATCAAATCTGGTGGGTTCTGGGCTCGGGTTATGATCCATAAACACATTGTTCCTGATACTCTTGATAATTGGATTCAAAACCCAGCCAAATCGCATATTGGGGGATCGGTCATTTGGAAGGATTTGGTAACATTATTTCATATTATTGATCGTGATTTGGCTTGGGACGTTGGAAATGGTCACTTGATCTAGATTGGATGGGATCCGTGGATGGGTTGTGAACTTCAGCATCTGATGCCGGAGGGGACTATTGAAGCCCTCAGTTGCTGGGGAATTTTTTTTCTTCATCAACTTGTTGATCATGAGGAACTTATTTTGGGACATCATGTATGGCTTTCGGCCAGCTCTTTCGGCCTTGGGGTGGTAGAGGAGTGGGAACTGGCACGTTACATTAGGGTTCTTTGTTCGGATCATATTACTCTGGGGGAACCAGGTGGATGAACTTTGTTGGGATGGGGATCCTTCGGGCAATTACACTCCAAAAGCGGCTTACATCAGGATCAGTGCTGAGTTGGTACAGAGGGAGCTGATGTGGTGGTGGACGAAGGTTTGGAAATTGCTGTGCCCACACAAGACCCATCTTTTTATGTGGTGCACGCTTGTGAATAGGGTCCCTACTTGGGATTTTTTACAGAAATGGAACAAACACGGGTCGGGTTGGTGCACTCTTTGTTGACAAAATTAGGAGATGGTGGAACACCTTTTTCTTCACTGCAATTACATCACCACTGTTTGGATGTTTGTTTCCAGAATCCTGAAAGTTTTTTTTCATTGGGGTGGGGTAACTTTTGTTGATGCTTGGCAACATTAGTATCAAAACCTGATTTATCGGGTGTATAGAGCTCTTCCACTTATTGTTGTCTGGGGTGTTTGGATTGCCAGGAACAAGCGCGTGTTCACAGACACCGAGTGTCTTACTGCTCAAACAGCTATGAATTGTTGCGGGCTCTTTTTGTCATGTAAACGGACCAAACAGGTGGAAAACATTCAGAATATTCTGCCTGTGGATATTGATCGCTCCCAACAGTGGGGCTTCTTTGATGGTGTATGTCAAAATAATCTCTGTGGGGGAGGGGCAATACTTTATCTTTCACCTGCTCATTTCTTTGAAATGTCACTTGGCTTTGGGGCTGGGAGTAACAACTTTGTGGAGATTCTTAGCCTTAAGTACCTTGTCATCTTTGCTGTCGAGAAGGTGTGTCGGAATATTACTGTATTTGGGGACTCCCTGAATGTAATCAATTGGATATATGGAACTCAACACTGTTACAACCGTAGGCTCTCAAACATTTTGGCTTTTATCCGGACTACCACTATTACCTTTGACAACTTTGCATGCACTCATGTCTACAGGGAAAATAACGAGGAAGCAGACCGGGTATCGAAAGCAGGGTTGCTGCTAGGAACAGGGCACTGAAAAATTAAAGAATTTACTGATGGCTTGGTCAGGGAATACTATCATAGGCCCTTCATAGATTGAAGCTTTTCTATGATTTCTTTGCACTGGGGGATGGATTTTTACTTCTGTATAGGATCTATATATATCGTAGGTTGCTCTATGGACTTTTTTTTTTTGGTGGTGTCATGGACAGCTCAGGACACTATTTTTTTTCATGTTGATCTCCACACAGTCGGATCTGTTTATGTGCTTTTCTCGATGATGTACATGCTATATCTCATGATCCCCTTTCTCAGCTTTACAGGGGTCACAGTATCTGGCCAGTTTGGTCCATATTCAGGAATTAGGACTATATGTTTGTATGTATCTTCATTAGTACTGAACTATCACATGTATGTTGTCGCAATCACAATTATTTTTTGTTCTTATGATATTCAAAGATTGAATTGACACTCTCAATGAGTGTAGACAAACAATGTAATTTTGCTCTCGAAAGATGAAACGAAATTATGCTTTTTTTCCAAGGAAAAAAAATGATGAAACATACTAACACTAGGGAATGCCTAAAATATGAAGTCAAGGTCACTGCAGAATGGACGACACCAATAATATCCTTGAATAATAAACACGACACAGTAATGGTTGAACCAACTTTGGACACAAAAGGGACTGAGAATGTAAATATTTGATGTAGGAGACACCAACAGATTCTCCATATGATTGAAAGAGTAACCAATCAAAGGAGTAACAACTCTGAGATTAGGTTTATCCTAGGGCCAAAACTAGGACCCAATTTGTTTGATAGACTTGAAACATGTGCTTTGTTCAAGGGCATATTTAACTTGTTGTCGTTATGTTAAAATACATTTGAGATCCTGCCCTTCCTTTTCTCTTTTTAAGTACCTTTTCATTTTTTAATGAGCTTGAAACGATAAAAGTGTGCTCTATAAGAAGTTCTTCATGTGATTAACGAGTTTGAAAAATTAAACTCAACACTTTCTTCCTTGTTTAACGAGATTGAAGAAAAGATAGAAATATGCTCGATAAGATACTGATCCATTGATTTTATATCGAGCTCAGATCTATTCGTGCTTGCTGGTGTTTTGAATTTTAAAGAGTCTAAAAAACTTAAACAAAAAATCTATATACTATTTTGTGGATTTTATATCGAGCCCAAGTTGGTAACTGATCACCAGTGTTTTTTGTATTTATAGAGTCTTAAAAACTTAAACAAGAACTTTGTAGTGTACTTTTTCATAATTTTAGTCTTTATTGTCCGAAAAAGTGTAAAATGATACGGTGAAAGAAATCTTCTAGCCATAGTGAACTAGAGTATTCATTTTTCGTAAGTAATCCAAACGATCCAAAAGAGGGGTAAACTTATATCGTATGGATGTACCTTCAAGTCTTTTAATGAGTTTGAAGTCAACAAATTAACTTGGCCATCTTTTTAGTCTTTAAAGAGTCTAAAAAGAGCTTCAAGAGTACTATGTAAGAGCGGGAGCCTCTTAGGGATAGACATAAAGATGAGAAAGAGAATGTGAGGTTTCTGCTCATTTAGTCACGTCACAGCTATCAAGTCTCTCTAAGCTATCTTAATGCAGCATGGGCATCAAAATGGAAAAAATGGTGCTAACTAGAGTGACCCATGTGACGTAGGCTCTATCACGGAAGAACACTGATGATACTATATAATAAGAAGGATGATGTCGCAGTCAATTAAAAAAGAAGGTCCTAAAGTGTTACATATGGTAAGGTCAAAATGAAAATTTCAAGATGGATATGTCCTATCCTATATGTCAGATAGGATTACAAACATTTTAATCCGAACCATCTATGGACACAACACCTTAGTTCCTCCATAACCTGCTTAACAATGTCAATACTAACACAAAAGGGATCGTTAGGAATAAATATGGCTTTAAACAAAATGTCAAATTATATAAAAATGGGTAATAATATAAATATTTTTTACCACAAATAGGATAAATAGTGAAAAAACATTTTATTTACATTTTTACTTCATGTGAAGAGTTAAAAACCCTAGAATTTTGATTGAAGATTACAGCCAATCCGGTGGACGATTTTAGCATCCATCTATTCCAGGTAACTCATCTCCCCTCCCTTGTCATTTGCATAGTTTTATTTCAAGTTTTAAAGTGAAAATTTTAGTGTTTTAAAATCATTTTGCAAGGCCTACTGCACACATGGTGGTGGGAAACTATCAAGCTGTGATTTTGAGCCAAACACACAACTATGATTTCTCCCTCCAACATGTAGCACGCAATTGTCTTTTGTCTGACCGGTGTGTGGCACAGTTTAAATTTTAAACTTGAACATTGAGTCACTAAAACTTAAAATCTTGTAGGTATGGTACTTGTTTGGCGTGAGAGGGAGCACGAGGATATTGACTAGGATGCAATGGGTGACCCACTGACCTTAATGGATGCATGTGGCTTGTTGATATTCTTTCGAACGACCAATATTAGGGAACAAAAGCCATTACTCCATACTCTAATCAGATACTAGGATCCGGATCAAGGTGTGTTCAACCTTCAAGGAGAAGTGCTTGACATTACTGCGGATGATATCAATTTTATTACCAGGTTATCTCGATGAGAAGAAGTAGTGAACTTGAAAGGGACCTTCTGAGGAGTAGGGGCCCTATTTGTTCAAGACTATGTCAATGCTTACTGCACGCTAGGAACTCAAAAGGTTGGCAATCAGATACCTATTGCTAACATATCAAGTTTTCCCTTAAAAGTCACAGTGACTACAATCACTCAAATAGCGAGAACCGCAACATTACATTTGGCTACTCAAAACCACATGCAAATTGGAGTGGAGTGTCTTCGAGGTACTGTATTTGAATGGTCTACTGGATTGTTGGTGAACTTGAAACACCGATTGACTAAAGGTAAAGTAGGGAGGATGAAATTTTTTGGGTATGGTAGTATTCTTGTCTTGTTCTTCTTTGAGCGGATACTAGGCATGAGTCTAAAGGGCACACTTCCACCTTTAGATTCATGAGCTAATATTGTTTCGTTGGAGCGATTTATTAATGAGACATGGAGGTGGATCAACCACTACTTCTTTTGATGATGACTTCCACTCTTGGTGGAGCTAAAAGATCCTGACGATAGAGGAATTTCCTTATGCAGGGTTAGACTTTTGTGGTGATTTGGACCTCATGCTTCCTTGTGGTGGAGCGTGGGGAAATATTGGTAAGTTTTATTTTTTGTTATATTTCATTTTTTTGTTTCTTTTTTTATTAAAAAATTAAAACATTTTTATGGTGTGGGTACTAATATAAAAACATGATGCAGATATTGGACCAGCACGGCCTGCCAGTCATCTTAGAGTGCTAGTACGTGAGCCATAGCCTGCAGAGGGAGCAACAATTGTACTTGCTACTGTGGAGGGTCATATCACTGGTTTGACCGCAGGTGTTCGGCCTCTACGGATAGAGCAGATACCAATGGAGATGCAACACCAGGTGGTAGGGGTTCCCTCACTGTGGATTAGGCTACTACGGAAAGTGGCCACATGTGTAGTTTGCCACTGGGAGGTGGAATTTGCTTAGGGAGGGGAGTCATCTAACTAATCATGGTCTCTTGGGAGACATATTTTTGCATTTAGTGGTTTATTTTCATCATGTAGGCCTAAATACCCCATTTTTGTAGAATGAGTCACACAAGAGTAGTGTTAAACTCACCATTTTGGAATTAGACCCACTTTTTTGTACTTTATCTACTTTTATAAATATATACATGGATGACGACTTTATCGACATTATTTACAGTGTGTACAATGTTAATGTTTTTTGCTTTATGAATGTTTATGGATTATGATAAAAATGTTTGTCGAGAATATAATTAGATAGTTGATCAATAAATGATTATGTGTTATGGGAAAGTGTACATATGTAATGAAATCAAATTGTCTTTACAACAATCGAATTCTAAAAAAATTGCGTAACAATATAGGACAATAGACACAATACAAACCATTTAATTGGGATACAACCATTTGTGAGTCTAGATATATAGTTAGATGCGTAATACCTCGAATGGCGGCTTTCGACATCAACTCAATCACGACACTATATTTAGAAATGTTATTAGTAGCCAGGCCGAGAGACATGCCTCCAGAACTCACTACTTGGCCTAATGGGTCAAAAATAAACCAAGCTGCAAAATCAACATTCCATGTGTGGTGCCAAGCTCCGTCATCGTATCCTAAAAACATCTTCACATGTGTTGATGTATTTGTAACTTCGGAATATATTCTTCTATGTATTACACTTGTACTTTATTATATTCATTATGGAGATGTTTTATTCCTCCAATCATAAGTGTCGTCATTTGTATTTGTAAGTGTCACAAGTGTCGCAAGTGTTGCAAGTGTCGCAACTTATATTTGATGGGTTATTAGACCACCAGTGTGGGGTCATCTCTGGTTGAGTTAAGTGGTTGGGTTATTAGACTTCATTAGGAGTTCGGCCCAGTTGATTTATTTGGCAGGTCAATCAGTGTATAAATAGAGAGGTTGTGTCTCTCATTTGATTCATTCACTCACTTCTCAAGCTTGCATAGCTAAGAGAGAAAGTGGCGCACAAGTGGAGGAGGAGGAGTATCTGCTAGAGACATCTCTTTGGGTTTGATCCTTGTGATCTTGTATTGGGGCTTATTCTATCTCTGAGGAAGTTGCGGGGTTTTTCACCTTCTTGGTTTTCCCCGGTGAAACTCTGTGTCTCTTGTGTGCTTGTTATTGTGTCTATGATTGATATGCTATAGATATGTTGTACATGTTATTCTCTTAGAGATCCTGAATGATAATGGAATGAAATTATCGAAAACTTAACATGGAATCAGAGCTGACCTAAGAAGAAGGAACTGTGTAGTTGCAGAAGCTAGGGCTTCTTAATTTTTGGGTTTCTCTCCACGGATCATCAAAGGCAGGAGGCTATATTGACTCTCCTAGCAAGGGCGCATCTTTCTATTGAGACAGAATTCAATTATGAGCATTTTCAGTTTTTGACCTAAAAATTAGGGTTTCTGCAAAAATTGGAATTTATAAAATGTGAGACCACGGCCGGAAGCTCCTCTGAAAAATCGAAGTTTAGAGCTTTGGATTGAACTTTTTGGTTGGGTGAAGCTTCGGGAAAATCAAACCCTAGTTTGGGGTCCTATCTAGTGAATACAGAAGTTTCAAAAGCAATTTTGAGGGATGAAAATTTGCAGATTTCAAATTCTGAGTATACCAGCTTGACCAGCTCAGCAAGGTGCATCTTTCTATCCTTTCAGAAGTTTGAAATTCAAATTTTGAATTTTTAGGGTTTCTCTGACAAACCCTAATCCAGCTCGAGATCCGGTTTTCAACAAATCAAGTGGTAAGACCTAATAACTTTTCTATTTCCATTTGAAGTAGTCTTTAAGATGTCTCACAACACCAAGCTTGAGGATAATCTTGAAGGGGCGGATAACTTTCGAGCCTGGAAGTATAGGATTGGGTTAATCCTAGAAGAGAATGAGTTGGACACTTACATAAGTGAAGAGGTTCCTGTCCCAGAGGGAGAAGAGGCTAAATCCTTACACAAGAAGAACCTGGTCAAGGCGAAGAGAACCATTGATGATTCTATCAAAGACCATCTCATACCCCATGTGTCTTCCCTAAAGACACCTAAGGAGATGTTTGACTCCTTGACCAAATTGTTTGAAGGAAAGAACATAAATCGGAAGATGACTCTGCGAAACTAATTGAAAGGGGTAAAGCTTCAGAATGGAGAGACCATTCAATGCTACTTTTCTAAGGTCTCTCAAATCAAGGAACAACTTGAAGCTGTGGATGAAGTAGTGGTGGAGAATGGTGAAATTGTAATGACTACTTTGAATGGCCTATCTAGGTCATGGGACTCCTTCATCCAAGGAATCTGTGCAAGAAGGAAACTGATCTCTTTCAGTAGACTGTGGGAGGAATGTTCACAAGAAGAAGCAAGGCTTGTGGCCCGAGAAGAAAAGATGGGGAATGAAGATCAAGCTCTCACAGCACATGCCAAGAAGAGTAAGTTTAAAAGGGAGAGATCTCATAGGAAATCTTCTCACCATCAACAAAGGGAGATCTTTAAAGATACTTCTCATGGTAGATGCTTCACATGTAATGAGAAGGAACACTTTGCCCAAGATTGTCCAAATAACAAAAGAGATTTCAACACCAATAAGAAGAAAGGAAACAAGAAAAGATATCATGATCATGCTGCTGAAGATGATGAACCTCCCAAGAAGAAGAATAGAGCAGAAAGTGATGACTCATCAAGTGAAGAAGAATATGTTCTAATATATGCTCTCACAGGTACTATCTCTCATGGATGTGATGATTGGCTTATTGAAAGTGGGGCTTCCAAACACATGACTGGGTTTAAAGAATCCTTTTTAGATCTATCTGAACATAAGTCACCCCATAAGGTGAAACTTGGGGATGACTATCAATATCCTATCAAAGGAAGTGGTGAAGCCTCCTACAAACTAGACTCTGGGAAGTCTTTGAAGATGAAAGATGTTCTATATGTACCTGGGCTCAAGAATAATCTCCTCTCCATATCATCTTTGGATGCAAAGGGAATTAGAGTTGCATTTGTGGATGACCAAGTACTCATGTGGCCAAAGGGTAAGACCACAGATGACGCAATAGTGATTGGAGAGCAAGAGGGAGGATTGTACAAATTGAAGGGACAACCTGAACATGCCATGGTACATGAGTCCATGGAGCCAAATGAACTTTGGCATAGAAGGCTTGCACATGTGCACTATAGAGCACTACCAATTGCAAGCAAAGTTGTAGAAGGTCTTCCTGAAATCCAGTCAAAGCATGAAGGCATTTGCAAAGGATGTGCAAAAGGAAAGAACACAAAGAAGGCATTTCCAAGCAGTGAAAGCAAAGCAAAAGGAATCTTAGAGATTATCCACTCCGATGTATGATGTTCGATGTCATCCAGTTCTCTGAGTGGGTATGTATACTATGTTTCTTTCATTGATGATTTCTCTAGGAAGACTTGGGTTTATTTCTTGAAGAATAAAGATGAAGTGTTTGACAAGTTCAAGGAATTCAAAGCCTTGATAGAAAATCAAACTGATAAAAAGATCAAGACCTTCAAATCCGACAATGGCGGAGAATTCACTTCAGGTGATTTCAAGAAGTTATGCAGTGATTCAGGGATTAAGAGGGAATTGACTGCTCCCTACAATCCACAACAAAATGGAGTTGCAGAAAGGAAGAATAGAACTATCATGGAAGCAACACGGGCAATGCTTCATGACTAGGATTTGTTTATGCATCTATGGGTTGAAGCAGCTAGGACAGTTGTATATGTGCAGAACAAAACACCTCACAAGATACTTGACAACAAGACACCAGAAGAAGTCTTCTCTGGTAAGAAACCTAAAGTTAGCCATCTCAGGATATTTGGTTGTCCTATATACACACACATTCCAAAGGAAAAGAGGACAAAGCTAGATCCTTTAGGAAAGAAGGGCATCTTTGTGGGTTACAGTGAAATCTCAAAGGCTTACAGTATATACTTTCCAGGGTTCAAGAAGATTGACATCAGCAGGGAAGTGACATTTGAGGAAAACTCAGCATACATAAAATCAAGGAAGACACCCGTTGAAGACAATGAAGAACCAAAGGTAACCAGATTTCAAGATACCACTATGAATGAAGTAATTCCAGAAGATCGTGAAATTGAAGATCCACAAGAACCTATAGATCCACCCCGTGAGAAGAACTCTCACAAGAGGAAACTTGCATGGGCTAGATAGGTCATCCAAGATGCAGAAAGGTATGGCATTCCAGAAGAAGAACACAGAGAAAGGAAGAGAACTAGATCACATACCAGTTATGTTGCCTTACTCTGTGACATTATGAATAAAGAACCTTCCAGTTATGAAGAAGCAGCGAAAAAGAAAGAATGGAAGGATGCCATGGTCGAAGAATACCAGTCGATCATGAAGAATGATGTTTGGGATGTGGTCCCAAGACTAGAAGGAAAGTCTGTCGTGACTTCCAAGTGGATCTATAAGATCAAGCATGTTGTAGATGGTAGCATAGAGAAATACAAGGTGAGGTTTGTAGCTCGTGGCTTCTCCCAGAAAGAGGGAATATACTATGAAGAGACTTTTTCTCCTGTATCCAAATACACTTCCATCATAGCAGTACTTGCTCTGGCTACAGTGATGAAATGGAAGATGCACCAGATGGATGTCAAGACAACTTTCTTGAATGGTGTAGTCAAAGAGGAAGTATATGTGGAGCAGCCACTCGGTTTTGAGACACATGACAGGGACTCATATGTGTGCAGGTTGAAGAAAGCCTTGTATGGCTTGAAGCAAGCTCCTAGGACTTGGTATGGGAGGATAGACAACTTTCTATCTAGTTTTGGATTTATCAAAAGTAAAGCCGATTCCAACCTTTACTACAAGGTTGAGGAAGGCAATCCAGTGATACCACTTTTGTATGTGGATGACCTATTTGTTACAGGTGAGGATAGGTTGATTGCCGACACGAAGAGGAAGCTTGCTGCCGAGTTCGAGATGAAGGACTTGGGGATGATGCACTACTTTCTAGGCATGGAGGTGTGGCAGAGTGTAGATGGGATATTCCTTGGACAAGGGAAGTATGCAGTAGAGATCCTGAAGCGATTCAGGATGATGGACTACAAGGCCATGGCCACACCTACGGCATCGAACCTGAAGCTTCTGTGTGATGCTTCATCTGAGCCGGTTGATGTCATTGTGTATCATCAGATGATTGGGTCCTTGATGTATCTAATGGACACGAGACCAGATATTTGCTTTGCGGTGAACACATTGAGTCAGTTCCTAATGGATCCCAAAGGTGTTCACTTGGTTGCTGTAAAGCATATTCTGAGGTACCTGAAGGGTACAATTGATTATGGGCTCAAGTATGATGAGAATCAAAAGTTTAACCTGGAGGGATATGTTGATTCAGATTGGGTAGGCAGTGCTGCAGATAGGAAGAGCACTTCGGGGTCCTGCTTCAGTATGGGATCATGTGTGATCTCTTGGTTTAGTAGGAAGCAGTCCTACGTAGCACTGAGTACAGCCGAAGCAGAGTATGTCGCAGCTTGTTCGGCTAGTTGTGAGGTAGTATGGCTTAGGAAGCTACTGTCTGAGTTATTTGATCTCCCTTTGGATGCTACCTATATCTTCTGTGACAACCATAGTTGTGTGAAGTTATCTGAGAACACGGTGTTCCATGACAGGTCGAACCACATCGAGATCAAATATCACTATATCAGGGATATGGTGCAAAGAGGATCAATGTTGTGACGGATGAGCAGGTTGCAGATGTGTTGACGAAACCACTAGCCAGAGTGAAGTTTGAGTACTTCAGAGAGAGGCTTGGTGTTCTTCATATTGAAGATACTTCGAGGAAGAAGTGATGGGACACATTTGCAGGAGCCATTCCCAGCATGGTGAGAGGAGGATCCTTCCCATGGCTATGGATGTAAGCATTGTGTGATGAGCATCAGGACGATGCTCCAGTTACTAATTTGATATGCATCAGGTGAATGCTTTGTATGATCAGTTGGATCATGTATGATGACATGCATCAGGACGATGCAGTGACGATGATCATGTGTGATGAGTATCAGGATGATACTTTGGATGATATGCATCAGGACGATGCTATGATGATGATCAGGATGATCATGTGATGATGTACATCAGGATGATGTATGGTGAGTATCAGGTTGATACTCTGTGGCCATGGACAGGTTGTGTTGGACAGGTTGTGTAGATAAGCATGTAATAGCGCCCTGGGAGATTTGCAGATACTCTTGTTAGGTTTTGCCGATGGCATATAATAGCTCCCTGGGAGATCTGGAAAATGCTCTTTCGAGGTTTTGCTGGAGGAACATATAATAGCGCCCTAGGAGGTTTGCAAATGCTCTTGCTAGGTTTTGTCGATGGCATATAATAGCTCCTTGGGAGATCTAGCAAATGCTCTTACTAGGTTTTGTCCGTGGCATATAGTTTCTCCCCGGGAAATCTTGCATGTTGTGGTGGGAACGTAATCAATCCTGGGATGCTCTTGGTTTTGCTTGGTCGCATATAATTTCTCCCTAGGAGATCTTGCAGGATGTATTGGGCACGTAATCAGTCCTGGGATGCTCTTGTTAGGTTTTGCTTGGTCGCATATAATTTCTCCCTAGTAGATCTTGCAGGTTATGTTGGGCATGTAATCAGTCCTGGGATGCTCTTGCTAGGTTTTGCTTGGTCACATGTAATAGCTCCCTAGGATATCCTATAGGTTGAGCAGTGAGCCCATAATCAGTCCTTGGATGCTCTTGCTAGGTTTTGTTGACGCACAGAATTAGTCCTGAGGATTCCACAGTATGGCCAGGGATGATGAAGACCTACAGGAGGCTAGGCCTACATCCAGCATGAAAAAGGGATGGATCTGTAGAACTTCCTATGACGAGAAGAATTCAGAGATAGCCCAGTGATCGAGATGCATAGTACAACAACAATGATGATGATGATGCTACGTGATCTAGTGACGATGATTCAGCTCCAGAATTGAAGACTTGTGGCGTTATGTATCGATGACATGTGTCGAAAGAATACCTTCCTAGTTAAGAGGTAGTGTTGATGTATTTGTAACTTCGGAATATATTCTTCTATGTATTACACTTGTACTTTATTATATTCATGATGGAGATGTTTTATTCCTCCAGTCATAAGTGTCGTCATTTGTATTTGTAAGTGTTGCAACTTATATTTGATGGGTTATTAGACCACCAGTGTGGGGTCATCTCTGGTTGAGTTAAGTGGTTGGGTTATTAGACTTGATTAGGAGGTCGTCCCAGTTGATTTATTTGGCAGGTCAGTCGGTGTATAAATAGAGAGGTTGTGTCTCTCATTTGATTCATTCACTCACTTCTCAAGCTCGCATAGCTAAGAGAGAAAGTGGCGCACAAGTGGAGGAGGAGGAGTATCTGCTAGAGACATCTCTTTGGGTTTGATCCTTGTGATCTTGTATTGGGGCTTATTTTATCTCTGAGGAAGTTGCGGGATTTTTCACCTTCTTGGTTTTCCCCGGTGAAACTCTGTGTCTCTTGTGTGCTTGTTATTGTGTCTATGATTGATATGCTATAGATATGATGTACATGTTATTCTCTTAGATATCCGAAATGATAATGGAATGAAATTATCAAAAAATTAACAATATGTGCAGACATCTACCATGTAATCACAAAGCATAATCAGCTAACAACCGATGTAAGTTGAGCATAAAAGTAGAGAAACTATTGTACATTAATTACCAGATAGGTTTGTCAAGACATAATGTCTATGCAAAATATCTCTTAAGATAGAGTCCATTTTTGGACCCTAGAATGTTTCCATCGCAATATTCTATCTCGTAGGCCCCATTTTCGAGGACTTTCCGAACAATGTACATACCAATCCACACAGAAGTTAACTTCCCAACCCCTAGTTCATCCTGTTTCTGGTCATAGACTAGCACAAGTTCTCCTTCAGAGGAGATCCGTGGACATAATGACTTATCATATTGGGTTTTCATACTTTTTTTATTTGCTTCAATGGTTGTAAGAACATCCCTCCTGTGTTCGACTAATTGTTCCAGATATAATGAACGATTTTCAAGTTGACTGGTATTTGGTAGGAGTTCTACATCTAGTTTTGATGATGGAATTTCGCACTTGATAGGTAATACAACCTCCACTCCGTGAACAAGATGGAAAGAAATAAATCCTATAGAAGTCTTGATGGAGGTTAGATAAGCCCAAAGAGCGGGATAAAGCATAATATGTGAATTGGATCGATACTTATTCATTGTCCTTTGCAACATGGTTTTCAAAGACTTGTTAACAACATCTACTTTCCCATTAGTTTGGGGATAATATGGTGAGGAGTAGTCTTGGCGAAAACCAAGTTTCTCTGACAGATCTATCATCATTTTGTTTTGGAAATGAGAATAATTATCAATCACAATCTCCCTTGGGATACCTAAACGAGTGATTATCTAATTAAACACGAAGTGCGCAACAGTTTCACTGTCACAACAAAATGTAGGCATGGCTTTGGCCCACTTGGTGAAGTAGTCTACATCTACAATAATATATTTGTGACCACCAGCCAATGCCTGGCTACATGTCGTGAAATCAATCCCCCACTTGGTGAAGGGATTGACAATGATAACTAGAAAAAGAGGAGCAAGATGAACATGCATTTTCTTTGCAAATTCTTGACAAGGATGACAATTATTCACAGCTTCTATACAATCTTTAAAATTGAGGGCCAGAAGTATCCTATGCACATAATATTTTGGGTTGTAGCAAGCCCTGATAGATGACCACCACATGCTCCACTATGGCAATCATTCAAAACCTTTCCAGCCTCCTCATGAACAAAGAAATTTTTGAGGACAACATCTATTCCTTGATGATATAATGTATCACCAATGATGGCATAATGTCTTGATTGGTGACGTATTTTATGTCTTTGCTCACGGGTGGACTGAGGCGATACCCTCTGGGTTTGTAGATAAATCAAAATATCACTGTACCGGGGTTCTTTTGAGTTGATAAGGAATATATGTTCATCAGTTAAAGATGCATCTTCCAATGATCCCTCATTTGCTCTAGGAAACTCTCACATCAATTCAGTGAAAGCTAAATATTATTTTGATTTAGCTGAAGAAAATCCTAAATTGAACTCTTGGAGGATGGCTATCCACCGATTATACTTGCCACCGATTATTCGTTGGGACAAGATGTGCTGGAAAGGATTGGCATCAACTATAATAGTTTTATGTCTAAATAGAATATAGTGTCTGAGTCGTTGTATTGCATGAATTGTAGCAAGTGCAAGTTTCTCCACATGTGAGTACCTTAGTTCAGGGCCAGCCAAATTTTTGCTTAGATAATAAATAACACTTTCCTAATAGGAATCATCTTCTTCTACCAAGACCATACCTACTGTGGATTCTGATGATGCTATATACAAAAGAAAATCTCTGTTGAAATATGGAGGACTCAACAATGGGGCAGACACTAATGCCTTTTCAATGCGTCAAATGACATTTGAGTGTAATCATCCCAAATAAATGGGACCCCTTTCCTTAGTAAGCGCATGAAACCTTTGGTAAGTTTGGCATAGTTAGCGACGAATCTTCACAAGAAATTGGCTTTCCCTTGAAGGCTCTATAGTTGATTCAAATTTTGCGAGGAAGAAAACTGTATCATTGCCTCTACCTTGAATGGATCTACCATTATACCATATTTATACACGATAAAACCTAGCAATCGACCCGATTCAACACATAATATACATTATGAGGATTTAGTCGAATCCTGTAATAAGGACACCTATCGAAGACTGCCCACAGATGTTTAGGGTGATAAACTCTCTTCCTTAATTTGGCAGTTAAATCATCTAGTTAGGATTCTACGATATTCTTTATGTCATGAAAAGCATAAGACATAGCTCTTTGGAAGGTAGCTCCGACATTATTCAAACCAAATGGCATCTTCTTATAGGCGAATGTCCCCCAAAGGGAATATGAAAGCAGTTTTATGCTAATCTTTAGGACGAATTGGGATTTGATTGTACCCCGAGAAACCATCCATGAAGGAGAAAATCTCATTTCCAGCACATTCATCGATTATATGGTCAATGAATGGGGTGGGGAAGTTATTTAGGGCAAGCTAAGTTGAGATCCCAAAAATAAGTACAAACATGAATGTTGCCTTGCTTTTATCAATAGGTACCATATTGGATACCCATTCGATTAAGGGAATAAGATAGATGAAGTTAGCTTGAAGCAAATTTTCGACCTCTGATTTGACAACAATGACCTTCCTAGGGTTGACTAGTCTAATCTTTTTCCGAACAGGTTTGGAATTGGGGTAAGTTTTAATCTCATGTTCGATAATGGATGGGTCAATTCTTGGCATTTCTTCGTAAGACTAGGCGAAGACATCTCTATACTGTTTGAATAGTGTTGTGTATATTTGAATTTCTTCATATGAGCAATCAACACCAATAAAGACATTCTCTACTACGCCCGAGGTCTTAGAAATGACTATGGGAATGGTTATAGAAATATTTACCATATTGCCCGCAACATAGACCTGCAAAGTTGTGAGAGGGCTCCCATACCATTCCATCGGACCTGGTTTTATGGTTTCATTCATGTCAATTCTAAGGTCACTTTCAACTGGGAGAAAAGATACACATTGATGCATGTCTTTCCATGGCCTATCCCCTAATGACGTAGCCTTGAGAATTGCTTCATCAATTGGAAAGACTGTCTAAGTGGTTGTGACATGGCAGAGAATTAACGGCCCAAATGGGCATAGAATACTGGTCATTTGATTCTAAGCTAAATGTAAAAAAACATGGTCTACTTTGTTAGAAACAGTGGCTTGGTAAGCTACTTCGACCACTAACAAAGCCTGATTGGTCCGACTACACCCATATTCTTTAGTTGGTAGTTTCCAAGGGTCATTAAAATATGAAGTTTTAAAAGGAGAGACCTTAGCTGTGGAAATCATGGCAACCATGGATATTGTGTGTATCGGGGATGCATTCACATGCAATTCAGGTAGGGGGAGATTGAAAGTGCCCATCAATGTAAGGTACATTCCCACGCCAACATTCTCACAATCCTTCATGGAATGGGAAACTAGTGGGATGTTGGAACCATTGGCACAAAATGACAACTGATCAATGGTTACAATCTTCCCGTTATGTGGAAACTTAATGACTCAGAAGATTGAAGAAACTACAACCACCATTGCTTGGGTCCAACTTCTCCCTAACAACAGATTATAATCTAGTGGAGAGTCAACCACTTATACTTCTATATTAATTGTTTTTCCCCCTAACTCTATTGGGAGAGCTATAATTATTACGTGAAGTTTGAATAATTGGCCATCGAAAGCTTTTAACATTGTGATAGGCGCTACTACATCAGGTGATCTTATGGCCTTCCAACATGATAGTGACATCACGCAAGTAGAATCACCCTCACCAACAACCGTGCGGTGTATATTAGAGTTTCCATAAATCATTTGGATTTGAAAAGTTGCATGATGGGGTAAACCAGGCTTCCAATTCTCATAATTAAAGGCCATAATCTGACTATCTGAGGTATCAGACGCACCCAAAGCTAAAAGCAGGTTCCTACATTGGGTTGGGCAGCTCTACAGGACCTCTAAAGTAGACATTGCACAAGGAGCTTGTGCCATATCTTCCACTATGCTATATTTTTGGGCAGCACACGTGTTAGGATTATAGCTGGCCTTTTTCAAAACACCTTTTGGTATTCTAGGAATAATGTTGTTTGTTGGTTTCTCTATGTGCAATGGAGGTACTACTCCAGTTTCGACAGTTTATTTACCCTTAGGTCCAGTCATAGATGTATCATAAGATCTATTTCTAGTCTAAAGATGAATATCATGTTCACACATGAATATGTGGCTATGACCAAAATTCTCCCCTAGAGGGGAGGCACCTTGATTGCCCCTTAGTGAGGATCCAGGGTTAGATTGGGTCGTAGCAATCACTTGTTGTTGCGGCTAAGGAAATGGTTTACAAGGACAACAGGTTGATTGGAACCTTCTTGTTGGGCCAAAAGCTTATGGGCCATTTCCATCTTGGGGCATTTGTAATTTAGGTGATTTTCCTTGCATAGAAAGCAAGAAAACTTTGCTTTTCCTTTCTCTTTCTTAGCCCCACCATCATTATTGTTTTGGTTTTTATTGTTGTTGTTGTTCATGTTATTACTACCCTTATTCCCAACTTTCTTATTCTTGTTTTTTTCCCCTCCGGGCTACTGGTTGCCTTTAGGGATGTTTGTTTGAATTGTCAGAACATCTACTGTAGGTTTGGGATTAGGGATCTATGTATTGTTCGAATTAGTTGCCGCTGAATTTTGACTTACTAGGTTCGTACCCTGGATAGATGAAGTGTTGGTGGTTGAACCAATCACACCATCAACATGTGGTCTGGGAACCATCTTGGTTGGATCTACTTATGATCTAGGATCATTGGGAAAGATTTCATACAACATCCTAGACTGATAGTAAACCAAGTCTAGTTGCTAGGCTTTAATAATAGCATGCTCTTCATTTTGAACCCCTAAGAGGGCTACATCTTTTGCAATACATGGTTGCAAATACTTAATGAACCAATTGGTTAAGAACTCATCCGGAATCTAAGCTTTGATTAGGCACTTTCTCCTCCGCCATTCATGAATGTGGTTGGAGATATGAGTGGACTTGTCTTGCCAAAAGGAGGTTAAGAGTTTAGCACGAGTTTCATAACGAACTAGCAACTAAAAATGGTTTAAAAAGGTCATTGCAACATAGTTAAAAGTTTGGAAAGAAGCACGTGGTAATTTGATGCACCACTTTGCTGCCATACCCGTTAAAGTCCTTTGGAAGAGTCTTAGTCTTATAGAATCATCCATCAAAGAATTGGATGAACACCATAGATGAAAAGTCATCACATGGTTTGCAGGGTCTTCTTTAGGTTTTCCTTCAAACTTAGGGATGCCTGAAGGGAACTTTGTAGGGAGTGGTGGCAATCCAGGTTCATGTAGAACTGGATCATTTGTCAACTTAGTTAGATCTGACATATTTAAAGTATCCAGAAAAGCAACTTTGTTTGGGCCACGATATTCCAAGATCCAGGAGCATTAGCCACCCATTGATTTGTTTTAACATTGTTGAAAAAAGGATTGTAGTGACCAAAATTCTGGCCAACTTGAGGTTGTAAGAGGGATTGGGTAAATCCTCCTGAAGTGCCCCCCATACCTCGCATATGGTGGCTGCCACTTATAGAATTGAGTGCAGGATTAACCATATTTGGCCCACCTGTCCCAAAAAAGGGAATATTTCCAAATGGAGGATTCTGCCCCCAAGGAAATCCGACATTATTGCTCCCTTCTCCAAACATGATACCAAACAAAATGGTTGATGAAAAGGGGTTATTAGTGCCTATGCTTCCTTCTTCTCGAGAAGGAAAACTAATCCGAGGCATGGTGGAACCACTAATAGCTCTAGAAACAGGGGTGGGGTTGGAGGTGAACATGTGTCCACAAAAGGTACTACAAGCCACTACCTGAGGCAGTGGTATATATAGATGTGAGAGGCATGGAGGTAGGTATAGATTGGATTCTTGGGAAGTTCAACCCAAAAGAAAAAAGGGTTTGTACTTTGAAAACCATGAGAAGGTCCTCCTGTTAGAATCATTGATGATGTTGGACTCCAACCATAACCTACGACTGACAATGCATTTGCACCAGCTTCTCCTATAGAAGAAGTAAAATGACAATGATTTTATGAGTTATATGATAGATACGATGATGATCAAATATATTATAGTGTATATATGTTTTGATCATATATAATAATGGGCTTGAGGCAAGGCACCTTGTGGAGATGAATAAATTTGATAGTTGCACATTAATTTGATTTTACTAGAGTAGTGATATGTAAAAGGGTGATTAATGAATATGTAGGGCATAATGTCCTTGGATTGGCTACTAGGACATATGGGCATGCACACTGTCGATGGAATAGAGGCCTATGATCAAATAAGGGTTAACCATGGATGAAGGGTTAAAACACAATAACACGGTACCATAATAGGTTAGTATAACCTTGGGTTAATTATGAGAATAAGCGATAATGATGATAACATTTGAATTTCCCTTTACAAAGCATTGTTAATGTTCCAATTACTTAAGACAATATGTCTAACATAAGGATTAATAGTAAGCCCAGGCATCTTAATTAATTGAACACCAAATGAAAAAATAACTTAATGCAAATGTTAGAAAATAACATCATGTGTTATAGAGACCAACATTTAGTAATCAAGATTAATGAAATTTTAATGTTTGAAATATTTATAAGTTAGGAAAATGTGAGTGGAGAACTAAAGGGTACATACATTATAATTTACATGGTGACCAATGTAGGACATGTAAAAATAATTAACAAAACAAATAAATGGGAAAATGTAGAGAAACAAATCGGAGACATGTAAAAATTGAGGAGGGAATCTATTAAAGAAAAGAATTTGCACAATCCACGTGTCACTGGGATCAAATATTATAAAGTGAGTAACAAATGAGGTGAAGAGTTCTTCTTTCTATTTTTTTGGGACTTAAGGAATAAGGGGTGTCCTCCTTAGGGGAGGAAAAGTTATGCTTATTATTAGAGACTAGTGAGGAGGGGTAAACCTAGACTTAAGAGGAAATGCTTGATTTCCATCTCACAAGTATGGCAAATGGCTTGGTAGGACTTGGGAAGAAGAAGAGTATTCCCAGTATGCTTGGAAGTGAATCGTCCTTACATTATAGTTAGTCTAAGGAGTTTGGAGTTCAAAAATCCAAGTAATAAATACGTATACATAAGCTTCATGCTAAACTAAAGAGTTCTAACTCTTTTAGTGCCTATGTGAAAATTAAAATTCCTTTTATCATGGTTGGATTTGAGTCACAAAGAAAAGAAAAATGCATGTTTAATAATTTGACATGTACTAAATTGAGAAGTGTTATTATGCCTAGTTAAAACAATTTCAATTTTAGGAATAATTGCATTGTTTTAAATGAAGTTACTGCCCTCGTTCGAAGGACAAGATGAGGGGCACTACAAAAGAATGACAATAAACACTCCTTATTAAGGTTCATAGTGGAAAATCTATTCATTTACCAGTAGTTGATATAGAGGAAATCCCCCAATTGCATCCCAACTATTTTTCTCTTCTAATTTTGACATAACTTTTTCTTTTATGGCATCTCCATATACTTTTCAACAACAATCCTTGCACATTGAACAAATACTCATTTTATATAGTACCACTAAGAAGATACCAACCACCAAGTTTGGATCTGAACACCTTGTACCAACTTTCTTGTTTATTACTCATCAATTGGTCCATATACACTTAGGTATATCTCTACTAAAGCTTCAACACATTGTCATCGATAGGCTTCATGAGACAACCACTTATATCTCTAAGATTTCTCTCTGCTAGTTTACTCTTTAAAGCACATATGCATTTACCCATAGGATTTGGCGATGAAGCTCTCTACATGTAATCAACTTCAAAGCAACATTTTCGTCTCATTATACGGTGCCAAGTATTTCTTACTCACTAAATTCCAAACACTTGAGGAAGTAGTCAAATTGTCTTATTTCGAACTCAAAAAATCATGTCAAACCATGTAATCCTTTATCTCTTCACATAGGGTATGTTACTATTCAACCGATCCATTCTCAAATCCAATGGGAGAACTCAAAGATTGGATAGTGGGACACACTTCCACCCATTGACTATACCTTTCTAATCCTAGAAATTTTTGCTTCTTCTCTACTCTACAATCATGACCTATCAAATTTGGTTAACAAATTATGAGGAGAGATGATGTAAGTGACAACATCTCCACTACTCAACCATTGATGGAGTATAAGGATCAAACTTCACATCTGTTTTGTGCTAATAGTTTGGGGTACCAGAATCCACTCCGGATCAAGGGTGTCATTAGCGTTAAATAATCAGGGAATGGGAGAATGGACGCAGTGAGAGGAGTGGTAGAGGCGATCCATTCTTGTCCTACACAGGTCGTTTTGTACTTGAGCGGAGGTGCATCACAGGTCATCCTATTCTCATTTCTCAATGCCCTCCCTCCCTCCATTGGTGACTATGCCTCTTAATTTATTCGTTTGCATTTGCAGGCACTGGGATGGCTAATGTCTGTACCTCGGGCGTCTTCTACAGTTCTTGAGGTGGTGGTTCCCTACTCTCGCAGTTCCATGGTTCAATTGCTGCGGGGAAAGGTACGCCATGCCATTATACTCTAATCTAACCCTAACGCCAACCTCGTTATCAGCCATAATTGCGTTGAGTCGAACATGTTTCACAACAACGAGTGCTTGACAAGTCCGACACCAAGACAAAGCAACAAAAACCACCTTTTAGTGGTTTAACATTGATCTAAACCAAGCTTCACTCCTAGGTCAGGACCAGTGGCATAAAACATATTCATAGGCGATTGCCAGTCATTTACCTTCTTGAATTGCCTTTAATGCTCCTATTTCTCTTAGCATGTATCCTTTAATCACTCATTTTGGTGGGATCAGGCTTCTTAAAAGAAGCTGAACCCCAAGGGGAGAGGACCGTAGTCTCGTTGCCTTCATCCTACAGAATAAAAATTAATGAAGATTCTTGATCCTCTTGGCATTATGATTGCCTTTCTAATCATTTGTCCATGTTGAATTTTGTGGACAATGTCTTTTGATCTAGTATTAATTTTTAACCAAGATTTCGTTTGTCGCCAGAGTCTCTCTAAGTACTCCTTATCTTTTTTTTGTTCAAATAAAATACTTTTATCTGGTTATAAAGCTATCTAGTCAAAAGCATGCAGCACAGAACATGATGGTTCCATAAAACTGGACCATAGACAGGAGTTCTGGTCCGTAATTACACCTGGTACAACTATTTCAATGTCTACCTAAAACATGGAAACTATCAACTACATCAAACTAAGTTGCCAGCGTGCAGGTAAGTGCGTGTGGGTACGGGTGCGGCACTTTTGGAAACAGGAGATGTCTAGAGATCACATATGAAATTTTTTAGATATGGAAAAAAAAACCAGAACTAAAATTTGTGTGAATCAACAACGATTTAGATTCTTTTTTTATTCAAATCAATCACATTATATAAGCATCCATCAATTGACATTCAACTTTGAAAACTGCTTAGAAAAACAATAAATTCCATGATTGATCATGGACTCATTGCCGTTGATATAAAAACAGTAAAGCCAAAAATTGCTCATTGACTCATTTGTCATTGGTAGAAAAACGGTACATCCAAAAATTGCCCAGTGGCATTTCCTCAAAATGAAAATTCAAAAAACAAGTACAGCATAATCGAGTAGTCAAGGCTCCACATTATCCTTTGTCGCATCATCATCATTGGTAAGGCCCTCAGTCAACAAGCTCTCTAGGTAATTATCACTGTCCAACATAGGGTCATCTTTCGGGACTATGGCTGGAGGTAGCTCGATAAGGCCATCTAGTGGATCCTTGCCCACACCTATAGCATCATTTCTGTATTGGTCACATCTCTTGGAAATACCCTTCTTGTAATGTGGGTCATTTTGAGAAATGTGACGAAGCATGCTATGAATGTAGACCAAGTTTTCTGCCTTCTTCAATCGAAACCAGTTTCTTATCATTGATTGAATGAAAGGATAAGTGCTCAAATTCATTTCACAAGATGATGAATTGGCTACCTATGAGAATAATTCTATGGCAAATGCTTGCAACTTTGGAGCATGACCAACATGAAGCTACCACCAATCAATTGGATACTTATTCTTATGCCTATCTTTCAAAGTGCCATGGGATCCAACTAACCTCGCCCATGCAAAAATTGGGCAAATTGACTACATGTGTTAGATGCCTCCTCTATAGAACCATACATTTCTTAATGGTAGCTAAGAATTCTTTCACCACCTCTCTTTCTTGGGAAGGAGGCCTCCTATGATGCAGAATCATGCCTTTTGGATTAACTGCATAAGCACATATATGGAGTGGCGTCTTCAGTTTATTCCACCGCCCACCTAAAAATGTTTTCAACATTGAGTATAAGGTGAGATATCTCTTATTTGTGATGGATTAAATCCTCTCACACATAGAGTCCATGTTTTGAAAGACCTCACCCAAACATTGTTGTCTTTATTTGCATAATGGAGCATATCACATATAGGTTTTGGGGTTGATAAAGGGGCCTAACAAGTATGCATTAGGATTTTAGAGCTAGGAAGTTAGGAACCACTTGTTGAGTCCTTAACACGCCCATAGCTGAGTATAAATCTACCCTATTTTTTTTTGACTCATAGTCCTTTAATAGCAAGTTGAAATTTTTGGTGAGTCTAGAGGACTTCTCTATATGGATATTCCCTTAGAATGATGAATCAATGATATACCATGAGAAAATTCAAGGGACACCCTTAGTTGACTGCTTACTCTTCGATTCCTTAAAAAAAAAATTGTTTGAATGTTTATCCTTTCCTCGGACGAAGTCACTTGGTAATCCTTTAATCGTTCAAGATTCAAAGTAATAGAAGAGCTTGACTTTGAGTCATGTCATAGGTTTCGCTTTGGATCTTGGCCAGTTTAATTACCTTTTCGAACGTGAGGGTCTTATAAGATCTTCCTCAAAGGTTTGATGGATTTGTCATTGGACCTTTGGGAGGTTCTATTGTTGTATCTTGTTGAAGGTTTTGTAAGTCTTGTAGAGCATTTGAGTCCAGACTCCAGGGAACCCGATTTCATAGTGGGGCCAATCTCCCTTTGGAGCTATTTAAAGATTCTTACTCAAGATTTAGAGTGTTGTTGTAATTGTAACTTCGGAAGATATTCTTTTGTTTATTATTATATTATTATTGTATTTTTGTTGTACCTCCGTCGGAGATGTTTTTCCTCCGTTCGGGGATGTCATTACTATGTCTAGTCATGCAAGGTCATTGAGGTAAAACCTCCATTGTAAGTCGAGACATTAGATCCCCCAAAGGTCAAATGTAAAATGTTTTATTGAGTCTCCTAGGACAAGTCAGCCCAGTCAGATTAGTGAGGCCGACCTAATTGGGAATTAGGTCGCCCAAACATAAAGTATAAATAGAGAGCTTGCTCTCTCATTTGGACACACGACTCACTCACTCAAGTTTGCATTAGCAAGAGAGAGAATACAAGTTCACTGAGGAGAAAGAGAGAAGCTGCAAAAGACATATATTTGGGTTTTCCATTTTGCTTGATATTGTATTAGTGACGAATTTATCTTTGAGGAAGTTGTAGGGTTTTCTCCTTTATGGTTTCCCCAAGGAAAACTATTGTGTCTATTGTGTTTTGTTGTGCTTGTTTTTCTTTCAGTTAAAGATCCTAGTTAACATTGAATTAAAGTGCAAACTCTAACATGGTATTAGAGCTAACCTGAAAAGAAGGCATTGTGTAGCAGCGGGAAACTAGGGCATCCTATTTCAAGGTCTTCTCTCCACAGATCATCTGAAAAAGAGGGCTAGGATAACTCACCCTAGGAGGGCGCATCTTTTGGAGGCAACATAATCTAAGTCCGAGAATTTTCATTTTTGGCCCTTTCACTACTGCCAGGAGGAAAACTAGGGCATCAAGTTTTTGGGGCTTCTCTCCATCAATTTGGAAAAAGGAGTGTATTGGATAACTCGCCTTGAGGAGGCACATCTTCTTGTCCAATCAGAAGTTCAAAATTTCAAGTTTGAAAAATTAGGGTTTCTCTGACAAACCCTAAGCCAGCTAGCTCCAAAACCAGGTTGGGCATCTCAAATTGGTAAGACCTAAATCTCTACTATTTCCGTTTGAGGTTCTCATTTCAAAATGACTCACCACACCAAGCTTGAGGATAAGCTTGAGGGAGCTGATAACTTCTGAGCATGGAAGTATAGGATTGCTCTTGTCCTTGAAGAAAATGATTTGGACAAGTATGTTAGTGAAGAGGTTCCAGCACTAGAGAGAGATGAGGCTAAGGCTATCCACAAGAAGAACTTGGTCAAGGCCAAGAGAATTATTGCAGACTCTATAAAAGATCATCTCATCCCCCATGTGTCATCCTTGAAGACACGCAAGCAGATGTTCGATGCCTTGACAAATTTATTCGAAGGGAAGAACATCAATCAAAAAATGACATTAAGGAACCAACTCAAGAATGTGAAGATCCAACCTTCAGAGACCATGCAATCTTACTTCACAAGGGTCTCTCAAATCAAGGAGCAACTTGAAGCAGTTGAAGACAAGGTAGAAGAAGGAGAGATTGTTATGACCACCTTGAATGGTCTCCCAAGATCATGGGATTCATTCATTCAAGGAATATGTGCCAGGAAGAAGTTGATCACCTTCAACAGACTATGGGAAGAATGTACATAAGAAGAAGCTCGACTTGTAGCACGAGAAGAAAAGATGGGAGCAAACAATGATGATCAAGCTCTCACAGTTCACACTAGAAGAAATCACAACAAGAGGGAGGACCACTATCACAGCAAGAGGGAGAACCACCATCACGGAAGACAAAGAAGACCCAAAAGAGACCTATCCAATATTAGATGTTACACATGTGATGAGAAGGGACAGTAGTCTAGAGATTGTCCCAGAAACAAAGGTTCCTCCAACAAGAAGACTAACAAGAGGAGACACCATGCTCACACCGCTGAAGACGATGAACCAGCAAGGAAAAGAACCAGAGGAGAAGAAAGAGACGATTCTTCAAGTGATGAAGAATATGTCCTAATCTCAGCACTCACGGGCACTTTCACACATGGGAGCAATGATTGGCTTGTAGACAGTGGAGCATCCAAGCATATGACGGGATACAAAGAATCATTCGTCAATCTATCTGAACATGAGTCACCTCACAAGGTGAAACTTGGGGATGACTATCAATATCCCATCAAAGGAAGTGGAGAAGCTTCCTACAAGCTAGACTCTGACAAATCTTTGAAGATGAAAGATATCCTATATGTTCCAGGACTAAAGAAGAATCTTCTCTCCATATCAGCACTAGATGATAAAGGAATGAGGGTTGCATTTGTCGATGGTCAAGTCCTAATGTGGCCAAAAGGAAAGACAATAGATGATGCAACAATGATTGGAGAGAAAGAGGGAGGCCTGTACAAATTGAAGGGACAACCTGAACAAGCATTGGTTCATGACTCCATGGAGCCAAGTGAACTATGGCACAGAAGGCTTGCACATGTGCACTATAGAGCACTACCTATTGCAAGCAAAGCAGTTTCAGGACTTCCACAAATCCAGACAAGACATGAAGGCATTTGCAAGGCTTGTGCGCAAGGAAAGAATGTAAATAAGGCGTTTCCCAGCAGTGAAAGTAAAGCAAAAGGAATATTGGAGATAATCCACTCCGATGTCTGTGGTCCCATGTCATCCAGCTCACTAAGCGGGTATTTATATTATGTTTCTTTCATAGATGACTTTTCCCGTAAGACTTGGATTTACTTCTTGAAAAGTAAAGATGAGGTATTTAGTAAGTTCAAGGAATTCAAAGCCTCAATCGAGAATCACAGTGAGAAAAAGATCAAGACTCTTCGATCAGATAATGGCGGAGAATTCACCTCGGAAGAATTCAAGAATCTATGCAGAGAATCTGGGATTAAGAGGGAGTTGAGCACTCCTTACAATCCTCAACAGAATGGCGTTGCAGAATGAAAGAACAGAACAATAATGGAAGTAGCAAAAGCAATGCTACATGACCAGGATCTTCCGATGCACTTATGGGCAGAAGCAGCAAGGATAGTCGTGTATGTACAGAACCGTACTCCTCACCGAGTACTAAGGAACAAGATTCCCGAAGAAGCTTTCTCCAGTGAGAAACTAGAAGTCAGCCATCTCAGGATATTTGGCTGCTCAGTGTACATACACATCCCGAAGGAAAAGAGAACCAAGCTAGATCCTTCAGGAAAGAAGGGAATATTTGTGGGATACAACGACACTTCAAAAGCCTACCAAATATACTTCCCAGGATTCAAGAAGATCGACATCAGCAGAGACATAACATTTGACGAAGACTCAACATACAACAAATCAAGAAATCTACCTATTGAAGAGATTGAAGAACTTGAAGAAACCAGAGTCAGAGACACAGGGATGGAAGAAGCGATTCCAGAAGATCATGAAGACCGCGACATGGCATAACCACAAGAACCTGTAGATCTTGTTAGATTTTCTACTTTTAATCAATACTTATCTAGGATCTTAACTAAAAGAATAACATGCACAACATAACACAATAGACACAAAGAATTTCCTCGGGGAAACCATAAAGGAGAAAACCCCACAACTTCCTCAGAGATAGAATGATCACCAATACAATGTCACAAAAGTAAAACCCAAAAATAGAGATGGTCTTCAACAGCTTCTCTCTTCTCCACTTGTGCGAACTTATCCTCTCTCTCACTTATGCGAACTTGAGTGAGTGAGTGATATGTCCAAATGAAGAGCAAGCCTCTCTATTTATACTTTACTTTCACTTGACATGTTGGTCTCAACGAAAACTGACTGGGCCGACTCCTCTATGGAATTCAATAACCCTAATACAAATGACTCTAGGGGGATCTATTTCCCCGACTTACAATGGAGGATTTACCTCAATGACTTTACATGATCAAATGTAATAATGACATCCCCGACCGGAGGAATAAACATCTCCGTTGGAGGCACAAATAAAATACAATAATAATAACAAGATAAAATACAATAGAATATCTTCCGAAGTTACAATTACATTAACACTCCCTCTTAACTAGGAAGGTATTCTATGGACACAGTCATCAACACATCTGGACACAAGTCTTCGTCGCTGGATCATCAATGCTGGAACATCATCATCATCACTGGATCGTCGTCGTCACTGCTGCTGCAATCCTCATCATGTTGATCATCGATTGGTGACATCTCTCGATTCTACTCGTCATAGGAAGTTCTATAGAGATAGCCCTTTTTCATGCTGGATGTAGGCCTAGCCCTCACGTAGGTCTCATCATCTCTGCGAGCAAGCCATCAAGTAGGTACAACCCAGGACCAATCATTACATTGCCTCTGCAAACACCTGCGTCTCCTACTGTCGCCTCATCGTCACACGGAGCATAGTCCAAATGCACATCACACAACACTTACATCAACCGACATGGGAGGACTTTCCTACCACCATTCGAGAAAGGCTCAGCACTTACATTAATGGCCATGGGAGGACTTTCCTACCACCATGCCGGAATGGCACAACACTGATATCAATGGCCATGGTAGGACTTTCTTGCTACCATGCCGCAATGGCTCAACACTTATATCAACGACCATGGGAGGACTTTCCTACCACCATGTCGGAATGGCTCGACACTTATATCAATGGCCATGGGAGGACTTTCCTACCACCATGCCAGAATGGCCCATGTGCATCTGCGTCTTTCGGACTCATCACTTCCTCTTGGAAGGAACCTCGATTTGAAGAACACCTAGCTTCTCTCTGAAGTATTCAAACCTCACTTTGGCTAGCAGCTTGGTAAACACATCGACTATTTGCTCATCCGTCGCAACATATTGGAGCTTCACTGCTCCTCTCTGCACCATATCCCTGATATAGTGATACTTGATCTCAATATGATTCGAATTGTCATGGAACACCAGGTTCTCAAACAACTTCACACAACTCTGGTTGTCACAGAATATACAAGTCGCTTCTGATTAGAGATCAAACAAATCAAACAGTAGCTTCCTAAGCCATACTGCCTCACAACTAGCCGAACAAGTTGCAACATACTCTGCTTCGGCTGTACTCAGTGCCACGCAGGACTGCTTCCTGCTAAACCAGGAGATCATATCGGATCCCATACCGAAGCAACATCCCAAAGTGCTCTTCCTATTTGCGGCACTGCTTGCCCAATCCGAATCAACATAACCCTGCAGGTTAATCTTCTGATTCGCCTCGTACTTGAGCCCATAATCCACTATACCCTTCAGGTACCTCAATATATGCTTTGCAGCAACCAAGTGAACTTGTCTCGGATTCGTCAGGAACTGGCTCAATGTGTTCACAACAAAGCATATGTCTGGTCTTGTGTTCATCAGGTACATCAATGACCCAATCATCTGACGATACATCGTGGCTTCAACTGACTCTGATGAAGCATCACAAAGTAGCTTCAAGTTCGATGCCATGGGTGTGGCCATAGCCTTGTAGTCCATCATTCCGAATCTCTTCAGAATCTCCACTGCATACTTCCCTTGCCCAAGGAAGATCCCATCTGCATTCTGCCACACCTCCATGCCTAGGAAATAATGCATCATACCCAGGTCCTTCATCTCGAACTCCGCGGCAAGTTTCCTCTTCGTATCTGCAATGAGCCCATCCTCTGCTGTTACAAACAGGTCATCTACATAGAGTAGAAGTATCACTGGATTTCCCACTTCAACCTTGTAGTAAACGTTGGAATATGCTTTACTCTTGGTAAAGCCCAAGCTCATCAGGGAACTATCCATCCTGCCGTACCACGTCCTGGGTGCCTGTTTCAATCCGTACAAGGCCTTCTTCAATTTGCACACATGAGTCTGCCTGTCATGTGTCTCAAATCCGAGTGGTTTCTCCACGTACACTTCCTCTTCTACTACACCATTCAAGAATGCTGTCTTGACATCCATCTGGTGTACCTTCCACTTCATTACTGCAGCCAATGCAAGTACTGATCTGATGGAAGTGTATCTGGCTACAGGTGCAAATGTCTCCTCATAATCTATGCCTTCCTTTTAGGAGAAGCCACGTGCCACAAACCTTGCCCTATGTTTCTCTATGCTGCCATCTGCAGCATGCTTGATCTTGTAGATCCACTTGGAAGTCACTACAAACTTCCCTTTTGGTCTCGGAACTATCTCCCAGACATCATTCTTTATAATCAACTGGTACTCCTCGATCATGGCATCCTTCCATTCTTTCTTCTCTGCTGCTTCCTCATAGTTGGAAGGTTCTTTGTCAATGATGTCGCACAGCAGGGCTACATAACTAGAGTATGGTCTAGGTCTCTTACTTTCTCTGTGCATCCCCTCTGGAGCGCCATATTGCTCTGCATCTTGTATTGCCTCTCGTGCCCATGCTGGTCTTCTCTTGTGGGAGTTCTTATCACGAGGTGGATCTACTATGTCTTTGGTTCAGGTTCTTCAGTGTCTTCATCTTAACTTCATAAATCTTCTTGAATGTTATTTTCTTCGAAATAAGTCTCTCTTGTACGTGATTGTATACTATCTTTCCTACAAGTCAATTTAGTTGCGTGATTAGAAACATTTCATAATAAAACAAATTCGTATGCATAAAGATATAGGTCACACAATCATGCAACTATCTTAGCCAATGATTCAACACAACATTCATCCATATCCCGTATTCATACGGTAACTTCCTAGATGCCTTCCATCTCTACCAGAACATTGTTAAGAGTGTGCACTACTCCCAACATGTCAGCAAAGAGGTTTCATTCTAGATAAGTAGCAATGGAATGTTGTACAGTAGCATAGACCACTTACCCATTACTTGCATATTAGTAGTATCTTGTTCATTAATGCAACTTTTCTAACATGCATAATACACATCCTAAATCTAAGAACATAAGTATGTACATGACTGAACAATATCATTTAGGTAATCAAATATACAAGAAATGACAATTCAAATACTTATCTTTGTTTGGTTGTTGGATGGACTCCCTCTTGATCTTTGCTTCCTTGCAGGAACTACTGGAGTGTGCTCCCTCTCGATCTTTGCTTCCTTAACCAATGCTGAAAATGGATGAGAGGTTCTTCCACAGAGCATTGATCTTTATTTATTTTCCGGAGTCCAATTTGTAGGAGCTCCTCCTAATCCTTCATTACAATACATGTTCTTCATCACTTGAAGAATCCTCACTTTCTTCTTTGGTTCTCTTTCTTGCAGGTTCATCATCTTCCCCAGTGTGAGCATGGTGTCTTTTCTTGTTGGAGAGACTTCTATTTTTGGGACAATCTCTGGAGTAGTGTCCTTTCTCATCACATGTATAGCATCTAATGTTGGATAGATCTTTTCTGGATCTTCTATCATAGTTCTCCCTCTGATTTTGATGGTGTTTCTCCCTCCTACTGTGATGATGTTGCTCCCTCTTGTTATGATTTTTTCTGGTGTGTGCTGTGAGAGCTTGGTCATCATGTGCTCCCATATTCTCTTCTCGTGCCACAAGTCGAGTTTCTTCTTGTGTACATTCTTCCCATAGTCTACTGAATGTAATAAACTTCTTTCCGGCACAAATCCCTTGAATGAATGAGTCCCATGATCTTGGGAGACCATTCAAGGTGGTCATAACAATCTCTCCTTCTTCTACATTCTCTTCAACTACTTCAAGTTGCTCCTTGATTTGTGAGACCCTTGTGAAATAGGATTGCATGGTCTCTGCATTTTGGATCTTCACATTCTTAAGTTGGTTCCTCAAGGTCATATTCCGATTTATATTCTTCCCTTCAAATAGCTTTGTCAAAGCATCAAACATCTCCTTGGATGTCTTCAAAGGTGACACATGTGGGACGAGATGATCCTTGATAGAATCAGCAATGATTCTCTTGGCCTTAACCAAGTTCTTCTTATGGATGGCTTTAGCCTCATCTCCCTCTGGTGCTGGAACCTCTTTGTTCACATACTTGTCCAAATCATTTTCTTCAAGGATAAGTGCAATCCTATACTTCCATACTCGGAAGTTATCGGCTCCTTCAAGCTTATCCTCAAGCTTGGTGTGGTGAGACATATTGAATGAGTACTTCAAATGGAAATAGCAAAGCTTTTAGGTCTTACCACTTTAAGATGCCCAAACTGGTCTTGTTTATCTTTCAGTAATCCTTAATGTTATTGCACTTAAAAATCTAACACTATCGGGCTATGTTAAATACTGGGCCGCTAGAAGAAGAAGGGGGGCCATTCTTTTGATTTATTGTATTGTTCCATAGTTGAGTAACAACACTTGGGAGTGGATATTAGAGCAGAACAAAGGAAATAGGAGATCTTGTAGTAGCCATTCTGGTCGCAAAGTCATGGGTAACTCCATATAAAGTACCATTTCCTTTGTATTTGCAATTTGACATAAAGAGCAAGGCATAGTCCTCATTTGTGGCTGGATTTTTCCCCATAGTGGGTTTTCCTATTAATGTAATTGTAACTTTGGAAGCTATTCACTTGTATATTTTATGTTGTATTTTTATTTTATTATTGTGCCTTCGACGGAGATGTTTTATTCCTCCGGTCGGGAGAGTCATTATTGTACTTGAGTCATGTAAAGTCATTGAGGTTAACCCTCCATTGTATGCCGGGGCTTTAGACCCCAGAGTTGAGTCATCATTGGGTTATTAGACTCTCCTAGAGAAGTCAGCCTAGTCAGTTACACCTAGGGGCAGACCTGTTTGGGGTTAAGGTCAAGTGAAAGTAAAAGTATAAATGGAGAGAGTGCTTCTCTCTATTTGCTCATTCACTCACTCATCAAGTTCGCATTAGTGAGGAGAAGGACAAGTTCGCACAAGTGGAGAAGAGAGAAGCTGCTAAAGACCATTTCTACTTTTGGGGTTTATATTTCTGCTATTGTATTGTTGCTCATTCTATCTCTGAGGAAGTTGCGGGGTTTTCTCCTTTATGGTTTCCTCGAGGAAAAAAATTGTGTCTCTTGTCTATTGTGTTTGAAAGCTGTGCTTGTTATTCTCTCAGATAAGATCCTAGATAATCTTGAGTTAAATTGTGAAAATCTAACATGGTTTCAGAGCCAACCTGAGAAGAAGACACTGTGCAGCTGCAGAAGCTAGGGCTTCTTAATTTTTGGGTTTCTCTCCACATATCATCAACAAAAGGAGGCTAGGCTAACTCACCTTGGAAGGGCGCATCTTTCTGTCGAAGCAGAAGTTGATTCTGAGCATTTTCATTTTTTGGCCCGTCACTGCTGTGGGAAATTATGGCTTTTCACATAAGTGGAATTTTGGAGTGCTTTCAGCATAGGGAGATGCTCCTCATCAAAATCAAAATTTAGAGACCAAGATCGAAGTTTTTGAGTGGGTGGAACCCCGGGAAAAGTCAAACCCTAGTTTGACTTTGGACCAGAAAAACCAAAAAACTAGAAAGGACCAGAAACTGCAGATCCGAAATTCGCAAGTCAATTTTCAGGGGTCAATTTTTGGAATTTTCAAAATCCAAGTGTACCAGCTTGCTCGCCTCAATCAAGCGCATCTTTCTATCCAGACAAAAGTTTCAAATTCCAAGTTTGAATTTTTAGGGTTTCTCTGTCAAACCCTAGCCAGCTCCAGATCCAGTTTCAACAAATCAAGTGGTAAGACCTAAATCTTTTCTATTTCCATATGAGTTTCTCATTAAAGATGTCTCACCACACCAAGCTTGAGGATAAGCTTGAAGGGGCTGATAACTTCCGAGCATGGAAGTATAGGATTGGGTTTGTCCTAGAAGAGAATGAATTGGACACCTATGTGAATGAAGAGGTTCCAGTTCCAGAGGGAGATGAGGCTAAAGCCTTACACAAGAAGAACCTGGTTAAGGCTAAGAGAATCATTGCAAATTCTATCAAGGACCATCTCATATCACATGTGTCATCTCTGGAGACACCTAAAGAGATGTTTGATGCCTTGACCACCTTATTTGAAGGGAGGAATATAAATAAGAAGATGACATTAAGGAACCAATTGAAGAATGTCAAAATACAAAGTGCAGAGACCATGCAGTCCTACTTTACAAGGGTCTCTCAGATAAAAGAACAACTTGAAGCTGTGGGAGAAGACATAGAGAATGGAGAAATAGTGATGACCACCTTGAATGGTCTTCCTAGATCATGGGATTCCTTTATTCAAGGAATCTGTGCAAGAAGAAAGTTGATCACCTTCAGTAGACTATGGGAAGAGTGCTCACAGGAAGAAGCTCGAATTGTAGCTCGAGAAGAAAAGATGGGTAATGATGACCAGGCTCTCACGACACACACCAGGAAGAAGAACAACAAGAGGGAGCATCCTCATCACAAGAAAGGTAAACACTATTACCAAAATCAAAGGGAGAACCTTAGAAGTTACAAGAAAGATCTATCGCACATTCGATGCTTTACTTGTGATGAGAAGGGACACTACTCTAGATATTGTCCCAGGGACAAAGGTAGCTCCCAGAAGAAGAAGAACAACAAGAAAAGACATCATGCTCACACTGTAGAGGATGAGAACCTTCGAGGAAGAGAACCAGAGAAGACAGTGAAGATACTTCCAGTGATGAAGAATATGTTATGATTTTAGCTCTCACAGGCACTGTCACACACGGAAGCAATGATTGACTTATAGATAGTGGGGCTTCTAAGCATATGACAGGATTCAAGGAATCCTTTGTGAACCTATCTGAACACGAGTCACCCCACAAGGTGAAACTTGGGGATGATTACTAGTATCCCATAAAAGGAAGTGGTGAAGTCTCTTATAAGCTAGACTCTGGAAAGTCTATGAAGATGAAAGATGTCCTGTTTGTACCAGGACTAAAGAAGAATCTTCTCTCCATATCAGTTTTAGATGCTAAAGGTATGAGGGTTGCATTTGTAGATGGCCAAGTTCTTATGTGGCCAAAGGGAAAGACCATAGATGATGCTGTGGTAATTGGAGAGCAAGAGGGAGGTTTGTACAAACTAAAGGGCCAACCTGAACAAGCCCTATTCCATGACTCAATGGAGCCAAGTGAACTATGGCATAGGAGGCTTGCACATGTGCACTATAGAGCACTATCTCTTGCAAGCAAAGCTGTTGAAGGTCTTCCAGAAATCTAGTCAAAGCAAAGAAAGTGAAGAAGGCATCTCCAAGTAGAGAGAGCAAAGCAAAGATCAAGAGGGAGCACACTCCAGTAGTTCCTGCAAGGAAGCAAAGATTGAGAGGGAGTCCACCCAACAAACAAACAAAGATAAGTATTTGAATTGTCATTTCCTATATATCTATAATATTGTTCAATGGTGTACATACTTATGTTCCTAGATTTAGGTTGTGTATTATGCATATTAGAATATTTGCATTAATGAACAGTATACTACTGATATGCATGTGATGGGTAAGTGGCCTATGGTACTGTACAACATTCCATTGCTACTTATCTAGAATGAAACCTTTTTGTTGACATGTTGGGAGTAGTGCAGACTCTTAACAATGTTCTGGTAGAAATGGAAGGCATCTAGAAAGTTATGGGATATGGATGAATGTTGTATTAAAGCATTGGCTAAGATAATTGCATGATTGCATGACCTATGTCTTTATGCGTAAGAATTTGTTCTGAAAACTATGAGATGTTTCTAACCACGCAATTGAACTTGTCTTGTAGGAAAGATCGTGTACCATCACCTACAAGAGAGATTTGTTTCGAATAACAAGCGACGAAGATCAAGAAAGCTACTTATTGAAGACATTGAAGAACCAAAAGTACCCAGGATCCAAGATACAACAATGAATGAAGCAACCCCAGAAGAAGACGAAGACCGCGAGATAGAAGACCCACAGGAACCTGTAGATCCACCCTGTGAGAAGAACTCTCACAAGAGGAAACCAACATGGGTATGAGAGGCAGTTCAGGATGCAGAGAGATATGGTGCTCCAGAAGGAATGCATAGAGAAAGCAAGAGACCGAGGCCCTACTCTAGCTATGTAGCCCTTCTGTGTGACATCATTGACAAAGAACCTTCCAACTATGAGGAAGCAACTGAGAAGAAAGAATGGAAGGATGCCATGATCGAGAAGTACCAGTTGATCATGAAGAATGATGTCTGGGATGTGGTCCTGAGACCAGTAGGGAAGTCTGTTGTGACTTCCAAGTGGATCTACTAGATCAAGCATGCTGCAGATGGCAGCATAGAGAAACACAAGGCAAGATTTGTGGCACGTGGCTTCTCCCAGAAGGAAGGGATAGATTACGAGGAGACATTTGCACCTATAGCCAGATACACTTCCATCAGAACAGTACTTGTATTGGCTGCAGTGATGAAGTGGAAGGTACACCAGATGGATGTCAAGACATCGTTCTTGAATGATGTAGTAGAGGAGGAAGTGTATGTGGAGCAGCCACTCGGATTTGAGACACATGAAAGGGAGACTCATGTGTGCAAATTGAAGAAGGCCTTGTATGGATTGAAACAAGCACCCAGGATGTGGTACGACAGGATAAACAGCTTCCTGACTAGTTTGGGCTTTACCAAGAGTAAAGCGGATTCCAACCTTTACTACAAGGTTGAGGAAGGGAACCCAATGATACTTCTACTTTATGTAGATGACCTGTTTGTGACAGGTGAGGATGGGTTGATTGTAGACATGAAGAGGAATCTTGCTTCCGAGTTCGAGATGAAGGACCTGGGCATGATGCATTATTTTCTAGGCATGGAGGTGTGGCAGAGCACAGATGGAATCTTCCTTGGACAAGGGAAGTATGCAGTGGAGATCCTGAAGAGGTTTGGGATGATGGACTGCAAGGCCATGGCCACACCTATGGCATCGAACCTGAAGCTATTGAGTGATGCTTCATCAGAGTCGGTTGATGCCATGATGTATCGTCAGATGATTGGATCTTTGATGTACCTGACGAATATGAGACTAGATATTTGCTTTGCTGTGAAGACATTGAGCCAATTTCTGACGGATCCGAGACATGTTCACTTGATTGTTGCAAAACATATTTTGAGGTACCTGAAGGGTACGGTTGATTATGGGCTCAAGTATGATGCGAATCAGAAGATTGGATCTTTGATGTACCTGACGAATATGAGACTAGATATTTGCTTTGCTGTGAAGACATTGAGCCAATTTCTGACGGATCTGAGACATGTTCACTTGATTGTTGCAAAACATATTCTGAGGTACCTGAAGGGTACGGTTGATTATGGGCTCAAGTATGATGCGAATCAGAAGATTAACCTGGAGGGTTATGTTGATTCGGATTGGGCAGGCAGTGCCATTGATAGGAAGAGCACTTTGGGGTGCTACTTCAGTATGGGATCAGGTGTGATCTCTTGGTTTAGCAGGAAGCAGTCCTGCATGGCACTGATTACAGCCAAAGTAGAGTATGTCGCAGCTTGTTTGGCTAGTTGTGAGGCAGTATGGCTGAGGAAGCTACTGTCTGATTTGTTTGATCTCCAATTGGATGCGACTTGTATATATTGCGACAACTAGAGTTGTGTGTAGTTGTCTGAGAACCCTGTGTTCCATGACAAGTTGAAGCACATCGAGATCAAGTATCACTATATCAGGGATATGGTGTAGAGAGTAGTGAAGCTCCAGTATGTTGCGACAAACGAGCAGATAGTCGATGTATTGACCAAGCCGCTGGCCAGAGTGAAGTTCAAGTACTTCAGAGAGAAACTTGGTGTGTTCTAGATCGAGGTTTCTTCCAGGGGGAAGTGATGAGTCTGGAAGACGCAGATGCATTAGTCTTGCATGGTTGTAGATATGTCCTTCCATGTCGATAGACGTGTGATGTGCATTTGGGCTGTGCTCTGTTAACATTGAGATGATCTGGACGTGATGTGGTGACAGTAGGAGATTCGGGTTTTGCAGAGGCATATAATCAGTCCTGGGATGCTCCTTCAGGTTTTGCAGAGGCATATAATCAGTCCTGGGATGCTCCTTCAGGTTTTGCAGAGGCATATAATCAGTCCTGGGAGATCCTGCAGGTTTTGTAGAGGCATATAATCAGTCCTGGGATGCTCCTTCAAGTTTTGCAGAGGCATATAATCAGTCCTGGGAGATCCTGCAGGTTTTGCAGAAGCATGTAATAAGTCCTGAGATATTGCGATGTACACAGGTTTTGCATAGGAAATGTAATCAGTCCTGCGATGTACACATGTTTTGCATAGGCAATGCAATCAGTCCTGCGATGTACACAGGTTTTGCAAGGCATTGTAATCAGTCCTACGATGTTCCTTCAGGTTTTTGCAGAGGCAATGTAATAAGTCCTAGGATGTAGCGTCAGGTTTTTGCAGAGGCAATATAATAAGTCCCGGGCTTGTGTCAAGGTTTTGCAAAGCAATGTAATAAGTCCTGGGTTGTACCTACTTGATGGCTTGCTCGCAGAGATGATGAAGACCTACATGGAGGCTAGGCCTACATCCAGCATGAAAAAGGGTTGGCTTTGTAAAACTTCCTATGACGAGTAGAACTAAGAGATAGCACCAATCGATGATCGAGATGACGAGGATTGCAGCAGCAGTGACGACGACGATCCAATGTTGATGATGATGTTCTAGCATTGTTGATCCAGCGACGAAGACTTGTGTTGATGACTGTGTCAAGAGAATACCTTCCTAGTTAAGAGGGAGTGTTAATGTAATTGTAACTTCGGAAGATATTCACTTGTATATTTTATGTTCTATTTGTATTTTATTATTGTACCTCCGACGGAGATGTTTTATTCCTCCGGTTGGGAGAGTCATTATTGTACTTGAGTCATGTAAAGTCATTGAGGTTAACCCTCCATTGTATGCCGGGGCTTTAGACCCCAAAGTTGAGTCATCATTGGGTTACTAGACTCTTAGAGAAGTCGGCCCAGTCAGTTACACCTAGGGGCCAATCTGTTTGGGGTTAAGGTCAAGTGAAAGTAAAAGTATAAATAGAGAGAGTGCTCCTCTCTATTTGCTCATTCACTCACTCATCATGTTCGCATTAGTGAGGAGAAGGACAAGTTCGCACAAGTGCAGAAGAGAGAAGCTGCTAAAGACCATTTCTACTTTTGGGGTTTATATTTATGCTATTGTATTGTTGTTCATTCTATCTTTGAGGAAGTTGCAGAGTTTTCTCCTTTATGGTTTCCTCGAGGAAAAACTTTGTGTCTCTTGTCTATTGTGTTTGAATGCTGTGCTTGTTATTCTCTCAGATAAGATCCTAGATAATCTTGAATTAAATTGTGAAAATCTAACATTTCCCAGGGTATATCTTGTGTTATTGTGTAGATTGTGTACTTATTTGCTCTAGTTATTTCTCTTTCAGTTCCATTGTATTTAGTATTTTAAGGAATTAAATTAACACAATGAATTAAGTTGTAAGATCTGTTGTAATGAACTGATCTAGGGGAATATCCACGATAGTTAAGGATCAAACTCCTATAAAATGCTGAAAGAAAAAGAAAGAAAGCGAAAAGAGTGCTGCATAAATAATTGTCTAGATAAGTGAATTGCTAAATATAATCAAAAGATACAATAGTGGTACAAATGTAGTGATACAGTGGAGGGTCCGAGACAGGAAATCTCAGTGCTGAGAGAGAGAGAGAGAGAGAGAGAGAGAGAGATGGTGTCAAGGCCTTTAGGTATTGATGAGCAAGGGTGAGGGGAGATGAGGGTAAAAAAATTATATTTAAAAGATGCTTTAGGACCTTCTAACAAAAAAAATGAAATTCAATGTGTTATGTAGGAAAATACTCTAAAGATTCACGAGGACACGTTGGAAAAATACAAGATTAAAGAAGCACAATATTACTTTGAAGGTCGTTACCTTGCCAACTACATCAAGCAGCCAACGGAATTGTTGTAGGAAGCTGATTATACTATTAAGAAGATTCATTCAGGTGTAAGAAATTTTGATTAAAAATGAGAAGATTAACAAAGATGTTACTATATCATCAACTACTAGATACCTGACAAGAAAAAGAGCATGCAAAGCAAGCTATCAATACTTGGAGGTCTTCCAAAAATGTTATGCATAGCAGAGCCGACATGATTACCCACGCTTGTCTTCAGAAGCTACTGTCGGTTCCAATTTTATCCTAGCATTTGCAATCTTTTCAGTTGGCACCACCACTTGAAGTGATTTCAGCCCAAACAGTGCAGATCGAGAAGTCAGCGTTCCTCTACCAGAAAAGTCTTTTGTCCCTTCCAATCATCAACACAATGTTCAGACTCCATAGATTGAAGTAACTTCAATGCCAAAGTCTTCAGTGATTAGCACTTGGAACTTGTAAATTTTGAATCTATTTTACCCCATTTTATAAAATTTTTGAACTTTTTCTCTTCCTGCTTTGTGTCGAAGTAGAAATTTAAGATAAAGGGAGATGTTGTAGAATGCTATATTGTATGTCGGATGTCGGATCTGTACTTGGGTGAGGGTTATTTGTTGAATATTGAATGGGCAGTGCCACAGTATCTCAGAAGTTGGGTCGGTCCAATGTGCTACAGAAACCAAGGGGAAGCACTGCCAATTAAAGTGTCAAGTGGTGAAAAATTCCAAACTTATAGCACGACTGATTGGAAAGCCATCAAATTGGTGGCCACACAAAAAAGTTGTGATCTGAGGAATTGCACAAAGTTCTGCAAACAACATTGAAGAAATCTGTTTGCAGATGGGGAACATGCACGTTCAGCTAAAGAAAAAGTTCATATAAGTGTTAGAATATATATATATATATATATATATATATTGTGTGGGGTTGTGGTACCCAATGGAAGCACTGTCCCGCCAACATTGCCCAAGTGGCAACAACATCCAAGGAATCAGCACCAATCACCAGCTACACTCAGTACAGTGTTTATCTCTATGTTAAAGTTCTCTATCTTATTCTAGCCTTGTAGTCTTCAACCATGTTATTCTCTTTCCACTCGTGTTACTTATTGGAGGGGTTTCTCTTTAAATGCCTTGGACATTAAAGTTTGGGAATGAAACATGTTAAGGGACAAAATCTGGTTTATGATGTAGATAGGTTCTCGCAATAATGGGTTTAGCTTCTAAACCATAAGCATGCGAATTTGTTGTATATTTACTTTCTTCTGGTGCATTTTGTTTTACTTATCTGAGATTCTAAAGGGTCTCTCTTTAAATGCCTTGGACATTAAAGTTTGGGAATGAAACATGTTAAGGGACAAAATCTGGTTTATGATGTAGATAGGTTCTCGCAATAATGGGCTTAGCTTCTAAACCGTAAGTCATATGAATTTGTTGTATATTTACTTTCTTCTGGTGCATTTTGTTTTACTTATCTGAAGGGTTTACCTATTGGAGGGGTTTCTCTTTAAATGCCTTGGACATTAAAGTTTGGGAATGAAACATGTTAAGGGACAAAATCTGGTTTATGATGTAGATAGGTTCTCGCAATAATGGGCTTAGCTTCTAAACCATAAGTCGTGTGAATTTGTTGTCTATTTACTTTCTTCTGGTGCATTTTGTTTTACTTATCTGAAGGGTTTCTCTTTAAATGCCTTGAACATCAAAGTTTGAAAAAGAAAAACATGTGAAGAGACACAAAAAGATTGCTGCTGTATAATGTTGATAGGTTCCTGCAATAATGGGGCTTAGCTTCTAAACCATAAGTCAAATTTTTTGTATTTTTACTTTCTTCTGGTGCATTTTGTTTTACTTTGGCTATTTCTGTTAAGTTGTTTTGGCACTGATTTTTTATGTACTAGGTAAATTTTATATTCTGCCTACTTTGAATTGAACTTTAACATTTTGTATTTTCAGGTGCCAACAAGTTTCACATCGCAAGAAACTTCAGATGACTTGTCTTTGTTTGCATACAACCGTGCACTGAAACTCGCTATGACAGGTATGCTAGAGTTTTTTCATTTAGATTTTAGGCTTAACTCCTGGGTAAATTACTTATTCTCAATGAATGATCTATAAATGGTAGGCTTATGGCCCGGTTGTCTTACCAACACATATACTAAAATGTGGAATTAAATTAATTGTAGAACTCTGCTTGCTATTTCATTATGCATTAAATATGATTGTAATTTTTTCCATGGATTGAATATGATTGTAATAAAACTTGCAGACTGTAATTTAATTGTAGAAAACAAAACTGAAATAAGCAATCATGAACATAACAATAAAGCAGAGATTACCATGGAAACCCAATCTTGGGAAAACTAGCAAATCGTGGCTTTTGTTTGGATTTAAATTAATCCCAGGCATATGTCAGCTTGTAGTAAATTGTCTGGAGTTTAGAAAGATCCCAATGTTTTGAGTGGATGCTCTACCCATCATTAGGGGATCCAAATGAAAGCTAATGAGAGATATAGAAAACAATAAACTAATGGAGTGAATAAATAAAAACAAAAAGGGAATTGACCATTACAAAAATAATATAAATTAAGAAGTGGGGATTGTGACAAAAGATTATTGAGTAGGGTGGAAAATGGTCAAATTAATAAATAATTATTAGAAAAATAATTGAAGATAAGGTAAATATTAGAAGAAGATAGAATAGGGAGTAGGAAAAATAAATCAATATAAAATATCATTATAAATAAATGAATAAACCCAATCAACAAATAGAATACTTAAATCCTTATAGGTGTGCCTGACTCACAAGGTGACTATTGAAATTTGTAATGAGAAAGGTCCTTTTCCATGTTTTTGTGTTTACCATGGTGGGGACATAAGTTGTCTTCCCTAGTGTTGGATTTGTGCAACTTCGGAAGATATTTACGCTGTAGGCGTTTCACCATGGAGATGGATAACCTCCACGTCGGCTAGATTCCTCGCTCATAGAGCGAATGGAATCTGGCCACGTGGATGGTCCATCCATCGTGAAGGTACTCCATGCTTGCAGCCATAAACATAACATTCCCGTCAAGATGCTCGCGGCGTCTGGGGTTAGCGTATGCTGCACTGTGCGTAGCCCTGCTCGTAACATTCCCCATAAGCTTCCTGTGCAATTAAATTTAACTGATCCTGTCTTTGACCCTCCCGCTATGGTTTCCATCGTTTCCCATATATATCTCTACTACTTCTCGCGTGTGGAAATTACGATGGCAATTGCAGGACGCACACTTGACCGCTTCCAGCGACCCATCCTCGCCGCTGGGCATGAAGTCCCCGCACCCGTCTATTGCGTGTCGACCACCGATGTTAGTTGCGTGGTTCTTTAGGCATTCACGATATCTCACGCATTTCTTCACAGCAGCAGGCGGCTTCTGATGGTGATGATGCTGCTCATGCTGCAACAGTTCATAGTCCGGCGGTCGAGTCTCGTCAGAGGGTGTGCCTATGCCGGCAGTGCCGTTCTCGCCCGGCTTCATCTTCGATGACTCTTGGATGTTGGGAGCAGGGCTGCCATAGAGCATGGGTAATGCCATTACCCCCATGTCATTGTCGTGTTCACCCAACTCCATTTTTCTACAAATAATTTCTATCCACGCTATCCCTCCTTTCCTCCTTTGCATACCAGACTTTAGGCTTAATTACATGTACAATCTGCAGCCATTGTCATACCCCACCGTCTCATGCAAAACCAACAGGGAGGCAATACAGATTTTCATAATTTCGTTACAACTAACTAAAATGCAATCAGATTGCCCATTCTGAAAGGAAAAAGGAGAGTAAACTTTATATAAGAGTAGTGGGTGTGGTCCGCTAGATTGCACATCGACAGCAGAAATCTTTCGAAAGCTGTCTCCCTCACTGGAAGTCGGGAGAGGTGTGGCCTTGGGGGCAAGCAATGAGCTAGGTACTTGTTATCACCTAAACTGTAGTTACCCCTATGGATGTATCCATTAATGGATGGCAATAGGGAAGGGCAACTCAAAAGGTGCAACCATGATCACCTCGAACTCCAATAGATGGTTGTCATGCCAGTTGAGGCAACCTTCGCTTTATGTTATCTAGCCCAGACAACAAAGGGGGAGACTCGATCTACTCCCGACAGGAGAGATCAAACCAAAACACCCAATCAAGTTAATTCTAAGTGAAGTAAGGTGTATGGTTTATCCTAGACCTAAGGATGAAGTCACAAGACAAGTGAGGGGTTCAATGAGTATAGCTTTGGGTCATTGTTGATGTGAGAGTGACTTATAATATTTAAAGATAAGATCCAGGATTATAGCACTAGTCAATGTGAGAAAATCCACTGCCTTGGGAATCGTGTCCAATGCAGGTTAGTTTAGGGGTTGAATTGGGGCTAACTAGTACAAGTGACAAGCTTGATCATGAAGTATGATGACATCAAAGGGTTTAGTCCACCAAACAAGGATCAATCCACAAGTTAATCCAACAATCTAGGAAAGTCGAATTGACTTGGAGAGAGATCAGTGCCTTGGGAATTGGGATAATGGAGTCAAATGAAAAACTTGTGGTTGATGACTCCTATTGCATGAGACAAGTGGGCAATTAAAGGTTTGATGGATGAATAGGTCTAGATTTAGAGATTCAAGGTTTGACTTAAGTGGACCACAATCCCTTAAAACAAGGAATGCTATCCCTAAGGCAAGATTTGATGAAGTGACCAACTAGACCTAGGTTTTGAATTATGCTCGTTCCAAATCTACTAAAATCTCATGTACCCATGTCCTAGAAGTGGACCACCTCAGTCTCCTAAGGAAGTGCGACTTTGCCCAAGGAGGGTAAAATGTGGGATAGATGAATCAAGACAAGTCCAATGACATCCAAATTTTAGATCCAAGTAGGTTGATCAAGTGAGAGTGTGGATCTACAATTTCAAGGCAATTCGATGGCTAGATCTTACTAGATCTGATTTTAAAGATACCAAGTGGTCCAAAATGGGGATTAAATCCCTTAAAATGTGGAATAGGGCCCACAAGGTAAAAATCAGAAAAGTGACAGTGTAGGGGTAGGTTTTAGGATGTGTAGATTACGAATCAAGCAAAATCTCAACTACCCATGTACTAGATCTAGGTCAACTCACCCTCACCAAGAAGTGCGACCTCACTTGGGAAGCTAAGTTGGCTTGTGAAGGGGGTCAAATGGAGGCCAATCCTCACCAAACTATAGATCCGAGATGCCGTGGATACTATAGAGGTGGGTTTTCAATATTACACCCAACAACCCACTAGATCTTAGTAGATCTGAGAAAATGTAACAATGGGGGTTTTGATTAATTAGGGTGTTATCAATTTATGTGTTGTGTCAGTGGATTGGATCAAGATAAGAGAAACAAACCTGTGGATCTTACCTGGGTAACCTTGTAGATGCCTTGATGATGATGATCTATGCAAACCCGGTCAATTTGAGAAGCTTTGGGGTAGTTTTCTATGAAGTCGATTTAGTCCAAGAAGCCAATGCGCCCTCTCTCTTGCACAACAAACATCAACAATATTAGATTTGATGCAATCAAGAGATAAGACTAATGCCACAAGAGAAGTAATAGAAAGATAGCATAGATCACAATGATACTAATGATAACCCCCTGATACAAGCAAATGCCAAGAAGATCGATTTGAAGAAGCCTTGCAAAATCGCCCTTGTTGAAGTCGCCCTCCTGTAGACAAGACAATGATTTCCAAAAAAAAATACATCTTACCACAAATTCCAAATGCTAGGTTGCAATAGATTTTCCAATCACCATCTAAGAACACCAGATGCAAAGGAGACCACAAGAATTTCCACAAGAAAGTTTTTCTATACCAATAATCCAAGAGCCAAAGACCCCTTACAATGAGAAGCTCTCTCCTTTAAATAGGAAGGAGAGGCATCAAAACCCTAACCACTTTTTAAATGAGTGGCTAACATTAAAAGATACAAATGTCTATTCAATGGTTGAGATGAGCTCAACAATAAAATACATGGATCACTAATAAAATATAACATAAGTAGACAAAATCACCCTAGGAGAGGGGAATCCCACCATATCATGATGACAAAATATAATAAGAAGCTTATGGTGGGTCCAAGGGGTAATTTTAGCCACCCTTGGTCAATCCCCATAGCACAATAATAATAAAATAGTCATCAATACACCAAATCGTGCCTCTATGGACAAATCGTGGGCCCTTAAAAGGCCTAAAAAATCATCAGAAAGTGCCATAAGTGATGGATGCCGGTCCCGATGAAGCTGAAACTGCTGGAGGAGGTGTGGAAGACATCAACCCATCATCACTGATCATCCCATGCCAAGACATTGCCTCAGTAGCCCAAATCGAATTCCTCAATAGCCATTTCTACCAATTCTGAAATGCCTCGGGAAGCGTGAAACTGCCCTAAACTGCCTCCTGGAGTGCCTGCGCTGTCAAGGTGAGGGCACCAGTGTGTCCGGGAGGGGGGTAATATGGTAAAAACAAGTGGCTAGACCACCCCCTCCAAGCACAACGCCCTAGGTCAACCAAATAAAAACCCTCTCTGCTCTGACATGGTCTCCGACAGACCAAAACTGCATTGGGTTAGCCTATTGAGGCTCAATCATCACTGTAAGTGCCCGGAACTGAAAACAAACTGTCTCATTGGACTCAGAAGGTCCAAATACATCCAAGATGTGTACTCATACACCATATGAGTCTCTGCATGATCATAAAATATATCCAATACACCGGAACAGGTGAAATAATCTGTAAATGATCAAATAATGCTGTAAACCATGAATCATCATCATAAACTTGTATCTGATGCATAGAATCATCATGTACATGTACATAGACCATCTATCATCTATCCATATCATCACAAGGTCCAACCATCTCATGTCCTGTGGTTGACCTTGGTCAAACTAGGTTTGACTAAGTCAACATGACCAAATATAACTCAGACTATCATTAGAAGCTGCTACAAAGTGTCAAAGGTTAATGCATGCTCTACAACTTAATCAAATAGCAATTATAACACAAAGTAGTCATTACTGGCGATCTAAATCCAAATATATAATGTCATTAATTATTATTAAGACTCAGACTAGACTTTCAAGACCATACTCACTTCATAGCTGTGATCAATTTGCTAGTGAAGGGTGAAGGCTAAAATAACATGGCTAGTCTAAGAGATGACTTGACTGACTTAACATTGTGAAACTTTGGAACAGGGAAAGGGAATACACACCATAGTATATACTGAATGAGCCACAACACAGGGAATGGGGGTGTCTCACAAATGGATGAGTTGTTCAAAGAGGGTTTATTCACCTTTAACAGATGCGCACAATCCATAATACAAATGAGGCCAGCAATTATTTAGATATAGCATTTAAGTTCCATTGTTTTTTGGGCCTGAAATTTCCATAGCCTTTGATCTATGTGTGTTTATAAACACATTGCATAGATTTACATTTATTTTAGGCTTTTTGTTGCAGGTGTGTTTTTAAGGCACTTGTTTACCTGAGCACTTCTAGGTGTGTCACAGACAGCTTGTTTACCTAGGTATTTACATTTCCAAAAGATATAACATTTTATTTTCATGGCCATTTTCATTTGGCATGCCTTTCATTCATGTGTGTTTAGAAACACATTGCATGAATGGGCTTTTCATACAAGATATAGCATTTCATTTTCCAGATTTTGTATTCATGGCAGCACTAAAAGTTTCAGGTTTAGCCAACACAACTTTAGTGACTAGGGGGACTTCACAAGGAACTCCAACTCACCATAGGTAAGTTTTGTCACCAACTCAGAGCCGAGACACTAAACAGGGAAGCTCATCCAATACAGAGGCTACAGTGGGGAAAAGATCCTCCATGTCACTAGTCAAGTAGTAAGTCAGGGTGATAAACTAAAAGGTAGGCAATGGGTGGATGAAGTCAATGAATAATGGAGCCAACACTAGCAAGCCAAGGTATGGTGGAATGATTGCCTTTATTCTCCCTAGGGAGGGTAAAACCAATGAGTATGAATAGTGAACTTTTAAGTCTGAGTAGGGACAATAAAATATATATAATAAGATCAATCAGGTCCACATATCTATATGATCGCCAGATCATGACACTAAGTGCTAAGACACGCTATAAGAATAAGTATAAAAGCAATATAACCATAACACACTGATATACCTATTGAGTCATATACCTGAATGCTCATCACCTGAACCATCATCTGTCCTTTGAAACTGCTGCTGTAACTCTAGGCACTACTGACTGCTTTGTACAAATGGTATAATGGCTATATCAGTCATCTCTTTGAGTGTCCTGAGACTCAGTCATGGCACTGGGGAATAGATATACTGTCCAAAATCTGATAGTGATCCAATATAGATGTAAGGGAACTGGCTGAATAGTGTACTGGAATCTGACACAAAATGTATGGTAGCCCGGCTACTATATATGTGATAACGGTACTGTCACCTAAATACCAGCTCCTCCGTTTAGGCTAACTCCTAACGAAGCCAAGGGGGGTAGTCCTTACAAAGAGTTGACTATGGCTCAATGCGTTTTAATGTTTTAAGTGTATTGTATGATGCGGATGGGTGTTGTTTAGGAGTTTTTGTGATGAGACCAAATTATAAATGTGATAAACAAGATAAGATGCAATCCACGTTGCTAAATAAGATATCAAAATGACAGTACGTTTCAAGATTTGAAGTTAAAAATGCATCCACAAGATAAAGTAAAAAACACAAGGACAAATGGTCCTGATCAAGATATGAATTTTAAATAACCAGTGTCTTATAGAGTCAAAAAATCATAAAGATGTGATGCTGAATGTGTGGGTCTTGAAAGGTACTGTTCGTGAGATCGTTGTACAAATTATCTTGATAAATTACAAGTTTTAATGGTCTTGATTATTAGGCTAAAAACAAGGATATCAAAAGTCTGGAAATAATAATGGTAACCTCTTAGATGATAGGTCGAAGCCGCCCATATTGCAAAAGGGTAAGTGTTCAATTGGCTTGACCACCCTTGAGTCTGACAGCGGGATTTCGGCATTGTTATCACCTATTTTGTACAAATAGTTGAAACCTTATTGAGCCGCCAGTGTTGGAACACATCAGTGTTCACTTCCAGAGTATCTGGGTTTCAGATTGCAGTAGTTAGCCAATTTTTGCTAGCCAGTTTTTGTTTTTAGTCGATATGACCATGGCCCCATGGGGGTTTGTAATAAAGTGTGCTAGTAGGATTTTGAGTGTCTTAGTTCCCCATGACTTGATTAAGCAACTAAGGTATTCCAGGGAGTTTTTTCCCTTGTCAATTATACTTTGCCTATAGCCGAGCTATAATCGATGAGGTTTTCTCCCACTTCCTCCAAAGCTGGAATGCCCGATTTTGAAAATTTTAGCCATGGGGGGTTATTAGAGTCCAACTAATGCATATAAGCCTACTAGACACTATTAGAATAGGTTTTGGTCATGTCCTAAGTCTCTAGGACCCTCATAAAAAATTTCGAATTTTTTTTACCGGGTCCAGGATTCGAATTCAGTGATTGAAGGCTTCAGACTTAAGCCAAAAATCATTCATGATCCCCGGACCAGCTAACCCTAAGTTTCAGACAATTATTTGGCCTCATAATTAATATTTTCTCAAAAAATAAAAAAATGAGAAATATTAATTGAAATTTTCAAAAAATAATAAATTGGAGATAATTTAAATCTCTCCAAAAAAGGCCAAATTGAATAAAATAAAAGTCAAAATGACATGGCAAAAATAATTTATGATGATTGGAATCTTCACCCACCTGATTCAGATCAGTTTCGGAGCACTGGGAGTGATCTACAGTTGAGAAATTCGCCCACCTTCATGCAAATTCACTTTTTGTGATTTGGCAATTGATTAATGGGTTGTTGGATTTTGAAATCAATGCATGTGGGGCTCCTTCCTCAAATTATGGGCTCCTCTCAAGTTGCAACTCCTTGAAACTCGACTTATGTGATTGTATATTGCTCCAAGCCAAGATTTGATTGGTTTGTGATTGGAATTTGGAGTTTTGTCAAGTGTTATTTGGCTCTCTTTGGCCAAATTCGAATTAGGGTTTTAGCATTGAGTTTTGTTATTTAAGAGAGGCCTTTGAGCTCTCTTCTTCATGGATTGTTATTGTAAACTTACTCTGCGGAGATTGTAAGAGCTTATAGCTATTGGCTATCATTGGAAATAAAGTTGGCTTTGGAGGCAAATGGTGTGCACTTCTATTGGTTCATGAGTTAATAATACATTGTTGAGGTAATATCTGTAATGTTTTCTTCATTTATGCAATTTCAAGCTTGATTTAAATTTATGCTTGGATCTCTTTCTTAAGAGCGTAGGGCAAGCATTCGATGGTCCAATTTGTTTGCTAGGCTTAGGCTTGGATAGTTTAAAGAGTACAACTTGTAATCGGTCTTACTACCTTGTCTCTTTTTTCATTCTTGTCTAACTCTCTAGATTTAGTCAAGCATTGTTTGTATAAGTGTATGTGCATTGCAGATCTTCAAATGGTTGAGATGAGATGAACTCGGTTATATCTCCCTCTTCTCCACCAACAACAAACTTTTGCTAATAGTTTGTTTTCAGGAAACCTCCAAGGAGCAAGATCTAAGGATTGGCATTCAAAGTAGAAAAGTTGCTTCTTCCATCAACAAAAATTCATCATTTAAACTTAGTTACCCTAAGCTTATCTCTTCTAGCTTCCATCTTTGCTCCTTGAAGTCTCTTTGCCTTGATATCCACCCATCTTCTAGCTCTCCTTCTTCCATCTTAGAAGCCTCCTCTCCCATTCGTTTTACTCTTCCCTCACCCATTCGTTTTTTCAATCCCAAAGCATCTTCTTGCTTTCGTTTTTGCCCCTCATCCATGCCATTTTTGGTCCTCACTTTTCTCCCTTAGATCCATTTGTCCACCTTTCCAAAAAAGCCCTAAAACCACAAAAAACACAAAAACGAATTGTTAAGTTATTTTTTTTAGTTAGAGTTACTTCAAGAAATTGATAGCTAGATCTCATCTTTTACACTAGTATAGTTTGCTTGTTTAAGTTTTGGTTCCATTTGAGAGATAGGTGTTTTATGCAAAAAATGTCTTGAAAATTTTACATTCTAGATCTTTTTCCCATCACATTTTAGGCATTGTTTGCTTGCTTGTCCGTTTCATCATATTAAAAGTTTTATGTCAAAATCTCATGCATTTTACATTTTAGAGCTCAATCTTCAAACCTAGGCTTAACTAGTTTCAAATTTGTTTTATTTTTGTAATGGTTAATGAATGCATTGTTGAGTTGTTTTGAGCTTGTGTAGGTGATTTTGAGAGAAAGATATTTGTTAGATCTTGAAGCAAAGAATCAAAACAAAACCAAGTGAATGCCATAAGGAGTGATTGAATATACAAAATCTTGTTATCTTTTGTAATAAGCTTATAAGAGCTAGCTTTGTTTTCCTAGTTACTTCATTCTCGAAAGTCCTTCAAGGTTTCAAAACCCAAGGCATTTGTAATCTCATAATAAAAGTTCAAGTGGAAGAGTCCTCCACTTTTTTGGGTTTCTTCCCCATTGGGGAAGAGTGTTGTGTCTTGTTAGCTTAGATCTTTCATTTCACTGTTTAGATTAGTCTTTTTATTTCTCATTTATTCTCTTCCAAGTTTTGACTTGAGGTAGTATCCTTGGGATTTCATCTCAAGGGCAGGACCACATAACTTTGTGGTTACTCCTCTCTCCCCGTTAGTTGCCTTGGTCGAAATCTCAGCTAGCTGGGAAGTTCTCAAGTGCTAGCGGTTCTTAGTGGTTGACCTTGTTCGGAGGAAGACCCCACCTTAGATTAAATTTGTTGGTAGAACACTAAGTCTTTTTTTTTATCTTATTTCATTTCGCAAGTAGCATGCTAGTTGTCTTTTATATCTGTTGAGCTATCATATGATTTATCTTTACAATTGCTTCTACTTGCAATAAAATAAACAAAGCCTCTTGAACTTGGCCAAATCCAAGTCAAGAGCACTCTCTGTCGGAGAGCATTTTAGATTTGCATTTTCCCCTTGCATTAGGCATATTAGATTAGAAAAGTCTCTTGAACTTTGGTCTTAAGACTAAGTCAAGAGTGCTCTCTATCGGAGGGTTGAACGGTGCTCTTAATAATAAAACATTTCAACTCACATCCCCCTTAATTAATTCATTTTTGGTTGATTGTCCAACACCCGTATGCTCTGCCAACCTGCAAAGGTTGGGCTAGTACTCAGAAAGGTGAAGGACTTGCTAAACTTACAAGTGATAACATAATTAAAACTTTACCCAAAACCAAAACCAGCATCAAATCACTGAGGTTGCTTCTTGAAACAGGTGGTGCCGCGAATCCACTATCAGGCTCGAGGGTGGTCAAGCCATTGTACACTTATCCTCTCTGCAATCTGGGTGCTCCCGACCTATCATCTAAGAGGTTGCCAATATTTTTTCCTTGTTAAGGTTCTGCTCTTTTGATATCCTTGGTTTTAGCCTAATAATCAAAGACCATTAAAATATTCAATTTACCAAGATAATTTTCATAACAATCTCACGAACAACATTCTTTCAAGACCCACACATTCAGCATCACAATCATCTTTTCTGTGACTCCATAAGGCACTGGTATTTACAATTTATATCTTAATTAGGACCATTTGTCCTTGTGTTAATTTTCATGTTGTGAATGCTTTATTTGATCATAAGTCTTGAAATATACTATTAGTCTTGTTATTTCATTTTAGCAACGTGGATTGCTTTGTTATCTTGCGCTTATCTCATCTTTTAATTTGGTCTCATCACAATAAACTCCTAAACAACACCCATCCGTATCATTTCACATTTAAAAACATATAAAACACAAAAGCCTTAGTGAAACTCTTTGTAGGGACTACCCCCCTTGGCTTCGTTAGGAGTTAGCCTAAACGGAGGAGCTGGGATTCAGGTGACAGTACTTGGCTCATTGCTTACTACCAAGGCCACACCTCTCCCCACTTTCCAGTGAGGGAGACAGCTTTCGAAAGATTTCTGTTGCTGGTGTGCAGTTTGGCGGACAACAGGCACCACCTGTTTCAGGAAACTTCCTCAGTAAATCTCGAAAAGCAACGCCGATTCGTTGGTTGGGGTAAAGTTTTATTAAGTTATCACTTGTAAGATTAGTAAATCCAACACCTTTCCGAGTACTAGCCCAACGCTTTCAGGTTGGCAGAGCATACGGGTGTTGGATAATCGACCAAGATAAATTAATTATGAAGGGGTGTGAGTTGGAATATTTTATTATTAGAGCACAGTTCAACTCTCCGATAGAGAGCGCTCTTGACTTAGTCTTAAGACCAAAATTCAAGAGACTTTAATTAATCTAAATGCCTAATGCAAGGGAAATGCAATGACTAAATGCTCTCCGACAGAGAGTGCTTTTGACTTGGATTTGGCCACAAGTTCAAGAGACTTTAGTTCCTTTTATGAAATAGAAGCAGTTGTAACTTGAAGGACGAATATGAAGCTTTGAATGACTGAAAATAAAAAGATGATAGCAAGATATAACAAGATGCTTGAAATAAACTGAAAATGAATTTAGTGTTCTACCAAACAATATTAATCTAAAAGTGGGATCTACCTGTTATCACACCATAGTAGCAGCGCTACTATTCTTGTACAGAAGATATCTGCACATTCCAGAGCTTCCATTATTCCAGAGCATGGCTATATATTTTGGATCACTCATGATCAGAGCAGTATAGTATTCAGATTTATGTTTGACCTTGTGTCAAGGCTGAGCCTTGAGAGTTCAGATTTGATGACCGATGTGACCCTTTATCCCATACAGTTTCAGTTCAGTGCTTAGGGATGTATTGCAGCAGGGTTTCAAATGGTACATGATGATTATTATTATGATGATGTTGTATGATCTATGGATATGTTATCACTGACTGTGGATTATTATCTTGTTGATTTAGTCACGTTCACAGCATCTGCGTGGTATATTATTCCTGATGTGGCAAACTGTTTAAAATGAACTGCAAATCATAAAATGGACAATTGCTTGCACATTTAGGTCATTTAACAAAACCCACTGGTATTTCACCTTACATAGATATGGTCTTTCCTGACACTAGTTGTCTGCTAGTGTAGGCTCCATATTCACTTGACTCCATCCATACATGACTTTCGTATTTGACTTTTAAACCTTGACTTGTCTCATTTGACTTTCTGATATCGAGGACTTCCCCATTTTTCTACCTCTGTGTTTGGACCGCATCCCTGTATATTCAGTGTCTCGGCTCTAAGTTGGTGACAAAACTTGCCTTGGTGAGTTGGATTGTAGGCCTAAATCATTCTGGTCGGTTGTCCCGATGTTTGGCATTGGCTCAAACTTCCCCTAGTCACTTGAGATGTTGTTGGCTAAAACTGAAAGCTCATGTTCTACCTATGGAAACTTAAAAATTCGCCCATAGAAACAAAAAAAAGGGCAAGAGCGATGAACAGCTAAAAATACTCCTCGAAGAGTATAAAAAAAGGTCCAAAAAGCAATGGTTCTTAAAAGTTATATCTAAACAATTGCTGACCTTATATATATGTGAAAACATGCCCTGGATGCAAGCTGCAACTAGTTGTGCTTCTCAGCACATCTGAAATCCGAAGGGTTATGTAGGCCAAAAAGGCCATGGAATAAAATTGAATGATCCTAATGAACCTGGATCAACTTGATGTAGACATGATGCCTAAGTTGAATAAGCACTCTCAGAACAACTTATCCATTTGTGAGGCACAACCATCCCCCGTGTTATTTTGTCCAACACAGAGTTTGTAGCTTCCCCCTTTTCCCAGTCCAAAGTATTTTTGAGTTAAGTTAGACAGGTCAACCCCTTTGCCCAACCTTGTTCCTAGCCTTCATCCTTCGCTAGCAGTTTGACCATGTCCAATGGGTGAGTTTGTCATTTGAACTATTGTGCAAGTAATTTTATATAACAACGGAATATGTTAACTTGATTAATGCCACTGAATGGAATTTATACTTTGAGCTTAGCTGTGAGAATGATTAGAGAAGCATTGTCTTAGTCTACTGATGTGATTTATCCTTGGTTGTATATTATTGGGATCTATGATGATGTGGACCATGTATAGATGCTTATTGATGATGATTGATGGTCCCACATGCTTGATGATGATATCATATGATGGACATATGATGCAGATGATGATTGATCCAGTTCAGCAGGTTTTATTACTTCTTCAGATCAGCAGATTATGCATTGTCCATATATGGTGGACCCTACAACTGGCCCATTTGGGCAACCCATGGTGTATGAGTACACATTCCTAGTGGATTTGGGTCTTCTAGATCCAATGAGACACTTATCTTTCAGCTCCGGGCACTTCTGACAGTGATTGATGCAGTTTTACACTTGTTGACCAGATTTGGGGCTGATTTCCCAGCCTGAGCAGCAGGGGCCCCGAGAGGCCAGTTCACCTAGGGCGCTGATGATGGAGGGGGTGGTCCAGCCACTTGTTTTTACCATTTACCCCCCCCTTCTAGAGATCCTGGTGGGATCAGATGGACAGCGCTGGTACCCTAGGAGGCAGTTTTGGCACTTTCACAGTTCCCGAGGCAGTTAAAAAATGGGATAAAGTGGTCACTGAGAAAATCGATTTGGGCAATTGAGGCAAGGTTTTGGCATTTGGTCTTCACAGAGGTCTTCCAGGGTGATCTCACTATCTTCCAGTCAGTTTTCACCATGTGGGTATGCCCAAATTGATCACAGGAGGTCATTTACTGCTTGACTGTCATGGATTTGGAGGACAGTTTTGGTCATTTATATTATCTTGGACATATTTTATTATTTTATTGTGCCTTGGGGATGAGCTAGTAAGGATTGATGCCTCCTAGCCCCACCATGTGCTTATTTTGTCATGTCCTAGTCATCATGAGGTGGATCATTGTACTTTTAGCCCTCTAGTGGATGACGTCACCCCCTTTTTGTACCATTTAGTGGGGGCGCAATTGTTATATTGGGTGATCCATGTGATATATTGTTATGGTTCATCTTAGCCATTGATTGTATGATGAGATCTTTTAATCTTAACCACTCACTTGATGTAGTATTGTAGAGTGGTATAGGGTTTTGGTCTTTATTATCCTATATAAGGAGGAGACCCCCCCATTGTATAGCTCACCTTTGGAGCTCTGGAATATTGGAATAGAAGAATTCTTTGTGGAGCACATCTCTCTTGTATTGTGGATTCTCTTGCATATTGAATATACAGTATCTCTTCTATGTATCATTGTGGATTTTGGTGCTTCTTCTAATCTTTTTACAGGAAAGTTGAATTGGTGGAGAGGAGAGCGACTTCATGAGGGTTATTGTTGGAGGGATCCACATAGTCTCTCTTGGGTTGATCTTGTAACAGGGAGTATCATTATTGTATCTTAGTGACATAGTTGATGCTTTCTATTACATCTTTCTACCATTTTCATAATCATCTTGCTTGACTTGTTTCTTTGATCTTGTCTTGTAGGAGGAGGACGATTTGGCTATCTTGGAGAAGGACGTTTTGGTTGGAGCTCTTGGATCTCACTCTTGAATATACACATAGGAGAATGCTATCAATTTGCAAGGTGGCCATAAGCAATTGAGGTAAGATCTACAAGGTATGTGCCTCTTTCATTCATTCTATCTTCATTGGTCATAAAACCCTAGTTCATTAAAACCCCAATTTTGGTATTTTTTTAGATCTACTTAGATCTAGCCTTGCTTTGGAGAAGATCTTGAAAACCCACCTCTATAGCATCCACCCTTAGTTGGATCTATAGTTTGGTGGTGATTGGCTTAAAATTGACACACTTTTCAAGGCAAAAGCCCTCTTGAACCCAAATCGCACTTCCTAGAGAGAGGCTTGTTTGGTTAGATCTAACACATGGGTAGGTGAGATCCCACTTGATTTACAATCTAGACACTGGATAACCTACCCCCAGATTCTTACTTTGGTGAAATCTACCTTGTGGACATCTTTCCATGTTTTAAGGGGTTAAAACTCCCTTTTGAATTTCTTGGCACCTCAAAACTCAGATCTACTAAGATCTAGCCCTTGGATTGACTTGATTTTTGGGACATACATAGATCGGGGTACTAGCCACTTGGATCTATAGTTTGGTGGCCATTGGACTAGATTTGGTCCACCAAACCCTTGTTTTAGCCTTCCTTGAGCAAGTCGCACTCCCTTGGGAAGGTGAGTTTGTCCACTTTGAGGAAGTGGGTAGTTGAGATTATTGTGGATTTGGAACGACCATACCTTGAAACCTAGGTCTAGGGTATCTTTTTGTGACGATCTGCCTTGGGGTAAGCATTCCTTGTTTCAAGGGATTGTGGTCCACTTAGGGTCATTTCTTGAAAACCTAGATCTAGCAAGATCCAACCATTAGATCTCATTTAGCCCACTTGACTTGGCTTCTAGGTGTCCCGATCTATACTTTGACATACTTTTTGACCCCATTAGCCCATCCAACAAGGCACTAGTCCTCTTCAAAGCAAGTCGCACTCCTTGGGATTTGTGTCAAAACCTAGATCTAGCACATGGGTATTTCTAGAATCAACTTGGATCTATAGATCTAGTCATTACCTAACCTCTAGTACCAACATTAAAACTAGCTTCACCTTGTGGGTCCTCTTAAGACCATTTCACACTTCCCAAGAAAATAAGACCCACTTGTTTAAACATATGGTACTATACCTAGTCATCATACCCCATCATGTGGCCTAAACCATACATAGGTTGAAACACTAACAATCTCTTACACACCTTCAACCATACTTCAACTTCTAGGTCCACTTAACCTTGCATTGGTTTCCGTAACTTACCATTTACTCATCCCTAGGAACCTTTGTTTGGATCCAATCAACTGTGATTGGTTATAGGGTCTCCCCCTAGGTCTTGTTTCACCTTGACCTAAAGCGAAGAGTGCCTCGGTTGACGTGACTCCCACCTTGCATTGGGAACCGTGGCATCTCTTGGGTCACCTCTTTAGTTGCCTACCTCCTCTACCGTCCCGGATGGGATTCCTCCAGGGGCAACTACAAGTTGTGTGATAACACTACCTCCGAACAAGGTTGATCACTAGAAACACTAGTCCTTGAGACTTTCCAGCTAGCTGAAACTTCGGCAAGGACGCTAATGGGGAACGAGAAGCTACCACAAAGCTATGTGGCCTTTTGGATGCAATCCCAAAGTTTGCTTACTCTAGTCAAAACTTGGAAATGGAGTATATATAAGTACAAAAATAGAGACTAATCTATGAACTTGAAGAGAGGAGATCTAAACTAAGCATGCACAACACTCTTCCCCAAATGGGGAAGAAAGACCCAAATGAGTGGAGGTCTCCTTCACTCAGCTTTTTACTAAGAGAGTACAAATGCCTTTGGGAGTGAAACCCTTGTAAGGACTTTGAAAATGAAATTTAAAAGAAGATCAAACTTGGAAACCCTTAAGGGCTTTTACAAAGGATAGTGTGTATGGTTTGGTTTGTCTTCTTGGTTTAAGTCTTTTCTTTGGTTTGATCTTTGATCTTCCTTGAGTCTTGTTCTCCCAAAGCACTTCTTTTATTTCAAAATAACCTACACAAGCTCAAAAAAGATCTCAACAAACACCCATTAGATGTTAGTGAAAATCAAAGAGAACTTGAAACTACTTAGATCTAGGATTTATGAAAAGACTTATAAAAGCTATGTGCATGAGATTTTATTTCAAAAAAGTGCACAAATGTGAAACGGACCAGCAAACAACATATGCCTAAAAGATGCTAGGAATGAGATCTAAAACATAAAAAATTTGAAATATTTTTGTGTAAAAAAAATCATCTTTTGAATGAGGGAAAAAAATTCAAACAAGTGCAAGCTACATGCAATATTTCACTACCCTATATGCTCAATAAACTTTTCAAATGCAAGATCTAAACTTCTAATATGAGATTTAGAATGCAAAAAATTAACTAAGACTAACAATGTAAAAGTAAACTAAGAATGAAACTAACACTAACTTAAGCAATTCGTTTATTGTGTTTTTAATGTGTTCTTAGGGCACTTTTGGGAGTGGACGAGAAGAGGAGGAGGGCTTTTCTAGGGTGGACGAGAGCAAAGAGAAAATAGGCTAAACGAAAGGAAGACAAGGGCCAAAAACGAGGGCTAGCAAGTTTAGAAGATGCCAAAACGAAAGGGAGAGAAGGTCATGAGATAAGAGAAAAACGAATGGAGAAGAGGGAGGAAAAACGAGCTTGAAGAGAGAAGAAATGGAAGCTAGAAGAGGTGGACGAGAGCACAAGGGAACTAATCTAGGCTTAAAACACAAAACTTCAACTTCTGGATCAAGATGAACAAGGGGTTTCCACAAAGTATGAAGGTGGATCTTATGTAACCAGTAACCAAGAAAATGAGAGATTGCTGATGGAGGAAGAGACGAGTCTCTTTTAAAATGTTTCTTCTCTTGAATTGAGGAAAAAACCTTGAAGACCTGCAAAAGATGTAGATTAGGTGCTGAGAACCACTGTTAAACAAAGAATGACTTAATCTCTAAGCCTTTCTCCACCTTGGGAAACCCCCGCAAAAACCTTGTTATGAAATACACAGGTTTCCAATCTCCCTTGAATATAATAAAGTTGTCGGCTAGGTTAGGTTATTTCTTAAAAATATTCTTATTAGAATTAATAAAAAATACCTTCATAATAAATAGTTGATTTGTTAAAAGTTAAACCATACCTTCAACATTAATTATTATCATCGTTAAAATTTCAATGTTATTTTAATATCAAAATTTTAAATAATAATATTTTATCAATCTTTAATATATTTAAAATCATTAAAATTTCAATGTTATTTTAAATATTTAATAATAAATTTTTTGGAGATATAGTGAAATTAAGTTTTTTCTCCAGCAATTTGGTTGTGGCTTCATCCATATTCAAACCTACAACATTGATGACACAATTATTCTTCTCAATGGTATCAGATCGTTGTTTTCTGGTTTAGATTTTCCTAAAGTCAACATACTTCCATTTTTGTGGTGAAATATATGAATAGACAAAAGGAGTTGCAATGGGTTCACCTCTTTCACCGGTTGTCGCTAACCTCTTTATGGATCATTTTGAAAGAAAGGCACTGCCATCCTCTTCCCATAAGCCTAAGTGGTGGCTTATATTTGTCGATGCGGTTTACAATCATTGGTCACATGGACAAAATAGATTGAAGGAATTCATGAACCATCTCAACAACCATTTGAAAACATAAAATTCACTATGGAAAAATAAGAGAACATGTGTCTCCCCTTCTTATATGTGCTTACCAAAAGAGAACATGTGTCTCCCCGTCTTATATGTGCTTCCCAAAAGAGAACATGTTTCTCCCCTTCTTATATGTGCTTACCAAAGGGGAATTAATTAATTTAGAATTAGACAATTAAATCATTGAAATTAAAATTATTTCAAACTATTGCAAAACCTTGGGGGAATGAAAAAATTTGCAAACAGCCCTCCCAATTAATGTCCCCTACCGAAAACTATATGTGAAGGAAACTCCATTGGTGCTTTTTAGGGCTCGACCTTTCGATCTTTCTCTGAGATCATCATGAGGAGTGCCCACCAAAGAAGGATAATCAAGAGGCCAATGATCCACATATGTATAGAGCTTTGAAATTTAAAGTAAGGTATAATAAAGTTTTCATTTAGGCTTTCACAGGTTGCAGTTATTTTCATAACAAGGTTTTTGCGTATTTCAACTATGTACACCAATTAGCTGACTTCATGATAGCAAGTGTTGATCTATTAGGGAAATCGGTTTGAAGCATGTCGTCCTTAGTTTGTACACCAACAAAATGTGTTGGTGAGTCTGTGTGTAGTGGTGGAGGAAGACTTGTTCAAGTCTTTGAGCTTACTGACGGATTTGGCAGAAGCTCTTATGCTTTCTCCCCAACGAGCACGTCCCTGAAAGCATGAGTATTTAAATAGCCCATGCACCTTTATCATCCTCAAGAAACAACCCTTTGTGTTTCTGAATTCCAATTCCTACGGATTTTAGCTTTCTTGCAATTGAATTCAGTGTCGCAAGAGAAGCCAAATTTCTTTTCCACCATGAAAATCGAGCTTATGCGCTGTGTAATTTGATAAGTAACAATCCATGGCTTTTATGATGCTGTTGTGGATCTCGTAATTTCCAAGACCACTATGAATGAAAATCCCAAACCCTACAAAAACAAGCCTGCCAAAGCATCCACGGAGAAAAAGGAAAAAATCCCAAAGAAGAAGAACCCAACAACTGCCAAGGGTTTAATTTTATGCTAAAAAGAAATGTAAATTAATTTCCATTTTTGTTTTTTCCAGTACTTCTAAACAAGAAATACGCACATTGTGGAAGAAATGTGCATCAAAAGAGAGTGCATAACAACATTTAAGTGCACGAAGTGTGACTTTGGTGCATCGTAGATACATGACAATGAAAGTGCATGGTAGTGAGCATGTGGAGGGATGATGGAAAGTCACAAAATGAGCTAAAGAGAACTAGAGGAAGTTGAAGCAACATAAATGTATTCAAGTACTGAGATGGCAATTGAAAGTCATAAGAATAGCTTAAATTGTTGAGGAAGTCGAAGAGTGAATAGGAAAAGAGAAAAAAAAGGATTGTTGTTATTAGAGTTAGGTTAAAGGGTCCTGTTATCACACAACTTTTAGTTGTCCCTAGTGGTATCCCATCCGGGATGGTAGAGGAGATGGACAACTAAAGAGGTGACCCAAGAGATGCCACGGTTCCCAATGCAAGCTGGGAGTCACATCAACCGAGGCACTCTTCACTTTAGATCGAGATGAATCAAGACCTAGGGGGAGACCCTATAACCAATCAAAGATGATTGGACCCAAACAATGGTTCCTAGGGATAAGTAAATGACAAGTTACGGAAACCAATGCAAGGTTAGGTGGACCTAGAAGTTTAAGTATGGTTGAAGGAGGCTTAAGAAGTGATTAGTATTTCAACCAATGAATGATTTAGGCCACATGATGAAGTAGGATGACAAGATCTAGTACCATAAAGCACACATGTGGGACCCACTTCCTTGGGATATGGAAATGGCTCAAATGGGACCCACAAGGTGGAATTAAGGGATACAAATGGTACCAAGGGGTATGTAAGGGATAGATCTAAGGATCTAAGATGAAATTAGAGATACCCACATATGGGATCTAAGACTTGACACAACTCCCAAGGAGTGCGAATTGCCCTAGGTGGACTAGTGCCTTGTTGGATGGGTTAATGGAGTCAAAAGAGAGGTCAACTTGTAGATCGGGACACCTAGGATGCAAATCAAGTGGGCTAATTGAGATATGATGGTTGGATCTTACTAGATCTAATGTTTCATGATGTGACCCTAGTGGACAACAATCCCTTAAAACAAGGAATGCTACCCCCAAGGCAGATCTTCACAAAATGAGACACTAGATGTAGGTTTCAAGGTATGCTCTTTCCAAATCCAATGGAATCTCAACTACCCAGGTTTAAGAAGTGGGCAAACTAAATCACCCAAGGAGTGTGACTTTGCCCAAGGAGGGCTAAAAGCATGGCAAGGTGTGTCAAATCAAGTCCAATGGCCACCAAATTATAGATCCAAGTAGTTTAGGCAAATATCAATGTGGATCTTGAAAATCAAGGGCATCCAATGGCTAGATCTCCATAGATCTGAGATTGAAAATGCATTACCAAATTGACCTAAGTGGGGCACAACCCTCAAAATGAGGAATGAGGCCCACAAGGCAAAAATCAACAAGGTGAAGCACTAGGGGTAGGTTATCAAGTGAGGAGAGTGTGAATCAAGTGGGATCTCACCTACCCATGTGTTAGATCTAACCAAACTAGCTTCTCCCAAGGGGTGCGATTTGCCTCAAGAGGGCTATTTTGCCTTGAAAGGTGTGTCAAACGGAACCCAATCACCACCAAACTATATATCCGAATTGCCGTGGATACTATAGAGGTGGCTTTTTAATATCTTTTCAAAAGCTTGGCTAGATCTAAATAGATCTGAGAAAAACAAAAATGAGGGTTTTAATTTTAATGTAATTTTGACCAATGGGGTGGATAGCAAGCGAAATCAATACGTACCTTGTAGATCTTACCTCAAAAGCTTGCGGCCTCTTAGCATATGGAGAATTTTTCCCCTAGTTACAATTCCAAGCTTGATCCAAGTGTCTTCAACCAATAGCATTCAAACCCTTGGAGGAAATATGTCTCATGAAAACCTGCAAATCAAACTACATCAAGTTATATTTGATCTACAAACCCATAAGATCTAAGCATGTCATATCAAGAAAGCAATCAATGGACAAAGCACAATTGAAAAACTCCCTCTCTGTGAAGTCGATTTGCCCATGGGGGATGTGAGCAACCCTTACAATCTTCCCACAAAGCAATTCGATGAGCTAGCTTGAACAATTCGGCCTCCCTCTCTTGAAGTTGATTTCACCTGAAAAGCAAACAATGTCTAGAAGCAAGAAATCCAAGAACACATGCAAGAGCAACCCAATCAAAGCCAAGAAGTAGATCTCCAAAATATTCTTTTATTCCAAGTTTTCCATAGCCCAAAGGTGAGCTATACAATAGGGGGTCTCCTCCTTATATAGGATAATAAAGACCAAAACCCTAGATCTCAAAACCACTTTACAACAAAATGAGTGGTTGAGATTAAAAGATCTCAATACATAATCAATGGCTAATAATGAATCATAACAATATATCACATGGATCACTCAAAAAGGTGATGACATCATAACTAAATGGTACAAAGTGAGGGTGACGTCATCCTCTAAAGGGGGCAAAATACCATGGGCCCACCTCATATGACTAGGACATAACTCATAAAGCACATGGTAGTGCTAGGAGGCATCAATCCTTGCTAGCTCATCCCCATGGCACAATAAAATAATATAATATGTCGAAAATAAATACAAATGATCAAATCTGTCCTCAAAATCTGTGACAGACAAGCAGTAAAAGGCCTCCTGTGGCCTCTGTGGACCTACCCAAATGATGAAAACTGACTGGAAGATAGGGGGTTCACCCTGGAAGACCTCTATAAAAACCAAGTGCCAAAACCTTGCCCCAATTGCCCAAATCAAATTCCTCAGTGACCCTTTTATCCCATTTCTGGACTGCCTCGGTAACTGTGAAAGTGCTGAAACTGCCTCCTAGGGCACCTGCGCTGTCAAACTGAGCCCACCAGGCTCTCCAGAAGGGGGGATAAATGGTAATAACAAGTGGCTGGACCACCCCCTCATACAGCGCCCTAGGTGAACTGGCCTCTCATGGCCCCTGCTACTCAGGCTGGGAAATCAGTACCAAATCTGGTCAACAAGTGTAAAACTGCATCTATCACTGTTAGAAGTGCCTGGAACTGAAAGATAAGTGTCTCATTGGATTTAGAAGACCCAAATCTACTAAGAATGTGTACTCATACACCATGGGTTGCTCTGATGGGCTAGCTGTAGGGTCCACCATATATGGACAGTGTATAATCTGATGATCTGGAGTAATAATAAAACCTGCTAAATTGCATCAATCATCATCTAAATCATATGTCCATCATATAGCATCATCATCAAGAGTATGTGGGACCATCAATCATCATCCATACGCATACATGGCCCACATCATCACGGATCCCAAGAAATGACCATAGTCAAACTAGGTTTGACTAGGTCCATATACAACCAAGGACAAATCATATCAATAGACTAAGACATGATCCTCTAATCATACTCACATCTTAACTTAAAGTGTAACATCATTTAGTGGCATTAAACATATTTGTTCATTCCGTTGTTATTTGTATTCACTTGCACAATAGCTTAAATGACAAACTCACCCATCGAACATGGTCTAACTGCTAGCTAAGGATGAAGGCTAGGAACAAGGTTGGGCAAAGGGGGTGACTTGTCCAAACTCAACTAAAAGACACTTTGGACTGGGAGAAAGGGGGAGCTACAAACTCTGTGCTGGACAAAATAAACACGGGGGATGGCTGTGCCTCACAAATGGGTAAGTTGTTTAGAGAGTGCTTATTCAACTTAGGCATTATGTCTACATCAAGCTGATCCAAGTTCATTAGGATCATTCAATTTCATTTCATGGCCTTTTTGGCCTACATAACCCCTCGGATCTCAGGTCTGCTAATAAGCACAACTAATCGCAGCTTGCATCCAGTGCATGTTTACATATACATAAGGTCAGCAATTGTTAAGATATAGAATTTAAGTACCATTGCTTTTTGGACCTTTCTTATACTCTTCGAGGAGTATTTTTAGCAGTTCATCACTCTTGCCCTTTTTAGTTTCCATGGGCGAATTTATATAAGTTTCCATAAGTAGTACATGAGCTTTCAGTTTTAGCCAACAACATCTCAAGTGACTAGGGGGAGTTCGAGCCAGTGCCAAACATCGAGACAACCGACTAGAATGATTTAGGCCTACAATCCAACTCACCAAAGGAAAGTTTTGTCACCAACTCAGAGCCGAGACACTAAACATACAGGGATGTGGTCCAAACACAGAGGTAGTAAAAAAAATGAAGTCCTCAATATCAGAAAGCCAAGTAAGACAAGTCAAGGGTTAAGGCCAAATAAGGAAAGTCATGGATGGATGGAGTCAAGTGATGGTGGACCCTAAGCTAGCAGACAAATGGTGTCATGGAAGACCATATCTATGCAAGGTAGTGAACCAGTGAGTTTTGTCAAACAACCTAAATGTGCAAGTAAAATGTTCATTTTATAATTTATCATCAAGATAGTTCATTTTATAAAGTTTGCCACATCATGAATTATATACCAAGCCAATGCTGTGAACATGACTAAAACAACAAGATTATAATCCATAGTCAATGATCAGGAATCCATAGGTCATACAACATCATCATAAGAATAATCATCATATACCATCTGAAACACTGCTGCAATACATCTCTAGGCACTGAACTGAAACTGTATGGAATAAAGGGTTACATCGATCATCAAATCTGAACTCTCAAGGCTCAGCCTTGACACAAGGTCTAACATAAGTCTGAATAATACACTGCTCTGATCATGAGTGATCTCAAAATATAAAGTCATCATAGCCAAGCTCTGAAAAATCGAAGCTCTGGAATGTGCAGATATCTGCTAAGCAAGAATAGTAGCCTTGCTACTATGGTGTGATAACAGGTCCATAAGAAAGCCCAAGAGATAGATATGTAGTGTAGAGAGTTAGTTGAGAACCAAAATAGAGCATTAAGGCACATTTTGTTAATCTATACCTATACCTTAATTTCTAATAATGAGAATTAACATATCTTATCCCAAGCTATGATCTTGTTCTTAATGTTGTGTCATTAATTTCTTTTAGCATGCGGTTTCTTATAGTGTACCTATGCTATGATTTGTTTGTTGCAAACCGTTGTGCTTAACTTGGGGAATTAAACTTACTGGAGAAATGAGGTCGTTCTTCGTTCTGCTCCCAATTATGTCGAGATGATGGAGGACAAATATTTTTTCATGTAAAATTAACGCATTGGTCATCACTGCCACAGCTTGATGCAAAGGTAATCCTATGGATAGAAATGGTAGGGCTCATTTCAGCGACCATAAGACAGTACGACAAGCTTGAAATTCTTACCAATACAAACCATTGACAACTTACACATTCAAGGCTAATGTACTTACACATTCAATACATTTTTTATTCCGATATCACTAAAACAAGAGCACGTGGGAATAATGTGAGCACCAAGAAGCAACTCATTCAACAGTGAAAGCTCCACGTTGTTCTTCACTGGTTGATAACATTAACGCCAATGCAAAGAGACATCCACCATCATCTCAACCATAGATTGGTCTTTGTGTTCGTTCATTTGATGCCTAGGAAGCTCTTCAATGTAGGAAGACTTCTTCGCACAGGATAGAAAATATAATACACAGTAGCTTTTGGTGAGTTGCAGCTCCTAGACACTCCATCTCCACGCAGCAGCAACTCCATGCAATCACACTCTTTAATGTTCCACATCAATCTCCACTTCTTCAGAGAGCAAAGAATGAGAGGAGGATTCACGCTACAAAGGAGCTCACACAGAGGTTGCACCAGGTAAAAATACACCACTGTCCATTCGAGAGATTTCAAAAAAATGAGGATTTCGAACCACTCAATTTGAGCAAATTGAATATGGATTGGAAAACATACTGATGTATTAAATGATTTATATGATGAATTAGGGTTTCTAGTGATTGACTCACGTTGGTAGGGAAACCAAAAATGTCCCAACGATTTTGAGAGTAGTGGCACAGGTATGTCACAGAGCCGGACTTGTTAAGATATTTACCAGCATAGACCATCAAGAAATGGGGCAAATTTAAGGGTGGCTATGGCTATGGGCAAATGTCTTTAAGTTCATATTCAGATCTCTTTTCCTTTCGGCCTACTCCCATCCACCTCTCTTACATTCCTTCCACCCTCTTCTTCCTATCTGCCTTCCCTTCTCCACCTCTTTCAACTCCCTCTCCCTTCAACTTCACCTTCCCTTCCTTTTCCTTTCCATCCGAGCCATGCCAGACCCTATGTGTTAATAGTTTAGTTCATAGTACAATTAATTTAGGTTAGTTAATAGTACATTAATTTTAGAAATTGACCGTGGAAAAATCAACCGAAAATCGTAAGCAACATAAGTTGGGGATGATGCGACTGGGCGAACAACCTGACAGAAAGGCTTTAAGCAAGGGTTACGGGGAAAAAAAAACTAAGACCAACGCCTCTACTTCCACCTTAAACGCCTTCGCATAACGCTTAATTGACAGCAAAACATCAAAACCTCGAGCAAAAACCGACAAAAAGGGTTGTTTAGAGAACCTACTTGGCGGCAATGGAATGGCTCGGTAAAAGGTCACCTTGGGGACTACTTCCTAGCGTAAAACGGCTGGCTCTGACCTCTTCAACATTCAAACGGAAAACCCTCGCCTTCTTCCAACAAACAATGATAAACAAAAGAACTCCGTTTTCATTTAAATAGAGTGGTCCAAAAATGTGATAGGAAGCCCGGGTGGCTCGTGTGTCACGTCGACGTGCTTCCCAAAACAAAACCCGCCTGTGGCTTCGCCGACTTTACCCTAACCACTGCGACACGGTCGGCCCAAAAGCACGAGCCGCGGCGACCAAATTGGTGCAACAAGACTTTAATGTGGCGAAAGGGACAGGCGACGCTGTTCAAAAGGGGGGCAACCAGAAGGTGGAACGCTTAGCGAGAAAGGTTGGCGATATTATCATAAAAAACGCAAAACGATCAATGACGAGTGAATTAAAACCTGAGACCCTGCTCGACAAGAAAGAACAAAATCCGGCGAAAATACACCGAAGATCGCGAAATTGATCGGAGAAAGATAAACATAATCTTGCGCCCAGTTTCGGCGAAAAATAAACAGAAAGCTTCTAAACGGATCGGCAATATTATCATAAAACACGAAATGGTCGGCGACGGGTGAATTAAAACCTGTGAACGTGCTCGTTAAGAAAGAACAAAATCCGGCGAAAATAAGCCGAAGATCGCGAAATTGATCGGCAAAAGATAAACATAATCTTGCGACCAGTTTCGGCGAAAAATAAACAAAAAGCTGCGAAACAGGTAGGAGGAAAAGATCAAAAAACCTGCGACTACCAAAAGCTAAAAATTAAATAAATTCTTCATGTGTTTGTTGAACATTTTATAGCTTGGAGACAAAAATGATTGGGGAAATCCTCCCCAAGGCTTTATTCCTCCGAATCTCCTTGTGGGGCTGGGTGTTTCCATGCCCTCTCTGTCTTCTTTACAAAGATGAAGTTTTGAGCACCACTCTTCTCCAACAAATGGAAAATCAGCTCCCACTCAGCTCCATTACAGGGAAAATGTAATAAACTACTCCAAAATACTACCTCTAATCAAGTCTCAAGTTGAATATTAAGAGAAAAAGCCCTCAAATCAAACTCCAAGCTTAAACGAAATATCCGTAAATAAAACCCCTTGAATCAAACTCCATCAATGTCTGCCAGAAGTGTTAGATCGGACCACCATCAAGCTGATTTTGTGCCTATTCCGGAGGGACGTCACATTTGCCACCCTTATCTCAACATGTTTATACCTTCATAAAACTTTATCGACTGTATATGATGACTTTTGATAAAAATTTAAAGTCAACATTATATTGTTTTATACCCAATAGTTCTATGAAAGAGTTGGATTTTTCCATTCGGCGTTCCTTTTGCCCCTCTAGGGGCAAATGCTAGTATTATTATATTTTATTTATTGTATTTGATTATGCTTCCTAAGGGAGTTGAACTTGATGTAATTAATCATATAAATTGTAAACCCTTGAAAGAATCAATGTAAACCTTGGGGTGAAAAGCAAGCAAAAGAAAAATTAAAAATTAAATTATTTATTACTCCCCAAGAGAAGTCGGCCCAGTTAGGTAAAAAGTGTCAATTTTTTAATTCAAGCAGCAATACATATCAAAAATAAGATGCACAAATTCATTCCACATAAAACACAATAGATTTATCCTAGAGAAAACCCTTCGAAGGGGAAAAACTCCAGCCAAACAACCTTTCTTATATAAGATATCAGGTTCAGATTACATCATCATCATAAACTTCACTATGACTGTGCTAAGATAAAATTTAATAGCAGAAGTAACAATTTATACTAGAATGGTATGATAACCTTGAACTCTGCTCACAACATCCTCTGTCTGCTGCAAGAATGATACTCTGCTTGCTGCTGCACACACATCCTCTGTTTGCTGCAAGAATGATGCTCTGCTTGATGCTGCACATACATCCTTTGTCTGGTGCAAGTATGATGCTCTGCAATGGATAGACAGACCTTCAAAGGTAGACCTCACACCCACTCCACGACCACTTCAGTAAAGAAATTGAATGAATGAAATGGGAAGGGGTTGGCACCTATTTATACTTTAGGTGACTGTCCCAAGCATCCCCCTAAGAGAACCTCCCCAATCAGCCCTCTTAGGGACACATGTCACTTGGCTAAGCAGCCCCCTTAGGGACACATGCCACTTGGCTAAGCAACCCCCTTCCTAAGCAGCCCCCCTTAGGGACACATGTCACTTGGCTAAGCAGCTATTGGAGATGACGCATGGTACATAGCAGAAGTTTTAGTAATGATATTTAATAGCTTCTGAAGCTATAATTTTAACACTCCCTCTTAATAAGGAAGCTATTAAATTATGAACTGATTATCTTATATAAGAAAGATTGTTTGTTTCTAGCTTTATAGGAATTTTAGCTAGACACCTTGACTTTTGCTAAATGCTCACAAGGCTGTCTGTCTTGAATTTTGACATGACTCACAAGGCTTGTCCTTTCGCCTTGACTTTTGTTATAATCTCACAAGATTTTAAAGGCCTTATCACTTTTATTCTGACTTTTGTCTTGGCTCATAAACTTTTTATATTCACTTTGACTTTTGCCATGACTCACAGAATTGGTTAATCTCCAAGTCTCCCTGGCTAGCTTCAGGGGGGTCACTTATGACCTCAGACCTTGGAGTATGCCTTTTAGATCTGTAGTCCGCGGAGATGCACACCAGCAACATAAATCTTTCGAAAGCTGTCTCCTTACTACAAGTGGGAGAGGTGTGGCCTTGGGGGCAAGCAATGAGCCAGGTACTGTCACTTGAATCCCAGCTCCTCCGTTTTGGGAAACTCCTAATGAAGCCAAGGGGGGTTGTCCCTAACAAAGAGTTTTCTATGGCTCTTGTGTTTTAAGTGTTTTTATGGTGAAATGATGCGGATGGGTGTTGTTTAGGAGGTTTTATGATAATCACAGATTTACAATATCAAATTATATAATCAAAGAGACAATTGCAAGATATGTAAAAGCACAACCACTTGATGAACTTAAATACAAGGCACTCATAATATGATATGGAAATTAAAAGACAAATACTCCATATAGATAATAAGCAAATTAAATGTGATGACAAGGACCAGTGCCTTATGGAGTAAAAAATAGTCTTGAGTGCTTGAGTTGCTTGATACAAGAGTTCGAAGGTACATTTGTGAGATTTGGATTATCTCCAAAATATTCATTTTTATTATTTTAATTAATAATTTCTTTGTTATTGACTTTTTTGAGAAAATATAAATTAATAGGCTGAATGACTTTCCGAAACTTAGGCTAAGTGGGTTTGGGGTTCATATATGATTTTTGGCTTAGGAATTAAGCCTCCAATCTCTGAAATCCACCCCCAAACGACTGACATATTACACATTTGATTTTTCCAATTAAAAATAATAATAAAAATAAAACTCATCCAACGCGTTCGGTAAATTTTTTTAGGTCATTGTTTTTAATGGATGAGGGACCTAGGAAATGACCATCTAAGACATACATGGTGTCTAGTAGGTTCATATACATCAGTTGGACTCTAATAACCCCTGAAGGCTCAACTTTCAAAATCGGGCATTCCAGCTTTGGAGGAAGCGGGAGAAAACCTCGTTGATTATTACTAGGCTATAGGCAAAGCATAATTGACAAGGGAAAAAAATTCCCTGGAATGCCTTAGTTGATAGTCAAGTCATGGGGAACCAAGCCACTCAAAACCCTACTAGCACACTTATTACAAACCCCGTGGGGCCATGGTCATTTCAGCAGAAAAATAAAATTGGCTAATTATTGCAAACTGAACCCCTGATACTCTGGAAGTGAACATTGATCATGTTCAAACACTGGCGGCTCAATTGAGGTTCAACTATTGTACAAAATAGTTGATAACAAGATCATTCTCTTTCTCAGAGATGGAGGCATTCTCTGGAACTCCAAGTTTGCCTCTGAAGTGAACAAACTTCACCAACTGCAGTGGTTTTGTCAGGATATCCGCTACCTGATCATCTGTTGCAACATACTTTACCTTGATCACATTTTGTTGTACCATATCTTTGATATAATGGTACTTTAGATCAATATGCTTTGATCTGTCATGAAATACCGGATTTTCTGTGAGCTTCATGCAGCTTTGATTATCACAGTGGATAATCGTAGTCTCAAGCTTTTCATTAAACAACCCAGAAATGAGTTTTCTGAGCCATACTGCTTCTCTGCTGGCATTACTTGCAGCAATGTATTCATCCTCAACTGTGCTCTGAGCAATAGATTCCTGTTTCCGATTGACCAGGAGATCATGGCTGATCCCAAACTGAAGCATTAATCAAAGGTACTCTTTCTGTCTACTGGACTTCCCTCCCAATCTGAATCTGCATAACCATGCAGCATCACACCAACACTGGATGTGAACTTTAGCCCATAGGCTATGGTACCTCTAAGATATCTCAGAATATGCTTACCTGCCACCCAATGTCGTTCTCTTGGATCAACCATAAATTGGCTTAATGCGCTCACTGCAAACTGCATATCTGGTCTGGTATGAGTTAGATACATTAATGACCCAACAGGTTTCCTGTACATGGTGGTGTCCACCAAATCTTCTCCTGAGCTTGAGTCATGTAACTTCTTTAAATTTACAACCATAGGAGTTGACATACTCCTGCAATTCATCATGCCAAACCTTTTCAGTATGTCCACTGCATATTTTCCTTGAGATAGAAAAATCTCGTTTGGTTTCTGCCAAACTTCTAATCCTAGGAAATAGTGCATCATTCCTAGATATTTCATTTCAAATTCAGCAGTGAGTCTCTCTTTGCATCTAGCAATTTGCTTTTCTTCTCCTGCGAGGAAAAGATTATCTACATATAACACCAAAATCAGAGGTTGATTTTCAACAACCTAAAATAGAGGTTAGAGTCTGTGGTACTTTTACTGAACCCTAATCCCTGCAGAAAGCCATCAATTCTGTTATACCAAACTCTAGGTGCTTGTTTAAGACCATACAGGGCCTTTTTTAACTTACATACATGAGTTTCCTTTTCATGCATTGCAAAACCATCAAGTTGTTCTACATATGCTTCCTGCTCTATTTCACCATTAAGAAAAGTAGTCTTTACATCCATTTGATGTAATTTCCAACCAAGTACAAAAGCAAGAGAGATAATTGTGCAGATAGTAGTATACCTGGCTACTGGTGCAAATATCTCATCATAGTCTATACCTTTCTTTTGGGAGAAGCCTTTGGCAACAAATCTTGCTTTGTACTTTCAACACTCCCATCAGCTGCATGTTTTATCTTATATAGCTATTTGGATGAGACAATTGACTTATTTTTGGGCTTGGGAAGTATGTCCCATACATTATTTTTCATGATGGACTTGTATTCCTCCAACATGGCATCTTTCCAAACCTGCAATTTGTTAGCTTCATTAAACAAAGAAGGTTCAGCATCACTAATCTTACTTACCAAAGCAATATAACCTGTAAATCTTTGAGGCCTTTTGCTCTCTCTAAAGGTTCTTGAAGGGGCTATATGTTTCTCTACTTCTTGTAGAGTTTCTTTGAACCAAGCAAGTCTTCTCTTGATAGGAGGTTCTTCAAGAGACCTTTCTAACACCTCAGCAGGTTCCAGCACTGAATCTTGATCTATTGGATTATCATGACTTTCCTCCCTCTGAAGGTCAGAACCAGAAGTCTCGGCTGTAGGAGAATCTGGCTCAACATCGATCTGAAGCTCTCTAGATCGTTTAAAAACAACTTCCTCATGGAAAGTTACATCTCGGCTAACATCAATCTGTTTCTGACCTGGGATATAGATTTTGTAAGCTTTAGAAGATTCACTACATTCGACAAAGATCCCTTTCTTTCCTGAGGGTTCCATCTTTGTTCTCTTCTCTTTAGGCATATGGATGTAAATTGGGCACCCGAATACTCTTAAGTGATCTACATTTGGTTTCTTACCAAAAAAAGCTTCTTCAGGAGTTCTATCTTCTAGGATAGCATGTGGACATCTATTTTGAATGTATACAGCTGTGGCTGTAGCTTCTTCCCAAAGAGAATTGGGCAAATCTTGATCAAACATCATAGCTTTTGTAGCCTCACAAATAGTTCTGTTCTTTCTTTCAGCCATGCCATTTTGCTGAGGATTGTACGGAACAGTTAACTGACATTTGATACCAGCTTCCTTACAAAAACTTTCGAACTCACAAGATTCATATTCTCCTCCATTATCAGATCTTATAATATGAATGTGTTTCCTGTCTGTTTTTCTACTAAAGCTTTGAATTCTTTAAATTTGGAAAAAACTTCACTTTTCAACTTCAGAAAATAAATCCAACATTTTCTAGAAAGATCATCAATAAATATGACATAATACAGAAAACCATTCAGGGAAGGAGAAGACATTGGTCCACAAGTATCAGAATGAATAAGCTCTAAGATCTTTTTAGTTTTTCTACTACTGTGAGGAAAAGACTTCTTTGCATTTTTTCCAAGTAAACAACCTTTGCATACTTCATTTTTATCAGAAGAAATAGAAGACATACCACTTACCATAGATTGAAGTCCAGGAAGAGCTTTGAAGTGAAGGTGATCGAATCTTCTGTGCCACAACTCGCTGGGACTGACTGTAGAATGAACAAGAGCACGAGCAGAATGATTCGTTACCTTGTAGAGACCTCCTTCTCGAATTCCAATGACTTCAGCTGAACTTAGTTGACCACCTTTCGGCCAGAGAACTGCTTTACCATCCATGAAGGCCACCTTGTAGCTTTATCTTCAAGTGTAGAGACTAACAACAAGTTCTTCATGCCAGGAACAAATAAGACCTCATCAATATGAATGATGGATCCAGACTTTAACTGAAGAGAGATGGAACCGACCCCTTTGATATCATAACATGAGTTGTCACCCAGCTGAACCTGCACTGAGCAAGACTTCTTCCTGTAATCTGAAATAATATTTTTGGAACCAGTCATATGTTTTGAAACTCCACGATCAACCAACTAAGTGTTCTGATCAGTAGTTAGATGACCAGAAAGAGCAAACACTATGTAGTATTCTTTTTTCTTCTCCTGTCTCGTAGGAGATTCACTTGCCTTCTTACCTGATCCTCTTTCTTCAGCAGTAGATGCATGATGCTTCCTTTTATGAAAGACTTTCTTCTTGGATTTGCAGTCTTTAGCAAAATGTCCCATCTTGTTACAACTATAGCATGTAATCTTAGACATATCAAAATTTTTACATTTGAAGTTTCCTTTGAGCTTGTTTTCCTGGAAATGCCTTTTAAAGAAATGTTTCTTTCCTCTTCTTGTTTTTGCAACCAAAACAACACTGTTATCATTAGCAACATGATTTCTTGAAGTCATGCGACTTTCCTCCTGGAGGAAGTCATGCCATAGACGCTCAAAAGTAGGTTGAATCTCTCTACCATTCACATTGGAAAGGAAAGTACTCCATGAAGACGAAATACCATCAAATATGGTTTCAACAAGATCGTCATCATCAACTATTACCCTTGTGACAAGTAACTGATAACGAATCTGAGCAATTTTAGAACAAAATGATGCAACAGACTCACCTTTCTCCATCTGTAAAAACTTCAATTTGTTCTTCATATTTCTCTTATGACTAGGTGTAGTCTTCTCATGCAACTTCAAAAAAGTATTATAACAATATTTAGCTGTCATCAGAGAAGTTAGTACAGGCATGATACTATCTTTTACAGAATAAAAAATAACTCTCTTTGCCCTAGCTTGATTCCTTCTGAAGGCTGCCTTACCAGCATTAGAAACTGGTTCTTCCACCACTATAGTCACAAACTGATCTAGTTCCAACTCTTGGAGAATATTCATAATCCTGAGCTTCCAAACATTAAAGTTTGAAGTTCCCTCTAGCCCATCTTCAGGCCGAACAAAAATAGAAGAAGACATGCTTTGAACATGAAACTTAGGATTGTGCTTTATAAAACTTAAATCCTAGGACCTGTGAAGGCTCAAGAACTATAGAACTGAGCTCTGTTCACACCCGAAGCTCTGATACCATGTCAATTTTTTAATTCAAGCAATAATGCATGTAAAAAATAAGATGCACAAATTCATTCCACATAAAACACAGTAGATTTATCTTGGAGAAAACCCTTGGAAGGGAGAAAAACTCCAGCCAAACAACCTTTCTTACATAAGATATCAGGTTCAGATTACATCATCATCATAAACTTCACTATGACTGTGCTAAGATAAAATTTAATAGCAGAAGTAACAATTTATACCAGAATGGTATGATCACCTTGAACTCTGCTCACAATATCCTCTGTCTGCTGCAAGAATGATACTCTGCGTGCTGCTGCACATACATCCTCTGTCTGCTGCAAGAATGATGCTCTGCTTGCTGCTGCACATACATCCTCTGTTTGGTGCAAGTATGATGCTCTGCAATGGATAGACAGACCTCAGACCCACTCCACGAGCACACTTCAGGAAAGAAATTGAATGAATGAAATAGGAAGGGGTTGGCACCTATTTATACTTTAGGTGACTGTCCCAAGCAACCCCCTAAGAGAACCGCCCCAAGCAGCCCTCTTAGGGATGAGTCGCCCTAAGCAACCCCCTTAGGGACACATGTCACTTGGCTAAGCAACCCCCATAGGGACACATGTCACTTGGCTAAACAACCTTCTTCCTAAGCAACCCCCTTAGGGACACATGTCACTTGGCTAAGGAGCCCCCTTCCTAAGTAGCCCCCTTAGGGACACATGTCACTTGGCTAAGCAGCTGCTGGAGATGACGCATGGTACATAGAAGAAGTTTTAGTAATGATATTTAATAGCTTTTGAAGCTATAATTTTAACAAAAACGCCAGTTGGCACTTGTATAAGTAGAGGTAAAGTTCACCTCATTATTCAATCATCCACTAGAGAGAGATTTGCATCACCTAGAGAGAGATTCGCATCTGTAGCAGGGAGAAGACAACTTCTGGGGTTTCTACTTGGAAAGTATTTCCATCTTTTCTCTCTTGTCATTGTACTTTGTTCTTGGAATTATTATCTCTATACGAAGGTTGTTGGGTTTTCTCCCATTTGGGTTTCCCAGGATAAACTCGTGTTATTGTTTTGTGCTTTGTCTTTCTTCTAGTGATCCTATTGTTAGACACAATGCTCACTGAGAGGGGGGGGGTGAATCAGTGAGCCTATACTTAAACCAAATTTCAACTTCAATTGCAATCTTATATCTTCATTCACACATTCACTTCCATATCATATTCATCAATAACCTATATCATTAATCATTTATCAAGTAAAGCATATAATGATCAACACATTGCACAAGAGACACACAATATAGTTTGAAATCTTTTTGTAATTAGTTCAACGGCTACAACCGTGAGGTAATTCAGCACCAACTGAAATAAAAAGAGCACCAACTCTTTATCTAGAACCTTGCCTAGTTCTTCTTAGATCCTACTAAGAAGTGGATACAAGACCCTGCTTGTAAGTACATTTCTGTACAAGACCCAGCTTACAAACTATATGTACATATACATTACACTTGTCAACACTGTCTTGTCATCCCTGTCACATCCTGTCCAGTCATCAACTTGACAACTGCAACACTTGTCTCTTCTCCATATTCATACTGTCACCAGCAATGATCATCAAGCCCAAATTCACGTCATTCAGAATGTTCAATAAGTCTTCAACATCTCAGCATACTGTCATATCAACACTATCGCATGTCTCTGTCTCAGAATATCACAATAAATGGTTATCCATGTATTTCTGACTGCCCTAGAATCAGACAATTTAGCATGTCATCAGCATCTCAGTAACTGCATCTCTGACTTTGTCAATCCTGTTGTCCATACATCAGCATTGCCAAATATGTCATCACTGTCCTCATGCTCCAACCAACATTCTGTACACAACTTCATCATTTAACTGTCCACCATCATATCATGAACATGGTTCACCAAAATAATCCAGCATCGTGTTATGAAAATAGTTCAGCATTGACTGTTCTTCGTAGCATCACTCCATCAACAGTCAGCATGTCATCAAGAATCAATCAGCATTTCAGCATACTGTAGCCCCAAATAAATGTCTTCATCTTGGTACCATTTTGTTCATCAATTTACCATGTCTTCATGAGCATTCTGTAGCCCTAACATATCAACCAGCTGTCCATTGTTTTTCAGCGATCAACCAATCATGTTTTCAGCCAAAATAGAAGTAAAAGATAACAGAGGAATTTGTTTTTACTACTCCATCTGCTGACTGTCCTTCTGAACCATGTGAACTGCTCCTCCACTGCTCCACCGAAAATCACCATTCTTCAACACATCAAAAAACAATGAACTCACCTTTATTTATAGTTGATTTGTTCATGAATTTAGGGAGGCCGACTTCTTCATCAAAACAATTGATATTTTTTATCCATTTTATTTTCTTAGTTCATGGAGGCTGACTTGTCACTCATTGTCTTCATTCAATTAAATGATATTTCATTATTACTTGGAGGCCGACATCATACTTGATATCTATATTTTATTTCTTTTATTTTACATGCTGACATGGAATGTTTGTGTCATCGAATAATATTCAAGCCCCAGCAAGTGTGGGTTCGAGACCCTGTCTACAACAATTCTTGTGCAAATCTGATGCTCGTATTGTGTCCTTTCTCATGCCTGGAATGTCCCATGCCCGCAAATGTATAAAGAGATGCCTGCTGGTGGCCTAAAAACATGCCTGCAATCTTCATTTTGTTGATGCCTGCATGTCTCAATAATTCATGCTCGCAAAGAGGGTTTAGGGATGCCCGCATTTGTCCTCAAATACATGCCCGCATGTGGTTGCTCCAGAAGCCCGCAGTCACTTCCAGGATGCTCGCACTGGTGTCATTGGAGTGCCCTACAACCATATGCCTGCGTGGGTATGCTTTGATCAAGTCCGTAGCATCCATAAACATGCCCGCAGCTCTCCATTTCTCCTTATTTAGCATCATCATATCCGTATATACCCCATGAAGCATGCCCGCAAGCTCATGCTTGCTTGGAATGTCTTCTTCATTCATGCTTGCTATTCATGTCCATTTGGCTTTTGTCTTTGTCCATTTACACTTGTCCAAATCATCTTCAAATGACCACAGTATGGGTCATTTGACTCTTGGCTCATTAGGTGTGCCAATGGCTCCAATGCCCATCACCTTGTCCACCAAATCAACCTTGTGCTTGCTTGTCTTCAACTCACTCATGTTCTTGTCCATACTTTAACCTTTGTCATTAATGGTGTGTCATCAATGTTGGATTTTGTACAACTTTGGAAAATATTATTTATTATATTTTATTGTATCATCATTGTACTTGGTTACACTTCCTAAGGGAGAAGAACATTAAGTAAACACATGAAAGAATCAATGTAAGTCTTGGGGTGCAAAAGTAATTAATAAAATATTAAAAATAAAATATTTATTGCCCCCAAAGACAAGTCGGCCCCATAAGGGAATTTTCCAGTTTCGCACATGTATAAATATGAGGCTTGTGCACCTCATTATCTCATTCTCACACTTGTGAAGTGCGCATCACTTGGAGGAGCAGATTTTCGCATCACTAGAAGGAGGTTTATTTGGGTTGGTTACTTGTGAAAGATACTTTCACTTTCTCTCTCTTTCTTCATTTGTACTCTGATCTCAGAATTATCATCTCTCTGCGAAGGTTGCTAGGTTTTCTCCCTATTGGGTTTCCCAGGGTAAGACTCTGTGTTGTTGTTTTGTGCTTTGTCTTCCTTCTAGTGATCTCGGTAATGCATTTATGTTTTATGCTGTGAATGTATGAAATTTAACATGGTATCAGAGCCATTCTAGAAGAAGCCATTGCCGAAGCATTGTCAGAACCCTGCTGGAATTAGGGTTTCATCTTGCGAAGTCTTCACCCATTACTTTGGAGGAAAAGAGCCATAGGAATTTCGTTTTTGGCTAGACTAATCCATTGGTGAAGACGGAATTCAATTCCGAGAACTTTTATTTTTGACCTAGCTCCTGCTAGGGTTTCTGATCCAGATCCGCAAATCAAGATGATTGGGATGAAGGTTGAAGATCGGTTGGAAGGAGCTTCCAACTTTATTTCCTGGAAGTCAAGGGTTCATCTACTCCTAGAAGAAAATGATCTTCTACTATATGTAAATGAGAAGGTCCCCAAACCAGAAGCCGAAGAAGATAAATCTCGATGGAGGAAGAATGATGCTAAAGCAAGAAGGATTCTTGTGGATTCCGTGAGAGATCATTTGGTTCCTCAGATCTCAGGTAAGAAGAATGCTAGGAAGATGTTCAAGACCATTATGAAGCTGTTTGAACACACTAGTCTAAATGTATCCATGACTTTGAGAAACCAACTCTCAAATATGAAGATAGCGAAGTCGGAATCCATTGCCTCATACTTTATGAGGATCACAGAACTCAGAGACAAGCTCAGCACTAGTGGAGATCCTATTGGCAATAAGGAGCTTGTCCTCCACACCTTAAATGGTCATCCACTATCATGGGAGTCCTTTATCCAAGCATAAGTGGTAGATCTAAACCACCAAAGTTTGATAAGCTTTGGGCAGATTGCTCTCAGGAGGAGACAAGGATCGCAGCACGGCAAAGACTCCATGGCAATCAAAATGAAGAGACTCAAGCATTTGTTTCCCATGCCAAGAAAGGTAAAGGAAAGGGGAAGAAGTTCCATAAACACTAGCACCAGGAAAGGAGATCAAACCCTCGTCAAGAACAAAAGAAGAAGAAGGATGTATCTCAAGTCCAATGCTTTAGGTGCAGGAAATATGGACTCTACGCCAGTAGCTGTCGAAGTCAAATCAAAAGGAAGCATGAAGCATCCACTGTTGATGTAGAAGAAGATCATCATCACAAGAAGCAAAAGAATGAAGATCACACATAATTTCTATTCATATCAGCACTATCAGGTACTATCCCTACCACTAGTGACACTTGGCTCATAGATAGTGGTGCATCTAGACACATGATTGGGTATAGAGAGAATCTTTTAGAATTAATTGAGAAAGATTCACATCTCCGTGTTGTACTTGGAGATGATGCAAATTACACTGTGAAGGGATCTGGAACCACCACCCTTAAATTGGAATCAAATGATACATTACGCTTAAGTGATGTACTCTATGTACCTGGTATGAAAAGAAATCTTGTCTCCATCTCAGCATTGGAGGACAAGGGTTATAAAGTATCTTTCTCAGAAGGGGAAGTCCTTGCTTGGCACAAGAACTCAAGCATGAGCTTAGCCAAGGTTATTGGCATAAGAGAAGAGAGCTTGTATAGGCTAAACACTTCTCTAGTTCAAGCCCTAATACATGATGCTGCAAGTATGGGCGAGTTATGGCATGGAAGGTTAGCTCATCTGAACTATCGAGCTCTCCCAGTTCTGAAGAATATTGTGACAGGTTTGCCAGGGCTCCAGGTAAACCATGATGGAACATGTAGAGGATGTGCACTTGGCAAGAATGCCAAGAAGTCTTTTCCAGATAGCGAGAGTAGATCCAAAGGGATTTTGGATCTAGTACACTCTGACTTGTGCGGGCCCATGACAGTTGTATCATTAGGTGGTTATCACTACTATATCACCTTTATTGATGATTATTCACGAAAGACTTGGATATACTTTCTCAAGTCAAAAGAATCCGAGGAAGTACTCAGCAAGTTCAAAGAGTTTAAAGCACAAGTTAAAAATTTGTCAGGAAAGAGGATCAAGATATTGAGATCCGATAATGGTGGAGAATACACCTCTACAGAGTTCAATGATTTCTGCAAGGAAGCAGGAATTAAGAGAGAGCTCACAGTTCCCTACAACCCTCAACAAAATGGGGTTGCAGAAAGAAAGAATCGTACAATTGTGGAGGCAGCCAAAGCTATGATACATGAGCAGAGTCTTCAAATGTTCTTGTGGGCAGAAGCATCCAGAACTGCTGTATATGTACATAATAGATGTCCACATAAGATCTTGAAGAACATGACTCCAGAAGAAGCGTTCATAGGTGTGAAACCAGAAGTGGGCCATCTTCGGATTTTTGGCTGTCCAGTCTACATTCATGTGCCCAAAGAGAAAAGATCAAAGTTAGAACCTTCAGGCAAGAAGGGTACCTTTGTTGGATACAGTGAGTCTTCAAAGGCTTACAGAATTTACATTCCAGGATCTAGACAGATTGAAGTCAGTAGGGATGTAAACTTTGAAGAAGAAATGGCTATCAGGAAAGGCAGAGGATCAGATATGGAGATTGATGATGCAGAAATGCTAGAACCAAAGGAGATGAGATCATCTCCTCCTCCAGTTCAGAGGGAGTCAGTAGAAAAGGATGAACCTATCGATCCCATAGATCCAGTTGATATCCCCAGAGATGTGACAGGTCGGAAAAGACCTAGATGGGCACAACAGACACTGCAGGATGCTCCACATGGCACTTTCAGAGAAAGCAAAAGACCTCAGAGATTCTCCAGCTATGTGGCACTAATGAGCAACATTATTGATTCAGAACCCACAACCTATGATGAAGCATCCAAACATCAAGTTTGGAAGGATGCCATGATGGAGGAATATCAATCCATCATGAAGAATGATGTGTGGGAAGTTGTGCCGAGACCTGAAGAGAAGTCAGTAGTGACTTCTAACTCTAAGTGGTTATACGAGATCAAGCATGGAGCAGATGGCAGTGTTGAGAAATACAAGGCCAGATTCGTAGCCAGAGGCTTCTCTCAGAAAGAGGGAGTCGACTATGATGAGAATTTTGCTCCTGTGGCCCAATATACTTCTATCAGATCCATTATCGCGATTGCTTCAGCTATGGGATGGAAGTTGCATCAGATGGATGTGAAGACAACATTTCTCAATGGTGTCATTGAGGAAGAAGTTTACATCGAATAACCAGATGGGTTTATTGTCCAAGGAAAGGAGTCTCATGTATGCAGACTGAAGAAGGAATTGTATGGCCTCAAGCAAGCACCTCGTGCTTGGTATGGACGAATAAACGGATTCCTGGTAAGCTTGGGATTTTCCAAGAGTGATGCAGATCCCAACCTTTACTACAAGGTTGTCGACGGTGAGCCACTGATCTTGGTATTATATGTTGATGACTTATTTCTCACTGGAAATGAGAAACTTATTGTTTGGTGTCAGAAGAATCTCGCCTCTGAGTTTGAAATGAAAGACCTTGGATTGATGCACTACTTCTTGGGATTAGAAGTATGGCAGAGGCAGAAAGAGATTTTCCTAGGACAAGGAAAATACACCATCGATATACTGAAGAGATTCAGAATGTTGGATTGCAAGTCCATGGCTACACCGATGGATGCAAATTGGAAGAAGTTGAGAGATTCTACTTCAGAGTCTGATTTGTTTGATCCCACCATCTATCGCCAGTTGATTGGGTCATTGATGTATCTGACCAACACCAGACCAGATATATGTTTTGCTGTGAATGCCCTCAGTGAGTTCATGTGTGAACCAAGGCACATTCACTGGATTGCTGCAAAACATGTGCTCAGATACTTGCATGGCACAGTGGGATATGGATTAAAATATGCTTCAGATGGTGACCTGGTATTGCAGGGGTTTACAGACTCAGATTGGGCCGGATGTGTTGCAAATCGGAAGAGTACTTCTGGATGTTGCTTCAGTTTGGGTTCTGAAGTTATTTCCTGGTGCAGCAGGAAGAAGAACTCGGTAGCACTTAGTACTGCAGAGGCTGAGTACATGGCTGCTAGCACAACAACTCGAGAAACAGTGTGGCTTCGTAAACTCCTAGCAGGATTGTTCGGCCAGATTCCAGAGCCGACCGTGATTCACTGTGATAACCAGAGTTGTGTGCAGATGTCAGTGAATCCTGTTTTTCACGACAGGTCGAAGCATATCGAGATTCGATATCACTTCATTCGTGATATGGTGCAGAAAGGTGCGGTCGAGTTACAGTACGTGCTGACAGACGACCAGATTGCAGATATTCTCACCAAAGCTCTTCCCAGGGTGAAGTTCGAATACTTTCGCGGAAGACTTGGAGTCGAGGAGAATGTTTCCCTCCTTGAGAGGGAAAGATGACATTGAGATGCTTGCCCTGCTTTGCCCAGGTGCCTTCTGCAGTCCAGTTACTCGGCCAAATATGGGAGAAATTTCATAGGCAGATGAGTAGGACAGTCAGCAGTTGGCTGGGCTCACCCAGGCAGCGTTGAAAAAATCGGCAAAAAATCGCGCTTTTTTAAAAAAGTCGCGTAGTCAAACCCTTGCCGAAAAATCGGCGAGTAAAAATCACGATTTTTTAAAAAAGCGCCGATTCCCGACTTTTTGAAAAAATCGCCGACTTTTTGCAAAAACTCGCGAGTCGAAGGAAAAAAGCACCCAGACAGTCACGGCCGCGGTTTAAAAGGTCAAAAGTGAATTTTTTTTGGTCATTTGTTTTGTTTGACTGTTGGAGAAGGAGTGTGAAGGGCAAGAGGGCACCATCAACTACTTTGGAGGCATCCAAGACTCCAAACAACATCCAAGCTCACCATTGTGAATTTTTGTGGAGAAGGGGTTCAATTTCAAGAGTCAAAACTTTGCCAATCAACCAATTCGTCTCACAGGTATGTAGTGGTTCATTTTCTTGTATTTGTTTTATGATTTTTTTGCATGTTTGCTTGCCTATATTCTTTCCTCTATTCTTTTATTTTTTTTTGCCATTTTTCCAATGATTTCCATGTCCACAAAATTATAAATATCAAAAAGAGTCAAAATGTAAGGGGGTTTTAGATTCTTAGAATGGAATAGCATGTTTTCTTTCTTAGATATTTAGCCACCCTCTTGTTATCATTTTTCATAGCCAAAAATATAAATTTAGAGGTCTGATTTTTTAAGCCAAATTGTTGCAATTTTTTCAAATGGGGTTTAATTTCTTGTTTTTGTATTTTTGTGCCCTAGGTTTGCATTTTGAGGCTGCCATTCCATTTTCCAAGATGCCAAAGCCATTAGATCCGTTTTGGCAGTATGGTGAGCCCGAGGATGATGGAAACAGGCAAAATTTGAGTTGCAAATTGTGTGGGCATCACATGTCAGGAGGGGTTAACAGGTTGAAATACCATCTAGCTAAACTCCATGGGCATGATGTTGGCGTTTGTACTGCAGTGACCCCAGAGATCATGAGATCTGCCCATGACGCAATCCATGAAAAGAATAAAAAGAAGGATGAGATCGCCGCAAACAGAGCTGAGATTGCAGCTTTTGGCCTAGCAAGAAGTGTGGGGGCAATAGGATCTGCCACTTTCAGTGAGGGTAGTGTGAGGGGTTCCACAGCCACGGCGGGGGCCTCACACCATTTTGGTCCACGAACAGGAGGTGGATCACAACCTTCTATCAAGGCATTGATAAAGAAAAATGACAAGGTAGAAGTGGACAGGGTGATGGGGAGGTGTCTTTACTGGAGTCACATACCTCTCAGCATCGTAAAAAACAATCCATTTTGGCAGCCGATGTGTGATGCCATTGCATCATTTGGCTTGGGGTATAAAAGTGCCACCTTTGATGAGTTGCGGGGTCCAATCCTTCAAGCAGAAAAGAAGGACATCGGTGCTAGGTTGGAGGAGCTCAAGCAGTCACGGGAGACCACTGGATGCACAATCATGTCAGATGGTTGGTCAGATGGTAAGGGTAGATCCCTTATCAAATTTTTGGTACATTGTCCTAGAGGTACCTTGTTTGTGAAATCAGTCGATGCATTGGCATATGTAAACGATGCAGTGCTCTTATGTGAGTTGTTAGATGGGTTCCTACAGGACATTGGGGTGCACAATGTTGTGCAAGTTATTACGGATAATGCAGCTAATTATGTGGCTGCTGGCAGGATGCTTATGGAGAGGCACCCCGCTTTGTTTTGGACTCCATGCGCTGCTCATTGTATTGATTTGATGCTGGAGGATATGGGGAAAGTTCCCTTTATCAAGGTGGTGATTGATCAAGCTAAGAGCATCCCCAAGTTTATTTACAACCATACTTTTGTTCTCAGCCTCATGAGGAGGCACACCAAAAACAGGGACTTGAGGCGTCCCGCAATCACACGCTTTGCCACCACCTTCATTACTCTTCAGTCCTTGCTTCGATGTCAGTTTGAGTTGAAGCAAATGTTTGTTTCTGATGATTGGCGTGAATGTGCTTACAGTAGGAGAGAGGATGGGAGAACCATTGCCAAGTTGGTGTACATTGACTCCTTCTGGGAAGGAGTGGGGGAAGTGTGCTCGGTGACTGAACCTTTGGTAAAGGTTTTGAGACTTGTTGATGGTGATAAGCCCTCAATGGGCTATTTGTATGAGGCCATGGATAGGGCCAAAGAGGCCATCCGGAATTATTATGTGGGCAAGGGTACCCCGGGGCACGAGAGGCACATGTTGTTATGGGAGTTGATTGATAGTCGATGGATCGGGATGCTTTATAGACCCATTCATGCAGCAACACTCTTCCTCAACCCTGCATTTTCCTACAAATGCAAATTTGATTTTGATGCTGAGGTGTTGGAGGGGCTCTTCACTTGTATTCAGAGGATGGTACCTGATTATGAGACTCGCAATGCAATCAATCGCGAGTTAGAGGTGTATCAGGATGGTACCTGATTATGAGACTCGCAATGCAATCAATCGCGAGTTAGAGGTGTATCAGGATGGTACTGGAGTATTTAGCTTTGCTGATGCTATTCGTGACAGGACCAGTTTCATGCCAGGTAAGTTATTAAAGTGTTTAACTTTTATTTGCAAGTTGAAATTTGAAATTTTGAATTATGATTTATTTATTTCCTTATTTGTTGTAGCTACTTGGTGGCGAACCTATGGTGTAAGGACACCAAATTTATGGAAATTTGCCATCAAGATTCTTAGCCAAACATGTACCGCTTCAGGATGTGAGCGGAATTGGATTGTGTTTGAAAAAGTACACGCAAAGAGACGCAGAAGGTTAGAGTCTTAGACTTTAAATTTTCAACAAATCAATTTCATTTAATATAATTTGTGAATCTATCATCCTCACATATTATAATTATGTTTCATTAATTTTTTAAACTTGAACCTCTAGACTCATACAAAAAAATTATTTTCCTCTTACAGGATGGAGTTCACACGTCTCAATGATTTGGTCTACGTCTATTATAATCTCCGCTTATGGATGACACAGATAAATAAAACACCAAATGCTGATGCCATCGTCTTAGACAATATTGATATTTTGTTTGATTGGAGGGTGGAGATTGAGACTCCTATCATGGAGGAGGAACCTACATGGCTAGAGGGAGAGGAAGGGCAGGAGGAGGAGGAGGAGGAGGAGGAGGGGGAGGAGGAGGAACCACCACGGAGGGTGATGTGCTAGCATCGCCACCACCACCTACACCGATTGATACATCTAGTCCTCCATCCGTCACTCGTCGTCCGATGTTAGATACAGGGGCAGGGTCTTCTGCTGCTACTTCTAGTGCTAGGGGCAGGCCTGACAAACGGCCCATGACCTTTTCCCGTAAAAGGGGAAGAGGGCATTGATATTAGATAGATAGCTACTAGTTTTCCTAAGATACATTTATATATGTGATGTCATTTTGTATTGGTTATCTACTTTTGAGTTTTGAGTCCTTGATTGGACAACTATAGTGTTTCAAACTTTCAGACTTTCAGGATTCAGTATCGACTTTGATGTATCATTTTATATTTGACATGACTAGATGATGATGATATATATCAGTGCTTTCTCCATATTTATGTTCCAATGTGTTTATCTGATGTTATTGTTGCTTTATATGTTTAAAATTCTGAAAAAAATGAATGTATTTTGTATTTTTTAATGTTTGCCGACTTTTTCCGACTTTTTTCGATTTTTTCGTCGATGTTGCCGAGAAATTGTTTTCGGGACCCTTGCCGACTTTTTGCCGAGTCCGACTTTTTCAACGTTGCACCCAGGTACCTTCTGCAGTCCAGTTACTTAGCCAGATATGGGAGAAATCCCATAGGTAGATGAGTAGGACAGTCAACAATTGGTCGGGTTCACATTGGTGCCTCTGCAGTCTAGTTACTCAGCCACATATGAGAGAAATCTCATAGGCAGATGAGTAGGACAGTCAGCAGTTGGCCGTGTGGTTGCACAGGTGCCTCTACAGTCCAGGTACTCAGCTAGATATGGGAGAAATCTCATAGGCAGAAGAGTCGGACAGTCAGAAGATGGCCGTGCCGTTTTGCTCGTCTGAGATCTCAGCCAGGTATGGGAGGACCCCATCGGCAGATGAGATAGACAGGTAGCAAATTGTATAGTAGAGATGGTATAGCTGTATATCTCAGATATCCAGGATTGAGTGATTCTCCTGGATCCAGGATCGAGTGATTCTCCTGGACTCACCGAAGGACTGGTGATGATGATACACAGAGATTGTGTGGACAACTTTCAGTATGCAGAAAGATGATAGAGACAGAGTTGAGTACAAGATGAAACCCAGATGATCGTGATGCAGATGAAGACTGAAGAATACCTTCCTCGTTGAGAGGGAGTGTTGGATTTTGTACAACTTCAGAAGATATTATTTATTATATTTTATTGTACAATCATTGTACTTGCCACTTGGTTACACCTCCTAAGGGAGAAGAACATTATGTAAACACATGAAAGAATCAATGTAAGTATTGGGGTGCAAAAGTAATTAATAAAATATTTATTGCCCCCAAAGACAAGTCGGCCCCATAAGGGAATTTTCCAGTTTCGCACATGTATTAATATGAGCCCTGTGCACCTCATTATCTCATTCTCACACTTGTGAAGTGCGCATCACTTGGAGGAGCAGATTTTTGCATCACTAGAAGGAGGAGGTTTATTTGGGTTGGTTACTTGTGAAAGATACTTTCACTTTCTCTCTCTTTCTTCATTTGTACTCTAATCTCAGAATTATCATCTCTCTGCGAAGGTTGCTGGGTTTTCTCCCTATTGGGTTTTCCAGGGTAAAACTCTGTGTTGTTGTTTTGTGCTTTGTCTTCCTTCTAGTGATCTTGGTAATGCATTTATGTTTTATGCTACGAATGTATGAAATTTAACAATCAATGACAACCTTAGACAACCATATTCATCACCTATTTGTTGGATTTTGTGCAACTTCGGAATATATTATTTATTGTATTTTATTGTACTTGATTGTACCTCCTAAGGGAGATGAACTTGATGTATTTAATTATGCAAAACCCTTGAAAGAATCAATTTAAACTTTGGGGTGAAAAGAAGCAAAAGAAAAGATTAAAAATTAAATTATTAATTGCCCCCAAGTGAAGTCGGCCTAGTTAGGGAATTTTCCAATTTAGCACTTGTATAAATAGAGGTAAAGTGCACCTCATTATTCACTCACTCATTCACTCAAGTTCGCATCACTTGGAGAGAGAGAAGTTCGCACCTGCTGGAGAAGAAAACTATTTTGGGGTTTCTACTTTTGGAAAGCATTTCTATCTTTTCTCTTTTATGATTGTACTCTGATCTCGGAATTATCATCTCTATACGAAGGTTGCTAGGTTTTATCCCGTTTGGGTTTCCCAAGATAAACTATGTTGTTATTGTTTTGTGCTTTGTCTTTCTTCTAGTGATCCTGTTTATGCAATTGAATTATTATGCTATGAATGTATGAAAACTAACATGGTATCAGAGTAGTTCTAGAAGAAGCCATTGCCGGAACTAGGGTTTCATCTTCTGAAGTCTTCACCCAACATTTTGGAGAAAAAGAGCCTTGGGAATTTCGCTTTTAGGGAGGTGCATCTTTTGGTGAAGATGGAATTCAATTCCGAGAATTTCAAGTTTTTGACCTAATTCTGCAGTTGCAGTAGAAATTAGGGTTTCATTTTTGACCTACTTCTCTCCACAGTTTTGGATCAGCCCTACCTCATCTCAACTCGCCTTGGCAAGGCACATCTACCTATGGAATCAGTTTTTCAAATTTTCAACTTTCATTTTTGACCTAGCTCGTGCTAGGGTTTCTGAACCAGATCTGCAGTCAAGATGATTGGTATGAAGGTTGAAGATCGTCTGGAAGGATCTTCCAACTTTATCTCTTGGAAGTCTAGGGTTCTTCTACTTCTAGAAGAAAATGACCTACTACAATATGTAAATGAGAAGGTCCTTGATCCAGAAGCCGAAGAAGATGAATCCCGATGGAGGAAGAATGATGCCAGAGCAAGAAGGTTTCTGGTGGACTCAGTAAGAGATCATTTGGTCCCACAAATCTCAGGGAAGAAGACTGCTAAGAAAATGTTCAAGACCATAAAGAAGTTGTTTGAACACACTAGTATCAATGTATCCATTACATTGAGGAACCAACTTTCAAATATGAAGATGTCCAAGTCAGAATCCATTGCCTCATACTTCATGAGGATCACAGAACTAAGGGACAAGCTTAGCACCAGTGGAGATCCCATTGATGAAAAGGAGCTTGTCATAACTACTCTAAATGGTCTTCCACCATCTTGGGAGTCTTTCATTCAAAGTATAAGTGGTAAATCCAAACTACCCAAATTTGATAAGCTGTGGGCAGATTGTACTCAGGAAGAGACAAGAATAGTAGCACGGCAAAGAATCCATGGTACTCAACCAGAGGAGAATCAAGCATTTGTATCCCACGCCAAGAAAGGCAAAGAAAAGGGAAGAAAGTTTTATAAACACAAGCACCAAGATAGGAGATCTAGTCATCCCCCAGATCTGAAGAAGGAGAAGAAGGACTTATCTCAGATTCAATGCTATAGGTGCATGGCATATGGTCACTACGCCAATAATTGCCGAAGTTCAAACAAAAGGAAGCATGAAGCCTCAACTGCTAATGTAGAAGAAGACCATCATCACAAGAAGTCAAGGGATGATGATCGTTTGGAGTTGCTCTTTTAGCTCTCTATATGTTGAGGAGATATGAAGATCTAGACTGCAAGAACAAAAGTCTCTCATGGTTCCCACAAGAAGGTAGCGGGGGCCCACACATAAAAACAATAAGAGATAAGTATTTGGTTTTCTTGCTTACATAGATCTGTTTTATCCTATGTGTCTATTATATGCAGATCTATCAGGAAATGTGTTGAGTAGTTGATATAGTTTACCTTGTTATATTTGTTATGCATATGAGCCACACAACACTTCATGAACACATGATGGAGCTAGTCTAGATGATATCTCCTTCCTGCATGCTTAGAGTAGTGCACACTCTTGATGGCATGTTCTAGCGGAGATAGCAGACATCTAGATAGTTCCCAGATGTGTTTGGTAGACATGTTTATGATTGTTGTGTTAAAATATTATCCAAGATGCTGGTGTAAACTATTGTCATTGCATTGAAATAGACATTGGTTAAATTCGATTATGCAATGTCACTGATCATCAGACTGGATTTGACTTGTAGGGAAAAGACCATGTGATTTGGCCTACAAGAGAAGAATGATGAGACTTGTTCCGATGGACACATGAATCCGGTTGATGTTCAACAAGAAGCTTCCAGGAATACGACTCTCAGCCTAGAAGGATGACCTTGGAGGAAGCTTTCACAGAAGTCAAACCAGAAGTGGGCCACCTTCAGATATTCGACTGTCCAGTCTACATACATGTGCCCAAGAAGAAAAAAACAAAGTTAGAACCTTCAGGCTAGAAGGAACTTTCGTGGGACACAGTGAGACTTCAAAGGCATACATAATCTACATCCCAGGATCCAGATAGATTGAAGTCAGTAGGGATGTGCCCTTTGAAGAAGAGATGGCTGTCAGGAAAGGCAAAGGATCAGGCATGGAGAAGAAATGCTAGAACCAAAGGAGATGAGATCATCTCCCCCTCCAGTTCAAGAGGGATCTAGCAGAAGAGGATGAACCCATCGATTTCATTGCTCCAGTTGAGCCAGTTAATGTTCCCAGAGATATTGCGGTAGGCCGGAAGAGGCCTAGATGGGCATAATAGACTTTGCATAGAGCAAATGGGACTGTTGAAAAACATAAGGTTAGATTTGTTGCCAGAGGGTTTTCTTAGAAAGAGGGAGTCGATTATAATGAGACACGTGCTCCTGTATACTTCTACCATATCAATCATTGCTATTGTTTCAGCCATGGAGTGGAAGTTGCATTAGAGTGATGCAGACCCAACCTTTACTAGAAGGTTGCAGATGATGAGCCACTGATTTTGGTACTATATGTTGATGACTTGTTTCTCATTGGAAACGAGAAACTTATCCTATGGTGTAAAAAGAAACTCGCCTCTGAGTTCGAAATGAAGGATCTTGTATTGATGCATTACTTCTTGAGATTAGAAGTATGGCAGAGGCAGAAAGAGATTTTCCTAGGTCAAGGAAAATACACCATAGATATTCTGAAGAGATTCAGAATGTTGGACTGCAAGTCCATGGCTACTCCGATGGATGCACATTTGAAGAAGCTGAGAGATTGTACTTTAGATTCAGATTTGATTGATCCTACTATGTATCGCCAACTGATTGGGTCCTTGATGTATCTGACGAACACCAGACCAGATATATGTTTTGCTGTGAATGCTCTCAGCCAGTTCATGTGCAAGCCGAGATAGATTCACTGGATTGCTGCAAAGCATGTGCTCAGATACTTCCGTGGCATTGTGGGATATGGCCTAAAATATGCTTCAGAATATGATTTGAGATTGCAAAGGTTTGCGGACTCAGATTGGGCCGAATGTATTGCAGATAGGAAGAGTACTTTCGGATGTTGCTTTAGTTTGGGTTCTACAGTGATTTCCTGGTGCACCAGGAAGCAGAACTCGGTAGCATTCAATACTGCAGAGGCCGAGTATATGACTGCTAGTACAATAGCCCGAGAAGCAGTATGGCTTCGTAAAGACCTTATAGGATTGTTTGGCCAGATTCCAAATCCAATCGTGATTCACTGTGATAACCAGAGCTGTGTGCAGATGTTAGTGAATCCAGTAATTCACGACAGGACGAAGCATATAGAGATTCGGTATCACTTCATACATGATATGGTGCAGAAAGGTGCGATTGAGTTATAGTATGTGCCGACAGATGACCAGACTGCAGATGTTCTCACCAAGCCCCTTTCTAGGATGAAGTTCGAATACCGTGAAAGACTTGGAGTAGAATAGAACGTGTCCCTCCTTGAGAGGGAGAGATCACATAGAGATGCTGTCACTGCTTTACCCAGGTGCCTCCACTTGTCCAAGTACTCAACCGGGTATGGAAGAAATCCCATTGACAGATGAATCGGACAGGTAGTGGATGGTCAGGTTCACCCTGGTGCCTCTACTCGTCCTGGTGCTTAGCCTGGTATGGGAGAAATCCCATCGGCATATGAGTCGGACAGGTAGTAGATGGTTGAGTCCACACTGGTGCCTTTGCTCGTCCTGGTGCTCAACCTGGTATGGGAGAAATCCCATCGACAGATGAGTTGGACTGGTAGTAGATGGCTGTGTGATGATTGCACTGGTACCTCTCCTTGTTCAGGTTCTCAGCCAGGTATGGGAGGACCCCATCGGCAGATGAGACGAACATGTAGTAGATGGTCGTGCCCATTTGCTCGTCTGGGATCTCAGCCAGGTATGGGAGAAATCCCATCGGCAGATGAGGCAGACAGGTAGCAAATGGTATAGCAGAGATGGTATAGCTGATATCTCAGATATCTAGAATTGAGTGATTCTCGTGGACACACCGAAGGACTGTTGTAGATGATGCATGAAGACACTTCTCGAAGAACTGAGACTGTGCTGACAACCTTTAGTATGTATAGAGATGGAGACAGTATAGATGTACAAGATGAAACCTAGATAACCATGATGTTGATGAAGGCCGAAGAAAACCTTCCTCGTTGAGAGGGAGTGTTGGATTTTGTGCAACTTCGGAAGATATTATTTATTGTATTTTATTGTACTTGATTGTACCTCCTAAGGGAGATGAACTTGATGTATTTAATTATGCAAAACCCTTGAAAGAATCAATGTAAACCTTGGGGGGAAAAGAAGCAAAAGAAAAGATTAAAAATTAAATTATTAATTGCCCCCAAGTGAAGTCAACCCAGTTAGGGAATTTTCCAATTTAGTACTTGTATAAATAGAGGTAAAGTGCACCTCATTATTCACTCACTCATTCACTCAAGTTCACATCACTTGGAGTGAGAGAAGTTCGCACCTGCTGGAGAAGAAGACTATTTTGGGGTTTCTACTTTTGGAAAGCATTTCCATCTTTTCTCTTTTATGAGTGTACTATGATCTCGGAATTAACGTCTCTATACAAAGGTTCCTGGGTTTTCTCCTGTTTGGGTTTCCCAGGATAAACTCTGTTGTTATTGTTTTGTGCTTTGTCTTTCTTCTAGTGATCCTGTTTATGCAATTGAATTATTATGCTATGATTGTATGAAACCTAACAGTATTGAATTTATGGAAGTAAATTATTATGCTATGAATGTATGCAAAATCTAACATGGTATCAGAGCGGTACTAGAAGAAGCCATTGCCGAAACATTGCCGAAACACTGTCAGAACTAGGGTTTCATCTTTCAAGGCCTTCACTCAACTTTTTGGCGGAAGAGCCTTGGGAATTTCGCTCTAAGGAGGGCACATATTTTGGTGAAGGCATAATTCTGAGAATTTTCAGTTTTTGACCTAATTTTGTTGCTGCAACAGAAATCAGGGTTTCAGTTTTTGACCTACTTCCTCCACAGTTTTGACTCAGCCCTACCTCTACTCAACTCGCCTTGCTAGGGCGCATCTACCTGTGGAGTCAGTTTTCCAAAATTTCAACTTTCATTTATGACCTAGCTCCTGCAAGGGTTTCTGGTCCAGATTTGCAGTCAAGATGATTGGAATGAAGGTTGAAGATCGTCTAGAAGGGGCTTCCAACGTCATCTCTTGGAAGTCTAGGGTTCTTCTTCTATTAGAAGAAAATGATCTCGTGCAGTTTGTCCCAGAACTAGAAACCTCAACTGCTGATGTAGAAAAAGACCATCATCACAAGAAGCAAAGGAATGAAGATCGTACAGAATTTCGTTTGATCCCTAAGAATTTTGTTGCCTAGTTGTATAATGAGGGAATCTTTAGAAGCTCTTCAAGAGGAACATGTAGGTTAGGTTTTGAAAAGAAACTAGCCATATCAATGTTTAAATTACAAGGATTTGCCATATCCCTAGCGTCAGGTTTCAATCCTAACAATTCTATGATTTGTGCTTTAATAACAAGGATGGTTATTGTTATCACATTTTATGTCGGCAGCAGCTTCCATACTGCAGACTGTGAGGCCGAGGACCGCACAATACCTTTTTTTTCCAGATCAGGAGATCAACTACCTCCAGAGGAGGCATTTTTGTTCAGATTGCCCCGAGCAGATATATTAGAGGGGACAGACAGTTGGACTGACCATCTACCACAGGGTTACCTTTCCTTGCCAGGTTTTAACACAAGCCCATTTGAGATAGTGCCTAGTCTTGTTATGATCGAGATCATCACAGTACAGTGTTGGTTTATTATGTGCCTGGATTCAGCAGAGATCCAACTCAGATACAGGTTCAGTAGACGCAGGTATATGGTGCAGCAGGTATTGCATATTGTTGATTATTGCTCATGTTGTAGATTAGACTCATTTATACTTGTTAGTACACTAACTTTGCATGAGATGATATATTTGGTGATCTTGCTATGATATGATGTGTTTAGGCCCTGGGTGATGTCAGTCGACCCCTCTGGTTAGACTTATGTATATGCACGCTGAGTCATGTCCTCTATACTTGGCATAGACTTGATCATTTAGCCCCTCGGTAGCTGACTTTAGCATCATTATCACTTTCTCCACCCATCCGACTCATCCATGACACTTCTTCTCGACTTGGATTCTGATTTGTGATCTCGAGGACCCCCTTCCCCACTGATCTCTGAGTTTGCCATGACTCCCTGTTTATTGTGCCTCGGCTCTTTAGTGTGTGAGATACACGGTTAGACCTGGGATTTGCTCCTGTCGGTTGCCCCCGATGTTGCAATGCAGTTAGGATTGTGTAGCCTCACTGGGTGCTCCCCATTTTGTCATCGAAGCATGTATTGCCCACCCCCATTACCTTTGCAGCATGAGCGCCATGTTTATATCTTTTGAGATATGTATGTAGCCCAAGAGGGCCATGAAGAAATGAAGAAACGAAATGTAAATCAGGCTAAAAAGGCCTTTGTGTTGTAAATGTAAAATCTAGCCAAAAAAGGGCTAAGTATGAAACTCATTGTAAAATCCATGCAATGTGTTTGTGAACACACATGGATTCTGGTCAGCTATACATATCAGCATTTGTAGTGGTTATTCCTCACCTAGTCCTGCGGGACAAGGAGGTGAGAGGGAGCAAGGGACAAGCTCAAGATTGCCCCCTAGAGTCTCAAGTTACGGTTTGCCGGACACCCAGTTTGGCGGCTCTAGAAAAGAACCTCATGGAGTCTTTGGATACGGATGTGAGTTGTGGGATACTTGTTAGATGGCTAGTGGTGGTTTCCCTACACTATTCCAATTTGTGAGGCACCGACCTTCCCTGTGTTCTGTCATGGCATACTTATCTCAGTGGACCCCGCTTTCCTGAGTTGTGCAAAGGGTCACATGATCTTCATCCTCGTCCTCCCATGTACTTTGCCTTGTTTTCCATATCACGTAGAGTTAGCAAAATGGTCAAATCTATAGAGGTGTATAGCATCTTAGTCTTTTGGAGGTGGTGGGCCCACTTTACTAGGGCCTTGTATTATTTCGGGATTTAATGTATTTTCGATCACCATGTTATCATTTATTGCTTAGTAATGTACTAACTTGTATAATTGAGCCTTGTCACTTCATGATTGCATACAGGTTTCAGCTAGCACTATTGTTGACCACATTTGACTTGGTCAAACTGGGTTGACTAGGCCAAAAATGGGCCCCAAAAAAATGTTGCGATCATAATTTCGATTTCGATCATTTATTATCTACAGGGGTTCCATATGAGCATGCAATTGACAGAATTGCAAAATATTGAACCGTTTGAGAGATTTTTAATTATTATTGGTCAACTTTGACCTGTTTTAATTAAAAATCATGGATTTGGGGCAAGTAATGCCAAAGTAATGGATCGGGGTCGTTCAAGTGGTCATCCCTACTACTTTTGGGGTCCACGATCGCATTGCAGCAAACGGTTCGGCAATCCAGGCAAGAAAAGTAGGTCAAAAGCCCAATTTTCATCTTCAGCCATATAAACCAGTAGAAAATACATGGAAATCAGAATTTGACTAAAGCAACTATAGGTAAATGGCAAAATTAAAGGTTGGCAATGGTAAAGGTAATCTCTAAGGTATTTTTGGTAATGTTTGATGTAATATTTGGGCATTGTGGGGCCCTCCATGTGACAACTCACCATTGAGTTCGATTTGGCCCATAGGGGCGTTTTTTTCTCCACCTTGGCAATTTGATTTCCTTGTTGTTGATGGTGGGACCCTTGTTGTATATGGTTGGGGGGATAAAACCCCATATAGACACCCCCCAACCCATTGGCATTTGTTGTATGGCCCACATGGGCCCCTCTCCTCCTATAGTGCGCTTCTCTTGGGGCAATTCGCACCCCCCTCTATGGAGCAATCTCCACCACTCGATTTTGATGGTTGGGGATTGATCTCCACCCTCCATTTTTGGGGGAAACCTATCTTGAGAGTGAACCATCTCTATAAGAGAATGGACTCACCTCCATTGTACTTCTTCTTGACATTTTTGAGATTTGCTATTGAGCTCTAGAGAGACATTTCTTCATCTTCTTGTGCATAGTGATTGAGTGTTTGATGTTGACTATTAGCATATTGCTGGTGTATTGTTGAGTGTTTATGCGGTGTCTCTATCTATCCTTGGCCAAATGAATCTGCAGGTAGAACGACAATTAGAGGAGGGGCGCATTTCTTGAGCTAGCAGCTCCGTCTTGGGCTCACTCTCCGTGTTTTAGCAAAGGGAAGTGAATTTATACTTGTTATCTCGCTTTTCTTCATCATTTGTCGTTTATTTGCTAGTATTTCCTTGCCATTTGCCATAGTTTCTGATTCATTTCTCTCTCTGGTAGGTACAAGGGCGCACTTGATCATCCGGCTGCTCCACACGCTAAGGGAAAACGCTTGGTTGCTCAACACTTGGACTTTAGCAGTTGTTTTCAGCATCAAACTCTTCTTCTCTATTGCTTCAGGTACGCGATCACTGCTGCTCCCTCTTTTCTCATCTTTTTGTGAATGTTAAACTGCAAAAAAACACAATAAAACCCTTAAAAATTAATATCTACAAATTTAACCGTAGGAATTCCATTTTCTTTCCAAACCCGCTTATTAGTTGCCCTTAAAAGCTTATATCTCAAGTTTGGTTAAGATTCCGACTCCATTTACCCATAGATTAGGCACTAGTCCACTTGGCAAAAACGCTCCCTGGGGGCGTTTTTCTCTTTCAGCCTGTTGGGTGTGTTTTGGGGTTATGAGTACTCTTTAATTTGCTTCCTAACGTCTTTCTACCCTAGAGTACCAAGTTTCAATTGCTGGAAGTGAGTTTAAATGCCATTTTTTGACTGCCCTAGGTCCTTTTTTTTATTGTTTAACCCATTCCCCTAGGGCTGTTAATTTCACTTCTTGCTGGTCCATTTTCTTTCCACTAAATCAGTCACATAATCACTCTACAATGACTAGAAGACGTGCTCAAATCACTTAATCTAATTTTGCCATGCCTGAGTAGTCATTATATGCTTCATTCTCCCATAGGCAGAATCTTCAGCCACCCTTCTAGTCATCTTTCATTTTCTGATTTAGTTTCCAGCCTTGAGATCTCTTGTTTATTCATCATAATACACTTGTATCGGATCTGATTTCACCTTTCATAGATTATCCCCTCATTTCAAGATCTCGATCCTACTAGGATGGAAGAAATCTCACCTTCAGTCATACATTTTGTTTATTGCTTTGATCTTCTTTTGGGTTTAGGGTGTCTGATTGTTGAGCCTCGACTTTCACCGGTTGAGTGGGTCTCCCCCTTGACTAGGCCAAGTGCCTTGTCGAAAGTGACTGCAGTCTTGTCTGGTGTGACTTCTGTCCCTTGGACAGAGGACCTGGCTGTTGTTGGTTACACCTTCCTGGTTGCTCATCCTCTACCATCCCTATTGGGATACCCTTCTATAGCAACTAGAGTTTGTGTGATAATAGTTATCAACTCTTTTAACGATACCATGATAGATGACCCAGATAATTTACCTAAGATATTTGTCTTAAAAGGATCTTGCTTTTGAGACACTTTATGAGGAGAATCTTTATTCAACGTATCAGCTTTATTCCTCCGTATACTTTCTTTGAGAACCTGAAGCTTTTCTTAAGTATTAGGATTGGGCTTGACTGTATCCTTTATAGGAATAAGTATAATCTTTTGAGTATGCGCGGTATCCTTTAGGGTCCTCTTAGTAGTAGGTCTTGGAATCTGGGAAGGGACTTTGCCCATTGGATCGTGAATGCTATTCTTTTGAGTGGGAAGGCTACTCCTTATCGAATTTTTGATGGGAGGAGTGGAAACATCTTGCTTCTTGGGAAGATTTTTATATTGGGACCTGGTTACAACTTGGTTATCTACTCATTCTTTAACAACTTTATGTTGAGGGTAATTGTTTGTGTAGATGTTTTCAGACAAGTAATGAAGGTGTTCATCACGCTTCCTATTTTATTCCTGCTGATCCCTGACCATGACACAAATTGATGTCATTACCTCTATCATTTGAGTCATCATCCTCATGGTGATACTAGTTTCAGATTGGGTTTCTTCGGGGTACGACATGACTGCGGAAAGACTGAAACACTACAAGAAATTGATTTTAGGATTTAATTGATTGGAAACATTCCTCAGCAGAGTCGCGTAGTGGAGTCGCCGTGTGAACCACAAAATTGATTCACTGAAGGATTATGTCGTAAGGAGAGGTGAGATGAGTCAATTATTTTGATGGTTAAGATAATTAAGCAATGGAAAGTATAACCACCAATTTTTAAAACCGGATGCATATGATATGAAATAACAAACGGACACTCGCAGACACCTGTGGTGAGCCTCTACCTCCCCGACAACGGCGCCAAAAATATTATCACACAACTTGTAGTTGCCCCTTTATGGTCAACCCTATTCAAGATGATAGAGGAGCCAAGAAACTAAAGAGGTGACCTAAGAGAATCTCAATCCCTGGAATGGATCGTTTGTTACGCCGATCAAGACTCTCTTGGCTTTATGCTACTCTAGGCCAAGTTGAAAAAGGGGAGACCCTGATCTAATCTAAAAGGAAAGATCTACAGCTAAATCACCAGATCAAACTATAACAATAGAGTACGTAAGGTGATTAGCATATTAACCCTAGATCCAAAAGGTAGATAGCAAGAGAGGCTTAAGGGGAAGGGATATTGATTAATATTGATTAAGTGATCCCTAATAGTTTATTTCTTGCTATATAGATTAATCAAAGTGATCTGGGTTGAAGGTGTTAAGTGTATGGTATCCAAGTCAAGACCCTGGGGGGATTTGATCTAGGAATTAAGGAAATGCCCAAAGATATGATTTGACTATATATTTAAGCCTTTAAACACCTTGATTAACTTGATTGATGAAGGATTTGACAATATCTAATGGCACAAGCAAAGACGGGACACAAAACTCAGAAAATGGCCAATAACCCAAGGAGGGCGAATTGCCTGAATGACTAATGCCAGATCCAAATGGGTAGATGGAGTCTAATGATGACACCTAGGAGATCTAGGAGTTTTTAGGGATGGATGCAAATACCCAAATGCTGGAATTTTATTTTTCTAAGTAGTTTGAGCCCCGAAATTTTCCTAGTTACTAATAATGAGGGTTGCAACTGTAAAATTTGATGAATAGTGGATTATAAATTTAAAACAAGGGATCTAGAGTAGATCTTACCTAGAAAATCTTGTAGATGCCTTGCAAATGATGATCCATCCCTTCTCAATCAATTTGAGATGATTTGGAAGTGTCCCCAAGTGAAATCGATTTTTCCCAAAGGAGGTGCGCCCTTCTTCCCTGCACAAACAAATTACGAATGTAAGATTTGATGTACAAGAAATAGAAACTATAGATGCAAAAGAAATAGATAGCATATCAAAGATCAAAGATGATATTGAAAACCCCTTGATTATTTAACCTCTTCAAGGGAAACGAGTTGGGGAAGCCCACAAAAATGCCCAAGTGAAGTCGCCATCCTGCATGCAAAGAATGAGTGGTTGAGATTAAAATATACAATGGAGATCATCAATTGTGGAGATCTTTTTATTTTTACATTACATGGATCAAAGACTAAGTCAATAAGGGGGGCACACTTTTTCCCAATAATGCCCAAGGAAAGGCAAGTACAACATAATGACATGATATAACATGGGGCAACATAATGAGGGGGTCACTAGGGGCATAAATCACTCTAGGTGCCCACATTTTACAATGATATAACAATATAACATGATAATACATCAAATGATCAAGATGAAGTGTGCCTCGAAGAAGACGTCCTCCCTAGGACCAAGGTAACAACATGTGAAGTCCTGCTCGGATGAATATAATCCATGGAACATGCATGTAGAGCCTCATCTCATCGTAAGAAATCATCCCCAAGTCATTTCCTCCCCCACATTAGCCAAATCGATTTTCCTGAAGAAGCCATGGTCAATTTTTAATGAATTAAACTGTCGGTTCAACATGCTGGAGAATAAAACCAACAATAAGTCCTTTTCCTTTTCCCAAAATCCACATATGAGTGCACCAACTTAATCAGAGACATCAAATCCATCAATAGTGACTACTCATACCCCATATATCCATCAAAATATGCATCTGAAGCCCAACACCACGTCTAGTAAATAAAATATGGCCATAATAATAATAATAATAATAATAATAATAATAATCCATGGAACTGCTGTATAGTGGCCAACAACCAAAAACTGAGTATAGAAATGGTGTATTGGATACATCTGGAGAATAAATATGCAATCTTGAACACTGCATTCACTGCCTCGGGAAACGTGTTGACCAAGTCAAAACACTCAAACTGAAGGCTGGGAAATAATCTGGATAGTCCTGCATGCACACTAGATGAATAATGCTCACAAGTTTATGTTAATGACCAGACCAAAACATGAAATACACAACCATGGCTACAATAATTAAATAATAATATACCTGTGTTAGAAAAACCATCAAGTCTTTCATGAAGCCCCCTACAAATGCTCACTCAAAGACTTATTCAAACTGCTGGGATGGGTGAGGTGGAAGAAACAAGGCTAAGGCTAAGGGGATTGACTTGATAACCTCGACATTGTGATTTCTTGGACATGAGGGAAAAGGGGAACCACTTAGACATATGTAGGATAGAAGACACTAGGGAATGGCGGTGCCTCACAAATGGGTAGAGTGCTTGGAAGACTTCCAATAGACTCTAGACAAACATCCTTTATTGCATTTAATTTCTTGCCATCTTTTTGCACATTTAACATTTAGCATTTAGCATTTAACATTTTGAGCTATCTTTCACTAGCCAGCCTCCAAGGGCAGGTGCTCTGAATAGCCTTGCGAGCCTCAGATAATGACTTGGTCTTACCACCATTGCCAGTCGCCGTCCATAGGTGCGATGGAGTTACCGCCCTATTGCCCTGTAGGGGCAAATGGCCCTACATCATACAAAGGATGAGTGCTCATCCCTTGGGCACTAATTAGCTGCGAAAGATTTTTTATTTACTAGTGTTGAAAAATACTTTTTGTAGCTGACTTTTGCATCCGTTTATATATAGCATTTATGCGTTCCGATGCTTTTGTGGAGTTGCTTGCTTTCGAGGACTAAAGGAGAACATCCCGGTGACATAGGCGACACACTCCAAAGCCGAGACACAAAGTAAACATGGAATCTATCCAACACAGAGGCCTAAGTGGGGTGAGTCCTCGATCTCACTAGTCTAAGTACAAGTCAGGGTCAAAACCAAATAATGGAAGAGACGAATGAATGGAGAAAGGTGAAAGGTGATTCCATCAGAGCAAGAGTAGGAGTAAGTCTATGTAAGGTAGGAAATACTAGCAAGCATATATAATGGCCTTGCACTAGGGACTCTCTGATAACTCAAGACACAAGTTTCAAACCATAAAACTCAAATGCCACTATTAGTAGAACATGCATAGTCATAGTAATTAAAATAAACTATAGAGCAAATACAATATCCATATGCAATATATACCTTTGCTCAACCATATACCTGTCTCTGGAACCATCTGCAACTGAATATGGGCAAAGGAACATCATTGGCCAACTACTCTGCTCTGTATGTAGAATGAACCATGACTAAAACGGAATGATCTCAATGGGGTCATGTAGGATCAAGCATGACAAGGGGGTAAGCTGCGACTACTGGCTCAAAAATAACTGCGTCACCGTTGATCAATAGGATCATCTCAACCACAGGACTGGCTCATGGATGTGAAAAAATATGGTCTACATCATGGTAGCTCCAACTATAATGTATGTGATAACATGATCAAAGACCTCAAATCCACTAATAATGATCACAGGAACTGTTATCACCTAAACTGTAGTTACCCCTATGGATGTATCCAGTCATGGATGGCAATAGGGAGGGGCAACTCAAAAGGTGCAACCACGATCACCTCGACCTCCAATATATGGTTGTCACGCCAGTCGAGGCAACCTTCGCTTTATGTTATCTAGCCCAGATAACAAAGGGGGAGACCCGATCTACTCCCGACAGGAGAGATCAAAACCAAGACACCAAATCAGGGTATTTCTAAGTGAAGTTAGGTGTATGGTTTATCCTAGACCTAAGGATGAAGTCACAAGCCAAGTGAGGGGTTCAATAGGTATAGCTTTGGTTCATAGTTGATGTGAGAGTGACTTATAATGTTTGAGGTGAGATCTAGGGCTAGTGTACTAGTTCAATGTCAGAAGATCCACTGCCTTGGGAACCGTGTCCAATGCAGGATAGTTTAAGGGTTGTATTGGGGCTAACTAGTACAGATGACAAGCTTGACCACGATACATGATAGCTTCAAGGGTTTAGTTCACCATGCATAGGTCAATCCACAAGTCAATCCAACAATCTAGGAAAGTCGAATTAACTTGGAGAGAAACCAGTGCCTTGGGAATTGGGAAGTGGAGTCAAAGTAGGGTTGACTTGTGGTTTAGGACTCCTAGTACATGGGACAAGTAGGCAATAGAGGTCTTGATGGATGAATATGTCTAGATCTAGGTTTGACCCAAGTGGACCACAATCCCTTAAAACAAGGAATGCTATCCCCAAGGCAAGATTTGACAAAGTGACAGTCTAGACCTAGGTTTTGAATTATCCTGGTTCCAAATCTCCAACAATCTCAAGTACCCACGTCCTAGAAGTGAGTCAACTCACTTCTCCAAGGTGGTGCGACTTTGCCCAAGGAGGCTAAAAATGAGGGTTAGGTAGGTCAAGACAGGTCGGATGGCATCCAAACTTTAGATCCGGGTAGGTTAGTCAAGTAGGAGTATGGATCTATAATTTCGTGGCAATCCAACGGCTAGATCTTAGTAGATCTGAGTTTAAGTGTTCCAAGTGGTCCAAAATGGGGATTAAATCCCTTAAAATGTGGAGTAGGGCCCACAAGGTGAATTTCAGAAAAGTAACAACCTGGGTGTATGTTATTGGATGTGTAGATGACAAATCAAGTGGAATCTCAAACACCCACCACCTAGATCTAGGTTAACTTGCTCAAACTAAGAAGTGCGCTTTGCTTGGGAGGAGCTAAGTTGGCATGGGAGAGGGGTCAAACGGAAGCCGATCCTCACCAAACTATAGATTCGGGATGCCGTGGATGCTATAGAGGTGGGTTTTCAATATTATGCCCAACAACCCACTAGATCTGAGTAGATCTGAAAAAATGTAAAATGGGGTTTTGAAGTATTTAGGGTTTTTAAATATTTTAGACAATTGGATAGATCATGGAGATAGAACTTACCTTGAGATCATACCTGAGTGATGTGGATGAGATGCCTTGATGTTGAGGAAGATTCCCGCAGAGATCAAATGAGAGATTGTTGATTTTGCTTGCCGAAATGATGCCTTAGTCCACACGTGCGACCTCCTCTACCTGTCAAACCAAGGAATAACGATTCAATCAGTAAGATCAAGCATGGAGGAAATACAAGAGAAATGCAACAGTAACATGAAATAGAAGGTCCTGGGACAGTAATACTCCCTGTTACCAACGAAGAGATCCAAAGAAGAAGTAGGGAGAGTCTTCCCCTACCAATACTTCCTCCTCAAAGCAAATCGGCCTCCAGCTGTAGATGCAAAAATCGTGGTACAAAATATATGGCAAACAAGATCTCCAATAACTCAGTGCAAAGGAAGAACCAACGAACGAACACCAAAAACATTCACCACAACACTGGAGATAGATGCAATAATAATTTTCTATTCCAATAATCCAGAGCCAAAAGTCACCTTTACAATGAGAGGCTCTCTCCTTTAAATAGGAAGGAGAGGCACCAAAACCCTAACCACTTTTTGAATGAGTGGCTAAGATTAAAAGATACAAATGTCTAATCAATGGTTGAGATGAGCTCAACAATAAAATACATGGATCACTAATAAAATATAATGTAAGTGGACAAAATCGCCCTATAAGAGGGGAATCCCACCAAATCATGATGACAAAATATCATAAGAGGCTTATGGTGGGTCCAAGGGGTAATTTTATCCCTCCTTGGTCAATCCCCATAGCACAATACATATAAAATAATCACCAAAGTACCAAATCGTGCCTCCATGGTCAAGTCGTGGGCCTCAAAAAGACCTCAGAAATCTACTGAAAGTGCCATAAGTGATGGATGCGGGCCCCGATGAAGCTGAAACTGCTGGAGAAGGTGTGGAAGACCCCGATCTATCATCACTGATCATCCCATGCCATAACTTTGCCTCAGTAGCCCAAATCAATTTCCTCAATAGCCATTTCTACCAATCCTGAAATGCCTCGGGAAGCGTGAAACTGCCCCAAACAGCCTCTTGGAGTGCCTGCGCTGTCAAGGTGAGGGCACCAGTGTGTTCGGGAGGGGGGTAATATGGTAAAAACAAGTGGCTGGACCACCCCCTCATTCATCAGCGCCCTAGGTCAACCGGATAAAACTCACATCTGCTCCGACAGGGCCTCCGACAGACCAAAACTGCACTGGGACAGCATACTGAGGCTCAATCATCACTGTAAGTGCCCGGAACTGAAAGCAAACTATCCCATTGGACTCAGAAGGTCCAAATCTATCCAAGATGTGTACTCATACACCATATGAGTCTCTGCATGATCAAAATAAATATCCAATATATCGGAACAAGGCCAATAATAATGATCTGTAAATGACCAAACACTGCTGTAACCCAAGAATCATCATCATAACCCTGTAGCTGCTGCATAGAATCATCATGTATGTATACATAGACCATATATCATCTATCCATATCATCATAAGGTCTAACATCTCATGTCCCATGGTCCTCCATGGTCAAACTAGGTCTAACCAAGACCAAATATAACTCAGACCATCATCCAAGGCTGCTGCAAAGTGTCAAGGTTAATACATGCTCTACAACTTATTCAAATAGCAATTATAACACAGAGTAATCATAACTGGCGATCTAAATCCAAATATATAGTGTCGTTAATTATTATTATTACTCAGACTAGACTTTCAGGATCATACTCACTCCATAGCTGTGATCAATTTGCTAGTGAAGGGTGAAGGCTAAATTAACTGGCTAGGTTAAGGGATGACTTGACTGACTTGACTTTGTGACACTTTGGCAAGGGAAGGGAATACACACCATAGTATATACTGAATGAGCAATAACACGGGGAATGGCGGTGTCTCACAAATGGATGAGTTGTTTAAAGAGGGTTTATTCACCTTCACAGATGCGCACAATCCATAATACAAATAAGGCCAGCAATTGTTTAGATATAGCATTTAAGTTCCATTGCTTTTTGGGCCTGAGGTTTCCATAGCCTTGATCTATGTGTGTTTACAAACACATTGCATAGATTTACATTTTTTCTTTAGGCTTTCTGCTGCAGGTGTGTTTTTAAGGCACTTGTTTACCTGAGCACTTCTAGGTGTGTCATGGACAGCTTGTTTACCTAGGTATTTATTTTCCAAAAGACATAACATTTTATTTTCATGGCCATTTTCATTTGGCATGCCTTTCATTCATGTGTGTTTAGAAACACATTGCATGAATGGGCTTTTCATACAAGATATAGCATTTCATTTTTCCAGATTTTGTATTCATGGCAGCACCAAAAGTTTCAGGTTTAGTCAACACAACTTTAGTGACTAGGGGGAATTCACAAGGAACTCCAACTCACCATAGGTAAGTTTTGTCACCAACTCAGAGCTGAGACACAATAAACAGGGAAGCTCATCCAATACAGAGGCTATAGTGGGGGAAAGATCCTCCATGTCACTAGTCAAGTAGTAAGTCAGGGTGATAATCTAAAAGGTAAGCCATGGATGGATGAAGACAATGAATGGTGGAACCGACACTAGCAAGCCAAGGTATGGTTGAATGATCACCTCTATTCTCCCTAGGGAGGGTAAAACCAATGAGTATGAATAGTGAACTTCTAAGTCTAAGTAGGGACAATATAATATATATAATAGATCAACCAGGTCCAAATATCTATATGATCGCCAGATCATGACACTAAGTGCTAAGACATGCTATAAGAATAAGTATAAAAGCAATCTAACCATAACACCACGATATACCTGTTGAGTCATATACCTGAAAGCTCATCAACCTGTACCATCATCTGTCCTCTGAAACTGCTGCTGCAACTCTGGGCACTACTGACTGCTCTATACCAATGGTATAATGACTACATCGGTCATCTCTCTAAGTGTCCTGAGACTCAGTCATGGCATGGGGAATACAACTGCTGTCCACAATCTGATAGTGATCCAATATAGATGCTCATCTCAACATCTCAAATGTAAGGGAACTGGCTGAATAGTGTACTGGAATCAGAAAAATAATATATGGTAGCCCGGCTACTATGTATGTGATAACAGGAACCAAATGAATCCATCAAATATTCACTTTATAGCTCAATCCATGCCCAAATTATTAAAAACAGGGCCTTGACCACTGATAATAATTAAAAATATCCCGAACTAAAACATATCATGGCCAACTGAAACATGGAATCATATATGGAACCCCAATGGATGCCAAAAACCAAAATTGCACGTCCGTATCCAAAGTTGCCCACGACCCTATATTTGACTTGGTCAAATTGGTCAAAATTATGGCAGCAGCTTAAACTGTGAGTACCTGCATGCACCATGGTATGAAAGATGTTCCCTGGTTTATATTAGTACACCGACTACAACAATAAGTAACATGCTATGGTGATCAATCATAAAATACTGAACAAAACAAGCCTAAGCAAGAGTGGCCTCATCATCTTTTTATGAAGCCTCCAAGGTATGCTCACTAATAGACTTGGTCAAAATGCTAGCCATGGGTAAAGTCGACAAAACGAGGCTTAAGGTTAAAGGGGAGTGACTTAGACTTCAATAGTGTAATCCTTTGGATAAGCAGGGGAAACAGGGGGCCACAGTGAGATATGCACACTAGAGAACAATAGGGGATGGAGGTGTCTCACAAATGGGATAAAGTGCTTGGGAAACCACCACTAGCCTTTAACATGCAACTTGCAACTCACATCCAAGCTTGCCTCAGGCTCTGTTTGGATCTTTTCTAGAACCCCTATGTCAAGTACACAGGTGACTGTAATGTGGTGAGGTTCTAGGGGACACTTAGAATTAGCTGTCCTTTGCTCCACCTCACATCCATGCTCTTTTTGCACTCCGTGAGGTATAACCATTACATTTCATTCTTATGTGGCCAAGCAGTCGTTTTGATTTGGAATTTGGTCCTCATCTGCATGGCCCTTTTCATTTCATTTCACATTAGCCTTTTTGGCTTGATTTCACTTTCTTTAGCATTTTGGCTTTATTGCATTTCTTTGGATAGAATAATGATACACATATGCATGTAATGGTGGCAGGATTGCAAGCTTCAAGAACCAATGGGGAACATCCCGGTGAACTACACTGTCCTAACTGCACCACCACATCGTGGGTAATCGACAAAAGTGGATCCCAGGTTTGAAAGTGTAGACACACACTCCAGAGCCGAGACACAAAACAACATGAAATCCAGTATACATAGAGGTCACAGGGGGGAGGTCCTCAAAGTCACATATCTCAGTCTTAGTCAGGGTGAGGATCCAATATGGAAGAATCAGATGGGTGGAGACAATGGCAAGCGATGCTAAGGCTAGCAACAGTGAGGAGAATGACCAAGTCTAATAGGGGAAGTAACCAGTGAGCATATATAGGAGCCTTGCAATCGAGGAAATATGACAATTCTTACCATAAGCTAATATGAACCACTGAACAAAAGTACCAGATCACCAATCTAGTCACTACATGCTAAGTCAGACTACTAGTATAAATAAATGAGCTAATACATAACATTCATGTGCATCAATAATATACCTGCTCTGCTGAGTGAATCTGAAGAGTGATCTTTGACATGCATGGGCAAGGGAAAGGCATACCAACACTGATCTCTGCAGCTTTAAGTGAACCATGACCAAGCAAACTCATCTCCATGGGGTCATGTCGGGAACAACTATGACAAGGGAGCCTGGAGGCTGCTCTGCAGTACTCTGGTTGGATCTGAAAAATAGTGTACTACCACTGATCATGACTCTATGGCTCTGCTCAACTCATGTATGAACTGGCTCAAGGTCTCTGACAATGGATCTGCATCATGGTAGTTCCAGCTAGCAGGGATGTGATAACACCGACCAAGCCAAGGTGAAGTCCATATAAACAATGATAATGAAGTGCTATAGGACTAAGCACCTAGGCAAAACATGCCATCAACTGCATCCAACCACATCTCATCGAGGAATAGTCATCTGAATTGCTCATACCACATATCAACTATATCATCATTATCACATCGAGGTACAATTGGTGATCTATAAGTAATGTATGACTGGTTAATCAATGATGCTCCTACTATGCTCTAGGGGCATATGCAAATAACTTTACATCATCCACTCTCCTCTAGACTCCTCTAGACACCACACACCCAACTGTTGAGGCACGTAGTCAATCGATGCTCCTAGCTGTTGAGGCAGCTAGTTGGTCGTACCACAACAGTAATGCCAGAGAGAGTGTGCGTCCATAAAAAGGCCCTGTATATGCCCAATGATCAATCAGTACCATGAAATGTGTATGTCCTGTGCAATTGGATAGTGATGAAAATCACGTATGTGACTTCATGCAATTTGAGGGGTAACACAATCCACTTAAAATTTTGTCTTCTCTCCCAAATTGCTCTGCAGACCTCTGATTCTCCTGCAGGCTGCCTTTTGCTTGGTTTCAACTTCAAATCCTCCTTGACTCTCTAGTTATCTTGCCTTTTATGCATATATGAAGATGGTTGGGCTTCCAACCTTTCTTTTCCCTGAAAGCCCCAACAGATCCGACTGTGTTTGGCATTTTGGGAGACCAAATGATCGAATTGTCTGCTGGAAACTGTACAACAAAGTTATGGCCGAATTACATTTACAATCATTACATGTTTTTGAGCAGCAAACGGGCAAATCTAAGGCTGATTTGTGGTGGGCACATGTACATATGTGCCATATTACCACAATTCAAATTTTGTCTTCATCCAATTTCATATGCCCTTGTTATTTTTTTTCGAGGAATATTCTCGTGGACCTTTGAGTACTTCCCCATGATTCATGGATGGTAAACAGGGTAAACTGTCGGCATTGATTACGGAGCCTAACCCTGAGGGGAACAAGAGAATCGAACCCCTGACCTCCCCAACTTTGGGGGGAGAGTCGGAGACATCTCATGTTTGGTTCATGATCACTTGAGCTAACCTTGAAGTTCATATGCCCCTGTTATGCCAAAGATACAAAATCGGTTTTACCCCTTACCTGTCTTTGTAGCAACTATGTAGCATGGTTCTCCTCTTCTCATTTTTGCCATTAAACTTATAACTTGAACCTGGAGTAAGCCATCAACATACCATTCGTTCATAATCCTCTTTCAGATCAATGAACCAAGAGGCCTGAAGGAATCTTTTATTGTTTGATTCTTTAGTATGGTTATGATACTCTTTGATTGGTGAATAGTTGAGCATACAATTCGTATCTTTAAAAAATTATATCTCCATGGTATAAGTTGATCTTGAATTCAGCAGCTTTGCATTGACTTCTTGGTTTACATCCATTACTTTTAATCATTGGTAAATTTTAAACATGTTATTCTTTGAGGTTTTATATAACAGGAATGCCAGTATTGGGAATTGGCTTTGTAGGAGCTCTAGCATCTATTCCCTCAAAGCAAGGAGATCATAGGTTAGTACATTATTTCTCTTGTGTATCATGCTGGTTTTAGTTTATAGTGTTTTATCTTGAAGATAGGATTATAGTGTTCACTAGTTGCATCATTGCAAATGTTATGTGAGAATTTGAACTTTTTACTCTCACATAGTTGCCAGGTTACAGATCTTTGTTGAAAGCTTTGATAAGTATGATGATATTTTCATAAACATATCTAGGTGTTACGTGTCTGCAAGAACATCTGAACAGATGTGGAGGTATCATGTGGTTTTGTCAAAGGTAACTTTTCTTTTAGCTTTATTAGTCTCCATGGTTCAAAGGAAATACAAACTTTGCATATGTTAATGCTCTTCAATGGGCAAAGTGACTTGAGAGATTTGTGCTAATCTATTTCAATGTGTTGTTGTGCATCTATCAAGATTTTGTTTGTTGTTGCTTGCTTTTTCAGGGATCAAGGGATCGTAAAGAAGAAGACACATTCTCAAGTCAGCTTCTACTCAAGGCAGGTGCCTAAAATATAACTGGTCTTATTGAAGCTTAAAATCCAATAAGAATCTGCTACTTTATTTTCACTATTAGTACATCAAGGCTGAAATACTATTTTGTGCAGTTATTTCCATACATATAATATTCTTTTGTATTCATCACATTGATTTGCTCTTCCAGTATTCTTTTATCCCCACAGTATTTTTTGGTCTTCCAAGGGATGTTAGATGGTAATTAACACATTGAGAATTGTGAACTAGGGGACTGACAAAGTATTACATGTAAATCTATATAAATGTGAACTAAATCTATATAATTGTGAACTAAATCTATATAAATGTGCATTAATAATCATTAATAGTTAATGGGACTGACAAAGTATTACATGTACATCTAAGAACATGCTGTATGTCGAACATGTCCATTATAAAATGAAAAGACTGAATAATCACAGAGTACCATCTGAAGCAATATGTAAATGGGAACCCTGTTAGAGTTTGCACTTTAATTCAATTTAACTACGATCTTTAACTGAAAGAAAAACAAGCACAACAAAACACAATAGACACAATAGTTTTCCTCATGGAAACCATAAAGGAGAAAACCCCGCAACTTCCTCAAAGATAGATTCGTCACTAATACAATATCAAGCAAAATGGAAAACCCAAATATAAGATGTCTTCTGCAGCTCTCTCTCTTTCTTCTTCAGCGAACTTGTCTTCTCTCTCTGCTTATGCGAACTTGAGTGAGTGAGAGGTGTGTCCAAATGAGAGAGTAAGCTCTCTATTTATACTTTATGTTTGGGTGACCTTTTTCCTAATTAGGTCGGCTTGACTAACTTGACTGGGCCGACCTGTCCTAGGGAGACTTAATAAGACAATTTACATTTATCTTTTGGGGTGCTATTGCCCCGACTTACAATGGAGGTTTTACCTCAGTGACCTAGCATGACCAAACATAATAATGACATCCTCGAACATAGGAAAAACATCTCTGTCGGAGGTGTTATCCACTAAGTTGCACTTAGGTGGATTTCCAGTGAGTAGTCAAAGACTTGAATAATTCAATTGTTCATCACGTATGTTCATAAGTTCACCAGGCCATTTTTAGTCCCTTTTGTAAATTTACATGTCCAGACCCCCTGGGAGAAATTGTAATAAGTTGGTCTAAGCATTGTATTTTTGTAACAGGCTTGGCTTGCCTTAGGTTTATCTATCAAGGGAATACTCTAGAGTGTTTTTTCCTTAGAAATTACACGTTACGCTTCAGTGACGTATAATTCCTGAGTTTTTCACTCACACCTCCAATGCTGGAGTACCATGGTGGTCGAACCTTAGGAAGTTATTAAAGCCTATGTGTGTATGTATTTTTTATATGCTAGCCATCAATAATAAGTTGTATGGACATGTACTAGGTCCCCTAGGAGTTTGAGTCAGTTCCGACAAAAATAATTTTTCCGTAAACTTAGGCTATTTTTAATAGTTTAAATGGAAAAATTAAAATTATTAAAAAAGTGTGGTTAGGAGGAAGAATTAGACATGGGGGTGCTCGTTTTCTAACTCAGAGCACCCACTTAGCCTCCAAACCCACTTTCCTAAGTTTTCGAGTAATTATTTATCTCCAAAATGAATACTACTCAAAAATAATAAAAAAGACCAAAACAAATGGAGAAAATAAAGAAACCGGAAATTTGCAAAACTCAAAAAACATGACGAAAGTGAAATTTCTGAGTTGGCAAAGCAAAATCGAAATATTCCTAAGGTTTCTAAAACACTTGGGAGTGTTTTTCTCGGCTTTTAAAGGCAGCAAGATGTTTCTCTTTCAAGAGGGCGCATTTCCTCATGAAGGGGGCATGACTCCCAAGAAAAAAGGTGGGCAAGTGTAAGATAAAGCAGGGAGGTGGAGTTGGAAAGTGGAAGGAAGCTGATTTTCAGCCTTTTCCAACTCATTCCAACTCAAGACAAGTTGTCTCCAACTCACCAAGTACACCCCTCTCTTGGCAATTGCGCCCCCCCCCCCCCCCCCCCCCCCCTCTGTCTATCTCATTTTTCTATATAAGCAAGGTCTTGGCTCCTCATTTGCATATGAAGGATAGCATTGAACCTCTACTCTTGTAACTTGTTTATGTTTCTCTTCGGAATAAAGTTGAAAGGCTTTGGAGGCCATAGGCTATGCAACTGTCCCATTGGATGTATGTTTGTTTGATGTTCTGAGGTGATATCTCGCTAATCACTTGTCATTTTGCAATTTTTGATTATCTAGCTTAGATGGCCTTTGTGCCCATAGTATAAACATTCATTGTATTTGATTTGCTTATAAATGCTTGGTTAATTAGAGATAGTGAAGTAGCAAGTGTATTCAGTTGTACTAATGCCCTTCTAATCTCTGTTAATTACGTATTCTAGATTTAATCTCTTTTTTTGCAAGTGTTTGTGACAGTGCAGGAAAAAAAATCTGAAGGAGGAGGTTGAGCTTAGTTGCACCCTCATCCACTTTCGGTGTTGGTTGTCTTGGTCTAATTATTGTTGAGCTGCAGGCATCTTTGGTTCCTTAATCTTTCAAGACCAAAGTGGGGTTTTTTGCTTCTTCTACACTACTAAATCAAAAATCTTTCTTGGTCACTTAGTTACCCTTGCTTAGTGTAAGATTAGATCTGTAGTTGCATATCAAAAGATTTCTTTTATTAGGCACATATATTGGATCTGATTTGCTTTCAAAGTCCACTTTCATTATAGATCTAGATCCATAATTTTTTATACTTGAAGTAGTCATTTTTACTGAAAATTTGCCAAGTATACAATCTGTAATTTTTTTTGTATTTTATTTGATTAACCCACTAATTTGTATGTTTTAAGCTGGTTGGTTTTTAGCAGGTCCAAGAAAAAAGAGAAGGAATCTCTGGCCGATTTTAGGGAGAAAGTGCTAAAAACAAATTCTAAGGACCCTATTTCACCAACATTTAATTCTATAAAATTGTAAGCCCTTAGATCCAAGTCCAAAAGGACTAAGAGGCACTTCTTCAAGCAAGTGTTGTAAAATTTATTAAACGAGAGCAAGTGGGCTACACAACGCCTACATCCCATCTCCCCTGGGGGGATTCGCGTTTTTCTTTTCGTGGCGTGAATTTTTCTAACACTGTGTGCAGAGTGTATACCTCGATTAAGTAGTTAAATTCTATTTTCTTTTCAGTTTGCAAGTAATTAAATAAAGCCAATCTCGTTGCTACGAAGTATGCTCTCACCTCCACACAAAGGCATTGCCGATTAGTGGAGGTTGACCAGAAAGTGACACATAGGTTCGACAAGTTTATCTATTTTTTTTTTTAGTTATTGTTATTTAATTTCATATACTTCAAGCACTCAAATCTGAACGAATATTTTGTTGTTTCTCGAAGTATGCTCTTTCCCCTTGCGGGCACTGGCCTGGTCCTGGGGAAATCAGAAAAGAGCGTAGCAACTCACTAATTTTCAAACATCTAACAACAACTCACATTAATAAAATTAAGAACCCTCAACATAGTGAAAATCTAACACTTGAACATTGAGTAACGCGTGGGGAAATTTCTCAAAAGAAGCGGGAACCACTGGAGAGTGACCTCAGGGTACCGTTAGACTACATCCTTGTTGGTGTAGTGTTGAACACGCTCTCGAGACTTCGCTCCAGTCCACATGTCTTTGTGAGGAGCCACATTTGCCCAATTTCCAGACATTACACCTTGTACCTCACGGTATATCGGGAGCTCCCATTTTCCCTTTAATCAATTCATCCTTTAATAATTCGAACACAATTGCAAAACATTTACTTTTCAGCAGCATTTACTTTGACTCCACGACATTGTTTTTTTGATATCGGTTATTTACATTAAGTTACATTTTGTCGTGATATTTATATTCATATATGCTGCACAATTGATTTTATCTTGCAATAATCTTGATCAATGTTTTAATTTCAAAAAACTCCTAAATAACATTTTTCATCCAAAAGAACTAAAGCATGTAAAGCCTTAGTAATGTTAATAGGGTCTACCCCCCTTGGCTTCGTTAGGAGTTAAGCCTAAACAGAGGAGTCAAGATCAAGTGACAGTACTTGACTCAGACTTGCCCCCAAGGACGCATCTAACAACTTGAAGATTTCTACTGCGTTAACCCAGGTACGAAAGAGGCGACAACATTTTGGCGCCGTTGCCAGGGATAAATCTTTTTATTCCTGGAGTTTGAATTACCCTTATGTTTTTTTCTTTTACCTTTTTGATTGATCTAGTCCAACAATTCTAAAGATTGAACTCGGTCCATCTGGCGACTCCACTATCCATAAACCAATCAAGGTATTCCACAAGAAGAAACCCTATAGGCTTACTTGATTTCATTCCTGATCCCGAAAAGGTTTATTGAAAGAGAACAAGTAAGCTAACTTCTCGTAGGATCCTTGAAATCTAGGATCCGAGTCTCTCTTAGACATCCATTTTCTTTTTGAAGAAAGTTGTGAAATTTATAATATGGCCATAGGTGATGCCTATTTTAAACCCCTTGACTTCACTCAAATAGCAGGTTGACCACACACTCTACCCGACAAGGCTATCGAAAAGCTTCCAACTTTCCAAGGGAACAATGCTATCAGTGCTGAAGTCCATCTAGGAAAAATTTCAAAGTGTTTCCTCAGTTGGGTTAGAGATCCCACTCAAACACATGATGATGTCTATATGAAGCATAGTGGAAAAAATCGGCGAAAAATCGGCGATGTCCCGAAAAATCGCGATTTTTTCTGGGTGCCGATTTTTCGGCCCGAAAAAATCGCGATTTTTAAAAAATCGGACCCTGGAAAAAATCGGCAAAAATCGGGAAAAAATCGGCAAAAATCGGCAAAAAATCGGGAAAAATCGGCAAAAAATCGGGAAAAAATCGGGAAAAATCAGAAAAAATCGGGAAAAATCAGAAAAAATCGGGGAAAATCAGTAAATAAGCGAAAAAATCGGTAAAGTACAATTTTTGCATTTTTTAATGCTTTCCGCGGTTTGCCGATTTTTGCCGATTTTTTCGCCGATGTTGCCGAGAAGATGTTTTCTGGACCCTCGCCGATTTTTTGCCGATGCCGATTTTTTCCACTATGATATGAAGTTGTTTGCTCTGTCCTTAGAAGAAGATGCATGTGAATGGTACCTTGGCCTTGATGATAATTCCTATACATCCTATGATGATTTCTTGAAAGGGTTCAAGACAAAATGGGGAGTTAAGAAAGAACCTCACCATCAATTAGCTGCTCTCCACACTGTAAAGAGAAATGAAAACAAAACTATGGAGGAGTTTAACAAGAAGTTCAAAGATTTGGTGGCGAGCATTCATGCTGATTTCAAGCCACCATACAAGTCCATCCTTGTTTACTATATGGAAGCCCTTAGTGGGGAAATGAGATATCAGTTGAGGGATAAAGAACCTGACACTCTAAAAAAGGCTCAAAAGCTGGCTATTAAAATTAATTTAAAGATACAATCTTCCGGAAAATCAAATATTCCTGGATTCATGAGGGCTCTCGTCAAGCCGCATGAATCAAAAGATAAGGCACCTAGCCATGATTCTCATGATAATAATATCAGAGACTTAACTGAGAAAATGGAAGCCATGGAGGCTAATTATGTTGATCAATTAAAATTATGCAAAATAGAGTGATAAACATGGAAAGGACCACATCCAATCAGAAAAATTTTCCACATAAAGGAAGTTGGGCTCAAAAGAAGACTCCTTATCAAGATAATAGGCTCCCTCATCAACTAGAATCAACTAATATGGTTGAAGATGTTCCCCCTCACTGTAGACCCTGTGATGCATTTCATGAAGAGTCCACTTGCTACCAAGCATATCATATCAAAAAGAGCATGGATTCCCTAAAGTTAGTAATACTGACAATTTTTCAAGCGAGCTTGAATGCATAGATGTTATAGGACAAATTCACCATATTGAAAAAGAACACTGTTATCACACCATAGTAGCTGGGCTACTATTCTTGCTGAGCAGATATCTGCACGTTTTGGCTTGGAGCACTAGATCTCACTCTTGAATATACACATAGGGGGAATGCTATCAATTTGCAAAGTGGCCACAAGCTTTTGAGGTATGTTCTACAAGGTATGTACCTAGATCCATTCTTTCTTCTTCATTGGTCATAAAACCCTTAAAATCAAAACCCTCATTTTTACATTTTTCTAGATCTACTTGGATCTAGCTTGGCTTTGGGGATAATTTTTAAAACCCACCTCTATAGTATCCATGACAATTCGGATCTATAGTTTGGTGGTGATTGGCCTCCATTTGACCCCTTTTCCAAGGCACATTAGCCTCTTTAAGGGAGGTCTCACTCCTTGAGGAAGGCTAGTGGGGCTAGTTCCAAGTTCTGGGTAGGTGAGATTCCATTTGATTCAGATAGATCAATCTTGATAACCTACCCCTAGTGCTTCACCTTGTGGGCTCCATTCCTCATTTTGAGGGTTGAGTCCCACTTGGGTCACTTGGTGATGCATTTTAAATCTTGGATCTATGGAGATCTAGCTCATATTGGGGCATGCCATTTCAAACCCACCTAGATATTTGTCTTAACTATCCCTATCTACATTTTGGTGAAATTTGGACTCCATTTGCCCCCTCAAATTGAGGCACTAGTCTCCCTTGGGTAAATCGCACTCCGTGGGCTAATTGTCTTTTGCTAGATCCCATATGTGGGTGTTTCTCCTTGCATCTTAGATCCATAGATCTACATCATTGCATCCCCCTTACTACCATCTACCCCTAACTTGACCTTGTGGGCCCCATTTGAACCATTTTCCACTTTTTAAGGAGTGGGTCCTTTTGTCACATATATAGTAGCCGGGCTACCATACATTATTTTTCTTATTCCAGTACACTTTTCAGCCAGTTCCCTTACATTGAGATGCTGAGATGAGCATCTATTATGGATCATGATTATATTATGGACAACAGTTTTGTTCCCCAAGCCATAATTGAGTTTCAGGACACACAGAGAGATGACCGATGTAGCCATTTAGCCATTTATACAGAGCAGTTAGTATTGCCCAGAGTTACAGCAGCAGTTTTAGAGGACAGATGTTGGTTTAGATATTGTGCATTCAGGTATATGACTCAGCAGGTATATTCTTGTGTTATGGTTATATTGCTTTTATATTCATTCTTGTAGCATGTCTTAGCATTTAGTATCATGATCTGTGGACCTGGTTGTATCATTATATATATTATATTGTCCCCACTTAGACCTAGAAGTTCATCATCCATACTCATTGGTTTTACCCTCCCTAGGGAGAATAGAGGTGATCATTACCACCATACTTTGGCTTGCTAGTGTTGGTCTCATTATTCATTGTCTTCACCCATCCATTACCTCCCAGTTTGTTTATTACCCTGACTTACTACTTGACTAGTGGCATGGAGGACCTTCCCCCGCTTTAGCCTCTGTGTTGGATGAGCTTCCCTGTTTCGAGAGTATCCCTGAAACTATCACAAGTAATGGTGAAGGTCCATCTCTTCCAAACTCAACGCCTAGTGCTATGGTTGAGGAAGAGGAGGATCCTCCAATTAACATCCAAACTACTTTATATGAGAGGAAGAATGGTGGCCACCAACCGTTTTATCTTACACTTCGTATTGGTGACACCCTTCTTCATAATTGTATGTTGGACTCTGGTGCTTCCATGAATGTCATGCCTTTACAAGTTATGGAGGCCATGGGATTAAAAATAACTAGGCCTTATGGGAACGTTTGTGGAATTGATTCTAGACCAGTTCAAGTTTTTGGTTTAATAAAGAACTTGAGAGCGGACTTGTTTTCATGCCTTGATATATCCATGCTAATAGACATAGTAGTCATAGATCTACCTCCAGTTTACGGAATGCTTTTGTGTAGAAAGTGGTCTGTCAGACTAGGGGGACATCTTCAAATGGACTTGTCATACGCTACTATCCCCAACCCTGATGGGTCATTGGTTAGGATATATCGGGAGCCATTTTACGATGGTCACCTCGAAAGTTATGAGGATGGTGTAAGGAACACTTATGGCGAGGGTGAGTTACTACCTGAGGGTGTCTTTATGGTCATGGGTAGCCATAATGAGGATTTAGTACAGGGAGAAATGAGATTTGGAGATCTTTTGGGGATGATAGTTCTTCTGAGGAAGAAAGGGAAAGAGTAATTGTTGCTAGAGAGATGAACCTTGATTTGCTTCGTGGAGAAGTTTCGGAAGAAATTAGAGCTTTGAACCAACTTAGTGATGTGGAGCCACAAAATAATCAACTTGAGCCCATCACTGAAACAAACAACTCTGAGACAAATTTAGATCAAATAAGAAGGGGTGAGCGTATACCTAGAACGGTTGATGAATGGCTCTCATTGGTTGATCATAACATGAAGAGACAAAGGCAAGGGCTTGATCACATCATTCCTTGGGCAAACAACAATGAAGGGACACATCCTTCCCATGATGAGGGAAGTGATGGAGACATAACTGAGTATCATTTTACTGATGTTCTTGATCACTTATCTCATATGTCCTTGGAAGATGGAGTTTTAAGGCAAGTGAATGACAACTCTATGAGTTGGCAAGAACATGCCTTGATACATGATGCTCCTGGAGAAGAGTTCTCATTGAACAATCTAGCCATTTTCTAGAAAGATCCCCATGCCAACATAGCAACCAATGAAGATAGTTTGTCTTTGCAATATCCATTACTTAGAGACATCCCTAGTTTTCTTATTCCTCGTGAGTTGCCTGTTGGTGAAGAAAGTATGAACTCTACTGATACATTTCACACACCTACTTCTTCACCAACATCTTTAGACACGGGAGCTCAGAATGCTTCTAGCATGGTTCCAAGTCATCCGTCATTTCTCACTAGTCATCTGGCATCTTTAGAAGGTATGGTTGTTCCCATCCCATCTAGAGAAGGTAGTAGTAGAAGTATTGTAAACCAAAACCTACCATCTCCAGTGGATGAGGAGGAAGAACAGGATGTTATTAGAGACTTTTGGATTGTGGGAGAGACTCCCAAGTACATTATTCACCCACAGAGTGAAGAACCAAGAGTTGAAACTCCTAGAAGAAGAGTGATTCAGGAAGTCCTTGTTGGTAGGGTAGCCATTCCTTTAGATGGTGGACCTCCCAGGTTTGATGCAATTCCTCCTGATAGGAATTCGAGGATAGTGACACCTCAACCTCAATGCAATTTTGATATCCAGCCCATTCCCATTCGTAATATTGAAGCCATCCCCGAGTCTATAAATCGCCGAAGGTTTGAAATCGGTGATAGGGCCCTTGTTCCTAATGAGTTATTTTACATACGATCCAGGGGATCTGGTGATTTTTGGGTTGGACCGCTCACTATTGAGCGTTGCATTGAAGATATGTGTTTCCTCACTACTGGGACTGGACAATATATCATGCTACCTATCAACCAGAGAGAGTTAAGGGATTATATCCCTGACTTGACTTGAGTTAGGACTCCTCTTGCATGTTTAGAGTAGGTTGGTCTTCGAATAAGCTCATTTGAGCAGTAGGATTGGTGTGCTTTTCACTTTTTCTATGTGCTGAGTATTGCGAGTTTTTCTTTCTCTTTAAATGAGCCTTTTTCTTCCGAGTGCTTTTGCTGAGTTGTTTGCTTGAGTTGAGTCGTGCTCCTTCCTAAGCTTTTTCTCATCTCCTGCATACACATTAATAAAACTTGAAAATAATTAAAATTTTCTTCGATTTTTGAGTGCTTGTAGTCCTTCTGGGTCAAGTGAGTTGAGTATGTCTTTTTCAAAGCCTTCTTTCCTCCTGCACAGTAAAAGCATTAAAATTTACATGTTGTGTTAGATTAGTATTTCCTTTATGCATTTCAGTTTCTGCTATAGAATAGATTTCTTTTTCTAGCATTTATTTTATATTTTATCCCATACATGCATCACGCGGTATTCTAGTGGCCATGAGTGTAGATACATGTGCAAAATAAAGCTGAAAGCAAGGATGGCGAGTGTTGGTTTGAAGATTGATGCAAAGCAGTTCGAGACTAGAGATTCTGAGGTTCTCAAGCGCTCTCTCCCTTAGAGCACTTGTCCCAGCTGGAGCCAGATGTTATCACACCATAGTAGCTAGGCTACTATTCTTGCTGAGCAAATATCTGCACTTTTCAGAGCTTTTCCTTTACAAAGATCAGTTATGATGAGCAACATCATTTGAGATCACTTACAGATCAGAGCAATGTATATCAGACATTGAGTAGACCTTGTGCCAAGGCTGAGCCTTGGAAGCTTAGATTTGATGACCGATATGACCTTTTTGTTCCATACAGTTTCAGTTAAGTGCCTAGAGTTCCTGATGTTATTATTGCAACAGTGTTTCAGTTGGTTCTAGATGATGATTATTGATATGCAGTGACATGACCATTAGACTTATGATTGTTATGTTTGATTATTATCTTGTTGTTTAAGTCATCTTCATAGCATTAACTTCGTATATAACTCATGATGTGGTAGTACTATGTAATAAATGGAATGAACTATCTTGGTTGTATTTAAATAATGAATTGGATGTATTACTTTCACTTAAAGGTTCACTGACTATACTCATTGGTTTCACTACCCTCCTATGAGCATGAACATGGTTTTTCATGACATTTATGTTTGCTAGCTTAGGCACCACATTCACTTGACTCCATTCATCCATGACCTTCCCTAATTTTGGCTTTCACCCTGATTTGCCTTTTTGACTATTGATATGGAGGACTTCCCTTTCCTACTGCTGTGTTGGATTGCACCCATGTTTGTTTTGTGTCTCGGCTCTGAGTTGGTGACAGAACGTGCCCTTGGTGAGTTGGATTTTATGCCTAGATCATTCTAGTCGGTTGCCCCGATGTGTGGCTTAGCGTGGAATTCCCTCTAGTCACATGAGATGTTGTTGGCTAAAATCTGAAGCACTTGTACTATTTATGGAAATGATTGGGAATCTCTTATGAAAGCCTATGAAATTAAATTCTAGAATGTGTTTCTAAACGCACGATGAATAAAGGCTAAAACAATGAAATGGTAAAGTATCCCATGAAGGGTCCAGAAAGGTCTAAAAAGCAATGGCTAAATAAATGCTAAATCGAAAGATTGTTGACCTCATAAATGTAAATATGCCCGGGATGCAAGCTGCGATTAGTTGTGTTTTTAAGCGCATGTAAAATCCCATAGGGGTCATATAGGTCAAAAAGGCCATAAAAATTAAATGAATGATCCTAATGAACTTGGATCAACTTGATATAGACATGATGCCAAGTTTGAATAAGCACTCTCTAAACAACTTACCCATTTGTGAGGCACTTCCATTCCCTTTGTTTATCTTGTCCAGCACAGTGTGTAGCTTCCCCCTTTCCCCGTCCAAAGTATCTCTTAGTTGAATCGGTCAAGTCATCCCTTTTACCTAACTTTGTCCTTAGCCTTCACCCTATCCTAGCAATTAGACCATGTCCATTGGTGAGTATGTCTTTAAAGCTTTGGTGCAAGTAAATTATAAATAACATTTAAATATCTATGTATTAACTGCCACTTGATTGATGTTTATACTTTAAGTTAAGCTGTGAATATGGTTAAAGGAACATGTCTTAGTCATTTGTTATAATCTAGTCTTTGGTTGTGTTTTGACCTAGTCAAACATAGTTTGACCATAGTCATTCTTGGGATCCGTGATGAGATGGACCACTTATGCTTTATGATGTTGATCTATGGTCCCACATGCACCTATTGATGATTCCATATGTTGGACATATGCTCCAGAGGATGATTGATGCAGTTGGTCATTTTTATTATTATTTCAGGATCATCATATTTTACACTGTCCGGGTATGGTGGACCCTATAGATTACCCTATAGGTTATCATGAGGTGTATGAGTACTCATATCTAGTGGATTTGGGTCTTCCAGATCCATTGAGACACTTATCTTTTAGTTCCGGGCACTCCTGGGCATGATATTAGCAGTTATCTACCTGCTGACCAGTTTGGGCATGCTTGTGAGGCTTATCTAGCAGTAGCATTCGAGGCAAGTCCTTGCCTAGGGCGCTACAGAGGAAGGGGGTGGTCCAACCACTTGTTTTTACCATTATACCCCCTTCTAGAGAGCATGGTACACTCAGTTTGACAGTGCAGGCACCCTGGATAGCAGTTTTGGTCAGTTTCAGGGTTTTCATGAGGATTAAAGAATGGAATAAAAGGGCCATTGAGGAATTCGATTTGGGCAATTGAGGCAAGGTTTTGGCACTTGGTTTGCTCAGAGGTCATCCATGGTGTATCCTTCTTCTTCCAGATCAGTTGGCATCAGTCAGTGGGGTTCACATGGGCTATAAGAGCTCTTTTATTGTTTCTCTCTCTTTGATTATGGGGGCATGATTTGATCATTTGTGTACTTGGACATTTTATAGACTCATATTTTATATTATTGTGCCATGGGGACATGCTAGTGAAGGGAAATAATACCTCCTAGCCCCACCATGTGCTCCTAGTTACTTGTCCATGTCTTATGTTGTGGCTCCATGCTATCTAGCCACTCCCCATGTGTGACGTCACCCCTCCTAGAGACATTTTAGCTATGACGTCACCCTCTATTTGAGTGATCCATGTGTTAATATTGTATTGGCTCATCTTAGCCATTGATTATATTGTTATATCTTTTGATCTCAACCACTAGTTTTCAAAAGTGGTTTAGGGTTTTGGTCTCCCTCATCCTATAAAAGGAGACCCCCTCATTGTAAAAGCACCTTTGGAGCTCTTGAAGATTGGAATAAAATACTATTTTGTGGATCTACTTCTCTTGTATTGATGGATTCTTTTGCAAGTTGAATATACAATCTTGTTCTTGTGTATCATTGTGGTTCTTGGAACTTCAATTCGTTTTCTACATGGAAGGACGAATTGGTGGAGAGGAGGACGACTTCAAGGGAGGCTATTGTGGGGAAACCCCATATCTTGCTTTGGTTTGGTCTTTGGTTGAAGGGAGTATCATTATTGTATCCTTGTGACATAGTTGATGCTTTCTACTTCATCTTTTCATCATTTTCATAATTCTTTTGCTTGGGATTGTTTCTCATTAGATCTTGTCTTGTAGGAAGAGGACGATTTGGCCATCTTTGAGGGAGGACGATTTGGCTTGGAGGCTCAAGATCTCACTCTTGAATATACACCCAAGGAGAGGGTTATCAATTTGCAAAGTGGCCATAAGCATTAGAGGTATCTTCTACAAGGTATGTACCTAGATCCATTTTTTCTTCTTCATTGGTCATAAAAACCCTAATAATCAAAACCCTCATTTTACAATTTTTTTAGATCTACTTGGATCTAGCTTGCTCTTGGGTATAAAACTTAAAACCCACCTTGGTATTAATCACGGTAACCCTGATCTACAATTTGGTGGTAATTGGCCTTCATTTGACCCACTTCCCAAGGCACCTAGCCCTCCTTGAGGAGGGCTAGTTTTGCTAGTTCCTAAACGTGGGTAGGTGAGTGTTATCACCTAAACTGTAGTTACCCCTATGGATGGCAATAGGGAAGGGCAACTCAAAAGGTGCAACCACGATCACCTCGACCTCCAATAGATGGTTGTCACGCCAGTCGAGGCAACCTTCGCTTTATGTTATCTAGCCCAGACAACAAAGGGGGAGACCCGATCTACTCCCGACAGGAGAGATCAAAACCAAGACACCAAATCAAGTTAATTCTAAGTGAAGTAAGGTGTATGGTTTATCCTAGACCTAAGGATGAAGTCACAAGACAAGTGAGGGGTTCAATGAGTATAGCTTTGGTTCATTATTGATGTGAGAGTGACTTATAATATTTGAAATGGGATCCAAGATTGAAGTACTAGTTCAATATGAGAAAATCCACTGCCTTGGGAACCGTGTCCAATGCAGGGTAGTTTAGGGGTTGAATTGGGGCTAACTAGTACAAGTGACAAGCTTGATCATGACATCAAAGGGTTTAATCCACCAAACAAGGATCAATCCACAAGTTAATCCAACAATCTAGGAAAGTCGAATTGACTTGGAGAGAGATCAGTGCCTTGGGAATTGGGATAATGGAGTCAAATGAAATTAACTTGTGGTTGATGACTCTTATTGCATGAGACAAGTGGGCAATTAAAGGTTTGATGGATGAATAGGTCTAGATCTAGAGATTCAAGGTTTGACCTAAGTGGACCATAATCCCTTAAAACAAGGAATGCTATCCCCAAGGCAAGATTTGATGAAGTGACCAACTAGACCTAGGTTTTGAAATATGCTCGTTCCAAATCCACTAAAATCTCATGCACCCACGTCCTAGAAGTGGACCAACTCCAATCTCCAAGGGTGTGCGACTTTGCCCAAGGAGGGTAAAAGTGGGGATAAATAGATCAAGACAAGTCCAATGACATCCAAATTTTAGATCCAAGTAGGTTGATCAGGTGAGAGTGTGGACCTACAATTTCAAGGCAATCCGATGGCTAGATCTTACTAGATCTGAGTTTAAAGATTCCAAGTGGTCCAAAATGGGGATTAAATACCTTAAAATGTGGAATAGGGCCCACAAGGTGGAAATTGCCAAAGTGAAAGTCTAGGGGTAGGTTTTAGGGCATGTAGATCATGAATCAATCAAAATCTCAACTACCCATCAACTAGATCTAGGTCAACTCAACTCTCCAAGAAGTGCGCCCTCACTTGGGGAAGCCAAGTTGGCTTGGGAAGGGGATCGAATGAAGGCCAATCCTCACCAAACTATAGATCCGGGATGCTGTGGATACTATAAAGGTGGGTTTTCAATATTATACTCAACCACCCACTAGATCTCAGTAGATCTAAGAAAATGTAACAATGGGGGTATTGATTAATTAGGGTTTGAAATATTTAAGACAAGTGGATAGATCATGGAGATAGAAATTACCTTGAGATCATACCTGAGTGATGAAGAGAGATGCCTTGATGTTGAGGAAGATTCCCACAGAGATCAAATGAGAGATGGTTGATTTTGCTTGCCAAATTGATGCCCTAGCCCACAAGTGCGACCTCCTCTACCTGTCAAACCAAGGAATAGCGATTCAATCAGTAAGACCAAATATGGAGGAAATACAAGCGAAATGCAATAGTAACATGAAATAGAAGGTCCTGGGACAGTAATACTCCCTGTTACCAACGAAGAGATCCAAAGAAGAAGTAGGGAGAGTCTTCCCCTACCAATACTTCCTCCTCAAAGCAAATCGGCCTCCACCTGTAGATGCAAAAACGTGGTAAAAAAGATATGGCAAAACAAGATCTCCAATAACTCAGTGCAAAGGAAGAACCAACGAACGAACACCAAAAACATTCACCACAACATTGGAGATAGATGCAATAATAATTTTCTATTCCAATAATCCATAGCCACAAGTCCCCCTTACAATGAGAGGCTCCCTCCTTTAAATAGATAAGAGAGGCACCAAAATCCTAACCACTTTTTGAATGAGTGGCTAAGATTAAAAGATACAAATGTCTAATCAATGGTTGAGATGAGCTCAATAATAAAATACATGGATCACTAATAAAATATAACATAAGTGGACAAAATCGCACTAGGAGAGGGGAATCCCACCATATCATGATGACAAAATATAATAAGAAGCTTAAGGTGGGTCCAAGGGGTAATTTTAGCCACCCTTGGTCAATCCCCATAGCACAGTAATAATAAAATAGTCATCAATATACCAAATCGTGCCTCTATGGACAAATCGTGGGCCTTAAGAGGCCTCAGAAATCATCAGAAAATGTCATAAGTGATGGATGCGGGCCTTGATGAAGCTGAAATTGTTGCAGGAGGTGTGGAAAACATCAACCCATCATCACTGATCATCCCATGCCAAGACATTGCCTCAGTAGCCCAAATCGAATTTCTCAATAGCCATTTCTACCAATCCTAAAATGCCTCGGGAAGCGTGAAATTGCCCCAAACTGCCTCCTGGAGTGCCTGCGCTGTCAAGGTGAGGGCACCAGTGTGTTCAGGAGGGGGGTAATATGGTAAAAACAAGTGGCTGGACCACCCCCTCCAAGCACAGTGCCCTAGGTCAACCAAATAAAAATCCTCTCTGCTCTGACAGGGTCTCCGACAGACCAAAACTGTACTGGTTTAGCCTACTGAGCCTCAATCATCACTGTAAGTGCCCGGAACTGAAAACAGACTGTCTCATTGGACTCAGAAGGTCCAAATCCATCCAAGATGTGTACTCATATACCATATGAGTCTCTGCATGATCATATAATATATCCAATATACCGAAACAGGTGAAATAATAATGATCTGTAAATGATCAAATAATGCTGTAAACCATGAATCATCATCATAAACCTGTATCTGATGCATAGAATCATCATGTACATGTACATAGACCATATATCATCTATCCATATCATCACAAGGTCCAACCATCTCATGTCCTATGGTTGACCTTGGTCAAACTAGGTTTGACCAAGTCAACATGACCAAATATAACTCAGACCATCATCAGAAGCTGCTGCAAAGTGTCAAAGGTTAATGCATGCTCTACAACTTATTCAAATAACAATTATAACACAGAGTAATCATGACTGGCGATCTGGATCCAAATATATAATGTCATTAATTATTATTATTACTCAGACTAGACTTTCAGGACCATACTCACTTCATAGCTGTGATCAATTTGCTAGTGAAGGGTCAAGGCTAAAATAATTGGCTAGGCTAAGGGATGACTTGACTGACTTAACATTGTGACACTTTGGAACAGGAAAAGGGAATACACACCATAGTATATACTGAATGAGCAATAACACAGGGAATGGCGATGTCTCACAAATGGATGAGTTGTTCAAAGAGGGTTTATTCACCTTTAACAGATGCGCACAATCCATAATACAAATGAGGCCAGCAATTATTTAGACATAGCATTTAAGTTCCATTGCTTTTTGGGCCTGAAGTTTCCATAGCCTTGATCTATGTGTGTTTATAAACACATTGCATAGATTTACATTTATTTGAGGCTTTCTGCTGCAGGTGTGTTTTTAAGGCACTTGTTTACCTGAGCACTTCTAGGTGTGTCACAGACAACTTGTTTACCTAGGTATTTATATTTCCAAAAGATATAACATTTTATTTTCATGGCCATTTTCATTTGGCATGCCTTTCATTCATGTGTGTTGAAAAACACATTTAATGAACGGGCTTTTCATACAAGATATAACATTTCATTTTCCATAGTTTGCATTCATGGCAGCACTAAAAGTTTCAGGTTTAGCCAACACAACTTTAGTGACTAGGGGGAATTCATAAGGAAATCCAACTCATCATAGCTAAGTTTTGTCACCAACTCAGAGCCGAGACACAAAAAACAGGGAAGCTCATCCAATACAGAGGCTACAGTGGGGAAAAGTCCTCCATGCCACTAGTCAAGTAGTAAGTCAGGGTGATAAACTAAAAGGTAGGTAATGGATGGATGAAGACAATGAATAATGGTGCAACACTAGCAAGCCAAGGTATGGTGGAATGATCACCTCTATTGTCCCTAAGGAGGGTAAAACCAATGAGTATGAATAGTTCACTTCTAAGTCTGAGCAGGGACAATGGAATATATATAATAAGATCAACCAAGTCCACATATCTATATGATCGCCAGATCATGACACTAAGTGCTAAGACATGCTATAAGAATAAATATAAAAGCAATATAACCACAACACTGTGATATACCTGCTGAGTCATACACCTGAATGCTTATCCTCTGAAACATCATCTGTCCTCTGAAACTGCTACTGTAACTCTGGGCACTACTGACTGCTCTGTACAAATGGTATAATGGCTACATCGGTCATCTCTCTAAGTGTCCTAAGACTCAGTCATGGCAATGGGGAATAAAACTGCTGTCCAAATCTGATAATGATCCATAATAGATGCTCATCTCAACATCTCAATGTAAGGGAACTGGCTGAATAGTGTACTGGAATCAGAAAAATAATGTATGGTAGCTCGACTACTATATATGTGATAACAGTGAGATTCTTGTTGCATTGAATAGATCAACCCCTAGTGCTTCACCTTGTTGATTTTCACCTTGTGGGCCCCATTCCTCATTTTGAGGGTTGTGCCCTGTTATCACCTAAGCTGTAGTTACCCCTATGGATGGATCCAGTCATGGATGGCAATAGGGAAGGGCAACTCAAAAGGTGCAACCACGATCACCTCGACCTCCAAATATGTATGGTTGTCACGCCAGTCGAGGCAACCTTCGCTTTATGTTATCTAGCCCAGACAACAAAGGGGGAGACCCGATCTACTCCCGACAGGAGAGATCAAAACCAAGACATCAAATCAGGGTATTTCTAAGTGAAGTTAGGTGTATGGTTTATCCTAGACCTAAGGGTAAAGTCACAAGCCAAGTGAGGGGTTCAATAGGTATAGCTTTGGTTCATGGTTGATGTGAGAGTGACTTATAATGTTTGAAGTGAGATCTAGGGCTAGTGTACTAGTTCAATGTTGGAAAGTCCACTGCCTTGGGAACTGTGTCCAATGCAGGGTAGTTAAGGGTTGTATTGGGGCTAACTAGTACAAATGACAAGTTTGACCATGATACATGATAGCTTCAAGGGTTTGGTTCACCATGCATTGGTCAATCCACAAGTCAATCCAACAATCTATGAAAGTCGAATTAACTTGGAGAGAAACCAGTGCCTTGGGAATTGGGAAGTGGAGTCAAAGTAGGGTTGACTTGTGGTTTAGGACTCCTGGTACTTGGGACAAGTGGGCAATAGAGGTCTTGATGGATGAATGGGTCTAGATCTAGGTTTGACCCAAGTGGACCATAATCCCTTAAAACAAGGAATGCAATCCCCAAGGCAAGATTTGACAAAGTGACAGTCTAGACCTAGGTTTTGAATTATTCCGGTTTCAGATCTCCAAAAATCTCAAGTACCCAGTTCCTGGAAGTGAGTCAACTCACTTCTCCAAGGTGGTGCGACTTTGCCCAAGGAGGCTAAAAAGTGGGATTAGGTGGGTCAAATCAAGTCGGATGGCATCCAAACTTTAGATCCGGGTAGATCGGTCAGGTAGGAGTATGGATCTATAATTTCGTGGTAATCCAACGGTTAGATCTTAGTAGATCTGAGTTTAAGTGTTCCAAGTGGTCCAAAATGGGGATTAAATCCCTTAAAATGTGGAATGGGGCCCACAAGGTAAATTTCAGAAAAGTGACAACCTGGGTGTATGTTATTTGATGTGTAGATGTCAAATCAAGTGGAATCTCAAACACCCATCACCTAGATCTAGGTCAACCGGCTCAATCAGTGAAGTGCGCCTTGCTTGGGAGAAGCCAAGTTGGTATGGGAGAGGGGTCAAACGGAAGCCAATCCTCACCAAACTATAGATCCGGGATGCCGTGGATGCTATAGAGGTGGGTTTTCAATATTATGCCCAATAACCCACTAGATCTAAGTAGATCTGAGAAAAAGTAAAAATGGGGTTTTGATTAATTAGGGTTTTAAGTGTTTTTGACAATTGGATAGATCATGGAGATAGAACTTACCTTGAGATCATACCTGAGTGATGTGGATGAGATGCCTTGATGTTGAGGAAGATTCCCGCAGAGATCAAATGAGAGATTGTTGATTTGCTTGCCGATTTGATGCCCTAGCCCACAAGTGCGCCTTCCTCTACCTGTCAAACCAAGGAATAAAATTCAATCAGTAAGATCAAGTATGGAAGAAATACAAGAGAAATGCAAATAGTAACATGAAATAGAAGGTCCTGGGACAGTAATACTCCCTGTTACCAACGAAGAGCTCCAAAGAAGAAGTAGGGAGAGTCTTCCCCTACCAATACCTCCTCCTCCAAGCAAATCGGCCTCCACCTGTAGATGCAAAATCGTGGTACAAAAGATATGGCAAACAAGATCTCCAATAACTCAGTGCAAAGGAAGAACCAACGAACGAACACCAAAAACATTCACCACAACACTGGAGATAGATGCAATAATAATTTTCTATTCCAATAATCCAGAGCCAAAAGTCCCTTTACAATGAGAGGCTCTCTCCTTTAAATAGGAAGGAGAGGCACCAAAACCCTAACCACTTTTTGAATGAGTGGCTAAGATTAAAAGATACAAATGTCTAATCAATGGTTGAGATGAGCTCAACAATATAATACATGGATCACACATAAAATATAATATAAGTGGACAAAATCGCCCTAGAAGAGGGGAATCCCACCAAATCATGATGATGAAATATCATAAGAGGCTTATGGTGGGTCCAAGGGGTAATTTTATCCCTCCTTGGTCAATCCCCATAGCACAATAACCAATAAATAATCATGAATGTACCAAATCGTGCCTCCATAGTGAAGTCGTGGTCCTCAAAAGACCTAAAAAATCCACAGAAAGTGCCATAAGTGATAGGTGCGGGCCCCGATGAAGCTGAAACTGCTGGAGAAGGTGTGGAAGGTCCCGATCTATCATCACTGATCATCCCATGCCAAGACATTGCCTCAGTAGCCCAAATCGATTTCCTCAATAGCCATTTCTACCAATCCTGAAATGCCTCGGGAAGCGTGAAACTGCCCCAAACAGCCTCCTGGAGTGCTGGCACTGTCAAGGTGAGGGCACCAGTGTGTCCGAGAGGGGGGTAATATGGTAAAAACAAGTGGCTGGACCACCCCCTCCATCATCAGCGCCCTAGGTCAACCGGATAAAAGTCATCTCTGCTCCAACAGGGCCTCCAACAGACCAAAACTGCACTGGGACAGCCTACTGAGGCTCAATCATCATCGTAAGTGCCCGGAACTGAAAACAAACTGTCCCATTAGACTCAGAAGGTCCAAATCTATCCAAGATGTGTACTCATACACCATATGAGTCTCTGCATGATCCAAATAAATATCCAATATACCGGAACAAGGCCAATAATAATGCTCTATAAATGATCAAATACTGCTGTATCCCAAGAATCATCATCATAACCCTGTAGCTGCTGCATAGAATCATCCTGTATGTGTACATAGACCATATATCATCTATCCATATCATCATAAGGTCTATCATCTCATGTCCCATGGTCCTCCATGGTCAAACTAGGTCCAACCAAGACCAAATATAACTCAGTCCATCATCCAAGGCTGCTGTAAAGTATCAAGGTCAATACATGCTCTACAACTTATTCAAATAGCAATTATAACACATAATGATCATAACTGGCGATCTACATCCAAATATATATTGTCGTTAATTATTATTATTACTCAGACTAGACTTTCAGGATCATACTCACTTCATAGTTGTGATCAATTTGCTAGTGAAGGGTGAAGGCTGAATTAACTGGCTAGGCTAAGGGATGACTTAGCTATCTTGACTTTGTGACACTTTGGCAAGGGAAAGGGAATACACCATAGTATATACTGAATGAGCAATAACACAGGGAATGGCGGTGTCTCACAAATGGATGAGTTGTTTAAAGAGGGTTTATTCTCCTTCACAGACGCGCACAATCCATAATACAAATAAGGCCAGCAATTGTTTAGATATAGCATTTAAGTTCCATTGCTTTTTGGGCCTGAGGTTTCCATAGCCTTGATCTATGTGTGTTTACAAACACATTGCATAGATTTACATTTTTTCTTTTAGGCTTTCTGCTACAGGTGTGTTTTTAAGGCACTTGTTTACCTGAGCACTTCTAGGTGTGTCATGGACAGCGTGTTTACCTAGGTATTTATTTTCCACAAGATATAACATTTTATTTTTATGGCCATTTTCATTTGGCACGCCTTTCATTCATGTGTGTTTAGAAACACATTGCATGAATGGGCTTTTCATACAAGATATAGCATTTCATTTTCCAGATTTTGTATTGATGGCAGCACTAAAAGTTTCAGGTTTAGCCAACACAACTTTAGTGACTAGGGGGAATTCACTAGGAACTCCAACTCACCATAGGTAAGTTTTGTCACCAACTCAGAGCCGAGACACAATAAACAGGGAGGCTCATCCAATACAGAGGCTACAGTGGGGAAAAGTCCTCCATGCCACTAGTCAAGTAGTAAGTCAGGGTGATAATCTAAAAGGTAGGCCATGGATGGATGAAGACAATGAAATGATGGAGCCAACACTAGCAAGCCAAAGTATGGTGTAATGATCACCTCTATTCTCCCTAAGGAGGGTATGTACCAATGAGTATGAATAGTGAACTTCTAAGTCTGAGTAGGGACAGTATAATATATATAATAGGTCAACCAGGTCCATATATCTATATGATCGCCAGATCATGACACTAAGTGCTAAGACATGCTATAAGAATAAGTATAAAAGCAATCTAACCATAACACTGTAATATACCTGCTGAGTCATATACCTGAATGCACATCAACCTGTACCATCATCTGTCCTCTGGAACTGCTGCTGTAACTCTGGGCACTACTGGCTGCTCTGTACCAATGGCATAATGGCTATATCGGGCATCTCTCTGAGTGTCCTGAAACTCAGTCATGGCATGGGGAATGCAACTGCTGTCCACAATCTGATAGTGATCCAATATAGATGGTCATCTCAGCATCTCCAATGCAAGGGAACTGGCTGAATAGTGTACTGGAATGAGAAAAATAATGTATGGTAGCCCGGCTACTATATATGTGATAACATGCCCCACTTGGGTCACTTGGTGATGCATTAGATCTATGGAGATCTAGCCATGGCATGTACTTGACATTGAAAACCCACCTTGATATTCATCTCAACTATCCCGATTATAGTTTGGTGGACATCCGACTCCATTTGGCCCTTGATCTAAGGCACTAGTCATCCTTAGGGCAATTCGCACTCCTTGGGTAGGTGGCCATTTGCTAGATCCCATACTTGGGTATTGCTATTTTTTCATCAAACCTTTAGATCCATGCTATAGCATACCCTTAGTGCCATTTCTTATCAACTTTGATCTTGTGGGCCCAACTTGGACCACTTTCCACTTTTTAAGGAGTGGGCCCCACTTGGCTAATTTTCATGGCACTAGATCTATCTAGCTCTACTAGTTTAACTTCATAAGTGGTCCTTATATTACATTGGTTGAATCATTTGTCACTTCATAAGCCTCTTCAACCATATCTTAACTCTTTGGGTCCACTTAATCACCCTAGATCTAGATGTTGTCATATCTTGATCTCTTACTCTTTCATCATCACATTTCCCTAGGAGGTCTAGATTGCATTCTCTAGCCTTCATTGGCTAAGCCAGGGTCTCCCCCTTTGTCTTGCTTAGGCTTGATCTAAAGAGAAGGTTTCCTCGGTTGACATGACACCCATCTTGCATTGGGAACCGTGGCAAGCCTTAGGTCACCTCTTTAGTTGTCCAACACCTCTACCAACTTGGATGGGATACCTTTAGGGACAACTACAAGTTGTGTGATAACAGGAGGCTCTGAAAAAGTTGTATCAAAGTGACAACCACAACAGGAAATGGTGTTGAGGGAAAAACTCAAGAGCACCATGATGTCCAAGATTGATACAGTGACTTCTTATCTCACCAGGATATCACAGGTTCGTGATGAGTGAGCTGCAGTTGGGGAGACAATGCCAGACTTAGAACTGGTAAGAACAACTTTGAATGGATTTTTAGAGTTGTGGACTACCTTTGTTAAAGGGATTGTGGCACGAGAAAATCTACCCAAGTGGGAGAGGTTATGGGATGATTTCATCCAGGAAGAGACTCAGGAGGAGGTTCTGCGTAGCAGGAAACTAAAGGGTGATGGTGATGAGGAGAACATTGCTCTTGCAAGTAATGCAAGGAAGAGCTAGTGGGATACCAAGCTGAATACTGGAGGGGAGGAGTCCTCTCATGATGGGAAGAAGGACATGGGAAAAGTCAAGTGCTTTGCATGTCACAAAGATGGCCATTATCCTAGTCAATGTCCAAGCAGGAAGAAAGGCAATGGGAAGACACAGGTTGCATCATTAGCAAAGGTTGATGACTTTACAACCAAGTTTGAGAATAAGTTCTCATTGGTTTCTTGTCTTTCTGGAACTGGTGTTAAAGGTGCTTGGCTTGAGGACAATGATGTATGGGTTGTGGACAGTGGTGCATCTAGCCATATGATAGGGATGAGGGATGTGTTCCTTAGTGTTTCAAAGATAGACTTAGATTGCCATGTGGCTTGTGGTGTTGACACCATACATGCAGTAAAAGGGGTTGGAACAGTGCTTTCCAGCTAGAGTCAGGAGGATCTCCGGAGGTTGTAGAAGTGATGTATGATCCAGAGTTGAAGATGAACTTGCTCTCAGTCTCAGCTCTGGAGGACAAGGGGTATGGAGTTGTGTTCCAAGATGGATTGGTACTCATACGGTCAGAGGGAGCTACCTAGGATGCAAAAGTGATGATTGGTGTCAGGCAGGGTAAGTTGTACAGGTTTCTGGGTCATCCTATATGTGGGTCCAAGGGGATCTTGGACTGAGGATTGATGTTAGTGACAGAGATTGAGCAGGAGGTTCCGAAGATTGAGTTGATACCGAGGACTCGGTTTTCTAATCCAGAAGATGGGCGTGAGACTTCTTCCAGTACTGACGGGACTAGTTGGTATGAGCTGACATCGATGGATGTTAAGGAGCAGGTAGAGATTCCTAGGAGCATGGTTAGGAGGAACAGATCTTTAGAGCAGATTCCAAAGCAGGTGTCAGGGAAGTTTTCTAGTTCGGAGGGAGTAGCTACAGCAATGGATGATATGGTGGGATTGGAGATAGATCCACGTGCAGGTTCTTCCAGAAGTACCTTCCTCACTAAGAGGGAGTGTTAGTTTTTGTAGCTCGAACAGGTACTTCTACATTGGTGATGTGTCTAGCATGTAGAAGTCATTCGAAAGATACTCTCTAGACATTAACCTTATTTTATAAAATGCTTTTATTGAGCCCATGGTATTGGAGAGCCCATGGTATTTGCTTATTGTAAAGTTATAAAAGGAGATCTAAGGAGAGACATTCTACACGTTCTCCAGATCTAGAGTGCTCTTGCTTTTGAGAAAGGGGTTATTCTCAAGAGAAGCAAGAGAGAGATCTTGGGAGACAAAAGAAGTGTTGAGAATGTGAGAATTTCAAGCAGGAATTCTTGGGTTTGTGTTTAACTTAAGCTGGAAGGTGTTTTTATTATTGTAAGAGAGAAATTGCAGTGAGATAATCTTCTGGAGAGATGACAAAATAGGACAGAGAACAGGCCGTACGAACCTGCCAGATTGCTCTCAGATTGCTGCCATTTCGCTAGGGAAGAACAGCAGGGGGGTTTTCAGTGACGGAGAAGGGTGTGGCTGCCCTCTTTCAGTGGATTTCCAGAGCTAAGTAAGGCTGTACTTGCTGCTGTAATTTCTATGTAATTTTCTCTTGGAGCTAAAGAATAATAAAGAAACACTCTGCTGGTTTTTCCCCAGGTTGGGGTTTTCTAGGGTAAATTACTTGTGTCAAATCTGAATTTTCAGTTTTTATTTCCGCTGTGCAAGGGTTATAATTCCAGTGTATTTAAATTTTACATTATTATTTTCAGCAGTTTATTGTGTTACATATAAATCGTTGGGCATAAAATAATTGAGATGATCAATCAGATTTGGGGTTAGAAATACCAACATAGCCAGGTACGTTGACTATGGCTGTTACATTGTAGATTTTCTTGATGGCAATTTCTCTATAGGCAATTGAACTAAATTAGTTACTAACATTAGTGGAATTGCAAAGTCTAGTTAGAAGATTTATCCTACTTCACTATTTTTGCATTTTATAATTTCTTGGCTAGTAACTTGGAATGTATTATAATTTGATGAATTTACAAAATTTGGCTTACTCCACTATTTTGCATTTCGTAATTTCATGGCTAGTACTTGTAATGCATTATAATTTGATTTAATTTTATTTCTGTGATCTATATTGTCATATTGCATAATTATTTTCCTGGGCTTTTGGAATAATTCTTTGGTTTATAAGGATTTGATTAAATATTATGTTTGAACAAAAGTTAATGGAAATTGATTGCATATCTCAATGATAAAAGATTCCTTTCTTATTAATAAATGTAAATCCCATGTACTTGCTTTTGTATTGTGTTAGGGAATAGCTAATGCGTGCAAGGTCTCGATGGAATCGGGTATGGATTTTCGTGATGATGAAGTAATCGAGGAGTCTGAAGAGTCCTATGATGAAGACCAACAATTGGAACAACTTTTATCTGGACAAATATGCATGAAAGTTTACTCATTTGAGAAAGGTCGATGGAAAGTTTTATTTTTCTCTTCTTGGTCAATGTGCTAACTGTACTAATTTGAAAAAAGAAATGTTCAATTTGTGAGATCTCTCACTTGCAGGAATACATGTTCCCAAGTCAGGAAGAAGAGTAATTTTGTCTGGGTCATTTAATCCCTTACATGAGGGCCACCTCAAGCTTTTGGACTTAGCTTCCAGGTATGTTGTTTGGTGAGATTGCATTGTGGATTTCTATTTAAGTGTAATTCTCACAGCAATGGTTCCAACTTATGGCTACTGGAGTTATAAATATAGCAAAACGTTAGCCTAATCCCACCGAAAAATATGAACTTCAACTTCCAGTTCAATAATTGCAATGGCAATCTGGAAAGTTATCTTCCTCTAGCTCATTACCACATTAAAAAGAAAATGTTATTTTGTAACTTCATTAATTTCCAAACATTATCCTTTAGACTTCAGTAATTTCCAAATGTTATAAATTGAATTTATACGGGTAACAATTTTGATAATAACCGGTTTGCTTGACATTTATAATTAGAAGTTCTATAACTCCATAATTTGGTACCTTCAAAAGTTAAAACATATCATGCCATTAGGTCATTAGTAAGCAATTGTGATAGTGATAAAACTAGTTACAAGAACATATACAACTCTGTAAGTCAGATGGAATGATTATGTTAGTAGAGAATATCCATTGATAGCTCATGGATTTGGTTCATAGATATATGCATTATGTTAATGTAGCCTTGGGTGCAACTTAGTACAACCACCCAGGCCTAGTACTCCATAAACTAACTATATCAGAGACCATCCTCTTACTAAATCCACAAGAGTGTAAGGCATTTGTTTTAATTTTCTTTGTTTTCCATTGCAGTGCATCCACGTGAGCTTAGACTTCTCTTTGCCCCATAATTTTTATCATAAAGTACTCCTTGAAAGGAGTGGTACTTTTTCAAAGATCATCGTCCACTCACACTGAAATCCAAAAAAAGAAGCACCCAGGCAATTACCTCCTGATAAAATAGTTTGATTATTATCTAGTAAGACCTCATAGCATTACTAAGGCTATTGCCATCCAGGGAAGAGATCCTATACAACTGGTCATGACACTATGGGCATAGAATAAGATAGTTTCCACATCATATATTTTTGTTCCTCATACACCCTGCAACAAAATCTAAATTATCAGGAAATCCATTACTAATAATAAATTAATAATACATATCTATTATTTACTCAATACTTGCCAGGGTACTTCATGCAGAGAATCCTTTTCTTATAACTCAAACATTCTCGGGCATACTAGCACAATGCAATTGTATGTCACATGTTGCAAAATGCTGAATGAAACTATAAATAACTATACTCAGAGGTCAATGTATTTTTCTTGTCCAACAAATCCTGTGAAAATGGGAGTCCCAGCAAGAGTACAGTTTTAGCAAATTTCAAAGACTATACTTCCAATGATGTGCATTGAAACAATATTTTGTGTTCCTTGATCTGATATACACCTCAATTTATGCAACTATACTTCCCTCATTGTCCAAGTGCAATAATTTTGCCAGGTCACAAATTTTGGCATCAAAATCCGGTCCCATTCACAATGACACCCACTTTTCTCTTTGGAGAGTACAGACCGCTAATAAGTGATGTTGAATAAGATAGAGAACAGTATTAAAATATAAAATTTCAGAAGGACTTTCGTCTATAACATTGCCTCTTAAGAATTTTTAAAGCCCCAACTTTTAGTCCCTATCTTTAAATGAAATGGAATTGTCAGAGTATGGTCATCTATGTGTTATATCCATGATTATTGGAATCAAAATTAGTGACTCGGAACCTTTGGATGAACTTATTCGAAATAAGATTCTTTCCTTGTAGGAAAGCGTATACTTTTCTGCATCCTTTTACATTTAGATTTATATTTATATTCAATACAACATGTTACCATTCAAACTAGCAGGCTAGGCTTTTCTAGCGAATGGAAACCATATAGGAGGTTTGGACCACTGTCACATGTGTCCAATATCCAGACTTCTTCGGGATCCAATGTTGTCCCAAGGGGTAGAGCCCTTCTATGTACCTGCCAAGTTGTTACCAAATACCTCCCAAACACCTTATAGTTATAGCATAGAGTAGTGCCTCTAAATGGAGTCAAGTACAGATAATAAAGAGAGTTAAGATGGTGCTTGTATAGTAGTTTTCGCAATATCTTATAACAATGAAGGTTTGACCAAGTTAGCAGTATATTTATCCAAGAGTTGGTGTAAACAATGGCAAGTTCAATATAGGTCACTTGCATGTAAATGTAAGGTTGAGATCAATATAGAACAATCCACAAAATGTATTAGATCTCTGCTCCACATTAACATTTAATCATGAACCAGCTCTATATCGTACCATTGAACAACGAGTTGTAGCAGTAAGACCATCAGTTTATCAAGATTGCGCATATAGATAGATGATTGGTTCATTGATGTATTTGATGAACACTAGGCCAGATATATGCTTTGCAGTGAACACATTGAGTCAGTATATTGTTGAGCCGAGACGTGTTCACTTGATTGTGGCAAAGCATGTGATGAGGTACCTGAAAGGTACAGTGGACTATGGACTCAAATATGTTTCGAATTGTGAGATAAGACTGCAAGGCTATACTGATTCAGATTGGGCCGATAGTGTCACATATCGGAAGAGTGCATCAAGATGTTGCTTTAGTTTGGGATCAACTATGATCTCGTGGTTCAGTAGGAAGCAGACTAGTGTGGCACTCAGTACGGCCGAGGTAGGGTATATAGCAGCTTGTTCAGCTAGTAGCGAAGTTGTGTGGCTTCGGAAGTTGCTTGCAGGACTATTTGATCTCGAGTTGGAGGTGACTTGTATTTTTTATGACAACCAGAGTTGCGTAAAGTTGTCTGAGAACCCCGTGTTTCATGACAAGTCCAAGCATATCGAGATCAAGTACCATTATTTCGAGACATGGTGCAGAAAGGAGCTGTAAAGCTCCAGTATATTGCGACAGACGAGCAGATTGCGGATGTGTTGACCAAGCCTCTTCCAAAGATAAAGTTTGAGTATTTCAGGGACAAGCTTGGTATGGTACAGAACGACTTCCCTCCCTGAGAGGGAGTGCTAAGTTACAGATGCGATTCCAGGGGCAACAACATATAGAGTGTGGCAACATTGGGTCGTCATTCACGGGCATGTTATCGGCTGAGGCACAAGTCGGCCTGACCTTGCACAAGGTCAGGATACCTAGTCTTCAGGGATGGAAGACCAGGTCTTGTGGATTGGTGGATGCCCAGCTTTCGGGTTGGAGGGCCAATCTGTGTTTTTGGAGGATTGCTAGCCTTGGGATAGATGGCTGGTGTGTGCGCATTGGATAGCCTAATGCTTGTGGTTAGATGCCCAGTCACTGTGGGATGGATGCCTGGTGGTGCCAACCAGAAGGGCTAGCTTTTAGGCTTGTTTCCCAGTTATGTGTGAGCTGGATAGTTACCCAGATTCCGTGTGAGCTGGATGCCTAGTTCTGTGTTAGTTGGATGGTTTCCTAGTTCTGTGTGAGCTAGATGCCTAGTTCTGTGTGAACTAGATGAAGTCCCATGATGACATAAGGTCCGAAAGGACGATGAGGCTGTACCCACTAGAAAGATGCTATGTATGATGATGAGGCCTTGGATGCATGATGTGGATGATGGCTTGCTCGTACCAAACTTCTAGTGATGGATAGATTCGCGAAAGGTCAACAAGTAAATGGTCAACGAAATTAGTACTGAAGAACGTGCCAGAAGAATACCTTCCTCGCTAAGAGGGAGTGTTGATGTTTTGAGTAGCATTGGAAGATATTCTACAAGAAAGAATAATAACAAAGTGTAGTACAAGTCGACCTAGTCAAATTGACCCAGTCAAATGGTCAAGTCAGCCCAGTTAAAGGGGAAAATGACCCAGTCAAGAAGACAAGTCGGCCTAGCAAGCAAAGTGACCTTTTGTCGTATAAATATAAGTGAAGGTGGCTCATTTGCAACACATCAATTCGCTCAAGCAAGAGGAAAAGTGCGCAGATCCAAGGAAGACTAGTCAAGGGTTCAAAAGGCATCAAGAAGACAATCTTTTGGGGTTTTATCTTTCTCTCTCTCTTCTTCGGGCTCAAAGGTTATTTTGTATCTTTATTGTATCATTATTCTGTAATTAGTGTTGGGCACTAGAGTTGACATTGTACTTTGTTGATGAATCTATACTGAAGAAGTTCTGCTAGGTTTTCTTCCCCAAGAGGGTTTCCCAGGATAAATCTTTATGTATGCTGTGATGTCTTTCTTTCAGTGATCCTTATGCATGTAATTATTATGATATGATATAAATTGAATTAAAGTCTAAAGATTTCTGAATAACATAATTGCTTAAGTAAAATCTCAACACTTGCTTTGCAATGCTTTGCCTTGAATGAATCCAAGAGGTTAAGGGAGCTCTAGGCAAGCCCTGATCTACTTGGCGTTTGTAGTCAACTTGCAAAAAATGAGCTTATACAAGGAGATAGATCTCCTCTTCCTATTGCCTAGTGGTGTAGTATACCTAAAAGACGTTAATATAGTAATATCCAAACTAGGAAAATAGCTAAAATAACTATCTTTTAGATTAACTAGCACTAATCAAACTAGAATGAATATACACCAACTAGGTAGCAATACCCCTTCAATGGCCAAGCATGCAACATAAAGCAGTATAAGTAAAGCTAAAGCACACTAACAAAAAATGAATGAACAAGCAAGGGACATATACCATACACATAGAACTTGCTGATGTGACCTCCAAATTCTTCACCTTATTCCAAATGCTCTTCAAAAGAAAGAGAGGTACAAAACAATAGCTATGTCTCCAAACAGTTACCAACCATGGAATGAGAAGGGAAGGATTGCTTAAATAGAAAAAGGGAGCAAGGGAGGCACCCATCCAAGTGTCAATAGACATGCATGAAGTGAGGCGCCACCTCTCCTAGACTCTATGAATCAACTCAAGACAAAAGCGTTATCTCCAGGAGCATGAGTGTGACAAATCATCATAAATCAAGTGAATTTGTCTCCAAGAGGTGCGCCCCCCTAGAGAAGGCATATTCTTCAACAAAAAATCAATCAGTAATCAATTATGGGACCTATAATTAGGGGGTTGTGTCCCCAAAATCCAAAAATCAGGGAAATTTGTCTCGAGCAACCATAAATGATAAATCAAGGGATTTTGTCTCTCGGGGGCGAATTATCTTGATTTTATGATTTTTGAGGATCCAAAAAGGGGTGTATGAAATGTATTAAGGTGTTTAACACCCCCCTTGACCATATACTACCACACTAGGACATATTTAACCCCCAAAGGGACCTAAAAGGTCATATTACAAGGATAAACATGGTGACAGACTCAAATTTTGACATCAGACTCTAAGGACTTAGAAACCTGCATGAGGCATTTGTATTATGACATACTTTGGCTTTGGAGGTGTGAGTGAAAAACCTAGAAAAACTAAAAAACTTCATCTAAGTGAATAAAACACTCCAAAGTTGCCATAATACGAACGACTCACTCAGCTAGCCCTTTTACACATATAATGGATGTCAAAAGTTTTACAATCATCTCCCTTTGACCATGACAAAGAAAGTGTATAATACAACTAGACAAAAGACTTCTTGATCCGGATGAGGAACTGGAGGTTTCCTGGCTGACTAGTGTCTTTTGTCGGTTGAGCATCCTCTACAAACTGGGTGGTAACACATTCTACACCCTAGTATGAGGGATATGTGTAACCCCATGCCAATGCTGACATGACACGTTGCATGAGTCAGTCCTGTTGTCCACTGAAGTTGCACCATGGTGGACAACTTGTGAACCACAAAAAGACTTTAACAATGTTATTGTTCACTTGCCAGAGTTCAGTTTTCAACAGGCAAATTTTTTTTTGCCCTTTGTAATAATTTGCATGTCCAGACCCTGCGGGGATTTTGTAATAAGTTGGTCTAGCATGAGTTTTTTATGAAAGGTTTGGCCTTCCATAGGGTTTGTTATCAGGGGAATACTCTAGAGTGTTTTTTCCTTAGGGATTATGCGTTACTATTCAGTGACGTATAATTCCCGAGTTTTTCACTCACACCTCCAAAGCTGGAGTATTTCCATGATGACGAATTTTGAGGGGTTATTAAAACCTATTGGAATGAATTTTTGTAACATGCTAGCCATCAGTATTGAGTCATATGGACATGCACTAGGTCCCCTAGGATTTTTGAGTCATTCTGTGAAAAATAATTTTTCTCAGTTTATGAGATTTTTTTAATAATTTAATTAAAAAAAAAAAGTGATAAAAGATGGATTAGGAGGTGAAATTTGTCATGGGGGTGCTCGTTTTCTAACCCAAAGCACCCATAAAACCCTTAAACCCACTTTTCCTAAGTTTTGACTGAATAGTATTCACTCAAGTCATTTTTCTCCAAAATAATAAAAATGAATTATTTAATTCAAGAATAATGGATTTGGAGGAAATCTAAACTCCTAAAATAATGGAAGTTTGTTTGGGGAGTTGGCTTTAATGAGTTGGCATTGGATATTAATGAAGTTTCCAATCTATTCCAAGCCATATCAATCAAGGATATGAGAGCCATGAGATATTCTCTCTTGGGATTTGCGCCCTATCTCAAAGGAGGGCGACTTTCCCATGTGGCAAATGTTTTGTGGATGGTGAAGCTTACAAAGTTGGGAAGGAGGGCGCCTCCCTTAGGTGGCCACTCCTCCATTTAATAGAACTCCAATCAAGCATCAATCAAGTGGATTGGATCTCACATGTGTCATCCCCCATACCCTAAACTCCCTCTTCCTCTTCAATTCGAATTGCTCTGGGGAGCTTCTATAAAAGCAAGGCTCTTGCTCCATTATTCACATGGATGCAAGGAACCTCTGCTCATTGTACTGTTATCACACCATAGTAGCAGGGCTACAATTCTTTCTTAGCAGATATCTGCACATTTCAGAGCTTGGATTATTCAGAGCTTGGCTATGATGAGCTTATGTTTTGAGATCACTCATGATTAGAGCAGTATTGTATATTAGATTTTTGTAGACCTTGTGCCAAGGCTGAGCCTTGAGAGTTCAAATATGATGACCGATGTGACCCTTTATTCCATACAGTTTCAGTTCAGTGCCTAGTGATGTTATTGCAGCAGTGTTTTAGATGATTTTGGATATCTATTGTTATGATGTTATATAGCCTATGGACTTCTGATTATTGACTATGGATTATTATCTTGTTGCTTTAGTCATCGTCACAGCATTAGCTTGGTATATGATTCATGATGTGGCAAACTATTTGAAATGAAATGAACTATGTTAATTGTAAAATGGACATTTTACTTGCACATTTAGGTTTTCTGACAAAACTCATTGGTTGTATTACCCTCCTATGAGCATATATATGGTCTTCCTTGACATTCTTGTCTACTAGCCTAGGCACCACATTCATTTGACTCCATCCATCCATGACCTTCCCTATTTGGCTTTCACCTTTGACTTGTCTTTCTTGACTCTTTGATACTAAGGACTTCCCTATTACTACCTCTGTGTTGGATCGCATCCATGTTTGTTTAGTGTCTCGGCTCTGAGTTGGTGAGAGAACTTGCCTTTGGTGAGTTGGATTGTAGGCCTAAATCATTCTGGTTGGTTGTCTCGATGTTTGGCACTGGTAGAAGTCCCCTTAGTCACTTGAGATGTTGTTGGCTAAAACTGAAAGCTCATGTGCTACCTATTGGAAATATTTATAAATTCGCCCATGGAAACTGTAAACTCTAGAATGTGTTTCTTAACACACGTGAGTAAAGGGCAAGAGCAATGAAATGCTTAAAATACTCCTCGAAGAGTATAAGAAAGGTCCAAAAAGAAAAAGTTATTCAAAAGTTATATCTATTATTGCTGACCTTGTATATGTATAAACATGACCTGGATGCAAGCTGCAACTAGTTGTGCTTCTCAGCACATCTGAAATCCGAAGGGTTATGTAGGCCAAAAAGGCCATGAAATGAAGTTGAATGATCCTAATGAACTTGGATCAACTTGATGTAGACATGATGCCTAAGTTGAATAAGCACTCTCTAAACAACTTACCCATTTGTGAGGCACATCCCTTCCCCGTGTTATTTGTCCGACACAGAGTGTAGCTTCCCCCTCTCCCAGTCCAAAGTGTCACCTAGTTGAGCTTAGGCAAGTCATCCCCTTTGCCCAGCCTTGATTCATTAGTCGTCATCCTAAGCTAGCAGTTAGATCATGTCCAATGGTGAGTTTGTCATTTAAGCTATTGTGCATGTAAACATAAAAAACAATGGAATATGTAAACATGATAAATGCCACTGAATGATGTTTATGCTTTAAATTAAGCTGTGGGTATGATTAGAGGAACATGTCTTAGTCTATTGATATGATTTGTCCTTGGTTGTATATTGACCTAGTCAAACCTTGTTTGACTATGGTCATTCTTGGTATCCGTGATGATGTGGGCCATGTATGCTTATTGATGATGATTTATGGTCCCACATACTCTTGTTATTGATACTATATGGTGGACATATGACTTAGATGGTGATTGATGCAGTTCAACAAGTTTTATTATTATCTCCGATCATTAGATTATGCACTGTCCATATATGGTGGACCCTACAGTTGGCCCATCAGGGCAACCCATGATGTATGAGTACACATTCCTAGTAGTTTTGGGTCTTCTGGATCCAATGAGACACTTATCATTCAATTCCGGGCACTTCTGAAGTGATAGATGCAGTTTTCCACTTGTTGACCAGATTTGGGGTTGTTTTCCCATCCTGTCCAACAGTGGCCATGAGAGCCAGTTCACCTAGGGCGCTGTATGAGGAGGGGGTGGTCCAGCCACTTGATTTTACCATTATACCCCCCTTCTGGAGAGCTTGGTGGGCTTAGTTTGACAGCGCAGGCATCCTAGGTGGTAGTTTCAACAACTTCACAGTTACCGAGGCAAATTAAAAATGGAATAAAAGGGTCATTGAGGAATTCGATTTGGGCAAATAAGGCAAGGTTTTGGCACTTGATCTTCACAGAGGTCTTCCAGGATGAACCCCCCATCTTCCAGCCAGTTATCATCAGTTAGTGGGGTCCACAGAGGCCACATGAGGCCTTTTACTGCATGTCTCCTATAGATTTGAGGACAGGATTTGATCATTTGTATTATTTGGACATTATTTTATATTATTGTGCCATGGGGATGAGCTAGTACGGATTGATGCCTCCTAGCCCCACCATGAGCTTCTTGAGTCATGTCCATGTCATATTTGGTGGGGCCTTGTATCTTAGGCCCCTTTAGAGGATGACGTCACCCTCACTTTGTCTCTCTTAGCTATGACATCACCCCTATTTTGAGTGATCCATGTGATATGTTATGTTGGCTCATCTTAGCCATTGATTAGATTACGAGATCTTTTAATCTCAACCACTCATCTTGTTGTATTGTAAAGTGGTTTTGAGATCTAGGGTTTTGGTCTTTATTATCCTATATAAGGAGGAGACCCCCCTCATTGTAAAGCACCTTTGGAGCTCTTGAATATTGGAATAGAATACTTCTTTGTGGAGCATACTTCTCTTATCTTGTGGATTCTTTTGCACTTTGAATATACAGTATCTCTTCTATGTATCATTGTGGATCTTGGGGCTACACGTTGTTTTCTTGCAGGGAGGCTGAATTGGTGGAGAGGAGGACGATTTGAAGAGTATTATTGTTGGAGGGCTCCACACATTCTCTCTTGGGTCGATCTTGGTGACAGGGAGTATCATTATTGTATCTTTGTGACATAGGTGATGCTTTCCATTACATCTTTCCATCATTTTCATAATTTTCTTACTTGGCTTGTTTCACTTGATCTTGTCTTGTAGGAGGACGATTTGGCTTCATTGGAGGAGGACGTTTTGGCTTGGAGCACTTGGATCTTGTTGCCGCCTGGTTCCACACCTAGGGAAAACGCAGCAGAAGTCTTCAAGCTGCTGGTGTGGCCTTGGGGGCAAGTCAGAGTCAAGTGCTGTCACTTGGGACTCGACTCCTCCGTCTAGGCTTTCCTAGCGAAGCCAAGGGGGGTGGACCCTAAAAATGAAAAGAAAAAACTAAGTCGTCTAATCTAGGAGTTAGGAAAATATTTTTGGTAACCAAGAATAAACAGCATATACTTTTGTGAAATAAAACAATCATTCATCATTTACTCCCATTCAAAATAATCATCATTTACTTGCACATTAGTCAATAATATGAAATAACATTAAACAAGACCAGTGCCTTATAATGGAGTCAATAAACAAATGCATAAGCAGAAAAAGTAGATGTTGTGCGAGTGTTCTTGGTTTATTTTAAAATTAATGTGGTGGTGATCTTTTTATTATGGCAGGTGGGTTCCCAATATACGCAAGGTACGGGAGAACATGTCCGGAATTTTGAAGCATGGCTTCCCTCTCAGGCTTGGGCTGAATCGGAGTCTCGAGGAGGTGTTCAGATGCTATACCAACGAGGGCAAACCTAACGGTTTCCAAGAGGTCACTACTCAGTGTTGTCCCAAGCCTTCTGAGAAATTTCCCCACGACGGCAAAATATTCGAGATGTGCCGGATTTTCACATAAAGGGTTTTTATTTGGGGCGGTGTTAGCTCCTATTACTAGTCGTCTCCCTCTTTCTGATGTGTACCAACTGGATCAGACTGAGCTGCAAGTCGGCCACAGAGCATACGGAAGAAGATCTTGGTATTTTTAGAAAATTTTTATGAAACCAAATTTTATCTTTTTAAAACCCCAGGAGTCTCTTTTCAGGCACGTATTTCGGGCAAGCCCTCATACAGAAACCCTACTTCGGGAAAGCAAGGGGGACGTTTTGAGTTTGTAAAAAAAAAAAAAAAAAGGGAAAAACTACGTTGTGAGTGAACTTGTGGCCTGCCAGTGGAACGGACCAACAAGGTTAATTTTAATCCTAGTTAATTTTATTAAATGCCGAAAACAAAAGAAATAAACTACTCTAAAAAAATCACACCATGAAAAGAGACGACACAGGCCACCCCTGGGGGGATGGGGTGTGGGCGCTGGCTAGCCCACTTGCTCTCGTTTAATAGTCTTTTACAATGATCAGAGAAGTGCCCCAGTCTACTTAAAGTGACTTGGCGGCTTACAATTTTTCAATGGAAAAATAATCGGTTTTACAAAATTTCAAATTTGGTCTTCTGGATTGTCCGGATCCTTGAAATTTCGGCAGCACCTCCTTCTACCTGTTCGTCTTTTGCTGCAAACCAGCAAGCAAATATTAGTATAAGATGCCCAAAAACACTCTAAGAGTGTCTTTAGAACACCTCCTAAAAACCCAAAAAAAAAACTAAGTGTTAAGACTACTTAAAAAATGCAAACTTTAACCAAGTAACACAAGCAGTGATGCTTGTTTGCTTGGGGTCTTTGCAAGCTTTATGAGCTGCAAATTACATGCTCTTGGACAGCCAAATAAACTTTCATATCATATCTAACACTACTTTCAAACTTTTCAAGATTTTAACAATTTTTTACCAGTTTCAAAATTAAGTAATGATAGATAATGAAAGATCTAATCTAATGGAAGATAAAACTTTAAACAACTAGATTAGAACTCTAAGAATGAATCAGATCTTCTTAAGAATATATTAATCAAAAAATAGATCAAAGAATCACTCTTCAACTGTAACCAGTGACTAAGAAAATTTTGATTTTATAAGCTGAGGAAGAGAGAAGAGACAGAATGGTCCTTGAAACCAAAGACTTTGGAAGCTTGGAAGTGGGAAACCGAGGGTGAGATCCACCAAAATGTGTACAGAAGAAGAAGATGGAGAGCAAACAAGCTATCCTCCTCTTCACACCTGTCAACCTGTAGCAAACAAAACTCACAGAAAAACCATCAAACTAGAAATGCACATGGTTAGAAATCAAAATAGTATGAGCATAAACAAATGAAACATATAAACTTTGAATCTCTAACCAATATGACAAATGCAAGAACAAATTAAAACAAACAAGATTAATTGTTCCTTCCCACAAAATCGTTACCAATCCTTTAAGCAGGCTAGTAGATGGCTGGAAATTACATGCACGGAACTTGAAATTGCTACAAAATACTCCACATCAAGAGACCATGAAACCACTCACAAAAGTATCACACATATGGACCTCCAAAGTCTTTTTATTAATCAACAAAATAGCATAAGCTTAGTACATATTTCTGCTCTCTCTCCAACTAGAGAAAATGGAGTGGGCAGCCATGCTTAAATAGCCAAAGATGGAGAGAAATAGGTGGAATGAGTGGCATAACTCGTGGAGAAAATGGGGCTGCCCACTCCCATGTAATGGGCTGCCAAAATCAGCCCCAAATTAGCTAAAAATCAGCCATGTGACAGCCCATAAACATAGCTGCAAATTCCATGATTGAAGGGGCCCAATTTTGGGAAATATGCCCCCCTCAAATGGGGAAGTAATCCCACTAATATAGCTGCCCGGAATCTTTCCAAAATCAGCTCTTACAACTCCTAAAACATAGCTGAAAAAAAACAGTCCATAAATCACTCCCAAAATTTAATATTTTTATTAAGTCATTTTTTCACTTTTTCAATTTTTTATGACTTTTTGGGGTTTTTTGACTTTTTTGGATTTTTGTGGAAAAATAATCACCCAAACATTAGAAAAAGTGGGTTTAGGGGTTTAGGGGGTGCTCTGAGTTAGAAAACGAGCACCCCTAAGGCAAAAAATACCTCCAGATGCCCTTTATAGGCCAATTAAAAAAAATTTAATTGAACCATTAAAAAATGGCCCAATTTACGGAAAAAATAAAACTTGCCGAAAATTAAAAACAATCTAGGGGGACTTAGCACATGTCCATATGACTCAAAATTAACGCCTAGCATGTTCATATACATTGACCCATAGACTTTAACAATCCCCTAAGGCCCGTCAGCCTCCCCAGGCATTCCAGCTTTGGAGGAGCAGGAGAAAAACCCATTAATTATGTTATGCACTAATGCAAGACATAATAGATAGGTGAAAAAACTCCTTGGAATACTTGACTTAGCCAAAAAGTCCTAGGGAACCAAGTCTTTTACAAAACACCATGCTAGTACGTTTTGTTACAAACCCCGCAGGGCCATGGACATGTGGAAAATTTTAAAAACGGGGGCCTTTAAAAGGCCAGCTGGATATCAAATCACCAAAAATGAACATGTCTCATGTTCCACTCTGCCCGCTCGCTTGATAATCCAACCAAGTACAACTTAGTTGGCAACAGATCTCACTCTTGAATATACACATAGGGGAATGTTATCAATTTGCAAAGTGGCCACAAGCAATTGAGGTAAGTTCTTCAAGGTATGTACCTAGATCCATCCATTATTCTTCATTGGTCATAAAACCCTTAAAATCAAAACCCTCATTTTACTTTTTCTTAGATCTACTTGGATCTAGCTTGGCTCTTGGAAAGACATTGAAAACCCACCTCTATAGCATCCACGACAATTTGGATCTATAGTTTGGTGGTGATTGGGTTCCATTTGACACACTTTCCAAGGCACTTAGCCCTAGGTGAGGTCGCACTCCTTGGGAGGGTGAGTTTTGCTATTTCCAAGACATGGGTAGGTGAGTTTCCACTTGATTTGCACTCCTCTCACTTGATAACCTACCCCTAGTGTTTTATTTCTTTGATTTTTTCCTTGTGGGCCCCATTTCTCATTTTGAGGGTTGTGCCCCACTTGGGTCATTGGGTGATGCATTTTCAACCTTAGATCTATGGAGATCTAGCCTACCTTGGGGCATGCCACTTAAAACCCACTTTGATAATTGCCTTAACTACCTCGATCTACATTTTGGCATCATTTGGACTCCATTTACCCCTTCATTTCAATGCACTAGTCTCCTTGGGTCAATTCGCACTCCCTGGGGATTGTGTCAGGTGCTAGATCCCATATGTGGGTGTTGTCTAATCTACTTTTGATCCATAGATCTACATCTTCAAACACCCCTTAGTGCCATACTACTCCTAACTTCACCTTGTGGGTCCCATTTGAGCCATTTCCATATTTTAAGGAAGTGGGTCCCACTTGTGTATTTCATGGTACTAGATCTATCCCTTTGATCTCCCTAGGTGGCCTAATTCATTCATTGGTTGAAACACTTGTCACTTCTTAAGCCTCGTCAACCTCATCATAATCTCTTGGGTCCACCTAAGCTTGCATTGGTTTCCGTAACTCAATTTACACACTTCCCTAGGAACCTTTGCTTTGGCTAATCTCCTTTGATTGGCTATAGGGTCTCCCCCTTGATCTTGCCTTGTCGAGATCTAAAGTGAAGAGTGCCTCGGTTGCCGTGACTCCCAACTTGCATTGGGAACTGTGGCATCTCTTGGGTGACCTCTTTAGTTGTCTATCTCCTCTACCATCCGGATGGGATACCTTTAGGGACAACTACAAGTTGTGTGATAACATGTACTAGTGATAATATTTTAATGCAAGTGAAGACTTTGGAGGTCCATGGGTGTAGATTCTTGATGCATGCAAGTATATGAGGGGATATTGCTCTAATCTAGTTTTCTTTTGTTTATATATGATTGTGGATCTAGCTTGAGTACTCATAGAATAAGCATTTCGGTTGTAACTTGCTTATTTGTGTATTGTTTTGAAAGACTAGAAGTAGCCAACTTTAAAACCTACTGGAATGAATTTTTGTAACATGCTAGCCATCAGTATTGGGTCATATGGACATGCACTAGGTCCCCTAAGATTTTTGAGTCATTCTGAGAAAAATAATTTTTCTTAGTTTATGAGATTTTTTAATAATTTAATTAAAAAAATCAAAAAGTGATGAAAGATGGATTAGGAGGTGAAATTTGGCATGGGGGTGCTCGTTTTCTAACCCAGAGCACCCATAAAACCCCTACACCCACTTTTTCCAAGTTTTGAGTTGAATATTATTCACGTAAGTCAATTTTTCTCCAAAATAATAAAAATGAATTATTTAATTCAAGAATAATGGATTTGGAGGAAATCCAAACTCCTAAAATAATGGAAGTTTGTCTGGGGAGTTGGCTCTAATGAGTTGGCATTGGATATTAATGAAGATTCCAATCTATTCCAAGCCATATCAATCAAGGATATGAGAGCCATGAGATATTCTCTCTTGGGATTTGCGCCCTGTCTCAAAGGAGGGCGAATTTCCCATGGGGCAATTGTTTTGTGGATGGTGAAGCTTACAAAGTTGGGAAGGAGGGCACCTCCCTTAGGTGGCCACTCCTCCATTTAATAGAACTCCAATCAAGCATTAATCAAGTGGATTGGATCTCACATGTGTCATCCCCCATACCCTAAACTCCCTCTTCCTCTTGAATTCGAATTGCTCTGGGGAGCTTCTATAAAAGCAAGGCTCTTGCTCCATTATTCACATGGATGCAAGGAACCTCTGCTCATTGTACTAGTGATAACTGATAATATTTTATTGCAAGAGAAGACTTTGGAGGTCCATGGGTGTACATTCTTTATGCATGCAAGTATATGAGGTGATATTGCTCTAATATAGTTTTCTTTTGTTTATATATGATTGTGGATCTAGCTTGAGTACTCATAGAATAAACATTTCGGTTGTAACTTGTTTATTTGTGTATTGTTTTGAAAGACTAGAAGTAGCCAACTATACTAGGTTGTATTTAGGCTCTTCGAATTTTTCTTTACCAAGCACACTAGATCTAACTCATTTGTATGCAAAGATTTGTCTAAGTTGTGCAGATCACAAGCTTGAAGAGGGCTTTGAACTTGGGTATCTCTTCTCTCCTCTTCAACACAAACTAATATTGTATTTCAGGGATTTTCCAAGGCTTCACAAGGATCATGCTTGGGCTTGAAGGGTTTCATCCATCAACTTCAAACAAAATCTACTATCTTTCCTTTCCCTTTTGGTTATATTTTCTAAGTGTTTAAGTTGTAGATTCATAAAAAATTTGCAAATATTTCAGATCTATAATACTTAGAAATTACATTCTAGATCAGATCCAAGCATTTAAAAGTCTATTTTGCACTAGATCTAAGCTAGAAGTTGAACTTTTTATACTTAGAAATTTTTTCGAAATATTTCTAAGTGTAAAACTTTTCAAATTTTTTCTTTTTCTTTTGTGTTTGCCATCACATTTTGAGTGTTTTACTTGCTGGTTTTTAGCAGGTCCAAGGAAAGAGAGGAGGAAGCTTTGGCGAAAAATCGATAAAACTTGCCAAAATCACCTTCCAAAGGACCCATTTTATCATTGTTTCAAAGTTTCAGCTTGTAAGCCCTTAGATCCAAGTCTAAAAGGACTAAGAGGCATCTTTATTTGAGCATAATTGTAAAAACATTAAACGAGAGCAGTGGGATACTCAACGCCCACACCCCATCCCCCCTGGGGAGATTTGTGTATTTTGTACATTTTCGTGTATGAATTTTTCTAACTCACAAATTTTCACACACTCACTATTTTAGTACAGGGTGTATACTTTTTTTTGTATTTCATAATTTTATCCACTTTCATTTTTGCAAAAGTAATTTAGAAATAAAACCACTCTTCGTCGCCACGAAGCATGCTCTCACCTCCACCCAAAGGCATTTGCTGATTAGTGGAGGTTGATCAAAAAAGTGATGCATAAGTTTGGCCATCATATATTTTTCCATAAGTTTTGTTTTACTTTCCACAACTTAATTTGTTTAATAAAAAGAACCCAAAGTCTCTTGAACTTAGCTGAAAAGCAAGTCAAGAGCGCTCTTTGTTGGAGAGTACAATGGTTACTTGTTCAAACTTGGAATAAACTCATTTCGCTACCACTACGTATGCTCTACCCTTTTTGGGATACTCAGAAACAGTGGAAGCACTTTTTTAACATTCCACACTTAACTTAATCAGTCACTTAATAAATTAATATCCCTTTAAGATAAGTGAAAATCCGACACTTCGACTAGACTTTGTGTGGGCAAATTCTGCTTGGGGGCATTGGATCACTGTACTTAGATCTTGGGGGCACCGTTAGACTACATCCTTGATTGGTGTAGTGTTGAACACGCTCTTGAGACTTTTGCCGCCAACATGTCCTTGTACGGAGCCACCAATTTCTAAATTTCCGGACATTTCTCTCTGTACCTTATGGTATCTCGAGAGTTCCCTTTTTCTCCCTAATCAAGATTCACAATTAATAATCTAAAATCAACCAAGAGACACTTGCACAACATTTCCCTTTTCTAGCAATTATCATTTTTTTCACTGTGTTGACTCCATAAGGCACTGGTCCTTGTACTTCATTTGCTTACTATCAATATCAAGTATTGTGCATCTTCTATATATTTTACAGTAATATTTAATTGATGTTGGTAAAGACTATTTAAACACCTTGTTGCAATTGTATCTTGAAACCCCACTTTCAAACTCCCAAAAACCTTAATAAACAAACCATCAACTAATTGGAAGACCCTAATAACCTTAGTAACTTTCCATAGGGACTACCCCCCTTGGCTTTCGTTGGGAATTTTGCCTAAACGGAGGAGTCAAGAACCACGTGACATACTTGACTCGAGACTTGCCACCAAGGGCACACCGAACGACAGCATAGATTTCTGCTGCGACAAAGACGGTGTGTAATCCGGCGGCAACAAGTCCATTATAATATCTTTCAAAATTAGTATGGATGGGATTTGTAACATCTGTGCTAATAAATCATATCTAAAAATAAAATAAAATCTGTAATGTAAAAAAAATATTTAAGGAAAGAATACCAAGAATTAATTAATGCACACACACACAAACACACACACCAATGTACATCTTAACTTGGGATTTTTAAAGCATTGAGAGATTTTCATCTCAATTTCTTTTTGATCCCTTTTGGTGTTCAATAGATCTGGAGTTAAGATGCATCTATGCTCGTTACATGTTTACATTGCTTGACTAATGATATTCGTGAATCAGATAATTTTCAATCAATAATGAATCTTGTTGTGAGAGACCTCTTTGGGTCCATCTTACTTCTGTTTGGTCAAATTTAGTTATCTACAAAATAATCCATAATGTTGTGTATCCTTTCATGAACGTCCCGTCTAAGCTCTCTTGAATAAATCCAAATATTGACCTCTTAATAGATGGCCAGTCTTTATGATTGTATCCTCCTGAGCAGGACAAGCATTGATCTAGGTGGTATGTTCTTTTCAGTAGTTGCTGGGATTAAAGACCAAATTTGTTTCCAAGATCAAGATTATTTTTTTACATGGCTAGCCATACAATGTTTTTGGTTTTATAAAGAAGAACTAGATTTTATTATGAAAACTTATCTGGTGTAGGTTTTGGGGTAGAGTTTTTACTCAATTGAATGTAAATTATGTGAAATAGTTTATAGGATTTTTAGAACAGAATCCAGATCTAGCAACTTCTAATTTGGAAATTAGGTTTACTAGCCTCAGAAACATCTAATGTGGGAAAATTTATTTTGGTGTCTGGTACTGTTACATTCATTCTGTGTGTGTATGTGTAGAGAGAGAGAGAGAGAATATGGTTTGGTGAATATCATTGATTTCATAGTACATACTACTTTCATATTTCCATGTTTTTCAGCTCTATGAAACTAGAATATGCTAAAATTTCAAAATTATACATGCAGGATTATGGCAGTTGTTTCTGTTTTCTTGCTGTCATTTTAGTGTCCAAAGTGTAACTCTTTTGTGAGTGTGGTGGTAATTTTACCCACAGAAAGCAACTCACTTGTACTTGTATATCTTTCCAGTATATCTAAAGATGGATTTCCATGCTTTGAAATCTCGGCTATCAATGCTGACAAGCCTCCATTGACGCTGAAACAAATCAAGGATCGAGTCAAACAATTTGATGCTGTAGGTAAATGTTCGTTTCTTAACAGTCTTTGCATTAACGTTGTAGTATATACTTAAGACAAACCACAGAACTGATATGTATAATCAGCCTGTCATCTGCTTAAGCACCATTCATCTGACTCTGAACAGCTTGTGGGTTTGTAATTTTTTTGTGTTTTTTTAGTTTACATTTCAACCTAAAAAATAAAAGTTGGAATATTCTCCTTATATTAATTATCATGAGCATCATTTTCTAATGTTGTAAAAATAGGTTACCTCTTTTTCCTAAGCATAGGCATCTTCATGTACAATATCTGTAGGTAGTTATTGTTAACAGTCATATATTTTCTTTATAATATTGGTTGACAGGATAAATCCTTTTTGTAGTGCATTTGATCAGAATTTAAAATTGGGGATCAGATGGTATAGTCTATTCAACCTGTTATTTGAAAATAACAACAAATGTATAAGCTAAGTTGCATGAAACTTGGAAACAGGTACAGGTTTCTGATACCAGTATGGATTCTAAACTTGACCCCACAAAGTTTTAGAAAATGGGGAAATAAGGTATTTAAAAATAGGAAAGATATATATATATATTTAAAAAATATTTTTTTTGAGAGCACATTATCAGGAAAAATAGAATGAAATGATGAACAGATATAGAATGAGTCACAAACGACATTTTAGTAGAAAACTCGTTTACTGCTAATTTTGGTCCAAAAAACTTGGCTACTGCCTATATTTACTATAGAGTCATAGACTTAAGTATCTAGCAAGTCTAATTTGAATAAACTGATCCAAAATAAACTTTACTCGATAATACATTCTAAATTGCAAAAAATACTAAAAAGCAAGCCCATAAAGGGCGTTTTCTGGCACATGAATTTCCTTCTTTGTATCTTCATTGCTCATGGTCTTGGCAGAATGGTCCTCATGGCTGATATAGACTCCGACTATTTGCAAAGCCAGCTTGGGGCAAGTCTAGTCGTTCGAGCTTGCTTCCTTTGAAGCCATACTTGTAGAGGATTCTGGAACAGAGGGTTACTTAATTACCTCCATAGTTAATTTAATAAAGTAAAATAAATAAGATACAAGAAAAAGAACAGAGTCCACTTTAAAACATAACATTAGAAGCTAGCCACGCTGAATTTGTGTAAAACCCCTTATCTATTGCGCCAACTACCAGAGTGTCCTTAGTGTTAAGATTAAATATGCTAAGATAGATAACATCAGTATTCAATTCAATTTCACAACAATAGTATATACAGAATCACTGAAAGAATAACAAGCACAGCATAAACACAAGAGACACAAATTTATCTTGGGAAACCCTCATGGGGTAGAAAACCCAGCAAAACTTCCTCAATATAGATGACCAAAAACTACAAAGATGAAATCCTCAAACAAGAGCTCCTTCTCCTTCACAGATATCTCTCTCTCTCCCCTAATGCGCAATCCACAAGTGAGTGTGTGTTAAATGAGGAACACAACACCTCTATTTATACTTTATCTTTCACTTGACTTTTTCCCTAACTAGGTCAGCCCCTAACAAATTAACCTAATGCTGACTAGGCCGATTTCTCTAGGGGACTTAAACACCCGATTACAAATAACTCAAAGGGGATCTATTGCCCCGACTTACAAGGGAGGATTTACCTCAATGACTTTACATAATCAAATACAATAATGACATCCCGACGGAGGAATAAAATATCTCTGAATAAATTACAATAGAATATTCTTCAAAGTTACAATATTTCAACACTCCACCTTAACGAGAAGGGTATTCTACTGACAACATCAACATCAACTGTAGGAGCAAGAAGGAGAGCATCATCAACAACATCAAGGTGATACATCTATAAATCATTGGAAGTTTTCTTCAATTATCATCAGTAGCTGGAACGGCTACTAGAACATCTTCAACATCTTCAGTACTGGAACATCAACATCTATGGTACTGAGTCTTCATCTTTTGCAGCACTCGATCACTCGATCGTCTACAACAACATCATCATCTGGATCTCTCGATCAACAACATCTCAATATTTGGATCTCTCGATCAACAACATCATCTGGATCTGTTGATCAACAACATCATCAATATCTGGATCTCTCGATCAATAGCATCATCAGTATCTGGATCTCTCGATCAACAACATCATCTGGATCTCTCAATCAACAGCATCATCAATATCTGGATCTCTCGATAAACAACATCATCTGGATCTCTCGATCAACAACATCATCAATATCTGGATCTCTCGATCAACAACATCATCTGGATCTCTTGATCAACAACATCATCAATATCTGAATCTCTTGATCAACAGCAGCATAATTTGCAACACACATGATCCAATTACGGGATGATCAATCCCTCTCAGTTTAGGACATAAGTCCAAGGATGATACAATCCTGATCCACTTACGAGATGATCAATCCCTATCACTTTAAGACATCGCACCATGTCTAAGGACGATGCAATCCTGATCTTCTTACGGAATGATCAATCCCTATCACTTTAAGGCATCACGCCATGTCTAAGGACGATGCAATCTTGATCTTCTTACGGGATGATTAATCCCTATCACTTTAAGACATCACACCATGTCTAAAGACGATGCAATCCTGATCTACTTACGGGATGATCAATCCCTATCACTTTAAGACATCACACCATGTCTAAGGACGATGCAATCCTGATCTACTTACGGGATGATCAATCCCTATCACTTTAAGACACCTGTTATCACACAAACTCTAGCTGTTGGTAGTTGGTATCCCAATAGGGACAGTAGAGGTGAACAACTAGGTAGGTGTAACCAACAGTAGCCAGGTCCTCCGTCCAAAGGACAGAAGTCACACCGGACAAGGCTACAGTCACTTTAGACGAGGCATGTAGTCAAGTCAAGGGGGAGACCCCACTCAACCAGTGATGGTTGAGACTCAACAATCAGACACCCAAACCCGAAAGATAAGCAAAGTGAGAGACAAGATGGATGACTAAGTGTGAGATTTCTTCTAGCTTAGTGGAATCGAGATTCTGGATGGGAAAGTATACTAGATGAAGCAAATTCAGATCTGATTACACATGTAAATGATGAATTCTATGAAAGAGTGAGTAGAAGGCTGGAAATTAAATCAACAAACAGAAATTTACTAGAAGAGTGGTTGGGGACCTTGCCTATGGGGAATGAAGCTCGTTATGATTTACTCATACATGGCAGCAATGGATAAGCAATTGAAACACATCTTCTAGCAATTATAAATTGATTAAATGGCTGATTTAGCACAAAAAAAAACAGACCAGTAAGAAGTGAAGTGAAACTGCCCTAGGGGAATGAGTTAAACAGTGGAAAAAAGGACCTAGGGCATAGAAAAATGAGCGTTTATACTCACTTCCAGCCAACGAAACTTGATATTCTCAGGTAAAATGACATTCTAAAACCAAATATCAAGTACCCATAACCTAGAAATCGACCAAACAGCATGATTAGACAGTTTTCCCAAGTGGGGCGAATTCAGTGAGGGACTAGTGTCTGGTTAAGTGGGCAGATGGAGTCGGAATCAAATGAAATTTGGAATATAAGCGTTTAAGCATGAATCATTTGTGGGTTTACAAAACAAACTAATTCTAACGGTGGATTTTTGTAGATTTTAATTTTTAGGGGTTTTTAAGTGAGTTTTCTGCTCAACACACACATATTCAAATTTAAAATGTTAGAGACTAGCAAGAATAACCTACTTGAGAGTGAATGAACGGATGAGATTGCCGAAGACTAGCTTTCCAAACTTAGTTGCCGAGCAGCATCGTGTTTCCTTTGCGTTCTGAGCTTCTAGTGGCCAAATTCGCCCTAGGTACCTGCCACAAACAAGATCAAGTCAGTGATGCAGCAAATAATAAGAGAAACCAACAATTAAAATGACTAAAATGAGAGAATTGAAAGGCTGAAAGTGCAATAACAACTCCCTTGTTAAAACTCTGAAGAATACGAGCAGTTGGGGGGTTCCCACTCCCAAAACTGCGCCCTCCTCCAGCTGAGCTCTTCACCTGCAAGTCGAATGGCCAAGGACAATGTGGAAACAATACACTAGCAACTCAACAAAGCTATGGAAAACTAGATATCAGTCAAGCAACACACATCTATCCATAAACTCTCAAGAACTGTGGAAGAATGGCTCTATATCATGAAAAACTCAAGTGTACAAATGTGCCAAGAGGCTCCAAATGGAGTGAGTGCCTTCTCTTATAGAGAATGGCCACTCTCAAAATAAGTTTCCCCCCAAAATGGAGGGTTGGGATCATCTCCCCAATCCACAAATCGAATGGTGGAGATGTCTCTATGGAGGGGGGTGCGAATTGCCCCAAGGAGAGCGCACATGTGGAGGAGAGGGGCCATTCGTGGGGGCCACACACATAATACAACCTGTTGGGGGGTGTCTATATGGGGTTTTATCCCCCTAACATCATACAACAAGGGCCCACATGCCCATACCAAGCAAAATCGAATTCCCCCTAAGGAGAAAAACGCCCCTCATGGGCCAAATTGACCTCTATAGTGAGCTGTCCAATGCAGGGCTCCACAATGCACAACTACAATGTTAAACATTACCAAAATACCTTAGAAATTACCTTTACCTTTGCCAACCATTGATTTTGCCATTTGCCTATAGTTGCCTTAGTCAAATTTTGATTTTCCATGTAATTTTTGCTGGTTTATGTGGCTGAAGATGAAATTTGGGCTTTTGACCCACTTTTATTGCCCAGATTGTCGAATCGTCTGCTGCAATGCGATCGTGGACCCCAAAATTAGTAGGGATGACCACTCGAATGACCCCGATCCATCACTTAGGCATTATTTACCCCAAATCCATAATTTTTAATTAAAACAAGTCAAAATTTGACCAATAATAATTAAAAATTTCTCGAACGCTTCAGTATTTTGCAATTCCATCACTTGCATGCTTATATGGGACCCTTGTAGATAATGATTGATCGAAATCGAAATTTCAATCGCAATATTTTTTCGGGCCCATTTTTGGCCTAGTCAACTCAGTTTGACCAAGTCAAATCTGGTCAACAATAGTGCTAGTTGAATACCTGTATGCAAACATGGAGTGACAAGGCTCAATTGTATAAGTTAGTACATTACTAAGCAATACAATGATAAGATGGTGATCAAGAATACATTAAATCTCGAGATAATACAAGGCCCCGGTGAAGTGGGCCCACCACCTCCAAAAGACCAAAATGCTATGCACATCTATAGGATTGACCACTTTGCTGACTTTAGGTGATGCGGACAACAAGGCAAAAGATGCGGGAAGACAAGGATGAAGACCACTAGCCGTCTAACGAGTATCTCACAACTCACATCCGTATTCGAAGACTCCGTGAGGTTCTTTTCTAGAGCCGCCAAACTGGGTGTTCGAAAAACTGTAACTTGAGACTCTAGGGGGCAATCTTGAGCTTGTCCCTTGCTCCTTCTCACCTCCTTGTCCCGCAGGACTAGGTGAGGAATAACCACTACAAATGCTGACATGTATGGCTGACCAGAATCCATGTGTGTTCATAAACACATAGCACGGATTTTACAATGAGTTTCATACTTAACCCTTTTTTTGGCTAGATTTTACATTTACAACATAGTGGCCTTTTTAGCCTGATTTACATTTCATTTCTTTATTTACATCAAGGCCCTCTTGGGTTACATACATATCTCAAAAGATATAAACATGGTGCTCATATTACAAAGGTAATGGGGGTGAGCAATACATGCTTCGATGACCAATGGGGAACACCCGGTGAGGCTACACAATCCTAACTGCATTGCAACATCAGGGGCAACCGACAGGAGCAAATCCCAAGTCTAACCGTGTATCTCACACACTAAAGAGCCGAGGCACAATAAATAGGGAGTCATGGCAAACTCAGAGATCAGTGGGGAAAGGGGTCGTAGGGATCACAAATCAGAATCCAAGTCGGGAGCAAGTATCATGGATGAGTCGGATGAGTGGGGAAAGTGATAATGGAGCTAAAGTCAGCTACCGAGAGGGGCTAAGTGATCAAGTCTATGCCAAGTATAGAGGACATGACTCAGCGTGCATATACATAAGTCTAACCGAAGGGGTGGATTGACATCACCAAGGGCCCAATCACATCATACCATAGCTAGATCACCAAATATATCATCTCATGCAAAGTTAGTGTACTAACAAGTATAAATAAGTTTAATCTATAACATGAGCAATAATCATCAAATGCAATACCTGCTGCACCATATACCTGATGCTACTAAACCTGTCTCTGAGCTGGATCTCTGCTGAATCCGGGCATATAATAAACTAGTAATGTACTGTGATAGTCTCGATCAGAACAAGACTAGGCAACTGTCTCAAATGGGCTTGTGTCAAAGCCTGGCAAGGAAAGGTGACCCTATGGTAGATGGTAAGTGATAATGTGTGTAGCACTGTACAACTGTCTGTCCCCTCTGATATATCTGCTAGGGGAAGTCTGAACAAAACTGCCTCGTCTGAAGGCGGCTGATCTCCGATCTGGGAAAAAAAAAGTATTGTGTGGTCCTCGGCCGCACAGTCTGCAGTATCGTAGCTCCAGCTAACATAGATGTGATAACATCAGGCTCCAGCTCGAACAAGTGCTCTAAGGGAGAGAGTGCTTGAGAACCATAGAATCTCTGGTCCGTAGCACCCCTCTCATCATCATCAACGTACATGCACCCGCATGCTATCTACATCATCATCGTTAATGTGTACCTAGTCCTGTAAAATACATACGCTATACCAATCTCTGCAGATCACACGTCAGGCCGTACAATATACATGTATAATAATCCAACAAAGATAAACAAAAATGATAATGCTGAAATAAAGATATATCAACATTGAAATTAACTCTACAGCATTTTAAATTTTATTAGGCCGACACATGAGGTGTAATAAAGTGAAAAAGACAACTGAATGGAAACTATGGTACAAAAAGGACACCAGAAAATAAAAAAGGTGTAAAAGGGTGCGAAATGACCGTGAGCTAAAACAAAACAAAAAGGTCAACCGGTCGTCGGATAAAGATAAGGTCAATCCAAGGCGAGGGACAGCCGGCTGCTGCTCTCGAGAGCTTATTAGCCGCAAAAAGGAGGAAGGACTCAAAGCTAGATCAGGGAATATCACCCTGGGTGAACCCGGGAACATACTCGTGGAGTAGGTGACCACTCACAGGGACCGAGAAGTAATGCCCATCCTCGGTAGCTAGAAAATATGAGTCCCTGTCGCGGATCTCAATCCGGAAGGGGCCCACCAGAAGCCCGGAGTGGTTGCCAACCATATGATAAAAGGCGTGGTGGGACATGGCAACCCGGTCACCTACAACAAAGTTCCTCTTGTTGACTGAAGTTGGGTCAACACCTATGTCCCGGAACACTGATAACTCTGTGTTTTTGTCCTGGTCGGGATGGTGGTCTCTACGGCTAACATGGGAAACAAAACGGTGGGATTCCCCGTCGAAGGGGATCTCCACTTCTCTGATCGAAACTTCCCGAGGTGCCTCCCTCTCGATGGAAGGGCCAGCTCGGGGACCAAAGGATCTAGGATGTGTCATATGTATCTCAGTTTCACCAATGGTCCAAAAATATGGGGGATGGGTTGACAGGCTATGGATGGATGGATGCGCGGAAGGCAAGGTGGAAGGTGTCGAGGTGGTATGAGTGCTTGGTCCCTCTCCGAATGGGATAGGTATCTCCGAAGGTAGAAGGAAACTCAGGAACTGGAAAGGACGAGGGGAGGGAGGTGGGGTATCCATGGGAAATGACTCGAACTCTCTCGTGATGTCTGCGGGAAGAGAGAAATCCTCAAGGAACACCTGGTCGGATCCGACACTTCCAGCCTCACTCCTGGGAACCATGGGAAGGGGAAAGAAATTCCAGTCAGACTCATCACTCTCTTCCCCAGGCAAATTCTGGGAAGGAGGCCCCTCCTCACGGTAGTCTGGGGGAGATGCTGTGGCCTGCCTGGTGATGTCATTGTTTATCAGGGCCAGCATCTTGGGGATAGTCCTAAAACTTCTTTCCTCCGCGGGAGGGATACCCCTCACTTCCCAGTCCTCCAGGGGAGGGGGAGTGTCTTCACCACGCTCTTCCATCTCGTGGTCTTCCTCGTTATAAGCAAGAAAATTGCGTGTGAACGCTCTCAACTCATCAAGCAGCGAGAACTCCGACTCGTCAATCTCCGTGGTAGTATAATCATCTAGGTACAGTAGAGCTAACTGCTGTCAGAGGCTCGGAGGATAAGAGTGATCCGTGGGGAATTCCTCTTGTATCCTCATAAACTTAGGCCCCTCAGGTGGGGATGCCAACTCGCTCTCAGGATGCTCGTGGTTGGGTCCCTGCATGCCCTCTCTATCAGAATCGTCATGTGGTGAGGGAGACATGGGGGTAGGGAGCCATCTGTCAATTGCATGTCCTAAGTCGGCCTCATCGTCAATGTCCTCCCTCTCATCATCGAAGGCCATAAACATTCCTTCCTGGCTTGGCTCACATCCCCCATAGGTCCTCCGCAAGGCATCCTCCATGCCCTCAAGGTGTCCCTCGTAGAAAGGCTCCCGGTACACTCTCACCAAGACCCCATTAGGGTCAGGGATTGAGGCGTAAGATAAGTCCATCTGGAGATGCCCTCCTAATCCGGACAGGAGCATATCGTAGACTGGCGAAAGGTCAATCACCACCACGTCCATGAGTGTGGAGATGTCTAAGCATGAGAAAAGGTACGCTCTCAAGTTCTTGATCAGGCCGTGGGCCAGAATTTGTTTGGAATCTATCCCACACACATTTCTGTAGGGGCGGGTGACCTCCAGGCCCATAGCTTTCATGACCTGCAGTGGCATGACGTTCATAGAGGCCCCTGAATCTAGCATACAGTTGTGCAACAATGTGCCCTATATATAGAGAGTCAGGTAAAAGGGCTAGTGCCCTCCATTCTTCCTCTCGTAAATGGCAGTGTGAATGGATACTGGGGGGTCCTCTGTGTCAGTCTCATCGTGTGTAATAGCTAAGGAACAAGAGGAGTTTGCAGAGGTGTCTGATGGGCTCATCTCTACTGGGATGCTATCCAGAAAATCAGTGATCTGACTCCGGACTGAGGGAAGCTTGACTAGTTCGATCAAGGGGATGTTTTGCGTTATCTTGGCTAGCTCCTTTTCTAGCTCTATGCTCTGCCCAAAAGGCTCATGAGAGGGATGAGGGCTGGTATCGAGGTCCGGATGAGGAACCTCGTGCCTCTCTGTGAAGGGCACGGGCCTAGGTACATCCCTGTGTCTCTTATAGATCTTGATTTGCTGAGGATCAATGACAGCAGGGTGAACTGATAGACAAGAGGGGCCTACTTCCTGAACGTGTTCTTCCTCGTCCTGGTCAATGAGGATCCGGCCAAAATCTAAGTCGAAAGGTATGTCATCAACGAAGTTGATGTTTTCTGTGAGTTCTTCAGTCTCGACGTAGGTACACTCAGCCTTTGGGTGCTCGTCTTCGCATTTTTCGCACCAATGAATGGCCGTAGTGTCAGGGGTCTCGGGAGGTGCAGGAGGTCTCTTGTTGTCTTCAGTGATGGGTCTCCTGTTTTTGTTCTGTTATCACACCATAGTAGCGGAGCTACTATTCTTGTACAGCAGATATCTGCACATTCCAGAGCCTACATTTTTCCAGAGCATGGCTATACATGTTGGATCACTCATGATCAGAGCAGTACATTATTCAGATTTTATGACCTTGTGTCAAGGCTGAGCCTTGAGAGTTCAGATTTGATGACTGATGTGACCACTTATCCCATTACAGTTTCAGTTCAGTGCCTAGAGATATATTGCAGCAGTGTTTCAGATGATGCATGATGATGATTATTATGATGATGTTGTATGATCTATGGATATGTTCTCACTGACTGTGGATTATTATCTTGTTGATTTAGTCATGATCATGGCATGTGCTTGGTATATTATTCCTGATGTGGCAAACTATTTAAAATGAACTGTAAATCATAAAATGGACAATTGCTTGCACTTTTAGGTCATTTAACAAAACTTACTGGTATTTCACCTTACATAGACATGGTCTTTCCCCGACACTGGTTGTCTGCTAGTGTAGGCTCCATCTTCACTTGTCTCCATCCATACATGACCTTCCTGTTTGACTTTAAACCCTGACTTGTCTCATTTGACTTTCTGATACCGAGGACTTCCCCATTTTTCTACCTCTGTGTTTGGACCGCATCCCTGTTTATTCAGTGTCTCGGCTCTGAGTTGGTGACAGAACTTGCCTTTGGTGAGTTGGATTGTAGGCCTAAATCATTCTGGTCGGTTGTCCCGATGTTTGGCATTGGCTCGAACTCCCCCTAGTCACTTGAGATGTTGTTGGCTAAAACTGAAAGCTCATGTTCTACTTATGGAAACTAAAAAATTCGCCCATGGAAACAAAAAAAAAAGGGGCAAGAGCAATGAAAAGCTAAAAATACTCCTCGAAGAGTATAAGAAAGGTCCAAAAAGCAATGGTTCTTAAAAGTTATATCTAAACAATTGCTGACCTCATAAATATGTGAAAAACATGCCCTGGATGCAAGCTGCAACTAGTTGTTTTTCTCAGCACATCTGAAATCCGAAGGGTTATGTAGGCCAAAAAGGCCATGGAAATGAAATTGAATGATCCTAATGAACCTGGATCAACTTGATGTAGACATGATGCCTAAGTTGAATAAGCACTCTCTAAACAACTTATCCATTTGTGAGGCACAGCCATCCCCCGTGTTCTTTTGTCCAGCACAGAGTTTGTAGCTCCCCCCTTCTCCCAGTCCAAAGTATTTTTGAGTTAAGTTAGACAAGTCAAACCCTTGGCCCAACCTTGCTCCTAGCCTTCATCCTTCACTAGCAGTTTGACCATGTCCAATGGGTGAGTTTGTCATTTGAACTATTGTGCAAGTAATTTTATATAATCACAGAATATGTTAACTTGATGAATGCCACTGAATGGAATTTATACTTTGAGCTTAGCTGTGGGAATGATTAGAGAAACATTGTCTTAGTCTACTGATGTGATTTATCCTTGATTATATATTCTTGGGATCCGTGATGATGTGGGCCATGTATGGATGATTATTGATGATGATTTATGGTCCCACATGTTTGATGATGATATCATATGATGGACATATGATGCAGATGATGTTTGATCCAGTTCAGCAGGTTTATTATTATTTCAGATCAGCAGATTATACATTGTCCATATATGGTGGACCCTACATCTGGCCCATTAGGGCAACCTATGATGTATGAGTACTCATTCCTAGTGGATTTGGGTCTTCTGGATCCATTGAGACACTTATCTTTCAGTTCCGGGCACTTCTGACAGTGATTGATGCAGTTTTACACTTGTTGACCAGATTTGGGGCTGATTTCCCAGCCTGAGCAGCAGGGGCCCCGAGAGGCCAGTTCACCTAGGGCGCTGATGATGGAGGGGGTGGTCCAGCCACTTGTTATTACCATTTATCCCCCCTTCCGGAGAGCCTGGTGGGCTCAGATTGACAGCGCTAGCACCCTAGGAGGCAGTTTTGGCATTTTCACAGTTCCCGAGGTAGTTAAAAAATGGGAAAAGGTGGTCACTGAGGAAATCGATTTGGGCAATTGAGGCAAGGTTTTGGCATTTGGTTTTCACAGAGGTCTTCCAGGGCGGCATCACTACCTTCCAGTCAGTTTTCACCATGTGGGTATGCCCAGATTGATCACAGGAGGACATTTACTGCTTGACTGTCATGGATTCTGAGGACAGTTTTGGTCATTTTTATTATATTGGACATATTTTATTATTTTTATTGTGCCTTGGGGATGAGCTAGTAAGGATTAAAACCTCCTAGCCCCACCATGAGCTTATATTGTTATGTCCTAGTCACCATGAGGTGGATTTTGATGCTTATAGTTTCTCTTGTGGATGACGTCACCCCTCATTGTACCTTTTTAGTGGGGGCGCTATCATTATGTGGGTGATCCATGTGATATATGGTTATGATTTATTATTAGCCATTGATTATGTTGTGAGATCTTTTAATCTCAACCACTCATTTCAAAAAGTGGTTTTGAGATCTAGGGTTTTGGTCTTTATTATCCTATATAAGGAGGAGACCCCCTCATTGTAAAATTCATCTAGAGATTTTTTGCTCTTGGCTCTTGGAATAAAATTTCTATCTTTTGGAGTACATGCTTGGATTGGAGTGGATGTTGGTTGTTTCGATTGTAAATGCTATTGTCCATTGCACTGGAGGATCTATTGTAGCTATCTTGCATATTTGCCATATTTTATTTACAGGTTAAGAGGGCGATTTTGGACAAGGGCGAATTGGTGGGGAGGCTTGCCCTTCAATCTTGGAAGAAGTCGCTTTGGTGTAACAGGGAGTAGTTTTGCCTTTGTGTCAACTATTCTATGTTTCTCTCTCTCTTGCTTGTATCTACCTTCAATTTGTTAAACTGATTGATGCTTTGCTCCTTGGCTTGACAGGTTAAAAGGAATCACATGTGGCTTGGAAAAATCGATTTGGCAAGAGGGCCTCAACTATTCTCCATTTGATCTTTGGCAAAGTAATCCTCGTCTCAACTAGCATTCATCTCTTCATCCAGGTATGTTCCAAGAGGTATGATTTTCTCTTCCTTGAATCTTCCATAATTTCTAGATCATAAAAACCCTAATCAAATTAAAACCCTTGTTTTTGGTATTTTTCAGATCTACTTAGATCTAGCCTTGCAATTGAAAAGATATTAAAAACCCACTTCTATAGGATCCACCCCTAGTTGGATCTATAGTTTGGTGGTGATTGGCTAAAAATTGACACACTTTTCAATGCAAAAAGCCTTCTTGAACCTAAATCGATTTTCCAAAGAGAAGCTTGTTGGGTTAGATCTAGCACATGAGTAGGTGAGATCCCACTTGATTTGGAATCTAGACACTTGATAACCTATACCCATATCTTTACTTTGGTGAAAACTACCTTGTGGACATCTCTCCATCAGGCTCCAGCTCGAACAAGTGCTCTAAGGGAGAGAGTGCTTGAGAACCATAGAATCTCTGGTCCGTAGCACCCCTCTCATCATCATCAACGTACATGCACCCGCATGCTATCTACATCATCATCGTTAATGTGTACCTAGTCCTGTAAAATACATACGCTATACCAATCTCTGCAGATCACACGTCAGGCCGTACAATATACATGTATAATAATCCAACAAAGATAAACAAAAATGATAATGCTGAAATAAAGATATATCAACATTGAAATTAACTCTACAGCATTTTAAATTTTATTAGGCCGACACATGAGGTGTAATAAAGTGAAAAAGACAACTGAATGGAAACTATGGTACAAAAAGGACACCAGAAAATAAAAAAGGTGTAAAAGGGTGCGAAATGACCGTGAGCTAAAACAAAACAAAAAGGTCAACCGGTCGTCGGATAAAGATAAGGTCAATCCAAGGCGAGGGACAGCCGGCTGCTGCTCTCGAGAGCTTATTAGCCGCAAAAAGGAGGAAGGACTCAAAGCTAGATCAGGGAATATCACCCTGGGTGAACCCGGGAACATACTCGTGGAGTAGGTGACCACTCACAGGGACCGAGAAGTAATGCCCATCCTCGGTAGCTAGAAAATATGAGTCCCTGTCGCGGATCTCAATCCGGAAGGGGCCCACCAGAAGCCCGGAGTGGTTGCCAACCATATGATAAAAGGCGTGGTGGGACATGGCAACCCGGTCACCTACAACAAAGTTCCTCTTGTTGACTGAAGTTGGGTCAACACCTATGTCCCGGAACACTGATAACTCTGTGTTTTTGTCCTGGTCGGGATGGTGGTCTCTACGGCTAACATGGGAAACAAAACGGTGGGATTCCCCGTCGAAGGGGATCTCCACTTCTCTGATCGAAACTTCCCGAGGTGCCTCCCTCTCGATGGAAGGGCCAGCTCGGGGACCAAAGGATCTAGGATGTGTCATATGTATCTCAGTTTCACCAATGGTCCAAAAATATGGGGGATGGGTTGACAGGCTATGGATGGATGGATGCGCGGAAGGCAAGGTGGAAGGTGTCGAGGTGGTATGAGTGCTTGGTCCCTCTCCGAATGGGATAGGTATCTCCGAAGGTAGAAGGAAACTCAGGAACTGGAAAGGACGAGGGGAGGGAGGTGGGGTATCCATGGGAAATGACTCGAACTCTCTCGTGATGTCTGCGGGAAGAGAGAAATCCTCAAGGAACACCTGGTCGGATCCGACACTTCCAGCCTCACTCCTGGGAACCATGGGAAGGGGAAAGAAATTCCAGTCAGACTCATCACTCTCTTCCCCAGGCAAATTCTGGGAAGGAGGCCCCTCCTCACGGTAGTCTGGGGGAGATGCTGTGGCCTGCCTGGTGATGTCATTGTTTATCAGGGCCAGCATCTTGGGGATAGTCCTAAAACTTCTTTCCTCCGCGGGAGGGATACCCCTCACTTCCCAGTCCTCCAGGGGAGGGGGAGTGTCTTCACCACGCTCTTCCATCTCGTGGTCTTCCTCGTTATAAGCAAGAAAATTGCGTGTGAACGCTCTCAACTCATCAAGCAGCGAGAACTCCGACTCGTCAATCTCCGTGGTAGTATAATCATCTAGGTACAGTAGAGCTAACTGCTGTCAGAGGCTCGGAGGATAAGAGTGATCCGTGGGGAATTCCTCTTGTATCCTCATAAACTTAGGCCCCTCAGGTGGGGATGCCAACTCGCTCTCAGGATGCTCGTGGTTGGGTCCCTGCATGCCCTCTCTATCAGAATCGTCATGTGGTGAGGGAGACATGGGGGTAGGGAGCCATCTGTCAATTGCATGTCCTAAGTCGGCCTCATCGTCAATGTCCTCCCTCTCATCATCGAAGGCCATAAACATTCCTTCCTGGCTTGGCTCACATCCCCCATAGGTCCTCCGCAAGGCATCCTCCATGCCCTCAAGGTGTCCCTCGTAGAAAGGCTCCCGGTACACTCTCACCAAGACCCCATTAGGGTCAGGGATTGAGGCGTAAGATAAGTCCATCTGGAGATGCCCTCCTAATCCGGACAGGAGCATATCGTAGACTGGCGAAAGGTCAATCACCACCACGTCCATGAGTGTGGAGATGTCTAAGCATGAGAAAAGGTACGCTCTCAAGTTCTTGATCAGGCCGTGGGCCAGAATTTGTTTGGAATCTATCCCACACACATTTCTGTAGGGGCGGGTGACCTCCAGGCCCATAGCTTTCATGACCTGCAGTGGCATGACGTTCATAGAGGCCCCTGAATCTAGCATACAGTTGTGCAACAATGTGCCCTATATATAGAGAGTCAGGTAAAAGGGCTAGTGCCCTCCATTCTTCCTCTCGTAAATGGCAGTGTGAATGGATACTGGGGGGTCCTCTGTGTCAGTCTCATCGTGTGTAATAGCTAAGGAACAAGAGGAGTTTGCAGAGGTGTCTGATGGGCTCATCTCTACTGGGATGCTATCCAGAAAATCAGTGATCTGACTCCGGACTGAGGGAAGCTTGACTAGTTCGATCAAGGGGATGTTTTGCGTTATCTTGGCTAGCTCCTTTTCTAGCTCTATGCTCTGCCCAAAAGGCTCATGAGAGGGATGAGGGCTGGTATCGAGGTCCGGATGAGGAACCTCGTGCCTCTCTGTGAAGGGCACGGGCCTAGGTACATCCCTGTGTCTCTTATAGATCTTGATTTGCTGAGGATCAATGACAGCAGGGTGAACTGATAGACAAGAGGGGCCTACTTCCTGAACGTGTTCTTCCTCGTCCTGGTCAATGAGGATCCGGCCAAAATCTAAGTCGAAAGGTATGTCATCAACGAAGTTGATGTTTTCTGTGAGTTCTTCAGTCTCGACGTAGGTACACTCAGCCTTTGGGTGCTCGTCTTCGCATTTTTCGCACCAATGAATGGCCGTAGTGTCAGGGGTCTCGGGAGGTGCAGGAGGTCTCTTGTTGTCTTCAGTGATGGGTCTCCTGTTTTTGTTCTGTTATCACACCATAGTAGCGGAGCTACTATTCTTGTACAGCAGATATCTGCACATTCCAGAGCCTACATTTTTCCAGAGCATGGCTATACATGTTGGATCACTCATGATCAGAGCAGTACATTATTCAGATTTTATGACCTTGTGTCAAGGCTGAGCCTTGAGAGTTCAGATTTGATGACTGATGTGACCACTTATCCCATTACAGTTTCAGTTCAGTGCCTAGAGATATATTGCAGCAGTGTTTCAGATGATGCATGATGATGATTATTATGATGATGTTGTATGATCTATGGATATGTTCTCACTGACTGTGGATTATTATCTTGTTGATTTAGTCATGATCATGGCATGTGCTTGGTATATTATTCCTGATGTGGCAAACTATTTAAAATGAACTGTAAATCATAAAATGGACAATTGCTTGCACTTTTAGGTCATTTAACAAAACTTACTGGTATTTCACCTTACATAGACATGGTCTTTCCCCGACACTGGTTGTCTGCTAGTGTAGGCTCCATCTTCACTTGTCTCCATCCATACATGACCTTCCTGTTTGACTTTAAACCCTGACTTGTCTCATTTGACTTTCTGATACCGAGGACTTCCCCATTTTTCTACCTCTGTGTTTGGACCGCATCCCTGTTTATTCAGTGTCTCGGCTCTGAGTTGGTGACAGAACTTGCCTTTGGTGAGTTGGATTGTAGGCCTAAATCATTCTGGTCGGTTGTCCCGATGTTTGGCATTGGCTCGAACTCCCCCTAGTCACTTGAGATGTTGTTGGCTAAAACTGAAAGCTCATGTTCTACTTATGGAAACTAAAAAATTCGCCCATGGAAACAAAAAAAAAAGGGGCAAGAGCAATGAAAAGCTAAAAATACTCCTCGAAGAGTATAAGAAAGGTCCAAAAAGCAATGGTTCTTAAAAGTTATATCTAAACAATTGCTGACCTCATAAATATGTGAAAAACATGCCCTGGATGCAAGCTGCAACTAGTTGTTTTTCTCAGCACATCTGAAATCCGAAGGGTTATGTAGGCCAAAAAGGCCATGGAAATGAAATTGAATGATCCTAATGAACCTGGATCAACTTGATGTAGACATGATGCCTAAGTTGAATAAGCACTCTCTAAACAACTTATCCATTTGTGAGGCACAGCCATCCCCCGTGTTCTTTTGTCCAGCACAGAGTTTGTAGCTCCCCCCTTCTCCCAGTCCAAAGTATTTTTGAGTTAAGTTAGACAAGTCAAACCCTTGGCCCAACCTTGCTCCTAGCCTTCATCCTTCACTAGCAGTTTGACCATGTCCAATGGGTGAGTTTGTCATTTGAACTATTGTGCAAGTAATTTTATATAATCACAGAATATGTTAACTTGATGAATGCCACTGAATGGAATTTATACTTTGAGCTTAGCTGTGGGAATGATTAGAGAAACATTGTCTTAGTCTACTGATGTGATTTATCCTTGATTATATATTCTTGGGATCCGTGATGATGTGGGCCATGTATGGATGATTATTGATGATGATTTATGGTCCCACATGTTTGATGATGATATCATATGATGGACATATGATGCAGATGATGTTTGATCCAGTTCAGCAGGTTTATTATTATTTCAGATCAGCAGATTATACATTGTCCATATATGGTGGACCCTACATCTGGCCCATTAGGGCAACCTATGATGTATGAGTACTCATTCCTAGTGGATTTGGGTCTTCTGGATCCATTGAGACACTTATCTTTCAGTTCCGGGCACTTCTGACAGTGATTGATGCAGTTTTACACTTGTTGACCAGATTTGGGGCTGATTTCCCAGCCTGAGCAGCAGGGGCCCCGAGAGGCCAGTTCACCTAGGGCGCTGATGATGGAGGGGGTGGTCCAGCCACTTGTTATTACCATTTATCCCCCCTTCCGGAGAGCCTGGTGGGCTCAGATTGACAGCGCTAGCACCCTAGGAGGCAGTTTTGGCATTTTCACAGTTCCCGAGGTAGTTAAAAAATGGGAAAAGGTGGTCACTGAGGAAATCGATTTGGGCAATTGAGGCAAGGTTTTGGCATTTGGTTTTCACAGAGGTCTTCCAGGGCGGCATCACTACCTTCCAGTCAGTTTTCACCATGTGGGTATGCCCAGATTGATCACAGGAGGACATTTACTGCTTGACTGTCATGGATTCTGAGGACAGTTTTGGTCATTTTTATTATATTGGACATATTTTATTATTTTTATTGTGCCTTGGGGATGAGCTAGTAAGGATTAAAACCTCCTAGCCCCACCATGAGCTTATATTGTTATGTCCTAGTCACCATGAGGTGGATTTTGATGCTTATAGTTTCTCTTGTGGATGACGTCACCCCTCATTGTACCTTTTTAGTGGGGGCGCTATCATTATGTGGGTGATCCATGTGATATATGGTTATGATTTATTATTAGCCATTGATTATGTTGTGAGATCTTTTAATCTCAACCACTCATTTCAAAAAGTGGTTTTGAGATCTAGGGTTTTGGTCTTTATTATCCTATATAAGGAGGAGACCCCCTCATTGTAAAATTCATCTAGAGATTTTTTGCTCTTGGCTCTTGGAATAAAATTTCTATCTTTTGGAGTACATGCTTGGATTGGAGTGGATGTTGGTTGTTTCGATTGTAAATGCTATTGTCCATTGCACTGGAGGATCTATTGTAGCTATCTTGCATATTTGCCATATTTTATTTACAGGTTAAGAGGGCGATTTTGGACAAGGGCGAATTGGTGGGGAGGCTTGCCCTTCAATCTTGGAAGAAGTCGCTTTGGTGTAACAGGGAGTAGTTTTGCCTTTGTGTCAACTATTCTATGTTTCTCTCTCTCTTGCTTGTATCTACCTTCAATTTGTTAAACTGATTGATGCTTTGCTCCTTGGCTTGACAGGTTAAAAGGAATCACATGTGGCTTGGAAAAATCGATTTGGCAAGAGGGCCTCAACTATTCTCCATTTGATCTTTGGCAAAGTAATCCTCGTCTCAACTAGCATTCATCTCTTCATCCAGGTATGTTCCAAGAGGTATGATTTTCTCTTCCTTGAATCTTCCATAATTTCTAGATCATAAAAACCCTAATCAAATTAAAACCCTTGTTTTTGGTATTTTTCAGATCTACTTAGATCTAGCCTTGCAATTGAAAAGATATTAAAAACCCACTTCTATAGGATCCACCCCTAGTTGGATCTATAGTTTGGTGGTGATTGGCTAAAAATTGACACACTTTTCAATGCAAAAAGCCTTCTTGAACCTAAATCGATTTTCCAAAGAGAAGCTTGTTGGGTTAGATCTAGCACATGAGTAGGTGAGATCCCACTTGATTTGGAATCTAGACACTTGATAACCTATACCCATATCTTTACTTTGGTGAAAACTACCTTGTGGACATCTCTCCATGTTTTAAGGGGTTGAAACCCCCTTTTGATCTTCTTGGTACCTTAAAACTTAGATCTACTAAGATCTAGCCATTGGGTTCACTTGAAATTCTGAACATACATAGATCGGGGCACTAGCATCCCGGATCTACAGTTTGGTGGCCATTGGGCTTGATTTGGTCCACCAAACCCATCTTTTGCCCTTCATTGAGCAAGTCGCACCCCCTTGAAGTTTTGAGTTGGTCCACTTCTAGGAAGTGGGTGTTGGAGATTTTCGTGGATTTGGAATGCCCATGCCTTGAAACCTAGGTCTATACTGTCCTTTCGTCAAGATCCGCCTTGGGGATTGCATTCCTTGTTTTAAGGTATTGTGGTCCACTTTTGGTCATCTTTTAAAAACCTAGATCTAGTAAGATCCAACCATTGGATCTCACCCAATCCACTTGACTTGGCTTCTAGGTGTCTCGATCTACACTTTGACATCCTTCTTGACTCCATTAGCCCATCCAACAAGGCACTAGTCCTTCTCCAAGCAAGGCGCACTCCTTGGGATTAGTGTCAAACCCTAGATCTAGTACATGGGTAATCCTAGAACCAACTCCAACTTATAAATCTAGCCTAGATCTAACCTATAGTACCATCCCCACACCTAACTTCACCTTGTGGGTTCATCTAGAACCTTTTCACACTTCCCAAGAAAACAAGACCCACTTGTGCAAACACATGGTACTATACCTAGTAATCATACCCCATCTTGTGACCTAAACCATACATAGGTTGAAACACTAACTATCCATCACACCACCTTCAACCATTCCTTAACTCTTAGGTCTACTTAGCCTTGCATTGGTTTCCGTAACTCATCATTTACTTACCCTTAGAAACCTTTGTTTGGGTCCAATCAACTGTGATTGGGGTATAGGGTCTCCCCCTTGGTCTAAGTACACTCTGACCTAAAGCGAAGAGTGCCTCGGTTGACGTGACTCCCACATTGCATTGGGAACCGTGGCATCTCTTGGGTCACCTCTTTAGTTGCCTGTCTCCTCTACCGTCCCGGATGGGATACCTCTAGGGGCAACTACAAGTTGTGTGATAACAGGTTCCAATATGGTTTGGGGCCATATGGAGCTTTATACCTATCCGAGTCCCTATTTTTGGCTAGGTCTCTCGTTAGAAGGGTGAGGGTTTTAATCATCTCTTTCATGTCATTTGTGTTCCCTGATTCTATGTTTTCTTTTAGAGGCTCTTTGCCCTTGTGGGCCCGGGAATCAGTGTGTGATGATGAAGAGGCGTAACTGTCGAAGAAGTTTTGCTTCCCCATAGATGCCGCGTTAGCTTCAGCCTTGTGAGCATTGTCCTGGGCAATCTTGAGGGTAACCAGCTCTTTGTCTTTGAGGTGGTACCCTAGCCATCCTTCGAATGAGTCCAGATAATGTATTAGGATGGCGGGGTCCGTTGGGCGGATAGTTTCAGGTATTTGGGCTACCACTTTATCGAATCTGATATTGGATTCATGCGTGGTTTCGTTCTCTTTCTTCTTTATTCCTGCTAGCTGGCTAAGTAAATACTTGCCATCTAGTTTGATTGACCACTAACCGTTGAGTTTGGTTACGAAATCATCGTAACCAATGACTGATCTGGCGGCTAGTCGGTCAAACCACTTGTGGGCATCGCCCTCAAGTGACATGAAGAGACCTCTCATGAACACATCTTCGTCAATGGCCCCATAGGCCTCCATGTGTTGCCACATAGACTCGACGTGATCCTCAATTGTGATGGCTGTGCTCCCACTGAATTTCGGAATCTTTTCGAAATATTTGTCGGGCATATCGTGGGGAGCACCCTGAATCTGAGCAAAGCTAAAAGGTGAGGGTCTAGCCATATGGCCAAAGGCACGTGGACCAGGATTGGGGTTGGCCATTTGGTTGTGGTTTAGCTGAGGGTCGAAAGGTATGGGAGGGAGTGACACTGCCACAGAGGGCAAGGCTGCATAATTGACTGCTTGCCAAAACGAGCTGGGGGAGTGCTCACCAAGGTTTCGTCTGACGTATGTGATAGGTGTGCTATGTAATGTGTCAGAACGCTCAAGGCTACGAAGGTTATACGGATGGGTTCGGCCTCCAGTGGAGCCGCGGGGTGGAGTCGCCAGGTGAACTGAATGCCTCGTTCACCGGAGGTGGGATGTCGTTAAGGGGAAGTGGTGAGTGAACAAAAATGTGTTGGCTGTAAAATTAAGCAAAAATAAATCAGCCAACTGAGTTTTAAGTTTTGATGTGATGATAGAGGCAAAAAGCAAGCAAAAACTCAAACTCAAGCAAAAACATGGGTAGGCCTCTACCTCCCCGGCAACGGTGCCAGAAATGTTATCACACAAACTCTAGCTGTTGGTAGTTGGTATCCCAATAGGAACGGTAGAGGTGAACAGCTAGGTAGGTGTAACCAATAGTAGCCATGTCCTCCGTCCAAAGGACAGAAGTCACACCGGACAAGGCTATAGTCACTTTAGACGAGGCATGTAGCCAAGTCAAGGGGGAGACCCCACTCAACCAGTGATGGTTGAGACTCAACAATCAGACACCCAAACCCGAAAGATAAGCAAAGTGAGAGACAAGATGGATGACTAAGTGTGAGATTTCTTCTAGCCTAGTGGAATCGAGATTCTGGATGGGAAAGTATACTAGATGAAGCAAATTCAGATCTGATTACACATGTAAATGATGAATTCTATGAAAGAGTAGAAGGCTGGAAATTAAATCAACAAACATAAATTTACTAGAAGAGTGGTTGGGGACCCTGCTTATGGGGAATGAAGCTCGTTATGATTTACTTATACATGGAAGCGATGAATGAGCAATTGAAACACATCTTCCAGCAATTATAAATTGATTAAATGGCTGATTTAGAACAAAAAAAAACAGACCAGCCAGAAGTGAAGTGAAACTGCCCTAGGGGAATGAGTTAAATAGTGGAAAAATGGACCCAGGGCATAGAAAAATGAGCGTTTATACTCACTTCCAGCCAACGAAACTTGATATTCAAGGTAAAATGACGTTCTAAAACCAAATATCAAGTACCCATAACCCAGAAATCGACCAAACAACGTGATTAGACAGTTTTCCCAAGTGGGGCGAATTCAGTGAGGGACTAGTGCCTGGTTAAGTGGGTAGATGGAGTCGGAATCAAATGAAATTTGGAATATAAGTGTTTAAGCATAAATCATTTGTGGGTTTACAAAACAAACTAATTCTAACGGTGGATTTTGTGGATTTTAATTTTTAGGGGTTTTTAAGTGAGTTTTCTGCTCAACACACACGTATTCAAATTTAAAATGTTAGAGACTAGCAAGAATAACCTACTTGAGAGTGAATGAACGGATGAGATTGCCGAAGACTAGCTTTCCAAACTCAGTTGTCGAGCAGCAGCATGTTCCCTTTGCGTTCTGAGCTTCCAGTGGCCAAATTCACCCTAGGTACCTGCCACAAACAAGATCAAGTTAGTGATGCAGCAAATAATAAGAGAAACCAACAAGTAAAATGACTAAAATGAGAGAATTGAAAGGCTGAAAGTGCAATAACAACTCCCTTGTTAAAACTCTGAAGAATACGAGCAGTTGGGGGGTTCCCACTCCCAAAACTGTGCCCTCCTCCAGCTGAGCTCTTCACCTGCAAGTCGAATGGCCAAGGACAATGTGGAAACAATACACTAACAACTCAACAAAGCTATGGAAAACTAGATATCAGTCAAGCAACACACATCTATCCATAAACTCTCAAGAACTATGGAAGAATGGCTCTATATCATGAAAAACTCAAATGTACAAATGTGCCAAGAGGCTCCAAATGGAGTGAGTGCCTTCTCTTATAGAGAATGGCCACTCTCAAAATAGGTTTCCCCCAAAATGGAGGGTTGAGATCATCTCCCCAATCCACAAATCGAATGATGGAGATGTCTCTATGGAGGGGGGTGCGAATTGCCCCAAGGAGAGTGCACATGTGGAGGAGAGGGGCCCATTGCGGGGGCCACACACATAATACAACCTGTTGGGGGGTGTCTATATGGGGTTTTATCCCCCCAACATCATACAACAAGGGCCCACATGCCCATACCAAGCAAAATCGAATTCCCCCTAAGGAGAAAAACACCCCTCATGGGCCAAATCGACCTCTATAGTGAGCTGTCCAATGCAGGGCCCCACAATGCACAACTACAATGTTAAACATTACCAAAATACCTTAGAAATTACCTTTACCTTTGCCAACCATTGATTTTGCCATTTGCCTATAGTTGCCTTAGTCAAATTCTGATTTTCCATGTAATCTTTGCTGGTTTATGTGGCTGAAGATGAAATTTGGGCTTTTGACCCACTTTTATTGCCCGGATTGCCGAACTGTCTGCTGTAATGCGATCGTGGACCCCAAGAGTAGTAGGGATGACCACTCGAACGACCCCGATCCATCACTTAGGCATTATTTGCCCCAAATCCATAATTTTTAATTAAAACAGGTCAAAATTTGACCAATAATAATTAAAAATTTCTCAAACGCTTCAGTATTTTGCAATTCCGTCACTTGCATGCTTATATGGAACCCCTGTAGATAATGATTGATCAAAATCGAAATTCCGATCGCAATATTTTTTCGGGCTCATTTTTGGCCTAGTCAACTCAGTTTGACCAAGTCAAATCTGGTCAACAATAGTGCTAGCTGAATACCTGTATGCAAACATGGAGTGACAAGGCTCAATTATACAAGTTAGTACATTACTAAGCAATACAATGATAACATGGTGATCAAGAATACATTAAATCCCGAGATAATACAAGGCCTCGGTGAAGTGGGCCCACCACCTCCAAAAGACCAAAATGCTATGCACATCTATAAGATTGACCACTTTGCTGACTTTAGGTGATGCAGACAACAAGGAAAAAGATGCAGGAAGACAAGGATGAAGATCATGTGACCCTTTGGACAACTCGGGAAAGCGGGGTCCATTGAGATACGTATGCCATGACAGAACACGGGAAGGGCTGTGCCTCACAAATGGGTATAGTGCAGGGAAACCACCACTAGCCATCTAACAAGTATCTCACAACTCGCATCCGTATCCGAAGACTCTGTGAGGTTCTTTTCTAGAGTTGCCAAACTGGGTGTCCGGCAAACTGTAACTTGAGACTCTAGGGGGCAATCTTGAGCTTGTCCCTTGCTCCTTCTCACCTCCTTGTCCCGCAGGACTAGGTGAGGAATAACCACTACAAATGCTGACATGTATGGCTGACTAGAATTCATGTGTGTTCATAAACACATTGCATGGATTTTACAATGAGTTTCATACTTAGCCCTTTTTTTGGCTAGATTTTACATTTACAACATAAAGGCCTTTTTAGCCTGATTTACATTTCATTTCTTCATTTACATCAAGGCCCTCTTGGGCTACATACATATCTCAAAAGATATAAACATGGTGCTCATACTGCAAAGGTAATGGGGGTGAGAAATACATGCTTCGATGACCAATGGGGAACACCCGGTGAGGCTACACAATCCTAACTGCATTGCAACATCGGGTCAACCGACAGGAGCAAATCCCAGGTCTAACCGTGTATCTCACACACTAAAGAGCCGAGGCACAATAAACAGGGAGTCATGCCAAACTCAGAGATCAGTGGGGAAAGGGGTTGTAGGGATCACAAATCAAAATCCAAGTCGGGAGCAAGTATCATGGATGAGTCGGATGAGTGGGGAAAGTGATAATGGAGCTAAAGTCAACTACCGAGAGGGGCTAAGTGATCAAGTCTATGCCAAGTATAGAGGACATGACTTAGCGTGCATATACATAAGTCTAACTGAAGGGGTGGACTGACATCACCAAGGGCCCAATCACATCATACCATAGCTAGATCACCAAATATATCATCTCATTCAAAATTAGTGTACTAAGAAATATAAATAAGTCTAATCTACAACATGAGCAATAATCATCAAATGTAATACCTGCTGCTACTGAACCTGTCTCTGAGCTGGATCTCTGCTCAATTCGGGCATATAATAAATCAGCAATGTACTGTGATAGTCTCGATCATAACAAGACTAGGCAACTGTTTCAAATGGGCTTGTGTCAAAGCCTGGCAAGGAAAGGTGACCTTGTGGTAGATTGTAAGTGACAATGTGTGTAGCACTGTACAACTGTCTATCCCCTCTGATATATCTGCTAGGGGAAGTCTGAACAAAACTGCCTCGTCTGAAGGTGGCTGATCTCCGATCTGGAAAAAAAAAAGTACTGTGCGGTCCTCGGCCGTACAGTCTGCAATATGGTAGCTCCAGCTAACATAGATGTGATAACAACACCACACCATGTCTAGGGACGATGCAATCCCTAGACATGGTGTGCCTAAATTTTTCCCACATTTTTTGCAAGTTGGAAGTTGTAATTTTTATGTATATTTGTGTATTCTAATCACCTTTTTGCAGCACTTTAGCTCTCCGGAAATTAGTAGGTCTGCGCGTAAAACTGAAAGTTTTGAGTGACCAAGACCACAAAAGAGTGCAACAAACACCCCACTGGACACCCATTTCATTGTACTTTACCTATATACCATTGTAAGCCCTTAGATCCAAGTAAAATGGACTAAGGAGCACCTTTTTCTTCTTTTAAATTTGTAACTATTAAACGAGAGCAGTGGGATACCAAGCACCCACACCCTATCCCCCCTGGGGGGATTTGCAATTTTGTCAAATTTTTGTGATTGATTTTTTCTAACCTCACAAAGTTCACACACTCACTTTGAAAGTGCAGGGTGTATGCTTTAAAGTAATTTTTAGCTTTAGTTCATTTTATTTTTTGCAAGCGTAAAGTAGAAATAAAGCCGGTTTCGTCGCCACGAAGTATGCTCTCACCACCACTTAAAGGCCCCGCTGATTGCCCCGCTGATTAGTGGTGGTTGATCAGAAAGTGACGCATAAACTCGGTGAGATATATTTTCTTTTTTTTGTCAAGTATTTCTTTTCATACAATAGAATTGTTCATAATCAGAATAAACATTTAGTTAGAACTGGCTTATGCTCTTTCCCCTTGTGGGCACTTTGCCTTGGCCTGTGGGAAACCAGAAACGGTGATAATTGCTTATTAATTTTTCCACATTTAATTTAATATTCACTTAATAAAATCAACCGCCCCTCAACATAAGTGAAAATTTGTTACTTCGACAAACTTTGTGTGGGGAAATTCTTCAGAGGAAGCGGGACCAACTAGGAGGCGACCTCAAGGCACAATTTTGCTATACCCTTGTTTGGTATAGTGTTGAACACTGCCTTAGAGACTCCATTCCAGCCCACATGTTCTCGTGAGGAGCCACCGAATTTTGATTTCCAGACATTCCTCCCTGTACTTCACGGTATCTCGGGAGTCCCCCTTTTTCCCTAACAAGATTCATACCATAATAATCTAAAAGTAACCAAGAGACATTTGCACAACATTTCTCTTTCATTCAACACTACTTATATACTATTGTGACTCCATAAGGCACTGGTTATCGTACTTTTTCATTTTCTTAATATCATATCAGTATCGTGCATCTTTTTGGCAGTCATTTCAATTTTGCTGGTGAAAGCAAGCTTTAAGTTATTTGTGCAAATCTACTTTGGAAACCTTCTAATCAACACCCTGTAAAACTCCTAAAAACATAAAACACCTTTTAACTATTTCATTGGAATTTCTAAAGACCTTAGAAACATTCCTTAGGGACTACCCCCCTTGGCTTCGTTGGGAGTTTTGCCTAAACGGAGGAGTCAAGATCAGGTGAAATCCTTGACTCGAGACTTGCCCCCAAGGGCACACCGAGCAGTAGCATAGATTTCTGCTGCGTTAACCAGGTGTGCTAATCCGATGACAACAATTCCAATCATCTTGATTGTAGATCTGGACTAGAAAGCCTAGCGGGAGCTAGGTCAAAAATGAAAGTTGGAATTTTGTAAAATTGACTCCACAGGTAGATGCGCCCTAGCAAGGCGAGCTGAGTAGAGGTAGGGATGAGCCAAAAATGTGGAGGAAATAGGTTAGAAATTGAAACCCCAATTTCTGTTGCAGCTGTAGAATTAGGTCAAAATTGAAAATTCTCAGAATTGAATTCTGTCTTCACCAAAAGATGCGCCCTCCTTAGAGTGAAATTCCCAATGCTCTTTTTCTTCCAAAAAATTGAGTGAAGACTTAGAAAGATGAAACCCTAGATCCGACAATGTTCCGGCAATGGCTTCTGTTGGTAGTTCGACTGCCGTTACACCAAAACCTGCAGGTGATTGGTAAACTCACCATCGCCAGATTTCAAGGATCCACGAGAGGCGATTAGTCCCTTGTCACGATACACTGGGGAGCGCTGACTACTTGCAATTTCGTGCAACAATCTCCCCCTCAGCGCGAGCCGAGTGTGTATCGAACTCGTGACCTCTAGCTCTGATACCAATTGTTGGACACACCGAGCACACTGAGAGGGGGGGGTGAAGAGTGTGTATAGCTTTTTATTACTTTTTCAACTTTAACAATCATCAACTGCTTCTTCAATACATCATTCATTAATGTATTATCACATTATCATTATATCATCAGCATTATTAACAATTACAGCTCATGATCACATATCATCATATCATCATCACATAGGAAGCATAGCAAAACACAGTACACAAGATTTTTACGTGGAAACCCAAGTCCCGGGGGAAAAACCACGGAAGCCTATATAATAATAATTTACCAGCAACCACTGGAAGGAGGCAACAACCCCCTTTGTTACAAAGACTTCAATTCTCCAGCTACAACTGGAAGGAGGCTACAACCCCTTGCTTTATAGGCTACAACCTGAAGGAAGCCTTAGCTCCCTAGATTTCCTTGCCCCGTCCTGCCACTTTGATATGAAGATAACTACTAAACTACTAAACCACAAACTGCACTGATCCTGCGGACCTGCTATCCAACACCTGTACCACACTGCACAACCATTGTCACTGCTCATCAACTGACCACTGCTCATCACAACTGTGCCACACTGTACATCAATCTGTACAATCAATCTGTCCAATCTAGCTGTACCAATCAATCTGTCTGCATAAATCAATCTGTTGTTCACATTATTTAATTCAGTAAATTTGAGTTCAATCAACTGTATACCAAACCACCTGGGTCAAACCAACTGCTCATACAACTTAGCCAATCTGAGTTAGACCAATTGCACATGTAACCTATTCATCTGAATCAATGTACTCGCTGCTCATAGCCACTGGTCATCATTTCATTATTGTCATCTATATATTGCTGCATACATCACTGAGCATATATATATAATCCTGTGTTCATTACTGAGCATATTACATATCACTGAGTGTCTTACATTACTGAGCATATCATATCATTACTGTGTCATACATATCATTGAGCATATCACTGTGCAAACTGATCATTACTGAGCATACATATCTTCACTGTTTATATCACTATGTATATCATCATCGTGTAAACTCAGCATACATATCGTTACTGTGTAAACTGAGCATACATGTCATCACTCGGTGTATCATGACTATGTAAGCTGAGAATACTTTTCATCACTGAGCATATACACTACTGAACATCATCACATCACTGAGTAATCACTGAGCATAGGTGTAGATATCATATTACATCATATGACTAGCACATCATATCACTGTCTAATGTCTGAGTGTAGGTATCATCATCATCACTGTATATAGCAATAACATTTAGACATCATTGTGTATGTATCATATAACATACATATCATCATTTCATCATGTGTACTGTACATATCATCACTGTCTTCATATAAATATCATCATCACTGTGTATATTACTGTGTAAGCATTGTCATGTATGATGACTGAGTACTATGTTAACAGGGTATGCAAGACATTACAAAACTTACATGTCATCACTTCTGAATGGATTGTCAAGGTACTTCAACGTGTCACTTCTTGACTGTCTTCAAATTACAACTTGGTGTTCGATATTTCATGCATGAACAGACCTGATACCTTTCTTCAAGAAGCTCATATACATACTCAGAATCTTCAGCTATTGGTACAAAAATCCTTGGCTGTCACGATCAGAAAATCAGAGTTTTAGAGTATCTTCAATTGTCACCTTCGGAAGCCTCAACTAATGTTTGCCTGAGACATATTCTTTCAAAAAGATGATTTGTTTACAGCTGCAAGTATATCTTCAGATGTCAAAACAATATAAATGTCTTCAAGACTTTACTTCTAAACAAATCACCAGGACTTCCTTTCTTCACTATCACGCACTTCACTGTCAATCACTTCAACTCGGACTTTCAAGCACTTTACTGTCAAGATTTCAAGTTCAGACTGTCCACACTTCAGCTGTCATAAACTTCAAAATTCAGAGCTGTTACATTGGGTAAACAATTCGGGACTGCTGGCCACTTCAAGAGTTTCGGAGCTGTCAATTGTTTGCAAAATTTCAGAGCTGTCATTGAGTATAAATTTGGGACTGTATAGGTTGCCTCTTGTCTGGTTCAAACCCCCAAAAAAATGTTATGCTGAAACTGTTTACCCCAAAAAAAAATTCACAAAAAGTCTATCTGCTGCTGCCCTAGAGATTGTGCACCCGAAAATAGAGAAAGAAAGAGACTAAAAAATTTCTTCTTACTCTAGCTGCTGCCCCACAACAAAGATGAAAACAAAAATTGAAAAATGTTGTCCACTGTAGCTGCCTGCTACAGTACCCAAAAATTTCCTCAGAGCAGTCCAAAATTTTTCACACCTTTTTGAGTGGGAGATCAAGTTTATTTATACTAGTTTTTCAAAACAAAAAAAAATTTGAGCCGACCTTGCAATAATTTATAATAATTTTTTAATTTGAATTTTTAATTTAATTTATGGAGCCGACTTGTAGGGTGACCAAGGTAAGTATTTTTATTTTAAATATTTAATTTGAATTTTATTTTGACTTTGAATTATCACTTCAATGGTCAACTTAGGAATCATTAAGCCATTAAGGCTTTGTTACATGTATTTTCATTATTTTTATTATTTTATATTCTTCAATAGTTAACCATATCATTAAAATTCATGGGAGTGTGTCCTCCGCATCATCATAGGGTTGCATTCAAGCCACTAGGGATTTCAATGGCATGCCATGTGCAAGGTGCCATCATGGGATTCAAGCTTGTCACCATATGGACCATTGTTAGATTCAACATCAAGCCAATCATTGTGTGGGTTATCATATGCTAAGGTGTGCTCCATTATACTATCAAGGGTGTATTACGCCATTAAGGGCTTCAAGTGTTAATGTAAAGGTGCAATTGGCATCAATGCAACATTAGGGTATTATTAGTGTTTTTAGGGGCAGGGCATACATTATAGGGTAGATTATAGGCTTAGGGACCAAAGGTAAGAGTTTTAGGGTTTATTAATAAGTCATCAAGGTCACTACAAGTGAGGGTGAGCTTTACTAGCCACCAAGAACCTCAACACAAAGTGTGGGGGTGCCTAGGCTTCTCCTAGGGTACCATGACCTTATTACAAACACAAATGACCATAGAATGGGTCATTTGGACTCTTCACTTCTTTAACCCACCAAGGACACTTTCTAGAATATTAGGGCATAGGTTGTGGTACTGGAAAACAACTGGGGAACCAGAGAAACACCTTAGGGGTACTTAAACACTCTAAAGGGTGTTCAGGTCTTTTGCCATTTTCCCAAGGCCTCCAAGGGCTTCAAGCTTGGGCTTGGACAAAGTCAAAAGGTCTCCTCTTGACACAGACAACCACAAACCAAACACTAACCCTCAGGGGCTCCAGAAGGGGCACCAAGACTCAACTGTTGGCATCAATGACCAAGCACTGTTGGCATCAATGACAACTTAATCAACAATCTCCCCCTTTGTCATTGATGACAACACTCAAACTCCTTTTCAGAACAGTCTCTCCCTGTCACAGTTTCTCTCCCCCTTTGGCATCAATGGCAAAGGGAACATCCTTTGACAATACAGCTCCCCCTGTCAACAACTTCTCTTCCTTTTTTGCATCAATGGCAACGAGAACTTTCTTTAGCAATATTGCTCCCCCTATCACTGGGCACTGTTGCTGCTTGTATGTTGGAATCAACTGTGATCTTTGATCTCAATCCATGATAATCAGGTACATAGTTCCTTTTACACTTCATAACACTAATCGATAGTCTTCAAAATGGTATTGGATTTTTCCCAAAAATTTCATCATTTATGTTTTGATCAATGGGGTAATCTACTGAGTTTCTTCTCCATACTGTGGTAGATTGATTGTTGTTCATGACATTCGATTGAACTTGCTTTCTTCTCCAAACTTTAACTTCTCCCTGCATCCTGCAATGTTTTGCAAAATGACCATAACGATAACAATTATAACATTGAACGAAAAACATACCTTGATTTATTTCTGGAGTGATTTTTTCATGAGCTCTGTAATGGATGGCTTTGTGACCATAATTGTTACATTTGTAGCAGTGACCACTAAATAATATAGGATATCTCTGAGCAAAGGATCTTTCTTCTGTATAACTGTTAGTCTTTTCTTCTTTTTCCTTGAAACTCTTGCTTTCTTCAATGTTCTTTTCGATCTTAGAATTTGTTTTTGGCTGAGCAGCTGTCTTGTCCAAATCTTCCTTCAGAGAGAGGATCTTCAATTCTTGCCTTTGACAAATTTCTATCTTTTCTTGGAGTTGTCTTGATAGGTCTTCTTCTATTTTCTTGACTTCTTCTACCTGTCTTTTCAGATCAATAATATTGTCTTCCATCTGTCCTTTTGAGTTATGTTCTTCCTCATGAGGTTTTTGCAGTTGTCCTTTTAGTACTTGATTTTCTTTTCTGATCTCTGAGAGTTCCTTTTCAAATTCAAAATTCGTCAGACATACCTTTCGTAATTCTATCTTCAAGGATTTGATTTCAACTTCTTGTTTTCTTCTTAGTTTTTGTTCAATCTCATGACTGAATTGAATTTCCTTTTTGTCACTTGAATATCCTTTCTGATTGATGGTACTTTCCTTCTGCAATTTTTCAAGTAAGGCATTGATCTCATTATCTTTGTCTTGAAGTTTGCGAGTCAATTCTTTCTCCTTATCTTCTAGTTGTCTTTTGAGCCTGTCAATTTCTTCTGATTGTCTTTTATTTTCAGCAGTTGACTTCTCAAGTTGATCCTTCAGAGAGTTAGATATGGCTTCTTTGATTCTGGTAGCTTCTTCAACTTGGAGGTTTAGATCAACTACAGTCTGTGTGGCCTTCTCACAATCTTCTTGGTTCCTCTTCTCAGATTTGTCCAATTGCTCTTGCAATACCTGGTTTTGTTCACAAAGTTTCTCAACCTTTTACAAAGCATTAGTTATATCATTGTTTAAACATTCATTTCCATCATTTATCAAGAAACAATGAGATTCATCACATTTTGATGTATTACAATCTATGAATTTTGAATAGCACTTATCCTCTATACCCGCTAGACATATTTCTTCAAAAACATTACAAACAGGGTGTTCAATAGTCTTACCTTCATACTTACCTGGATCTTGTACTGACCTTTCTATGGAGTTGTCTTTTGCTTTCTGTTCTTCAATGGAGTAGAGTTGATCTAACTTCATTGACAATTCTTCAATTGAGTTGCACTTTCCTATTTTCTTCTTTTGGATATCTGTCAGATCTGTAGTCATGAGTTTCATAACTTCTTCTTCATGTTCCTTAGAGGAGTAGAGATGTTCTATTTTGAGCCATAGTTCCTTAGCAGTGTTGCACTTTCCAATATTCTCTTTTATGGAATCTGATAAGCCTTCAAGAATGGATTCCATAGCCATTGAATTATTTTTCCTTGCTTCCTTCTGAGATGATGTTTTCACTTTCTTCGGATGATTGTACCCAGTAAGCACTGACTGCCATAGCCCACTGCCTTCTGCTTCGAGATAAGCCTGCATTCTTATTTTCCAAATCAAGTAATTTGTCCCACAAGACAATCCATTCACTGAGAACCCCATGGTGTGTCAAGGATCTCCTTCAAGCTGGTAAGGCTTTTTGTGAAGGCCCGCTCTGATACCAATTGTTGGTAGTGCGACTGTCGTTACACCAAAACCCGCAGGTGATTGGTAAACTCACCATCGCCAGATTTCAAGGATCCACGAGAGGCGATTAGTCTCTTGTCATGATACACTGGGGAGCGCTGACTACTTGCAATTTCGTGCAACAGCTTCTTCTAGTACCGTTCTGATACCATGTTAGATTTTTCATACATTCATAGCATAATAATTTACTTGCATAAATTCAATAGGATCACTAGAAGAAAGACAAAGCACAAAGCAATAACACAAGAGTTTATTCTGGGAAACTTGATCAGGAGAAAACCCAGCAACCTTCGTATAGAGATGATAATTCCGAGAACAGAGTACAATGATAAGAGAGAAAAAAATGGAAATACTTTCCATGTAGAAACCCCAGAAATTGTTTTCTCCTTGCTGCAGATGCGAATCTCTCTAGGTAATGTGAACTTCACTTGAGTGGATGAGTGAATAATGAGGTGAACTTTACCTCTATTTATACAAGTGCCAACTGGCCTTTTTACCTAACTGGACCTACTTCTCTTGGGGAGCAATAAATAATTTAATTTTAATCTTTCTTTTGCTTGCTTTTCACCCCAAGAATTACATTGATTCTTTCAAGGGTTTACATGATTAATTACATCAAGTTCAACTCCCTTAGAAGGTACAATCAAATACAATAATAATATCTTCCGAAGTTGCACAAAATCCAACACCCCTATGGACAAAAGAGTGAAATTGAGCGTATGGTTGAAGAAATGTTAGAGGCCGGCATAATTTGGCCTAGCCAAAGTTTTTACTCTGCACCAGTGGTAATGGTACACAAGTCAGATGGATCATGGCATATGTGTCTAGATTATAGAGAGCTCAACAAGATCACCATTTTCTTGGACTCTAGAGGCAAATCAAGCTTTTGAGCAACTTAAGGAGGCAATGTGCAATGCTCATGTTTTGGCCACACCAGACTTCACAAAAACATTTATTGTGGAAAGTGATGCTTTGGGAAATGGCATTGGTGTTGTTCTAATGCAAGAAGGACACCCGCTTGTTTTCACAAGTTATCCAATCAAGGGAAAGAACTTACAGAAGACCATTTATGAGAAGGAAATGTTGGCAATTCTACATGCTCTTAAGAAATGGCGTCCTTACCTAATAGGTAGACACTTCAAGGTCAAGACAGATCATGATAGTCTTAAATACTTCTTGGAAGAAAGATTATCTTTGGAAGAGCAACAAAAATGGGTAACCAAGATGTTGGGATATGAATTTGAAATCATTTATCGAAAAGGGAAACATAATGTGGTGGCATATGCGCTTTCCAAAAAAGATGAAGATGTCCGGGCATTACTTTGTGCAATTTCCATTCTACAATCCGATCGGGTAGTAGCAGTAAGGGAAGAATGGAAAAATGACCTATATGTGTGGACACTCATTCAAAAGCTACATGACGATCCAAGTGTATTAGATACTTTTGTGTGGAAAAATGATTCAGTATGATATAAGGATCACTTATATTTATGCAAAGACTCTCAACTCAAACAAAAGGTCCTCTTGGAATTAAACACCTCTCCTATAGGTGGGCACTCTGGATTCCTGAAAACTTACCATAGGGTTAAGAAGGATTTTTTTTGGGAAGGTCTTAAATATGATGTTCAAAGGTTCCTGACTGAATGCTTGGTTTGCCAATAGAATAAGGCGGAAACAATTAAAACCCCAGGACTTCTACAACCATTAGGCATACGTTGTCAGCGTTGGCAAGAAGTCTCAATGGATTTTATCATAGGTCTACCCAAGTCAGAAGGAAAGAATGTTATTATGGTGGTTGTTGATAGACTCACGAAGTATGTACATTTTTGTCACTCTTTCACCCTTTTAATGCAAGTACAGTAGCCACAATTTTTCTGGAAACAATTCAGAAGTTACATGGAAATCTGAAGATTATTATAAGCGATAGAGATCCAATTTTCATTGGAAAATTTTGGATTGAATTATTTTCTTGTTTGGGTACCCAATTGGCTCACAGTTCATCTTATCATCCTCAATTTGATGGGAAAATTGAGATAGTGAACAAATGTTTGGAAGGCTATCTTCGTTGCTTTGCATCTGATAAACAAACATAGTGGGTGAAATGGTTATCTTTGGCAGAATGGTGGTACAATACTTCCTTCCATACATCATAAAAATTGTCTCCATTTATAGCACTTTATGGGTACCAGCCTCCATCTATCACATCTCCCTTAAAGGGAAAATCTAAAGTTCAAGCCGTGGAAGATGACATAGAGCACCAACAAGAAGTTCTCTAGATACTCAAGGACAACCTAGCTATGTCACAAAACATGATGAAACGATAAGCTTATCAACATTGGAGTGAAAGGAGTTTTGAAGAAGGGGATTGGGTATTTCTGAGACTACAACCTTACAAGCAGATGTCTCTCAAGCAACTAAATAAGGACAATAAATTAGCACCCAAGTATTATGGTCCTTATAAAGTGTTGTAGAAGATTGTTAGTATGGATTACAAATTGGAGCTCCCTTCATCTTCAAGAGTGCATCCAATTTTCCATGTTTCTTGCCTAAAGAAGGTAATAGGAGACAAGATCCCAATTCAAACAATCTTGCTCGAGCTTGATGAAGAAGGAAGATTCATATTGGAAACTGAACAAATCACTGAAACAAGGACCAACAGATAGGTAATCGCGCTATTATTGAGTACCTCATCAAATGGAAGAACCTGCCAGTGGAAGATTCGACATGGGAAGATGAGTCCTTCATACAAAAGCATCCACAACTAATCAAGCATTGAGGACAACACTTGTCTAAAGGGGAGCGGCATGTTAAGCCCTAAATATTGGCACATTACCCCTTATGTAGTGTCACATTACCCCCTTTATTATTGTGCATTACATATTATTGATGTCGGCTTGGGTCTATTAGTTGTTATTGTACCCCTTTGTCTCCTATATATAGGAAGGAGACCTTTTCATTTTAGTCATCATTGTATCTTGTCTTGTCTTATGTACTCAGTACATTGTGTAAGGAGGTTCCTCCCTCGAAGATGATTTCTATTCATCTCAGTTCTTCATTATTAAGTCGTGGATTACTTTCTTTTGGTCCATTTCTGCTATTTTTATGCTATATCTGGGATTTGGCTGCATAACACTTATGAATGTCTATTTATTTATGATTATGCATCTTTTGGTCTTTTAATCATCTAGCTAGAAGTGTTATGTACTTTAATAAACTTGTCCATTCTATGGACTACAATATGTAATTCTTTCTATTCAATTTTAGTCCATCTAATTGTTCACAGTAAAAAGCATGTGTATGTGAGTGCATACGTGTTTTTTATTTTTGTTTTAATGATATTATTATTACAGAAATATAAGGAAAGAACTGTGTTTTCTTTTATTTTTGTAGAACTATCTGAAAGAGGAGGACATGCAGTATTTTGTTTTAGCAACTAAAGATTAATATTCAGTTGAACCTCAAAAATGTTACATTAATTTTCATCTTCCAATTAATTATGTAAAGCCTTTCATATCAAAATGATGAGTCAGCCATTTCTTTTTGGCAGAAAATGCAGTTTTGGAATGGCTATTGGGTAAATATCATTTGTGTTTAAACACATCCTATTTTCCTTCCTTTGATACTTGTTACAGTTCCCATGTCATTCCATTGTTATGTTAATGCCTTTATTTTGTCATCTGAACTTGTTAAGAACAATACATGAAAAACATCAATGTTGTTACTGAAACTCTGGAGATCAGCATATACTGCTGTAGATTCTCTTATCTGGTAGCACAAGTTAGTATTGTTTACAGTAAGTTTCTGATCAATCCTACTTCTGATCCTTAAAATATTGTTTGAGTGGCAGGAAAAACAGTCATTATAACAAATCAGCCATACTTTTACAAGAAAGCAGAACTTTTACCGGATAGTACTTTCATAATTGGGGCAGATACTGCTGCTAGGCTTATCAATGTAAGTATATTTGGATATATTCTTCTTTTGAAAGCCAATTCTCTATACCTATGGGTAAAGTGCATGCTGAAATCCATAAAGTTTGAGGAAACTGCTGTTTTTAGCGTACTGTGAAATTAAAACAGATGAAAAAGTGGTTGCTGCATTGGCCATGTTTGATGCATGTTTGTACTGGATATAAAACAGGACAGTTGTACTGATATGTTGCGGGCCAGCAATAACTTGGATTGAAGTTTGCCTTTGGTTTAATTATGACAAAGGAATGTTAACATTAATCCTAGACATGAAGCTGTAATGGTCATGTGGAACAAATAGAAACAGAGCAGTTATTGTTATATTCAACTATTTCTCAAAGAATGTGAAGCCAATCCATCCCTGTTTATCAAATTTGTTGAACTTAAAATTCTAGTGTTACACGGAGATGCACTCACCATGCTTCGGACGTCGAAACTCCATGTGAAATGTTGCACAACATCCCCAAAAAATAGAAGCTTGGTGAAACATGGTGTGATAAAATGAGGGACATTTCACACCTGTGGGGGCTGCCTGGGTGCCCCGAAATCCGTAACGTTTGGGTTCCCTGAAATCCGGGACGCTTGGGTGGTCCCCAAAATTTGACTTGAAAAATTTTAAAAAGAAAAAAATGAAAACCCTAAAACCTATAATGCTAGCCTAAGTTGCTCTAGTCTATCAGACTTTTCATTATGCTATACAATTATATGTTAGCCATGTATGTTTTCATATACCTTTTTTTATTTTATGATTTTAGAGATGATGTTCCCTATTGCTGATGATTATAGCTCGGATAGGTGCTTCTGTATAGGCTAGGTGTCAAGCATACAGAAGTTGTCCAAACACCTCTCTAGGGACTTGCTCAATTTATTAAGTGACTTTTATATTTCTTTCCGAAGTCCAACTCAGGAAAAGCACATTAATTAATTTAATGTTGGCTAATGACTAAGGCTTACTAAAGTGAAAATTTAAGTGAACTTCAGATTAAGTTGTGACCGTTGATCTTAAGTGAGGCTCAAGATCTAATCTTAGCCATCCATCACTTTGGAGATTGAGGGTTAGGGTTTTAGTCATTGAAAAATGATAGAAGAAAGCCTAATGAGAGGAGAAAGACATAACAACACAAGATTATTTTGAGAGAGATTTTATCAAGAGAAGAGTGAGAGACTTAGTGGCTGAAGATAAAGAGAGAGAGAAAATGATTTGCAGCAGGAAGATTAGAAGGGGATATAGGGGTCGATTTAGTGGGTTGTACATGTTACCAACTATTTTGTACCATAGTTGGACTCCTTGTGAGCCGCCAGTTTTATGAACATATCAAGTGTTCACCATCAGTGTTCAGAAGTTTAGAAGACTTTTTCAGGGCCTGTCGCTGTTGTTGTAAATGTAACTTTGGAAAATGTTCATTTGTATATTATTATTGTACTTTTATTGTACCTACGTCGGAGATGTTTTCCCTCCATTCGAGGATGCCATTATTGTATTTGGTCATACTAGAATATCAAGGTAAAACCTCCATTGTAAGTCGGGGCATTAGTTGCCCAAAGGTCAAATGTAAATGGTATTTTTAAGTCTCCCTAGGAGAGGTCGGCCCCATTGAGGAATTAGGTCACCCACACATAAAGTATAAATAGAGAGAGTCACTCATTCATTTGGCACTCACAGTCACTCAAGCAAGTTTGCACCAAATGAGAGAGAAGACAAGTTCGCTGGAGGAGAAAGAGAGAGCTGCAGAAGACATCTTATATTTTTGGTTTTCCATCTTGATTGATATTGTACTAGTGACAAATCTATTTCCGAGGAAGTTGCGGGGTTTTCTCCTTTATGGTTTCCCCAAGGAAAATTCTTGTGTCTTTTGTGTTTTGTTGTGCTTGTCTATCTCAAAGTTACTTGGGAGCGGGAGCGGGAGCAAGAAGCGAAATTTTCAAAAGCTTCCGGTTAGGAAGCGTTTTTTATATAATATATATTTTTTATATATTTTGATGCATATATGTCAACAAATGCAAGTAGAAGTTCATCAATCATCAGATAACATCATATAACATCATTAATCATTGAAAAGCATGAAATAAACAATAATACCATATAACATCATTCATCAATCATCATTAATCATTTACTAGTGAATTCATGATTTCATCAACCATAGGTCCAATATCCATGATTCCATAAGTTATAACATCAAGATTCAACCTTAAAGCTTCAAATTCAAAGGTAGGTTCAACATAAAACTTCAAACTTGAAATGCCATGTAATGTTTACAAAATATATGATAATAAATATAAAAGACTCAATAGTGCCGAAACTTGAAAGTACTGTAAACAAGAAAATACAAGAAAAGTAGATTTTATGGAATCATGAATGTTTCCTCTTGCCACGAGAAATTTCCATTTTCTTTTCTCGTGGTTTCTGAACCTAAGTTGCGGGGAAGCGCTCTCCCCCCTCTCGGCCCCCGCTCCGGAAGCTAGGCGGAAGCGCGCTTCGCTTTCGCTTCCGGGCGGAATCGATTTTGAGAAGCGCTTCGAGCAAAAAAAAATCGCTCCCTGCCATTGTGTGAGAGCGTTCAGGAATCGATCCGAAGCGTCGCTTCCGGATCGATTCCTCTTTGCTTCCGTTTCGCTTCCGGCTCGCTTTCCCCATCGATTCCGGCTTTAAAAAAAACGATTCGGTCGCTTCCTGAAATCGATTCTCAGCGCTTCCTCGGACGATTCGCCCAAACCTGCGATTTTTTGGTTGAGTTGGAGCTCGTGGGGTCCACGCTTAGGGTTTTGGAGGGGGGAATAGGGCTTTGAGGTATAAAGCCCTCCTCCACACTCCATTTTGTCACTTTCATTTGTTTGAGAAGAGAAGAGAGGAGAGGAGAGGAGAAGAGAAGAGAAGAGGAGAAAGAGGAGAAGAGAAGAGGAGAAAGAGGAGAAGAGAAGAGGAGAAGGTGCCATTGGAGATTGAAGAAGGTTGGAATCTTGGATGCTTGGAGCCTTGGCAAGTTGGCACACTCACTACCATTGGAGTCTTGGACATCCAAATAGGTAGGCTCTAAACCCTTTCTTGTTGATTTGCTTTGTGTTTGAAGTTTGAACTTGAAGTTTTGATGCTTGAGACTTGAATTTTTTAAGCTTGAAATTTGACTAGAATCTAGAATGTCATTGTAAATGTTCCTCTCCTACTCTTTCCCATGCTTTCTCCATCATTTCTATTGCAGGGCAACAGGTTAAACTCTAGTTCCACTTCCAACTTCCAAGTCCAACAAACATGATGATGGGTTTATGGTTTCTTTTGTTGGTTCCATTTGTTGTTTTGATGATGTTCATTGAAAACCGGAGGAGGAATGAGGGAGAGGGAGATGATGAAGAAGTGGGTAGTGGCACATACCGTGGAGAGGAGGAGGGAGGGGAAGAGGAGGAGGAGGAGGAGGAGGAGGAGGGAAACCGAATGAAAACCAAGGAAGACACAACACCCTTATGAAAATATGTCACCAAGGAGGGAGGAAGCAAGGGGGGTGGAACCGCCAAATTTGGTTGCCCCCATTGTAAAAAGGCTTACATGGGTTCATATACCCGTCTGAGAAGACATCTATGTGGGAACATGCCATGTGATGAAAACAAAACTGTAGGAGTTTGTGTTTGCAAAAGTGTGACATCAACACAAAGAGCCATGTATAAGAAGGAAGAATTTGAAGCACAAAACAAATCAAAAGCAAGGGTTGACCATGACCCCTCAATGAACTCACCGATAGCTAGAGGCCCATCCACCCAAGGTAGTGGATTCTCACCCCCCGGGTCACGCAGGACAATATCAGATTTTCTTGACACCAACGGTAGGGATGACGTGGATGCAAGAGTGTTCCGGTTTCTCTATGCATGTGGCATATCGTTCAATGTCCTTCGCTCACCCTATTGGCATGAAATGGTAGATGCCATTCGCATTGCTCCAGTAGGATACAAGAGCCCAGGGTATGACAAAGCTAGAACGGTGGGGCTTGACAAGGAAAGAGGCAAGATCCAAAATGCTTTGGGGCAATTCACAAATGCTTGGAATGAGTACGGGGTATCAATTGTATCAGATGGATGGACAAATGTAAAAGGCAAGCCATTGATAAATGTTCTTGGTGTGTTTGCTACTGGTGCAGTCTTCCTTTCAGCCCATGACTACTCAGATAAATTCAAGACTGGCATAAACATTGCAGAACTCCTACTCAAACCATTGAATCTATTGGTCCATACAATGTCATCCAAGTCACAACCGACAATGCTGCTAATTGTAAGGCAGCGGGAGCAATCATTGAAGATAAATACCCCAACATATTTTGGTCTATGTGTTTGGTTCACACAATGAACCTTTTGATGCATGACATCATTAAGTTGAAGGAAAATCAATACAAATGGATTGGTGAATTGTACAAAAAGGGCAAGAATATGATAAGATTTATAACCAACCACAGCAATGCCCATGGCATTTTCCGCAGTCACTCAAAGTTGGAGCTATTGAAGATAGCAAAGACTAGATTTGCTAGCTACTACCTCACTTTCAGGCGCCTTTTGAAGGTAAGAGAGGCATTAACTAGCATGGTATCAAGTGAGTCATGGCAGGTCTTGAAAGATAGGTGTACATCCGCATCTGAAAGGCTTGATTTTCAGGAGGTGGAAGAAACAGTTCTTGATGCGAGATTTTGGGCAAGTGTCAAGTATGTTTTGCAGTTCACAAAGCCCCCATATATAACATGATTCGGCTTGCAGATACAGATAAGCCGGTGATTGGGGAGGTGTATGAGCAGATGGATAGCAAGCTGGGTCAAATTAAAGATATTGTTGAATAGAAAGATCCCATCTTGTATGACCATATTCATGAACATGTGGTCAAAAGGTGGGAACATCTCAACGTTCCACTGTATGCCTTAGCGTATGTATTAACACCAAAATATTATTCTCCATCTTGGTTGGCCAAACCAGCACCTGGTGGTGGGGTTAGGAGAAAGCCCCACACAGATCCAGAGGTACATCTTGCGTACATGGCTGCTATAGACAAGTTGGTCCCTGATTTAGAGGAATGTGACATATTGCGCAGTGAATTAAGCAAATACCTCAGTGAAGTTGGTCCATTTGGTGCTTTGCATGCAATCAGAGATCGAGATAGGGCGCCTCCTATCGAATGGTGGAACATGTATGGCTCAACATGCCAACGCTTGTATAGATTGGTTGTTAGAGTGCTTTCACAGGTGGTTAACAGTTCCTCTGCAGAAAGGTGTTGGAGCACCTATAGCTTCATCCACTCAGTGAAAAGAAATCGATTAAATGAAAACCGAGCAAAAAGCTTGGTTTATGTACATTACAACTTGAGGTTGTTGACTGATTATTGTGAGCGTGCCAAAACTGATAGATCATATGTCACTTGGGACAACAATTCGGAGGAGCATAACTTGGAGGATGGAGCCATAGCTTTGGAGCGCTTGGAGGAAGAGCTTTTGGGCGATGAGGATGACGCATGTGCAGTACCACTACCAATGGCACCGCCATCTTCTTCCTCATTTCCAGATGCACCATCTTTGCCTAAAGGTTCACGACCTCCATCTGCATCAATGAGGGGGGGCCGTGCAGGATCGAGTCTTGGACGTGGAGGATCGAGTCTTGGACGTGGCTCAACAGTGGTGGCTGCTGGGGATGATAATCCCACTCCCGTTGTTCAAAGCAAGGTTACATGGGAGCGGGAGCGAGAAGCGAAATTTTCAAAAGCTTGCGGTTAGGAAGCGTTCCGGAAGCGTTTTTTATATAATATATATTTTTTATATATTTTGATCCATATATGTCAACAAATGCAAGTAGAAGTTCATCAATCATCAGATAACATCATATAACATCATTAATCATTGAAAAGCATGAAATAAACAATAATACCATATAACATCATTCATCAATCATCATTAATCATTTACTAGTGAATTCATGATTTCATCAACCATAGGTCCAATATCCATGATTCCATAAGTTAGAACATCAAGATTCAACCTTAAAGCTTCAAATTCAAAGGTAGGTTCAACATAAAACTTCAAACTTGAAATGCCATGTAATGTTTACGAAATATATGATAATAAATATAAAAGACTCAATAGTGCCGAAACTTGAAAGTACTGTAAACAAGAAAATACAAGAAAAGTAGATTTTATGGAATCATGGATGTTTCCTCTTGCCACGAGAAATTTCCATTTTCTTTTCTCGTGGTCTCTAAACAACGGGAGTGGGATTATCATCCTCAATAGCCACCACTGCTGAGCCACGTCCAAGACTCGATCCTGTATGACCCCCCCTTACTGATGCAGATGGAGGTCGTGAACCTCTAGGCAAAGATGGTGCATCTGGAAACGAGGAAGAAGATGGCGGCGCCATTGGTAGTGGTACTGCATATGCGTCATCCTCATCGCCCAAAAGCTCTTCCTCCAAGCGCTCCAAAGCTATGGCTCCATCCTCCAAGTTATGCTCCTCCGGATTGTTGTCCCAAGTGACATATGATCTATCATTTTTGGCACGCTCACAATAATGAGTCAACAACCTCAAGTTGTAATGTACATAAACCAAGCTTTCTGCTTGGTTTTCATTTAATCGATTTCTTTTCACTGAGTGGATGAAGCTATAGGTGCTCCAACACCTGTCTGCAGAGGAACTGTTAACCACCTGTGAAAGCACTCTAACAACCAATCTATACAAGCGTTGGCATGTTGAGCCATACATGTTCCACCATTCGATAGGAGGCGCCCTATCTCGATCTCTGATTGCATGCAAAGTACCAAATGGACCAACTTTATTGAGGTATTTGCTTAATTCACTGCGCAATATGTCACATTCCTCTAAATCAGGGACCAACTTGTCTATAGCAGGCATGTACGCAAGATGTACCTCTGGATCTGTGTGGGGCTTTCTCCTAACCCCACCCCAGGTGCTGGTTTGGCCAACCAAGATGGAGAATAATATTTTGGTGTTAATACATACGCTAAGGCATGCAGTGGAACGTTGAGATGTTCCCACCTTTTGACCACATGTTCATGAATATGGTCATACAAGATGGGATCTTTCTGTTCAACAATATCTTTAATTTGACCCAGCATGCTATCCATCTGCTCATACACCTCCCCAAACACCGACTTATCTGTATCTCCAAACCGAATCATGTTATATATGGGCTTTGTGAACTGCAAAACATACTTGACACTTGCCCAAAATCCTGCATCAAGAACTGTTTCTTCCACCTCCTGAAAATCAAGCCTTTCAGATGCGGATGTACACCTATCTTTCAAGACCTGCCATGACTCACTTGATACCATGCTAGCTAATGCCTCTCTTACCTTCAAAAGGCGCCTGAAAGTGAGGTAGTAGCTAGCAAATCTAGTCTTTGCTATCTTCAATAGCTCCAACTTTGAGTGACTGCGGAAAATGCCATGGGCATTGCTATGGTTGGTTATAAATCTTATCATCTTCTTGCCCTTTTTGTACAATTCACCAATCCATTTGTATTGATTTTCCTTCAACTTAATGATGTCGTGCATCAAAAGGTTCATTGTGTGAACCAAACACCCAGACCAAAATATGTTGGGGTATTTATCTTCAATGATTGCTCCCGCTGCCTTACAATTAGCAGCATTGTCGATTATGACTTGGATGACATTATATGGACCAATAGATTCAATGGTTTTTAGTAGGAGTTCTGCAATGTTTATGCCAGTCTTGAATTTATCTGAGTAGTCATGGGCTGAAAGGAAGACTGCACCAGTAGCAGACACACCAAGAACATTTATCAATGGCTTGCCTTTTACATTTGTCCATCCATCTGATACAATTGATACCCCATACTCATTCCAAGCATTTGTGAATTGCCCCAAAGCATTTTGGATCTTGCCTCTTTCCTTGTCAAGCCCCACAGTTCTAGCTTTGTCATACCCTGGGCTCTGGTATCCTGCTGGAGCAGTGCGAATGGCATCTACCATTTCATGCCAATAGGGTGAGCGAAGGACATTGAACGGTATGCCACATGCATAGAGAAACCAGAACACTCTTGCATCCACGTCATCCCTACCGTTGGTGTCAAGGAAATCTGATATTGTCTTGCGTGACCTAGGGGGTGAGAATCCACTACCTTGGGTGGATGGGCCTCTAGCTATCGGTGAGTTCATTGAGGGGTCATGGTCAACCCTTGCTTTTGATTTGTTTTGTGCTTCAAATTCTTCCTTCTTATACATGGCTCTTTGTGTTGATGTCACACTTTTGCAAACACAAACTCCTACAGTTTTGTTTTCATCACATGGCATGTTCCCACATAGATGTCTTCTCAGACGGGTATATGAACCCGTGTAAGTCTTTTTACAATGGGGGCAACCAAATTTGGCGGCTCCACCCCCCTTGCTTCCTCCCTGCTTGGTGACATATTTCCATAAGGGTGTTGTGTCTTCCTTGGTTTTCATTCGGTTTCCCTCCTCCTCCTCCTCCTCCTCCTCTTCCCCTCCCTCCTCCTCTCCACGGTATGTGCCACTACCCACTTCTTCATCATCTCCCTCTCCCTCATTCCTCCTCCGGTTTTCAATGAACATCATCAAAACAACAAATGGAACCAACAAAAGAAACCATAAACCCATCATCATGTTTGTTGGACTTGGAAGTTGGAAGTGGAACTAGAGTTTAACCTGTTGCCCTGCAATAGAAATGATGGAGAAAGCATGGGAAAGAGTAGGAGAGGAACATTTACAATGACATTCTAGATTCTAGTCAAATTTCAAGCTTAAAAAATTCAAGTCTCAAGCATCAAAACTTCAAGTTCAAACTTCAAACACAAAGCAAATCAACAAGAAAGGGTTTAGAGCCTACCTATTTGGATGTCCAAGACTCCATTGGTAGTGAGTGTGCCAACTTGCCAAGGCTCCAAGCATCCAAGATTCCAACCTTCTTCAATCTCCAATGGCACCTTCTCCTCTTCTCTTCTCCTCTTTCTCCTCTTCTCTTCTCTTCTCCTCTCCTCTCCTCTCTTCTCTTCTCAAACAAATGAAAGTGACAAAATGGAGTGTGGAGGAGGGCTTTATACCTCAAAGCCCTATTCCCCCCTCCAAAACCCCAAGCGTGGACCCCACGAGCTCCAACTCAACCAAAAAATCGCAGGTTTGGGAGAATCGTCCGAGGAAGTGTTGAGAATCGATTTCAGGAAGCGACCGAATCGTTTTTTTTAAAGCCGGAATCGATGGGGGAAGCGAGCCGGAAGCGAAGAGGAATCGATCTGGAAGCGACGCTTCGGATCGATTCCTGAACGCTCTCACACAGTGGCAGGGAGCGATTTTTTTTTGCCCGAAGCGTGCTTCTCAAAATCAATTCCGCCCGGAAGCGAAAGCGAAGCGCGCTTCCGAAGCGGGGGCGAGAGGGGGGAGAGCACTTCCCCGCAACTTAGGTCTATCTTTCAATTTAAAGATCTAACTAATTTGAATTAAAGTGCAAACTCTAACATGGTTTCAGAGCCAAATTGAAAAGAAGGCATTGTGCAACAACGCGCAACTAGGGCTTCCTAGTTCAAGGTCTTCTCTCCACAGATCATCAGAAAAAGAGGGCTAGGCTAACTCGCCTTAGGAGGGCGCATCTTTTGGAGGAAGTATAATTCAATTTGAAGAATTTTCATTTTTGACCCAGTCACTAGTGCCGGGAGAAAGCTAGGGCATCAAATGTTTGGGGCTTTCCTCCATCAATCTGGATAAAGGAGTACACTGGACAACTCGCCTTGAGGAGGCGCATCTTTCTGTCCAATCAGAAGTTCAAAATTCCAAGTTTGGAAAATTAGGGTTTCTCTAACAAACCCTAGGTTAGCCAGCTCCAGAACCAGGTTGGGCATCTCAAATCGGTAAGAACTAATTCTTTTCTATTTCCATTTGAGGTTCTCATTTCAAAATGACAAATCACACCAAGCTTGAGGATAAGCTTGAAGGAGCTAACAACTTCCGAGTATGGAAGTATAGAATCTCTCTTGTCCTAGAAGAAAATGATTTGGACAAGTATGTCAATGCAGAGGTTCCAGAACTAGAGGGAGAAGAGGCAAAGGCAATCCACAAGAAGAACTTGGTCAAGGCCAAGAGGATTATTGCAGACTCCATCAAAGATCACCTCATCCCTCATGTATCATCATTGAAGACTCCCAAGGAGATGTTCGATGCCTTGACGAAGATATTGAAAGGAAGAACATCAATCGGAAGATGACATTAAGGAACCAACTCAAGAATGTGAAGATCCAACACTTAGAGACCATGCAATCGTACTTCACAAGGGTCTCTCAAATCAAGGAGCAACTTGAAGCAATTGAAGACAAAGTAGAAGAAGGAGAGATAGTTATGACCACCTTGAATGGTCTCCCAAGATCATGGGACTCATTCATTCAAGGATTGTGTGCGAGGAAGAAGCTGATCACCTTCAACAGACTATGGGAAGAATGCACCTAAGATGAAGCTCGTCTAGTAGCAAGAGAAGAGAAGATGGGAGCTAATGATGGCCAAGCTCTAACTGTCACACTAAAAGAAACCACAACAAGAGGGAGGACCATCATCACAGAATAACCAGAAGGAACCATGGACCTAGAAGGGATCTCTCCAGTATCAGATGTTACACATGTGATGAGAAGGGACATTACTCAAGAAATTGCCCCAGAAATCAAGGATCTTCCAAGAAGACCAACAAGAAGAGGCATCATGCTCACACTGCTTAAGATGATGAACCAGCAAGGAAAAGATCCAGAGAGGAAGGGATGATTCTTCAAGTGATGAAGAATATGTCTTAATCTCAACACTCACAGGAACCATCACACACGGGAGCAATGATTGGCTTGTAGATAGTGGAGCATCCAAGCATATGACGGGGTACAAAGAATGTTTCATTAATCTATCAGAATATGAGTCACTTCACAAGGTGAAACTTGGGGATGATTATCAACATCCCATCAAAGGAAGTGGAGAAGCTTCCTACAAGCTAGATTATGGCAAATCGTTAAAGATGAAAGATGTTCTCTATGTACCAGGATTGAAGAAGAACCTTCTCTCCATCTCAGCATTATATGCTAAAGAAAGGCGAGTTGCATTTGTTGATGGCCAAGTCCTAATGTGGCCAAAAGGAAAGACAATAAATGATGCAACAGTAATTGGAGAGCAAGAGGGAGGCTTGTACAAGTTGAAAGGTCAACCAAAACAAGGATTAGTCTACGACTCCATGGAACCAAGTGAATTATGGCACAGGAGGCTTGCACATGTGCACTATAGAGCACTACCAATTGCAAGCAAAGCAATTTCAGGACTACCAGAAATCCAGACAAAGCATGAAAGCATTTGCAAGGGATGTGTGCAAGGATGTGTGTGGTCCCATGTCTTCCAGCTCATTAAGTGGGTATGTATACTATGTCTCTTTTATAGATGATTTTTCCCGTAAGACATGGATTTATTTCTTGAAGGGCAAAGATTAAGTATTCAGCAAATTCAAGGAATTCAAAGCTTTGTTTGAAAATCACACTGAGAGGAAGATCAAGAGCTTATGATCAGACAATGGCGGAGAATTCACTTTAGAAGAATTGAAGGGCCTTTATAGAGAATCTGGGATTAAGAGGTAGTTGAGCACTCCTTACAACCCTCAACAAAATGGCATTGCAGAATGAAAGAACATATCAATAATGGAAGCAGCGAAGGCATTGCTACATGATCAGGATCTTCCAATGCACTTATGGGCAGAAGCAGCAAGGACAACTGTGTATGTACAAAACCATACACCTCACAGTGTATTGAACAACAAGACTCCCGAAGAAGCCTATTCAAGTGAGAAACCAAAAGTTAGCCATCTCAGAATATTTGGCTGCCTGGTGTACATACATATCCCGAAGGAAAGGAGAACCAAGCTAGATCCTTCAAGAAAGAAGGGAATATTCATGGGATACAATGACACATCAAAATCCTACCGAATATACTTCCCAGGATTCAAGAATATGGAGATCAGCAGAGACGTAACTTTCGACGAAGATTCAACACACAACAAATCAAGAAAATTACCTATTGAAGAACCTGAAGTTCCCAGAACCAGAGACACAATTATGGAAGAAGCAATTCAAGAATATCATGAAGACCGTGACATGGCAGAACCACAAGAACTTGTAGATCCACCTCGTGAGAAGAACTCCCACAAGAGAAGACCAACATGGGCACGTGAAGCAATACAAGATGTAGAGAAGTATGGTGCTCCAAATGGGATACATAGAGAAAGCAAGAGACCCAAACCATACTCCAGCTATGTGGCCCTACTATGTGACATCATTAATAAAGAACCTTCCAACTACCGAGAAGCAACAGAGAAGAAGGAATGGAAGTGTTGCCTACTAAGTCATACTTAGTTGGATTTCAAGTGAGCCGACAAAGCTTGAACATTTCAAAGTGTTCATCATCAGAGTTCAGAGTCCAACAGGCCTTCTAGGCCCTTTATTTTTTGTACCACATGTTCATACCCCCTCGGGGGAATTGTAATAAATGTGCTAGCATGGTAGCTGTATGTAAAAGACTCGGCGTCCTAGGACTTTAACATTAATCCGACTAGCCCAAAGTGTTTTTTTCCTTGGTAATTATTTGTTGTTGAACAAACGACTAATAATTTTCGAGTTTTTCACTTATACCTCCAAAGTTGGGGTGGTCAGATTGATGTTTCGTCCTTAGGAGGTTATTAGATCCTAAATGTCAATGTATTAGACCATGCTAGACATCGAAATTGAGTCGTATGGACATGTGCTAGGTCCCCCCAAGTTATTTTATTAGTTTCCAAGAAAAATTATATTTTTTTTTTCCGTAAAATTAGACCATTTTTTAATGGTTTAATTGGAAAATTTCAAATTGCAATAAAATTATGGTCTGGAGGTAGATTTTGGCGTTGGGATTCTCCTTTTCACACTCGGAGCATCCTCTTTACCCCAAAACCAACTTTTCCTATGTTTCGGGTGATCAGGTCATCACTTGGAGCATTTTTTCCAAAAGAGGCATCAAAATGGCAAATAAATGCTACTGATGTGAAAAAATGCACCAAAATATAAAAAAAAATATAATAAAAAAGTTAATGGGCATGTGCCAAATGAGTTGGAAACTTATCCCATGTGGAGGGCGACTTATTTAGGAGATTAAAGCATGTGTTTTTTAAAGTCAAATCTAAGAGATATCGAATTGATATTTTTGGGATGCGCCATCATACTTCATGTGAGTCATGGAGGGGCGCATATCTCATATATTGGGCAAGTCATGAGATGTGGCATCATTTAATAAGTGGGTGGAGATCCCAAGAAAGGGTGGCACCCATCCCTTAACCACATCAAATTGTAATCCCTTCCATTTCTCATGAAATCGCCCAAGTGGCTCTCCTTCATCAATTTGCCCCTCTCTTGGGTTGTGCTATATAATGGAGCTCATTCTCTTCTCCAAGCTAGTTCGAGTTGGAGTTGTGAGCCCATGCTTTTGTAATTGCTTATGCTATTGGCATTTGTGCTTGATAATAAAGAAGCTTTGGAGGTTAATGGTGTTGTGTTATGGTGCGTGGGCCCAAATTGTCATGATCTCATGAGGTAATTTGTTGTTCATTTCAAATTCTTGCTTTGCTTTGTGTATCTGGCTTAAAGGATTGCTCCCAATCATTAGAAGTAGAGTAATGTAAGTAAGTTTACTTGCTTTTCTACTTTGAATACATATTTTTACAGATCTAGATGTAACATGTTTTATAAGATTATATGCATGTTGTTTTAATCTCAATTTATATGCTATCACCAGATCTCATGGGTTTTGCAAGTTTCTTGAGTGGTTTTCAGGATATCTGGCTTGGAGGAGGTGTGGATCTAGTTTGACTCCATTCCACTTCTAACATTTTTTAAGACATAGTCCCTCGGCATCCCACTACGAAGTCTTAGAGCAAATATTCCGCGGCAACAAGTTATTTTCTCCTTTTCATTCTCTTCTTAAAAATCAACTTCTCCCTTGGTTACTTTAGCTTGTTTATGTAGATCTATTTTGTTTAAAGTTAAATCTCTCTTTAGATCTCATATGCAAGTGTTTTAAAGTTTAGATTTCAATGTTCCTTGAAGATTTTATTTATTTAAGTAGATCTAGCTTAGGAAAGCTCCCTTTTCGCAAGCATTTTTTCTAAGTAGATCTCAAGCTTGTCTTTAGAAGTACTTCCTTTGATCTTTCAAGTTTAAATCAAGCTTTTAGTGCATATCATATTGGCTGCCCAAAGCAAGCCAAGATCCCAAGGAAAGCCTTGCTTTCCTTAGTTATTTTTTGCAATTTTTATCATAGAAATAACTTAGATGTTTTTAGGATTTTTCAAAGACACTCTTAAAGTGTTTTTGAGCATCTTTGGTATTTAATAGCTTGCTGATTTTTGCAGGTTTGACGAAAAAGAGAGGGAAACTCTAACCAAATTTTGAGATTTTGGGCCAAAAGAAGTTTAACGGAGCTCCCCTTCTCTCTTCTTGTCAATTTTCTAGCAATTTGTAAGCCTTTGGAACCTAATTCAAAAGGACCACAGTGCATTTGTTTATCTAAGATTGTAATAAGATTTAATAAAGATTCGAGTAGGATCCTAAGAGCCCACTTCCCATCCCCCCAAGGGGGGATTTGCGTCGGTGTTCCTTTTTCATGTTTCTTGCTTTCTAAGTTTTACTTTAGTTCTATTTGGCTAAAATTAACACAAAATAATTAAAATTTAACATCTGAAGTGTCTGATCGAAATATCGGCCTTCAGACGCACTCAGGACATAGGAACATCTAACACATTTTTTGCAGGTTGTATACTTTATGGTTTAAATCGATTTATCTTTTCTTTGTTAAGTATTTTCTTGCAAAAAAGTAATCGGATATTAACCCACTACTTCGATAGTGTAATAATTAGTTCACATTTCTTTTTTTTAGTATTTACTTTTGTTCAAAGTAACAAACCCAACTGTGTATATCCTGTTATCCACTAAATTGCATTTAGTGGATTCCGAGTGAACCGTCGAAGACTTGAACAACTTACATTGTTCGTCATTAGTGTTCCGAGGTCCATCAGGACAAATTTTTGGCTCTTTGTAAAATTTGCATGTCTAGACCCCCATGGGGGAATTGTAATAAGTTGGTCTAAGCATGATACTTTTGTAAAAGGCTTGGCCTACCTTAAGTTTTGCTATCAAGGGGAAACTCTAGAGTGTTTTTTCCTTAGGAATTATGCGTTGTGCTTTAGTGGCGTATAATTCTTGAGTTTTTCACTCACACCTCCAACGTTGGAGTATTTTCCATGGTGGTCGAACCTTAGGAGGTTATTAAAGCCTAAGTGTCTATGTATTTCTAACATGCTAGCCATCAATAGTAAGTCGTATGGACATGCACTAGGTCTCTTAGAAGTTTGTGTTCATTCCGACAAAAATAATTTTTTCCATAAAATTAGACCATTTTTAATGGTTTTGTTGCCGCCGAATCACACACCGTCTTTGTCGTAGCAGAAATCTATGCCGCCGCTCGGTGTGCCCTTGGTGGCAAGTCTCGAGTCACGTATGTCACTTGGTTCTTGACTCCTCTGTTTAGGCAAAATTCCCAACGAAAGCCAAGGGGGTAGTCCCTATGGAGTGTTACTAAGGTTATTAGGGTCTTCCAATTAGTTGATGGGTTGTTTATTAAGGTTTTTGGAGTTTGAAGGTGGGGTTTCAAGATAAATGCAACAAGGTTTAAATAGTCTTTACCAACATGAATTAAATATCACTGTAAAAAAATATAGAAGATGCACGATACTTGATATTGATAATAAGCAAATAGAGTGCAAGGATCAGTGCCTTATGGAGTCAACACAGTGAAAAAATTGATAATTGCTGAAAAAGGGAAATGTTGTGCAAGTGTCTCTTGGTTGTTTTTAGATTATTAATTGTGAATCTTGATTAGGGAAAAAAGGGGAAATCTCAAGATACCATAAGGTAGAGAGAGGAATGTCCGGAACTTTAGAAGTTGGTGGCTCTGTACAAGGACATGTTGGCTGCTAGAGTCTTAAGAGCGTGTTCAACACTACACCAACCAGGAATGTAGTCTAACGGTGCCCCCAAGATCTAAGTACAGTGATCCAACATCCCCAGGCAGAATTTGCCCACACAAAGTCTAGTCGAAGTGCCGGATTTTCACTTATCTTAAAGGGATGTTAATTTTATTAAGTGACTGATTAAGTTAAGTGTGGAATGTTAAAAAAGTCCTTCCACTGTTTCTGAGTATCCCAAAAAGGGCAGAGCATACGTAGTGGTAGCGAAATGAGTTTATTCCAAGTTTGAACAAGTAACCATTGTACTCTCTGACAGAGAGTGCTCTTGACTTGCTTTTCAACTAAGTTCAAGAGACTTTGGGTTCTTTTTATGAAGTAGTTAAACTATGGAAATAAAAGACAAAACTTATAGGAAATATGTAAATGGCCAAACTTATGCGTCACTTTTCTGATCAACCTTCACTAATCGGCAGTGCCTTTAGGTGAAGGTGAGAGCATAGTTCGTGGCGACGAAGAGTGGTTTTACTTCTAAGTTACTTTTGCAAAATGAAAGTGGAATAAAATATGAAATACAAATAAAAGTATACACCCTGCACTTAAGAAGTGAGTGTGTGAGCTAGTGGAGTTAGAAAAATGCAATCTCACAAAATTTTACAAAATACACAAATCCCCCCAGGGGGATGGGGTGTGGGCACTGAGTATCCCACTGCTCTTGTTTAAAGTTTTTACAATTATGCTCAATCAATAGAAACCATTTTATTTTGTATAGATAGACTGCCCGATTATGACCACTATATACTAAGTCCAGCTATCAAAATGACTAAAACAACAAGATAATAAAACCAATGCACATCATATACCTGCTGGGCCATATACCTGTATCTGCTATCTGGACCAACTGTAACCACTAAAAACACTGCTACTGAATCTACAAACACTGTACTGCATCTGTATGGGATAAAAGGTCATCTCAGTTATCAAATCATAGGTCAAGAGGCTCAGCCTTGGCACAAGGTCTACTGCGTATTTGATATAGGGTTGCTCTGATGTGTGAGTGATCATAAATAACATAGCTCTGTTATCACACAACTTGTAGTTGCCCCTAGTGGTATCCCATCCGGGACGGTAGAGGAGTCAGGCAACTAAAGAGGTGACCCAAGAGATGCCACGGTTCCCAATGCAATGCGGGAGTCACGTCAACCGAGGCACTCTTCGCTTTAGGTCAAGGTGTAACTAGACCAAGGGGGAGACCCTATACCCCAATCACAGTTGATTGGACCCAAGCAAAGGTTTCAAAGGGTGGATAAATGATGAGTTGCGGAAACCAATGCAAGGCTAAGTGGACCTAATGTTTAAGGTATGGTTGAAGGTGGTATGATGGATAGTTGGTGTTTCAACCTATGTATGGTTTAGGCCACATGTTGGGGTATGATTACTAGGTATAGTACCATGTGTTTGCACAAGTGGGTCTAGTTTCTTGGGAAGTGTGAAATGGTTCTAGATGGACCCACAAGGTGGAGTTAGATGTGAGGATGGTACTATAGGTTAGATCTAGGATAGATCTATAAGTTGGAGTTGGTTCTAGGATTACCCATGTACTAGATCTAGGGTTTGACACTAATCCCAAGAAGTGCGCCTTGCTTGGAGAAAGACTAGTGCCTTGTTGGATGGGCTAATGGAGTCAAGAAGGATGTCAAAGTGTAGATCGGGACACCTAGAAGCCAAGTCAAGTGGGTTGGATGAGATCCAATGGTTGGATCTTACTAGATATAGGTTTTTAAGTGATGACCCAAAAGTGGACCACAATCCCTTAAAACAAGGAATGCAATCCCCAAGGCGGATCTTGACAAACAGACAGTGTAGACCTAGGTTTCAAGGCATGGGCATTTCAAATCTTTGAAAATCTCAAACACCCACTTCCTAGAAGTGGTCCAACTCAAATTTTCAAGGGGGTGCGACTTTCTCAATGAAGGGCAAAAGATGGGTTTGGTGGACCCAATCAAGTCCAATGGCCACCAAAATGTAGATCCGGGATGTTAGTACCCCGATCTGTGTTCCTTCAAAGTTTCAAGTGAATCCAATGGGTAGATCTTAGTAGATCTAAGTTTTAAGGTACCAAGAAGATCAAAAGGGGGTTTCAACCCCTTAAAACATGGAGAGATGTCCACAAGGTAGTTTTCACCAAAGTAAAGATATGGGTATAGGTTATCAAATGTCTAGATGTCAAATCAAGTGGGATCTCACCTACCCATGTGCTAGATCTTACCCAACAAGCTTCTCTTAGGAAAATCGATTTAGGTTCAAGAAGGCTTTTTGCATTGAAAAGTGTGTCAATTTTTAGCCAATCACCACCAAACTATAGATCCAACTAGGGGTGGATCCTATAGAGGTGGGTTCTTAATATCTTTTCAATTTCAAGGGTAGATCTAAGTAGATCTAAAAAAATACCAAAATTGGGGTTTTGATTTAATTAGGGTTTTATGACCAATGAAGATAGAATGGATGAAAGAGACACATACCTTGTAGATCTTACCTCAATTGCTTATGGCCACCTTGCAAGTTGATAGCATTCTCCTATGTGTATATTCAAGAGTGAGATCCAAGTGCTCCAACCAAATCGCCCTTCTCCAAGATAGCCAAATCGTCCTCCTCCTACAAGACAAGATCAAAGAAACAAGTCAAGCAAGATGATTATGAAAATGGTAGAAAGATGTAATAGAAAGCATCAACTATGTCACGAAGATACAATAATGATACTCCCTGTCACAAGATCAACCCAAGAGAGAATATGTGGATCCCTCCAACAATAACCCTCATGAAGTCGCCCTCCTCTCTCCAATTCGACTTTCCTGTCAAAGGTTAGCAAAAACACAAAAATCCACAATGATACATAGAAGAGATACTGTATATTCAATATGCAAGAGAATCCACAATGCAAGAGAGATGTGCTCCACAAAAAATCTTCTATTCCAATATTCCAGAGCTCCAAAGGTGAGCTTTACAATGGGGGGTCTCCTCCTTATATAGGATAATAAAGACCAAAACCCTATACCACTCTACAATACTACATCAAATGAGTGGTTGAGATTATAAGATCTCATCATACAATCAATGGCTAGGATGAACCATAACATAATATCACATGGATCACTCAACATAACAATAGCGCCCTCACTAAATGGTACAATGGAGGGTGACGTCATCCCACTAGAGGGGTAAAAAGTACAATAATCCACCTCATCATGACTAGGACATAATAAGATAAGCACATGGTGGGGCTAGGAGGCATCAATCCTTACTAGCTCACCCCAAGGCACAATAAAATAATAAAATATGTCCAATATAATAAAAATGACCAAAACTGTCCTCAGAATCCATGACAGTCAAGCAGTAAATGTCCTCCTGTGATCAATCCGGGCATACCCACATGGTGAAAACTGGCTGGAAGGTAGTGATGCCACCCTGGAAGACCTCTGTGAAAACCAAATGCCAAAACCTTGCCTCAATTGCCCAAATCGATTTCCTCAGTGACCACTTTATCCCATTTTTTAACTGCCTCGGGAACTGTGAAAGTGCCAAAACTGCCTCCTAGGGTGCTAGCGCTGTCCATCTGAGCCCACCAGGCTCTCCGGGAGGGGGGATAAATGGTAATAAAAAGTGGCTGGACCACCCCCTCCATCATCAACGCCCTAGGTGAACTGGCCTCTCGGGGCCCCTGCTGCTCAGGCTGGGAAATCAGCCCCAAATCTGGTCAACAAGTGTAAAACTGCATCAATCACTGTCAGAAGTGCCCGGAATTGAAAGATAAGTGTCTCAATGGATCCAGAAGACCCAAATCCACTAGGAATGAGTACTCATACACCCTGGGTTGCCCTAGTGGGCCAGCTGTAGGGTCCACCATATATGGACAATGTATAATCTGCTGATCTGAAATAATAATAAACCTGCTGAACTGGATCAAACATCATCTGCATCATATGTCCATCATATGATATCATCATCAAACATGTGGGACCATAAATCATCATCAATAATCATCCATACATGGTCCACATCATCACGGATCCCAAGAATATATAATCAAGGATAAATCACATCAGTAGACTAAGACAATGTTTCTCTAATCATTCCCACAGCTAAGCTCAAAGTATAAATTCCATTCAGTGGCATTAATTAAGTTAACATATTTCGTGGTTATATAAAATTACTTGCACAATAGTTCAAATGACAAACTCACCCATTGGACATGGTCAAACTGCTAGTGAAGGATGAAGGCTAGGAGCAAGGTTGGGCCAAGGGTTTGACTTGTCTAACTTAACTCAAAAATACTTTGGACTGGGAAAAGGGGGAAGCTACAAACTCTGTGCTGGACAAAAGAACACGGGGGATGGCTGTGCCTCACAAATGGATAAGTTGTTTAGAGAGTGTTTATTCAACTTAGGCATCATGTCTACATCAAGTTGATCCAGGTTCATTAGGATCATTCAATTTTATTTCCATGGTCTTTTTGGCCTACATAACCCTTCGGATTTCAGATGTGCTGAGAAGCACAACTAGTTGCAGCTTGCATCCAGGGCATGTTTTTCATATATTTATACAAGGTCAGCAATTGTTTAGATATAGCTTTTAAGAACTATTGCTTTTTGGACCTTTCTTATACTCTTCGAGGAGTATTTTTAGCTTTTCACTGCTCTTGCCCTTTTTGTTTCCATGGGCGAATTTTTTAGTTTCCATAGGTAGAACATGAGCTTTCAGTTTTAGCCAACAACATCTCAAGTGACTAGGGGGAGTTCGAGCCAATGCCAAACATCGGGACAACCGACCAGAATGATTTAGGCCTACAATCCAACTCACCAAAGGCAAGTTCTGTCACCAACTCAGAGCCGAGACACTGAATAAACAGGGATGCGGTCCAAACACAGAGGTAGAAAAATGGGGAAGTCCTCAGTATCAGAAAGTCAAATGAGACATGTCAGGGTTTAAAGTCAAACAGGAAGGTCATGTATGGATGGAGACAAGTGAATATGGAGCCTACACTAGCAGACAACTGGTGTCGGGGAAAGACCATGTCTATGTAAAGGTGAAATACCAGTAAGTTTTGTTAAATGACCTAAAAGTGCAAGCAATTGTCCATTTTATGATTTACAGTTCATTTTAAATAATTTGCCACATCAAGAATAATATACCAAGCACGTGCTATGATCATGACTAAATCAACAAGCTAATAATCCACAGTCAGTGAGAACATATCCACAGATCATACAACATCATCATAATAATAATCATCATGTATCATCTGGAACACTGCTGCAATACATCTCTAGGCACTGAACTGAAACTGTAATGGGATAAGTGGTCACATCAGTCATCAAATCTGAACTCTCAAGGCTCAGCCTTGACACAAGGTCATATACAAATCTGAATAATGTACTGCTCTGATCATGAGTGATCCAAAATATATAGCCATGCTCTGGAATAAAGGAAGCTCTGAAATGTGCAGATATCTGCTGTACAAGAATAGTAGCCCTGCCACTATGGTGTGATAACATCTGGCTCCAGCTGGGACAAGTGCTCTAAGGGAGAGAGCGCTTGAGAACCTCAGAATCTCTGGTCTCGAACTGCTCTGCATCAATCTTCAATCCAGCACTGCACCATCCTTGCTTTCAGCTTTTATCTTGCACCTGTTCTTGCTCTCACAAAAACTAGAATACCATCATGGAGCATGTATGGGATAAAAATAAAACAAAACTGAGAACTAATCTAAAGCATAAACTGAAAATGCGTCAAAATATAAATATAAACTAACATGGCATATATTACTCATTTTTATTTACTGTGCAGGAGGAAAAGGGTACTTCTTTAATCAGGCAATCTCAACTTGCACAGGCAGCCAACAATATAAATGCTAACTATAATTTCTTAAATGCATGCAGGAGAAGAGAAAAGCTTAGGAAGGAGCAAGACTCAACTCAGGCAGAAGAAGAAAAAGAAAGGACAATACTCGGCACATAGAAAAAGAAAAAAATCACACAAATCCTACTGCTCAAGTGAGCTTATTCAGAACCTACCTACTCTAAACAGGCAAGGCAAGGTAAGGAAGGTCAGGGATGATAACCCCTTAGCTCCCTTTTATTGATAGGGAGTAAGATGCGTTGGCCAGTCCCAGTGGTGAGAAAACACATCTCATCAATGCAGTGCTCAACAGTAAGTGGTCCAACCCAAAGTTACAAATATCGTGTCGGCGAATATATCGCCGAGGGTCCAAAAAGAAATTATCGGATTTATCGGCGAAAATGTCGGCAAACATCGGCAATATATCGGCAAACTTAAAAAAATACAAAAATATTCATTTTTTTTCAATTTTCTAAACATCTAAAGCAACAAGAACATCAAATAAACACATTGCCACGTGCATATGGAAAGAAAACTGATATATAAGATGTATAAGACGTATTGCTAGACATCACACATCAAAAATGAATCGTGTCCTTCATTTTTTTTCAATTTTCTAAACATCTAAAGCAACAAGAACATCAAATAAAGTTTAAACACATTGCCACATGCATATGGAAAGAAAACTGATATAGAAGATGCATAAATAATAAGACGTGTCGCTAGAGTCTAGACATCACACATCAAAAATGAATCGTGTCCAGGATCTTGAGTCCCCGACTCATGAATCACCAAAAAAATACAATCAATGTATCTCATAGAGTCAACTGTCATATGCAATGAAATAAACTAAATAAAGTAAACTATGGATTCCCTCTACCCCTTCTACGGGTAAAGGTAATCGCTCTAGTAATGGCTCTGCCTCTAGGGCTAGAAAGCCCAGGTGCTCGTGGGGGTCGTCGTGGACTATGGCGTCCTCTGCCTCTAGAAGTGCCTGGTCTCGGATGTAATATAGAAGAACTAGAAGACTGATAAGGTACTACTACGTCACGCTCATCAAGTCCTCTACCACTGCTACTGCTACCACTGCCCCTATATCTGGGTCCCTCTGGCTGAGACGGTGGCCGTGAAACCCGTGGCCGTGCAACCGGTGGCTGTGGAACTGGACAGTCTACTGGTGGCTCTGCTACTGGTGGCTCCGGTGGTGGCACACTCTCAAAGCCAAACGCCTCATCCTCCCATATCTCACTCTGGGGATCCTGTGTATCATGATCATCCTCTAACCAATCAGGGGCTGCCTCCATAACAGGTTCCTCAATCTCCACTCTCCACGCAGTAGTGGTGTCAATGTCATCCAATGAAATGGCCTCCACATCAGGTTTTTTCTGAAGCTGCTTCACCCACAACCTGAGATTGTAGGAGACGTACACTAGATCATTCAGGCGTTGGGTATCCAACCTGTATGAGGACAGTGAATTTATTGAATTAGAATCTAGAATACATAAATTATAATTACCCAAGGGAAAAATTTCAATAGATAATGAATTTCGAATTTAATTTCAAATTCTCTAACCTGTTGCGCTTCTTGGTGTGTATTTTTTCAAATACACTCCAGTTGCGCTCACAACCAGAAGAGCTGCATGTCTGGCTAAGGATCCGAACAGCAAGACTCTGGAGATGGGGTACTCGTGCGCCATAGGTTTCCCACCAATGATCTACAATGAAATGGAGAAAGTTAGAAACATAAGAGAAGACATTGAAAATTTAAAATTTAAAACAAAGAAATAAATAAATTGAATTTTTTTCATTCTTGAAAGTTGAACTTGAAACAAGGTGAAGCTTACTTGGCATTTTGCTCTTCCTGTCCCTGATAGCCATAGAAAACCCAAATGTTCCCATGGCCCTCTTATAGATTTCCAACTCTTTGGAAATCTCTGAACGATCATCTTCACTTGGCACCATCCTCTCGACACATTCCAAGAACCCATCCACTACCTCTCCATCAAACCGGAAGCCACAGGAGTAAGAGAATGCGGGGTTGAGGAATAGCCCTGCAGCATGAATGGGGCGATGAAGTGTGTTGTTCCATCGCTGATCAATCACCGCCCATATCAATTGTTGCTTCGCTTGCCCATCCTCTCCCTTGTCCTCACAGTAGGCACGAATGGCCTCTTTGGCCCTATCCATGGCCTCATATAGGTAGCCCATTGCGGGCTTGTCTCCATCAACCAAGCGAAGAACCCTTACCAAAGGTTCACAGATGGCACACACTTCCTTCACCCCATCCCAGAAGCTCTCCTGGTATGACACTAGTCTAGATATGGCAAGTCCCTCCGCCTTAGTGCTAATCGATAAAGCACGCCACTCAGCTGAAAGGAACATAGTCTGCAAGTCCCACTTAGAAGCATGGAGAGACTGAAGAGAGATGAAACAAGTGGCAAAGCGAGTGATGCCGGGACGAACCAACTCCCTGTCATGAGTAAACTGCCTCATCAAGCTAAGCACAGAAGCATGATTGTATATAAATTTGGTGATGCTTCTCGCTGGATCAATGACATCCCTGATAAACTCAATCTTTCCCATATCCTCTAAGATCAAGTCGATGCAGTGTGCAGCACAAGGGGTCCAAAACAAAGAAGGATACATGTCCATAAGCATCCTGCCAGCTGCCACATAATTCGCAGCATTGTCCGTTATAACTTGGACAACATGCTGCGGTCCTACCTCCTGGATGAACCCATCCAACAACTCACATAGTAATGCTGCATCTTTGATATGTGCAGATGCATCCACAGATTTTATAAACATTATGCCCCTAGGACAATGAACCAAGAAATTGAGAAGGGTCCTACCCTTCGTATCGGTCCAACCATCTGACATCACTGTGCATCCCGTGAACTCCCATGAACCTCGAAGCTCCTCCAACCTAGTAGTGCAATCAACCTTTTCATTATCAAGAAGGGGCCCTCTCAACTCCTCATAAGTGGGGGGCCTATACCCCGGCCCAACAGTAGCAACGGCATCAAACATAGGAATGTAGAATGGGTTCCTCGCAAAGTGGAATGGTATATCACTCCATAAAAGGCACCGACTCACAAGCTGGTCTGCTTCCTTTTTCTCCTTTATCTTGAACATTGACCTTATACCTGGTTGTGAACCAGGCCCGGATCTCGGAACATGGTGACTAGATGTTGAAGGCATGGCGGAAGATGAGGAAAAGGTCTCACTCCCCACTCCCCCTAAAGTGTGTCCGGCTGACCCGGATCCTAATGACACTCTCATTCCAAGTTCCTGCCTGAGAGCTTCCCTTTCATCTTTCCTCTTGCCAATACCTTCAATTGCGAGTTTGGCCCTTTGAATAATTTCAGGTGTGGAGTTTTTGCAAATATCCACCTCATGCCCTAAAAGTTGTGCGAGGTGGTATTTGAGCCTACTTATACCCCCCGTCATCTCCTTCCCACACAAATTGCATTTTAGCTTCTGCCGATTTTGTGGATCAAGGGGCTCTGCGTAGTCCCAGAATGGATCCAAAGTTTTCGGCATGTTTGTTGAAAGTTGAAAGTTGAAGCTTTGAACCTGCACGTTGCAGCCTGCAACATTAAAAAAACAAAACATTTTTTTAGCTTACTTTTATAATTTTAATGCAAAAAAATTAAAAATAACAAATCATACAAACAAAAAAATTAATTTACATTTTAATTTAAAATTGTGAACTGTGTAAAGTTGTAAACTGTTAAGAAATTAAAATGTTAATTAATTTACATTTTTCATTACATTTTTCATTACTATAAACTGTTAAGAATTTAAAATGTTATAGCAATCATTACTGCAATAATGGGACAGGACATCTTTTGGAAATTGCTAATTCTGGAAGAGACATAAGCAGAATGTAGAAAGTGTTCATTTTTAAAGAGTTATCAATTGATATTTGACTGAGAACATTTTCCATACCATTTCAGCTTCCATTAACATCCTAAGCATGCCTCTATTGAGAATCATCAATATTCTAGTTATTCCATTATTAAAATAATTTCTGGGCGTTATATCTGAATTATCCATCCCTTGCATTAAGGATGCACGGCATACAACTGCCAGTTCTGGATGTATTGTCATGAGGAATCTGAGGAATCATTAAGATGAAGCGAGGTTTGGCTGAGTCCTTTTCATATACATACTGGAATATGCCTGTATACCCCTAGCTGATCAAAACAATCCTCAACAAAACCATTAATGATCTGTCACATCATGTTCAAGAGTGGATGTGACATATCAGCAGTCATTTGGCCCAAATTAGAACTCGACCGTAAAACCCTCAGTAACTGATAACTTCTACAATTACATACAGAACCCATAAAGGATGGAATGTTAGAAATAGTTTTGTAACAGATAAAAAATATCTGCATAGAACTGATAGTGGCCCACCTAATTATGTTACAACTTCCACTGTGTTTTGATTTTTCTGTGCAATTACAGGTTTCATGTTCCCTTTGCATAACACAGGCATAAAAATAAGAGTGAGCGTGAAAATTTAATTATTTAACAGCTATGGTGTGGGTGTGTTGGAGTTGATAACAAAAAAAAGGCAATGGCTTCGAGTTAGAAGAATTGTGGATGGGATTCAAAGCGGTGGTTGAGCTGTGACAAAGGTAAAAGTCGATACACAATTATCAAAAATAAGACATAAAAGTCGATACACGATACATACCTGTCACGACTGTCACGAACCCTCACGACTGTCACGAACCCTCACCCCTGCGACTGTCACGAACGCTCACCCCGGCGGTGTCACGACTCACCACTTCACGACTTCACTCTCGGCGGACACGACTTCAGTCTCGGCGTCACGAACCGACGACGAATTCACTCTCGGCAGCAACGAAATTCACACCCGTGCCCTAGCGAGCACTCCACTCTCCGCTCGAACTGGACTCACTCGGCGGCGACGAAATTAACAGAAAACCCGTGCCCTAGCTGCACACACTCTTTGCTCGAACCGACTGCAACTGCAACCCGACGAAAATCGAATGACGAAAAAAAAACCCCAAAAAAACGTTGTTTTAAGTTATTTTTTACACGCGGGAAAGCTTCGCGATATTTTGCAGAGAAATCGCGAAAAAATCGCGATATATCGCCATAAAAATCGCCTGAAAAAATCGCCCCGATTTTTGCCGATAATATCGGCGTGGAGGAAGCATCGCGATTTATCGCGATGTCGGCGATAAATCGCCGATATTTGTAACTTTGGTCCAACCCACAAGTCACCTGATCCCCTAGATCGTATATAAAATAAATCATTAGGTATTACAACCTTATCACCAATTTCGAACCTTTGGTGATTTACAGATTGAGGGATGACTTCAATAACATGTTCAGGAAAAGGTTGGATATCAGAAGTGCATTGAGGTTGAGGTGTAACTATACTTGAATTCCTATTAGGAGGAATTTCATCAAATCTGGGAGGTCCACCGTCTAAAGGTACAACTACGCTACCAATCAAGACTTCTCCTACAGTTCCCCTAGGAGGACTTTCTTCTAGTGGGTGAATGATACTTTTTTGTGTTTCCCCTATGGTCAAAAGGTCATCCTCATTCACTTCAGCTTGGGTTAAGGGTGGAGGGCTTTGATTTTCACTACTTCCGCTACTACCCTCTCCTGATGGGATAGGAATGGTCATGTTCTCTAAAAATGCCAAATGGTCATCAGAAATGGGACTATGAACTGTGCTAGGTGCACTGTGATTCCTCATATCCAAAGGTGTTGGTGAAGAATAAAGTGTGTCTGTGGAATCAATATCCTCTTCACCACTAGGTAACTCACTAGGTAAAAGGAAACTAGGGTAATAAGGAGGTAAATGTGAGTCAGTGGCTTCTTCTTGAAAAAGGGCTAGATTGTTCAAAGAAAAGTCTTCCCCAGGGGCATCATGGATCAAGGCATGTTCTTGCCAACTCATAGAGTTGTCATTCACTTGCCTCAAAACCCCATCCTCTAAGGACAAATGGGACAAATGATCAGGCACATCCGAAAAGTGATAATCAACTAGTTCTTCATCATTCCCCTCGGGTGAGGGCAGGTGTGTTCCTTCATTGTTATTTTTCCAAGGAGTGATGTGAGGTAAGCCTTGTCTTCCTCTTTCTGTGTTAAGGTCAACTAGGAAAAGCCACTCATGTACTGTCCTAGGTATATACTCACCCCTTCTAATTTGATCAAAGTTATCTTCCGAAGTGTTTAGCTGAGTAGGATGTGCAGGTTGGTCAACGTTTGGCCCTACACTATTGGGTTGGTTCGAGGTCCTAAGGTTTTCTGATACTACACCCCGAATGGACTGGGGGTCAACCTCAATAATTCTTTCTTCTTCCATGCTAGGATCATCATCATGACCACCCATGACCATAAAGATACCCTCAGGTAATAACTCACCCTCACCAAAAGTGTTTCTCACACCATCCTCATAATTCTCAAGACGCCCATCATAAAATGGCTCCCGATACACCCTAACCAAAGACCCATCAGAGTTGGGGATGGTAGCATATGATAAGTCCATCTGAAGATGTCCCCCTAGCCCAGCGGACCACTTCCTACAAAGGAGCATGCCATAGGCTGGAGGGAGATCTATAACTACTATATCCATAAGCATAGATATGTCGGGGCATGAAAACAGGTCAGCTCTCAGGTTTTTGATCAAGCCAAAGACTTTAACTGGTTTAGAGTCAATCCCACAAACGTTCCCATAAGGTCTAGTTATCTTTAGTCCCATAGCTTCCATGACTTGTAAAGGCATCACATTCATGGAGGCACCAGAATCCAACATACAGTTATGAAGAAGGATATCACCTATGCGTAGTGTAAGGTAAAATGGTTGATGACCCCCATTCTTCCTCTCATATAGGGCAGTTTGGATGTTAATGGGAGGGTCATCCTCTTCATCAACCACATCACAAGGTGCTGGGTTTTGAGAAGATGAATCCTCACCACTAGTCGTGGCTGTCTCAGGGATACTCTCGAAAAACTCTACTACTTGCTCCTTTATTGAAGGGATTTTCATTAACTCAGTGAGTGGAATGTTATGCATAACTTTGTCTAACTCTCTTTCGATATTGATATCGAAGTCATACTCAGGCAAAGGGACTGGATCACTCACTGGATTAGGCAACTCTTTGCTTTTCTTTTCGCTAAAAGGGATAGGATTTGGGCCATCCTTTCTTCGTTGATAAGTTTTATAAGGAGCTTGGTCATTGTTAACTTGTTCAGTAGTATAGATGGGACCACTAAGGTTGGTTTCTTCTATGGTGTCTTCTTCATGATCAATCAAGATTCTTCCAAAGTCTTTGTCAAATTTTAAGTCATCAACCCAATTAATGTTCTTTGGAGAATCCGGAGTATCATCACCATGGGTGGTATACTCAGGATCTTCCAACTTTTGCTCTTCAGACCAGTTTATGATAGGAGGTTCTTGATTCATAGGGTTTCTTCTATCACCTTCATTAGGTTTCTTTTGTTGATTCCAATAAGGTTTAGGACCATAGGGCTGCCTATATCTATCCCCTTCTCTGTTCTTGGCTAGGTCCCTAGTTAGGAGAGTTAAATTTTTCATCATTTCATGCATACTCTCCATCATTTCATTGGGATCTTTGCTAGGTTCCTTACTCTTCTTGAACTTAGGCTCAGATCTAGAGGAAGAAGGTCCACTGATTAGGTCAAAGAAGTTTTGTTTTCCCATGGAGGCAGCATTTGCCTCAGCTTTCTTGGCATTGTCTTGGGCTTCCTTCAAATTATTAGGGTCTTTGTCCTTTAGGTGGTAACCCAGGTAACCTTCATAAGCATTAAGGTAATGGATCAAGATGGCTTGGTCAAGGGGCCTTATGTTACTTGGTATGTTGGCGACAGTCCTATCGAAGCGTTGGTTAAACTCATGGACAGACTCATTCTCTTTCTTTTTGATGTCAAAAAGTTGGTGTAAAAGGAAACGCCCATCTAACTTGACTGACCACTCTTGTTTGAGTTTATCGGTGAATACATCATACCCATTGATTGATGATGCAGGCAAGCGGTCAAACCATTTGCGAGCATCACCCTCTAAGGATGCAAAGAGACCCCTAATAAACACATCCTCTTTTTCAGCCCCATAAGCTTCCATATGAGCCCAAACATTGTCTATGTGGTCCTCAATAGAGGTGGCACAGTTGCCATTGAATTTTGGGATCTTTTCAAAGTACTTGTCTGGCATACTATGGGGAGCGCCCAAGATCTGAGAAAAGTCTAAGGGAGAAGCTCTAGCCTTATACCCAAAAGCACGAGCAACAGGAGGGTTGTTTTGGTTATTGGTACCGGAGTTTGACTGACCTTGTCCTGCCATTGGATTGATTGGGCTTGAACTAGAGTTGTGATTAGGTGATAAAGGAGGAACCGGATTGAACAAAGGGGAACCTAAGATACGGTTTGGAGAACCTGAGTTAACAAGTTTCCACAAGAAATTAGTTGATTGGGTTTTAGGATCTCTTTTGTGATATGTGAGTGGGGTTCCTTCCAATTGATTTGGATTTGATTTACTTCGTGTGTTGTAAGGATGAATATGAGCTCGCTCCTCAGTGGAGTCACGATTAGGAGTCGCCAGGTAGATTTTTAAGCTCTACTACCAAGAGATATGTCGTTTGTAGTGCAGAGAGATAGTGAGACACAAAGGTGTGTTGAACCAAGGTAGGCCCCTACCTCCCCGGCAACGGCGCCAAAAATGTTATCACACAACTTGTAGTTGCCCCTAGTGGTATCCCATCCGGGACGGTAGAGGAGTCAGGCAACTAAAGAGGTGACCCAAGAGATGCCACGGTTCCCAATGCAATGCGGGAGTCACGTCAACCGAGGCACTCTTCGCTTTAGGTCAAGGTGTAACTAGACCAAGGGGGAGACCCTATACCCCAATCACAGTTGATTGGACCCAAGCAAAGGTTTCAAAGGGTGGATAAATGATGAGTTGCGGAAACCAATGCAAGGCTAAGTGGACCTAATGTTTAAGGTATGGTTGAAGGTGGTATGATGGATAGTTGGTGTTTCAACCTATGTATGGTTTAGGCCACATGTTGGGGTATGATTACTAGGTATAGTACCATGTGTTTGCACAAGTGGGTCTAGTTTCTTGGGAAGTGTGAAATGGTTCTAGATGGACCCACAAGGTGGAGTTAGATGTGAGGATGGTACTATAGGTTAGATCTAGGCTAGATCTATAAGTTGGAGTTGGTTCTAGGATTACCCATGTACTAGATCTAGGGTTTGACACTAATCCCAAGAAGTGCGCCTTGCTTGGAGAAAGACTAGTGCCTTGTTGGATGGGCTAATGGAGTCAAGAAGGATGTCAAAGTGTAGATCGGGACACCTAGAAGCCAAGTCAAGTGGGTTGGATGAGATCCAATGGTTGGATCTTACTAGATCTAGGTTTTTAAGTGATGACCCAAAAGTGGACCACAATCCCTTAAAACAAGGAATGCAATCCCCAAGGCGGATCTTGACAAACAGACAGTGTAGACCTAGGTTTCAAGGCATGGGCATTTCAAATCTCTGAAAATCTCAAACACCCACTTCCTAGAAGTGGTCCAACTCAAATTTTCAAGGGGGTGCGACTTTCTCAATGAAGGGCAAAAGATGGGTTTGGTGGACCCAATCAAGTCCAATGGCCACCAAAATGTAGATCCGGGATGTTAGTACCCCCGATCTATGTTCCTTCAAAGTTTCAAGTGAATCCAATGGGTAGATCTTAGTAGATCTAAGTTTTAAGGTACCAAGAAGATCAAAAGGGGGTTTCAACCCCTTAAAACATGGAGAGATGTCCACAAGGTAGTTTTCACCAAAGTAAAGATATGGGTATAGGTTATCAAATGTCTAGATGTCAAATCAAGTGGGATCTCACCTACCCATGTGCTAGATCTTACCCAACAAGCTTCTCTTAGGAAAATCGATTTAGGTTCAAGAAGGCTTTTTGCATTGAAAAGTGTGTCAATTTTTAGCCAATCACCACCAAACTATAGATCCAACTAGGGGTGGATCCTATAGAGGTGGGTTCTTAATATCTTTTCAATTTCAAGGGTAGATCTAAGTAGATCTAAAAAAATACCAAAATTGGGGTTTTGATTTAATTAGGGTTTTATGACCAATGAAGATAGAATGGATGAAAGAGACACATACCTTGTAGATATTACCTCAATTGCTTATGGCCACCTTGCAAGTTGATAGCATTCTCCTATGTGTATATTCAAGAGTGAGATCCAAGTGCTCCAACCAAATCGCCCTTCTCCAAGATAGCCAAATCGTCCTCCTCCTACAAGACAAGATCAAAGAAACATGTCAAGCAAGATGATTATGAAAATGGTAGAAAGATGTAATAGAAAGCATCAACTATGTCACGAAGATACAATAATGATACTCCCTGTCACAAGATCAACCCAAGAGAGAATATGTGGATCCCTCCAACAATAACCCTCATGAAGTCGCCCTCCTCTCTCCAATTCGACTTTCCTGTCAAAGGTTAGCAAAAACACAAAAATCCACAATGATACATAGAAGAGATACTGTATATTCAATATGCAAGAGAATCCACAATGCAAGAGAGATGTGCTCCACAAAAAATCTTCTATTCCAATATTCCAGAGCTCCAAAGGTGAGCTTTACAATGGGGGGTCTCCTCCTTATATAGGATAATAAAGACCAAAACCCTATACCACTCTACAATACTACATCAAATGAGTGGTTGAGATTATAAGATCTCATCATACAATCAATGGCTAGGATGACCATAACATAATATCACATGGATCACTCAACATAACAATAGCGCCCTCACTAGATGGTACAATGGAGGGTGACGTCATCCCACTAGAGGGGTAAAAAGTACAATAATCCACCTCATGATGACTAGGACATAATAAGATAAGCACATGGTGGGGCTAGAAGGCATCAATCCTTACTAGCTCACCCCAAGGCACAATAAAATAATAAAATATGTCCCATATAATAAAAATGACCAAAACTGTCCTCAGAATCCATGACAGTCAAGCAGTAAATGTCCTCCTGTGATCAATCCGGGCATACCCACATGGTGAAAACTGGCTGGAAGGTAGTGATGCCACCCTGGAAGACCTCTGTGAAAACCAAATGCCAAAACCTTGCCTCAATTGCCCAAATCGATTTCCTCAGTGACCACTTTATCCCATTTTTTAACTGCCTCGGGAACTGTGAAAGTGCCAAAACTGCCTCCTAGGGTGCTAGCGCTGTCCATCTGAGCCCACCAGGCTCTCCGGGAGGGGGGATAAATGGTAATAACAAGTGGCTGGACCACCCCCTCCATCATCAGCGCCCTAGGTGAACTGGCCTCTCGGGGCCCCTGCTGCTCAGGCTGGGAAATCAGCCCCAAATCTGGTCAACAAGTGTAAAACTGCATCAATCACTGTCAGAAGTGCCCGGAACTGAAAGATAAGTGTCTCAATGGATCCAGAAGACCCAAATCCACTAGGAATGAGTACTCATACACCCTGGGTTGCCCTAGTGGGCCAGCTGTAGGGTCCACCATATATGGACAATGTATAATCTGCTGATCTGAAATAATAATAAACCTGCTGAACTGGATCAAACATCATTTGCATCATATGTCCATCATATGATATCATCATCAAACATGTGGGACCATAAATCATCATCAATAATCATCCATACATGGTCCACATCATCACGGATCCCAAGAATATATAATCAAGGATAAATCACATCAGTAGACTAAGACAATGTTTCTCTAATCATTCCCACAGCTAAGCTCAAAGTATAAATTCCATTCAGTGGCATTAATTAAGTTAACATATTTCGTGGTTATATAAAATTACTTGCACAATAGTTCAAATGACAAACTCACCCATTGGACATGGTCAAACTGCTAGTGAAGGATGAAGGCTAGGAGCAAGGTTGGGCCAAGGGTTTGACTTGTCTAACTTAACTCAAAAATACTTTGGACTGGGAAAAGGGGGAAGCTACAAACTCTGTGCTGGACAAAAGAACACGAGGGATGGCTGTGCCTCACAAATGGATAAGTTGTTTAGAGAGTGTTTATTCAACTTAGGCATCATGTCTACATCAAGTTGATCCAGGTTCATTAGGATCATTCAATTTTATTTCCATGGCCTTTTTGGCCTACATAACCCTTCGGATTTCAGATGTGCTGAGAAGCACAACTAGTTGCAGCTTGCATCCAGGGCATGTTTTTCATATATTTATACAAGGTCAACAATTGTTTAGATATAGCTTTTAAGAACTATTGCTTTTTGGACCTTTCTTATACTCTTCGAGGAGTATTTTTAGCTTTTCACTGCTCTTGCCCTTTTTGTTTCCATGGGCGAATTTTTTAGTTTCCATAGGTAGAACATGAGCTTTCAGTTTTAGCCAACAACATCTCAAGTGACTAGGGGGAGTTCGAGCCAATGCCAAACATCGGGACAACCGACCAGAATGATTTAGGCCTACAATCCAACTCACCAAAGGCAAGTTCTGTCACCAACTCAGAGCCGAGACACTGAATAAACAGGGATGCGGTCCAAACACAGAGGTAGAAAAATGGGGAAGTCCTCAGTATCAGAAAGTCAAATGAGACATGTCAGGGTTTAAAGTCAAACAGGAAGGTCATGTATGGATGGAGACAAGTGAATATGGAGCCTACACTAGCAGACAACTGGTGTCGGGGAAAGACCATGTCTATGTAAAGGTGAAATACCAGTAAGTTTTGTTAAATGACCTAAAAGTGCAAGCAATTGTCCATTTTATGATTTACAGTTCATTTTAAATAATTTGCCACATCAGGAATAATATACCAAGCACGTGCTATGATCATGACTAAATCAACAAGCTAATAATCCACAGTCAGTGAGAACATATCCACAGATCATACAACATCATCATAATAATAATCATCATGTATCATCTGGAACACTGCTGCAATACATCTCTAGGCACTGAACTGAAACTGTAATGGGATAAGTGGTCACATCAGTCATCAAATCTGAACTCTCAAGGCTCAGCCTTGACACAAGGTCATATACAAATCTGAATAATGTACTGCTCTGATCATGAGTGATCCAAAATATATAGCCATGCTCTGGAATAAAGGAAGCTCTGAAATGTGCAGATATCTGCTGTACAAGAATAGTAGCCCTGCCACTATGGTGTGATAACAAGCTCATCATAGCTGGTCTCACTGAAACCGTGTAAAGGAAAAGCTCAAAAATATGCAGATGACTGCTCTGCAATCATGGTAGCCCAGCTACTATGGGTGTGATAACATCTGGCTCTAGTTGGGACAAGTGCTCTAAGGGAGAGAGTGCTTGAGAACCTCAGAATCTCTAGTCCCCAACACAAACTGCATCAGTCTTCAATCCAACACCTACTTGTTTTGCTTTATTTTAAGTGTACCTATTTCTACACACATGAAAGCAAACTGCCACATGACGCATGTATGGAATAAAATAACATAAAGTACCGAAAATGAAATTCTAATCTAGAGAAGAAACTAAAATGCATAAAAGGAAATACTAATCTAACATTTAACATGTTTATTTTGTTATTTTTAATGCAGGAGATGAATAGGCTTGGAAAGGAGCAGACTCGACTCACTCAGCATAAAGGAACTCAACACTCAGAGAAGAAAGACACTCAGCACTCAGAAAAAGAAAGGCACTCAAATCCTACTGCTCAAGCGAGCTTATTCAAAAGCCTACCTACCCTACTCCAATCGGTCAGACAAGTACTAAGTAAAATCATAAATCCAGTGCAACCATTCATCAAACAAGTTAATGATTCTTCTTTGATTTTCGTTAATAAAACAAGTCAGGATTGGATTAAAGATTAATGAAATTGGTAGCACAATTTTCCTGACTTGTTCAAAAATTGAAAAAGGCGCTGAATGGTGCAAAATGAAATCATGCCAAGGAGAAGACTGACTGATGCAAACATCCTCCATCAAAGAATTGATAGGATCATAAAAATTATGCATGTTAATCTTCGAGATGGATGGAGGAAAAATATGCGATGAAAGATTTGACTTTCCTTGACTCATATTACTTTCTTCATTCACTTCTCTCACATATTCAATTTGGTTCTCCTTGGCATTGATGATGAAACAAAAACCAAGTGGAGACAAATTAAAGCTTAATAGACGAAAAATCAAAATCAAACCCACTTGATGCTCAAAAATAGAGAAAAGATGAAACTGATCTTTAAACACCTTTTCTAGCCACCAAGAATGATTGATAAATTGACAACAAACATTATTGTTCCAAACTGACTGAAAAGGGAAATGAAGTGCTTTTTCTCTAATTATGTGATAATGCTCATAATCTCTATTGAAAATTTCTAAAGCAAAAGATTGACTAGACCACAAATCGAAAGAAGATTGAAAAAGCTGGGAGGGAAGGGTGTTGAAAATATGTACTTTCTCCCAGATGGATAAGAAAAATTGACCTTGGAATTTGACAAAAGGAAAGGCCTTTCAAAGTAACACTCTTTGTTCTAGGAATGATTTCAATTTTTGATCAAGTCTTATACTTACTATCTAAGGACAAGATTCACCATAACTATCTAACTCCAAGAATTGGATAAAGCTATCTTGATTTAGGATGGAAAAAGGAAAACTTAAAGACTTATTATAAGAAGAGAACAAAGATTAGAGCATTTAATATGATTTACTAACTCATCCTCATCTTGAGATTGACCTTCCATCGATTTATCATTAAATTCATATGAGGGTAAATGATCATTTTCATTTAATTGATCAGGGAGAAAATTAACAAGTTTATTTATAACATCTTGATTATTTGCATAATGATCACGTGAAATCACTACAAAAGGATCTTGGTCGATGTCCCCACTTTCTTCTTCTTCAATAAGGTGATAAGAAATTGAACGATCACTAATGATAGAATGACTAATGAGTTTCTCTTCAGGAGGAACCTCAACAAACCCATTGATTGGAAGCTCAATCTCATAAATTTCCTCAGGGTCAAGACTAGGGCTTCTCAAGAATTGATTTGAAATTTCGTCATTTATGCAATGATTAAGTATTTGATTTTCGATAGATTCAAAAGCGGAAGACTCGTCATCAAAAAGAAATTGGGCAGTAGGGGTCATCTCCGGACGTTGACAATTCAATTGATATTTGATTATTAATTGATTCAACAATAGGATCGAAAAGGGGAAGGTTTTGATCTTGGACCTAATTTGAAGAATATATATCATCGTATTCATTTCCCCATTCTTCTAAGAATTTATGTTCAAATATGTCATATCCGGAAATGCTATTGGTCGTCAAATTCAAGAACCAGAGCTCAAATCTTCCTTGGAAAGATGAGGCCAATAGTTTCATACATACATCCTCATGGGTTATAGATAATTCGTTAAAAATTTCCCTTAAGGCGTCAAGGTTCCTTTTAGCAGAGATCTCATAACTTCCATCGAATTTAGGCAACCTTTCACGGGCTTGATGAGGAATATGATGAGGATACCCAACAATTTTTGAGAAGTCAAAAACTTTCAATCGACCGAAAGTCCTTGGCCGCTCAGAAGCAACCATGGATGACAATTGCTAGAAAAATAAAAATCCCAAACACAAATTGATGCACCACATGGGTTCTAAATATGATAGGATCGATCACCAGTGGAGTCGCCAAGTAAACTATTGATCTTGTTTATTGAAAGATATGTCGTTAAAATAGCGGGGAGAGATGAGTGAAACAAGATGGTTATGTATGATTTAAGGATATAAATGATAACCATCAAAATATAAGACCGAATGCGATAAGATGTGAATTACGCACAGACACTCGCAGACAACTGAGGTAAGCCTCTACCTCCCCGATTATGATGCCAAAAATGTTACCACACAACTTGTAGTTGTCCCTAAAGGTTGTCCTATCCAGGATGGTAGAGGCGTTGGACAACTAAAGAGGTGACCCAAGAGATGCCACGGTTCCCAATGCAATTGGTTGTCACGCTAACCGAGGCACTCTTCACTTTAGATCTAGCCTAAGCAAGACCAAGGGGGAGACCCTAGTTAACCTATGAAGGCTAGCGAACCCACTCAAGACCTCCTAGGGAAATGTGAAAGATGATATGTGAAGAGATCAAGAGGGATAGATCTAGATCTAAGATGAATAAGTGGACCCAAGAGGTTAAGGCTTGGTTGAAGAGGCTTATGACAAGGACAAATGTTCAACCAAGTGAGAGATAAGGTCACTTATGGATTAGGAGTAGTAGATCTAGATAGATCTAATGCCAAGATAAAAGATCCAAGTGCGGCCCACCCTTAAAATATGGAAAATGGTCCAAATGGTGCCCACCCTTAAAATATGGAAAATGGTCCAAATGGGGCCCACAAGGTGAAAATTAAAGTGAAATGGCACTAGGGGGTTTGCTATGGTATGGATCTAGGGAAATAATGAAGAACAAGCAAAACCCAAATTGGGATCTAGCAAATGACCACCTACTCAACAAGTGCAACCTCCCTTGGAGAGGCCTAGTGCCATAGATCGGGGGGTAAATGGAGTCGGATGTCCACCAAACTTTAGATCGGGAATGTTAAGGTAATTATTAAGGTGGTGTTGATCACATATATAGTAGCCAGGCTACCGTACATTTTTTGTCAGATTCCAGTACACTATCCAGCCAGTTCCCTTGCATTGAGATGCTGAGATGAGCATCTATGATGGATCACTATCATATTTTGGACAACAGTTTTATTCCCCATGCTATGACTGAGTCTCAGGACACTCAGAGAGACGACCGATGTAGCTATGTAGCCATTTGTACAGAGCAGTCAGTAGTGCCCAGAGTTACAGCAGCAGTTTCAGAGGACAGATGTTGGCTCAGATGATGAGCATTCAAGTATATGACTCAGCAGGTATATTATGGTGTTGTGGTTATATTGCTATTATTTCCATTCTCTTAGCATGTCTTAGCATTTAGTGTCATGATCTGGCGATCATATAGATATGTGGACCTGGTTGTACTATATATATATCATATTTGTCCCTACTCAGACTTAGAAGTTCTTGGCCTATACTCATTGGTTTTACCCTCCTTAGGGAGAATAGAGGTGATCATTCCCACCATACTTTGGCTTGCTAGTGTTAGTTTCATTATTCACTGTCTTCATCCATCCATGACATGCTCAGTTTGTTCATTACCTTGACTTACTACTTGACTAGAGGCACGGAGGACCTTCCCCCATTGTAGCCTCTATATTGGATAAGCTTCCCTGTTTATTGTGTCTTGGCTCTGAGTTGGTGACAAAACTTACCTATGGTGAGTTGGATTTCCTTGAGAAGTCCCCCTAGTCACTAAAGATGTTGGCTAAACCTGAAACTTTTAGTGTTGCCATGAATACAAAGTATGGAAATCAAATGTTATATCTTGTATGAAAAGTAAGCCAAATGAAAATGGCTATGAAATATCAAATATTATATCTTTTGTGAAATGTAAATACCTAGGTAAACAAGCTGTCTGTGACACACCTAGAAGTGCTTAGGTAAACAAGTGCCTTAAAAACACACCTGCAGCAAGAAGCCTAAATTAAATGTAAATCTATGCAATGTGTTTATAAACACACATAGATCAAAGGCTATGGAAACTCTAGGCCCAAAAAGCAATGGAACTTAAACTCTATATCAAAAAGATTGCTGGCCTTATTTGTATTATGGATTGTGCACATCTATGTAAGGTGAATAAACACTCTTTGAACAACTTATCCATTTTTGAGACACCACCATTCCCTGTGTTGTTGCTTGTCCACTATATGCTATGGTGTGTATTCCCTTTTCCATTTCCGAAGTGTCACAGTGTTAAGTCAGTAAGTCATCTTTTGACCTAGCCAATTGTTTCTTAGCCTTCACCCTTCACTAGCAAATTGATCACAACTATGAAGTGAGTATGACCTTGAAAGTCTTGTCCGAGTAATTAATAATAATTGATGACATATTATATTTGGATTTAGATCATCAGTAATGATTGCTACTTGTTATAATTTCTATGTGAATGGATTGTAAAGCATGTTTTAACCCTTGATAGCTTGCAGCAGCTTGATGACAGTTTGAGTCATATTTTGGTCATGTAGACTTGGTCAAACTGCAGTTTGACCAAAAGTCAACCACAGGACATGAGGTGGCAGACCTCAGATGTTACAGATAGATGATATATGGTTTGGTACACGTCACCATGGTGGGCTTATGCAGTGGTTTCAGGGTTATGATGATGATTTGTGCTTTTCAACACTTTTACAGATTATTATTATTTGGTGTGTCGGATATGATGAGTATTTATTTTGGACCATGCAGAGGTTTATATGGTGTATGAGTACACATCTTAGATGGATTTGGACCTTCTGAGTCCAATGAGACAGTTTGTTTTTAGTTCCAGGTAGTTACAGTGATGATTGAGCCTCAGTTGGCTATCTTAGTGCAGTTTTGGTTTGTCCGAGGGCCTATCAAAGCAGTGATGAGATTTACTTGGTTCACTTAGGGCGTTGTGCATGGAGGGGGTGGTCCAGCCACTTGTTATTACCATATTACCCCCCTCCCAGACTCATTGGTGAGCTCACCGTGACAACGCAGGCACTCCAGGAGGCAGTTTGGGTAGTTTCACATTTCCCGAGGCAGTCTAGAAATGGTAAAAATGGCTACAGAGGAATTCGATTTGGGCTACTGAGGCAAGGTTATGGCATGGGATGATTAGTGATGATGAGTGGGATGTCTTCCACACCTTCTCCAGCAGTTTCAGCTTCATCAGGACCCACATCCATCACTTATGGCACTTTTTGATGATTTCTAGAGCCTCGTAAGGCTGACGACTTTCCCAGAGAGGCACGATTTGGTGTCTAGATCATTTATTCTTGGATATTGTGCCATGGGGATTGACCAAGGGTGTTAGAAATTACCCCCTGGACCCACCATGAGCTATATTTTATGTTTTGTCATCATGATTTGGTGGGAGCCCCTCTCCTAGGGCGATTTTGTCCACTTATTGTTATATTTTATTACTGATCCATGTATGTATTGTTGAGCGCATCTCAACCATTGATTAGATCTTTTGATCTTTTAATCTTAGCCACTCATTTAAAAAGTGGTTAGATTGTAGACTCTCTCCTTCTTATTTAAAGGAGAGAGCTTCTCATTGTAAAGGGGGTCTTTGGCTCTTGAAATCTTGATATAGAAAAACTTTCTTGTGGAAATTCTTGTGGTCTCCTTTGCATCTGGTGTTCTTAGATGGTGATTGGAAAGTCTATTGCATCCTAGCATTTGGGTATTTGTGGTAAGATCTGTCTTTTTGGAAACTTTTGTCTTGTCTACAGGAGGGAAACTTCACTTGGGCGTTGTTGCAAGGCTTCTTCAACTCACTCCACTTGGCATTCGCTTGTATCAGGGGGTTATCATTAGTATCATTGTGATCTATGCTATCTTTCTGTTATTTCTCTTGTGTCATTAGTGTTATCTCTTGTTCGTAGTAAATTTGATATTGTTGACGTTTATTGTGCAGGAGAGAGGGCGCATTGGCTTCCTTGGGCAATTTGACTTCATAGAAAACTACTTCAAATCGCTCCAAATTATTCGGCTTTGCATAGATCATCATAATCAAGGCATCTACAAGGTTACCCAGGTAAGATCCATAGGTTTGTTCTTCTTGTCTTGGTTCCAATCCATTGGCACAACTACTTCATTGATAAAACCCTTATATTTCAAACCCTCGTTTTACAATTTTTTCAGATCTAGCAAGATCTACTTGGCTTTTGGGTATAAAATTCGAAACCCACCTCTATAGCATCCACGGCAATTCGGATCTATAGTTTGGTGTGGACTGGCCCTCATTTGATCCACTTCCCAAGGCAAAGAGGTTTCTCCAAGGGAGGTCGCACTTCCTAGGAGGAGTGAGTTTGCTTGATCTAGCACCTGGGTAGGTGAGATCCCACTTGATCCTTGATCTCCATAATTGATAACCTACCCCTAGTGTGTCACTTCAGTGATTTTGACCTTGTGGGCCCCATTCCTCATTTTGAGGGTTGAGCTCCACTTGGGTCACTTTGTGGCACATTTCAATCTCAAATCTACTGAGATCTAGCCATTGGATGATCCTAATCTTTTAGATCCACCTACCTCAACAGCTCAACATTCCAGATCTACAATTTGGTGGACATCCGACTCCATTTGGCCCAATTCCCAAGGCACTAATCTTCCTCAAGTCAATTCGACTTTCCTAGATTGTTGAGTTGTCTCGTGGCTTGATCTTTGTCATGTTGCTTGAAACACCTTGAAACTGTAACATCCTTTCATCAAGCATATCTAGAAAGCCCTAACTATCAAATCTCTGATTTGAGACACTTTCCCTGTTTTAAGGGTCATGTTTCCCAAGGCAGTTGATTTTGATCATTTGAAACTAGCTTTGAATCTTGGAATCATACCTAATTATTGAGTCACTGTGTGCTATATATCATTGTCATACTATACCTTTTCCATGCCTCCACAATGATCTTAATTCCTTATTTCTAGGGCTCCATACCTGTCACCTTACGTACCTCATTAGATTGATTTGATCTGGTGATTGGGTTGATCCCTCCTGTCGGGAGTAGATCTGGGTCTCCCCCTTGCTATCTTGGCTTTGATAGCTAAAGCGAAGATTGCCTTGGTTGGCATGACAACCATCCATTTGGGAACCTAGGCCCTCTTGGTTCACCACTTTAGTTGCCTATCCCCTCTATCGTCCACATTGGATCCACCTATAGGGGCAACTACAAGATTGGTGATAATATGTGGGTTTTAATTATTAAGCCCAAATGTTTGTTAGATCTCCATAGATCTGAAAAATAAAAAATACAAGGGTTTTAAATTTGAAGGTTTGGGTGAGCAAATGGATGAAAGACAAGAAAATGGATACGTACCTCGTAGATCTTGCCTCAAATGCTTGCGGCTACCTTGCACATAGATGATCCTTACATTTAGTTACAATTCCAAGCTAGATCCAAGTGATTCCAAGCAAAACGTCTAAGCCCAAGGAGGAAAAACGTCCCACTCAACCTATAAAACAAACTACAGAATGTCAGATTTGATCCACGGATGAATGGGATCTAAGCATGGGATATCAAAGAAAGCAAATCAATGTACAATGCACAATTGAAAAACTCCCTTTAAGATGAAAACCTTTTGCCCAAGGGGGATGTGAGAAACCCCTACAATCTTCCCTCCAAGCAAATTGCACCACTGCAACAAGTCAATTCGGCCTTCCCTGTAACTGTCAAAATCACTTGTAAAAAGCAAAGATGTCTAAAGCAAGAGATGTATAATCATGTACAAGAGCATCCCATCAAAGCAAGAGAAGTAGATCCACATAAATAGTATTTTATTCCAAGTTTTCCAGAGCCAAAAGGTGCCTTTACAATAGGGGGATCTCTTCCTTAAATAGGATGAGAGAGACCAAAACCCTAAACCACTTTTCAAAATAAGTGGTGGAGATCAAAAGATAAAATAATACAATCAACGGCTAAGATGAGTTGGTACAATATAACATGGATCACTCACATGAGGCGGTGCACTACATGAAGGATGCACTAGGAGGGGTGCACACCACATAAAGATGGCTAAAATACAAGTGTGCCACATAAGATGACTAGGACAAGTGACTAGGAGCACATGGTGTGTAAATATTTGATACAGAGATCACTACTCCCTCTGTATCATTCTGAGACCTCAAGTGGTATGAATCTCTAAATCAATATATGCTCATAAAGAAATAAACTCAAACCCCTAGATCTGCATCTACCAACAACATATAACAACAATGAACCACAATAGACAACAGATATACCCTGGAACCCTTTCGGGAGAAACCAGCTAACTATGGGGCTATCTTTTCAATCTTGAGCCCAGAGCATATAGAAGAATAAAGAAGCAATACAATACAGAATTACCTCAGCTGGTAACTCAATCCCTCTGACTAGGGCAAACCCTAATTTGCATGCATCCAGCTGATGCATGCATTGATGGAATGTGCCCTAACTGCCAATCTGGATCTGAGTGCTCTGACGGTGCGTCTGATGGATCTGCCCTCTATTGATCACCCTGCTCTGATCTGCTCTCTCTGAAGACTGCCCACTGATGAAATCAACCTTCTCTGCATGCACAAGTGCGCCCTCCTCCTCTGGATGTCAAATGCTCGTACAGCTTTGGATCTCAACAGATTGAGCTCCGATCGTCTCTAACCTTCTTGAAAGCTCAAGGCAAGGCTATCCTGAAAGTCTCGGACTCCAACTCGGTCGATCTAGCTCACAACGAGCTTCTCCTCCTCAGGAAAAAGTCCTCCTCCAAATAATCTCATTGATGAATTAGGTTTGCCAAAACCCTAATTCCCGGTGCATGCAAAAAGTCACTTTTGTATGCAGTCACTGAATGCTGACAGGTCATGCAAAACTCATGCATGCAAAGGTTGTTAAATTTCATACATTCCTAACATAAACATAAATGCATTACCAAGATCACTAGAAGTAAGACAAAGCACAAAACAACAACACAGAGTTTACCCTAGGATACCCAATAGGTAGAAAACCCAGCATCCTTCGCAGAGATATGATAATTCTGAGATCAGAGTACAAATGAAGAAAGAGAGAGAAAGTGAAAGTATCTTTCACAAGTAACCAACCCAAATAAACCTCCTTCAAGTGAGGCGAAAATCTACTCCTCCAAGTGATGCGCATTTCACAAGTGTGAGAATGAACAAATGAGGAGCACTAACCTCATATTTATACAAGTGCTGAAACCAGAAAATTCCTTATGGGGCCAACTTGTCTTGGGGGCAATAAATATTTTATTTTTAATCTTTTTATTAATTCCTTTTGCACCTCAAGACTTACATTGATTCTTTAATGTGTTTACATAATTGATTACATAAGGTTCTTCTCCCTTAGGAGGTATAAACAAGTACAATTAAAGTACAATAAAATATAATGAATAATATCTTCCGAAGTTGTACAGAATCCAGCACTCCCTCTCAACGAGGAGGGTATTCTTCGGTCTTCATCAGCATCATGATCATCTGGGTTCATCTTGTACTCTACTCTATCTTCATCATCTCTATGCATACTGAAGGTTGTCCACACAGTTTCAGTGTATCTTCTTCACCAGTCCTTCAGTGAGTCCAAGAGAATCACTCGATCCTGGATTTCAGGAGAATCTCTCAATCCTGAATATCTGACATCCTCACCAGTCCTTCGGTGAGTCCAGGAGAATCACTCGATCCTGGATCCAGGAGAATCACTCAATCGTGGATATCTGAGATAATCAGCTGTGCCATCTTTGCTATACAATTTGCTACCTACCTGTCTCATCTGCCAATGGGGTCCTCCCATACCTGGCTGAGATCTCAGACGAGCAAAAGGGCACGACCATCTACTGACTGTCCTACTCTTCTGCCTATGGGATTTCTCCCATATCTGGCTGAGTATCTGGAGTGTAGAGGCACCTGTGCAACCACACGGCCAGTTGCTAACTGTCCTACTCATCTGCCTATGGGATTTCTCCCATATCTGGTTGAGTAACCGGACTGCAAAGGCACCAATGTGAACCCGACCAACTGCTGACTGTCCTACTCATCTGCCTATGGGATTTCTCCCATATATGGCTGAGTAACTGGACTGCAGAAGGTACCTGGGTGAGCCCGACCAACTGTTGACTGTCCTACTCATCTGCCTATGGGATTTCTCCCATATCTGGCTGAGTAACTGGACTGCAGAAGGCACCAGGGCAAGCATCTCAATGTCATCTTTCCCTCTCAAGGAGGGATATGTTCTCTTCGACTCCACGTCTTCCGTGAGAGTATTTGAACTTCATCCTGGGAAGAGCCTTGGTGAGAACATCTGTAGTCTGGTCGTTTGTTGGCACGTACTGTAACTCGACCGCACCTTTATGCACCATATCACAAATGAAGTGATATCGAATCTCGATATGCTTCGACCTGTTGTGAAATACGGGATTCACTGACATCTGCACATAGCTCTGGTTATCACAGTGAATCATGATCGACTTTGGAATTTGGCCAAACAGTCTTGCCAGGAGTTTACGAAGCAAAACTGCTTCTCTAGCTGCTGTGCTAGTAGCCATGTACTTGGCCTCTGCAGTACTGAGTGCTACCGAGTTCTGTTTCCTGCTGTACCAGGAAATAACTACAGAACCCAAACTGAAGCAACTTCCGGAAATACTCTTCCGATCTGCAACACATCCAGCCCAATCTGAGTCTGTAAACCTGTCAAAGATCAAATGGAGAATTGTTGAAGCCCTCTTGCCAAATCGATTTTTCCAAGCCACATGTAATTCCTTCTAACCTGTCAAGCCAAGGAGCAAAGCATCAATTAGTTTAACAAATTGAAGGTAGATGCAAGCAAGAGAGAGAAAAACATAGAATAGTTGACACAAAGGCAAAACCACTCCCTGTCAAACCCAAAACGACTTCTTCCAAGCTTGAAGGGCAAGCCTCCCCACCAATTCGCACTTGTCAAAGTCGCCCTCTCAACCTGCAAATAAAGTATGGCAAATACGCAAGATAGCTACAATAGATCCTCCAGTGCAATGGACAATAGCATTTACAATCGAAACAACCAACATCCACTCCAATCCAAGCATGTACTCCAAAAGATAGAAATTTTATTCCAAGAGCCAAGAGCCAAAAATCTCTAGATGAATTTTACAATGAGGGGGTCTCCTCCTTATATAGGATAATAAAGACCAAAACCCTAGATCTCAAAACCACTTTTTGAAATGAGTGGTTGAGATTAAAAGATCTCACAACATAATCAATGGCTAATAACAAATCATAACCATATATCACATGGATCACCCATATAATGATAGCGCCCTCACTAAATGGTACAATAGAGGGTGACGTCATCCCACAAGAGGGGTATAAAGTACAATAATCCATCTCATGATGACTAGGACATGATAAAATAAGCACATGGTGGGGCTAGGAGGTATGAATCCTTGCTAGCTCACCCCAAGGCACAATGAAATAATAAAATATGTCCAATATAATAATAATGACCAAAACTGTCCTCAGAATCCATGACAGTCAAGCAGTAAATGTCCTCCTGTGATCAATCCGGGCATACCCACATGGTGAAAACTGGCTGGAAGGTAGTGATGCCACCCTGGAAGACCTCTGTGAAAACCAAATGCCAAAACCTTGCCTCAATTGCCCAAATCGATTTCCTCAGTGACCACTTTATCCCATTTTTTAACTGCCTCGGGAACTGTGAAAGTGCCAAAACTGCCTCCTAGGGTGCTAGCGCTGTCCATCTGAGCCCACCAGGCTCTCCGGGAGGGGGGATAAATGGTAATAACAAGTGGCTGGACCACCCCCTCCATCATCAGCGCCCTAGGTGAACTGGCCTCTCGGGGCCCCTGCTGCTCAGGCTGGGAAATCAGCCCCAAATCTGGTCAACAAGTGTAAAACTGCATCAATCACTGTCAGAAGTGCCCGGAACTGAAAGATAAGTGTCTCAATGGATCCAGAAGACCCAAATCCACTAGGAATGAGTACTCATACACCCTGGGTTGCCCTAATGGGCCAGCTGTAGGGTCCACCATATACGGACAATGTATAATCTGCTGATCTGTAATAATAATAACCTGCTGAACTGGATCAAACATCATCTGTATCATATGTCCATCATATGATATCATCATCAAACATGTGGGACCATAAATCATCACCAATAATCATCATACATGGTCCATATCATCACGGATCCCAAGAATATATATAATCAAGGATAAATCACATCAGTAGACTAAGACAATGCTTCTTTAATCACTTCATAGCTAAGCTCAAAGTATAAATTCCATTCAGTGGCATTAATCAAGTTAATATATTCCGTGATTATATAAAATTACTTGCACCCTATTTCAAATGACAAACTTACCCATTGGACATGGTCAAACTGCTAGTGAAGGATGAAGGCTAGGAGCAAGGTTGGGCCAAGGGTTTGACTTGTCTAACTTAACTTAAAAATACTTTGGACTGGGAGAAGGGGGAAACTACAAACTCTGTGCTGGACAAAAGAACACGGGGAATGGCTGTGCCTCACAAATGGATAAGTTGTTTAGAGAGTGCTTATTCAACTTAGGCATCATGTCTACATCAAGTTGATCCAAGTTCATTAGGATCATTCAATTTATTTCCATGGCCTTTTTGGCCTACATAACCCTTCGGATTTCAGATGTGCTGAGAAGCACAACTAGTTGCAGCTTGCATCCAGGGCATGTTTTTTATATATTCACAAGGTCAGCAATTGTTTAGATATAGCTTTTAAGAACTATTGCTTTTTGGACCTTTCTTTATACTCTTCGAGGAGTATTTTTAGCTTTTCATTGCTCTTGCCCTTTTTTGTTTCCATGGGCGAATCTATTTAGTTTCCACAGGTAGAACATGAGCTTTCAGTTTTAGCCAACAACATCTCAAGTGACTAGGGGGAGTTCGAGCCAAGGCCTACAATCCAACTCACCAAAGGCAAGTTCTGTCACCAACTCAGAGCCGAGACACTGAATAAACAGGGATGCGGTCCAAACACAGAGGTAGAAAAATGGGGAAGTCCTCAGTATCAGAAAGTCAAATAAGACAAGTCAGGGTTTAAAGTCAAACAGGAAGGTCATGTATGGATGGAGACAAGTGGATATGGAGCCTACACTAGCAGACAACAGGTGTCGGGAAAGACCATGTCTATGTAAGGTGAAATACCAGTAAGTTTTGTTAGATGACCTAAAAGTGCAAGCAATTGTCCATTTTAAGGTTTACAGTTCATTTTAAATAGTTTGCCACATCAGAAATAATATACCAAGCACATGCTATAACCATGACTAAATCAACAAGCTAATAATCCACTGTCAGTGAGAACATATCCATAGATCATACAACATCATCATAATAGCAATCATCATGCATCATCTGAAACACTGCTGAAGTACATCTCTAGGCACTGAACTGAAACTGTAATGGGATAAGTGGTCACATCAGTCATCAAATCTGAACTCTCAAGGCTCAGCCTTGACACAAGGTCAAACAATATCTGAATACTGTACTGCTCTGATCATGAGTGATCCAATATATATATAGCCATGCTCTGGAATAAATGAAGCTCTGGAATGTGCAGATATCTGCTGTACAAGAATAGTAGCCCTGCTACTATGGTGTGATAACATCTGGCTCCAGCTGGGACAAGTGCTCTAAGGGAGAGAGCGCTTGAGAACCTCAGAATCTCTGGTCTCGAACACCTCTGCATCAATCTTCAATCCAGCACTGCACCATCCTTGCTTTCAGCCTTTATCTTGCACCTGTTCCTGCTCTCACAAAAACTAGAATACCATCATGGAGCATGTATGGGATAAAAATAAAATAAAACTGGATTGAAAATTAATCTAAAGCATGAACTAAAATGCGCCAAAATATAAATATAAACTAACATGGCATATATCATTATTATTTTTATTTACTGTGTAGGAGGAAAAGAGTACATTCTTAAATCAGGCAAATCTCAACCAGCACAGGCAGCTAACAATAGAAATGCTAACTATAATTTCTTAAATGCATGCAGGAGAAGAGAAAAGCTTAGGAAAGAGCAAGACTCAACTCAGGCAGAAAAAGAAAAAGGGACAATACTCGGTACACAGAAAAAGAAAAATCACACAAATCCTACTGCTCAAGTGAGCTTATTCAATACCTACCTACCCTACTCTAACCAATGAGCACAAATGTTAGGTAAAATCATAAATCCAGTGCAACCATTCATCAAATAAATTAATGATTCTTCTTTGATTTTTGTTGATGAAACAAGTCAAGATTGGATTAAAAATGATTGAAATTGAGAGCACAATCTTCTTGACTTGTTCAGAAATTGAAGAAGGATTTGAGTGGTGCAACATGAAATAATGCAGAGGAGACGACTGACTAGTGAAGCCATCCTCCATCCAAAAACTGATAGGATCATAAAATTTATGCAAGTTATTGTTTATAATGGATGGAGGAAAAATACAAGGCATATGATTTAATAAACTACTTTCCTCATTCACTTCACTTGCATATTTAATTCGTTTCCCCTTGGGACTGATGATCAAATAGAAACCAAGTGGAGACAACTCAAAGCTTAGAAGATGAAAAATCAAAGTCAGACCCTCTTGATGCTCAAAAATGGAGAAAAGATGGAATTGATCTTTAAACACCTTTTCTAGCCACCTAGAATGATTGATAAATTGACAACAAGCATTATGGTTCCAAAGTGACTGAAAAGGGAAATGAAGTGCATTTTCTCCAAACATGTAATCATGCTTATACTTCTTATTGAAAATTTTAAAAGCAAAAGACTGACTAGACCACCAACCCAAAGATGATTGAAAGAGTTGGGAGTGGAGGGTGGATTGCAAATATGAAAATTCTCCCAAATGGATAAACAAGTTTGACCTTGGACTTTGACAAAAGAAAGCAGTCTTTACTCTAGGAATGATTTTAACCTTTTGATCAAGTTTAATATTTACAACCTGAGGACAAGATTGACCATAACTATCTAACTCTAAGTTATCTTGATTAAGGATGGAAAAATTTAAAGACTCATTATAAGAAGTGGAAAACAGATTAGAGCATCTAGTGTGATTCCCTAATTCATCCTCATCTTGATATTGACCTTCTATTGATTCATCATTAAAATTATAAGAGGATAAGTGATCATTTTCATTTATAATATCTTGATTAAATGCACAATGATCACGAGAGATCACCACTAAAGGATCTTGGTCGGTGTTTTCACTTTCTTCTTTTTCAATAAGGTGATAAGGAATTGAATGATCATTAAATATGGAACGATTAATGAGTTTCTCTGAGGGAGGAACTTCAATAGACTGACTGACTAAAGGCTCATCCTCAGAAATTTCCTCCGGATCAAGACTAGGGCTACCTAAAAAGAAATTTGAAAACTTATGATGTATACAATGATTATGGATTTGACTATCAATCGACTCAAAAGTGGAAGACTTATCCTCAAAAGAAATTGAGCAGGATGGGTCATCTTCGGATGTTGACAATTCACTTGATGCTTGATTATTAACAGATTCAACAATAGGATCAAAAAGGGGAAGGTTTTGATTTGAAAAATATATATCATCGGATTCACTTCCCCATCTTTCTAAGAAACTTTGCTCAAACATGTCATACCCGGAAATGCTATTGGGCTTCAAATCTAAGAACCAGATCTCAGCTCTTTCTTTGAAGGACGAAGCCAATAGTTTCATACACACATCCTCATGGGTTATGGATAAATCTTTAATAATTTCCCTAAAAAGCTCAAGGTGTCTTTCAGCAGAGATTTCATAACTTCCATCGAATTTAGGCAACCTTTCACGGGCTTGATGAGGGATATGATGAGGATACCCAATAATTTTTGAGAAGTCAAAGACTTTTAATCGTCCGAAAGTTCTAGGCCGCTCAGAAGCAGCCATGGATTATTTTATTTATTTTTTTATTTTTATTTTTAAATCAAGAACCTAAGTACCAAATGATGCACCCCATGGGTTCTAGATAACGATAGGATCGATCACCAGTGGAGTCGCTTATGTGGAGTCGCCAGGTAGATTTGAAACTCTTCTACCAAGATGTATGTCGTTTAAAGTGCAGGGATAGAGTGAGACAAAACAGGTATGATGAACCAAGGTAGGCCTCTACCTCCCCGGCAGCGGCGCCAAAAATGTTATCACACAACTTGTAGTTGCCCCTAAAGGTATCCCATCCGGGACGGTAGAGGAGTTAGGCAACTAAAGAGGTGACCTAAGAGATGCCACGGTTCCCAATGCAATGTGGGAGTCACGTCAACCGAGGCACTCTTCGCTTTAGGTCAAGGTATAACTAGACCAAGGGGGAGACCCTATACCCCAATCGCAGTTGATTGGACCCGAGCAAGGGTTTCAAAGGTGAATGAATGATGAGTTACGGAAACCAATGCAAGTCTAAGTGGACCTAATGTTTAGGGCATGGTTGAAGGTGGTACAAGGATAGTTAGTGTTTCAACCTATGTATGGTTTAGGCCACTTGATTGGGTATGATTATTAAGTATAGTACCATGTGTTTACACAAGTGGGTCTTATTGCCTTGGGAAGTGTGAAATGGTTTTAAGTGGGCCCACAAGGTGAAGCTAAGTGTGAAGATGGTACTATAGGCTAGATCTAGGTTAGATCTACAAGTTAGAGTTGGTTCTAGGGTTACCCATGTGTTAGATCTAGGGTTTGACACTAATCCCAAGAAGTGCGCCTTGCTTGGAGAAGGACTAGTGCCTTGTTGGATGGGCTAATGGGGTCAAGAAGGATGTCAAAGTGTAGATCGGGACACCTAGAAGCCAAGTCAAGTGGTTTGGATGAGATCCAATGGTTGGATTTTACTAGATCTAGGTTTTTAGGTAATGACCAAAAGTGGACCACAATCCCTTAAAACAAGGAATGCAATCCCCAAGGTGGATCGGGACAAAAGGATAGTCTAGACCTAGGTTTCAAGGCATGAGCAATCCAAATCCACAAAAATCTCCAACACCCACTTCCTAGAAGTGGTCCAACTCAAAATTCCCAAGGGGTGCGACTTTCTCAAGGAGAGGCAAAAAGTGGTTTTGGTGGACCAAACCAAGTCCAATGGCCACCAAAATGTAGATCCGGGATGCTAATACCCCGATCTATGCATGTTCAAAGTTTCAAGTGAATCCAATGGGTAGATCTTAGTAGATCTAAGAAATACCAAAAACAAGGGTTTTAATTTGATTAGGGTTTTTGTGATCTAGAAATTATGGAAGATTCAAGGAAGAGAAGATCATACCTCTTGGGACATACCTGGATGAAGAGATGAATGCTAGTTGAGACGAGGATTACTTTGCCAAAGATCAAATGGAGAATTGTTGAAGCCCTCTTGCCAAATCGATTTTTCCAAGCCACATGTAATTCCTTCTAACCTGTCAAGCCAAGGAGCAAAGCATCAATTAGTTTAACAAATTGAAGGTAGATGCAAGCAAGAGAGAGAAAAACATAGAATAGTTGACACAAAGGCAAAACCACTCCCTGTCAAACCCAAAACGACTTCTTCCAAGCTTGAAGGGCAAGCCTCCCCACCAATTCGCACTTGTCAAAGTCGCCCTCTCAACCTGCAAATAAAGTATGGCAAATACGCAAGATAGCTACAATAGATCCTCCAGTGCAATGGACAATAGCATTTACAATCGAAACAACCAACATCCACTCCAATCCAAGCATGTACTCCAAAAGATAGAAATTTTATTCCAAGAGCCAAGAGCCAAAAATCTCTAGATGAATTTTACAATGAGGGGGTCTCCTCCTTATATAGGATAATAAAGACCAAAACCCTAGATCTCAAAACCACTTTTTGAAATGAGTGGTTGAGATTAAAAGATCTCACAACATAATCAATGGCTAATAACAAATCATAACCATATATCACATGGATCACCCATATAATGATAGCGCCCTCACTAAATGGTACAATAGAGGGTGACGTCATCCCACAAGAGGGGTATAAAGTACAATAATCCATCTCATGATGACTAGGACATGATAAAATAAGCACATGGTGGGGCTAGGAGGTATGAATCCTTGCTAGCTCACCCCAAGGCACAATGAAATAATAAAATATGTCCAATATAATAATAATGACCAAAACTGTCCTCAGAATCCATGACAGTCAAGCAGTAAATGTCCTCCTGTGATCAATCCGGGCATACCCACATGGTGAAAACTGGCTGGAAGGTAGTGATGCCACCCTGGAAGACCTCTGTGAAAACCAAATGCCAAAACCTTGCCTCAATTGCCCAAATCGATTTCCTCAGTGACCACTTTATCCCATTTTTTAACTGCCTCGGGAACTGTGAAAGTGCCAAAACTGCCTCCTAGGGTGCTAGCGCTGTCCATCTGAGCCCACCAGGCTCTCCGGGAGGGGGGATAAATGGTAATAACAAGTGGCTGGACCACCCCCTCCATCATCAGCGCCCTAGGTGAACTGGCCTCTCGGGGCCCCTGCTGCTCAGGCTGGGAAATCAGCCCCAAATCTGGTCAACAAGTGTAAAACTGCATCAATCACTGTCAGAAGTGCCCGGAACTGAAAGATAAGTGTCTCAATGGATCCAGAAGACCCAAATCCACTAGGAATGAGTACTCATACACCCTGGGTTGCCCTAATGGGCCAGCTGTAGGGTCCACCATATACGGACAATGTATAATCTGCTGATCTGTAATAATAATAACCTGCTGAACTGGATCAAACATCATCTGTATCATATGTCCATCATATGATATCATCATCAAACATGTGGGACCATAAATCATCACCAATAATCATCATACATGGTCCATATCATCACGGATCCCAAGAATATATATAATCAAGGATAAATCACATCAGTAGACTAAGACAATGCTTCTTTAATCACTTCATAGCTAAGCTCAAAGTATAAATTCCATTCAGTGGCATTAATCAAGTTAATATATTCCGTGATTATATAAAATTACTTGCACCCTATTTCAAATGACAAACTTACCCATTGGACATGGTCAAACTGCTAGTGAAGGATGAAGGCTAGGAGCAAGGTTGGGCCAAGGGTTTGACTTGTCTAACTTAACTTAAAAATACTTTGGACTGGGAGAAGGGGGAAACTACAAACTCTGTGCTGGACAAAAGAACACGGGGAATGGCTGTGCCTCACAAATGGATAAGTTGTTTAGAGAGTGCTTATTCAACTTAGGCATCATGTCTACATCAAGTTGATCCAAGTTCATTAGGATCATTCAATTTATTTCCATGGCCTTTTTGGCCTACATAACCCTTCGGATTTCAGATGTGCTGAGAAGCACAACTAGTTGCAGCTTGCATCCAGGGCATGTTTTTTATATATTCACAAGGTCAGCAATTGTTTAGATATAGCTTTTAAGAACTATTGCTTTTTGGACCTTTCTTTATACTCTTCGAGGAGTATTTTTAGCTTTTCATTGCTCTTGCCCTTTTTTGTTTCCATGGGCGAATCTATTTAGTTTCCACAGGTAGAACATGAGCTTTCAGTTTTAGCCAACAACATCTCAAGTGACTAGGGGGAGTTCGAGCCAAGGCCTACAATCCAACTCACCAAAGGCAAGTTCTGTCACCAACTCAGAGCCGAGACACTGAATAAACAGGGATGCGGTCCAAACACAGAGGTAGAAAAATGGGGAAGTCCTCAGTATCAGAAAGTCAAATAAGACAAGTCAGGGTTTAAAGTCAAACAGGAAGGTCATGTATGGATGGAGACAAGTGGATATGGAGCCTACACTAGCAGACAACAGGTGTCGGGAAAGACCATGTCTATGTAAGGTGAAATACCAGTAAGTTTTGTTAGATGACCTAAAAGTGCAAGCAATTGTCCATTTTAAGGTTTACAGTTCATTTTAAATAGTTTGCCACATCAGAAATAATATACCAAGCACATGCTATAACCATGACTAAATCAACAAGCTAATAATCCACTGTCAGTGAGAACATATCCATAGATCATACAACATCATCATAATAGCAATCATCATGCATCATCTGAAACACTGCTGAAGTACATCTCTAGGCACTGAACTGAAACTGTAATGGGATAAGTGGTCACATCAGTCATCAAATCTGAACTCTCAAGGCTCAGCCTTGACACAAGGTCAAACAATATCTGAATACTGTACTGCTCTGATCATGAGTGATCCAATATATATATAGCCATGCTCTGGAATAAATGAAGCTCTGGAATGTGCAGATATCTGCTGTACAAGAATAGTAGCCCTGCTACTATGGTGTGATAACATCTGGCTCCAGCTGGGACAAGTGCTCTAAGGGAGAGAGCGCTTGAGAACCTCAGAATCTCTGGTCTCGAACACCTCTGCATCAATCTTCAATCCAGCACTGCACCATCCTTGCTTTCAGCCTTTATCTTGCACCTGTTCCTGCTCTCACAAAAACTAGAATACCATCATGGAGCATGTATGGGATAAAAATAAAATAAAACTGGATTGAAAATTAATCTAAAGCATGAACTAAAATGCGCCAAAATATAAATATAAACTAACATGGCATATATCATTATTATTTTTATTTACTGTGTAGGAGGAAAAGAGTACATTCTTAAATCAGGCAAATCTCAACCAGCACAGGCAGCTAACAATAGAAATGCTAACTATAATTTCTTAAATGCATGCAGGAGAAGAGAAAAGCTTAGGAAAGAGCAAGACTCAACTCAGGCAGAAAAAGAAAAAGGGACAATACTCGGTACACAAAAAAAGAAAAATCACACAAATCCTACTGCTCAAGTGAGCTTATTCAATACCTACCTACCCTACTCTAACCAATGAGCACAAATGTTAGGTAAAATCATAAATCCAGTGCAACCATTCATCAAATAAATTAATGATTCTTCTTTGATTTTTGTTGATGAAACAAGTCAAGATTGGATTAAAAATGATTGAAATTGAGAGCACAATCTTCTTGACTTGTTCAGAAATTGAAGAAGGATTTGAGTGGTGCAACATGAAATAATGCAGAGGAGACGACTGACTAGTGAAGCCATCCTCCATCCAAAAACTGATAGGATCATAAAATTTATGCAAGTTATTGTTTATAATGGATGGAGGAAAAATACAAGGCATATGATTTAATAAACTACTTTCCTCATTCACTTCACTTGCATATTTAATTCGTTTCCCCTTGGGACTGATGATCAAATAGAAACCAAGTGGAGACAACTCAAAGCTTAGAAGATGAAAAATCAAAGTCAGACCCTCTTGATGCTCAAAAATGGAGAAAAGATGGAATTGATCTTTAAACACCTTTTCTAGCCACCTAGAATGATTGATAAATTGACAACAAGCATTATGGTTCCAAAGTGACTGAAAAGGGAAATGAAGTGCATTTTCTCCAAACATGTAATCATGCTTATACTTCTTATTGAAAATTTTAAAAGCAAAAGACTGACTAGACCACCAACCCAAAGATGATTGAAAGAGTTGGGAGTGGAGGGTGGATTGCAAATATGAAAATTCTCCCAAATGGATAAACAAGTTTGACCTTGGACTTTGACAAAAGAAAGCAGTCTTTACTCTAGGAATGATTTTAACCTTTTGATCAAGTTTAATATTTACAACCTGAGGACAAGATTGACCATAACTATCTAACTCTAAGTTATCTTGATTAAGGATGGAAAAATTTAAAGACTCATTATAAGAAGTGGAAAACAGATTAGAGCATCTAGTGTGATTCCCTAATTCATCCTCATCTTGATATTGACCTTCTATTGATTCATCATTAAAATTATAAGAGGATAAGTGATCATTTTCATTTATAATATCTTGATTAAATGCACAATGATCACGAGAGATCACCACTAAAGGATCTTGGTCGGTGTTTTCACTTTCTTCTTTTTCAATAAGGTGATAAGGAATTGAATGATCATTAAATATGGAACGATTAATGAGTTTCTCTGAGGGAGGAACTTCAATAGACTGACTGACTAAAGGCTCATCCTCAGAAATTTCCTCCGGATCAAGACTAGGGCTACCTAAAAAGAAATTTGAAAACTTATGATGTATACAATGATTATGGATTTGACTATCAATCGACTCAAAAGTGGAAGACTTATCCTCAAAAGAAATTGAGCAGGATGGGTCATCTTCGGATGTTGACAATTCACTTGATGCTTGATTATTAACAGATTCAACAATAGGATCAAAAAGGGGAAGGTTTTGATTTGAAAAATATATATCATCGGATTCACTTCCCCATCTTTCTAAGAAACTTTGCTCAAACATGTCATACCCGGAAATGCTATTGGGCTTCAAATCTAAGAACCAGATCTCAGCTCTTTCTTTGAAGGACGAAGCCAATAGTTTCATACACACATCCTCATGGGTTATGGATAAATCTTTAATAATTTCCCTAAAAAGCTCAAGGTGTCTTTCAGCAGAGATTTCATAACTTCCATCGAATTTAGGCAACCTTTCACGGGCTTGATGAGGGATATGATGAGGATACCCAATAATTTTTGAGAAGTCAAAGACTTTTAATCGTCCGAAAGTTCTAGGCCGCTCAGAAGCAGCCATGGATTATTTTATTTATTTTTTTATTTTTATTTTTAAATCAAGAACCTAAGTACCAAATGATGCACCCCATGGGTTCTAGATAACGATAGGATCGATCACCAGTGGAGTCGCTTATGTGGAGTCGCCAGGTAGATTTGAAACTCTTCTACCAAGATGTATGTCGTTTAAAGTGCAGGGATAGAGTGAGACAAAACAGGTATGATGAACCAAGGTAGGCCTCTACCTCCCCGGCAGCAGCGCCAAAAATGTTATCACACAACTTGTAGTTGCCCCTAAAGGTATCCCATCCGGGACGGTAGAGGAGTTAGGCAACTAAAGAGGTGACCTAAGAGATGCCACGGTTCCCAATGCAATGTGGGAGTCACGTCAACCGAGGCACTCTTCGCTTTAGGTCAAGGTATAACTAGACCAAGGGGGAGACCCTATACCCCAATCGCAGTTGATTGGACCCGAGCAAGGGTTTCAAAGGTGAATGAATGATGAGTTACGGAAACCAATGCAAGTCTAAGTGGACCTAATGTTTAGGGCATGGTTGAAGGTGGTACAAGGATAGTTAGTGTTTCAACCTATGTATGGTTTAGGCCACTTGATTGGGTATGATTATTAAGTATAGTACCATGTGTTTACACAAGTGGGTCTTATTGCCTTGGGAAGTGTGAAATGGTTTTAAGTGGGCCCACAAGGTGAAGCTAAGTGTGAAGATGGTACTATAGGCTAGATCTAGGTTAGATCTACAAGTTAGAGTTGGTTCTAGGGTTACCCATGTGTTAGATCTAGGGTTTGACACTAATCCCAAGAAGTGCGCCTTGCTTGGAGAAGGACTAGTGCCTTGTTGGATGGGCTAATGGGGTCAAGAAGGATGTCAAAGTGTAGATCGGGACACCTAGAAGCCAAGTCAAGTGGTTTGGATGAGATCCAATGGTTGGATTTTACTAGATCTAGGTTTTTAGGTAATGACCAAAAGTGGACCACAATCCCTTAAAACAAGGAATGCAATCCCCAAGGTGGATCGGGACAAAAGGATAGTCTAGACCTAGGTTTCAAGGCATGAGCAATCCAAATCCACAAAAATCTCCAACACCCACTTCCTAGAAGTGGTCCAACTCAAAATTCCCAAGGGGTGCGACTTTCTCAAGGAGAGGCAAAAAGTGGTTTTGGTGGACCAAACCAAGTCCAATGGCCACCAAAATGTAGATCCGGGATGCTAATACCCCGATCTATGCATGTTCAAAGTTTCAAGTGAATCCAATGGGTAGATCTTAGTAGATCTAAGAAATACCAAAAACAAGGGTTTTAATTTGATTAGGGTTTTTGTGATCTAGAAATTATGGAAGATTCAAGGAAGAGAAGATCATACCTCTTGGGACATACCTGGATGAAGAGATGAATGCTAGTTGAGACGAGGATTACTTTGCCAAAGATCAAATGGAGAATTGTTGAAGCCCTCTTGCCAAATCGATTTTTCCAAGCCACATGTAATTCCTTCTAACCTGTCAAGCCAAGGAGCAAAGCATCAATTAGTTTAACAAATTGAAGGTAGATGCAAGCAAGAGAGAGAAAAACATAGAATAGTTGACACAAAGGCAAAACCACTCCCTGTCAAACCCAAAACGACTTCTTCCAAGCTTGAAGGGCAAGCCTCCCCACCAATTCGCACTTGTCAAAGTCGCCCTCTCAACCTGCAAATAAAGTATGGCAAATACGCAAGATAGCTACAATAGATCCTCCAGTGCAATGGACAATAGCATTTACAATCGAAACAACCAACATCCACTCCAATCCAAGCATGTACTCCAAAAGATAGAAATTTTATTCCAAGAGCCAAGAGCCAAAAATCTCTAGATGAATTTTACAATGAGGGGGTCTCCTCCTTATATAGGATAATAAAGACCAAAACCCTAGATCTCAAAACCACTTTTTGAAATGAGTGGTTGAGATTAAAAGATCTCACAACATAATCAATGGCTAATAACAAATCATAACCATATATCACATGGATCACCCATATAATGATAGCGCCCTCACTAAATGGTACAATAGAGGGTGACGTCATCCCACAAGAGGGGTATAAAGTACAATAATCCATCTCATGATGACTAGGACATGATAAAATAAGCACATGGTGGGGCTAGGAGGTATGAATCCTTGCTAGCTCACCCCAAGGCACAATGAAATAATAAAATATGTCCAATATAATAATAATGACCAAAACTGTCCTCAGAATCCATGACAGTCAAGCAGTAAATGTCCTCCTGTGATCAATCCGGGCATACCCACATGGTGAAAACTGGCTGGAAGGTAGTGATGCCACCCTGGAAGACCTCTGTGAAAACCAAATGCCAAAACCTTGCCTCAATTGCCCAAATCGATTTCCTCAGTGACCACTTTATCCCATTTTTTAACTGCCTCGGGAACTGTGAAAGTGCCAAAACTGCCTCCTAGGGTGCTAGCGCTGTCCATCTGAGCCCACCAGGCTCTCCGGGAGGGGGGATAAATGGTAATAACAAGTGGCTGGACCACCCCCTCCATCATCAGCGCCCTAGGTGAACTGGCCTCTCGGGGCCCCTGCTGCTCAGGCTGGGAAATCAGCCCCAAATCTGGTCAACAAGTGTAAAACTGCATCAATCACTGTCAGAAGTGCCCGGAACTGAAAGATAAGTGTCTCAATGGATCCAGAAGACCCAAATCCACTAGGAATGAGTACTCATACACCCTGGGTTGCCCTAATGGGCCAGCTGTAGGGTCCACCATATACGGACAATGTATAATCTGCTGATCTGTAATAATAATAACCTGCTGAACTGGATCAAACATCATCTGTATCATATGTCCATCATATGATATCATCATCAAACATGTGGGACCATAAATCATCACCAATAATCATCATACATGGTCCATATCATCACGGATCCCAAGAATATATATAATCAAGGATAAATCACATCAGTAGACTAAGACAATGCTTCTTTAATCACTTCATAGCTAAGCTCAAAGTATAAATTCCATTCAGTGGCATTAATCAAGTTAATATATTCCGTGATTATATAAAATTACTTGCACCCTATTTCAAATGACAAACTTACCCATTGGACATGGTCAAACTGCTAGTGAAGGATGAAGGCTAGGAGCAAGGTTGGGCCAAGGGTTTGACTTGTCTAACTTAACTTAAAAATACTTTGGACTGGGAGAAGGGGGAAACTACAAACTCTGTGCTGGACAAAAGAACACGGGGAATGGCTGTGCCTCACAAATGGATAAGTTGTTTAGAGAGTGCTTATTCAACTTAGGCATCATGTCTACATCAAGTTGATCCAAGTTCATTAGGATCATTCAATTTATTTCCATGGCCTTTTTGGCCTACATAACCCTTCGGATTTCAGATGTGCTGAGAAGCACAACTAGTTGCAGCTTGCATCCAGGGCATGTTTTTTATATATTCACAAGGTCAGCAATTGTTTAGATATAGCTTTTAAGAACTATTGCTTTTTGGACCTTTCTTTATACTCTTCGAGGAGTATTTTTAGCTTTTCATTGCTCTTGCCCTTTTTTGTTTCCATGGGCGAATCTATTTAGTTTCCACAGGTAGAACATGAGCTTTCAGTTTTAGCCAACAACATCTCAAGTGACTAGGGGGAGTTCGAGCCAAGGCCTACAATCCAACTCACCAAAGGCAAGTTCTGTCACCAACTCAGAGCCGAGACACTGAATAAACAGGGATGCGGTCCAAACACAGAGGTAGAAAAATGGGGAAGTCCTCAGTATCAGAAAGTCAAATAAGACAAGTCAGGGTTTAAAGTCAAACAGGAAGGTCATGTATGGATGGAGACAAGTGGATATGGAGCCTACACTAGCAGACAACAGGTGTCGGGAAAGACCATGTCTATGTAAGGTGAAATACCAGTAAGTTTTGTTAGATGACCTAAAAGTGCAAGCAATTGTCCATTTTAAGGTTTACAGTTCATTTTAAATAGTTTGCCACATCAGAAATAATATACCAAGCACATGCTATAACCATGACTAAATCAACAAGCTAATAATCCACTGTCAGTGAGAACATATCCATAGATCATACAACATCATCATAATAGCAATCATCATGCATCATCTGAAACACTGCTGAAGTACATCTCTAGGCACTGAACTGAAACTGTAATGGGATAAGTGGTCACATCAGTCATCAAATCTGAACTCTCAAGGCTCAGCCTTGACACAAGGTCAAACAATATCTGAATACTGTACTGCTCTGATCATGAGTGATCCAATATATATATAGCCATGCTCTGGAATAAATGAAGCTCTGGAATGTGCAGATATCTGCTGTACAAGAATAGTAGCCCTGCTACTATGGTGTGATAACAGGTATATTTTCCTTATCCTAGGAAAATCTCTTTCTGCCTCTACCATACTTCTAATCCCAAGAAGTAGTGCATCAATCCAAGATCTTTCATTTCAAACTTTGAGGCGAGATTCTTCTTACATCATACAATGAGTTTCTCATTTCCTGTAAGAAACAAGTCATCAACATACAATCCAACAATCAGTGGCTCATCATGTGCAACCTTGAAGTAAAGGTTGGGGTCTGCATCATTCTGATGCACCTTCCATCTCATAGCTGAAGCAATAGCAATGATCGATCTGTTGGGAGTATCTTGAGCCACAGGAGCTAATGTATCATCATAATCAACTCCCTCTTTTTGAGAGAATCTTCTGGCAACAAATCTAGCCTTGTGTTTCCCATATGCTCCATGCTATGTCTGTTGTGCCCATCTAGGTCTTTTTCGACCTACTGCAACATTTCTGGGGATATCAACTGGATCAATGGAATCGATAGGTTCATCCTTTTATGCTAACTCCCTCTTGAACTAGAGGGGGAGATGATCTCATCTTCTTTAGTTCTATCATATCATCATCGATCTCCATGTCTGATCCTTTGCCTTTCCCGACAACTAATTCTTCGTCAAAGGTCACATACCTACTGACTTCAATCTGTCTGGACCCTGGAGGCTGGGATGTAGATTCTGTAAGTCTTTGATGACTTGTTATATCCCACAATGGTTCCCTTCTTGCCTGAAGGTTCCAACTTGGGCACATGTATAAAGACTGGACAACTAAATAACTGAAGGTGGCTTACTTCTGGTTTCACTTCTGTGAAAGCTTCCTCTGAGGTCAACCTTCTAGGCTGAGAGTCATATTCCAGGAAGCTTCTTGCTGAATATCAACGGGATTCATATGTCCATCAGAACAAGTCTTCTCTTGTAGGCCAAATCACATGGTCTTTTCCCTACAAGTCAAATCTCGACTTATGATTAGTGACATTTTATAATCAAATGAAAAGCAAATAGTTTACACAAGCATCTTAGCTAATACTTTATCACAACAATCATGAACATATCTATCAAACACTTCTGGGAAGTATCTAGATGTCAGTTATCTTCACTAGAACATGCCATCAAGAGTGTGCACTACCCTAAGCATGTAGGAGGGAGATATCATCTAGACTAACTTCATGAAATGTTGTGTAGCTCATATGCATAATATAACAAGGTAAACTATATCAACTGCTCAACACTTTAGATTTGCATATATAAAAAAACATATAAGATAACAACAGATCTATGTAAGCAAGAAAACAAAATACTTATCTCTTATTGTTTTGGTGTGTGAGCCCCCCATTGCCTTCTTGTGTGAACCATAAGAGATCTATGTTCTTGCATTCTGGATCTTCTAGAAGAGGAACTCCGAACGATTATCATCCCTTTGCTTCTTGCGATGGTGATCCTCTTCTACATCAGCAGTTGAGGCTTCATGCTTCCTTTTACTTGAACTTCGACAGCTATTTGCTAGTGTCCATATTTTCTGCACCTATAGCAATTGAACTTGAGACATGTCCTTCTTCTCCTTTTGATCTAGGCGAGGACTTGGTCTCCGATCTTGGTGCTTGTGTTTATGAAACTTCCTACCTTTTCCCTTACCCTTCATGGCATGAGAAATAAAAGCTTGGTTCTCCTCAGGTTGAGTGTCATGACCATGGAGTCTTTGACGGGTTGCGATCCTTGTCTCCTCCTGAGAGCAATCTGCCCAAAGCTTGTCAAACTTTGGTAGTTTAGATCTACCACTTATGCTTTGGATAAAGGACTCCCATGATGGTGGAAGACCATTTAAAGTATGGAGTACAAGATCCTTATCGCCAATAGGATCTCCACTAGTGCTGACCTTGTCTCTGAGTTCTGTGATCCTCATAAAGTATGAGGCAATGGATTCCGACTTTGCTATCTTCATATTTGAGAGTTGGTTTCTCAAAGTCATGGACACATTTAGGCTAGTGTGTTCAAACAGTGTCATAATGGTCTTGAACATTTTTCTAGCACTCTTCTCACCTGCGATTTGAGGAACCAAATGGTCTCTCACAGAATCCACAAGAATCCTTCTTGCTTTAGCATCATTCTTCCTCCATCGGGAATTATCCTCTTCGGCTTCTGGTTTAGGTTTAAGGACCTTCTCATATATATATAGCAAGAGATCATTTTCTTCTAGGAGTAGAAGAACCCTAGACTTCCAGGAGATAAAGTTGGAAGCTCCTTCCAAACGATCTTCTACCTTCATCCCAATCATCTTGATTTTAGATCTGGTTCAAAAACCCTAACAGGAGTTAGGTAAAAAACGAAAGTGAATAATTTGAAAAACTGAACCCACAGATAAATTCGCCTTGCCAAGGAGAGTTGAATAGAGGGTGGGTTGGTCCAATTCTGTGGAGAGAGATGAGTTAAAATTGAAACCCTAATTCTGCTGCAGCCACAGAGTTAGGTCAAAAATTGAAAGTTCTTGGAATTGAATTTCGTCTTCACCAATGGATTAGTCTAGCCAAAAACGAAATTCCTATGGCTCTTTCTCTTCAAAATAATGGGTGAAGACTTCACAAGATGAAAGCCTAATTCTGGCAGGGTTCCGACAATGCTTCAGCAATGGCTTCTTCTAGAATGGATCTGATACCATGTTAAATTTCATACATTCATAACATAAACATAAATGCATTACCAAGATCACTAGAAGTAAGACAAAGCACAAAACAACAACAAAGAGTTTACCCTGGGAAATCCAATAGGGAGAAAACCCAGCAACCTTCGCAGAGAGATGATAATTCTGAGATCGGAGTACAAATGAAGAAAGAGAGAGAAAGTGAAAGTATCTTTCACAAGTAACCAACCGAAATAAACCCCCTTCTTCAAGTGATGCGAAAATCTGCTCCTCCAAGTGATGCGCACTTCACAAGTGTGAGAATGAAAAAATGAGGAGCACTAACCTCATATTTATACAAGTGCTGAAACCAGAAAATTCCTTATGGGGCTGACTTGTCTTGGGGGCAATAAATGTTTTATTTTTAATCTTTTTATTAATTCATGTGTTTACATAATTGATTACATAAGGTTCTTCTCCCTTAGGAGGTATAAACAAGTACAATTAAAGTACAATAAAATATAATGAATAATATCTTTCGAAGTTGTACAAAATCCAACAAAGGTCAATCTCCCCTGAAGCTCCGCATGCAGCCCCCGTTGGGCTCAAGCCACTGAGTAGAGTGCATCTCACTCTCTACTCCATCCTGATGCCTATGCAGCTAATGTACCTCCATGTAAGGCATCTGAACCATGGAGGACATCCCAAAGTTACCATAATCTAACATGGTGGGGCTAGGAGGCATTACTTTCCATCACTAGCATTACCCCATGGCACAATAATATAACATATGACTCAATGACATGTCCAAGTGAACAAATGATCAAATCCTGGCCCCCTCAACTGAGAGAAGAATGCATCAAATGACAACCCGGTGACTGTGTGGACCCCACTGAATGCTGCAAGCTGATATGGAAGGAGTGGGATACACCATAGATGACCTCTGAACAGAGTCACAGAACTCATTCCAAAACCTTGCCTCAATTTCCCAAATTGATTTCCTTAATGACCTTTTTATTCCATTTTTATCCCACTTGAAAATCCATCAAACTGCCTGAAAACCACTGCCTAGTGCCTAGGCACAAAATCTGACTGCACCATCATGTCTGGAAAAGGGGTAATATGGTAATAACAAGTGGCTGGACCACCCCCTTCCTCTGTAGCGCCCTAGGTAGCAACTTGCCTCCAATCATTTGCTGGACAGGCCAACTCAACATGGCCAAACTGGTCAACTGATGGAAAAATGCTCATGTCATCCCTGAAAGTGTCTGAAAATGTAAACAGAGTATCCCAATGGATCCAGAAGACCCAAATCTACTAAGGACGAGTACGCATACACCCTGTGGCATCCACCATACCCGGACAATAATAACATAATGGTTTGGAGACAATAATAATCAATAAAAAAGTACATCAACCATCATCTGAAACCTATGTCCACTGTATGGAACCACAATAAGGTGCATCAAGGACCATAAATCATCATCATATAGTAACACTGGCCCAACTCATCATGGATCCCAAGGTTGACTTGGTCAAACTAGGTTTGACTATGTCAAAACTGATGAAAATATGACCCAGGCTAGGAGAGCCTGCTGCTGCAAGTGCAAAAGTTAGGACATGCTCTTTTAATCATTCTCATAGAAAGACTTAAAGCATTAAACATCATTTCACTGGCAGTTAACATTTAATCATAATAAATCATCAAGTTGAATAATAGTTTACTAACAAAAGAACCTCAGGATTATACTCATTTTGTAGACATGATCAATTTGCTAGCATAGGGTGAAGGCTAAGAATGCAAGGCTAGGCAAAGGGGAAGGACTTGATTGACTCAACACTGTGATAATTTGGATAAAGGAAAGGGTATTACACACTTAAGCATGTGTTGGACAAAGAATACACAAGGAATGGCGGTGTCTCACAAATGGGTAAGTTGTTTAGAGAAGTGCTTATTCAACCTTGGCAAAATGTCTACTACTAGAACAGCCATGAACTAGGTGCCCGACTAACCGTAACTTGAGGTTCTAGGGGACACTTAGAATTAGCTGTCCCTTGCTCCATCTTATATCATAACCCGTAGGTTCAGTGAGGAAAATTTCATTTAAAACCAACAACCTTTAGATTTGGCATATACTTAACCACTGCTTTATTTGGGCCTTTTATTTCATTTCGTTGGCCAACAATCTTTAGATTTAGCATACATTTATCCATTTCTTTTGAGGCCTTTAGGACCCCTCTAGGATTTTGCATGTACTTAGAAGCACAACTAATCGCAACTTTCATCCGGGGTGCATTTACATTTCATTGAATTTCATTTCATTTCACAACCCTTTTCATTGGGCTTTACAAGAGATATAACAATAGTTTCCATAGGTAGTACAATTTTGCTTCAGGTTTTAGCCAACACAACTCAAGCAACTATGGGGACTTCCACAATCAATACCAAACATCGAGGCAACCGACTAGAGTGATCAAGGTATAAAATCCAACTCACCAAAGGTAAGTTTTGTTGCCAACTCAAAGCCGAGACACAAACTTAACATGGATGCTATCCAACACAGAGGCAAAAGTGGGGAGGTCCTCCATATCACAGGCTGAGGTGTAAGTCAGGATAGAAACCAAAAGATAGGGAAGGTAACGGATGGATGGTGAAAGTGAAGGTGGCGCTTGTTATCACCAATCTTGTAGTAGCCCCTAAAGATGGATCCAAGGTGGATGGTAGAGGGGATAGGTAACTAAAGTGGTGAACCAAGAGAGCCCTAGTTCCCAAATGGATGGTTGTCACGCCAACCAAGGCACTCTTTGCTTCTGCTACCAAAGCCAAGGTTGCAAGGGGGAGATCCAGATCTACTCCCGACAGGAGAGATCAACCCAATCACCAAATCAAATCAGACAAAGTGAGGTACGTAAGGTGACAGGTATGGAACCCTAGATTTAAGGAGATTGAGACACTGTGGAGGCTTAGAGTTGATGTAACTTGATGAATAGATCTTAAGCACAGTGATTCAGGGATCAAGTATGATTCTAGGATTCAAAGCTAGTTTAAAATGGTCAGATTTAACTGCCTTGGGAAACATGACCCTTAAAACAAGGAAAGTGTCCCAAAACGTAGATCTGACAGTTAGGGCTTTCTAGCTATGCTTGATGAAGGGATATGACATTGTCAAAGTGTGTAAGCAACCAAACAGGGATCAAACCACAGGAAAAAAGGGCAAGCCAGGAAAGTCGTGAGGGTAGGGAGAAGGCGAGTGCCTAGGAAAATGGGCCAATGGAGTCCCCAAGGGCGACGCGCTTAAAAACCCACCTTGGGAGTTACCCGATCTACAATACCCAGAAATGTTTTGCTAATTGATGAAGGGGTTTGATCAGTAGAATATTTAGTAGATTTTTAATGAGGGTTTTGAATTAAATTGACAGATGGATAAACCAAAGGAATGAGAAACTTACCTTGAGATCATATCTATGTGATGGAAGTGCTTTCCATGTTGTTGAGGAATGTTCCCCCAGAGATCAAATGAGAAATTGTTGATTTTTCTTGCCCCAATGAGATGCACAACTCCACACGTGCGCCCTCCTCTTCCTGTCAAGCCAAGGAAAATCGATTCAATCAGAATGAACAAGAATGGGGGAAAGACAAGCAAAATAGCAATGATAACAGAAGGTAGAAGGTACTAAGACAGTAATACTCCCTGTAACCAACGAAGAAACCCAAAGAGGAAGCAGGGAGAGTCTGCCCAACCAATGCGTCCTCCTTGAAGCAATTCGGCCTCCACCTGTAGATGAGAAAAACATGGAACAAAGAAGATAACAAGATAATCTCCAATATCGCAGTGCAAAGGAAGAACAAACAGTTGAACCCCAATAGCATTCACCACCACAAGACAAATAGATGCAATAATAATTTTTTATTCCAATAATTCAGAGCCAAAAGTCCCTTTACAATGAGAAGCTCTCTCCTTTAAATAGGATGGAGATATACTAAAACCCTAACCACCTTTTGAATGGATGGCTAAGATTAAAAGATCAAAGTGATCTAATCAATGGGTGAGATGCGCTCAACATAAAGTACATGGATCAATATAACAATATAATACATCAATGGACCAAATCGCCCTAGGAGAGGGGGTCCCACCAAATGTCAATGATAAAACATAATAACTAGCTCATGGTGGGTCTAGGGGGTCATGTCTAGCCTCCCTAGTGTGTCCCCATGGCACAATATCATAAAATGACTAACACAAGCACCAAATCGTGCCTCTCTAGGAAAGTCGTGAGCCTCCAAAGGCTCCAGAAAACCATAAAAAGTGCCAGAGAGATGGGTGTGAGTCCCACTGAAAGCTGAAGCTGCTGGAGAATGTGTGGAAGACATCACACTCATCATCAAAACTCATCCCATGCCAATCCCTTGCCTTAGTAGCCCAAATCAAATTCTTCAGTAGCCATTTTTACCATTTTTAATCTACCTCGGGAATTTGAACCTACCCAAACTGCCTCCTGGAGTTCTTGTGCTGTCCAACTGAGCCCACTAGGTCCTTTGAGAGGGGGGATATAATGGTAAAAACAAGTGGCTGGACCACCCCCTCTTCATACAGCGCCCTAGGTGAACTGATCAAATCATCCCTCTGCTCTGACAAACCATCTGATATGGCAAAACTGCACCAGGATGGCCAACTGAGGCCAATCATCACTGTAACTGCCCGGAACTGAAAACAAATTGTCTCATTGGACTTAGAGAGCCCAAATCCAACTAAGGTGTGTACTCATACACCATATGGATCTCTGCATGATCATATAAAATATCCAATATGCCCAGACAGACCAAATAATAATAATCTGTAAAAGTGCTGAAAAACACAAATCATCATCATAAACCTGTAATCACTGCATAGAACCATTTGGTGACTTGTACCAAACCATATATCATGTCTCTACATCATCTGAGGTCTATCCACCTCATGTCCTGTAGTTGACTTTGGTCAAACTAGGTTTGACCAAGTCAACATGACCAATAATATGACCCAGGCTAACATCAAACTATTGCAAGTGTTAAAGGTTAAAACATGCTCTACAACTCATTCAAGTAACAATAATAACAAGAAGTAATCATTTCTCTGGCGATCTAAAACCAATAATAAAGTGTTTTCATTATTTACTATGAGTCAGACTAGACTTTCAAGACCATACTCACTTCATAGTTGTGATCAATTTGCTAGTGAAGGGTGAAGGCTAAAATCAAAAGGCTAGGCTAAGGGGTGACTACTAACTTGACACTGTGACACATTGGATATGGAAAAGGGAATACACACTCGAGCATATGCTGGATGAACAATAACACAGGGAATGGCCATGTCTCACAAATGGGTAAGTTACTTTCATAAGTGCTTATTCACCTTGACAAATGTTCACAATCCATATCAAATACAAAAGAGGCCATCAATCTTTTTGATATAACATTTAAGAACCATTGCTTTTTGGGCCTTTAAGTTTCCATAGCCTTGATCCACGTGTGTTAAAAAACACTTGTTACATGGATTAGGCTTTATGCTCCACGTGTGTTCAAAAACACTTGTTACATCGGCTTTACATTTCACATTTACACTTTAAAGCCAATTTCATTAGGCTTGCCTTGCATTCACATGTGTTCAGAAACACTTGTTACATGAATGGGCTTTTTCATAAGATATACATTTCATTTCCAAATATTTTGTATTGATGGCAGCGCTATTTGTTTCAGGTTTAGCCAACACAACTTAAGGCAACTCAGAGCCGAGACATAATAAACAAGGGGAGGCTCATCCAACAAAGAGGCTAAAGTGGGGGTAGGTCCTCCATGCCACTAATCAAGTAGTTAGTCAGGGTTAAAACATAATTGGAAGGTAATGGATGGGTGGAGATAGTGAATAATGAGACCAACACTAGCAAGCCAAAGAATGGCAGGAACGATCACCTCTATTCTCCCTGAGGGTAAAACCAATGAGTATGGGGCAAGAACTTCTAAGTCTGAGTAGGGACACATATACATAATATCAATACAACCAGGTCCAAATATCTATATGATCGCCAGATCATGATACTAAATGCTCAGACATGTCACAAGAAAGAATATAACCATAACACAAGAATATACTTGCTAAGTCATATACCTGAATGCACACAATCTAAACCATCATATGTCCACTGAGAACCTATTGCTCCAACTCTAGGCAATACTGACTGCTATGTAAATGGCTAAATGGCTACATCAGTCCTCAAATTTGAGTGTGTTGAGACTCAGTCATGGCATGGGAATATACTTCTGTCCATAATAAATATAGTGATCCATCAGAGATGCTCATCTCAGCATCTCATATGTAAGGGAACTGGCTGAAAAGTGTACTGAAATCTGAAAAATAGAATATGGTAGCCCGACTACTATATATGTGATAACAGTGCCTAAGCTAGCAAGCCATAAAGGTGAGAATGATCATGTCCACACTCCTAAGAGGGCAAAACCAATGAGTATAATACAGGAGCTTCTAAGTGCAAGTAATACAACGATATAGATAATCAATAACAACCATTTTATTTTGTATAGATAGACTGCCCGATTATGACCACTATATACTAAGTCCAGCTATCAAAATGACTAAAGCAACAAGATAATAAAACCAATGCGCATCATATACTTGCTGGGCTATATACCTGTATCTGCTATCTAGACCAACTGTAACCATTGAAAACACTGCTACTAAAGCTACAAACACTGTAATGCATCTGTATGGGATTAAAGGTCATCTCAGTCATCAAATCACAGGTCAAGAGGCTCAGCCTTGGCACAAGGTCTACTGCATGTCTGATATAGGGCTGCTCTAATGTGTGAGTGATCATAAATAACACGACTCATCATAGCTGATCTCACTGAAATTGTGTAAAGGCAAAGCTCAAATATGTAGATGACTGCTCTGCAATCATGGTAGCCCAGCTACTATTGGTGTGATAAGACTATGTTGCATGGGAGTGCCCCCCACCCCTTCGCTCCCACTCCTGAAGCTCGCTTCCTTCGGAAGCTCGCTCCCAAAACGCTCCCAGTTTTGGGAGCACGCTCCCTGTTACCAACTATTTTGTACAATAGTTGAACTTCCATTGAGCCGCTAGTGTTTGAACATGATCCATGTTCATATCCAGAGTATCAGAGGTTCAGTTTTCAGACTTAGCCAATTTTGGCTAGCCATTTTATTTTTGTGTTGAAATGACCATGCCCCATGGGGTTTTTGTAATAAAGTGTGCTAGTAGGGGGTCTTGGATGGTTTGTTTCCCTAAGACTTGATAGTCAACTAAGGTATTCCAAGGAGTTTTTTCACTTGTCGATTATGCTTTGCCTTTAGCCGAGTAATAATCGATGAGTTTTTCTCTTGCTTCCTCCAAAGCTGGAATGCTCGATTTTGGCGGTTAGGCCTTGGGGGGTTATTAGAGTCCAACAATTGAATATGAACCTACTAGACACTATTTGTATGTCCTATGGTCATTTCCTAGGTCCCTAGGTACTTTTAAAAATTTGTCCCAAAATTTTTACCAGACGCGTTGGATTTTTAATTTTTATTATTTTATTATTAAAATTTTTAATTATTTTAATTGAAAAATTTCAAAATGTAATAATTAAGTGGTTCGGGGGTGGATTTAAAAGATTGGAGGCTTAATTCCTAAGCCAAAAATCCTAGGTAAACCCCAAACCCACTTATCCTAAGTTTTGGCCAGTTATTTGGCCTTAGAATCAATATTTTCTAAAAAAAACAATAAATGAGAAATATTAATTAAAATATTAAATTGGAGATAATCCAAATCTCTCAAAAAAGGGTCGAATTGAATAAAATAAAGATCAAAATGACATGGCAGAGAGCATTGAAGATGATTCCAAATCACAACAACCACATTCAGTTAACTATCGGAGCACTGGAGGTGATCTCTCCATGGGATTTGCACCCTCTCTCCTAGCTTGGGCGACTTTGCTTGGTTGGCATTCATTTGTTGGATGGGTGATGGTTACTATGTGATAGGGTGGGTGCCTTGCCTAAGTGGAGGCCACCTCACCCTAATCACAACTACCAAGGATCTGTTAACTCTTACATCAAAGAGCTTGGCTCTCTTCTCTCATGCCAAACTCGACTTAGGTCATTGGCCTTTGTATTTTGTATAAATAAGAGGTCTTGCCTCCATATCTGGGGTGGATCATTTGTGCAAGAAACCTCAGGTTATATTTTTCATGTGTAATGCTTGATGCTAGGCCTTTGTATTTTGTATAAATAAGAGGTCTTGCCTCCATATCTGGGGTGGATCATTTGTGCAAGAAACCTCAGGTTATATTTTTCATGTGTAATGCTTGATGCTATTTGGCATGCAAGTTGGAATAAAGTGAAGGCTTTGGAGGTCAATAGCGTGCAAATTGTTCATGGCTTGTGTCTAAATCGAGGTGAAATCTACCTAGTTATTTCAAATTCTTATGCATTTGCTTATGATTCTTAGCTTACGAAGATTATAATTCTAATCCAAAGAATAGATATTTGTGGTTCCAATTTATCTATTTATGCTAGGTTATTCAAGATTTAGGAGTTGCATTTTGTAGTTGGTTATATTTGTGCACTTCTAGTTTTGCTTAGCTAATCATACTAAGACCTAATCGTTTGTTTTGAGTTTGTTTATCTTGGCAGAACATCATAAGGCAAAGTAAGATTGGGAGTTCGGTTGCATCCCCTTCTTTTTTGTCACTTTTTATGCTAATGATCTTTGTCATACAAGAAATCTCAAAGACTTCGTTTGTTCAAACTTGGGCTTGAGGTCCTCTTCTTGATCCATCCACCATCAAAAGATTTCAAATCTCTCTCTTGGTTATTACAAAGCGGATCTCGAAATTAAAGGTTTTTTATCTCCTTGTTATTCGCTTTTTGAAGAGTGCATTAGTTTTAAAGTCATATTTTTCAAATCTTGCACTTCTTTGGCTAAGTAGATCAAAGTTTCATAACTTTGATCTACTTGTTGGGTCTAGATCTACTATTGTAAAGCTTAAAATTTAAAAATCTAAGATCTAATCTCATCTTTCGAAGTTGTAGATCCATCTTTTCCATTTTTTCTATTTTGCTTGTTTTTCCATTTTTTTCTTCTGTTTGGGCTTATAGATCTCATAGATACATTTCCACTTTCCTTTTTAGCTTTGTTTTCATCATAAGAAGAGTGCCAAAAAACACTTAGAAAAGTGCTCAAAACACTTAGAATTTTTGCCAAAAATTTACCTTAAAAAGTGCATTGGAAAACATGCCCCAAACCTTGCCTCATTTTGCGTGTCACTTGCTGTCCATCATTTCTATGTTTTCAACATTCTGGTTTTGTCCAAAACAGTCCAAAAAATCACCCAAAAAGTCCACTTTTGCCCTAGTTTTGCCTTGGGAAACGTGCACAATTTTCGTCTCGAAAAGTGTGCCCATTTTCAGCCATTTAGCCCACTGTTTTTTTGTTATTTTTCCTTAATTTACAGTTCTGGAAATTAGCCTAAAACAGTAAAAAAAATTCCAAATTTTTTTTCCAATTTGTTTTTCCAAAAAATTTTCGTCTTTTTATCGTAAAACGTGCCATTTGCAGCGTATTTAGCTCGCTGTTTTTTGCTAATTTACAGTTTTGGAAATTAGCCTTAAAACATTAAAAAATTGTCCAAATTTTTTTCTAAATTTTTTCGAAGTTTTTACCTTGGAAAGCGTGCCTAAATTACCTTGAAAAGCATGCATTTTCCAACTCTTTTAAAGTGCTGATTTTTGGCTTTAGATCACTGTTTTTGTCACTTTTTCATTTCTTGGCATTCCTCTTATCAATCCATTTTTCTATTTTTTGACTTTTTACTTGAGTTTGACTTTGGTTGACTATCTTTGGTCTTTTTCGGTTTTTCTTTGATTTTTGTCTTTCTTCTTCTGTTTTTTCAATTTCTAGATCATAAGTCACATTTTGGTTTTCTCTAACACTTTAATTAGCCTTTGTTGAGAGCTTTTATCCACAGGTGAACAAGAGGACAAACAACAAGCAAAGAGCCCAAACGCTAGCAAACAAAACCAAACAAGCAAACCACTCTTTGACAAGTGAAAAATAACTAAAAAATATTGTAAAAAATCAAATAAGAGCAAGTTGGATAACGACTCCCACACTCCCACTTCTCCCATTTGGGGGATGCCTGTATCATCCACTGTCTGATTTTTGCACTTTCATTTGCTTTATACCTACACAATATATTGTTCGAATAAGTTAGAATAGTTTTCATTTGGATATACTGCTAGATTAGTCAAATCTTGCTTAAGTCATCTTGCTAGTTTAGTCTTGTTTCAATATTTGTCTCTTTGATATAATCTCTTAAAATTCATAAATCTCTTGAATCTCACTCAACAGTGGATCAAGAGTGCTCTCTGTCGGAGAGTTCTTTTGCTTTGATTTGACTAACCCCCTTGCTTTCCCGAGTACGGTCTCAGACCTAAAAGAGACTCTTGGGTAGATTAAATTTGTTTTCAGTATTTATTTTCGTGTATCATAAAGCTCTTGAATCGCGCCATAAGGCGGATCAAGAGTGCTCTCTATCGTAGAGTTTCTACAAAGGTTCTCTTTTTTTCACACATCCCCTAAAATTGGAATTTACTATTTGCTATATTGCGTATGCTCTACCCTTTCCCGGGATACACAGAAACAGTATAGACTTCTTAATTTTCACATTTAATTCTAATTTCAACCATAATAAAATTCATACCCCATAACCAAAGAAAATCCGGCATTGATCGCAATACTCGAAAGTGGGCAAATTCTGCCTGGGACGATGGATCACTGTACTTAGACCTTGGGGGCACCGTTAGGCTACATCCTTGTTTGGTGTAATGTTGAACACGCTTTCAGGGCTTTGGTAGCCAACATGTCTCCGTACAGAGCCACCTAGAGTATTTTCCGGACATATTTCCAGTACCTTAGGGTATATCTTGGAAATTTCCTTTGCCACAATAATCAAGATCACTATAAAATTTACAAAGAACACTTGCAAAATGATCTCAAGCACACCACACCAAGACTTGTATTTCAGCATCCCAAGCACATATTGTTGACTCCATAAGGCACTGGTCCTTCAATTGTTTCATCTATTTTATCTATCTGAAGTGCATGCTATTACCTGCTTTAATTATCTTATTGTGGATGCTGTTATAAATTATCAATTGGTTGTGTATCTCTCAAAATTGTTGCAAGTGTATCTCTTATTATTGTAAGTTTCATACAAAAACTCCTAAACAAACACCCATCCGCATCATTTCACCAAAAACACTTAAAACACAAGAGCCTTATAAACTCTTTGTAGGGTCTACCCCCCTTGGCTTCGTTAGGAGTTAGCCTAAACGGAGGAGTCGGGATTATGTGACAGCACCTGAGTCTTTGCTTGCCCCCAAGGCCACACCTTTCCCACTTGGGAAACAACTTTCAAAAGATTTCTGCTGATGGTGTGCAACTCGGCGGACAACACTCCCGAGGCGCTCCCTACCTCTCCAATACTAAAAGCTCCTATACTAGGTTGATCATTTGATGACAATGTTATGGTACCTTCCTTCATTGCCAAGCTCATATAAAAATAGTTATGGTTGATCATTTGATGATAATGTTATAAGTTATAACTACTATAAATTATAAATACTAGATGATTGATGTTATATGGTTTAATCAATGTTTTATATAGCTAATTCAACATTCTATATGTTTTTTTGATATAAATACATCAAAATATATACAATATAAAAAAACGCTCCTGGAACGCTCCCAAAACGAGAGCTTTTGAAATTTTCGCTTTTCGCTCTGCTCCTGCTCCCCGCTCCCGCTTCTCGCTCCCAACAACATAGGTGATAACAATACCCTTTATACATATTTTAGAGGTCTATATTCATCCATATTCTTCTCAAGTAAAATCTGTTCTTAGTGGTTAGCTTGATATGTTTTCTGTAGGTTCGTAATTAAGGCTATATGCTGCCATATCATCATAAGAAAAGTTAAAACCACTCGTATTTTCCGACTTATAGATTCCGTATGCCCAATATCTCTTGAGGCACTAATCTTGCTCTCAACCAATGCCAAAAGACTTCATAAATCAACTTTCCTTTTTTCTGCCCACGAATCTGGAAATTATATGCCTAAAAATCAGAATCCAGATTTGTTTCCTAAGTCAAGAAATTATTCCTCTTGATTATCTTTTTTTAAACTTAGTATTTCTTAGGGGTTACCCCCTTGTGTTGGAGGAGATCTGGCTTAAAAAGTGGGAGGGTGTCGTTGTGGTGACATTGGACAACCTCTCCACATTCCCCTAGGCCCTAGGCTCTTACTTGAGCTTTGGGTCTTTCATCTCAAGGACCAAGGGTTTGGGTGGTAACACAATGCATGTCTATAGTTAAATAGTTGCCAAAAATGCAATTCTCCATATTAGTAGTTGTTGTAAATGTTGGGATACATACAACTCCACAACCAATGAAGATAATAGTGCAAAGAGGAGGATTGTTACATGCCTTGAGTAGATCACTAAGGTTGTTTCTTGACACAAAGGTTTATAACTGGAACACTGCAGACATCAAAGTGTGGATCAACTGGTTACACCCAAAATTGACACCTTATATGATATAGTTTCAATTCAGAATGAGAAAGTTATGGGCATTAAAAGTTTAGGAAGCTATAAACCCTATAAAAGCCTAATAATGGTGCACTAAATGCTCATGCATAAGATGAAAATAGAAAATGGTGATAAAGTTAGGATGCATATATACTGCTTCCAATCTTCAGTTGAGATGGAGCCATTTCCAGTGCAATGTATATAAAAAATGAATTACATAAATAAAGATAATAATTCAAAGGCTCTGTATGTGACCATTCCATGTGTATGTAAAAGTTTAAAACATCACATCCCTTTGTGTCAATCATCATTTCATCATACTATAGTATATTCTTTTATTCCATATATAGTGTAAATGTATATCCTATCTTCGTTGAATATTCACTTAGTTTATGAATGGAAACGTTCATTCCTTTCAGTGTTGTCTGACAAAGTCTATAGATCTCAATTGACATGTCAATATGAAGGTGCCTTCTAAGACTCATTGGCTCATCTTAGCCTTGGCCCTTAATTAAGATGGTTCTTTAAAGTTTATAGTCAGTGATCAGTTGTGATCCTAATTTTGGTCTAGCATCTTTACTTGTGGGCAACCTTTCCACATGTAAACTTAAACTTATACATATTAGAGGCAAATAATGCAAATTCTTGGACTTGAATAGTATATTGTTTGGCTATGCATTTAATGTATGCCATTGCTTTGGGTATTAAACTGTTTTAGGACCAGATTTGTCAGAAGGAATTGTATTGTGATATTTTTATTTTCTATTTGTATGTTTTGCAGATTACTTCAATATTTTACATTCTATGAGTTATAATTATTGTTTTTTATGTGTATTATATGACACCTTGGTTGAATGGAACTATGGGTTGCTGTAAAGAGAGAGAGATTGTGGAAAGTAAATTCTGCTAAATTTTAGGTTGCTGCCATTTCTCTCTATCCGTTCGGTAGAGCATCCTATTTGAAAGTATTGGTTCATTGCTTGACTAACTCTAATGAAACTATTTATTTCAGCCAAAGTATTATGAGAACAACTATGAAAGAATGTTGGAAGTGCTATTAGGTGTGAAACAGCTTGGTTGCAACTTCCTCGTAGGTGGTAGGATTATCGATGGCACCTTCAAGGTATAGCTGTTTTAACTTTACTTGATGATTGCTTCTTCCCTCGGTCTATCTTTTTTTATATATATATTTTTATCGTTTTCTTTTTCTTTTTAATTTGTAGCTGCACCCTTTCATCTTAAAAAAGAGTTTAACTGTAGGTATGCTAAGTTACAGTAGCTTAATTCTTTTGATATTATGTTTCTCTTGATGTTCAGGTTCTCTCAGATTTTGACGTTCCTGAGCAGTTGAGGGACATGTTTAAGTCAATACCTGAAGGTGTGTTCCGTATGGATATATCCTCAACAGAAATTAGAGCAAAGCTTGGTGGGTGTACTGATCCCTTGGAGTAAATATCGAATGTGGCAGTGGGCTATTCGTATTATCCTTGTGAAGTTTAGAACAAGTCCTTGCTGTGCTTGAATTTGATGCTTTTAAAACATTGAAAGCAGTCTCTGAAAGTACTCATGGATCATATGTAGTCCACCAATCGGAGCAAGAACCCGGCTATAAGTGGCGCACAAGGAATGATGATAACGCCATTTCTCTTTCTTATAATTTATTCAATATATTATTGAAAATCTATATTGTAAAATTCTTGCTTCAGACTTCAATTATTATAGACTTGGCAATGCTGCTGAAGTTATATCTTTTAGCATGATTTCTCGAGATACCTAATTGGTATAAAATTTAAACGGTGCGAATCACGGAATAGGTGATAACAGATATGGTCATTGGAAAATATTATTTTACAAGGGTCCCACAAGAGTATCTTCTTATATTCTTTGTCGAAGTTTCTAAACCATTTGGGTTGCAGAGGTGCAGGCTTGTGCATGATTTGGCATATAATATTGACTGGTCAGTTTCCATCGAACTTTGAGCCTGTTGAGCAACTCTTGGTTGATAAATTTCGATATTATTTGATATGAAATTAATAGAACTGATCTTTGTGATAGGATGCTTGATCTTAGTGGGTTTCAGATTGTGTATGTTGGAACCGTCATGGATTTTCCAAACGAATTTATCTGTTAGGAAGCCAATGCATCCTGGCATCAACTTAGGTCCATCTAAACTATAGTTAATTTTCATTTAGTTAACAAATTGCAAACCAAGCTAGATATTTGCTATTTCTGCTCAAAAGCTTACAAAATGATTTTTTCTTTTTAATTTCAAATGCAGAAAAATAAATCACTATGTTGTTACTGTATTAATTTTCTAGTGATGAATGGACCTCTATACCATTCCATAAGTTCATGATGTGAATTGGATCAATATATAATTTGTCATTTATTTTGGTGCTTTCTGGGTGAAACAATTGGATGAATTGGCTTGTAGGGCCCATTTTAGGGGTAGGTCTTAATTTGTAGATTTGAAGTTCAGAACCTTTTGAGGCTAGTTTGAGGGCTTAAATGATGTTTTTTAGGATCAAAAGTTTGCAAACATTGTGTTTAACCCCTCGACACTATTTTACACTTCAAGACCATTCCAAGCATGCGAGAATCGCCTCAATTGGAGTCAATGTAAGAAAGTTATGCCTCCCGCAAGTTTACCTATCTAGTTGATCACTGTGGCATTGGGTGGATTCCACATCAGCTCTCATTACTCAATGTGGAGTTAGTCATGTGTGGACTTTCAAGAACATTCTAAACTATCCAAAACCCTAACCCTAATCGATAGTTGAGGCATGTACAAACCCTAAAACTAACCTTAGACAACTATTGAGCTATGTTAAATATCGGGTCTTTAAGAGATGGGGTTCCATTCTGATGATGTTATTGTATTGTTCCAAAGTTGAGAACAATAAAGGAGTGAATATTAGAGCATAATAAAGGAAGTCATAGATCATGTAGTAGCCGTGCAAGCCACATAATCATAGGTAACTCCATAGTGAGTTCCACATTCTTTCTATTTCCATTGCATATTGGAGAAGAAAAAAGCATGGTGTAGTTCTTACTTCTGGTTTGGTTTTTTTTCCTCATAGTGGGTTTTCCAAAGTATATCTTGTGTTATTTGTGTGAATGTGTTATTTTTCTCTAGTTATTTTCCTTCCAGATCCACTTTATTTATCATTCGATGGAATTAAACTAACAGAATGAATTAAGTTGTAAAATCTGCTATGACAAACTGTTTCAGTGGAATATCCATGATAGTTTTTGGATCAATTCAATACCATCAATATAGATAAAATCCTTGGGACTGTAAAATTTGGGTACCAAAGTCAAGATTTACATAGCATTTTGTTAAATTATGATATTTGTATTCACCTCCTATGCTTCCTCTTATTGGATAGATGTTAGCATAGTTTTAAAAGTTAGAAAAATCGGTTTCAAAATTGGTTGATTCATCGAGTTGACAACAAACCAATCCAGATCGGTCTTCAAATCGGTTTGGTCGACTGGTTCGGTACTAAATTGGTCGATTTAGAAATCGGACCAGTCAGTGCGATACCAAACCGGCTAGATCGACTAAGTCACATAAAAAATCGGCTGATTTGTTGTCATCAGCAGGTGGGGACTACAGACAGGGAAAAGCTCAACATTTTTTTCTTCTTTTGCTTTTTCCTAGTCTAAGTTATCTAACCTAAATCTAATTCTATTTAATAACCCCCCCCATTTCCCTACACCTATCTGATATTCTCAATCCATTTGTGAGTTGGAGGCTTGGAGCGGCAACCAACAATTAGCAAACAATGATGAGTTTGATCATTGATGATGTATGATAGTTGACTATGTAGTATGTAGTATGATGTAAGATGTAGTGGCATCTTGATTCATAGCATGTTGTATTTTGGACTCTACAAGCCATATAGCCTATCTAGGTCTCATAGATTGTGTATTTTGTTCCAGTGCCAGTCTCCTAGATATGTATTGCATTGTACACTTCGTGCCATTTTGAAATATTGACTCTTATATGGTATATACATGAGTAGAATTTGGATATTGTGTCTCTAACGCTTTGGAATGATTGATTAAAATCTTGAAAATATTGTTTTTCTTGAAAATTTAAATATTTTATGTATTTTTTAGTAAACCGAGTCATTAAATTCAAATTGGTTGTGTCATGACCGATTCATGATCGATTCTGATTTCGAGTCTGAGTTGACCCTTGACCGATTCCAAGTCCGATCCCGATTTTTAAAACTATGCCATGTAAGTACTAAGTAACTTGGTATATTTTAGTAGCTTTGTTTATAAATGAGTTAGGATTGGATCACTAAAATTTTTGGAATCATAGCATTTAGATGCCAAATTCAAGAGTTGTGTACCAATTTATTAGATCATGATATTTGTATCCATCTAGAAAACTTCCTCTTATTGAATATATGTAGGTTATTTCGAATTTTCAAATGAGAAAAATGGAATCAATATGTTGTGAATACTTTAATTTTATGGTGATAGATAAACCTTTAAAACATTCCATAAGTTCAAATACCATAAATATAGATAAAACCCTCAAGACAACAAAATTTGGGTGCCAAAGTCAAGAGGCTTATAACATTTTATTAGATCATGATATTTTGTATTTGACTCCCAAACTTACTCTTATTGGATAGTTGTAAGTTAATTGGAATGTTTTAGTAGCATTGTATATAGATAATTTGGATTAGGTTGATATAATTCTTGGAATCATAGCATTTAGGTGTCAAATTCAAGTGTTGTGTACCGTTTTATTAGATCATGATATTTGTATCCATATAAAAAACTTTCTATTATTGGGTAGATGTACGTCATTTTTCAAGTCGTGTTATGTCCATAGATGGGCTAGGATCAAGAGGATACAATTATTTTGTGGTGTGTATCCATATTCCACTAGATAATAAGGGTTAGATTATCCATGGCCCAAGCAAAATATGATCACCAAGATGAAAAAAGTGTATAGTAAAATTTACATATTAGATCCCTTGACATTGACACAAGATTAAGTGTATAGCATCAAGGCTCGATGATGGGAATACCAACCTTTTTGTGTTGATTTGATATACAATTAGTTTAAACCTGCAATTTCACTAAAAATCTACTTCCCATTAGAAACATTTCCACTTTTTCCAATGTGGAACAATTCAAGTATGCCAATATTGAAGAGTGGAGCACATTTCCATGAAAAGTTAATCAAAATTCAACCGAACATATATATATATATATATATATATATATATATATATACCCTTTTTATTTTACCATTTTTAATTGTTTTGAAACTAAGATTGCTATGAAACCATATACCTTACTCTTCCATTTGATAAGAGATTCAAACACTAATATTCCTTTCCCAATTAAGGATATATTCAAATATTACATTTAAAAAAAAATCTCAAGTGAAGAATGTCATCTTTTATGTACCAAAAGGTTATAAATATATGTGTTGTCTAATATAGGTGCTTCACTAAGAGGTTGCACATTAACTCACAAAATATTCTCACTAAGGTTGTTGACGGGCATTATCAATCAACAATAATACTACATCCTGTTGGGACAAGACAATAGCAAGAAAATGTTGTATCTAAACCTTTACTTTAATTATCGACCTAGGGATCCGGACAAACTTGTGAGAGTTATACACAATATATGCAAAAAGAGCTGGAAATTAAATCTAAAACTAAGGGTTGCAAGAAACATGGATCTTATCAGTTAACCAGGCACCTATTCCCTTATCAATAGCTTTAGTGAAAAGCATTAAGAAGTTCTTTGTCTAGCTTTAGGAAAACCTTTTGTAAAAATTTCCAATTACTCTACCATCAACTCACATAATACAGGCATTCAATCATATGAAATTCTATGCAAGCAGTGAAAACAAACAGAGTTAATGATTTACTAGGTTTATGTACCAAGACCCCATGCATAATAAAATGACAATGTAATCTTAAACATAACTTAAGAACAGTCCAAGGCATCTACAATAATCTCAATTGCAAAAATAATTCATTAACATCATTTTATTTGAAACATTGGAAATCTCTACAAAATGTAGTACTCCTACACTATTTGCTCTGTTTTTCTAAAAATGAACACAAAATCATAAATCTATTCTAGCAACACACGTCCCAGTAAGATGCGGGAATAATACTCTTCATTAATCTATAAAGAAATTGTTCAACATAAAAAACTAGGTCTTTTAAATTGTAATGGTTGCAACAAAAACTAAAATTATAACATATAGGCACTAGCTTTACTAGCTGCTCCCCTTTGATCTTAAATATAAAATGTATCTCTAATATAATCCATTAAGCTCCAGTATATATGAAAAAGTCTCTATGTAAATTGCGCTGGATGTGCTTGTGTAGTTTGATAGGATCATGGAAAATCAATAAAATACTAAGAGTGCGTCATCTTGGATATGTACAATGGTTGCCACATGCTCTGTGGATTTGAGGACTAGGCCTCCTGGTTGATCTCTGAGTAACGTTGAATCCACTTATTGATCAAAGGACTACTGCTCGTAATTGGTGCTTTCATCTTTAAATGGTGCTGCATTAAAAACTGGAAGTTTCATCAAAACTGGTAGTGCCTTGTCATTATTTGCTTACGCCATAGTGTTATAGCTTGAAATGACACCTCTCCGTCCGTGACGACACTTGCTTCCCTTGGTCGCATGACGACACTTCTTGAGATCAAGTTCAGTCACACAACAGGACATTTGTGGATGGAGGAGTCATTTGGGACATTAAAAATGGTTGAAATTACCTCATTCTTGACCCGTCTGATGTTTATGACCCTTAGGAACATTTTTCCAGACCAAACCATCTCCTGAAAATGAGCAGAAAAACCTGTTTTTGGCCATTTTTTAACATGAGCGCTGGTACACAGGCATGATAGTAGCGTGTATACCCTACTGAGCGTGACTCCATTGTTGAAATAGTAGCGCTCAACTCCATATGTACGCTACTTTGTCTACTGTAGAGTAGCGTACACCCCTGTTCTGGTCAAAATCTCGAAATTCGAGTAAGTTAAGTTGGTTGGGAAACCTCTTGAGCGGTTATAACTTCTTTTCCTCTCCTTCACTGACTATATAAGGAGGGTAGAAGGGCCATGTGAGTGGACCAAGCCCAATTACAAAGTTATGTTGGAGGAATGGAGACCCTTATCCCCCTCTCTTGTGCTTCGGTTTTGGTAAACCCTAGCACAGTTGATTAGAGGCTCGAATCCTTGGAGAACAGAAGCAGGAGACCTTGAATCTAGGTTTCGTGAAGTGCCAAGCTTGAAAGAAGGTATAGCTTTATGTACTTGCTTTCATTCATTAATAAAGATCAGACGTTTTTCTCTTTCCAAATATGACCTATTAATGTGTCTCAGATTTGATTACTGTTTAATTATAGTTTGATGTCTTGTTATGTCATGGATATCAGTCTTATATATGTAGTCAAATGTATTTGAGAAAGGTATCAAGTTGTTTTGCAGGTCTGGGCATTGCGACACTGGATAAGTATTGAAGAGTGAGGGAGGCAAAGCTAGGATCAACCTTCTGAATGAGGTGCCTACATCTCTAAACCCTAATCTCTTCATTTATTTGTTATACTTGCAGAATGCTTGTAAGTATATCTTTATCACCGTAAGTTGGTAGTTTCTCCCCTGAACTATAGGTGCATTTTCCCCACAACAGATTAGCGACTCCGCTGGGGAAAGCCTAACTGCTGAGGGGTAGCCAAGGTCTTTTCTTCATTCTTGTTTGATGGTATTTGTTCATTTTCTTGATTAGGATCAGTTAGTAGGATCTGTTTGACCCTCCTTGGCTCTTATAGACCCTTCCCAGCCCTTGCAAACCCTTGTGGACCTAGGTGTGGTGGTTTTAACCCCATTTTCCCAACATTTTCCACCTGTATGCTACTGTTTGTACAACACAGTAGCGCCCATACGCTACTTTTCCTCCGCACAGTAGCGCCCATGCTGCTATGGGCGCTGGTATGCCTCATACACAGTAGCGCTCAAAATATGGGTTTTATTTTTTTGAGTTTTTGGGTTGTGGACCCAAATTTGGGGGCTGTGGCTGCATTTTTTTGGGGTCCCTGATGACCCTAGGTCTGTGTTAAACCACTGTAAGTGGTCTCCCATCCTTGTACTGATCCTACATTCATGATTTGAACCTCTTTTGATCAATTTTGGGCTTGTTTGGAAAGTTTTGGGGCTTGTTGACCCAAGTTGGGGGGTTGTGGACCTGTCTGGTGTTTTGTACCCTAATTTGAGTCTGACTGAACTTGCTTGCCCCATTTCCACTGGATTTGAAACCTCTTGAGTCTTCTTGACCCTGTTTGTATCTATTTGAGTGAAATTTCTCTTTTAGGTTGGTTTCTTATCCTCCCTTATGCTTTTAGTTTTTCTTTTGTAGTGAAAGCTCAAGTGTTTTGGCTGTTGTTCAAGACCTTGTTTGCATTGTTTATGCGTAGACCTGACTTTATCAAACCATACTTCTTCGTAGGTCATTTGCTTCGTTTGGGTCTAAAAGTAGTTTTTGTACTCTTTTCCCAATGGTTGGCATGCTTACATTGAATAAGAATTTGAAAGTCATATTTGGTAGCTTTTACTGTTTCATAAAGAGAACCTGAAATTTTCTTTGCTTTGCTTTGATAGTTGGTTAGTTTCAGTTTTGTTTCTTACTTTTTGAAAGCATAAAGAAATTTGATTTATTTTCTGAATATAGTACCTTGCAAGTGGCTTAAAAGATTTTAGAGTGCTTTGCATAAAAAAGAACAAGTTTTCTTTTGCATACCTATTTGCTTGAGTAGTTGCATTCTTAGGTTTTGAGTTTAATTTTGTAGATTTAGACTTTATTTTTACCTTTTTTGCATTCGAAAGATTAAAAATTGCATTTGCATATGCATTCTAGATCATAATTTTAAGACTTGCATTGAAAAGAAAAGATTTGTTTGGTGGTAAATATTTCATTTTCAGTACTCTATCTCTATTATAACCACTCTCACACACCCACTACCTTTTTGAGTAAACAAGTAACCTTTAAAATGAACCCTAATAAAATGTACTGGCAACATTTTCTTTTCTAGGTTACACTACACCAACTAGTCTTGGTTAGGATCTTGGATTTAAAACACCTTAAACCACCCAAGATCACACATTATGCAAAAATCGTAATTAGACTATCACAGGTAAATCCATTTCACTCAAAGCTTGCCTGGGATTTGTTGCCGCCTGGTTCCACACCTGGGAAAAACGCAGCATAAGTCTTCAAGCTGCTGGTGTGGCCTTGGGGGCAAGTCAGAGTCAAGTGCTGTCACTTGGGACTTGACTCCTCCGTCTAGGCTTTCCTAGCGAAGCCAAGTGGGGTGGACCCTAAAAAATAAAAAGAAACTAAGGCCTCTAACCTAGGAGTTAGGAAAATATTTTTGGTAACCAAGAATAAACAACATATACTTTGATCAAATAAAACAGTCATTCATCATTTACTCCCATTTTAAAATAACCATCATTTAACTGCACATTAGTCAATAATATAAAATAAAATTTAAACAAGACCAGTGCCTTATAATGGAGTCAATAAACAAATGCATAAGCAGAAAAGTAGATGTTGTGCGAGTGTTCTTGGTTTATTTTAAAATTAATGTGATGGTGATCTTTTTATTATGGCAGGTGGGTTCCCGATATACGCAAGGTACGGGGGAACATGTCCGGAATTTTGAAGCGTGGCTTCCCTCTCAGGCTTTGGGCTGAATTGGAGTCTCGAGGAGGTGTTCAGATGCTATACCAACGAGGGCAAGCCTAACGGTTTCCAAGAGGTCACTATCCAGTGTTATCCCAAGCCTTCTAGGAAATTTTCCCACGACAACAAAATGCGTGTTGTGCCGGATTTTCACAAAAAGGATTTTTTATTGGGGCGGTGTTAGATCCTATTACTAGTCATCCCCTCCTTTCTGGTGTGTACCAACTGGATCAGACTGAGCTGCAAGTTGGCCACAGAGCATACGGGAGAAGACCTTGGTATTTTTATAAAAATTTTATGAACCCAAATTTTATCTTTGTTAAAACCCCAGGAGTCTCTTTTCAGGCACGTATTTCGGGCAAGCCCTCATACATAAACCCTACTTCGGGAAAGCAAGGGGGGCGTTATGAGTTTGTAAAAAAAATGTGAAAAACTAGGTTGTGAGTGAACTTGTGGCCCGCCAGTGGAACGGACCAACAAGGTTTATTTTAATCCTAATTAATTTTATTAAATGCCGGAGAACAAAGAAATAAACTACTCTAAAAATCACGCCATGAAAATGAGACGACACAGGCCACCCCTGGGGGGATGGGGTGTGGGCGCTAGCTAGCCCACTTGCTCTCGTTTAATAGTTGTTTACAATGATTTAGAGAAGTGCCCCAGTCTACTTAATGTGACTTGGTGGCTTACAAAATTATAGGAAAAAATGACCGGTTTTGAAAAATATGAAAATTTGTCCTCTGGATTGCCTGGATGCTCGAAATTTCGGCAGCACTTCCTCCTACCTGTTCGTCTTTTGCTGCAAACCAACAAGCAATAATTAGTATAAGATGCCCAAAAACACTTTAAGAGTGTCTTTGGAACACCTCCTAAAAAAAAAACCAAAATTTTCTAAGTAAAATTCTAAGTAAAAATTTCAAAAATTAACCAAGTAAAACAAGCAATAATGCTAGTTTTGCTCGGGGTCTTTGCAAGCTATATGAGCTGCAAATTGTATGCTCTTGGACAGCCAAATATACCTTTAAAACCAGCACTACAACTACCCAACAAGACTTAAAAGAAATTTGACAATTTTATTTGCAAGCCTTTGAAAAGTAGATGCTAAATGAAGGAAAAATCTAGCAATTAAGGATATGAGCTTTGTAACTATCTAAACCAATCCTTTATGAAAAGATTTCTGATCTATTTAAGATATGATATGAGCATATAAATCAGAAATATTTCAAATGCAAGTAACCAGTTAACCAAAGAAAAAGTTTTGTTTATAAGGGAGAGAGAGAAAATGAGCCCAGTTTTGTTTGAAATCCGAAGCCTTGGGGAAATATTTGTGGTGTTCCGAGGGACTGCATCTGCAAACAAGGATTAGAGAAGAGGAAACAAACAAGATCCGCTTACTCTAGTTGAGATAACCTGCACATTACACACTTTGCAAACAAAGATCAAGTGTAGAGATATATATGAAAGAGAAATCTATGCTGAACACTCATAAACAAATGAAGCATACAGGCATGATCCTCTCTTGCAAACATATAACAATGGACTAGACAATAAACAAATTGAAACTAGTCTATCTCATAGATTAATACTAATCTTTCCAATGAGTACAGTTGATACTATTGCATATCAAAACTTATGCACAAATTACCTCCATCATACAAACCAAAATGTTTCATCCACTCATACAATGGGCACCACAGATCTGACCTCCAAAGTCTTCTTTATTTATATAAAAAAAAGTATTACAATCATAGGTTGTGTGCTCCAATTCTCCCTAACCAACAATGAGAGAGGGCACTTCAATTTATAGAGAAACAACCAAGTGAAGAGGGGCGCACTTGCTAATGTGAGAGGGGGAGTGGTGGCATAGATGGTGGAGGAGAAAGGGCTGCCCACTCCCCCATCCTAGCTGCCCAAAATGCAGCCCAAAACGTGCTAACAGCCAGCACTAATAGTGCTGCCATCTCCCAAAATCGTGGGCTGCCCAAACAAGGAATGCGCCCCTCATAAAAGTGAATGCGCCCCTCATGAGTGGGCACACATTTCTCCTCAAACGGGGCTGCCAAAACATGTCAACTCAGCCCAATACACTCCTTATAACATGCTGATCCAAATCAGTCCCTCAAAACTCTCCAAAAATTTAATATTTTTTTATGTCATTTTCCCATTTTTCTATTTTTTATGACTTTTTTGGGTTTTTTGGCCATAGGTAAAAATTTAAGCACCCAAACATTAGGAAAAGTGGGTTTAGGGGTTAAGGGAGTGCTCTGAGTTAGAAAACGAGCACCCCTAAGGCAAAAAAGACCTCCCTATGCCACTTCTAGCCGATTACAATTTTTTTAATTGAACCATTAAAAAATGGCCCAATTTACGGAAAAATTAAACTTTGCTGAAAATTAAAAAACAACCTAGGGGGACTTAGGACATGTCCATATGACTCAAAATTAACGCCTAGCATGTTCATATACATTGACCCATAGACTTTAACAATTCCCTAAGGCCCGTCAGCCTCCCCAGGCATTCCAGCTTTGGAGGAGCAGGAGAAAAACCAATTAATTATGTTATGCACTAATGCAAAACATAATAGATAGGTGAAAAAACTCCTTGGAATACCTGACTTAGCCAAAAAGTCCTAGGGAACCAAGTCTTTTACAAAACACCATGCTAGTACGTTTTGTTACAAACCCCGCAGGGCCATGGACATGTGGACAAATTTAAAAACGGGGGCCTTTAAAAGGCCAACTGGATATCAAATCACCAAAAATGAACATGTATCATGTTCCACTCTGCCCGCTCGCTTGATAATCCAACCAAGTACAACTTAGTTGGCAACATCTGGCTCCAACTGCGGGACGTGTGCTCGATCCAGTCTTCAGGCAAGGAGAGCATACGAGAATACCAGAATCTCCGGTTTCTATGACCTGTAAAAACATCTCAACTTGACAAGAAAACCTTTCAGTAGCACAAGTTCTTATAAGAAGCCAATGAACCATAAGTTGCATTATTCAAAAACTAAAAAAAATGACTAATGAAAAATTCTAAGTACATAAAAGGAAAGTATTAAAAAATAAATGTTGAAAGTAAATGCTCACTTGACGAGCTTATTTTCCTACTATAAGCATAACAAAATAAAATGCTAAGTAAAATGATAAATCCAATGTAACCATCTTAACATTCTATCAATATAAAAACTTTTTACCTTGTGTTTGGTTACCAGCCAAAACAATGATACCTTATTTAGAAAATGCAAACCTGCATGATAATTCTGGATTGGAGGATTGGATTGGTGATCATAGGCATATGATAGATCTTTGAAGTGCTTCCCCCAATGGTAAGTCCTCATGCAGGCCTCTTCTACCCATGATTGAATAGAGCTGAGAAAAAACTCGGAATGATAAGGCAGACCAACTACCTCATCATATTGATCTGAAGGGCTCTTCTGATAGTTCATTTCTGTGAAAGTATAAACCCCAAGCTGCTCCAAATCATAAGGAACCTCTGAATGTGCTAATGAAGGTTGAAACTGACATTCCACTGATTTCATCCTACCCAACTCTTCGTTATATTGTTGATCCAAGTCTTCGTTACTAATACTCATTAATGGCTCTAATTGATCATGAGAAATATCTACAGGCTCCCCTTCCATATCAAAATTTCCCAAGGTCTCAAAATCAACACTCCCCTCTCTTGATATATCAAAGATGGGTTTTTCTAAATCCATCCAACAATCATCATGCCCATCCTTGTAAATGAAGGGGGAGTCTTTGTCTATTGCATCACAACCCTGGCCATGCCCATCCTCATGTTCATAATACTTATCCTCAGAAGGCTTGGTTTGAAAGATATTACAAGGTATAAAGTTGTCCAAGACTTCACCACTATGCGGAGAAAAAGGAGGAGTGTCATCATAAACCATACAAAAATAATCACAAGTTTCTTTAAAGGCTTCTGTAATGGTTGCTTCCGTAGGTGAATTTGAAGTAAAAACATCATCATCTTCACTAAAGTAATCCTGAAATCCCAAATCTTCAACGGCAAATTGAGGAAGCTGTTCTGAAACATCTTCAATTGAAGACCCTTCATGAATTTCTTTGTCAACTTCTATAGTGGCTTCCTCTTTAGGCAAATCTGAAACACACATGTGATCATCATTGTAGATTTGAGAACACTCCATATTTTCAATGTTTTCAGCTATGGTGACAAGAGGATGGTTTTCAACAAAATCTTCAGTTAAGGGTGCTTCATGGAACTCTTCGATAGGGTCATGCTGAATCTCTTTTTTAAAGCCAGACTGTGCTATAGGGAGATCAACACGATTGATATAACTTAGAGGCACCTCCCAATATTTATTATTCTCTGTCATGATGATACGAGGAAAGTTGGGGTCTTCCTTATGATACTCAATCCAAGGTATGAACAAGAGAAAGTACCTTCTAAGGATCCTGTCCAAGTGCTCCATACTAGCTCCTTTATTATGCCATTGCCTTATAAATATTCTGAGGAGGCTCGAAAGAGAGTTAACACATTTATTTGGAAGCTCTTTAAAATACCATTGATAAACAGGTCCCTGTAATGTACTAACAAACATCTCCATTATGTTATCTTCATATAAGACTTTGAAGTTAGCCACAACTTTAAGAAAAGAAAAGACATGCCGGGTTTCTACATCATCATCATCTCCCCAAAAGACCGGTAGATAATCAGATAAATCTTCACCATCATGATAATTAAGGAAACCAGGGATGTCTGAGAAGTCAATGGGAGGATGTGCATCGGAAATTTGCTCACTAGACTCTTTATCATCCATTTTCAAAGATCAATAGCCTACATTTGAAATGACCATGGGATATATCTGGTACTGAATCAGTGGAGTTGTCAAAAGGTGAGCTTTATAGATTTTACTGTAATGCATCAGGCTCATCTACACACAAACAGTCTCAACAAACTGTATGAGAAACAAGGGTTTTATCCCTTCAATGGAGTCGCCATGTGAGAATAAAAATATGCATGTTAAATAATCTCACAAAGAATTCTATTTTTGCTTTTCTTTGCAACTTTATAAAAGGAAAAAAGGTTAGTGGAGTCGCCAGATGAAAAATTAAAAATCTAATCTAAAGATTCATCAAACAAAGCAAAAACAAAAAGGAAAACTCAAAAGTCGTACTCCGGGAATAGAAAGACTTATCCCCGGCAACGGCGCCAAAATGTTGCCGCCTGGTTCCACACCTGGGAAAAACGCAGCATAAGTCTTCAAGCTGCTGGTGTGGCCTTGGGGGCAAGTCAGAGTCAAGTGCTGTCACTTGGGACTCGACTCCTCCGTCTAGGCTTTCCTAGCGAAGCCAAGGGGGGTGGACCCTAAAAAATAAAAAGAAACTAAGGCCTCTAACCTAGGAGTTAGGAAAATATTTTTGGTAACCAAGAATAAACAACATATACTTTGATCAAATAAAACAGTCATTCATCATTTACTCCCATTTTAAAATAACCATCATTTAACTGCACATTAGTCAATAATATAAAATAAAATTTAAACAAGACCAGTGCCTTATAATGGAGTCAATAAACAAATGCATAAGCAGAAAAGTAGATGTTGTGCGAGTGTTCTTGGTTTATTTTAAAATTAATGTGATGGTGATCTTTTTATTATGGCAGGTGGGTTCCCGATATATGCAAGGTACGGGGGAACATGTCCGGAATTTTGAAGCGTGGCTTCCCTCTCAGGCTTTGGGCTGAATCGGAGTCTCGAGGAGGTGTTCAGATGCTATACCAACGAGGGAAAGCCTAACGGTTTCCAAGAGGTCACTATCCAGTGTTATCCCAAGCCTTCTAGGAAATTTGCCCACGACAACAAAATGCGTGTTGTGCCGGATTTTCACAAAAATGATTTTTTATTGGGGCGGTGTTAGATCCTATTACTAGTCACCCCTCCTTTCTGGTGTGTACCAACTGGATCAGACTGAGCTGCAAGTTGGCCACAGAGCATACGGGAGAAGACCTTGGTATTTTTATAAAAATTTTATGAACCCAAATTTTATCTTTGTTAAAACCCAGGAGTCTCTTTTCAGGCACGTATTTCGGGCAAGCCCTCATACATAAACCCTACTTCGGGAAAGCAAGGGGGGCGTTATGAGTTTGTAAAAAAAATGTGAAAAACTAGGTTGTGAGTGAACTTGTGGCCCACCAGTGGAACGGACCAACAAGGTTTATTTTAATCCTAATTAATTTTATTAAATGCCGGAGAACAAAGAAATAAACTACTCTAAAAATCACGCCATGAAAATGAGACGACACAGGCCACCTCTGGGGGGATGGGGTGTGGGCGCTAGCTAGCCCACTTGCTCTCGTTTAATAGTTGTTTACAATGATTTAGAGAAGTGCCCCAGTCTACTTAATGTGACTTGGTGGCTTACAAAATTATAGGAAAAATGACCGGTTTTGAAAAATATGAAAATTTGTCCTCCGGATCGCCTGGATGCTCGAAATTTCGGCAGCACTTCCTCCTACCTGTTCGTCTTTTGCTGCAAACCAGCAAGCAATAATTAGTATAAGATGTCCAAAAACACTTTAAGAGTGTCTTTGGAACACCTCCTAAAAAAAAAACCAAAATTTTCTAAGTAAAATTCTAAGTAAAAATTTCAAAAATTAACCAAATAAAACAAGCAATAATGCTAGTTTTGCTTGGGGTCTTTGCAAGCTATATGAGCTGCAAATTGTATGCTCTTGGACAGCCAAATATACCTTTAAAACCAGCACTACAACTACCCAACAAGACTTAAAAGAAATTTGACAATTTTATTTGCAAGCCTTTGAAAAGTAGATGCTAAATGAAGGAAAAATCTAGCAATTAAGGATATGAGCTTTGTAACTATCTAAACCAATCCTTTATGAAAAGATTTCTGATCTATTTAAGATATGATATGAGCATATAAATCAGAAATATTTCAAATGCAAGTAACCAGTTAACCAAAGAAAAAGTTTTGTTTATAAGGGAGAGAGAGAAAATGAGCCCAGTTTTGTTTGAAATCCGAAGCCTTGGGGAAATATTTGTGGTGTTCCGAGGGACTGCATCTGCAAACAAGGATTAGAGAAGAGGAAACAAACAAGATCCACTTACTCCAGTTGAGATAACCTGCACATTACACACTTTGCAAACAAAGATCAAGTGTAGAGATATATATGAAAGAGAAATCTATGCTGAACACTCATAAACAAATGAAGCATACAGGCATGATCCTCTCTTGCAAACATATAACAATGGACTAGACAATAAACAAATTGAAACTAGTCTATCTCATAGATTAATACTAATCTTTCCAATGAGTACAGTTGATACTATTGCATATCAAAACTTATGCACAAATTACCTCCATCATACAAACCAAAATGTTTCATCCACTCATACAATGGGCACCACAGATCTGACCTCCAAAGTCTTCTTTATTCATATAAAAAAAAGTATTACAATCATAGGTTGTGTGCTCCAATTCTCCCTAACCAACAATGAGAGAGGGCACTTCAATTTATAGAGAAACAACCAAGTGAAGAGGGGCGCACTTGCTAATGTGAGAGGGGGAGTGGTGGCATAGATGGTGGAGGAGAAAGGGCTGCCCACTCCCCCATCCTAGCTGCCCAAAATGCAGCCCAAAACGTGCTAACAGCCAGCACTAATAGTGCTGCCATCTCCCAAAATTGTGGGCTGCCCAAACAAGGAATGCGCCCCTCATAAAAGTGAATGCGCCCCTCATGAGTGGGCACACATTTCTCCTCAAACGGGGCTGCCAAAACATGTCAACTCAGCCCAATACACTCCTTATAACATGCTGATCCAAATCAGTCCCTCAAAACTCTCCAAAAATTTAATATTTTTTTATGTCATTTTCCCATTTTTCTATTTTTTATGACTTTTTTGGGTTTTTTGGCCATAGGTAAAAATTTAAGCACCCAAACATTAGGAAAAGTGGGTTTAGGGGTTAAGGGAGTGCTCTGAGTTAGAAAACGAGCACCCCTAAGGCAAAAAAGACCTCCCTATGCCACTTCTAGGCCGATTACAATTTTTTTAATTGAACTATTAAAAAATGGCCCAATTTACGGAAAAATTAAACTTTGCCAAAAATTAAAAAACAACCTAGGGGGAATTAGGACATGTCCATATGACTCAAAATTAACGCCTAGCATGTTCATATACATTGACCCATAGACTTTAACAATTCCCTAAGGCCCGTCAGCCTCCCCAGGCATTCCAGCTTTGGAGGAGCAGGAGAAAAACCAATTAATTATGTTATGCACTAATGCAAAACATAATAGATAGGTGAAAAAACTCCTTGGAATACCTGACTTAGCCAAAAAGTCCTAGGGAACCAAGTCTTTTACAAAACACCATGTTAGTACGTTTTGTTACAAACCCCGCAGGGCCATGGACGTGTGGAAAAATTTAAAAACGGGGGCCTTTAAAAGGCCAGCTGGATATCAAATCACCAAAAATGAACATGTATCATGTTCCACTCTGCCCGCTCGCTTGATAATCCAACCAAGTACAACTTAGTTGGCAATGGGATTTATGCAGTAGGTCTTGTGAGATCAGATTGTTGGGAATACTCCTCCTACTTTCTGTTTCGAGCATATACCAGGATTGGATCGTGTATGGGGACTCTTTTGAGTTTCAGGCTCAGTTACCCTGCCCACGCCTTCTGATTCAACTAGCGACTGTTACCCCAGGAGTTTTCGGTGTTGTGGTATCCTTAGTATCTGACCATAGGTTCATACACAGGTGACAGCGAAGGGTATATCTGCTGTACCTAGGACATAGGTGGGAGGAAATCCCTTGCAGGTCTTTAAGAGGGCGGTTGGGTGATTCCAGCGCTTACACCCTTAGTCATTGTATTGTGGACCCCGGGTAACTGTCCTTCATCCTTCGTTGATCTATTCTGGGCCCTCATCATCCCAGACTCTTCTCCGGAAGGCATCTGTTTGCCTGGTTTGATTTACCTAGGTCCTTTTTTAGTGGTGTGCTCTTTGTGCTACTTGTTTTAGTTTGCCTTAGAGAACTTCTTGTTCATTTGAGCAGGAAACTATGTCTAGCATTCCAGCAAGTGCCAATCAAGGTACCCCTGTTCCGGGGGATCCTTGTGTTGTTCCATTCATTGGAAACATTGGTGCTTCCTTAATGGCTACTCTGAATCTTCCTGGATTCACTATTGGGCTGCCGGTTTGGTTGTTTTCCACTCCGAATGCCTTGCATGCTCCTGACGCTTCTTTTGTGAGCACCTCAAATCAAGAGCATCAGAACCCTGTGCCTCCCTTGCTAGTAACATCTTCTCCTCCTCCTTCTACCTCATGTGGCGAAAGTAGCAATACTAGTAACCAGCAGTCTAAAAGGAATAGACGGAGGAACAATGGTAAGAAGATGCCAAAACAAGGGGGCAGCAACCCCGCCTCTGTAAGTCATGCTGGGGGAAAGCACCCTTCCTCTGCAAGTCATGCAGGGGGCACCTACCCAGCCTCTAGAGGTCATGTTGGGAGAAAACTTTTAGTCATTGAAAATCATACTGAAATTTTGTCTTCAACCACTGTCAGTCATGTTGAGGACACGTCATTAATCACTGCTAGTCATATTAATGACAAGTCACTAGTTCTTGTGAGTCATATTGGAGACACCAGATCAGCCACTGCAAGTCATGCTGAGGGAGTTGACATTGTCGACAAACCAAACAAACAGAAGCTTAAGTTCCCTTGTAAGTTTTGCGAGGGAGATCACCTTACTTACTTGTGCCCTGTACTTCCAGAAGTGCAAAAAGTGTGGTCCTTAGTTCAAAAGTCTGATGCTTCTGAGCAACCAGCCTTTGTGAGTCATGCTGAGGGCAAGCTGTCAGCCAATGCTAGTCATGCTGAGAGTACTGACGTTGTAAAGGAGTCTAAACCTATAGGATGGAAACCAAAGTTCCCTTGTAAACTTTGTAAGGGAGATCACCTTACTCACCGATGCCCTGCCATTCCAGAGGCACGAAGAGTGTGGTCCATGTCTGAAGGAACCTCTATTCTTGAGTTGTCTATAGATTCCCTGCAATCCGATCAACCTTTAGTTGATAAAGTGGTTGAACCAATGCAATCTTTGGTCGAACCCACTCTTCCTTCGGAGAGTGAAGTGATCGAATTGATGCAATCTTCGACTGATCCCATCAGTCCTTCGGAGATTAATGCACCTACTGCTAAAGTCTTCTGCATTACCAGTTTGGATATTCCTGAAAAAGGGGGCACTTCATCTGTGCCATGTGAACCCCTACCAAGCCCTAGGACCGTTTCCTTTGATTGGAATAGTCTAGCCGAGCCTCGTCTTCCTTCTTCGACACCTTTCCAAATAAAGGTTGATATTGGGAACCATACGGTTGATCGATGCATGTTGATGAAGGTGCTTCTGTTAGTATCTTATCCACTTATGCTTGGAGAGATTTGGGTTTCCCTAATGTTATTCCAGCTGTTAATTGGCCGTTGACCTTAGATAAAAGACCTAGTGAACCGTTTGGATTCCTCCGTCAGGCACCTGTTACTTTGGGTGGAAAAACAATCTTAGTTGATTTTATGGTTTTAAAGGACCCTATGGACTTTGATATGATCCTCGAGCGTGATTACGTTTATGCTATGCATGCTGTGGTGTCTACGCTTTTTTGTGTGATACATTTCCCTCATAACGAAAACATTGTCACCATCGACCAGCTTGCATTCGTTGATCCTCCTTATTACCCAACTGTAGACCAGTCAGATCCCTCGTCATTAGGCACTACTATGTCACATGGGACTTATGTGGCATATTGTTCCTTGAGTTCAACTGCTACTGAGAAGAAGTCTCTGAGTTCATGCTTACCTTCTCGGGACTTGGTCCCAGTTTTTGACCAAGTGACACCTCCATCTGAATGTTTAGATATGTGTTCTATCTGGGATGATATACTTCCTTCCAACGAAGTTTTCCTAGAGTCCATAGTACAGTTTGCCATTCATTTGGATGTTGATCCAGTTGTAGTTATGTCCAGCCCCGGTTTGACCTTAAAGTCTGATCTTCCTACTGTTGAGTCTTTGGACTCTCCTATAGATCCGCAAATTGGTGTTCCTACTGAGTTTGATTCTGCTTCTAGAATTTTCAACTCCCGTGATGATGAATTTGTTTCTGCAGATTCCATCATGTTCTTCAACTTTGATCTTCATCCTGAAGTCGATCTTGTTGATTGTAAGTCCTCGGGCTTGGGTACCGTAGAGTCTTCATTCGAAAACTCTACCTTGTTTATGCCTGTTGTTGATGATAGTGAAGTTGAAAGTATTTCTACCACAGTGACTTGTATCAGGTCTTTCCTTACATATGTTTTAGATATGATCCTGGTATTAATGTTTCTTGGAGACAGGATTCTTAGTTGGATGTATACTTGCTTACTCGTCATTTTCGACACCTTGTGCAACCATGTCAGGTATATTCGGAACCTTGCATATAGGTTTAGGCTTCCCCGCTGTTATGTTGCATTTGAACCTTTTGCCATCCAAATTTGCCATAGGGTCGAACCTGTTGGATATTGGTGTGTTAGCCATCTCTTTATGCATTGTGCACTAGTCCGACAGCAGAGCCTACCTAACATGGGTCACCCTAGTCAGCACCCTTATGCCATTTTGGTGCCCATGCTGAGTTTTTCTCATAGGCTCGGGAGCCTTTTTAAATTTACCATGAATTTGAGAAGAAACCTCATATCTTTCTTCCTCATATATTTTTGGCCATCTTTGATAAGGCTCCCATCTTTGTGTTCAAATTGCATATGCATATGTTATGATCCCACTTGCGCTAATGAGCTTGAAGCCGGCTTCCACACTTTTAGCTCGTTATATAAGCCTCCATCTCTGATCTCATTTCCGCTAAGCCCTGTATCATTTTTCCCTCACAATTTGACACCTTTTACCTGGAGGAGACACACCCTGAGTGTCCTTATCTTGCTCATGTTCCTTGCATTAGGAATAGCTTTGTTCCATGCGCTTGGAGCTAGTTTTGCATGTCCCTGACACTCATCTCCTCCCGTTTCGAGCATTCTTTTTTTACTTCGAGCTCGTTAAAAACAGTAAGTAGGTTTCGAGCATTCTTCTTTTACTTCGAGCTCGTTAAAAACAGTAAGTAGGTTTCTAGCATTCTTCTTTAACTTCGAGCTCGTTAAAAACAGTAAGTAGGTTTCGAGCATTTCTTCTGCGTTCAGTTCGAGCTCGTTAAAAACAGGAAGTAGGTTGCGAGCATTCTTCTTTTACTTCGAGCTCATTAAAAACAGTAAGTAGGTTTCGAGCATTCTTCTTTTACTTCGAGCTCGTTAAAAACAGTAAGTAGGTTACGAGCATTCTTCTGCCTTCACTTCGAGCTCGTTAAAAACAGTAAGTAGGTTATGAGCAGTCTTCCACCTTTCCTTTGAGCTCATTAAAAATAGTAAGGATGCCATGAGCATTTCTTTCATCTTCACTTCGAGCTCATTAAAAACAACAAGAAAGTTGTGAGCATTTTCTGTATCTCCTTTGAGCTCATTAAAAATAGTAAGGAGGTCGTGAGTTTACTTTTTCGGACTTGTTAAACCTTTACGGAAAAGATCCCTATGGAGTTCTTTTAAGCCCTTTTCAGACTCCTTAAATAGGAAAAGTTTGTTGAGCATAGTTGTCTTTTCGGGCTCGTTAAAATAAATGAACCGACATCCACTTAGGTATAGAATTACCCCTTTTCCAAGCTTGGTGGATAATTTACGGAAAAGGTATACTCTAGGCATACTCTTGTATGCGCTAGAAGAGTTCTTGTTCCATCATTTTACACTTTTTTGGGGAAAGAGACTAACTTTACGAAAAAGGACCTTTGGAGTCGTCTTTAGGGTTTTTAGACTCTCGAAATGTGAAAACACCAAGCGAGCATTCACCTACTCGGGCTCGATGTGAAATCCATGAGATGGTATATAGAGGACTGTTTAAGTTTTTCAACTCTATAAACAAGAAAACACCGCCGAGCACATACCAATCTGGGCTCGATATAAAATCCACGGATAGGTGTATAGAGGACTGTTTAAGTTTTTCAACTCTATAAGCAAGAAAACACTACCGAGCACAGACCAATCCGGGCTCGATATAAAATCCACGGATAGGTGTATGGAGTTTTCTTCTAGGTTTTTCAGACTCCTTAAATATGAAAATACTGTCGAGCATGCTTTAGTTCTTTGTCAAGCTCATTAAAAAATGAAAAAGGAAAGGGAAGGGAAGAATGTTAAAATATCTTTCAATATGATGGCAGCAAGTCAACTATCTCCTTGAACAAAGCACCTATTTTGAGTCTATAAAACAAGTTGGGTTCTAGTGTTGGCCTTAGGGTAAACCTAATCTCATAGTTCTTACTCCTCCGTTTGGTTAGTCTTCCAATCATATGGAGAATCTGTTAATGTCTCCTACATTGCAGATTTGTATCGTGGTCTCTTTGTGTTCAAAGCTGCCTAAATCACTCTTGTGTCGTGCTCACTGTTCAAAGATATAACCTGTGTCGGCCATTCTGCAGTTGCCTTGATCTCATGTGTCGGCCATTCCTTGGTGTCAGTATGTTTCATCATGTATTCAGTCCTACTCCAAATCAGCTCATACCTGTTGAGTGTTCCTCGTGTTGGATGATGGAGGATGCATTAAGGCCTCCCTTCCAACGGACTTCTTCCCATCGACTTCAAATCATTATACTCTGGGAATGAAGTTTAGATTTTCGGTTAGTACCTTGGGGATTGCAGTCATTAGTGGTAGTTTCCCTCGCTATTGGATAGATGGGAATACATCAATGTCTCCTATTCGATGGATTCTTCAAGTGTTCGACGGCAAGACCATCTATTCGCACTTGTTTGAATGTACTATGTACCTTGGGTTCCATTTTCATTATTGGTGGACACCCTCGCATTTGTTAACAGTATACATCAAAGACCGGTAATCAAATGATACCTCCCATGTTTGACATCAACTCATTTATTCGCATGGATAGGTTTGTACCTTGGGTTGTTTTTGGATGAAGACCTTGGGTTGTTTTATGTTATTGCCCAAGTTGCGCAAGATTGAGCCACACTCTTTTTGGCTCTTGATGAGACATAGATCCAGCTTGTTCTCTATGGCTATGTTCTCCAGTTTTGACATAGATCCACCTTGTATTTATGTGGCTATGTTTACACTTATGTTCCTCATGGATCCACGCTTGTATTTTAGTGGCCATGATATATGCATCAGTATTTGGATCATTATTGTATCCTCTTGGAGGTCATGTTCCACCATTTGAACATGGACAGTTACCCCAAGGATAAGTTTGTCTGACATTGCCTTTGCTTTCAGGTACTTCATTTGAGCCTATGATTCTTGGTTTCTCCATTCCTCCATGATTCAACTCTTTGTTATTTATAATGTATTTCGGCCATCGTTTCTTGTACTCCCTCTGACCTCATACATTAGGGCGCATCTGTTATAGCTTGAAATGACACCTTTCCGTCCGCGACGACACTTGCTTCCCTTGGTCGCATGATGACACTTCTTGAGATCAAGTTCAGTCACACAACAGGACATTTGTGGATGGAGGAGTCATTTGGGACACTAAAAATGGTTGAAATTACCTCATTCTTGACCCATCTGATGTTTATGACCCTTAGGAACATTTTTCCAGACCAAACCATCTCCTGAAAATGAGCAGAAAAACCTGTTTTTGGCCATTTTTTAACATGAGCGCTGGTACACAGGCATGATAGTAGCGTGTATACCCTACTGAGCGTGACTCCACTGTTGAAATAGTAGCGCTCAACTCCATATGTACGCTACTTTTTCTACTGTAGAGTAGCGTACACCCCTGTTTTGGTCAAAATCTCGAAATTCGAGTAAGTTAAGTTGGTTGGGAAACCTCTTGAGCGGTTATAACTTCTTTTCCTCTCCTTCATTGACTATATAAGGAGGGTAGAAGGGCCATGTGAGTGGACCAAGCCCAATTACAAAGTTATGCTGGAGGAATGGAGACCCTCATCCCCCTCTCTTGTGCTTCAGTTTTGGTAAACCCTAGCATAGTTGATTAGAGGCTGGAATCCTTGGAGAACAGAAGTAGGAGACCTTGAATCTAGGTTTCGTGAAGTGCCAAGCTTGAAAGAAGGTATAGCTTTATGTACTTGCTTTCATTCATTAATAAAGATCAGACGTTTTTCTCTTTCCAAATATGACCTATTAATGTGTCTCAGATTTGATTACTGTTTAATTATAGTTTGATGTCTTGTTATGTCATGGATATCAGTCTTATATATGTAGTCAAATGTATTTGAGAAAGGTATCAAGTTGTTTTGCAGGTCTGGGAATTGCAACACTGGATAAGTATTGAAGAGTGAGGGAGGCAAAGCTAGGATCAACCTTCTGAATGAGGTGCCTACATCTCTAAACCCTAATCTCTTCATTTATTTGTTGTACTTGCAGAATGCTTGTAAGTATATCTTTATCACCGTAAGTTGGTAGTTTCTCCCCTGAACTATAGGTGCATTTTCCCCGCAACACATAGGTAACTGGAACTTCCACTAAATCAAAAGTCAAAACTGGTGCTTCCACTGAGTGTTGGATCAAAACAGTGTCAGACGAACATTGGTTCCTTCATATCTTTGCTAATCAACCAATTTATTAGTATTTCCTTGCACTTTAATTATTAAAAATGAATAATTAATCAACAAAACAATTAATTCTAAATCTTCATATAGTTCCAACTAAGTGTCTTACTCATCTCAATTTATGTGTACTATCTCCCTTATGAGGTTTAGAATACTCTAAGTTGATAAGAAAATAGATGGCTTTTCCAACCAAAGGTGGGAACCATCATCACTCCCCAACTTACCATTTTGTGCATCCTTGTGCTAGTGATGAACTAGGAGTGGAGTCATCTATGGGTGTACTATCCTTGATATTCCATGCATAGCATTTGGTCACGGCTTCTGATGGATGGAATCCCCTGTCCTTTCTAATTTGTTCCCATCTTACTTCTTCCTCCTCCTTGGTCCAAGCCTGGTTGGTGTCAGAAATGAGAAGTGGAGGATTGAGTTTGAGGCCAATCCATTGTAGCCTCAACTTCTCTATGGCAATGATATACAATGATGATCTAAACAATTCCTTTTCCAAGTTAGAGGGTGAGTGCACTTCTATAGGGAGAACATATCAGGAATGTCATTCCATCTGGTGGTATTGAGTCGAATGATCCTCTTGTTGTTCTCCTTTAATACTACTTCTCTGAAATGAGCAATGAAAACTACTTGTCTTTACTGTCTAACTAGAGCTAATTCAATAGCTTGTCTCAGTATTTGGTGTGAGGTGGACACTGCGTCTGGAGTAGGGGCTTCTGCTATGATAAAGAGCTGAGAATCCTTTTGAACTATGTGATATTTGTGCATTTATGTTGCTCTCATATCCTCATTTATAATCTAAAAGCCCTTAATTGCACATCCCCTATATAGGGGTTTGGATTCCACTTAAAGGGTTGAGGTAATATATAATTTTGTAGATAGAACTCACTAAGTTGATCTTTCCCTAATCCCCCCATTTCTTGGCAGGTATCAATAAAATATTTTGGGGTCTCTAATCTCTTAGACTTTTGGTGCTGCAATCTCTTGACTTGGTACCATAGGCACCGTTCTTTTAAGAATACTAAATAAAATATGGATGGTTGCCTACAATGGATGAGCTCTTGCATTATCCTGAAGCATTTCTCTGATCTTTCTTGAATTTTGTCCTTTTCTTGTATCTTATCTTTTAGTTCTGATTCACAGTGTTCCATATCTTGTTTTAGGATAGTGTTTTTTGCAATCAACTATTGCATGTCTTGTTGGTACTGCATTTTGATAACTTTGAGCTTCTCCTCCAATGGATGTAGTTCATATTCTTCATGACCTAGAGCTTTGGAGGTATTGGAAGCTTTCAAATCTTCCACTACGTGGGCTATTTTCTTCCATTTCAAGATTTTCCGTTCTTGTTCTTTAATCTGTTTTTTCAATCTAATGATCTCTTGATCTCTCTATCTTGTAGTACCTCATGACTACTCATGTCGAAATAAGTCCTATTTGTAGTAGCATTAGGGAAGCTCTCAGGTTTTTCTAGAAAATTATCCATTACCCTATCATGTAGACTTTCATGCTCCTATCTATCCTCAACTTCTTGCTCATTATCTTGGGTATTTGACTCTTCTATTTGGTGTACCTCCTCTTCTTTTGAATCATGTATCTATATCTTCCCCTTCTTCTTAGGATTTATTCTGTCTCTTGAGCTTCTAACCATAGGTGAATCGATTTTTCCATTTTCCCCCAACTGTATCAAAGTATCCACAATCTCCTTTTCTTCCCCTTTTTGAGTAGCATCTACTTTCTTCTCTTCTTCTAGTATTTGTTTAATGGCATCCCTAGTTTTCAAGGAAACTTGTATGGACGCTCTCCTTTTATTTGCAGTAGGAATGGATTTGGATTTCTTCATAGCGGGTTCTGTAGAAGGAATGGATTTCTCTCTTTTCATGAAGGGCTTTGTGGAAGTAGGAGGGGCTATGGCTAGTGAATTTTGTTGAGGGGACAACTGAGAAGGTTGTTGTTCTCCTTTATAGAACACTTGTATTTCAGGGTTATTAATTTTCAAGAAAGTTGACCATGAAAGGGGGAAGTAATGTTCTTCCAAGGTATGACATACCAATAGCTTAACCAAACCATGGTCATACATAGAGTTTGGTTTTCCCAATTGAAATTTTGTGCTCATGGAGCAGAGGGAATTGAACATGAACCAAGGGATGCTTATATTCTTTTCGGGATTTTTCCATTGTAAATTCCTGAGGAGGTTAAGGAATTGGAAATGGTATGCATGCATTAGAGCATATATTCCTTCACATGTAATGTACCTCATGATGATTAGGGCTATCTCTCCCAAGGTTTTGGTAGTGTTTCTCTTTTCACACTTCCCTTCTCTTCCTCATAATTATCAATGAACCTGAAGAATTGCTTCTTATCCTTTTGGGCCAATTCTCTATTATCCTTATTCCATCTAATCCCTTTAGGAAACCATGTTACAATGCTCAATATATCTTCATTCAGTTCTATTTCAACTCCTTTTACGATCGTGCTGCTAGTGTCCTCGTCAACTTTTCTAAAATTTCTTGCAAACTCAATTATTTCTTCGTGGAATCCATCAAGTTTTTAGAAGGAATGGACCCACCCTGCAACCTGAAAGTACTTCAATGCTTTCGGGTTTCGTTACAGTTTCGAATGGTCCATAGTTTCATGTTTCATGAAACCCCCAGTCATATTTTATAGATGATCTATCCCCTTTCACATAAAAAGAATAAAAAATAGTAAGAGTTGTTTGAATACCTGTTCAATTGCTTCCTTTCCTATTCTCTGTTGTGGTCGACCGCCTTCTTTCTGGATTCCTTTTCCTCTGTCGTGAAGTGAACTAGGTTTCCTCTTTGTAATTTGAAAGGCTTAGCCTTATATCAAGCACTGTGTACTTATCTGATTGTTGACTATCCCTTCTTCACCCATTCTATCAATTATAGCCATTCAGTCATCTCAATTTTGAGTAGTCGTTGTCTTGGCGTCACTCTTTTATGCATGTGAAGTGACTTTTTGCATGAAGCTCGATTGATTCACGATATCTTAGATCATAATCCCTTCATTTGAAATGATGATTGAACTTGATGGTCACTTTATTTAATCATTAAAACCCACGTTTTATCATTCACCTCATTCACCTTATATCTACTTTATTCACCTTATATCTAATTACAATGTCCCTCCCCAACTTTAAGTCTGATGTCCACATTCTAATTGAGTTTTGAGTATAGGAAACTTAGTTAGGACATTTATGAGATTAGAAAGATGATTGCTGAATTGAGTAATTCGTACCTCATAATAACTTACTTATTGTGGTGTTGTCTGTAGAATATGTGCTTTGGAATGTTGATGTAGAAATTGATAAGTTATGTAGAAATTCTACAGTTTGTCGAATCTTGTAGTTGTCCACCTTAATATGTTGTTGCTGGAGCTTGTATTTTTGCTAGAACGTTCTTTTATTGCTTCTGGACCTGAAGAAAAGTGTTAGTATTGAAAACAAATTAAAATCTCTCTCTCCTTATATACAGACTATTAGATCACCTTTTTGAAGGTTTTCAATCTTACATCCTATCTCGGACGCCTCCTAAGATGTTTTCACCTGAGAATTTTTATTGACACATTTTTTTGTTAATTTTTTTATTGTCAGGGTGACTACCCTGACTAAGTCAAGGGAGGGAACTGCCACCCTAATGTCAAATGTATTTTTGTTTCTTTTAATGTTTCAGTAAACTCTGCCTTTGTGAGAGGCCTCTTGTAAAGTTTCAGTCTATGGCCATTGACCAACATTGGTATTTGATTTTCGTCTATAGCGAAGATCCTAACATATCCATTTTCGTAAATGATGTCAACTTGATAGGGTCCCAACCATATGTTTCTTAATTTTCCTTTGAAATATTTAAACCTTGAATCTTAAAGTAGGGCTCAGTCTCCTTCTTTAAAGTCTTTGGTCTTTATGAACTTGTCATGTTGTAATTTTATTTGTTGTTGGATCATTTCCATGTGATATAGGGCCTGTTATCTGAGCTCATCTAGCTGATTAAGTTGAAGTAATCTCTCATTTTGTGCTGTAGATAGATCCATGTCAATTTCGATTGTTGTCCTTAATGTCTTGAGTTCGAATTCAATGGGAAACATTATTATTTTCCTATAGACCAAATCATAGTGTGTGAGCCTTGTGGTGGTTTTCTAGGTGGTATTGTATGCCCATGCTGGCTCATGAACTCTATTTTCCCAATCTCTCTTATGGATTTGTACTGTTTTTGTCAGGATATTTTCTGTTTCTCTATTGGTAACTTCTACTTAGCCATTTCCTCGTGGATGGTAAGATGTTGATTGTATGTTCTTGACCTTATTGAGCCTTAGAATCTCCTCTATTAGATTTGATGTAAATTGGTTCCTCTATCAGTAACAAGTTCTCTAGGTGCTCCAAATATTGTGAAGATTTCTTTAGTTAGGAATTTTGCCACTGAGTCTTCATTGGCCAATCTTAATGCTTTTACTTGCACCCATTTTGTAAGATATTCAATGCGGAATAATATGTGATGTTTCATGTTCGATGGGAGATCAATAGTTCCAATGAATTCCATCCCCCATTTCTCAAAAGCTTCTATTGTTACCTGGGGATGGAGAAGCATTTCATCTCTTTGGGTTGGCTTACCCATTCTTTGGAAATCATCACATCTGGAGACATAAGTTGTTGCATCCTTATGTAATGTTGGCCAATAGTACCCTTTCTGCAATACCTTATATGTTGTTATTTTGGTTTCATAATGTCCACCACATGGTTCATCATGGCATGCATGGAGAATTTCATGGACCTCATCTTCTCAGGATGTGGTTTTTCCCTCTTTTAAAAAGTTATCCTTGAATCCATGAAAATGGAACATTCTTTCTTACTATGTTGCATCTCTCTTTGTAGGTGAAATGCTGCGGAAATCTCCAGTAGCCAAGTAATTTTTTATGTCAGCAAACCATGGAGTGTGTGCAGAAATAAAAATAAGGTGTTCATCAAGGAATGCATCATCTATCAGCTCTGCATCTGCAACATGTGTTAATTTGGACAAAAAATATGGTACAACATTGTTATTTTGCAGTTTATCCACAATGGTTATGTCAAATTCTTGTAAAATTAAAAGCCATCTTATCATCCTACAAATTACATCTGACTTGTTCATTAAATATCTAATTGTAGAGTGGTCAATGTGGAAAAATACATGATACTCGATTTTGTAGTGCCTGAACTTGTTGATGGAATAGATGACTGCAGTAAACTATTTTTTTGTGACAACGTAGTTGAGCTATAGTCGTGCAAGGTTCTTATTGATATAATAAATGGCATATGGAATCTTGTTTTATTCTTTCCCTAGGACTGCACCAATTTATTTATCTGAAGTATCATGATGTATGTGGAAAGGAATTTCCCAATTTGGTCCTTGTAAAACATGTGCTTCCATAATCTTCTCCTTGATGTGTTCAAATACTTTATGGCAGCTATCAATCCACTGGAATTCTACATATCTAGTCAATAATGAAAACATTGGAGCAATTATTTTACTGTATTATTGTATGGTTCTCCTATAGTATCCATATTGTCCTATAAATATCCTAACATCTCTTGGGTTCTGTGGGTGAAGTAGGTTAATTATAACTTGAATTTTTGCAGGATCTAGTGAAATTCCTCTTGCAGAAACATAACGCCCTAAAACTACTCTTTCATGCATTAATAGTTGTCATTTTTCATTACTAAGACAAAGGTTCATTTCGATACATTTATTTAGTACACTCTCTAGATTTTTGAGGGCTTCTTCAAAGTCATTTCCATATGGTGTGAAATCATCCATATATATTTCCATGTTGTCATGGACAAAATCAACAAAGATTCTTAGTACTGCTCGCTAGAATGTGGCAGGGGCATTGCAAAGTCGAAATGGGAGGTCTTTGTAGGAAAAAGTTCCCCAAGGGAAAGTAAATGTGGTATTGTCTTGATTTGTTGGGTGGATTTGTATATGGTTATATCCACTAAGACCATCTCAGAAGGATAATATGTTTTTCCCTGCCATTGTATCTAGTACTTGGTCAATGAATGGCAGTGGAAAGTGGTCCTTCTTGGTTGCTTTATTAAGTTGTCTTTATTCTATGCAAACTCCTTATTTCCCTCCTTTCTTTGGGAAAATTACTAATGGTGATACCCACTCACTTTCTAAAATAGGGTATATGAAACCAACACTTAGAAGTTTTTGTAATTCCACTTTAACAATGTCTTTTAAGAATGGGTTCATCCTTCTCTAGGGATTCCTAATAGGAGTGGCATCCTCATTAATGTATATATGGTGTTGATAGATTTTTGGAAAGACTTATTTCATATTAGAGTAATTCCATTCAATGGCTTCTTGGTATTTAGTAACGATATAGATCAATTTTTCCTCTTGTTCTGGAAGTGGTTGTTAATTTTCAATGTTCTGTTAGGCGAAATCTCTATTGTTTTGGTGGAAATTCTTGTTTCTTCCATCAGGCAAAGACTTTGCCACATTGGATCCCCTAATCCTATTGTTTCCAACTCCTCAAATGTTCAATATTCTTCGAAAGAAATAGGATTTTCATAGAGATTCTGTAAGAAATTGGAGATGATTGTATCCTCTTGTGGGGTCTCAGTGCTAGGGCAGTATCTATTGTTAATACATGATGAATAGGATGATCAAAATCATTTTTCTTAGATTTCCAAAGATGATCCTTGGTACCTAAATGAGGTCTGGCAGGAGGATATAGGTTTAATGTCTTTGTTTCTATCCCATTTGCAATGGTCATATCCCCTTTCCTACAACCAATATGTGCATCAATTGTTGCAAGCTAAGGCCTCTCGAGTATTAGAGGGTATCCACTTAGTTTAGATTTAGTATGGATGACAATCAAATCAACAGCATAGTGCCATGAATATATGGTAACCATGATGTCCTCTAATATGCCATTTGGACAAACTGTGGAGGTGTCTACAAGTTGTAGAACTGTAGTAGTGTGTCTTAAGAGATTTTGAATATTGATTTTTACCATGGTGTCCTGAGTAATTACGTTTATTGCTACTCCTAAGTCAATGAGAGTATTTGAAATCAGACTTCCTCCTATGTGTGCGTACACTATTGGGATTCCTAGGTCTGCATATTTTGGGTTAATAGTCCTTCCTAACATTAAGTCTGCCAGTTGTCCTACCATGTTAATAGTGGAAGCATCCTTCCTCTTTATTCATGGCCTCTCTTATGCATGTGTCTTCGATATACTACTTATATATAGGGATTTCTTTGATGGCTTGTAGAATTGGTATCTTGACACACACAAATTTTCCAGTTCCTCTAGAAGAAAGCTTTTAGGTTTTTGGGTTTCCTTAGGTTGAAACCTGTGAGGGAATGGTGGAACAGGAGATGGTGAATCCCCTATGTCCCCTTATTATTCTACAGGATTCTCCTAAGGGGAGTGAACTACCCTAGGGGAAATAGGTGTATCTGGTTATTCTACTTGTCTATTTGCTTGGCATGTTACTACTTTTCCATAGTGCAGATTTAATTGATTTACTTCCATGGCATCCAATGAGTATGATGGGTAGTTGGTCACCTCACTAAAATATGCAGGGTGAACTTGTCTGTTGTTAGGATTTGGATTTGGTTGTGTTGGCAAAGGTGGCCTAGGTGCTGTTGATGTAGGATTTTGAGGCCGTTGTTGATTAGTCACTAGTGGGGGCAAAAGGGCAGGCTGCTGATTGATCATTGGTGGAGGCATAAGGGAAGGCTATTGAATGATCATTGGTGGAGGCATAAGGGAAAACTGTTTTTGATTGGTCTTCCATCCCGTGTAATGAAAATTTTGACCATATGTATGAGGTAATGGCTAAGAGTTTTTCCACTGTTTTTTCCAGTAGGTGCCCACTCAAGTGTGGAATAAGATTGCTTCCCATATGGATTTATTAAGTATTGGTTCCCATAAGTTGGATGTAATGGCTGTTGATTGTAGGGATGATGATAGAGTGGTTGTGCATACTGATGGTAAGGTTGTTATCCTTGAAAGTTTTGGTATTGTGGTTGACCATAATGTTGCTGGAATGGTCTTTGCAATACTGGTCTCCTAGGGTTTATGTAGCATAGAGGTTCTGCTTGTGGTTCATAAAGGTTGGATTTTGGAGACCCTAGGTAGCGACAGTCATTTGTGCGGTGTTGATCAGAGTAGATCCCACAATGTTCAACTTTTTTGGAACTGACTTGCATTAGGCTTAGTGGACATTCATTCTTTTTCCTACAGTCTAGAAAAAAACAACCAAGGCTCTATTTGAATCCTCTTTTTTCATCTTTTCCTACATGGTGTCTATTTGTAATGCCATAGAATGTAGGATATCTAATTTCATGTCATCTAGCAAATTCCCTAGGTCTGATTTGGTGAGGGTAAAACTAGAGGGATTTGAAGTTTGGAAAGGAAGGTTTCTTCCCATAGGCTTCTTTCCAATGGACCTAAAATGACTTCTGAATATTTATTTGATTTCATCATAGTCCTGCTGAAAGATATCACCATTGGATAGGAGGTTCAACGTCTTTAGGAGTTCCTCCCCAACTTCTCTAAGAAGTACAATTTTGAGGGAATATTAAGCTAAGGTACAATTTTGAGTTCCTTTTAACTGAGTTGAAACCGTCCCTCATAGCCTTCTAATGATTCGTTGTCTCCCTACTACATTCTAAAGATCTCATCTCAAGTTTCCCTGGCCTTACAGTAGCCCCTATATTTTTCTATGAAGGTATCCTTCATTTGATCCCAAGAGGTTATAATATTGGCTTCTACACTCATGCACCATTGTAAGGCAGAGTCCTTCAGAGTGGATGGAAAAATCTTGAGCTTTTGGGCATCTAAGGTGTAGTCATTGGTTCTACATACTACATCGAATTCAAACAAAAAGTTTTTTGGATATTCAGATGTAAGGCCATGGAAATTGGGCAAATGCAGCTAGGTTAATGTTCTTCATTTTTTCTTCTTCATCATTGACTCCGCGAATGGGAAAGTCAAATACAATGACTTGTTCCTCTTATTCCATTTCATTTTATTCTTCATCCTCAGGGTCAACAGAAGAGTTGTAGCTTTCGTTAGTGGTAGAGCCAAATGACCAGTTCACCTTCTTCTCATCGACTGAAAAGGAGGGGAGTTAACTGCAGGGTTCTCAGGGTTTTCTTTAGAAGTATCTTCCTCCCTGTGAAAATGCTCACAGTAGATCCAAAGAGATGATGTAAACCTCACAATGAAAGAATTTAGGAATGACAGAAGAAGAACAGAGCAAAAGAACATAGATCCAAAGGAGCTCAGATAGAGGAAGAATAATTACACATGTTACATTAATCTGAATAGTAAAAAGGTAAATATACAATGCTCAGGATTCGAATACACTAGGTGTGATTCGAATTAGCCTGTATGGAGAGATCCATAATCAGTGGAGTGTAATCAAATCATAACTAGGAGTCCAACTCATCATCAGTGAAGTCATCAATGCACAAGTAATAGTCAACCATAAGTCAAACTGAGTCTAACTGAATATGGTAGGTGTAATTGGCACATGGAAGCACTAATGTAGTGAAGGAGGCTCAGTGGAGGGCGCTCATGGAGCTAACCAGAGTCAGAACAGGTTATCTAGTCACAGTGGAGGTCCATCAGAGTGATAAGGTCAGTTAAGAGTGAGTCAAGCCTAAAATCAGGGAGAGAACTCTTGTTAACTGAACATAACTGGACTGGTAGGTGAAGAAGTGCGCCTCTCTCATGCAGTAGGTGAAAGGAGGACGCACTAGGCACTAGAAGGGATGAAACTGATTAGGAAGAAGCTCTAGGGGCTAGCTAACTGAGGGCTAGGTGTTGGGACTGATGACTGGGATGCATGCAAACCCTAGAATGCATGCAAACCCTAAAAGTGCATGCAAACCCTAAGAGACTGAAAATGAAAATGACTGAAAAGCTAGTAGGACTAGGATGGAGTATAGGAATATCCTAACACCCCCTCTTAATCAATCCTGGGCCTTGGTAACTAGGACCAAATGTCACCCATACAATCAAATAATGATAAAATAAAGAATTGTCCATCAACAGAGGAAATGGGGAAAACCTCATGGGAAAAATACCCCCCCTCAAAAGAACAGTAAATAACTCATAGAACCATCATACTAAGCAGAAAAGCAGAAAGCTTTCATCACTGAAAATTTCTGCAAAAAAATTGACAAGTTGATCCCCTGTAGGATGCCAAAACAGGTGCTAGATGTGGATCTAGTCTTCTGATGTGCCTTCCACTATGTAGAGGATGTATTGGACGAAGCAAGTCTCTAAGGAATTCTTTCTGCAACTGGAGCGAATGGAACATGAGGAGTCTTCCCAAGTGATGGAAGGGAGAACCCCATCATCATGTTGCATCTCTCATGGAGAGGTAGATGGCATAATGCAAGGTTGGCATGATGCTGAAGTCTAGTAGTTTTGTGAACAGATGAATCTTCAACTGTGTTCTCAGTAGTAGCAAGGACTGTGTGAGCCCATATTGACCTCAAATCTGGACTGAGAGTATGTGTTGGTTCTGGATTTGAATATTCTTGAACTATGATCTCAACATCAAAATCTTGATCTTCTTCTTCATCAGAAGAGGATTCACTCTGATCTTGATCAAAATATGAAGGAATAGTCAGAGAAAAGGGCATGAAGTGTGAGAACTCATATGCCTTAGAGGCATGATTAGCAACCCCATTCGCTATAATCTTTCCAGTGGAGATCTCTGTAATCTCTACTGTGTTTGGACCAAAAGTTACTTGCTTTGGTGATCCTGTATGAGTCATCTGATATACTGACAACAAATTAGCTGTTAGAGAAGGAACAAATAAAACATTTTTGAACTTACCATGCTCCATATGTACTGTACCCAATCCTTTGGCTGAGATCTGAGAGTTGTCTCCCATGTGAATAGTAGGCCCATCTTTGAGATCTAAAGAGGAAAAAGATTCTTCAGAGGCAATCATGTGGTTGGAGGCTCCAGAATCTATGCGGAGGGATTTTGACTTTGAAAAACCAGCCATCAATGCATGGCAATCATCAGATCCACTTCCAGAATCAGTCATCTTTGCTTCTTTTGGAACAACAATTTTGTTTTGTTCAGAAAGCTTGGTTAGTAGATCTATTTTCTTGTGCATGCAAGCTTTCTCAGGATGGTTTCCTCTCTTGCAGTAGGAGAAATTAGGTCTCTTGTGTTTGTCATTTTTGGATTTAGAAGGCTTCTTGTCCTTGTCTTTTTTCCTCCCTTTTGCATTCGCTCCACTTGCTTCTCCAGCTAGAAGAGCTAGATCTTTGGAGGCCTTGATGGCACCCATTTGAATCAATTTGTCCTCTTCTTGAGTGAGAGCTTCAACAAAGACTGCTAAGGTGGGAAATTTCCATCCAGGGATTGACATTCGCCCAGAATGGAAGGTAGATACAAAGACAGAAAATTGAGATCCAAGTTTGCTCAAAATGGAGAGCACCAATTGCTCATCACTTTTAGTGATGCCACAGTGCTTGCATTGTAAAACCAATTTGTGAAATTTTGAGAAGAATTATTGAATGCTCTCGAAATTGCTAGGTTGTAGGGCAACCAATTCATTTTCGAGAATGTGGCCTCTTAGCCCATCTTGTTTTCCAAAGAGACTCTCCAATTTTGTCCATAACTCATTTGGAGACTTCAATCCTTCAACATGAAACAATAGATCTTCAGACATATGAAGGCATATGAATCCAAAGGCTTCATCCATTTTGTTTAGATGCTTGGTCCTCTCTACAACTGTATGAGGTATGGCATCTTTCTCAAACACCATTATATTTAGCTATATATCACACAAGTGTAATTTCATCTTACCCTTCCATTTGAAGTAATTGAAAGGAGTGAGAATTATAGGAGAGGAAAGGTGAGGTATGGCATCTTGAATACTGGAACAAGTGCAAAGGTGAACTGTTGATACTGCTGCTGCAACTGTTGGAACTTCAAAATACCTGCAAAAAACTCTCAAGAATGGAGGTAGAATATACTCTCAAATGGCTCTGATACCATGTGAAAATGCTCACAGTAGATCCAAAGAGATGATGTAAACCTCACAATGAAATAATTTAGGAATGACAGAAGAAGAATAGAGCAGAAGAACATATATCCAAAGGAGCTCAGATAGAGGCAGAATAATTACACATGTTACATTAATCTGAATAGTAAAAAGGTAAATATACAATGCTCAGGATTTGAATACACTAGGTGTGATTCGAATTAGCCTGCATGGAAAGATCCATAATCAGTGGAGTGTCATCAAGTCATAACTAGGAGTCCAACTCATCATCAGTGAAGTCATCAATGCACAAGTAATAGTCAACCATAAGTCAAACTGAGTCTAACTAAATGTGGTAGGTGTAACTGGCACATGGAAGCACTAATGTAGTGAAGGAGGCTCAGTGGAGGGCGCTCATGGAGCTAACTGGAGTCAGAATAGGTTATCTAGTCACAATGGAGGTCCATTGGAGTGATAAGGTCAGTTAAGAGTGAGTCAAGCCTAAAATCAGAGAGAGAACTCTTGTTAACTGAACATAATTGGACATGTAGGTGAAGAAGTGCGCCTCTCTCATGCAGTAGGTGAAAGGAGGGCGCACTAGGCACTAGAAGGCCTGAAACTGATTAGAAAGAAGCTCTGGGGGATAGCTAACTGAGGGCTAGGTGTTGGGACTGATGACTGGGATGCATGCAAACCCTAGAATGCATGCAAACCCTAAGAGACTGAAAATGAAAATGACTGAAAAGCTAGTAGGACTAGGATGGAGTATAGGAATATCCCAACACTCCTTTATCTTACTACTTGAGATGGGATTTGATGGAATAGGTGTATTTTGTATAAATCAACCAAACTCGTTCCTAGCCCAAGGAATTCATACTAAGGGTGATGTCTGCGTTTTTGGATTTCTATATTTCCTATTTTTTTAGAGGTTTTTTTTAATAGATTTTTGCGGGTATGTGGGTATGAAGATGTGAAATGGATTATATAATTTGCAGAAGTAAAATAAAATAAATAATGAAATCTATGTTGTAACGAAGAGACCTACTTGGAAACACGTCTACTTTTTGTTCGCTCACTCTCCTCCAACTCTAACCTACTTAACGCTTATGCAAAAATAAAACAACTAAATAATATTGCCATCTCCCTTTCAATTTGGAACGCCTCCCTGACAATTATGCTAAAAAGTGACGGGATTTATCAATCAACAAGTATACTGCATCCTGTTGGGACAAGACAATATCAAGAATGTTGTATCTAAAGCTTTACTTTAATTATTGACCTAGTGATCTGTACAAACTTGTGAGGGTCCTGCACAATATATGCAATTACAAAAAGAGCTAACTATGCCTAGTAGCATGTAACTTTAATCTAATCAACCAACACATTCAAACTATTGATAAAAAGAAAAGGGAAATTCAATCTAAAACTAAGGGTTGCAAGAAGAATGGATCTTACCAGTTAACTAGGCACCTATTCCCCTTATCAATAGCTTCAATGACAAGCATTAAGAATTTCTTTGTCTAGCTTTAGGAAAACCTTTTGTAAAAATTTCCAATTACACTACCATCAACTCACAAAAAACAAGCATTTAGTCATATGAAATTCTATGCAAGTGTTGAAAACAAATAGAGAGTTAATTCTTTAACAGTTTTGTGTAACAAGATCCCATGTGTAATAAAAATGACAATGTAATCTTAAACCTAACTTAAGAACAATCCAATGAATCTACGATAATCTTAATTGCAGAAAAAATTCATTAATATCATTCTATTAGAAACACTGGAAATTTCTACAAAATGTAGTACTCCTACACTATCTGCTCTGTTTTACTAAAAATGAGCACAAAACAATAAATCTATTCTAACAACACATGTACCTATAGCCATTTATGGATGGGCCCTGATCCAAGGTGACACAGGAACAAAAACGCTACTTAGTAAGATGCAGGAATAATAGTCTTCATTAATCTGTAAAGAAACTATTCAACATCAGAAACTTGGTCTTTCAAATTGTAATAGTTGTAGCAAAAACTAAAATTATAACATATGGGTGCTAGCATTACTAGTTACTTCCCTTTGATATTAAATATAAGATGCATCTCTAATCTAATCCATTAGCCTCTAGTATATATGAAAAAGTCTCTATGTAAACTGCGTTGGATGCGCTAGTGTAGGTAAATAGGATCATGCGGGATCAAAATAATAGTAAGAGTTCATCATCTTGGATATGTAGAATGCTTTCCATGTGCTTTGTGGATTCATGGACTAGGCCTCTAACTGGTCGATGGGTGAATCCATGAAGATGGGTGTCTATTTTGGGGGGTCCCGCGAGAAAATAAATCTGATTTTTTTATGTTTTCCAACTTTGGGCAAATAAAAGTGATATTTTTGTTTGGAATTTCACTCTTCACTAAAACAAAAACTTTTAGAGAATTATGTTAGCTTTCTATTCATAATTTTTTCAATTTTTTATATTGAGATTTGATATGTCGATTCAACAAATGTTTGATAGTGTGTTCTTATAAAATGAAAGGACTACAAAATAGCCATGTTTTGTCGCAAACGTAAAATCATTGTTAAACTTGTTTTTTGCAAAAACAAAATATGCTAGGACAATCTATACACAATATACTACTGCATGACTATAAGTTTGTAACCAATGGATTTATATACTAATTATTATATTTTTTTGAATTTGATCAATGGGGAAACCTCATCGATTTTCAACATGTTTTTTGTCACAACACTTTTCTCTCGACTGAATATAAAAATAAAAAATCTATGAATACCCTTTTGAAGTAGACACGCCAATTAAATGCACCATAGTTTTTTCAATTTTTTTGGTGGTGTATTTTTAAAGCTATGGATTTTTAATTTTATCGTATTTTGAAAGAGCTGAAACCAAACTCGAAACATGTTAAGAAAAAATATAATTAAAAATATCAGATCTCACCTATATACAACAAAATCTATATATTCGGAAAGTAGATTCAATGACGAAACTAATGGTATCAAGTTCGACAGTCGCTTTGTAGTGTAAGAGATTTTTTTTACCTTCCAAAAATGGAGAAATCTGAAAATTGTGCAGAAACGTGAAGTTTTCAGGTTTCAGAGGTTATTCGGTCGAATAACCTTTTTCCGTAACGGAGAAGTCACTTACAACAAAGGTTATTCGGTCGAATAACCAAACGTAAAAGAAATTCGTCGGCCGAAAAAAAAAAAAAAAAAAAAACGTCGTTGTCTAAACTTATATAAATAAAACTAATTACGTTCATTATTTTCGCACATTTTAATTTCGCATATTTCTGGTCAGAATATTTTTGAAGGGGTTTTCTAAGGAGATATTTTTTGCAAATAGAGTTTTTTTTAGAAGGTATTTTTCTTCCTATTTCTTTCCAAGGGGTACATGAAAGAGTTTTTTTCTAAGGCAGTTTTGCAAAATGAGTTTTTATTCCAAGGTATTTTTGCACTTCTTTTTTTTTACAATGAGTTTTTCAAGGTGTTTTTTTTTCCACAATGGTACTTTTAAAGAGTTTTTATTCCAAAGTATTTTGTGCAAATAAGTTTTTATTTTAAGTTATTTTTCAAAGGAGTTGTATTTTTCCTTCTTATTTCTTTCAAAAGGTTTTTTTCAAAGAGTTATTTTCCCAATATATTTTTGCAAATGAGTTTATTTCTTTGAAATAAGTTTTTTTCAAAATATTTTTTTCTAGATATTTTTGCAAGAGGTTTTTTTTACAAAGTATTTTTCCAAGTGATTTTTTTAGAAACAATATCTTTCCAAAGGGTGCACTTACAGAGTTTTTATTCCAAGGTATTTTTGCAAATAAGCTTTTATTTCAAGGTATTTTTGCAAATGAGATGCATTTTTCCTTCTTATTTCTTTGAAAGGGGTTTTTTCAAAGAATTTTTTTCTCAAGTTATTTTTGCAAAATAGTTATTTCTTTGCAAGGGTTTTTCCAAAGATTTTTTTTTTTTTATTTTTATTTATTTATTTTTTTTTTTTATTTTTTTATTTTTTTATTTTTTTATTTTTTTTTTTTTCAGTGGTTTTACAAAGAAGATTTCTTTAGAAGGTGTTATTATTTTTCAATGGGTTTTTTCAAAGGTGATTTATTGTCAAGGAGTTCTTATTTATTTCAAAGAAGGTTCTTTTCAAAGGAAATTTCTTTCCAAGAAGTTTTTCTTCAAAAGACTCTTACAAGATTTTGATAAGGTGAAGTAAATTTCAGTTCATGTGTTTATAAATTTTGTAACTGTTATTAAATCTCAATTTTGTTTTTTTAGTATAAAGTGATGATTATTTAATTTATCATTTATAGATTAAACAATCATGGGCAGTAAGAGAAATCGTAAAAAAAAATATGATTGTAAACGTGATGATGATGATGATAAAAAAGAAAAAAAAAACTTAAATATCATGCCAACAAAGTAAGCCTTGCATAAACGCAAGCTACAATTATTAAAGATATAAATACAGTTTTACATGGTAATGTTGATGAAATGGAAATTGAAAATAGAGTACAAGAAGAACAAATTGAAGTTGAAGAGACCATTGTTGAAGATGTAAATAGTGATTTACATACTAATGTCGATGAAGTCAATATTGAATATCAAGTTTAAGAACCGGAAATTCAACCAAGTATGTATATATCATGTATTTTCCAAATTCATTTTTTAGAATGAATTGTATTTTTGCATACATGTTAAATTAAATTTAACTTGATGTATAGGTATTTTCACCATTGATGATGAAATGTTAGAAAACGTTGATTGCAACAAATATGAAAAAAAATACCCATACATGTTGCATGATATCAGGCTCAAAAATTTTATGATGATGTTTTGAAGAATTATTCAATAACAGGGCAAGCACAAATTTTGAGATGTTTATTAGTGACCAGGAAGTTAGAAGATGCTACGTCATTATTGGGTATTCACAAGGCGACCAAAGAGTCGAAATTGAAACATAATGTGATAGACAATAGAGGTGATGCAATAAAAAAATTTGAAAAATCTAGGAAGAAAGATTTCAGTGCTGCACGAAGAGCAATTCATACAGCAATTGTTTCGGCTAGTACTAAACAAAAATGTTTGACAACACAACTAGCAAAAACAGTTGGAACCTCAAGAAAGACATTATACAAACATAGCAAATTCAAAATGCAAATAGATGAAAATGATGAACTTGCTTGTTGGACAATTATTTGTAGACAATCTTACAAAGATAGAATGGGAGCAGGTGTTAAATATATTGTACGGGAATATTGGTTGACACATGCTTGCGTTTCACCAAATTCAAGAGATGTGATACGACAAAGAGTATCACCAGGAGTATATATAAGTAGTCCAAGACATATAATGGATATGACACAAGTACAATTGTTCAATAAATTCAAGGAAGATCATCGTGGAATTAATGTGTCAATAACTACATTTTTGCAACAAAAACCATGGTATGTTAGACTTATTACTATACGTGACACATGTTGTTTCTGTTATCATGTGCAATTTCAATTATATTACGACACGTTTCTTGAATTTGCTAAAACAAATTGGACGAATTCACCACCTCTTCCCACAGTACATGAATTCATATCTCAAACTCTATGTGAGAGAGATCACGATGAAGTATTTTATAATAAGAAATGTGCCAATGGAAAACATTGTCATCGTTGTGGAAATATGGTTTTATTCCACAATAAATATCCTATCGATAATGATCGCTCGCTGTCAAATGTAATCGTTGATTGGAGAAGATATGAATACATCGGTTATGCTACAAGTTCTAGTGATGCACATTCCAAAAGAATTGATTTGCGAGAAAATAAAATAGGTGTGACAGATTTTCTCAAGAAATTTGAAGGTGAAATTTATAAATACACCAAGCATTCACATAAAGCACGATGGCAAGACCTTCAATTCAAACAGTCTCGTGAAAATTTTCCACCAGGAACAATTTTGTCAGTGGTTGATTTTGCAGAAAACTACACATTTGCTGGACAAAAAGAGATACAGACTGAATACTATCATTCTGACCAAGTTTCGATATTTGTCCATGTTTTATATAGACATTCTCAACAGGATGTTGATGGCATTGAAAGCATGTGTGACAATCAAGATGTGATTAAAGAATATCACTTTTATATCAGCGATGATCGTACGCACGATACACATTTTGTTCAGCATTGTATTGAAAGTATTTTCTACGATTCACTAAAAGGACGTGACATTAAATTCAATGAGCATTGGATATGGTCGGATGGATGTGCGGGACAATTTAAATCTTCACGATCATTTTATTGGTTATGTCGACTTCATAAAGCATTGAACATTAAACATCGCTGGAATTTTTTTGAAACTGGACATGGAAAAGGTAAACATGATGGTGCAGGAGCATGCGTAAAAAGAGCACTTCGAAGATGGAAAATGAACCATTCTTCTGCATGATTTCATTCAGCCGCAGAGATCGTCCAATGGTGTAAATCACATCTAAGCCATGATTATAATCAACAATCAAATGATGTGTGCAGGTATGTACACAATTTTTTTAATTTCTATTAATTGTCAATTTAAAAAATGTACACTAACATCAAAATTTGTCATTTGTGTAGGTTTTTTGGCTTGTTTGGGCCCAAGATATAAATAGATCATACCATACGACGCTAGCACCATACATGGGACTAGGGATTTTCACTCTATTCAAACAAAAGCCTTCCAAAACGTGTATGCATTTGACAGTAGAAAGCAATCTTGCTTTTGTCATATTTGCATTGAAAATGTTGAATCTACAGAAGTTTGTGAAAACATAACGAACAACTACGTAAAACATTGGAAACACACAGAGATTAATCCTAAAGGAAAAATGCCACTAGCAAGCATAGAAGAATTAGAATCAAAAGAAATAGCAATATTATCTGATGGCGACAGAATTTCATATATTGTTAGAGAAGGTAATGATCACTTGTACAACTATTTTGTCGATTGTTCATTCTTGTCCATCACCTTATACATGTATATTAGTCAATTTAATTGATTTAAAAATCCTAACATCAATTGTAATTTGCACAGGGGATGTTTTCGCTGTGATTGCACCTATAGACAACAACGAAAATGTGAAGTATTATTTGATGCGATGCACTAAAGGAAAGATGAAGTTATTGGAAGACTACAATGACAACGAATATACATACGAGAGAGGATCCATCATTTTAAAGGGCTATTTTTTTCAACAGATCCATATGATTGAAAATTATGTCTACTTTCAGGATTATGAATCTGATGTTATATGTTGTCAATATAGTCATTTAGTATGTGCATCTCGAATAAAATTGGTTCAAGTTCCATCGAAAAAACAATTAAAAATAAAAAATGCAAACTGTCCAAATATGACCTTGAATGGATAATTGAGGACGACATTCCATTGCGATGTTTTTAACTATATCAAAAATTAATAGATCGATGTTTTTGTCCATGTCATTGGAAAATGTTGTGTACAATATTTTTTTTTCTTTCAACTATGTTTATGATCTTGAAAGGGAACTAGAATATAAGAGTTTAAATGATCGTATTCTAGTATGCTGAAATGAATTCAAAAATTATTTGGTAATGAAAACTTGAATGTGTAATTTCGTCTTAATTCTGTATAAAATACTTTATTCGGGTCTCCATATGTCTATTAGACCACTTAAGGGATGAGATAACGGATGTGGCTGTCCCCACTCTCTGCCCCGAATCTTTACTTTAAAATATCACTTGTGTAAGTTCACATAACTGAAATCATAGCAAATAGAGACAATGATCATTTGATTTTTAATCACAAGCAAAGATTCCAGGATTGTGAAGCTCATGCTAAATTAGAGGAATGATTATTTACAACAAATCGATGAAAACTCATCAAATTGTTGTCTAAAATCATTGCTATAATTTAGTACAAGCTTCACAATCCTGTAATCCTTGCTTATGATTAAAAAACAAAAAATCGTTAAATCTCTATTTGCCATGATTTCAGCCTCATAAAATGTACCTGAACATTGAAAATAGGAATCATTAGTTAAAAATTGAAAATATGAATCAGTTATACAAATTTCAATTTATCATTTATATAAAATTCAACTTTTATGTTGAAACCAAAATTCTATAACTTCATCCATTCATTGCACCTATCATAACTTCCTAAACATTCATTCTTACCATAACATTCATTCTTAACATATTCCTAACATTCCTATCAAAATTTGAACCTAACATTCAGTTTTGAACTTCCTAACATTCATATTTCAATCAAAACTTCCTAACATTCCTGAACTTTGAACCTAAAATTCATTTTTAAAATTTCTAACATTTATATTTCTATAAAAACTTCCTAACATTCCTAAACTTCTTAATATTCAAAGATAACAGTCATTCTTAACATTCAATCTTAACATTCATTCATTCTTAAAATTGCTATAAAAACCTAACATTCATTCTTAACATTCATTCATTCATTGCACCTATCATAACTTCCTTAACATTCATTCTTACCATAACATTCATTCTTAACATATTCCTAACATTTCTATCAAAATTTTAACCTAGCATTCATATTTCAATCAAAACTTCCTAACATTCCTAAACTTTGAACCTAACATTCATTTTTAAACTTCTTAACATTCATATTTCTATCAAAACTTCCTAACATTCCTAAACTTCCTAACATTCAAAGATAATAGTCATTTTTAACATTCATTCATTCTTAAAATTCCTATAAAAACCTAACATTCATTCATTCATTGCACCTATCATAACTTCCTTAACATTCATTCTTACCATTTCCTAACTTTCCTAACATTCATTCTTACCATAACATTCATTCTCAACATTCATTTTTAACATTTAACATTTCCTAACATTCATTCTTAACATTTCCTAACTTTAAATTGCACCTATCAAAACTTCCAAACATCAATTCTTAACATTCTATACATAAATTTAATAATACATACATTCTTAAACATGCAAAAACATATTCTAAACCTTTCTCACACCAAATATGCTAAATAATTAACAAAAAAAGATTATTTAAAGCAAATACACAATATGTAAGTTCAATGTACATGTATATAATCCTCAAAAAATGTTCATAAACATGTGAGTTCAATGTACATATGTATAGTTCAAAAGTGAATCTCCTCGATGTCCAAAACAACTACAATCTATATATCAAAAAAAAAAAGATGTCCACCATGCTATCCTCCACTAGGGCCTCCCCTTGGACTCAACCCAGCCTGTAACATGTATAAAAGCAGATTATGAATATCATTTAAATTATTTAAACTAAATTCAAAAAATTAAAATATTAAATTTATATATCAAAGAACAATTCAATTATTTACAAAATTACATCAAATTCTCTAAATGCATGTCCACCACTATCCTCCAAAAGAGTCTTCCCTTTGCCTCCAAAAGATTGAAGAGACCCAAGCTGCAACATGTATAAAATCAATTTATGAATCTTCTAAATTACTTGAACAAATTTTAACTAAATCCAAAAAAATTAAAATAGTAAACTTATATCAGAGATCAATTCAAGTGTGAACAAAATTACCTTCGTGCCAATATCCGCTGCATTCATCAAAGAACCTATATCTCTCCCATAAAATTTAAATTGTGTTAATAAATAAAACATAGTGCAAACAAAAAAAAATTAAGCAATTAACTTAAAACTAAAACAAAAAAAATTAAAAACATTAGCTCACAATAGATGGTAAATCATTTAAAAATTTCGTATCTAAAGAAACCTGCATGGATAAGTCAAATTAAGAATAAGATGTATAGTTAAATTAAAATTAAAAAAAAAGATAATATATCAAGTTCAAACATAATTATAAATATGAAAATAATAAATATACCTCTCCAATATGCTCTACATTTTCATTAGTGGAAAGTCGAAAAGAATGTTCATTCATCATTCTGGAAAACTGCAACCAATAAACATTTCCATAATGTACTTATTACTATACATAAAAAAAGACATAATATCATTCATATAATGTAACAAAAGGTTCAATTCAAAATCAATAAAAGATTAAATAGATTGTCATATCATAATCAACAAACCTCTTTTAAACTCGATGTGTTATTGGATATAACATTTGACACTATGTCACGACAAACCTTGGCATAAGCCCTGAGATCTGCAATGCTCATTCCATCTATCTCATCATTATTTTTGTAAACAAACTTTTGATGAATAGTGGCATAATCCCTCTCTCAAACCAATCTCACATCTACTCCAACTAATGCTGACGATAAACCATTGCCAACAAAATCCCTTGCAGTTGTCCCAAGTTGGGATGTGGGCTCTATCTCTGATCTTAACGCCACAAGCCTGGGTGGGCGAGATATCTAGGGTGGAGGTCGAAGAGTTGTAGGGTCTCTAAGAGCACATTTTCGATCATATATTCGACCCTTTCCAACTCCATAAAATTCAGAATGAACATCAGTATAGTCTGGCTTCATATTTAAAAAAAAATGCCGCATAAAAAAATTTGGCAAAATATTGAGAAACCTCATCGTTCCATGGAAACTAACCATAGGATGCGAGGAACCGATCATATAGTAGATGTGCAAGATGAGGGTGCTCGAAATATTTCACTTTCAACATTTCTCACTTTAGACCTTCTTTGAAGTTAAACATTGATTTGGCCTGTTCTTTTGTCACTCTCTCCTTCACAACAACCCACTTGTCTGGACCCATCACTTGTTCCCTTCGTCTTCGCATCATATCAACAAAACCATTCATAGTTGGTCCGAGATTCTCATATGCCTGAATGAATTTTTGAAATGATCCCAAAGCAATCTCCAAATTTTGTTTACTCTCTAGAGGGAAATCCATTCTAGACAAATCATTTTCCAACTTGTCGTAGTGGGATCTACATCTTTCAAGAGTCATTTGATGATCACCACTTTCCCATGGAAGCTCCCTAGGTAAATCATATGGATACATTGTAATGGGTGTACAACCCTTAGTTAGTTCAACATATTGCGTCCTGGCTCGACCATCATCACCATGTGTAGAATGTCGAGCCTCTTGGGAACCTTGCTCCGCACGCTCATCTGTCTCCCTTGCTCGCTTTGCCTCCCTCTCTGTAGAATTACAAGCATCTTCTGAACCATGCTCTGCTTCAAATAAAAACAAAGTTTTGTGTAAACATGTACAAACTTTGCGTACACAAAAAAGCAATTTGTATACATGTATTAAAAGATTGATGTTCATACCAACAGAAGGTCAAGATCAACGTTCTCCCACAGAAGATACAGGAGAATCATTTGTACCCCTTCCGCCTCGTCGATGATCAACTGAATGTGAACTATACAATAAACTTGAATCTCGAGGGGAAGTTGACAACCTCCGATTATCAATTGAAACACCAACTCCAGAAGACTGTGAAGACCTCCTACGCTTTCGCCTCGAAGACTCCTCTCTTTCCAGTTGATATAATGTCTACACTTACACAAATATCCACTCATTACATATTCAAATTCTACATGTTAATTCTACAAATTCTAAGACCTAGCTGCTAAAGAGACTAAGTTATTTAATAAGAACCTAGATATACCTAATATCATCTAATAGTCCTTAAAATGAGTATAGCTAATATTGTAGGATGTATGAGGAATTAATGTGCCAGTCTTCTAAATGTTTTTGATGTTTAAAATGGATGGAACCAATATAGTTAAATACTAAGTGAAAGTTACATTTCTTTGTCAAAGAATGAGTTCATGAACATGTTAACTTTTAATTTAAATCTTAAATTAATATCTTAATTGATATTTTAATGGTGACGATTCCTAGTCTAAAAATCAAGACCATTGTTTTCCATCAATTAGATTCCCAATTCAAAATGCACAATCATAAGGCATGACATTCTCAAATGAGTGTCAACTTAGAGTGAACTCACTACTAGGTGTACAACTATCATTGGATCAATATTAATGCGGAAAAATTATTAGTGAGTCTCATGTTTCCATATACCTGTGGCATGAACTCAATACTAGGTGGACTAATATCATTGCATCACTATTAATGTGCTAAAATTATTAATGAGTCACGTTTCCATATATCTTTGGAATAATACTCTAATGTTTTGATATCAATACCTCCTAACAAGGATTCCCTAAATACATAAGAATAAAACATGTTGTTAGATGCATAATACAATTGACTTTGTTGTTTTGGAAGGCCAATGGTTTTTACAAGTTTTCTATGTAGTAGCTTTAGTTATTTCCTATTATGTCTAAAGTAAAGTTTAGTCTTGTTTGTAGTTATGCATGAGCATGGTTTATCATATTTAACTAATATATTGATCTATGAACTCTATCCATGTGGACAGAGTTCAACCAAAAAGGGAAACCTATACATAAACCAAAAATACCATTTGCAAATAGAATTTCAAATCTACTTTAACAAGGATTCCCTAAATACATAAGAATAAAACATGTTGTTAGGTGCATAATACAATTGACTTTGTTGTTTTGGAAGGCCAGGGTTTTTTACAAGTTTTCTATGTAATAGCTTTAGTTCTTTCCTATTACATCTAAAGTAAAGTTTAGTCTTGTTTGTAGTTATGCATGAGCATGGTGTATCATATTTAACTAATATATTGATCTATGAACTCTGTCCACATGTACAGAGTTCATGAACTCTGTCTTGTTTGTAGTTATGCATGAGCATGGTATATCATATTTAACTAATATGTTGATCTATGAACTCTATCCACATGGAAAGAGTTCAACCAAAAAGGGAAACCTATACATAAACCAAAAATACCATTTGCAAATAGAATTTCAAATCTACTTTTATTTTTCCTTCTTATCACATAAGAAAAATCAATAGTTTAACAAGTTTAACCAACTATGTACTATTTATATTTCTCTTTTTGGTCATAAAAAAATAATAGTTAAATAAATTTAACTCAATAAGTTTAACTATCTCAATAGTATTTATATTTAAATAAGTTTCAACATATGATTTGGATAGGCTAGAGTTCATGAACTTATAAAAACTAATGACTAATAACTTATAAAAACTATAAAAAAATAAACTATGCACACCTGTTTATAGTAGCCCAACAGGTAATCGCAGACCAACCCAACGAAGCCGAACACAGCAGATAGCCTAACAAAACCTGCACATAAATAAAACCAATTAAAACATAAAAACTAACAAAAAAACTTGAAAAACGCAAAGGACAATTGACTAATTACCTACGAACATAATAATGAAAAGAAGGTGACGAACTCCAAATAGAAAGGTGGAAGCTCAAACGAACCTCCATGACAAAGAACCGGCCGAGTCCAATAGGCCGGGGCAAACCAGCAGGGCAAGCGAAGCAGAATCCAACCAGCCAGGCCAATGGAACACGACCGAACAATTGGACGAAGCTGAACCAACAGACCAGCCCAACAACTTGCACACATTACAAAACTAAAAAAAAAACTAAAAAAAAATTGCACGCATTACAACTGCTTACCTCCACGTCAAACAACTGACGTCCTACAAGCCACGTCGAACCAGATGGGCCAACAACGAGGTGCCAACAAAGCAGATTCTAACAGAGGGGGCCAACACGACGATGACTATAGGCGGGGATGAAAGGAAACATCCACAAACAAAGTGACAGGAGGGGGTCCGACAGCTGCTGGCAGGGAGACAAGCGGGGACTAGTAGCCTGCAAAGGCGAAAATGACAAGTGGGAGTTGCGGCCGAGCTTTTATGCAGAACAATTATTCGGCCGAACAATTATTCGGCCCAATAATTGTTCAGCCGAATAATTATTCGACTGAATAATTGTTCGGCTGAATAAACAATGAATCACCAGTCAAATTTACCATCCTGCTATGCGTCGCACACATTTCGAGGACACCGTTAATTTTAACGGTTCTTCATTAAATGTTATTCGGCTGAATAATGTCTCACTTATTCGGCCGAATAACCATATTTATTCGGCTGAATAAATTAATTTATTCGACCGAATAAATATGGTTATTCGGCCGTATAGCTTCTGCTATGTTTCTTAGGAGTTGGATTCTCATGGAAGTGTTACCCAATTGCACGTTTCCACCCCGATCTCTGAGTAACATTGAATCCACTGATTGATCAAAGGACTACTACTTGTAACTGGTGCTTTCATATTTAAATGATGATGCATTCAAAACTGGAGGTGTGTCATCAAACTGGCAGTGCTTTGTCAATATCTTCCTATGCCATAGGTAACTGGAACTTCCATTGATTCAAAATTCAAAGCAGGTGCTTCCACTGAGTGTTGGATCAAAATAGTGTCATATGAAAACTAGTTCCTCCATAGCTCCGCTAATCAACCAATTTATTAGTATTTCCTTGCACTTTAGTTATTAAAAAGGAAGAATTAATCAACAAAACAATTAATTATAAATCTTGATATAGTTCCAACTAAGTTCCTTAATCATCTCAATTTATGTGTATTATCTCCCTTATGAGGTTTAAAATACTCAAAGTTGACAAGAAAATGGATGGATTTCCCAACCAAAGGTGGGAGCCATCAGTTGCCTATAAATAGAGACACTGGACCAAAAAATAATTGAATCCAAACCATACATTACAATAATAAAACAATAAATATGCATGACGTATTAATACAAATTTATGGCTTTGAGAATTGTAATGTATCATCTCGTTGTACCAAAAATAATTGTATTAGAATATTCATAGTGACTCAATCTTCGTAACTTCCTCATACAACATTCCTTGATTGTTGGACAAATTCTGTGTTCCTAAGTAATTCCTAGATCTCATTCTCAACTTGATATCCCTTTATGGGAAACATGAAAAACCACTATGACCTAAATAAAAATGCATGATACATTTATAATATTCATTTAACAAATGCTACTTAAATATTATTTGAACACCTTGCTTATGACATACAAGAAGCATCAAACTAGCATCCATGTTTAATGCTTATTTTCACCAACATGCACATCTTTAAATTCTTAATACATAAATTCTTTAAAAATTGTATGACTTTCTCTCAGTGTTGCAAAAGGTCTTAATCCAACATGTTGATCTTGCAACACACCCATATGCGCAAGTGGGACATTCCATCTAGCACAACTCTCTATGCCCCTTTTAGATTTAAACAGATTAGTGTTATTACCCATATTCACTAGAACCTCTATACTTAAGAAAGATTTTGAGCCTAAATCAATTCGCTCGGTTAATGATGACTTCAATTGGTTGGCTTGATTTCATCCTTGTAATCATGAATTTTGAGTTTTTGGTATACCCATGATTTCTTTGGACAATGTGAGTAGAGTGTTCAAGTTTTCCTCGATGATCACCAAATGAGTTATCACTTGCACCCTTAGGAATCCAACTATACCAACTACATTGGCATAGTGGATTTCTTCACTCACCTTCACATGCTACATTGGAAATCTGGATTTTTGAACTCACCTTCATATATATGTACCCTCTTGCATTATACCTAGAGCCCCTTTGTATACTCACATGGATCTTTGTGATCATATATTCATGTATCTCCATGCGAAGAAAGTATCGTAATTACCTTGGTTGATAATGTAAAGCCTTGTTTCAATCCTCATGATCCCTTGTGGAGTAGTGTTCTTTCCTTTGCAATCATTATTTAAACCCTAGTTTTGTCCTTGCATAGGCTATTGTGAACCCTCATGTTCATCCTTTCAATCTTGGATGGGCCAATCTTGGTTGCATTCTTTTCCACAAAGCTCACTTATGTGTCTTCATGTCCTCGAGTATAATTAGAGGCATTGTTTGGTCATTGCATTTATGATATGAAAATTGTGTTCAATTTTTGGGATACTCCAAAAGTGTTTACATTATGTTTGGGTTGCTTCATGATATTTGGGGTACAGTGTGTATCCTCAAACCTAGATGGTTCGATATGGATTGGTGCATTGAAGATGGTCTATGATGGGTTAGCACGGTGGATATAGCTTTCTTAGTGATTGTTTGACCTCGGTTAGGTGTTGGATAGGTATTCTTCCCCTAGAAATTAGAGTTCTTTTCATAGTTTGGAGGATTCCTTTCATTATGGCCACATGGAGAGTGTTTCCACTTAATCCGCACCTGTGAAACATGATATAAATATTAACTAACTCGGTGTAGCCTTGGGGGCAAGTTCAGGTTGGGTGAAACTATCACCATAATGCTCAACCTCTTTGTTTAGGCCAACTCCTAAACATAATAGAGCGAGATTGTTTCTAATAAAATAATCTAATCATAAGTAAACTATAGGAGTTAAATGAAGTTACAACTAGCTACTAAGGAAATAAAGCACGTAAAGCATACCCATTATAGATATAGAAAAAACATAAAATTTAGATTTGCAACTTCACAGGCACATAATATTCCCTGCAAGTAAGATATTCAGAAAGACCAGTACTTAAAATATATCTATGCTACAAATAGAAGTGATGACAAGGAAGCTTAGATCTACAATATCATGAAACTTGAATGTATGAAACTTTGAAATACAAAGATTTTGCTTATATGCTTATGCTTGAAAGATGATAAAATGAAGTAAATGTTTTGTAGTTCCTTTTAGCTAATTAGATTGAGTATAATTGTAGATGATTAAAATCTTAGACTAGATTGTAGGTGTCAACATAAGGGAAAGATGAAAGTAGAAAATTTAACTAAAAAAGTAAAGCAACTAGTTTAACTAAAAAAGTGATTAGTAATTAGTCATAAGCTAGATTTTTAATCTAGTGAAGTTATGCCCAATTGTTGAGTAATGGATGGATTGATAAATTCTAATCTAGCTTATCAATGTTATTGAAAGTTAATGTAAAAAAGAAGTAAGCATAAAAAATATAAGGCCAGTGGTGAGAACCACTTTACATGCGGGTTAGAATGCCCTTTTATGACTATTTAAGAAATGCTTGTTGTTCTGTGATTTAGGACAACATACAAGCTTACAATTAGGGAAGAAAGAGGTTGTTCAAGGACATAAAAATGACTGAAAGATGGGAAGTTTGTCTTCCCTTCTTCCCAAGACTAAGCTATCACCTCTAGGTTGTCTAATGGTTGTCCAAACTGTTGAATTTTTAACTTAGCAGTATTATTTTCAAATCTTATTTCATCCCATAGATTATTGCATTTCAAGATCAAATTTGTAGTGAAAAACAAAATGATCACTAAAAGAGAACCATGCACATTAGACACAAAGTTTTACCCTAGGAAACTAGAACTAGGGAGAAAACCCAGTAACCTTTCTTAAGAAGAATATTTCCAATAATAAGAGTACAGCAACAACAGAAGAACCCTAGTTCAAAAGGGTTTCACAAACATCACTTGTTACCCAATCACAGAGAAGATACACACTTGTTGGAGAGTATAGCGAACCCAAGAGAGAGATAAGAGTCTTCAAGATGCTTCTTCAACCTTCACTTTTCCCTTCTAGATTGTGCACCATAGAGGATAAATGTCTTCCATGAATTTGATGTATGAAATGAGGAATCATTCCTCTTATTTATACACATCAATTCACTTGATCTTTACTAGTGATTCCGACTTCTCTTCTTTTTTGGGCCGACTTTCCTATTTGATCACTTCAATTGTTATTCTTTGTTGACCACTTTATTATTGGATTTTCCATATTCTTAGGAAGGTTTTCCATTGTGATGATGTTATAATTCTCCATCACATGCACGAATATTCATAGCATAGATACCTAATGTTGATTTGAACCATACTAAGAAGTCTCAGACACTTCTTAGTGATCATGTCAATTTCAACATTAGTCTAGATTTGTATATTTCATGAGGGGATGAAAGCCCCTAATAAAATAAATAATCCAAACATTCTAATATATAATAGATCACTCTGTTACGAGATCAGGTAATGTGAGAGCACCTTGGGGACCATCTCCACTCCATATGAATGGGACAATCACTGCCCCTGTCACATCCCTACCCTTGGACCCAATTTGAGGAAGGGAACATGATGCCAATCTTTGGGGATTTTACATAAACTCAGCCAAATTCATTATATTCACAACAATAAAATAAATGTGTGCAGATGCAAATCAAGCAAACATGCACAGCGGAATAAAAACATCATTCACACATATTTCATATGCATTCAACATATTAGAAACAACCATCAAATTATAACATTTCAAAAGTCAAACACATAGACTAAGAAACACTTATCTTTATGGTGAAATGGTTCCAAGCAACTAGCTATGTCGCTGTGTAGGGTTCATCATAGAGTGAAATTTTTTATTTTTATTTTTTTAAAACATGGACTTAGACTTTTTCATTACGGTTAAAAATTTACCTTTTCAAATCTCGAGCCTTACAAAGCAATTCATGACATAGTCATACATCAAAATTAATATATAAGTAATATAGTAATCAAACTATTTCCAATAAAAATAATTTGATCCTACCTTCTAAGATGTAATTATAAAAATGAAGTTCTTAGATCATCTTCTATTCTACTATAAGACGAATGCAAAAAGGTAAGTGAATCAACGAACAATGAAACAGTTAACTACAATTCCCAATGCTGCAGCACCTACACTTGTTTGTTTTGATTATAGATAAATGGGAATGAATATATAAGAATTCGGTCGCCACCATGTTACAGCACTTCAACCATTAGTTAAGGTTATGAGAATAATGCAAACAGATTAAAAAAAAGGAAATCGATTGTCATGATGTTTCAACTCTTCAACTGTCAGCTCAATATAAAAACTAGCTTACTCATTCTGAACATCAGAATTGCTTTATCACTTGCTTAGGAAATTTCTGAATCTCTAATGGTTAAGAGTCTGAACGAAACATTTTAGTACAAGTCATGGCTATCATATTATATTAAGATTAATTTGAATAGAAAGCATTACATAGTTATTTCAGCTCACTTTCTATCCATATTGATACCACGATTTGACAATGGGATATAATAACAATCTTTATTAATTAACAGTAAGGAATATAAATATTCTATCAATTCTATCGAAGTTAAATAATGAATAGGATGCAATATCGACCCCTACTAATAATGTCAAACAGTTAAAGAACATTATCAATATAACACATGATGGGCTGCTACTTATCATTTGCCCAGTAAAACGCATTGTTGACTCCTAGCTAAAATCTAAGATTTTTAAGATGCAGATGGTTTTATGTAACTTTAATATTTTCCATAATTGATTGTTATGCATCAACGGCCCCACTAACTAACCAAATTCAAATTGATACACAGAATCGACTTTGTATGAACAATCCCTGCTATTAGCAACGTAAATGAAGAACCGTATTATCTTCCACTAGAGCATCAACAATTAGTTAACAAAACCGACTTCACCCAAGTATAACGGTAACTAAATATCAATATTGTACTGACTTATGCTAGAAAGATAAATACTGCCAGTGGCGTTCACGATCTAATCATGATTCGGCTGCAAGCTCATTCAATTCGGCTGATAATTTAAAATTAAAAAAAAACAACAGCACATCACCACTTCTCATTTAAAGTAATAAGATTTCGATATAATTTTAACAGATGTCAATTTGACAACCAATGAGGTCCTTCCAGGTCTTTCAATCCATTTAGCAGATAGAACCGAGATGGACATCTGTCGATTTCACTGAAAGAGGACGGACCTTAACGCCAAAAGCGAACAGGGAAAGCAACAGACATGAACCCGGGGTTGAAGCCGGATCTGGGAATTACAAAAGAGATGCTGAAATCAACATTTGGCGGTATATCTCAGAGGGTTGGTCTAACTATGAGACTTGTACATTCGGCATAAAACAAAAGAAGCGGAGTCAACACTAGTATTCTAATCAGATGATACTGAATGTACGTTGCTGAGCCAACCTGGACGTGCGTCCATTACTAACTTAACTATGGGCGCGGACCCAAGGATGGAGACTCGGCATTGTATGAAATCCTACGAGTTGAACTGAGCTTTTGGGGATCGATCACTGTAACCAAGCATACAGAGTCGATCAAGGCACATCGTTCAATTCAGGAATATACATTGAGATGAATTATCAACAATATACAGGTTGAATTGGTCTAACCTTCACATATCGAAGTTAGCCGATCCTTGAGACAGAACTCTGCAATTGAGATGCAGGTCAATCTTACGGGTCACAAAAAATATTATTGGCCAATTGATCTGTACGTTAAAATCCCTTCTAAAATTTACAGGTAGAGGGCCGATCATCCATTTAGATCGATCTCTGTAACAGAAATACAGAGTCGATCCATCTTAAATAAAACTAATCATATCAAATTGCAATTATAGTAACAGTATAAAAATAAATGAAGCAACATTACTTCATACAGAGTTTGATCCGTCTAGTGATCGATCCATCTTAAATAAAACTGAATATATCAAATTGCAATTACAGTAACAGTAAAAAAAAATAAAACAACATTACTTCATACAGAGTTCGATCCGTCTAGAGATCGATCCATCTTAACTAAAACTGATCATATCAAATTGCGATTACAATAACAGTATATAAAAAAAAATAAAGCTACATTACTTCATATAGAGTTCGATCCGTCTAGAGATCATATGAAATTGCGATTACAGTGACAGTATAAAAAAAAAATAAAGCTACATTACTTCATACAAAGTTCGATCTGTCTAGAGATCGATCCTTCTTAAATAAAACTGATCATATCAAATTGTGATTACAGTAGCAGTATAAAAAAAAATAAAGCTACATTACTTCATACCATATTATTCAAATCCAGAAGGTTCGATTCATTTAAAAAATGCTAAGAGCAAAGAGTTTCAGTTTCTAAAAACAATTATTAGTAATAAGCATATCAAAACACAAGGAATACCTCTCCGATGGTCGTTTGGAGAAGTCTGAAGATGGTGCTGAAGATGATCCTTGTCGTACTGCTGCTGAAGACCTCAACCGTTCACCACGGGACACCTCGGTAAACCACCCAACCACTCTGGAAGTACTCTTCTTCCTTCCAGACCCCTGAGCTAATCAGGCCGTAGAGTTCACACAAGTATTTCAGAAATTCAGCTTGGGCTTCCCTTCCCACCAGGATTTCTTAGCCAAACCCTTAGATAGCAGCAAGTCTTTGAGGCATTCAAAAATTACGACAATCGTCCAAATTATGGGCCCTTTACCCATTCCCCAAGCCTTCCTTATAAAGGAAAATCTCATGCGACACATGTCGCTTCGTGCATAATTAAATACTTTTAATTAATTATTTAATTAAAACACTCACCCATCCAAGTGTCAGTTTCTCTAGGAAGTGCACCAACACCCCTAAGTTTGCTCCAGTTTGTCCCCCAGATATTTTAATTAACTCCTAGCTTTTAGTTGAATAGGTGTCTAATCTTAGGATTCTATTTTGCTCCTAAATAATGATTTCTATTATTTTAAATGCTCAACAAAAATAACTATTCATGTGCAAATGCCTAAATTATTTTTATGCATTTGCTAAGTAATAATCTAGAGTTATTCTCATAAGTTTTTATGCAGTTAAATTTAACAATCAAACTCACTAGGATCACGGTGCCGTGCCTTTGGGCTCCTAGTTCCTTAATTTTAATTCCCTGACATGGCACCACTCCGTCGGGTCCAGTCATCCAAGGTTTCCATTCCTTGGCATGGTACCGCATCGTTGGGTCCTTGCGTCCATTCGTTTCGTTCTCGACAGGGTACCGCATCATCGGGCCCTTCTGCCACCATCTTTCCGTTTTGACTTGCGGGAACTCTTGTAGGGATTTTAGGAATTGTTACCATCCATCCTCCACCTACATGCTATCTAGGGACTAATGGCGCTGAGGAGTGATTCTGTCCTCACTGCGCGCCCCTCAACTCGTACGTGACCAGCTCTGTCGTGGCCCACCTCGTACGCCCTCACGCATTCCTCTTGAGCAAGTGGATCAGTGCTTATCTTCTCATGCGTGGTATTCTTGTCGGAAGTCGACATCGTCATCGCTCCCCCTGTGTGTGTGGTATTCATGTTCATTTGTGTGTCCGTTGGTGAACCGTCTCACTTGTTTCTACACACACTTCTCACAACAAGTTATTAGTAGCACTGTCCTCAATGATCATCATCTGATTTCTAAATCTAGTATTGTTAAAAATTTATGATTTATTCAAACTTCTTATTCATCTAATCAAATATACATTTCGTCGACAATTACATAATCACCGTATAGCTAGTCGTTAAGAATTATCCATCAACATGATTTTCCATAGTCATAGCAAATCGTTTAACATATGCAATTATTCATTTACATCAACAGTTCAGATACACATACTCAAAAATAAGGTCAAAAGGTTATTTAATTAATGTTTCAATCGGTCGAGTCACTCAGCAGGTGCCCTTAATGTCTACAAAAGTCTAGGGGCACTACATACACCCCTACTTATTTAGAACTTCATCCCGAAGTTCAGAATAAAAATGGAAAACTACGACGCATCTCAGTTGCGTCCTCCCAAGTCGCAGATCTTGGACTATCGCTGTCCCATTGTACTTTGACTTGATCAATCACACAGTGCCTAAGTTGCCGCGTCCGCTGGTCTAAAATCCGGATCGCTTCGGCCATCACGGCCTCGTCGTCCGTTATCTGCACATTGCTCAAGTCAATGATATGTGAAGTATCGGGAACATAGTGGCGCAATACAGAAATATGAAAAACATTATGAATTCTACTTAATGATGACGGCAAGTCAAGACAATACGCAACCGGTCCTATCCATTCTGAAATCCTAAAGGGTCCTACAAACCTAGGTGACAACTTGGCTCCCTTTCCAAACTTTATAGAACTCTTCTGTGGTTTTACCCGTAGAAATACCCTATCCCCAATTTTGTAGTTACGATCAGTCCTGTGTGCATCCGCATAGCTCTTCTGGCGATCCTGTGCTTCCTTTAGTCGAGCACGTATCGTGACCATCTGGTCTTCCATCTCTTGTATTACCTTAGGACCAAGTAATGTCCTATACTCTAGTATATCCCAACTTATGGGAGTCCTACAAGGTCTCCCATAAAGAAATTCAAATGGAGCCATCTGAATAGAACTCTGATAACTGTTGTTGTATGCAAATTCTACCAAGGGTAGATATTCTTCCCACTTCTTCTGTTGATCCATTACATACATTCTTAGCATGTCCTCCAATACTTGGTTCACTCTTTCCGTTTGTCCGTCCGTTTTAGGGTGGTAGGCGGTGCTAAAGTTAAGTTGAGTACCAAGAGCTTCTTGAAAGCTTGTCCAAAACCTTCCAGTAAATACTGATCCTCTATCAGAAATAATTTTGTTCGGAATTCCATGTAGTCTTACTACTTCGTTAATGAAGACTCGGGCTATCTCCGGAGCTTGATACGTGTTCTTAATCGGTAGGAAATGCGCACTCTTGGTAAGAGTGTCAACGACCACAAAAATTTTGTCGTGTCTACTATTGGTTAAGGGCAAACCAACTATAAAATCCATAGAAATAACCTCCCATTTTGATTCTGGGATTGCATGTGGTTGCAGTAATCTAGCTGGGTGTCGATGTTCCGCCTTTACCATCTGGCACTCCATACACTTCGCCACAAAACTTACCACATCCCTCTTCATGCCATTCCAAAAGAACAAAGGTTTCAAATCTGCGTACATCTTTTTTATTCCAGGATGTGCTCTATAGACGGCTCGGTGAGCCTCAGACAGTATTAAACCTCGAATTTCTTCATTATCAGGAACATACATGCGACGGTTACACCGTAATAAACCATCCATGTCCAAAGAGTACCCTTCAAACTTGGGTATCCTCATCTGTTCATTCTCCAACTCATCTTTTACTTCATTATACCATGTGTCCTTCTGTTGTAGTGTCAAGATCTTTTCTCTTAAGTTGGTCTTTAATGGTATAACAGAGAATATCCTAGGTCTACGACTAAGTGCATCTGCCACTTTGTTTAAGGTCCCTTTCACATAAGTTATGTCGAAGTCGTACTCACTGAGTACTTCCGACCATATTCTCTGTCTTGCATTAAGGTCGCTTTGAGTGAAGATGTGTTGTAACCCACAATGGTCAGTCTTTAATTCAAACTTTCCCCCTACCAGATAGTGTCTCCATAACCTCAAAGCATGCATCACTGCAGTCATCTCCATATCATGGGTCGCATAGTTCTCTTCATGCGGCCTAAGTCTTTTGGATGTGTATGCAATTACTCTTCCATCTTGCATCAATACACAACCAACACCATCCTTTGAAGCATCCGTGCACACCAGGAAATCTTTATCCATATCGGGAACTCTTAAGATTGGTGCCATAGTCAGTAATTCTTTTAATTTAGCAAAGGCCTCTTCACATTTCTCCGTCCAAATGAAAGGACGATTCTTCTTTTGCAATTCAGTAATAGTTCCCGCTACTTTAGAGAAGCCTTCCACAAAACGTCTATAATACCCGGCAAGCCCCATAAAGCTTCGTACCTCATGTACGTTTGTGGGTGCTGGCCAGTCCCAAATGGCTTCAATCTTGGCTAGATCTACAGCTATCCCTTCGCCAGATATGATGTGTCCAAGATAATGAATCTCCTTCTGGAAGAATGAACACTTTGATAATTTTCCATAAAGGTGATTTTCTCTTAAACATTTTAAGACTATCCTCAGGTGTTCCTCATGTTCTTCCGGTCTTCTTGAATAAATCAGAATGTCATCTAAGAACACCTGTACAAACTTGTCAAGGTGTTGCCGAAACACACCGTTCATCAGGTTCATAAATACACTGGGTGCATTTGTTAAGCCGAAAGGTACTACGACAAATTCGTAGTGGCCAAATCTAGTTTTAAACGATGTCTTGGGGATATCTTCATCCTTGATCCTCAACTGGTGGTATCCTGACCTTAGGTTGATTTTTGAGAATACCATCGCACCCTTCATCTGGTCAAAGAGGTCATCTATTCTGGGTAGGGGATACTAATTTCTTACGGTCGCCTTGTTCAATTGACGGTAGTAAATGCACAAGCACCAAGACTCATCCTTCTTCTTTACAAAAATAACAGGTGCTCCCCAAGGAGACACACTAGGTCTGATCAGTCCTAAATCTAACAACTCTTGTAGTTGAATTTGCAATTCCTTCAATTCTGGTACTGACATTCGGTAAGGAGTTCTAGCTATGGGCTTGGTTCCAGGTTTTAGTTCTATGGTGAAATCCAGTTCACGCTGTGGCGGTAATCTGGGTAATGCGTCAGGAAACACGTCCATGAATTCTGAGAACAAGGGGTGGTTAATTACTTCTACATTATCTCCTTCCTTGTTCAATGCAATCACCGCATACAATTGACACCCTTTTCTCATGCTCTTCTTCAGCTGCATAGCCGATATCATTCTCAAGGAAACTTTCTTTTTCTTCCCAGTTAACATCCTCTTGTAACCTTCATCGTCGATGAAAGTTAGTTCCTTACTTCGGCAATCCATCACCACCGATTGTGCTTCTAGCCAATCCATCCCCAGGATTAGATCGTATGTACCCAATTTCATAACATAAAAGGATATTCTAGAAGAACATACTCCTAGGTCGACTTCACAGTTCTCTACCTTAAGACCCACACTCTGGACACTACCGGATGCCATCTCGACAGTGTCGAAATCATCTTGACTTATTGCCATCATTTTATTATTTTCTACAACTTTTAAGGAAATAAAACTTTCAGTAGCTCCAGGGTCTATAAGCAAGGAAAATACATTACCATGTATCTTACCAGTAGTCTCAAGGACGGTGGACTGATGTTCAGCTTGGCGGTTGTTGACGACAGCGTGTATACGATGCGCTTGTCCTAAATCGGCTGCGGTACTTTGTCGCGGTGCTTGGGCTCTTTGGTTTCCCCAGTCCTGCTGAGGACATTCGCTCTGGAAGTGTGGTCCCCCACACCTCCAACATCTTGCTTTGGGCCATCTTGTTTTGTTTCTAGCAGGTGCATCATTTCTTCTTGGTCCAAACTGCGTCGTTTTTGAAAAAGGCTTTGCATGATCATTCCGTGGTGGCGGTCGGTATGGTGTTCTGTCATCTTTGTTAGACCCTTCGTTGAAAGGTCTCCTTCCAAAATTATTATTCCCATACTGATGTTTGGGTACATGTGAAGGTTGACTTCCTCGGTCTGTACTCGTAAAGTTCTTATTCTGCAGCATCTTGCCGGGAAGCTCTTCTTCCGCTATGAGGGCCTTCTGGACCGCATCGTGCAAACTAGAAGGTGTCAAAATACGAACCTTGTCCCGTATGACTGGGTTTAATCCATAGATGAAATTATTGAGCTTTAATTTCTCCGTGGCAACATGGGGTGCATACCTTAGTAACTCCATAAAATGGATTTCGTACTCTTGTATTGTCCGTAGTCCTTTCTTAAGTGCGTGGAAATCATTCAGCTATCACTCAATGAATTCGTCTGATAGGTAATGCTGACGGAAATGTTCATCAAACAATTCCCAAGATATCTCCTCAAGCTCTAGACCTAGCTGAGGTCACAAGGTCTTCCACCAAAGAAGGGCTTCCCCCTTCAGTTGTAGTATCGCCATCCGTACCTTCATGTTAGATGTTTAGTCTCTCAAAGAAAAACACATGGCCATGCCTCTGCGGCGGTCCCCTCAGTGGAACCCCAAAATTCAGGAAACTTCACCTTTTCTAACTCTCGGTGTATGTTGACTGGAGGTGGAGCCCGCGGTACTGCAGTGACTTGAGAACCAACGTTCTCGCGGTCAAGTCGTGTCATCAACACTTCCGTCATTCTGTGCTAGTTCCTCATCATTGTCATGACCTCGTCCGCAGGTAGGTTAATGGTTTCCTCAGCTCTCGGAGGATTATCCTCAGGGGATGTTGGGGTTGACGAGTGTGCAGCTCATCCTCGTCCCCTTCCGGCTCTACCCTGGAGAGTTCTTTGATCCATGACGAAGTCTGTTCAGATGTAAAATAAATTTATTAGTCAACTAAACATCATAAACTGTTTTGCACGGAATTGTCTAGGTCCAAACTAAGTTCGACCTTGCTCTGATACCAAATGTAGGGTTCATCATAGAGTGATTTTTTTTTTTTTTTTAAACATGGACTTAGACTTTTTCATTATGGTTAAAAATTTACCTTTTCAAATCTCGAGCCTTACAAAGCAATTCATGACATAGTCATACATCAAAATTAATATATAAGTAATATAGTAATCAAACTATTTCCAATAAAAATAATTCGATCCTACCTTCTAAGATGTAATTATAAAAATGAAGTTCTTAGATCATCTTCTCTTCTACTATAAGACGAATGAAAAAAGGTAAGTGAATCAATGAACAATGAAATAGTTAACTACAATTCCCAATGCTGTAGCACCTACACTTGTTTGTTTTGATTATAGATAAATGGGAATGAATATATAAGAATTCGGTCGCCGCCATGTTACAACACTTCAACCATTAGTTAAGGTTAGGAGAATAATGCAAACAGATAAAAAAAAAGGAAATCGATTGTCGTGATGTTTCAACTCTTCAACTGTCAGCTCAATATAAAAACTAGCTTACTCATTCTAAACATCATAATTGCTTTATCACTTGCTTAGTAAATTTATGAATCTCTAATGGTTAAGAGTCTGAACGAAACATTTTAGTACAAGTCATGGCTATCATATTATATTAAGATTAATTTGAATAGAAAGCATTACATAGTTATTTCAACTCATTTTCTATCCATATTGATACCACGATTTGACAATGGGATATAATAACAGTCTTTATTAATTAATAGTAAGGAATATAAATATTCTATCAATTCTATCAAAGTTAAATAATGAATAGGATGCAATATCGACCCCTACTAATAATGTCAAACAGTTAAAGAACATTATCAATATAACACATGATGGGTTGCTACTTATCATTTGCCCAGTAAAACGCATTGTTGACTCCTAGCTAAAATCTAAGATTTTTAAGATGTAGATGGTTTTATGTAACTTTAATATTTTCCATAACTGATTGTTATGCATCAACGGCCCCACTAACTAACCAAATTCAAATTGATACACATAATCGACTTTGTATGAACAATCCCTGCTATTAGCAACGTAAATGAAGAACCGTATTATCTTCCACTAGAGCATCAACAATTAGTTAACAAAAATGACTTCACCCAAGCATAACGGTAACTAAATATCAATATTGTACTGACTTATGCCAGAAAGATAAATACTGCCAGTGGCGTTCACGATCTAATCATGATTCGGCTGCAAGCTCATTCAATTCAGCCGATAATCTAAAATTAAAAAAAAGAACAGCACATCACCACTTCTCATTTAAAGTAATAAGATTTCGATATAATTTTAATAGATGTCAATTTGACAACCAACGAGGTCCCTCTAGGTCTTTCAATCCATTTAGCAGATAGAATCGAGATGGACATCTGTCGATTTTACTGAAAGAGGATGGGCCTTAATGCCAAAAGCGAATAGGGAAAGCAACAGACATGAACCCGGGGTCGAAGTCGGATCTGGGCATTACAACAGAGATGCTGAAATCAACATTTGGCGGTATATCTCAGAGGGTTGGTCTAACTATGAGACTTTTACATTCGGCATAAAACAAAAGAAGCAGAGTCAACACTAGTATTCTAATCAGATGATACTGAATGTACGTTGCTGAGCCAACCTGGACGTGTGTCCATTACTAACTTAACTATGGGCGCGGACCCAAGGATGGAGACTCGGCATTGTATGAAATCCTAAGAGTCGAACTGAGCTTTTGGGGATCGATCACCATAACCAAGCATATAGAGTCGATCAAGGCACATCTTTCAATTCAGGAATATACATTGAAATGGATGATCAACAATATACAGGTTGAATCGGTCTAACCTTCACATATTGAAGTTAGCTGATCCTTGAGACAGAACTCTGCAATTGAGATGCAGGTCAATCTTATGGGTCACATAAAAGATTATTGGCCAATCGATCTGTACGTTAAAATCCCTTCTAAAATTTACGGGTAGAGGGCCGATCAGCCATTTAGATCGATCTCTGTAACAGAAATACAGAGTCAATCCATCTTAAATAAAACGGATCATATCAAATTGCAATTACAGTAACAGTATAAAAATAAATGAAGCAACATTACTTCATACAGAGTTCGATCCGTCTAGTGATCGATCCATCTTAAATAAAACTGAATATATCAAATTGCAATTACAGTAACAGTAAAAAAAATAAAACAACATTACTTCATACAGAGTTCGATCCGTCTAGAGATCGATCCATCTTAAATAAAACTGATCATATCAAATTGCGATTACAATAACAGTATATAAAAAAAAATAAAGCTACATTACTTCATATAGAGTTCGATCTGTCTAGAGATCATATGAAATTGCGATTACAGTGACAGTATAAAAAAAATAAAGCTACATTACTTCATACAGAGTTCGATCCTTCTTAAATAAAACTGATCATATCAAATTGTGATTATAGTAACAGTATAAAAAAAAATAAAGCTACATTACTTCATACCATATTATTCAAATCTGGAAGGTTCGATTCATTTAAAAAATGCTAAGAGAAAAGAGTTTCAGTTTCTAAAAACAATTATTAGTAATAAGCATATCAAAACACAAGGAATACCTCTCCGATGGTCATTTGGAGAAGTCTGAAGATGGTGTTGAAGATGATCCTTGTCGTATTGCTGCTGAAGACCTCAACCATTCACCACGGGACACCTCGGTAAACCACCCAACCACTCTGGAAGTACTCTTCTTCCTTCCATACCCCCGAGCTAATTGGGCCATAGAGTTCACACAAGTATTTCTGAAATTCAGCTTGGGCTTCCCTTCCCACCAGGATTTCTTAGCCAAACCCTTAGTAGCAAGTCTTTGAGGCATTCAAAAATTACGACAATCGTCCAAATTATGGGCCCTTTACCCATTCCCCAAGCCTTCCTTATAAAGGAAAATCTCATACGACACATGTCGCTTCATGCATAGTTAAATACTTTTAATTAATTATTTAATTAAAACACTCACCCATCCAAGTGTCAGTTTCTTTGGGAAGTGCACCAACACCCCTAAGTTTGCTCCAGTTTGTCCCCCAGACATTTTAATTAACTCCTAGCTTTTAGTTGACTAGGTGTCTAATATTAGGATTCTATTTTGCTCCTAAATAATGATTTCTATTATTTTAAATGCTCAACAAAAATAACTATTCATGTGCAAATGCCTAAATTATTTTTATGCATTTGCTAAGTAATAATCTAGAGTTATTCTCATAAGTTTTTATGCAGTTAAATTTAACAATCAAACTCACTAGGATCACGGTGCCGTGCCGTTGGGCTCCTAGTTCCTTAATTTTAATTCCCTGACATGGCACCACTCCGTCGGGTCCAGTCATCCAAGGTTTCCATTCCTTGGCATGGTACCGCATCATTGGGTCCTTGCGTCCATTCTTTCCGTTCTTGACAGGGTACCGCATTGTCGGGCCCTTCTGCCACCATCTTTTCATTTTGACTTGCGGGAACTCTTGTAGGGATTTTAGGAATCGTTACCATCCATCCTCTGTCTACATGCTATCTAGGGACTAATGGAACTGAGGAGTGAGTCCATTCTCACTGCGCGCCCCTCAACTCGTACGTGACCAGCTCCGTCGTGGCCCACCTCGTACGCCCTCACTCATTCCTCTTGAGCAAGCGGATCAGTGCTTATCTGAGCAAGCGGATCAGTGCTTATCTGCTCATGCATGGTATTCTTGTCGGAAGTCGACATCGTTGTCGCTCCCCCTGTGTGTGTGATTTACCCGTACTCTACGACCCTTCATGTTCCTTTGTGTGTCCGTTGGTGAACCGTCTCACTTGTTTCTACACACACTTCTCACAACAAGTTATTGGTAGCACTGTCCTCAATGATCATCATTTGATTTCTAAATCTAGTATTGTTAAACATTTATGATTTATTCAAACTTCTTATTCATCTAATCAAATATACATTTCGTCGACAATTACATAATCACCGTACAGCTAGTCGTTAAGCATTATCCATCAACATGATTTTCCATAGTCATAGCTAATCATTTAACATATGCAATTATTCATTTACATCAACAGTTCAGATACACATACTCAAAAATAAGGTCAAAAGGTTATTTAATTAATGTTTCAATCGGCCGGGTCACTCAGCAGCTGCCCTCAATGTCTACAAAAGTCTAGGGGCACTACACGCTACAACGTTCCACCCAACCATAGGCCAGTTGTGTTCATCAATTCTCTCAACACAACCGCCACCCCCAAGCTAGGCATGACTCTTATAAGGAAAAGGGGACATTCAAGCTCATACAAAGCCAATTAATCATTTCATCTGAGCCAAGCTAGTCCATAGTTGGGTTTATCAGGATACATTTGAACCCTGGATGCTTGCACTCAAGTTCAAGCCAAAACAATGGATTTACCAACAGGATGGTCATGGGTTTTCCCCAAATCGTTTCCAACCAAAAATGAATTGTGGGATGGGGAAAAACATTCACAGGGAGGAAAACGATTTCTCCCCAACTATCTAATCATTTAACATCCAAAACAGTCTTTATGGAACCCCAATTCGATCCCCCTTCTTCCCCACTGGTATACAACACAAAAACACCCTTCTCCCAGCTAAGAATGAAGGAAAACAAAGAAAAACGTGGTTGGAAAACGCCCAAGTAGCTCCAAACTCGTGAGGGAGGGAAAATGGTTGATGGATAATGGCTTGGGAAGCAATTCATGGCTCTTTTATTTCCCAAGAAGCAAAATGCAATTTTCCATGAAGGGTGGCTTGCCCATACCCGAATTTGGACAGCCATACCTCCCATTCCCCAAGGAATTAACTACCTCAACCAACTCTTGGGAGAAATGAATGATTGGGTACAAAAGTCAGCTTGGGTAGTTGAGGGTTCATGGGTTGTCTCATTAACATTTGGCTTGACTTGATTGGCCCCAAGGTTTGAATGTTTCCCTCCCAATTCCTTGTAAAATCATGCCCCCATCTCTTATTGCATTGCATATCCATTTGGGGGCATTTATATTAAAAATGCAAATTTACAATCCCCATGGTTTGCTAGCACATGGGTAGCATAATATACAATACTTTCCTCTTCAAGGTTGAGCATTCACTAGTGGGGCCTTGGCCTTGAGCTTCACGCTAGGAATCATACATAATATGCATACAATATTTACATTATAGCCCAAAATATTACAAGGGTCAAAATGGGGACATGATAGCCCCTATCTGGTCCATCACCTCTATAATGTGAATGTATCATTAATAATAGCCAATTTAACATGGCCTCACTAGCCAATTGACCATGGTTATATGTGAGTAAATGTATACCCGATGCTACACCTGGAGAAACATCAACATTCAATCTTAGCGAGGGAGACATTCTGCAACACATAAAGTTTCACACTTGGAGAGAATGTCCATAATATGCATCTCGAGTCTATTAGGACTACGCCTGGGCCATTCATCACTAGCCAAACTGGCTATTTCTGTGAGTGAATGTATCATTCTCCATCACCATGGATTCCTATGGAGAATGTATTCATGATGCTACTCATGTACTGCATCTGCATCTGTACTGTATCTATACTGCATCTGCATTCATACTACATTTGTATTGTAACTTCATCTGTACTACAATTGCATTTGTACCACCATATTGGTATCTAGGCCATTCACCTTTTGTCAATGTCTGTCGCCCATATGTCAAATCATCACGATGTTTGGGCTATAGTTCAAATATCATGAATGCCTAACCTCTCATATGTCGAACCATCATCAATCACTCTCACTGAGGGAGGCATTCTCCACCACGCCAAGCTTGTATCTGAAGTATACAAACTTTTCCTTAGACAGAGGCTTGGTGAGAATGTCTGTTATTTTCTCATTGGTGGATATGTATTGGAGCGTCACTGCTCCCTTCTTTACCATATATGGGATGTAGTGATATGTGATATCAATATGCTTCAACCTGTCATGAAACAATTGCTTTTCCAAAATCTTTACATAGGTTTGATTGTCACAGTGTATTACAATCGTCTCTAGATCATGATCAAATAATCCTCTAAGAAGCTTCCAAATCCACGCTTCTTCATGACTTGCAACACTAGCTTCATAATATGTTGCTTCTGCTGTACTAAGTGAAAAATAAGTTTTTTTCATGATAAACCAATATATCATGCACTTAGTATTTTTCCTGATAAACCAATATATCATGGCTGATTCTGAGGTAAAGAAGCACCTTGAGGTGCTCTTTCTATCCACTGCACTTCCTTCCTAGTCAGAATCTACATAACCTTGTAGTCTCGCTTCACCATTTTAGGAATATCTCAATCCATGTCCAATTGTACCATACATGTACCTCAATACATGTTTTGCTACAACCCAATGTATTTTATTTGGCTCAACCATGTACTAGCTCAGGGTGTTTAGTACAAAACAAATGTATAGCCTAATGTTAAACAAGTACGTCAAGGATTCGATTAACTATCTGTATGTTAACGCCTAAATTTCGCATACATGCGACATTTCAGTGATTCTTCCAGTAAGGCGTCATCAACATAGAGAATGCAACTCACCACATGCATCCTCAACAAATACAAAAGACAACATGAGTCCAAAATTCCCAAGAACAGTCAAAACAAGGGGTTGTGCGAATGAACCATTGTCAACCTACACTATAGCGTAGGTTACCAGTTCAATGCTCGTGCAACACCAGCATGGCCATTCCTTCAATAGTCACACTACTATCAAAATGGTGGGACCACCAACTTATTGCGGTGCATTAAAGGATCAATCACCTTCAAGAACCCAAATTACATCCTTCACACACTTGGTGGAATTAAATATCCCCTTTGGTGTACTTGGTAACTAGTTCATCGAGGATATGAGTTCACATTTGGATCTAGTTGTTTGTTGGCCACCTCTTGACCTATAAAAGGAATCCATTGGCATGCATTTTGTAGAGAGAAATCAAGAGAAAGGTTATGTTTTTGGATTTGTGTTGGAGCTTCCTCATATCCTACCTATTCCTACCATTATGAGCATCCCCAAATTCCCTTTCCACCTTCCATGAAGGTGCAAGAGTTCATCTCCACTATTCTATCATTGATTAGCATATAGTTTGGACAAAAAGGGCCTCCCTAAGGGATATTGTTGGCTTCCCTTGAAGTCCACATCTCCTAGTTGTTGTACAGCTTGACCATTGGGAAATACAAAATTGGTTTGGCATATCTTGGATTGTTAATGGAGTTTTCATTCTCCCCCCATCTCTTTTATTTTTATTTTATCCATATTTCTTTGTTTTATGTGAATTCTACTAACAATCTATTGCAGGATCACTTGGAGGACAACCACACACCCACCATATGGGATCCAAGGACTGAGGCCTTGCTGCAGCCTACAAAGACTAGCCCCTTACCAAGTGGAAGAGTGCACATTGTGCAATTGTTTTCACAACAGTTCTAATGACAAATCCACTTATTTTTGTTCATTTCTTATTTAACTAGGTTTTTTTATGCCAAGTAATTAATTATGGGTGTTTAAGAAGAGTAGATATTCCACCTATTGCCCTAGAATTTGGCCCCAAGTCATCCCCAATTAATTTACACACAATAGCGCGGATCCCAGCCTATCGGTCGCGCTACTAGTGTAGAAATGACTTCGATAGACGCGCTATCAGTGCAAGTAATCATTTCATGACTTGCACAACCTCCCGTATGGTTGATCCGTGCATCTTGTCAGTGTATCATTCGCACTACCAACACGTCTGTTTTGTATTTCTCCGCCCTACCTGTGCGACAGAGTATTGTTTGGATGCACTACTGCTTTTTATTTGCTTTTTATCTACACAGTACAATCTGGTAGCCAAATTGTTGCTTACTATTGAACTTAAATTAAGGTTAATTGACATAATTACTTATATTATCCAACCTTGGGGCTTTAAATGGGCCTCATTGTTTGTCACTAGTATTCAAGACCATTATTGTTTATGCATAATTGACATGTTTTTTGTATCAATGCTATTGTAGAATCCACTTTTTGCACACAAGCAAGTACCTAAAGACTCTTGTCTCCCAAAGTATGCTCTCCACCTCGCACTTCATGTGAGCTTGGTGAATCAGAAAAGGGTGAGAAGGGTGAAATACCTCCATTTCACACTTGTTTATTAGTTAGCATTTTGATTTGCAAAGCACCATGAGCATATTTTAGAGTTAAAAGTACATCTGCTTTTGCATTTACTTTATACAGTCTTCTAGTTAATTTGCTGACAATTGATTTGCTTTCATCACATGTGTTTGCACCACTAGCATACAGTAAGAGACCTAAAGGCTCTTCCAATCCAATTATGCTCTTCACCTCATACTTCATGTGATCTTGGTGAATCAGAAAGGTAGGGATTCTGAAATACCTCTCTTACACTCAAGAAAAATTCAAACCCCTTATAATCAACTTTGTAATTGTCCAACCAACTAAAATCCTCCACAGGAGGTCACGAAACAATATTTTAGTTAGGAAGGATTGACTCGGCGAGGCATCTATTAATGACCACCATGATAGAAAAACAGGATCGCAGAGCAATAACAATAAACATAAATGCAAATATAATCACACATACACATTACAAGAGAGACACAGATATATCGTGGTTCACCCAAGATGGGCTACATCCACACTAAAGTTGCCAATCCTTATTATTATTCCGTCCAACAAAGTGAAGGGATACAACCTGCAGCACAACCGCTGCACTTCCTCTTCACTGTCTCATAGTCTCTCTTCTAATCTCAGAGATCTTTACAATGCATAAAACCTAATACATCAACCCTAACCATATTACAATGTCTTTCTTTTATAAGGGAGATACAATGGGAAAATACCACGGGTTAGCCCCCCAGACCCCCTGAGGATCGGGCCAGGATCATAACCAAATCTAGGGTTCAAACACGGCTGAATCATAATCTATGAGACTGGAAGATCTGGCTCCACAACCAACACACCAATCTAGCTTCATTAGTGATATTTTGAAACATAACATTATTGTCTTATATGGTACTTTCAAAATCCTTCTATAAGCAAGTGTTCAAAGAAAACATGGATCAAAAGTGCACCGTGACAAAGGAGGTGAAATACGAGGTATAGCTTCCCTACTCTCCCCTACAAGCCACTCAGCTTGTTTTGGGGAGACGAAACTATACCGTGCAAGACGAACCATTGATCCACACTTGACGCAAGGTATATTAATGGCCAAACTTAGGACATCGCCAAGGAGAAATTGTGAGTGCAATTGACTCCTAAAGTTAGCTATTTCCATTGGGAGGTGTTTCCAATTCATCTTGATTGGAACATTGTCCCCATTGCCGGTAGAACTAGCTCTTTGTTACCTCCACTAGTCAATTGGTGTGTGGATCCCATTGTCACCATTAGTTGTACTTTTGGGAGGCCCAGTTACATTTGAGAGGAAGGACATTAGGTCTTCTTAGGGAATTTACATTTATTTTATTTTTAAATACAATTTCACTAACTCGTAATTAAAAAGAACCTACACATGGGAACTCATGCACTAAAACTGACTTTGCACATATCATTCACTTATTGCACCATTTTGCATCTATTATGGTTGGCATATTTTTGCATTTGTTCATTTGTGTTTAATTCCATCATCACTCTCATTTGAAAACAAAATCTTTCACCATTAAGGACCAAAAAAATCCCCTAAGGTAGTCCCGAAGACTGCAAGGCATTTCCCCTCTCTTGAGGGGTGTTTTTACACCTTCCTCCCGTGGTTCACATGGAATGTACTTTAGTCTAGGCCACATTGATAGGATCATCGGGACGAGGATGAGCCTTTCTAGGTGCATTTTCTCCTGGTGAAGAAAACATTAATCCACCTACCTCCTCCACCGCCGGAAGAGGCACTCTTTTGGATTCTCCTCTAGCAGATCCTTTGGACCCCTTTGATCCCTCCTCTCACGTAGGAGGTCACTCATTGTTTTCCAGACCACCTGGGTCACCCCCTTGTGGAAATTACACCCAACACACAATGGAAGGACCAAATCCCCCTACCTTACCATTCATGGCTAGTTTAAATCTACCTAATTTGGGCAAATTGATCAATGATCCCATAGCACATGATCCAACCTGGCCGTCTATGCCAGATAAACTTCTCTCCAACATTCCTAAATTTGAAGGAAAGCAAGGGCACGATCCCGCTAACCATGTCATGTCTTTCCGGTTATGGTGTTCATCTAACAACATAGTGGATGATCCCACGAGACTTTGCCTTTTTTAGCATACCCTCACTGAAACGACAACAAAATGGTACGTAAGCCTAGTGATAGAAACCCATGCCAAATTCACAACATTGGCCACTGCATTCCTCACTTACTTCCAGCTTTCGATTCGACATAAATTAGGTCTCGAAATTCTCATAGAGTTTCGAAAAAATACATCTACCCACATCCACAAGTGGCGTAGACACCATACATTGTGTAAAATTGAAATACAACAACCATTTTGGTTGGATTGGTTTATCAAATCACTCCAACCCTCCATAGCTAAATATGCCTCCACCTCCATGTTGCAAAGCGAGGAAGAGGCAATTCTCAAAGCCTAGCATTTTGATCTCATATATGCACAATTTGGGCTACCTTTACACTATCCTTACTGATGCCCCTCAACATCGATCGTTGGATCCTACACCTACGATCTCATCACATTCAACAGATGGGATTATTGGGTCCATTTATCATTTAGGAAAGGTTCCTCCCACCACTTCAACGCCATTCAACATGGCTCCTCAATACCTATCCATTCCACCTACATCAGTACCCCCTACACCAGTACCAATCCCATGAGTTGGTCAGTTACAGTATGGAATGTATAGTCCTACTTACCCAAACGCTAGCCAAGATACGACGGTTCCTACACCTCCAATGATGCAAGTTGTTCCTACATCCACCTCTTATGGAATGCAAACCACATTCATCCCATCCCTAGGATATAACCCGTATTACCCATTCCCATGCCCAATTGGCCAGCAACCGTCACCCCACATGGGGGTGAACTTGGTTCAACCTTCTTATGTTCAACAGGCTCAAAAATTTGAGCAATTGAACACTGCAAACCCCCAGAATCCGCAAAATCAGGGGAAGAAGAAAGGAAAGAAAAAGCAAAACCAACAACTGGATCAAGGGGGTAACCCCCCTCCCCAGCAAAACCAGAATACGGGGACTAATAATTCCCCTAAACAAGGGAAGAACACCAACTTGAGGACCAACTACTGCTGCTCCATTTCAGGGGATTATGGTCATTACACACATCATTGTCCTCTTATCCCCGACTACCAACAGTTAGTGGAAGACAAAAATAAGACGGTGGCGAATCCTCCGTAGGATGCAAACCCTCCCCAACCCCAAACTATCATGTTACAACAACCCTTTGCGAATCAATGGGTAGTTACACATCAACAATTTCCTCACCTACCTGACGACGACTCTTTTCAAAATATCTATATGTTGGATATAAATATTTAGACACAAGCCAAGGGTTATGATAGGCCTAAAAACCCCCATGTGGAAGATGCTCCTATTCTCTCCAAGGGACCTCTACAAATACCACGCACGAGTGTTGAACAAATCCCATGGATTCCCAAGGTTACACTTCGGCGTACCCCTAATAACCCTCACATGAAAGCCGCCCACAATTATAGTATTGTTGATGACTTGGCTCAATCCCCTGCAACCATATCCATGCTAGAAGTATTACAGTATTTCCCGACATAGAGAAAGGTATTAATCAACGCACTCAATGCCTTTGATCCTTTCGACTCACACCTCATGACCTTTGATCTTGACAAAGGAGAACCATGACTACCATCATCAATTGCATTCTAGGTTCTAGTCACCATAAGGAACGTCATGATTCATCGTTGTATCATCGATGAAGGTGCATCCACTTGCGTTATATATGAAAAAGTGTGGAAATGTTTAGAGTCACCTGAGCTAGTCCCCTCTCCCATTTCTCTTTGTGCATATGATGGGAGACCATCCCATCTAAAAGGATTGTGCCAAAATGTCCCCATCGAACTAGGGGGAAATATGGTCATGATCGACATTGAAGTAGTTGATGTTGAAATCGACTAGAACATTCTCTTGGGGCGTATTTTTATGTACGCCATGAAGGTGGCCGCCTCCTTGGTATTCCGTATCATGATGTTTCCCTTAAATGAGAAGGTCATTACCCTCGACCAACTTAACTACTATGACCCCAATACCACAAGCAATATCGACAATGTTCTTCCGACTGTACTTGGCGATGATCAACCATATGGTGACATTTTCCCCAGAATGTACAAGGACTCCAATTTGTTAGGAGTGTATTCAGGACTGCCACCAAATATCCATACATCGATTGTTGGCCCAATGTGCACAATTTCCACTACTAAAAATGGAGCTTCCACCACCTCAAACCCATCATTAGCACCACCGTTAAGCCATGGCATTGAAAAAACGTTGAGTCCATCAGTCCCACCAATCTTCCAAATCCCATTCTTGTACCCTCCAATAGGAGTACAAGGGATGTTTATTATGGATCAGTTAACTTTACTTGGGCTTACTTTAGGTATTCCGGTATGGTACCTTACATCACCCTACACAAAGATGGATTCCAAACTAGTCGCTCATTATGTGTTTGTCCCTGTTTTGAATGCTACTCCTACACGACCAGTAACCCCATGTGTTACAACGGCCAAAACTATGACATTCGCGACTAAACCACAACCGGTCGTCACAAATACCACTAATGGGGGCACTAAGAAATCGAAGTTCAAAGGTCCCCTCTTACCAAATTGATGCAGATATGGCCGTGGTCTATCTGCAGATTAGTGTTACACAATGGAAAAACAACACATATAGTTGCACAACAACAACAAGAGGATTTCCAAGAATTATGGATTTCAATTAAATGAGTAAATCTCTTTACATATTTTTTTACAACATGAGTTAATACTAAGATCAGTTAGGATGCATATTGACTTTTACCAACTGATGAAAATGCGAGGGAATATTCGTCCTCAACACTCTTTGCTTCACTCTACACTTAGCGTTCTTTGAGCATCTCCCATACCTTCCTTCGCAAGGATATTGAAAGCTCCTTCTCACAGGAAATGCACAAGTATTTATACTCATTCCCACCTACTCAATCGTCCTTCAGAAGCATCGATCGCTCCCAATCATGGTAAAACTGTATTAAATATAGTACATGGCCTTCTTCATTAGGTGGCTCCACTTGGAATTCTACAACTACCATCATAACTTCTACTGCAACTTCCCAACTACCTCTACGGCTAGTTTCCTCAAGCTTCTAACTTTCTTCGTCAGTCTTTGTCAAATATCGACTACTCCTTCCTTTGGTCAGTACCACCTTTGACCATTCTGCTCCACTATCTTGTTGTCTGCCGTCGACCGCTATTGGTCGAAACTTCTGCAACACATCCAAATTTTGTCGACTGTTTCCCATGTTTATGGAGGTCATCGATTGTCCTCTAGGCCTTTCCATTGTCTATCTTTGACTTTTTTCTATGGGCGTCGATGACCCTGCATCAAACTATTTGGGTTTAAAAGAGCCTTGCTCGTGGTTTCTCAACTCTTCGAGCTTGTATGCAAAAATCCATATCACCTCCTCCAAACCTTGGTTCATCCATTGGACCAAATATTCCTTCCTCTCCTGACTTCTAGTATTCCCGAATTCTCACTCGTCGAGCACTTTTGCGACCTCTTCCATTGGTTGAATCGGTAGCTGTTCCTGTCAGTCGGTTTCCGTCTCGCCCCCGCTCATCCACCCTGCCTCAAACTTGTATAGATAAAAAATTTTAAACATTGGTGATATATCCAACACATCCGGCAACTCCAGTATATAGGCATTATTTGAAATCTTCCTTGCGATCTTACATGGACCAATTTTCTTTGGCTTCAACTTGTTATATGTCCCTCTGGGGAACCTTTCCTTCCTTACATGCACTCACACTAAGTCTCCCTCTGTGAATGGATGTATCTGTCTTTTCCCATTGGCCCTCAACTTGTATGTTGCATTAATTTTCTCCAGTTTTCATCGTACCTTGTCATGTACTTCCCTCATGTGGTCGACAAATGATTCAACATCTCACTTCTCCGCACTTCCATCGGTAACTCGACTAAGTCAGTTACCCCATGTGGTATTATTCCCTACACTATCTGGAATGGACTCATTCTAGGTGACCGGTTAACTAAATTGTTGTATGTGAATTTCTCCTACACCAACACATTCTCCCACTACTTTGGTCGATCAGCGACCAAACTTCTCAACAAATTTCCTAAGCTAATGTTCACAACTTCAGTCTCTCCATGGGTATGTATATGGTATGCAGAACTGAATTGTAGCTTCGTGTCAAGCTTCTTCTAGAAGGTTCGCCAAAAATGACCCATAAACTTGGTGTCTTTATGGATCGATGTTATGTTCCTAGGAAATCCATGCAACCTGACAACTTCCTTGAAAAATAGAGTAGCAATGCTTGTGGCATCACTTGTCTTCCGACACAGAATAAGTGTGTCATCTTCAAAAAACTGTCGACTACCACAAAGATGGATTCGTTACCTTGCTATGTCTTTCACAGTCCTAGCACAAAATCCATGCTGATATCTTCCCATAGGGAAGTCAGTACCAGAAACGGTGTATACAACCCTATTTTCTGACTTCTTCCCTTGGCATGCTGACATATCTAAAACTGTAGGATCCATCTATTCAAATCTATCACTAATACTGGCCAGTAATTTTTCTCTTCAACCATTGCCTTGGTCTTTTCGAAGCCAAAGTGTCCTCCCAATTTTCCACTATGCAATTCCTTGACCATATTCTGCCTTACTGATCCTCTAGGGATGCATAACTAATGCCCCTTGAACAAGTATTCCTCTTGGATGAATTAATCCAAGTATGGGATTCTATCACCACTCCATGGTTCCTTCGACACCTTCCAAGCATTAGAAAAATCTTCGACAACTTCATATTCGGCTTTTATCGACTCTAGTCCCATCGACTTAACAGTAGTCGTTCCTAGTAACGCAACTCTTCAACTCAATGTGTCAACTACCCGATTTATCTTTCCGAACTTGAGATTTAACACAAAAGTATAACTCTACAAAAACTCGACCCACTTCATATTCCTTTGATTCATATATCTCAGATCTTGGTGGTCAGTGAACAACACAAATTTATTGGGAAACAGGTAGTGTATCCATTTTTTCAATGCCTGAATAATGGCATAAAAGTACTGGGCATAGACCGAATATTTCTGCTTGGATTCATCCGGATTCTCTCTAAAGAATGCAATCGGTCGTCCCTCCTAGATCAGCACGACTCGAATTGATAATCCACTTGCGTCGCAGTCAACTTGGAATACCTTTCCGAAGTTCGGGAGAGCTAATACTAGACTCTCCATCACCTTTTTCTCCGGCTTCTCAAATGCTCATCGGGCGGTTTCCGTCCACTTGAACTCATCCTTCTTCATGCACACATTAGGGAAATTTTGAGATAAAAAATGGGCCTCCAAACAAAAAAAGTACTATCAAAATCAACTTTATAAGAACCAATCAAATTATAGAGAATGACATCATCCCTTGTGGTTGATGTGGCATTGCTTGAGTTAAAGTTACTTGCTTGTCAAATTCCAAATGGTGGATGAAAATCCATGGTTAACCATCCTCATAATGAAAAAAATACTCATAAATTACTTTTAAATATAATATTTATGTATTTAGTGCTCTTAAAGTACACTTTGAAGTACTTTTACTTTTGAATATAAAAGTATAATAGTAATCAAAAGTCAAACATAAATTTAAAAATAGAATTTTGGTTTAATAATTATAGTATTTTAGATATGGTGTAGTAAATAAGTTATATTATAGATATTGATTTTTTATTTAAAATTATTATATTATATTATATTCTAATATAATATAATATAATAATTATATTATATTATATATAATATTATATTATAAGAAATAATATTATATATATAATAATCATATTATTATATTTCTTATAATATATATTATGTCATATTATATATTATAATATAATAAATAATATATGTAATGTTATATTTAATTAATGAATATATATTATAATTTTACATTATACATGTAAATATATTTTAAAATAAATAATTATTAATGTGAATTATTTTATATAAGTATAATTTAGAATTTATGTACAAAAGTTTAATTCAGATTTATAATTCAAAACAAAAGTATTTTGCTTTATTTTATTTGATGAGTACTTTATTTTAGTACATTAATGTATTCAAAAGTACTTATGCTTCTAGTCATATCAAAGGGATTTTTTTTATTAATTTTAGTTGTACACATCTTTTCACTTTCACTTTCACTTAACCATAGTTACATGAATTGTAGTGCAAAAGGTGAGTTGTAAATACACCTTCCCCATGAAATGAAAAACTCACAATATTTTATTATATCTCTTATGAGGCCCATTTTAGACCTCAAAATTCCCTTAATGTTGTCGATGGTGCACATATCCGACTGAAATATCTTATGGAATTCCTATAAAAACTGACAAGTCCCTGAAAAATTCTCACCTCCATGGCACTCGTCGGTTTCGACCACTCCAAAATAACTTGTACCTTTCATGGATCCATCTTCAGTCCTTGTTGGGAAATAACTAATCCCAGATACACTAGCTCCTTCTGCATGAAGGAACACTTTTGCAGATTCACCAATGACTCCTCCTAGCTTAACCTCTACAAGACTCGTCGAATATGTGACAAGTGCTCTTCCTTTGTCTTGTTGAAAATCAGGATATCGTCTAGGTAGACTACAATGAATCTCCCCGGAAACGGTTTCAACACCTCATTCATCAATCTCACAAATGTGCTCGGGGCATTAGTTAGCTTGAATGACATGACCAACCATTCATACAACCCTTGCTTCATCTTGAAGGTCGTTTTCCATTCATCACCATCCCTAATTTTGATACTGTGGTATCCACTTTTTAGGTCGATCTTGGTGAAGTATGTCGCTCCACTCAAGCAATCGATCAAGTAGTTCATCCTTGGAAATGTCAATCTGTAATTGATAGTACTTTTGTTGATGGCCCTTGAATCAATGCACATCCTCCATTCTCCTCCTTTCTTGGGTGCCAGTACAGTTGGTACTGCACATGGACTCAAACTGTCTCTGATCAATCCCCTGTCCAAAAACTCTTGGACTTGTCGGTTCAACTCAACATTCTCTGATGGCGTCATCCTATGCAGTTCCTTATTTGGTAGACTTGACACTGGAATCAAGTCGATCTGATGGGATATGCTCCTCATCAGTGGTAATCTAGTCGACATCTCATCAACCATTATGCCCTTGAATTCCAACAACACCTCTCTAAATTTCGTCGGAATTTCTTCCATCGACAATTGACATTCAGTCCCTTGGGAATGATAGTAAAGCAATACTTCTGCTTCTCTTCCTCCTTAAAAAACTCCTTAGTTGAACACATCAACACTCTTTTCTCCCAATAGTTGTTCTCCTTTTCCTGACTATCCCGCTCCTCAACTAATGGAGTCATCCAAAAACTCCTGCCGTATTTATCGACCGTAACCACATTTTTGTGGCCATCATAAATGATGTTTCGGTCATATTACCATGGTCATCCTAGCAATAAATGACATGCATCCATTGGTATTACGATGCACAACATGCTATCCTGCAACCCTACAATCTTGAAATTGATCAGGCATTGTTGAGTCACCGTGACATGATGACCCTTTTGCAACCATGAAACCTTGTAGGCATTCAAGTGTGGTCAACACTTCATCCCCAACTTGTTGATTACCTCTGTCGGGACCATATTCTTTGTGCTACCTCCATCGATGATGGTCATATAACATCTGTCCAGAATCTTAACCTTTGTCCGGAAAATGGAATTCCTCTAGGTTGGTTTCACTTCCTCTCGTCCTACTAATTGTAATGACGTTCTCTGGGTCATCAAATTTTGACCTCCCACCTATGCAACTTCATTTGAACTTCCCCTCCCAATTTGTCTAGTCTCGTCATCCTTGCTTCAGCCTTTGGCATCTGGTCGACTAGTGGTATGCAAATTCTCCGAGCACTCATATGCCTTATGTCCCAACTCTCGACACTTATAGTAGATGATTTTTGGTTGGTATTGTAGCTAGGGTTTTACCCCTAGCTTGTGCAAATGAGCACCTACTAAGGAGAATGGACTCCTTAGTAGCAGTTCAGTAAATGTAAATAATTAAGCTAAAACAGAAATTAAATTACTTCTAAAACAAGCATGAAACATAAACATCAAATTGAAAGAATGGCTTTTTGTATTGATGTTACCTTCAATGTAAAGGTTTGATGAAGCCCTTTGCAGTGTCCAAGAGGATGCTCCAAGCTTCAATATGCTCCTTCTCCTTCTCCAATGGTAGTGATGGGCCAAAAATGGCTCTCAAGGTGAAAGTAGTTCAATGGTGAACTAGGGTTTCGAGAGAGATTTTGGTAGAGTAAGGGTGCTTGTGATTGTGGATATGGAATAAGGGATCTCCATCACCTATTTATAGTTTTTTGGTGGTGGAGTGCTGACCCATGGTTTTAGGGAACACATGGTTTTGGGCAGCTGTATAGGGTTTTTTCCTCCTTTTCCTCATTATTTTATATTTTTTATTCCCTTTTTAGGGGATTTTTGCTATTTTTGGAGGAAAAGGGGGTTTTTTAGCCTTTTTAGGCTATTTTGAGGGTTTTGTGGCCTTTTGGAGGCATTTTAGGCCTTTTGGAGGCTTTTTAGTGGGATTTTTTGGGTTTTTAAGGGAAATATGGTAGGAAAATGGACAAATGAGCCATATAATGTGGTAGATGAGGTAGTGAACACTTTTTGGGTGTTAACAGATTTTGGTGAACTAGGGTTTCGAGAGAGATTTTGGCAGAGTAAGGGTGCTTGTGACTGTGGATATGGAATAAGGGATCTCCATCACCTATTTATAGTTTTTTGGTGGTGGAGTGCTGGCCCATGGTTTTAGGGAACACATGGTTTTGGGCAGCTGTATAGGGTTTTTTCCTCTTTTTCCTCATTATTTTATATTTTTTCTTCCCTTTTTAGGGGTTTTTGCTATTTTTAGAGGAAAAAGGGGGTTTTTTTAGCCTTTTTTAGGCTATTTTGGTGGTTTTGTGGCCTTTTGGAGGCATTTTAGGCCTTTTGGAGGCTTTTTAGTGGGATTTTTGGGGTTTTTAAGGGAAATATGGTAGGAAAATGGACAAATGAGCCATATAATGTGGTAGATGAGGTAGTGAACACTTTTTGGGTGTTAACAGGTATGCACATCTTCCTCCATAAAATCCTCTTCGAACATAGGAACCTAGAAATATAGGGTTCTCTCCTCCCCGTCGGTGTTCAGGTGCATCACCCTTGGTCGTGATTTCTTCTCGTTGTTCATTACTACTTTCTTCCTTCCTCACCCCACTAGTCTGTCTTCTGGTGGTGACAAAATTCTGACTTTGAGTAGTCAATTTTCCCCTGCTTGTTGAGGTCTTTCGTGACAATTTCTACTCGACCTTTAGGGATAGCTGATAGGATTATTTGACTGTCATGAACCTTGAAAGACTTAACTCATCCTGGATGGAATATTTCAGGCCATTCACATACTTGGTGACTGCCTCCTATCCTCCGTTGGTCTATCCTGACTGAATTAATAGTCGATAGAATTCCTCTATGAACTCTTTCACAGTCATCTTCTTCTGTCTCAAGTTCTGTAGCTTCCTGAACAAAGAAATCATGTATTCGGCAGGAAGGAACTTATCCTTCAACTCAGAGACCATCCTATCCTAATTTTTCACTTTATCTTTTCCCTTCCTTACACTATCAGCCTGTACATTGTCCCACCACAACAAGGCATGACCTTTCAACTTCAAACAGACAAACTTCACCCTGTTGTGGTCCTCTTACCTCTATCTAACATTCCATGTCGAAGTATTTATCCATTTCTCTTATCCAGTCGATCAAATATTCAGAGTTTAGACTCCCCGAGTAGGTAGAGACTTCCATCTTTGATCTACCTTTCATCTTAGAAAACACCTTTAACATCTTGTCTTTCGGGTCTACTTCACGTTCATCCTTAGGAACCTGCCCTTCCTCTTTGATCTCCTCATCACTATGATCGAGGGTATCAATACCCAATCCCCTCTTATTTTCTCTTTTACTGCAATTGACTCGCTCTTTTGACTCCTCATGGTTTGGACACATTCCTCTAACATCTCTCGGTCAATCGTGACCCCTGCACCTCCGTGCGTCCTTCATCCTCTACCATAGACATTTACGCCTCTCTGATCCATCACTCTGCTTAGGAAAATAAGTCACCCTTTCACAACTATACCCAGCCAAAACTGGAATTGTTCTTTCCTTCCCGATCACAACTAGACCTTCTAGACGCAGGATAACTTCTACACGTAGGATTTCCAAGAATTATGGATTTCAATTAAATGAGTAATTCTCTTTACTTAATTGTTTACAACACGAGTTAATACTCAGATTAGTCAGTATGAACATCAACTACTACAACTGATGCAAATGTGATGGAATCTGCTTCCTCGACAATTTATGCTACACTATACACTTAGCATTCTTTGAGCATCTCCTTACGTTCCTTCCCAAGGATCTCAAAATATCCTTCTCACAAGAAATGCACAAGTATTTATATTCATTCCCACCTACTCAATCCTCCTTCAGAAGCTTCGAATGCTCCCAAGCATGGTTCAACTATATTAAATATTATATGTGGCCTTCTTCATTAGGTGGCTCCACCTGGAATTCTGCAAATACCATCATAACTTCTCCTACAACTTCCCAACTACCTCCGTAGCTACTTTCCTCGAGCTCCTAACTGTCTCCGTTGGTCGTCATCGACTCTTGACTACTCCTTCCTCTAGTCGGTACCACCTTCGACCGTTCTTCTCCACTGTCTTATCATCTGCCATTAACTGCTATTGGTTGGAACCTCTGCGACACATCCAACTTCTACGAATGTTTCCCCTGTTTATGGAGGTCATCGGCTATCCTCTAGGCCTTTCCATCATCTATCTTCGAATTTTTTCTCTGGGCATCGATGCCCCTACATAACAAACCCAATATATGACTCATTGGATGCCTCTAAGCCTAAAGCATGGGGCATCAACTAACAACAATTAAAATCCCTAATAATGACCAATACTCCTACTCAAAGAGTTATGCCCCTAGGTTCTCTTTGCGGGAAACAAGGCCATGTGACCAACCTATGCCCCACTTTGCTGGAGCTATTAAATTTTATTAATACCCCTATTAGCATCACATATGATTCACCGATGGTCAAAGGGGGCACATGTCCCTTGCCCACATCTAAGTCCAAGACACTGCGTACGAATCACGCCTGTGCCATGTGTTCTCAATACAGAAACTACACACACCCATTTCCACAATCTCCCTCGGTTTCAGGAGGCATTGGAAACCATTCGTCTCACTTAAGTGATGATTGAGGAACCTCTCCCCTCAAACCATGAATTAGCATCTATTAATGTGGTGACCACATCAACGACACCTCCAGTCATACCTCCTAGAGATGTTGCTCCAGTAACAATATTCATGATGGAGCCTATAATACTGCAAGATATGCATCATCCTAATCTTACATTGACAAAACCACATGATGAATGCTCTTCCTATGGGAATTCCACACACATGCTTCCTCCTACTTCCATCTCTTTCATTATGGAGCAAATCAACACCCAGTAAGTACAAGAACACTTCCATCCATGTGTACCATGACCCTGCCAGTCTTGTGGTGAGACCACCCACTTCTCATTTTCAGTGCCCCATTTTGTGCGTCGAATGAGAAAATCACCTCGAACTAATGAGTCTACAAGTTCAACTACATCCCCCACATGTAACTTGTCCAAGGTCACAAACCATGGAGGTAAAAACCACCTTATCGGATACCATCGATGTTGAATCTTCTTTAGTTGGTGTCCTCACTTGCAGTGATTCTTCATATTCCGACGAAGATGCAGGCCACCTGCAAGCGTTCCCCAATAATTAAATTCATCGGGGGGTTCTCCCCCATAGCACAAACAAGACATCTAATACCACATGTTGATATTCTTATTTGTGTCACATTTTACTTTCTTTTCTCTAAACACATTATTTGAATTAGAGAGTAAGTCCATATCTTCTTTATGTAGATGACCTATCAATAATACATCTACATAGGATACATAGACAATGCAAGTCGATGGTCCAAACACCTAGAATCCATTCCCTGGGAAATATATTTCCCCTCCCGTACACTCCACTCCACCGACGCAGTTTTCTTGGGGGCACTTACGAATAACCAAGTAAAATACGATGCTGTAATACATCTATTAAGTGATGCCCTCCATCTGGGCATTCACCATCTGTGAGTGCACCTTGACTCAAAACTAGGCGTCTCATAGGTAAATAATGTATTTTGTGTCCTGAATCCATTCCTATTTCAAAATTTTCTACACGTGTGCCTTCTCATTCGATAGTTTGAAACCATCATTTTCACACATATACTAAGCAATGCCAATGCATTCTCTGATTTTGTCACCAATGATGATTTGAATTGGCAACTACTACATAACTCGAATGCATAGTCCTGTATATCAAACATACATAAATACGTCTGTGTCACACTGACTGCTACACATAAATGCATATAATTATCATAAGTCCTAAAGTTGATAACCATGTCCAAACATATATGCTAGTACCAGCTACTACATATGCATCACATCGACATATATGAAACATAAACCAAACATACATATACAAAGAGATGCATAATCATGTGCTGCAAAAATGGTATATATATATATATATATATATATATATATATATATCTCACCAAAAAAATGTGTCATGTACAAAAAATGGCCCTCTTGGGGCATATACAAAACAACCTTATGGGGGATACATCACTATAGAAATCGCCCCCCATAGGTTCATCATAATAGTATACAAAATGGGGCTCATATCCCTATACAAAATCAAGATGCCCCACCAACAGGTGGGTCCCTGGGTCCCATAATTTCCAGGAGCCGTACAACCTCCCTGTGTGCTACCTCTAGATCTTGTCCCGGTCTCTGTCATGGAGGAGGGGCTTCCCCCCTTGAACCTCTCATTACACATGACACGCCAATGCCAACCATCACATGATGGGCCTCCAATATGGACCACACTCACTTGGAAAATGAAATGTTAAGGCCAACTCCTCATCCTTGATATCGAAAACACCTCGGTCATTAACCCTAGTAGACATAGCACTAAACCTCTGCTCCAAATAAGACATGATGGCTACCATCTGATCCCCAATGGTTGCTCCACCTGCAATAGCTCCCCAGACAATTGCTCCTCCTACAGGACCTGATCCAACGGCTGCACCCGTAGCTGCAGTAGCCCCCCCATAGCTTGCCCAACTCCAGTAGTAGGGAAGTCTCTCCTAATCCATGCTCATTAAGGTGGTCGTACAGGACCAATATTTGCATCACAATGGGGAAACTATCATCAGTACTTGATAGACATATATCAAAATGTGTAGAAATAAAAGTATATACAAATATATATGACTATCACAATGTACAGACCATAAAACGTACCTATAGCATCGAATCCATGAGGGAGGCTAGGAAGCTCCAGATCTCCTTTGTAGTCCATATGTTTATGGACAATCTACTCAAGTGGACTCAAGCTAGATCTCCCTAGTCCAAGCGGATCTAGAACAGATAAATACAGAATATAACCTACTTTCCTGGATCAATAGAGATGTAGATTATCAAGTAGATCACTCACCTAAAGTCTACAAATCCTCTTCCTCTTTGTTAATCTAATGCTCTAGAGCCTTTAGATCTCAAGCTACAAAACCCTTTTGAACGAGTGGAAACAAGCAAATAGTAAAAGCACATCTAAACATGAATTGATCTAAACTAACAGTTAAGGAAGAAAGTTCTAAACACTATCAACATAACAATTTTTATGGAAAGAGTTTGTATTAACTGTAATAGTAGATAGTACATAGAGAGAGAACATTACAACCTAAGCCTTAATGTTGCAATCTTCCTTCCATCAATCCAATCCAAGCCTCCAAAGGATGATGTTTTCCTCCCAAAGGATGAGTAGGGATCACCTAGAGAAATTCCACCAGCATGAGAGTACTATAGTCCTTCCTCCCTTTACAATGGATAAAGGTGTGATATTTATAAGGCTAAATGGATAGAGTAGGTTGAATATTAAGGGGAGAGGTATAAGGGATACTCCCATTAGGTCAGGGTATTGAATACCAACCCTCCTAACAATTAGGGATATACCTCCATGTCACCAAGCTTCGAGAAGTCGCTTGAAGCTCCCCTTTATCCACATTAACTACCTCTAGCACAATATGCATGAAGAAAACATGTGCCAGGAAGGGGTTAGCACAGGATGCATGAAGGAAACAAGATCCATTGGTGCACATTTCTAGAGAGCATCATGCGCTAGGTATGGTTTGGTGCCTCTTGTTGGAAATCAGGATGTTCGAGTGGAATAAGGCAATGTGGAAACACAAGGACAACAAATTGCTCTGGATGTTTCATCCAAGGAAATTTTAGGGATTAAGGCACAAAGTTGACACATGGCTCATGATGAAGATATTTTGGTGTAACAGAATGCCCCCTGAAGCATGAAGTTGGTGAAATAATATAGGTTAAATGCTTTGTAAATATGAAGGATTGAAGGCAAGGATGTTGGTTGGAAGAAGTCGCTGCAATATAAACAACTCTGAGGTATAGGTCTCATATGACTCATAACATGGATTCCAACAAATACATTGCAGATCCATGACAAGAGAGACCGACTGAACACAATCATGGCTACTAGACATAAGCATAGATCCATGATGAGACAATAACACAGCCATGACCAATACAAAGTGGATCTGTGTGATATGACTCAAACAATCTCCATTGCAACCTGGGAAAGATATAAGTTAACCCAGGGTCTTCAAGATGAACCCGCAATGATGCGAATCTAACCATGTGATTACAATGTCTTGGAGTCAAACATGGTAGAAACCACTTGATTACCGGTCATTAATGTATACCCTTAACAAGCACGAGGGAAACCATCATTGATGTCAATGATCCCCAAGGTATCATAGTACATACCATCAAATTTGACTCAATGAGTTGAGGTCGAACACTTGACGGGATATTTCATTCAAGAGTAAATGAGGTAAACGCATGTTGAAAGTGAGGTAACCTTCCATTAAGGCATGCAGGCCCAAGCTACTTGATTGGTTTCTAGATTCAATCCATGGATGATGTGTTGAATTCGATAAGGATGAATCTGTCAAAGGAGGGCCATGATGTATCCCCCATCATCGACACGAAATGTGATCACAGATGTTTGGAATGAATCAGACAGTATTGTGTGAGACTAACTCAGAGATGACCGACTGTAGATAATGAATGACGAGTGTCTCTTGAACATGGGCATGGCATGACTTGGCAGTATTGATATGACGAGAATGATAGTGACCCCAATGCAACTGATGGTGGAAGCATTCTTTGGATGACCCAAAGGAGTAACACGACTCATAGAACCAACGTGACTCGAAGACAAACAGATTACCCAAGTACTGAATGCATATGCAGATGATTGCCATGTTCAAGAGTGTCTATGTACTACCGTAAGTTTGTAACTACAATGGAAAACAAACTCTTCCCTTATCCCCATGATGATTGATGAGTACCTCTTTTTTTTTTTAACGAGCTTGAGGAAGGTAATCAATGCTCATTATAGCTCATCCCATGGATGAGTCCAATCCCAAATATTTTACGAACCTAGGATAGGAGGGGTTTTTCCCAAAACGGGCCCTTCGATGTTGAATTTTAACGAGTCCAAAGAAGGTAAACTCGGCATCATTTCATGTTTAGAGAGTCTGAAAAGAAATAAAAAAGACTCCAAAGTTTCTTTTTTGTAAAAGTTAGTCTCTTCACCCGAAAAATGATAAAAAAACGTGAAAGAGAACTCTTCCAGCCATGATTGGCTGGAGTGCTCCTTTTTCGTAAATAGTGCCTCCTGGTCCAAAAAAGGGGTAAACTATCACCAGCAAGATGATCATTCAAATAGTTTTACAAGCTTGGAAGCATCAAGTTCGCTTTCCTATCTTTTCGTATTTAGGGAGTATGAAAAGAGATTAAAAAGGACTCCATGTACAACTTTGTCATGGTTGGTGACCGAGTACAACAAAGGAAAAATTAAACTCGGCATAGTTCCTTTTTCGTGAGTAGTCTAGCGAGGCTGAATAAAGTGATAAACCTATAATTGTTAGACACACCTTTTTACTCAATTTTTTAACAAGCACGATAATGGTATGAAAAGCACTCGGAATATTTTTCATGTATGAACCAGAGCACAAAAAAGTAAAAAGTAAGCTCAAACAACTTTTCATGTTTCAACCATAGCATGAAAAAAGTGAAAAGTAAGCTCAATACCATCTTACTATTTTTAACGAGCTTGAAGATATGTGAAAAGAATGGTCATGATATATGCTTCATTTTTTAACGAGCCTGTAATAGAAAACTATGCTCAATGTAATTCCCATTGGCAGGTTTTTTCCAAACATGATATCCAAAGGTTGGAACATGCCCCTGACATGATTTCTAGAAGTAAGTGACTTAAATCCAACATGGTGTGGAGAGGCGATCGATTTGACTTCAACATAATGTCCAGAGGTTGAAGACATGCCGTCCAAGCTTCATTTCATTCGCCTAATCTACATCTTCACTCGATTAAAATCTTGGTTACTAATATGAATATGTTCACCAGAGACGGAGGAGGATCAAATGGCATAGGCAGATGAAAAGAATGTTCAGGTACTAAGTCTATGGGAAGAATCGACTCAATGGGAAAGGATCTGTTTCATTTTTTAACGAGCTTGACACATGAATATAACTATGCTCATTTTATTCTGTTTCATATTTTACCGAGCTTGACACAGGAAAAGAACCATGCTCATATGACCTGTTTCATTTTTTAATGAGCTTGACACATAAAGGGAACTATGCTCATGGTCATCTGTTTCATTTTTTTTGCGAGCTTAACACAAGAATAGAACTATGCTTGTGGGGTACTGTTTCATTTTTTAATGAGCTTGACATAGGAAAAGAACTTTGCTCATTACTGGTTTCATTTTTACACAAGCTTGAAACCAAAGGTAAACTATGCTTGGAACGTGTTTCATTTTTACGCAAGCTTGAAACCAAAGGTAAAATATGCTTGAGGGTCAGTTTCATTTTTAACGAGCTTGAAATAGAAAATAAACTATGCTCATGAACATCCATTTCATTTTTTAACGAGCTTGACACAGGAAAAGAACCATTCTCATGGGGCTGGTTTCATTTTTAAGCAAGCTTGAAACCAAAGATAAACTATGCTTGGGAGGACCTGTTTCATTTTTATGCAAGCTTGAAACATAAAATAACTATGCTTGGAGGTAGTTTCAATTTTACACAACATTGAAACCGAAAGTAAACTATGCTTGGGATTGGTTTCATTTTTACACAAGCTTGAAACCAAAAGTAAACTATGCTTGGGATTGGTTCCTACCCAACATGATGTCCAGAGGTTAGTAGTGTGCCCCCCAAACTAAGAATCTAGGGGGTAACTCCAACATGATGTCCAGAGTCTGGATACATACTTCCTATCCTTAAGGGGTAGAAACCACAAAAACATGTGGAAAATTTAGGGAATTCAGATGACTGTAAGTCATGCGATGATTCAGTGTTACAAAGGAAAGCTGATTAATGGTCACGATCCTCCCATCATAGGGGAAATAAATCATTCGAAAGAGTGTGGACACTACAACTTTCATAGCATAGACATAATCACATCCAAGGAGCAGATAAAAATCTAAGGGACCTTGGACTACCATAACACCAATACAGACAGTTTTCCCTCCTAAGGTGATAGGTAACTGCGGAAGGATTCCTAAAGGTCCAATAGGCCTTCTATTTAAAGCCAGTATCTGGTCAGTGAATGGCACAAGATGAGGAGAACCTATAGCTTTCCAAGCAGTTGAGGATAAAATACTAACAAAATCTCCCTCGTCAACTATAGTGTGAAAGATTCCCTTATCGGCAACTCCTACAGATATCTGGAAAGGCACATCTGAAGGAAGATGAGATTCCGCTAGGTTATTCCAATCAAAGGAAATGACCTAAGTACTTGGAGGGGGTCCTGTGGAAATGGATAGGATTTCCCTTGCCTAGAACCATTTGAACTGACTAAGAAAACATCAATGGTTTCCGATTCACTCTCAACCGAAAAATTAGAATGAGACGAAGACTGTGTCATGGTGACTGCTTCAGTCTAGGCGTTCTCCAATAAAAGAGAGGGATTGAGTGGAGGTGACATCGAATCGACCACTTCAACTTCACTCTTTTAAGAAAGAGTGGGATCGACCGAGGATGGATATGGATCGACCATTTAATCAACCAATGGGTGGTCAAGGGACGAATTATGAAATCTAGCTAGAAGGTGGTTCTAAGATACAATAATGTCTTCCAACAATTGCGAAGCTTCATCCATGTGCAGATAGAGGTAAGTAAGGTGCATACCCTTGCATAAAAAAAATTGTTTTTGACTTTACCTTTTCGACTCTTCACCATAGACTCACTGGTTGATGGGGCATCATCAGTATGATGTCCAGAGGTTGATGATATAGGTGGTTAGGAGGATTTAGACCACTCTTCTAACAATTTGGAAAGGCCGGGACAATCCTTGAGAAGGTGATCACCCTTGGAAATATTCCAAGGGAAATTGGGTCTATGAGGTGTTCGAATAGAATGAGTGCCATTGGAGGAAGATGGTTGATGCTTAGTCTCTTTCTTATCCTTCTTCTTCTTTATCTTCCTTTTCTTCTCTTTCTTATCCTCCTGATTACTAACACTACTTCTTTGATCATGCGAGGAAGAAGAAACATAAGAATATGCATCCGACGAAGAAGGGGAAGGATCAGTTTGGGAATGACACTCTTGTGGTGGAGAGTTAACATTTGAAACATTGGGTGCAGCCGGGATCATCAGATTGAATAACCATACCGGTAATCCAATGGTTAATCCAGGAAGATTTAAAGTAGAAATAAAGGGAGTACCAATATCTCCAACTAGAGGAAAGACAAAAGTTACCCCTTGAAAATGGGCCTCTTGATTGGTAGTCCTAGAAGAGGGTGCCATATCTAAACTCTCTAAGCCCTTCTAATTATCATGCACAAGAAACACTACTCAAACTAAAAGCAACAGGAAAACTTGTGAATAGGAGGGATGTAAAAGCTGGATCCTCATAGGTGTGTCAAGCTATCACAACTCATGATATATTGTAGGGTCCAACAGTTATACTCGGCCCAATTTTTCAAAGCACTAAGCAAGGAGGATTGGGACCATACCCTTGGCCGTATAACCTGACTACCTAACAATGAGCGCGTAGCAATATCCACGAGTGTTGTTCTCGATGTATTGCGACAACAAGACGGTCAAAAAGTTTACTTGGATGGTTCTGAGAATCCTAGTGGGGTCTCCCGATATACTCAAGGTACATGGGAGTGCCAATACGTAGTGGTGCTGTCTAATGCACAATTGTATGACATGAGCCTTCTAATATACTATTGAGTACGTGAAGTACCTTTCTATATACCCAAGGGTACGTGAAAGGACATTTGATATACCGATTGGTACATGGAAAAACTACAAGCCCCCGGGATGAAGTTCAAGTAAATAACGACAGCTACCATGCTTAAAGACGCGGGAACATGTCTCTAACCTAACACACAAGTTGCTAAATTTTTTTAACTTAAACTAGCGCTTGATTTTATATTGTACGGTTAAGTGAATCCATGAAGTCAAGACTTGGAATTTAAACAAGATGCAAATCTGATCTATATGAAAGTGCAAGTCTTCTTTTCTATGAAGTCCTACTTAAGAAGGAGAGAGAAATATATTTTTTCTTCCCAAATGCAAAACCCTATGCAAATGCAATTTTAAATCTTTTCAAAATGATAGAAAGAAGTAAAAGATGCACCCAAAACTATCATGAAGCAATAAAATAGATCTTTTTATGAACACCAAATGCAAAAATTCTAATTTGTTTCCGATCTTTTTACACTTGAAAAGAGACACATCTAAGCTATGAAAAGAAAGGTTTCACAAACATTTCCAATCAAATGTAAGACAAAGAAAAGAACTCAATAATCTTGTCTAACTCAAATGCACACAAATATGAAACAAGCCTTTCTTCTTCTTATGAGTGTAAGACCAAGAATGTCAAATGATCAAATTAAAACAAGAAGAATATTTGTGTTTTTCAATTTTGTGAATATAGCAAAGGGACAAAATCAAGCTTCTCTTTGAACTAAAGTAGACACAAGGAATCAACCTTTCCCAACAATCATTAGTGTTGGGTGTGGCCCAAGTGAACAACTTTTCAGGGAAGAAAATTTTCGTGGAGCAAGGCTCCAACGCAACAGCTATTTTTAGCAGTGAAGTACAAGTGAAGTGAGGTCCAGTAGTGACCTATTTTGGGTAAGCGACTCTGCAAATCCCGAGAGCAGGGTGAGGAGCGGTGCAGAATTGAAGGAAAGCGACCTGTTGCCTTAGTACAGAAAACGTTGTTACACCTAAAATCTTACCTTCAAGAGAATCAATGTATACATGTAATATCCCTTTTTAATAATTTTATTAAACTAACCAATTTTCCACTTTTTCCCCTTATTCAACCTTTGACTAGTTTTTGGCTCTAGGTCTCCAAACTGCTCCAAATGCTCCCGAAAAATATGATAAGGTGTATGGATGATGTTCAAAAAAAAAATGTATTTCAGGGATGCTTTTGTAACCTTCCAATACTTCTTCAAATCCACTCTCAATTTTCACCAATGTAGGGAACTTTACTAGGAATTTTCCTTTGACTATTATTGGTCTCTAGGTCTCCAATTGGCTCCAAATGCTACCAAATATTCAGAGAACGTGTATGAATGATATTCGTACTTGATTATGATGTTCAGGGATGATTTATGACCATCAAAATACTTCTGCAAACTTGTTTAATATTCTGGACAAAGTATGGAATTTAACTAGCAATTTGAAGTTCAAATCCCCCCAGGGTAAGTTCTGAAAATGGATCTCCAAATGCTTCCAAACCCACTTGAAATTCTCAAAAGAGGTAGGGGATGTCTAAAGTAGATAATTTTTGTATCATTTTCACCATTAATTATTTATTAAGTCTATTCTAACCTTCTCCCAAATAGCAGGAAAAACCACTAATTCGACCCTTGGGGAAATGGCACCAAATCTCTTCCAAATGAAAATAAACTGAGCAAGATGGATTCAAATGCTTAAGTTCTGAACATGAAAATTGTAAAAATCATAATTGGAAGTACATACATCATAAATATATCAGAGAAAAACTCTTCCATTCTCAATCATCATCAATACATTGGCATACATCCAGGTAGTGGGGAAATGGCACTGTTCTTTCATTAAAAATGAGATTTATACATTTCTACTTGGAATTTTGACCTGAAACTTTCTGGAGATGAATAACAGAGTATTTAATTCATATTAAAAAATAAATTGGGTATGAGAATCTCCCCCAAAGAGTACAATAGCTCACCAACAACGCCCTCCCTCAAGGATCAATAATCTGCCATCAAAACTGGAAATGGTTGAGAGGATGTGCTGCACTAGAAGAAACCATGAGCTTCCCTATAGCTTACACCTGAAAATAAAGACTCCATTAAATATCCAAATGAAAGGTCTGAATTTCCTTTCCAATTACCAACTTAGATGGAAATCTTTCACCCTCGAAATTCGCTAAGGCAAGAAACTAGTCATCCACTAGCTCTCCCTCTACACAAATGCAATTGCAAATTCTAAAAATGATCAAAAGTTCCTTTAATTATTTGTTATTGAAATTTATAAACTTCTAACGTACTCCATGGGTTGAATTCCTTCCAAGAGACTCATTCCAACTCAAGTTGGGAAGAGATTCCAAAGAACGCCACTTGTACAACAATTCCTAGTCTCCCACTTCCACCAAATCACATGTGGAAGCATTTTAGCTGCCCTAACTCCCTTGAGCGCCCTCTTGGAGGATATTTTAGCTCTAACATGTCATATATGTCATATGTCAGCCTTCATATCTGATTTGTGTCATAGGTGTCATAGCATCTTCATCATTATTGTCATAGAGCTAGGGAATCTAGCCCAAGTGTCCCACTAGCTCCAAATTGCCTCTTCCTCTTCCATGGGAGTTACTCTTCCTCTATATTTTGACCTTGGATGAGTCATTCCAGGAATAACACCCTTTTAAATCCCCCAAGTATGTTACCATTCACCTTGAATTCGAATTGGTGAGCAAATGATGCCAAGTGTAGTGGGGGAAATCTAGCCATATGTGGGTCGCACTTCCTCCATGTGTCTTCATGATAAAATGCCACTTTGATTTTTACTTGTATATATTTATTTATCTCCTTTATTAATTATTTATTCCATTCTAATGTTCAAACATCATTTATTATCCCCTTTATTCCAAATCCCAAAGCTTCCACCCCAAACCTAGGAAACTAGTAATTTTCCTCCTTGGCAATTATTTGACCTTTAACATCAATTTAAAAAAATCTAATGAATATGGACAATTTGCTTAGGCCATTATGACCCAATGCCAAATTTGGGACATGACAAATCCTCCCTTCCCAATATTGCTTGTCCTCAAGCAATTTCAAACATGGGTGTTGAAGAACCTACTTTCTGTATAATTCTTTGAAGTTGTCATTGAATTGCCCAACCTTGAATCTTTGAGTTTCCATGAAGATTTTAGAGAGGAACCACCTTGCTTGCTGCTGCACTACTCTGATAAAAAATAATTTATTAAGTGGGAAATCCATCTCCCATACTGCTTGTTTCCCCCCAAAAAATGAAACAAATGAGACAAAAATTATTCCAAGGTCCCATTGCTTGTATTGCACCCCAACAATCAAGAGTGCTCTCCAACCCATACCATCAGATAAGAAGATTCCTGGATCCCATTTTATTGTATGCATTCTTCCAAACATCATGAGTACAAAATATATATCATCAAAGTACATAAGAACATAATGAAAATGTACATCAAGGAGATGCTTCATCAAAGAGTCATGAAAGTGCTTATACCTCCAAGCAAGTAGACCACCATTTTCCAGGTGCATACAATCTTCAAGTGTCCAATCAAATCTGCTCCAATGAAATAGGTGAGGATCCCATGTACAATAATGCTGCTCCAAAAGGATGTGATATGCATCAAAATAGTTAGCCATGTATTCTTTCATCCAAGAAGTGAATGAAGAATCTCCACTAAAATCTGAACCCAATAATGAGCAGAAAAAACAAGGAGACTTCAAAGGACTCAAAGAAGTCTCACCCATACATCTATGAATGTGAGAATCATAAAGATATAACAAAGTATCCAACAAAAATATTCTTCAAGCATAAATCTATTCACCCTGGTTTTGGATGAAGTTCCTCCAACATCAAATGAACCAAGTGTTGAGCGAGAAAAACCATGAGTCTTCAAGTGACTCGAATGCATATCATAGGTGCATCCATGTAGATGTGCATCATCATAAAGTAACAAAGGATGCTGCTGCAAATGTAAATAAGAATGTGCTCCAACCATGTCATCATAAAAAGTAAATCTAAGAGTTCCATACTCCTCATGTGGCACCATAAAGAAAAACCCTTTCACCCATACTTCATTGAGACTAATGCTGCAAAACATGGAATTGTAGGATGTAGGAAAATGAACTAACTCACCCAAATGATAAAAAAAGTGCAGAATTTTCATCATGGGAAGGATCCATATGGGTAGTATCATGCAACTCCTTCAAAGGTGTGAAAGCTTTGTCTTAGATTGGTTCCAATGTAGATGAATCATGCTCTTCTTTAAAAATTGTATAACCTTCATCAAGAGATAATTCAAGTTCATCTTCCACCACATCAAGTTTTTGGATCTCTAAATGATCTTCAATATTTTCAATAGAACCTTCTTCATGATCATGTGATGTCTCTTCATCTTTTTCAGAGTCACTTGGGAGTGACTTTCGATCCCCTTCATGCACTGCTTTTTCTACTTCACCTATTTCAGAACTAGGTGGTTCATGGGTCTCCTCCTTTTTCTCCTTCAAGCAAACTGATGCATTTTTCCCTTTGGTTTTCTTAAAATCAATAATTATTCTCTCAAGTTCGATAGCCAACAATTCGAATCCTTCCTTAAGTTTCTTGGTCATATCTTCAATGATTGTTTTCATGATTTTTATATGCTCCTCACCATCATATGAGGTTCCCTTTTCTTCCCTAGTCATATTTTCCTAAAAAAATTTGCTCTTCTTCTCCTACTTTTTTTTCCCTCTTCAACAAAAGTACTTTTGGTTTCAATATTTAATGGTGGTACCTGACTTCTTGTCCTCATGAATATCAGACCACATCAGGTTCCAATATCATGCTCTGGTACCACTGTAATATACCTTTTTAATAATTTTATTAAAATGGCCAATTTTCCACTTTTTCCCCTTATTCGACCTTTGACTAGTTTTTGGCTCTAGGTCTCCAAATTGCTCCAAATGCTCCTGAATATTTTGAGAAGGTGTATGGATGATGTTAGAACAAAAATATGTGTTTTAGGGATGATTTTGGAACCTTCCAATACTTCTTCAAATCCACTGTCAATTCTGACCAATGTAGGGAACTTTATTAGCAATTTCCCTTTGACTAGTATTGGTCTCTACGTCTCCAATTGGCTCGAAATGCTACCAAATATTCAGTGAAGGTGTATGAATGATATTTGTACTTGATTATGATGTTCAGGGATGATTTATTACCATCAAAATACTTCTTCAAACTTGTTTAATATTCTGGACAAAGTATTGAATTTAACTAGCAATTTGAGGTTCAAATCCCCCCCAGGGTAAGTTCTGAAAATGGCTCTCCAAATGCCTTCAAAACCACTTCTGAAAAGAGGTAGGGGATGTATAAATTAGATTATTTATGTCTCATGTGCACCATTATTTATTTATTAATTCTTTTCTAACTTTCTCCCAAACAACAGCAAAAATCACTAATTCGACCCTTGGGGAAATGGCACCAAATCTCTTCCAAATGAAAATAAACTAAGCAAGATGGATTCAAATGAGTAAGTTCTGAACATGAAACTTGTAAAAATCATCAATGGAAGTACATCAATCATAAATATATCAGATAAAAATTCTTCCATTTGAAATCATCATCAATACATTCGCATACATCCAGGTAGTGGGAAAATGGCACTGTTCTTTCATTAAAAATGAGATTTATACATTTATACTTGGAATTTCGACCTGAAATTTTCTAGAGATGAAGAACAGAGCACAAAATAAATGGGGCATGATAAGATCCCCCAAAGAGTACAATAGCTCACCAAAAATGCTCTCCCTCAAGGATCAAGAATATGCCATCAAAACTGGAAATGGTTGAGAGAATGTGCTGCACTAGAAGAAACCATGAGCTGCCCTGTAGCTTACACCTGAAAATAAAGACTCCATTAAAGCTCCAAATGAAAGTTTTGAATGGCCTTTCCAATTACCAACTTGGATGAGAATATTTCACCCTCGAAATTGGCTAAGGCAAGAAACTAGTCATCCACTAGCTCTCCCTCTCCACAAATGCAATTGCAAATTCTACAAATGATCAAATGCTCGTTTAATTCTTTGTTATGGACATTTATAAACTTCTAATTTACTCCATGGGTCTAATTCCTTCCAAGAGACTCATTCCAACTCAAGTTGGGAAGAGATTCCAAGGAACGCCACTTGTACAACAATTCCTAGTCTCCCACTTCCACCAAATCACATGTGGACGCATATTAGTTTCCCTAAATCCCTTGAGCGCCCTCTTGGAGACTATTTTTATCTCTTACATGTCATATATGTCATATTTCATCCTTCAGGTCTGATTTGTGTCATAGGTGTCATAGCATCTTCATCGTTGTTGTCATAGAGCTAGGGAATCTAGCCCAAGTGTCCCACTAGCTCCAAATTGCCTCTTCCTATTCCATGGGAGTTAATCTTCCTCTATATTTCGACCTTGGATGAGTCATGCCATGAATAATATCCTTTGAAATCCCCCAAGTATGTTACCATTCACCTTGAATTCGAATTGGTGAGAAAATGATTCCAAGTGTACTGGGGGAAATCTAGCCATATGTGGGTCCTGCTTCTTCCATGTGTCTTCATTGTCAAATGCCACTTTGATTTTCACTTGTATATATTTATTTATATCCTTTATTATATATTTATGACAGTCTAATGTTCAAACATCATTTATTATCCCCCTTATTCCAAATCCCAAAGCTTCCACCCCAAACCTAGGAAACTAGTAATTTTCTTCCTTGGCAATTATTTGACCTTTAGCATCAATTTGACAAACTCTAATGAATATGGCCAATTTGCTTAGGCCATTGTGACCCAATGCCAAATTTGGGACATGAAAATACATCCCTAAATTTTCCTTGACTAAGTTATTAAATTGGAATAGATACCATTCCATTTATACTAGGTTTTGAGAGGTCATCGTAGGATGCCCTCATGCAACTTGTGATGTCGCATCTTGTCCTCTTGCAGGGTGCGACGATGTCAGTTAATGGAAAAAAATAGATCCTTCGAGCCCATTATCGAAGCCAGCTGACATGGATCCTTATCCCTAACCTTTTGGGAGAGTTGGTATTTGGTTCCTAACTTCTTGGAAGGATCCCATATCTCTCTCCTACCATATCTCAACCTACCCTAACCACTTAGTCCTATATAAATCAAGCTCTACCCTACTCCAAAAGTAGGAAGTCTATAGTTTCTACATGCTGGTGAAATCATTTTAGAGAGATATCTACTCATCCATTGAGAGACTCACACTTCCTTGGGAGGATATGGCATTGGCTTAGATGGAGAAGGATTTCTTCGTTAAGCTCTGGTTGTAGTCGTTCTCTTCTATGTACTTTCCCTATTTTTACAGTAATATAAATGATTTCCACCAATATTGTTGTGTTGATGATATTGTGTAGTTTAGTTGCTTAATTGTTTACTTAGATATGTTATCGTTTAGATGCTTTTTACTTGTTTGTCTTGTTCTATGTGTCTTGACAGGTCTTGCAGCTGAGATCTCACGATAGCGAGGTGTGGAACAACATCCAGGAGAAAGGGATACAAACTTAAGGTAAGACATCTAATTACTTGATCCTTAACTAGATCTGGGAAGGTGGTTTATGTTCTGTTATATTTGTTCTAGAATCACATTGAGCTAGGGAGATCCAGCTCGCATCCGTTCGAGTGGATTGTCCATCAAACAAATCTGGCGACCATACTGGGAAGAACATTGTTTTGTAGTTGTTAATTTGAATGTCGTTTTTGGTTGATTTCTTGTTACAAGAAATTCTATTTTTTATTTGCCTCTTAAATTGGTTTCACCATTAGATCTTCACTTTGAAGGGTTTGATTACTTTCCTTTGAGTTTGTACTTCTAATTTTCAAACCATTTCATTGCTCTCTGTTTGGAGATTTGGCTCATTTTTGAACTTGGATCTTGCTTGTCGCACCTGGTCAGTGGACTCAGAGCGACATTGTGTCATTTTTTGATCTTTGTTCTCTATCTGTTTGTGAAAATTATCACAGTAGATCCAAGAGATGATGTAAACCTCGCAATGAAAGAATTTAGGAATAATAGAAGAAGAATAGAGCAGTAGAACATAGATCCATAGGAGCTCAGATAGAGGCAGAATAATTACACATGTTACATTAATATGAATAGTAAAACATTAAATATACAATGCTCAGGATTTGAATACACTAGGTTTGATTCGAATTAGCCTGCATGGATAGATCCAAAATCAGTGGAGTGTCATCAAGCACAACTAGAAGTCTATCTCATCATCGGTGGAGTTATCAATGCACAATTAACTATCAACCATCAATCGAACTGAGTCTAACTGAGTGTGGTAGGTGTAACTGGAACATGGAGGCACCAACTGAATGAAGGAGGCTCAGTGGAGGGTGAAATAGGATCTATCTGGAGTCAGAAGGGGCAGTCAAGTCTCATCGGAGGTCCATTGGAGTGATACATTCAGTTGAGAGTCAGTCTAGCCTTAAATCAAGGAAATAACTGATGATAACTCACTAAATGAAGTACAATAGGAGTGGTTCTCAAGTGGTGGGTGAGAAGTGGGTGCATCACTGGCTAGGAGGGCTCAATCTGAGTGGAAATAAGCTCCCGAGTGCTGGAAGACTAGGGACTAGGTGTTGGAGGTGTCAACCTGATGACTGGGAAGCATGCGGATGCATGCAGAAATGCATGTTGCATGCAAGATTGATAATGAAAATAACTAACAGGCTGGTAGGACTAGATGGAGTATAGGAATATCCTAACACCCCTCCTTAATCCATCCTGGGCCCTGGTAACTAAGACCAAAGGTCACCCATAAATAAGAACTGTCCATAAACTGAGGAAATGGGGAAAAACTCATGGGAAAAATAGCCCCCCTCAAAAGAATAGTAAATAACTCAAAGAACCATCATACTAAATAGAAAAGAAAGAAGCTTTCATCAATGAAATCTTTTGAAAAAAACTTGACAAGTTGATCCTCTGTAGGATGCCAAAGCAGGTGCGAGATCTAGATCCGGTCTTCTGATGTGCCTCCCACTGTGTAGAAGATGTATTGTCGAAGCAAGTCTTTCAGGAATACTTTCTGCAACTAGAACGAATGGATCATGATGAGTCTTCCCAAGGGATGGAAGAGAGAACCCCACCATCATGCTGCATCTCTCATGGAGGGGTAGATAGCATAATGCAAGGTTGGCATGATGTTGAAGTCTTGTAGTTTTGTGATCAAACGAATCCTCAACTGTGTTCTCAGTAGCTGCAAGGAGTGTGTGAGCCCATAATGGCCTTGGCTCTGGATTGAAAACATGTGTTGGTTCTAGATCTGAATCTTCTTGAAATTTTATCTCAACATCAAGATCTTGTTCTATATCTTCATCAGAAGAAGAGTCACTCGAATCTTATTCAGATTCTGAGGAAGTAGGAAGAGAGAAGGGAAGAAAATGAGAGAACTCATATTCCTAGGAGGCATGATTTGTAAACCCTTTTGCTATAGTCTTCCCAGTGGAGATATCTGTAATCTCAACTTTGTTGGGGCCAAAAGTCACCTCTTTAGGTGATCTGGTGTGAGTCATCTGATATACAGATAATAAGTTTGTTGTCAAGGAGGGAACGAATAAAATATTCTTGAACTTGCCATGCTCCATATGTACTGTACCCAATCCTTTGGCAGAAATTTGAGAGTTGTCTCCCATATGAATAGTAGGCCCATCTATGAGATCTAAAGAAGAAAATGACTCTTCAGAGGCAACCATGTGGTTGGAGGCTCTAGAATCTATGAGGAGGGATTTTTATTTTGAAAAACCAGCCATCAATGCATGGCAATCCTCATGACCATCAAATCCACTTCCAGAATCAGACATCTTTGCATCTTTTGGAATAGAAATTTTGTTCTATTCAAGAAGCTTGGTTAGTAGGTCTATTTTCTTGTGCATGCAAGCTTTCTCAGAATGGTATCCTCTCTTGTAGTAGGGACATTCAGATCTCTTATGTTTGTCCTTCTTGGGGCTTGAGGATCTTTTTGATGGACTTGACTTATCATTCATCTTGGATTTAGATGGCTTCTTGTCTTTTTTCCTCCCTTTTACATTCATCCCACTTGCTCCTCCAGCTAGAAGAGCTTGATCTTTGGAGGTGTTGATGGCACCCATTTGAATCAATTTGTCCTCTTCTTCACAGAGAGCTTCGGTGAAGACTACTAAGGTGGGCATCTTCCATCCAGGAATTGACATTCGTCCAAAATAGAAGGTAGATACAAAGAATGAAAACTGAGATCCTAGTTTGCTCAGAATGGAGAGCACCAATTGATCATCACTTTTGGTGATGCCACAATGCTTGCATTGTAAAACCAATTTCTGAAATATTGAGAAGAATTCTTGAATGGTCTCGAAATTTCTAGGTTGTAAAGCAACCAAATCATTTTCGAGAAGGTGGCCTCTTATCCCATCTTGTTTTCCAAAGAGACTCTCCGATTTTGTCCATAACTCATTTGAAGACTTCAATCCTTCAGCATGAAACAATAAATATTTAGACATATGAAACCAAAGGCTTCATCCATTTTATTTAGAAACTTGGTTCTCTCTACAATTGTATGTGGTATGGTATCTTTTTCATAAACCAATCTGGATAGCCCTCTATGCATCAAGTGTACTTTCATCTCACTCTTCCATTCAAAGTAATTGAAGGGAGTGAGGATCATAGGAGAGGAAGGAGCATTCAAATTGCTCATCTTGACTGCAGGAACGAGTGCAAAAATAAACTGCTGATACTGTTACTGCAACTGCTGGAACTTCGAAATACCTGCAAAAAACTCTCAAGAATGGAGGTAGAATATACTCTCAAATGGCTTTGATACCATGTGAAAATGATCACACTAGATCCAAGAGATGATGTAAACCTCACAATGAAAGAATTTAGGAATAATAGAAGAAGAATAGAGCAGTAGAACATAGATCCAAAGGAGCTCAAATAGAGGCCGAATAATTACACATGTTACATTAATCTGAATAGTAATTATACAATGCTCAGGATTCGAATACACTAGGTGTGATTCGAATTAGCCTGCATGGATAGATCCAAAATTAGTGAAGTGTCATCAAGCACAACTAGAAGTCTATCTCATCATCGGTGGAGTCATCAATGCACAAGTAACTGTCAACCATCAGTCAAACTAAGTCTAACTGAGTGTGGTAGGTGTAACTGGCACATGGAGGCACCAACTGAATGAAGGAGGCTTAGTGGAGGGCACATGAGGAGCTATCTGGAGTCAAAAGGGGTAGTCAAGTCTCATCAGAGGTCCATCGGAGTGATACAGTCATTTGAGAGTCAGTCTATTCTTAAATCAAGGAAAGAACTGATGATAACTCACTAACTGAAGTACAAAAGGAATGGTAGGTGAGAAAAGGTGACCTTCTCAAGTGGTGGGTGAGAAGTGGGCACATCACTGGCTAAGAGGGATCAATCTAAGTGGAAATAAGCTCTCGAGTGCTGGAAGACTAGGGACTAGGTGCTGGAGGTGTCAACCTGATGACTGGGCAGCATGCGGATGCATGTAGAATGCATGCTGCATGCAATACTGATAATGAAAATAACTGACAGGCTAGTAGGAATAGGATGGAGTATAGGAATATCCTAACACTGTTGACCTCTCATTGCAACCCTTTCATTGGTCTACTGCGACATCGTCGCACTTCCCGCATTGGTTAACTGTGATGTCACACTATGTATAAACACAGACTATGCCGATTTGTCGAACTTTCCATACAGGCATCCATTCTCCATTCTTCTTCTGAGTTTTGGTTTGTGTGCAAACTCCCTATGTACTGCAAGATCCAGTCAAATACCCCACTCTGATTTGTGTGATTGATTTGTTTGGTTTCATTTGGAGTTGTTTGGGTTTCGTCTTGGACAAATCTGAGATTTGGTAGTGGTGGACACATTTGTCTCCCCCACCTGCATCCACTCACCATTGCATTCCCCCCCTCTCCTTGCCAAGATCTGGTTGTTGTATTGGATTTGGTAGTACTGCTTGTTACTGATTGATTTTGAGTGTTTGTGTGTACTTTCAGTCTATATGAGTGCTTGTCCTTTCTTAAGATTTTATGAGTTATTGGAGTGCTACAAGTGATCTTTTCGTTTCAGTATTTGTGTTTAAAAGCATCGCTGTTATAAAATTGTTATTTTGATGCATCCATTGAAAAATCAAAAGTACCTCATTTCCATCATTTTTCAAGCTCATTTGAAGAACTGTACGTGCATTGGAATGTCTCATTTGTAGATATTTTGGAAAAGTTGAAAGAAAATTGAATTATTTGTGTTTTCACAAATTATTAGTTGCTCATTTTCTTGAAAAATTCGAATAGATATCAAGTTTTGCAAAAGTAGTTCCATGCTTGGAAAGTTACATGCATCTTTTGGTTTTTATGCTTTTAGGCCATTGTAGTGAAAGTGAAAAGCTTGCATACTCTATTTAGAAACTCTCTCTTTTCATCACTTAGCATCATTTTCATTTTGAAAAGATAAACGAAAAAGAAAAACATGCTTTGATTTGGCTTAGTACTGTTGTGTTATTTTTGTGTTTCACTTGAAAAGAAAAAGAATACTTCATAATCATTTTTTGTAGATTTGGGATTGCATTGCATTGTATTGCTTTGGTAAAATCATTGGAAAGAAATTTCTCCTTCCCATACATAGAGTTCATCAAAAGACAAGTACATTTTTCACATGTAGTTAGGGCCTGCATTATGTTTCCGATTATGTACTCACCTCATGCATTCACCTAACCGTCCAGATACAATTAACAATAGAACTAGGGTAAAATTTTTAGTAACTTGTGTGTATGTTAGAGACGTGTTCCGGTGTAGTTAAGTGTGGCAGGTGTCATTATTTTCCAGCACTATATTCCGAGGGTATTGTAGTCTTCTACGTACTTATCGGTATATCAAAGCTCTTTCACATACCCACCAAGTCCCTTAAGTACTTGGTGTATATCGAAAGGTGTTTCACATACTCGGTAGTATATAGGAAGGTCTCGTGCCGTATGGTTGTGCATTAAACTACACCACTACGGATTTGAGCTCCCACGTACCTTGTGTATATAGGGAGACACCACTAGGATTCCTGAGACCAACTGAGTTAACCTTTTGTCCGTCTTGGCAGAGCAATACACCGAGAACAACACTCGGGGAGCTACTGCGCACGTACTATCAGGTAGTCAGGTTATATGGTGAGGGGTATGGTCCTAATCCTCCTTGGTTAGTGCGCTAAAAAATTGGGTCGAGTACAACTATTGGAACCTGGAGTATATCACGAGTTGTGGAGACTTGATAATCCCATGAGGTTCCAGACCTTTGAATCCACTCTTATCACATAAGTTTGCTTGTGGCCTTAGTTTGTGTAGGAGCACCCCACTTTGAATGTTGGAGCACATTTGTTCCCTCACACACCTCAAGATTCACCTGCCTCCAACCCCCCATAGGGTGAAGAGGTAGGAACTTCCACTTCACAATCTGTCACCCTCTCGGTAGCATTGCTGGGAGAGCTTGGTACTTTGGAATGGTTAAATCCCCCCCAGGATGACCATGCAGTAGCCGCTGGTCCTGCTACAACTTATTGGACCTCATCTCGAGGCCACCTAGTGGCCCATTTTTCCATTGCACCCCCACCTACCTGGACCACTTCAGAAGGTACTCCACTTACTAGCTGACCCAGTTTCATCGAGTTTCTTGCACCTCTTCATGAGTGCTCGGATAATTTATGTTCCTTGGGTGATGAAGCTCGCCGACAACATCTCACATATAGGGCCAGGTTTAGAGAAATCCTAATTCACACGATATCTTTTGATTCACCGGAAGCATCCATCCACGACTTGACCATCAGTGAGACTGGGAAACCCTCACAGGAACCCAACCCTACTTCCCAACCTGTCGAAGGGCAGCAGTCCAACACACCTGTAATCACTACGGTTACATTACCTGCTCCTCCCCCACCTCAGAACGCGCGGGGAAAATACTCTTTACTCACTACCTTTTTTTTAGGTAATGATAATCCTACGGTGGATAATCAACAACCAGATTTGGGTCAACCTTTACTCAGTGGTCAGCAAGTTGTTGCTGGGGGGCAACCCCCATCTCTCCCCCACCTCAGAACGCGTGGGGAAAATACTCTTTACTCGCTACCTTTTTTATAGGTAACGATAATCCTACGGTGGATAATCAACAACCAGATTTGGGTCAACCTTTACTCAGTGGTCAGCAAGTTGTTGCTGGGGGGCAACCCCCATCTCTTAACCATAATGCTGCGGCAGGAGTTCCCATCGGTCCACCCATTGGAAACTCCTTACCTCCATGACCTTCCACTATGGGACTATCCAATGTTAGGGGACTGTCTAACATAATTCAACCACCATCAAGTAAAGCATATATAGGTCATCTTAACCCTTTGCCGGGTCAACTTAATCCCAGAAACATACTCTACGGGGTACCCTACCCTAGAAATATTTACACTCTATGGGGACAACAAAATGTTTTACAACATGGACCCCCACTTACAGTCCCTCAAGTTCCTCCACCCTCGTTTGGTCCACCCCCACCTCCCATTAGAGGTGGCGGGCCCCCACATAACTCTGGAGGAAGCGGACCTCTACCTCTTGGCGGAGGACCACCTCATTCCGGTCATCATGGCCCACCCCATCCTGGTGGTGGTGGTGGTGGAGGACCATCCCACCCTGGTGGTGGTGGTGGAGGACCATCCCACCCTGGAGGTGGTGGTGGAGGACCATCCCATCCTGGTGGTGGTGGTGGAGGAACCTCTCATCCTGGTGGTGGTGGTGGAGGACCACCACCCTACTATGGTGGAGGTAGTAGAGGAGAATATTACCCTTCTGACAGTGGCAATGACCCACCACCCCCTCTTGGTGGAGGTGGTGGAGGCCCATCCTATTCTGGCGGTGGTAGCGGACCACCACCTCCTCCCAGCGGAGGCGGTGGTGGCCCATTCTACCCTGGAAGTGGAGGAGGATCCCCACCATTTGGATGTGGCCCACCCACTCTCGGTGGCAGAGGCGGGCCCCCACCTTATGGAAATGGGCCACCTTATTATGGTAATGGACCACCTTACTATGGTGGCAGACCTACATTTGGTCCAGGCAGCCATTACCCCTATGGCCAGTTTCCTCCTGGAACACCCTATGGTCAGTCGACAAAAGGTCCCATTGGTCCTTATATGCCTTATCCATACCCTCATCCTAATCTGCAGCTACCCTTTTTGGCTACTTTGGACCTACCTGACTTGTCTCGCTTGACCAACGACCCCATCTATCACATAACTAATTAGCCACCCATTTCGGTGAAACTTCCGTTAGATATCCCAAAATTTGATGGTAAGCTAGGCGAGGATCCTAAAAATCACATGATGACATATCACTTGTGGTGTTCATCCAACTCCTTAATGGACTACTTGATCCATCTTAGATTATTCCAAAGGACTCTCACTTGTTCGACTGTCAAGTGGTATATCGAACTACCACCCCATGCTTTTCCTGATTTTGGTTCTCTCGCTATGAATTTTTTAACTCATTTCTAGCTGCCTATACGGTATGAAACTGGTACAGAGCTTTTAACCTCACTCCGTTAAAATACCGGTCCTCACATTTCAGATCATATACATGAGTGGCGGAGGAGACGACGTCGGATTAAAGCCCCTATTCCAGACCAACTCCTAGCGGACTGGTTCACGAAGTCTCTCATTCCTACCATAGCACGAGATGTTTCCATGGGAGGCATTATCACTGAGGGACAAGCCATCACCCGTGCCCACTTACTAGACTTAGTCTATGCTCAATCTGGCACGTTGTTTGATATTCTTCCTTACGCACCCCTCAACACTTACGACCCCACGAAACCACCCAAGGGACCCCAAACCGATGGCATCATTGGATCCCTTAACACCCAACCTTCGTCTTAAAATGTTGGATCGTCGAACCCCCGGGGTTATTCCCCATGACCAACATAGGCTGGTCAAGGCACCACCAAATCATCCACTCCTTCTATGACCAAAGAAGTGAATTATGTTTCATCAGCTTCACCTCAGAATTCTGGTGGTAAGAAGAAAAACAAAGGGAAACCTAAGAAATCTTCCACCCAGCAGGAACATAAGAGCACCCCTGATGACACCAAACAGAAAAGGAAGTTAAAGTATCCTTTTCTACTGTGTGGTGATGACTACTTTTCTAAAGAGTGCCCCCATAGAGATGAAGTTCAAAAGTTTCTTAAGGGAAAACCCACACCTGCAAATCTCAACGATCCCTTCCCTACTCAAAATCAGCAGTTGATTGCTCACACCTCTCCTTCCCAAGGAGAAGCATCCACCACCACACATTTTCTAATGATGCGTAGCGAGACCATCAACTTGAACACCTGTTCTTGTTCGTATGACTTTGTTCTGGCCAAGGAACCTATGTGAAGTAGTAATGAAAAAGCTTCCACTTCGATGCCTGACATCACCGTACCGACTGCTTCTCTCACCATTGAGAAGCCTTCTCTCGAATTAGTGTTGCGTCCACCCAAGAGCACGATTAGAAAATCGGTTTTCAATCCCAATGCTTGGGCTGCTAAAAACTACAATATTTTAGAGGACATAGCACAAGCTCTTTGTGCTATGTCGAAGCTCGAGGTCTTGCAAAACTATCCTAATCAGCGCAAGAGCCTCCTCACTGCCATTGGTGCAGTTGACCTGGATTCATCAAACACCATCATGTTCCGGCTGGAATACTTCAAATCGAGGCTCTCCTATCAATTGACATTTCAAGTTGCCACAAACATTTCTAGGAAGACAATCCATCGTATCATTTTGGATGAAGGTGCCTCTACTTCAGTCATGTCGATCTCATGTTGTAGAGCCATTGGCTCTCTCGAGTTGAAATATTCTCATACCACTTTGAGAGCATTCAATGGATGTGGCTTTCAACCTCATGGGCTATTACAAGCTTTAGCAGTCGAGTTGGGGGGCAAGACCGCAACCATTAACGTGGAAGTGGTCACTAACCCATTAGATTATAACATTATGCTTGGTCATAATTGGTTTTATGTCGCCATTACTACAGTCACATCATTTGTCTTCTGCATAGTACAATTCCCCAATCAAGGCCGAATTGTCATAGTCGACCAACTAGATTTCTGCACACCTGACACCGCTACTCACTTGGGCGATAACGTTCTATCAATTGGACAATATTTGCATTAGTATGAGAGCATGGGGGTCAGTCTCCTTAAGGAATCATCCCTTATGGGTGTTTTCCCTACTTCGGATCCCCCAAATCATGTTGCCACGGTGAACATGATCTCCTCGTAGACCCCATCCATTCCCAAATCCACTGATTCGTGGCTTGTACCTAACGAAGCCACCACACACCTGATTGGAGACATTATGCCTCTGTCACCTGCCGAACTCACATACGAGGCTATCCATTCAGCACTGAAGGACCACTTAACTATGGCCTCCACCTCTTATTCTCTATAGCGGACTTTATCTGACCCCCTGCTATGGACTTTTCATTTTAACGAGTCCATTATGGAAATAATGAGTGCGGATGATCCTCCGTGGGAAGACTTCCATCATCATTCGTCTTTCCCTCCTGTTTTGGATATTGCAGAGAACAACATTAGCACCATATTTACACTGGATGTCTACTCTGGCTCTCAGTCCTTGATACTCATGTGTCAAATGGACTCCAAAGGAAACTTAGCCAACATTGAGCCTACCACTTCGATTAACATTTTGGTTACTCCTGGTGTAGTGGAACACATCCAGTTAGGCCAGAAGTGTTCCCCTGAATAAGTCATTGCTTATACGACCTTATTCAAGTGATTCCGAGACGTGTTCGCTTGGACCTACGAGGAGATACCTGGGGTAGACCCCACCATTGTTTTACACGAAATAAAAACCTATCTCGATGTCAAACTTGTCCACCAAAAGTTGCGACCGGTACACCCTCGGAAGACTGCGGAAATCAAGGCAGAGATTGAAAAAAATCTTGAAGGTCAACTTCATCTACCCTGTCCCATTGACAAAATGGGTCTCAAATGTTGTCCCTATTACTAAAAAGAAGGGTACCATTTGTGTTTGTGTCGATTATCGGGCTCTCAACAAAGCTTGTCCTAAGGACAACTACCCGACTCCCTTTATTGACCAGATTATCGACAATTGTGCTGGAAGTGTCATTTTCTCATTTATGGATGGATTTTCCGGATACAACCCGATTGAGATCCACCCCGCCGACCAACACAAGAGTGCATTCATCTGCCCTTGGGGAACGTTTGCATACCGTAAACTTCTGTTTGGTCTTTAAAATGCTGGTGCTACTTTCCAACGGGCCATGTCATATGCCTTCGATGATGTGAAGGACTTTGTGGAACCCTACTTGGATGATCTCCCTGCCCATTCAAAGTAGCGTGAGTTCTACATAGATCATCTGATGACCATTTTCCTTAGATGCAGGTGGCACAATATCCGCTTGAATCCTCATAAGTGTATTTTTTGTGTCGAGTCTGGACACCTCTTAGGGTTTATCGTCTCGAAAGATGGGATCTGCATTGATCCCTTAAAGGTGGAAGCCATTGTCGCTCTTCCACCTCCAACTAATATTACTGAACTTCAGAGTCTGCAAGGAAGATCAACTTATTTACGGTGCTTCATCTATAATTTCATGCAAAAGATGCAGGGTTACATGAGATTGATGAAAAAAGACATCTCGTTCATTTGGGATGACTAATCTCAACAATATTTTGATAGTTTGAAACATGCCATCACACATGCCCTTGTGCTCCAACCGTCGAATTAGTATCATGATTACAATTTATACCTCGCCGCTTCCGACACCACTATCGCCATGGTTTTGGTGCAGGAAGACCAGAACGCCCAAGAACATGTGATATATTATTCCAGTAAAGGTCTCATTGACATTGAAACTTGATATTCACATGTTGAGAAGCTCGCTCTTGCGGCAGTCATCGCTGTGCAGAAGTTCCGACATTACATTTTGCTTCGCACCACCACCATCATTGCTGATTCAAACCCCATGTACCACGTTCTGACATGTCAAGTGCTTGGGGGTAAGTATTCACACTAGATCATGATACTGCAAGAATTTGATATTCTGTTCGAAAAGGCTAAGTCTAAAAAGTATTTGGTGTTTGCTGAGCTTATCTGCGACCTCCCCCGTATTGATGTAGAATCTGAACCCAATGACTCTTTTCGAATGAATCATTGTTTCTTATTAGTACGTCTGACCCATGGTATGGAGATATCACATTGTATCTTCAAACCCAACGTTTCAGCCCTCGATTGTCTCGTGATGACTGTCGTTGCATATGCCACCATGCAAAGTATTACCTAATCATCAGTGATACCTTGTACCACCGTGGTGTGGATTCTATTCTTCGATGCTGTCTGACCCATGATGAGGATGAAATCGCCCTAAATGACTGTCATGTTGGGGCTTGTGGTGGTCATCTCTCTAGGATGGCTATAGCCCAAAAGATTCTCCATGCGGTATATTATTGGCTGACTATCTTTAAAGATTGTATTGAGGCCGTAAAAAAATGTCCTCCATGTCAACATTTTCATACGAAAAAGCGCGCCCATCCCGCCCCATTACACTCGGTTATTGCCATTGGCCCCTTCGCCAAATGGAGCATTGAATTCATGCATTGTAAGCCTACCTCAGCCGGGGGGCATAGTTACATCATCGTAGCTCTGGACTACTTTACAAAGTGGGATGAGGCACTTCCTACATACACCAACAATGGAAAGACTGTCACACTCTTCATGTTCAATCATGTCATAGCGCGGTTTGGATTTCCTCATTCTATAGTTACTGGCCATGGTTCCCACTTTCAGAACCACATGGTTGAAGAATTGAGCGATAGATTGGATTTTCTCCATGAAAACTCAACACCCTACTACCCACAGTCCAACGGACAGGTTGAGGCCATCAATAAGGTCTTGAAAACAATGGTCCAACAAATGGTGGGTACGCACAAGTCCAAATGACATAATATGCTCTTTTCATCATTATGGGCCTACCGAACTTCCGTCAAAACCACCACCGGATTTACTCCATTCCAACTAGTGTATGGATTAGAGGCTGTCCTTCTGATTGAGTGTGAGATTCCGTCCCTCCAACTCACCGTCGAACTTCTTCCTAACACTATTACCGAGGAAGAACGATTCCTTTACCTAGCGAAACTTGATGAGTCTCGCTGAGATGTCGCTCTTGCCAACAAGGCACACAAGATATGCATCAAAGCAAAGTATGACAAGTCAATAAAACCTCACAACTTCAATGAGGGTGATTTGGTCCTTACATACGAGTAAAAACATGACAAGTTGGGGGCAGGAAAGTTCGAGTCCATGTGGCACAGACCTTACATCGTTAAACGTGTTTTGGAGAAGGGAGCCTGTGAGCTTGAGGACTACGATGGAATATATTTAGGTGAACCTCGCAATGGGATTTACCTGAAGAGGTACTATGCTTGAAATTTTCATGCATAGACATTTTGTATATACTGTACATGGCGTGTGTGTTTTTTGTCTAGTGTGATGCATTTATTTTAGTGTGTCTAGATCTTGTTTCTGCTTCTTATACCATGGTCTGTCTACGTGTGCAGATGGCAACTTGCTACGGATTCGCGGGCGGCGCCAGCCGGCATACCCGTAACCTTGCTTCGGTAGCCTAGGTACTCTATTCACCTATTGGCGAGCTTATCATCTCAGGAGGAATGTGTCTAGGTTTTGTGACCAACAATGCTGCGAAATATCAAGCAGTCATTGGAACCCTAACTAATGCTATTTCCTTGGGTATGAACCACATTGTCATCCATCTGGATTCTCAACTAGTGGTTTCTCATCTCAACCGGGTCTACGCTATCCGTGATCCCACTCTACTCTGTCTCTTCAGATGAGTCCGTCTCTTGGAAAGGTCCTTTGAATTTGTTCAATACCTACACATTCCATGAGACATGAATACAATTGCTGACTCGATGGCCAACTTCATTTTGGATTGGTACATCTCACACACATAATATATTCACAAAGCATTCATAACATGTAAATCATCCATTGTATCTAAGAAAGCACATAAACAAGATCACATCATTCATCCATTTAAAACACATAATGTATAAAACTGCCGGAAATGTTTGTATATATATATATATAAATCATAAAAAGTAGTGTTGGTACAAAATCTGAAGCACTACGGCTTTTAGTGAGTCTCTACAAAATATGAAGCCTCATAGATTTGAGTAGTACAAAATACGAGGCTTCTAAGCTCTCAATACATACATAATAACAATATCAGGCCTGACACCTAGCTCGTGCACCCCTAGGTCTAGCAGCTCTCTCCTGCTGAGTCTGGAAGCAGTCCATTTCCCTCGCCACGCTACGGAGCAACACGTTGAAGCGCATGGATGCCCCAACCGCATACCTCTGCATGGTCCGCAGTAAATCATCCACAGCCGGCTTGGGAATAGCTAACGTCAACCAACTCAAGTTCTCATAAACATCCTCCATCTCCACGACGACAGGATGAGTGGCAGTGGGCACGACTGCTCCCTCTCCTCTCCTCGCAAGAAGAGAAACTCCCATTGGTCGCACGGGGCCCACATCTACACACACATGTTGTTAACTCGTCAGCACTATAATAAAAAAAATCATAAATACACAAAACTAAAAAGTACAAGGGTTATTGTTCTTACCTATATCTCCGCACGCTGCTCCCTCGGGCAGTGCCAAGTCTGGGTCATCTCTGTAATCCATACCACTGTATGGTTATTCCTCTAACATGAACAACTAGCCCTCTAGCAAGGTGAAGAACTTAGGACCATATCCAATGATGGGGACCCCACCATGTCAGGCCATCACCTCTGTCCATCTAGCCATGTGAGGATACTTAGGATCCCTATCATCCAACGTTACTTGCAGGCGCAAGAGGGGAACCCGCTCCAATCGAAATGAGATCACTATCGACCCATATTCGAACTACTTGAGCTTTGCCCACAGACACTTGGTCAGCTGAGCTCGAATGTTAGCGAGGAGTCCCTTGCACCAGTTGAAGATCTTCAGAGACATATAGTCCTCCGCATACAACATCTAGGACCTAGTAGCCAAGTGAGGATCCTGGCTCCCTGCTATCCTCGTGATGGTAAAAAGAATGGCACGCAGAGGACGATCTCATCCATCTTTTATGGGAATCTTCCCACTAGAAACACAAGTGTGAGCAGTGCAGTGCTGTAGGATCATGTCATCCATGGTCCAATCACTTCCCTGTGATCTAGTGAGAGCCACATTGTCCTCCCTCTAGGACAATCCAGTCAGGAAATAGATGTCCTCGACATCTATGGTAAGTATGTGCTCACTGATCATAAAATACTGCTGAGCCGCATCCCAACATCGAAGCATATGTGTCAGTAGGAGGATTTGGGCCCTCATGCCCCGATTTTGACAGAAATTTAAGAGAACACAGCTCCTCAGTACCGTCACACATAACGAATCGTTCACAGCTTGTATGTCATCTACCTCATGTTCTTGTTCACACCACTCCAAGACCATTTTGGCTGCTACTAACCTGCCAAAAGGAGCATTTAAACATCATTAGGACTCACTTTAACCACTCAATATTTCATCTTTTGGGCTGGGGGTTGGACGTTTCCGCCGTCGCACCCTGTCAATGCTAACAAAGAGACATCGTCGCAACCCACCTTTGCGGGATTTGTGATGACCCAGGTTCATCGCAGTTCCCGTAAGGGAAACCTGTAATGACCCGGGTTCGTCGCAGTTCCCGTAAGGGAAACCTACAATGAATCGAGGATGCAATAGCCCTCCACAAACCAACTCAAAACCCCCAAAAATGGACTAAAATAAAAAATGTAAACCACTGGAAATGTGCTGGATGAAGTTTAGAGTTACCTGCTCCAGATGGTTGGTGAAATGGTTGCTCGTAGCTCTCGGAATCGACAAGTGAACTTTTGGCTCCAATTGACACTTCTTCTCCCCAATTTGGCAAATGAACACTGGTGACTATATTTGACCAATTTTTTCTATTTATAAACAAAAAGGAATATTCTTTTTTCAAATATTTGATGCTTTTAGGTCATTTTCTATAGTTTGGATCGTTTTTATTGCATTTGAACGCCTGGTTGACTATTTGACCTATTTGATGCTTTTTTTCTATAATTTAGAGTTACCTGCTCTAGACGGTTGGTGAAATGGTTTCTCGTAGCTCTCGAAATCGAAAAGTGAAATTTTGGCTCCAATTGACACTTCTTCTCCCCAATTTGGCAAATGAACAATGGTGACTATATTTGACCAATTTTTTCTATTTATAAATAAAAAGGAATATTCGTTTTTCAAATATTTGATGCTTTTAGGTCATTTGCTATAGTTTGGATCATTTTTTATCGCATTTGAATGCCTGGTTGACTATTTGACCTAGTTTTCAAGTGTGAAGGAGTCATTTAAGTGTCATTTTGGCACCGCTTTCACATTTGAGTGGTCATCTCAAGTATGAAAACCCCTTGTGTATTTTGTCGTTGTTTTTCATTCGTTAGATTGTAATTATTTAATGATGACGAGCTTACTCTTTGTTCTTTCTCGTGCTCTTAAAACCATGAGAATAAGTTACCGAGTTACTATTTATCACTTTTTCGGGCTCGTTAAACTCCTACGGAAAAGGACCCCCCCGGGAGTCTATCTTTAAGCTCTTTTCAAGCTCTCGAAATATGAAAACATTGCCAAGCGAACTTGTCACGTTCACGCTTGTTAAAGAATTTGAATGGTCATCTTCCTGGTGATAGTTTACCCCTTTTTCGGACTAGGGAGCACTACTTACGAAAAATATATACTCCAGCCAATCATGACTGGAAGAGTCCTCTCCTGCGTTGTTTTACCCTTTTTCGGGCGATGAGGCTAACTTTACAATAAAGGACTGTTGGAGTCTTCTTTAGTTCTTTTTAGACTCTCTAAACATGAACTGACGACCGAGTTTGACCTTCTATGGACTCATTAAATTTTCACATTGAAGGGCCTGTCATGGGACAAACCCCTCTTGTCCCAGGTTCAGAAAATATTTGGGATTGGACTCATCTATGAGATGATCTATACCAAGCATCTGGTTACCCTCATCAAGCTCGTAAAAAAAACATGAGGCACTCATCGTTCATGATGGGGAAAAATGAAAGCTTTTGTATTACACCTTTATCAGTGGCAGTACCTAGTCATTCTTGAACATGGTACTCATTTTCATTTTCATACTGTACTTGGATCATCCATTTGTCCTCGAGTTTCACCTACTTCTTGAGTCTTGTCACTCCTTTAAGTCATTCAAAGAAAGCTTCCATCATCAGTTGCATTAGGAATTGGTGTCGTGCTCGTCATGTAAATACTGCCAAGTCATGCCATGCCCATGTTCAAGAATACTCTTACCATACATTATCTGTAGTCAGTATGCTTTCCACCATGTCGGTCTACTCTGAGTCAGTCTTGCATGTTACTGTACCATCCAATCTACTCTACACATCCTTTGTCATGTCTCGTGTCGATGATGGGGGATTCATCATGGCCCTCCTTCGATGGATTCATCCTTGTCAACTTCAACACATCATCTGAGGATTGAATCTAGAAACCAACCAAGTACCTTGGCCCTACATGCCTCAATGGAAGGTTACCTCACTTTCGACATGAGTTTACATTATTGACTCTTGATCGAAATATTTCATCTAGCGTTCGACCTCAACTCATTTATTCGCGCTTGGTGATTTGTACTATGATACCTTGGGGATCATTGACATTAATGGTGATTTACCTTGCACTTGTTAACGGGATACATCAATGACCGGTAATCAAGTGGTTTCTACCATGTTCGACGTCAAGAAATTTGTAATCACATGGATAGATTTGTATCATTGCGGGTTCAACTTGAAGACCCTTGGGAGTCATGTTTTACCGAGGTTGTGATGGAGATTGTATTGAGTCATGTCACACAGATCCCCATTTGTATTGCTCGTGGTTGTGTTATCATCTCATCATGGATCTACGTTTGTGTCTAGTAGCCATGATTGTGTTCAATCGATCATTACTACCATGGATCTGCATTTTATTGGTCGGCAGCCATGTTGTACGTCATATGAGATTGTTGTTAAGATTTAATATGATAAGACAGAAAATAGCAGCATTACATTTTATTTCACAACAATAGCATATACAGGATCACTGAAGAAACGACAAGCACAGCATGAACACAAGAGACAGAGATTTATCCTGGGAAACCCTCATGGGGTAGAAAACCCAGCAAAGCTTCCTCAATATAGATGACCAACAATATACAAAGATGAAACCCTGAGACATGATCTCCTCCTCCATAATAGCAGACCTCTCCTCCACAAGTGCGTTATCCTCAAGTGAGTGTGTGTGTCAAATGAGGAACACACCTCCTCTATTTATACACTACTCTGATATGTATTTTACACAAGTACATGTAGGCTCGTATTTAACCATTAGGTTAAATACCCCATTATAACTGACTGGGCCGACCCCCACATGGTGGGTCTAATAACCCTAGTTACCACAACCAACTTGGAGGAATAAACATCTCCGGATTTAAGTATAATCACATCGGAGGTATGGAACATCTCCGGAATAAATAATATACAAATATAATATTCTTTGAAGTTACAATATTTCAACACTCCCCCTTAACGAGAAGGATATTATAACGGTATCTGCACAAGCAAGGAGTCATCAACATCATACATGATACATCTATAAATCATTGGAAGCTTTCTCAACATCATCAGTAACTCAACCAGTTACTGGAACATCAACATCTTTAGTACTGAGTCTTTATCTTCTGCAGCACTCGAACAACTATAGCAACATCAATGTCTGTATCCTCATGATCATCAACATCGTCATCTAGACCATCACGATCAGCATCATCATCATCATACGATCATCAACATTGTCATCACACGATCATCAACATCATCATCTAGACTGTCACGATCAGCAGCGTCATCATCATATGATCATCAACATTGTCATCACACGATCATCAGCATCGTCATCTCACTATCATCAACATCATCATCGCATGATCAGCATCGTCATCACACGATCAGCAGCATCGTCGTCATATGATCAACATCGTCATCACACGATCAACAGCATCGTCATCTCACGATCATCAACATCATCATCGCATGATCAGCATTGTCATCACACGATCAGCAGCATCATCATCATATGATCAACATCGTCATCACACGATCGACAGCATCATCATCACACGATCAGCATCGTCATCATGCGATCAACATCGTCATCACACGATCATATTACAGGATGATCAATCCTACTCTCTTTAGGACATAGGTCCATGGATGATGCAATCCAAATCAAGTTCCAGGATGATCAATCCTTATCTCTTTAAGACAAGTCTCATGTCTAGGGACGATCCAATCCCAACCACAGTGCCAGTCCTTTTTCATACTGGATGTGACCTAGATCAGATCTAGGATTTACCGCCACAGAGCTAGTCCTTTTTCATACTGGATGTGTTCACATCTATAGAGCCAACCCTGTTTCATGCTGGATGTATCACATCTACAGAGCCAGCCCTGTTTCATGCTGGATGTATCACATCTACAGAGCCAGCCCTGTTTCATGCTGGATGTATCACAACTACAGAGCCAGCCCTGTTTCATGCTGGCTGTATCACAACTACAGAGCCAGCCCTGTTTCATGCTGGATGTATCACAACTACAGAGCCAGCCCTGTTTCATGCTGGATGTATCACAACTACAGAGCCAGCCCTGTTTCATGCTGGATGTATCACAACTACAGAGCCAGCCCTGTTTCATGCTGGATGTATCACAACTACAGAGCCAGCCCTGTTTCATGCTGGATGTATCACAACTACAGAGCCAGCCCTGTTTCATGTTGGATGTAACCTAGAGCAATTCTAGGATTTGTCACGTACATTTTGAACCGAGGTCCAGGGACGATCCAGTCCTATAGTGTACCTTTTGAACCAAAGTCTAGGGACGATCCAGTCCTATCGTTCAGTTATCGGAGACCTCATGTCTACGGCTCTTCTTTAGGACTGAAGTCCGGGAATGATCCAATCCCCTCACATGTTCACTAAGAACTTCATTTTCGAAGACATACGTCTACGGCTCTTCTTTTGGACTGAAGTCCAGGAATGATCCAATCCCTTCACATGTTCACCAAGAAATTCATTTTCGAAGACATACGTCTACGGCTCTTCTTTCGGACTGAAGTCCAGGAATGATCCAATCCCTTCACATGTTCACCAAGAAATTCATTTTCGAAGACATACGTCTACGGCTCTTCTTTCAGACTGAAGTCCAGGAATGATCCAATCCCTTCACATGTTCACCAAGAACTTCATTTTCGAAGACATACGTCTACGGCTCTTCTTTCGGACTGAAGTCTAGGAATGATCCAATCCCTTCACATGTTGTATACCAAAAACATGTATCCTCATCACCAAAACATGTATCACCAAAACATGTATCATCATCATCAAAACATGTATCATCATCATCAAATCATGTATCATCAAAACATGTATCCTCATCATCAAGACATGTATCCTCAACATCAAAACATGCATAACATCTATCATCAAAATCATGTATACATCTATCATCAAAAGCATGCATATCTAACATCAAAAGCATGTATACATCTATCATCAAAAGCATGTATACATCTATCATCAAAAGAAAAAAATATAAGATTACTAAATCTAAATAATTCTAGGTAACTAAGTGTAGTGAATAGGTAACCTCATCATTGATGAGGCAGACTTGTTATCAGATACTATGCTACTCCCCCTTTCGAGGAGAGTTCTTTTGAACTATACCAAGCTTGTCTCGAAAGTATTCAAACTTCACTTGAGACAGAGGTTTAGTCAAGATATCAGCAATCTGATCCTCAGTGCTTATATATTCGAGCTTGATAACTCCTCTTTGCACCATATCTCGTAAATAGAAGTATCGGATCTCTATGTGTTATTGACTTATCGTGGAATACAAGATTTTCTATCTTGATTCATTTCTAGGTCAAACACTCCATATAATAGCTTCTGAAGCCATACTGCTTCACAGCTGGCAGAGCAGACAACTATATATATGTTCTGCTTCAGCAGTACTGAGAGCCACACTAGATTGTTCCTTGCTGAACCATGAGATCATGGCAGATTCAGGACTATAACATCCACCTGATGTACTTTTTCTGTCTGAGACACTTCCTGCCCAATCAGAATCTGAGTAACCGTGTAAACAGAGTTCATGACCTCCAAGATAATATAGACCAAAGAATCTAAAGTACCTTTTAGGTACCTCAGTACATGCTTTGTAGCTATTAAGTGAACCTTTCTAGGTTCTACTAGATACTGACTTAGGGTATTTACAACAAAGCATATATCTGGCCTAGTATTTGTTAAATACATCAATGACCCAATGATTTGTCTATATAGGGTTAGGTCCACTAAATACGATGAGTCATTAACTAATAACTTCAAGTTGGAGTCCATGGGAGTGGCCATGGCTTTATACTCCAACATATCAAATCTTTTTAGAAACTTCACAGCATACTTACCTTGGTTGAGAAAGATTCCTTCTAAGCCTTGCCATACTTCCAGACTTAGGAAGTAATGCATCAATCTGAGATCTTTCATTTTTCATTTATGCAGCCATCTTCTTCTTTCTTTTCATGATCTGTTTCTCATTCCCTATAAGAAGGATATCATAATAATAGTATGATCCATAGCCTTAATGTAAAGGTTAGGAACAACTTTAATCTTTGGTAAAGCCCAAGCTTATCAAAAAACTGTCAATTCTCCCTTTGTGACTGAACATCATTCACACTCTGCATTGAATGATTTTCTGCATATCTATCTGTGCCATCTCTCGATAGATGGGTCTACTGATATGAGCCTCAATATTATTCAAATTTTGTGGTGAGTTCCTTCTTGCATCCATGTCATTTGTGTATAAAAACCATATTCAACCTTGTAGCAAAGGTTGAGATCCACATCACCCGTGGTGATCATTAAGCTCATCAATTGATTATCGATCCTGGGTATCCATACAGAACCTGAATCACACTTCTTCTTTAATTACACCATTAAGAGAATGGTTTTATCTATCCTCTTGGAACAAACATCTCATCATAATTCTCTTTCTCTTTTCTAAGAGAATCTTCTAGCCACAAGCCTTCTATAGTGTGTTTGATTTGTAACTCCTTTCGTTGAACATCCATCGCTTGTTCATCATTCATCATGATTTTTCCTACAAATCAAAATTAGGTACATGATCAGTAATACTTCATCAAATCACATTGTCATGATAACCTATTATGCATACAGATATCATTTACATAGTTATGCAACTAATTTGACCAATACTTTGGCACAACACTTTCCCATATCCTGTATGCATACAGTGGCTATCTAGATGCCTTCCATCTCTACCAAAACATACTATCGAGAGTGTGCACAGCTCTCAGCATGTCAGCAAAGAGGTTTCATTCTAGACAAGCAACAATGGAATGTTTGTCCAACTTACCAATCATATGCACATTAGTGGTATACCGTTCAATGCTCTATGAATGTTTACACTCAGCATCATATATTCTAGGAATACAAATATGCATACAACCTATTACAGGCAATATCATTACTATTTCAAATAAAAACTCAAATACTTATCTTTTATGTTTGTGTGGTTGCCTCCCGCTTGATCTTCTATATGTCTTTTGAACTTCTATTCATTCTGTACCACTGTGCATGCTCAAGAGTCATCCTCATGATCTCATACACAAACATACACTCATTAGTATATTCTAAATGCTATCAAAACATTATAGTTCTAAATAATCTTGAAAATGTATAGTCATGATTATAGTTAATAAACATTAGTATTCAAGATTTCAGGGAAGTCTTCTTTTACTCATGCATATCATCAATCAAGATAAAAGACATAATATGCATAATCCCTTGATTACTAACTTTATGAATAAGCATAACCAATCATTCCAAGTATACTTATATAAGGGATCCTAACACAAGGTAAGATTCATGGGAAACATACCTAGATTAGTATACCTACTTGGTTATGTACAACATACCTAAACAATATCTTCAATGATTTAGAGATCCTGAGCTAGAACCTGCATGTCTCATAGGTTAAGCATAATATAACAAAGTCATACATACCTCGTAAGTAGAACAAATATTATGGATGAGTCTTTGTCTTCATGTTTTCATGGTCATGGAACCTGATTTGTCTTTTGTAATGTAAATGTATCTTGTTAACAGACAACATCAACCTCACACAACATCATAATGCATTAGTACAATCATATAGCCCTAATCAATGAATGTCTTTGATCATTCACATGCATTCATATTGTTACTAGGGTGATAAGACAATTCTAACATTAATCAAGATTGTACTAGTAAATAATATGAAGACAAACACATCATGAACTTAATCAAGAATTTGATTTCAAGACATACCTGAACCTCCTTAAGTCATACCTGTCGAGACTTCTTGTAGTCTTCTTATGTAAGGCCTTAGCCTCAAATCCCCCTGAAACTTGATCTGGAGCTTGATTAGGGTTTTCTAGAGAAACCCTAAAGATTCAAACTTTGACTTTCACACTTTTGAATGGATGAAAGGATATGTCTTGCTGAGCTGATCAAACTGGCATACTTCAATTTTGGAATCTCCAAAATTTGACCCCTCAAAATTGCCTTTGAAACTTCTGGATCTTATGGACAGGATCCCGAACTAGGGTTTGATGAATCCCACCCTTCTGCCCAAATAAAAGGTTCGATCCAAGGCTCTAAACTTTTATTTTTCTGAGGAGCTTCCAGCCGTGGTTACAGACTTCAAAAATTCCAACTTTTGCTGAAGCCCTAATTTTCCATCTTTCCGATCAAAATCCCGAACTGGGGTTTGATCAAGCCCGATCTTCCACCCAACCAAAAAATTCGATCTTGGTCTCTAAATTTCAATTTTCCTGAGTAGCATTCAGCCGTGGACTCCGATTCCAAAAATTCTAACTTTCTCCGAAACCCTAAATTCCGAAAGCCATGAATAAAGGTGCTCCAAAAATAATTCTGTTTTGACAGAAATATGCACCTGATTGTTTTTGTTATAACTCTGAAATTTTTGCTCCACAGGGTTTGAAACCCTTTTTTTGCAGTAGCCTGACCTGTCATCTTTCCATCCTGACAGGTCTGACCTCAATTGGGTTTTCTGAGAGAGAGTTATGCCAAGTGTCGCAACATGACCTGTTTATGGGATAAAACAGGAGAGCGAACTTGTATGGCATGCCACGTGTCACTGTTTGAACTTCGGCCTCTAAAAACTTTTTCTGAGATAGCTAGACCTGTTATCTTTCCATCCTGACAGGTCTGACCTCAATTGGACTCTCTGAGAGAGAGTTATGCCAAGTGTCGCAACGTGACCTGTTTATGGGATAAAACAGGAGAGCGAACTTGTACGGAGTTCCACGTGTCAATGGTTCACCTTCGGCCTCTGAAAAAGTTTCTTGAGATATTGCAGTCTGTGTACTACCTGTCACTTTTTACTAAATTTCATTTGGAGCTTCCTATCCCAAGTTATGACCTTTTTTCCAAGGTCACCTGATTTTGACTGAGATCTGGAAGAGGCAGAAACCCTAACGTGTACTGATCATAACTCACAAAGTACAACGAATTAGAGGTTTTCCTTTGGACACAAGGTACCGGGAGATTTAATCTTCATCCTGTAACAATTTCAGATCCGAAAACTTCGCCAAAACGGATTTATAGCGAAAGTGCTACGATGACTGGTTTTTGCTATGTAAAACCCTAACCTTCAAATTGTCGTAAGTAAAGCAAGTGTCGTTAGTGCCATACCTTGTCTTCCTTCAGGTTGGCTCTGATACCATTTTAAGATTTAATATGATAAGACAGAAAATAGCAGCATTACATTTTATTTCACAATAATAGCATATACAGGATCACTGAAGAAACGACAAGCACAGCATAAACACAAGAGACAAAGATTTATCCTGGGAAACCCTCATGGGGTAGAAAACCCAGCAAAGCTTCCTCAATATAGATGACCAGAAATATACAAAGATGAAACCCTGAGACATGATCTCCTCCTCCACAATAGCAGACCTCTCCTCCACAAGTGCGCTATCCTCAAGTGAGTGTGTGTGTCAAATGAGGAACACACCTCCTCTATTTATACACTACTCTGATATGTATTTTACACAAGTACATGTAGGCTCGTATTTAACCATTAGGTTAAATACCCCATTATAACTGACTGGGCCGACCCCCACATGGTGGGTCTAGTAACCCTAGTTACCACAACCAACTTGGAGGAATAAACATCTCCGGATTTAAGTATAATCACATCGGAGGTATGGAACATCTCCGGAATAAATAATATACAAATATAATATTCTTTGAAGTTACAATATTTCAACAATTGTGAGCTCAGATTCAGTTGTACTACAACAACATCCTTCATCTGACAAGCCATTTCCATTCTTTCTGTCAAAGCATTTCACCTGTCCAGTTTCAACAGCTTCATGCTTTGGGGGGAATTTAGTTACACCTAAAATATTACCATCGAGAGACTTAGTGTATACATCCCTAAAGTTTCATTGACTAAGTTATTAACCTGGAAGAGATACCATTCAAGTTATACTAGGTTTTGAGAGGTCGTCGTAGGCTTCACTCATGCAACCTGCGACATCACATCTTGTCCTCTTGCAGGGTGTGACGATGTCAGTTAATGGAAAAAAATAGCTTCTTCAAGCCCATTCTCGAAGCCAGCTGACATGGATCCTTATCCCTGACCTTTTGGGAGAGTTTGAATTCGGTTCCTAACTTCTTAGAAGGATCCCCTATCTCTCTCCGACCATATCTCAACCTACCCTATCCACTTAGTCTTATATAAATGAAGCTCTACCCTACTCCAAAAGGAGGAAGTCTATAGTGTCTACATGCTGGTGAAATCATTTTAGAGAGATATCTGCTCATCCATTGAGAGACTCACACTTCCTTGGGAGGATATGGCATTAGTTTGGATGGAGAAGGATTGCTTCGTTAAACTCTGGTTGTAGTCGTTCTCTTCTATGTACTTTCCCTATTTTTACAGTAATGTAAATGCTTTCCACCAATATTGTTGTGTTGATGATATTGTGTAGTTTACCTGCTTAACTATTTACTTAGATTTGTTATTGTTTAGATGCTTTTTACTTGTTTGTCTTGTTCTATGTGTCTTGACAGGTCTTGTAGCTGAGATCTGATGACCACGAGGAGTGGAAAAACATCCAGGAGAAAGGGCTACAAACTCAAGGTAATAAATCTAATTACTTGATCCTTAACTAGATCTAGGAAGGTGGTTTATGTTCTGTTCTATTTGTTCTAGACTCACATTGAGCTAGGGAGATCCGCCTTGCGTCCGCTCGATTGGATTGTCCATCAAACAAAAGTACAAAGACAACCAAAGCAGCAGAAACTGTTAGAAGAAGAATGAAGGACCGATAGCGATAGAAGAAGCAAAGTGGCAGAAAGGCACATGCTAGTATGCAGTCAGAGCCATGCAGGAAGAACTATGACTGTCAGAAGAGCTTCAAAGCCAGAAGCGGCGTAGAAAGGCGGCCGAAGTCAAGTGAAGTAGCTGTCGAGTATGACAAGCCTAGTTAGCGGGGTAACCACGCCATTTTGGGGGGTTTTGGGGTACTATAGGATTTTGGCCCACAATGATTGTAAAGACATGACCTTCAGGCACGATCTATAAGAAGGGAAATTTTGTAAGGGAAGGGTTGGTCTCTCATAGATATATGTTTCTGGTCTTAAGTCTTTTGGAAAAGACTAAGCATTGTAGAGAGGAAGAAGAGAGGAAAAGGATCCGCAGCTGTGTGTGCAGAGACCTATTGTAGAGAAAAGAGTCTGCAGCTGAGTGCACAGACTGGAACTGTTGAACCCTTCCCATTAATATAAACAATAGTTCCCATGGACGTATCTCCCACCTAGGGGATGAACCACGTAAATACTTGTGTTGTGTGATTGAATCTGTGATATTGCTTATATTTATATTCTTGTTTATATATGTTCATGATTTGGTATGTATTTTCACATTTATGGAGGATGAGAATAATATGTTAAGTATTGAACATGTATAAATGAATGTGCAAGTAATTCTGAGTAGATTGAATGCATAAGTATTAGGAGCAAACACTAAATTAGCGAATTCTGTAAAGTGTGTTATTGTTTAGAAGCGCAGTCTGGAGTTGCGCTGTCATATTGTTTTGTGGTAGTTGCGAAGTGCGTAGTCCCAGTACATGCTGTAGCATAAGAAGTAAACGTGAAGTAGGTGTGACTTCGCGCAGCTCACCGGTTTATTATCCGCGCATCACCTGGCTGTAGAAACGTGCTTCTACATCCTCCCCATAGCTTCGCCTTGGGTGATACCTCAGTATGTTCGCAAATTATTTCCGAAAGGGCCGGTGAAGAAGGGTTTTGTTGGACCACAACTGCGCCGAACTTGGGTCAGTACAAGAAAGTAAAGAATGAAGTTAGCAGCCAAAAAATGGTTCCGTTGCCATGCTTGAACTAGTGACGTATTCCAAATATTGTAATCTCGAGAGAACAAAAATACAAAGATGGGTGGATAAGATAGAAAGAGAGTTTGCAAGGAAGGAGAACAAACATCCGCGTTTCTTTGACCTAGAATGGTTGTAGAGATACTTATTTTCTGACATTTACGAAGTTTTCTTCGCATTCTTCAACAATGATCTATATGAGTGGCTAGCAAGACTAGTAGAACGGAAAAACTGTTATCAGGGTGGAGAACGTACAGAGTGGACTCTAGAACTGATTCATAGACTTAAAGCAGTTGATATCCCAATCTCAAGAGCATAAGACTTCTGGCTTGATAGTGTACTAGAAGGATACGTTACAGAATTTGTTGTGGACACTCTGAAGTTTTACAGCACAGCAAAGCCAGATTTCTTCAAAGGATTAAGAGGTAAGTACCTGAAAAATATCAGTCTATACATTAAAATGCTATTAGCAGAGAAAGGTGTCTTAAGAATGCAATAAAAACCTTAAGAAATTGAGTCTGTAATGTTCAGTAATATAGATAGTGACACTAAGGAAAATATTTATACATTACAAAGTGGTAAAAGATACAAGTTTACCACCGTGAAGAGGTCCAATGAACCCGAACCTCGCATCTCTCTAGAAACTGAGTTAGGAAGTAATAGGGACTCATATAAGGTTGAGACTGATAGTGATAGACCCATTGTCCATCATCCTATTACTCCGCAAAAACCTTCAGCTAACAACAGAAATACGGCTAACCCAAAGAACAACAGTAGTAGTAACACCGCATAACAATGAAAATGCGTAGTATGATCAAGGCACATATAGAGGATGTGGTGGATTCTGAGGAAAAGGAAGAAACACTGGCTAGGGAAGAGGAAGAGGTCAAATAGTATGTTATAAATGTGCTCAAACTGGATATCTATCCAGAGATTGCATGAATGATTGTACTACCTGCAAGTACTATAAGTCTTTTGATCATTTCATTGAGCCATGCCCCATGTTAAAAGAAAAAATTCAAGAGAGAAGTTCAGAAGCATAGAATCAGACATACAGATGATCGCAGCTGAAAAACGGAATACATATTGCAACATTCATGCTGTGATGCGAAGTGGAGCTATGACAGGTGGATACTAAAGAGCAGAAGCTTTGAATATGAGAATCACCGAGCTAAATAGAAGCCTACTAAATGGGCTTGGATAAGAAAAGAAACTGCAAAAATACTGCTTTCAACCTGAACAAAGAAAAAGAAGTCTTCATGGAAGCAAGGGAAATCTTCAAAGAGTCAGAACCTTTAACTCTGAGAATCAAGTTGCGAAGTGAGACTGTGCATGTGATGGATATGTCATCTTCGTATGATCGATCATGTACTGAAACATACATTATGAGTCCGTTTGCGCAGCTTCTACAGAGTTGTATGAAGTTGATAAAGCATGAAAATGATTTGACATAACTATAGAACCTAGTGAGTTATTATGAGCAGCGTAATGTAGTAAATGAAGCACATAGAGTAGTTCATCATATTAAGAATCATAAAAGAACTGGAAGAGAAATGAGACTAAGTGTAGAGATCGGGGATTTTGAAATGGACGAGATTATCCTTGACTTAGGCTCAAAATTAAATGTCTTGACAAAGCAGACATTGGAACAAATGGGAAAGCCGAAGTTATCATGGTCACCGATACAGTTGAGGTTAGCCATTCAACAAAAATTTCTACCCTTTGGGAGATTTTCAAATGTCCTCGTTGACATTGATGGAGTGCGAAGTCAAGTAGACTTTGAGGTTATTGAGATAATAGATGATAGCAATCCATACCCTGCATTATTGGGGATAGATTGGGAAATTGATAACCTCGCAATTATCAACCTGAAAAAGAAACAAATGATATTCGAAGGACCCGATATCAGGGTCATCGTACCCTTGGATCCTTTACAGGGGCCTAGATATAATGAACCAGTACGAGAATAATGCAGAGCCCAAGATATGGATCACATCTACAAGATGACAGTGAATAAAGTAGACTACATCAATCCTACTGATGATGGCACATTGAGTTGGCTATGTGACAATTCTTTCATATCAAACTCAGATGCAGGACTAGAGAACTGATAGAACAGAATGCATGAATTATTTGCAAGAAGATGTGCACAACTCATGAGATCACTATGCTGGATTGGAACAAAGGTAATTTCAATCCCTACCTATGATGGATTAAGTAATATTCATGCATTTTTTCAAGAATATCTTATATCAGTCTCAGATGAACATAAGATAGCAGCATTGGATACAACACTGTGTGCTACACCTGCTAGATGGTGGGATGCGCATAAGAAGAATCTGATCACATGGGAAGAATGTAAGCATATGATGCATATCAGATTTCTAGAAGAAACTGAGTTTATACAAGTGAAATATAATGGAAAAAATGATCCTAGAGATCACATAGACCTTACATGAAAGCATGGACACACGTACCGCAAGCAGAATCGGTCCATCGGTTTGTGCACACATTGGAGCAAATTCCAAAGAACTGGTACACAGAAACAGAACTTCGCAAAGAAACAGTAGAATGTTTCGTGATGACTCAGAACTTCCAATCGACTTTCATCTTTGAGGATGACTGTCCAAGTATAAATGAAGCTTTGCAGATCATCAAAAAAAAGGTATTCAATGACACACCAAAACTTGTGTATCAACAAGCAGAATGAGAAAGACAGTTTGAACATGCCCTGGAATGCTATAACTTCGCTTTGGATGAAGGTGAAGATGAATAGGAAAGTGAGGATGAAGATCTGTGCAATTTTAACATACCTGATTCGAAAGGAGAGCATGAAGTAGAAGGACCTCCATTGTAAATTTTGGATCTGAGCAATCATGTAAAAACTCGAAAAGTGAACACTAGAACCACTGAAGAACTGAAGTCCGCTTCTATAGGGGATTACTGGGACAAAGAGATGGTCACGCAGATAGAAGATTAACTCCGCGAATATGAAGACCTATTTCCTACAAAGTTTTCAAAAATGAAAGGCATTTTGGGTGACTTGGGAGTCATGAAAATACCTCTCAAGATAGATGCGAAGCCTATAAAGCAAAGAACCTACAGGTTGAATCCAAGATACAAAGAAAGAGTAAAGGCAGAGCTTGATAAGATGCTCGATGCAGGAATTATCGAGCCAGCGGAAGAATCATAATGGATAAGTCCCATGGTTATCCAAGAAAAGAAAACTAAAGGTGAAATCGGGATCTGCATAGATCTCAGAAAGTTAAACAATGCATCGTTGCATGACCCATTTCCTACTCCATTCACAAATGAAGTGTTAGACAATGTTGGAGGGAGCGAAGCATATTCTTTCACTGATGGATTTTCTGGCTATCATAAGATTAGAATTGATACAATAGATAGACACAAGACCACATTTGCTACTGAATGGGTCTCATTTCAGTACATAGTTATGCCCTTTAGTTTGAAGAATGCACCTGCTATCTTTTCTAGAGTAGTTGTTGCTGCATTTAAGGATTTTATCCATAAATTCTTAGAAGTATATTTTGATGATTGGACATTATTTTGGTTATTGAAGAAACTTCATGTGAACTTAAGACTGATGTTAGAGAAGTGTAGACAACATTAGATCTCCTTGAACTTGAAGAAAAAAAATTTGTATGTTCCTTATGGAATTCTACTGGGACACATTGTTTGTAAACAAGGACTAATGGTTGACCCAACAAAAATTGCAGTTATTGTGAATTTTCCAACACCTAACTCAGTAAAATAGCTACGCACTACATAGGGGCACGCAGGATACTACAAGAATTTCATCAAAGGATATGCGCAGATCATTGCGTCTATGGAAAAATTATTGAAGAAGGAAGCGAAGTTCATATGGATGAGGACTGTCAGAAAGGATTGGACACACTGAAAGAAAGGATGGTTACTGCGCCTATTCTATTGTTTCCATGCTGGAGTAAACCATTCCACATACATGTAGATGCTTCATGCATAGCACTGAGCGTTGTGCTAGCTTAGCCAGGTGAGGGAGGCATTGACCATCCTATTGAATTCTCAAGCAGGAAGCTATCCTCAACAGAAAATAATTTTACAACAACAGAGAGAGAAGGATTAGCTATGGTGTACGCACTACAGAAGTTCAAACACTATTTGCTAGGTGCACACTTTTGTATGTTTACTAACCCTTCAACTTTGAAATAGTTGGTCAATAAACCAGTGTTAGGAGGAAGAATCTGTAGATGGTTGTTACTCTTTCAGGAGTATGATTTTGAAATCATTGTTAAGCTAGGAAGGATGAACTCAGGACCTGACCATCTTTCCAGAATTGAGTCAAACGAAGAACCTACCAACCTGGAGGATAGTCTACCAGATGTGCAGGTTTTTGCTATTCAGATAGCAGAGGACTATTATAAGGACATTGTAGAATTTTTGACCACAGGCTTGGAACCTACTGAGTTTAATACACAACAAAAGAAGCAATTAGTGGTAAGAGATGCTGACTTTACCATAATTGTAGGACAATTATACAAGCTAGGACCGGATGAAGTACTGCGCAGATGTGTGCTAGAACACAAGAAACCATTAATACTTGCTGAAGCAAACTCAGGGGTGTCTGGAGGCCACTACATGGGAAGAGCTACTGCGTAGAAAATTTTAAGAACAGGACTATGGTGACCTACACTCCACAAGGATTCGAAGGAGCACTGCTGAAGTTGTGATGTATGCCAGAGGACATAGAATCCATCTCGTAGAGATGAAATGCCACTGATGCCACAATTGACTTTGCAAGCCTTTGATAAGTGGGCTATTGATTTTGTCGTACCTATCAACCCACTAGGAAAGCAAACTGGTTCGAGATACATCATTACAGCTACAGACTATCTAACCAGATGGGCAGAGGCAAAACCAGTGAAGGACTATAGCATAGTTATTGCCGAGCAGTTCATTTTTGAAAACATCCTCACAAGGTTTGGATGTCCAAAGATCCTAATGAGAAATGAGGGAACCCAATTCCTGAATAGAACTATTGAATCCCTGATTGAATAATTTCATTTTTACCATCATAAGAGCACACCATATCATCCATAGGCCAATGTCACTATTGAATCTTTTAACAAAGTGTTGGAAAATGCATTGACCAAGGTATGTAATACAAACATGGATGATTGGGATTTGCGAATAGAAATTGTGTTATCGGCATATATAACAACTTGCAAAAAGTTGACAGGCCATACACCTTTCAGATTAGCATATGGAAAGGAAGTTGTGATGCCAATGGAATACATAGTACCAAGTTTGAGAATTGCAACATTCACAGGCATGGCAGACTATGAGACAATGGAAGAAAGGCTACTACACTTGGTTGGGTTAAAGGAAGATCGCTTCATTGCAGGATTTCACCAACAAGTGTATAAAAAAAGAGAAAAAGCATGGCATGATTGCCACATCGAGTACAAATTCTTTCAGGTAGGAGACCTTGTCCTCCTCTATGACAGTAAATTCATGAATTTTCCTGGAAAATTTAAAATGCATTGGCTAGGGCCATATGTTGTCAAGCATGTTACTAATGGTGGCACAGTTCATCTAGCCACATTAGTAGGAGAAAACCTACTAGGTCTTATTAATGGAAGTAGACTAAAACCCTACAGGGATAGTCCTACTTCGCCAGACATTAGTTGATCAGCAATGAAGAAAAATTCTAACTGTCATGTGCAGTTGAAAATAGACACTAAGAATGACAGAATAAAGAGTCTGCATGCAATTTTGGTAAAATACAAAGTGTTTACGCAAATGACAGCTATGCTACGATCCGCACATAACAAGATGAGTTGCGAAGTCAGAACAGGTTCAAGATGTGAAGCTAACATCAAGAAAAGGGAAACGCGCAGTGAACCTCACAACTCACATAAGAGAAGGATTGTGTTGTGAAGATAGAAGCCAGCAACAAGAAATGCACAGTAAATCTCAGAGTTGTACGATCACTTGTGATGATAAGGGAAAGATAACCGTTACAATTATCGGTCGGGATGATAAACGTTACAATTGTCAGTCAGAAATATAGTTGTTATACAGTGTTTTTTTGACAGATGCGTTTGCATTTAACACAAATTTAGTCGTTTCTGACGCATTCAATGAAGGAAAGCACCAAGATCCTTAGGGGATTTGGCCAACGATCGCAACATTTAATGTCTAACTAGCCGGTTTTGGGCACACCGTCAGGGAAGAAGGCCTATAAATGATAAGGACTGTTTACTTATCGGTTTTACCATGCATTTGAATTTTTACCGAATGTAAAATCCCAAGTGTTTACTAGCTGAAAGTAATAGTTTCCTGATAGCATATGCCCACAGAGCCGACATTAGAAGAAGTTTTGGGTAATTTAAAGCGTTTTGGTCTGGGAGGAGTGATGAAGTCACCCACCAAGAAAGCTACTCCGGAATGGGTTGGCTCATCCAGGAATTCGCCAAGGAATCAAACTCAAAAGCCGAAGAAAGACAAGTAGAAGGCCACTGACCAAGAAAAGTTGAAGGCTGCAAGTGCTAAGAATCCGATGCCATTGCAAGGGAACCTGCCGACACCAATATGGATGGTTCCAGAGTATATTATCCCAATAAGAAGCAACGCGCCCGACGTTTTTCTTCAAAAGAATGCCCAATATGAAATTCCCCTACCGCCGATGTCAAACCATGTGTGGCTGAAAGAGAATTTGCTCGATCAGATCCAAGAGTGCAAATTTTTCAATCACGATCTATTACATGAGGAAAATTTTCCACAATTCCAGCTAGATAAATACATGTACAGGAAACATGATGTATTTAACAAGAAAATGATTGTTGTACCGATGGAATGGGTCGAACCATTAGCTACATATGGACTTCTTAATCTGGTTTGGATTCCACATTTCGACCGAAGCAATGAGCTAAATGTTGTGGTACACACTCTGTTGCCATGCACGCACCAGGGGCACTTGTGGTTGGACCACAAGGTGAATATTACTATTGATCTAATCATCAGAATCATGGGACTACGCAAAAGGGGTGTAGATTCTACAATTGAGATTGTTGGAAATAATAAGGATAAGGAATTGGATGTGAAAATAAAGGCTGAATTCGACTTAACCAAAGGAAGACGAGGTTACGTAACTACAGGGATTAAAAACAAGCCTCTTCACTTCAAAGTTCAGCTTATTGCGGGAAGGATTCTAAGGAAGTCCAGGCCAACTAAAGTTTCTACTGCTGCAGTGTCCTTAGTTGCGAAGGTGAAGGATGGTTTTCAGTACAATTGGGAAAACTACTTGCTAAATGAATTTTTAGAAGATGTCTGAGACACAAAGGACAATGGATCTCCATTTCACTACAATTGGTTTCTCGTATTGATTTCCTTTGTAGGGTGGAAGGAACCCCTCTATCAACAAGGTCTTTTGGTAGCCCCTAATGATTGCCGTGGACCGAGATTCTCAAACATGTGGGAAACAATGAACCCAAAAAAATTGAGGTGGAGTAACCTCCAGTTGCTCACCTATTATGAGCAGTTATACGAGGTCATCAATAATACTCTGTGTATTACTAAGGAAGTGACTGCTAAGTATCTTCTAAAGATGACATTCAAATTCGGGCTACACTTTATATTCATACAACCACGAATACTAATTATGCCTCCTACATGGTTTGAAGGACTATATCAGCTCGATGCGTAGAGAATCGACCTGATCATAGAAGACTGGCCAACAAACTGGAATATTGATGTGCTAGCTATGCTCATCACCACATCTGAGGAAAGTGAAGCAGATGACCAGGAAGCTAAAGGTGATGAGGCCACCAATACGCAGAAGCCAAAAATTACTCAAGAGGCAGGAAAGAATAGGAAGAAACTTGACACACCTATGCCAGAAAAACCACAGAAAAAGAAGACGAAAGCCACTCGAAAACTACTATATGCGCAGTTGCACGAGGACGACTATGAGTGCATTACAACCAGGGTATCATCATATCTTGAAGAGGCACTTGCGCTGAAAGAAGTTAAGGAAGAAACATCACAAAATGGTATGAAGGAGAGTGTCTCCAAGCTCAAAAGTCTCATTGCAAGAATTGAACAAGTCCAGCGAGACTTGGTAAAGGAACCAGACTTCGACGATTGCTCAGGTGAATCAAGCCAACATAGGAGAAACCCTCCTTCCTATAACATGAAGAGTCGGCTAGTCAAAATAGAGCCGATGTTTGTTATATTTCCAAGGGATGACATCACTGAAAGTGTGAGGAGGCTCGCACATTTAGACATTAATGTGGGAATGTTACCCATAGAAGGGTTGCATAACCTGCACATGCAGATTGTAGAAGAATTTCGCGACAGAGACTTAGTCTCTTACAACCAACACCTAAAGCTGGAAGAAAATTACAAGAAGCTACAAGATGAATGTGCGATGAAGACGAAGGAGCTCGAATACGCACAAGAGAAGTAGTGAATATAAAGGAAGTAGTTTCAAAAATCCGAGCAAAGCTGCTTGAATGTGATGAAGAGCCAGAAATAGAGATACACATCATAAAAATTGGTATTGCTGTCGATCATTTTAAGGAGGAAATGATAGAGATGGAATTTGCTTCTAAAGATAAAATTGTTGATATGGAAGCTCAACATCAAGCAAGAACATCATAGCAGGAAGAAGAAGCAAGAACTGAAGCATTGAAGGATTCTACAGAAAACATCTACGCAGAAGAGGCTAGATGTCAAAGCCTGTTGGATGAAGTCTCTAAAGTATGGGATATGTTACAAGAAGAAACAGAGCTACAAAAATTCCAAGATGAAGTTTAGCAGAAGCAACATGATCTCGATTCTATTAACATTGCTATGAAGGACTTGCCAGCAAGGAAAAAATGCGGAAGTTCACAGAGAGGAGGGAACTTCAGAAAGAATTGGAAGCATCGAGAGCAAAGGAAGTTGAAACTTCCTCAAAATTGCAGCCACTACAGGAAGAAGCACTAACACTGACATAATAAATTGATCAAAAGCTACAAGAACTACAGATGACAGAGTATACTATCAAGGAGCATCTTTTGGAACATTTCTCAGAGGAAATCATGGACACAATCAAGGAATGCGAGAAGGAGACCAATGAGACAGTTTTGAAGCTCAACACAACTGTTCAAGAGTTCACTACGCGATCAAACACTTCAGTAGATACGTAGATGGAACAACCTAATCAGAGTGGCTTAGGGGCGAGCCACATGTGAGTGTTAGGGACTTGTTGGGTGTGGCCCAAGTGAACAAAATTTTGGGGAAGATAGTTTTCGTGGAGCGAGGCTGTAGCACAACAACTATTTTTGGCAGTGAAGTACAAGTGAAGCGAGGTCCAACAACGACCTATTTTGGGTAAGCGACTCCTCAAATCCTGAGAGTAGGGTGAGGAGTGACGCGAAATTGAAGGAAAGCGAACGGTTTCCTTAGTATAGACAAACTAGTAAGACACCCAGAGCGATGAAAACTGTTAGAAGAAGAACGAAGGATCGACAACGATAGAAAAAGAAAAGAGGCGAAAAGGGACGTGCCAGTATGCAATCATAGAAGTGCAGGAAGAAATGTGGTTGTTAGAAGAGCGTTAGAGCTAGAAGCGGCGCATAAAGGCACCCAAAGTCAAGTGAAGTAGCTGTCGAGTATGACAAGCTTGGTTAGCGGGGTAACCGCGCCATTTTGGTGGGGTTTTGGGTACTATAGGATTTTGGCCCACAATGATTGAAATACGTGACCTTCGGGCACAATCTATAAGCTGAAGGGAAATTTTGTAAGGGAAGGGTTGGTCTCTCATAGATATATTTTTCTAGTCTGAAGTCTTTTGGAAAATACTAAGCATTGTAGAGAGCAAGAAGAGAGGAAAAAGCTCCGCAGCTATGTGCGCAGAGACCTATTGTAGAGAGAAGAGTCTGCAGCTGAGTGCGCAGACTGGAACTGCTGAAATATTCCCATTAATATAAACAACAGTTCCCTTGGATGTAGCTCCCACCCTAGGGGTGAACCACGTAAATACTTGTGTTGTTTGATTGAATCTGTGGTATTGCTTATGTTTATATTCTTGTTGATGTATGTTCATGCTTTGGTATGTATTTTCACATATATGGAGGATGAGAATAATATGTTAAGTATTGAACATGTATAACTGAATGTGCAAGTAATTTTAAGTAGATTGAATGCACAAGTATTAGGAGCAAACACTAAATCAACGAAGTCTATAAAAGTGTGTGATTGTTTAGAAGCGCAGTATGGAGTTGCGCTATCATATTGTATTGTGGTAGTTGCGAAGTGAGAAGTCCTAGTGTGCTCTGTAGCATAAGAAGTAAACGCGAAGTAGGTGTGACTTCATGTAGCTCACCAGTTTATTATCCGCGCATCACCTGGCTATAGAAATGTGATTTTGTAGCCCCCCCATAGCTTCACCTCGAGTGAGACCTCAGTCTCTTCGCAGACTGTTGCCGAAAGGGCCAGTGAAGAAGGGTTTTGTTGGACCACAACTGCGCCGAACCTGTGTCAGTACAAGAAATGAAAGAACGAAGTTAGCAGCCAACAACTGAATATCTCAGCATGTAAAGGAAACAAGATTCACAACCCAAGAAAAAGAGGCTCAGAAAGACATGGATATCCCACACTTTTCAAGTCTTTAAAACAAGTCAATCATACCAAACCAAAAATGATCTTAAAATATTAATATGGGTCAAAACAATGGTAGGATACAAGAGGGGGATTGTTTTTTCAAAAATAGATTCCATTTTGCTTAAAAATGAAAATGAAACACTAGTTTTGACTCAAAGGGCCAAACATGGATCCAAATCTCAAAAAACCCAAAAATGGAGGAAAAAGATAGTATGATGTGTCTAGGGGTTCTGTGATTGTAAGATGCAATACATAGAGATTTGTCAATCAGACCAAAAACCAAAATGGAGAAAACTTTGCACTAAATTCCAAGCAATAGAGGCTGGCACACTCTGCTTCTATATACCAGAGCATCAGATACACTCTGCACACAGGGGGATGGTGCCAGTGGCACACTCTACAGTGAAGGAAATGGCGCCAATGGCACACTCTACAGTGAAGGAAATGGCACCAGTGGCGTAGGCTGCTCATTGGGTATGTGTGACAGAATCACAGTGGCACATGGAAGATACAACCTAGGTGCGTCGGGCGAATAAAAAGTAACAAAATAAAAATATCTCCAAATAATGAAAGGTAAGAGGTCCAATATTGATCCAAAATAGAGTCAGGGCAAGCCAACAGACTCTCTAATGACAAGATCCAATGATGGGAAGGGATTAGGAGGCTAGAAAATGGATTAATAAGAAATCAATGAAATCAAAGTAGAATGAAATCAAAGCTATGGTAGTCCCCAATATGGTCGCTATATTTTTTTATGTACAATCTACTCAAGCGGATCTAGAACAAATCACTACATAATACAACCTACTTTCCTAGATCAATAGAGATGTAGATTAACAAGTAGATCACTTACCTAAAGTCTGCAAATCCTCTTCCTCTTTGTTGATCCAATGCTCTAGAGCCTTCAAATCTCAAGCTACAAAACCCCATTGAACAAGTGGAAACAAGCAAACAGTAAAAGCACATCTAAACATGAATTGATCTAAATTAATAGTTAAGGAAGAAAGTTCTAAACACTATCAACACAATAATGTTTACGGAAATATTTTGTATTACGTGTAATAGTAGAGAGTACATAGAGAGAGAACATTACAACCTAATCCTTAACATTGGAATATTCCTTCCAACAATCCAAGCCAAGCCTCCAAAGGATGATGTTTGCCTCCCAAAGGATGAGTAGGGATCACCTAGAGAAATTCCACCAGCATGAGAGTACTATAGTCCTTCCTCCCTTTACAATGGAGAGAGGTGTGATATTTATAAGGCTAAATGGATAGAGTAGGTTGAATATTAAGGGGAGAGGTCTAAGGGATCTTCCCATTAGGGTAGGGGATCGAATACAAACCCTCCTAACAATTAGGGATAGACCTACATGTCACCAAGCTTTGAGAATTCGCTCGAAGCTCCTCTTTATCCACATTAACTACCTCTGGCGCACTCTGCATGAAGACAATAAGCACCAGAAAGAGGTTGGCGCAGGCTGCATGAAGGCAACAAGAGCCACTGACACACATTTCTAGAGAGCATCATGCGCCAGGCATGGTTTGGCACCTCTTGCTAGAAATCAGGATGTTCGAGTGCAATGAGGCAATGTGGGAACACCAGGACAACAATTTTCTCTGGATGTTTCAGCCAAGGAAAGTTTAGGGATTAAAGCATAGAGTTGACACATGACTCATGATGATGAGATTTTGGTGTAACGCCATACCAATCCAAGGTTACCTCTCCATTTGTCCAATGCAACCCTCCCACAGATCCAAGACTTGTGGAGTAAAATATGACCCTACGGGCCCACTTCCATCCCAAGGCATAATCCACCCCTGGTACATCATTCAGGGCTCCTACGACCTCCTAGGAAGCACCACTACAGGTGGCCTCAAGGAAGGATACCACTCTAAGAAATATGAGCATAGTACATTCCCGAAATAGAAAGTGGTCCTAATCTGCCCCTGGTGCAGATACGACATCTGTTGGGTCATCGCCTGTAAGAGAAAAGGACCCCACGCCACTGGCCGACCTGTTAATACCCTCTCCATGAGTGAAATATGACCTACCATAATATGGTTGGGGGACGATGACCCCAACACTTGTACCACAGTTGTCGCCATATCTTGAACAGGAAGAGCCCTCAAATGGCTTAGTGAAATTTGACCAGAGTTTAAAGCACTCTGGTCACCATCGCAAAAATGATCCACCATACCATGGATCATATCTCCCTCCAAGTGAGGAGGGAAGAGCTCTCTCACTCCTCGGTGAGTCAACCTTGTCAGGAAGTAGATGTCCTACATAGTAATACTTAGGTATTCCCCACCAAATTGGAAGACCCATCGATTTAGGACGCACATGTCAAGAAGCCTCCACAACAGTTAGTCTGATTATTACATCAAGGAGCACTTTAAAAAATTCAAGAGCCCCACATCTCATAGTATCTACGTATCCTGTATGTCCCCCAACACTAAATCACTGAGAGTATCATTCTCTCTCTCACCACTCAATTACACCCACGTGGGCCATGAGTAGCAAAAAAACAACTACATAAGGAAAATGGCCATCCATCAAACATGCAAAACTATACAACATATCAAAATAGAGTGGCCTCACCCAAGTAGGTCCGCGCATAACTCAATTATCACAAAGAGAATCACGCTTAGTGCAGCTGAACCATTGTTCCATCGCCTGACACCAGAGCGCGAGACATGCATTGTTTGGCCACACTGGTAGCACGACTGATTGAGGTTCAACCACACTACACCATCGCACGACCTAAGCATTATTGTATGCATGTAGCGTGGTACAGTACATTTATATCGTGCTACATACCTATGCTACAATATGTGTGGTTTTTGGAAAATATCGTGTTGCAGTCGTGCGTAATTTTATGAAAATCATGTGCTATAGCACGAGATTTTCCCAAAATACCATGTGGTATCCCCAAAAAGGACAAAACAATTTCCTGACCATCCAGGGGACCACTACCCCTAATTCTACCTGGAAAAAATCAAGAAAGGTAGAGTTACGACATACCTAGAACTCGCGGCTTGTCCAAAGGCTCTTTGGATTTCCCAGAATCGCTCAAAACACGCTCTAGGAGGTCCTTAGTGAATAGTACAAATGATTTCAAAAAGTGGGCCCCAACTCTATTTATAGTAATTTGACATAAATTTCAAACTGACCCCACAGACAAACCACAGCTCAGTTTCACAAACCGTTCACACTGCTGTGATCAATGCTTCACACTCTTCAGCATGATGCCAACCAATCTGAATTCCCACCAGTTTCATCAAGCCACAATTTTTACATGGATACCCCTCAAGTACGCCTCACTTTGGTTATATGATTTTTTCATTTTCAATACCTTGCTCATATTCTTTACTACCCTTGGGTATGTGCACCGTATGTGCAGGATCTCGACCACGACAATTTGGAATTCTTATTTTTCCACTATAAGAAAAAAAATCCATGCTACAACAATATAGGTCACGAATACTACCGCAGGTATCATTCCAAAACTTGCATATAAGAACTATTTACCCCTGTTTATAATGCATTTACTAGTCTTGTTGTTGATAGCAATAGGGCCCTCATTCCCATTCTTGGTGTGCCATCAACATCATAACTGTTAATAACATGTTCCCCCATGGGTGTGTGCACCATTTCCATCCCATTCATCAATTGAAACCCATGATGTCAACCCCCCACAAGTTCAAGGAACCTAATACAACTTGAAAAGATCACCCCTTAGCTTATCATTTTGTAATTGCGCGTTTACTCCACCAAGTAAACACCCTTAGCTTCCTTGACTCATGTTATGATAAAGATTCCCAAAGCTCACTTATAACCCCTTGAGCACTTTACCTTCCGCAATATTCTTTGTATTGGAACCTTTGTGAAGACACCTATGGCCCCCCCACCCTCATAAGTAACCAGTTCTATATAGTTATCCCGCAGGAATACATTGCATGACATTGATTCATGGGGAACCCATCTTCGCGAAAACAAATTAACACTCACTTAATCTTGGAAATCATCGCCCGACCCACTCAAAACATGGGGACTCCTTCCATCATCAAATTGGTCCCCTAACACACCCAAAACTGTGGGGACATCGACATTATTCTTTATGTACAAACAAGTTCCCCCATCACCTCACATTGCGGGAATACCATATTATTTTAGAAGCAACCCATGGTCACCTTTTATCGATGTATTTGAGTCTCAATATCCTTAGTAGCATTTGTTTTTTCGGTCACTAGTACTTTGTGTTTTCTGTCTCCATCAAAGCCCTTTCATTTGCAGTTTGTCTCTGTTTGTTTCAATCTGTACCATTCCAAAAGGAAGGATGCCATCCCCACTCTCTATGTTTACATCAATCAAAGGAAGTTATGATCCCCATGCTTATCAACCAGTCTTGTGTCAGGTATGTCCGTCCATTAGTTGGTTATAGTATGATCTCGGTTCTCAAGGTAAGACTCTCATCTTATCATATACTTCAGCTCTCGTTGACATCAAAACACTACATTTAGAGGGTTGTAGTAGTTGCAGTTGTACCTTGGGATCCCTTTCAATCACTAGAATATATCACTTCGAACTTGGTAGGGAGACTCATTAGTGCTACCTAACTAAGTGGTTTCCCCTATGCTCGATGTCAACACATCTATCGCATCAGGGAGAAATGTACTTATGAAGGTTGTAGTGTTCACATTTACAAATCATGGTCATAGTCCATATGACATAATGAAGCTCTCAGACAACTTCACAAACCATACTGGTCCCCCACCCCTATTGGCTTATAATGATCATCATCATGTAGCCTTCTTCATCACCTCGCAGTAGTTCCTAGGTCATTTACTCAAACATGGCTTGAAGCCACCTTCATCCATATCCCAACAATATAGTTGAGTGACACCTTTTTGTCCTCTATTATTGTAATCACATCGACATCATTTCATGAGCATGGATATTCCCATCTCGTTTGTATAAAAATTATTATTTACTATAGCTCGAACGGTGGTCACCAACAATTTCCCCCCATGGAAGGACCATGTTGTCCACATATGCTTTGTCCTACAAAATATGAGAGTAACAAAATAAAACATGATGCATTATTATCTCTACAGTACCTTCCGAACCTCATACATCAGGGGGCATCTATTAACACCTAAATTTTGCACACACGTGACATTTCAACGATTCTTCTAGTAAGAAGCCATCAACATAGAGAATGTAGCTCACCACAGGCATCCTCAACAAATACAAAAGACATCATGAGTCCAAAATTCCCAAGAACAATCAAAATAAGGGGTCAGGTGACTAAACCATTGTCAAACTGCGCTATAGTGTTGTTACTAGTTCAATGCCTGCATGACACTAGCGTGGCTATTCATTTGATATTTGCACTACTATCAAAACGATGGTACTACCAACTTCCCACGGCGCGTTAAAGGCTCCATCACCTCCAAGAACCCAAATTAGACCCCTCACACACCTGGTGGCATTAAAAATCACCCTTGGTGTACTTGGGAACTAGTTCATGGAGGATATGAGTTCACATTTGGATCTAGTTGTTTGTTGGCCACCTCTTGGCCGATAAAAGGAATCCATTAACATGACTTTTGTAGAGAGAAATCAAGAGCAAGGTTATGCTTCTATATTTGTGTTGGAGCTTCCTCATAGCCACCTCTTCCTACCACTGTGAGCATTCTGAAGCTCCCTTGTCACCTTCTGTCAAGGTGCACGAGTTCCTCTCCATTGTTCTATCATTTTTTAGCATATATTTTGGACAAAAAGGCCTCCCTAAGGGACATTGTTGGCTTACCTTGAATACCACAACTCTTAGGTGTTGTAAACTTGACCATTTGGCAATACAAAAGTGGTTTGGCATATCTTGGATTGTTACTAGAGTTTGCATTCCCCCCCATCTATTTTATTTTGCTTGTTATCCATATTTATTTGTTTTATGTGAATTATACTAATAATATATTGCAGAATCACTTGGAGGACAACCACACACCCACCAAAGGGATAAAAGGACTGAGGCCTTGCTACAGCCTACAAGGCCTAGCCCCTTAACAAGTTGAAGAGTGCACATTGTGCATTTTTTTCCACAACATTGTACATCATGAGATCCACCAAATATGAATTTGAAGCAGAATCAATCAAATTTTCATATTTTCCTCCATTGGTGTAGGCATGGAATTGTAGTCCATCATACAAAAACTATTTAGGATATTGACCGATTACTTCCCCTGATTGAGCAAGATCTCTTCTGGTCTCTAGCACACTTCTAATCCCAAGAGGTAATTCATTAGTCCAAGATCCTTCATTTCGAATGCAGAGTCCAACTCCCTCTTGCACTCAACAATGAGGTTTTGTGCTCATGTAAGGAACAAATCATCAACATATATCACCAATATCAAAGGATCAACCTCAACAACCTTGTAGTAAAGGTTGGAATCCACATCACTTTTTGTGAATCCCAAGCTCATCAAATATCTATCGATCCTGGCATACCAAGCCCTGAGTGTCTAATTGAGTCCATACAAGGACTTCTTAAGTCTGCAAACATGGGACTCCTTCCCATGTATCTCAAACCCCTACGGTTTCTCTATGTACACCTCTTCCTCAATTAATCCATTGAGAAATGTTGTCTTTACATCCTTATGATGTATTTTCCATTACATCACAGAAGCAAGAGAAATGATGGTTCTGATGAAGGCATACTTGGCTACTGGAGCAAAGGTATCCTCATAATCTACTCCCTCTTTCTAGGAGAATCTTCTCACCAAAAAACCCATTTTGAACTTATTGATGCTTCCATCTGCTGCACGGTTGGTGTTGTAGATCCATTTGGAAGTCACCACTGACTTGCCTTTAGGCCTTGGCATTATCGTGCACACATTATTCTTTGTGATGGATTGATATTATTCCATCATGGAATCTTTCCATACTTGTTGGTCTAGTGCTTCCTCATAACAGGAAGGATCGAGATCAATGATGTTAGTCATCAATGCCATGTAACTCAAGAATCTTTGAGTACTTTTTCTCTCCCTGAAGGATCCATTGGGAGGAATTCCTCTTTGCATCCTACAATGTGTCATGAAGCCATACTGGCCTCTTCCTTGTCATTGCAACATATTTAGGTGGTTCCACTCATTCTGCTGGTTCTATATGTTAAATTTTTTAGCATTAATTCAATATACTCTGGGATCTTTACTGAGAGAATAACATGTACAGTATATCAATGCATATCAATCATATCAAGCATATCAATCATCACAAGATGCAAAACATAAGATACAATAGACACACAAAGTTTCCGTGGGGAAAACCCTAAGGTGAAAAACCCCACAACTTCCTCAGAGATAGATAGAGCAATAGTACAACCAAAGTACATAGTGGTAGACTCCTCCTAGCAGCTGATCCTCCTCCTCACATGTGCGCCACTTTCCGAGTGAAGGAAGTGTGAGTTCTAAGTGATCCAAATAGAGATCGGGAGATCTCTATTTATACTTGTCCGAACTGCCCAATAACCTTATGGGGCCGACTTGTCTAGCTTAGTACAATAACCCAATATTAACTTAATCAGGGCCGACCCCACACATGGTGGTCTAATAACCCATAGACAAGTTATGACACTTGTCAATACAAATGACGACGCTTCCGTCTAGAGGAATAATAACATCTCTATAGGAGTACAATATACATAGATGAAATACATGGGTGAAATACATTCCGAATTTACATATACATCAACACTCCCTCTTAACTAGGAAGGTATTTCTCGACACTGATCTGCTAGCACAAGTCTTCTTCTCTGGATCATCATCAGTGAATCATCATCATCGTCACGACTACTACTATCTTAATCAATCTCTAAATCTACTCATCATAAAAAGTTCTACAGAGCTAGTCCTTTTTCATACTGGACGTAGGCCCACCACCTACAGGTCTTCATCATCACTAGCCATACTGTGGAATCCTCAGGACTAATTACATGCATCAACAAAACCTCGAAAGAGAATCCCAGGACTGATTACGAGAATACTGCTCAACCTATCGAATCTCCTAGGATCTTTTACATGTAACTGCACAACCTGTCCACGACCACGGAGTGTCATCCTGATACTCATAATCATACTAATCATCATCCACGAAGCACAGTCCAGATGCACACAACACAACACTTACGCTCACCGGCATGGAAGGACTTTCCTCTAACCATCCGGGAAAGGCTCAGCACTCACATCAATGCACATGGGAGAACACATCTACCACCATGTCGGAAAGGATCTGCACTTACATCAACGCACATGGGAGAACACATATACCACCATGTCGAAAAGGCTTTGCACTTACATCAACGCACATGGGAGAACACATCTGACACCATGTCGAAAAGGCTCTGCACTTACATCAACGCACATGGGAGAACACATCTACCACCATATCAGAAAGGCTCTGTGTTTACATCAACACACATGGGAGAACACATCTACCACCATGTCGGAAAGGCACTGTACATCTATGTCTTCGAAACTCATCATACATAATGCAACTGATTATGTAATGTATCCACCTGATACATATGATCATCTTGATCATCATCATAGCATAATCCTGATGCATATCATCTAGAGTATCATCCTGATACTCATCACTGCATCGTCCTGATGCATATTTGGAGAAACATCCTGAAGCTCATCATCCATGATCGTCCTGATCATACAATGCATCCACCTGATGCATACATAGTATCTTCCTGATACATATCATCATACATGATCTACCTGATCATACAATGTTTCCACCTGATACATATACAAATACATGATCCACCTGATCATACTTGATACATATCAACATACATGATCTACCTTATCATACAATGTATCCACCTGATACATCTACAAATACATACACATGATCCAACTGATCATATCCAACATCCAACATGATGCATACATACATATATATAAATGATCCAACTGATCATATCCAGCATCCAACTGATACATATACAGAGCAGTAACTGGAGCATCGTCCTGATGCTCATCATCCAACACTCACAACCACAGCCATGGGAAGGATTCTCCTCTCTCCATGCTTGGAATGGCTCCTGCAAATGTGTCCATCACTTCTTCCTCGAAGTGTCATCAATCTGAAGAACACCAAGCCTCTCTCTGAAGTACTCAAACTTCACTCTGGCTAGTGGCTTCGTCAGCACATCTGCAACCTGCTCATCTGTCACAACATACAAGAGCTTCATTGCTCCTCTCTGCACCATATCCTTGATATAGTGATATTTGATCTCTATGTGTTTCGACCTGTCGTGGAACACCGGGTTCTCAAACAGCTTCACACAACTCTGGTTGTCACAAAAGATACCAGTAGCCTCCACCTGTAGATCAAATAGCTCAGATAGTAGCTTCTGAAGCCATACTTCCTCACAACTAGCCGAACAGGTTGCAACATACTCTGCCTTGGCTATACTCAGTGCTACGCAGGACTGCTTCTTTCTAAACTAAGAGATCACACCTGATCCCATACTGAAGAAACACCCAGAAGTGCTCTTCCTATCTGCAGCACTGCTTGCCCAGTTTGAATCAACATAACCCTGTAGATTAAACTTTTGATTCACATCATACTTGAGCCCATAGTCAACTGTACCCTTCAGGTACCTCAAAATATGCTTTACAGCAACCAGGTGAACACTCCTCGGATCCATCAGGAACTGGTTCAATGTGTTCACCGCAAATCAAATATCTAGTCTCATGTTCGTCAGGTACATTAAGGACCCAATCATCTGACAATACATAGTGACATCAACTAGCTTAGATGAAGCATCACCCAGAAGCTTCAGGTTCGATGCCATAGGTGTGGCCATGGCCTTGCAGTCCATCATCCCGAACCTCTTCAGGATCTCTATTGCATACTTCCCTTGTCCAAGGAAGATACCATCTGCACTCTGCCACACCTCCATGCCTAGAAAATAGTGCATCATCCCCAAGTCCTTCATCTCAAACTCGGCTGCAAGCTTCCTCTTGGTATCGGCAATCAAACTATCATTACCTGTTACAAACAGATAATCCACATACAGAAGTAGTATCTCTGGATTGCCTTCCTCAACCTTGTAATAAAGGTTGGAACTTGCTTTACTCTTGGTAAAGCCCAAACTAGATATGAAACCATCCATCCTACCATACCAAGTCCTCGGTGCTTGCTTCAAGCCATATAAGGATTTCTTCAGTCTGCACACATATGACTCCCTGGCATGTGTCTCAAAACCAAGTGGTTACTCCACATACACTTCCTCTTCAACTACACCATACAAGAAAGTAGTCTTGACATCCATCTGGTGTATCTTCCATTTCATCACTGCATCCAGAGCAAGTACTGATCTGATGGAAGTGTACTTGGCTAAAAGTTTCTTCATAATCTATTCCCTCTTTCTGAGAGAAGCCACGAGCTACGAATATTGCTTTGTATTTCTCTATGCTGCCATCTACAACATGCTTGATCTTGTAGATCCATTTGGAAGTCACAACAGACTTCCCTTCAAGTCTTGGGATTGCATCCCAAACATCACTCTTCATGATCAACGGATCATGGCATTCTTCCCATATCCTGGGAACTTCAATTTCTTCAATAGATAATTTTGTTGCTTGAACAAATGTTGTAGTCCTTCTTTTGTAGGAGAAGGTATACAATCTTTCCTACAAAACAAGTTAAATTGCATGATTAGAAACATCTCATAATTTTCATAACAAATTTTTTCTCATAAAGAAATATGTCATACAGTCATGCAATTATTTAAGCCAATGTTTCAATACAACATTTATCCATATCCTGTAACTTTCTAGATGCCTTCCAATCTCTATCAGAACATTGTTAAGAGTGTGCACAACTCCCAATATGTCAGCAAAGAGGTTTCATTCTAGATAAGTAGCAATGGAATGTTGTACAGTGCCATAGGCCACTTACCCATTATATGCATATTGGTAGTATACTGTTCATTAATGCAAATATGCAAAATACACAACCTAAGTCTAGGAACATAAGTATATACATCATTGAAAATATTATTTAAACAATCAAATATACAAGAAATTACAATTCAAATACTTATCTTTGTTTGTTTGTTGTCGGGTGGACTCCCTCTCAATATTTGCTTCCTTGCATGAACTGTTGGAGTGTGCTCCCTCTTGATCTTTGCTTCCTGGATTACCTGTCCTATCTGCTTCTGCCCATAGATGTATAAGCAAATTCTGGTCATGCAGCATTGTTCGTGCTGCCTCCATGATTGTTCTTATTCTATCTTTCTGCAACTCCATTTTGTTGTGGATTGTAGGGAGCATTCAACTCCCTCTTAATCCCTGAATCACTACATAGCTTCTTGAAGTCACTTGAAGTGCATTCTCCGCCATTGGCTGATCTGAATGTCTTTATTTTCTTTTCAGTGTGGTTTTCTATCAAGGCTTTGAATTCCCTGAATTTGTTGAATACTTCATCTTTTTTTTTCAAGAAATAAACCCAAGTCTTCCTGGAGAAGTCATCAATGAAAGAGACATAGTAAACATACCCACTCAGAGAACTGGATGACATCGGACCGCATACATCAGATTGGATAATTTCCAAGATTCCTTTTGATTTGCTTTCCCTGCTTGGAAATGCCTTCTTTATGTTGTTTCCTTTTGCACAACCTTTGCAAACACCTTCATGTTTGGTCTTGATTTCAGGAAGACCTTCTACAACTTTGCTTGCAATTGGTAGTGCTCTGTAGTGCACATGTGCAGGCCTTCGATGCCAAATTTCATTTGGCTCCATGGATTCATGCATCATGGCATGTTCAGGTTGTCCCTCCAATTTGTACAATTCTCCCTCTTTCTCTCCAATCACCACTGCATCATCAATAGTTTTACCCTTTGGCCACATTAGGACTTGGCCATCTACAAATGCAACCCTCATGCCTTTTGCATCCAATGCAGATATGGAGAGTAAGTTTTTCTTGGGCCCAGGTACATACAAAACATCTTTCATCTTCAAAGACTTCCTAGAGTCTAGATTGTAGGAGGCCTCACCACTTCTTTTGATAGGGTATTGGTAGTCATCCCCAAGTTTCACCTTATGGGGTGACTCATGTTTAGATAGATTAGCAAAGGATTCTTTAAACCCAGTCATGTTCTTTGAAGCCCCACTGTCAATAAGCCAATCATTACAACCATGAGAGATAGTACCTGTGAGAGTAGAGATTAGAACATACTCTTCTTCGCTTGATGAGTCATCATCATCACTTTCTGCTCTAGCCTTCTTCTTGGGAGGTTCATCATCTTCAACAGCATGAGCATGATATCTCTTCCTGCTGCCCTTCTTCTTCTTGTTGAAATTGTTGTTGTTGTTCTTAGGACATTCTGAAGCAAAATGACCCTTCTCATTACATGTGAAGCATCTAAGATCTTTCTTATCTTTATGTTGATGATAGTGTGAATATTTCTTGGCATGAGAGTGCTCCCTCTTTGACCTTCCTTTCTTGGTGTGTGCTGTGAGAGCTTGATATTCACTTCCCATCTTTTCTTCTCGAGCCATAAGCCTTGCTTCTTCTTGTGAACATTCTTCCCGCAGTCTGTTGAAGGAGATAAACTTCCTTCTTGCACAAATTCCTTGAATAAAGGAATCCCATGACTTGGGTAGGCCATTTAGAGTGGTCATGACAACTTCACCATTCTCCACCATTTCATCCACCGCTTCCAGTTGTTCGTTGATCTGAGAGACCCTAAAAAAATAAAATTGAATGGTTTCTCCATTCTGAAACTTTACTCCTTTCAGTTGGTTCCAAAGGGTCATCTTTCGATTTATGTTCTTCCCTTCAAATAGCTTGGTCAAGGAATCAAACATCTCTTTGGGTGTCTTTAGAGATGACACATGTGGGATGAGATGGTCCTTAATAGAATCAGCAATGATCCTCTTTGCCTTGACCAAGTTCTTCTTATGGATGGCTTTAGCCTCTTCTTCCTCTGGGACAGGGACCTCTTCCCTTACATAAGAGTCCAACTCATTTTCTTCCAGGATTAACCCAATCCTATACTTCCATGCTCAGAAGTTATCATCCCCTTCAAGCTTATCCTCAAGCTTGGTATGGTGAGACATCTTAAAGAGTACTTCAAATGGAAATAGAAAAGATTTAGGTCTTACCACTTGATTTGCTGAAAACTGGATCTGGTCCCGGATTAGGGTTTGTCAGAGAAACCCTAAAAATTCAAAATGTGAATTTCAACTTTCTGAAAGGATAGAAGGATGTGCCTTGACGAGTTGATCAACCTGGTATATTCAGAATTTGAGAGCTGCAAAGTTTCACCCTTCAGAAATGCCTTTTAGTCTTCTCGGATTCACTAGGGAGGACCTTGAATTAGGGTTTGAGTTTTCCAAAGATTTACCCAACCAAAAATCTCAATCCAAAGCTCTAAACTTCGATTTTTCCAAGGAGCTTCTAGCTATGTCTTCAGATTTCAGAAATTCCTATTTTTGTGGAAAACCTAATTTTTAGGGCCAAAACTGAAAGTGCTCAGAACTAAATTATGATTGGACAGAAAGATTCGCCTTACCAAGGAGAGTCAATCTATCATATTGCTTTTCCAAAATCTGTGGAGAGAAACCCAATAAACAGGAAACCCTGGTTTCCGTTACTGCACAATGTCTTCCTCTCAGGTTAGCTCTGATACCATGTTAAATTTTTGAGCATTAATTCAATATACTCTAGGATCTTTACTGAGAGAATAACATGTACAATATATCAATGCATATCAATCATAGCAAGCATATCAATCATCACAAGATGCAAACCATAAGAGACAATAGACACACAGAGTTTTCATGGGGAAAACCCTAAGGTGAAAAACCCCACAACTTCCTCAGAGATAGATAGAGCAATAGTACAACCAAAGTACACAGAGATAGACTCCTCCTAGCAGCTGATCCTCCTCCTCACATATGCGCCACTTTCTGAGTGAAGGAAGTGTGACTTCTAAGTGATCCAAATAGAGATCCGGAGATCTCTATTTATACTTGTCCTGACTATCTAATAACCTTATGGGGCCGACTTGTCTAGCTTAGTACAATAACCCAATATTAACTTAATCAGGGCCAACCCCACACATGGTGGTCTAATAACCCATCGGCAAGTTACGACACTTGTCAATACAAATGACGACACTTCTGTATAGAGGAATAATAACATCTCTATAGGAGTACAATATACATAGATGAAATACATGGATGAAATACATTCCGAAGTTACATATACATCAGCACTATAGACTCCCTCTGATAATTCGAGGAATGATCAACCAGAATAGAGGGATTTGTATTCCCATCTTTCGGAGCTTCGTGCTCCTCACCATAAATATCCATGTGATAGTGTATGGACCTATTGAAGGCTACCTCTTCATCAAAGGTAGAATATCAACTGATTTACATATGATGTTTCCCTGAGATGTATATTCTATAGGCCTTCGAGGTTTTGTTGTATCCCACAAAGCTACCCTTCTTTCTAGAAGGTTCTAGTTTTTTCCTCTTCTCTTTTGGTACATGGATGTATATAGGGAAACCAAATATCCTCAAGTGTTTCACTTTTGTCTTCACTCTCATGAATGCTTCTTCAGGATTCTTTTCCCCAAATATCTGGTGAGAACTCTTGTTCTGAACATACATTGCTATGTTATTTGCCTCGACCCATAAGAACATAGGTAGATTATGATCGTGAACCATTTCCTTCACAACTTCCACAATATACCCGTTCTTTCTTTCTACAACACCATTCTGTTGGGGATTGTAGGGAAATGTGAACTCCTTCGTGATCCATGATTCCTTGCAGAAGTCATTGAAGTCATTGGAAGAATAATCTCCTCCATTATTTGACCTCAAAATATTAATCTTCTTCAACATCAAGTTTTCTATCTGAGCCTTGAATTCTTGAACTTGCTGAAAACTTCATCTTTGGTATTCATGAAGTAGATCTATGTCTTTAGAGAGTAATCATTAATGAATGTTACATAATATAGAAATACACCCAAGTATGAAACAACCATTGGTCCACATACATCTAAATGTACTAGATCTGATATCCTTTTGGATCTATTGTCACTATTTGGAAAAGATCCCTTGGAATTATTCCCAAGTTTACAACCTTTGCAAACCCCATCTTTCTCTGTTTGGAAATATGGAATACTTGTAACCATATTTTGTAATGCTGGCAAGGATTTGTGATGTAGATGAGAAAATATTCGATGCCATAGCTCATATAAACTGATGTTGTCATGCACTAGTGCCTGATTTGGTCATCCTAATAGTTTGTATAATACTCCTTCTCAAACACCAATCTCTTTTGTTGAGTCTACGCTTGAGCTCTAGGGCCATACCAACACTTTTCCATTTACAAAAGAAACTCTAAACCCTTTATCTTCCAAGGTTGATATGGAGAGGATATTCTTCTTCAATCCTAGTACAAGTAAGATGTTTTTCATATGTAGAGAATCTTTGAATTCTAGTTGAAATAAGGTTGATCCAACTCCTTTAACTACATACTTGGAATTGTATCCAAGTTCTACTTGTAGTGATGAGTTCCTTTCTATCAAATCTAGAAGAGAGTCTTTGTAACTTGTCATATGTCTAGAGGCACCACTGTCTACCAACCAAGTATCACTATTATTTGTAATAGTGTCTATTAGAGATGAAACAAAAGAATTTCCTTTTGAAGCTCTTCCATTATGTGAGTGGTCGCCATCTTGATATGAGTTGAAATATAATGTGGAAACCCTAGCAGGATCTACATCAAAACTGAATTTTGGAAAAATGAGATTTGTCTCCACAGATAGATGCAACATCCTAGGTTTACCTTCAGGACACTATTTTTTAGTCCAATTTGTGGTCATAATACTTCAAAACTGGAATCCCTAGTTTCTTGATTCCAGTAGAGATTAGGTCAAAATTCAAGCTTCACAAAATTGAGTTTTGCTTCCATGGAATCACTGCACCCTCCTAGGATGAGCTCCAAAATGCCATTTTCAAGTCCAATCTATGGGCAGAAGTTTCCAATCTTGGAATCCCTAGTTTCCATATTAGGGTTGAAACAATCACTGGTGATGGCCTTTATTCAGTACTGCTCTGATACCATGTTGAATTTTTAACTTAGCAATATTATTTTCAAATCATATTTCAACCCACAAATATTATTGCATTTCAACATCAAATATGCAATGAAAAACAAAAGGATCACTAAAAGAGAACCATGCACAGTAGACACAAAGTTTTACCCTAGGAAACCCAAACTCGGGAAAAAACGCAGTAACCTTTCTTAAGAAGAATATTTCCAATAATAATAGTACAACAAAAACAATAAAAGAATCCTAGTTCACAAGGGTTTTAGAAACATCACTTGTTACCCAATCATAGAGAATATGTGCACTTGTTGGAGAGTATAGAGAACCCAAGAGAGAGATAAGAGTATTCGTGATGTTTCTTCTTCAACCTTCACTTTTCCCTTCTAGACTTGTGCACCATAGAGCATAATATGTCTTCCACGAATTATATGGATGAAGTGAGGAATCATTCCTCTTATTTACACACATGAATTCACCCGATCTTGACTAGTGAGGCCAACTTTTATTCTTGTTGGGGTCGAATTGCCTGTTTGATAACGTCAATTATTATTTTTTGTTGACCACTTTGTTATTGGATTTTCCATCTTCTTAGGAAGGTTGTCCATTGTGACTATGTTATACTTCTTTGTCACATGCACAGCTATTCATGACATAGATCCATAATTTTGATTTGATGCATACTAATAAGTCCTAGACACTTCTTAGAGATCATGTGAGAGCTAGACTTGTATATTTAGAGCTATAAACACATAGATTTATAAGTAATTTAGGAAAAATCTAAATTATGAATGACTAAATTTGGCATGCAAATTCAAATCTTGTCTTAAAAATAGATATAGCTTATGATATTGAAACGTTAATTAGATATCTATGATGTGTAATCTATTTAATATGATATTCTCTTATATGCAATAGATTGAAAACAAATAAGTAAATGAAAGTGTTTCTTTTAACTTTGGAATGTTGACGAAGAGAACGCTGGGCATCAATAAGAACAAAAATGGAGTCACCAAGGAGTAACTAAGATGGCCTTGTTTGAAATATCACCAGAGAAATGAGGTTTCTATGGTATAGCCTCAATCCTCTTGATGAATAAGGAACCTACAATTAAATAGATACTTGTAAATGAGATTGGATTTCCTCTTCTTTCCTATCATGGGTGTAATCTACATGAAAGGGATTAATATATCACAATCCAACACGATAAAGATACTAAAAATAACTACCTTACAAGTAAAATAGCAATGTGGTTGAACCAAACATATACTTAGACTAGCATCATCCAACTATGTAGTAATACCCTTTCAATGGGCTATCAAAGAGAATAAAGAAACAAATTACCTTAGAATCACAAGTCAAGTTAACATCCACACATCAAGAAGTTACTCCACATATGAACTTCGAAGTTTTTATTTATTCAAAAAATATTGCTCTCAAAGAAAAGTTATAATATACTCAAAGCATTAACCAACAAAGAAAAGACAACATAGAGCTTGATTAAATAACAAAATAGGAAGAGGGGGGCGGATTTCATGAAGTGGAGTGAACTAGAGTGTGATGTGACACCTCATGAAGTTAACTAGAACTTAAGAGCTCCCCATGTTCCACCTAGGATACAAGGAGGGGACAAATAGGGAATCATTAATACCAAATCCAATAAGAAGTGACACCTCACTCACCATTGGATCTCAAGGAGGGTGAATTAGTGAAAATGAAATATTCCCATTCACCTATATCCTAAAATCACCTAGGCTTGTTTAAATCATGCAAAAATCATGGGATTTGGTCTCCTAGGTTAAATGAGCGGGTATAAAGGGGTGTATCATGTATAATAAGATGTTTGACACCCCCTTGGACCATAAAACGTCATATTATTACACTCTTGACCCCCCAAGGGACAAATACTAACAAAAACACAAAATGATGGTGATAGGCTTATTAATGTATGACAAAAGACTAAGGACTAAGACACTAGCCTATGGAAGATGTAGTAAGGATGGTCATGGATTTGGAGACATGATTGAGTGAAAACAAATTGACAATTTATCACCAATATATATATCTATCTCAGTAAAAAAAACTGCATAGAACCTTTTATTGTAATTTTCATAGTTGGGCTATGCCTTTTACACGTATAATATAGATGTGATTCCATTTTACAATTATCATTTTTTTACCATGAGGAAAAGAGATACATGGAACACAGAAGAGGTAGAATATTATGAGAGTAATGATTGGAAAGCCCTTGTCCTTGCTAGCCTTTAGGTGATCATGTTCATTTTTAGTCTTCATGATCATCCTAGTGCAAACTAGGCGGTAACAATTGGTTCCATATCAGGACGTGTGCTTTTCTTCAAGAATCATACAAGAACTCCAAAATATTCAATATGTGATATGGAAAAACAACCATCTCACCATGAAATTATTAATAGAATATGAAATCATACATATACCATCATAAAAAAACCTTAGTCACATATATAAAAGAATTGCAAAAATAGAAGGAAACTAACAGTCCTAAAAATAGAAAGTTGAAATGGAAAGCTAAACTACAAATATTTAATTGAAACTAATCTAATTTATTTGGATTCCCCTGTGCATTAGATGTTACCTTTAAAGAATAGTTTTATGATTTTCCCATTCACAAGAAGATGCAATCTTTCACCGTCCAGATGACTAAGATAGAAAGAATTAGGTTAAACCATGTCATTAATTCTATAGGGACCCAACCATAAGCTGTCAAACTTGCCATGCTTTCCTAGTTTTTCTCTCTTGTTATCCCACATAAGCATGATATCATGTTTGTGAAAGGATCTTGGACAATACCCTTTATTAAAATCTCTTTTGATCATTTCCTTATTCCCAACACATTGATCAAATTCTTTCCTTTTGACCTCATCAAATTCTATAATATGATCTATCCTAGACTGAACTACACTCTAAATGTGGTAAAAGCCTATAATAATTGATAAACTGGGAGTCTCAAATGTATTAACAAGGTTACTATCATACCATAGAATAACTCAAAAGGGCTCTTTCTTGTGGCATGTTTCTTTGTAATCCAATTGGCCCCAAATTCATATTTAATCTTACTATCCCATCCTTTCTCGTTTTCCTCCACTATTTTCTTGATAATGGCCATTAAGTTTTTGTTACTTGACTCAGCCAAATTATTTCCTTGGGGAGAGTAGTTGGATGAATGGAATAGTATGATGTCATGTTTGAAGAAGAAATCTAAAAACTCTACTCAATTGAAGGCCATGGCATTATCTCTAGTGATATTTGCTAGCACACTAAATCTTGTGATTATCCTATCTTCAAGGAATTACATGATTACCTTTTAGGTGGCCTTTTAATCATGGATGATTCAACCCAATTTGTGAAATAATCAGTAACTGTAAGGGTTCACACACACACACATGCACACATATATATATTGCTTGAATTTTCCTTAAACCGACCAATAAAAAAAAAGGCCCCATCATTGGAAGGACACCTCCACTAGAACTAGTTGTAAAGGAAGAACTGCTAACTTCTATTTTTGTGTGAATAACAGACATGGTTCACATGCTATGAAAAACCTATGAACATTTGTGAAAATTGATGGCTATTAGTACGATGCTCTCAGGATTTTGTGGGTTGTAGGTTTAGTTGCATAATGCCCCCCACAAAATCACGCATGTAACTCTGACATAAGCCTTTTTTATCACTGGCCATCAATGCATCTAAGTATCAATACTTTGGGGTTCCTCCACCCCAATACATCTTGCAATAAACAATAAATAGATTCTTTTAACCTTAATGATATTCTTTTGTGATCAACTAAGTGATTTTGATAGGTAAGATTCTTGAGGAAGAAAATGGTATCTGCATACCACTCATGTTGTTTTAATTTATCAACCACTGCAGAGACTGCTAGCAAGCTATTATGCCAATTCATACTTAGTGCCCTTTCATTCTCTTGTGTCAACATTTGTTCTAGAACCTTACCTTTTTAATAACTTAGTGGGTTTTATCTCTAAGTCATATTCTTAAATTTTTGAAACCCACTTTCCTCTGATACCAAGGTAATCATGTCGAGCTAATATATCTTTTACTGTTGCATGAGGAACATAGTTAGCTACATTTGAGTAACCCACATAAGCCCAAAAAATGTTTCAAATATTTGACTAAAGAATAAGCGTGATTTTCCATAATCATAGTTCAATTGCGAGTCATGTAATCACTAGTACAAAATGAGAGATAAGTACCAAAAAAAGACCAAAATTTACATATAAACGACCACTTTTGAGTTAGCAACCAATGGTAGAAAATTTCCAGTATCTTATCATGCAACAAAAAATGTGGTCATATTTAGGTTGTCCGTTTATAGCTTGTCTTGTAGTCATATATTTTGTCGTATATTTGATTAACTCAAAAGTGGTCATTTATATGCATTTTGGTCGTTTTTTTGGTCACTTATCTCTCATTTTGTACTAGTGGGAAGGTGGATGCTACTTGTGACCTGAAATAATCCAATAACGAGTCGTTAAAACAAAAATAACCTAATAATTAATCATTATAACTTATTTCCATCATTAGAAATCCATACTATAATCTAACATCTTGTCAAGTTGAGATACAATTTACAATTCTAGTACAATTTATAGTGCTTACATGGAAGCTCCCATTAACCTAATCAATATAGTTAAAATCCAATGTTCCACTTACATTATTATAAGTTTTTCATGCTCACTTACATTATTTTTTGCATGACAAACTTTTCTAGAATTCCGTTCTCCCAAAGCTCAAACACAAACATGAACCAAGGTCTTCGCTGCTAACTATAAAAACCACCTATATATTTACAAAATCTTGATTAATTGTAAAGATGGTCTCAAAAATTACGAAACCATTTACAATATTTACCATTCAAAATATTTCATTTGAAAAAAAGGGATGATAATCTTCTTAACTGCTTATCAGCAGACATTTGATAGTTCAACTTACCATCACTGAATTGCTAGTCCTTGATGTTTGTACGAAATGCTATTGACTAAGAACCATTGTATTGATGTTTGTATTGAATGTTATTGACTAAGAACCAATTAACAACTAAGTAACTTTATTTTTTGTAATTTTTTTTTTTACCAATGATGGATAGTCAATTGCCAATTTGGAAATAAGCTGATAAAAAAAAACTCAACATCTAGGGCATTATACTCTCAAGTGTTTAAATCTAATAAAACTTATTTTTTGTGTTTGTTTAAAAGAAACATATTACAACTTGTGCAAAGCATCCAATATAATCTTGGATCACAAAATCCCATCTCCCTCTATGCTTAAAAAATATTTGAAGAGGTAATAATTCTCATAAAATTTAGCCACCGGACCATGGCATTTGTGTTTGTGTAGTTTGTACCACTGATATTAACTCAAGAATGGACCTAGAAATCATGTAATACATGATCAAACGATGTATCTCAACTTGGAGGAAACCGGAAGACACTGTTGATGTATATGTAACTTCGGAATGTATTTCACATATATGCATATTGTATTCCTATAGAGATGTTATTATTCCTATATACGGAAGTGTCGTCATTTATATTGTAAGTGTCGTAACTTATACTTGATGGGTTATTAGACCACCTTGTTGGGGTCAGCCCTGTATAAGTCATGTGGGTCAAAGGGTTATTAGACCACCCTATTGGGGGTCGGCCATGTGGGTCAAAGGGTTATTAGACCACCCTAGTGGGGGTCGGGCCAGTCAGCATTATGTTAAGTGGTTAAGTTGAGGCCGACTTAGTTGAGTAAAGGTCAAGTCAAGTTAGTGTATAAATAGAGAGTGTGTCTCTCTCATTTTACACATTCTATTCTCTCACTCACACTTGGGAGAGTGGCGCACTTGTGGAGGAGGAGGCTCTGCTGCTAGGAGAAGACTATCTCTTGTATTCTGGTTGTATCATTGCTCTATCTATCTCTGAGGAAGTTATTGGGGTTTTTCACCTTTATGGTTTTCCCCAAGTAAAATCTGTGTCTCTTGTGTGCTTGCATTATTGTGTCCATGATTGATATGTTGTAGATATGTTGTACATGTTGTTCTCTCAGTTAAGATCCTAGATTAGATTGAAGTAAATTCTGAAAATTTAACATGGCATCAGAGCTAGCCTGAAAGAAGGCATGATATGGCATGTATGACACTTGTTGCACTTACGATGCTAGGGATTGATATAACAAAAACCAGTCATCGTAGAACTTTCGCTATAAATCTGTTTTGGAGAAGTTTTTGGATCTGAAACTTTTACAGGTCGAAGATCAGATCCCCATGTACCTTGTGTCCAAAGGAAAACCTCTAATTCGTTTTACTTTGTGAATTATGATCTGTACAATATAGGGTTTCTGCCTCTTCCAGATCTGAGTCAAAATCAGGTGACCTTGGGAAAAAAATCATAACTTGGGCTAGGAAGCTCCAAATGCAATTTCGTAAAAAGTGACAGGTAGTACACAGAATTTGCTATCTCAGAAAAAAATTTTAGAGGCTGAAGTTGAACCAGTGATACGTGGCACGCCGTACAAGTTTTCTCTCCTGTATTATCCCATAAACACGTCACGTTACGACACCTGGGATAAATCTCTCTCAGAGAATCCAATTGAGGTCAGACCTATCGGGATGTAAAGATAACAGGTCGGTATATCTTATAAAAATTTTTCAGAGGCCGAAGTTGAAACAGTGACAAGTGGCACTCCATACAAGTTCGCTCTACTGTATTATCCCATAAACAGGTCACGTTGCAACACTTGGAATAACTCTCTCTTAGAGAATCCAATTGAGGTCATACCTGTTGGGATGGAAATATAATAGGTCGGGTTATCTGAGAAAAAATTTTCAGACCATGTGGATCAAAAAGTTCGGAGTTACACTAGAAACAATCAGGTACATATTTCTGTCAAAATAGAATTATTTTTGAGTACCTTCATTCTTGGCTTCCGGAATTTAGAGCTTCAAAGAAAGTTGAAATTTTTGTAATCGGAGACCACGAATGGATGCTACTCATCAAAATCAAAATTTAGAGACCAAGATCAGATTTTTTGGTTGGGCAGAAGGCTGGGCTTGATCAAACCCTAGTTCGGGACTTTGATTGGAAAGAGGGAAAATTAGGGCTTCTGCAAAAATTGGAATTTTGGAAATCTGTGACCATGGCTGGAAGCTCCTCAAAAAAATCAAAGCTTAGAGTTTTGAATCAAATCTTTTGCTTGGGTGAAGCTCTGGGAAACTCAAATCCTAATTCAGGGTCCTCCCTAGTGAATCCAAAAATCTAAAAGGCAATTTTGAGGGGTGAAACTTTGCAGTTTTCAAATTCGTAATATACCAACTTGATCAGCTCATCAAGACACATATTTCTATCCTTTCGGAAGTTTGAAATTCAAAGTTTGAATTTTTGGGGTTTCTTTGACAAACCCTAATCCAGCTCCAAATCCAGTTCTTGCAAATCAAGTGGATTGGCTTGATCCTAGAAGAAGATGGATTGGTCACTTGCATAAGTGAAGAAGTTCTTGTTTCAGAGGGAGATGAGGCAAAGACCTTCCATAAGAGGACTACAAGCAATCTTGACAGGTATGGCTTACAAGTATGTTTCGAATTCTGTTCATTTTTAAGTTTATGCTATGTTTGTCTTCATATCATTACAATACAATCTTGATTAATTACTAGACTTGTCGTATCACCTTAATAGAAGATATTCATTGATTAAGGTTTTGACACTTATGATTGCACTAATGCATTGTGATGTTGTATGAGGTTTATGTTGTTTTCTAACACAAAAGGTACACCAAGAAAGTCAAATCATGTTCTACTTCAAGAACATATGCTCATGGTGACATGAAGACAAAGATTCATCCATTGTCATGGATCACATAGAAGATCTACTTTCGAGGTATGTATAACTTGGTTCTACAATGGTTAACTTATGAGACATGCAGGTTACTAGCACAAGTCACTGAAGAGAACCAGAAGACATCATGTGGGTATGTTAGACATAACTAGCTAGCATGCTAATCCAGGTATGTTTTTCCTATATCAAGCTAGAATCCTACCTTGTGTTAGGATCTTATACTGTTGTGTTGTTGATAATGATTATTCATGAAGTCATAGGTTTGAATAATCATGGTTGTATGCATATTATGTTTCTTACCATAATTGATGATATGACTAACCGAAAGAATCATGAAGGTATAGGTTTGAATAATCACGGGTTTTATGCATATTATATCTCTTATCTTGATTGATGATTCAACTAACCAGAAGAGTCCTATGATCAAATAAGAATATGTATGAGTAAAAGAAGACTTCCCTGAAACCTTGAATACTAATGTTTATTATCTGTGAATGATCATGAATATACATGTTTAAGATTATTGTGTTTTGATAGTATTAAGATTATACTAATAAATGTGTGATTATGTATGATACCTCAAGGATAACACAATGATGATAATAATAAGCATGCATAGTGATTAAGGATGGATGTAAGTTCAAGGACAGGTAATCCAGGAAGCAAAGATCAAGAGGGAGCACACTCTAGTTATTCCTGCAAGAAAGCAAAGGAGCACACTTCAGTAGTTTCTGCAAGGATGTAGATATTCAGAGGGAGTTGACCACTTCTCACAATGCACATAAAAATGGAGTTGCAGAAAAGAAGAAAAGAATGAGAGGGAGTCAACCCAACAAAAAAACAAAGATAAGTATTTGAATTGTCATTACTTGCATATTTTATTGTTTAAATAATATTGTTCAATAATGTATATACTGATGTTCCTAGAATTAGGTTGTGTATTATGCATATTAGAATAGTTGCAATGATGAACACTATACTACTAATATGCATGGGTAAGTGGCCTATGGCACTGTACAACATTCCATTACTACTTATCTAGAATGAAACCTCTTTGCTGACATGTTGGGAGTTGTGCACACTCTTAACAATGTTCTGGTAGAGATTGGAAGGCATCTAGAAAGTTACGGGATATGGATAAATGTTGTATTGAAGCATTGGCTAAGATAATTGCATGACTGTATGACATATTTCTTTATGTGTAAGAATTTGTTCTGAAAACTATGAGATGTTTTCTAATCATGCAATTTAACTTGTTGTGTAGGAAAGATCGTATACCATCACCTACAAAAGAAGAACTACAACATTTGTTCAGCAACAAAATTATCTATTGAAGATATTGAAGTTCCCAGGATATGGGAAGAATGCCATGATCTGTCGATCATGAAGAATGATGTTTGGGATGTAGTCCCAAGACCTGAAGGGAAGTTTGTTATGACTTCCATATGGATCTATCAAGATCAAGCATGCTGCAGATGGTAGCATAGAGAAATATAAAAGTGATGAAATAGAAGATACACCAGATGGATTTCAAGACAGTTTTCTTGAATGGTGTAGTTGAAGAAGAAATGTATGTGGAGAAACCACTGTTGAGATGATGTAAATTCAAAGAATATTATATTTGTACTTTATTATTCCGGAGATGTTTCATTCCTCCGTGAAGATCTTATTGTATATCTAGAGATGTTTATTCCTCCGTCGGAATGTGGTAACTTGGGTTATTAGACTTCCCTAGTGGGGGTCGGCCCTGTATGTGTTATGTGGGTTAAATGGTTATTATTCCACCCTAAAGGGGTCGGCCCAGTCAGTTGTAGTGGGGTATTTAACCCATTGGTTAAACACGAGCCTACATGTCTTGTGTAAAAGACAAGTCGGAGTAGTGTATAAATAGAGGAGGTGTATTCCTCATTTCACACACACTCACTCACTTGAGAGAGGTGCACTTGTGGAGGAGAGGTCTGCTATGGTGGAGGAGGAGATCATGTCTTTGGTTTGCATCTTTGTATATTGTTGGTCATCTATATTGAGGAAGCTTTGCTGGGTTTTCTACCCCATGAGGGTTTCCCAGGATAAATCTGTGTCTCTTGTGTTTATGCCATGCTTGTTGTTTCTTCAGTGATCCTGTATATGCTATTATTGTGAAATGGAATGTAATGCTGGTATTTTCTGTCTTAGCATATTAAATCTTAACATGGTATCAGAGCTAACCTGAAGGAAGGCAAGGTATGGCACTTACGACACTTGCTTTACTTACGAAAATTTGAAGGTTAGGGTTTTATATAGCAAAAACCAGTCATCGTGGAACTTTCACCATAAATCCATTTTGGAAAAGGTTCAGGATCTGAAACCTTTACAGGTCGTAGATAACATCTCCAGGTATCTTGTGGCCTAAGGGCACCCTCAGATTCATTGTACTTTGTAATTTATGATCAGTACAAGTTAGGGTTTCTGCCTCTTCCAGATCTCAGTCAAAATCAGGTGACCTAGGAAAAAAGGTCATAACTTGGGCTAGGAAGCTCCAAATGAAATTTTGTAAAAAGAGACAGGTAGTACACAGATTGCAATATCTCAGGAAACATTTTCAGAGGCCGAAATTGAATCAATGACACTTGGCATGCCATACAAGTTCACTCTCCTGTTTTATCCCATAAACAGGTCACGTTGTGACACTTGGCATAACCTGGGCTAGGAAGCTCCAAATGAAATTTCGTAAAAAGTGACAGGTAGGAAACAGACTGTACTATCTCAAGAAACGTTTTCAGAGGCTGAAGTTGAACCAGTTACACGTGGCACATCGTGCAAGTTATCTCTCATGTTTTATCCCATAAACAGGTCACGTTGCGACACTTGGCATAACTCTCTGTCAGAAAATCCAATTGAGGTTAGACCTGTTGCATTGGAAAGATGACAGGTCAGGCTATCACAAAAAAAGTATTCATACCCTGTGGAGCAAAAATTTCAGAGTGACAGAAGAAACAATCAGGTACATATTTCTGTCAAAACAGAATTATTTTTGGAGCACCTTCATTCATGGCTTCCGAAATTTAGGGTTTTGGAGAAAGTTAGAATCTTTGGAATCGGAATCCATGGTTGAATGCTACTCAGGAAAATTGAAATTTAGAGACCAAGATCGAATTTTTTGGTTGGGTAGAAGACCGGGCTTGATCAAACCCCAGTTCGGGATTTTGATTGGAAAGATGGAAAATTAGGGCTTCAGCAAAAGTTGGAATTTTTGAAGTCTGTAACCACGGCTGGAAGCTCCTCAGAAAAATAAGAGTTTAGAGCCTTGGATCGAACCTTTTGATTGGATAGAAGAGTGGGCTTCATCAAACCCTAGTTTGGATTCCTGTCCAGAAGATCCAGAAGTTTCGAAGGCAATTTTGAGGGGTCAAATTTTGGAGATTTCAAAATTGAAGTATGCTAGTTTGATCAGCTCAGCAAGACACATCCTTCCATCCATTCAGAAGTGTGAAAGTCAAAGATTGAATTTTTAGGGTTTCTCTAGCAAACCCTAATCAAGCTCCAGATCAAGTTTCAGGGGGATTTGAGGCTAAGGCCTTACATAAGAAGACTACAAGAAGTCTCGATAGGTATGACTTAAGGAGGTTCAGGTATGTCTTGAAATCTGATTCTTGATTAAGTTCATGATGTGTTTGTCTTCATATTATTTATTAGTACAATCTTGATTAATGTTAGAATTGTCTTATCACCCTAGTAACAGTATGAATGCATGTGAATGATCAAGACATTCATTGATTAGGGCTATATGATTGTACTAATGCATTATGGTGTTGTGTGAGGTTGATGTTGTCTGCTAACAAGATACAGGTACATCACAAAAGACAAATCAAGTTCCATGACCATAACAACATGAAGACAAAGACTCATCCATAATATTTGTTCTACTTACGAGGTATGTATGACTTTGTTCTATTATGCTTAACCTATGAGATATGCAGGTTCCAGCATAGGATCTCTAAATCATTGAAGAGAACAAAGAAGATATTGATTAGGTATGTTAGACATAACTAAGCAGGTATACTAATCCAGGTATGTTTTCCTATGTCATGGATCCCTTATATAAGTATACTTGGTATGATTGGTTATGCTTATTCATAAAGTTAGTAATCAAGGGTTTATGCATATTATGTCTCTTATCTTGGTTGATGATTTAACTAACCAGATCAAACAAGAATATGCATGAGTAAAAGAAGACTTCCCTGAAACCTTGAATATTATCTAATGATCATGACTATACATATTCAAGATTATTTGGAACTATAATGTTTTGATAACATTGAGAATATACTAATGGATGTATGTTTGTGTATGAGATCATGAGGATGACACTTGAGCATGCACAGTGGTACAGAATGAATAGAAGTTCAAAAGACATACAGAAGATCAAGCGGGAGACAACCACACAAACATAAAAGATAAGTATTTGAGTTGTTATTTGAAATAGTAAATGATATTGCCTGAAATAGGTTGTATGCATATTTGTATTCCTAGAGTATATCATGCTGAGTGTAAACATTCATAGAGCATTGAACAATATACTACTAATATGCATATGATTGGTAAGTTGGACAAACATTCCATTTTTGTTTGTCTAGAATGAAACCTCTTTACTGACATGCTAAGAGCTGTGCACACTCTCGATAGTATGTTCTGGTAGAGATGGAAGGCATCTAGATAGCCACTGTATGCATACAGGATATGGAAAAGTGTTGTGCCAAAGTATTGGTCAAGATAGTTGCATAACTATGTAAATGATATCTGTATGCATAATAGGTTATCATGTCAACATGATTTCATGATTATGAAGTATTACTAATCATGTACTTAATTTTGATTTGTAGGAAAGATCATGATGAATGATGAAACACTGAACAAGTGATGGATGTTCAACAAAAGGATTTACAAATCAAACACACTATAGAAGGTTTGTGGCTAGAAGATTCTCTTAGAAAGAGGGAGAGAATCATGATGAGATGTTTGCTTCAAGTGGATAGATAAGACCATTCTCTTAATGGTGTAATTAAAGAAGAAGTGTGAATCAGGTTCTGTATGGGTACCCAGGATGGATAATCAATTGATGAACTTAATGATCACCATGGGTGATGTGGATCTCAACCTTTGCTACAAGGTTGAATATGGTTTCTATACACAGATGACATGGATGCAAGAAGGAACTCACCACAAAGTTCGAATAATATTGAGGCCCATATCAGTTGACCCATCTAATGAGAGATGACACAGATAGATATGCAAAAGATCATTCAATGCAGAGTGTGAATGATGTTCAGTCACAAAGGGAGAATTGACAGTTTCTTGATAAGCTTGGGCTTTACCAAAAGTAAAGTTGTTCCTAACCTTTACCTTAAGGTTATGGATCATACTATTATTATATGTAGATGATATCTTTCTGACATGGAATGACAAACATATCATGAAAAGAAAGAAGAAGATGGCTGCAGAAATGAAAATGAAAGATCTCAGATTGATGCATTACTTCCTAGGTCTAGAAGTATGGCAAGGCTCGTAAGGAATCTTTCTCAACCAGGGAAAGTATGCTGAGAAATATTGAGAAGACTTGATGTGTTGGAATGGCCACTCTCATGGATTCCAACTTGAATCTGTTAGCGGATGACTCATCAGAGTTAGTGGATATAACTCTGTACAGAAACATTATTGGGTCATTGATGTATCTAACGATTACTAGGTCAGATATATGCTTTGCTGTGAACACCTTGAGTCAGTATCTAATGGAAACTAGATGTGTTCACCTAATAAGTTGCAAATCATGTGATGCGGTACCTAAAGGATACAATAGACTTCGATCTATGTTATCTTGGAGATCATGACTTTAGATGGCTACACAGATGTTGATTGGGCAGGAAGTGTATCAGACAGGAAGAACACATCGAGAGGATGTTATTGTCTGGGATCAGCCATGATCTCGTGGTTTAGCAGGAAACAATCTAGTGTGGCTCTTAGCACAAGCAGAATATATGGCTGCTTGCTCTGCTAAGTTATGAAGCAGTATGGTTTCAGGATTGTTTGACTTAGAGATAGACCCAACTGTGATCCTATGTGACAAACAGAGTTGTACCAAAATGGCAGAGAATCCAGTGTTCCATGATAAGTCAAAGCACATAGAGATCTGACATTTCTATATACAAGATATGGTGCAGAAAGGAATTAATGTTTGAATTTGTAACAAGTTACCAATGTACTAACCAAACCTCTACCGATTCGATGTACTAACCAAAACTCTACCTCAAGTAAAGTTTTCCAAGAAAAAAAAAATTTAATATAATTTAGAAGGACCCTCCTCGAAAGGGGGAGTGATGTGATCACTTATGACGAGATTGCCTACATTGACAGTGAGGTCGATGATGTGGATACCTATATTGGTGATGCCGACAGAGAGGTTGGTGGATGGTCCTCAGACAGGGTCTAAGTTGACGAGGGGATTGCATCATCCTTGAACACATGTTCTAAAAGGATCCGTAGACATATGTCTCCGAGAAAGAAGAGGGATTGCATCATCCTTGAACACATGTTCTAAAAGGAGCCGTTGACATGATGTCTTCGAGAATGAAGTCCTTGGTGGACAGAATAGGATTGCATCATCCTGAAAAGAGTCGTAGACATGATGTCTCTGAGAATGAAGTCCTTGGTGGACAGAATAGGATTGCATCATCCTGAAAAGAGCCATAGACATGATGTCTCCGAGAATGAAGTCCTTGGTGAACAAAATAGGATTGCATCATCCTGAAGAGAGTCGTAGACATGATGTCTCCGAGAATGAAGTCCTTGGTGGACATGATAGGATTGCATCATCCTTGAACTCAAAGTTCTAAAGAGAGCCGTAGAAAAATGTCTCCGAGAAAGAAAAATGATTGAATCATCCCTGGACTTCAGTCCTAAAGTGAGCCGTAGACAGGTGTCTCCGAGAATAGAAGATAGTACTACATCATCCTTGGACCTTGGTTCAAAATGTACGTGATTGGACTAATCATCCTTAGACAATAAATCCAGTAATTCCGAAAGGAAGGATAGTATTAAATGTGATTATGATTGGACTAATCATCCTTAGACAGTAAATCCAGTAATTCCGAAAGGAAGGATAGTCTTAAATGTGATTGTGATTGGACTAATCATCCTTAGACAGTAAATCCAGTAATTTCGAAAGGAAGGATAGTCTTAAATGCGATTGTGATTGGACTAATTATCCTTAGACAGTAAATCCAGTAATTCCGAAAGGAAGGATAGTCTTAAATGCGATTGTGATTGGACTAATCATCCTTAGACAGTAAATCCAGTAATTTCGAAAGGAAGGATAGTCTTAAATGTGATTGTGATCCTTAGACAGTAAATCCAGATTCCGAAAGGAAGGATAGTCTTAAATGTGATTGTGATTGGACTAATCATCCTTAGACAGTAAATCCAATAATTCCGAAAGGAAGGATAGTCCTAAATGTGATTGTGATTGGACTAATCATCCTTAGACAGTAAATCCAGTAATTTCGAAAGGAAGGATAGTCTTAAATGTGATTGTGATCCTTAGACAGTAAATCCAGATTCCGAAATGAAGGATAGTCTTAAATGCTGATTGTGATTGGACTAATCACCTTTAGACAGTAAATCCAGTAATTCCGAAAGGAAGGATAGTCTTAAATATTGATTGTGATGAGATTGATCCCGTAATTTCAAAAGGAAGGATCATGTGTATTGCAGAGTATGCTAATGCAATGCTGATGGTCGTGCGATGACGATGCTGATGATCGTGTGATGACGATGCTAATGATCGTGTGATGACGATGCTGATGATCGTGTGATGATGATGCTGATGATCGTGTGATGATGATGCTGATGATCGTGTGATGACGATGCTGATGATCGTGTGATGACGATGCTGATGATCGTGTGATGACGATGCTGATGATCGTGTGATGATGATGCTGATGATCGTGTGACAACGATACTAATGATCGTGTGACGACGATGCTGATGATCGTGTGATGATGATGCTGATGATCGTGTGATGATGATGCTGATGATCGTGTGATGACGATGCTGATGATTGTGTGATGGCAATGTTGATGATCGTGTGATGATGATGCTGATGATCGTGTGATGACGATGCTAATGATCGTGTGATGACGATGCTGATGATCGTGTGATGACGATGCTGATGATCGTGTGATGACGATGCTGATGATCGTGTGATGACGATGCTGATGATCGTGTGATGACGATGTTGATGATCGTGCGATGATGATGTTGATGATCGTGCGATGATGATGTAGCTGTTCGTGTGCTATAGAAGATGAAGACTCAGTACTGAAGATATTGATGTTCCAGTATTGAAGATCTTGAAGATGTTCCAGTAACTGCTTGAGTTACTGATGATGTACAAAGAAAGCTTCCGATGATTTATAGATGTATCATGTATGATGTTGATGACTCCTTGCTCGGGCAGATGCTATTATAATATCCTTCTCGTTAAGGGGGAGTGTTGAGATATTGTAACTTCAAAGAATATTATATTTGTACTTTATTATTTCGGAGATGTTTCATTCCTCCGTGAAGATCTTATTGTATATCTAGAGATGTTTATTCCTCCGTCGGAATGTGGTAACTTGGGTTATTAGAATTCCCTAGTGGGGGTCGGCCCTGTATGTGTTATGTGGGTCAAAGGGTTATTAGACCACCCTAGAGGGGTCGGCCCAGTCAGTTGTAGTGGGTTATTTAACCCATTGGTTAAATACGAGCCTACATGTCTTGTGTAAAAGACAAGTCGAAGTAGTGTATAAATAGAGGAGGTGTATTCCTCATTTCACACACACTCACTCACTTGAGTGAGGCGCACTTGTGGAGGAGAGGTCTGCTATGGTGGAGGAGGACATCATTTCTTTGGTTTGCATCTTTGTATATTGCTGGTCATCTATATTGAGGAAGCTTTGCTGGGTTTTCTACCCCATGAGGGTTTCCCAAGATAAATCTGTGTCTCTTCTGTTTATGCTATGCTTGTTGTTTCTTCAGTGATCCTGTATATGCTATTATTGTGAAATGGAATGGAATGCTGCTATTTTCTGTCTTAGCATATTAAATCTTAAAAACCACTTGGTTCTGAGACACATGACAGGGAGTCATATATGTGCAGAACTTGGGTATGATGCACCACTTTCTAGGTATGGAGGTGTGGCAGAGTGCAGATGGAATCTTCCTTGGACAAGGGAAGTATTCAGTAGAGATCCTGAAGAGGTTCAGGATGATGGACTGCGAGGCTATGGCATCGAACTTGAAGCTTATGTGTGATGCTTCATCTGAACCAGTTGATGTCACTATGTATCATCAGATGATTGGGTCCTTGATGTACCTGACGAACATGAGACCAGATATTTGCTTTGCGGTGAACACATTGAGCCAGTTCCTGATAGATCCGAGGAGTGTTCACCTGGTTGCTGTAAAGCATATTTTGAGGTACCTGAAAGGTACAGTGGATTATGGGCTCAAGTATGAAGCGAATCAAAAGTTTAACCTGCAGGGTTATGTTGATTTAGATTGGGCAGGCAGTGCTGCAGATAGGAAGAGCAAATCTGGGTGTTGCTTCAGTAGGGGATCAGGTGTGATCTCTTGGTTCAGCAGGAAGCAGTGCTGTGTAGCACTGAGTACAGCTGAGGCAGAATATGTTGCATCCTGTTCAGCTAGTTGTGAGGCAGTATGGCTATGGAAGCTACTGTCTGAGTTATTTGATCTCCCGTTGGATACAGAGGACGTGGTGCTCAATCCGGGCAATTAGCCCCATATCCATTAATTAAACTTATTGATACAAAGACATGTACATGTGCTTGCTATAGAAACACGACGGAAGTTAAATAAATAGTGTTCATATCTAAGATAAGTTCAGATTTCTGTAATAGCCATTAAATAAAGACCTTTGCAGAATTATGAAAGATCATATGGAAATGCATATACTTTTAAAAACACAGCGGAAGTCAATTCATTAGCACATCCATCATTCATTCCAATATTCATCAAATGATCATTGCAAATTTTACACAGGAGAATACTTATCTTATGTGAAAGTAGTCCCACGCAACTGGCTATGCAACTGCAACGTTCCTCCCAACCGTAGGCCAGTGTGCTCCTCAATCTCTTAGCACCACTTCCACCCCTGAGCTAGGCATGATCTCTACAAGGAACCAGGGAACAACAGACTCACACATAGCCAAGCCTACACCAAGATGAGCCAAGCCAATCTACAATTGGGTTTATCAGGCTGCTAGGAGATGGAAAGGAAGAGTTGCTAAGCTAGTGAGCTCCAGCACAGAGCCAGGGATAACCTTGCAAGATCTATCTAGCTTGGCACCCACAATACCTACACACCCATCACAAGGAAGTATTCTTTTCACTGCTGTACAGTCCCTCAAGCCATACCTTCCCTATCTAGTGCTCTCAGGGTATGCATAGAAGAGTAACCAAAGCCCTCTTGATCTTCTTGAGAGGTTGTCTCCCCCACTAGGTTTATCAAGCCACTTCTGTCCACTACCACTCCAACACTTTAGCTCACAGGCTCAAACCAAAAATGAGGATGCACATAACAGCAGAACCCCACTTGCTGGGCATGAGGAAAACGTTTTCCATAGTGGGATGCATGAGAGGGGGTTTCAGCTAACTCAAGAAAACGTGGGAACCCACAAAAATGAAATGGGAAGTTGGTGAACAACATAGGAATCCAAATCCGTTTTTAGAAAAACGTCCTTGGACATTCAGGGGCAAAAACGACCTCCCTACAGTCCCCAAAACGTGGCCCTTCTCTCCCAGGCTACTGCATATGCAAAAACGAACTCCCAGGCATGGAAAAATGCAGGGTTTGGATGAAAAACGTGAAGGGAAAGACCCAACTAGCTCCAACTGCGTGCATGAGTGAAGACCCCCTGTTCAGAATGGCTTTGGGCACCATTTCGTGGGTGTTTTCTTGCCCAACAAGCAAAAACACGAATTTCCAGGTTGATGGCTTGCCCATGCACGAAATTGGCTGCCATACTTCTTCATTTCCAAGCCATTAACTGCCTTAACCTATTTCTTGGAAGAATTAAATGATTGGGTGCATGAGACAAAATGGGTAGTTGGTGGTTTATGGGTTTCCCCATTGACACATGGATTAATACCATTGGCTCAAGGATTTGAATAATTTCCCTCCCTATTCCTTGTAGAATCATGCCCCATCTCTTTGTCGCATTGCATAGCTAGTTGTGGGTATTTTTCATTAAAATTCATATTTACATGATGTCTCATTTACATTGTGCCCATCTAGCACAAGAGTCATAAGCATCTAGTTTAATTGCCGATACATAAACGCTAAATCAATGGTGGGGCCTTGGCCTTGAGCTCCTCACCATGACTAAATATTAGTATTTACATCATTTACAAAGGGGGTCAAAATGGGGACGTGACATACCCCTCCCCTTACATTAGCACTGTCCTCAGTGCTCATCAAAATTGAACAAAAATGGATATGCCACCCTCATGGCATCCTCCAGCTCCCATGTAGCCTCATCGGGACCGTAGTGCTTCCATTGCACCTTTACCTGTCCGATGGCTCGGTTCCGGAGCAATGTTACTTTCTTGTATAGGATGCGCAATGGATCGGTTTGGAATTCTCCCTCGGGTTCCACCTGGATCACATCCCAATTAATCACATGGTTAGGATCATGTACATATTTCTTAAGCAAAGAGACATGAAAAACATTATGAGCTTTAGTGCTAGCAGGCAAGGCATGTCTATATGCAACTGGCCCTATTCTTTCAAGCACTTCAAATGGCCCACAATATCTAGGTGATAGCTTGGCATAGCTCCCAAGCTTCAAGGAACTCTTCCTTGATCTTACTCTAAGATACACATGATCCCCAACATTGAATTCCCTATGCATTCTGTGTTTATCTGCATAGCTTTTGTGTCTATCCTGGGCTGCTTTTAAATTTTGCCGGATCTTTGCAACCTCTTGTTCCATTTCCTTAAGCAATTCTGGCCCAAGTACAATTCTGTTCACTGGATTGTCCCAATTCACTGGTGTCCTACACCTTCTGCCATACAAATCCTCATAAGGACTCATTCCCAATGATGCTTGTTTCCCATTGTTATATGCAAATTCTACTAGGTGCAGATAATCCTCCCACTTGGATGGCTTGTCCATTACATACATGCGGAGCATGTCTTCAAGCACCTGATCTACTCTTTCTGTTTGCCCGTCTGTTTGAGGATGGTACGCGGTGCTAAAGTTCAACTGTGTACCCAAATCTGCAAAGAGACCTTTCCAAAAATTGGAAGTGAACTTGGTATCCCTGTCAGAAATTATCACCTTAGGCAACCCATGTAATCTGAAAATTTCCTTCATGAAAATATCTGCAATGGCATCGGATTTATGTGTGGACTTAACCGGTATGAAATGTGCTTCCTTTGTTAACTTGTCCACCACAACCATGATGGAATCATGTTGTCTCTTAGTCATTGGCAATCCTGTAATAAAATCCATGGAAATTATTTCCCATTTCCATTCTGGAATTGGTACTGGGTGCAATAAACCTGCTGGGTGTTGGTGTTCAACCTTCACCTGCTGACATTCCATGCACTTAGAAATGTATTCAGCAACATCCTTCTTCATGCCTGGCCAGAAATAATATTTTCTTGCTGTAGCAATTGTTTTCTGATATCCTGGGTGACCAGAGTATGGAGCTTTATGGATCTCATCCATAACCATTCTCCTTAAATCTGCCGCATTTGGAATATAGACTCTATTCTTATAAGTAAGAATTCCGCCTTCTTCCAAGTGATAGCCTTCATTCTTCTTGCCAAGGTCTTGCTGCTGCAATTTGTCCTTTATCTGCTCATACACTTCATCCTCAACCATATGGTTAACAATCTGCTGCTTCAAATCTGGTTGGCAAGTACTAAGCGCTACCACATACATTTCATGTACCTTCCTGCTGAGTGCATCAGCCACCTTGTTTTCTTTCCCTTTTATGTGTTTGATCTCAAAATCAAATTCACACAAAAATTCCAACCATCTAGCTTGCCTAGCATTTAACATTGGCTGATCAAACAAGTACTTCAGACCACAATGGTCTGTCCTTAACTCGAATTTTCTTTCCATTAAGTAGTGCCTCCACTTCTTTAAAGCATGTACTATGGCTGCAAGTTCTATATCATGAGTAGCGTAGTTCTTCTCATGCTCCTTCAACTTTCTTGACTCATAGCATATCACGTGGTTGTCTTGCATAAGAACTCCTCCAAGTCCTCGATTGCATGCATCGGTACACACCACAAAGTCTTTTTCTGGGTCTGCAATCTTCAAAATTGGTGCACTTGTAAGAAGATTCTTCAACCATTGAAAACTTTCCTCACATCTTGGTGACCATTCAAACTTTATCCCCTTCTTTTGCAAAGAAGTGATCGGGTTTGCAACCCTGGAGAATCCCTCGATAAACCTCCTGTAGTAACCAGCAAGGCCCATAAAAGATCTCACATCAGTCACATTCCTTGGAGTTGGCCAATTCATAATGGCTTCAATCTTCTCAGGGTCTACAGATATTCCTTCGTCAGAGATGATGTGACCCAAATAATGAATTCGATCTTTATAAAAGTCACATTTGCTCAACTTTGCATATAGCTTATGCTCCCTTAGTAATTGCATTGTCATTCTCAAATGTTCTTCATGTTCTTCTTCATTCGTAGAATAGATGAGAATGTCGTCTAGGAATACAAGAACAAACTTGTCCAAATACTTGCTAAAAACATTATTCATGAGACACATGAATGTAGCTGGTGCATTTGTGAGACCGAATGGTACCACTACAAACTCATAGTGTCCATACCTCGTTCTAAAGGCGGTCTTATGAATATCTTGCTCTTTGATTCTTACCTGATGGTATCCAGACCTCAAGTCAATCTTTGAAAATACCTTTGCTCCTCTCATTTGGTCAAAAAGGTCATCAATTCGGGGCAATGGGTATTTGTTCTTCACAGTGACTTTGTTCAACTGCCTGTAGTCAATACATAACCTGAGTGTCCCATCTTTCTTTTTCACAAATAGAACAGGTGCTCTCCACGGGGACACACTTGGCCTAATATATTTCTTTTCCAGCAACTCTTGTAATTGCATTTTCAGTTCTAGCAATTCTGGTGTACTCATCCTGTACGGTGTCTTAGACACTGGTGCCGCTCCTGGCACAAGTTCAATTGTAAAGTCAATGTCTCTCTTTGGAGGGAGTCCTGGAATCTCATCAGGAAAAACATCCCTGAATTCTTGCAATACCTGATAGTCCTCCCATTTAAGAGTTTCATTCTCTGCTGCCTCTAAAATGTGGGCTGCATACAGTTGACATCCCTTCCTGCAGAGCTTCTTCAGCTGCATGGCTGAAACCTGTCTAACAGAGGCCACCTTTGGAATGCCTTTTACAACCCTCGGGTTTCCTTCTTCGTCCATGCATTCAAATGTCTTATTGTAGCAGTCAAGTTTAACCCTGTGTGCTTCTAACCAATCCATTCCAATGAGAATATCATAGGAACCAAGTGGCAAAATATTTAGATCTGCATAAGTGAATAGCCCATCCATCTCTAATGGACATTTCTCTACTATTTCACTAACTTTTCTCTTGGTTCCAGTGGCTAGTTGAACTAACCAGGATTTACTATGCTTTAATTTCGTGAAAGCACAAATCTCAACAATTCTAGGAGTGACATAACTGTGAGTAGATCTAGGATCAATCAAAATAGAAACAGATTGCTTGGCAATCTTACCTTCAAATTCAACCACAGTTGACTGATGATCTGCTTGGCGGTCGTCCACTGCTGCATAGATTCTAGGGATTGTCCTCACCACCTGACCCACAGTTCCCGCTCCTTGGATGTTGTGAACTTGATTTGCATTCCCATTCCGATGTGGACAGTTCCTAAGCATGTGGTCTCCTCCACAACCCCAACATTGAAGTGGTTCTCTTGGCTCCTTTGGATCTCTTGGCTTGTCTCCCATCATCCTAGTTGGCTTAGTCACAACCTGTGATGGCTGCCTTTGCTGATTCCGGAATTGAGGAGGCTTGAACCCTTTCCTCCTTTGATCAAACTTCTCATTTTTCCTATCCTTCCATGCCTTATGGAATTCTGGTTTGCTTCTATTTTGATCAAAGCAATACTTGGCCTTTCTTATGGCCTCCTCTAGAGTTCGAGGTTCATCAACCTCAATTCTATCTTTATATGACTGGGGCAGTCCACTTAGGAAACGCTGAATTTTCACCTTATCATCTCGGATGTACTTGACATACCTTAGCAGCTCCAAGAACTTGTTTGCATATTCTTCCATGGTCGATTGTCCCAATCTCAGCTCATGGAACTCTTTGATCTTATCATCATAGTACCTATCAGAGAGGTACTTCTGCTTGAAGTATTTCTTGAACTGCTTCCACAAAATCTTCCTCTCATTGATCTTCTTCACTTGCCTGGTGTGCTCCCACCATATAGATGCTCTTCCATTCAAGTTGAAGATGGCAACCCTTGCCTTCATATTTCTCGAGTAGTCTTGGACTTGGAAATACTTTCTCATCCCAAGAAGCCAAGCTTCAGCTTCTTGTTCGGACTTTACTTCTCCATCAAATGTAGGAGGTTTTGCCTTCTTAAATTCCCCATGTGCATTGTTCTTGTAGTGCTTCTTCCTCCTGCTCCTGTGGGATGAAGAACTTGAACCCTCAATGGATTCTTCAGAGTCAGATGATTCATTAGAAGACATTTCTGGAGTATATGTCCTATCTGTAGAAACTCTTCTTGGCCTACTGGCCCTCTTGCGGGAATCCCTTCTAGAGCTACTCCCACCCCTTTCTAGATTTGATATCTGATGCCCAGAGTTTATTTGCCTTTGGATGTCTGTTAAACTCTGTAGCATAGCTGCATTCAATTGATTTTGTTCTTCCTGAGCTTTAATCATCCTTTCATTATCTTCCCTACAGCTTTGCAACTCCACCCTTAGGCTTCTCATGGTGGCTGCAACATCTGGTGGGGTCTCTTGATTTCTTCTCCCATTAGATTCTGTCTCAGCATTCTCAACCTGTATGTTCTCCCCCATGGCATCTGTCTCAGGCTCATAGGGATCCTATGCATCATCCATAATGTTGATTTCTTGGCCCAACCAAGATCCAAAACTCTCTGACTGTATTATCTAGAGTGTTACCCTGCTGTAACTGTGACTCTCTGAAATGTGTTCATCAACACAATTGTTAGCTGCATTATATTCTCAAAATTCACAATTACTGCATGCACGTGGAAAGAATGTTATATTGACCATTTTTCAAATCACAACAATGACATATGAGGAGGAAAAAAAAAAAGGCGGTCAAGGGGGCTTGCCCCCTTGTGGGCAGGGCGGGTCGAGGGCAGCGCCCTCGTTTTTTTTTTTTTTTTTTTACGAATCATGCCGCAATGGGCAGTTCGCGACGTCTTTCGCAATGGGTGGGGCGATTGGCTGAAAACTTCCGCAATGAGCGGGGCGATTGGCTGAAAGCTTCCACAATGAGCGGGGCGAATTGGCTGAAAGCTTCCGCAATGAGCGGTTCATGGCTTGCCTCTGTTGTGGGGCACTTCACTATAGGCTTCCACAATTGCGGGCCGGTTGGCTGAAGCCCTCCGCAATTGCGGGGCATTTGGCTGAACCCTTCCGCAGTTGCGGGGCGGTTCGGCGACGGCTTCCGCAATTGCGGAGCAGTTCACCGAACGCTTCCGTAATTGCGGAGCAGTTCGCCGAACGCTTCCGCAATGGCGGGGCGATTTGCCGAACGCTCGCGCAATTGCGGAGCCATTCGGTGAAGGCTTCCACAGCTTCGGATCCATTCACAGAATGCTTCTGGGGGTTTCGGGCGGTTCTTGTAAAAAGCTTTTGCGGAACCACTTGATGAATGCTTCCACAATTTCGGAACGATTTGCCGAAGTCTTCCGCAATTGCGGAACGATTCGGCAAAGTCTTCCGCAGTTGCAGAACGATTCTCCGAATTCTTCCACAACTTCGGAATGACTCGCTGAACTCTTCCGCGTTGCGGAACGATTTGCGGAATCCTTTCAAAATTTTGGAAGAGAATTCCTTCCGCAATTTCGGAAGATATTTCCTTCCGAAAATTTATTTTCACGCCGACACTTAGAAAATTTTTCTCCGCTGTCTCGGAGCAGTTCACGGAATCCTTCCGCAATTGCGGGAAGGTTCGCCGAACTCTTCCGCAATTGCGAGAAGGTTCACGGAACCTTTCCGCAGTTTCAGGACGACTTCCGCAAACTGACTTAAAACAAAAATTTCCAGAAACAGACTTAAAACAGAAATTTTCAAAAACAGACTTAAGAAAATTTTGAAATTTTTCCCTGTAATTGCTATCAGGTTTGGCCCATAGAGGCCCAATGCTGCAACGCAGCTCTGATACCATAATGTAGTGTCCCCTCCTACCATACCAGCAGGATAGAGAGGACGTGGTGCTCAATCCGGGCAATTAGCCCCGTATCCATTAATTAAACTTATTGATACAAAGACATGTACATGTGCTTGCTATAGAAACACGACGGAAGTTAAATAAATAGTGTTCATATCTAAGATAAGTTCAGATTTCTGTAATAGCCATTAAATAAAGACCTTTGCAGAATTATGAAAGATCATATGGAAATGCATATACTTTTAAAAACACAGCGGAAGTCAATTCATTAGCACATCCATCATTCATTCCAATATTCATCAAATGATCATTGCAAATTTTACACAGGAGAATACTTATCTTATGCGAAAGTAGTCCCACGCAACTGGCTATGCAACTGCAACGTTCCTCCCAACCGTAGGCTAGTGTGCTCCTCAATCTCTCAGCACCACTGCCACCCCCGAGCTGGGCATGATCTTTACAAGGAACCAGGGAACAACAGACTCACACATAGCCAAGCCTACACCAAGATGAGCCAAGCCAATCTACAATTGGGTTTATCAGGCTGCTAGGAGATGGAAAGGAAGAGTTGCTAAGCTAGTGAGCTCCAGCATAGAGCCAGGGATAACCTTGCAAGATCTATCTAGCTTGGCACCCACAATACCTACACACCTAGCACAAGGAATTATTCTTTTCACTGCTGTACAGTCCCTCAAGCCATACCTTCCCTATCTAGTGCTCTCAGGGTATGCATAGAAGAGTAACCAAAGCCCTCTTAATCTTCTTGAGAGGTTGTCTCCCCCACTAGGTTTAGCAAGCCACTTCTGTCCACTACCACTCCAACACTTCAGCTCACAGGCTCAAACCAAAAATGAGGATGCACATAACAGCAGAACCCCACTTGCTGGGCATGAGGAAAACGTTTTCCACGATGGGATGCATGAGAGGGGGTTTCAGCTAACTCAGGAAAACATGGGAACCCACAAAAATGAAATGGGAAGTTGGTGAACAACCCAGGAAGCCAAATCCGCTTTTAGAAAAACGTCCTTGGACATTCAGGGGAAAAAACGACCTCCCTACAGTCCCCAAAACGTGGCCCTTCTCTCCCAGGCTACTGCATATGCAAAAACGAACTCCCAGGCATGGAAAAATGCAGGATTTGGATGAAAAACGTGAAGGGAAAGACCCAGCTAGCTCCAACTGCGTGCATGAGTGAAGACCCCCTGTTTAGAATGGCTTTGGGCACCATTTCGTGGGTGTTTTCTTGCCCAACAAGCAAAAACATGAATTTCCAGGTTGATGGCTTGCCCATGCACGAAATTGGCTGCCATACTTCTTCATTTCCAAGGCATTAACTGCCTTAACCAATTTCTTGGAAGAATTAAATGATTGGGTGCATGAGACAAAATGGGTAGTTGGTGGTTTATGGGTTTCCCCATTGACACATGGATTAATACCATTGGCTCAAGGGTTTGAATAATTTCCCTCCCTATTCCTTGTAGAATCATGCCCCATCTCTTTGTCGCATTGCATAGCTAGTTGTGGGTATTTTTCATTAAAATTCATATTTACATGATGTCTCATTTACATTGTGCCCATCTAGCACAAGAGTCATAAGCATCTAGTTTAATTGCCGATACATAAACGCTAAATCAATGGTGGGGCCTTGGCCTTGAGCTCCTCACCATGACTAAATATCAGTATTTACATCATTTACAAAGGGGGTCAAAATGGGGACGTGACAGTTTTGCATAATTAAACAAATCAGGTTCATCTCCCTTAGGAGGTACAATCAAGTACAATAAAATACAATAAATAATATCTTCCGAATTTGCACAAAATCCAACACTCCTTCTCAACGAGGAAGGCATTCTTCGGTCTTCATCAACATCATGGTTATCTGGGTTTTATCTGTAAATCTATACTATCTTCATCATCTCTATACATACTGAAGGTTTTCAGCACCATCTCAGTCCTCCGACAAGTGTCTTCATGCATCAACTTCACTAGTCCTTCGGTGAGTCCAGGAGAATCACTCAATCCTGGATATATGAGATATCAGCTATACCATTTTCTACCTGTCTGTCTCATCTGCCGATGGGACCCTCCCATATCTTGCTGAGAACTTCGACGAGCAAATGTGCATGACCATCTACTACCGGTTCGTCTCATCTGACGATGGGGTATGCCCATACCTGGGTGAGAACTTGAACAAGTGGAGGTACCAGTGCAATCATAACACGACCATATACTACCAGTTCGACTCATCTGCCGCTGGGATTTCTCCCATACTAGGATGAGTAGAGGCACCAGGGTGAACCCGACCATCCACTGCCTATTCGACTCATTTGCCGATGGGATTTCTCCCATACCTAGCTGAGTACCTGGATGAGTGGAGGCACCTGGGTGAAATCGGGGAAAGCATCTCTATGTCATATCTCCCTCTCAAGGAGGGACACATTCTATTTTACTCCAAGTCTTTTATGAAAGTATTCGAACTTCATCCTGGAAAGAGGGTTGGTGAGAACATCTGCAGTCTGGTCATCTGTCGACACATACTGTAACTTGACGGCACCTTTCTGCACCATATCACGTATGAAGTGATATTGAATATCTATATGCTTCGAATTGTCGTGAAATACAAGATTCACTGACATCTGCACACAGCTCTAGTTACCACAGTGAATCACGTTTGGCTCTGGAATCTGGCCAGACAATCCTGCAAGGAGTTTATGAATCCATACTGCTTCTTAGGATGTTGTACTAGAAGCCATATACTCATCCTCTACAGTACTGAGTGCTACTGAGTTCTTCTTCCTCCTGCACAAGGAAATCACTACAGAACCCAAACTGAAGCAACATCCAGAAGTACTCTTCCTATCTGCAATACATCTGTCCCAATCTAAGTCTATAAACCCTTGCAATATCAAGTCACATTCTGAATCATATTTCAGGCCATATCCCACAGTGCCACACAAGTATCTGAGCACATGCTTTGCAAAAATCCAGTGAATCTGTCTTAGCTTGCACATGAACAGGATGAGAGCATTCACAACAAAACCTATATTTGGTTTGGTGTTCGTCAGATACATCAACAACCCAATCATCTAGCGATGCATAGTAGGATCAATCAAATCTGAATCTAAAGCAAAATCTCTTAGCTTCTTCAAATGTGCATCCATTGGAGTAGCCATGGACTTGCAGTCCAACATTCCGAATCTCTTCAGAATATCTATGGTGTATTTTCCTTGACCTAAGAAAATATCTTTCTGCCTCTGCCATACTTCTAATCTCAATAAGTAATGCATCAATACAAGATCCTTCATTTCAAACTTAGAGGCGAGTTTATTCTCACACCATACGATAAGTTTCTCGTTTCTAGTGAGAAACAATTCATCAACATATAGTACCAAAATTAGTGACTCATCATATACAACCTTGTAGTAAAGGTTGGGTCTGCATCACTCTAATGCAACTTCCACTCCATGGCTGAAACAATAGCAATGATCAATCTGGTGGAAGTATACAGGAGAAAAATGTCTCATTATAATTGACTCCCTCTTTCTAAGAGAACCCTCTAGAAACAAATCTAGACTTGTGTTTTTCAACAGTTCCAGTTTCTCTATGCAAAGTCTATTGTGCCCATCTAGTCCTCTTCCGACCTACTACAATATATCTAGGAACATTAACTGACTCAACTGGATCAATGGAATCAATGGGTTCATCCTCTTCTGCTAGATCCCTCTTGAACTGGAGGGGGAGATGATCTCATCTCCTTTGGTTCTAGCATTTATTCTACATGTCTAATCCTCTGCCTTTCCTGACACCCATCTCTTCTTCGAAAGTCACATCCCTACTGAATTCAATTTATCTGGATCCTGGGATGTAGATTCTGTACGCCTTTGAAGACTCACCATGTCCATGAAAGTTCCTTCTATCCTGAAGGTTCTAAATTTGTTCTTTTCTTCTTGGGCACATGTATGTAGACTGGACAACCGAATATCTAAAGGTGGCCCACTTTTGGTTTGACTTCTGTGAAAGCTTCCTCCAAGGTCATCCTTCTAGGCTGGAAGTTGTATTCCTGGAAGCTTCCTGCTGAACATAAATGGGATTCATGTGTCTATTGGAACAAGTATCATCATTCTTCTCTTATAGGCCAAATCACATGGTATTTTCACCACAAGTCAAATCTAGTCTGATGATCAGTGACATTGCATAATCGAATTTAACCAACGTCTATTTCAATGCAATGACAATAGTTTACACAAGCATCTTGGCTAATATTTTAACACAACAATCATAAACATTAGCCATCAAGAGTGTGCACTACTCTAAGCATGCAAGAAGGAGATATCATCTAGATTAGCTTCATCATGTGTTCATGAAGTGTTGTGTGGCTCATATGCATAATAAATATAACAAGGTAAACTATATCAACTACTCAACACGTTTCCTAATAGATATGCATTTAATAGACACATAAGATAAAACAGATCTATGTAAACAAGAAAACCAAATATTTATCTCTTATTGTTTCTGTGTGTGGGATCCCATTGCCTTCTTGTTGGAACCATGATAGACTTTTGTTATTGGAGTCTAGATCTTCATATCTCCTCAACATATAGAGAGCTAAAAGAAGAACTCCAAATGATCATCATCCCTTGACTTCTTGTGATGGCGGTCTTCTTCTACATCAACAGTTGAGGCTTCACGCTTCCTTTTGTTTGAACTTCAACAATTATTGGCGTAGTGACCATATGCCTTTCACCTATAGCATTGAATCTGAGATAAGTTCTTCTTCTCCTTCTTTTGATCTGGGGGAGGACTATATATCATATCTTGGTGCTTGTGTTTATAAAACTTTCCTCCCTTTCCTTTGTCTTTCTTGGCATGGGATACAAATGCTTGATTCTCCTCTGGTTGAGTACCATGGAGTCTTTATCGTGCTACTATTCTTGTCTCTTCCTGAGTAAAATCTGGCCACAGCTTATCAAATTTGGGTAGTTTGGATCTACCGCTTATACTTTGAATGAAAGACTCCCAAGATGGTAGGAGACCATTTAGAGTAGTTATGAAAAGCTCTTTTTTATCAATGGGATATCCACTGGTGCTAACCTTGTCCCTTAGTTATGTGATCCTCATGAAGTATGAGGCAATGGATTCTGAATTGGACATCTTCACATTTCAAAGTTGGTTCTTCAATGTAATGGATACATTGATACTAGTGTGTTCAAACAACTTCTTTATGGTCTTGAACATTTTTGTAGCAGTCTTCTTCCCTGAGATTTGCGAGACCAAATGATCTCTTACTGAGTCCACCAGAATCCTTCTTGCTTTGGCATCATTCTTCCTCGATCGGGATTTGTCTTCGCTGGCTTCTAGCTCAGGGACCTTCTCATTTACATATTGTAGTAGGTCATTTTATTCTAGAAGTAGAATAACCCTAGACTTCCAAGAGATAAATTTGGAAGCTTCTTCCAGACGATCTTAAACCTTCATACCAATCATCTTGATTGCAGATTTGGTTCCGAAACCCTAGCAGGAGCTAGGTCAAAAATGAAAGTTGAAATTTTGAAAAATTGATTCCACAAGGAGATGCACCTTAGCAAGGAAAGTTGAGATGAGGTAGGGCTAATCCAAATCTATGGAGAAAAGTGGGTCAAAACTGAAACCCTAATTTTTTTTGCAGCTGCAGAATTAGGTCAAAAACTAAATATTCTCGGAATTGAAAATTCTCGAAAGATGCACTTCCCTAAAAGCAAAATTCCCAAGGCTCTTTTTCTCCAAAATGATGGGTGAAGACATCAGAAGATGAAACCATAGTTCCAAGAATGGCTTCTTCTAGAACTGCTCTGATACCATGTTAGTTTTCATACATTCATAGCATAATAATTCAATTGCATAAACGAGATCACTAGAAGCAAGACAAAGCAAAAAACAATAACAACAGAGTTTATCCTAGGAAACCCAATCGGGAGAAAACCCAACAACCTCCAGCAGGTGTGAACTTCTCTCTCTCCAAGTGATGTGAACTTCTCTCTCTCCAAGTGATGTGAACTTGAGTGAATGCGTGAGTGAGTAATGAGGTGCACTTTACCTCTATTTACACAAGTGCTAAATTGGAAAATTCCCTAACTGGGCTGACTTCACTTGGGGGCAATTAATAATTTAATTTTTAATCTTTTCTTTTCCTTCTTTTCACCCCAAGGTTTACATTGATTCTTTCAAGGGTTTTGCATAATTAAACACATCAAGCTCATCTCCCTTAGGAGGTACAATCAAGTACAATAAAATACAATAAATATTATCTTCCAAAGTTGCACAAAATCCAACATTGTACACTAATCCGACAACAAAACCTACCTACCATGGGCCATCGTAGCCAACACCTCTCTGCCATTTCGGTGCCCATGCTGATTTTTTCTCATAGGCTCGATATCCTTTATATTTTTACCTTGAATTTGAGAAGAACCCTCATTCATGCATTTCTTTCTCATATATTTATGGGCGTTCCCTATACGGCTCCCATTTTTGTGTTTAAGTTGTAATTGCATTTGTCTCTACCCCGCTTTCGCTTATGATCCTACTCTCAGCTTTCATTCTTTTAGCTTGTTATATCATCCTTCATCACTTATATCATTACCATTTATCCATGTATCATTTTTTTCGTGTAGCTTGACACCCTTTACCTGGAGGAGACATACATTAAGTGTCCTTATCTTGCTCATGTTCTTTGCACTATGAATAGGTCTGTTCCTTGTGCTTGGAATTGGTTTCTCTTGTCACTGACACTCGTTTCCTCCCATAACGAGCATTATTCCATACCTCCTTTGAGCTCGTTAAAAAAAGAAGGACCCACGAGTTGACTTTTCTTGGATTGTTAAACTATCACGAAAAGCATAGATATGGAGTCTTCGTTAAGCTCTTTTCAAACTCCTTAAAATTGAAAATATTACCAAGTGATATTGTTTATGTCATACTCGTTAAATGATATGAAGGAACATCCATCTGGTGTAAGTTTAACCCTTTTCGAGACCACATGGATTATTTACGAAAATGGAAAACTCTGGTCAATTTTGACTAGAAGAGTTCTTTCATTGTATCATTCTACACCTTTTCGGACAGTAAAGACTAAAATTATGAAAAAGTATACTACAGAGTTATTGTTTAAGTTTTTCAGGCTCTTTAAAATTAAAAACACTGGTGAGCATGAACATATCCAGGCTCGATATAAAATCCACAGATTAGTATCTTATCGAGCATTTTTCTATATTTTCTTCAAGCTCGTTAAACAATGAAGAAAGTGTCGATTTTAGTTTTTCAGACTTGTTAATCATACGGAGAATATCTTATCGAGCACACTTTTATAAAAATGAAAAGGTACAAAAAAAGAGAAAAGGAAGGGAAGGATCTGAAATGTCTTTCAACATAATGACAATGAGTTAAATATTTCCTTGAACGAAGCACCTATTTTGAGTCTATCAAACAAGTTGGGTTCTAGTTTTGGCCTTAGGATAAACCTGATCTGAGAGTTTTTACTCCTATGATTGGTTAATCTTCTAATCATATAGAAAATCTGTTAATGTCTCCTACATTGCATATTTGTATCATTAGTCCCTTTATGTCCAAATATTCCTAAGCCACTCTTGTGTTGTGGTGATTATTCAAGGATATTACCTATGTCAGCCATTCTGCAGTGACCTTGACTTCATATGTCGGCCATTCCCTAGTGTCAATATGTTTCATCATATGTTTAGTCCTACTCCAAATAAAATGAGTCTTTGATTTTTCCTCGTGTTGGATGATGGAGGATGCCTTACTACTTCCCTTCCAATGAGCCTCTTCCGATCGACTTCAACTCATTTTCATTGGGAATGAGGTTTAGAGTTTCAATACTACCTTGGGGGTTGCAGTCTTCGGTGAAAACTTTCCTCGCTATTGGGTAGTAGGAATACATCAATGTCTCCTACTTGGAGTCTTCAGGTGTTCGAGTCTAAGGAAATCTATTCACATATGTTCGAATGTAATAGGTACCTTGGGGCCCATTTTCATTATCAGTGGGTTCCCTCGTGTTTGTTAATAGTTTACATGAATGTCCGAAAATCAAATGGTATCCCCTATGTTCAACTTCAACTCTTTTATTCACATGGTTAGGATTCATACCTTTAGGCTATTTGGATTGAAGACCTTGGGCCAACAATAGAATTCACATATTTTGATATTTCTCAAGTTAATGATGATCCTAGAGTAGGGATCAAAACGTCGAGTTTCAAATTCATTTAACGCAACTCCTTTTTACAATTTACTAAATTTTAACACTGCAGATGGTTTTAGAGACCCCCTTTATTTCAACACTACAGATAGATTCAGAGGCAGTGTTAAAATTTAGTAAATTGTACAAATTCATTATCGAAATTGTAATTTTCCATTATCAGAGAAATACAACTAAAGATGACTAAATAAATGACCAATTCATATTCTTAATGTTATTGTTATGTGGTCATTTTCAGTTTAGTTGCTTGTTCTTTAGTTGTATATTTTATCGCATGACCAAATTGGTCATTTATCTTGGTCATTTTTAGTTGGATCACTTAAAATTGCTCAAGTTTGGTCGTTTGTCCCTTGAAAAAATTGTGGTGACCAATTTTTTTGGTCTCCTGGTCACTTATCTCTAATTTTGTACTAGTAAATGCTTTGCTAAAAAATGCAATAGGTTGTTCCTCACCTTCATAATTTTTCCGAAGGAAAACACATGTAGTGATGTCTTTGGAAAGGAGAGGGAGATATGAAAGTATTTCAAATAATTTGGACTAACCAATACTAGAGATATTCCAATTGATTCCTTAATATTTTTGAAACCCTTTCTTCCTTCATCACACCACTCAAAACAAACATGGTTTTTTAGAAGTCTCAAAAACGACTTTACTTTTTTCAGAAAAGTTAGGAATAAATCTTCTAATAAAGTTTATCTTTATGAGCAATTGTTTTAAGGCCTTTTTGTTTTTGGGTAAAGGTATTCTCTTAATTTCTTCAATACATTTAGGATCTATCTTTACCTCATCCTTGGAAATTATATGCCCACGTAGCTTTCCTTCATCAACACCCAAACTTGATTTTGTGGGGTCTAAATAAATTCCATATTGTTGACATGTATCAAAAACTTTTCTTAGATGAATTTTGTGATTACATCTAAGTTTTGAAAATATTATTAAGTCATCTTGATATATCTTTATGGTTTTTCCAGTTATATAATTAAAAACAAAACCCTTGGACCTATGAAAAGTTGCACGCGCATTCAAAAGACTGAAAGGCATCTTCAAATGCTCAAACGTTCCCCAAGTTGTTGTAAAAGTTGTCTTGTGTTGATCATCTTTTTTTATCAACACTTGGTTATATCTTGAAAACCCATCAAGCATTGACATAGTTCCCAAACCTATAACTTGTTGAAGAAGTTGTTCTATATTTGGGAGCGGGTAATTATTTTTTGCACAAGAGATAGTTAGATTTCTAAAGTCAACACATGTCTTGATTTCCCCATTTTTCTTTCTAACAACCACTAAGTTAGATAGCCATGAAGAGTGCTTTGTTGGGGTAGTGATACCTACTTCTAATATATTTTGAAGTTCTTTTTAAATAAGAGGAGTTAACTTAGGATTTACTTTCCTTATCTTTGGTTTGAAAGGCTTTGCTTCTACATTTAATAAAATGGTATGTTGAATGTTGCCATATTTATATTCCTTAAGTTCATCACAAGTGAAGGAAAAAATGTCTCTATGTTCCCTTACTAAATCGATCAAGTCCTTTCTTTCTTATGAGAAGTACCTTTACTAATCTTGATAATCCTCATATTTTCTTTAGGTCCAAGATTAACTTTGATGTAATCCCTAGGTTTTAATACTTCTCTTGTCCCCTTGTACATGCCATGTCAAATATAAAAAACTCTTTGTAAAGCAATAAGTCCATTTGGAAGAGAGTTTTTATATGAATCCAACCCTTCTAAATATTTATGCATCTCTTCTTTCCAATCAACTTCAAATTCAGAAAATTCCTTAAGTTATTCATGAATCTCAATATCTGATTGTCATCACTGAAGATCTGCTAATGTTCAAAGTTGTCTAGTATAAAAGTTCGAAAAGTTACTTCATTTTACCTTGACCTTTTATCAAACTTTCACAAGTTGAAAAGTAGAATATGACATTGCCAAAACATCTACGTAACTATCTTGTTCTGTTGGAAATTCTTCTAAAGACATAGCATCAAAGAATTCCATTGTGTCCCATATTGCATTTCTTTATTTCTTTCTTCGACCAATTTTGCAGGCATACTGACCTTTGTCTTGAAGAATTGCTAAGATTGAATCGCCCTTGGTCTTTAATATTTTGATGCCCATATCCTTAGCGATTTCAAGGCCTAAAAGAAAATCCCCATACTCTACCAAATTATTAGTTGCTTCGAATTACAATTTTAAAATAAATTTGAATACTTCATCTTTTGGAGAAGTAAGAACAATTCCTGCTCATGTTCTTGATTTTGAATGGGCACCATCGAAATTATCTTGCAAATTTGACTAACTCTTTCTTCCTTGCTTTATTCTCTGTAGGTTCTAAAGAGCTATATAAAAATTGCATTACTTTGTTGACGAGCCAAACTGAATCGGTCGTCAACATAAGAGAGATAACTCGATACAAGGTTCTAAGTAGACCTTGAGTCGTTTGGTATGGCTATCTCTTAGGGGTATGTGGGCCATATTGACACTAATGAATGTTGATCCCCAAGGGAGAGTTAATCTTTTAAAACTTTCTAAATTCCTAAATGCAATTTTAATCTCTAAGATGTGAATGTTGCAATGCTAATCTAAAAAAAAAAAAAATCTAACCTACAGTGAGATAAGTATATTCTCTTATTTGTATTTACTTCTGCACTGTTTTAATTTATGGATGACTGCTCTTGATATGATATATGTTTGTGAAGGGTGTGTGGATGTTGTTTTATTCCACTATGCATATTTGCTTGAATTGCATCTCCACACATATGCATTGTATTGTAATGCCATTTTGTTTTATTCATGATGAATGGGGCTAAGCTTTGTGTAAAGCCTAGATTTTAGTGCTAGGTTCCCTTCCTTGCATTGGATAGATGAGTGGGGACATGACATATAAATTGCTAAAAAATTTATGAAACAGGTTCTACAAGTCTCGAGTCAACACTAGTCAAAGTGAGCGTCCAGCGCTACCACTTAGAACAAAACCAGGGACAGTTTTGATTTTGTATCAATCTGGTCTATTTTTATCGATCTGAAGGACGATCTCGAGGATAGTATAGATATTAGGGGAATGCCATTATTAGTTACCCAATATTGTAGCATTTTCAGTTTCAAAACGGTTTGTATAAATACTTGAACCTTTGATGTAATTGCCATCCGGCGAATGGTGAACGTATGCTATTAAAATAAAGCCTCTAGATTTCTAATAGTTTGGCGTATGTTCATTTTTATGATGTGAAAGCGATCTAAATGTTGAGAGCTTTGTGAATCTTCCTATGTGTGTAAGTGAAGCAGTGGAGGGCCCCCTCTGTTGAACCTACACACCCATTTCCTCATTAGCACGCATTGGTATGATTTTAATGTTTTTGTGGAGTTCAATTAAGTTACCAATCTGTGCTTTAAAATCGAATTCTATTCTATATGACGCAAGTAGGGTTTTATCATAGAACAGGGTTATGCATTTATATTTGATTGATCATTTGCCGTAGGTTGTTTCCAGCTTTAATTTCCATTAGAATATAAACTGAACTATTGAACTAATCAAATACACTGTGAATTGATTTCTTGTAAAAGAATTCAATGTCTTCCTGCTTTCAACAATGAAGTGTCAATGCCATAGTTCATTTTTATGGTTTTGATGTTTCAGTTTTAGAATAGTTTATAAGCTAAGTGCTGATAAGTTTAAGAAATCGAATGAGTATACTTTTTGTAAGGGAGTTTTTTCATTTCTTAGTTTACAGCATTCAAGTAGTTCTAGGTTCATTTCCAAAAGTAGAGTGTATTTCAAACTAGTCTATACCTAATCCATATACTTTGGACGTGCTTCTAAGTCTTATGATTCCGGATTGACAATTTAGATATATACTCTAGTTTACAATAGTAAATTGGACCAACATCCCATACGTATCTTTCCATAATTTCCTACCCTTCAGTGGAAAAATGTCTATGCCTAACCCACCCTTAACTAGATTTGTTTCTAACTCCACCCTACCCCAGCTAAGATCACCTTTCCAATGTTTTGGAGATATGAGTTTCAGTAACCCATTTGGACTAAATGTACCATAAGGAAATTCCTTTACAATAGGGGGCACCGACACTACATTTCCATGGGTGCAAAATGCCACTCAAGGAAATATTCCCTTTTCTGGGATGGGAGGTTTCAATATGGTTAACCCTGTTATGACAAGTTTCTTACAAGGAAACCAACTATTAGGAGTGATGGGAGGGGATTTTGGAACTTTACCTTCTTCAAAAAACCATTATGGCCATAAATTTGGACAAATTAATCCTCTTTTCACTAATCGTGGAAATCGATATATTCCGGAACAACCATATGCCAACACCAACCAATGTGCAGCTAATGCTCTCGGAACCTGGAACACAATGGCTTAGAATTTTTTTCCATTTTTGGCCTCTTTGAATTTACTTGAACTTTAAAAGTTAACCAATGATCTAGTTATTCATGACCCCAGTTTTCCACCCCTCCCTACAAATTTACCTTCAAATATTCCTAAATTTGAAGGAAATCCTAAGGAACACCCATCAAACCATGTGGTGAATTTTCATCTCTGGTGTTCATTAAACTCTCTGATGGATGATTCCATTAGAATTGGAATATTCCAATGGAATTTAATAGGGATGGTAGTGAAATGGCATATTGATTTTCCGCATGCTTCTTTCCAAGCATTAAATGTTGTTGCAATGACCTTCCTCAATCACCTTCAACTTCTTGTTCGTTATGAAACTAGTATTGAACTATTGAATTCCTTTCATCAGGATAAGTCTACCCATATCTTTGACCACATTTATGAATGGAGGAGGAGACTTAGCCTTATTGATGCTCAGATTCCTGACGTGTTTTTAAATAATTGGTTCATTAAGTCTTTGCAACAATGTATTGCAAAAGATATGTCCCTCTCAAGGGTACAAAATGAAGAGCAAGCTATTATAAAATCCTAGCAACTGGACATAGTTTATTCTCAGTCTAGAATGTTATATTATATGTTTCCCAATGATCCTTGAGAAGACAATGATCTAACCAAACCAGTTCCTGGAACACACGTCGATGGTTTAATTGGTTCAACAAGTAGTACTGCAGCTATTCGGGGTACACACATTATATGTCAAAATTCACCGATAGTTGCTTCGAGCAACATACATAACTCTAGTCCCAACCCTCCTGCAGATGTTTTGACAACTCAAACAACTAGTCCTAAAGGAAACCAATAGCCTGGAGGGAAAAAGAACACGAATAGTAAAAATGGGAACAAGCGTAATAACAATGCAAATAACAACACTAATGTTGGTGGGGAAAATAATGAAAAAAGATAAAACAAAATTTACTTGCTTGTTATTCCAGGAAGATAACTTAACCTATAAATTCCCTAATATGGAAATGTCTTAGAAGGTGTTGGCCTGGAAGGAAGGGTCCTCCCAACCTGCTGTATTAACTAATCCATTTCCTCGACATCATCAACATATGATTGTTGGTGCTCACCAAATCCCTGTAGCCTCCCAAGGGCGAAACTAGGAAACCTCCTCTCAAGGAGGGAATTCAAGCCCAGGTGAATTTTTCATGTGTGAATAGGATGTTTATCACCATACTAGGAACAATAATTATGAATCTAATTCATCTGGATCCAAAGGTAAAGAACCCATTAATGTTGATAATGACAATTATTTACACATAGAGAAGCTTTCCAATGATACTATGCCTAGAATCCCAAAGGGTGTTCTAAAAAAAGTCGCATATAATCCTAATGTGTGTGCTTCTCAGAATTATAGTATAGTTGAAGATTTGGATCAGGCTCTGTGTGCAATGCCTACACTTGAGGTGCTCCATAGCTTTCTAATTCAATGGAAAAAATCAATTTCAGCTATAGGAGCTCTTGATCATGCATATTGTCAAGTGATTACTTTCAATTTTGAGAATTGGAATCTTTTTTTACCCCATCATGTTTCTTTTCATATCCAAGTTGTATATGGAAACACTAAGATTCATCGGACAGTTGTATACGAGGGTGCCTCTGCATGTGTCATGTATTTATCATGTTGGAAGGATTTAGGATCACCTGACATGGTTGCTCATGTCACCATGTTGAAATATTTTGACGGCACCTTTTTCAACATCATGGAATTATTCCATCCTTTCCTATACATCTAGGGGAAAAAATAGTCAAAGTGGATGAGGAAATGGTTGATTCCACACTTGATTATAATTTACTGCTAGGGAGAAGTTGAACTCAAGCTATGATGGCAATAGTCTCTTTGATATTTTGCATCATCAAGTTTTCTCATGAGGGAAAGATTGTAACAATTGACCATCTAGTCTTAAACAATAGCGAGTTCAACAAGGATCATGGATTCAATATCCATAGAGTTTCCCATTCCATGAGAGCTTGTGAAAACATTGGTGTGGGGATATATCCCTCATTAATGGGAACTTTTAATATTCCCTCACCTGATTTTCATGTTAATTTATCTACAACACATGAAATTTCAACAGTTTCCACAACTTCCACATATAAGGTGTCTCAATTTAAGACTTATTACTTTAACGACCCTTGGAAGTTTTCATCCTCTGAAGTTGGGTGTAGTTAGAGCAACCAAGACTTATATCCCTTGTATTTGATTACTACTGAGAAGAAGCCTCTTTTTTCATGCTTATCTTCTTGGGACTCGGTTTCTATAGTTGACCAGGCGATTCAACTAATGGGGGCATTGGAGCCTGCTCTCCACCCTATTGATCAAAGTAAATGTTTGGACATGTGTTCCATATGGGATGATATAATTCCTTCAAATGAAGTTTTTCTAGAATATGTGATACAATCTGACATTCCTTTGGATGTTTATCCCGTTTCAATTAAATCCATTCTTTATTTTCCTTTTGAGATTGATCTCACTAATTATAGATCCACATACATTGGTACTTTTGAATATTTGGATTTTCCAATAAAGTTGCAAGTTGGTGTTCCTTCCAAGTTTGATTCTGTTACTATAATTTTCAACTCCCATGACGATGAGTTTGTTCCTACTGATTCCATAACTCCTTCTAACTTTGATCTTTCTTTCGAGTTGGATCTTGTTGATTGTAGGTCTTCAGGCCTCGGCACTATAAATTCTTCACTTAAAAACTCTTCCTTAATTATACTTCTTGTTAAAGAAAACGAAGTGGAAAGTATTTCTACCAAAGTGACATGTATCAGATGTTTCTTTACACATTTTGTGGATATGATCTTGGTGTTGTTGTTTCTTGGAGACAAGTTTTTTAGTTGGATTCAAGGTTGTCTATGGATAAATTTTGACATATTTCTCGATCATGTTAGGTATATTCGAAAACTTGCATATAGGTTTAGGCATCCCCACTTTTATGATTCATTTGAACCTTTTTCCATCTGAATTCACCATAGGGTCGAACCTATTGGATATTGGTGTGTTAACCATCTCTTTATGCATTGTGTGTTAGTTTTCATACAATCATAGCATAATAATTCAATTGCATAAACATGATCACTAGAAGAAAGACAAAGCACAAAACAATAACAATAGAGTTTATCTTGGGAAACCCAAACAGGAGAAAACCCAGCAACCTTCGTATAGAGATGATAATTCTGATATCAAAGTACAATCATAAAAGAGAAAAGATGGAAATGCTTTCCAAAAGTAGAAACCCCAAAATATTCTTCTTCTCCAGCAAGTGTGAACTTATCTCTCTCCAAGTGATGCGAACTCGAGTGAATGAGTGAGTGAATAATGAGGTGCACTTTACCTCTATTTATACAAGTGCTAAATTAGAAAATTCCCTAACTTGGTTGACTTCACTTGGAGGCAATTAATAATTTAATTTTTAATCATTTTTTTGCTTCTTTTCAACCCAAGGTTTACATTGATTCTTTCAAGTGTTTTACATAATTAAACAAATCAAGTTCATCTCCCTTAGGAGGTACAATCAAGTACAATAAAATACAATAAATAATATCTTCCGAGGTTGCACAAAATCCAACACTCCTTCTCAACGAGGAAGGTATTCTTCCGTCTTATAAACATCATGGTTATCTGAGTTTCATCTGTAAATCTATACTATCTCCATCATCTCTATACATACAGAAGGTTTTCAACACCGTCTCAGTCCTCCGACAAGTGTCTTCATGCATCAACTTCACCAGTCCTTTGGTGAGTCCAGGAGAATCACTAAATCCTAGTTATCTGAGATATCAGCTATACCATTTTCTACCGGTCTGTCTCATCTACTGATGGGACCCTCCCATACTTGGCTGAGAACTTGGACAAGCAGATGTGCACGACCATCTACTACCGGTTCATCTCATCTGCCGATGGGGTACTCCCATACCTGGATGAGAACCTGAATGAGTAGAGGTACTAGTGCAATCATAACATGGCCATATACTACCAGTCCGACTCATCTTCCGCTGGGATTTCTCCCATCCTAGGATGAGTACCAGGATGAGTAGAGGCACCAGGGTGAACCCGACCATCCACTGCCTATTCGACTCATCTATCGATGGGATTTCTCCCATACCTAGTTGAGTACCTGGATGAGTGGAGGCACCTGGGTGAAATCAGGGAAAGCATCTCTATGTCATATCTCCCTCTCAAGGAGGGACACGTTCTATTTTACTCCAAGTCTTTCGTCAAAGTATTCGAACTTCATCCTGGAAAGAGGGTTGGTGAGAACATCTGTAGTCTAGTCATCTGTCGACACATACTGTAACTTGATGGCACCTTTATGTACCATATCACATATGAATTGATATTTAATATCTATATGCTTCGAATTGTCATGAAATACAGGATTGACTGACATCTACACACAACTCTAGTTACCTTAGTGAATCACGTTTGGCTCTGGAATCTAGCCAAACAATCCTGCAAGGAGTTTGTGAATCGATACTGCTTCTCAGGATGTTGTACTAGCATCCATATACTCGGCCATTACAGTACTGAGTGCTACCGAGTTCTGCTTATTATTGCACCAGGAAATCACTACAGAACCCAAATTGAAGCAACAACCGGAAGTACTCTTCCTATCTGCAATACATCTATCCCAATCTGAGTTTGTAAGCCCTTGCAATATAGTGTCACATTCTGAAGCATATTTCAGGCCATATCCCACAGTGCCACACAAGTATCTGAGCACATGCTTTGCAAAAATCCAGTGAATCTGTCTCGGCTTGCACATGAACTGGATGAGATCATTCACAACAAAACATATATTTGGTTTGGTGTTCATCAAATACATCAACAACCCAATCATCTAGCGATACATAGTAGGATCAATCAAATCTGAATCTGAAGCAAAATCTCTCAGCTTCTTCAAATGTGCATCCATTGGAGTAGCCATGGACTTGCAGTCCAACATTCTGAATCTCTTCAGAATATCTATGGTGTATTTTCCTTGAATTAGGAAAATCTCTTTCTGCCTCTGCCATACTTCTAATATCAAGAAGTAATGCATCAATACAAGATCCTTCATTTTGAACTTAGAGGCGAGTTTATTCTCACACCATACGATAAGTTTCTCGTTTCTAGTGAGAAACAATTCATCAACATATAGTACCAAAATCAGTGACTCATCATCTACAACCTTGTAGTAAAGGTTGGGTCTGCATCACTCTAATGCAACTTCCACTCCATGGCTAAAACAATAGCAATGATCGATCTAGTGGAAGTATACAGGAGAAAATGTCTCATTATAATCGACTCCCACTTTCTGAGAGAACCCTCTGGAAACAAATCTAGCCTTGTGTTTTTCAACATTCCTAGTTTCTCTATGAAAAGTCTATTGTGCCCATCTAGTGCTCTTCCGACCTACTGCAATATATCTGGGAACATTAACTGACTCAACTGGATCAATGGAATCAATGGGTTCATCCTCTTTTTCTAGATCCCTCTTGAACTAGAGGGGGAGATGATCTCATCTCCTTTGGTTCTAGCATTTATTCTCCATGTCTGATCCTCTGCCTTTCCTAACAGTCATCTCTTCTCCAAAATTCACATCCCTACTGAATTCAATTTATCTGGATCCCGGGATGTAGATTTTGTACGCCTTTGAAGACTCACCATGTCCCACGAAAGTTCCTTCTATCCTGAAGGTTCTAAATTTGTTCTTTTCTTCTTAGGCACATGTATGTAGACTGGACAGTCAAATCTCTGAAGGTGGTGCACTTCTAGTTTGACTTCTTTCAAAGCTTCCTCCAAGGTCATCCTTCTAGGCTAAGAGTCGTATTCATGGAAGCTTCTTGCTGAACATAAACGGGATTCATGTGTCCATCGGAACAAGTCTCATTGTTCTTCTCTTATAGGCCAAATCACATGGTATTTTCACCACAAGTCAAATCCAGTCTGATGATCAGTGACATTGCATAATCGAATTTAACCAATGTCTATTTCAATGCAATGAAAATAGTTTACACAAGCATCTTGGCTACTATTTTAACACAACAATCATAAACATGTCTACCAAACACATCTGAGAACTATCTAGATTTCTTCTATCTCCACTAGAACATGCCATCAAGAGTGTGCACTACTCTAAGCATGCAGGAAGGATATATCATCTAGACTAGCTCCATCATGTGTTCATGACGTTTTGTATGGCTCATATGCATAATAAATATAACAAGGTAAACTATATCAACTACTCAACACATTTCCTAATAGATATGCATTTAATAGACACATAAGATAAAATAGATCTATGTAAGCAAGAAAACCAAATATTTATCTCTTATTGTTTTTGTGTGTGGGATCCCACTGCCTTCTTGTTGGAACCATGATAGAATTTTGTTATTGGAGTCTGGATCTTCATATCTCCTCAACATATAGAGAGCTAAAAGAAGAACTCCAAATGATCATCATCCCTTGACTTCTTGTGATGGCGTTCTTTTTCTACATCAACAATTGAGGCTTCATGCTTCCTTTTGTTTGAACTTCAACAATTATTGGCGTAGTGACCATATTCCTTGCACCTATAGCATTGAATCTGAGATAAGTTCTTCTTCTCCTTCTTTTGATCTGGGGGAGGACTAGATATCATATCTTGGTGCTTGTGTTTATAAAAATTTCCTCCCTTTCCTTTGTCTTTCTTGGCATGGGATACAAATGCTTGATTCTCCTCTGTTTGAGTACCATGGAGTCTTTGTCATGCTACTATTCTTGTCTTTTCCTAAGTAAAATATTCCCACAGCTTATCAAATATGGGTAGTTTGGATCTACCACTTATACTTTGAATGAAAGACTCCCAAGATGGTGGGAGACCATTTAGAGTAGTTATGACAAGCTCCTTTTCATCAATGGGATATCCACTGGTGCTAATCTTGTCCCTTAGTTATGTGATCCTCATGAAGTATGAGGCAATGGATTCTGACTTGGACATCTCACATTTCAGAGTTGGTTCCTCAATGTAATGGATACATTGATACTAGTGTGTTCAAACAACTTCTTTATGGTATTGAACATTTTTCTAGTAGTCTTCTTCCCTGAGATTTGCAAGACCAAATGATCTCTTACTGAGTCCACTAGAATCCTTCTTGCTCTGGCATCATTCTTCCTCCATCGGGATTTGTCTTCTTTGGCTTCTAACTCAGGGACCTTCTCATTTACATATTGTAGTAGGTCATTTTATTCTAGAAGTAGAATAACCCTAGACTTCCAAGAGATAAATTTGGAAGCTCCTTCCAAACAATCTTCAACCTTCATACCAATCATCTTGATTGCAGATCTGGTTCAGAAACCCTAGCAAGAGCTAGGTCAAAAATGAAAGTTGAAATTTTTAAAAATTGATTCCACAAGTAGATGCACCTTGGCAAGGAAAGTTGATATGAGGTAGGGATGATCCAAATATATGGAGAAAAGTGGGTCAAAACATAAACCCTAATTTTTGTTGCAGCTGCTGAATTAGGTCAAAAACTAAAAATTCTCGAAAGATGCGCTTCCCTAAAAGAAAAATTCCCAAGGCTCTTTTTCTCCAAAATGATGGGTGAAGACGTCAAAATATGAAACCATAGTTCCAAGAATGGCTTCTTCTAGAACTGCTCTGATACCATGTTAGTTTTCATACATTCATAGCATAATAATTCAATTGCATAAACGAGATCACTAGAAGCAAGACAAAGCAAAAAACAATAACAACAGAGTTTATCCTGGGAAACCCAATCGGGAGAAAACCCAACAACCTTCGTATAGAGATGATATTTCCAAGATTAGAGTACAATCATAAAAGATAAAAGATGGAAATTCTTTCCAAAAGTAGAAACCCCAAAATAGTCTTCTTCTCCACCAGGTGCAAAATTCTCTCTCTCCAAGTGATGTGAACTTGAGTGAATGAGTGAGTGAATAATGAGTTTCACTTTACCTCTATTTACACAAGTGCTAAATTGGAAAATTCCCTAACTGGGCTGACTTCACTTGGGGGCAATTAATAATTTAATTTTTAATCTTTTCTTTTGCTTCTTTTCACCCCAAGGTTTACATTGATTCTTTCAAGGGTTTTGCATAATTAAACACATCAAGTTCATCTTCCTTAGGAGGTACAATCAAGTACAATAAAATACAATAAATAAAATATTTTGAAGTTGCATAAAATCCAACATTGTGCACTAATCCGACAACAAAACCTACCTACCATGGGCCATCGTAGCAACACCTCTCTGCCATTTTGGTGCCCATGCTGATTTTTTCTCATAGGCTCGATATCCTTTATATATTTACCCTGAATTTGAGAAGAATCCTCATTCATGTCTTTCTTTCTCATATATTTATGGTCGTTCCCTATACGACTCCCATTTTTGTGTTTAAGTTGTAATTGCATTTTTCTCTACCCCGCTTGCGCTTATGATCCTGATGTCGGCTTCATTCTTTTAGATCGTTATATAATCCTTCATCTCTTATATCATTACCATTTATCCATGTATCATTTTTTCCATGTAGCTTGACACCCTTTACCTGGAGGAGACATACACTAAGTGTCCTTATCTTGCTCATGTTCTTTGCACTACGAATAGGTCTGTTCCTTTTGCTTGGAACTAGTTTCGCTTGTCACTAACACTCGTTTCCTCCCATAATGAGCATTATTCCATACCTCCTTTGAGCTCATTAAAAAAAGAAGGAGGCCACGAGTTGACTTTTCTTGGATTGTTAAACTATCACGAAAAGCATAGATATGGAGTCTTCGTTAAGCTCTTTTCAACCTCCTTAAACTTGGAAATATTACCAAGTGATATTGTTTATGTCATACTCATTAAATGATATGAAGGAACATCCATCTAGTATAAGTTTAACCCTTTTCTAGACCACGTGGATTATTTACGAAAATGGAATACTCTGGTCAATTTTGACTAGAAGAGTTCTTTCACTATATCATTCTACACCTTTTCGGACAGTAAAGACTAAAATTATGAAAAAGTATACTACAGAGTTATTGTTTAAGTTTTTTAGACTCTTTAAAATTAAAAACACTGGCGAGCATGAACATATCCAGGCTCGATATAAAATCCACAGATTAGTATCCTATCGAGCATTTTTCTATATTTTCTTCATGCTCGTTAAACAATGAAGAAAGTGTCGAGTTTAGTTTTTCGGACGTGTTAATCATACGGAGAATATCTTATCGAGCACACTTTTATAAAAATGAAAAGGTACAAAAAAAGAGAAAAGGAAGGGAAGGATTTGAAATGTCTTTCAACATAATGACAGCGAGTTAAATATGCCCTTGAACGAAGCACCTATTTCGAGTCTATCAAACAAGTTGGGTTCTAGTTTTGGCCTTAAGATAAACCTGATCTGAGATTTTTTACTGCTATGATTGGTTAATCTTCCAATCATATGGAAAATCTGTTAATGTATCCTACATTGCATATTTGTATCATTAGTCCCTTTATGTACAAATATTCGCAAGTCACTACTGTGTTGTGGTTATTATTCAAGGATATTACCTATGTCAACCATTCTGTAGTGACCTTGACTTCATATGTCGGCCATTCCCTAGTGTCAATATGTTTCATCATGTATTTAGTCCTGCTCCAAATAAAATGAGTCTTTGATTTTTCCTCGTGTTAGATGATGGAGGATGCCTTACTACCTCCCTTCCAATGAGCCTCTTCCGATTGACTTCAACTCATTTTCGTTGGGAATGAGGTTTAGAGTTTCAATACTACCTTGGGGATTGAATTCATCTGTGGAAACTTTCCTCGCTATTGGGTAGTGGGAATACATCAATGTCTCCTACTTGGATTCTTCAGGTGTTCGAGTCCAAGGAAATCTATTCACATATGTTCGAATGTAATAGGTACCTCGGGGCCCATTTTCATTATCGGTGGGTTCCCTCGTGTTTGTTAATAGTTTACATGAATGTCCAGAAATCAAATGGTATCCCCTATGTTCAACTTCAACTTATTTATTCACATGGTTAGGATTTGTACCTTTAGGCTATTTGGATTGAAGACCTTCGGCCAACAATAGAATTCACATATTTTGATATTTCTAAAGTTGATGATGATCCCAGAGTAGGGATCGAAACGTCGAGTTTCAAATTCGTTTAACGCAACTCCTTTTTACAATTTATTAAATTTTAACACTGCAGATGGTTTTAGAGACCCCCTTTATTTTAACACTACAGATAGATTCATAGGTAGTGTTAAAATTTAGTAAATTGTACAAATTCATTATCGAAATTGTAATTTTCCATTATCAGAGAAATAAAATTAAAGATGACTAAATAAATGACCAATTCATATTCTTAATGTTATTGTTATGTGGTCATTTTCAGTTTAGTTGCTTGTTATTTAGTTGTATATTTTATCGCGTGACTAAATTGGTCATTTATCTTGGTCATTTTTAGTTGGATCACTTAAAATTGCTCAAGTTTGGTCATTTATCCCTTAAAAAAATTGTGGTGACCAATTTTTTTGGTCTCCTGGTCACTTATCTCTAATTTTGTACTAGTGAATGCTTTGCTAGAAAATGCAATAGGTTGTTCCTCACCTTCATAATTTTTCTGAAGGAAAACACATGTAGTGATGTCTTTGGAAAGGAAAGGGAGATATGAAAGTATTTCAAATAATTTGGACTAACCAATACTAGAGATATTCCAATTGATTCCTTAATATTTTTGAAACCCTTTCTTCCTTCATCACACCACTCAAAACAAACATGGTTTTTTTGAAGTCTCAAAAACGACTTTACTTTTTCAAAAAAGTTAGGAATAAATCTTCTAATAAAGTTTGTCTTTATGAGAAATTATTTTAAGGCCTTTTTGTTTTTGGGTAAAGGTATTCACTTTATTTCTTCAATACATTCAGTATCTATCTTTACCTCATCCTTGGAAATTATATGCCCAAGTAGCTTTCCTTCATCAACACCCAAACCTAATTTTTTGGGGTTTAAAAAAATTCCATATTGTTGACATGTATCAAAAAATTTTCTCATATGAATTTTGTGATTACATCTAAGTTTTGAAAATATTATTAAGTCATCTTGATATATCTTTATGATTTTTCCAGTTATATAATTAAAAACAAAATCCTTGGATCTATGAAAAGTTGCACGCGCATTCAAAAGACTGAATGACATCTTCAAATGCTCAAAAGTTCCCCAAGTTGTTGTAAAAATTGTCTTGTGTTGATCATTTTTTTTATCAACACTTGGTTATATCTTGACAACCCATCAAGCATTGACATAGTTCCCAAACCTATAACTTGTTGAAGAAGTTGTTCTATATTTGGGAGCGGGTAATTATTTTTTGCACAAGAGATATTTAGATTTCTAAAGTCAACACATATCTTGATTTCCCCATTTTTCTTTCTAACAACCACTAAGTTAGATAGCCATGAAGAGTACTTTGTTGGGGTAATGATACCTACTTCTAATATATTTTGAAGTTCTTTCTAAATAAGAGGAGTTAACATAGGATTTACTTGCCTTATCTTTTGTTTGAAAGGCTTTGCTTCTACCTTTAATAAAATGGTATGTTGAATGTTGCCATATTTATATTCCTTAAGTTCATCACAAGTGAAGGAAAAAATGTCTCTATGTTCCCTTACTAAATCGATCAAGTCCTTTCTTTCTTATGAGAAGTACCTTTACTAATCTTGATAATCCTCATATTTTCTTTAGGTCCAAGATTAACTTTGATGTAATCCCTAGGTTTCAATACTTCTTTTTTCCCCTTATAAATGTCATGCCGAATATAAAAAACTCTTTGTAAAGGAATAAGTCCATTTGGAAGAGAGTTTTTATATGAATCCAACCCTTCTAAATATTTATGCATCTCTTCTTTCCAATCATTTTCAAATTCAGAAAATTGCTTAAGTTATTCATGAATCTCAATATCTGACTATCATCACTTAAGATCTGCTAATGCTCAAAGTTGTCTAGTATAAAAGTTCTAAAAGTTACTTCCATTTTACCTTGACCTTTTTATCAAACTTTCACAAGTTGAAAAGTAGAATATGACATTGCCAAAACATCTGCCTAACTATCTTGTTCCCTTGGAAATTCTTCTAAAGACATAGCATCAAAGAATTCCATTGTGTCCCATATTGCATTTCTTTATTTCTTTCTTCCACCATTCTTGCAGGCATACTGACCATTGTCTTGAAGAATGGCTAAGATTGAGTCACCCTTGATCTTTAATATTTTGATTCCCATATCCATAGCGATTTCAAGGCCTAAAAGAAAAGTCCCATACTCTGCCAAATTATTAGTTGCTTCGAATTACAATTTTAAAATAAAGTTGAATACTTCATCTTTTGGAGAAGTAAGAACAATTCCTGCTCATGTTCTTGATTTTGAATGGGCACCATCAAAATTATCTTGCAAATTTGATTAACTCTTTCTTCCTTGGTTTATTTTCTGTAGGTTCTAAAGAGTTAGATAAAAATTGCATTACTTTGTTGACGAGCCAAACTGAATCGGTTGTCAACGTAAGAGAGATAACTCGATACAAGGTTGTAAGTAGACCTTGAGTCGTTTGGTATAGCTATCTCTTACGGGTATGTGGGCCCTATTGACACTAATGAATGTTGATCCCCAAGAGAGAGTTAATCTTTTAAAACTTTCTAAATTCCTAAATGCAATTTTAATCTCTAAGATGTGAATGTTGCAATGCTAATCTAAAAAGAATAAAAATCTAACCCACTCTAACCTATATTGATTGACAGCTAATTTTAAACAGTGCAAATGCATAATGAAAGATAATACTGCTGAAAGAAGAAAATAGTTTCCTGCAACAATATATGAAATCAATAGCACAATAGCTTTTGGACAAATAACTAATTATCTGCTTCAAACCATGAATACTATATATGCATACGCATTTGCAATCATCAAGAAACCAGCTGTCATAAGTATTGTATGTATAGAGAAATAATTCACGATACAAACTTAGACAATTAATACTGTCATCTCCAGAATTATAGACCAATCCTAATTCGGACAAATGAACGCTTAATAATACAAACTGACTTCAAGCTTCGATTAAATTTCAAATAATACTAATATTATAGAAATTCTTGAAAATTCCCTCTGAAGCCTTCCTTCTTTCCCAGAATACTAATATTACAAAAATGAAATGAACATTGGGACTAATCCCTTCTACTGGAGACCATTTGAAAATACATTTAGAAGATCAAAAGGATAAGAATCTCTTCAAAACAAATAAATCATTTTCATTAGAAAAAAAGAGATTTAACTATTTCGACCAGTATCAGTTAAATATCCCTTCCACTTGGCATGATTCTCCATGATTTGAGTTATCTGATCAAAACTAGCTTGTTCAATCTGCATTACATTAATGGGTGTATGATAAAGGATACATCACCACCTAGATATATTGAACTGCGATATTTATGTACTGATTTCTCAAAACGAGACGTGAACACAGAGTTTTGTTGCAAGATTTGAATAGGAGAAATCAAGTGATGCTCGAACACATCTGTGCTGGAATGACCTCATAGTGACAGATTCCTCAATGATATGGGAACTTTTTTGCGGTTTAGTAACCCTCTTTAACTTGTTATTCATCAAGTGAAATGATATGGAATTATCCTTCATCAATATCTAGCGAAATCCCTCGAGATATGCAAATATCCTTCATGGGATGGTGTCCACCTCTAATTAGTTCTATGCATTGAACTCATCAAACTCTTTGTTATATTTTTCTCCCACTAAATCTGCACATCAAAACCTATATTGAATAATAAAAGAAAATATAGCATGAGATGGAATGAAATGCATTAATCAATCCCTAAAAAATTGTGTGAATAAGCATCCGTTAAGAAAGGAAAAATGGTATTAAATCTTTTGCTCACGTAAAATTATTGTGAAAGGTCAAAGAAGAAAGAAATATAAATAATTTCCCCTTTCCACTGCATTGATTCACCACATGTTCTCATTTCCTGATGTAACTATTGTTGGACGTCTACAATTACAGAGGCTTCCAATCAGTAAACTGGTGGCAACGAGCAAGCACATATTGGTTTTCATTGCACCCCTTTTACTAATGGACTTCTTTATCACACCATTACCAAATCCCTAGGATCACGTTCAATATAATGATATCTACTACTTGGTTTCCGTTTCTTAATTGTAGAATGTCTTCTTTGTTATTACGTGGTACATCTTCAACAAACCCAATTTCCACATGTGATTTGTGTCGTTGTAAATGTAACTTCGAAAGATATTCATTTGTATATTATATTATATTATTATTGTACTTTTATTGTAACTCCATCGGAAATGTTTTTCCTCCATTTGGGGATGTCATTATTGTATTTGTTCATACTAGAATATCAAGGTAAAACCTCCATTGTAAGTCGGGGCAATAGTTCCCCAAAGGTCAAATGTAAATGGTATTTTTGGGTCTTCGTAGGAGAGGTCAGCCCAGTTAGGTAAGTGAGGTCGGCCCCATTGAGGAATTAGGTTACCCACACATAAAGTATAAATAGAGTCACTCTCTCATTTGGCATTCACACTCACTCAAGCAAGTTCGCACCAAGTGAGAGAGAAGACAAGTTCGTTGGAGGAGAAAGAGAGAGAGCTGCAGAAGACATCTTATATTTTGGGTTTTCCTTGCTGTTTGATATTGTACTAGTGACAAATCTATTTTTGAGGAAGTTGTGGGGTTTTCTCCTTTATGGATTCCCCGAGGAAAATTATTATGTCTTTTGTGTTTTGTTGTGTTTGTCTATCTTTCAATTTAAAGATATAACTAAATTGAATTAAAGTGCAAAATCTAACATGGTATCAGAGCCAATCTGAAAAGAAGGCATTGTGCAGCAATGGGAAACTAGGGCTTCCTAGTTCAAAATCTTCTCTCCACAGATCATCAAAAAAAGAGGGCTAGGCTAACTTGCCCTAGGATGGCGCATCTTTTGGAGGAAGCATAATTCAATTTGAAGAATTTTTTTTTTTTGACCCAATCACTAATGCCGAGAGAAAACTAGGTCATCAAACTTTTGGAGTTTCCCTCCACCAATCCAAGTAAAGGAGTACACTGGACAACTCGCCTTGAGGAGATGCATCTTGCTGTCCAATTAGAAATTCAAAATTCCAAGTTTGGAAAATTAGGGTTTCTATAACAAACCCTAGGTCAGCAAGTTCCAGAACCAGGTTGGGCATATCAAATTGGTAGGAACTAACTCTTTGTTATTTCCATTTGAGGTCCTCATTTCAAAATGACAAATCACATCAAGCTTAAGGATAAGCTTGAAGGAGCTAACAACTTCTGAGCATGGAAGTATAGAATCTTTCTTGTCCTAGAAGAAAATGATTTGGACAAGTATGTCAATGTGGAGGTTCCAGAACCAGAGGGAGAAGAGGCAAAGGAAATACATAAGAAGAACTTGGTCAAGGCCAAGAGGATTATTGCACACTCCATGAAAGATCATCTCATCCCTAATGTATCATCATTGAAGACTCTCAAGGATATGTTCGATGCCTTGAAGAAGATATTCAAAGGGAAGAACATCAATCAGAAGATGACACCAAGGAACCAACTCAAGAATGTGAAGATCCAACACTCAGAGACCATGCAATCGTACTTCACAAGGGTTTCTCAAATCAAGGAGCAACTTGAAGAAATTGAAGACAAAGTAGAAGAAGGAGAGATAGTTATGACCACCTTGAATGGTCTCCCAAGATCATGGGACTCATTCATTCAAGGAATATGTACCAGGAAGAAGCCGATCACCTTCAACAGACTATGGGAAGAATGCACCCAAGAAGAAGCTCGTCTAGTAGCAAGAGAAGAGAATACGGGAGCTAATGATGACCAAGCTCTAACTGTTCATACTAAAAGAAACCACAACAAGAGGGAGAACCATCATCACAGAAGATCCAGAAGGCACCATGGACCTAGAAGGGATCTCTCCATTATAAGATGTTACACATGTGATGAGAAGGGACATTACTCAAGAAATTTCTCCAGAAATCAAGGATCCTCCAAGAAGACCAACAAGAAGAGGCATTATGATGACATTGCTGAAGATGATGAACCAACAAGGAAAAGAACTAGAGAAAAAAGCGATGATTCTTCAAGTGATGAAGAATATGTCTTAATATTAGCACTCACAGGCACCATCACATAGGGGAGCAATGATTGGCTTGTAGATAGTGGAGCATCCAAGTAGATGATGGGGTACAAAGAATCTTTCATCAATCTATCAGAACATGAGTCACCTCACAAGGTGAAACTTGGGGATGATTATCAATATCCCATCAAAGGAAGTGGAGAAGCTTCCTACAAGTTAGATTTTGGAAAATCATTAAAGATGAAAGATGTTCTCTATGTACAAGGATTGAATAAGAACCTTCTCTCCATCTCAGCATTAGATGCTAGGAATGCGGGTTGCATTTGTTGATGGACAAGTTCTAATGTGGCCAAAAGGAAAGATAATAAATGATGCAACAGTAATTGGAGAACAAGAGGGAGGCTTGTACAAGTTCAAAGGTCAACCGGAACAAGCATTAGTCCATGACTCCATGGAACCAAGTGAGTTATGGCACAGGAGGCTTGCACATGTGCATTATAGAGCACTACCAATTGCAAGCAAAGAAGTTTCAGGACTACCAGAAATACAGACAAAGCATGCAAGCATTTGCAAGGGATGTGCAAAAGGAAAGAACGTGAAGAAGACATTCCCCATCAGTGAAAGCAAAGCAAAAGGAATATTGGAGATAGTCCACTCGGATGTGTGTTGTCCCATGTCTTCCAACTCATTAAGCGAGTATGTATACTATGACTCTTTTATAAATGATTTTTCCCGTAAGACATGGATTTATTTCTTGATGGGAAAAGATGAAGTATTCAACAAATTCAAGGAATTCAAAGCCTTGGATGAAAATCACACTGATAGGAAGATGAAGAAGTTATGATCAAACAATGGTGGAGAATTCACTTCAAAATCATTCAAGTACCTTTGTAGAGAATCTAGGATTAAGAGGGAGTTGAGCACTCCTTACAATCCTCAACAAAATGGCATTGCAAAACGAAAGAACATAACAATAATGGAAGCAGCGAAGGAAATACTACATTATCAGGATCTTCCGATGCACTTATGGGAAGAAGAAACAAGGACAACTATGTATGTACAAAACCGTACACCTCACCGTGTATTGAAAAACAAGACGCTCGAAGAAGCCTTCTTAGGTGAGAAACCAGAAGTCAGCCATCTCAGAATATTTGTCTACCTGGTGTACATACATATCCCAAAGGAAAAGAGAACCAAGCTAGATCCTTCAAGAACGAAGGGAATATTCGTGGGATACAACAACACATCAAAAGCCTACCAAATATACTTCCCAGGATTCAAGAAGATCGAGATCAATAGAGACATAACTTTCGACGAAGATTCAACATACAACAAATCAAGAAAATTACCTATTGAAGAAACTGAAGAACCTAAAGTTTCAAGAACCAAAGACACAGTTATGGAAGAAGCAATTCAAGAAGATCATGAATACCGCGACATGGAAGAACCACAACAACCTGTAGATCCACCTCATGAGAAGAAATCCCACAAGAGAAGACCGGCATGGGAACGTGAAGTAATACAAGATGCAGAGAAGTATGGTGCTCTAGATGGGATACATAAAGAACGCAAGAGACCGAGACCATACTTGAGCTATGTGGCCCTACTATGTGACATCATTAATAAAGAACCTTTCAACTATGAGGAAGCAGTAGAGAAGAAGGAATGGAAGGATGCCACAATCTAGGAGTACCAGTCAATTATGAAGAATGATGTCTGGGAGATAGTTCCAAGACGAGTAGGGAAGTCTGTTGTGAATTCAAAATGGATCTACAAGATCAAGCATGCTACATATGGTAGCATAGAAAAACACAAGGCAATATTTTTGGCATGTGGCTTCTCCTAGAAAGAAGGCATAGACTACGAGGATACATTTGAACCTGTAGAAAGATACACTTCCATTAGATCTATACTTGCATTGGCTGCAGTAATGAAATGGAAGGTACACTAGATGGACATCAAGACATCATTCTTGAATGGCGTAGTTGAAGAGGAAGTGTACATGGAGTAGCCACTAGGATTCAAGACACATGACAGACAGACTCATGTGTGCAAGTTGAAGAAAGCCTTGTATGGATTGAACCAAGCACCCAGGACATGGTACGGAAGGATAGATAGCTTTCTGATGAGCTTAGGCTTTATCAAGAGTAAAGCAGATTCCAACCTTAACTTCAAGGTTGAGGGTGGAAGACTAGTGATACTACTACTATATGTAGATGACTTGTTTGTAACATGGGAGGATGAGCTCATTCCAGATACAAAGAGAAGGTTTGCCGCAAAATTCGAGATGAAGGACCTGAGAATGATGCACTACTTCTTAGGCATGGAGGTGTGGCAGAGTGTGGATGGGATTTTCCTTGGTTGAGGAAAGTATGCAGTAGAGATTTTGAAGAGGTTCAGAATGATGGACTGCAAGGAAATGGCCACACATATGGCATCGAAATTGAAGCTACTATGTGACACTTATTCAGAGACAATTGATGCCACGATGTATAGGTAGATGGTTGGTTCGTTAATGTACTAAACAAAAAAAAGACCAGACATATGTTTTGCTGTGAACACCTTGAGCCAGTTCTTGACAGATCTGAGGCATGTTCACTTGAAGACTGCAAAACTTATATTGAGGTACCTGAAGGGTACAATTGAGTATGGGATCAAGTATGAGACAGATCAGAGGATTAACATGCAAGGTTATGTTGATTCAGATTGGGCATGCAGTGCCACATACAGGAATAGCACTTCGGGATGCTGCCTCAGTTTGGGATCTGGTATGATCTCCTGGTTTAGCAAGAAGCAGTCATGCATGGCACTGAGTACAGCCGAAGTAGAGTATGTTGCAGCTTGTTCAGCTAGTTGTGAGGCAGTATGGCTTCGAAAGCTACTGTCATTTTTGTTTGATATCGAGCTCGAGAAAACTTGTATCTTCTGTGACAACCAGAGTTGCATGAAGTTGTTTGAGAAACCAGTGTTCCATGACAAGTCAAAGCATATTGAGATCAAATACCACTATATTTAGGATATGGTGTAGAGAGTAACAGTGAAGCTCCAGTATGTGGCGACAGACGATTAGATAGCTGATGTGTTGACCAAGCCATTAGCAAGAGTGAAGTTCAAGTACTTCAGAAAGAGTCTTGGATTTATCGAGATCGATGTTCCTCGAAAGAGGGAGTGATGAAACGAGAAGACGCAGGTGTACTAGGGCTGTATCTCACATGGTGGAAGATGCAGGTGGTCCATAGAGACGCATTTCACTTGAGGTGCTCCTGGGATGTATCCACATGTTTGGAGACTCTGGTAGGTCCACGGGTCATAAAGACACTTGGGGTGCGCCTGGGCTGTATCTTACATGGTCGAAGACACAAGTGGTCCATAGGGATGTAATGCACCTGGGGTGATCCTATGCTGTATCCACATGTTTGAAGACGCAGGTTGATTGTGAGAGACATAATGCACCTGGGGTGCTCTTGGGTTGTACCCATTGGGTAGGAAATGCAGGTGGTTTGTTGGACATGATGTATGCACCTGGGATGTTCTTTGTGTGTGATGATGAGATGATTTGGATACGATGATAGTAAGAGATGCAGGTGATTGTTGTAGCAATGTAATGTGTGGTCCTCAGCTGTACCTACTTGAGGGCTTGCTCGTAGATATGATGAAGACCTAGATGAGAGCTAGGCCTACATCCAACATGAAAAAGGGTTGGCTATGTAGAACTTCTCATGACGGATAGATTCAAGAGATGTCACTAGTCAATGATCAACAAGATGAGGATTGTTGTAGCAGAGGCGATGATGATCCTGTGTTGATGATGTTCCAACATTGATGATGATCTGGCGATGATGATGTTGTCCTGAGTGATAATGACTATGGCGAGAGAATACCTTCCTAGTTAAGAGGGAGTGTTGTTGTAAAAGTAACTTCAGAAGATATTCATTTGTATATTATTATATTATTATTGTACTTTTATTGTACCTCTATCAAAGATGTTTTTCCTCCATTTGGGGATGTCATTATTGTATTTGTTCATACTAGAATATTGAGGTAAAACCTCAATTGTAAGTCGGGGCAATAGTTCCCGAAAGGTCAAATGTAAATGGTATTTTTGAGTCTCTCTAGGAGAGGTCGGCCCAGTTAGGTAAGTGATGTTGGTCCCATTGAGGAATTAGGTCACCTACACATAAAGTATAAATAGAGAGAGTCACTCTCTCATTTGGCACTCACACACACTCAAGCAAGTTCACACCAAGTGAGAGAGAAGACAAGTTTGTCGGAGGAGAAAGAGAGATAGCTACAGAAGACATCTTATATTTTGAGTTTTCCATCTTGTTTGATATTGTAATAGTGACAAATCTATTTCTGAGGAAGTTGTGGGGTTTTCTCCTTTATGCTTTCCCCAAGAAAAATTATTGTGTCTTTTGTGTTTTGTTGTGCTGGTCTATCTTTCGGTTTAAAGATCTAACTAAATTGAATTAAAGTGCAAACTCTAACCATCTGAACCATGAGGTGAAAAAGAGATTCTATTAACAAAACTTGAGGTAGATTCTTGTTTTCGATTTGGTGGCAAAATCTTTGCGATATGATGTGTTGTATTATCGTGATATTCAATGATTTGATAATATCTTCTTACCCAATTTGGTGCTATGAACATGCATGATCTCTATCTAATTTCTTTACTGTTGGCATGTCCTCAAATGATCTTAGGAATAAAGATAAGAAACACTAAAATTGCGAGGAACTTTTAAGAGCGATCTCAGTAAATATTTCATGCTTTTTCTTTGCGGTGATCGCTTTACTTTTTGGTTGTACTCTGGTTCTAATCTTTTCCGGATCCACCTTTATCTTCATCTTTTCAGAAAAGTATAGTGGGGCGAGCTTCTTAGTTACACAATTCTGTCCCTTTTTCCTTAAACTGAGTCTCCTCAGCATGATTTCACGCCTTAATGATTTAACCAACTTGTGATCATTGAGCAAAGCATTGATATAATTGGAGTTTGCAAACCAACTAGACAGTGTTTGTTCCAAAATTATTTAATTTCAAGGCATGTTTTTCTACGTAACCAACTAGGGTTATTCTCATGCTTCCTACCTAACCAACTAGGGTTATTCTCATGCTTCCTACGTAACTAACTAGGGTTATTCTCATGCTTCCTACGTAACTAACTAGGGTTATTCTCATGTTTTTCTCATGCTTCCTACGTAACCAACGAGGGTTTTTCTCATGCTTCCTACGTAACTGACTAGGGTTATTCTCATGCTTCCTACGTAACTAACTAGGGTTATTCTCATGTTTTTGTACGTAACTAACTAGGGTTATTCTCATTGTTCCTACGTAACTAACTAGGGTTATTCTCATGTTTTTCTACGTAACTAACTAGGGTTATTTTCATGCTTCCTCATGGCGAATTATCCTCCTTCACCAGTTGTTGTTTGTGACATCATTTGGAAGCATCCTGTTGATACGTTGATTATTGTTATCTGCAGGTTGGCGTTCTGGTATAATAGTGTTTGCAATCTCCTTGTCATTAGCACTTTTCTTCAATAATTTTTTAGTTTCCTTGTGGTGTACATTCTCTTTCAAAATTCCTGCATCGTGCCAATGAGATCTCTAACGTGGCTCCCTTTAAACCCCTTCCACGACCTCAGCAATTTTAATCTAAGATTTGGTGAAATCCTATCTGTGACAATTTCATGGGATATCCACGTTGGAACACAACCATCTATTTATTTCTTCATTTGAGCATCTTTATTGACGTACACAAGCTCATTTCCCAATACTTAATCAAAGGTAACCTCATCGTGGCTTATACAAAAATCAAGCTGGTGAAAAATGCACGAAAAATGCAACCAATTTGCAATCAGTACATATTGTGACTCACTATGAAACAAGGATTCATAAATCTCCATTCATAATAAAAATTGACAAGGTTCAAAATTATGGACGATGCAAGCATTTTATGATCACTACATAATTTTCATTATTTCATGAGAAGTAAAGATCACAACTAGAGAAGAGACAAAACCTCGATCATGATAACCAATGTTATAAGAGGTATTCCAAGACACAATGCATTATGATATTAAAAGAGGTATTCCAAGACACAATGCTTCATGGTATTAAAAGGAACCAATAATCTGTAAAGGGAAAGGGGATTTGTTATTCTTTGCATAGACTACCTCATAAACAATAATCATTGGAAAGAGCCTACCACCATCAAATTAGTTGCTAAGCAAAAGTGAGGGTTTCATAAAAATTAATGTGTTGCTTAAATGAAAAATTATATGCTCATCTTTAGACTTTAATGTATATTCTTTTAAGACACACAATGAATCACATATGAATAAACTTGAATTGATTTTTTTAGCTTGTTAAAAGGTATAAAATTAGGAATATATCAAGATTTTTAATGAAAGATTAATTCTCATAAAAATTTGATACATTATTCAAATTTAGAACTGTGGGCTTGCTTCCATTCCTTAACATGTACTTTTTAAAGGTGGGTATTAACTTTCTTAAAATTTGACTTTTAATTGAATTATTTCAATCCGCCAAAATGCTCAACTAACTCATTTATGCATAGAAGACCAACTTTGACGAGACTATCAAAACAACAATCCAATTGTTAGCAAATCGATGCATGGAATCAACTCAAACAGGTTCAAATGAGCACATAGAAGATGTCAAATCATAGAGGAACAAAAAAGATCCAAATGGAAGAATCATTAACTATGTGAGGAAGATGTGACCAAACAACAAATTTACATGACTCAACAATCCCAACATTTAGATCATAACCAATAAGCTAGATGCATGAATGGAATTTCACTAATGATTTTGTTTCTACAACATTACATCACAGAATCAACATCTCATGAAAGATAAGAAAAAGGAACTAATGATAAGAAGTGCGGAAAACCAAACACTTGAGAAAGGAAACTATCAAACCATTCTTTCAAATCAACCAAGACAAAATCAAATGCAAATGAAAACAATGTTCTCTAAATTTCAAATGGGGGCCCCTTTGTTTTTTATAAAAATTAAGGGGATATGTTGAGGCCTCAACAAATGGTGACACATTGGGCGATGTAGTTATCTCTGTCTAATATCACCTAAAAGAATTATTTACACTAAATGTTAAAAATAAGCTCAATGACTATAAAGATAGATCTCCAAATTGTGGGTACCACAATATGTTTATGAATTTGAAGGATATTCTCACTAAAAACACACACCAAGTAATTGACAGGTCACCTCTTCTAGCCAATTTATGAGGTTACTCTTTTTTCTAGCTTACAATCCACAAATAATTGATTTAAGGTGTGACCATGGTCTTCACTCTATGTGAATAACAATTTCCTATGTGTGATCCTCATCTCTCTTTAACTTGGCATTGATTCACTTCCCTTGAGCATCGGTAGCCTTGACAAAGATGCCTTAGTATCATACACGCATAGCACTACTGCTAGCGAGCATCCATATCTCCGAATAGCTTACTTATACTTCCCACACTAGTATAGCATTGGCATATTCTCTTTGAAACACCCTTATGATATGTATAAAGTGTTGCATAATCAATGAGTGTAATGAAAGTGGGGAGGTCATACAAACATGGCCCCATTGCTAGTAAGCGTCTATAGCCTCAGTGGGTTTACTTGTAGTTCCAATGCGAATATAGTGCTTTCAACTTCCCTTTATTATGATACACCCTTAATGATTTGTGTAAATACATTATTACATTTGCAATTTAGGATTTTAGGGAAGTTGGGTGATACAATAGTCATTTAGATTTGCTTGGTAAATTACTCACTTTCAAAGTTTTTATCTTAAGGTATTCCTTCCATCAATCAATTTAGATATATTCTATTTAATGTGAAGTGGACGGGGCACAACAGAAGAAACCAGTAAGAAACCTAAAGTGTAAATGTGTCAGTGTTAAAAATATGAATTCAAGTTAACATAGGAGTTCCTCCATAAACATAGAAATTTCACTTATAAGTCATGGAAATTTATATAGATAATTAAGTATAATGCTTTCAGTTGTAGATAGGAATTAGATCACTACCCAAAATGCTATCATTTATTTGTTTGGATTACAAACCCTTTGAAAATTTCGAACAAAAGGGCAGATAGAAAACATGGAAAACTTGCAAATGCCAAATCTGCAATTTAAAAATCATAACGACTAACCAAACAAAAATATAGAAAAGTGAAAAACTTATCTAATCTAAATGAGATAAATGTATATATAAATCAAAACAAGATAAGCCCTGAATAAACTAACAACCGAGTTCAAGGAAAAATGTGTGAATCGAAATCTTAACATGTCACTAATCAAAATAGAAAGGAAAAACAAGATTCTAAGGGATATGATGAATAGTAAATTTGAATTTTGTCCCTATTAAATCCTTTAAATGTTTTACATAAAAATATGTTATTTCCTTTGAATTAAGATTGTGATAAATATTCATTTCACTAAGATAAGAGATGTTAAGCTAATCAATCCTTTTTATTAAAATATAACAACACAAAGGAATCTAAAAAAGGAAAATCCCGAAGATAAATCTTAAACTAAATGTGCAGCTATGAAATCAATTTCAAGATGAGTTACATTCATTAAATTACATGCCAAAAAAATTTAAAATAATAAAAAATAATGTGTAATAAAAAAAACAAAATCTTTCTCATTTGGCTCTCTAAAATATACTTTCTTTACTGTTGGAATCAATTTAATACTGAGAGGGGGGGGTGAATCTATATTAGCGCAGTTATCAACAATTTTTAACTTCTTTAACATATTAGTTTGAAATTAATCTTGATATTTAATTATGAATCCAACAAAACATTCATCCATATATGCATCAAGACAAAGAAAACATAACACATGAGATTTTGACGTGGATACCCAAATGGGAGAAAACCATGAAATGCTATTTTGTAATGAAAATAAATTACATTCAAGGAAGCACCGAATTTTTGTGTTTACCAATACCAACTGGAAGGAGGCACCGATCCCTTGGTTTTACAGGCACCGACCTAAAGGAAGCACCAACTCCCTATGTTCTCTAGCACCAACTGGAATGAGGCTACAAAACCATGTTCCTTTCCCCGTCCTATCACCCAAATATACAAAATAAGATGTTTCCTTACTGAAATTCCAACTTGTGCATGCTTCTTATCTTCTGATGTTTGTTCTGTTGTGTGCACCTTTTGTATGCAGTCATATTGCTATCACTTCCCTGCATACATCACTTGACTTCTCATTCCACTCAATACTTCACTTTTGCTGATGACTCACTTCATATATCGTGTGTTACTTCATCTACTGTAGTCTACGCCACTGATTAGCTGTGTCATTCTACTACCGCAAAACTGCACTCACCAACTGATACTGTGCTTCAATTTATAGCTTTTTGTTCTAAGATTGCACATCAGTATCAGATGGAACTGCTAACTTAATGAGATGTGTTCATTCGGTTTAAGTGCCATAGTCTTTCAAAAAATATGCGACATATTGTGCATCATATGATTTGTCCTTTCGGTTTAACACACTTGTCTCGGATCATCTTCATCATGACGTGCATAATAGATTTTGCTCTTGCTCTGTCATCGCGCATCTGATGGACTTATCTATTTCGCACACTTCAATTCAACCTTTGTGCATTAGCTGAACTTTTGGGCATCTTCTAATATACTTCATTTCTGTCTCTATGCTTCCTTCTTAAAACATCTATGACTTTTGCATGTTTCTCGTGCTTACTGTCATTTAATCCTTAGGCACTTGAGCATCCTCTGCATTCTTCCTTTCCGTCTTTGCTCAATTGTCACATGTCTACAACATCATTCCGCGCACCTTCAATTCAATCATTACTCTATTTGTGCACACCTAAATCCTCGCTAGATCATAGTGTTCTGTACCTTGAGCCCTTGATGCCCCAAATATAAATATGTATCTTCCACTTAGAATCTCTCTGACCTTACCATCAATCTTACTTCAAATCTCCAACTTGATTCACTATTTATACATGTCTTGCATGGATTGTATGTCCACAAGTTGGTTGTGGCATTCCTTCTTTTTTGTTTCACGGATTGTGCTTATTCCACATGTCATGTTTTGCACCGCTAATGTGTCCTTTATTTGTGGGTTCTATGCATACATGGTCCTCGACTTGGTGGGAAATTCACCCTTGTTGTACCATCACTTGTGGATCTTGTGCATTTGATGTTTCAATGTTTTGTGGAACTTGTGCATACACGATCTTCGACTTGGTGGGACTTTAACCCTTGTGTTATTATCACTTGTGGGTCTTGTGCACTTTCCGTGTCATCGGTTAAGGAATTTTCACATATGCTGACTTCAACCGCTACACCCTTCTGGAAACTTGTGCGCACTTCAACAACCAAAATCTTTTTATGATGGGAGATGACTTGCGCACTTTCAGGACTTGTATAGTTGTTCAACCATCTCTTGTACCATGTTTCGTGTGCACTCCACTTGACTTGCTTCTGTACTCTTGAATATTCTCTGGACTTGGTTTCACATACTAGAGTCTTCTTTGGACTTACTTGCGCACACTAGACTTTGTCCAATGTACTCTTTGGTTTGCTTGTACACTCTTCAAACTTCTTCCCAACCAACACTTTAGATTGTGCCTTGAAGGACTATGACTAGATGTACTTGTGAGCATCTCAAGTACATGTTCCTTATGTACTTCTTCAAACTGGATATGCATGATGTACCCCTAGACACACTTTTTCAGACTGTATGCAACCTCTAGATACACTTCTCCACACTGGAATCCATATCCTTCACTACTTTCCTTGCGCATAAACTTCTTCAGTGTGGCTTTTCCATACTTATTCAAGATAACATGTGAATATTGAATCCACTTGACTTCAATTGACATTAGTGACTCAAATTAAATCAATTGACATCCACTTTGAAATTAGTTGACATCAATGACAACCAAAGTTCAACAATCTCCTCCTTTGGCATTGATGTCAACACCTTATGAAGTTGTGCATATCATCTTCTTGGACTTGTATGGTTCATCTGTAATTGTCGCAGTACCCCCCCTGTGTACATGCTCCCCATGAGTTCTTTGCTAGTTTGAACCTCTAACATATGCACATTCTATTGTTAGTGCTTCTTCTACTTTATGTTACCTCTACGAAGATTACACATGTTGTGATTATTTTCACTGTACTACAGCATTCTTCATGGTTACCTTTATGTGCTTCAGCTTCATGCCATTTCTTCAAAAATATGCTTCACGCTCTTTCATGTCTTCTTCATCATCTATCTTGTATATCTTGCTTCAACTGCATTGCATCTTGGCTTCATGCTTTTTCTCCACAGTTGTATTACTTCTTATCTTCATGAATCTTCTTCTTTATGTTGTTTATTTTCAGTTGCATTCATCTTCATGTCATATGTACTTTCAGTTTCATGCTTTTCTCCCCCTTTGACATCAATTTCAAAGAGGTTCCATTACTTGCGCAATTACTTGTTCTTCTTTCTTTCGTTTTGCGCTGGCCTTTACCTATCTGCTCACAGGGATAACTCCCCCTGCCTTCATGCTTCATTTCTTTTGCGCTGATATCCTTCAATCTGTATATTGATTTCATAATTATCTTTGATTGATTTCCATGTATGGGTTTTATATTACTTCTATATCTTGATCTCCTATTCCTTGCACAATGATTCATGCAATCATCCTTTCGTCCCATCTGCGCAGTGCCAAAATCAATCCTTTACTGCTTTTGCATTATCTTTTTCACTGACTTCCTTTCTGTGCCCATATGTTTCATCTGTTGCATTTAATGCACTGTCACCAGGAATTGTTGCTTGTAATTCCATCGCATGCCTTTCCATGACAACCAAATATTTGACACATTTTTCATCTATTATCCAGCTCAGCATTAAAACGGGCATGACACTCAGTTCGTGTGGCAACAATGACGTGTCGCAACCGTATTAAATTTTTTTTGGGGTGACATCATTCATCGTATAGTGAAATGAATTAGATTTCCTCCTTTTGTACTGTTTCCAAAAATTCATTAATTCCAACATTTTTTTTGGCAAATCCACCACCTTCTTCGACTTGCGCGATATTGAATGCACATCTCTTTAGCTTAACTCCACACGCGCGAAAATAATCAACTCAATTATTTAAGAGCTCAACGATAAAATGCCTAGTTCATCACATTTTGCACTCTTTCCCTTCTGTGTTGCATTGATCCTTGATTTCTCATTTTCCTTTCTTGCCAATGGCTTCCTTTCACCAGAGAATGAACAATTCTATTGAGAGTGTGCGACTAGTTGTTCAGTCACAGTAGTCCAAATTTGCACACTTGAGAGTTGATGTGGGATTCTAGCAAAGCTAGATGGAGGAAACATATTTCCAACGTCAATATGCTCAATTGCAAGTGAATTACGGGCATGTTGAACAACTAACTCAACTGACTCGTCGGGTCAACTTTCTGGAGTGTAAAAAACAATAGATTATGGATGAACTTTCCACACTTCAGTCTCATCATTCTGAACCTCCATCGTTTGCATCATTACAACTTATTCCTGTGCACTTTTCCAATGAATGTAATGTGATGGATCTTCGTCTTGCACACCATCCAGACTTACAACTTGACCTCGAATTATGGCTGTAGATAACTTGTGCAATTCTCAATTTTTCTGTCTTCACTTGTTTTCTTGTACACACATTTTTTAGCCTTGAAATGGAGTTCCTTATGACATTTTCATGTAAGAAGGCTTGTGTGATTTTGAAAAAAGATTGATTTTAAATGTAATACAAATCATTCTTTTTGCGCAGACTCATGTTTATCTTTAAACAACGTTTGTACATTTTCTTCATGAAAGAATTTTTCTTTTGTGTCATAACACTTAAATCAACAATTAATCTATTCTTCTTTTTATCACTTGCAAGAGCTCTTTATGCAAAAATCATAGCTTAGTAACAAACTGAATATATGCATATAGTTTTTACTTTGACCGAAATGCTGAGTTATTTTCTGCGACAATTTTACTCAACACACAGCTTTATGCACTCTTGATAATTAATGCAGCAGTCATCTTCAAACCCTACCTTCACTAACATACTCCTTGAATTGTAAGATGCATCGTGTTTGAATTAAAGCGTCTCACTTGATCTTCTTAAGATCAACAAGAGGAGCAATAATTGCTTGCTACTTTGGATGTACCTAGATTGTTTGCTTCTTCTTCGCACTTTTGAGGAGATTTCCTTACCCAAGTTTTCTTGTGCACCCTTCCATCTTGATTATGTACTGGAGAATTTTCACTATGAATCCTTGGAATTTGATTGCCTTTGCGCAATAAGTATTCATCTGAATAGTTTACTACTCATCGACAGTACATAGCCTTATGTCCAAAACCATCACATGCATATCAAATCTCATAGTTTGACAATATTTTGCAACATGACCAAAGCGATTGCATCTTGCACACTTCATCCTATTGATCCTTCTTTGGTTAGTATATTGTAAAGAGTTGTAGCTGTTGAAGGAACTATCATACCTAAAATACTTAACATGATTTGGGAAATGTTCTTTTTCATAGACCTTCTTCGATTCATTTTCATAATCAAGCCTTAATTTGTATTCAGGTGATCTCTGATCATTCAGGATTTTTTTCAGAATTGATGTGTTGTCTTTAAACATGTTCTTCATTTCATCTTCAACATTAGTCTTGTTGCTTTCTTGATGTGCGTAGTTTACTATAGGAACTTGGACTTGTTTCTTTCTCTTCATTTCAACTATATCAATGCCTTCTAGACAAGATATATCTTTATCCTTCTCCTCAAACTGAATTGTCATCATCCTATTTATATGCACTAATTCTTCCATAGAATCCTTTAATGCAAGTTTCTCTTCTTCAAGCACTTTGACCTTGTCTTGTGCAAAAATCAGTTGTTTCTCATAGTTGATCACTTTTTCACAAACTTTTGCATCAAGAGACTCTTGAAATAGCTTGTCTTGTTCTCCATACTTCGACGGCTGCTCCTGCAAGAATTTACTCTTCTTTATTGAATTCCTCAATTAATCCAAGGCACTAATCAATTAACCTTCCCAGTCAACATATGCAACATCTTCTTCTTCTTCAGATTGATTATCTGTCTTAACTTCTGCAACTGGATTTGGAGGTGTTTTGAACGATCCACTAAAGAAGTATTTGTCTAGTGATCTTGGTTTGATTTGCACAAATGGAGTATTCTTCGAACTGTTTTTCTTCTTTTCATCACAGCTTTATTCCACAAAGGCCATGAAAAGTACCTATTTTGGTTCTTCATTGCAGTCACTTCCTTAAGGTAAATTTCTATCTTCCTTAGTGTACAAACCTTTCTTTTGTTTTGGAACCCTCCTTTTATTTCTAGTTCGATGTTGAGTGCACTTAATTATTCGTACATGAGAACTAGATTCTTCATCGTTGTTTCTATCTCCATATTCTCTATAAGCACACTTAGAAGAAAAATGGCCTATTCCTCCACATTTGAAAGATTTGAAAGGAATTTTTTTTTGTACTTACCTCGTCCTCTTTTCATATTCCTTACAAATTTTGACTCTTCATCATCTGATTCATTGCAAGAGTCTTTTTTATGATTGTGCTTATCCTTTCCAGTGGATTTAAAAGAAGCTTCCTTTCTGGTGGGAATATCCTTCTCAATTCTCATCTCCTATGCTGTTAGTATCTCGTGAAGCTCATCCATTTTTAGATCTTCAATAATTTCTCTGTGTTCCAATACAGACACCTTCACATTGAATCTTGAGGGAAGAGTTCTCATTATATTCTGTACCACAGATTCTTCTTCCAGAGTGACCCCAAGACTCTTGATCGCATTAAATATCTCATCAACTCTTAAGAAGTAAGAGGTATTGTTTTCTTCATCTTTCATTCTCAAGGATTCAAATAACCTAGAGTAGTTCTGCAACTTTGATTTCTTTACCTTTTCGTCACCTTCATAGACACCTTTGATTTTATCCCAGACTTCCTTGGTTGAGGCACAATGCATAACCTTGATGAATTCATTATCTATTAAACCACATAGTGGTGCATTTTTTTCTCTTGCATCGCATTCATATATTCTCCTTTCAGCTAGATTAGCTGTCACGACTGTTGGGACATTGTAACCATCAACAATGGACTGCTAGCATATTCTCCCAGTGATTGTAGATATAATTCCATCCTAACTTTCTAGAAGGTGTAGTTGGCACCATCAAACCTTGGTTCCCTATTGGTGGAAATACCTTCCTTGTTTTCCATATCTATGCATGGATCTATCTTCTATATGTTAAGTTGTTACTGAAGACACTAGATTTGATACCAATTCTTGGAATCGCGCAGTTATCAACAATTTTTAACTTCTTTAATAGATTAGTCTGAACTTAATATTGATCTTTAATTATCCTTCCAATTAAACATTCATCCTTATATGCATCAATACAAAGAAAACAGAACAAACATGACTTTGACATGGAAAACCAAATGAGAGAAAACCACAGAATGCTCTTTTGTAATGAAAATATTACATTCAAGGAAGCACCAAATTCTTGTGTTTACCATCACCAACTGGAAGGAGGCAGTGAACCCTTGGTTTTACAGTCACTAACCTGAAGGAAGCACCAAGTCCCTGTGTTCTCCAGCACCAATTGGAAGGAGGCTACAACCCCTTGTTCCTTGCTCGTCCTTCCACCCAGATATACAAAATAAGGTTTTTCCTTACTAAAATTCCAACATGTGCACACTTCTTATATTCTGATGTTATTTCTATTGTGCGCACCTTCTGTATGCCGTCATATAGTTTTCACTTCCTTGCATACATCACTTGACTTCTCATTCCACTCAATACTTCATTTATGTTGATGAATCACTTCATATATTGTGTGCTACTTCATTTGCTGCAGTCTGTACCACTGATTAACTATGTCATTCTGCTACTGTACAACTACACTTAACAATTGATATTGTGGTTCAATTGGTAGCTTCTTGTTCTGAGATTGTGCACCGGTATCAGATGGAACATCGCACTTACTGAGATGTGTATGTTTGGTTTAAGTGCCCCAGTCTTTTAGATAATAGACGATGTATTGTGCATAATATAATTCGTCCTTTCAGTTTAACGCAGTTGTCTCAGATCATCTTCATTGTGATGCATCTGATGGAATTCTCTACTTCGCACACTTAAATTCAACCTTTTTGCATCAGTTGAAATTATGTGCATCTTCTGATATACTTAAGTTCTATCTCTGTGCTTATTTCTTAAAACATATGTGACTATCTACGTGTTTCATGTGCTTACTGTCATTTAATCCTTAGGAACTTGCACATACTCTAGACTCTGCCTTTCTTTCTTTGTGCAATCATCACAGATCTACAACATCATTATGCGCACCATCAGTTCAATCATTCCTATGTTTGTGCGCACTTGGATCCTCGCTAGATCATACTATTCTGTACCTCAAGCCCTTGATGCCCCGAATATAAATATGTATCTTCCACTTAGAAGTTCTCTGACCTCACCATCAAGCTTACTTCAAATCTCCAACTTGCTTCACTATTTATACATGTCCTGCATGGATTGTATGTCCACAAGTTGGTTGCAGCATTCCTTCTTTCTTGTTTCATGGATTGTACTTATGCCACATATCATGCTCTATGCCGCTAATATGTCCTTTCTTTGTGGGTTCTGTGCATACATGGTCCTCGATTTGTTGGGACTTTCACCCTTGTTGTACCATCACTTGTGGGTCTTTCGCACTTGATTTTTCAATGCTTTGCAGAACTTGCGCATACATGACATTTAACTTGGTGTGACTTTGACCCTTGAAGTATTATCACTTGTGGGTCTTGCACACTTTCTATGTCATCGGCTGTGGAATTTGCACATATACTGACTTCAAGTACTACACCCTGATTGAAACATGTGCGTGCTTCAACAAATGAAAGCTTCTTCTTACTGGAGATGGCTTGTGTGCTTTTAGGACTTGTATTATAGTTGTTCAACCATCTCTTGTACCATGATCCTTTTGCACTCCACTTGACTTGCTTGTGCACTCTTGAATCTTCTCTGGACTTGCTTGCGCAAACTTCTATGGACTTACTTGCACACACTAGACTTTGTCCAATGTACTCTTTGGTTTGCTTATGCACTCTTCAAAATTCTTCCCAACCAACACTTTAGCTTGTGCCTTTAAGGACTATGACTGGATGGACTTGTGACTAGCTCAAGTACATGTGCTTTATGTACTTATTCAAATTGGATATGTGTGATGTACCCCTATACACACTTCTTTAGACTGTATGCAACCTCTAGATATACATCTTTACACTAGAATCCATATCCTTCACTACTTTGCTTGCGCATAAACTTCTTCAATGTGGATTTTCCATATTTCTTCAAGCTAGCATGTGAATATTGAATCCACTTGACTTCAGTTGAAATCAGTGACTCAAATTGAATCAATTGACATCCTCTTTTCCATTAGTTGACATCAGTGATTCAAATTGAATCAATTGAAATCCTCTTTTCCATTAGTTGAGATCAATGATAACCAAAGTTCAACAATATCCCCCTTTGGAATTGACGTCAACACCTTATGAATATGTGCATAATCACCTTCTTGGACTTATATGCTTCATCTATACTTGTCGCAGTATTCCCCCTATGTACATGCTCCCTCTTAGTTCTTTGATAGTTTAAACCTATGACATCTGCGCATTATGTTGCTAGTGCCTCTTTTGTTTTATGTTGTCTTTGCGCAGATTACATGCTTTATGATTATTTGCACTGTATTGCTGCATGCTTCACGGTTAGCTTTATGTGCTTCACCTTCATGCCATTTATTCAAAAATATGATTCACGCTCTTTCATGTCTTCTTCATCATCTATCTCGTATATATTTCTTCAGCTGCATTGTGTCTTGAATTCATGTTTTTTCTCCACAGCTGTATTACTTCTCAGCTTCATGAATCTTCTTCTTTATGTTGTTTCTTCTTAGCTGCATTCAGCTTCATGTCATGTGTACTTTCAAATTCATGCATTCCCCCCCTTTGAAATCAATGGAAAAGAGGTGCCATTACTTGCACAATTACTCGTTCTTATTTCTTTTGTTTTGAGCTAGCCTTTACCTATCTGCTCACAAGGATAACTCCCCATGTCTTCATTATTCATTTCTTTTGTGCTGATATCCTGCAATCTGTATGTTGCTTTCATAATTATCTTTGATTGCTTTCCCTATATGGGTGCTATATTATTTATGTATGTTGATCTCTTGTTCTTGTCACAACACTTCATCATTCTTTGTGCAGTGATTCATGCAATCATCTTTTCATCTGATCTGTGTAGTGCCCAAATCAACCCTTTACTGGTTTTGCATTATCTTTTCCATTGACTTCCTTTCTGCGCTTGACCATTTCATCTGTCGCATTTACTGCATTGTCACTCGGCCTTATCGATTTTAATGTCGTCGCATCCCTTGCCACGACAACCAAATATTTGGCACATTTTTCATCTATCATCCATCTCGGCATTAAAGCAGGCATGACACTCAATTTGTGTGGAAACAATGACATGTCACAACTGTATTCGAACTTTTTTGAGGCAATGCCATTCATCATATGGTGCAATGAATTGGATTTCCACCTTTTGTACTGTTTCCAAAAATTCATTAATTCCATCATTAGTTTTTGCGACTCCACAACCTTTGTTGTTCATCTGATGGACTTCTCTATTTTGCACACTTCAATTCAATCTTCATGCATCAACTGAACTTCTACGCATCTTCTAATATACTTCAGTTATGTCTCTGCGCTTATTTCTTGAAACATCTATGATTGTCTATGTGTTGCATGTGCTTACTGTCATTTAATCCTTATGCACTTGCGCATCCTCTGCATTATGCCTTTCTGTCTTTGTGTAACCATCACATATCTACAACATCATTTTGTGCACCATCAGTTCAATCATTCCTATGTCTGTGCGATCATGGCTCCTCGATATATCATATTGTTCTTTACCTTGAGCCCATGATGCCCCAAATATAAACATGTATCTTCCACTTAGAAGCTCTCTGACCTCGCCATCAAGCTTACTTCAAATCTCGAACTTGCTTCACTATTTATACATATCCTACATGGATTGTATGTCCACAAGATGGTTGTGGCATTCCTTCTTTCTTGTTTCACGGAATGTGCTTATGCCACTTGTCACATTCTACGCCGATGATGTGTCCTTTGTTTGTGGGTTCTGCACATACATGGTCCTTGACTTGGTAGGACTTTCACCCTTGTTGTACCATCACTTGTGGGTCTTGTGCACTTGATATTTCATTTCTTTGCGGAACTTGCACATACACAATCTTCAACTTGGTGGGACTTTTACCCTTGCGGTATTATCGTGGGTATTGCACACTTGCTGTGTCATTAGCTGTGGAATTTTCCCATATGTTGAATTCAACCGCTACTCCCTTCTTGAAACTTGTGTGTGCTTCAACAACTGCAAGCTTCTTCTGATTGGAGATGAATTGTGTTCTTTCAGGACTTGTATAGATGTTCAACCATCTCTTGTACCTTACTGCTTGCACACTCCACTTGAATTGCTTTTCACATTCTTGAATTTTCTCTGGACTTGCTTGCGCATACTAGAGTCTTCTCTGGACTTACTTGTGCACACTAGACTTTGTCTAATGTACTCTTTGGCTTGCTTGCGCACTCTTCGAACTTTTTCGCAATCGACACTTTAGCTTGTGCCTTGAAAGACTATGACTGGATGGACTTATGACCAACTCAAGTACATGTGCCTTATGTACTTCTTCAAACTGGATATGCATGATGTACCCCTGGACACACTTCTTTAGATTGGATGCAACCTCTAGATATACTTCTTCACACTGGCATCCATATCCTTCACTACTTTGCTTGTGCATTAACTTCTTCAATGTGGATTTTCCATACTTCTTCAAGCTGGCATGTGAATACTGAATCCACTTGAATTCAGTTGACATCAATGACTAAAACTAAATCAGTTGACATCCTCCTTGACATTAGTTGACATCAATGACAACCAAAGTTGAACATTTACAATCTTAGTAAACTAATCACATTGAACATTTCACAACTAAGTCCTTAACTGATGATTTAAAGATAAGACTTAAAAATAAATGTTTAATGAATTATGATCAAGATGATAAATAACCAATAGAGAAGAAAGGTAGAATAAACTTTCCTGAATGTAGCATCTTGATGATGTCTCATCTTCAACTTGACATTGGCGTATCATTTCATAACTACATTATTCAAGTGGACAAAAGATAGGTATTCTACTTGTGAAAGAAACAAACAAAAACTAAGTAATATACATCTAAACCTATTCTAAACTACGTTGATTATTAAAATTATGTGAAATCAAATTGCCAATATGTCCATCAAAGTGTCTTTAGTCCTGAAACAACTATAAAATTATATATCAATAACCATAATTGAAGTACTTCTACATGAAAAATGTATGCATCGTGCTTACCACTTGACTCTCTATTCACACATAATAGAATCATAGCCTTACTATTTACTAGAAAATTCCTTGAGTAAGAATTCTCCAACCAGCCCGCAATTCTATCATGAAACTCATAATATAATTCACTACCACATATGGGTCCTTTTTTTGACGAAAGTTTCAACGTTTTGTTAAAATTTGATCGAAGAGAGGTCGTCGAACAAATGTCAAACATTCGACGTTGGAATTCTGACTTTCCAACGTTCATCGGTCTTACATCATAACTTTCATCGAAAAAGGGCCCACATGTGCTAGTGTAAACTATGACTATGATTGAAAGAATTTGTAAATTGAAAATATATTCTATGAGAAGATTCGATTTGATGAATCATTCTTCCTAGGATGGTCATAGTATCATGAAGATATGATCTAATTATTGAATGAATCTGAAGTGGCATGATATCGAAGGAAGTAATCTCAATGCTTTTGTTCAAAGAACCAACCATCATAGGTGAATGAAATGAAAAAGCTACAAAATTTGTGGTTGTCCAAAGTTATAGAAAACAAATTAACAAACATCAAGTTACCACCCATATATTCCATTAGAAGTCACATATTTAAAGAACCATATATTCCATTAGAAGTCACATATTTAAAGAAATGGTTCTGATGAGTAAAGTAATCTTTAGCTTCAATAAGAATGTATGTATTGATTTCATAAGAAATTAGTCCATTTTAAATTTCTTGTAATGTACCTTCTCTCCCTTTAAAACTTTGAAGTGAAAAAAAAATCAGATGGCACTATAAATCCCAATCCATTAGCTTGATGTTTAATAGGTAAATCACCAATACTCAATATATCAGAAAAATCAAATTTCAAAAGCATATTGTTATATAAAATAGGAAAAATATGAGAAGCATCAAAATCTACAAATACATCAAGATAGATAGAGTAGAAGGAATTAGAAACAATAAAATGAAATGAATCCCTTAAAATTGGAAATACTGCAAACAATGAAGTTTTTGAGAGATTCTTCTTTTCTTACTTTGTCATTTTTAAATGAACTTTCAAGTAAATCACAAGAAGTTTGTTTAAGATTGAAATATCCATTGGTAAGAAGAAAATATGAACCTTCAATCATTGTATTATCCACGGAAAGTCCTTTGTGTAAGATTGGTAAATCAAACCTTTCATAAACAATGTCGAGGAAAACATGTCTTTTCTTATGAAAACATGTAATTTGTTGATCAAGATTAATGATTTCTTCTCCAATTTGAGAATCAATATCTTCAATCTATTCTATCAAAATATCATAACACTTAGAATCAATAGCAACATATTCGTGTTCATTAAATTGAATCCAATAACAAATTAGAAAAAAAATCAGAAAAAGATGACAAGACATTTTAATCTACATATGTAATAACAAAAGATTGCAAATTCATAAAAAGATTATAGGTAAGAAGAAAATATGAACCTTCAATCATTGTATTATCCACGGAAAGTCCTTCGTGTAAGATTGGTAAACAAACCTTTCATAAACAATGTCCGGGAAAACATGTCTTTTCTTATGAAAAACATGTAATTTGTTGATCAAGATTAATGATTTCTTCTCCAATTTGAGAATCAATATCTTCAATCTATTCTATCAAAATATCACAACACTTAGAATCAATAGCAACATATTTGTGTTCATTAAATTGAATCCAATAACAAATTAGAAAAAAAATCAGAAAAAGATGACAAGACATTTTAATCTATATATGTAATAACAAAAGATTGCAAATTCATAAAAATATTATAGGCAAGAAGAAAATATGAACCTTCAATCATTGTATTATCCACAGAAAGTCCTTCGTGTAAGATTGGTAAATCAAACCTTTCATAAACAATGTCCGGGAAAACATGTCTTTTCTTATGAAAAACATGTAATTTGTTGATCAAGATTAATGATTTCTTCTCCAATTTGAGAATCAATATCTTCAATCTATTCTATCACAATATCATAACACTTAGAATCAATAGCAACATATTCGTGTTCATTAAATTGAATCCAATAACAAATTAGAAAAAAAATCAGAAAAAGATGACAAGACATTTTAATCTATATATGTAATAACAAAAGATTGCAAATTCATAAAAATATTATAGGTAAGAAGAAAATATGAACCTTCAATCATTGTATTATCCATGGAAAGTCCTTCGTGTAAGATTGGTAAATCAAACCTTTCATAAACAATGTCCAAGAAAACATGTCTTTTCTTATGAAAAACATGTAATTTGTTGGTCAAGATTAATGATTTCTTCTCCAATTTGAGAATCAATATCTTCAATCTATTCTATCAAAACATCATAACACTTAGAATCAATAGCAACATATTTGTGTTCATTAAATTGAATCCAATAACAAATTAGAAAAAAAATCAGAAAAAGATGACAAGACATTTTAATCTATATATGTAATAACAAAAAATTTTAAATTCATAAAAAAATTATAAAATTCCTGCTAAGAAGAACCATAAGTTTCCCATTTGTATGAATAGATTCATTTTGAATTTGTTCTTTTCCCTTTGGGTCCTTGATGATAGCTTTACATGCTCTAGAACTTAAACTTTGTATGAAGGAACTACCTATCTCACTTATAGGGAATGTTGACAGAGAAAAATAATAAAAAGGACAAAATACTTCTTCCACTTCTAATCTTTCATCTTGTAATTGGGTGGATTCCAACATTTTGGGAATAGGACTTTCTAAATTAATGATAGGAAATTATGGAGAGGAAGTATCTTGGGGAGTTGGCAAATGATTCCTTGAAATACATTTTTGATTAACTGATGATCTTGATATGTTTTGAATTTATCATTTGTAACTTGATTTTTCTAGAGGAAAGGGGCACAAGAACTTAAAACAAGATTAAGAAGATCATATTCAAAAGGTAAATGACTAAGACAAAACTTATAAAGGACGTGACTAAATTTCATTACAAGGTTTTATGCAGTTTGATTTAGAGATTGATATTTCTTGATTCGTGGAGCCTTTAATTCATTACATAGTTTATCATAATCATAAACATCAAAGGTAATTAAATAGATTTGGCCAGAAGATATTCAAACCATTTGACCTCTGAAAGTGAGAGAGAACAACCTGCATAAAATATTAAGATCAATAATATTATGCTTAGGCAGTTAAGCCATAACTTATTGAGATGATCTTTTGCAGATGTCTCCCCTTCACCATCAAATTTGAGGTTTTACAAGAGAGAAACTGTCTCACTGGGAATGCTAAATGATGGAAGAATTAAAACGCATTCTCGCACATAAATTTAGGCAGGAGCCATTAACTATTAAATATTAAAATGATGGAACAAATGACTCAGGGTAGGATAGCTTGTCATCCAACATTCCCTTCAGTGTGTTTTATGACATCACAAAAGAATAACGAATAGATCTGGAATTTTTCAGAGGCTAAAGGATAAATTTATATACTTGTAGTTTACAAAGCAACCAGACAACGTTATTTCCAAAAATTATTTAATTTCGAGGCATATTTTTCCACGTAGCCGACTAGGGTTATTCTTCTGCTTCCTCATGGTGCATTTTCCTCCTTCACTTCACTAGTTGTTGTTTGTAACACCATTTCATAGCATCCTGTTGAAACGTTGATTATTGTTATCTATATGTTCACATTTTGGTATAATAGTGTTTGCAATCTTCCGGTCATTAGCACTTTTCTTTAATAATTTTTTGGTTTCCCTGTGGGGTACCATTCTCTTCCAAAATTCTTGCATCGTGCCAATGAGATCTCTAGTGTGGCTCCTTTTAAACTTGTGCCAAGGCTTTATTAATTTTAATCTGAGATTTGGTGAAAGCAGATTTATGACAATTTCGGGCTAATATTATTCAGCCTGTTGCAGATCATTTAATACGGTGTCAGCAAGCATGTTGGCAGTTGCAATGACCAACATACCTGCTACCCCCGGCATTAAATGACCTTCAATAAACTGAATATTAATCTAGGACAATTTCATGGGATCTCTATAATGATGCATAACTACCTAATTATTGCTTCGTTTCAGCATCTTTGTTGACGTACACAATCTCATTTTCCAAGAATTAATCAAAGGTTAACCTCATTGCGGCTTATACAAAAATCAAGCTGGTGAAAAGTGAAACCAATTTTCAGTCAGTCAAAAGATTAAAAGATTAAACATGATAATGAATGCGACTCACTATGACACGAGGATTCATAAATATCCATGTAGAATAAACAAATATGATCGACAAGGTTCAAAATTATGGAGGATACAAGCATGTTATGATCACTACATAATTATCATCATTTCAAGAGAAGTAAAGATCATGACTAGAGAAGAGACATAACCTCAATCACGGTAACCAATGTTATAAGAGGTATGTCAAGACACAATGCATTACGATAGTAAAAGGAGCCAAGAAGCCATAAAGGGAAAATGGATCTATTATTCTTTACATAGACTACCTCATATCAAAATTTTGCCAACAATAATCATTGGAAAGAGCTTATCACCATCAAATTAGTTGTTGAGCAAAAGTGAGGGTTTCAGAAAAATTAATGCGTTGTTTAAATGAAAATTTATATGCTCGTCTCTAGACTTTAAAGTATATTCTTTTAAGACACATATTGAGTCGCATAAGAATAAGCCTTAATTGAATTGTTGTAGCTTGTCAAAAGGTATAAATTATGGATATAGCATGATTTTTAATGAAAGTTTGACATTCATAAAATTTTGATACATTATTCAAATTCATAAATGTGGGGTCGCTTCCGTTCCTTAACATGTATTCTTTAAAGGTGCAGATTAACTTTCTTAAAATTTGACTTTTAATTGAATTATTTCAATATGCTAAAATGCTCAAATTTATGCACCGAAGACCAAACCATGTCGAGATTGTCAAAACATCATGATAATCCAATTGTAAGCAAATCAAGGCATAGAATCAGCTAACACAAGTTCAAATGAGCACATAAAAGAAGTTAAATCAACAAGGAACAAAAAAATCCAAATGGCACAATCATTACTTATGTGAGGAAGATTGAACGAAACAACAAATTTACAGGACTCAACAATCCCAACATTGAAACTCATAACCATTAAGCTAGATGCATGAATAGAATTTCACTAAAGATTGTTTTTCGACAACATTGCATCACCAAATCATCATCTCATGAAAGATAAGACAAAAGAACTAATGATAAGAAGGGCAGAAATCCAAACACCCAAGGAAGCAAACTATCAAACCATCCTTTCAAATCGAGCAAGACAAAATCAAACACAAATGAAAACAATGTTTTCCAAATTTCAATTGGGGGCCCCTTATTTTTTGTAAAAGTTAAGGGGGGTTGTTGATGCCTCGACAAACTTCGAAATTTTTATTCCACATAGCAAGGCTCATTCATTGGATCTTGTGGATCTTCCACATGATATTTCTTTTCTTATTCTCTATGAAGAATTACAAATGAGTTTCACAAGTGGGAATAGTAGCTCATAAGATAAATCCATTTGGAGGCTACCTCCCAAACTTGCAGCCCATTTCCTCAACAACAAAATTCCCCCAAAATGACACCAAAAGGTGTTGCCACCCAATCTGCATTTGGAAAACATGAGAAAAATATTAACTCACTTGGTGTAGCCTTGGGGGCAAGTTGAGGTTAGGTGCAATAGTCACCGCAATGCTCAACCTCTCTATTTACGCCAACTCCTAAACAAAGCCAATGGAGGTGGTCCCTAATAAATAAGATAGGATATGTAAGCTTTAGAAGTTAAATGAAGTTACACCCAACTACATAGGAAATAAAGCACGTAAAGCATATTTATTCTAAATATAGAAATAGAACAAGAACTTAGATTTGCAACTTCACAAGCACATAAGATTCCCTACAAGTAAGATATTTAGAAAGACCAATGCCTAAAATATATCTATTCTACAAATATAAATGATGACAAGGAAGCTTAGATCTACAATATCATGATACTTGCATGTATGAAACTTTGAAACACAAAGATTTTGCTTATATTCTTATGCTTGAAAGATGATAAAAATGGAGTACATGCTTTGTAGTTCCTTTTAGTTAATTAGAATGAGTGAAATTATAAATGATTAGAAGCCTAGACTAGATTGTAGGTGTCCACATAAGGGATGGACAAAAAGTAGAAAAGTTTAACTAAGAAATGTAGAGTGGTTAGTTTATAATCTAGGAACATAAAAGTGATTAGTAATTAGTCATAAGATAGATTGTTAATCTAGTGAAGTGACGCCCAATTCTTGAGTGATGGACATATTGATAAATTTTAATCTAGCTTATCGACGTTATTGAAAGTTAATGCAAAAAATAAATAAGCAAAAAAATAAATGGCTAGTAGTGAGAACGACTTTGGATGCGAGTTGCAATGCCATTTTAGGACTATTTAATAAATGCTTGCTAGTTCATGATATAGGATAACATACAAGCTTACAATTAAGGAAGAAAGAGGTTGAAAACAGGACATAGAAATTATTGAAAGATGGCTAGTTTGATCACCCTTATTCCCGATACTAAGGTATCACCTCTAGGATGCCTAATGGCTATCCGAACCTGCACTTTGTTAGTGAAACTCAACGAGCACAATTCATAGAAAATGAAAGGGTGGACTTATGGGAAATTTTGCAAGTGTTTTTAGTTGAAATACCCGACTTCCCACTTACAAATATGCAATTAAAGATGTTCTTTAGCACTATACAGCATGCTGAATTATAAGTATTTTAAGAAAAAACTAAACTATGAATGAGTAAATTTGGCGTGTAAGTTCAAACCTTTCTCTTAAAAATAGATATAGTTTATGATATTCAAAAGTTAATGAAAGACCTATGATGCACAATATATTTAATATGATATTATTTTATATGTAATAGATTGAAAAAACATAAGTAAATGAAAGTGTTTTCTTAAAAATTTTGAAGATTGAGGAAGAGAAAGAGAAGTGCCGACAAGAATGGAAGTTGAGTCACCAAGGAGTAACTAAGAGGGCCTTGTCCGAAAGATCAACAAAGAAATCATGTTGCATTGGGCTATCCTAAATCCTCTCAATGAATAAGGAACCTGCAATCAAATATACACTTGTAAAGGAGATTGGATCTCTGTTGAGGGAAAAGTGACACAAGAGTGAGCAATCTTCCCTGGTTATCCTTGTAGGTTGAAACAAAGAAACAATATTAGTTGTGGGTTAGTGTTCCATACATCAAATGTAAAATCAAGACTCAAATAAAGAAATAAAAATGAAAAATTGACAAGTGTTAAGAAAGATAAAAGAAATAGGTAGAGTTTGCTAAACCAAATGATATTTTCCCAACGGTAAATCTTGTTACAATGGTGTCACCTAAGATATGAGGGATTCAATGGAAGCCAAAAAAATCCCTTAGGGAGGGTCCCTTTTTTTCCACACAAATGCTTGATAACCAACTTAGAAGAATGGAGAAAAACATTTTCTTCTTGAGGAAGAATGCAAGCGAGAGCTTTGCATGACAAATAGTGGTAAGAAGTGCATTGAAAGATAAGTTCTCACACCAATTCTTGCAACGTAAATTTTCTCTAGATTTCTCTCTAATGAATGCATGTGCATGGATTCCTTTTATGGGCCAAATGGAGGTCTTGAAACATCTAGTTCTCAATGTGAATGCTCTCACTCATGAAGTTTTCCTCTAGGTTCACTCATGAATTTTTCCTCTAGGTATATTGAGGGGGATATTGAATGCTCCCAAGCATGTGAGGACTCCAATTCAAATTTTTGAGACAAGAGTGTTGTAATGAGAAATGCACTGTGGGAGTTTGGTGGTCCCACCACTAGTATAATTGTGTGAGTTTTGAAGAATAAGTCACGCTGATCTACATGGGTTTGAAACAAAAGTAATGTGGTTTCCCATAATTAATGACTTTATCATTCTAAGGTTTAATTCCCATTATGAATTTGATGAGGGTGTATTTAATGAGCTGCATGTTTTATGTTGATGATGTCCTTCTGCAATATGAGTCGAAATGTCACATGTGTGCGATATTTAGGCATTAAAAATATCCTCTTATTTCCTCTCCTTAGTGATAACCTACATGCAAGGGTTGATATAACACAATCCAACATGGTAAATATATTGAAAATAACCACCTTACAAGTAAAGTAGAAATGATATTTATCCAAGCATATAATTAGATGAACCTAATCCAACTAGGTGGTAATGCCCATTTAGTGGGCTATAAAAGAGAGAAAGAATTCACATTTGTAAAAAAAACAAGTTACCTTATAAGCATATGACAAGTTAGCTTCCACACATCAAGAATTTGCTCCACATATGATCTCCAAAATATTCCTTTATTCAACAATTATTTCTCTCAAAGAGAGTTACAATAGCTTCAAAGCCTCAAACATCAACCAACAAAGAAAAGAGAGGGGAGAGTTTTCTTAAATAGAAAAATAGGTAGATGGGGGTGAATTTCATGAAGTAGAGTGAACTAGAGTGTCATATGACACCTCATGTAGTTAATTAGAGTGTAATTTGAAACCCTCAAGAAGTTAACTAGATCTTAAGGGCTCCTCATGTGCCACCAAGGAGACAAGAAGGGGGGAATAAGGATTGATTAAGACAAAATCCAATCAGAAATGACACCTCACTCAATATTGGATCTCAAGTAGGGTGAATTAGTGAAAAAGGAATATCCCCTTTCACCTACCTGCTAAAATCACTCACACTTGTCTAAATCATGAAAAAATCATGGTTTTTTTTTTGTCTCCAAGGGGTGTGCTAGTCTAAATGAGGGGGTATAAAGGGGTGCATGATGTATAATAAGGTATTTGACAGCCACCATGGACCATAAAATGTTACATTATTACATTTTTTATCCCTAACGGACAAATACTAACCAAAAAATAAAAAAACGCAGTGACGAACTTATTAATTCATGACAAAAGACCAAGGACTAAGACATTGGCCTATGGAATATGTAGTAAAGATGCTCATGGATTTGGATTCAAGATTGATTGAAAAATCTTGTATCTATACTTATCTTAGTAAAAAAAACACTCTAGAGAACATTTTATCATAACTATCATAATTATTGGGCCTAATATAGGTATAGATATGTCATTTTACAATTATAATATTTTTACCATGAGAAAAAGAGATATAGGGAACCAAGAAGAGGCATAAGAAGAAGAGAGTAATGCTTGGCAAGGCCCTTACCCTACTAGTCTTTAGGTGATCAACTTCATCTTTAGTCTTCATGATCATCCTAGTGCAAATCGGGCGGTAATAGAGAGTTCACTTGCTTGAAAAAAACCTTACTTGGGAGGAGGAGCATTGTGCATTCCATAGGAGGGTTTCATCTTTAGATAATGTGCAATAGATTGGATTCCTATTTGGGGGATTGGAGTGGGATTGGGGATTCCTAGGATTTAACAATGTTATTGTAGGGGGGAATTAACCCACTATAATAGATAGATTAGGAGGATGAATCGGTCCATGGAATCTTGTGATAGAGAAGTGTGGACATACCTTGTGTAGCTGCATCATATTGGAGCATGACACATGTACTAATTTGGAGTGGAGTTCTTTGCTTGCATTTGGCCTTCAAGTGATTATTGTAGGTTTTTTTTTCAAATCTTGGATTGACATTGTATTGTTGGAATCCATTACCTCACACACACATATATATAGATGAAAGTGAAATTCCTTCTCATTATCATCATCATTGTATCTCTTCTCTTTGTATTTTTCTTCTTGGAGTTATTTTTTAGGGTTCATGAGTTCATGAGGATATTGTAGGAAAATCTATGGAAGGGAAAAATGACATATTCGTTTGGATTTTTCTATTCTGACTAAGGTTTTTTCTTATGGAACAAAACTTGGAGATTATCATTAATAAACATAAAATTACACTCATCTTGTATTCAATGTTGAGTTGAGATGTGACCTAGAGAAGAGTGTGCACTAGTCTTCTCTTTGTCATGGTCTTCATTTGTACTTATTCTCTTTCTCTTGGAAATGCTAATATTTTTGGTCTTATTGGAGTATCTTGGAAATCTAGAGCTACTGTGTATCTTTGGAGATTCAAGATTAGGGTTTTGTGATAAAACCCTGGGGTCTACTTCGAAAAGGAGAAGGTGAGAAGAGGGAATCTTGTCATGGAGGACTTGTTGTAGTGATTCTTGCATGTTGTAGCTCCTTAGTTGATATAGGATGATTTTTTTTTCCCTACCTAGGGTTTTAGAGAGATCATGATGCACTTGAACTTTGTCTTAATCATATTAACGAAGTCTTCAATTATCCAAACCTTATGTAATTTCCAGATTAATTTTTAGACATGTATGTTCTTTGTTATTTACAACTATATGTGTCTTGATGATTTAACATAATTAAAAGGACAATTTGTTGAGTGATTTGATCTCATCATTGAAGAATATAAGGGTTGTTTTACTACTACTGTACCTACTATTTTGCTGCTACTATAACCATTGTAAAAGTGAATTTTCAAATATGGTTTATGTGGGATAATTTTCCCTAAAGGGATAAAACTTTATTAAGATAGTTTGGTATATTTTCTCCTTGGATTGACTAGAATATTCAGTTATTAGAAAGTGAAATATTGTACTCTTTTTGTTTTTGTTTTGTAAAGTATTTCTTAACACCAAGGTTGAAAATTATTAGGGTTAATATTTTTGGAAAATAGCTAGTCAAAGAAAGGAATTTTTCCATTTTGCATTAAAAACCAATTGAAGGAAAAATTCAACAAGATACTATGTATTTTCCATTGGAACAATCCATCACAATATATCTTATGAGTATTAAATCAAGCTGTGAATGAAATAAAAGAATCTAAAACAGATACTTCACCATCTACATGAACACAAGATGTACCCTGAGAAACCCAATATGAGAAAACCAAACAAGAAGGTGAAAACCTATTTAAATTTGGTTGTCATTGATGTAAACTAATGTCAAAGAGGATGTCAATTGGTTCAACTTAATTCATTAATGTTAATTGAATTCAAGTGGATTCAATATTCACATGCCAACTTGAAGAAGTATATGCACAAGCAAAGTGGTGAAGGATATAGATGCCAGTCTAAAGAAGTATATCTAGAAGTTTCATATAGTCTAAAGAAGTGTGTCCAGGGGTACATCATCCATATCCAGTTTAAAGAAGTACATAATGCACATGTAATTCAGTAGGTCACAAGTCCATCCAGTCATAGTCCTTCAAGGCACAAGCTAAAGTGTTGGTTGGAAAGAAGTTTGAAGAATGCACAAGCAAGCCAAAGAATGCATGGGACAAAGTCTAGTGTGCGTAAGTGTTACAGTGTATTTTCCCACCTTGTGAGAATTTATACTATTTGGCTTCCCTTACCTACTTTTAGACTCAAAATCATACTTGTGGTTCTCCTTGAACCCCCTTTTTTCCATACTTTTCCTCCTATACGCTAGTTGCCCCACTATAGCCCGCATATATATGCAAGTTGTCCCACTACAGCCCGCATACATTGTCATCCTATACACAAGTTCGTCCACTATAGCCCGCGTATACACAGGTTGTCTCACTATTGTCCGCGTACATCGTCCTTTTTGGTAAAAGAGAGTAAAATCTCCATTTTTCACTCCAAAAGGTGACCAATGTGATCTTTGGCCTTCCATGTATCTTGAAACGACTCGATCCGATCTTTCATTAGCCTTTGGAGGGTTATATATTGAGCTCATGTGATGCATGGAGCGAGGTGAGAGGAGAAAGAGAGAGCATCGAAATTCTATTGAATTTTTGCCATAGCTTGAGTCTACATCCATTAATCCTTGTTATTGTGAACCTCTTATGTTCACCTACCAAACTCCTTCATAGTTTCAGTTTTCCATTGCATGGGGGATTGAAGTGGTGGAGACACAAGTGGAGGGACCTAGTTCTCGGTTCAAATGAGTTGTTAGCAAGAGGTTGTATCATATACTTCTTGTTTCATTAATAGAAATACTCATTTTATCGTCCAATTGATGTTGTGAATGGTTAATTAACATTGGGTACATTTGCTTATTATATCATGGACCATGCTATTGTTTATGCTAACATATTTAATATATTATATGCACTTGCTTGTGTTTGTTGTTAAGACTAAGCTACAGGTTCAAGTGTAGAGATTGGAAAGCTCAACGGGGATCTACTTCGAACATCAGGTTGAAGGTTGGTCATTTATCCACATCTTAGCATTTTCATTTATATAGCATTGTATTGAGAATTGAGTTGATTTTTGGTAGTCATCTGTCTTTTGTGGTCTACCCTAAGCCATAGGAATTTTTTCTCCATAACAGTAAGCAAGTCCAGAGAAGATTCAAGAGTGTGCAAGAAATTCAAGTGGAGTGCACAAGTAGCATGGAACAAGAGATGGTTGAATAGTTATGCAAGTCATCACCAATCAGAAGAAGCTTTTAGTTGTTGAAGTGTGCACAAGTTGTAACTCCTATATTCATATATGGGGGTTTTCAAGAAGGGTGTCGTGGTTGAAGTAAGTATATGCACAAATTCCATATCCACTGACACAACAAGTGCGCAAGTCCCACAAAGTGATGGTACCACTAGGGTCAAAGTCCCACCAAGTCAAAGAACATGTATGCGCAAGTTCCACAAAGAATTGAAACATCAAGTGCGCAAGACACACAAGTGATGGTACAATAAGGGTGAAAGTCCCACAAAGTTGAGGACCATGTATGCACAGAACCCACAAATAAAGGACACATCATAGGTGTAGAACATAACATGTGGCACAAGCACAATATGTTAAGCAAGGAAGAAGGAAAGCCACAACCAACTTGTGGACATACAATCCATGTAGTACATGTATAAACAGGTAAGCAAGTTGGAGATTTGAAGTAATCTTGATGGAAAGGATGAAGAGATTCTAAGTGGAAGATATTTATTTATATTCAGGGCATCAAGGGCTCGAGGAACAGAACAGTATGATCTAGCGAGGAGCCGAGTGTGCACAAGCAGAGGAATGATATAGTTGATGATGCTCAGAATGATGTTGTAGATATATGATTGTTGTGCAAAGATGGAGAGGTAGAATCTATAGGATTTGCAAGAGCGTGAGTATTGAATGACCATATTGTAGAAAACACACAAAAAGTCACAAATGTTTTAAGAAATCAATGCTGAGATAGAACTGAAGTATATCAGAAGATGAGCATAAGTTCAGTTGATGCATGAAGGTTGAAGTAAAGTGTGCGAAGTAGAGAAGTCCATCAGATGCGCGAAAACAAAACAATAGCAGAATCTAGTATGCGCATCATGATGAAGATTATATGAGAAAAGTGTGTTAAACAGAAAGGACGAATCATATGATGCACAGTTCGTCACATATTGTCTGAAATACTGTGGCACTAAAGCCAAACAAACACATCTTAGTAAGTGCATAGTTTCATCTGATACTGGTGCACAATATCATAACAACAAGCTATCAATTGAAGCACAATATCAATTGGTGACTACAGTTGCGCAGCAACAGAACGATAGTGTGAACCTTGGTGCAGACTATAGGATTAGTTGAAGTAACACATGGTATATGAAGTGAGTCATCAGCAGAAGTGAAGTATTGAGTGGGATGAGAAGTCAAGTGATGTATGCAGGGAAGTGATAGCAATACAAATGCATACAGAAGGTGTGCACATTAGAATTAACATCAGAATATCGCATGTGTGCGCATGATGGAAGTTCAGGAAGGAAACATCTTATTTGATATATCCGGGTGGAAGGATGGGGCAAGGAGAAGGGGTTTGTAGCCTCCTTCTAGTTAGTGTTGGAGAACACAGGGAGTTGGTGCTTCCTTCAGGTCAGTGCCTGTAAAACCAAGGGGTCGGTGCCTCCTTCCAGTTGGTGTTGGTAAACAAAGGAAGTTGGTGATTCCTCAAATGTAATCTTTTCATTACAAAAGAGCATTATGTGGTTTTCTCCCGTTTGGGTTTCCACATAAAAAATTATGTGTGTTCTGTGTTCTTTGTTTTGGTGCATATGTGGATGAATGTCTGTTTATGATGGATGCATAATTTAAGATCAAGAATAAGTTTAGAATAATCTGTTAAAGATGTTAAAATATGTTCATAACTGTGCTAATATTGATTCATCCCCCCTGTTAGTATTAAATTGATTCCAACAATTGGTTTTAGAGTAGGTGTCTTCAGTAACACCTTAAAATCTGGAAGATAGATCCATGCTTAGATATGGAAGAATAGGAAGGTGTTTCCACCAATAGAGCACCAAGGTTTTATGGCACCAACTACACCTTATGGAAGGCTGGGATGGAAGTATATCTGCAATCACTAGGGGCAGATGTATGGCATTCCATTGTTGATGGTTACAATGTCCCAACAGTCGTTCCAGTTAATCCATTCGAGAGGAGAATTTATGAATGCAATGCAAGATCCAGAAACACATTGTTGTGTGGTTTGACAGACAATGAATTCATCAATTTTATGCACCGCGCCTTAGCAAAGGAAGTTTGGGACAAACTCAGAGGTGTCTATGAATGTGACGAAAAGGTAAATAAAGCAAAATTGTAGAACTACTTTGGGTTATTTGAATCTTTGAGAATGAAAGATGAAGAGAACATTACCTCTTACTTCTTAAGAGTAGATGAGATAGTTAATGCTATCAAAATTCTTGGGGTCACTCTGGAAGAAGAATCTGTAGTACATAAGATACAAAGAACTCTTCCCTCAAGATTTGATGCAATTGTGTCTATATTGGAAGACAAAGCTAATATTGAAGACCTGACGAAGGACAAGCTTCAGGGGATTCTAATAGCATACGAGATGAGAACTAAGAAAAAGATTCCCATAAGAAAGGAAGCTACTTTTAAAGCCATTGGAAAGGATAAGCATGATCATGGAAAAAACTCTTGCAATGAATTAGATGATGAAGAGTCAAACTTTGTAAGGAAGCTAAAAATAGAACGAGGTATGTACAAAAACAAATTGCCTTTCAAATGTTTCAAGTATGGAGGAATAGGCCATTTTGATCCTAAGTGTCCTTCTAGAGAAGATGGAGACAACAACATCAATGAAGAACCTAGTTATCAAGAATAACTACGTGCACTCAACACATACCTAAAAATAAAAGGAATATTCCAAAACAGAAGAAAATTTTGTACACTAAGGAAGATATAAATGTATCTAAAGGAAGTGATTGCGATGAAAAACCAAAAGAGGTACTTTTCATGTCCTTCGTGGAAGAAAGCAGTGATGAAAAGAAGAAGAATAGTTCGAAGAATAATCCAATTACACAACACAAACTAGTATCACTAGACAAATACTTCTTTAATGGATTGGTAAAAAAACCTCCAAAGCCAGTTGCAGAAGTTAAGACAAATAATCGATCTAAAGAAGAAGAAGATGCTAGAAATGTTGATTGGGAAGTTGAATTGATTAGTTCCCTGAATGAATTAAATAATTCAAGAAAGAAGAGTAAATTCTTGCAAGAGCAATTGTCGAAGTACAAAGAGTAGGACAAGCTATTTCAAGAGTCTCTTGATACGAAGGTTTGTGAAAAGGTGATAAACTATGAGAAACAACTGATTTGCATGCAAGACAAGGTCAAAGTGCTTGAAGAAGAGAAACTTGCAGTAAAGGCTTCTTTGGAAGAATTAGCACAGATAAATAGGATGATGACAAGTCAACTTGAGGAGAAGGACAAAGAGATATCTTGTCTAGAAGACAAACTAGTTGAAATGAAGGAAAATAAACAATGCTTCAATACAAGATTCATCCATATCCTGTAACTTTCTAGATGCCTTCCAATCTCTACCAGAACATTGTTAAGAGTTTGCACTACTCCCAACATGTCAGCAAAGAGGTTTCATTCTAGATAAGTAGCAATGGAATGTTGTACAGTGCCATAGGCCACTTACCCATTACATGCATATTAGTAGTATGTTGTTCATTAATGCAATTATTCTAATATTCCAAAATACACAGCCTAATTCTAGGAACATCAGTATATACATCATTCAACGGTATTATTTAAACAATCAGATATGCAAGAAATGATAATTCAAATACTTATCTTTGTTTGTTCGTTGGGTTGACTCCCTCTCAGTCTTTGCTTCCTTTCTACAACTCCATTCTGATGTGGATTGTGAGAAGTGGTCAACTCCCTCTGAATATCTGCTTCCTTGAAGAAACTACTGAAGTGTGCTCCCTCTTGATCTTTTCTTCCTGGATTACATGTCCTTGAACTTATATCCATTCTCGATCACTATGCATGCTTACAAGTATCATTATTGTGATATCCTCGAAATCTTATACATAATCATACATTTATTAGTATATTCTCAATACTATCAAAACACAATAACCTTAAGCATGTATAGTTATGATCATTTCAAACAGAAATAATAAGCATTAGTATTCAAGGACTCTTATGGTTAGTCATATCATAAATTAAAGTAAGAAACATAATATGCCTAAACCCGTGATTAATCAAACCTATACTTTCATGACTCTTCTGGTTAGTCATATCATCAATTAAGGTAAGAAACATAATATGCATACACCCATGTTTATTCAAACCTATGAATAATCATTATCAATCATGCCATGTATACTTATATAAGAGATCCTATCACAAGCTAGGATTCTAACTTGATATAGGAAAAACATACCTGGATTAGTATGTTAGCTAGTTATGTCTAACATACCCACGTGATGTCTTCTTGTTCTCTTCAATGACTTGTGCTAGTAAACTGCATATCTCATAGGTTAACCATTATAGAACCAAGTTATACATACCTCGTAAATAGATCTTCTAAGTGATCTATGACAATGGATGAATCTTTGTCTTCATGTAACCATGGTCATATGTTCTTGGACTAGAACATGATTTGTCTTTCTTGGTGTACCTTTTGTTCGGGTACACAGGGTACTACCAAAGGACCGAACACCAAGAGCAACCACTTCACACAAACAGATCACAGATCAACACGCCGATGTTTTGACATGGTTTAAACCCTCTTGAGGGAAACACTCCACGGCCCCGGCCAAATAGCTTCTACAGGACAATTTATTATGCAAAGAAAGAAAGTTACAAATGAGCTTCTCATAATTGATCAACTAAACAATGACCCTCCATGCTCTTTAAATAGAGATCATGGACCAATCGGGTGTTAAGCCACGGATCAAGGTTAGGTTTGATCTAAGAGAAGTTGAGCCATCGGATCACTCTATGTCGGAAATATATCATGACCATAGGATTAAGAATTTACAAATGCATACTAATGCATACTAAAGAAACACACTATCCCTAACGGATATATTACACAAGTTGATGTTAACTAACTCCTAAGTGTCTAAATATCCTAACATCCCCCCTTAAGAACAACTTGGGATAGGATTGAAGGATTTACAAAAGTGACACTATTAGGAGAAGGAAGGAGGCATTAGAGCCTATCCCCCCTTAATGACAAGTTCCTGAACTCCTAACATAGATCGAAGTTTAGAAAAATTCGCTTCTGTAAGAGACTTGATGAAGATGTTTGCAACTTGGTCATCTGTAGGGCAAAAGAGCACTTCAAGAACACGATCATGAACAAGATTTCTGATGAAGTGCATATGTAGCTCAATGTGTTTGCTGCGTTGATGTAGAACTGGATCTTTGGCAAGCTTGATGGAACTTTGATTGTCGCACCAAAGTGGAGTAGGCTGCTACTGCTCGAATCCAAAATCTGAAAGGATCTGTCGAAGCCATAAAGATTCCTGACTGGCATTAACTGCTGCTCGATATTTTGCCTCTACTGAAGAAAGAGCAAGAGCTTGTTGTTTCTTACAAGCCCAAGTAATAGGTCCAGATTCCAGACTTAAAACATAACCTGCAATAGACTTTCGATCATCAGGATCGCCGGCCCAATCTGAATCAGTGAAACCAACCAACAAAGGTTCCCCCTTGTACTGTAATGAATCCCAAACTGAACTGTACCTCGAATATATCGAAGTATTCTTTTAGCTTCTTTCCAGTGACTTTCATGAGGTGTCTGCATATAATGGGTAACTCGACCAACGGCAAAGGAAAGGTCAAGACGGGAATGAGTCAAGTATAAGAGACTACCAACAAGCTGATGATACAAGGTGGCATCGACTTCAGGTGAAGTACAAGTGGCAGAAAGTTTGACTCCAGACTGGAAGGGAAAAGGGGCTGGTGTACAATCTTCCATGTGAAAGCGACGAAGAAGGTCACAAGCATACTTAGACTAAGAAAGAAAGATTCCTTCTTTGGTTTGCAGGACTTGGAGACCAAGAAAATAATGCAAATGTCCTAAGTCTGACATTTCAAAATTTTGTTTAAGACTGGATTTCACATGGGTTATAAGCTTAGGGTCACTACCAGTAAGAATAAGGTCATCAACATATAGAACAAGTATGATGAGATGGTTTCCTACTTTCTTGGTATAGACATTGGGGTGAGAATGGCATCTAGAAAAAGCAGTGTCAAGGAGAAAGTTATCCATTTTGGCATACCAAGCTCTAGGAGCTTGCTAAAGGCCATATAAGGATTTCTTAAGGCGGCAGACAAGGCTAGAGTTATTCTAAACATAGCCAGGAGGTTGTTCCATGTAAATTTCCTCCCGTAAATCACCATGTAAGAAGGCAGACTTGACATCCATTTAATGGACTTCCCAGTTGTGTAAGGCTACAAGGGAAAGAACAAGGCAGATGGAGTTCATTTTTGCGATGGGAGCAAAGGTTTCATTGTAGTCAATCCCTTCAACTTGGGAAAAACCTTTGGCAACTAACCTTGCCTTAAGTCTTTCAACACTTCCATCTGATGCATACTTAGTTCTTAGACCCATTTACATATGACAAGTTTTCTTCCGTTTGGAAGAGGTACAAGATCCCAAGTATCGTTTGCCATTAAGGAATTATATTTTTCATCCATGGCTGCATCGCAATCTGGATTCCCTGAAGCTTCTGCGAAAGTTTTTGGATCATGATTCTCGGAGAGTTGAGCCAAAAGAGAAGAGACTCGCTGAAACTGAGAACGTGTTCGTCGTTGATCTCTAGGATCACCGGCAAGATCACCAGTTGCTTCACATGTTGAACGGACCCATCGAGGAAGCACTTGTGCTGGTGCAACTGGAGGAACATGAGCAGGCAGAGGTGGATTTTCATCCTCACTATCATCATCAGAAAATGGAGTTGGAAACCTGTCAAGGAAGTTGGAAGAAGAAGAAGAAGGCACAAACGCCGAATCAGGCTCGCAGGCTAAAGATGGCACAATCACCGAGTTAGGCTCACAGGCCAAGAGATTTTCATCAGATTTAACATCTCTTCTAATGATTATATCATGAGAATGTGGTTGAACAAGTCTATAACCTTTTACATCTTCAGAATATCCAACAAATATGCACTTTTCACTTTTAGGCTGCAAAGCTTTCCGTTTTTCATTCGGAATGTGAGCCCATGCTTCACTACCAAACACACGGAAGTGACTTACATCAGGTTTAGTTTTACTCCATGCTTCTTCCGGTGTTATACCTTGTAATGCTTTAGTGGGGGTGCGATTAACTATGTAATTTGCACAATTAATGGCTTCAGCCCAAAATTGAAGACTTAGTCTCTTAGATTGGATCATACAATTAGCCATTTCTTTTAAAGTGTGGTTCTTCCGCTCAGCTACACCATTTTGTTGTGGTGTATATGGAACAGTGTGGTGTTGTTGGATACCTTGTTCAGTGTAGAAAGTAGTGAACTTATTGTTAACATATTCTCCTCTGTTGTCAGATCTTAACTTAATAATTTGATGACCAGATTGTTTTTCAACAAGGGCCTTGTAGGCCAAGAACATGTTAAATACTTTGCTTTTAAGTTTTAGGAAATAAACCCAAGTGCGTCTAGTGTAATCATCAATGAAAGTTAAGAAATATTTGAAACCAGAAAAGGAAACAGATGGAAGAGGACCACACAAGTCACTATGCACAAGCTCCAAGGGAACCGAGGCGTGCCAAGAGGCACATTTGTCAAAACTGTCCCGAAGATGTTTTTCGAGTACACAACCGGAACAAACACCATCTCTGCAAGATACCATTGGAAGACCTGTCACCATATTTTCTTTACATAGTTGTTGCAATGAGCGATAATTTAAGTGACCAAATCGCTCATGCCAAAGTTTGCTCAAGTTATCACTATGAGCAACAAAAACTGAAGGGAAAGGTGATGACCCAAAGTTGTTAAACTTGTACAACCTGGTAATATCATCAACAATTCCGATAGCTAGGACCTGTTGAGGATCTTTAAAATCATTGATTACAACTTGGTGAGGTGTAAAGGTCACAGTTTTACCTTCACTAGAATGAGTGATCTGATAGACTGATAACAAATTGCAGGAAATTCTTAGAACACATAGTACATCACTAAAATGACCATTATCTATTGGAACTGTTCCAGCTCCTACAACACTTAGAGATCTATCATTACCAACAAATATTTGTTTGGTGTTACATTCATGCATAGTAGAAAAGATGACTTGATCCTTAGCCATATGATAAGATGCTCCAGAATCAATGAGCCATTCATTTGAAGTAGAAGAAGAAGATGCATTATAAGAATAACCAGAAGCACAAAGTGCATGTCCATGAGAGGCAGATTCTGAAGGCGAATCTAGGATGATGTGGTGCTTCTTCATTGTTGCTTCCAAGGTTGCCATCTTCTTGAAACACTTAGATTCATTATGATTATCTTTCCCGCAATAGTTGCAATGACACTCAGTCTTCTTGCCTTTTGGCTTGGATCCCTTGTCATTTTTTAAAGAAGGAGCCGACTGAGAGGGTTTGGGACCCTTGTTTGACTTATTATTGCGAATTTTTTTTTTTCTTGGGAGGCTTGGACTTTTCTTTCTATTGGGACAATAAGGCTTTCCCAGATGTATCTGCATTGTTGATTATTCCAAAATGAATGAGTTTATCTTGTTCTCTAATCAAGGAATCACAAAAGGATTCAAGACTAGGCTCTTGATAGCTAGCTGCATTCAATGATGCTTTCATGGAGTAAAATGTAGATGCAAAAACAGAATATGCAGGTCCAAGTTTGGAAAGAATATGATAAATGCATTGTTTGTCTTCCCTCTCAATCTTACATTCTGCACATAAGAGTTTAAGAGTTTTGTACTTAGATAAATAATCTTGAATGCATGAAAAGTCACTTGGATTTAAAGAAATCAACTCATTTTCGAGTTGGTGACCTCGAATTTAATTGTGTTTACCAAACACAGATTCCAACTTGTCCCAAGCAGCATTAGGTTCATCAATTCCAGATATGTTGAATCGCAAATCAGTAGAGATTGACATCCCAATCAATCCACGAGCTTCATCACATCTATTTGCCCATTTTATTTTCTTATCATCATCAGTGGGTTCTTTTTCTTTCCCTGAGGTAATTCTGAAAAGTCCCCTACTTCATAGAATATCCTCCATACGATATTTCCATGAGAAATAGTTGGAACTGTTAAGTAGAATATCACAAGGGGCGGCCATATTTGTAAATTAATGGCTGTAAAAGTAGAAACCGATAGTCTGGATGTGAAGAGCTCAAAAAAATAGGCGGTTTAAAAAAAAACGGCACTGAAAACTGATTCTGTATGATGAAGTTATGCTTGAACAAAGAAACTGTTGAAGATGTCCCCAATAGTGATGTGGCAGCTAGAGAATATCCAGCAAAAAAAAAGAACCCCCCTCTTCCCAAGATGAACTTTTTGACAATCAATTTACAAGAAAGTTTCTTTAAGTGAACCACTTTTGTAAAATAAGTGATTTCACTTTTACAATGATATTACTTTTAAATAGTGCAACAATAATAAAAAAACTTAAGTAACTCACTTGTATTTTTATTTTTTTATTATTTAAGTGAGATGCACTTTTACAATAAAGTAACTTGAAAATAGAAATTGCATACACTTTTTCTTTTAAAAGTAACTTCCTAAGACTTGAACTCAAGACCTATTAAGGAATAAAACAACTTTGAACCAAGTGAGCTAGATTAGAAGGTATGTAAAATATAGGAATGAGGAAGTTTTTTTTTTTTTTTTACTCTTCTTGCTCAGTTTGCGTGCTTGCCCTTTTTCCTGCAAAACACACCACAAATCGAAACAAATTTTTTTTTTCACACTTGTGGAGTTAGATCTCGTTAGCTATCACGCAAGGTGCATAGCAAAGAGCATACACAGCCGAGAAAAACCCTTTCCCTTTCTGTTTCTGATTTGCTGATATCGCTCAAGGTGCACAGCAAAGAGCATACACAGACGGGAATGCAACAATCCGAACCCCTAAAAAATCTAACAGTAAAAAAATGACGAAATATGAGATTTTTTCCTTTAAAAAAAAAAACTAAAAAAATGCGTCATTGTAACATTATACCTTCAGATCTGATGAAATATGCGTTTCTGGAGCAACCGGGAACCATTTTTGATCAAACGAAAACTATTTCCCAATGGAAACGACGCTCTGGACGCAATGGAACACCTCCCATAGCCCAAAAATGCATAGAAATATTAGAACTAGAAACCATTTCGAGTTTCAGCAACAGCAGTTCAAGATCTAGATCATAACCGGAAGCGGCACTTCATAAAAGCTCTAATACCATGTTTGGGTACACAGGGTACTACCAAAGGACCGAACACCAAGAGCAACCACTTCACACAAACAGATCACAGATCAACACGTCGATGTTTTGACGTGGTTTAAACCCTCTTGAGGGAAACACTCCACGGCCCCGGCCAAATAGCTTCTATGGGACAATTTATTATGCAAAGAAAGAAAGTTACAAATGAGCTTCTCATAATCGATCAACTAAACAATGACCCTCAATGCTCTTTAAATAGAGATCATGGACCAATCGGGTATTAAGCCACGGATCAAGGTTAGGTTTGATCTAAGAGAAGTTGAGCCGTCGGATCACTCTATGTCGAAAACATATCGTGACCGTCGGATTAAGTATTTACAAATGCATACTAATGCATACTAAAGAAACACACTATCCCTAACGGATATATTACACAAGTTGATCTTAACTAACTCCTAAGTGTCTAAATATCCTAACACCTTTCATGTTAGTGGACAACATAAACCTCATACAACACCATAATGCATTAGTACAATCATAAGTGTCAACACCCTAATCAATGAATATCTTCTATCATGCATTCATAATTTTATTGAGATGATATGACAATTCTAAATTTAATCAATATTGTACTAACCGTAATAATATGAAGACAAACATACCATAAACTTAAGCATGAACAAATCTCGAAACATACCTGGATAAATCACACCTCTTGATATTGCTTGTAATCTTCTTATGTAAGGTCTTAGCCTCATCTCCCTCTAAAACAGGAATTTCTTCACTTATGCAGGTGACCAATCCATTCTCTTCTAGGATTAACTCAATCCACTTGATTTGCAGGAACTGGATCTCGAGCTGGATTAGGGTTTGTCAGAGAAACCCTAAAAATTTAAACTTTGAATTTCAAACTTTTGAAAGTATAAAAATATGTGCCTTGATGAGCCGATCAAGCCAATATACTCAGAATTTGAAAACTGCAAAGTTTCACCCCTCAAAATTGCCTTTGAAACTTCCGGATCTTCTTGACACGATCCCGCACTAGGGTTTGATAAAGCCCACCCTTTTTCCCAACCAAAAAGTTTGATCCAAAGCTCCAAGCTTCTATTTTTCTGAGGAGCTTCCAGCCATGGTCACAGATTTCAAAAATTCCCATTTTTGCAAAAGCCCTATTTTTTCACTTTTTCGATCAAAGTCCTGAACTAGGGTCTGATCAAGCTCGGCCTTCTGTCCAACCAAAAAATCTAATCTTGGTCTTTAAATTTCGATTTTGATGAGTAGCATTCAGCCGTGGTCTCCGATTACAATAATTTCAACTTTCTCCGAAACCCTAATTCTTGCAGCCATGAATGAAGGTGCTCAAAATCCAATTCTGTTTTGAAAGAAATATGCACCTAATTGTTTCTAGTGTAACTCTGAAATTACGAATCCATAGGGTCTGAAACTTCTACCTGTGGTAGCCCGACCTATCATATTTCCAACCCCATAGGTCTTTCCTCAATTGGATTCTCTGAGAGAGAGTTATTCCAAGTGTCGCAACGTGACCTATTTATAGGATAAAACAGGATAGCGAACCTGTACGGCGTGCCACGTGTCACTGGTTCAGTTTCGGCCTCTAAAAAAGTTACCTGAGAAATTAAATTCCGTGCACTACTTTTCACTTTTTACTAAATTTCATTTGGAGCTTCCTAGCCCAAGTTATGGCCTTTTTTCCTAGGTCACCTGTTTAAGACTCAGATCTGAAAGAGGCAAAAACCCTAGATTGTACAGATCATAAAACACAAAGTACAATGAATTAGAAGTTGTTCTTTGGAAACAAGGTACATGGGGATCTGATCTTCGACCTCTAAAGGTTTCATATCTGAATTTTTTTTCAAAATGGATTTATAGCGAAAGTGCTACGATGACTAGTTTTTTCTATATCAAGCCCTAGCATCGCAAGTGCAACAAGTGTCATACATGCCATACCATGCCTTCTTTCAGGCTAGCTCTGATACCATGTTAGTTTTTTAGAAATTTCAATCTAATCTAGGATCTTAACTGAGAGAATAACATGTACAACATATCTACAGCATATCAATCATGGACACAATAATGCAAGCACATAAGAGACACAGAGTTTACTTGGGGAAAATCATAAAGGTGAAAAACTCCAATAACTTCCTCAGAGATAGATAGAGCAATGATACAACCCAAGTATAAGGGATATGAATCTCCTAGCATCAGCTTATCCTCCTCCACAAGTGCGCCACTCTCCAAAGAGTGTGTGTGAGAATAGAATGATCAAATAGAGTGCCTCCCGCACTCTATTTATACTTGACTTGACTTGCCTAATAACCTTTACTAGGTCGACCTTAACTTAACCACATAACATAATGCTGACTAGGCCGACCCCCAATAAGGTGGTCTAATAACCCTTTGACCCACATGGCCAACCCCCAATAGGGTGGTCTAATAACCCTTTGAACCACATGACTTATACAGGGCCGACCCCAACAAGGTGGTCTAATAACCCATCAAGTATAAGCTACAACACTTAGAATATAAATGACGACACTTCCGTATAGAGGAATAATAACATCTCTATAGGAATACAATATACATATATGTGAAATACATTTTGAAGTTACATATACATCAACAATTGGAAGACAGAGCTAATATTGAAGACCTGACGAAGGACAAGCTTCTGAGGATTCTAATAGCATACGAGATGAGAACTAAGAAAAAGATTCCCATAAGAAAGGAAGCTACTTTTAAAGCCATTGGAAAGGATAAGCATGATCATGGAAAAAAATCTTGCAATGAATTAGATGATGAAGAGTCAAACTTTGTAAGGAATCTAAAAAGAGAACGAGGTATGTACAAAAACAAATTGCCTTTCAAATGTTTCAAGTATGGAGGAATAGGCCATTTTTATTCTAAGTGTCCTTCTAGAGAAGATGGAGACAACGACATCAATGAAGAACCTAGTTATCAAGAATAACTATGTGCACTCAACACATACCTAAAAATAAAAGGAATATTCCAAAATAGAAGAAAATTTTGTACACTAAGGAAGATATAAATGTATCTAAAGGAAGTGACTGCGACAAAGAACCAAAAAAGGTACTTTTCATGGCCTTTGTGGAAGAAAGCAATGATGAAAATAAGAAGAATAGTTCGAAGAATAATCCAATTACACAACGCAAACCAGTATCACTAGACAAATACTTCTTTAATGGATTGGTAAAAAAACCTCCAAAGCCAGTTGCAGAAGTTAAGACAAATAATCAATCTAAAGAAGAAGATGCTAGAAATGTTGACTGGGAAGTTGAATTGATTAGTTCCCTAAATGAATGAAATAATTCAAGAAAGAAGAGTAAATTCTTGCAAGAGCAGTTGTTGAAGTATAAAGAATAGGACAAGCTATTTCAAGAGTCTCTTGATACAAAGGTTTGTGAAAAGGTGGTCAACTATGAGAAACAACTGATTTGCATGCAATACAAGGTCAAAGTGTTTGAAGAAGAGAAACTTGCATTAAAGGATTCTTTGGAAGAATTAGCGCAGATAAATAGGATGATGACAAGTCAGCTTGAGGAGAAGGACAAAGAGATATCTTGTCTAGAAGACAAGCTAGTTGAAATGAAGGAAAATAAACAAGTCCAAGATCCCATCGAGAATTGTGCATATCTAGAAAGCATCAAGACTAGTTTTGAAGATGAATTGAAGAACAAGTTCAAAGGAAACACATCAATTCTGAAAAAAATACTGAATGATCAGCGGACACCTCTTGGTTATGAAAATGCATCAAAGAAGGTCTGCTACATAGAACATTGCCCAAATCATATCAAGTCTTTTAGGTATGATAGTTCCTTCAACAACTACAACTCTTTTCAATATACTAACCAAAGAAGGATAAATAGGATGAAGTGCGCACGATGAAATCACTTTGGTCATATTGCAAAATACTGTCAAATTGTGAGATGCTATGCATGTGATGGTTTTGGACAAGGCTATGTACTGTCGAAGAGTGTTAAAATGTCCAGATGAAGACTTATTGCACAAAGGAAATCACATTCCAAGGAATCGTAGTGAAAATTATCAAGTGCAGAATCAAGATAAAAGTGTGCATAAGAAAACTTGGTTAAGGAAATCTTCTCAGAAGTGCGCAGAAGAAGCAGACAATTCAAGTACATCCAAAGCAGCAAGCAATTGCTGTGAAGATCAGTTGAGACCCTTGAATTCAAAATGATGCATCTTATAATTCAAGGAGTATGTTGGTGAAGGTATGGTTTGAAGGCGTTTGTTGCATTCATTATCAATATTTCTGAAAGTTGTGTGTTGAGTAAAATTGTCACAGAAAATAACTTCAGTGTTTCAGTCAAAGTAAAATCCATGTGCATATATTCAGTTTGCTACCAAATTATGATTATTGGATAAAATATCTTGTATATGATAGAGTGAAGAATAGTTAGTTGCTGAGTTAAGTAATATCGCACAAAAAGGGAAAACTCTTGCATATAACTGAATAAAGAAAATGTTCAAATATTGTTAAAAGATAGACATGAGTCTATGACAAAAGGTGTGATTTGTATTACATTCAAAATCATTGCTTTTACAAAATTGCATGATCCTTCTACAATGTGTTGAGGCCTCAAGTGTACAGGGTAGGTGCAAGGTGCTGGAATGGGTTCCAAGGCTCCCAACAGAGGGGGGAAACCTAGACTAAAAAGCTTCAAAAGGTCCTACGCAAGGAAAATTCTATCCCTAGCCTATTTGGTATAGTAATCTCCCACGGATATTCGGCCTCCGCTGGAACTCTATGAGCTTGTGAAATTTGATCAGTAGATCAGTCTTCCAATGAAGGAAAACAAGAGTGTAAAATTCTATAAAACAAATCTACCTAAGAAAGGAATCTAATCTAAGTTAGATCTATTCTGAAAGACAGTTTGTAGATGTGCAGGTCAGCTTGATGTAGAAGTAAATAAGTATTGTTCATCACTTAACAGAAATGTTAAAAGGCTTATTACTTATTTGCCCAAATTCCCATTAATAAATTAAGATTAACCAACAACAGTCTGAGGGTTACATGAATTCAAGATCAACCCGTAATTGATATGTTAATTGAAAAATTAACATCAATTAAATTTTACTGTAAAAACCATTTGTAGAAATCGATAATGTTTTAATTAAATAAACTCTTTCAAAACATGATGAACACATAGATCGTTATCAAAAATAAACCAGAACTATAGATCACTGTGCTTAATAAATTTCAAAAGACTTAAACAACATTTGATGAGCAATATGGAGTAAAATCAACATTCACCAAATAAACTTGATCAATAGACAAAAGAAAATCTGGGAATAACATTACTGTTTTAATGAAAGTCAGTAATAAATTACAAGCTTTGTATCAAACAGGGTATCTCCAGTCTCGCCTACTGATTTTCTCCTCCAAATTCCATCATTTTCTTCCCAAGGAGATTTCAACCCTTTAAATAAGATTTACAAAATAAGGCAACAGGAAACTCCCACAAAATAGGGATTACAACATTCAAATTGGACTAATGGTCAAGAAAATATTGCCACTTGTTCCATATTCCTAACAACTCATCTACATCTAGATAGTTAGATGATTATAGCCCTATCTGGGAATTAAATGTGAATGTTTCTATCTCATTCTTAGCTAACTTATGCCAAATACAGATGAAAATGTTGATTTTTCCTTCCATGGTGACCGGTTTCCTGATTAATCGATCCACATCATCAATTTTGACCTCCTCAAGGCGCTGAATTTCCTGCTTGGCTTCCTTACACTTGCGTTTGACTTGCTCAACCATCAACTTAGGAGGGAAAGCATCTTCAATGAGCTCCAAGGCGGATAACTGTAGAATTTCCAAGATATTATCCGCCGCATACCATCGCCTACTACACATAGCATGTGCTTTCTGAATAATGTCTTCAACCGACTCATTAAGATCAAGCCAAGTGTTTAATGCAACTCTGATTTTCTTAAACTGGAAACTGTTAAGAATGGGGATGTCTTCTGGTCTGTTCTTGATATACCCCTGCCACTCAACAATTTCTTGACTTGCCTTAGAAGCTTGCATCCGTTTGGATTTTTGCTCTTCAAGGACAACTGACATCTTACCAAAATTCATATGAGTTTCCCTAATCTCATCTAGGGTGTTAAACAATTTCTTCAGCAATTTATGATGTTCTTCATTGACCTGAAGGGCCAAATATTTAAATTCCTGGGGTGAAAACTTAGAGAAACGAGAAGATGCTACACTTGCAGTTGCATCCTCACATTTCTTTTTCAGTATAGTTATCCTCTGTTTATTGACAGAGTTCTCAAGTTGTGCATCACAAAGTTCAGTCTGAAGAGAGGTGTTCTTTCGCTCCAAAATCTCTAACCTATCCCCCCATATCTTCCTGATATTAGCAACATAAACCTCATGCTATTCCTTGGTATTAACTAACTCTCCTTCAAGCCTTTTCAATTCTTCCTTCTTCTGATCAACCTATCTATTCAGTACCTAAACTGAATCGAAATTTGCACCAGCAAATGCCCCTAAAGCTGCAACTGTCTCAATTGATTTTGTCTGGGGATAATTTGTTTGCTAAGCCCATATTATTTGATTTGGAACAGGTTCTTCTAATCCTCCTTGATCACTGCTTCTCTTCTTACCCCTCTTTATTACAACTTTATTTTCTTTACTGCAAAAATAATTTCCAAGAGGAACTACAACATCATCTTCATACTCAGTCACCAATTTTGTAGAAGTCGAAGTGAAACTCACTGTTGAAATTAATGAAGTTGTTTGAGTGTCAACAAGACTATGTATAGACATGATAACTTGAGGAGTAGTCAAAGGGGTAGAGATAATCTGAGGAACTGATGGTACATGGGTTGGAGAAGGGATTGAAGTGAAGGCCTCAAAAAGTGGAACATGATCACCATTAGCAGGTGATGATGAAGAAGGACCTGAGGGTGGGTCATCAATGGTGGGTGATGGTAAAGTAGATATGGGTGATTGTTGAGGGACAGTCGAAGACTGGATCTCTGCAATAATAGATGAGGGAATGGAAAATGGAATTGAGCTGTCTGAAAATGGAGTGGCTTTGGAAGTCAAAGTATGAGAAAGTTGTGATATGGAAAATGGTGGCATCACCCCTGGAGACAAAGTAGAAATATCTTGAAAAGATGACAATAAAAGTGTTGAAGTTGTCCTATCAGGAGCAATATTAACTTCCAATACCTGTTGATCAGAAAAAGAGTGATCCATCTCAATAGTGTCCAACAAATCTGTAACTGCTTGTGAATCTTCAGTCACAGATACTGGATGATGTGGCTCATCTTCAATGTCACTATCGATAATATTAAGAGTAGGAACCTGTAATGTAGGGATCCATATTTTTTGTCTCTTAGCTTGGTTGGCCTCAACTATTATTAGATCATCAGATCCCTGTGTAGCTACAACAATCACTTGAATATCCACAGTAAGCTTAGGAGGTTCAATTTTTTGGGTACCCAATACTGAAGACATCTGTGTTAACTCCTGCTTCATCTGGTGAGAGGCTTCCAACAAAACTTTGACCTGTTCAGTTGTTTTTAACTGAGGAGAATTCTCCATGGGGGCTTTACCTTTATTCCCATATGGATAAGTAAGCATTAGAGGGGCATTAGCCTGCTAGATCTCCTTTTCTTCTTTATCTCTTCTCATTTGCTCAAGTAGGTTAAATTCCATTGTTCTGTAACTCAAAACTTTAGTTTTAAGTTCTCTCTGATATTGCATAATCTGATGCTGCTCTTCTGTGCTCTTGTCCCTGGCCAGGACCTCATAAAAGGTATTCACTCCTTGGTAGATAGAATCATATGGGACTTCTTCATGGACATAGTCCATCTTCATATGATATTGTTTAAAATGTGCATCAAGGAATTTCTTAGGATCATCTTTCCTTTTGGGAGCAAAACCCAACTTTAAAGGAGCGACCTGGTCACCAAGCACTGCAACCCAATTTTAGGTTGGGATGACTAATGGCCCAAGGTTTAAAGAGAATTTAGGCCAACCTTTATTTTTGGAACCAATTATCTTCTTGTACACACCATTGGTAACAGTATGGTAAGAGACTTCTTGAATGACCAATCTGTCAGGAGCTATTCTAGGCAGAAGATGAACAGTGTTACTTCCCCAAACTCTAATATATGAAAAGGACTCATGAACATACCAATCACCAATTGTATTGATGAAGGTCCTGGCATCAACTGAAAAGGTAGGTGCCTCTTGTTTGAATATCTTGAAATAGATAGTACCCAGGAAATGGTCACAAATGTTATAGAGTAGGGGCACACAATTTCTCTCCCATTGTGCTGAATGATAGATATGAACTGGTGGATCTGAAGGGGTCCAACTCCATCCCATGTTGGGATATTGGAACTTTGAGCAAAAGACATCGATAATGAAGGCTGAAAAGAAGAAGTGTGGCTTCCTCAGGGAAGGTGCCTTTTGATAGTCTCGGATAGCTATTTTAAGTTCCAATGACAAGATGAAATCCCAAGGGAAGGATTCACCCATGGTTAAGACATGATGAGCTATTGGGGCCCATTCAGATTTGAAGACTGAATAATGTGGGAGGCCATAGTGCCAACAGATCATGGCTGCCAGTAAGGAATAAGGCTCCCTAAACCAGGAATCAAGATAGAGGTTATCAGCCTTCAGCACAAAGAAGCTAGGTTTAATCATCCATGATTTCAACATTTTGTCAAAATTGTACATGGTTTTAGAAGATTGGATAAATTTAGGGTGAAGGATCTGCATGGCTGGCTTAAGAGAAAAAGCTCTGGTAAAGACTTCAGGGCAGAAAGTTGTCAATTGTGACCACGTACTGTCATTGAATGACCAGTCTTTAGGGTTAGCATTGTCCACTATCCACTTGACGACGTTGGTGTAAGGAAGGATGGCAGGTCGGGCAGCAATGCCATGCAGTTGAGAAGCCCTAATTTTCTCATATGTAGGTTGGTCTTCTTTAATGTTTGAAAGGTCTTCATTATCAAAAATTGAATAAATTTTGGACCAGTCCATTTGATAATCTTCAGTAACTCTCTCACTGGTATCTGAGAAGATACCAAAATTTGGGTCTTTGGTTAGCAAATCTGTGTGAATTGTCCTAGACCGGGTGTTTTGTGACATTTTTGCAAAGCTTTGAAATTCTGATAAATAAATCAAAACAAAATCATAAACAATAAAACCATAAATAACAAATGCGAGAATGACAAAAATCAACATCAAAATAACTGAATTGTTTTTAGAATGACCCCTGGTAAGAAATTCACAGTAAAATCCACGTAGTAGAGTAAATTTACGACAATGAAAATGATGAAGAAAAATAGAAAAAATATTATATTTATCGATTTTTCGTTGGTTCAAATCTGGACCGTAGGATTAAAAGAAATGAACGACTGAAATTAATCCCTGCGGGATGTGGGACTGGGTCACAAGTATTATTTCCAAACTTTAATCATAATTCTGGCAATCCAGAATTGCGGGTTGCAAGTTGCAGGATTATAACCTTGCAAAACAATGGACAAAATATTTTCCACAATCCGTAATTGCGGGTTGCGGGTTTCAGAAATGAAAACAACCTTCAAAAATTAAAATAACTTTTCTGCATCTTGCAATCCGCAATTGTGGGTTGCAGGTTTCGAAAACGGAAACAACCTTCAAAAATTAAAATAACTTTTATGCATCCTACAATCCGCAATTGCGGGTTGCGGAAACACACAATGCAATTGATTAAAATAACAACTTTGCGCAATTTGCAATCTGCAATTGCGGGTTGTGGAATTGAAATTTGCCAAAAATATTAACAAAGTCTTCCCGCAATCTGCAATTGTGGGTTGCGGGATGACACAATTCCAAAAAGAAAGAACAATCAAATCTTGCAATCCACAATTGCGGGATTGCAGGTTTGCGGGTTTGCAGGAAGCAAATAACATTTTGAAAGGATTGAAGACTTTCCGCAAGCCAAGAAAACTAGCAAAAACTTAGAAAATTTTCAAAGGAAAAATGGTAATTACACAAACCAAAAGCAAAGGTATGAGATCATAACAAACAAGGTTTAAGAACCTCGTTATAATAAGAAACTTTACCCAAATACGTTTGTATTTACAAAAAATGTGGCACCCATGATCAAATGAAGCATGGGATCTGTTGTACCTACAACAAATGGCGACTGGTTGGGAAGAACCAATTATCTCTGCAAAAAAAACTTCAGTTAAAGAAAATATGTCAGCCAACTGATTTTTCAACCTGGATTTAGAAAATGTTGATAAAAGGACAATCAATAAGCATAATTAAACATAAGATTGATATACTCCCATCCATAATCAATTTGAGGATAATGCAAATCTGATAAGGAGATTTAAGAGACAACAGGAACCTTTTGCCATTATGTAATCATAGGAAGACAGCTTTTAGATGAACCTGTGGATAAGCTTAAAACTACTCTGGATATCCAAATCATAAATAACCTTGATTTATTAATTGCTTTATTTACACAAACATGCGCTGTTAACAATCTATTCATTTTCTTATTCTCCTTTTTTTTTTCTTTTTTTTTTTTTTTTAAACATAATATCTGTACATAATACCTTGCTGACATAAGACCACTTCCTTGACTTGGTGATTAGATTTTGGAAATGCCATTCACAAACTTGATTTGGAAACTGAAAAAGCTAGCTCAGTAATGAGACTCCTTGTCTTCCAACTGTGACACTGAAAGCAATTATCATGGCTTGGTGACCACATAATGATAATTTCATTCCAAAATAAAACCCATCATCATGGCAGGGATGGCTTGCGATAATATCCCCCTATACTTATATACAACATTGTCTTATAAAGAAAAGTAAAACAAAATTTTTATTAGGGTGTGAATTACAAGACACCACTATGGCTTGGTGACCATATGATAGTGGCGTTACTCACTGATGCTTTGCAGGTCATGAATGGACCGACCTATGATAGGATCTTCCACCTTTCAGTAAACTGAAAGTCATCTTCCAAGTTTGGTGGCTTGGTGTGAAGATGTCATTCCACTCACATATATGAACCTAATGGGCTGGCTTGTGGTAAGACCCCCCATCCTGTAATCCACAATTATTAAATAATATCATTTTTCAAGGTGATTTTGATAGGATCCGGAGCAGATAAAGGTTGACCAGGCTATTAAGATATGTTGTATTACACTAATGAAACATAAGTCAAGAAAGCCAGTCACTTTCCACAACCTCAATTAAACAAATAAAGCATGTATAAGATAATGACCAAGGTGGAAAGGTATCAATCAAAGTTCTGCAATTAATGACTGTCTATTCTTTGTAAAACAAATTCTGACATAGGTTGAGAAAAGGCAAGTTAGATAGAGCATTCCAAAACTTCAGTTCAGATTATCCTTGAGACAAGCTGACCATCAACCATTACCAAAGGTATGGATTTTATTGAAAGAAAAATCAATAAAAGAAAACCAATCAAAACAAAGAAAATGCAAAATACACCAAATTTATGTACAGAGTGCACCAAATTGTTCAGAAAAAATACTTCTTGAGCAGAGAAAAATTCACTGGATAAGTGTCAATGACCCCTTCCAATGTCTATAATTGAACAGTACTAGGACCAATCTTTTATGTAACAATGAAAGGTCCTAGCCAAAGGCATTGAAATTTGGTATAATCATTTTTATCCTTATGTTTCTTATCCCATCTCAATACCAAATCTCCTACTAAAAATTCTCTATCAAAAGAGGATTTATCATCAAACCATCTTTTAACCATCTGCTGATGTTGATATAATTTAATTTTAGCCATTTCCCTGTCTTCCTCCAACTTAAGCAAGGTATCAATTCTCTGCTGAAGAGGGGAGGAATCATCTTCTTGAATGGATTGGGCAAGCTGTAATGAGGGGATGGTAGGGTTAGATGGTAGGATGGCTTCTTTTCCATAAACCAGACAATAGGGAGAGTTTCCAATATCTACCTTTGGAGTAATTCAATCTTCCCAAAGAGCATTATAAAGCTGGGTATGCCAATCTTTGTGATGAGAGGCTACTGTCTTCTTCAAAATATTTACCAAGTTCTTGTTAGAAGATTCAGCAAGCCCATTACCATGTGGATAATAATTGGCAGAAAATTTCAGTTTGATCCCTTTTTCAAGGGCATACTGTGTCAAGTCAATTGAGGAAAAGTAGGATGAATTTTCAAAGACAAGATACTCAGGAACACCAAACCTTGTAACTATATGGCTGTCGAGGAAAAAAATTACTTGGTTTGTGTTACATTTCCTAAGAGGGACTGCCTCTACCCATTTGGTAAAGTAGTCAGTTGTTGTAAGGATATACCTATGTTGCAGGGAGGAAACATGATTAATTGGTCCAACAAAATCTAGTCCCCATTGTTGAAATGGAGACTGAATTGTCACTGGCTGCAGAGGAAAAGCAGGTTTTTTGAATTTTCCTAGACACTTTTGACATGGTTCACACCTTCTGACATAAGCATAAGCATCCTTAAAAAGAGTAGGCCAATAATACCCAGCTATGAGAATCTTGTGGGATGTGGTTTCACCTAAAAAATGACCTCCAGCAGGTCTTGCATGAAATTTTAAAAGAATGTCATCCGTTTCATTTTTCTCCAAACATCTAAGGAAAACTCCATCATAATTTTTTCAAAACAAAACTCCATTAATAAATTGATAAGGGCCAGCCTTTAATCTTAAAGCTCTGCGCCTTTTAAAATCTAGGGTTTCAGGAGCAAACCCATTGTTTAGAAAAAACTTAATATGGTTGTACCATTTAGATGTTGGAGTATCTATGGCATTAACATAACCTGTAGGAACATTTTCCTCCTGCTCCCATTCAGTCTGTTGTTGTACAGTATCGTTTGACTAAGCGGTATGCAAACACAAACCTTGTCCCTTTACAATCTTCACTGGCTTGATTTCCAGGTTATATTCCTGCAAAGTTGTCATCCAATGAGCTCTTTTCTCACCTAGTTCTTTCTGGACCAGCACGTTTCTGATGGAAGTGTATGGCACAATCACCTTCGTTCAAGATTTCAATAAGTACGGCCTGTAATGTTTCACAGACTTGTAGACTGCATAAGCCTTCTTGTCAATTTGGGAGTAGTTAAGTTCTGCTCCCTTAAACGTTGAGCTCATGAACGAAATTGGAATCTCAGCATCATTATCATGCTTTTGCGTCAAGACAGCTCATAAGAAAAATCAGTAGAGAAGGTATAGAGAATGAAATCCTTGTTGAAATATGGGGACATTAGAGTAGGAGCTTCTGCAATGGCCTTGCGAATTTCAACAAATGCATTTTTTTGTTCCTGAGACCAACTAAACTGTACATCTTTTTTAACTAACAACTGTAATGGCTTAACAATTTGTGCAAAATTTGGGACAAACTACATACAAAATTAATCTCACTGAGGAATGATTGCATGGCTTTGCGCGAACCAGGCAAACTAATCTTTGAAATAGCTTCAGTGCGTTCAGGATCAATAATCATACCTTCTTTAGAAACAATGAAACCTAGGATCTTACCTTCTGTTACTGCAAATATGGACTTGTTAGGGTTGAGCGAAATTACGTACCTCCTGCTGCGTTCAAAACTTGTTTGAGAGCAGACAGATGTTCATGTCGTTTTTTTGAATAGATGGTGATATCATTTAACTATACTACGAAAAAATTATGCATCAGACCTTTGAAAGCTATATCCATAGCTCTTTGGAATGTGGCTCCTGCATTTATCAGTCCGAAGGGAATTCCCCTGTAGGCAAAGGTACCCCAGGGGGTTCAGAAAGTTGTTTTCAGTTGGTCATCAAGGGAAACCATGACTTGGTTGTATCCTGAAAATCCATCCAGGAGACCTTCTGAAGAATTTGTTCCATGGGAGGAATAGGTTAGTTATCCTTTTCGGAAGCTCTATTCAAATTTCTGAAATCGACACAAAGTCCTATTTCCCCATTTTTTTTCCGAACAGGTACTAAATTAGCTATCCATTGTGTGTGTCTAATAGGGAATATGATTCTAGCTATCAACAACTTCTCAAGTTCTTTCTTCACAGAGGGTTCCAAACTAGGATGCATCTTCCTTAGTTTCTGTTGATAAGGTTTTGCTTCTGGCTTCATCGGTATGTTATGATGCATAATGCTAGTATCAAAGGTCTTTAGTTCATCATAGGTCCATGCAAAAACATCTTTGTACTCTTTACACAATTTGATGAAATTTCTTCTTTCATCAACAGAGCAGTCAACTCCAAGGTTGATGAATCGGGGATTATGTTCAGTACCAAGGTTGAATGGCTTATAGTTCAGAGATGAACTTTGTGTCTTACAGTTGGTCTTTTGTTTAAACTTATCTTGCAAGTCATAGAACTTTTCTAGGTTGATCACTGATTTTGGGATAATGTTGGAAGAATTAGATAGATATTTGTCATGTTCAACCTCATCTATTGCCATGTCTTGAAAGGTATCCTGAGCTGAGAGAAAGTCTAGGATTTGCTGGTCATCATCAAACACTTTCCAGTTTGTTACATTATCAGGGATGGAATGCATGTACATAAGTTCTATTGAAAAAGTTCCAGGTGACAAGCCTTCTGGTGGAATCATCCTAGATGCAGTATTTGCTAAGAGGTCAGCATCAAAGTTCTGTGATCTAAGGATAGACTTGATGTTGAATGCAGTGAAATAATTAGTGAGATCTCTAACCATTTTTTGATAATTAGTTAAACGTGGAGACAAACAATGTATCTTATTTCTTACCTGTTAAACTATGATTTCGGAATCTCCAAAACATTCTATCACTTGTGCACCCAAATCAATAGCGTTTTTGAGTCCTTGCACCAAAGCCTCATATTCAACTACATTATTGGTACATTCAAATTCAAGTCTACAAGAAATCATGGTTTTAGTCCCTTTTGGATCAATAAGGACACAAACTACACCAACTCCATCATTAGATATGGATCCATCAAAGGATAAAGTCCATGCAATCGGATCGATCCTAAAATTTGTATTAACATTATAAACATTATGTACAATAGTTCTAGAGAATGGTACAGTGGTAACATTTGCAATTTGAGATTCATTTTGCACATTCTCATCTGGTGAAGAATCAACTAGCAAGTCCCCCAAAAAGGTGTCAAATGTGAAATGTTCAATATGTGAACTGAAATAACAAGCAGGTTCACTTGAATCATTAAGGTCAGTGACTGTTTGCTTCATAAATGGTTCCCTACTGATCTTAATCTTATTTCGTTTTCCATTGTAGGGTAGCCACAGGTGAGACCAATTAGTGGCAAAGTAGCCCTTGATTTTCTCTGATTAATCTCTGCTCAGCCACATTCCATAGGCTTCAGGGATGTCAATTACAACAATATCTATGGTCTAGTGAATCCGAGGATCAACAGATAATGTCAACAACACATTTCTTAATCTCCCCACCACTCTCACTTTAGATCTGTCAAGCTGGACAATCTGAGTATGACAGGGTTCCCAAGTGGAATTTAATTTCCTACAGACAAACAAGGGCATCACATTGGAAGAAGCACCTAAGTCTATCATACAATTGTGTACATTTTTGTTGAATATTTCAAAGGTAAGCAAGAAAGGAGGTATCCTTTTGCTTCCAAATTTCTGATCTTCTGGTTTGGTAAAAGAGTCTATTAAAGTTATGGGTTTGTGATTCCCTTGGTTGTTTTATTATCATGGTCTTAGGTAGAGAATCCCTCATAGAAGGGATTTCATAAGTTCAAACAAAGAAATATTTGCTTTAACTCTTTTCAAATATTTATCCAAATTGTACTCCATTTCAGGAATGACTGTATCTTTTTGAGGAACAGTTTTAATTTTATTGGGAGGTGTTGTTGAAGATGAAGGTTCCTGAGAGGGTTGCGGTCTTGATCTAGTATTGTAAGGATGTTGAACATTGAACACAATCTCAGGTTCTTCTTCTTCTTCATTCATTGGGAGTTCAGAAAAATAGCTTATAGTATTAATCTGTGGATCCTGTTCTTCTTCTTCTCCTTCAGGTAACTGTGGATCTTGGTTTGTACGATCATCAGAAGATTCAGGGACATTTTGTGATTCTGTGGCCAGATCTTTGAAGATAGAATAAATTTCTTCAGATGTTAATCCTTCATTAGGATTAGGAGGTGATGGATTTTGGGGAGGTTGCTAAGGTCTCCTGAAAGGTGGCCTTGCAAAACCTCTGTTATTATTTTGATTCTCATTATTATTCTTTTCAATATCAACCATCTCATTGGACATTTTCTGGAGAAAATTCTTAATATCAGTCATTTCAAAAGCATATTTATTTTGAGTAGTGGGTTTAGGAGCATTATCAATTTTCTTTCTTGATGTGGAAGGTTGTTCTTCTAAAGCATCAGATTATATTTTAGACAATAGATTTCCTTTTCAACCTGAATGGCTTCATCATAAGCCTCAAACAAGTTGTCTTTATGTGCTCTTTTGACCCACATTGCAATAGGAATAGATAGCCCTTTTCATAATAGGCAACCAACAGTTCTTATGCAGGAAGAAGAGTGGCAGGGATCCTATTTTTAAGATAAGAAAATCTCTGATTGTAATATTTGACCCTGTCTTTACCTCTCATCTTCATACAAGACAATTCTAAGACAAGATCTTGTGGAGTTTTATCATACCCAAACTTCTGGATAAAAAAAATTTCAAACTCATTCCAAGAAGCTATGGATTTGGCTTCTAAGGAAAAGTACCATGTGGATGCCTTTCCTTCAAAGGTATAAGGGAACAATCTGCAAACCACATCTTCATGGACAACACTCCTAAGTCTAATGGCCTGCATAAAAGTTTTGATGTGATCTAATGCAGGTGATTTATTGTCTAGATCGAAATTAGGAATCCATTTCTCAGGATTTTCTACAGGTCATGACGAGACTGTGAGTGAAACTGAGGAAGAGGGTGGTCTTACAAGAGGAGGAGCGAGGTTTTAACAGGAAAAGAGGTAGAGGATAAGAGAACGTTCTGCTGCAATCAAACCGCGAGTTCGCAAAGGAAGACCACACGGGATGAAGCGACCTCACAGTCCGGACAAGGATGCATGGGCTACACCCAGGATAGAGGCAGGACCTAACCCCAGCAGCAACATAGCCACACCTCTGCTCACTATATATCAACTAGTCAGAAACACCACTTTGACCCCACTAGGTCAACAAAACTTGATAGCTAGTAGTTCAGTACCTATAGGAAGGCAGCCCATGATGGAGGGCGATGATGTTAGGTTACCATTGTTCCATGGGGATGAGACAGATAACCCAGAACAGTATTGGTTTTTGTGTGAAGCGGTCTGGATCGTAAAACAGATCACTGATGATGACACCAAGAAAGGGAAGCTGGAGAAGACCCTGCGAGGTCGCACCTTAGATTGGTTTATGAAGTTTGTTCTAGTCCCTACAGGAGCTCCGACGAAGTCACTAGATGAGATCAGGAATGGGTTGATTACAGAATTCAGGAAGCCCAAGTCTGAGGCCCAATATATCACAAAGTTGAAAGAAATTAAGTAGTATCCGAACAAGATGGTGTGGGATTTTGACCAGTGGTTCAAAACGCTGATGGCAAGGGTTAGTTTTGATATGAGTGTTGTCCAACATAAAGAGTGGTTCATCATGGCATTGCTACCGCACATTCGGCTACCATTGATGCAACAAAACATCACGACGCCCAGTGAAGCTTTAGAGATTGCAATGCGACTGGAGGCATCCCCGATTGGAGAAAACGCAGCTGGGATGTCGTAGATACAGACACAGCTGCCAACTTGACCATACAACTGCAAGATTTGAAGAAGGGAAAGTAACAGCGCGAAGAAGTATGGTGCACACGATGTCGAGGGGAAGGGAATACGAAGGACAATTGCCTCGACTTTTGCAACTATTTGGTTTTAGGAGCGCCAAATTCATTGAATGGGGGTGGCATGCCGTGGTGTCACGTTTTTCAGGTATATGGACACCATCATGAAGAATTTCCATATATGCAGGAAATGGTCACTAAGCCGATGAATTTGCATTGCACTTTCTGTAAATTGGTGGGACATGATGACAAATTGTCGGGCATATGGGTTGCTCCACGAGAGAATGTACGACACATTCTATGTAAAGGATGACCAGCATGCTGTACAACAACCTCAATTGCAGCCGTAGGTATCCCAGCCGCTACCTCAACTGCAGGTACAGTATGTACCGCAGCAGCCATCGTAGTAGTAGTTTGTGTCGCAATATGCCCTGATGCAAATGGCTCCACAATAGCCACAGTATGTTCAGCAACCGCAGTATGCGCAACAAGGGAAAGGCATGCAACCAGCTCCGATGCAGCAACAGTACAACCAACCATAGTACCAACAACAAGGTGGATTCCATGGAGGATTCAGGGGTGGACGAGGTGGAGGATTTGGTCGTGGAGGAGGATGAGGAGGTCGCGGGCCAATTCAGTGCTATCATTGTGTAGTATGGGGACACTATCAGTGTGATTTCCCACTATTGCAGTCGCAGTGTACATTTTGCTTTGCTACAAACCATATAGTGGGGAACTTCCCATAGTTGATTCCACGATGGAAGGAAGGGAATGTTCTGCAGTTGCAGAATCAGGCTCAACATCCCATACAAAATCAGGTGAAAAAACCGGTATAGCAACCAGTGCAGAACCAGAACTAGCGACCAATTTAGAATGCTAATCAAAATGTGAACCAACAAGGGAATCCTGTACCAAACCAGAATTAGGGTACAAACGTTGCAATGATTTCTGCAGAACCGAGATCACAAGATGCAGCTATCGTAGTTATTATGTGGGCAGGCATAGCTACAGGAGGGGACATTCGAAAGGCTGGGTAGAAGAAGGTGTCATTTGATGTTGAGTCAGAGCGTGATACAATTTTTCAGGCACGTCGTGCATTGGACCAAGATCACGGTAAAGCTATCATCTACGACATGCCCCCTGTTTTTTATGCAACTTCAGAAGCAGGTCCATCCACGTAATATGGAACCTTGCAGAAGTTTCTTGAGAGCTTTTTATTGTTGGTGAAAGATCCTATAGCCCTTGCTGAGATTGAATGGTTGTTGTAGCGTCCAGCTAGGGGACGACAACAGTCTGTGGTAAACTCCTTGCACCGGCGGAAGACAGGTAAGGAAATGCACATGAATATCCAAATTGGGGATTATGACGTTGATTTAGTTATTTTGGATCTTGGTTCGGATGTCATAATCTTAACCAAGCAGGCATGGCAGAAAATGGGGATCCCCCCATTGAGCTAGTCTCCTGTATAGCTCTGGTTAGCTAATCATGCTAAAGTGACGCCGATTGGGAAAGTCCCATGGTTGGTGGTGGATATTGAGGGCATGCAGACCTATGCTGACTTCGACGTCATCGAAGTGGTTGAAGGAGGGAGTTCGTATCCCACGTTGTTAGGGATTGGATGGGCTAACAATAGTGGAGCGGTAATCAAATTCAAGCGGCGAATGATGACTTTTGAAAACCGCAATCTCAGAGTCATAGCCCTGTTGGATCCGGCTGAAGGTCGTAGATACATTGAGCCAATGAAGAACGATGATCCCAGTGGATGGGACCATGCATTTAACATTTCCGAAGACTATATTCATCCAACTGCCAACAGTGAGCTGGGATGGCACGGTGACAGCTCTACGTCTTCCGACTCTGATGATGCGCTAGAACACTAGCAGAACCGTTTGCATGAGGTGTCATTTCACAAGTGTGGGTTAATCCCATAGTCACTATGCCACGTCGCCACTGAAATAGTTACATTACCAGTATATGAAGGGCTGCCTGGTTTGTCTGACTTTCTAGCAAAGTTTGAGGAACAAGTTTCAGAACCACAACGATTTCTAGCATTGAACGAAGCACTGAAGGCTGATCTAGCACGCTGGTGGGAGACACACAAAGCATCAATTGATGAATGGTCAAAATGGAGAAGATTTATGATGGTACACTTCAGCGATACCAAGGTCTACCATGCAAGGAAATATGATGGTCGGAACGAACCTGGAGGCCATTTGCTAGAGTGTTAGACATTATGGGCATCGCAACCAAGAGATGAGTGGGTCCATGCATTTATCCATACCTTGGATGAAATGTCGCGGTCATCGTACACTGCAGCTGAGTTACGGGGAGAAATCAGTACTTGGTTGGAGTTGACCATATGTTTTGCTCATACATTTAGTTTTGTTGATCCCAACCTAAATGTCCATAATGCTCTGCAGATCATCCGTGATGTGTTTCTCAAGGTTGTTCCTGTGGCATACCCAGCGGATCCGCACACGCATGACCAGATGCAATCCATAATGGAATGTTATAATATCACTGGTAGGCCCGAAGATGGTGATGATCCAGGGAATGTCAATATTTCAAAGTCTGAAGGAAGTCTCGATGTGGTACCACCTGGTGCGCCATGTGATCCGTTCAGTCAGCCCTTGAAGCTTCGCAAGATCAATATTGGGATAGAGGCCACTACCAAGTTCACGAATGTTGGAGATTATTGGGATGATGAGATGATGGGAAAAGTCACTGAGTTGTTGCATGAGTTCCAAGACCTTTTCCCTACAAAGTTCTCTGAAATGAAGGGTATTCTAGGTGATCTAGGTGAGATGAAGATTCCCTTGAAACCAGACGCTAAACCGATCAAGCAGCGACCTTATTGGCTCAATCCGCGACATAAGGAAAAGGTCAAGGCAAAATTTGATCACATGTTGGATGCTGGTATCATCAAACCGGTTGAAGAGTCAGACTGGATCAGTCCTATGGTGGTACAGGACAAGAAGACTGGTGAAGTATGCATCTGCGTTGATTTGCGGAAATTGAATGATGCCTACTTGCATGATCCCTTTCCGACCTTGTTTACTAATGAAGTACTTGAGAGATTAGGTGGCCAGGAGATGTATTCTTTCACGGATGGGTTCTCAGGCTAACATCAGATCCGTATTGCAAAAGAAGACTACCACAAAACAACTTTCATGACATAATGGGGATGTTATCAGTATACCGTGATGCCGTTTGGGTTGAAGAATGCACATGCGATATTATCGCAGGTTGTTGTTGCTGTATTCAAGGATTTCATCCAGAAGTTCTTGCAGGTATACATGGACGATTGGATAGTTTATGGTTTGATCCAAGATCATCTGACCAATCTGTGGTTGATGTTGGAATGTTGTCGCCAACACCAGATATCGTTGAATTTGAAGAAGTGCATTTTTTGTGCACCATTTGGGATATTGCTGGGTCACATCGTGTGCAAACAAGGGTTGTTAGTTGATCCATCAAAAATTGTGCTCATTTTGAGTTTGACATCGCCAGCCATTGTTAAGTAGTTGAGGGCGACGGTGGGGCATACTGGGTATTATCGCAAGTTCATCGGGGGATATGCAGCGATCACCACCCCTATGGAGAAGCTATCAAAGAAAGATTCAGTATTTCAATGGAGCACTGAATGTCAGGATAGTTTCGAATAGCTGAAGGCTAAGATGGCTTCGGCACTGATACTAGTATTCCTGGACTAGAGTAAGGAATTCCATGTCCATGTTGATGCATCGTCAATTGCACTCGGTGTACTCCTAGCACAACCAGGAGAAAGGTATCTTGATCACCCTATTGCTTTTGCCAGCCAGAAGCTGTCATCTGCCAAAAGAAACTACACCACTACTGAAAGGGAAGGATTGGCGATGGTCTATGCACTGCAGAAGTTCCGACACTACTTATTGGGCGGACATTTTAAGATGTTCACAGACCACTTTGCCCTGAAATACCTGGTCAATAAGCCTGTGTTGGGGGGGAAGATATGCCGATTGTTACTTCTTTTTCATGAGTTCAACTTTGAATTAATTGTGAAGCCAGGGCAGTTGAATTCCGGCCCTGATCATCTATCACGGATTGATACAGGAGAGGAGTCAACCAATATTGAAGATTGGTTTCCTGATGCACAATTGTTTAGGGTTCAAGTAGCCGATGGCTATTTTGAAGAAATTATTCAGTTTCTAGCAACAGGTACTGCACCAGAAGAGTTCACTGCTAGTCAAAAGAAGCAGTTGGAGGTTAAAGCTGCCAACTTCAACTCATCGCAGGAGAGTTATACAAGATGGGTACATACAAGATATTGCGGCGGTGCATCTTGCCACATGAGCAAGCGTAGATCTTGTCAGAGGCACATGGAGGAGAGGCTAGAGAGCACTACGGTAGTCGGGCGACTGCCACAAAGGTGCTTTATATGGGGCTTTGGTGGCCCATGCTGCATAGTGATGCAACAAACTATGCATGGTTCTATGATGTTTGTCATAGAAATGGGAAGCCATCCAGGAGGGATGAGATGTCGCTGATGCCTCAGTTAACGCTACAACCATTTGAAAAATGGGAAGTGGATTTTGTGGGACCAATCAATCCACCGGGTAAGCACACTAGTGCTAGATATATCATCATGGCAATAGATTACTTGACAAGATGGGCGAAAGCTGCACCAATCGTTGATTGTTCCATAGCCATGGCTGCGCTGTTTTTGTTTAACAATATTGTCACTCGCTTTGGCTGCCCAAGATATTGCTGAGTGATCAAGGCAACCACTTTCTCAATCGCACCATCAATGCATTGACAGAGGAATTGCAAATACAGCATAAGAAGAGTACACCGTATCATCTGCAGGCCAACGAAAGGGTGGAAGCTTTCAATAAGATCTTGGAGCATGCACTGACAAAGGTGTGCAATGCGAACCGCGATGACTGGGATCTAAAAATCCCGTCAGTATTGTCGGCCTATCACACCACATGTAAAAGGTTGATGGGTCAGACACCATTTAAGATGGTGTATGGAGAAGAAGCAATTATGCCAATGTATGGAGAAGAAGCAATTATGCCAATGGAATACATCGTTCCGAGTCTACGCATAGCAGCAACAACAGAAATGGATGATGCAACAACATTGGAGGAACATCTATTGCAGTTAGTACAGCTAGAGGAAGATCGCTTCATTGCAGGATTCCACCAGGCAGTGGAGAAAGATCATCAGAAAGCTTGGCATGATCACCATATAAAAAACAAGCAGTTTCAACAGGGTGACTTGGAGTTGTTGTATGACAACAAGTTTATGAAACATCCAGGAAAATTGCAGATGCATTGGCTTGGTCCGTATCGCATCAGTAGCATTACGTCAGGAGGAGCAGTCCAGTTGCAGCAATTGGACAGAGAGATGCTCCCAAAGTTTATTAATGGTAGCAGGTTGAAGCCTTGTCGGTCGGGCTTGGAACAGCGCGATGCCTGAGTTGCATCAGGAAAAAAAAAAGGTGTAGAGTGATCGGTGGCAGGATGGCGCACTGACTAAGATGAGAATGCGCATACAAGGAGGCTTGTGCCGCAAGTTAGGAGCAGTCCATGACAAGTGGCAAGGTCGTGGCTAGGTCAAATCAGCAATAAATGCCAAAAGTTAAAACAATTAATTAACGGTGCTTGTTTGAATGATGGGCATTAATTGCGGATCCGGCCAATCGGCTGACAGGTTCGATGGTGAATTTGCGGCATTAATAGGGGATTTTGGTTCAGTTAATGCAAGATTTAGTGATGATTATGGAGGATTCAGTTGGACGTTATAAGAACGGGTCGAAGTTGGTCGGAAGGCACCGAGAATTCAGTTTTTAAGCGCATGTGCAGAGCTGTAGAGTCTCCTTGTTTCCTAGTGCATGTAGTTGTGAGTTGGGAAAGTTTCAGTTGAACTTGCCGAGTGCAGAGTGATCAGTGGGTTTGTCAATTATGCCAGTGAAGGCATTAGTTGTGAAGCTGGGTACAGTATGCCATGAGAGCTAGAAACAATTGAGATTAGCAGTGAAGCCAAGTCTCCTTTCATCGGGATTTCTATTGAAGAAGAAGTCGAGTCTGCAAGAGACGTCAATCTTGAGGCTGAGATTGAAAATATTCCTGTGGGAGAGTCAGTAATTGCTAAGAAACATCAGGGGGGGGTTAGCTGTCTGAATCGCCGCAGAGAAAGTGTCAACTTTGGTCCTCCACTGTTGTGGCGGGGGAAGCACAAGGGGAAGCAGGGCCATCCAGTTGTCGGGTTGATGAGTCCGCCGTATGGGAAGGACTCTCGACCATTGATACCCCGGGGTATGCCGCTCCCAATCGACCCGGGGTGCCCGGGGCACCTTCCCAGAAGGTGCAGTGGAACTAGAAGTACCCACTGAGGATGCCAGCACTACCTGTTGGGATGGAGTGCTCTATTGATATTGTGCCGGTGTTGATGCGTCTGAGATATGACAACCATGACATGGTTGCGTATAAGGAGATCACATCGGGCCCCTATGAGCTAGGATTGCAATTGAGTGGTAAGCCGGTTCCGCGTGATTGGGTGTGGGGTTTGCAACAAGCAGGTTTGTTAGGCCTTATTAATATGCCCGATTTTAGACGGCTACCGGAGGTCAATGCATGTGTGAAGTATTTGTTGGCATGCTTTCATGGTGGTATGCTTTGGCTGGACGAAGGAATTCCCGTCATAGTGCACTTGATCGCAAAGATCACCGCGTTGCCCAAGTATGGGGTCGATCCGTCGCAGTATTTTCGAGGAAAGGAGAATGACAAAAAGCTAGTCGCGCAGTTGGTTAAGCACTGCAAGTTGGAGAAGGATGGCCGGGGCTACCACACCAGTAGCATCAATGATAAGGAAGTGCTTACCGACACCAAGATACTTTCTTACAAAGTGGTACGGGGTGGTCGACCCAATTAGTGTAATTCGGGCATTGTGGCATGTGTTGAACAGTGTGCGTCTGGGGTGTAGATGAATTGGTCATTGTTTCTATTGAATAAGTTGACGGAGGATGTTGCGGCGGTCCAATCCGGTAAGGGCTTGTTCACATATAGCTGGTTGTTGTTACTGATTGCACTTGTGGCTTGGAAGGAGCTCGATGTGTACCAAGGTATGGAGGTTGACGCTGTGAAAGAGCATCATGGCACGCAGTATCAGAACCTGTGGTTTATCTGAGAATAAGAATGGAACAAGGAATGTACACTGCTATTTTGGTTATACTGGGAGATGCTCTGTGCGGCTGCGATGAGGGTGCCCTGTTTGTCTGAATAAACTGCAGTGCAATTCAAGTCGGTCATGGGATTTGCAATTTGACCGCATTCAATTTATGTCCAAGCTTGCCGCGACCGAGATAGACAATGGTTGCTGACATTGTATAAGGTAATGACGACAGACTTGGAGGCTATTGTGAACGACTGGCCAACGAAATGTCGTGAACCTATGGGGTTGGCCGAGATTGAGGCCGGGGAACCGATGCAAGGTCCAGATGATCCTGTATCGGTGCAGGACTAGCATAGTCATCATGACTCAGACCGAGAATCCATCAAGACACCGACAAAGGACGACAGTGATCGCACCTTGGAATAAAACAAAACAAAAGGGCACCAGGACCCTACGATAATCAGTGGGCTGCCCTTGTTGATGGAAGGAAAGTTGGGCCGATTTATCAAAGCAATCACTGATGTATCCACTTGCAGCCCAGAAGATGACAAGGGAGATCGATGAAGGATTCCATGCACTCACTGCTCATATGGACTCGTTGTGTGACATGGTTTCATGGAGGGCACCTGAAGAAGTAGTCGCACCACAAGTTAGCATAATCAGCACCGAGCAGCAGGTCAAGAATGTGGAGATTCCAACGACTACGATTGTGATTGAAGATGCGGCTGTAAACACCTCGCTACAGCAGTTGAAGAAAGTGTTAATCAATGTTAATGCGTTACCAGCGCAAGGATTGGCAACTATGCAGACGATGGCTAGCCGGGAAATGACTAGCAGAATGCACAAGATCAGTGTTAAGTGCACAACGTTGCAGGAGTGCAAGGTAGTTGTACAAGCCGACATTGTAGAATTGATGGGATAGGATGCTGCAGCACGATAGGCAGTGGATGAACTTGAGTAAGATATCCAGAAGGAATGAGCTGAGAAGGCTCGTAAGATTGCAGAATTGAAGCAAGAGCAGGACCGCCTCATCGTATGAAAGGCCAGTATGTGGGATGACAGTGTGTGGGTTGACCAGGCCATTACAAAAGCTTATCAGTATGTGTCAGAGCCCACTGAAGAGGTGGATATGCTTCAACAGGTGCAGAAAATGGGGGCTGTTATTGTCTAGATATGGCACGAGAACGAGGATCTAAAAGCCCAGGTGAATCCCAGTACACCATAAGCAGAAGTGGACGACCACAAACGCGCGATTGAGGAGACAACATCACAGCTGGAGGAGCTGGAAACAGTGGTGACGAAGCTTACAGCCGACATAGTGCAGTTGTGGGGTTGGATCGTTCAGGATGAACAGGTTGAACAACTGATGAAGGTTCGACAGGAAGCTGAGGGACATTTGGTGACACTCAAAGCGGCAATGCACACGATGGAGTAGGTTTCCAAGTCTGTGTATCTAAAAGATCTACAGCAGGGCGTCGCCAAGGCAGATGAGAAATAGAAGAAGCGTGTCGCGCAACTGGAGCAGTTTCAGGATGTTGGTGGCTAGTGCATGATAAAGGCTGGTGAAGTTCTCCAGGCAGTGCAGGGACATCGTCAACAAGTGGCTCTGAAGCTGATCGAGCACCCATCACCCCAGGACGTCGTCGACAGTGAGGATGTGGCTACGGCAGCAAAGGAGATGGTTATGACAGTCGAGTAGCAGTATGACGATTTCAAAGTTAAAACCACAGAGCACACCATGTCCAGTTGACGTGGCTCGGGGGCAAGCCATAAGATTGTGTTGGGGGCCTGTTGGCAGGCGGTAAGGAAGAATTGCAGCATTGCCGATGCTACGACACGTCAGAAGAGGTCGTGGAAGACAGAAGGATAGATTATTTTATGTATTTTTTAGTTCATTATACCACAGAATGCGGGTTTTTGGGTCATTGGACCATATGATATGTAATTTTGGGCTAATTGTACTACAGTAGGCGGGTTTTTGGGTCATTTCGACCGCGTCAATTAGATTTTGGGTCAATTGTCCAACTGTTGGTTAGGAAGTTGTTAGTAAGTGGACAAGCATTGTAAAGGCTGAAGCCTATATATAGTAATAATTTGTAAGTGTTATAAAAGGGGGGAGAGAGTATTAGATCTTAATACGATTTGTGGATGTTGATATGTGCATCTTTGGGTATGTATGTGAGATCAAGAGATATTGCTGAGATCTGGTTTTGCAGAGATGATGTATCAGGGTTTTTGCTGAAGTAATATGACATGACGAAACTATTTGGTGAAATTCCCTATGTACCTTTGATGCATGTTGCTATGATTTCTTGCTACAATTAATACTTTAGTGTTATGCTTGTTGCGATGAATGCTTCTGTTGAATGATGCTATGAGTATGCATGATGTTAAACTGAATGCATAGATCTGTCTAGAATGTTGCAATAAGTTAAGTAAGCAAGTAATTGTCACCGCAATTATCCTCCTTCATTCAGCGGAAACATGGTTCCGTCCACTCTCCCTTGATTGCCTCGGGTGAGACCTCATCTGCATCTGCAGGTGTTGCTGGACAGGGTAAAACTTGTTTGGGCCAATGCTCAGGGAGATCGTGGTAGGTTGGTGTCGACAGCGATGGGAACCCCTGTCTACTGGGTTTGAGTCAATAGGTGGTGGTCCACCAAATCCAACGTTAGGTTTATCTTGTGGAACTTCCTCAAAGAGAGAATCAAGGTTATACTCAAGGGAACCTGATTGACCAGTGGTATCTTGATTCTCAGTTCTCTGGTTACCTGTCTATTGACCTTCTTGGTAATCATCCTGCAAAGTAATGTTTGGTTGAATTGCTTCTATTCCTCTACCTCGTAGGTCAATAATTCTTTGTTGTACTCTAGCAACATTATATTTAGAACTCTTCAGTATTTGTTCTAGTGAAAGGTGTCCTCTAGACACAGATGATATGATAATGATATCCCTTCTATTTTCCTGCTGAGCTGCAGGTGTACCAGGAATTGCAATCGGTTGTGAGACTGTTTGCTGTTTAGACGTAGAAGCATGTGATTGGCTACAAGTGACAACTGGTGATTTTCTTGCTGTAGGAAGTTTCTGAGTATTATGTTTAGGCATAGTTTACTACTGGCCCTCCTTCTAATGCCATTTGTTGGGGCCTTGGATGTGTAGGGTAGGTGCAAGGTGCTGGAATGGGTTCCAAGGCTCCCAAAAGAGGGGAAAAACCTAGAATGAAAGGCTTCAAAAGGTCCTACGCAAGGACAATTCTATCCCCATCCTGTTTGGTATAGTAATCTCCCATGGATATTTGGCCTCCGCTACCACTCTATGAGTTGGTGAAATTTGATCAATAGATCAGTCTTCCTGTAATGTACCCATATCACCGCTTTGTCCTTGTAAGGAACGAGGTGTAAATTTTTTTTTTTTTCCTCGACATCAACAATCAAGGTATTAGTCATAATATACACTAGGACATATATGTACTCTAGTCGCAATTACCACTTGTTCAATGGTTACCTTTACCTCATTCCATAACACTTTACACATTAAGCATGATTAGCGATATTCATATAAACATCATTATTAATCCAGTCTTAACAAACTAGTACAAAACCTCAAATAATTCTCATGATCATTATGCCATCAAAATCTCCACAAGTAACCCATCATTTTGCATGTAAACTTATGCAATAGGTATTTAACATTGTTCATTGAATTTTCACTTACCATTTTAGATCATATTTCTCATGTAAATTTAAACACATAAAGTACACATGAACAAGACACCAATATACATAGTTCACCCAACTCTTTGGGCTACGTCCACCAAGGAATTGTCACATCTTTATTTCTCAAAAAGAGGAGTACAATCTGCGCGACAATGTGTGCAATATTTCTACTTTCTCTATCCTCTCACCGAGAGCACTTTTACAATCACTCAATCCTCTACCTTAGAGGCATTACACGGATTTTCTCTGATACTCATCACAACTAGATCATGGTAATTTATACACTAATACAATGCCCCTATGACAATGATACCACATAGTACAATATATATGCAAAGGGTCTTCCCTACCTGGTCTAGCATATCAAATAAATACCAAGTGAAACCAGAGTGTAAGGGAATCCTTCCCCGACCTCTGCACAATCATCCCGAGATATGCGAATATGTAATGTATGAAAACTAGCATATTATTAACTGATAGATGAAATCAAAACTTACAGGGATCCTTCCCAACCATCCTTGCAATATGCCAATGGAAACATACAAGCAAATTAAAATATGACACCCCTATCACACATGGAGCAATCTCCCTATGTCCGCAATAGCACGATAATGCAAAGGGTATATATATAATATAAAAACAAGGATATAGTGGGATGCTTTCCCAAGCCCATCGCGGTAGTTATATTTGGAATTCAGCATGTACATTTAATATACCAAACAAGAACGTTACAGGGAGCCTTCCTAGGTGATGCACAACACAAAAGGAGCATTAGAAAAGGTAAAGTATAAAACTTATAACATACAAGGGTATGCTTTCCCATGCATCTACCCATCAAACAATAAGCCTATTTAAATAAATGCATTCTAAGAAAACACAGTATAAATGTAGATATAGATATGGGTCAATACCACACACTGCGTAGTCAGCAAGAAGAAGTAACAAAAACATAATATATTAAAAACCTACTAAGTGAAATAATATTTTACAGGAAACAGTTCGCCACAATCCCTGCCCAATCCCTCCAAACAAAATACATACACCAAAATCATTCCATCAAATGAAAAAGATATATATAGGGATCCTTTCCCAGACATCCTAGCAATGCGCACATGATACATTCTATCATTTATATATTAACTGGAATAGTACTGAACTATATAAAATGCAGTCAATAAATACATGGATGCTATAACAAGATGAATGTGGATAGGGTTTGGCTTCCACCTGCCATCCCTAGCTAAGGCTTCTGCATATATAAACAATATATAAAAAGAAGTTATACAAGGATGTGGCTGCTAATCGAGCCATCCCTTCTCATATACTTGGCGCAAATCACAAGGGACCTTCAGCACACATAAAATATAAATATATGAAAATTATTATCATGCAAGGTTCCGATCCTGCAATACGCAGTGTCAAACCAAAATAGATACACAATTCAACCCTTACCCAGCGCTGGCATGCTATTAAAACGTATAATACAATTAAGACATTGCAAAGTGATCCATTCCCATCCAACGCAACAACCAGGAGGAAAAGGACTCTCCCCCCCACCGAATGTAATGTGCAGGAAGGGAACGGGTCTTCCCCAATCTTCTGCGCAGTATCAAATAGAGTATGAATAAACATTAGAAAAACTGGAATTGTACATAAGGATTTTCTTTAACCGCAAATAAACCTTAAAATTAATCCGGAGATAGACTTCACACGCATAAGCATACTTTAAAAACTCTATAGAAAATACGGAGATCACAAAACAGATGCCAATGAAAGTAAACAAGATTTTTGGATCGACCTCCATTATTTTCCAGACTTCAACCCCATTCCTCAAGGGCTTTTGCCTTCCTCTTAAGAGAATTCTCGGCTATACACATGTGAATATGTAAGATACTTACTTCAGAAAAATACGTGGGTCACTACAGCATTACTAAACTCTGCTAAAAAAGACGAGAAGTAGGGATCCTGGGAGTGGCTTTCGCAGTCGGCCTCACCCACGATGACCACAACGTTTTAACATAAAAAAAAATAAACACAACAGAGATCCCTCAACGGACCCAGTTCTCTGGATAAATATACAATTCACCAACAACGCATCCATAGCAATCACTCAGATCATACATAACCCAGAACGTTGAGTTCATAATCTACATTATAAGCATATGAAAAACGAGCTAGGGGAGAACTCTGAATGCGGATGTCTCCCAAGGGTCATACAGAAATTGAAAAAAGGTCCACCAAGTCGACAAGCATCCACTTTAATTTTTGGAAGGAATTTCTTTTCGGTCTCCCATGAACCAGTAAATATAAAAAGAGATAAAAGACCCGCCTCCAAAATACCTCAACCATCCATTAAAAGAAACAAAACTCTCCACCTAAAAGAATGTAATTTCGCTCACGCAGCAATAAAAGAATGTAATTTCGCTCACGCAGCAATAAAAGAATGTAATTTCGCTCACGCAGTAATAAAATAGTAACGAAGCAGTATTCAGGAAATTAAATCAAGTCCCCCGGCGCGCATTCAGTGATAAATTATATATATAATACCTCAAAACAAAAGAAATAGCCCACGAACCAATTAATACATGCCAAAAATATAGGAACATAACTCCCCAAAGCATGCAACAATAAATGAGTAATGCCTCCCCCAAATCTCAAAGTAGCAAATCAAGAACAAGTAATTACCCTTATGTAAATAATATTCTCCAGGAAAACCAAGAAGTAACAACACACACATTTAATACAAGGATATACAAATATAATAATAAACGGTTTCTTTAGAAAACGTAACTTTTACTCATCTTTTCCCACTATTAACTTTTGGTAAAAAGCCATAAATAATTAATAATTAAAAGATAGCTCCGTCTTTAATATTACAAATTATTTCAATATATATATAGTACCAAACATTACTACACTAATAATATTTCATAGATATAATGATTCATAAATAATATTATAAGGCATTATAATTAATAATATTTCATAACTATAAATATATATACATGTAGCTGATATACAAACAATGTCTTTTTAACATGCACAAATACAATAATTAATAAGCCACCACCATTCTTGGTCTTTTACATTATATTAATAATATTTATAAAAAGGAGATAGTATCTAAATACCTTATTCAAATATTAACAAAGCCTATAAGGCTTATTGTTTAAAATAATGTTTTAGGATAAACTTAATGACTCTTTAATAATTAATGTCAATGGTTTGTTTGTAAGCCCATATATATATATATATGCATACCATAATAAATTTCTCTTTTGTATAAGGTTACACACCACTTAAAAAGGTATTTCAATAAATACATTTATCAATTTAATGTATTTCAAAATAAGGTATAATATTATTTTAACTAATAATGTTTCATACTTATAAAGATAAATACAAAACATTATTATAATGTTTTATAACTCTATATAAACATCTATAACATTGCATTTCATTACAATGCATTATAGGTGTAATAAAAAATATTATGATAACTAATAATAGCTTAGCTTACCCTAATAATTAGATAGTATGTTTTTAATAAAGAAAACCCTTAACGCCTGTTGTCGGGCCTAGGATGTCAAGGACATTCAAGGGATTTTCTAAGCTTTAATTAACAACTCTTAGCCAAGATCAACTTAGTGCTAAGATTAAGGTCTTAGGATAATTTTACTACCTCACGGCAGTTAAGGGTAACTTCGACGTCCCCTTCAAGGATTAACTGAAACCCAAACAACTCTAGTAACTTTCGGTGAACATTACCATTCACTCAAGTGCTTGTGACAACAAGATAACATATGTCATCAAGTCATGGTTTCCAAGCCATTCACCTCTTCCTCCAGAGAGGATTCGTGCCGTCAACGTTAGGTTGCAACATGAGCTGAGTCTCCTACGTCTAGCATTCACAATTTAAATTATTTAGATTACAACTTTTACTGGTGGGGCCTTGGCCTTGAGCTCCTCACCAGCAAACAAGTACAATAACATTTACACATACAAAGAATAGCAGGGTGGTAAAAGAGGGATATTACACTTCCAATGAAGGAAAACAAGAGTGTAAAATTCTATAAAACAAATCTACCTAAGAAAGGAATCTAATCTAAGTTAGATATATTCTAAAAGATAGTTTGTAGATGTGCAGGCCAGCTTGATGTAGAAGGAAATAAGTATTGTTCATCAACTTAACAAAAATGTTAAAAGACTTATTACTTATTTGCCCAAATTACCATTAGTAAATTAAAATTATCCAACAATAATTTGAGGGGATATGTTAATTGAAAAATTAACATCAATTAAATTTTACTGTAAAAACCATTTGCAGAAATCAATAATGTTTTAATTAAATAAACTCTTTCAAAACATGATGAACACATAGATCGTTAGCAAAGATAAACCAGAACTATAGATCATTGTGCTTAATAAATTGCAAAAGACTTAAACAACATTTGATAAGCAATCTGGAGTAAAATCAACATTCATCAAATAAACTTGATCAATAGACAAAAGAAAATCTGGGAATAACTTTATTGTATTAATGAAAGTCTGTAAGAAATTACAAGCTTTGGATCAAACAGGGTTTCTCCAGTCTCTCCTGCTGATTTTCTCCTCCAAATTCCATCATTTTCTTCCCAAGGAGAGATCAACCCTTTAAATAAGATTTACAAAATAAGCAAATAGGAAACTCCCACAAAATAGGGATTACAACATTCGAATTGGACTAATGGTAAAGAAAATATTGCCACTTGTCCCATATTCCTAAAACTCATCTGCATTCGGATAGTTAGCTGATTCTAGCCCCAGCTAGGCATTACATGTGACATTAGAGAAAATTTCAATTTAAAATGGGCCTTCCAAAAATAATACAAATTCCATGTCATCATGTATTAGCTGATCAAAATGATTTAAAATTCAAAAAGCTAGCACCTAAAAATATTGGACGAAAAAAATAAAAACTACTTCTTGTTATCGTATTTCTTCTTGTTATCGTATTTTCAACTTATCTCCTGGTAGGTTTACTCAAATTTCAAGCAGGAGGACTCATTGGATGCATAATATATTATGCATAATTATATTATGCATCCAAGGAGTACCCATGTTGCATACTTTTAACAACATCCACATCATGAAAAATAAAAAATACATTTAAAAACATGTTTTCTCTCACTAGAACCACATTTTTAATGTATTTTCAATTTTTGATGGTGTGGATGTTGTTAAAAGTATGCAACATGAGTACTCGTTGGATGCATAATTTAATTATGCATCCAATGAGTCCTCTCACTTGAAATTTGAGTAAACCTACAAGGAGATAAGTTAAAAATACGATCCAAAAAAGTAGTTTTTTTAGTCTCTCTACTATTATTTTATTATTTTCTTCTTATTTTCCTGAAGAGGCCCATTTTTTACCCAAATTTATGTGAAGAACCTGCAACAATTAATTAATGATAATATGCGAGATAGCAAAAATAACAGAACTCAGAATCGCTTTTATTGATCATAGGCCACTTCGAGGGGGCAACCTCCTTTGAGCAAGCTCAATACAAAAAACTTCATGGTACCTTCATTGGTCTCAACACAAACTTATATACTAAGTCTAGGCGCCAATACCATGGGTCAATCCCATGTGTCAATACAAACCATGGGCCAATACAAACTATGGATCACAATTACTACGAGACGACTTACAAAGCATATGCGTCCAACAACAATAATACAAACTATGGATCAACAAATACTACGAGATGACTTACAAAGCATATGCGTCCAACAACAATATACTAACAAAGTAAATTGAAGGGTTGACATGGGTTCCTAACATCCCCTCTCCCTTAGAAAAGGCTTTGTCCTCAAAGCTTTAGATGTGGAAATTGATGCAGAATCTGAAGGAGTGGTTCCCCTGTAGCATCCTCGGGTTGCATTACGGCCCATTGACACCTTTTGAGTTTCAGGGAGGGTCGCTTGGAAGGTTGTAGACGAAGAAGAGCCATATCAACTACATGAAAAGTGCACTCAGAATGGTGCTGATTAGCTTGTTGTTTCAGTCGAATTCTTTCCATGTGAAGATTGTCCTGCAAAATGGGAAGAATTTGATCGCGGTTTCAAAGAACCGAGTCAATTTCCCAAACTAGGGAGCTGCTGAGGGTGTATGGAAGAAGAACTGGCGGTGCCTGTCCATAGACTGCATCATATGGTGTCTTTTTAGATGTGGTATTGTACCATTGGAGCGCTTATAGGAAATCCATAGAAATAGTTGTCCAAATCTGTGTAGGGATGGGCAAGGGTTTGAGCAGTCCGTAAAGGAGTGTCGTTTCACCCTTGTTGACCTGGAAAGTATCACAGTTAGCCCCCATCTATGAATTGTCATTTTCGGTCCCTGCCAAAAGAAGTTACATTGTTCCTGGTCATACATTTTGAGGAACCCAGAGTGCCCTGCTGATGAAGAAGCATGGAGTTCATATAAGAGATATCCATGTTGAATAGATTGCAACCAATTTGGAACAAGCAGAGAAATAGCTGTAAGAGGAACTGGGTCATCAAATGTGTGAGAAGGAGCATCTGCCACCATATTGTCCTTACCCTTCTTGTAAGTGATTGCATAGGCATAACCCATGAGTTGGATAACCCATTTCAGGTGTGTTAGGGAGGAGATTGGCTGTTCCAGGAAATTTTTCAGACTTTGGAGATCAGTCTTGATGCAGAAATTATTCCCTAATAGGTATGGTTGCCACGTATGTACTGCATGCAAAATAGCCAGCATTTCCTGTTGAGATGTAGATGCAGCTAAAGTCTTACCGGAAAGGTCTCTTGAAGGCGACAAGCCCACTGGTTCAGCAAACACACCTACATATTTATCCAAGGAAGTAGGGGAGATCGTTAATGGGTGCATCTAAATGGAATGGAGTTGAGCGATGACACCATGTGAATTCTTCTTAAGGATCTTTTCCAGACGATGTGAACTGATGATGCAAAGAGACCCTTGTTGTAAGCCCATAAATTTGTGTTATTTCCCATTGACTGAAAACTGCATCCAAAGTTTAGCAAAATCCCATAAGATGGGGACAAGTGTGTGTAACCATTGAATGCCGAAAACCACATCACATCCACCTAGGTACAAGGAAAACATGTCAGAGCGCAGGTTATAATCTTCTAGAGAGATATGCACATTGTGACACTTCCCCTTGCAAGGTAAGGTGCCACCATTGGCAACCATGAATTCAAAGTTGGACCAAGGATGGACAAAACAATCAGCCTGTTTGGCGATCTGAGGGTCAATGAAGTTATTAGTGCTACCAGAATCAATGAGTACTGTAGAGGAAGCTTCTTGAAGTAACCCCTGACCCACATTGTTTGGGGGGTGGTGACGTTGGATAAAGCATGGACATATATCTATGGTTGGTCATCCTAAGATGGGGGGGTCAATAGGACGCTCCTGAATGTCGACCTGATCAGCCATTGTTTATGGAGCTTATTCACCAATTTTAGAGGCAGGCGGAGAATCCATATCCAATAGATAGAGCTTTTGTTGAACACATCTATGTTCCCGAGTGAATTTCTCATCACAATTATAACAAATCCCTTTTTCTCTGTGTGCCTGCATCTCTGTTTCAGACAAATTCTTGATAGGAGTTGGTCGAGGAGCTTGCGGGATGGGAGGTCATTGAGAAACCATATTTCGGAAGGGATCAAAAGTGGGTTTGGAGCGTTGTTGGGATGCAATCTTGTCTTCTACCAACTTAGCCAACCCTAGGGCTTCCATCATTGTGTTGGGACAGAACATTTTGACCTCTGAGCGGATTTCATCCTTAAGACCACTGATAAAACATCTTCTGTAGAATTCATTAGACAATCCTTCTATGTGATTGGCTAGTTTCTCAAATTTTGTGTGATACTCTCACACAGTGCCAATTTGATGAAGTTTAGTGATTTCTCTGGTGAAGTCCTCAAAAGCACTAGGACCAAATCGTTGCAAAAGGAGTTGGAAAAAATCTATCCATTTTGGCTCGTCATGAGCCTTGATGTACCAACAATACCATTGAAGGGCTTCCTATTCCAAATGAAAGGATGCAAGTAGACGTTTTTGGACATCAAAAGTATTATGCAGACTGAAATACTATTCTACACGATAGATCCATCCAGTCGGATCAATACCATTGAAGTGAGGAAATTCAGGCTTTGGACCACGAAAATTGTTGGAAGAAGAGAACCCATTATCTGAGGAAGACTCGGATTGTCATTTTTTGTTCATGGCTGAATGCTCAAGATGGAGGCCAAGAAAATTTTCATCTAGATGCTGGAGTTTGGTTTGGATGGCTGCAAGTACTTCCTCCATGGTTTTTGCTCCTACGCGGGTGACAACCATAACCAGGAGTTTTTTTTTTGTTTTTTATTGGGAATGGACAGAAAAACACAAACAAAAGCTTATTTAGTAAAGGGAAATTTGGATTTGGGAAAAGCTCAGCTGGGTAATTGGGGTTTGACTAGGTTTTGGACACTTTGGAATTAATAGGGAAGCAGAAAATGAGGATTTCAGAAGCGGGGTGAAAGAATGAGAAAATTTGTCAGAGAGGGACAAAGAAGTAGAAATAGGCAATGGACACGATGGAAAAATTTGAGGGCGATTGGGTGAAAATCGAAGGAGTTATGGAAAACCCTAAAAATAGACAAATGTGGGATTTCTGGCTTTGAGAAGTGGAATTTGGGATAGGGTCCTCAGGAATGAAATATACAGAATGGGATTGCAGGGGTGCTAGTGAATTTTCAGGGAAAACAGAGTTAAAACAAGGGAGATATGGCGAAAAAATAGATTTTTTAATTTATTTTATTTTTTATTTTTTTCAAAATGGATCTGAAACGACTTTTGGAATGGATCGGAAATGGCAGGATCTGGAACGACTTAGAATGGATCAAAAACGGCTGGATCTTAAATGACTTTTAGAATGGATCTCAAATGGCTAGATTAGAACCGAATTTCGGAATGGTTCTGCAATGGTGCGGAAGTGATCAGAAATAGATGGATCTACAATGGCGCAGAAGTGATCGGTAGCAGTTCAGCTGAAAATAGATATGGACCCCAGGTATGTTCAGATTTCTATCGATTTAGGGGATTCACTTAGCCACCAATGTTGTCTGACGGCTTGCATATTGGTGAAGTACCCCTCACTCCATGGCTCAGGTGAAACTAATAACCGCTTTGCCACAAACGACAGCTCTTGGTTTACCTCACGAGTGGGAACTAGTCAATCAGGTAGGGTTCGTTGCCCTTTTCACTGGAGGGTCCTCTCAATGGGCCAGCTACTTCGGGGTTCTTGTGGTACTCTTCATAATGCATTTTAGGGATTATGCCCAAGTACTTCCCACAGTTAAGCAGATAGGGATTATTCCTAGATTCGAAGCTGCAACAGATGCGAAAAAACAAATTTGGCAGAAATTTGACCCAATGAGCCCAAGAAAGTGCTCTGATACCAGATGTGAATAATTTGCAACAATTAATTAATGAGAATATGCGAGATAGCAAAAATAACAGAACTCAGAATCAATTTTATTGATCGCAGGCTACTTCGAGGGGGCAACCTCCTTTGAGCAAGCTCAATACAAATAACTTCATGGTACCTTCATTGGTCTCAACACAAACTTATATACTAACTCTAGGCGCTAATACCATGGGTCAATACCATGTGTCAATACAAACCATGGGCCAACACAAACTATGGATCGCAATTACTACGGGACGAATTACAAAGCATATGCGTCCAACAACAATAATACAAACTATGGATCAACAAATACTACGGTATGACTTACAAAGCATATGCGTCCAACAACAATATACTAACAAAGTAAATAGAAGGGTTGACATGGGTTCCTAACAATTTCCTCTAATGATGTTTCTATCTCATTCTTAGCTAACTTATGCCAAATACGAATGAAAATGTGGATTTTTCCTTCCACGGTGACCGGTTTCCTGATTAATCGATCCACATCATCAATTTTGACCTCCTCAAGGCTGAATTTCCTACTTGGCTTCCTCACACCTGTGTTTGACTTTCTCAACCATCAACTTAGGCGGGAAAGCATCTTTATTGGGCTCCAAGGCGGAGAACTGTAGAATTTCCAAGATATTATCCGCTGCACACCATCGCCTGCTACACATAGCCTATGCTTTCTGAATAATTTCTTCAACCGAATCATTAAGATCAAGCCAAGTGTTCAATGCAGCTCTGATTTCCTTAAACTGAAAACTATTAAGAATGGGGATGTCTTCTAGTATGTTCTTGATATACCCCTGCCACTCAACAATTTCTTGACTTGCCTTAGAAGCTTGCAGCCTTTTGGCTTTCTTCTTTTCAAGGAAAACATACCTCTTACCAAAATTCATATGAGTTTCCCTAATCTCATCTAGGGTGTTAAATTGTTTCTCCAACAGTTTATGATGTTCTTCATTGACCTGAAGAGCCAAATCTTTAAATTCCTGGGGTGAAAACTTGGATAAACGAGAAGAGGCTGCATTTGTAGTTGCATCCTCACATTTCTTTTCTAGAATAGCTATACTCTGTGTATTGGCAGAGTTCTCAACTTGTGCATCACGAAGTTCAGTCTGAAGAGAGGTGTTCTTTTTCTCCAAAACCTCTAACCTATCCCCCCATATCTTCCTGAGATCAACAACATAAACCTCATGTTCTTCCTTGGTCTTAACTAACTCTCCTTCAATCCTTTTCAATTATTCCTTCTTTTGATCAACCTGTCTATTCAGTACCTGAACTGAATCCAAATTTACACCAGCAAATGCCCCTAAAGCTGCATCTGTCTCAATTGCTTCTATCTGGGGATCATTTTTTGGCTGAGCCCATATTATTTGATTTGGAACAAGTGCTTCTAATCCACCTTGATCACTGCTTCTCTTCTTACCCCTCTTTATTACTCCTTTATTTTCTTTACTGTAGAAATAATTTCCGAGAGGAACTACAACATCATCTTCATACTCAGTTACCAATTTTGTAGAAGTTGAAGTGAAACTCATTGTTGAAATTAATGAAGTTGTTTGAGTGTTAGCAGGACTAGGTATAGACATGGTAACTTGAGGAGTAGTCAAAGGGGTAGAGACAATATAAGGAACTGATGGTACATGGGTTGAAGAAGGGATTGAAGTGAAGGCCTTAGAAAGTGGAACATGATCACCATTAGCATGTGATGATGAAGAAGGAACTGAGGGTGGCTCATCAATGGTGGGTGGTGATGAAGTAGATATGGGTGATTGCTGAGGGACGGTCGAAGACTCAATCTCTGCAATAATAGATGAGGGAATGGAAAATGGAACCGAGCTGTCTGAAAATGGAGTGGCTCTGGAAGTCAAAGTATGAAAAAGTTGTGATATGGAAAATGGTGGCATCACCCCTGGAGACAAAGTAGAAATATCTTGAATAGATGACAATAAAAGTGATGAAGTTGTAATTTCAGGAGCAGTAGTAACTTCCAATACCTGTTGATAAAAAAAAGAGTGATCCATCTCAATAATGTCCAACAAATCTGTAACTGCTTGTGAATATTCAGTCACTTCTTCAGTCACATATACTGGATGATGTGGCTCATCTTCAATGTCATCGTCAATAATATTAAGAGTAGGAACCTATGATGTAGGGATCAGTATTTTCTATCTCTTAGCTGGGTTGGCCTCATCTATTATTAGATCATCAGATGCCTGTGTAGCTGCAACAGTCACTTGAATATCCACACTAAGCTTAGGAGGTTCAATTTTTTGGGTACCCAATACTGAAGACATCTGTGTTAACTTTTGCTTCATCTAATGAGAGGTTTCCAACAAAACTTTGACCTATTCAGCTGTGTTTACCTAAGGAGGATTATCCATGGGGGCTTTACCTTTATTCCCATATGCATAAGTAAGAATTAGAGGGGCATTAGCCTGTTGGATCTCCTTTTCTTCTTTGCCTCTTCTCATTTCCTCAAGCAGGTTTAATTCCATTGTTCGGTAACTCAAAACTTTAGTTTTAAGTTCTCTATGATATTTCATAATCTGATGCTAGTCTTCTGTTCTCTTGGGCATAGCCAAGACCTCAGAAAAGGTATTCACTCCTTGGTAGATAGAATCATCTAGAATTATTCATGGACATAGTCCATTTTCATATGATATTGTTTAAAATGTGCATCAAGGAATTTCTTAGGATCATGTTTCCTTTTGGGATAAAAACCCAACTTTAAAGGAGTCGCCTGGTCACCAAGAACTGCAGCCCAATTTGAGGTTTGGATCACTAATGGCCCAAGGTTTAAAGAGAATTTAGGCCAACCTTTCTTTTTGGGACCAGTGAGCTTCTTGTACACACCATCGGTAACAGTCTGATAAGAGACTTCTTGAATGATCAATATGTCAGGAGTTATTCTAGGAAGAAGATGAATAGTGTTACTTCCCCAGACTCCAATATATGAAAATGAATCATGAACATACCAATCACTAATTGTATTGATGAAGGTCCTGGCATCAGCTGAAAAGGCAGGTGCCTCTTGTTTGAATATCTTGAAATAAATAGTACCCAGGAAATGGTCACAAATGTCATAGAGTAGGGACACAAAATTGCTCTCCCATAGTGCTGAGTGATAGATATGCACTGGTGGATCTGAAGGGGTCCAACTCCATCCCAACTTGGGATATTGGAATTCTAAGCAAAAGACATCGATAATGAAGGCGGAAAAAAAGAAGTAGGGCTTCCTCAGGGAAGGTGCCTTTTGATAGTCTTGGATAGTTGTTTTAAGTTCCAATGACAAGATGAACACCCAAGGGAAGGATTCACCCGTGGTTAAGACATGATGAGCTATTGGGGCCCATTCAGCTTTGAAGACTGAACAATTCAAGAGGCCATAGAGCCTGCAGAGCATGGTTTCCAGTAAGGAATAAGGATCCGTAAACCAAGAAATCAGATAGAGGTTATCAGCCTTCAGCACAAAGCTGCTAGGTTTAGTCATCCATGATTTCAACATTTCGTTGAAATTGTACCCGTTTTTAGAAGATTGGATGAAATCAGGGCTAAGGATCTGCACAGCTGGGTTAAGAGAAAAAGCTCTGCTAAAGACATTAGGGCGGAAATTTGTCAATTGTGACCCCGTACTATCATTGAATGACCAGTCTTTAGGGTTAGCATTGTCCACTATCCACTTGACGACATTAGTATAAGGAAGGATGGCAGGCCGGGCAGCACTGGCATGCAGTTGAGAATCCCTAATTTTCTCGTATGCATGTCGGTCTTCTTTAATGTCTAAAAGGTCGCCATTATAAAAAATTGAATCATTTTTGGACCAATCCATTTGATAATATTCGGTAACCCTCTCACTTGTATCTGAGAAGATACCAAAATTTAGGTGTTTGGTCAGCAAATCCCTGTGAATTGTCCTAGATTGAGTGTTTCTTGACATTTTTGCAAAGCTTGGAAATTATGATCAATAAATCAAAACAAAATCATAAACAGTAAAACCATAAATAACAAATGTGAGAATGATAAAAACCAACCTGAAAATAACTGAAAATTCGGGAGAGTGACCCCTGGTAAGAAATAAACAGTAAAATACATGTAGCAGAGTAAATTTTCGACAATGAAAATGATAAAGAAAAATAGAAAAAATCTTATATTTATCAATTTTTCGTCAGTTCACATCTGGACCATAGGATTAAAAGAAATGAATGGCTGAGATTAACCCCTGCGGGATGCGGGACCTGGTCACAAGTCTTATGTTCAAACTTTAATCATAATTCCCGCAATCCGCAATTGCGGGTTGCGGGATTATAACCTTGAAAAACAACGAACAAAAGAGTTTCCACAATCCGCAATCCACAATTGTGGGTTGCGGGTTTCGAAAACAAAAACAACCTTCAAAAATTAAAATAACTTTTCCGGATCCTGCAATCCGCAATTGCAGGTTGCGGGTTGCGGAAACACACAATGCAATTTATTAAAATAACAACTTTATGCAATCCACAATCTGCAATTGCAGGTTGCGGAATCGAAATTTGCCAAAAATATTAGAAAAGTCTTACTGCAATCCGCAACTGCGGGTTGCGGGGTGACACAATTCCGAAAAGAAAGAACAATCAAATCCCGCAATCCACAATTGAGGGTTTGCGGGAAGCAAATAACATTTTGAAAGGATTGAAGGCTTTCCGCAAGCCAAGAAAACTACCAAAAACTTAGAACTTTTTCAAAGGAAAAATGGTAATTACACAAACCAAAAGCAAAGGTATGAGATCATAACAAACAAGGTTTAAGAACCTCATTATAATAAGAAAATTTATGCAAATACCTTTGTATTTACAAAAATTGGGGCTCCCATGATCAAATGAAGCATGGGATCTATTGTACCTACAACACAATGTAAATATTAGAAGGGACTTAATGCCGAAGTCAAAAAGGAATGTACAAGAAAATGAGTGAAGACGACAAAATTGAGAATTGCTAAAGTAATCTATAATTGCAATTCGAGGTCAAGTTCCGAGTTTGGATGGTGTGCAAGACGAAGCTCCAAGCCCACCATAATCAGTGTGGTACATTCAGAATATGGCAGCATAGAAAGAAGCTACAGAGTTGCAGAAAATGGCAATTCAGAATGTTGAGACCGAAGTGAGGACAGGTTTTCCAGAATCTGTTGTTGTTGGCACTCTAGAAATTCAACCCGATGAGTCAGATGAGTTAGTTGTTCAACATGCCCATAATTCACCCGTGATTGAGAATATTGACGTTGGAATTTTGTTTCCTACATCCAGTTTTTCTAGACTCCCATATCAGCTCTCAGGCGTGCAAATTCAGACTACTGTGACTAAACAACTAGTCGCACACTCTCAAGGGAATTTCTCATTCTATGGTAAAAGGAATCCATTCGCAAGAAAGGTAAGAAGACAGGAAGCAATGTGACGCAGAAGAGGAGGAGAAAAAAAGGTGATGAATTAGGAATACTTGTTGAGTACTTATATGATTGAGTTGATTTTGTTCACGCGCATGGAGTTAAGTTGAAGAGATGTGCATTCAAGATTGCATGATTCGAAGAAGGTGGTAGAGTTGTCAAAAATTAATGTTGGAATTAATGGTCTTAGGAATTAGTACAAAAATAAGAAATCAGATTCATTGCTCCGTGCGACAAATGATGGTTCCCCAAAAGGTTCAAGTATGGAAGAAACACATCATTTTTGCCACATGAACTGAGTGTCATGTTTGCTTTAATGCTGAGCTAGTTGATGGATAAAAAACATGTCAAATATTTGACTATCATGGAAAGGGATGCAATGGCATTAAATGCGACAAGGCCTTGTTACAACGCAGTAAATGCAACAGATGAAACCATCATGCACAGAAAGGAATTCAATGAAAAGATAGTGAAAAACTAGGAAAGGATTGATTTCAACATTGCGCAGTTGGCACTAAAGGATGATTGCGTGAATCACTACATAAATATATTGATGACGTATTGTGATAGGAACATGAGACCAGGATAAAGGATTAATATAACACATGTACAAGGAAAGAAATATGCAGATTGTAGGGTTTCAGAAAAAGAACGGTGAAGCATGAAGATAGGGGGAGTTATCTTTGTGAGCGGATAGGTAAAGGACAGCACAAAAATAAAATAAAAAAAGAACTAGTAATTGCGCAAGTAATGGAACCTCTTTTCCATTGATGTCAAAGGGGGAGAAAAGAATGAAGTTGAGTGCAGTTGAAGAGAAACAACATGAAGCTAAGAATTAATGCAAAGGAGAAGAAAAAACAAGAAGTTGAGAAGGATTAATGTTGTTGAAGAGGAATATGTAAGAAACAACAACATGCAACTGCAAAAACATGAGAAAAAGAATAAAGCAGATCATTGGAGAATTTGCATGAAGAAGATACAGATAAGAAGCATGAAGACGAAGTATATGAAGCTAACCATGAATCATGCAAGAGTACAATGCAAATAATAATAAAGCATGTGACCTGCGCAGAGGTAATAGAAAGCAAAAGAAGCACTAGCAGTAGAATGCGCAGATGTCAAAGGTTCAAACTGAAAAAGAACTCAGGGGGAGCATATACACAGGGGTTATACTGTGACAAGTACATATGAAGCACACAACTCCAAGAATATGATTATGCACAGCTTCATAAGGTGTAGAAATCAATGCCGAAGATGGAGATTGTTGAACTTTGGTTGTCATTGATGTCAACTAGTGTCAAAGATGATGTCAACTGATTCAGCTTAAGTCATTGATGTCAATTGAAATCAAGTGGATTCAGTATTCACATGTCGGTTTGCAGAAGTATGGAAAAGCCACATTGAAGAAGTATATGCGCAAGAAAAATGGTGAAGGATATGGATTCCAGTCTGAATAAGTATATCTAGAAGTTGCATCCAGTATGAAGAAGTGTGTCGAGGGGTACATCATGCATATCCAGTTTAAAGAAGTACATAATGCACATGTACTTCAGTAGGTCACAAGTCCATCCAGGCATAGTCCTTCAAGGCACAAGATAAAGTGTTGGTTTGGAAGAAGTTTGAATATTGTGCAAGCAAGCTAAATAATACATGGGACAAAGTCTAGTGTGTGGAAGCAAGTCCAGAGAAGATTCAAGAGTGTGCAAGAAAGTCAAGTGGAGTGCGCAAGAAACATGGAACAAGATATGGTTGAACATATATGCAAGTACTGAAAGCGTGCAAGTCATCACCAATCAGATGAATCTTTTAGTTGTTGAAGTGCACACAAGTTTCACGAAGGGTGTAGCGGTTGAAGTTAGTATATGCGCAAATTCCACACCCGCTGACACAGCAAGTGCGCAAGTCCTACAAAGTGATGGTACTGCAAGGGTCAAAGTCCCACAAAGTCAAAGAACATGTATGTGCAAGTTCCGCAAAGCATTGAAACATCAAGAATGAAAGACCCACAAGTGATGGTATAGTAAGGGTGAAAGTCCCACAAAGTCGAGGATCATGTATGCTCAGAACCCAGAAAGAAAGGACACATTAGCGGTGCAAAACGTGACATGTGGCATAAGCACAATCAGTGAATCTAGGAAGAAGGAAAGCTACAACCAATTTGTGGAAATACATTCCATGCAGGACATGTATAAGTAGGGAAGCAGGTTGGAGATTTGAAGTAAGATTGATGGTAAGGATGAAGAGATTTTAAGTGGAAGATATAGATTTCTATTCGGGGAATCTAGGGCTAGAGGAACATAACAGTATAATATAGCGAGGAGTTGAGTGCACACAGGAATATGAATGATATAGCTAATGGTGCACATAATGATTTTGTAGGACTGTGACAGCTGCGCAAAGATAGAAAGGTAGAATGAAGAGGATACACAAGAGCATGAGGATTGAATGACCATATTGCAAACAACACAAATAGACACCATTTTTTTAAGAAAGAAGCACAGAGACAGAGTTGAAGTATATCAAAAGATGAGCAGAAGTTTAGCTGATGCATGATGGTTCAAGTAAAGTGTGTGAAGTAGAGAATTCCATCAGATGCGCGATGACAAAACAACAACAGAATCTAGTATGCGCATCATGATGAAGATGATCTGAGACAAGTGCCTTAAACCAAAAGGAAAAATCATATGATGCACAGTTCATCGCATATTGCTTGAAATATCTTGTCACTTAAACTGAACAGACACATCTTAGTAAGTGCATAGTTCCATCTGATACCAGTGCACAATCTCAGAAAAACAAGCTATGGATTGAAGCACAGTATTAGTTGGTGAGTGTAGTTGCGTAGTAGCAAAACGACAGAGTGAACCTTGGTGCAGACTACATGATTAGTTGAAGTAGAAAATGGTATATGAAGTGAGTCATTAGTAGAAGTAAAGTGTTGAGTGGTCGAATGAGAAGTCAAGTGATGTATGTAGGGAAGTGACAATAATACGATTGCATATAGAATGTGTGCACAAGAGAATGAACATCAAATGATCAAAAGTGTGCACATGTTGGAAGTTCAGGAAGGACACATATTATTTTGTATATCTGGGAAGTAGAATGGGGAAAGGATCAGGGGGTCATATCCTCCTTCCAGTTGGTGATGGAGAACACAGGGAGTTGGTGCTTCCTTCAATTCGGTGCCTGTAAAACCAGGGGGTCAGTGCCTCCTTCTAGTTAGTGATGGTAAGCACATGAAGTCGGTACTTCCTTGAATGTAATCTTTTAATTACAAAAGATCCTTCCGTGGTTTTATCCTATTTGGGTTTCCACGTGAAAAATTCGTTGTGTTTTGTGTTCTTTGTTTTGGTGCATATGTGGATGAATGTTTATTTATGATGGATGCATAATTGAAGATCAAGAATAAGTTCATAATAATCTGTTAAATAATTTAAAAATTGTTTATAATTGTGCTAATACTGATTCACCCCCCTCTTAGTATTAAATCGATTCCAACAAAACCATGCCTTTCTCTTTTCATATCAAATATGAAATGCAAATACAAAAAATATGAACACTCTAGCATTTATGGTGGCTACAAGATTTTCCACTTCCTTTGTCATTTTGTAATGATCTCTGTTGGTTTGAATTTATTAATTGATGTGTTGGTAGTATCTAAGGGAATTCTAATTACAAGAATGACCTAGTTGGTTGATATCTACACTTTTGGATAATGTGATCTAGACTTTTGACTTGATTTGGTTTAATCATTTTATTTCATGGTTATGTTTTGGTTTCCTTGTGATGGTATGATATTATTGGATTATTTTATATGATGTGATGACTTATTGTGGGATATAAGTAGGTTGAGTAGTTATGTGTGTCTAAGAGTCATATAGGTGATATGATTTTTTAGTAGTAACTGATGCTATGGGATATTGAAAATGAATACATGTTTATATGATGAAAACAACTATTTGAGGTAATGCAACTAATGGTTTGTCAAGTGTGACAAGAAGTACCACATGTGCATATGGACTCCAAATTGAGAAGATATGTGGACCCAATATGGAGTTAGAATATTAAAGATTGTCATGTGTTTATTGTTTCTTATTGGTTATTCATGATTACTTACAATACTAATTGGTGTGTTTGTCGCTAGATGTATGTAGAGATGAATAATATTTTCCAATTGAGATTACACATGCCAAAGAGTTGTATGAAAATTTGTGAGATGAGTACCATTAGGGAGACGAGGTCTAGGTTCCTATTCTTTCCTACTAGCTTCCCTATTGTGTAATAGGTTGAAAAACAAATGTTTTTGCTTGGAGGTTACATGTTTTTGTGAGGGTATGTTGAGGATTTGGTCATCTAGGGGTTTTTGCTAAGGGTTTCACAATAATGTCTCAATACTCATTCTTTAGTGACCATTAGTCTTTCACCAAAGGTAAGTAGGTTGGTTTAATTAGGTCCTAACATTGACACAAATCCCGCACTATGAAAATGGATACTTGAAGGCTTTGAGTTAGTTGGGTCTCACTCTTTATATTATGAACTTAAAGAATTGTAAAGGCTACTTCGAGCTCTTGGGGCATGGTACTTCATGAGTTGTAGTGATCATGTCTAGATTTTGGTATTGGATACTTGAGGCCTTTAGGTTAACTTGGTTTCACCCTTGATATTAATTTTGGTTTGTATATGTATATATGTTGGGAAAAAGTATCATTTGATTTGCATACTTATTTGGGAATAAAGAAATACAAAATTGCATTTATGACTTGATTTCTCATATAGATCTATGCATATTATATAAATACTGGGGAAATGTTATTAGACTCACCTTGTTATTTGGAAAAGTAATTGGGAGTTGACAATTAAATAAAGAATGTGAATTTTAATTAGAAGATTTATTTAAATATGAATAAGTTCATTTCATGTGCACCCACTTGATTAGGAAAAAGAAAATAATCAAGGAAACCTATAGGAGCACAAATATGAAAGATAGTTCAAATGTGATGAGTAATATATATTTTAAGTAGTTTTGGAAATTATTAATTGTGCATGGAGATAATATGTGTGGTTGAATATTATGCATTTAATAATTGATAGTTTCACATGAGAGTGACAGATGGAATGAGTCTCAAAGGCTATATAAGAATAGAGGGTTGGGCTTGAAAGCTCATGTTTCCCCCTAATGTTGAATGATTGTTCAATTGTTCAAACTATTCAAGGTGATTTGTTTGTGATTTTTTTCTAAAGAATGTGCTAGTACCATGGAGGTAGGGTACCTCAAAATCTCTAGAGGAGCCACACATTTTACATGTAGTTTTTGAACTATTTTCATACAACTCATTGTAGTTTAGGGGTTTCAAGAGGGGAAGAGTACCCTAAATATATGGCAGGGTGTTTAAATCGATAATTTTCTTGCAATTAGAATTTTTTTAGATATTAGAATAAAATTTCTTAAGAATCCTCTTGGTGAAATACTAGACCTAAATACTTGACAAGAAGGACATCTACAACCATTTGGGGAAAAATGATAGTTTGCAAATTCAGTTAAGTTATATTTACCTTTTAAGATTCAAATATTTTCCTTAAAGGTTTGAATCTCTACATTTGCACACAATTTATCATCTTGCTATGGAAGTTAATACCCTTGTTTAGATCCACCAATATGGTACCCAAGCCAATTTGAACATCTATATAAAACCTTAAGTCATTTGAATAATTATTGCATTTTTCAGAAAAATAAATCTGAGTTTTTTGTTTGCACACAATTATTCTCACACATTACAGTAAACAAAGTATCAAGTGCTTGCACCATTAGTTAGGAGTACTTGTGAATAATGACACTTTTCCTTAACTAGAACCACGATCACATTCTATAGTGGCTAGTTTTGACATAAAAACTTAATAAATCAATCTTACATAGGGTTCCAATCCGCTCTAAAATGTTGACCAACGAGAAAACTAATGATACCATTTTATCCTTGTAATATGGTAGGGATAAGATAAATAAGATTAGAATGTTTGAAAGGAAGATATTGGAAATTACTCATTGTTTGACGGAATTGGCATTCTTGAAAAGTGTTAAATTTTCAGAATTTACTTCAATCTGATCTAGGATCTTAACTGAGAGAACAACATGTACAGCATATCTACAGTATATCAATCATGGAGACAATAATGCAAACACACAAGAGACACAAAGATTTACTTGGGGAAAACCATAAAGGTGAAAAACCCCAATAACTTCCTCAGAGATAGATAGAGCAATGATACAACCAACCATGAGAGATAGACATAACCTAGCAGCAGAACCTCCTCCTCCATAAGTGCGCCACTCCTCCTTGAGTGCATGAGTGAGAAGTGAGTGAGCAAATAGAGTGCCTCCCGCACTCTATTTATACTTGACTTGACTTGCCTTTTTACCTAACTCATGTAGGCTCGAACTTAACCACATAAAATAATGCTGACTGGGTCGACCCCCAATAGGGTGGTCTAATAACCCTTTGACCCACATGACTTATACAGGGCCGACCCCAAACAAGGTGGTCTAATAACCCATCAAGTATAAGTTACGACACTTACCATATAAATAATGACACTTCCGTATAGAGGAATAATAACATCTCTATAGGAATACATTATACATATATGTGAAATACATTCCGAAGTTACATATACATCAACAAAAAGGTGCAAGGATGAGTTAGCCCCCTCACTCCTTTAATAAACAACTTGGTCTTGTTTATGTTGTGCTTCCTAATCGATTATTATTTATGCACACTTGGTGAACATAAATATTTTGTCAAGATTCTTGGTTAATATTCTCTTGATGATGGGCTATGTAATATAGCATGGAACATCAAGTTAAATCAATATTACACATGGTTCCAATTTTCTCTAAAATGTCGACCTGTGAGAAAACTAATGATATCATTTTATCCCTGTATTGTAGGGATATGATAAATAAGATTTGACTGTTTGAAAGGAAGAGACTAAAAATTGATCACTGTCTAGCGTACCTGGAGTTCTTGAAAAGGTGCAGGGATAAGTTATCTCCCTTTCTCCTTATTTAATAGCCGACTTGGTCTTGTTTATGTTGTGCTGCCCAATTGATTATTCTTTATGCACACTTGGTGAGTAGAAACATTTTGTCAAGATTCATAGTTAATCTTCTCTTGATGATGGGTTATGCTATCTAGGTTGAAATGTTGAGTTAAGTCAATATTACACAAGATTCCAATCTGCTCTAAAATGTCATCCTGTAAGAAAAATAATGATATCATTTTATCGTTGTATTGTAGGGATATGATAAATAAGATTAGAGTGTTCGACAGGAAGAGACTAAAAATTACTCATTGTCTGGAAAACTAAGTGTTCTTGAAAATGTGGAGGGATGAGTTAGCTCCCATGCTCCTTCAATATCCAACTTGGTCTTGTTTTGATGTGCTACCCAATTGATTATTATTTATGCAGACTTGGTGAGCAAAAATATTTTGTCAATATTTCTGGTTAATCTTCTCTTGATGATGGGATATGTTATTTATCCCAAAACATCGAGTTAAATCAATCTTACACATGGTTCCAATTTTTTCTATAATGTCAACCTGTGAAAAAACTAATGATATCATTTTATCCATGTATGCCATGGATATGATAAATAATATTAGATTTTTCTAAAGGAAGAGACTGAAAATTGTTCATTGTCTAGTGGACATGGTGTTCTTGAAAAGGTGTAGGGATGAGTTATCTACCTTGCTCCTTCTTCAATAGATGGCTTGGTATTTTTTATGTTTTTATTCCCAATTGATTATTATTTATTCACACTTGTAAATATTCTAGGTTAATCTTCTCATGATGACGGTCTATGTTATCTAGCCTGAAACATTGAGTTAAATCAATTTTACAAAGGGTTCCAATCTGCTCTAAAATGTCAACGTGTGAGAAAACTAATGATATCATTTTATCCCTCTATGATATGTATATGCTAAATAAGATTAGACTATTCAAAAGAAAGAGACTGAAAATTGATCACTTTTTGGTGGACCTAACATTCTTCAAAAAGTGCAGGGATGAGTTAGCTCCTTCACTCCTTCAACAACCTACTCGGTACTGTTTATTTGTGCTTCCCAATTGATTATTATTTATGCACACTTGGTGAAAGACATATTTTTCCAATATTCCTGTTTAATCTTCTCCTGAGATGATGGGATATGTTAATTATCCTAAAATGTCGAGTTAAATAAATCTTACACGGGGTTCCAATATTCTCTAAAATGTCAACCTATGAGAAAACTAATGATATCATTTTATACCTATATGGTAGGGATATTATCAATAAGATTAGATTATTCGAAAGGAAGAGACTAGAAATCGCTCACTGTCTGGTGGACATGGTATTCTTGAAAAGGTGCAAGGATGAGTTAGTTCCATGGCTCCTTCTCCAATAATCGACATGGTCTTGTTTATGTTGTGCTTCCCAATTGATTATTATTTATGCACACTTGGTGAGCATAAATATTTTGTAAATATTCCCAGTTAATATTCTCTTGATGATGGTCTATGCTATCTATCCCTAAACCTCGAGTTAAATCAATCTTACACAAGGTTCCAATATGCTCTAAAATGTCGACCTGTGAGAAAACTAATGATAGATCATTTTATCCCTTTATGGTAGGGATATGATAAATATGATTAGACTATTCGAAAAGAAGAGACTAAAAATTGCTCATTGTTTGGCGTACCAGGCATTCTTGAAAAGGTTCAAGGATGAGTTAGCTCCCTAGATCCTTCTTCAATAGCCAACTTTACATTGTTTATGTTGTGCTACCCAATTGATTATTATTTATGCACACTTGGTGAGAAGAAATATTTTGTCAAGATTCTTGATTAATCTTCTACTGGTGATGGGCTATGCTATAATGTCCCCAAATTTGGCCATGGACCACAATTTCCTAATTCACCTAGACTTGTTCATGTTTATTCACCTAGGTGGTGATTTGGGTTGATTATTGGTTAATCATAAGGTCCAAAGTTAGGAATACTGCCACATTAAAAATATGTTGGAAAAGGAAAAAGCATTAATGAGATGAGGAACCTTAGTTGGATCATCAAATAAGCCACAGTAGTCTTGTGGTTAAAAATTATTGATCAAAATAATACTAAGGTTTGCAAGGATTAAAAAAAAGAAATCCAAGTAGAAAGTACAAACTCCTAACCAATGTGAAGTAGGAATTGATGATGCATGTGCAATTATGAGTCAAGTGGTAAAGGTGGGACATATGCAGAAATATCTTACCCAATGTGAAAGTTTGCACATCCAATTCAAATTTGTTTGCAAGGACAAATAATACTAGGTCAAATAATATTAGAGAAATAATCTAAGGATCCATTCTCTTGTAAATAATTATTTTATCAACATTTTATTTTGATTTTATGAGAGAATATTGACTATTTGGTGGTGCCTAGGAAATTGGAAGGAAAAGATAAAATGGACCCAAAGGAATCTAAACAAAGCAATGAAAAGCAAGAATGAAGCTAAAAAAAAGAAAGAAACTAAAAAGAAGGAAAGCAATAAAAAGCAAGAAAGCAATAGAAAATCAAAGAAAACAAAAGTTTCCAAATTTTTCCCTAAAAGAAGGAAAAGCAGCCTAAAGCAAAAAAGACAAGTTGAGTAGTCCTGATTTTCAATCTCCCTCCAAATCTTCCCAAATTGTAGAATAACCTCCAAAACATTGAACCTAGTGACTCCTACAGCAAGTTGGGACTTATTTGTATACCATATACATCCAAAGTGCGGTATAAGCTATTGGTTTTCCACATAAATCCTAGGGCTATTGCCTTGAATCCTTTGGTTTATCCAAAGGAGTCTTCCCAAGTGTGATGCACCCAAAAAATGTGCCTCTGTCAAAGTAGGTGTCTGTTTACGTGTCATGGCGTATCTCATAGTGTTTTAACACCCTTCATATACTTCATATCTGAAAATAGGGTGGATTTGGTGCTATTAGAAATCATTTGGGAAAAGACTAGATCTGAGTATCAAAATTGAGCTAGTTAAAGTCTTGTTTTGAGGTTGCAAGCAAAGTGTTTGTGAAAAGTCCCAAATCATACCTACATAAGTCAGAATTCCAATCCTTCATAAAAGACCTTAAAATTTCCATAATATATTCCACAAAACATTCCTCATGGTCTTCACTATCTAAATCCTATTCCAAGCATGTCTCCCTATGCCTACTTTGGAGCAAAAACACCTAGTCTTGAGAGATTTTGATTTCTTGAGTTAGGAGTTGAGTTAATATATCTGATTTTCAGATTGGAGATATTACATATACTATCTATCCTGAAACGTCGATTTAAATAAATATTACATAGGGTTCCAATCTTTTCTAAAATGTCGACCCGTGAGAAAACTAATGATAACGTTTTATCCCTCTATTGTAGGGATATGATAAATAAGATTATACTATTCAAAAGGAAGAGATTGGAAATGGGAAGAGATGTATTTTTTTTCTCTACATATGACATGTACATGTATGGGATTCCAAATGCAATGTGCCAAACACATGAAGTGGTACTAAATTTACCTTGATTTAAATAGTATATTTTACTTTTAATACATTTTTCTTCACATTACTTATCCACCTTAAATTTTGCATCCTTAAATATCCATACCAATGGGAATGGGTGAGTATTATCATGAAATTCCAATCCAAACTTACTTACTAGGTCAACTACCATGAGGTTTTCCTATGAACCAAAATCAAATAAATCATCTATGTTTGTATTCTTGACTGAGATATTGATATGAAAGTGTTTAGTCATCCATTTATCTTCCTTGGATGGATTCTACTCAAGTTATCCTCCTTATGCATTCTGATGTAGACAATCCCTTTGTCCACATTCGAGTTTTTCTCTACTTGATTTCCTAAATCCAAAACTAACACATTCTTCTTATTGTCTTTTTTCTTGTAGTTCTTTAGATTTATATATAATATAGCTTCCAACACATATCTTCTATATGAACACCGATTTTAATAAGGTTAGAATGGTTGCTAGTATCCTTGTACTGATGTGTAGTGGCTATTGTCTTCTTATCCTTTCTTTTCCACTTCTTCTTTCCCCCTTTGAAGCACCTTGGTGGTGTTTTAGTTTGGAGCATTTAATTTATTATTTATTATTTATGATATATATACATTATTTTTTCACACAAGGCTGATCAATGGTATTGGTTTCAAAGGGAATAACTTGCCTCATTTAGTCACTATGGAGACCACTCAAATATGCAAGGAGTATATTACATGTTCTTTATGCGAAACACTTTTCTGGGTTTTTGATAGAGGGGTTTAATTTTTTTAAGTTACCTTTTAGCATTGATGTATGTGGTCTAAAACCTTACTAAATATATAAAAAATTGACACCTCATAGGCCATGATTGCATTTCTTAGAATAATTTTCTATGATAGTTTTCCATAGTTTTGAAAAAAATTACTTGTACATTTATATTTGAAAAGTAGATAAGTTAATTGCATTGACACAATGGATTACATTTTGTAGATGAGCTATAAATTTTAAATAATTTATAAATGATTATAATAGAATACTTATTTAAGGGTAGATAGCATGCATTGTATTGTATGCCAACTCATGTCATATGTATATACATGGGAGACATGATTTGAAAAGTAGATAAGTTAATTGCATTGACACAATGGATTACATTTTGTAGATGAGCTATAAATTTTAAATAATTTATAAATTATTATAATAGAATACTTATTTACGGGTAGATAGCTTGCATTATATTGTATGCCAACTCATGTCATATGTTTATACATGGGAGACTTGAATGGAGAGAGAGTTTTGATTTCAGTGGAAGCAATTTCTTCGTTGCCATTTTGAGAGAGAGAGAGAGAGAGCTTATTTAAGGGTAGATAGCATGCATTGTATTGTATTCCAACTCATGTCATATGTATATACATGGGAGACTTGAATGGAAAGAGAGTTTTGATTTCAGTGGAAGCAATTTCTTCGTTGCATTTTATGTGTGTGTGTGTGTGTGTGTGTGAGAGAGAGAGAGAGAGAGAGAGAGAGAGAGAGAGATTGTATTGTATGCCAACTCATGTCATATGTATATACATGGGAGACTTGAATGGAGAGAGAGTTTTGATTTCAGTGTGTGTGTGTGTGTGTGTGTGTGAGAGAGAGAGAGAGAGAGAGAGAGAGAGAGAGAGAGAGAGAGAGATTGTATTGTATGCCAACTCATGTCATATGTATATACATGGGAGACTTGAATGGAGAGAGAGTTTTGATTTCAGTGGAAGCAATTTCTTTGTTGCATTTTGAGAGAGAGAGAGAGAAAATGACTAATAACGGTTAAGTAATTGTATTATCTAACAATGTAATTGAGTAGAGTGAACTATAATTCAGTAGATTGTATTGATTATATTGGATTGAGACATTTTTAAAGATTGTGAAATTGAGTGTAAAGAATTTGTGATTGCATTGTTTCAAGTATCAATGAATGATTCATATACATATGTATGTATTGTAAGGTTGAGTATTATTTATATACATAATTCTAATATATATGTATACACATACTTTTAAGGGATAAACCTATGAGGTGTTCTATTGAAATTCAAATTTATAATCCTAAAGAAATTAGTTAAAAATTCTAATACATGTTAGATAACTAAAATAATTTAAAATTGTAACCCAATGAGAAGAATCTCTACTTACCTAATCGATGACTAGATAGTCAATTTGTGGGTATACCTTTCCCTAATCAGTGACTAGGTTAGTCCATTTGTGTGTAGAGATTTCCCTCTTTTAGTTACCATGTCCTCTATCAAAAATAGTTGGGAAGCAACTCTCCACCCAACCAATTTCCAAAAAGATATGAGGCCCTGACCCCTCAACAATTAACCCTGTGCTAAACTAGTTACGACCTCAGTCTCTTCTCTATTAATATCAATACAACATCATCCTCCTCCTTAGACATCCCCTGCCAATAGACACACTCACAAACAACTAGAAATGAACATATAATGAAAATAAGCCTAAAATCCACCAGCAAGACTAGATCCCCCCACCGCTTGGTCTTTCCTCCTTTTATTACTAAATTTTATATTTTTATTCAATTTCATTATATTTGTATGTATGACACACTTTTCATCCATGCACCTAACTTAAATTACAATGCACATATTCCTTGTTATTTTTACATATTAATTGACCTTTTCACTACTACCATATGTTTTTTATACTTATACTAAGTGTTACATACTTCCCCACTTCAGAAAAAGATCATCTCAAAGTTATAACCCCATAAAAACAAATACAAAGACTTACTCAATTATTTTTGTACATAACAGGTAATATATGTAGTTAGTATTATTCTGAAGATGAGAGATTGATATGTGTGGCCATCACACAAAAATATCTCACATGCACTAACACAATCATGGAACCCTAAGTTATAGCATGCTCTTGATTAATTTCTTAGGTGTCTAATATGCAATCAATCATGCAATTATGAATCAGTATCATTACATACTCAAGCATCAATCAAGTGAAATAAAGGATTACAAATAAAATTACACATTTTTTAAACTCTCCTTTATCCTCACCCTAAGAATAATACAATCAACCACCTCCATAATCCTCTTCACCAATACTCTGAATGGTCCCACTTTCCATGGCACATGATCTATACTATAACATGCTCATGGATCATATAGTAGGCCTCCAAATTTACCTGGGATATTTCCATGGCTTATCAAGCATCTTGATTTCTGATAAATATGTGGCCTCATTGGAATTAATCAACATTTGGTTACCCTACATCGATCTCGACATCAAGATTATTATACCTCAAGCATATTGAAAGGCTAGCCTATAATCCCTCCATATGCACCATTAAAGAACTAGCCCCATAAATTGATAGTCCTCCATATTCCTACCCTCTAACAAAAATAAATCAAGTCGTACTGAACTTCCCATACTAGATTTAAGAACCATGTTTGGCATAGAGTTTATCGTTTAGTTTGTCCCCTAATTGAAAAGGTATTTAATGTATCCATTCTCATTCATGGTTATGGCTCCCATGAAATCCTAGAATGATTGGCCTCTTTAGGATCTTAAATTGGATCACTTGTAACAACTTCCACAAATGAACATTGGTTAGTAGTCATTTCCTCAAGATAATAATATATTATGAAATCCATTATGAATAATAAAGGACTATAATTGGTTATCATAGGTGATCATGAAGAATGTCTCGTCACAAGTTAACATTTTGCAATAGAATGTATCATAAGCCATCATAATGGAATAATATTCCTCATAAGCTATGCTTTACTTATCATGAGAACCCAACGTGAATTTATTAAGAAATCTACTGAATATCAAATCACATGAAATAACAATCCATGATATCATCAAGCATTGTACTGAACTAATATATCATGAAAGACCATCATGAATTAACAACATATTATGAAATAAAGTACCACAATGAATATTAACGTGAAGTAACAACATATAATAAACTATGTATCATTGTTCACCAAATACTATGATGAAGCAATAAATTACCATAGTGAATATCAACATGAAATACCAACATGTACGATACTATCATATGTCCCTAAATACCATGTTGAAGCAATTAAATGCCATAGTGACTATCAACATGAAATACCAACATTTCATTTCCTGTGTCATTTGTCACTAAATACCATGATGAAGAAATTAAATACCATAGTTAATATCAACATGAAATAACAACATGTCATATACTACATGTCATCTATAACTAAATACTATGATGAATCAATAAAATATTATATTGAATATCAACATGAAATATTAAGCATCAGACGAAGTATCGCATGCCTAAAATAATAAATCTACTCAAAAAGATAAGGAAACTTGTGATGCATAGTGTTTGTGTTCTCCTAGGTAACTAACTCTGACTATATTGGTCCCATTGGAATTTATCCTATGCTAGGATGTGTCTGCATAGTTGTTGAGTTCTATGGTCTAGTATGCAATATGGTTTGACCTAGATGACCCCTTTCTTGGAAAGCTGCAGTCCCTCCAAAATTTTAAATATGAGAGGGGTCTAGAATGTAATGTGTAAGCACAAAAATATGAAATAAATTATGCATCCTTCCTAAGTGGGATGGAGGCTCAAGATGGTAAGAAACATGCTTAATTAATTCAAGGATCCTGGATTGACTGAAAAATATCAAAGCTAGTTTGCTCCCTTTACCAAATTTAAAATCACTCTTTATGGGCCTAACTTAAACTATGATTCCGGCCTCCTCATAATTTTTTTCAATATACTAGGAGTTAGAGTAACATTTTTGACAATCATGGGATTCCTTAAGTTTTTGTTTAGTCATGGACATTTTCTCCTCTATCTCTTGAAGTAATTTGAGGCCCAACATGACTCAATCCTCTATACAATCCCAACTTAGAGGAATCCTATAGGGCCTACTATACAATACTTCATACGTGGTGGCATTGAGGGAGATATGGTAACTATAATTGTAGGAAAAATATACCAAAGGGATATACCTCTCCCATTGTTTATGCTGGTCCATGACATACTTACTTAACATATCCCCCATTACTTGGTTAACTCTTTATGTTTGACCATTAGTCTCTAGATGATATATTGTACTTAAATTCAAATGGGTGGCCAAGTTCCATTGGAAGCTTTACTAGAACCTTGAGGTGAATCATGAATCTCTATCTGAAATAAATTTTCAAGGGATTTGATGTAGTCAAATTATTTCTCAAAGCAAAAACTAAGCAATAGTAGGTGCATTAAAGGTACCTTTTACTGGAATGAAATGCACACTCTTAGTTAGTCTGTACACAACAAACATAATACAATCATGTATTTGGGTGTGGTGGGTAGTCCCCTCATGAAGTCCACAAAAATAACTTCTCATTTAGTTTTTGGTATCTCATGTAGCTAAAGGATTTCTGCTAGGGATGGTGTTCGAGTTAAATTTTTTGACACTCCAAACAATGGGCTACATATTATACTATGTCCCATTTCATTCTAGGCTAGAAGAATTCATTTTTCAAATTTTCATGCATCTTTTATCACTCTCGGGTGGGTTGAATACACCAGATGATGGGATTTGTCCATTGCCGAACTTTGAATTCCATTAACAGTAGGAACATACATCCTTCTTCTAAATCTAAGCAATCCATTGTCATTCAATGAGTATCTTTTAGGCTTGCTTGATGTTGAATTCCCTTTATCTCAGGAAGCCTGAATTTGAAGGTACCCCGGGTCAATGACTAGATGTATTTTTATTCTATCTTTGAGATCACTTTGAATATAGAATACTAGAGATATCTTCGGTCTCTAGCTAAGTGCATCTGCTACTGTCTTCTCCTTTCCCTTTATGAAGGAGATCATGAAGTCATACTCACGAAAGAGTTCACTCCAATGTCATTGGTGTGCATTAATATCTGTCTAAGTGAATATGTACTTAAGGCTCCGATGATATGATTTTAATTAAAATTGGCATCCTAGTAGGTAATGCCTCCATAACTTGAGGGCCATGACAACTACTACCAATTCTGATGATGAGTATCATAATTGACTTCATGATTTTTTATCTTACTAGACGCATAAGCAATGACTCCTTCCTCTTGCATGAAGGCTGCACCTAAACCCTTTTATTGTGCATCTATGCAAACCACAAAATCCTTATCCATGTTTAGCACTTTAAGAATTGGGGAACTTGTTAGTTGTATTTTGATCTCATTAAAGGCTTCTTCACATTTATCCATCCATTCAAACCTAGAACCCTTTAGTTTTAATGTTGTGATAGGTCCCATGATTTGAGAGAATGCTACAAAACTCTTGTAGTATCCAACCAATCCCATAAAACTACTGACCGCCTTGGTGTTTTTAGGGGTTGGATAACTTAATATGGATCAAATATTTCTTGGTTCTGCTGAGGTCTCATTTTGAAAAAAGGAGCGTTTGGTCTATTTCCCATATAATTTGTGTTCTCTAAGGCATTTACGCACCATCCTTAAGTGCTATTGATGCTCTCGTTCATTATGAGAGAAAATGAGGATGTCATCGAGGAACACTTGTACAAAGAGATCTAGATACTTTCAGAACACATTGTTTACTAGGTTCATAAATGTTGATGGCACATTTGACAATCAAAAGGGTAATACAACAAATTTACAATGTCCAAACCTTGTTCGAAATGCGGTTTTCAGAATGTCTTCTTCCTTAATCCTTAACTAATGGTAGCCTAATCCTAGGTTGATCTTAGAGAATATTGATGCCCATCTCAATTGATCAAATAAATTATCAATGCGGGGCATAGGATAATGGTTGATGGTTTCTTTGTTTAAATCCAAGTAATTGATGCGTAGACGAAGGGTACCGCCCTTTTTTTTAACAAATATTAAGGCCTCACTCGAGGGAGACACAACAGGTCAAATCAATCCTTGGTCAATGATTTCTTTGAGTCAAAAATATTCAAGTTATTGAGTTTTGTCAATGTCATTCATAGGGTGTCTTGGATATTGGTTATGTACTAGGTTTTAGGGGAAAGGTGAAGTCAAAATCTCCTACTAAGGGTGGTCCTTGAAACTTATGGGGCAATACATTTGCAAACTCAAATAGGATTGGGAAGGAACCATGCATGAGCTAGGGATATCACCCACAGATTCCACGACATATATTCTGAACCCATTCCTCATGTATTTATTTACCTTAGATACAATAATAAAATGTAGAGAAACATGCCCCTTAATCCCCTTGATTACTATTGGTTTGTCAAGGTCGTTGTTACAAAACACCTTCTTTTCATAATAGTCCACTAGGTCTTTATGGAATTTAGCCAATCCATGCCCATTGTTAAGTCATATGCCCTTAGTGTAAGTTCCATATAGGCTCATCTTAGCATAAACACTTTGTATTTTAACTATACAGTTCTTTACTAGTATTCCTACTAGTTGTTTTCATCCTTAGGCCATCTTCACCTCATCAAAGTCACTTTGAGCTCAGGCTACCAAACCACATTTTTTTAATGTAGATGGAGAAATAAATATATTCGTAGCCTTTGTACCTATTAAAAAAATTAATGGTACATATTTGATCTAGTCATTGACTCCATAACTATGGTTTGGTGCTTTGCATGATGATGGTTATTGTGGCATTAATTCAATGTTGACCCTGCAACTAGCATCCCCATGTATTTTTCTTTTTATGACCTGGATTGACATTCCTATCTGGGTAGTCTCATTTATATTGGGGACCCTAGCATTCATAACATTTAATCCCCTCTAGGGCTACCAAACTGTTTGTTCTTAACCACCACAACCTATACCCCCCTAGTGTTGATGTGACTTTGAACTTGATCCCTTTGTACGAGGAATTGCTAAAGGAGTTATAAGATAAGTATTTGACATACTGGCCACCCTGACTGACCCTGGATGAACTCCCCGATAACTTATTCTCTTTCCCCTAACCTATCTTGAACCATTAAGCATGAAACTTTCCCTAGGTTCTTCTACGTGTGCCTGTTTTCCCATATCAATCTTCTTCTTCACCTGCCTAGCTATACTCGAGGTTTGTTACATGGTAGTAGGATTCCTTATTACTACCTCCACATAGACGTCTAAGTCCAATCCATGAAGGAATCTCTCGGCCTACATACCATCTTCTACCATGTAGTCGACATGATGTACTAAAGAGTAAAACTATGATTCATATTATTATGCATACCATCCCCACTATTTCACTGCATGGAAGGTTTCTTTATACTTGTGTTTATACTTTTCTAATAGATAACAGGTTCTAAAGGTTTCTTCAAACATTTTCCAAGACACCTATAAGGGCCCAATGTGTAGCTTAATCTCCTCATTCACCCACCATAGTATTTCATCCTCCTTTAGAAGACTCATATATATTTGCACCTTTTCGTTAGTGGTGTACTCCTCAAAGCTATGGGACCACTCAAAGCTAAGGGCCCACTTAAATCCAACAAACCAAAATTCTTCCACCTGCCCTTCCTACTGTACTTGTAAACTATGGAAAATTGGATTTATGATCTTGCTTCATGATACCTAGTGGTTCCTTTTCCTTCCTTGAGGAGAATGGTTGGTTATGATCTTACTTTTGCTTATGTTCAAGTTCTCTTTCCTAAACCTGATTAAGGTTTTGACCCACTTTTTTATTTTGACTTTTCTCTACCTTCCATTCCTTGAACATACTAGATACTTCACCCAGATAACATAGAATAGCTTGCTTGACTGGCATGTTGGCCTTGGGAGGGGATGTATTTTGTCCATGAAATTTTTAGGGCCATGAGTTTCTATGTCAATTTACTGATAATGAAGGGTTTTTAGAGATTTCCCATCACATTTTAATTGAGTGAGTGCATCAAAAGACATTATTTATAAATTAGGGTGTATTTATAATTCCATGTTTTCTTAATATTGTTTCGTTAATCGACACAACCTATCAAGGCCTAGAGAGTTAATACCCATTTTTGAACCCTATGAATTGCTATAATAATGCACTCCATCCTAGGGTTTTCATACTTCCCAATGATGTTGATTCAATCTTTTCACTAAAACATGTGTATTGCACCTGGAGTAGAATGGGATAAACCTCTACTCCTCCAACATCTCACTGAATTACGACCAAATGACATAGTCTAAAAATAGGGAAGATTTGCTTTAATTATTATACCTCCAACTGACTTATCCAATAAGGCGTTATTCCCTTATCACCCAGCCACTATCTGATGCCTAAATATACCAATTCCCTAATATACCTCAAGGTGGGAATAAACCTTGGCCTCAAACCGATACAAAAGGATTACCGCACGAATGTTGTGTTCCCAGACACATATATTGTTTATATGTGACACAGATATAGATGTGGTAAAATATCTATCATGTATTTTGTGTTAATACTTGATTAAGTTACACCCTTAATATACTTAGTAGTGAAAATCCAACCAAAAGACGACATTAACATATACTATATAAAAACATACCCATTAGAGGAAAACTTCAACTCTTCCAAACTCTTAATTCACATAACCATTACAATTTATGCTTAATAAATCCACAAGTAAGCTCCCCTTAAAAAAAAGTATCTTTCACTTGCTAAAATCAATTCTTATTTTTAATGCATTAAATTCACTCGATAGATTATTAATTCAAGTTAATATTGATTTAAGTGAATGCAACCAATCCCATATTCATAATCAATTATTCTTACTAAATATTATAGCAAATATAATAAGATTTATTTAATAACTACAAGTAATTCCTCTTAAGGCAAGTGGTACTTCCTTTTATTTTTATTTTTATTTTTGCCAAATCTGAATTTTGTATCTATATTAATAAATGTATCAATACCAATGTATTAAATGTAATGACTAATTAACCTAATGTAGCGACTAATTAAACATAAAATATGTTAATGTTTAATTAACATTGAATACATGTAAAATGTGACTAATTAAACAAATATATTATATGTATTAAATGTAATAATTAATTAACCAAATGGAGCAACTAATTAAACATAGAATATATTAATGCTTAATTAGCATTGAATATATGTAAAATGCGACTAATTAAACAAATGCATTAAATGTAATGACTAATTAACCAAATGTATCGACTAATTCAACATAAATTATGTTAATGTTTAATTAACCTTGAATATATGTAAAATGCGACTAATTAAACAAATGTATTATATGTATTAAGTGTAACTATTAATTAAACATAAAATATCTTAATATTTAATTAGCATTAAATATATGTAAAATGTATAATATAAAATAACATAAATCTAATGTAAAATATAAAGTAATAACGTAGCAATATAAAGTAAATATGAATAACATAGCAAATGAATAATGCATCAAATGTATAACGGGGCAATAACACGCCAAAAGCAATATTAATATTTTCCAAGGAAAAATATATCTTACTATTAATACCGCGAAATAGTAAATAGGTCCAATACATAATGTCATCAAAACATGTAGGTATGTGATTCAAATCATATACGGGCACAAGTTGAGCCCCAAGATACAATCACAATATTCAGGATCTATACCAAGACCCATACATAAAACCATAAAGGATGCCAAATACCGAGCATCAAATCCCTAGCAGCATAAATAAGTCCATAACTAACAGTCCCCATGTGACATAGCATCAAAGTAACATCAAGGTCAAACTAAAGACATAAATACAAATAATATAAGTCCAAATAGCCAAAGGCCTGGATAGGAATGTCAAATAGATAGCAAATAGTAATAGAGCCGCATAAATCCAAACGGATCAAAAATACAACAAGGAGTTGGGGAGAGTGACTATGAACCTGCAAAATATAAAGCCGCATATAATCATATGAGTAATATATATATCAGATAATGCCACAAAACCATACCAAAATAATTAGATCCAATGCAAATCAACCGAGCCCTGGGTGAAAAAAAGTCCTCATGCCATTCCTCCCACAAGATAATACCAGTTGAAGAGTCCAAAGCCAGCTTGGAGAGCATGTCTGCCTCCACATTTACCTCACGATAAACATGGGCAAAGTGAATATGCTGAAAATCACAGATGTAATTCCTGACCGCAACCAACTAATGTGTGAGGAGCAACACATTGAGTGGGGAATAACCTGAAGCCTATGATATTATGGAAGAAGAATCACCCATAATAACGAGAGAAGAAACCTGCTTGAGCCGAGCAAAGTATAAAAGAAGCCAGAGTGCACATAATTCACTGCGGGTGTTCGTACCAAAACCCAAATTTAAATGGATTCGAAAGGAGACAGAGTTGTTAAGATGTAACACCACACTGGCCCCGCTTACACTTCTCCCCCCGGCCGTAGCCCCATCAAAGAACCCGCAAGGATACACCAAAAAGCAATATTAATATATGAAGAAAGAACCAAAATGTGATAATGGGACCAAATGAATAATGCACCCCATTGTAATTTTCATATAACACACCAAATGTAATATTAATATATAATTATTATGAATGAAATAATATATTATTGAAATAATATATTATTAATAATGCACCAAAAAGTAATATTATTTTGTAAAATATGATAATGACCCGATGCTAGTCAAAGTTTGGAAATGTGTAATGGATAAGAACGAATGGCATGAAGCCTGGATGTGCCTATGAGATTCCACTCGCCAACTTGAAGAGCTAAGGAATGATCACCATTTCAAATCCTTATAGGCCAATTCTTTAGAGGGTCAAATTACTGAGCTTAGAGAGCTTCAAGAAAAACATAAGGATAAGATGTTGTGGGTTTCATTAATGCAAGACTTGAATGCGACTAAATCCAAGCCTTGAAAGGTGATTATCAGAAGTTTTCAAAAGACGCATGTGCATGTTCCTTTCTTGATACTAGTGGGATAACCTGTGTCATGCAGTCACTGAGTGTACAACATGAGGATCTCAAGAAGAAGTGCACTTAAGAGAGTAAAGGAGAAAGCAACTTTACAATGAATGGTTGGAGCTACTAGGAAACACCCGTGGGTTTTCCAGTGGGTTTTGTAGGTGTTACTCAGTCAATGAGAGATTTTAGAGAGGGATAAGAATGATAGTAAATTGTATCGATACCTTGTTTGAAAGAAATTGTAGTGGTTGGATATATGCTTCACTTGGAAGAAAATGATATGTGTGTGTGTGGTGGTTCCAATATTGATCATGTTTATTGGATTTGTTATAAAATGACTATGCTTCAACTCTAGTTTGTGAAATATGTTTTAAACGAGAAGTTTCTAGAAAATCACATTGATCATGTTTATTGGATTTGTTATAAAATGACTATGCTTCAACTCTAATTTGTGAAATATGTTTTAAACGAGAAGTTTCTAGAAAATCACCTTTGTATTGGAATTGCATAATTTTGGTTGCAAGTAAATGATGTATAAAATACATGTCTAGCCAAACTAAGCCTAGATGGAGAGGATATGAAAGGTTGAAGCTTGTACTTTAAAACCCATAGAATAACACAACATTTTAAGATGATTCTTCTAGTTTGTTTTTACATGAAATATGTGATGGAATGAAACTCTCTTGCAGTTATTTGGTCCTCTTAAACCTACAAACTAAATCTATTGCACTTTCTTTATTATCTTGCACTCTTGATTTGTGTCATTCTACTATAGATATGGGTGTGGCCTAAAAAAGGATCTTTCTCTATAACAAGAGATCTGAGTTCAAAACCTAACACCTATCTTGATATTTTGTGCATTAAATAGTTTATATTTGTTATAAATTTCTATTTTTAATACTAGGACAAAATAAAATTTATTCCAAAATACAATCTAGGTGGTTATGGCCCTTAAGGCTCTTGAGTATTTAAACCAGAGTATTTGAACTAGGCTCTGATACCAAATATAACAACCCCTTTTTCGATGCAGATATTAACCTAATTAAATAACATATCCTTGAAAAAATCACGGGGGGTTCACTAGTGAGGCAATATCATATCACGTCCATTCATATTGGGGGGTTGAATACTCTTAAAAACCTCAAAAATATATTGCCCCGTATTAAGGGGTCAAGGGGGGGTTTTAATTTGACATAGTAATATAAATATTGTGGGTTATTTTATTTGGGAGTGTTGAGGAATAATCTCCAAATCATGTGATGGATTCATATGTCCAAATCACAAGATCGATTCATACCCACCTAAAACTTAAGAACCTTCCATTTTTATTTGATATTGCTTATGATCCTAAGTTTTGCTTAAATTTGATAATAGTGTACCAATGATAATATTGATGGAATTCTCTTTGGATTATTGTCCTTGAGAAATACTCATTTAATAGCTTATTTAGGCTTGGTTTGAATTGATGTTATATTGTTTTTTATCTTTAAGTTAAGAGATGTAGTTAAATGGGAATTCTTGACTTGAACAATTGTATTGTATTTTTGTAGGAATTCAAGTAAACGATTAAAATCTTCATTTTTTAGGTTAGGGTTAAGGTGGGCATTGACATTCAATTAAACCTTGCTCCACGACAACCAAGAAAAGCGAGATCAAACTTTCTTGGCTCACTGGAACCAAGAAAAGTTAGATCAATGTCTCTTGACTAATTATTTATTTCAACTTTTTATATTCTTCTTTAATATTTTCACATTGCTAGTTAGGAATAGTTGTTAGATTGAGTTATATTTGGCACATTCATAATTGTAATTTCAATTCTTATATGCAAGGCATCTATCTTAATATTATATTGGAATTAACATGAACATAGGTGAAACTCTAAATCATTATTTACATACCCTATGTGTTATCGTTACCATGAAATGGTATCATATAAGTTTCACTATCTGTGCATATTTATAACTATTGCATGCTTGAAGCCTAACAATGGATATTTTCCCCTATCCTTTAAAGATAAAAGAAAAAACTAGATATAACCCAAGAAAAGGTAACTAAATGTTGTTAATTCTTGTGATTGCAAGAATAAATGTAGAGGAAGTGGAGGCAATTGATTGGATTTTGTGAATGACCCAAATCCAAGCTATGCACATGATCATATGGTGTTATTGAAAAGTAAAAGGAATTGTTCTATGTTCATTTGGGTTCAAACATTAATGATGTTTGTTCTGATAGGAAGGTAGGGGCGTCGTTCCAAAAAAGGGTTCCAATTTTGAATTTTTATGGATATTAATTTATTAAGCTTATAGAAAACATGAGTTCTCTATGGCTATATTTGTATTTACGTGATATAAAATTGGTAGATTGGCAGGTTGTGGTGTGAAAAAATTGCAATTATCATATTTTCTAAGCATTGCACTAATAATTGGACTATCGGTCTTTTACATTCTTTGTTATCATTGATTTCTTGACTAGGTTGCGTTTTATGTATTTTGCCTTCCCCGATACTATTTATTTGGGTTTTCCACTCTCCAATGCTACAAATTGATCAGTCGCCCATGCAATCCTAGTGGGATCATTATTAGCATTATACTATTATTTTATTTAGCATCTTGCTTGCTTATACTAAGATGTGGCAGGGATCCTGTTTGTTACAACTTGATAATATGATATAAAGGGGGTGTTAAAAATGGGTTGATAAAAATGGATACCTACAATATCTGGTGAAACTAGGGGTTTTCTTAATTGGAAATGTATATTGGGAGGGGGGTTCAACAATACAATTTTAGCATGTATTTTCCAATATTTAGTGAAATTAGGGGTATTCTTTAATATCATGCGAACGATCGTGCTATGTAACAAGTTCACTGAGTGAACCCCCCGTGGAAAAAATGGTAGAAAATGATTAATCTATCAGGTAATCTATTGACAATCATATTCATTATCCTTAAGAAACTAGTTAACAATTCTAATACAACTCAAATAACTAGCAGAATTTAAAACTATAACCCAAAAAGAAGAATCTCTAATTACCTGATCGGTTACTAGCTTAACCAATTTGTGTGTAGACCTTGCCTTTTTTCAACCACCATCTCCTCTATTAGTAACAACAGTTGGGGGGACAACTCTCCATTCAACCAACCCCCAGCAAAAGCTGAGGCCCCCAAGCCCTCAACAATTATCCTTATGCTAGACTAGGTAAGACCTCACTATCTTCTCTATTAATATCAATACACAAATATCCTTCTCCTTAGCCTTACCCTCCAACATACAAACTCAAAAATAACCAAAAAGAAACATAAACAAACAAACAACGAAACAATCCACCAATAAGACTAGAGCCCCTAACTCTTGGTCTTGCCCCCTTTTATTACATAATTTTCATTTTTTACTCAATTTCTAAATTAATTTTGCATGGATGGCACACTTGTCATCCATGCACCTAAACTAAATTACAATGCACATATTCCTTTTTTTATTTTACATATTAATTGACCTTCTCACTACTAACATATGATATTTATACCTATAATAATGTCCAAGGTTGGAGTGTTCCTATATATGTGTGTGTGTGTGTGTGTATTAAGTTAACATCTCGGATGGGAATTACATCTACTCAAAATAATATGCTCTCATACACTATTAAATTATGGAACAATATATCAATACAACAAGAATGTAACCCCCTCCTATCTCATGAAAAAAACACTTTTTAACATATCCTCAAAGCCATCTAGGGTTAGGGTTTTTGCATGCCTCAAATATCGATTAGAGTTATGGTGTTAGAATTTATAAAATCTTCTTGAATTTCCACATGTATGAGTACTGGGAGTTGACATGACATCCACGCAATACCATGAAGGTTGAAGGCATAGTTCAACTTGTAGGAAGCATACTTTCCTCATACAAACTTGGATTGCATTGATCTTTGCACCATTGGAAAGCTCTTAATGTGTAGACAAATATAGATATTGTTAGGGATTTTGTTCATGTTAAAGTTTTGACCTGCCAAAAACATCATTTAATGTCATAAACAAGCTCCAAAAGTTTCAATACCTCAAATCACCAAAATAGGCCTTGCCCCTAAAATGGGCCCTACAAGTAAAAATATCAAATGTTTCTACTCAAAAGTACCAAAATAGATGAAAATTCATATAACATGACTAATTTCGGATCATACCTCTCCATTTGGGAGGATTTTGGTCCCCAAATTTTGTTACTAAAGGAGGTGAGGAATTTTTTTATCTACCTTCTCCCTCTAGCACTATTTTTCCTCACTTGGAAGTTTCCCTCTAAGCCCATCTCAGTAGTGATCTTGTTTTCCCTACCTAGTTTTTGTAGGCTTAAATGTAAAATTATATTTTTTGGTAACTCAACTTAATCTTCTGGTGGTATGTTCTTGATGGTTGGTAAGACTTTCCCATCACTATACTGGACTAACATGGAAGGCTCATAGACTTATAAATTTTCCATCACTATTGTGTAAACACAAAGAATACATACACTAAATGTATAGGCACTATTACCTACCTTCTCTAACACTTGAAAATAACCATGCCATATTAGAGCCTTGATCCTCTTACAATCACCCTATAACCTTTATTTGATTTGATGCAGCTAGAGTCGACCTCCTACCTTAAACATGTCAACAATTTTTTGTTGGTCATGTCATGCCTTGTATTTTTCCTTTCACTTCTTCAATGTCTCATGTACTTGCAAATGGATCTACTTGATCTTTAAAAAAAAAAATCATATTGCAAGGCTTCTCCAGTAGTGTATTCCCTTTATTCTTATTTTCCATATACAACATCTAAATTAGAAGGTGGCAAATATCAAAAGTAAGTTTTGAAAGGGGACTTACTGGTGGAAGAGTGAACTACTATGTTATATGGCTGTTGAATATAAATAAAAATTTACCCAAATTCCTTGGATGCTTTTGATTGTAACCCTTGAAAATTTGAACCAATGTCCTAATCACTACTTCTGTATGCCCATCTATTTGTATATGGAAATCCATAGATCTATCTAACATCGTGTCCATATTCTCCCAAAGTGTACTCCAAAAGACACTTAAAAATCTATATTTATCTCTGTCTAAGATGATGCTCCTAAGTGTACCTAGACATTTTGAAAGAACATGATTACTACATCTAGTCTCTTCATGGCCTTTTTACAAGGAACAACAATGCACATCTTACCAAACTTGTTCATTTCCATAGATATGTATTCATGCATCCTCCTAGTTCTTCGCAACCCACCAACAAGATCCATGGAGATACTCTCGAATGGTCTAGTAGGTACATAGAGGGGATGGTATCAACCTTACTTCCAATTATTGGTTTTTTAAAAAAAACAAAGAATTCAACATTTGATAAGCCAATCTACCACTTATTTCTATCTAGGACAATGTAGATATATCTATAGTACAGGAACTATTTTCTCAACACCAAAACACCTAGCAACTTTTTAGGCACAAGACTCTTTAATAAGGTGCAATATTTCTCCTTTAGGAACGCAAATCTTATCCACATTATAGATCAAATCATCTTGGAGATGATATCTAGCCTTTATGTAAATTTCTTATTTTCAAACTTGGCCTTATAGATTCTAAGATGCCTCCTTATCTTGAAGTCCTCAACTTTTGTGTATTCCTGTTTATATTTTCCATGGGTGAAAGGCTCCATATACATACGAGTACATAAAATATGTGATCGAGGGTGTACTAGGTGGTATTGAAAGCATGTTTACCATTTTATTAGTATTATCCTTGTTAAAAATTATTGTAAAATGAAATTATTGTGAAAATCCCATCAAGTTGTAGTGCCTTTTTTGCTAAAGATTACTTTGGGATGGAAATATTACAAAGATTGGCACGATCAATTTGGATGATTTTCCCATTGATAGTGCTTTCATTTCTTAACAACATGAACTAGAACATAGACTTCCTTGTCATATGTAGGGTACTTCAAGATTTTTCCATGGAACATTTCAGAATGAGTGCATATTGAATTACCTTTTTGCATCAAGACTACTCCCATCACATATCCACTTGCATCTATGCCCATTTTGAAATTATTCTACAAATTGGGAAATGTGTGCACTTGTGCTTTACTAATCTTTCATTTTGACTCTTCAAAAGATTTATGTTGATTCTTTCTCCATTGGAAACAATTTCCATTGGATTTTATGGCATGGAAAGGTGTAGCCATAGATAGAAATTATGCTATAAGCTTCAAAGGTATTTTCTTTCTCCCTTGAAGCTCCTAACTTCAATCACATTGGCAGGATTTGGCCACTTAATGATGGACTCTATGTTTGTAGGATCAATCATAAATTTCCCTCCACTAATCACATATCACAAGCACACAAATCCCTTTTGAGTAAATTCACATTTCTTAATGTTTCATAGCAGTTGATGTTTTTTTAAGGGACTCTAACACTTGTATTATATGTGATATATGTTCCTCCCGCCTAGAGCGAAAAATCAATATATTATCCAAGTACACTATTATAAATGGTTCTAGAAAGGGACACAATACATCATTAATTAAACACATAAATTTCACTTGTACATTACATAATCCAAATGGAATTACCAACCATTCATATAGACCTTGTGTCATGTTATTATTTGGTATTGTAGGTACATTTTATTTTTTTAGTTGTATCTTGTGGTATTTGGATTTGAGACCCAACTTCGTGAAATAATTGAAACACCATAGTTAATCTAGCATGTCATTTATCTTGGGAAGAGGTATCAATTCTTGAGGATGATATTATTAAGAGTTCTATAGTTTATACACATCTCTAAGCTCCATCCTTCTTTCACACTTGATGGTAGGTGACCCATAAGGTGAAGTACAATCTTATGTTTGGATATGGGGAGCTAGGTAATGTTTGTATCTTGTGCTCCATTCCCTCTTAAGTGGTAACCCTTTAAGTTATTGAACACTTCTCTATAATCTTGCATTGGCTTCTCCAATTGGTGCTTCTACTCTTTGTAACTCCCTCCAAAGATGAATTTATCTTTACCAATTAATATCCTTGCTAATTCTATATAAATAAGAGAAATGCAAACTTCATACTTGAATTGATTTATTTTTTGGCTTGGTGGGCCCTTACTATAGAGACCTTGGATTTACCTTTGTGCACATTTATGATGAAGGACTTCCTATCCTTTATCAAATGGTAATGGTTTTGTGTTCTCATGAAGATCGAATCTGACATGTACATGTACAGGCTTAGAAATGCTACACCATACTCATGATGTGGCACTACATATCCGTCCATTTTATTAATATAGCTTGTATTGATAGAAAAAAAATATCCATGCTACTTAGTGGCCTTGAGTTGTGCATCCGATATTTATCCGTCCCGATGGGTATGGGTGAGGATTATCGTGAACTTCCAATCCAAGATTTCTTACTAGATCCACTACTATGAAGTTTTCCTATGAACCAAAATAAAATAAAGCATATATCTTTGTCTTCTTGACTTGGATATTGATATGGAAGCATTTATTAATCCCTTTATTTTCCTTGGGATGGAGGCTACTCATGGTCACCTCCTTCTACATTGTAATGTAGACAACCCTTTTGTTTACATTTGATTTATTCTCTATTTGATTGCCTAAATTCAAAACTAACAAGTTCTTCTTATTGGCCTCCTTATTGCACTTCCTTGTATTTAGCTCTAGATATAGATTCCAACACTTATACTCATAATGATTATTGATATTGATATGGTTACAATGTTCACTTCTATCATTTGATGTCAAGTGGTTGTTGTCTTCTTATCCTTTTCTTTCCAATTCTTTATCTCCTTTGAAGCACCATGTGTTATTTTTGTTTGGAACCATTTGATTTTCCTTTATTCTTTTCCATATATAGACACCATACTTGCACATGAGGCTCATCAGTGGTCTTGGGTTTAAAGAGAATCACTTGCCTCTTTCAATCACTATGGAGATCACCCAAATAATTGAGTACATTACAAATTCTTTTTGCGAAAGGTTTTATGGCTATTTCATAGAATGGTTAATTTTTGTAAGTTAACTTTTAGTAGTTTTCAATGTTGTCTCAAACCTTACTAAATTTGTAAAAAAATATGACACCTTTTAGGCAATGATTGCATTTCTTAGAATAATTTTCCATGATATTTTTCTATATTTTTGAAAAAATTACTTGTATATTTATATTTGAAAGGGAGATAGGTTAGTGGTATTCACTCAATGAATTAAATTTTGTATATGAAATGTAAATTCTAAATAATCAACAAATGCTCGTATAATAGAGTACTTTTTTAATAGTACATAGCATGCTTTGTATTGTATGCCAACTCATTCCATATGTTTATAATTGGGGAACTTGTAAGAAGAGAGAGTTTTGATTGCATTGGAAACATTTATTGGGTTATATTCTTGGTTGTGCGTTACTAAGACTATTGTAAATTTATTATTATTGAGAACATTTGTAATATTTCGAGAGAGAGAAACACAAGGACAACTAAATGACTAGTAAAGGTTAAGTCATAGTGGGTTGGAAATTGTATTGTCTAATTATGTATTTAGGTAGAGTGAAGTACACCTTGGTAGATTGTATTGATTATATTGCATTGGGACATTTTTAGAGATTGTGAAACTGAATATGATGAATTTGTGGTTTCATTGTTTCAAGTATTATCCTCATAGCCATCTAGGGTTAGGTTTTTTCATGCCTCAACTATCGATTAGATTTATTGTATTGGAATCTCTATAATATTCTTGAATGTACACATGTTTAAGTACCGGGACCTGGCATTCCATCAACTTTGTACCATGAATGTTAAAGACATATTTAAACTTGTAGGAATCATACTCTCCTCATATGAACTATGATTGCATTGATATTTGCATCACTGGAAAGCTCTTGACATGTAGAAAAATATGGAAACATTAGGGACTTTGTTCATGTTAAATTTTTTACTTCACATAAATGTCATTTAATTCCCTAAATAGGCTCCAAAATTTTCAATACCCCAAATCACCAAAATAGGGCTTGACCCTAAAATGGCCCTACAAGTCAAAATATTGAATTTTTCCACTTAGAAAGTACCAAATTAGATGAGAAATCATATAGTGATCAATTTCAAATCATACCTCTCCATTTGGGAGGATTTTGGTCCTCAAATTTTGTTATAAAAGGAGGTGAGGAAATTTTTCCTCTACCTTCTCCCTACATTACCATTTGTCCTTGCTTGGAAGTTTCCAGCTAATCCCATCTCACCAGGTCTCTTGTTGCCTCCATCTAGTTGTTGTAGACTTCTGTAAAATTGTATCCTTTGCTAACTTAGACTAATACTTTTGTGTTATGTATTTGATGGATGGTCATACTTTCCCATCACTTTCATAGTCTAACATGGATCATGGATTTTAAATTTCCTACATTCTTTATAGTGTAAATGTACATATGGATGTACACTAAATCTATAGGAATTATTTACTACCTTCTCCAACACTTCAAAAGTACCATACCACAAATACTTGATCTTTTTACTAGGACCCTATAAACTTTATTTGTTTTGATGCAACTAGAGTCAACCTCCTACCTTGAACAAGTTCTCAATTTTTTGTTGGTCATATCATGCCTTGTTCTTTTCTTTTGACTTCTTTTATGCCTCATGTACTTGCAAATGGATATATTTGATCTTTTTAATGAATATTTTATATTTCAAGGATTCTTTGATAGTGCTTCACGTTATTCTTATTGTCCATGTACAACATCTAGAGTAGAAGGTGGTAAATATATAAAGTAAGTTTCAAAAGGATCTTACTCATGGAAGAGTGAACTACTCTATTATAAGAGTGTTGAATATAAATCAAATTTCCATACTAAGCCCTTGGATACTTCTAATTGCAGGTCTTGAAACGTTGAGCCAATGTCCTATTCACTACTTCTAGGTTCCCATCCATTTGTAGATGGGAAGTTGTAGATATGTTTAATTTAGTGTCCATATTCTCCCAAATTGTAGTCTAAAAGGAAATTAAAAATCTGGTGGCTCTGTATGAGATGTTGCTCCTTGGTACCCCAAAGTGTGCCCAAAGTATACATAGACATTTTCAAAGAACATGACTATTGCATCTTGTATCTCAGTGTTCTTTTTACAGAGCATGATAATTCACATCTAACCAAAATTCTAGTCACTAACACAAATAGGTGTTCATTCCTCCTCCTAGTTCTTGGAAAAATACCAACAAAATCCATGGAGATTATCTCCAGTGGTCTAGTAAGTATATATATGGGAGGGTATCAACCTTACTTCCAATTACTAGGTTTGTTAATACAACAAATAATGAAACCTTTGATAAACCAAGCTACATATTCTAACATTTTGGGCCAACATAGATACATTTATAGGTTAGGAACTATTTTCTCAACAACAAAATGACTTGTATTTTTCAAGGCATGAGCCTCTCTAATAAGTTTCAATATTTCTCCTTTAGGAGCACAAAGCTTATCCATATTATGGATCAACTAATCTTGGAGATGATAGTCAACCTTGATGTCACCTTAGTATTCACAAACTTGTCCTCATAGTTGCTAAAATGATTCTTTGAAGTCCTCAGCTTTTGCGTATTCCTATTTGTATGCATCATGGGTGAAAGGATCCATGTGAATAAGTGTACCTAAATATAAGAGGTCTTGGGTGTACTAGGTGGCCTTGAAAGCATGTCTGCCACTTTATTAGTACTACCCTTCTTATATTTGATGTTAAAATGAAATTATTGTAAAAATCCCATCAAGTTGTAGCATCTTGTTTGTTGAAGATTACTTTGGGATGCAAATATTGTAGAGGCTAGCGACTGGTGTGGATTATGGCTTCCTTTCATATCGATATTTCTTTCATTTCTTAACAAATTGAACATAAACATAGAGTTCTTTGTCATATGTAGGGTACTTTAGGATTCCACGATGAATAATTTTATAATGATAGCATATTTGCTTACCTTCTTGCATCAATAATGCTCCCATGGCATATCCACTTTCATCAGAGTCAAATTCAAAGGGATTCTACAAATTGGACAATGTGAGCACTTGTGCTTAACTAATCTTCCATTTAAACTCTTTAAAATATTTATGTTGATTCTTTTTCATTTGGAAACAATTTCCATTGGTTGTTATGGCATGGAAAGGTCTATCCATAACCAAAAATTATGCTATAAACTTTTGAATCTAATATTGTTGGCTGCTTTTTGGACAGACCCGGGTTTTAATGAAGCGCAGCAACAAAACCCCTTGGCGCACTGGCCCTCTCGGCAACGAGTTGCGCGACAGCTCGAGGTCTCACCCGAAGTGGCTATGGGGGGGCTAAGGAATCAGGTTTCCTTAACCTAGGCGACGTGGAGACTGCTCTCTCTTCCTTGACGATTCCTCTAAGGCGAATGTCTGACCCCTCTTCAGACTTATGAGCGCAACAGCTCTCAAGCCCCTGCTCAGCAACCTACCTGCGCGGTACTTCCGCTCTTGCACTAGGACCTATAATCCTCTGCGCCGATATTCTAAGTGTCGTTTCGCTTGCGCTCCCGTCGCAGCAACACATTCCCCTATCGCTGCGGCGTCATCGTCTTACCGATTCCTTCGACCCTTAACGATTATGATCCCCAAAGGAAGCTCCAAGGACTTACTCAACACACTCATAAAGATAATGCAACATTCATGTATAGGTTGTTAGTAAACTAAAACAGGCAATTACTTCAATCACAACATCACAACAACGAGAAATATGAAGTCCACCTCCACGGGGAAATCCACGTCCACGGGAGTATCTTATATTAACCAGAAAATGATAGATTTATACAATATGCTGCGCACACAGCTGCAGCCTTAGATCTTTCTAGGAAACTCCACGCACACAGCTGGGAGCCCTTCTCTCGATCTAGTTTCTTCCTCTTCAGAGATTACAATAGTTCAGACGTCGACCCCGACTGTCTGCAACTCTAGGATTAGCTTCACTGCTAACCAGCTCTAACTCCTGTTTTCTAGCAACACGATAGAAAACAATCAACAAGATCGTAACAGAGGATGATCAACTCGATCAATCCTTCTTACATCTAGTATCTACTATCTTAGCTAGCTCGCTCACAGGCTTAGCTAACTGACTCACTAACTAACTGACTAGCTAGCTAACATCTACCCTTCACAATTATACATATATATAGGTGGCCATGGCGGTCGCACCTTTACAAAACTGTGGGCCTTTCCCAGCAGTAATCCCCAAAAACCCTAACCACGCACATGGCTAGGTGTACTATAGGCGCCGCTTGTAGTCACGTCGCTGCTTCCTGCAGGCTCCATGAATTCCGGTGTAGCTTACGGGTATGGGTGCCTTGTCCTTCGCCTTCACTGCTTTGGTCCGTTGCTCCTCCTTGATCCGAGCAACCATAACTTCTGTACTTAGCCTTAATGAGGGTAGTTGATCCCTCTACTCCATTGCTTCATTGATTATGGTAGCTGGGCTTTCCACTCAGCTATCTTCATTCTCTTCTGACGTGCGCGCGAGCTCCGCGATTTCCGGTCCGTAATCTACACTGAGATTATCCATCTGGCACCGTACTGCGCACCGTCTGCTTCTGTTCCAAAATTGGCGCTTATTCAAAACTTAGCACTTTCTCTTCCATACTTGTGCTTTTTCCTCAAAATTCGCAGCTTTTACCATAGCTGCGGCCTTGGCTCCAACAAATATGTTTCTCCCTCAAAGCTCCTAACTTCAAGGACATTGATAGGATTTGGCCACTTGATGATGGCCTCTAACTACACCAATCCATTCAAAGGAAATCCACATTTTTTAATGTTTGTTAGTAGTTGATGCTTTTTAGGATATCTAATGCTTGTAAGATATGTGATATATGTTCCTCCCACCTAGAGTGAAAAATCAATATATCATCCAAGTACACTATTGTAAATGAATCTAGAAAGGGATACAATACATCATTCAATAAATACATAAATTTCATTTGTACATTACATAAACCAAAAGGAATTACCTACCATTCATATATACGTTGTCTCATCTTGAAGGTGGCATTCCATGGGGTCTTCACTCAGTAAAACTATGCCATAGCACCTTCATTCATGGTATATTGAATAATACCCCTAATTTCACTAGATATTGATAAATACCTACCAAAATACTTTTGTTGATTCCCCTTCTAAATACATCTTTATAATTAAAAAAAAACCCTGTTTTTACTAAATATACCCTATTTTTACCAAATACCTTTTTTATAGATCCTAATACATTTAACCCCCTATACCCTACATCCCCACCCGTCAATACCTACAATATATTGACCCTATTTTTCATAATTTAAAAACATCCCTTTATGAATGAACGTGATGAGATATTGGTCAACAAGGTGAAGCCCCCATGTGGTATTGTAGGTGTTTTCTTCTTTTCACTTTTCTCTGTGGTACTCGAATTTGAGATCCATCTTGGTGAAGTAATTGAAATGCTATAGTTGATATAAAAAGTCATTTATCTTTGGAAGAGAGAATCGATTCTTGAGAGTGATCTTATTCAATGTTTGATAGTCATTACACATCTCCAAGTTCCATATTTCTTTTGCACTATGTTGGTAGGTGACACATAAGGTGAAGTACTTGGTCAACTTATCACCCTATCCAATAGTTTTTGTAACTATTTGTTCACTTTGCCCCCCCCTAATATGCATTGTGCAAACTAGATGTATAAATAAGATCCCTCCCATTGTGTGTAGTCCCTTGTTTTTTCAAACCAATGGAACTTTTAATATTGTTTTTTCATATGAAGAGACGTTTTTAGTTGAAAATTTGTGACTTCCATTAAATATAACATTTAACCAAAAAAAAAATTCGAATGGAGTATTAGTTTGGCTAAAAACCTGCACATATCCAAAAACCAAAAGACTATTCTTTTTATTTTGGTTTATTCAACTTTGGAAGGGACAACCTTTTTTAAATTCTACAAATTTATTCTCAAACCTAATACTATTAGTTTCAATATTGAATCTACTTTGAATACATACTTTTCTTGGATAAGTACAATCCCATATTTGGAAATGGGGAGTCAAGCAATGGTTGAGTCTCATGCTCCACTTCCCTCTTAAGTGGTAACCCTTTAGGCTCTTGAACACTTATCTATAATACTGCAAGAGATTCTCCAAATGGTGTTTCTACTCTTTAGTACTTCCATCCAAATATGGCTTTACCTTTACCAATTAATCTCCTTGCTAATTCTATCTAAATATTAAGAGACATAAAAAACTCAAACTTGAACTGATACATTTCATCGTTTTGTTGGAACTTATGAGAGAGACCTTGGATTTACCTTTGTGCACATTGATGATTAAGGAATTTCCATCCTTGATCAAGTAGTATTAGGTGAAAATATGAATACTGATTAGCATTTTCTTGTTTTTTGAAAAAGTAAATGTTATTTTCACAAATTCTTCAAATTTCAACAAACAAAACTTTTTTTTGGTTCAGAAATTCACATTATGGTAAAAACATAATTTGTGTAAATTTTTGTTAGCTTTATATTGTTATTTTCTTGGATTTTATTGAGATTTAATATGTCAATTTAGCAAGTGTTTGACAATGTGTTCTTTAATTTTGTTTTGAATTGGATCAATGGCAAAAAATTGCATAAAATAAATATGTTTGGGAGGAATAAGTGTTTCCCCTACTTTCTAGTTTGAAAAAATTATAAAAATACTCTCTTGAAAAGGATAATACATGCTTCTATATAGGAATAATTTTAAGAACCCCCCCCGCCCCGAAAAAAAAGAAAAATTATATGTATAATAAATGGGTGAATCTCCTTGATATATAGAAAAATTTGAAGGTTATTTTATCAATAATATATATATATATATATATATATATATATATTTTTTTTTTTTTGATAGGCTTTCATTCTATTATAGAATCTTGTAAAATCTTGGTGAATGTTTCACTAAATTATAAGATATTGTATAATCTTGGTGAATATTTCACCGAAATGTAAAATATTGTAAAACTTTGGTGAATATTTCATCAAATAATAGTACCTTGTAATGTCTTGGTGAATATTTTGCCAAGGCAACTCAACTTTTGATTTTGTAGATTACTTAGCTAGTGCAATAGAAGAGCATATACCAGAGCTCAACTCTAAACTCTCTTGGCTCCTAGACTCTCAAATGAACAAATACATGAATGAGGAGAGGAGGGATATATTTATACATTTCACAAGCAGTATTTGGTCGCTCACAACTAAAGGTTGTTGGAATATGTAATGATGACTAAATGTACTTGGAAGGTAATAATGTCCAATCTTATGTAAAATAGTTATCCCACACATATTATGTAATAATTTACTCTTATTACCTTTTATTATATGAAACGTGAAATTACATTTATCCCACATGTGTTATGAGATGTAATTCCTCTATTACCTCTTGGTATATAATGAGGTGAGGATTCATTGTAAGTTAATCAAGAATTCAAGAATTCATATATGAACACAAGGATGTGTCATGTAATGTAATTATGGAGTGGGATATGATGCTCATGTGTGGGAGATCTATTGTAAGATTGGAGATTATTGATGATTATGAAGATTTCAACCTTCCTATGGATGTTTCCCTATTTGGGGTTTTACCACATATATATGGTGTTTACTTGTGTATTCTCTTATCTCATTTTTCATTCATGTTCATGTTATTTGTTGCTTATTATGATAGAATGCTATCTCAACTCATGCTATGAATTTTTTGTAATGTTGTATGATTTTATCATATTTTTTTGGCCAATCTTTCATTCTATTATAGAATCTTGTAAAATCTTGGTGAATTTTTCACTAAATTATAAGATATTCTAAAATCTTGGCGAATATTTAACTAAATTAAAAAATATTGTAAAAATTTGGTGAATCTTTCATCAAATTATAATACCTTGTAATGTCTTGGTGAATTTTTTTCCAAGACAACTCAACTTTTGATTTTGCAGATTACTAAGGTAGTGCAATAAAAGAGCATATACGAGAGATCAACTATAGACTCTCTTGACTCCTAGACTCTCAAATGAACAAATGCATGATTGAGGAGAGGAGGGATTTATTTATATATTTCACAAACAGTATTTGGTCACTCACAACTAAAGGTGTCGATGAAACACAATTGTACTAACTAGATTTAGGGAAAGTGGGGACTTCACTTATTATCTCATCCCTTAATTTTCCAATGGGCATGTGGGGACCCAAATCATGACATAACAACAAATTGATAAAATTGAACACTTTACACTATGGAGTGATTATGGCACCCACAAACCATTATTACAATGTGGAGTATTATCGAGACCCACAACCTTAATATAGTGTATGAATTCCTAGTTAGATTACTTTCCAAATCTCCCTGTTTTAAGCTACTCTCTACGGAAAAAAATTAAAGGTCCGCTTATCTATTTATAGATTCAAATACCACTTTTCCTTCTTTTGTTGACAATTGAAATCTGGATTATGTCATTTGATTTAGAATTTTTAGAGTTAGTTAGAAACTTGCAATGCTTATTAGAAATAAGAACATACATTAATAGGAATAGAATGCACATTGATTCATAATCACGCATATGATTAGAACTACTCTAATAAATACTACTTTTTCCAAGTTAAAATGAGGTGGTGTCTATATCCATGTCCTTGAAATTTTTGAAAGCATGCAAAATGTGGTAAAACTATTTTAGCACCCTTATTGAATGCAAAAGACAAGATATCAAATAATAGAAAGTCCACATCTCAAGTCAAACATGCCTTATACATATTATATATAATCATGATGGAGTGAAGTATCATGTTCCAACTAAATCATATATTCATCATACATATCTTGATCCATTTATGGATGATGATGGCAATTACACATCAAAATAAATCACCAAAAAACATTTTACTTTTGAATGGCCTTGACAAAAAACAAAATATCGTAAAACAAAACCTTAACCCAAAAAATTTACGTTACAGATAAAACTGACAAACTTGGAAATACAAATAAAACAACCAACCAGTCACAAAATTCTCAATACAAATAAGACAATCTACCCGAATGCTTTGGACAACCCTACATGAAGATAATGCCAAAATAATGACCATTAAATTATAAACCCACCATTATAATCACTGTGCATTCATTTATATTACAAATGTCCCATACATTAACAATAATAGACAATAAATATGAACAAACACATTGTCAAGAATGCCTCAAATCTAATAATAATTGCAGAGCAAGATCCTAATAAAAGAACATTTTAAACAACTAGGTCAAATTTAGCTAATACCATGTGGCATCTCACCATCAAGAGCAGTAGCCACTAACAATGTATAAATTCCAGTTGATGATTTAAACATGACAATGCATAAAATAAGTCATAACTTCTGATCTCTATTTAACGCTTTGATGAAACCAATACTCCTAGGATACATTAAAACCCTAACAACACCGAATGAGCCCTAAGAATCTAAACCAATACAAAGCATAACCATATTGGTTTTCTCTTCTAATGAATATCACATCTAACTTGTACATGTAGGGGATTCCAAATGATACGCCACACACATGATGTGGTATTACATCTATTTCCATTTGATTAATATACTTTGTAATTATAGAAAAAAAAATCTTTGCACTATTTAATGGCCTCAAGTTCTCCATTCTTATTTATCTATCCCAATGGGTATGTGTGAGGATTGTCATGAATTTCCAATCCAAGATTTTTTACTAGAAACCTTACCATGAAGTTTTCCTATGAACCAAATTCAATTAAAGAATCTATGTTTCCCTTCTTGACTTGGATCTTGATATGGAAGCATTTAGTCATCCCTTTCTTTTCCTTGGGGTGGAGTCTACTTAGTTTCACCTCCTTCTGTAATGTAAAAAATCCTTTTATCTACATTTTAGTTATTCTCTATTGATTACCTAAATCCAAAACTAACATGTTATTCTTATTGACCTTCTTCTTGTAGTTCTTTGGATTTAGCTCTAGATATAGCTTCAAACACTTAACTCTAGTATGACCATTAATATGAGAATGGTTACAATGGTTTCTTGTATCCTTTAATGTGCAATGTATTTTTTCTTCTTATCCTTTCCTTTCCATTTCTTTCCCTCCTTTGAAGCACCTTGTGGTCTTTTCGCTTGAACCATTTGGTTTTCCTTTCTTCTTGTCCATATTTAAACATAGTGCTTACACATGAGGCATATCAATGGTCTTGGATTTAAAGAGAAACACTTGCCTCCAAGAGATATTTTGAACATAATGGCTTGTTTTTTGAGCTCACTAGTGTGCTCTTATACACTCTACCCTCAATTTTCTTGAAAGAAATGCCAAAGGATCCATTGGCTTTCGTTGTACCCAAAAGAATAAAACATGAACTTAATGAGGGTTATAAAATACCTCCCTCCTAGTTACTAGGGATCACCCTCTAGTGTAAGTGCCTTCATCTGGATTTCTCACCAAGGTTGGGCATGGCCCTTTAACTTCATTCATGCAAACGATATATTTTTCTCTTCTCCTATGCTATGAATGCTGAAACAGATTTCAACCATTAATTCATCTTAACACATTAGTCTCACCTTTATAAGGTTTGATGTTCACTTTTTCTTCCAATTTGAACAGATATTGGGAAGAGTTGATGTTGGAACATTGTTTCCCTTTCACTGGCTCTTTTTCTAGATCTTTTTCATTCTTTTCTATCTCTAGGTTTCCAACAAAGCTAATTTCTGAATTAGAGCTACCAACTCCCCAAATTTATGGACTATGTCTCTAGAGTTGCAATGACTCTCACCATGTTGTGAGAGATGTTCAATACTTGTGTTTCCAATTTTTAAAATATTTCATTCTAATAATTCCTTAGATTGATAGTGTACTCATCTTCCATGGCTAAGGTTTGAGAATTTTTTCTTTAAACCATTTTTTGTATATTGCAATTTCCAACAAAAAGTCCAAAGAAAATTACTATGATACCAATATGATCTCAAAAGTACCATTGATACACCACTAGAACAATGCATTACAATTAATCTAATTTGTTATGCAATGTTTCCTTAAGATTAACATTTAATATTACTAGCTTAGTGTGATGAAATAAGCTAAGATTGAAACACAACATGTTAAAACAAATACCACACCATCCACACAATGACACAAGATGTATTGTGATAACCTAATATGGAAAAACCAATTAAGAAGCCTTTCTCTTTTCTTCTCACAATGGAGTTGGAGTTGTCATTGACATTGGACTATACCTATATAATTGTTATTGTTTCTTCGTTTTGTTTTGTTCACAATATCTAGTACTCCCTCGCTTTGCTTTGTTATGTTTAATACTGAAAGTATCTTTGTCATCCTTGTGACTTCTAATGAATTGTTGTTCAAGCTCAACCCAATTAACCCTATGCGGACTATTTTTACTTGCATTTTGAAGTGCAAACCAATTAACCCTAATTACTCTTTTTTTTTTCTTGCATTTTCATATGCGAACCAACTAACCCTATGCACGCTATCACTGAATACTTTGCAAAATATGTTTGCATGTTCGTCTTTGCACTTGACGATTATGACTAGAAAGGGAGATCCCTGTGTGAATAACATATCTACCCTCTTGGTTTACTGGGGTTTGGAAGTACGAATGGCCCAGTTGCATATCTACTTGTGCTTGTGGATGTCATACTGAGCCATGGCTTTGTCCTTCGTGATGTTAAGCCTGACGAAAAGAGCCAGACCGCCTAGGTTGATAAACAAAGTCGCTGCTTGATATTGACAAATGGAGCAATAATAATATGTATCATTATGAAGCATCTATCAATGCCGGTTGAAGGATTCGAAAGTCTTTTTCTATCAATTGTCGGTTGAAGGATTCCAAAGTCTTTTTCTATCAATTTGAGAGATCGAATTCCATGGTAAAAAACAAAATCCGCGGTTATGTAAAAGTTTGTTGTTAGATCAAAACTTGCACTTGTTTCTAAACCTCTCATAATCCCATGATTCCAGTGTGACTATTAATCCACGTTATATTCTCAAAAATACCGCTCTTATACCATACACCAACTGATAAAAATGTGTTTGGTTTAATAGTGAATTTTGAATAGCAAACTATCAAGGAAGTACAATCCATTTAAATGGAGTGGAAACCGATTTACTATACCATTGTATCAGGTTATTAAATGATTTACTGGACTAAAGAAATTTTCTTCCATAATGTTTAGTCATTGTCCCGACTCACCGAACCAACTGACAGTGGGACAAACAGGAATCTCAGTGTCGTATGGATATTAACCCACTACTTGATCGCATGACTTTCTCCCACACAGTCTCCAACGACTTTGCGTCTGCACTGGTAAAATTTCTTTATCAGTTCTTGTCTTTACGGAAAGTCTTTATCGTTCCCTTGACGTTTGATAACCTACACTCATATCATATCGTCTTTGTTTTAGGTGATCTTCCTCGGAATTTAATAGTTTTAAGATTTCTGAAAAAAACATTTTGTTGTTGTTTAAACTGAGATTTCGATTATGTGTATGGATTCACACATTCCATTTTACTTTAAAATTGCAGTTTCTGGTACAGTTTGTAGTTTGAACTGATTTTCATGGACGAATATCTCCCATAGTTTCTACCAGAAAATGGTTGAACAAGTTTGATTCCATGCCGCCTAAATGGAATGGATAAGTTTGATTCCCAGTCTCGTTCCAATACCTGTCAATGAAAATAACAAATAAGGTTATGGGTATGGGTTCACCCTCTTCGAGTTGTTGGAACTTCCATGATCGTAATTAAGCATCAGCCATTTGGTTAGAGTGGAAACTGATTCAAGTATGGTCCATTTGGAATTTCCATGAACATAATTAGCATGTGCGTTGCAAAATTGTGTTATAAAGGCCTCCGCTCGACAGTGGATTACCTGAAATTTTAATCAATACATTGCGATCATAGTTACACTTGGCCTCCACCTTAGGATTCTTAGGAGATTTGGCCTCCACTGGGCGATGAACCTTTCACAGAGTACTGTTACACTTGAAGCCCGAACCGAAGGCAAATCCATTTGCCTTCGGTTCGGGCTTCAAGTGAAACAGCGCTCTGTGGAAGGCTCGTTTCTGTACTTGGGGTTTCAAGTGTAACAGTGCTGTACTGTGGGAGGCTTCTCAGTTCTCGCCCCGTGAAGGCCAAATCTGCTAAGAATACCAATTTGCGGCAGATTGCCTTCGGTCCGGGCTTCTAGTGTGAAAAGTGTGTCGCCCTATGGAAGGCTAGTTTCGTAAGAATAACCTTGTGGCATTTGACTTGTGAAAAGTGTAGTCGCCTTATGTAAGGCTAGTCTAGTAAGAATAATTTTGTGGTATTTGACTTGTTGTGATAAAGCTTGAATGGTAAGAATAATCTTGTGGTATTTGACGCATTGTGACAAGGTTCGATCTTAGGATAAAGGTTCTACCGTAGGATAATGGGATAAAGGGTTTCAGGACGTTTCTGCCCTTACTGAGTCACAAGTTTACCTTTGGGAAGTTACTATTCCCATGGAAAAAAAAAAAAAAACCTTGTGACATTTAACTTGTGACATTTAACTTCTGTTCTGGCTTCAAGTATAACAGTGCCGTGTAAAAGGCTCGTAGCCCTGTGGAGGTCAAGTCTCCTAAGAATCCATGCTTCGACTCCATCCATAACCGTAATCCCAAAGCCAATGTATTGATCAAATATTCCGATGGACTAAATTGTTATTCCGAGCATTGTAAATGTGTGTTTTTAGTTGTATCATGGTTACAGGGAACATAAATCCAATGCTATTTTTAATGTTTGGTGCTACTATGGTGACAGTTTTATTTGTTGTTGGAGAGATCGTTATCATATTTAAAAGTTGGTCTCCGGCCCAAATTTACTGTTACCTTATTCCACTATAACTCCACTCTTGTACAGATGCAAATTTAAAAAAAAACAGTGCTCACATATCACTGAAACGGCATCCCATTAATGGAATCTTGGTAACCTGTTGTTCATTTGGGGAGGTATAAGGGTTAACTAAAATGTCTTAGCTGGAATTTTGCAAAGCAATTTTTGTCAAAATTTCAATTTGGAGTGCTCAAATCGTAATTGAGCGATTTGAATAGTTTTAAAATTGAATTATTAGTCTAAAACAATTTCCATTGCTAAAATTACAAAAATGTGAAAATAATAATTTCAAACATGAATTTCAACAAATTTTAGACCCAAAATAGCCTCCCGTTTTGGTTGTCTCTTTATTCTATGCGCTCATTTGCTGCAATGTACCTTCAGCATCTCCGTATTCAAGGATAGCCGTAGTCATGAATGTAAATTCAATGATGTAGTAAGGATAGCCTCATGGAAGACTTTAAATATTGTTATTTTTATTTAAACATGCAAATGTATAGGTATGTTTAGTATTTACAATGTGACCAAATGAAATGTATGATCATTTTTTTTGGTATCTAAATATTTTTTTTGTTTTGTTTGTTTTTTTGGATTTATGTTGGAAATCTTCAAACAATTTTATATCTCTTATCAAAAGGAAGATGCCTTCAAAATTGCTTTTTTGTGCTCATGTCATTCTTTAAATGGTGCATGGTAATAGCCCTTTGAACCCATTTCCTTTTCCTCCATGCTATACCATCTTCCTTACTACATTCTAGACCCCTCTTTTGCAAGGTTATCCGTGATTATGATTCTTTCTCTGTAAATATGCACAAAGAGACCTCTTTCATATGATCTTTTAGTCAGATGGTTTTCTTTAGTAAGGGATCAAGGGATCCAGTAGTAGGTTGTATAAGCTATTCTCCCCTTTGATCCACTTTATGATGATTTGTGAATCTCCAAAGATCTGAAGATGGTTAATTCCTACTTCCACTACCATCCATGGCAAAATTCAAAGCACACTTAACTCTGCATAGTTGTTTGAACCTCGGCCTAAACCAACTTTAAATTTGAAGCAATGCTATTTTGATATATATAATACTCCTCTGGCTCCACAAGTGTTCAGATCTCCCTTAGTGGAACCATCAAAATAAGCCTAGGAAACACTATAATCTATTATTTTTGAGACCACATGTCGTATCTTTATCTTATTTTTGTCTTGAGGAAAGTTCATTAGAATGCTGAGGACCTGAGAGGTGCATTGGAGAGTAGAGGTGAATTTTTCCTTGAAGCAACTAGCATTTCTAGCGAGCTAGATTCCCCAACATATAATTAAGGGATAAGATTTGTATTATTCTAAGGCTTGGCAAGAGAACCATAATATTAAACATTATTCAACTATCGACCCTAGCCATATATTTTTAGTCTTGATCAAATGCTCAATTTTGGTCCAAACCTACTTAGTAAAGGAGAATGCTACAAGCAAATGCACATTTGTTTCCTCTTCGGCCTTGCACAAGTAGCACTTACTCGACCCCAATCTACTCCTTCATTGGATAATATCCCATGTCATGGATTTATTAGAGAACATAAAATACATGAAGATCCGATACTTTGAAGGACATTGAAAGTGCCAAATAAGTCATCGCCACCAGTCCTAGGATGAACTTCCTCTACCCAAAGTATTGCATCGAACCCAATTTTTGGAGTATAAACCACAGGGGATTCATCTTTGTTATACCCTCTCGTTTAGCCCCTAGACATATTATTATTGTTGTTATGTTGGACATAGTGGCACAAGGTGCTTGGACTATGGTTTGCACATTATTATTATTTTTATTATGTTGAACTTATAAAATAAATAAAAAAATAAATAAAAAAATAAAAAAATAACAGGATGACTGATGCCATGAAAGAGAGTATGAGGAACCATGATGTTATGAGCAAGGGGTTGTGGAAAAGTGTTTACTTATGTGTGTTGAGCCTATGTTGATGTTGTACACCCTTCTTATGTACTTGATGGACCTTCTTGGTTTTGCACCTTGATGTGTTATGTCACTCCTTAGTTTTATTTACCTTGAGATTAATTTTGTATTTGAGGATTGGACTCCCTCTCTCATCTAGTGCATCCTCATGACTAGGATTAGTGTGTCTCTTGGTGTAGCCACCTCATCTATAACTCTGGTTTACTATTTTTGGAATGTAACTCTCATGCTTGTGTGTCACGTCCCCACCCATCATACATGTGCAATGGAGGGGATCGTGATACTAAATCTCGGCAATTAGCCGTATAATCACTAATTAAAAATGTCCTCATAACATAAAAGACATGCATGCAAATGTGGAAATATAAGGTAACGCTGCGGAAGTAAAACATGTGCAGAATTAACACACACCCAACATTTTCATGAAAGAATAAACATTCATATGGAGTGAAGATGGACATATGGGATAGCATAGATATTTGCAACACACAACAGGGTTAGAAATCTATCACATGTCCATCATGCATTCAAGACATTCAAGCTGTTCATGTCATAGGCATATTGTAATTAATCATAGCATAATTAAATTCATGTTACTATCTAGCATACACTTAGCATTTCATGATAGCCATTAAGGATAGACATTGCAGAAATAGCAAATGAGAGTACTTATCTTAAAACAAAGTAGTCCCAAGCAACTGGCTATGCAACTGCAACGTTCCACCCAACCATTGGCCAGTTGTGCTTATCAACCTCTTGATACAACTGCCACCCCCGAGCTGGGCATGATCTCTACAAGGAACTAGGGGACAGCAGACCCACACATAGCCAAGCATACACCAATATGAGCAAAGCCAATCTACAATTGGGTTTATCAGGCTGCTAGGAAATCGAAAGGAAGAATTGCTAAGCTAGTGTGCTCAACCACAGAGCTAAGGATACCCCTCCTAGATCTATTCAGCTTGGCACTCACAATGCCTACACACCCAGCACAAGGAAGTATTCTCTTCACTGCCACCCAGTCCCTCAAGCCATACCTTCCTTTCTAGTGCTCTCAAGGTGTGCATAGAAAAGTAGCCAAAGCCCTCTTGATCTTCTTGAGAGGTCACTCCCTCCGCTAGGTTTATCAAGCCAATTCTGTCCACTACCAGTCCAAGTTTCTTACTCGCAGGTTCAAATCCAAAACTGGATGCACTTAACAACAAAACCACAATTTCTGGGCATGAGGAAAACGTTTTCCACAGTGGAATGCATGAGATGGGGTTTCAACTAACTCAGAAAAATGTGGGAAAACACAAAAACGAAATGGGAAGATGGGGAACAACCCAGGGAAGACAAATCCGTTTTTAGAAAAACGTCCTTGGACATTTGGGGGCAAAAACGACCTCCATATAGTCCCCAAATCGTGGCCCTTATCTCCCAAGCTACTGTATATGCAAAAATGAACTCCCAGGCATGGGAAAAATGCAGTATTTGGATGAAGAACATGTAGGGAAAGACCCAGCTAGCTCCAACTACGTGAGTGAGAGAAGACTGACTGTTCAGAATGGCTTTGGGCACCATTTCGTGGGTGTTTTCTTGCCCAACAAGCAAAAACACGAATTTCCAGGTTGATGGCTTTCCCATGCATGAAATTGGCTGCCATACTTCTTCATCCCCAAGACATTAACTGCCTCAACCAATTTCTTGGAAGAATTAAATGATTGGGTCCATAACCCAAAATGGGTAGTTGGTGGTTTATGGGTTTCCTCATTGACACATGGATTAATACCCTTGGCTCAAGGGTTTGGATAATTCCCCCCCCCCCCCTTTTCCTTGTAGAATCATGCCCCATCTCTTTTGTTGCATTGCATAGCTAGTTGTGGGTATTTTTTTTCATTAAAATTCGTATTTACATGATGTCTTATTTACATCGTGCCCATCTAGCACAAGAACCGTAGGCATCTATTTCTTTAATTGCCAATACATGAAACGCTAAATCAATGGTGGGGCCTTGGCCTTGAGCTCCTCACCATGATTAAGTAACAATATTTACATCATTTACGATTTAATGCGAAGGGGGTCAAAATGGGGACGTGACATACCCCTCCCCTTACATTAGCACTGTCCTCGATGCTCATCAAAATTGAACAAAAATGGATATGCCACCCTCATGGCATCCTCCAACTCCCATGTAGCCTCATCGGGACCGTAGTGCTTCCATTGCACCTTTACCTGTCCGACGGCTCAGTTCCAGAGCAATGTTACTTTCTTGTCTAGGATGCGCAATGGATCGGTTTGGAATTATCCCTTGGGTTCCACCTGGATCACATCCCAATTAATCACATGGTTAGGATCATGTACATATTTCTTAAGCAAAGAGACATGAAAAACATTATGAGCTTTAGTGCTAGTAGGAAAGGCAAGTCTATATGCAACTGGCCCTATTCTTTCAAGAACTTCAAATGGTCCGCAATATCTAGGCGATAGCTTGGCACAACTCCCAAGCTTCAAGGAACTCTTCCTTGATCTCACTCTAAGATACACATGATCCCCAACACTGAATTCCCTATGCATTCTATGCTTATCTGCATAGCTTTTGTGTCTATCCTAGGCTGCTTTTAAATTTTTCCGGATCCTTGCAACCTCTTGTTCCATTTCCTTAAGCAATTCTGGCCCAAGTACAATTCAGTTCACTGGATTGTCCCAAGTTACCGGTGTCCTACATCTTCTGTCGTACAAAGCCTCATATGGACTCATTCCCAATGATTCTTGCTGCCCATTGTTATATGCAAATTCTACCAGGTGTAGATAATCCTCCCACTTGGATGGCTTGTCCATTACATACATGCGAAGCATGTCTTCAAGCACCTGATTTACTCTTTCGATTTGCCCATCTGTTTGAGGATGGTACGCGGTGCTAAAGTTCAACTGTGTACCCAAACCTGCAAAGAGACCTTTCCAAAAATTGGAAGTGAACTTGGTATCCCTGTCAGAAATTATTGCCTTAGGCAACCCATGTAATCTGAAAATTTCCTTCATGAAAATATTTGCAATGGCATCGGCTTTATGTGTGGACTTAACCACTACGAAATGTGCTACCTTTGTTAACTTGTCCACCACAAACATGATGGAATCATGTCGTCTCTTAGTCATTGGCAATCCTGTAGTAAAATCCATGGAAATTATTTCCCATTTCCATTCTAGGATTGGCACTGGGTGCAATAAACCTGCTGGACGTTGGTGTTCAACCTTCGCCTGCTGACATTCCATGCACTTAGAGATGTATTCAGCGATGTCCTTCTTCATCCCTGGCCAACAATAATATTTCCTTGCTGTAGCAATTGTTTTTTGATATCCTGGGTGACCAGAGTATGGAGCTTTATAGATTTCATTCATAACCATTCCCCTTAAATCTGCCGCATTTGGAACATAGACTCTATTCTTATACGTAAGAAGTCCTCCTTCTTCCAAATGATAGCCTTCATACTTCTTGCCAAGGTCTTGCTGCTGCAATTTGTCCTTGATCTGCCCATACACTTCATCCTCAACCATATGGTTAACAATCTGCTGCCTCAAAACTGGTTGGCAAGTACTAAGTGCTGCCACATACATTTCACGTACCTTCCTGTCGAGTGCATCAACCACCTTGTTTTCTTTCCCTTTTATGTGTTTGATTTCAAAATCAAATTCACACAAAAATTCTAACCATCTAGCTTGCCTAGCATTTAAAGTTGGCTGATCAAACAAGTATTTCAGACCACAATGGTCTGTTCTTAACTCAAATTTTCTTCCCATTAAATAATGCCTCCACATCTTTAAAGCATGTACTATGGCTGCAAGTTCTATATCATGAGTAGCATAGTTCTTCTCATGCTCCTTCAACTTTCTTGACTCATAGCATATCACGTGGTTGTCTTGCATAAGGACTCCTCCAAGTCCTCGATTGCATGCATTGGTACATACCACAAAGTCTTTTTCTGGGTCTGCAATCTTCAAAATAGGTGCACTTGTAAGAAGATTCTTCAACCGTTGAAAACTTTCCTCACATCTTGGTGACCATTCAAACTTTATCCCCTTCTTTTGCAAAGAAGTGATCGGGTTTGCAACCTTGGAGAATCCTTCGATAAACCTCCTGTAGTAACCAGCAAGGCCCATAAAAGATCTCACATCAGTCACATTCCTTGGAGTAGGCCAATTCATAATGGCTTCAATCTTCTCAGGGTCTACAGATATTCCTTCGTCGGAGATGATGTGACCCAAATAATGAATTCTATCTTTATAAAAGTCACATTTGCTCAACTTTGCATACAACTTATACTCCCTTAGTAATTGCATTGTCATTTTCAAATGTTCTTCATGTTCTTCTTCATTCTTAGAATAGATGAGAATGTCCTCTAGGAATACAAGAGCAAACTTGTCCAAATACTTGCTAAAAACATTATTCATGAGACACATGAATGTAGCTGATGCATTTGTGAGACCGAATGGTACCACTACAAACTCATAGTGTCCATACCTTGTTCTAAAGGCGGTCTTATGAATATCTTCTTCTTTGATTCTTACCTGATGGTAACCAGAACTCAAGTCAATCTTTGAAAATACCTTTGCTCCTCTCATTTGGTCAAAAAGGTCATCAATTCAGGGCAATGGGTATTTGTTCTTCACAGTGACTTTGTTCAACTTCCTGTAGTCAATACATAACCTGAGTGTTCCATCTTTCTTTTTCACAAATAGGACAGGTGCTCCCCACGGGGACACACTTGGCCTAATATATTTCTTTTCCAGTAACTCTTGTAATTTCATTTTCAGTTCTAGCAATTCTGGTGTACTCATCCTGTAGGGTGTCTTAGACACTCGTGCCGCTCCTGGCACAAGTTCAATTGTAAAGTCAATGTCTCTCTTTGGAGGGAGTCCTGGAATCTCATCGGGAAAAACATCCCTGAATTCTTGCAATACATGATAGTCCTCCAATTTAAGAGTTTCATTCTCTGCTGCCTCTAAAATGTGGGATGCATACAGGGGACATCCCTTCCTACAGAACTTCTTCAACTGCATGGCTGAAACCTGTCTAACAGAAGTCACCTTTGGAATGCCTTTTACAACCCTCGGGTTTCCTTCTTCGTCCATGCAATCAAATGTCTTATTGTAGCAGTCAAGTTTAACCCTGTGTGCTTCTAACCAATCCATTCCAATGAGAATATCATAGGAACCCAGTGGTAAAATATTCGGATCTACATAAGTGAATAGCCCGTCCATCTCTAATGGACATTTCTCTATTATTTCACTAACTTTTCTCTTGGTTCCAGTGGCTAGTTGAACTAACCATGATTTACTATGCTTTAATTTCTTAAAAGCACAAATCTCAACAATTTTAGGAGTGACATAACTGTGAGTAGATCCAGGATCAATCAAAATAGAAATAGATTGCTTAGCAATCTTACCTTCAACTTCAACCATAGTTGACTGATGATCTGCCTGGTGGTCTTCTAGTGTTGCATAGATTCTAGGGATTGTCCTCGCCACTTGACCCACAGTTTTAGCTCCTTGGATGTTATGAACTTGATTTGCATTCCCATTTCGATGTGGACAGTTCCTAAGCATGTGGTCTCCTCCACAACCCCAACATTGAAGTGGTTCTCTTGGCTCCTTTGGATCTCTTGGCTTGTCTCCCATCATCCTAGTTGGCTTAGTCACAACCTGTGATGGCTTCCTTTGCTGATTCCGGAATGGAGGAGGCTTGAACCCCTTCTTCCTTTGATCAAACTTTTCGTTTTTCCTATCCTTCCATGCCTTATGGAATTCTGTTTTGATTTTGTTTTGATCAAAGCAATACTTGGCCTTTCTTATGGCCTCCTCGAGAGTTCGAGGTTCATCAAACTCAATTCTATCTTTATATGACTAGGGCAGTCCACTTAGGAAACGCTGAATTTTCACCTTATCATCTCGAATGTACCTGACATACCTCAGTAGCTCCAAGAACTTGTTTGCATATTCTTCCATGGTCGATTGTCCCAATCTCAACTCATGGAACTCTTTGATCTTATCATCATAGTACCTATCAGAGAGGTACTTCTGCTTGAAGTATTTCTTGAACTGCTTCCACACGATCTTCCTTTCGTTGATTTTCTTCACTTGCCTGGTGTGTTCCCACCATATAGATGCTCTTCCATTCAAGTTGAAGATGGCTACCCTTTCCACGGGGGGTTCACTCAATGAACTTGTTACATAGTACGAGCGTTCATAGGATATTAAAGAATATCCCTAATTTCACTAAATATTGGAAAACTCCTCCTAAAATTGTATTGTTGAACCCCCCTCCTAATATACCTTTCCAATTAAGAAACCCCAAACTTTCACCAAATATTGCACGTATCTATTTTTATCAACCCATTTTTAATATCCCCTTTATATCATATTATCAAGTTGTAACAAAAAGGAGCCCTTACGCATCTTAGTATAAGCAAACAACATAATGGGTAGGCCTCCTTTGAAGCAAAAACAAAATCTTATACATCTGAAACAGTGGATGTATGAGCTAGGAATGAAAAGCTCATGCGATATTTCAAATTGGAATGAGATTAATGATAAATGGATAGGCTAGAAAGTTCTTAACACTCATTAAAAATTGATTCCTCTTTTGAATGAGCTACACATAGCCTTGGACGGTTGTGCTCCTAGTAACAAAAGAGAGGATTCAAGGGACTGCAGTAAGCAAGGGTACTCCATAAAAGAAGGATACAATTCAGAACTACAAAATCTTCCTCTTCTTTGGAATTCCAAGATGTGGAAGTATGTGTGGAATCCAAATGGCATTTCCAAAGTTAATATAATCAATTCCATATTCTAGTGCATGAGAAACTATTAACTACTAATATTTATAGCGGAGAGGACTTTCGAGCCCTTCTAGAATATCGAACACAAAGGAAATTTTCAAATAAAACCTCTTCTTAGAAGAGTTTGGAATATTCTCCCCAAGTATCTTTGCTTGAATGTGTGGTTATCTAGGAATGACACTATTTTTCAAGAGCAGTGTGACAACCCTCGAAGAATAGCCATAAAAGCTCGCAGGCTATTAAAAGATTACCTTCAAACTAAGAAGGCTTTAAATCAGAATATGCAACAGTTAGATAAAAATGAAAGGGACTAGTTAAGGGATATGTTGGAACCACCCTCTTTGCAAAAAAAAGTCATCATCTCTCAAGTAGACAAGAAATGGAAATTGAAGCTGTTCAATGATGAGTTCCAAAATGGGAAAATTATGTAAATAAAAAGCATCATGTTCTTTGATGGAGCCTCAAAGGGATACGCAGGGGCTATAGGTGCAAGAGGGATACTTTTGGATCCTAGTGGGAAATAAGAACTACACTACAAATGAGAACTGGGAAAAAACACAAACAATCAAGCAGAAGCTACTGCTCTTTATCAAGGCCTCTTACAAGCTTGTCTTCTAGTATTAGAATGCCTCGAAGTGTTTGGAGACTCATAAATTATAATCAATTTGGTTCATGGTGTCACCTCTCTCAAATACATCACTCTCACTAGATGGATTGACAGAATAAATTATGAGATCAAGAACCTCAACACCCTCAATTTCTTCCATGTTCTTCATCATCAAAACCAAAAAGGTGATGAAAGGGAAAACAATGCCACTCGAAGTAATGAAGGGTATCTCAAAAGAAATGAGACCATCTCATTAAGCCATATACCGTGATCCTTCGTTGAATAAAACATCCAACAATCAAATTGACATGTACAAATGGAAAAGAGGCAGAGCACAATATATTTAGCATAAGTAGGAGTCCTGAAGCCTAAATTCTTGATCTGAAGGTAATAATGTTAGTCCATATTATTCACCACACCTTTGGGAATCATTCAGAGTTAAATGTAAAGGTAAGCTCCATCACTTCATGGCACATTAAACACAAGTTGGAATGAGGATTAATAAAGTGTAATATTAATAAATAATTATAATTATGATGTTGTCAATTTTCGGTAGCTCGTTGGGTTAAGGTGTGGGTCTCATCATGGTTTCTTAAGCCAAAGGCCAAATTAGAGAAATTCTAGCAAACAAATAACTATAATGTTAAAACCATCAATTTTATTTTATAATAAGCGTTTATTAATTATAATTAACATATATTAATTTTAAAATTGTTTTATTTAAATTTATTGTTTATAATTAAAATTTTTGTTTATATTTAACAGATTTTATTTAATTTTATATTATTGTGGAATTCAATGTTGCATCCGAATTTAAAACTTTAATTGAGTTTTAGATAATTTTGATATATTTAAAATTAAACAAAATTTCTTATCAAATTTTAAACAAACGAAATAAATTCAAATTTAAACAAAATAATACAATTAAGATCTTAATATTATACAAAATCCTATAAGCATAGTAATATTATAAATGAAATTTGAATCATTAAAAAAACTGTGCTCATCCCTAAAATTTAATACATACTATTATGACGAAAAAAATTATTTTTTCTTCAAAACTAACTTATTCAAACTTCAAACAAAGTATTATGCTGAAAATGAAAAAGCCTCTGATGTAGGGAAGGATAGCAATGAACTCGATGAGAACGTAGGAAGGATAACAATTAGACTCGGAAATTGGAGCATAGACGTAATTCCACTTTTTTCGAGTTCTCTCTCTGTCTCTATTAAATTCACATTTTAATTTCCATTTACAAGCCTGATACGAGATATTTGAAGTCTGAACTATCGATTCAATAACAATATCATGGGTATCCTTAATTTTATGGCTATTTTATGACAATCCCATGCCTGCAAGAGGCATATGGTTGGATGGCAGAGCGATCACCCAATGCGTACAACTCATGGAAATGCCAATGATCCTCCTGGGCCATTATGTTTACAAACCTCTAAATAAATAGTAGAAAAATGTTGTGTATCCCAAACTATTTTCATATGTAAAATAAATTCCAACTCCTACGGGGCACAATATTTCAGACAAATTTCCCCAATTTCCATTATATACCTGAAAACTTCTCAGCAGGGGCACTTAGCATTTCCAACGAACTATTTTTAGTCGGCAAGAACAAACTATTTTTAGCCGGCAAGAAGTAGCTCTCCATCTATAAAGAATAGTTGGAAGTGAATTCGGGTTTATATCCGCCCCCTATAAGGTATGGTATCATTTCCAATGGATCGAGAAATATATCTAGACTATCACAGGGTTTATTTGGAAAATATATTGACCCACTTTTTTTATTGGGTTGTAAAGGTATCTGTCCCTTTTAGGAGAGGTATAGGAAAAATGGGATCTTAGCCTTGTAGCCTTTAAGGAATTGGGTTTCGCCTTTGAGGAACTGGGAAACTGGGACCTCCTGATCTGGCAATATCTTGATTTCCTAAACTCTCTTTGTGTGCTCTTCTCATATCTAGATTGCGGGAAAAGGAGCTTTTAAACTATGAACTTAACTACATGTGTTCTCCAAATAGTATCTTCCCGCATACAACACTATTATTCGATGGAACAGATAACCAGATTAAATATGGGTAAATGCTAACCATTTCAGATAGTCAGAAAGGAAAGTATTGGTTGCAAAATATTGGCTAACTAGAAGACATGCTTATTTTACAATAAGTTCTCATATATTTATTATATAAGTCAAGGATAAAGAACAATAATAACTATTGAAAGCAATGTAGGGCTTAAATAAAATCCAAAACAATAGCCTATTTTTTTACAAGTGGTTTTAACAAAGGTCTAAAACTGAAAACAAGAAAGGAAACCTAAAGACCCTATTATACATTATATAAATCCTAGTGGCACTATATAACAACCCTACAGCTGAATTTTTAAGAGCAGACTACAATTTTTCATATAGAACACAGAGAAAAAAAGAATTCACTTACCCGGGAAGTTGCTCCTTTTGTATGCGGAGAACCCAAGAGCGCCCAAGTTGAATCTGCGTTTTCAATAAATAGTGAAGACATTAACACTGTCATATCCAAATATTATCATGGGCACAAATTCTTTACAAAAAAAAGATTAGGTTTTATACTATGAATTAAGAAGTATTTGCGTTGGATTCAAGTTGACCTACCAATAGAACCCGTGAATATGACTGGACGCGAGTTGTGTTGTATCTACAAAGGCTGCCGAAGGGAGATATGGATATGGAAGGATATGACCATGGTTGGCTTCAAACTCCAGCCAAACATATGTAACAAATAAATACAAATGAGTTAGCTTGACGAGGTATCATGTGAACCATACATGAATAATATATCTGGAGATGAAAAACTTATTGCAAAACTATTACCTGCGAGAGAGTGTTCTTTTCTATATTTTGCAAGTTAAAATCATCAGTTCACGAATAATTTCATAAATTAAAAACAAGAACCTCCGTCCTCCTCCATCCTAAAATCCATGCAGAGGAAACCACACCAAGGTCGTGGTATCAACTACTGATCATTCACTTACTTAACTACAAAATTTGTGTTGTTGTATGGCTATTCCTCATCTAACAACCACTCAGATTCGTCCACCAATCATGGAGGTTCTTTGGTCGATCGGCTAGCAACTATATGTTCTGGTCAATCAACATAAATCTTCGGGTTCATTCAAACATTCGTAAGGTGAACATAATCTATACTCATAAATAATTCGCACCCAAACAAGGATTCACAATTCTTGAAATTTCTAGTTGTTGACAGTCTCTTTAATAAGCTAAAGGAGTGAAGGATGGATACGCAGATCTGAGATCTTTTAACTTAAACAAAAACCCACAGAGATTAACTCTTGATCGAACAAGGATTCGTGAGTCCTGTTTACGTCTGTGAGGTATAGGTTCTTTAATAAATCACATGTGACAAAATAAAATAAATAATAATAAAAAAATAGACACACAGACTTTACTCACGCCTTAATTACGGAACAGGATGTATCTCAACTATTGCTATGCAGCGGTTCTTAGGGTTATCAGAGAACATGGGCTAACTATGTAACAAACTCTACATTTCACTAGAGTTGTGATGTCACAAACAGTCAAATAAACAATCAGGGAAGAACAGAGATCGGACTACTACAATCGGTCTCAAAGATAGGAAGTATCCAGTCTGAGGTTACAATGAAGACGCAGTTGATGATCCCAAGGAATAACTACAATGGAGGTCTGCAAAACACCATTAAAATAACGCAGAGGTTGCGGGTTCCAAACTCCAAGCAAACTTGCTAACCCTAAGTTTTAGCAGCATGTCGGCCTCACACTCTAACTCCAAAATGTGAAAGTGAAGACTAAGAAACCCTCCAGCATTACTTACAACGAGAATTTAGGGTTTATCATTCAACGACCCAGATCTATTGTGATCGACGAGCGAGAAGGTGACAGCTTGATGCTTTGAGAATCGGGCAACCATAACATAAATACCTCATTTATTGTAACAGCTACGACAATGCCAAACGCTGCATGCCAAGGAGTCAATCCCATGTACAGTTCAGAGGAGAGCTACTTGTTCACTACACATAGTTCGATTTCGTGAGTCACATTTTAACCAGGATTCATGTGGTTTGACAACGTGGATAGACAGCATTACACTCCACTAAAGAGTTGGTTCAGAACCATTAATGTTTGGATGAGACACCATCAACCTGTCAGATCGATGTAGCAGCGACATTAATAACCGTCACTTCCTTACCAGTGTCGTATTTAATGCTTGGTGTAATGTCGTTCATTATCAATACATAGAGTAAGGTCAGGATTGCATTGTACATTGCTTCATCTCTATGGTATTAACCATCGAATGCATGATTACATAAATCAAAAGTTTGTATTGGTAATAATCGCATGCATATAAGATTTAGATAGTTAGAACTTAGGTTAGAAAATAGTATCGATACATTGTAATATTATTAGTACAATAAACCATATAAAAGTTGTTTATTATAATAATGCACCAATATCACATTAGAATGGTTCACCCTATAGTTAAAAAGGGTCCACACTTATATTATATTATGTTCTTAAATAAAATATGATTTTGACTTTATAAATATCAAGACTATATCCATATATATATAAATTATAAATGGAGAAAGTAGAAGCTACCATAGTTATCTTAAATAAAATACCAAGCATTGAAATAGTAAGTGAAACTTGATGTTATACTAAAGGAATAAAGTTCAAATTGAATTTGTCCATCAATCATTTCACCTGGTAGTAAAAGGTTTCATGAATTGGAAAATATTGGCAGAATCATATTAGCAATTCATTCTTCAAATCTAGTAATTAATCTTAAGATTTTTAAGCATAGATATTTCTACCAAGATAATGTACTTTTGAACCCTGTTTAAATATTATTAACTTCTGCAACTTGTATTTTTTTTCGAAATAATACATTTAGAACTTGGATAGAATTCCATACCTGAAACAAGGAGGTACTTATAATTTCTTTAACCAAATAAGACGATTAATTGGAAAATATAAATACTCTTAAACATTGTTTTGTCATTGTTATCCTTACCTGCGAATATTCACAAGAAGGACAGGTACAAATGCTTTAGCTAATTAGCTAAGTAATTCTCGGGGCACCTCGTAGGAACCCTTTCATCACCATCCCGAAATTAAAACTGATAGTACCTTGTCAAGGAGAACTCCGTCTTATATTGTTTTGAAATTTCAGTTATTACAACTACAAACAAATTAGTGTCGTAATCATTTTTATGGAGGTAAGACACATCACTGTCTTAAAGCATCATTAGTTAAAAGGATATAGTAGTTAAATTGTTATATATATTAATGAATTTATTATTTAATACTGCCTTAACAAGCATTTATTACTTCCGTAATCACAATTTTAACATTTAATGCTGGTATAATTGTTTTTTTAAATTTTATGAAATTATTGGGATGTTACATTGCTCAAGGACAATAATCCAAAGAGACTTCCATCGATATTATCATTGGTACACTATTATCAAATTTATTCAAAACTTAGGATCATAAGCAATATCAAATAAAAATGGAAGGTCCTTAAGTCTTAGGTGGGTATGAATTGAGCCCGTGATTTGGACGTATGAATCCATCCCACGATTTGGAGGTTATTCCTCAACACTCCCAAATAAAATAACCCCCAATATTTATATTACTATGTCAAATAAAAAAAACCCCTTGACCCCTTAATACGGGGCAATATATTTTTGAGGTTTTTAAGAGTATTCAACCCCCCAATATGAATGGACGTGATATGATATTGCCTCACTAGTGAACCCCCCATGACCCTTGCATTCATATTTCCTGAGTAGTCTTGGACTTGGAAATACTTTCTCATCCCAAGAAGCCAAGCTTCAGCTTCTTGACCAGACTTTACTTCTCCATCAAATGTAGGAGATTTTTCCTTCTTAAAATCCCCATGTGAATTGTTCTTGTAGTGATTCTTCCTCTTGCTCCTGTGGGATGAAGAACTTGAACCCTCAATGGATTCTTCCAAGTCAGATGATTTATTAGAAGATATTTCTGGAGTATATGTTATGTCTGTAGAAACTCTTCTTGGGCTACTGGCCCTCTTGCGGAAATTTCTCCTAGAACTGCTCCCACCCCTTTCTAGATTTGATGTCTGATGCCCAGAGTTTATTTGCCTTTGGATGTCTGTCAAACTCTGTAGCATAGCTGCATTCAGCTGATTTTGTTCTTCCTGAGCTTTAATCATCCTTTCATTATATTCTATGCAACTTTGCAATTCCTCCCTTAGGCTTCTCATGGTGGCCGCAATACCTGGAGAAGTCTCTTGATTTCTTCTCCCATCAGATTCTGTTTCAATATTTTCAACATGTATGTTTTTCCCCATGGCATCTGTCTCAGGTTCATAGGGATCCTGTGCATCATTCATGATGTTGATTTTCTTGGCCCAACCAAGATCCAAAATTCTCTGTCTGTATTATCTAGAGTGCTACCCTGTTGTAACTGTGACTCTCTAAAATGTGTTCATCAACACAATTGTTAACTGCATTATATTCTGAGAAATTCACAAATTACTTCATGCACGTGGGAAAATATTACGTTGACAATTTGTCAAATCACAATCAACGACGTATGAGGGAAAAAACAAAGGGGGTCAAGGGGGCTTGCCCCCTTGTACTGCAGGGCAGGTCAAAGGCAGCGCCCTCGTTTTTTTTTTTAGAAATCTCTCCGCAGCTGCGGGGCGATTTGCTGAATGCTCCTGCAGTTGCGGAGCCATTCGGCGAATGCTCCCACAGTTGGGGATCCATTCGGCGAAGGCTCCCGCAGTTGCGGAGCCATTCGGCGAAGGCTTCCGCCGTTTCGGAGTCGTTTGCGGAATGCTTCCGTCGTTAAGCGGAATGCTTCCCTGGTTTCGGGGCAGTTTTTCAGAATGATTCGGTGAAGTATTTCGCAGTTGCGGAATGATTCGTCGAAGTCTTCCGCAGTTGCGGAACGATTCGGTGAAGTCTTCTGCAATTGCGGAACGATTCTCCGAAGTCTTCCGCAGTTGCGGAATGATTCGGCGAAGTATTCCGCAGTTGCGGAACGATTCGCCGAATCCTTCCGCAATTTCGGAACGACTCGCCGAACTCTTCCGCGTTGCGGAACAATTCGCGGAATCCTTCTGCAATTTCGGAAGAGAATTCCTTTCGAAAATTTCCTTTCGATGCCGACACATAGAAAAAAATTTCGCGTTGTGGAACAACTCGCGGAATCCTTCCGCAGTTTCGGGATAACTTCCCGAAACAGACTTAAACCAAAATTTTTCAAAAACTCTTAGGAAAATTCAAAATCTTCCCTTCTTTCAGTGAAGATTGGATTTCACCCATAGAGGTCCAATGCTGCAACCAGCAACTCTGATACCATTCTGTCACGTCCCCACCCATCATACCGGTGCAATGGAGGGGATCTTGATACTAAATCTGGGCAATTAGCTGTATAATCACTAATTAAAAATGTCCTCATAACATAAAAGACAGGCATGCAAATGTGGAAATCTAAGGTAACGCCGCGGAAGTAAAACATGTGCAGAATTAACACACACCCAACATTTTCATGAAAGAATAAACATTCATATGGAGTGAAGATGGACATATGGGATAGCATAGATATTTGCAACACACAGCAGGGTTAGAAATCTATCACACGTCCATCATGCATTCAAGACATTCAAGCTATTCATGTCATAGGCATATTGCAATTAATCATAGCAGAATTAAATTCATGTTACTATCTAGCATACACTTAGCATTTCATGATAGCCATTAAGGATAGACATTGCAGAAATAGCAAATGAGAGTACTTATCTTAAAACAAAGTAATCCCAAGCAACTGGCTATGCAACTGCAATGTTCCACCCAACCATAGGCCAGTTGTGCTTATCAACCTCTTGATACAACTGCCACCCCCCGAGCTGGGCATGATCTCTACAAGGAGCCAGGGGACAGCAGACCCACACATAGCCAAGCATACACCAAGATGAGCCAAGCCAATCTACAATTGGGTTTATCAGGCTGCTAGGAAATGGAAAGGAAGAATTGCTAAGCTAGTGTGCTCAACCACAGAGCTAAGGATACCCCTCCCAGATCTATTCAGCTTGGCACTCACAATGCCTACACACCCAACACAAGGAAGTATTCTCTTCACTGCCACCCAGTCCCTCAACCCATACCTTCCTTTCTAGTGCTCTCAGGGTGTGCATAGAAAAGTAGCCAAAGCCCTCTTGATCTTCTTGAGAGGTCACTCCCTCCGCTAGGTTTATCAAGCCAATTCTGTCCACTACCAGTCGAAGTTTCTTACTCACAGGTTCAAATCCAAAACTGGATGCACTTAACAACAAAACTACAATTTCTGGGCATGAGGAAAACATTTTCCACACTGGAATGCATGAGAGGGGGTTTCAACTAACTCAGAAAAACGTGGGAAAACAAAAAAACAAAATGGGAAGATGGGGAACAACCCAGGGAATCCAAATCCGTTTTTAGAAAAACATCCTTGTACATTCAGGGGAAAAAACGACCTCCATATAGTCCCCAAATCGTGGCCCTTCTCTCCCAAGCTACTGTATATGCAAAAATGAACTCCCAGGCATGAGGAAAATGCAGGATTTGGATGAAGAACGTCTAGGGAAAGACCCAGCTAGCTCCAATTGCGTGAGTGAGAGAATACTAACTGTTCAGAATGGCTTTGGGCACCATTTCGTGGGTGTTTTCTTGCCCAACAAGCAAAAACATGAATTTCCAGGTTGATGGCTTGCCCATGCACGAAATTGGCTGCCATACTTCTTCATCCCCAAGGCATTAACTGCCTCAACCAATTTCTTGGAAGAATTAAATGATTGGGTCCATAACCCAAAATGGGTAGTTGGTGGTTTATGGGTTTCCTCATTGACACATGGATTAATACCCTTGGCTCAAGGGTTTGGATAATCCCCCCCCCCCCCTTTTCCTTGTAGAATCATGCCGCATCTCTTTTGTTGCATTGCATAGCTAGTTGTGGGTATATTTTTTCATTAAAATTCATATTTACATGATGTCTTATTTACATCGTGCCCATCTAGCACAAGAACCATAGGCATCTATTTCTTTAATTGCCGATACATAAAATGCTAAATCAATGGTGGGGCCTTGGCCTTGAGCTCCTCACCATGATTAAGTAACAATATTTACATCATTTACGATTTAATGCGAAGGGGGTCAAAATGGGGACGTGACATTGTGTCCCTATCTCTCCCAATTCGAATTTCTCATGAAGGAATTCGATTTGCTTGTGTTGGATAGTCACACTTGTGTGTTGGTTCATGATTTTTCTTTTGTGCTTGTGTTTGGCACTTGTGGTTCAATTTTGATGCTCTTGGTATGAGATCCTTGCTGATCATTTCACCCTTGTGGATCCTAGGCCCAAGCTGAGTTACTTTGGATCCACTGGTGTATGTCCTAGAATTGCTTCTGGATATCCTGGATTGGAAACAGGGGTGAGATCCAATCCCATTGGATTCAAGGTTGGACAGAGCTATGTATTTCCTCCGGAGATCCTGGTTTGGCAACATGGATGAGGTCCACTACCTTGGACTTGAGGTTGTCTTGGAGCCAGTAGAATTTCCTTGGATTGAAAGTGCTACTTGCCGTTGGGTTGTGGTTGGACTCTTGTCTCGAAGCCACTAGAATTGCCCTGGAGTGGAATTAGAGGCTACACCTGCCATTGGGTTATGTTTGGACTTATTTCTTGAGAGAATTCATGGTTGAGTGCTCTCTTTCTTGTGGAATCGTGGTTCCAGCTCGAGGGTGACCATTGCAAAATTATTTTTGGCTTGCATTGTGTCTATGATTGGGTGGAACGTGGCATGGTTGATTCTGGTTGCGTATTTGGAAAAGATAAGCTATTTATATAATGTTTATATAATTTATTTGGCTCTTATCTGATTTATTTATGGATTCACATGAAATGTTTGATGCAATGTATGAGCTATTTGTGGAATAAATTTCTCATGGAATTCAATCTATTTATGCAAGTAAATTTTGTGAAAGAATTGGAAACTAGTTTTTGGGATTTTGTGCACAAATTGTTTGAGTACATGATTATTTGGAACCTCTGTTACAAAACTGATATTTTTTCCCTTTTTCATTATATAATGTGTATTTGATGGTACAATAGCCTCAGAATGTTTCAAGACACTTCTCTTTAATGCTTCTACCTTTTATTCGAAAACTAGTTCTTCGATTGGATTGTTTTGCATAGTTTGGATAATTTGCACATGAAGTGCTTGTAAAAATTCTTGAGTGTTATTTTTATTCTTATGTATGATAAATACACTTGAAATTTGTGTGAGAATTTGAGGCTAAATCTTCTTTATAGTGTTTGGGAAATGTTTACCGAAATTCTAGATCAATTTCCAATTTCTAGCTTCTTCAATGGAATTGTTTTGAGTAAATTTGTGACTTTGTATATGAAGTGTTTGAAGAAATTTTAGAATGAGATATACCTATGTTATGACTCATAAAACATTTTATTTACATTTGGAATGGAATTTGAATTATTCTATGATCTGTGGATTTAATTATTTTAGCGATTCCTAGAATTACTAGTCAATTCGGATGAGTAGAATCAGTTAGTTTTGTGAATTATTTAATGGAATGTATATGGGAATAAATATACATCCATATGATTATAGGTGACCCCTACTATGCTTTCCATGATCTACATTAGTCATATATTTCTCTTTATTTGGAATTTGGAAAGTTAAAATGGAAACTAGATACATTGCAGTGAAAATTGATAACTAGTTGTGGATTGAAATCTTTGTTTGAACGCAAAAACAGAATGCTACAGCCATGTGCTCTATTTCTAACATGTTATTGTGTTTTATGTGGATACTTATCAAGTGTTATCCTTTACTTATGGATTCATTTCGTTTTTTTTCATCTATTTAGACTCAATTCCTTGCAGTGAATGTTAACAAGTTTCATTGGAATTGATGGAAAATATCACCTTATGTGCAATTGGAATGATCTGCAAATAAAAATTTAATTGGATGTAGGTGCACACTTAAATATGTTGTTAATGGTTGTAGTATTTATTTTGGGTTTAATGGAATGGTTACAAGTTGATTTTGTGCAAGACTAGTTGTTTATATTGGAAAACTAGTTAACTAGTCTCGTGGATACTCTTTCTTAATTACCATGATTAATTATTGTAATTTTGGTAATTAGGCCTTATTTACATGTAATTAGATGTTATTAAGCCATTTAAATTTAAAATCGATAGCTATTTTTAAACAATTGGATTTGTGATAAGTGTCATCATTTGCGCACTAAGTGTCGATAAGTGTCGTAATTAACATCTTAATTACTACTAAACTGTGATTAATAATAATTAGCCTTTAGAAGTGGTTATCATCTATGATATGAGTTGTATTAAAGTTTTTATGATGTTATATGATGCTAAGAAGCATTCCCATCCCTTATATCAGATGTTGGACGTGTTAATCAATTTATATTAAATTATTGTTAATTATTGGATTTTGTGTCGCAATTAATTTTGGAAAAATAGAAATTAAATGCTTATGGTTTATCCCTAGCACTAAAACTAAAGTAATTATCCTCATAGAGTTAATGATATTCCCCTTAGACACTCTGATATCCCTAGGGTACATTACAGGTGGTATCAGAGCTGCGGTTGCAACACCATGGTTGTTGGGCCTATTAGTCGCTTTAAATTTGCTTGCTTGAATAAACGTTAAATGTTTCCCATATGAATTTTAATTATGAAAGTACTACTATATTTGTGAAAGATGAAAAAATTATTTTTTATTTTGAATATTTAGAATATGTTTGAAAATAATTATATCCTTTTATGCATTTTGATTAGTTATTTATTTCGAAAATTGAAGACTAGTATAGTATGACTTGTTTCTTCTTAACTAGAAGTTAATTATTATTTGAGAAAATAAATAAATTTGATAATGGAATGTTAACAAAACTTAGAATGAACACGTTTCAGCTCATAGTAAATAATTTAACCCAAGAAGAAACCACTGATAAAAACAGTAGAGGATGGAAGATAAACAGACAACCCCTTATGGCCCTAAAGAGGAGTATGTAGGAAGGAGGAGGAGTAGTTCATCCCTTGACTTGGAAGACTCAGTTAAGAAATGTACTGAAAGGATCACTCACCTTCAATTATATATCATGAAAGAACTAATATCCTTAAAAACTACCCAAGACAAGGAAGAAAGGAAAAGCATGAAAACTTACTCTAGGATGGACTTTCGACCAAACAATTACCATACACCTCCCTTAAGAAAAAGAGCTAGAAGTCTTGAGATTAGTCTAGAAAGATTTTCAGATGATCGTAATAGTAGAAGGAGAATGTATGGACATGATTAGTTGATGGGAGAAATAATAAATAGTAAACCTCCAACCTTTGATGGTGAAGTTAAACAAGGTGAAGAAGCATAAACATGGTTAGTAGGGCCCCAAAAGTTTTTCCAATTTCATAATTATTCATCAAACATGGAAGCAAGAATATCTATCTATCATTGGCATCGAAGATCCTCTCTTTGGTGGGAACATTTGGTTAAACTAAATATATTGATGAAAATATCACTTGGAAAAAGTTTAAAAAGTATTTTCAACAAGAATACCTTTCAGAGAAATACTATGATAACAAGATGGAAGAATTCTTTGAACTTAAGCTATACAATTTAACTATGGATGCATATGAGAAGATATTTGTTGAATTGTTAACTTATGTAGAATATATAAAATATGAGAAAGTTAAGATTCAAATATTTCTGAGTGGACTACCAACTTTTTACAAGGATAATATTCAGTATGATATTCCCAAGGCCCTTAAAGAAGTAATATGGAAGAAAAACATTTGTATAAGTTGGATAAGAATAAGGAACATACGAACTTGAAAGATACAAAGAGTGTTAAAAATGACCAAAGAAAGAAGGGAACCGGTCCTCCTTTCAACAGAAGTGGTAATTTTCATAATCATCCAGATTCAGATAAGAGTCCTCCTGTTAGATGTTGGAATTGTAATGCGAATCACTATGCAAGGGATTGTCCACATAAGAAAGAAGACAGCATCCACAACATTTAGGAAGCAACAGTAGGTGATGTTGGTAAGACTTAGAGTATTTATGTAGCTTTGGAAGTTTGGACAAAATATCATCAGTTTCACATGATAGAAGTGGCAGGTAATATTGGTAACATAACTGTGTCTATTTTAATTCATTTAGGAGCTAGTAACCGTTATGTTGAACCTAGTGTAGTTTTGGATTGTTCTCTTAAGAAAATTAACCTTGAGGTAGCGGGCCTTGTACAGTTAGAAACTGGAACTAAAATAAAAGTCACATAAATAGTAAGACACTGTCCTTTGGAAATGAATGGTTTAAATATTTTAGCAGATTTAAATGTTATCCCCTTAGGATCTTATAATGTTTTGATTGGTATGGATTGGTTGACTACACACTGAGCTATCTTGGATTATTACAATAAGAATTATGCATGTCTAGATGAGGAAGGAAACATAGTAACAGTTAAAGGAATACATAGACCGATATCTTTAAGATGGGTTACAACCTTACAATTAAAGAAGTTTTTTAGAAAAAGGGTGTCAGATTTATGTAGCTCACATAGAAGAATCTAAGGAAAAGGAACCTTAGTTACAAGAATATCCGGTATTATAGGAATTTGTAGATTTATTTCAAGAGACACTCGCAGTGCCTCCTAGAAGAGATATAGACTTTACTATTGATCTAGTACCTAATACAGTTTCTTCATCTAAAGTCCCTTATAGGATGAATACACCTAAGTTGAAAGAGTTACAGATGCAGTTAGAGGAATTATTAAAGAAGGATTATATCATACCTAGTGTATCACCTTGGGGAGCACCAGTTTTGTTTGTAATAAAAAAATATGGTACCTTGAGACTTTGCATAGATTACAGGCAGTTAAATAAAGCAACTATCAAGAACAAGTATCCTTTACCGAGAATTGATGACTTATTTGATTAGTTAAGGGGTGCCACATTATTTTCAAAGGTAGATCTCACGTTGGGTTATCATCATGTCAGAATTAAGGAAGAGGACATCAGTAATATATCTTTTAGAACAAGATATGGTCACTATGAGTTTATAGTTGTTCCATTTGGTTTGATGAATGTACTAGCTACCTTTATGTGCTTGATGAATGTGATTTTTTGAAAAACATTTGGAGAAGTTTATGATTGTTTTATTGGATGGAAGAATAGTTTAATCTGAGACAAAGAAAGAACATGAAGAACACTTGAGAATAGTAATGTAGGTACTCAGAGAGAATCAAATTTATGCTAAGTTATGTAAGTGCTATTTTTATCAAAACAAGATTCACTACTTAGGACACATTGTATCGAAAGAAGGAATCTCAGTTGACCTTAAAAGGTAGAAGCAATTATGAATTGGACAACACCTAAGAATTTCTCAGAGGTTAGATATTTTATGGGATTAGCAGGTTACTATCGCAGGTTTATAGAAGGATTTTCAAAGATTGCACATCCGATAACTTCTTTACAAAAGAAAGGTATAAAGTTTGATTGGACATATAAATGCGAAACAAGTTTTCAAAAGCTTAAAGAGATGCTTACCAGTGCACCAGTTTTGAAAATTGTGAATCCAGATGAAAAGTTTGTAGTATGTACAGATGCATGTCAACAGGGTATAGGTGGTGTGTTAACTCATAATGGACAGGTTATTTGTTATGAGTCTAGGAAGTTAAAGGAACATGAAAAAAATTATGCTACACATGACTTGGAATTAGCAACAATAGTACATGCTTTAAAGATATGGAGACATTACTTAATGGGAAAGAAATTTGAATTAAGAATTGATGACCATGGACTAAAATACTTGTTCGAACAACCTAATCTAAATGCAAGACAAAGAAGATGGATGGAACTACTATGTGAATGTGATTTTGACATTAAACATATAAAATGAAAAGAAAATAAAGTGGCAGATGCACTCAGAATAAAAGTGCATGTGATGCATGTAGCTATCAGTACTAGCACTTCATATTTAAAGGATAGGATAAAAGAGGAAAACAATATAGATGAATTCTTTCAACAAGTAAAAGAAAGTTTGCAGCAACAGGGAACAACACATATGTTTGAACACTATAAACTGGAATATGGAATACTTAAGTATAAGAACAAGGTCTACATTCCTAACTCAAAAAACTTACAGAAATTGGTTTTAAAATAAATGCATGATGTACCTATGCAAGTCACTATGGTTATCAAAAGACTGTAGCAGTAGTTAAGAAGGATTATTACTGGCCAAGAATGAAAAAGGAAATTGTAGATTACATAGATAGATGCTTAGAATGTCAGAAAGTAATTTGAACATAGACACCCTATAGGTTTGTTATAACCTTTAGAGATATCAGAATGGAAATGGGATGTATTTAGTATGGATTTTATCATTAAATTACCTATCACAAGGTCACAACATGATGATATTATGGTAGTGGTAGACAAATTAACTAAAGCATCTCACTTTATACTAGTTAAGACTACACATAAAGCAACTGAATAACATATATTTATATGAAAGAGGTATCTAGATTGCATGGTATTCTGAAAGCAATTTTGTCAGACAGGGATTCAAAATTCACAGGTCATTTTTGGAAAGGTTTGTTTAAATTTTTTGGAACAAATTTGAATATGAGTACTTTACATCATTCTTAGATAGATGGACATACAGAAAGGGTTAATGAGGTTATTGAAGACATGTTGAGAATGTATGTAATGGATCATCCTACTAAATGGGAAAATTATTTTCATCTTCGAGAATTTGCTTATAACAATGGTTATCACTCTTCTTTGAAAGTAAGTCCTTTTGAAAAAATGTATGGAAGAAAGTGCAGCACACCTATTAGTTGGGACAATCCGACAGACAGAGTTATCATTGGGATAGAACTATTAAAGGAAATGGAAGATCAGATGATCAAGGTTAAACATAATTTGAAAACAACACAAGATAGACAGAAAAGTTATGCAGATCATAATAGGATCGAAAGAGAGTTTCAGGTTGGGGATCATGTGTTTTAATAGTGAAACCAGAAAAGAGTACTTTAAACTTGGGGAATTGTTCTAGACTTGCAACTAGATATTGCGGTCCCTTTGAGATTTTGGAAAATATAGGATCAATTGCTTATGAACTAGATTTTCCTCCTAGCATAAAAGTGTGTTTCATGTCTCTTTGTTGAAAAAATATGTGCATGATCCTAGTCATATAATTGAATGGAATATGATACAGGTATATTGTAGAGTATATGCTTTTGTTTTACAATAGATTATGATGCATATGATATGATATATTGTTGCTTACATTATTTTGATACTGGCATATGATCCTTTTTAGCACATTGGTATATATATGATTTCATGTCAACAGGTTTACATGATGTTGATTATGTTTTGTATATATATTTGATATGACAGGGTGGAGCCAGAAGGACACTTTCAGGTAGAGCCTATTTCCATTATAGGAAAGAAGACCAAGCTGCCCAGGAACAGATAAATCCATCAAGTTAAGGTTCAATGGAGCCACTATACTCCTAAGGATGTGAATTGGGAATTGGAAGATGTGATGAGGGAGGCATACCCTCATCTGTTCTGAGATTTTGCGGCATGTATGTGTATGCATAGAAGACTATGCATGGTTTAAGGGGGGAGGGATGTAATACCCTCGGGTTTATCCCCTCGACATATTATTATTGTTTTTATGTTTGACATAGTGGCACAAAGTTCCTGGACTACGGTTTTCATAGTATTATTATTTTTATTATGTTGAACTTAAAAAATAATTAATAAAATAAAAACAATCGGATGATCGATGACACAAAAGAGAGTATGAGGAACAATGATGTTACAAGCAAGGGGTTGTGCAAAAGTGTTTACCTATGTCTATTGATCCTACGTTGATGTTGTACACCCTTCTTATGTACTTGATGGACCCTCTTAGTTATGCACTCTGATGTGTTATGTCGCTCCTTGGTTTTATTTACCCTGAGATTATTTTTTTATTTGAGGATTGGAGTCCCTCTCTCACCTGGTGCACCCTCATGAGTTGGATTAATGTGTCTCTTGGTGTAGCCACCTGATGTGTAACTCTAGTTTACTATTATGGGAATCTACATCTCATGCTTGTGTCCCTCTCTCTCCCAATTCGAATTGCTCATGATGGAATTTGATTTGTTTTTGTTGGCTAGTCACACTTGTGTGTTGGTTCATGCTTTTTATCTTGTGCTTGTATTTGGCACTTGTGGTTCGATTTTGATGCTCTTGGTATGAGATCCTTGCTAGTAATTGCAAACTTGTGGAGCCTTTTCCCAGGATGATTTACTCTAGATCCACTGGTGTATGTCTTGGAATTGCCTCTAGAGATCCTGGATTGGCAGCAGGGATGAGTTCCATTGCCATTAGATTTGAGGTTGGAAAGAGCTGTGTATTGCCTCTGGAGATGTTGGTTTGGGAACAAGGGTGAGGTCCACTACTTTGGATTTGAGGTTGTCCTAGATCCATCGAAATTTAACTATATTGGAAGTTCTACATGTATTGGCTTGTGGTTGGGATATTTTCTGGGAGACACTAGAATTACCCTGGAGTGGAAGTAGAGGTCACACTTGTCATTGGGTTGTGGTTGGAATGATTTCTTGAGAGAATTCATGGTTGAGTGCACTATTGCTTTGGAATCATGGTTCTAGCTTGAGGGTGACCATTGCAAATGGGTTTTTGGCTTGCATTGTGTCTACGACTGGGTGGAACGTGGCACGGTCGATTCTGGTGGTTGCATATTTGGAAAACATAAGTTCTTTATATCATGTTTATATAATTTATTTGGATTTGATATGATTTATTTATGTATGCACATGAAATGTTTGATGAAATGTATGAGCTAGTTGTGGAATAAGTTTCTCATGGAATTCAATCTATTTATGCAAGTAAATTTTGTGAAGGAATTGGAAACTAGTTTTTGGGATTTTGTGCACAACTTGTTTGAGGAAATGATTCTTTGGAAACTTTGCTACAGAACTGAAATTTCTTCCCCTATTCATTATATAATGTGTATTTGATGTTACAGTATCCTCGTAATGGTTTAAGACACTTCTCTTTTATTCTTCTACCTTTTATTCGAAAACTAGTTCTTCGATTGGATTGTTTTGCATAGTTTGAAGACTTGGCACATGAAGTGTTTGTAAAAATTCCCGAGTGTTATTTTTATTCTTATGTCTGATAAATACACTTGAAATGTGTGTGAAAATGTGAGGGTAAACATAATCCATAGTGTTTGGGAAATGTGTACAAAAAATCTAGATCAATTTCCAATTTATAGCTCATTCAATGGAATTGTTTTGAGTAGATTTGGGAATTTGCATATGAAGTGTTCGATGAAATGTTTGAATGAGATATAACTATGTAATTACTGATAAAACATGTTATTTAGAATTGGAATGGAATTTGAATGATTCTATGAGCCGTGGATTTAATTATTCTAGAGATTCCTAGAATTATTAGTCAACTTGGATGAGTATAATTAACTAGTTTTGTGAATTATTTAATGGAATGTATATGGGAGGAAAACTATAGACATATGAATATAGGCGAACCCTAATATTATTTACATGAGATACAATAGTCATATATTTCTCTTTATTTGGAATTTGGAAAGTTAAATTGGAAACTAGGTACATTGCGGTGAAAATTGATAACTAGTTGTGGATTGAAATCTCTGTTTTCCTAAAATCAAAATGATACAGCCATGTGCTATGTTTATAAAATGTTATTATGCTGTAGGTGTCTAATTATAAGTTTTTATCCTTTAATTATGGATTCATTTCAGTTTGGTTTATTTATTTAGACTCAATTCCTTGTCGTGAATGTTAGCTAGTTTCATTGGAATTGATGGAAAAGATCACCTTATGTGCAATTGGAATGATCTGCAAATAAAATTTTAATTGGTTTTAGGTGCACACTTAAATATGTTGGTAATGGTTGTAGTATTTCATTTGGGTTTAATCGCATGTTTACAAGTTGATTTTGTGCAAGACTAGCTGGTTATATTTGAAAACTAGTTAACTAGTCTTGTGGACTCTTTTTCGCAATTACCATGATTAGTTATTGTAATTTCGGTAATTAGGACTTATTTACATGTAATTATATGTTATTAAGCAATTGGGATTGATAATCGATGGTTATTTGTTAAACAATTGGATTTTTGATAAGTGTCGTAATTAACACTTTAATTACTAGTTAACTGTGATTAAGAATAATTACCCTTTAGAAGTGGTTACCATATCTAATATGCCTTGGATTGAAGGTTTGATGATGTTAGATGATGTTAGGAATCCTTCCCATCCCTTATATAATATGTTGGATGTGTTAATTAATTTATATTAAATTATTGTTAATTATTGGATTTTGTGTTGCAATTAATTTTGGAAAAATAGAAATTAAATGCTTATGGTTTATCCGCTACACTAAAAATCAAGTAATTAGCCTCAGAGAGCTAATGATATTTACCTTAGACACTATGATAGCCCCGAGGTACATTACACCTTGTTGACTAATATCTTATCCCGTTCATTCATAAAGGGGGGTTTTTAAATTGTGAAAAATAAGCTCAATATATTGTAGGTATTGGGGGGGAGTAGGGTATGTGGGTTTATAGGTATCGGGGGTTATAACAAGGTGTATCTAGTAAAACTAGGGAATATCTTATAAAAATAAGTTTTTTTCAATTGGAAATGTGTATTGCGAGGGGGGATCAACAAAAGGATGTTGGTAGGTATTTATCAATATTTATTGAAATTATAGATATTCTTTATTATGCCATGATTGAAGGCACTATGGTATAGTTTCACTGAGTGAATAACCCATGATATAAACACTAGTAGGAGAGTTTAACCATACTAGTGAGTCCTCGCTATGTTAAATTTGAACATGACTGTTACGCAAGTTGTCTAAAAAATCTTCCCATCTTGTATAGTATTCTCCCTGAAAGCCTGTTTGAGCGGCCTTGATCTATACTTGACCCTTCCAAGAAGAAGCACTATGATCCATTATTTGATTGAGAGTGAAGTATCCTCTGAATTAAAGGAACTAGATCATAAGTTTCGGTAGGGCATGAACATAGGAGATCCCCACCCAATAAAGATAGGGTCGGATGGTGGATGCAATGTGTCCAATGATGCCATCGACATCATGAGATGCCCCCGGCGCATCTTTTAGAAAAGAATCTCCACGAGGAGCATAAAGAAGAATGGTGTAAAGGTAGCCCGACTATGCATAAATAAGGTCAATTGTTGGGATTTAAGTATGACTTCTTATTCGGTTTGGGGCCATTCGGATGCCGAATCCTTGGTAATGGATGGTATGAGGGAATTTCAAAACAAATCTAAAAAGATATGGTCGTCTAATTTCATCTTGCACAAACTGCGGCATCTACGACACTCGTGAATATGGTTAGTGATGTGGGTAGTCTTACTCTATCTACAAGATAAGAGAATCTCAACACTAGTGTCGTAATAGACTGGTAGCTGGAAGAAATATAGGAAAGTGGATGCAAGGGATACAAAAGTGGAATGTGTCCCATGAGGTTTATGAATATACCACTTGGCTACAGGGCCAATGAATTTTCGTTTTAAAAGGCATGGGAGGATCGAATCATCCACAATGGAGTTAGAGGAACACCATAAGTGGAGGGACTTGATATTGTTCTTGGGGTCCTTTACACCCTTCCCCTCAAACTTGGGTGTGTCCAAAGGGAGTTTGGTGGACATGGGAGGCTGTGTGGGATCATGTCATATTGGATCATTAGTCAATCAGGCCAGATCAGGGAGGTTGAGGATGGCCATGAATGGAAAACTAGGAGGATGTGACATGGTCAAGATGGCCTGCGTACTATCTATGGTGGAGACCATGTGGCCACCTCCATCGAGAGGAGGTGTAGTGGAGGGAGTCATAATAGGAATCTAGGAACCACCCGGTGGGGGTGGAGGAAACTAGATGGAGGAACTGGTGCCCCCAAGGGTACGTTTAGTAACTAACGGGACTATGGTCATAATAGATCAACTACCGATAGGTATGGAGGTAGTAACTTGGTGAAATGTAGTTACGGGGGTAGGTCTTATCACACCAGGGACTAGGGCTCTTGTGGATGTCATAGCGGGGATAGATATTGAATTGGTAGTGGGGACAGCAATGAAGTTTCCACCGACCATCCCACCGTAAAACATGTTAGGATTTGTGTCGGCCATGGGGATAGATGGAGCTGTATGGATAGGTGAATCTAACTCCAAATCATATGTAAAATAAGGGGCATCGGGATGAAGATTCAACGATGAAGTAGTGCATCTTATGGGAGAACAATGAGAGGGGTCCAGTGGACCGTACTGTGTGGACTTCCCTTGTAAACGACAAGAGTGTCTTGGGGAATCAATGGTGATGAATTTGAAAGTGATAAGGTTATATAATGGAGAAACTTGTAAAAAAATCCTAGTGGAACTGTGCATGCAAAAGGAGAGCTCTCAATAACAACGACACTCAGGCCAACAACAAGCTCAAAAACACCTATTGCAATAGCATGCTACAACAGGTGGAGCAGTAATAAAATGGTTAGAATACCAACAGGAAACACTCCTAAAAAATAAAAATACTCACTAACCTATGGGGTATAGGAGCGTGCAAACACCTAACTAAAATATATGGAAGCTCACTCAAATCGTATCCCCTGCAGGGTGATGAAATAAACAGTCAAGAAATATGAAATGGAGAACCAAACGGCTAAGGGATATCCCTCTACCAAGAGGGATCCTAGGTAAAATATCCCTAGAAGAATGGAAACTAAGATACCTCAGTCAAATCACGTCCGGAAAGGTATCCTGTAGCTTTAGTTCTTTAGTAGTTGTCCACCCAGTATGGTGTCCAACACATGCAATGAGAAAAACGATTTGGTGTCCTTCAGTATAGAGTGGAGAGAGGCATTCCACCCAGACATCCGAAAAAATTCTTTCTACCTTCACTCCTAAGGGAGATCCCCCCCCGAGTAAATCGGTGTCAATCGTGTTAATCAAAGAGGACTTTGGCTCCCTAAAAGACAACAATGATGTCTCAAATGTATGTGACAAAGGGGGTGTTATTTGGATGCCTAAATCCAATGTTATTCCTAGCTATCAAGTTGTTTTTGGGTCTCTAAGTGGAGTTAAATATGTGTTCAATTAAACAATTTTAGTCTCACTTGGAACATAGGGAGTGAGTGGGTGCACAAGTGGTGTAAGCAACCCAATATCTGCCAAAAGAAAATACTGAAATAAAGAACTAAAACTGAAATAAACTTTCTTTTTTTCAAATAAAAGTACTAAATTCTATGAAATGTATGCAAATGATGCATTAAATGAACTTGCTAAAATGTGATGCAAGAGATAGAAATGAACTAAGTGAACATGGATGCATGCAAACTAAAATGTCTCAAAGGCTACAACAAGCAAAACAACAAAAAAGTACCAATGGAAATGGGTGCAGGAAAAAGTGAGGCTATAAGGGCAACTGGTGTGAGTGAAAAACAAAAAATAGGTGCAGGGAACATCCATCAAGGGAGTAGTCATTCTCGGCGTGCTGCAGACTGCAGAATAGTCGCGCTAGAACAGGAAAAACCAACACAGGAAACCAAGTGTGTTTCTTAGCACAGAAGGCACGCTTTGAGCATGACTCTAGGCTAGGAAACCATGCTTGGAGCACACTTATCGGGATGGAAAGCACGTTGGAGCATTCTTATTGGGCTTGAAGGCGTACTTTGAGCGCTCTTATGGGGAAGAAAGGTGCATTGGAGCACACAAATAGGGATGGAAGCTATGCTTTGAGCATGCTTTATGGGATGAAAGTTGTATTCGAGCTGTAGAGATCAGAGAGAGCTTTAGAGTGTGGAAATGGCACATGAATTCATGGTCTAGGCCATAAAAACAAAAAAATAAAAGTGTACAACGATGGCAAGGGACAAACCTACAAGTACGTGGTGCAAGGCTATCCCAGAACTACCCAAAGGTGGAAGACAACTGTAAAATCTAAATAAAAATTAAATGCAGACAAAAAATAAAGACTACAAAAATGAAAATAGCTACTGCTCTTACCAAACCACAAATCGATGGGAATCGACCCAGTTGGAGTCGCCAAAAACTCTATCTAGTGTTTTCACATTAACTAGTGCAAAAGGAAACCTACTAAGAGCTGATGAAATCCTAGTAATAGTTCATAGAATGTGATGTGGATGTAAATAAAAATAAAAAAGTACTAATGACTACTGCAGTAAAAAGTAAATCAAGATACCCATAGATCAAATAATGTTTTCTTTAGATTATAAACAAGAGTTGAGTTTACAATCTGGGTTACCTCAATGTGATGAGTAGATTGGGGCCCTTGCATCTTTATGAATGGTGGTTCTCTGGGTCTCCAATGTCCCTTGCTCTCCTTTGAATGCTCAAAATGGTGGAAAACACTCACTAAATGGGAACAAAAGCTTACAAAGGGGGGATAAGGTTCAATAGGAATTTTGGCAGAGTTTCGATAAGATAGGGTGTATGTATACATGAAATGCCCCCCCCCCCCCAACACCTTTTTATAGCAATTTTGGATGGTGGTATATTGTCCCTTGGTATTATTTCCCTCCTTTTTCTTTTTTGGATATTTTGACCGTTTTTTGGGGAAATTTAATTAATTTTTGAGGGAAATAATATTTTGTGTCTATTTGGTTACCAAGTTAGATATTTTTGGGTTTTTTGGAGGCCAAATATGTAGGAAAAGGGGATAAATGGGTGATGTAACGAAGGGTAAATTTTGGTGTTAACAACCACCACGGGACTGATCCATTCTAATTCCTCTACTCAGAAGATAATACTTGCATCTAACATGTGAGCTAGCTCTTTTCTCACTTTCTATTTGTACTTGGGTTTCAATCTATATGGCCTTTTATTAACATTCTTAGCCCCTTATTTTAGCTTAATCTTCATTTCTATGAGCGCTCCTGCAATCCACTTCATCTCAGAGAAGCTGCATGGGAAAAGGTTTTTGTGTTCCTTTAGCAGGTCCACAATCTAAGTGATTGATTATTGATCGCAGTAATATCCAATTATGACCATATTAGGATCTTCCTATGTTCCTATATTATGTTTCTTCACCTTGAGGGGCTCCCAAAATTTTGGCGCAATGCTCAAGGAAATCTCATCTTGCATAGTGTGTTCTCCCGTGGTTTCCTTAATTTGTATACTGCGCGGGGCCTCTTCATCATTAGGTTCTTTAATCTCTAATTTCCAACAATATATAGGTTTTTCCATCCTTTCCAAGTCCTAATCATAGGTGCAGATGATCGTCTTTGTTAGATATTGATGTGGTCTTTGTCCAAAGATGACTTGTTTAATTCTATGGAGAAATTTTTCCAGGTTTAGATCTCTAGTAATGAATCAAAATGTGGTAGTAAATTCGAGACACTTTAATCCAATATTTTTTCTTTCATCTTCTCTCCTGCTGGACATACCATCTTCGTGGTATAACATCCAATGTGCGATCAAATCAATGTACCCACTGAATGCATGATACATCTTTCACCTCCCATCTTTGCTGATAGAATTCAAGGTGTCAAATTGGATTCTCATTTCCCTTGAATATATTCAACAGTTGCAAATCAATAATAGACTGGAATTTCTCTTTGAGACAGGTCTGCACTGCATCCGAGCTATTCAAATATTCCTTGTGTTTTTTCCACCATAGTGCAAGAGTTCCTCGGGTGACAACATCCATTACTTCTGGTCGCCGATCCTCTAAAATTTGGGAGTACATTTGTTCAAGGAAAGTATCTAATTTCTCTATTCCATCAAACATGGGAGGGTCACGCAACTCTGATCCAATCCAATGCACCAATTTTTTGATGCACACACATCTCCTTATGGACACCTTGTATAGATGATGCTACCATTGGTCCATCGCATCTTGTGAATCTATGTTGAATTAATTGAAACAGTGCCAAGTGATCTCTCCATCTGCTATGGGGTTTATGTAATCATATTTTCTAGCAATCACATTATAATTTTTTACTATTTCTTCCTCATCAATGTCTCCCTGAACTGGTTCCGTGTGCCTTCCTCCTTCTGTGCCATCCAACAGAGCTACGATGCATAGTTCATCAGACTCAAAGGACATGCATATTTGTTTTAGGTTCAAAATCACATTGTTATCAAAGGCCCAATCTATCCCCAACATGGAAGGATAGGGATCAGTATCCTCCAATGTTTATATTACTTCCAACTTTGCCATGATTTTTACCCCATCAAAAAGCTTACTTCCACATCAATCAATCTACCAATGGGAAAGACTTTGTACTAGTTTTTTGGTCTGATTTGGATGGGATACCACACCAACTTTGTCTTACCCATCAACTCCCAAGTCTTCTTAGGAATAATGTTCACATCTTCCCCGAAATCAATCATAACATATGTCATTTAAAATCCCCCTAATTCAAGTGATAGCATGAATTCCTTCATATTTATTATTCTCTTACACACTTTAAATGCATTCCTTTCAGGAATCACTACATAAATAGGATCTTTGGCTTCATCATATATTAGCAACTTAGTAAGCATATAAGTTATTATATTGACAAAAAGAAAATCATTTAATACATGTATACAAATTCACAAGAAATTACTTATTGGATCTTCTTGGTGACTTTCATTTAAACCTCTAGGATCCTCTTCTTAGTAGGGTGTCGCGACACTTTGCATGTTCTTATTCATCTTCTCATTGCACACACATTATTTCTTCTTCGCGCTATCTTCTTCTATGTTTTTCTTCATCCTCGCACAAGCAGTGTATTTCATCTTGCCGTTGCACAGCTTCTTTGACAACTCTCTAAGCTTCACACTGAATCTATAACTGATATTTTGCTTGAAACTTCGACAGATCCTGTGTAGCTTTTCTCACTTTCTTCTCCATAGGTACTCCTGTACTGTAATATCCAATCAATTCTTCACCTTTCAAAGGACCACCTCTAGTAACTATATTCACATGCACAAGATCCTTACCATTGTTATCTGTTGTTGGTTCCATTGTAATTAACCAAATTACAACGAGCTTTCTTCCCTTCACATTTCTTGATGAGGTATGGGGACTCTGTCGCATGTTCTATACTATGGCGGTATGGGCACAAATCCCATGGCTTAGTATAGTATCTCGCCAAGTGGCTTGGTTCTCCATAGTTGAAGCAAATTACCTTCCTTTCGACATTATAGCCTCTTCCTCAACCTTGGGAACCACCACATGTTGCTCCTTGTTATCCTCCCAAGCCAGGTTTCCTTATCTCTTCTGTACCTTACACCCGGTAGGCATCCACTGTATTGTCTTTCATCAACTGCAAAGCACAAAAATTATTCACATCATGGCCAAAATAGGACTTGCAAAAATCACAAAATGGTGCGTAAGTAGTGCTATGATACTTTTGTAATGTGGGGAAATTAGGAAGAGCATGCCCACACGCTCTACAGATATCACATCATTCAAACTTTGACACTACAAGAAAAGAACTAGGTGCACCTGTACCCATGTAACTGTTCAATGCTGGGAATTCATTCTTATGATGTCCTTATGACCTACAGAAGTTACACCATATGTTTTCTCTGATTGTTTTCCTGGTAGATAGGTGTTGTAATTGTTAAGTTAGTGCAACAATTTGTGTCTAAACCTGTTCCATTCCTCGTGATGCTTCCCCTCCAAGAATTGCTTCCAACCTAATGGAAATTTCCAGGGCGTTCGATTGAGTCTTCACCTATTGTTGTGTCATGGGAACTTTGATATGTGGAAATAGAACCGCAATAAACCATTCAAGCTATTGCACATCCATGATCTAAAAACTCAGTTGGTCCAGCAAGATCTTGAATTAGTGGTCATAGTCCCACGCGGAGTTTCCAAGATGCTATTTAATATCTTTAATCTTAGTGATGCATTGTGCCTCATACTTCCAACTTCTGAAATTTTTTCAACATGTCATTTTTAATTGTATCCAACGTGCAAGGATGACCTATGACGGTTGTATTATTATACTTCATGTACCACATCATAGCTATATCTCCGAACTTGGTTTCCAACTACATAATCTTAGCAAATTCATCCAAAAATTGACGGTTCTAGACGAAGTATTGTTTATTTAGTTCTTGAATATCTTCCTTGGTCTAGATTACTAGCCAAGGTGTGCTCGAGGTAGTATTTTTCTCATCATGTCTTTGTGTACCCATTCAAAAATAAAAATAGGAAACTCACAAAAGAAAATTTCGTGCATATGAGAGTAAATAAACCTATCCATCCAATCATGAGCCAAAATATGCAAGTCTTTAGTCTCTTTTGTGTGAATTCATCCTCCTTACTCTTGAACGATTGCTCAATCTCAAATTTAGTAGGTTACAACCTCATTACTTCATCCTCCTAACAAAACCCATGTCAGGTCCTAGCAATGGAACCATTGTTGGTTGCATTCTTTCAAACCTAGGGTTCAACTTCATGTGACCAACAAAACCCCACATGCATCGGCATATAGAAATACTCTACAAACATAGTAGAGTCTCACCTGATATGCACATAGGAATTAAAAGAGACCTAAATAAGGTTTGCGCAAGAAGAACTAAGGTCATTCTACTCAACATTTGATTAAATCAATTCATCACATACATCATATCTATAGTTCGCATACATTCAACACTAATAGAATTCATAGATATTCATACACGAAGACAATGCACATGAAAATACACAAAAAAAGATATTCATTATATTATTTAGCAAAAATCCATATCACCATGCCATTACAAAGGTTTGGCTCAATAGCTTATACATTTCATGGCTTATCATCATTAACTTATAGTCTACACAATACAATCAACATATCAACAACAAAATATACAAAATTATCCAAATCTTCTCAACATGACTTTTTAGTAAGATAAAAATGATAACTTAGATTCCTCAACTCCTCCCACACATACAACATTTTCTTTATTAGAATGATATTCAATTTTAATATTACATAACTTTTTTACTTCTCATGAATTTTTTTCCAACATTTTTCATTTTTCTTTCATTAAAAAATTTCATAATCACATTTTATTGCTTTCTTAAAATGAGATTCAAAGTAAAAACAAATTTGATTCTTACTTAGCTATGATAAAATTTAAAAAAGCAAATTTAAATCTTGGTACTACTTTTGCATCCATTAATAAAATATTATAAAAAGAAATGAGATTCTTAATATAAAAATCTAAATTGATTCTTATTACTACTTTTACATCTATTCATAAAATATTATAAAAAAAAGAAATGATCATAAACTTCTAATCCATTAATATATACAAAAATATGTTAAAATTTTTATTCATTTATAAAGTAATATAAAAAGTATTATATATTTGTAAACTAAATACAATTCCCAATTACCTTAATGCATTTGAATTGATTTAATATAACAATAAAAGATTTAATTTGCAAAACCTAACTTTGAAGCAATAAATATGTGGAATGATATAAAATGTGTGTAATAGTATTACAAAAATTAAATAAAGATGATTCTCAATAATGCATTGAAGAAAGTAAAAAAAGTAAAAAGATATGGTTTCCATAGAGTTTGTATACACTTCTAAATAATATACGCAATTTCTCACAATAGACACAAGAGGATTACTCCTCTTTCTATATGAAATAATAAGCACAAGAGGATTACAAATTAAAACCCCTAACCCCAAGTGCTATGATCCAAAGATTTTACTGAAAATTAGAAAACTCTCTACATATTTCCTTATAACAGACACATTCCCTACAACATACAATTAGAAGACTATCCCTCTTTCTACATCAAATCAGAGCCACCAGGTAGAAAAATCAAAAGCAGTTTTAGGTGTATCAGTTGTTGCTAGCATTTCATCCTCTTCATCCTCGGCAAAATAATTCACAACGATCTTAATTGCTTTTTCATAGATATGTATGTTTTTATGAGACTGCAAGTCCTCAATCTTATCCAAACCGCCAGCATCCTCAACCTGGCTCACATATACATTAACATCTGTGAGGCCTGCATTCTTTTCAGCTTCGCCAGCTGTCAATATGTTTTCTAAACCTTCAAGGCAGATGTATATAATCGCTGGATCCGGGCAGGCTAGCATATCACAAAGTGGCTTAATGCAACCTTGATTGGCAAGGTATCTGTAAAAGAAAATAGTTCGTGTTATCGACCTCTCATCATAAAAAATATGGATCAACAAAACTAAACATGAAAAGAAAGAAACGCTTCCTACTTTATCTGTTCGTCACTTCCACGAAAAGTAGCATTTGCAACCGCCCACAAGGCTTCTTTCTTTATGATGAATTCAGCATTCAATAGAAGCCCTAAAAGTGGGGGAAATATTTTGGCATCAAGGACAGCCTGCAATGAAAACGCAGTGAATTAAAACAAAATTCCCAAGTTATGTTACACAGAAGATGTGACACTTGTAGCAACATATAAATCCAAAATCATTTCCACCTGAACTTTCTCTTTGGCCCCTGCAGTAATATTGGCGAGTGTACAACATGCTTCTCTTACTATATATTTTTTTGTCTGTTCGGCTGTGAGAAGATTCAAGATACGAGGAAGAGCCTGATTGTCAATAATAACCTGCAATAAGTTTAAAACATTAAAAAAAACCTACCTTTGCCGAGACGTCCTCTTTCAACGATTAAATCAGAGCCAAGAAGATATGAAAAATGTATTATTTAAATTATAGAGAAGTGTGAAAAATATATGAATTAAAACCTGAGTTTGCACGTCATCACCAGTGACAAGGTGCCGCACTGTTCGCAGAGCAGGAATAACAACGAAGGGGGAAGAATGACTAAAATACAAAGCATATTAATACAGTTAGAATTTTATATAAAATATTATACATATTGTATTATTCTTAACACTAAAAATATTACAATGAAAAAGTTGAAATTAAAACCTATCTCTCTCTATATATAATATTAAATTAAGCTGCTTAAAACTTGGATTGCTTATTATACTCACGACAAAAGTTCCACCAACTTTGGGCAAATGCCCGCTTCAATTACTGACTGAATTTGGAAATTGGGACCATCAGAAAGATATGACAGAGACCAGCATGTATCTGACAAGACCTGATCATCATATGACATATAGAGAAGCCACTGCAGGGCAGGCAACGCGTCTTTCACCTGAAGGCCATAAACAAAAGTATGTGAAAAGGAAACAGAAGTTTTCATACTAGTCTCTAAATTCTAATCCATCTAACGTCCAAAACTTAACTGTTCATGCAAACTAAGAAGAATCAGAAAATGTATTTTGCATACCTGATCAAATTGAGGTTTACCACGGCAAAAAGTTGAGAGAGTCCGTGTAGCAATTCTTATCATTGAAATTGATGCACTTCTATTAAACTGCGCAAGCAGCGGGTTTAATGCTCCATGACTAATTGCGAGATCTCTATATGCCGGAGAGTCTCGAGCAATATTTCCCAAAGCCCATACAGCCTTATACAAACACCAGTTGGGCTCAATGTCAGGGAATAGTGCTTAGGAAAATTCAATTTTTCAGATAATATAAACATAGTTGAGAAAAATAAGGATATCATTGTAAAAACTCAGCGGGTCGATATAAAAGGTTAAAATTCTTATGAGCAGGTTAGACTGTACCTGTTCTCGAATGCTATCATTACCAGAGGTAAGAAGGTCCACAAATATGGGCAGTGCCCCGTAGTCAATCAGAACAACCTTTGTATGCTCAGAGCTTAGTGAGACTATATTTGACAAAGCCCAAGCAGCTTCAAACTGCATTATCATGTATGATAACAAGCTATCAACAATCACAATTATCTTAACGACTGTATTATTTCTCTTCTCCTATATATATATATATATATTTCATCTTTTTACTAAATAATATCATGCATATATAAAACTTGCATCTTACTTGAAGCTGAGGCATATTGGTCGTCCTGACAATATCGACAAGGATGTGAACTACACCGGACTGGATGACTGCATCCAGCGGAAGCTTACTTACTGCACAAAGAAGGCAATACTAAGTGCTGGGAAGGTTGCCAGATAAAGTAAAATCATGATACCTGGTAAGATTCTTACGGGTTAGGAAAAAAAACAAACAATAAAAACTGACCCATAGATAACATCTTTCGCAGGTGAATAGCGGCCGCTTCCTTTGCTTGATTATCATTAGAAGCAAGCGCAAGAACAATCGCTGGCAAAGTGATCTGCAACTGTACCAATAAATATTTAGCATCAATTTCAATAAATATTTAACATCAATTTAAACATTGCATTTGAAAATTAACATGACCTAATTATATGGTTAGGTGTTTATTATTTTAAAATTTGGGGTGGACTAGCATCTATATTTTTCATAGATTGTAAGAGGATGAAACAAGTATACTATTCATATTAATTTTATGGTGGTGGTTCAAAATTCATATATGGATAACTGGTAACTAATACATGAATTAGTTTTAGTTGATGCATGGATAAAAAGCTTAGTATAAGACAACAAGTAACAGATTACTTATGGACTATGCTAGTCCATATACCTCAACAAATAAATTATTAAAATGCACATTTAGATATTGCTATAATTTACCATTATGACAGGCACTATCTATCAAATCTACAGCACACAACAGATTGTAAGAGCATCTACAATCTACCAAGTTACTGTAAGAGAATTTACATTTTCGTCTGGAGAAATCGTTTGATCAGAGCCACATGAGGGCTGCATATACCGGGCTGACATAACACTTTCTCTGCGTTTCTTAACCAGAGTTTCCTCCCGTCTACACTTTCGAATCTGCACCATATTTTCCTCTCGCTTGCGGCGGGCCTCTAATGAATCAACTGTTACCTTGTAATGTTGCTTCCTGGGATTGCAGCCATTGAAACTGAGAGACATTTCGGCCTAAGGGAATAAGTCTCTCTCAAGGACAAGGAAGGAGCTCGAGTCACAGCTACTGTACTTCAGAAGCCTTTCCGAGGAAGGAGCTCGAACTGAATATCGCGAGCCTGCAGAGATGTCTTTTGCAAATACACAAAGAGTGAAGAGCGCGAATTATTGATGGTTGACTGGTATTTCAAGGATTTCAAGGACCCTTCCTGATTTGGAATTTGAAGAATAAGCACCCTTCTTTATATAGTTCACCTTGTATCTTTTTATCATTAAATTTGACGTCGGTGCTCTAAGAGGATATTAAAGAATACTCCTAATTTCACTAGATATTGGTATATACCCACAAAATTTTTGTTGTTGAGTCCCTTTCTCAATACATATTTCCAATTATAAAACCATATTTTTATTAGATACCCTTTTTTATACCCCACAATACTTGTATAACCCCTATACCCTACTATGTGCCCACAATACCAATAATATATTGACCTTACTTTTCAAAATTAAAAAAACCCATTTATGAATGAACATGATAAGATATTGGTCCACAAGGTGAATTCCCTATCATCCCAGCTCTCTGTGTCATGATTAAGATTTTGATTGATTTTCTATAAATTGGTGATAATTTGACTTAATTTTTTCAACTATTCTATTGGTTCACTATCATTCGACTTTAGCTTGGAATAACAATGTTTAGAGAATTATGAATTAGGCTTCAATATCATTTTTTATGTCATAGTTTCATCATCTTCAATGGAAATGGCAAGGGAGACCTTCACATTTGCACTGGTAGTTGCTTACGATGTGGTCTAGATGTTTTCTCTCTTTGGCCTTATAATTCCTACTAGCACATCGTTCCATGTCCTCTGTTCCCTCAATTAGTTCTTCTATGATAGCCTGAGCTATCACATTCTTGGCCTACATGTTCTTTTGAGAGCCTTAGATAAGATATTTTTATATTATCACTGGAGATGTAGTTTGGTGATGGTTTTTTATAGGCTATGTTGCTTTAAATGGGTTTTTCTATGTTATTCATTGTTGTATTGCTCTTTTTTTTACACACTTTATATAGAAATTGGTTGTGTGAATGGTGATACTTTAATATACATCTTCAAGCCCTAGTTCACACACACACACACACACACACACATTTCACAATCTAATGCAAACGAATCGTTGTACTTGGTGATCTATTTAAATTATGTGAACTTAACTAATTGGCCACAGCCATCATTAAGCACAAAGGAATGGTTATTAATTAAGTGTTGAGTTTGCACATTCATTATTCAACTTCTAATGGAAAGTGACTCCTTACAACAATTAGTCTCAAGCTCTACATGGGATTATCTACCTACAACCAATGTTATATACATAACTACCTGAATGATCATGCCTTTGAAATAAGCTCCATCCATATATAATTCTTTTGTAATTTTTAACTTACAACTTGTTTATGAATTGTAGTGTGCCCTGCATTTTATTAAACACTGGTTTTGTAAATGGGAGGAGTTATAACTGTTATAATGCAATAAACAAAGTTGGAAAACATTCTTAGAGTACTGGCTCTGATTTGGTGTAAGCAAAGTTTTGTTTATTTGAGTTGCATTTGAAGGATTTTCAACATTCCTTTGTTGGGAATCCATCTAGTGGATGGCATTGCAAAGCTATCAAACCAAGCTTGCAAAATAGATACCCTATAGGTTAGTCATGTTAGCCCTTTAAAAACCTTTAGAATTCTTCTTAGGTCCTTCATTCATTATAAATATTTCAAATAAATGATAAGAATAACAATTTTACATTATATGTTAAATTATTTTTAGGTTTTTAAAATTTGTAAGTAAAAAGTAAAAAATTTAAACTTCTCTCCTTCACTTGTGTAAACCTCTTTCTCTCTCTTATGCGAGATTGAGATGGATGAGTGAGTGTGTCAAATGAGAAACACATCCATCCTATTTATACTCTTCAGTTGGGGTGAATTTTCCCCAACAGGGTCGACTTGTCCTAATAATAAAATATTCTTTTTTTGGATTCTTCTAGGCCAACATAAGACCTAGGGTTTACATTGACTCATTCAATGACTCTTACGTTATCAATTACATCAATGACATCTCCTGAATGCGGAATACAATAATACAATAGACAAGTACATTTAGAATATCTTCTGCAGTTACATTTCTTTAACACACCCTCTTAACTAGGAAGGTATTCTATGGGCAACATCATCAACATCAACAACTATACAACTGACTGGTGAAACTCTATATGTCGTAGGAAGTTTGTGGAACATCATCATATGTCTGGGGCATCATCAACATCATCATCACCGTCAACAAGAATTTGCTAGAACATCAACATCATTTGCTGGAATATCACCATTGGCATCATCATCATCATTTGCTGGAATATCACCATCAACATCATCATCATCATCTCCTAGAATTTCACCATCAACATCAACAAGGACTGTTGGAACATCATCATCAACAAGGAACTACTAGATCATCAGCATCATCATCTCAGTAGGTATACTGTTAGAACAACAACATCATCTGCTGGAATATCACCATAATCATCATCATCATCATCTGCTCTTTGGATTGAATTCTCATGCTCCTTGGACACACTTGACCTCTTCTTACATATAGTGGTTACATCGAAAGACCATTTTACATTTCAAGCAAAGAGCAATCCTTGAGCTATGGTGACATTTTTTCCTTATGAATTGTATTTTAGTCTTCATTCACTTTGTTTGAATTGTATGTATTTTAGTTTTTCCTCATGAATTGTATGATAAATGTATTTTAGTCTTCTTAATCTTCAACATAGACAATAAAAACATCTTACCACAGAAAAACTACAACATGCACCAAGCAATAGTTTCAACCTTTTATAAAGATAATAAAAAAAAATTACTTGCCTCACCACCAATAACCTTTCATAATCACATAACTCCATCCAATACACAAACATTTGTTGAATTCCTCACAATTTAACTACAAAAACTCACACAAACACCAAAAGATTCAAATTCTTAATCTTTAGGGGCGATTTTCCCTCATCCAAAACATGAAAATGAAGTGAGTAGGAGCTTCTCCTTTTATAGGAAATATGCTCCTACTAACACCCCATACCACCATCCAATACCATCAACATGTTATACAACTTGACGAGAACTTTATACTCAAAATGAGAACTATAGCCATAAAAACTCATATTTTTGCATAAAAAACACCAAAAAACAACCTCGAATCAAAAAGTGGTGCTACCGGTAGCACCACTTTTTTTTGTGGTTAAAATTATAGACACAGACCAAAAGAATACTTATAGTTGTTTACAACAATCTTAAAATCAAACCCTGAATTAAAAACTAATGCTATTGGTAGCACACTTTTTCAAAAAATGACATTTTTATATCATTTTGTGAAAACTTAAAATTGTATTTATTAAATCTCTTAGTAACGCAATATAAAACTTGCACTTTCTCTAACATAAACTTTTTTTTAACATTTGCAATTTTCGTTTGATGATTTGGAGTGTGTCCCTGAACGACAAACCGCCTAACTCCATTTGAGCATGACATCTACTTTTTTTGCAGTACACTAGGTAGACTTCTCATGCCCGCCACCCTTGTTGGTGCATACTATGGAATGGGTTCAACATTCTTTTAATTCTATTTGCCTTAATTTTGGAATGACATCAATCCAAATACTGCATATATGGGATTGAAGCCCCATAAGCACTTTCTCTGTTATGTGTAGGAATAGGAGGTTTTTTGTCTTAGTGTGTAGTTGGTTTGATATAAAACTTCTCATCATTGGGAACATCCTTAACCAGTTAAGGTTTGTTGTTTTTTTATGAAGTAGACCACCTTTAACAATTTCCATTTCTAATGTCATTGTATTGCCATTAAGTATGCTACTTAATGACCACAAGTGGATGATGAGTGGATTTCCTTGCACAGGGTTGATTTGATTAAAATATTAGCCATATCATTACACTAGCCATTAGCAAAAAATTTGACGTTAACGAGAAGGTTTTCTGTGAAACCCTAAACGGTAGGGCTGCGGCTTTTGATTAAATTTCATTTCTTCGTTTTGTTGAGGATGCATTGTAGAATGAAGAGTGCTCTGCATGTAACCCATTGATCTATATTATCTTGCATGTGGACTCTCAATCTTTGAACTAATATGCCGGTTATTAATACTATTATCAGTTATGAATGGTAGAACAAAGGAATTCATGTTACAGTGTATTACATGTTCATAGAGACAAACACTTGCACTCAAATCTTAATATGATGGAAGTATGTATCCAACTTGTCTATATTTATTTCCTTGCAAATTGATAGGTTATATATTTGCAATTCATCATTTGAATTAGTTTGGATTGTTTTTATTCAACATTTGATATGTCGTTTTTTACATTAATGTTGTTGGACGGGATCCAAGTTGGGATTTTTGCACAAGTACTGAAAAGTGCGCATTGTGCATTGTGACAGGCTATGAGGGAAATTTTTTAGAACTTGCACATGCCACACGACGGCGGTGGCTAAGGTAGGATTGCACAGTATGATGGTGCGCAGAACCGCGCATGAGCTATTTTTGGTAAGAGATACAGGTAAAGGTTAGATGAGGAAATGACCTATTTTGGGTAAGGAACATGTGGAAGACAAAGGAAAGCGACATGTTCGAGTAAGTGGCGGAAAGGAGTTGAGAAGCTAGGCCACTACGCCGATGGCGATAGGCAGGCGGAAGGTACGGAAAGGGACAGGCCATGATGCAGTTGTAACCATTTTGATGACTGCGGTTGTGAGAAGATCGTGTGAGACACGCATGGACCAGTTGGAAGGACTGGAGCAGGCAGAGAAAGCTATCAACGGTGATAGCTAGGCTTGCCATTAGCCACACCATGATTTGAAAACCTTAGGGTTTCGACCTAATGATTGTAAAGACATGACCTACGGGCATGATCTATAAATAGGAAACTTTTGTAAGGGAAGGGTTACTCTTCAAGTTGAATATTATTAGAATTTTTGAGCAAGAAGCTATTGTAAAGGCTCTACAGCTAAGTGTGCATAGACCTATCTGAGAGAGAAGAGAGTCTGCAGCTAAGTGCGCGGGCTAAGAACTGTTGTACCCTTCCCAAAAGAGAAATATAACAATAGTTCTTGTGGACGTAGCCTCCCTCCGGAGGGTGAACAACGTTAAATTATGTAGTGTGATTATTTTGTGTTGCAATTGTTCATTTGATTAATGTGGATGCTTGATGTTGTAATTATCTGTTATGTGACTAATTTTATATGTATTCACTGCAAAAGTGAAGGGAATAATATGTTAAGTAATACATGTGTGGATGAATGTTAAGTACTCAGCATATCTAAGTCTGTGAATGAATGAGGCTATTAGATAATCACATAGTTAAGCATTGGATTTAAGCGCAGCGTTGGAGCATGCTGTATTGTGTATTCCATCCATTTACATGCACCATGAAGATAAATAACCTAAGGGTGGTTGAATGGATAAAGATTTTTAAGTGTGATCGATTAGAATTGATCAAGTTCTGAAGTAGACGCGCAGTCTGGTGACACACTGACCCACATTGGGCACTGCGAGATAAGTTGTTGATAGCTTACCATCGTAGCGCTGGAAACACCTGTTATAGCGCAGTCCTTGGATGCACTGATTGTGAAAGCACCTTCGCTTTCCGAAGTAGCCGACGCGAAGTAGAGACTTCGTGCAGTTATTTCCCATAGTTGAACCTTCATTGCACTAACCATCAGTTCTGTTGACTTGCGCATCACAAGGTTGTGGAAACTTGATTCTACAACAACCCCCTCAGCTTCACGTCGGGTGAGACCTCAGGCTGCGTGCAACCTGTTGCCGAAAGGGCCGGTGAAAATGGGTTTTGTTGGTTCCTTGAACCATGAAGTACCTAGGTCTATGTTGAAAACCTCAAGAGGGTTATATATAGCCAACAAATGGTTCTGTTGCCACGCTAAGACTCAGTGATGCACTAGTGTAGTTGGAAAGTAATGTGTGACGAAGAGTATCAGTTCCCATTGGGTTCAGACAATTGGCATCCTGAAAAGAAAGAGATCTAGGACTGGTGTGATAAGACCGTAAAATATTTTGCAAAGAAAGAGAACAGACACTCGCGTCTATCTGACGTAGAGTGGGTGAACAGATATTTGTGGAAATATATTCACGAGATCTTCTGGGCTTCGTTTGGCAACGAGCTGCATGAGTGGATCTTGCGACTCGCATAGAGGAAAACCTGTTTTCAAGGTGGAGTACCTACAAAGTGGACTCGAGAGCTCATAGCGCAGCTCAAAGCAATAGACAGTCCACTGTCGTGAGTAGTTGACTTCTGGATTGATTGCATACTTGAAGGATTTGTAACAAAATTTGCTGTAGAAACGCTGAAATCCTACAGCCAAGCTGAAGCATACTTTTTCGAAGGATTCCGAGGTAAGTACCTAAACAATTTTAGTCTATACATTAAAATGTTTTTAGCTGAGAAAGGCGTTTTAAGAATGCAGCAATAATCTTGAATCTGTCATGCTAGAAAGTATATACAGTGACTTTGATGAAGAAACCCATAATATGAGAAGTGGAAAGAGATATAAGTTTAATAAAGAAAAGAATCCTAGCGGACTTGGACTCCGCGTGAATACTGAAATCCCGTGTGACCTTAACAATCAGACCACACCGTCATCAACTACCATCCATCCCATTACACCTCAGAACTCGTCGGTTGCAAATACCATGCCTCCCCTATCTTAGAACCCATCCACTATGAGTGTCACACAACCCACCCCGCAGAACCTCAATACTGCTAACCCCGTAGGAGCGAGTGTGCATACCATTCCGAATCAAACTAGTTCTAGTACCACCTTTATTTTTTCCGCTCAAAACCCTCCGCATAACCAGAACACCAATACACCACCAGGAAGGAGAATGACAGATAATGATATAAAGCTGGCGATATTCAAAGGAACGGGTCTAGAAGACCCCGATCAACATTGGTTTATGTGTGAAGCCGTATTGAATGTAAAGCAAATTCAGGATGATGCTGTGAAGAGAGAGTAGCTTATCACTACTTTCAGAGACTGAGCCCTTCATTGGCTTATGAATTATTCTCAGACACAGCTGAGAAACTCAGCAGAAATTAAGGCTGCGCTCACAACAGAGTTTAAGAAACCAAAATCCGAATCCCAGTGTATAACAGAGCTGAAAGAGATCAAACAAAAACCTAATGAGATGGTCTGGGAATTTGACCAGAAGTTTAAGACGCTGTTGGACCAAGTAACATTTGTCATAGCTCTGCAACAACACAAGGAATGGTTCATCGCTACGTTGTTTCCCCACATCAGACAACCATTGATGCAGTAGAAGGTTGTGTCACAGGTAGAGGCCTTAGAGATCGCAATGAAGCTAGGGGCTTCGCTGATTGGTGAGTCTAGCTCAGGGATGTCACAAATCCAGAACTAGTTGACCACTTTGACATTAGAATTGCAAAGCATGAAGAATGGAAAGGACCAAAGATATGAACCAAGGCATGAGGTTTGGTGTATAGGATTTAAGGGATAAGGCCACACCAGAGAACACTTCCCCCTATTTATATATTATCTTAACAGTGGCGCACCAAACCCAATAAATATGAACCAGAACCAGGTGCCGTGGTGTGAAATCTGCAGAAGCAGAGGACACCGACCTGAGGACTGTTATCTAATACATGAATACATCAAAACACCTAAAAACTTATATTGCAATTTATGTAAATTAGTTGGACATGATGAATCCAATTGTCGCACATATGAGCTCATGAACGAAAGAAAATGAGATATGGACGCGATGCGCGATACTGGAATATACTGCGTCCAAGAAGAGACTCAACCAAAACAAGAGAATGTGTAGTATGATCAGGGTGGATATAGAGGTCGTGGTGGAGGATACCGTGGGAGAGGAAGAGGCCCAGTGCAAGGAAGATGCCACGGCCAGGTCATTTGCTATAATTGTGGCCAGCGAGGTCATGTTTCTAGAGATTGCACCAACCCATGTACTATGTGCAATTATTGTAAATCCTTTGAGCATGTTATTGAAGACTGCCCTGTACTAGACATAGAAATGCAGAAACGAAGAAGGACAGAACCACCGAATCCAAACATTCAGTGGATCGCAGTAGAAAGGAGACCTACAGATCCAAGTATCAATGTAGTAACATGCAGCGGTATTGCGACAGGATGTGATAGAGGAGTAGAAGCTTCGACTTCTGGAGATTTTGGGACTAAGCAAACACCCCTTGAGACATAATGGATAAGAAAAGCTGCTGAGAAAACACCTACTTTCGACCTAAAGAAGAAAAAAGGAGCATTTACAAAAGCGTGGGATATCCTCAAAGAATCGGCACCTAGGTCATCGAGGATGTCACTGTGCAGTGAAATACCGTATGTAGAAGACATGCTGGCTGCTTATGACAGCACAAGCACCGTAGCAAAGACATGCACCTCTGTTGCGCAGTTCCTTAGAAGCTGCATGAAGTTGTTAAAGAGTCTGAAGGCCATAGTAGAACTACAGAAGGTTATAGATCAGTATGAACCACGCAGTGGAGATGACCCTACTGACAATGTCGTTCATAACATCAAGAAACATAAGAGAACAGGCAAAGAAATGAGACTCAGCGCGCAGATTGGAGATTATGAAATGGATGAAATCATTCTCGATCTGGGATCAGAGGTAAATGTATTCACTAAGCAGACATGGCAATAGATGGGGCGACCAAAGTTATCATGGTCACCTATCCAGTTGAGAATGGCCAATCAGGAGAAGGTCATACCGTTTGGACGGTTGGCCAATGTGGTTGTCGACATCGATGGAGTACAGAGTGACACAGATTTCGAGGTTATTGATATTGTCGATGATAGTTAGCCTTTTCCTGCATTGTTAGGAATTGATTGGGCCATTGATAACCTCGCAATCATAAATCTGAAGACCAGGAAGATGATCTTCGAAGGAAAACATCTCAGGGTTATCACGCCATTGGACCCTACCGATGGAGACAGATACAATGAGCCGATTCAGGAGGAATCCAGAGCTCAAGAATTGGACCACCTGTACAAGATGACCGTGAACCAGGAAGATTATATCAATCCGACTGTGGATGGTACACTCAGCTGGAGATGCTACAGTTCTTTCATTTCAGACTCGGATGCAGGATTGGAGAATTGGAAAAATCGCATGCATGAAGTCTCTACTAGGAAATGCGCGCAGGTTACGAAATCACTCCGCTGGATTAGAAAGCAGGTAATCCCAATCCCCCCGTATGATGGTTCATCTAACGTTTATTCCTTTATCAGAGATTATACTGCAGCAATTGCAGATGAGCACCACTTACAAGCATTAGATGTAGCATTGTGCGAGACACCCGCTAGATGGTGGGCTACGCACAAGCAGACATTGACTACATGGGATCAATGTGGAATTAAGATGCAAATCAGGTTTGCTGAGAAGGTTACATTACCTTTTGGAAAATATAATGGATAGACAGATCCTAGGGACCATATTGAATCCTGTACACAAGCTTGGGTGGAAAGGCCAAAGACAGAATGGGTGCATTTGTTTGCGCATACGCTGGAAGAACTGATTCCAAAGAAGTGGTACCTAGACCTAGAACTACGCAGGGGCACAACAGATTGGTCTACCCTAACTGTGAGTTTCTAGACAGATTTCAGCTTCGAAGATGAACATCCAAGTATCAATGACGCGCTGCAGATTATTAAGGAAAAAATATTCCATCCAGAGTGTACACATGGAAACGTGACACTAGAAGGATTCTTTGGTGCAAATGGCATACCTGCATGCCTACAGCCCGAATGGGAGGAGAAGCTAGAACATGCTCTTGATTTTTATAACCTCCCTGATGAATCTGAGGCTAAAGTAGACAGTGATGAGGAGGACTCGCGCAACATAAAAATACCAAAGTCAGAGGGATTGCGCGAGGTAGAAGGACCTCCACTGGAAATTCCAGATATGAGTGGACTTGTGAAAACAAGAAAAGTGAACATTGGCACCAAGGAAGAGCCAAAGTTCGCATCTATAGGAGATTACTGGGATGAAGATATAGTCGAAGAGGTCGCGAGCATACTACAGGAATATCACGAACTGTTCCCGACCAAGTTCACAGAGATGAAAGGTATTCTAGGAGACTTAGGAGTGATGAAAATTCCTCTTAATCCTAGCGCAAAGCCTGTGAAGCGGAGACCATATAGATTGAATCTGTGCTACAAAGAATGAGTTAAGGAAGAACTCGATAAGATGCTCGATGTAGGGATCATTGAGCCGGTCGAAGAATCTGAGTGGATAAGTCTGATGGTTATACAGGATAAGAAAACAAAGGGCGAAACCAGGATCTATGTGGATCTCAGAAAGCTGAATGACGCTTCGATTAATGACCCATTTCCTACACCATTCACAGATGAAGTGCTTGACAACGTTGGAGTAAATGAAACCTATTCCTTTACTGAGGGTTTTTCTGGATACCATCAGATCATGATTGATCTCACAGATAGGCACAATACTACTTTTGCTACAAAATGGGGGTCGTTCCAGTACATAGTGATGCCTTCTGGGTTGAAGAACACACCTGCCATATTTTCAAGAGTGGTCGTCACAGCATTTAAAGATTTTATACACAAGTACCTAGAAGTTTACTTTGATGATTGGACTATTTTCGGCTTATTGAAGAACCATGTCGCGAACCTCAGAATGATGCTGGAAAAATGAAGACAACATCAATTTCATTGAATTTGAAGAAGTGTGTTTTATGTGTTCCCTATGGAATTTTGTTGGGACACATTGTGTGCAAACAGGGCTTGATGGTTGACCCTGCGAAGGTCGCAGTCATTGTAAAGTTACCTACACCAAATTCAGTCAAGCAGTTGCGCACCACATTGGGGTATACCGGCTATTACAGGAAGTTCATAAAGGGGTATGTGTAGATAACCACACCCATGGAGAAGCTGCTAAAGAAATATGCGTCGTTCATTTGGAATGAGGAGTGTGAGCAAGGGTTTGAAACATTAAAAGAGAATATGGTTACTGCGCCTATCCTAGTCTTTCTAGATTGGGAGAAGCCATTCCATGTGCATGTTTATGCATCATGCATAGCACTTGGGCTCATTTTAGCGCAACCAGGAGAGGGAGGTATTGATCATCCTATTTCCTTTTCCAGCAGAAATTTGTCATCCACTGAGAAGAACTACACAACTACTGAGCGAGAAGGACTCGCTATGGTCTATGTGCTGCAGAAGTTCAGACATTACTTGCTTGGTGCACAATTTTCCATGTTTACTGACCATTCTGCGCTGAAATACCTAGTCAATAAGCCAGTGTTAGGGGGAGAATATGCAGATGGTTGTTACTCTTTCAAGAGTATGACTTTGAAATTATGGTTAAGCCCGACAAGTTGAATTTGGGACCTGATCATTTGTCGAGAATTGAGTCAGGAGAAGAGCCGACGAACCTTGAGGAAAATCTTCCTAATGCATAGTTGTTTTCTATACAGGTTGTTGATGATTACTATAAGGATATCATTGACTTTCTAACTACTGTGTTCGCACTCGTAGAGTTCACTACGCAGCAAAAGAAGTAGCTGGTAGTGCATGCAGCAGACTTCACTATCATCGCAAGTCAGCTATACAAGTTGGGACCGAATGAAGTACTGCGCAGATGTGTACTAGAGCATGAGAAACCATTCATATTAGCTTATGCACATTCAGGAATCACAGGAGGTCACTACGTAGGGAGAGCCACTACGTAGAAGATATTGCACGCAGGTCTATGGTGGCCTACTATTCATAAAGATGCAAAGGAACATTTCTAGAACTGTGATGTTTGTCAAAGAACAAGAAAACCATTGCGTAGGGATGAAATGCCATTAAATCCACAATTGACATTGCAGGCCTTTGAGAAATGGGCCATTGATTTTTTGGGTCCTATTAACCCACACGGGAAAAGAACTGGCACAAGGTACATCATTACTGCTACAGATTACCTCACCAGATTGGTAGAAGCAAAGCTAGTGAAAGACTGTATCGCAGCCACAGCGGTGCAATTCATATTTGAAAACATCCTTATGAGGATTGGATGTCCGAAGATTTTGATGAGCTATCAAGGCACTCATTTTATGAGCAAGACTATTGAGGCATTGACGGAAGAGTTCCACATCCACCATCAGCGCAATACGCCTTACCATCCTCAGGCGAATGGAACTATTGAAGCATTCAATAAAGTACTGGAGAATGCACTAACCAAGATATGCAATGTCAATCGGGACGACTGGGATTTGCACATTCCATCTGTATTATGGGAATACAGGACTACATGCAAGAAACTAACTCGACACACACCCTTTAGGTTTTCTTATGGGCAAGAGGAAATAATTCCAATGGATTTTATTGTTCCCAGCTTGAGAATAGGTGCATTTACAGGCATGGCAGACCACGTAGCACTAGAAGAAAGGCTCTCACACTTGGTTGGGCTAGAGGAAGATCACTTCATCGCAGGATTCCACCAACAAGTATAGAAAGAGCATGAAAAAGCATGGCATGATTGCCACATCAAGAATAAGTCTTTCCAAGTAGGTGATCTAGTCCTCCTGTATGATAGCAAATTCATGAAATTTCCTGGAAAGTTTAAAATGCATTGGCTTGGCCCATATACTGTAATGCATGTTACTAATGGTGGCACAGTCCAGTTAGCCACATTAGCCGGAGATACCTTGCTAAGTATAATAAATGGCATTAGACTAAAGCTTTACCACGATAGTCTGGCTACGCAGAATTCTATATGATTAAGGGAAGCATACCGCGCAACACTGTTGAAGTTGCGCGTGGGAAAAAAAAAGCAGTTGTGAAGAACGCGTCCAAATATTCATCGCATAGATAACATAGAATGACAGCCGTGCAAAAGAGTAAGTAGCATACGCACATAGAAGTGACACCCATACAAGAACCGCCAACGCATTGTGATGGAAGTTGTTACTATTGCATTTGAGGAGTTAACCAAATTGGCGACACTGGCACACTTCAAACTTTAGGGCAGATGTGACAAGTTGAAACACCATAAAGGCCGAAATAACTCCTCTTGTACCGAAATCCGACTGGCAGGTCGAATATTTAACGCTGACTAGATGGAGTTGACACGCTGGCCTGCTTGACAACCTTTTGGCATTTAAGGAAATAGAACTCGCACAATGGCAAAGATTGGATCGCAGGGCCGAAATCATAGGGTGACTTGGATATTAAATATGGCATCAAGTGCCTCAGCAACCGCCGAAGGCCACGTACCGGACCAATAGAGGCTATAAATACACCTTAACCGGCCACTTATTCATGTTACGAAGATTTTTCCATTATTTGCTTGAACTTTCAGAGAGCCGAGCGAAGAAGAACACCATATGAGCGAGCCGAATGAGTTGGAAGATCTCTCCTCGTTATTTGAGCCTTCAACAATTCCAGCAAATATGACGACAACAAAGGGAGCTTCGTCTGAAGTTCAGCAAGGAAGGATGCAGGAACTAGCAAGGGGAAGGAACCTGCTACAGAGCAGGAAGAGTCAGGCACACCATTGAAATAGTAGTCGGCCACAGTCCAAAAACTACCCTTCTATCCAGTTCCAGACTATATCCCCCCACGGAAGGACGATGCACCACCGGTGCACCTGGATAGAAACACCATATATGAAATCTTGGTGCCAACGATTTCCACTCGGGTAAATATTGTTGAGAATCTGCTTGGTGAAGTGCTCAACTACAAGTTGGAGGATTATGACTTACTGGAGAATACATTGGCCAAGCCGAAGAACTGTGCACAATTTCAGCCCAACGGTTACCTCAACCGGGTCGTGAATGATCAGACTGGTGTTGAAAGTCTACAGGTCCAAGACTTGATCAAGCCCATCCAACCTTCGGGGTTTCTCAATCTCTTGCAAATGCCACATTTTACTAAGAGCACTAAGTACATGGCTGTGGTGCGCGCGCTATTGTCCTGTGTGTAGGAAGGATTCCTATGGTTGGATATGCGTGCTATTGTCCTAGGTGCAGGAAGGATTCCTGTGGTTGGATACGCGCGTCGATATAAGTATAGATCTGATACATCATATCACAGGTCTGAACAAGCGTGGGGAGGATCATGCAGGCCTAATGGTGAAGAGAGCGCAGGATCGGGCTCTATATATAGAAGTTTCAAAGGAATTCAGTGTGGTCTAGAAGGGGTGCAGATTCCCTGTCAATGATATCAATGATCGCGGAGTGAACTTTACCGTTCAGTTGCTAACAAGCAAGCTACTGTGCAAGTGTCGACCGCTTGAGGTACTAGCGGTCGCGATAAAGCTAGCAGTGAACACACTGCCCAACGTCCCTTATAACTGGTGCCAGTATCTACTCAACAAATTTCTAGTAGACGTTGAGGCGACCCAGGATAATGGAACATTATTCCATTACGGCTGGCTACACATATTGGTAGCCTTTGTATGCTGGAAAGAGCTGGATATGTATCAAGGCGTCCAAACCCTAGCTGGATAGGGCCACAGGACACACTTCAGTAACCTTTGGGAAAGCTTGAAGGCGACCAGATAGCGCCACACAGCTGAAGTTCTTTATGTTTACTATCACCAGCTGCACGATGCGATTTTGTTAATGTCGTGCATATCAAGACCAGTGACCGACACATTCACATGCATCATGTGGTTCTTGGCAAAGAGGCATCGGTCACACATTCAGCCATGGGCTGACGCATAGGAAGGATTATGGTATCCAGGGTTTTATCACTTGGATGAGGAGATGATCGAGGCAATGATGGAGAGATGGGATGAGGATTGGAAAGTCCCCGCATCATTAGACACTGCATCTGATTATGAATAGAACATCCCACCCGTCTCGGAGAAGATTAACATAAAATATTCATATGAAGAAGACAACAAGGGAGATAGTGAAGACGCAGCAGTAGACAAGGGAAAGAAGGGGGGGTTACCTACTTGTACTCCCATTATTGAGGAAAAGAATCTGGCTCAAGATGAGGTCGAGGAGTCGGCAGAGCACAAAAGGAAGGCTACTAAAAACCATTCAGAATCCAAAGGCTTGCACAAGAAGTGAAATGCTGAAAAGCCAGAACTCGACCATTAGCTCCATCCGGATGACTGCGAGCTAATCGTGATGAAGGTATAGGAATCCAAGGAGGAGAAACTATAGATGAGTATGATCCAAGCCATATAATTGGTCAAGACGTTGGTCACCCAGTTGAGTTTGGGCCATCAGTCGTCAGACTTTGAAAAAAAGGTAGGAGGAATGGGTGCACAGAAGCGGCCTCCTCATGCAGTAAGCCATTAGCCTAGGGTCACGCATATAGAACCCACATTTTATCTTTCCAAATGATCGGGTGCACGACGCCGCAATGAATGCAGCACATTTTGGCTTGAACATTGGATCCCTATCACTAGAGGACCTAAACCAATTGCACACGCAAGTCGTCGAGGAGATTCATGAGAGAGGCATAGCCTCATATGATCAAAGTACAAAGTTGGTTGAAGACATCGATCAACTAAAGCAGGAATCAGCTCGCAATCTACAAGAGCTGATCGAGGCTAGAGAAAAAGACCACAAACTGAAAGAAACCATTTCAGTAGTCTTCGCAAGCATTGAGGAATGCACAGAAGAAGAGGATGTAGATGATACCATAAAGAAAATCAGGGCCAAGGTAGAAGCCCTCACATCAGAAATGGCATAGATGGAGACTTCCTACAAAGGGAAGATTGCAGAGCTAGAGGCAAGGCACCCAATTATCCCGTCGGATCAGTGCGTAGCTCCAACTGAGGAAGTGCAAGCAACCATGGATAATATTTCGTTGCAGGTAACAAAGTGCTAGGATTTACTCGAAGGAGTGAATACAATTTTGTTGGGGTTGAACGAAGGTCCTGTGCTGCAAAAGATCAAGGAGGATCTACAGCGGACACAACAATAGGTAGAAGCCACAAATGTAGAATTAAAGACTGCGCCAGCATGGGAGAAAATCCAAAAATTCAATGAAATAAAGGACCTGTAGAAGGAATTGGTCATGCTTAGAGAGAAAGAGGCTGCTGCATCTGACAGATTGTAGCCTATTGAACAAGAAGGCCTTGAACTGATACAACAATTTGATGAGAAGTTCGTAGAACTTCAGACGGCCGAAGGCACCATGAAAGAGTAGGTAGCCAAAGAAACAGTCTCGCAGGCCACTTTAGAGATGCTGCGAGAATTCGAGAAGAAGGCCAAGGACATAGTCATAGAGTTAGCAATTACTCTGCTGAATTTTACTTCGAAGGTAGCCACACTAGAGGGCGCAGCACCCTCGTCCAAAACTGGAAGTGTCTCGGGACGATCCAGAGGTGAGTGTTAGGGGCCTGTTGGATGGGGTCCAAGTTGGGATTTTTTCACAAGTACTGAAAAGTGCACATTGGGCGCTGTGGTAGGATATGAGGGCAATTTTTTAGAACTTGCGCATGTCGTGTGACCACAATGGCTAAGGAAGGATTGCGCAGTATGATGGTGCGCAGAACCGGGTATGAGCTATTTTTGGGAAGACATATAGGTAAAGGTCAGATGAGGAAATGACCTATTTTGGGTAAGGAACAGGTGGAAGGAAAAAGAAAACGACCTATTCAAGTAAGTGGCGGCAAGCAGTTGAGAAGCTAGGCCACTATGCCGATAGCGATAGGAAGGCAGAAGGTGCGGAAAGGGACAGGCCATGATGTAGTTGTAATCGTTTTGATGACTGCGACTGTCAGAAGAGTGTGTGAGACACGCATGGACCAGCTGGAAGAACTGGAGCAGCTGGAGAAAGCAGTCGATGGCGATAGCTAGGCTGGCAGCTAGCCACGCCATGATTTGTAAACCTTAGGGTTTCAACCTAATGATTGTAAAGAGATGACCTACGGGCATGATCTATAAATAGGCCACTTTTGTAAGGGAAGGGTTACTCTTCAATTTGAATATTATTAGAAGTTTTGAGTAAGAAGCTATTGTAAAGGCTCTGCAGTTGAGTGCGTAGAGACCTATCTGAGAGAGAAGAGAGTCTTCAGCTGAGTGCGCAGGCTAATAATTGTTGTACCCTTCCCAAAAGAACAATATAACAACAGTTCTTGTCGACGTAGCCTCCCTTTGGGGGGTGAACCACGTTAAATTCTGTAGTGTGATTAGTTTGTGCTGCAATTGTTCATTTGCTTAATATGGATGTTTGATGTTGTAATTATCTATTATGTGATTTCTTTTATATGTATTCACCGCAAGAGTGAAGGGAATAATATATTAAGTAATACATGTGTGGATGAATGTTAAGTACTCATCATGTCTAAGTCTATGAATTAATGAGGCTGTTGGATAATCACATAGTTAAGCATTGGATTTAAGCGCAGCATTGGAGCATGTTGTATTGTGTATTCCATTCATTTACATACATCATGAAGATAAATAACCTAAGGGTGGTTGAATGGATAAAGATTGTTAAGTGTGATCGATTAGAGTTGATCAAGTTCTGAAGTAGACACGTAGTCTGGTGACGCGCTGACCCACATTGGGCACTGTGAGATAAGCTGTTGATAGATTACCGTCGTAGCGCTGGAAATACCCGTTATAGAGCAGTCCTTGGATGTGCTGATTGCACAAGCACCTCCGCTTACCGAAGTAGCTAATGTGAAGTAGAGACTTCATGCAGTTGTTGCCCGCAGCTAAACCTTCATTGTGATAACCATCAGTTATGTTGACTCGCGCATCACAAGGTTGTGGAAACTTGATTCTACAACCACCCCCTCGGCTTCTCCTCGGGTGAGACCTCAGGTTGCACGCAGCTTGTTGCCGAAAGGGCTGGTGAAAAGGGGTTATGTTGGTTCCTTGAACCGCGAAGTACCTGGGTCTATGTTGAAAAACTCAAGAGGGTTATATATAGCCAACAAATGTTATCTTCATCACAAGATTCAGAAATGCAAAGGAAGATATTTTAAGCGCAAATCCAAGGTCGCGTAATCCAACTCTGATATTGAAATTGTCCCAAAAACCATGATGGAGACCCAATATGAAGACACCAAGGTTGTAATGGGAGTAGTCCCTGGATATAAATGGGGTGAATTATACCACCTTATTTGAGATCAGAACATGCCAGAGGCTTCTATTGAATAAATGATGATATACCAGAACATTAAGAAATCAGATCTTCATAAGGCTGCCACTCGTCTAGAGCTATTCCCATGTTTGGAAATAATTGGATGGATTTTACCCCATGTAGATTTCATATCAGGAATCATAGTTGGGGAAAATGGATAAGGGTTTGCTTCATTCCAAACAATGACATATTAGCACAACCTATAAGTTACCACCTCCGAAATTCATGATAACAGAAGACTAGATAAAGGGGGTCAATATAGACCATTCTGAATATGCCAAGAAGATGTTGGTATCCAGAAAACAGTTAAGGCAGAGGGTGAGCAAAGAACATGATGCAAAGAATTTGAAAACACCCTTGAGAATTATAGCAATGATGTTAAGTAGAATATTTGGAAGGGAAAATGAAAATGTATACAAACTTAGTTGGGTCCCTCTTATGTATCATATTGCTTCCCATGGTACTATTTTCAATTGGGTAGACATTATTTTAGAGAGTATGGAATCTAGCCGCCCAAGGGGGTATGACTCAGTAAAGGGGAGAATTCTTCATGTCCTCTTACCTTATTGATTGTATATTGATAAGGAACCCGTTCCACAAGTTGGGGTGTTATTAGGTCCCAACTAAGACCCATCTGTATGTGACCTACCAAATAATGTGGACTCATAAATATCCAAGCTTCTATAAGCTTTTATGTGAGGAGTTCAGAATTACTCTGTATAGGTCAATATTTAACGAGGAACCAAATTGTTTGTCTGATAATGCGATGACAGTAATCAATGAGTATGGGGATTAATACTTTACCCCAGAAGGCACATATATCTGAATGTATGTAGGAACCAAAGCTCCCTCCCTAATGCCAAGGTATGCCACCGATTATGTAGTGCACAAAGAGGCTGTAAGGCAAGTTTTTATCAATGGGGTGGGACATTTTCTGAATGAGAATAAGAAATATTCCTATCCTCGACTCCCCTTCACCATCAGGGAATATAAATTTAACAAGGCTAAAGGAACATAAACGTTTATAAAGGACTTCAAGGAATTCCATTTTGGAGAGAAAGTGTTCATTAGAAATGACAAATTACAGAAAGTTATCAAACATTGCACTTCATGTAAGATTCATTTTGAATACACATACCACTTCTTAAAGGATGAGGAAGTATATCGAAGGGAAAAAAATATGACATATTCAAATAAAATGTTTGGCAGAAAATACAGAGCAGGTTCTAGCCAAATTAAAGATACATCAAAAGAAGCAGATCAACAAAAGGCTAGAGAAGAGGTTGTAGCAACTGAGGAAGCAAGAATAAAACAAGAGGAAGAAATAAAACATAGACATGATGCAGAAAGAAATTAAAAGGAGGAAGAATCTCAAAATAAAGAAGAAGAAGCAAAGACAACAGAAGAGGAAGAGGAGCGATAAAAGTAGAGAAAAGAAGAACAATAAGTAGTAGATAAAGCAATTGAATCAGAGAAACAAAAGGAGGAAGAAGCTAGATTCAAGAAAGTTGTGGAAGATAAAAGGATCCAAGAAAAAGATCATAGTTTACAAGTCATGGACATAGATCCACCTGATGATTTCAGAATCCCACTTACAGGAGGACATCTTCCATTTGCTAAGTTATGGCTCACACCATTCACTTCTTCTAAGCAACACTTTGTAGCAAAATTATCAAGAATTGGAGAATGAAAGGATTCCTTAAATGTGCAACTTGTGATCATGGAAGGAGAACGAAGTGATTTATATTCTTGAATTAATGAGTTGGAAGAGAATGGAATGAAATAAAATCAACAGGTGGAATCCTTGATCACAGGTAGATGAAATGATGATTGAGAAGGGATCTTTACAATCCCAGGTTGATGAGTTAATGAATGAAAAGGAATCTATGGTAGAACAGGTCAAAGTTGCTCAAAATCAGAAGCAAGATATGACTCCATTCTATGAACATGCCTATAAAGTACAGGAACAAATTTTTCATTCACAAGAATTGTTGATCGAGGAAATTTATAAATTGAGAAAGATGATAGACAGGATGAAGGAAATTTCTGCAGACACTCTCACTGTAAAACTTAAAGTGATAAGTACATTTAATAAGGTAAAGAAGTTAATTAGATGGAAAGGAAAAAATACAAACTTTCCATATCACTTTCTAAATAAGACAATTGTTGAACTCAAATTAGATATATCTCTTCTACACATTTGCAGAAAAGATGCCAGGAAAGTACAAGTGGAAGTACCAAAGACAATATCGAAGTGTGAAGGAATTTACAAACATATATATCATGTGCATGAAAAGTGCCATATTTCAATTGCTCAAGACATGTATGAGTTGCCTACCAAAGACCAACGTTTAACCGAATTAAAGGACAGCTTAAAGGATGACTTGGACTACATCAGGAAATTGGACGTGCTTAATGAAGAAGATCTCAAACAACATATTGGGGAAGCATATGTGAATGCTTATTTTTTGGAAGAAAGTTATAAAGCAACTACTAAAGGATTAGTAAATGTGGGGAAAGAATTATATATTCATGAGGTCTCTTTAAAATTATTAGAGCCTCAACAATGTAATGTAATATTTTATGAAATTGATTTGTGGGATAGTTATATTTCTAGTTTAGAGGCCCCACCAACAGAATAATGTAATTTATAAATAATTATCTATTTTGCTGAGCAAGCACAAAAGACAAAATTTTAGCAATCCAAGGGTTGGGGGTTGGTGAAACGATTGTTCATGTAATGCAAAATTCCCTCGAAATATAAATAGAGGGGAAAAGGGATTAGAAAGGGCTTTTTCTGGTGTAATAGAAGCTAGAGACATTTTGTAAGAAAACTAATTTTCTGCTACTGAGAAGGGCCTATTTGCTGGGTAAATCGTACATGGATTTTGCGTGGAATGTCTTGGATGACAGATAATAATTATTTCTTATCGTGTTCATCTTAATACTGTGAAATATTTCTTACGTTATTGAATTATTTTAATTGTAATGAATGGTTTCACTTGTTTATGCAAATGTATGTGTGATTAAAAGAGTAATAAATGGACATCAATTTCATCAAATCTATCTTTGTGTATTTTTGTTGTGACTGTGTGTACTTCATTTAAATGGTTATCTGTTGCATTTTTTGCAAAAATTCTCAGATATTACTCTTATTTAAACTCGCTCCTTGCAAGGATATATTAGTTAGGTTAGAATAGTATTAGTTGATTGATAAGGTAGAAGTGATAAGACAAGAGGTAAGAATCTGCGTATAACTTGTGAGGCTTCTACTTGTCAATTATAGGTTATGCATCAGTTAGATTAGGGAGTTTTCATATTCATAATTAAATATAAAATATAAACGGTGGGTCAGGCCGCAACCGGTAAATTCATCAAAACATATCTATGGTAGTCGAACCGTTAACCGGATAGATTCCCTATCCAAATAGTGAATGATCTCATTGGGGAGAATCACTAATGTCCATTCTAGGATGTTTCGGGCATCAACAAGTACTAAATGGCCAACTTTGCCATTTTTTTCATAAATTATAACTTGCCTCCATGGTTATCAACCAAACCATTTTTCTTAATTGATTATACAAGGAAAATAGAGTGTGACTTCAAATACAACTGTTGTTTATTTAGAGCCATTATTTCATGAGCTAGTAGAATTGTGGAAAGGAATTGAAGCAATTTAAATTTTAAGGGATAGTAATTTGGTGTGATTGACTTTAATAGCTTCTTTATTGTTTACGATACATGATATTCCTACATATGGAACATTGACTAGTCTTAATTTTCATGGATACCATGCATGTACGTCTTGCATATTTAAGGGCTTTAGGCACTCAAGTAGTTTGCATAAGTGTATTTATTGTGGACATCGTGATTACCTTAAAATAGATCATCCATATTTTCAACAAAATTCACGATTAAATGGTCAAGAAGAGAATCATGAAGCACCATGGGCAATAATAGGTGAATACATAATTGAGAATGCAAAAAAAAGAATGCATATTATTGATAATGGTGGCATTTGTGGTAGTAAAAATGATCCACTTAATAATAGTGGTGTGATATTACTGTGCATATTCTATAATCTTCCATAATTTAAGCATATAAACATATGCATGTTGTGGAATTTATGCATACTGAAAAAAACATAGCTTTTTCTATTATAGAAACTCTTTTTGGTGCATATGATACAGTGTCATCACATCTAGACTTGCAAGAACTAAAGATTCATCGAAATATTTGGGTTGAAAAATATGATGATGGAAAATATAGAAAACATATTGCTCCTTATGTGTGGACAAAAGAACAATGTGCACAACTCTTTAACTTGATGTCTCAGACACACTTTCGTACTAGATATGTAAGTAGTAAAATTAGAAGCCAAAATGGCAATAATAGTTTAATAGGCCTAAAGAACCATGACTATCATGTCATAATCAAGGATATTTTCCTATTGCAATCACATCAAGTTTGGAAAAGGGGATAAGAATGAAAATTATAAGATTGGGCCTAATATTAAAGAGAATGAGTTTGCATGTGTTAGATCCTTCAAACTTTTATAATTTGAGGCGAGAGGTCGTTGAAGTACTTTGTTTATTGGAATGCGAATTTCCACCAACACATTCAATATTTGTATACATCTCCTCATAGATCTAGAATATGAACTAGAGCATTGTGGCTTGATAAGAATGAGATGGATGTATCATGTAGAACGATATATGAAGGTTCTGAAAAAGTTTGTTCGTAATAAGGAAAAACTAGAAGGAAGCAAGTTTGAGGGATATTCAATGCAAGAGGCCATAGGATTTTGCACAAAATATATGAAGGATTTTAGTAATGTCACTCAATGTGTATGGGATGATGACGAAGATGAGAGAGTTATAGGAGAATTATTGGAAGGCAATATTGGAAATCATTTCAAGATATTACAGGAGGAAATAATTGCGATACATGCCTATGTTCTTCAAAATATATCTCGATTCGATAAGTAGTGCAGGTAAAAAATTATTTACACAATAATTTATTTATTTCATCATCTAATAGCTAAATTATTATAATTCTTATTGGATTATATGTTCATATTCTATGTAGAAAATATGGATAAAAGTTTCAAATAGGGATGCATCCATCTCAAAAGCGTAGACTTCAAGATTTGAATATTGAAGGTGGATCTTTTTCAAAATTTGATGATTGGATTGATGATGCAATCAGTGAAGCACAACAAGAAGGTCAAGATATAATGACCAAAGAAATTGATCTTTCACAACCTCCACTTTTATGGGATTCTCATTTCAAAGGAATGTGGGACTATGGTAGTCATTTAAGAGTGGAAGAAAAGGACAAAGGAAAAGAAAATTGTGATTGTATTGTTAGTGTTGAATTTCATCAAGCCATTGAAAAGAAATTTTATGTCAGATTCACACATGAAATTATTCAAGTTGACTATGGTGAAACTAGTCCCATATTATTAAAATGTAAATGGATCAAGCCATCTGTAGTACAACATGATGAATATGGATTTGTACATGCAAATAGACATCAAATTTTATTAAAGACTAATGAGTCGTATATTTTCGTCATCAAATTAAGCAGTCTTTTTCTAATTAATGATGTGACAAACCCATGATAGTCATATGTCATTGAAACATAGTCTCATTCAAAAAGGAATTCATGGAAGATGTTGATATAATGGCTTACATTGGGAAATATAATAATCTACAAGAAATATCGGAAGAGGCAGTTGAAGAGGATGATAAAGTAATTCAACTAGAAGAATATTTGATTGGTAATCAAGATACTAAGCGAGATAATGTAATGCATGATCAAGACAATCTATTTTATGGGAATGAGGAAGATAATTAAGCATATGCATACATGATTGATTGTGATTGTGATATTCATGGTAGTGAAAATTATGGTGATGATGATGATTAATTTGTCATGTTAACTTTATGGATTAATTTTTCACTATACAAATGGATTTTTATTGTTTTTTCCATGGGATTAGCCAAATGGTTGTTCTAAACTCTATATAAATTTATGCTTCATTTTTCACTCTATTGGATATGCAACATTTCTTTTTTGTTTACTTCCATCTATATAATATGTATTTTATGTGAGTTATTCTAGTAGCGGTCCCCTAATTATAGAAGGAAAATCAAGGCCAACTCATTCAATATTTGTTTTTCAAGAAGCGATGACCTCAACAATATTGTTCTTCTTCATCCTTCAACAAAGGAAATAGTGCATGACTCACAATACTATCCTTTGAATTTATTTAGCAATCATTCGGTATTTCCATTAGTATTGTATTTGAGCATGACTCGCATTTTGTGGGCCATTTTTGGGTGCTCCCTTTGGAAAATATTAGGAAATTCTCTTAATTTTTCCATTGCATTTCATACACAAATTGATGGTCAAACTAAAATGGTTAATTGTACATTAATCCATAGTCTATGTATTTGTCATCATACTTCTCTAGCCAAGTAATATTTGAGTCTTACTCACATTGAGCATGCTTATAACCAAGTGTTTCACTCCTCCACAAGTCATTCTCCCTTTGAATTCTATCTTGATTTTCATCCTTTGGCTCAATATGAGTTACTTTATATTTTCGTTTTCTAGTTACATCACATCTCGATAAAGAGCAAGCTAAGTCACATATCTTTGTTCAGCACTTGCAAAACCTCTAAGCTAAAGTCACTTAGATTCTTTATAAGACTCCAAAAAAATAGAAGAAACTCATGAATCAACATTGTACACTACATATTTTGCAAGTTTGTGACAAAGTGTGTTTTCATTTGGATAAATGTTGATTTCAAGAAAAATCATATAGTAAGGTCAAACCTATCTAGTATGCCCCCTACTCAATAACTGAACAAGTGTGTGATAATTATTTCCTCTTTGATATTCCAATTGACTTGGGAATCCATGATGTTGTTAATGTTGACTTGCTCAAACCCTATCATTAGTCGACAATGGAGACTAAGGTCCTAGATAGTCACCCTACAAATATTGTTCCAAATTTTCAGATTCCACTTGTTACAAATCAAGTTTTTGACAAAAAATCTTTCCAAACTTATCAAGGATATAGCACTTCTTATATTGTTGCTAAGGAAGATCAAATTTTTCGTAAAGTACCAAATGCACCGACTTTTTTCTTCTCTTCTATAAGCATTGGAGGTCAATGCTTCAGTTATTGGGAGGAATGATAGGGATTTTTAGTTATATGTTCTCCTTAACCTATGGTGTTCAGATATTACTCTTGGATTATTATTTGTATGGTGTGTTTACTATTGTGGATTTTGGTTTGACATAGCCTTTTTAGTTTCCTATTTTAATGGAGTAGGTGAGATGTTTCTTATTCTTATGGATTGGTTAGCATAGTATCCCTAACAACTAGCTCTATCATTGTAATCAATTTCTATTTTTAGGATCTTACCTCCTAGTTTTTTGAGGTGGTTTTCCTCATGTAAAGCTATAAAATCTTGTTCTGTCTTAATGGAATTCAACTAGATATTTTGTGTTTCACACCTTCGATGCATAAATTTTCTCATGTTGTGGTATCTTCCCACATCAATATGGTGTGAAATGGTTAGTGAATGATCTATTTACACTTAAAATTGTTCTCAAATAAGATTTAAATAGTTTATGCATCATTATCATTAATTCCATGTGCACATTAGTTGAGTTGATACCCATTGTTAACCTAGGACTGTAGTTTCCCTCGGATTTTATGAATTTCAAAGTTGCTACTCTACTAAATCTAGAATTTCAATCCAAAAAATAATTTATAGAGTAAGCTGAAGAGGAAAGAACAACTCGTTAACTACTTTCCCATGTCTCTTAAAGGATAATAAGGGTACCTGATAGAAAATAGGAGAAAACATAGAGTAGGTATAGCTTTATTCTACTCTTACATCATATCTAAGTTCATATTTTAGTTATTTAATAGCCTAACAATCCTAGGTATGGAATATATGCTATTGTATAAGGTACTAAACTAGAGTGAAAGCAAAGTTGCTTCCTTATAGAGGTAAATTTTATTTATTTTCTTCGTGTATGTATTTATTTTAAAATATCTATATGACTAACACTACCATGATTATATCCGTGAGATGTAGAATAGTCAGTGGTGGGTGATGGTTAAGACACCCCTAAGCGGAAAGGTCTATGGTTCGAAACCCCGCGGATACTAAAATCCAACCATGCTAAAGGTTGGTGCGGTCCAGTCTGGGTGTGATCCCCGGGTTATTTTGATGGCTTAGATGCCCCTGGTTCATGGTCTCTCAGCAAACCTTGCTATTCAGGGGGTACTACCACTTGCCAACAACAACAAAAAAATACCATGATTATAGATACCTTTCATACAATCTAAGTGTGGAATTGGTAAAAGCTTCATGATTTTTTAGGATTTAGCTCACTTTGTTTTAAATTTGCATGAATAACATGTGATCTCATAAACATCCTATTCATTGGAAGCCATGTTGATTGTTGAAAATGTTTGGGTTACTCTTGGTTGCAAATAGAAATTCATTTATGAAGTTAATTCTTATTTGGGCATACTTACATATCTATCTCTATGTACATTATTTCACTTTAATAGCTTGCTTTCATTGATCTATGATAATTTTCCAATTTTATTTTGTTGTTTGTTGAACATTTGCATTCTTATACTGATTGTGAACATTTGATTTTATACTTACATTTTATTATGTATATTATTGACTTAACATTTAATCATTTAAGTACTTTACTCAACATTCATTTCTACACAATAACATCAAATTGAAAATATAATTATGCATTTGCAATTCACTCTAACATATAATTTAGGTTTTACTTTTAATTAATAAGAAACTAGCATAACATTTTATGTATTTGTTAGTTCAATATTTAAGTTACATGGATTCTTGTGCTTTCATTCTAACACGTAACATAAGCGAATTAACCACTAACTTAAGATAGATATTAAAACTTACACATACATTATTGGAGGTTTAGTACCCTTAAGGGGAAATATTATTCTTACCTGTCTAACTAATAAAGGTAACCTTGTAGTTAGGAGGTCTAAAAATTTAAGCATATTCTGAGTTTACATTCCTATTCCCCCCCTTAAGTGTGAAATTATTGAACACAGCAGATCATCGATCCTAAGAAAATCTCACAACGAAAGAATTAGGAAGAAATATGAATTATAGTGAAAATTGCAGTGAATTGAGTAGTAAAAGTAATCATGCATTAAAACTCATATGTGCACATAAATGTGTCATAATTCATTAATCAGTCTAGTCAAAAGATATGTTACAATAGAGGAAATTCAAATACTCAGATAGAATTTGAATCCTACTTAGTCTAGCCTAGGAAATATCACCACTAGAGTGCTCTAGATCTACCAAACTCAACTGAGACTCAGTGAACTGAGGCTACTGTCAGTTAACTACCCATACAAGGAACATTAGTGAGTTTGTCATGAAAAATATCGGGAGATAAGGCTAGAGAGGGTGCATTAGATCACAATCAGTGGAAATCAGAGCACAAACCCACCATTAGAGTCAGGGACTCAGGTGGACTGAACCAGATCACCGAGTTAGCTCCAAAAATTTAGGGAACTGACTCTGTATGTCCTAAAATCATGCATGCATGGCACATCGAGTGGAAAATGGATTCTAGATGACATTTGCACACTACTAGGGGGATAATGACATCATCAAGTACTAGGAAAAGACTAATAACACTAAGGTGGACAAGATTGGAGTATTAATTATCTTAACACCCCCCCCTTAATCCAAACTTAGAAAATATTGGGCCCTGGTTACTGAGACCAAATTTCACCCATACAATAAAAATAATAAAAATAATCTATTCATGAAACTAAGGAAACGAGGAAAACCTCATGGGAATCCCCCCCTCAAAAATGAACAACAGGGAACTCAAACAAATTTCACACCAAGTAGAGATATGAGATATGAAAATCACTTATGAGTGAAAAACTTTGTGAACATGTTTGCAATCATCTCCTCTGTAGGACAATAGTGCAGTGACATGGTCCTATTGTGCACTAGTTCCCTGATGTAGTGCATGTGAACCTCAAAATGTTTGGTCCTTTGCTTCTGAACTGAATCACTGGAGATCCTTATGGCACTTTGATTATCATATAAAAGTTCTACTAAAGGATAAGTTCGAATGCCAAACTCTATCAAGATCCCATGTAACCAAACTGCTTGGATAGCTACATTCATAACCCCTTTGTACTTTGCTTATGCTGAAGAGAGTGAGAGTGATTCTTGCTTCTTACTTGACCAATATATTGGTCCTAATCCCAACATGAACATGTACCCTAAAGTAGATTTCATGTCAGTGTTGTCTCCAGCCCATTATGATTCAATAAAACCGACTAGATCTAACTAAGTACCAGCAAAATAATGAATACCAAACTCTCTCCTACGCTGCACATAGTGCAAGATCCTGTTTGTTTCCTTCCAATGTAGCTCATATGGATCTTGCATGTACCTAACCACATCACCAATATCATATGATAGATTTGGTATCGAATGTGTCAAGTACAACAAGCTACCAATCCACTGTATGTAGAAAGTGATATCAACTAAAGGAGTAGAACCACCTTATTCTAATATGATGCCAAATAGGAAGGGAAAAGTTGCATCTTTGAAATCTGTCATGTGGATCTTTTTGAGAAAATGAGATGCATACCTAGACTGTGAAAACATGATCCCTGAATCATTTTGAGTTACTTCGAGGCCAATGAATTATTTTAGCAACCCTAGATCTATCATGGAGAAGGATTTACTCAAAGCATACTTGATGTTCTTCAACCAGGTAGATGAACCACCGATGATGATAAAGTCATCCACATACAAAAAAATCAATAGTAGGAAACATCCCTTCTGCTGCATGTACACATTGTAGTCATATTTGCATCTCTCAAACTTCTATGACAGTAAGAAAGAATCATTTTGGCATACCATGCCCTTGGGGATTGCTTGAGCTGACACAATGATCTCCTCAGTCTACATACCAATAATGGATCATCAGTGTACCCCTCAAGTTGTTTCATATAGATCTCTTATTCTAAGTCACTATGCAAGAAGGTACTCTTTACATCCATGTGATGTACCTCCCATAGATTCAAAGATGCAATGGCCAAAACAAGTCTTACTGAATCCATTATTTCTATAGAAATGAATTTCTCATTATAGTCCAAACCCCGAACTTGTGAGTACCCCTTTGTAACCAACACAGATTTGTACTTGGTTGTAGATCCATCAAAAGCAAGTTTTGTTTTGTAGATCCATTTTCACTGAACTATCTTTCTCCCTAGGGGAAGAGAGACAAGATACCTTGTCTCATTTTTTTGTAGGGACTCATATTCTTCATCCATGGCAGCCTGCCATGTCGGATCATGGAAAGCATCTATGAAGGATTGTGGATTAGACCCCACCATCATGTATCACCTCTTAAGGAGAAGTTGAGATATATGACATAGTGCAATATTTTCATCTTGCTACTGAGATCTAGTTCTTCTATGGTCAGATGGATCTCCAACTATCTTCCTAGCAACATCAAGGCATTTTTTAGCTCATTTAGGATTTGGATTGGGAGTAGGTGTTGGATCTAGATCTAGATCTGCTTGATCTTCATACTTAATATCAATAACTGATTCATCTTGGTCCTCATATTTGAAATCTGAATGTGGATCATCTGAAAAAACATCATTAGGAGCAAATGGAACTGGAAAATCAGTTATACCTTGTTCTTCAACTACTTGTAGATATTGCAATGGATCTTCATCGAACTTGAAACTACTTTCAATGAATCCTCTTTTGGTTGCAATCTCCATTAGCTTGTAATATTTTGCATCTTATGCATATCCCAACATAATGCATTCACTACTTTTGGGTTGAAGAGATTTTCTTTTGTCAGAGGGGATTTTAGACCATGCTTTGGATCCAAAAACCTCAGATGAGAGACATCAGGTTTGTGTCCCTTCAATGCTTTGACTGGAGTGACCCCATCCATAGATTTGTGGGGTACCCTATTATGAATGTTTGTGGCACAGTTCACTACCTTTTCCTAGAGATATGGTGGAATATCCCTTGCTTCAAGAAAAGATGTAGCCATCTCTTTAAATGACCTATTCTTCCTCTCAGCTACACCATTTTGTTGTGGTGTGTATGGGAAAGAATGTTGCAGTTGGATTCCCTCATAAGCACAAAACTGTTGCAAATTCTTCTTGATGTACTCCCCTCCATTATATGATCTAAGTTCTTTGATGTTTTTCCCAATAGTGTTCTCAACTAAGACCTTGAAAACTTTGAAATTTTTGAATACCTTAGACTTCTGCTTAAGAAGGTAGATCCAACAAAACCTAGAGAAGTCATCAATGAAGGTCATAAGGTATATGGATCCATTCATAGAAGATGTGGGCATCGGTCCTAAGACAACATTGTGTATCAAATCAAGTGTGGAGGAATCTCTATTTTTCTTCCCAACATCATACTTTATCTCTTAATGCTTCCCTCCCAAGCAACCTTTGCAGATTCCTTGAGAGAATTTTATGTCGGACAATCCTTCAACCATCTCTTCCTTGTGAAACTACTACAAGTACTTGAAATTTAGATGTCTGAATCTTTCATGCCAAATTCTGCTAGTCTCATTTGCATGAGTCAAGAGAGCAATTTGATGTGAATATGGAAAAAAATAGGAGAACTCATATGCCTTTGAGGCATGGTTGGAAACACCTTTGGCTATCAGTTTTCTAGATGATACATCTACAACCTTAACTATATCAAGTCCAAAAAAAAAATTCTTTGGTGAACCTATGTGTGTCATCTGATAAACATATAACAAATTTGTTGCTAAAAAGGGTACATACCGAACATTGTTGAACTTTCCCTGCTCAAGTTATATTGTACCCTTCCCTTCAGATGATATTTGAGAATCATCTCCCATGTTAATACTAGGACCATCAATGATATCTAGAGAAGAGAATGACTCTCTAGAGGAAACCATGTGGTTGGAGGCTCCAAAATCTATGAGGAAGGCTTGTGAATTGGAGAATCTAGCCTTCAATGCATGGCATCTCTCATGATCTTCTGTCTCGATTCCATAATCAATCTTCCTTGTTCCTTCTAGGAGGGAAATGTTGTGTTGTTCGAGAAATTTGGCCATTTGATCTATGGTCTTCTTCATGCAATATTTATATGGATGGTTTTCTTTCTTGTAGTACATACACTTGGTTTTCTAAAACCTCTTTTTCTTATCCTTCTTTGAGTTGGAGGATCCTTCCTATGGATTAGACTTCTCCTTCTTCTTTACCTTTATGCTTCCCTTTAGCATTCGCACTTTTTGAATCCCGAACCATAAGAGCTTGATTTTTGGAGGCCTTCAAGGCACGCATCTGAATCAGTTTGTCTTGTTCTTGGATGAGAGATTCGGTGAATGCATCTAAAGAAGGAATTTTCCAATTGGGTATTGACAATCTCCCTTAATGGAAGGTAGAAACAAATATTGAAAATTCAATACCAAGCTTGCTTAGGATGGATAGCACCCGTTGCTCATCCTTTTTCTCAATTCCACATTGTTTGCAGTGCATAACCAAGGACTTGAACTTTGAAAAGAACTGTTGTATGCTTTCGAAGCTACTGGGTTGAAGAGTAATTAACTCATTCTCCAAAATGTCGCCTCTTAGCTCATCTTTCTTTCCAAATATAGTCTCAAGCTTCAACCAAACCTCTCTTGGTGTCTTCAATCCATCAAGGTGGAAGAGAAAATCTCTGGAGATGTGAATACACATAAAACCAAAATCCTCATCTAATATGTTCAGGTACTTTGCTTTCTCAATAGTTGTTTGAGGTTCAACCTCCTTTCCCATTTTGACCATGTACATAATCTTGTTGCGCAATACCATCTTCATATCATCCCTCCAATCAAGATAATTGAAGGGTGTCAGGATTCTTGGAAACAAAGGAGCATTCAAATTCTCCATGTGTAACTGCTGGAACAAATACAAACTGAAAATGTTGCTACTGCTACACTGAAAACTTCTCAAAATCTTGCAAAAAATATTAAATTGAAGATAAACTATCCCTAATGCACTCTGATACCATGTGAAACTCTTGAACACAACAAATCATTGAGCCTGATAAAATCTCACAGTGAAAGAATTAGGAAGAAAGATGAATTACAGTGAAAATTGCAATGAATTGAGCAGTAAAATTAATCATGCACTAAAACTCAGATGTGCACAGAAATGTGTGGCATAATTCATTAATCAGTATAGTCAAAATATATCTTACAATAAAGGAAATTCAAATATCGAGAGAGAATTCGAATCCCACTCAGTCTAGCCTAGGAAATATCACCACTAGAGTGCTCCGGAGCTACCAAACTCAACTAAGACTCAGTGAACTGAAGCTACTCTCATTTAACTAACCATGCAAGGTGCATTAGTGAGTTTGTCATGCAAAATATCATTCAATCAGGCTAGATAGGGTGCATTAGATCACAATCAATAGCAATCGAATCACAAACCCCCCACCAGAGTCAGGGACTTAGGTGGACTGAATCAAATCACTAAGTTAGCTCCTAAAATGTAGGGAACCAACTATGGATGTCCTAAAATCATGCACGCAGGGAACATCAAGTGGAAAATGGGTTCTAGATGACATCTGCAAACCGCTAGGGAGATAATGACATCATCTAGTACTATGAAAATACTAATAACACTAAGGTGGACAAGGTTGGATTATTAATTATCATAACTTTAAGATCCCTATAAGGGTGTTTTGCATGTTGTGCCCAAATTTTCATTTTTAGAATCAACATAACTCTTAATCTAAACTGAATGTTCAAAGGAAAATGGATGTCTATGATAATTCTTCCACCCGACTATAGGTATTCATTATAGATTACACCCCTAAGCTGGGATATGAGACCACAAAGGTGAAGGATATAGGATAAATACCCTCAGGTCAATCATCTAACCAAATTACTTTCAATATTAGCAAATTTTTTCACCACAAAACAATTGAGGAAACCATCCAACCAACATAGCAATGCCACTCCCTTCTATTTCCCCACACAACACAAGAAATATATTTTCCTTCTCTACTCAAAAATACCTTAGGTATTTCTTCCCTCCACTCTCTTTAATGCATAGAGAAGTAGTCCAAATATTGTCTACCTTGACAAACAACCCACCCAATAGAGTTAAATTTTGTCTCTTGATTCTAGGTGTCAATTGATAGAACTATAGAAAAAAAACTCAGTTGAATTTTTTTCATTATCGAGTCTCATAAAATATGCACAAGTCTAATATGCAAGAAGATTTAAGTCACCTCCATCTCTAAGAGGAGGAAGATTTTCATTTGGGATGCATCTAGTAGTGTTATTTGTATTAACTCCGTCACACATTAAAAATACAATATTTCTATACTATGCTAGATTTCCTCTCTATAGGTCTCGGGTTGAGGTTTAGGGATAAATTTGGAATTGTGTACGAGCCCCAATGTAATGGTTAGGGCCTAAATTCCTAGTGTTTGGATTTGAACCATTTATGGGGTTGTGATACCCATCCATGCAATGTTAATTCATAAGAAAATGGCCATATCCTTTCATATACCTACTATTCCTTGTTTAGGGCATATGTTGTGGTTAAAGGCCCCATACATGGCTTCTGAGCACAAAACATATTACTTTGTGTAAAATCCATGGTTTTTTGGACTAAACAATTACTTCATCAATGAGACACATAACTGTCATAATCCATACACTAACAACCAATACATAGGTGGGAGACAATGATAGATAATATGTATAAATATAGAAGCATAGCTTCAATGACATTCATTTTTTGATAGCTCAAGTAGGAGGTAGTTCTCATAAGCCATACACTAATAGCCAATACATAAATGTGAGGTAGTAACAACCAATATGTAGAAATATAGAAACATAGCTTTATTGACATTCATATTTTCAAGGAATACAAGGTAAATTCCCCAAAATAGAAACCATCCAATCACTAATGATATTTATGCATAACTAGAAAGTTGATAATGGAGGTTAGTTTCTTCAAATAATTAAACCATGGTAACACTATTCAACCCAATCATACAATCAAACGAACACTTTTCATGACCTCCAACCTCATGACCATGGATCTGTATACCATCCTATACAGTTAAAACATGTCAATGACAATGTTGCCACCATATGGGTGAGAGGTATTTTGATGACATATCATAGACCCAATGTGGAAGGATAAATAGAGTATGTGGCTTGCCTATATGGAAGAATAATTGGAGTGATATTTTCTGATAAACATTGATCCTTTCATCATAATCATACTCTCCGATGGTAGATGATGATATCATATTTAAATCACCCACCAATTTTGTTGGCAAGACCAAAAATCAGTTTTTGAAATCCATTTTTATGATATCCAATGTTGACTAAGTAGAAATTAGAATATCCAATGTTGACTAAGTAGAAATTAGAATATCCAATGTTTACTAAGTTAGAAATGCAATGAACATGGTTAATATTTTAATAACACTTTTGTCATCGAAAGGTGTAAAAACCTCTTTCCAAAAAGAGAATTCTTCCATGAACTCGTCATTCTTTCTAATATTTTAGACATCATAGAATGGTAACAAATAATAAAAAAATGAAATTGATCCACGACTTCTAGAAGATAGGATTGTTTTAATAATAAAATGAATCCAACGGCACCCAAGTAAAGAACCTTACCAGATCACTATGGATGTGCATAAAAAGCATTATGACCAATCCCAGTCACACCTTAATAAATTTAATGGGTCATCATCTTTAGCTTCCAATTTCAAACTCATTGTTAAGTGAATCATATAGGCAGGATGTTTCCAATTTCAAACTCATGTGTTAAGTGAGTCATATAGGCAGGATGTTAGTGAATGTCCTTGATGCATACATATAACAACATCAGATACTATGACTATGGTATGGAGTGAGGTTATGGTTCTAAGATGATGAAAATATTTACTTTGGAGCAAGTAAGTTTGAGCAGTATGAAAACCAATAGAAATCATTATGGAAGGATATTATTCACAAGCTATTAGTTACTATTTCCTTAATATTGCAACATGTTATTATTGTACCTTTACGATGAGCGTGGTGATTGTTAGTTCCTTTTTTTCATGTATGGTTTTGTTATTTGGGTGAGTGGTGATTATATAATTTTATTCATTTTTGGGATTTGTGGCATGGTCTTGTAGCTTCTATGTGTATATGCACTCATGACATTTTTTATGTGAAATTTTAGACATAAAGGCTATGAGGACTAAGTCATTGAAGCACAAAAGTGGCATTGGAAATTATGATGTAAATGTAAACGTTTTTGTAAAGAACCAGTCCCAATGAATGAAGAATTTTTATCATCCCTTGGACTGGGAAATAAGTAAGTAGTTACTTTTACCTTTTCACTTGTACGCATATTTCATGGAATTTGCATATGATTTTTTTAATGATGTAGGTCATATTCATATATGATTTTGATACTAATTTGATACGTTTTATTTTTTATAGGGAAAATTTGGATTCTACAAAAGAAGAGCAGAAACAAAGGGCAAGAAAAGACATATTGTTGTGAACTCATAGAATCCAACGTATTGGTAGATCCATAAATGGAGATGAAGCTGAAAATGCAAATCAAATTTGATTGATATGTGACAATAAAATTTGAAAGAGATTTATTTAAAAGTAAAGGAAATATTTGAAGTTGAATCAAATGACGAAAAGATGGCCAGCCTATTGGCCCAAATGTTGTAAGGTGGGCCTCAAATTTGGGAAGGAGGATTGAGTCTCACTTGGATGTTAGAAAATCTTATTTTTTAGAACAAGATCTAACAATTGTTGATTTAGTGATATAAAAAATATCCATGAAACATTACAAGTAGAGGATGAGAATTTTGTTTAATATTTTTGGGCATAAATCAAGCAAACCAACCCTAGATGGAAAAGATAGGGAGAACACCTTGACTCCGAAACAATGGGAATATTTGAAAGAATCCACGCATTTTGAAGATTATATTGGAAAGAGTACAAGAGAGAAGTGTGCAAGATATCTTATGAAGGTTAGATTTATTTTGTGATCAAATGAAAACATCTTTGTAAGTATAATATTATGGATCTTTTCATTTATATTGTACATTGTGTTATTGATTTTGATTTTTATATCTAACTACTTGTGTGTTGACAATGATTTGTAGGTTGGAGAAGCTAGTAGAGAATCGAGTGTGGGTGAAATGGCTCAATATTTTGTAGTTGAAAATTCTAAAGATAATAAGATGTTGGAAATTAGAAAAGAAAGTCCCATGATCACATCTACTCAAGGAAACAAAATCCGAATAGTTACGGCATCAAAGATTGAAAACCTGAGTGATGATTATAAACATGCAATTGAATGTTTAACTGGGTTGACAGAGACAATGTTTCCCTTATCCTCCTCCATTAAACCTCTTGTTTAATCATTTAATAAGGGGGAATCAATTTATTTACATGGGGTAAGTTGATTTTTATTTCCTTGCAAACATATCTTTACTTGGATTTGTAATGTGTTGATGTTTTTCTTCCATTTCTCTTCCCTCACAAAGGCTCTCTATTTTTTTTAAATGGAAATGCTTGTCAAATATCATAGGAAACTATAAATCAAGACGGTGAAAGAAAGATGAAAGACTCAAAAAAGGACCATGAAGTTTCAATCCCTAGTGTTGTTATAAGATTACATGAACCAAAACATGCACATGTATGGTCCTTATAACAACTTTTATTTGGTTTTAGTTGCATATGAATAGTAATGTTTATTTTGAGCATGATCAAATCACATGCAGAATATTAAAGGAAACGATGACGTTGCAAAAATTCTAAAATATGACAGCATTGATATGCATAAACATTTCATATCATTTCCAAGCCTTGTTGGTGTTTCAAAGATTGACTCTGTAGTGATTGCATTCAATTATGTTATTTCAATAACTGTATATGCTTTTAGAAGATAATTGTAATAAGTTTTTTTCTAATATTTGTGTACTTTTTTGTTTTTGATAGTGCCCATTAATTCCAACAAGGGATGATCTACTCAAGGAAGTTAATAAAGTGAAAATATTATATCCATATGACGTTTCTATTGCCGACATTGGACGGATTCAATTACTTTTGGTAATCCATGAAGTGGCACTAAGAGTTGAATATGCAAATGTTATTTTCATTAAGGTCACAAGAAACATCCTCCGTCCACATCTAGAAAATTTTGATGATTGTACCTATTTGAGGGAGATGGAAGGGGGTTTCACTCAGTGGCCAAGGAATTATTTGGAAAAATAATCGATGTAGATGATTTTCATGTTCTTGTAGCAAAGATAGATGTTATTTAGTTAGTTGTTGAGACTTAAGAGTATAGACAAGTACTACTTAGAAATGTACTACTTATATTGCTAGATGTTGTTTAGTCAGTGGTTGATGTTGTTGTTGAGTGTATGGACAAGTACTGTTGGATTTTTGTCATGGACTAGTACCAGATCAGTGATCATGATGTTTTATGAATTATTTTATATTATGTTGGAAAAGCATATTATGTTTTATAGTACTTGACTATGTAAAATATTACTCAACCTTCAACTCCAATTTCTAATTTCACTGATACATTGTTTAATACATAAAATAATTCAACATATAACAACTGCAAATATAAACACATGAGGATATTTACCACACCACTAAGAGCATAAATAAATATCAGTCACACATTTAAAATTTCAGACTCATAATTTTAGCCAAATGGCCCAGGTAAAACCCTTGAGGGGGAAAAACTATGAGAGAGAGTTCTTTTATTATTCCTTCTCGAAATAGTACAACAATAATAAAGTAAAACAATATTTAAATCAGTAAGGAAAACTTATCTCAACCAGATGGAAAATTTCCAGCTGTTATCTCCCCAAATTAATTTGTCAAGTTGATCATTTTTAGATGATAGGATGTCATTTGAAAATTCATTTCTAAATTTCATAAGGCTCATTGTTGATAGCTTTATGCATGTAATGAAGTTCGAAAACAATTAGATTCAGTTTTCACTTCCAAATTTTCAAAAGACAGGTTTCGGTAGCTAAGCTCTTATGTAAAATGGTTCCTAAGCTACCGAAAGCTCTGCTTTCGGCAGCTTAAATGAAATTGTTAGAGCTCTCCTAACTCCCGAAAGTAGAGCCAAGTTTCCAACACCTGGGGTGATTAGATGGCTTAGGAAAAATGCTAAGGTTGATTCATTGGTCACCGAATGAAGGGTTTTTTGCAGCTTACCACCTTCGAGCCCAATTTTGATAGCTACCGAAAGCACCAAAATGCAGAAATCGACCGTTGAGCATCAAAGCTAGTTCCCGATGACTCAAGCATCTTGAAGGCATTTTCCAGAGGTTGGTGAGAATTACAGGTCATGATCAGTTTCGTTTCCAGATCGGAGGGTACCTGTAGGGTGAACAAAGAAATATTCCTTGCCAATTTTGAGAGAAGGATAGCTACAGAAAATGGGCGTTTTTCTGTGAAAAGTCATCATCTTCAAATGACGATTCTGAGCGATTGGAGACTTATTTTGAAAAAATATCGGAGGGTTTTGTTACTGACATGTCAGAGCACAATAACCTTGCTCCGTTTTCCTACAAGTGTTGCGAGTTGAGAGAATCGAATCCATCTCTGAGCCCCAATTTCCAGAGCTCAAAATTTGCCTGTTTGACACATGTTTTTGAAATGAAGATCCCGAGAAAATAAAAATGAATTTCAATGATATGAGGGAGGTTTTTGCTCACAATGGATCAATGCACAATAATATCTCTCGGTTTCTACACAAGTGTCACAGACTTGGAGATCTGAACCCATCTCTGAGCCCCATTTTTCAGCAGTTTAGCTAAATTAATGGCGTTTTCCTGTGCAAAGCCATCATTTTCAAATGATGATTCTGAGCGACTAGAGAGTCATTCTGGAAAACACTGGGATTTTTTTCTTCCTAACACATTAGAGAACAAAAACCTCTCTCAGTTTTCCTATAGGTGTCACAGATTGGGAGAATCGAATCCATCTCGGAGCCCCATTTTTCAGCAGTTTGGCTAATTAAAAAATGATTTTTTCTGGTTTGTTGAAAAATGGTTTTTGATTTTCCATCTAGAGGATTCGACCCACTTTCCAAGAGTTTGAACATTTTGTAAAAATCTATAAATCCCATGATTGAGGTAGAACAATTGTTCGATTTTGGAGAGACTGATCCATATTTGTACTTTTAGACTTCAGTGATTTCTCAGATAATACCAGCTTCTTTTACTATTCTCCTTTCAGATTCTTTCTCTTATGTTTTTGTATTTACAGTGGATGATTTATTGCCTGTAGGTTCACTTGTCTATGTGAAATAACTGTTATCCTATTTTGGCATTTGAGAACTGAACATGCATGTAATTTATTTTGTTGTGATTATCCATTTATATACAAATTTCTGTGTATGAGTCTGCTGATACGACAAGGACTCACTCCCATTAACCTTTTAGCAACCCTCTGAATAGCAGTAGTCAAAGCCTTGTCTCTTTGAGCATCCCTATGTGTGTGCTGAGTGTGTGAGTTTTGATTTCAGTCATCCAATTTGATCCAAACAAACCCCATCTTCTAAGATAAGTTCAAGTTACCAGGCATCTCTGAAAACAACCTAAGAGAGCTTCCTGGAGTGATAACAAATTGGCGCCGTTGTCGGGGACAAGAGTTCGAAGCAAGCTTCCCTGGGAGACGACATAGTTTCAGCTTTTGATGATAGACAAAGGCTGGGCATTATATTGGTTGTAAGCATCTATCTGGCGACTCCACGTTTAAAGACTCCACTGGGAGGATCCTGTCAATTGAAGATGAAGGGACTGAAGTGCAAAACCAGGTATCAGTTCATGAGTTTTCTTCATGAACTTTTATTAATATTTATCAGTTCATTTTGGCTTTTCCCTTCACACATTAAGAGGATCATCTTGTGCTTTGTATTTTCGGATGATCATCAACCTTCTTTTATATATCCATCCTTATAAGAAGAAAATCTCCATCTTGCTTGTGTTGTTGATATTGATCCTATATCTTCACTTCAGCATATTGAGAAGGATGAGCTTTGCATTCAAACCTCTCATGAATCTAATCACCCAGGTAACTTTGAAGAAGTTGAAAGTGATTCGAAGCCTTCTCATATCTCATTATATTCAGTTATTATTGAACCTTTCCATCAACTTGTTATTCCTTATAATCAGCCCATTGCTTTTCAAGCTAAAATCAGAATGAAGATGTTCAAACCTTTAAAGCTGCCTTGTCTCCTTCACCCTTATCCTCTTGACTGTTATGAATACCTTCCCTGATTTTCTGGAGAGAACCAAGTTTCAGCTGAGGAACACCTAGAATCTTTTGAATATTTTGTTGATCATTTTCAGATTGTTCACGAAGATGTGATCATGAGATTCTTCTCCAAGTCTTTGATCAGAGATGCTACTGCATGGTTTAAAGTTCTAAGAGCTGATTCTATTGACTCTTGGATCGAGTTGTCAAATACCTTTTTGAAGCATTAGGGTGAGAAAAAATCTCTTGATTTGTATCTCACTGAATTTAATGCTTTGAAGAGAGAGAAGGATGAAGCTCTATCTGTTTTCAATCGAAGGTTTTACAGCAGCTATCATGACCTGCCTTTAGAGATCCGGCCTACAGAGAAAGCTGCCATGATATACTATGTTATGGGTCTTCATTCAGAACATGCCCTTCTTCTGTTAGAAAGGAAGTCTTCATCCTTAAGTCATTTGTTTGAAGATGCTCAAGAGGTAGAGGAGAAAATCCGTGCATCCAGGTGGATCAGAATGCAGGTTGAATCTGAAAATATGCAGGCATATAAGCAAGCCGAAGGTCAGTATACTTCTGATTTTGAGCAGGAGAGTAATGAGGTTGAAGCAGATTTGGAACAACAACAAAAAGAATGTCACTACATTTCAGGTTCAGAGCAAGAAAGAAGTGAATATGAAGCAGATTTGGAATAGCAACAAACACCCGAGCTCATTTCAGATTCAGAATCAGATTCCTCAGTATTCGCAGAGTACTCCAGAGACAGGTATGGGTGTAAATTTTATGATCAGTTTGTAAATCAGGAAGAGCCTATGATGACTGATGATATCTTAGGCAATTATATGTTCTTAGCTGATCCTAATCCATATGATGTAAACCCTGTGTTGTTATCCTCTTTTGATCATTATGCTGAAAAGAAATTTATAATTTTTGATGATCACAAGTTGATCTTAAGAGAACAAGAAGGTCATCAATCTTCTGGCAAAGAAGCAATCAGTGATGTCCAGCTGTTTCCTGAGAATCAACCTGTTTCTAATCTTCTTTTCAAAGATCCGGTGGCAGCATTCATGGAATCATACATTTCAGGGAACTTGAAAATTTCAGATTTCTTCGGCTCTCCCATTTTTTCGGCTGAGTATAGTTTCCTGAATGAGTTTTATTCACTATTGTTACTTTTCAAACATCAGTTGTTAAGTAGTGACAGAGACAAGGTTTCTTCAGTTTTGATGTTACTTGGATGGTTGTTGTGGAAGTCAGCATTTACTTAACCAAATTGTAGAGTTTGTTAGAGTAGTATAGGGTAGGAAATAAGCTCACTGCCTGAGCATTTCTTTCTTCCAATTTGCAACAGAAATAGCAGTTAGTTTGTGTGAATAAAGACAGCTCTTGAAAGGTGTTCAGAGGGTGGTTGTATTACTGACTCCATGCCCAATGGATATAAGACACTATTGGAAGGGGTAATTTGGATTCAAATGATGTGCAGGGTTGCAGGATTTGGATCAGGTTTTGAAAGTAGTATTTGAGACTTCATAGCCCAATGGATGCAAGGCATGGCTAGAAGGTTTACAGTTGAACATTTGTGGGCAGTTTGCAATGATTTGGTGACAGTTTAAATGACTCCATTACCCAATGGAACACTAGACTAGGTTCTATATTTTGTTTATCCAGGAAAGGCATCAGATCTGTGGTTCTTGAAATATCACAGGGAGGTTTTCATCCCCGAGAGGAGCCATATGTTATCTCCCCAAATAAATTTGTCAAGTTGATCATTTTTAGATGATAGGATCTCATTTGAAAATTCATTTCTAAATTTCTTAAGGCTCATTTTTTATAGCTTTATGCATGTAATGAAGTTTGAAAATCATTAGATTCGGTTTTCACTTAAAAATTTTCAAAAGACAAGTTTCGGTAGCTAAGCTCTTATGTAAAACGGTTCCTAAGCTACCGAAAGCTCTGCTTTCGGCAGCTTAAATGAAACTGTCAGAGCTCTCCTAGCTACCGAAAGTAGAGCCAAGTTTCCAACACCTGGGGTGATTCGATGGCTTAGGAAAAATGCTAAGGTTGATTCATTAGTCACCGAATGAAGGGTTTTTTGTAGCTTACCACCTTCGAGCCCAATTTTGATAGTTACTGAAAGCACCAAAATGCAGAAATCGACTGTTGAGCATCAAAGCTAGTTCCCGATGACTCGAGCATCTTGAAGGAATTTTCCAGATATTGGTGAGCGTTAGAGGTCATGATCACTTTAGTTTCCATATCAGAGGGTACCTGTAGGGTGAACAGAGAAATATTCCCTGCCAATTTTGAGAGAAGGATAGCTACAGAAAATGGACGTTTTTTATGTGAAAAGTCATCATCTTCAAATGACGATTCTGAGCGACTAGAGACTTATTTTTCAAAATGCTCATTGTTTTTTGTTCCTGGCATGTCATAGCACAATAACCTCTCTCCGTTTTCCTACAGGTGTTGCGGGTTGAGAGAATCGAATCCATCTCTGAGCCCAAATGTTCAGATCTTAGAATTTGCTTGTTTGACACATGTTTTTGAAATGAAGATCCCGGGAAAATAAAAATGAATTTCAATGATCTGAGGGAGGTTTTTGCTCACAACGGATCAATGCACAATAAATGCTCTCAGTTTATACACATGTATCACTGAATTGGATAGCTGAACCCATCTCTGAGCCCCATTTTTCAGCAGTTTAGCCGAATTAATGGCATTTTTCTATGCAGAGTCATCATTTTCAAATGATGATTTTGAGGGACTGGAGAGTCATTCTGCAAAATGCTCGGAGGTTTTTCTTCCTAACATGTCAGAGAAAAAAAAAACAAACCCCATATTCTAAGATAAGTTCAAGTTACTAGGCATCTCTAAAAACAACCTAAGAGAGATTTCTGGAGTGATAACACTAGCCTCGAAAATAGTGGCAGGACATACTTGAAATTTGTGCATAAGCTATATCGATTTGCATGGTGAATAATACAGTACATAACTTCCAGTAATATATGGAACCTACCTCAAAGTGTGTGCTACATGTACAATCTAGTTACCTCATTTTTTGTGCCCACTGAAACAAAAATACTATGCCTCAATTTCTATGCTATCTTAGCCACAAAATTCACTGTACGAACTACTCAATTAATGTTATATGGGTTGCAATTAATGTGCTATATAGTCCCTTGAAAATTGTGTAAGACTTCTAGGATTTTGTGCCCAAAATTTCTTCTAAAAAATTGTGCCTTCTCTCTCGATTTATGTACCTCTTAAATGCTACTGTATGGTCCTCGAACTATGTGGTAGATTCTCTCTACTTTCTTTTTTTCAAATCTCCTTGGAATTCATGCCAAGGTTCTCTTTCTCTCTCAGCTAATCCTTCTCTTCTCAAGAAATTAGACTTCTCTTCTCTCCAAGTCTCTTGGATGGAATATTAATAATGCTTCTTGGTTTCCTTTCCTTTTCATTTTCTCTCATGGGGTAGTTGAATAGTCACTATATAAAGGGCCAACATTGAATCTAGTGATCTAACATCAATGGATGATAAAAAATGCTTTTCTCTCCATTTAAATAATTTCCTTTCAACTTCCACTTAAATCGATTGAAAAGTCAGTTTACGACTCTAAAGTGAATTAATTACTCATCTCAAGTAATTAATGCAAGGGTGGTCATGTCACTTGTCCAATTTTAGTGAATTAGGCACAAAGTCACTAGGGGAACACTTCCATGGTATCAAATTCAACACTCCCTCTTACCAAGGAAAGTGTTCTCCCTTACTCCCAACTTGTCCATGAATAACATAAATTGCTTCTTCAGCAAATCTAGTAATTTTCTCATGTGCTTCTCACACAATATAATAAATGCCCACCCTTTCTTAAATCCTCTCTAGAAAGGTCAAATATAATGTCCCTTCATGTTAGGAATCATAACATGAAGGACATATTTAGCTACAATGCTTAGCACTTCCTCTTCATGAGGGGAGTTCTTTTGGAATGTCCTCCACAAGAATCACACTCCAATCTCACACTATCTACTATAGAATCTCCCTTTGTCTCTAGAATCCATCCATCTATATATCCCACACTTTTCATTGGTTCCACATGTCGATAAATCTCATCTCTCTCATCCATCAGTAACATGCCATACTGGTTGACCCTCCTGGAAGCACTAGAATAATTATCCTCTCGGTTACTCTCCTGAATCGAATACTGAATAGTTAGTACCACTTCAATATTCAGAGCATCTTTCTCTCCCCTTTGAACTGAGGAGTGATTTTCCAGTGCCATGTCAGTCCTTGGATCTTCTCGTTCTCTTTTTGTCTCAAACTCAGAACCTATTATCCACCTAGATCCTCCTGATGTAGGTTGTCCACACACTACATACTCACTATCTCTCCAATGACCTATCAACACAGGAACAACCAGATCCACTCTCAATACATATATAAATATGTTTTCACTCTTGAAAAACATATCATACCCTGCACCTTCCAAGGATGGAACTGAGAGTCTTCTATCCTTCATCCTTGGAACATATAGCACTAATAATCTCTCCAAAATCTACGTGGAACTATACTTGTCCCACTCCTTTGACTGGATGCACTGTTCCCTCTCTGTCTTCTATGAGTTTCTTTGGAAATGTCTCTATAGTGAGGAAGCCATATCACATCCTAGTCATGTGACTACAGGATGCACTATAAACTATCCACTTCCCAGCATCCATAGGTCCCCTATTGTTGCAACTCGAAACAACTATGACAAGAGAGAATTATTTCTCGAACTTTCCAGTGTAATTCTCTATCTAAGTTATAGATACAATTTGTTCCTCCTTCTCATTAGGACATTGGCCAGCATAATGGAAAAACTCATTGTGTGCATAAAAACCGAATTTGCTTAGGTCCTTCTTCTGCTCACCTCTCTACTACTTAGCCCCTCCCTTAGGTCCCTTCTTGGACTTCTTTCCTTTAGTTTACAAGGAAACATTCTCCTCTTCTTCCTTGCTATGAGAGGAAATATCCTGCATATATCCTCTCTAGGTATCTTCCTAAACAAATTCATCCCATAGAAGATCCTAGGAAGGCATGTTCTCTTGTGCAACAACTGCCTCCATAAATAATTCCAGCTGCATGGTTACTCCATTCAGTGTCGTCCTCACAAGGTCACTGCCCTACATAGTCTCCCCAATTACTGCAAGCTCATATCTCACATGTGTGATCTGAGTAAGGTAGGAGGTCACATTTTCATATTTTTCCATCTGTATTCCCTTTAACTTCTCTCTTAGTGCCATCTTTAAATTTGCATTCAAACTCTGGTATATGCAGGTTAAGTCATCCAACATATCATGATCCCTTCTCTTACCCGTCACATGAGGAATGACATGGTATTTCAGTGCATCAAGGCTAATTCTCTTAGCCATGATCTTCTTCTTGTTAAAGGATGCCAATGCTATTGCATTTGTATATTCAAGCACCACAATCAAATGTGTGTGTTGTTGTTCACAACTTCATCCCACAACTCATTCTTCTACAATATAAAAACAATCCTTGCTTTCCAAGGTATGAAATTTGCAGCCCCATCGAACATGTCCTCTATCCTCACCCCAATGGCCATCACACTAAAAATATAATTCCAAATATGCTTCTGATGAACAAAATAAAAATCCCTCTTAAGTATGAAATCCCTGCTTTACTTCAAACAATCGGCTCTGATACCATGTAAAATATTACTCAACCTTCAACTCTGATTTCTAATTTCACTGATACATTTTTTTAATACAAGTTTAATACATAAACTCATTCAACATATAAAAACTACAAATGAATTCTTTCCTCATAAACAAATTAGAATTAGAAACACATGATGATATTTACCACACTACTGAGAGCATAAATAAATATTAGTCACGCATTTAAAATTTCATACTCAGAATTTTAGCCATATGGCCAAGGAAAAAACCCTAAGGAGGAAAGCCTATGAGAGAGAGTTATTTTATTATTTCGTCTTGAAATAGTATACCAGTATTAAAGTACAACAATATTTAAATCAGTAATACAAACTTGTCTCAACTACATGACAACTTTCCAACCTAAAAAACACTGCTAAGAAAGACTTGAATTTTGTGCATAAATGGTCTCAATTTCTATGATGAACAGTATAGTACAGAACTAGTTCTAGTAAAGTACGAAATATACCTCGAAGTGCATACTTATTGTATGGTATGTCCACCTCATTTTTTGTGCCCACTGAAATAACAATACCCTGCCTCAATTTCCATGCTATCTTAGCCACATAAATCACTATATGGCCTTCTCAATAATTGATGTATGTACTACAATTAATGTGCTCTACAGTCCCTTCAATATCGTGTTATACTTCTAGGATTTAGTTCCCATAATTTCTTCTCAAAATATGTTCCTATTCTCTCGATTTTTGTACTTTTCAAGTCTTGTTGTACGGTCCTCAATCTGTGTGCTAGAGTCTCTCTGATTTTTTCTATTTGAACTCCTTGGAATTCACTCCAAGGTTCTCTCTCTCTCAACTCATCCTTCTCTTCTTAAGAAGGTCGACTTATCTTCTCTCCAAGTCTCTTGGATGGAATAATAATACTTCTTGGTTTCCTTTCATTTTCATTTTCTCTCTGGGGGTAGTTGAAGACTCACTAGTTCAAGAGCCCACATTGAATCTAGTGATATCACATCAATGGATGAGAAAAAACAATTTTCTCTCCAGTAAATAATTTCCTTTCAAATTCCACTTAAAATTTATTGAAAATTCACTTTATGAATATAAAGTCAATTAATTACGCATTTCAAGTAACTAATGCAAGGGTGGTCATGTCACATGTCCACTTTTAGTGACTTACACACAAATTCACTAGGGGAACACTTCCTTGGTATAAAATTTTACAGATTGCTTATATAATTTTTTCATGGGTCAAATTATATATGTTTACAATTCATGCATATAAAATTTGACAAATATTTGACAAATTCAATAAATTACTATAATGTGTATGCACAAATGTAACCAGTCTTAGTTTCTTCATTCGAATGGCTTGTTTGGTGTACCTAGTTTTCATTTTTGAGGATATTGCTTTTCATCAAAAGCATCCTTGGAGATCAGTTTGATTGATGTTCATTTGTTTCATTTATCATGTCACTCATGAATATTGTAGAAATTGATTTCTTCGACAAAACCTCCCAACATTATGCAAACAAGGATAGAAATATATGTAGTTGTGTTAAAAAAATGCATGTCCTCTTGTTTTGGGCATTTGTTGTTTCAAGTTAGAATATTCCAGACTAAGAAAGAAATAATATAACATACAAATACCTTTTGTAGTTCCAAAAAAATGAAACAAGTTTAAAGCAATTATTTGGGTATTGCATACAAAAAAACAAAATATCTACAGTGGACATGTCCAAAGGCTAAGAGCCGCATCCTCCATGTGTTGAATCCATTAAGTAGTCTATCTCTAACAATAAGAAAAATGTAGAAAGAGATGAATGATTACCATGTGTTGAATCCATTGAGTAGTCTATATCTGACAATAAGAATATTGTAGAAAGATATGAATAATCAATTTCATGTTTCTTACTTTTGAGAATATGCTATTGGTCACCTGAGAAAGGTCATACAGATAATGCCCTTAGAGTTTATTCCAAGTTATAACTAATGTCTATTTTGGTAATCAATCATTCTTGGGACCTATTCTCTTTGAACTTGAGACATCATTTGAAATGATATATTCTCTTCATATTCATTCTTTTCTTCTGGTGGAATGGTTGAAATACATTTTCATTATATATATATTTTTAAAAATCTGAACTAGATAGGGAAATTTTCCTAGGATAAAAAAGGCCTCTCCACCATAGTTCCTAGAATATCTAAATTTCTTTAGACTTTTCTTAGAAGCAATTCTTCTATTGTAGTTGTAAAAATACCAATATTTTGGTTTATGAAACCATTGTGACTATATTGTTTCTTATTGTCTAGTTCAAGGTGTCTGAATTCAAAATCCATTAATGGTATTTTTTACACAATATTATTTTACCTCCAGGGAATTTATTCCAAGAATTTGGAAACCTAAATTGCCTTGTATGTTTGTTTTATGATTGATCTATAAACTCATATTGACAAGGAAACAGTGAATTATTACTCCATATTTTTTAACCTCATGAAGTACCAACTGTATCTATTACTTATTTATTTATTTTTGCATTAAATAGTAAGAAAATTTTCCCTCATAATAGAATTTCCACTTGCGCTCACAGGGGTGTAGCTCAACCATTGATTCACTTGATATGAAGGAAATGTTGTAAATGGAGGTCATGAGTTCAAATCACCCTACCTTACACGTGTCCCATGCTTGCGGGATGTGTGTGTGAACCTAGGGTATAGTGGTAGTGGATGGGATTGGACCCCTGTACGTCGTGTCATGTAAGTTCCAGCTCCATCCCAGTTGTTAAATCCCTTAGTTACAAAAAAAAAGAATTGGCAGCTGCATCTAATACTATTTTGTTTATATTTGCATGAAATAGTAGGAAACCTTACCTTTCACAAGAGATTCTTCGAGGAACAGATGAATAACATCATCGAAGGAACAAAGGAAGAAAAAATAGTTCACCAACTGTAGGAGTACTTGGAAGTGGACAAGCAAGAATTCCATCCCTCAAAACATGCCCCAAATGATGCCATGAAAAAACGTGTTTTCTCTTAAATTTGTAATCATCAATTTACTGAAAATCTTTCTTGTTTATAGGATTCTTTTTTAGAGTATACTCTACTAGCAATATATTGTTTATTTCTATAAGCAAACCCACAGAACTATATAGGCTTGTTGTTGTTGCAACATCCCCCCCAAAAATTTTGTAAATATTGCGGCCCCTCCTTGTTTTTATGAAAAGTTTGCTTAAGAATTCAAGTCCCTTCCTAGAAGGCCTTTTTATACTTAGTTTTTTCCAAAGAAAGCAAGTCCTTAGGTCTAGTTTTTGTTTTATCTTCTAAGTAAAACTCAATTTTCATTGCCGAAACAGTGGCACAACTCGCCGAGTTGGGCCGCAATGTTCAAACCGTTTTGTTAAGTTTTAAAGCTTTCCCTGTTTCGGCGCAACTCATCGAGTCGCGCCGCAACAAGCGAGCATTTTTGTTAAGTTTTAAAGTTACCCTGTTTCGGGTGAACTCTCCCAGTTCACCCAAAACGGTCTCCCCAACTTGGTGAGACCTTCCGAAATGCGGCCTTTGCCTTGTCTTTTTCTAAGTTTTATGTTCCGGCAAATCATGCCAAGTGACACTGACATAACTCGTAAGCGTGAACTGAAGCGGCTGACACTTAGTCAAACTTAAGTTCATTGATACATTTTCGGTGGAACTCATCCAGTCTCGCTGAAACCATCGCCTTTGAATCCTGAGTCCCGCCAATAAGAAGCAACATGAAGTCAGCCGACGAAACTCAACGAGAGTCGCCGAAACAAGATAACGGGTGCCCAGGCTTAAGCTGACTCCAAACTTGTCAAATTGTGCCGGTCCGTTGCGCAGTCACTTAGCTAACGCTGCTGACACTGGTCGCTTAAACTCGCCAAACACTTCCATTTTAACGGCTTGCAGTTAATGCCGAGCGGCACTGAAAGGACACCGGTCGCATCACCGGACGATGTTTTTAATACCCGCACCTACCCCGTCTAATGGGCTTAATTACTCACATGTGTAAGTGTTTTCTATTTAGAAAGTTTGGGTTTGTGGTTTGTTATTGTTTTTTATATTTGTTTAAGCTTTTCAAAGAACTTCGTTTGAGGTCGTGCTAGCCAGTCAAGGACAACCATGTCTATAGCCCTTCGTTTACTTGGAACCCAATTGTCTGCTGCCAGGTAAGTTCATTTTTTGAGCCTTTTCATTTATAATGGTTAAAGCTTCGGTTTTGTTGCATTAGGACTATTTCGTTAGCCTAACCATGGCCACCTTTTTCCTCATTAGGCTCTTTCCCTGCACTCGGCTGGTCATCCCCAAATCCATTTAGAGCACCTAGGTGGGCTCGTTTCCCTATCCCATCAGTCAGTCAAGCTCGAGTTCTAGCGACCCAAACAAATGTGCTTGCCAGCACATGGCCATAATCGCCCGTTAGTCCTCGTGTGCATCCTGTTATGAACGTCCCAGGCCTTCTAGCTCAAGAGTCAAGCTACAACGTCATGAGTTTCACCCTCTCCCCTTTTAGCGCTAATAAAGAAATCCAGTTTTGTTTATTGTTTTAGCAGAAGATATTTTTTTTGTTTTCATTATACGCATTTCATTTCCTGCTTAAAAGTTTGAGACGTAGTATCATTTTCAAGGAAATTTGCCAATATTGTATCTCTGCTCTCCTGCCTAGGCCATGCTTGTTGTTTTGATGAATTTTAGTTCAATACTTAGTTTTGAATTCTAGTTTATCATGTATCTACTCATGCATGTTGTCTAGCCAGGTATCATCACGATGTCGAAGGGAGGAAAGAGGAAGGAAAAGGTGTCCGAACCCGAGTTAGGTGGCGAGGCTATTATGGAAGCAAGGGTCGAGACATTATACGAAGATACCAAGCCCTTTATGGGAATTACCCCTGGATATAAGTGGGGATATTTTCATCACATGATTAGAGATCAGGATATCCCCGGATCAGTCCTGAAGGAAATGTACCTATACCAGAACATTAGAAGCTCCGGCATCACCAAAGCAGTGACGTGCCCAAAACTCTTCCCCTGCTCAGAAGTTATCAGATGGATTCTGGCGCATGCAGACGTTGAATCGAGAGTCTTATCCGACAACAAAGGAGAGGCATTTTCCTCGTTCCAGTCAGCCCATATTTCAGCCACCTACAAGTTGCTCCATCCTCAATAGCTGTTGAACAATGCATGGCTTGAAAGTCTCAACATGGATTTCATGGAAATGGCCAGAAAGTTGTTAATGCAAGGAAAGCAGCTGAGGCTGAAGGAAAATGATGACTATGAAGTTCAAATGCTAAGACCACCTTTCAGAATCATTGCCCTCATGCTAAGCAGAATTTTTCGGCAAAGCTGATGGAACCATTTATAATCTGCATTGGATCCCTTTAATCCACAATGTAGCATTCAAAGGCACGGTTTTCAATTGGGAAGACATCCTTTAAGACAATATATCATCAACCATAGCTGTTGCTAAAGGAGGGTTGGTCCGGAAAAAGTCAATTTTCTACATGTCTTCATACCTTGTGGATTGTATTCTGTCAAGGCATCCATTCCTAGGTTTAGGATGCATTTGGAATAAAGTTGACACACCAGTTTATATTGCCTATAAGATCATGTGGGCTAGGAATTACAAGAGGCATTATAAGGCCATCTGTGAAGAATTCATAATGCATTTCTATGAACTGATGTTCAACAAAGAACCCAGTTTCCTATCTGAGAATTCCATGGCAGTCATGGAGAAGTATGGTGATTTTTATTTGTCAGAAGAAGGAACCTACATAAGAATGTATGGAGGTTCCAAGCTACCTTCTCTCTTGCCTAATGCTACTAATTTTTTGATCCATAAGGAGGCAGTAAGAAAAATGTTTTTAGATGGAATTGGTGGTTTCTTGAAGAAGTTAAAGAAGGCCTCTTTCCCGGCACTACCCTTCTATGTTGGAGCATACAAATTTGCTAAGGTCAAATTGGCTGAAGAATTTGTTCAAGAATTAAGAGAGTTTCACTTTGGAGAGAGTATTTTCGCAAAGAATGATAGGCTTAATAAGGCTGCAGACCACTGCAGAGAGGTTAATGCACACTTTGAGTATGTGCATTACCTTGATGAAGATGAAGAATTTTTCAAAAAGGTCAATAATATGACTGAACTCAAAATGCGTCTTCAACTCAAGAGTGGACCTGGCTTGAGTTCCACCGCAACCCAAGCTATCAAGGAAGCATAATTGTGAAGAGAAAGAGAATAAGCTGAAGCTTTGACGAAGGAAGAGAAAAGGCTCAAGGCTGAAGCTGAAAATATCCAAAAGGAAGTAGCAGAAAGAATGCAGAAGGAGTAGGAAGACATGCTTCAAGATGAAGAATCTAAAAGACTCCGAGAGGAGGATTTAGAGAAGATCAGAAAGGAAGAAGCTTCGAATCTACAGGAGGAAAGAGAAGCAGTTGAAAAGTAGCTGAAGCCCGAAGAAGAAGAGAGACCGCTGAAGGCCGAGGAGGAACATAAGTCCAAGGAGGATGCACAAGTTGAGATCTCAAACCTATAGGACATGGACATAGACTTGTCCCATGTTATTCGGACCCCACCCGCGGAAGATGACATACCCATAGAAGATATTCCAGTCATCCCTTTTACCCCATCAAAGAGTCATACTGTGACCCATTGGGACAAATTTGTTTTTGACAAGAAAAGGAAATCCATTGTACGAAGGCCAGAGACAAGGATGAAGAAGCCTTTTCACCCAGACATCATTACCAAATGAGAAACCACTGTCATGCAAGGCACACAGAAAGTTCCTGAGGTTATAACATCCGCTACTGTAGCTTCCGCCAAGGAAACCAAAGAGACAAGTTAGTAAATGAATTGGATGCAAGTAGGAAGAGGGATCGCATGGTACAGCTCACTCTGGTAAATGAGCAGTCTTATAGAGACTTAATGGTAAAGAAATATGATCACCTACTATCAGTACAAGAGGATTTGTCAGGTAAGTATCAGTGCCTAGAAGAAGAAAATGAAACTTTCGTGGTCCAGATGATGATAGTGGAAGGAGAGAAAAATGATTTTGAAGCCAGGATCATTCAATTGGAAGAAGAGAAAGAGCTGATGACAGAGCAGTTAGAACGAGGAAGCAGCAAGGCCATTGATTTAAGCCCCTTTCATGAGCAATCCTGTGACACACTGAAGGATATGCACGAGTCACATGAACTTCTTACTGAAGAAATTTGCAAGTTGAAGGCTATTGTGGACGAGATGAAGGAAAATTAACTCCAAATCCATTAGGCTCAAGCAGAAATATGCGCATGTAAAAGAAGACATTGGGAAGCATATTGAATGGAGAGAGGGTAAGTCAGAGTTCCCCAAATACCTCCCTCTCAAATCCGTAGCTGAGTTTAAAGAAGATATAGGCTTCATGGAGTTCTGCAAGAACCGCGGTGTGAAATTAAGCTCTGTAATCCAAGCAACTATTGAGAGATGTAGCGGTATTTATCAGAGGATCCAGGAAACTCATGAAAGGTGAAATATGGCAGTGCCCTAGACTCTAGAACACTTTTCGAGCAAAGAGCAATGCTTGTCTGAATTGAAGGGTGAACTAAGTGAGGAAATGGATTATGTGACTAAAATTGATGTGTTAATAGGAGAAGACCTTCACCAGTGCATCGGGAAACCCTTCGTTCCTGCTCACTTGCTTCAAGAGATTCTCTAGACTACATCAGCATAGGTGCAAGACATCGAAATAGAACTAGCCAAGCATGTGATTTCCCGAAAGTTCATGTTCCTTGCCCCTGCCAACACCATTGTTTGGGAAACATGAATTTTGGGTCAGCTATATAGAAGAAGCAGATAAGCCAGTTGTGGAGCAAGTACCAGCAGAGAAAGGAGTGCTAGCTGGGAGCTAATTTGGCATTCATAGATGTCTAATTACGAGCTAGGGCTTTTTGATTTTCCTTTTTTTATTGTAAAGATAAAGGACAACTGGATTTTATCTCTTTTGTTAAAAACATTTGGGGATTATTCCATTTTGTAAAGGGAATTAAAAGACAAATTAAAAGATTCTTTGGGATGGGGACACATCGCAGTTCTTTGAGCATTTTGTAAAGCTATATATAGAAGAATAAAGAATGATAGAAGGACTTTTGGCAGGTGAAAAGAAATTTTTGTCTTGTACATGAATTAATTTGTTGCATATATAAGAAGCTCCATTTTTCCTAAAGAAAGCCTGGGACTGCATTTTTTCCTGAGGTGTGTTAAATGTCCGATGGATTACTTCTGCTTCATTTATACATTACTGTGAGATCATTCCTTGCTATTATGAATTGTTTCTTTGTAATGAATGTTCTCCTATTTTTTTGTGCAAAGATGTATATCTCAAATGAGTAATGAAATTTTTTAATTCAATCAAAGCTATCTTTGATATCTTTTATCTTCTACTAGAAATGCATATTTATGATTAAATAGTGATCTGTGAGATCTTTGGATGTTTATTTCAGTTTATTACTCATACTTTCAGTTTGCTCCTTGCAAGGATAGATTAGATTTGCTTAACCAGTTTTAGATCAGGTTTGCTTAATTACATGCATTTAGTTTAGATCACTTGCATATCATCTTTAAAATAAAATACATAAATGGTGGATCAGGCCGCAACCAATAAAAAAAACAAATCTTTAAATCTTACATGGTAGCTGGACCATTAACCAGACAAATTCCCTATACCAAACGGTGAGCGATCTAATTGGGCTTGCTTACAAGGGAGAATCCCTTGCTAATTGATGCTATGATTTTCAGGGAATCAACAGTTTTTGGCACTAGAAGGAGGGCTACCAATGCATGGCTGGCAGAGGATATCCTTCTGTTAGAAGAAATCCCACTGAAGACCCACTTGAAACAACTATCCGAGACCATTTCGATCTGGAATTAATAAATAAAAAAGATTCCAATTCTAAGAAAGAATAGCAAGAAATGATGTACATTGTTCCTTTTGCTGAATTAACAAATCTAAGAAGACAAACCCATGCGTATGTTAGACAACTCGGTGGTTTGAACACAATTACCTTACTCCCTATAACAAGAGCCCCTAGGAGGGAAACACAATATACAAGAGATTCAGTTCTTGTTCAGAACTTAGAGGAATTAGTTGATCTATCTTTGGAAGAAGTCACAAAGCCTCTTGGAGAAATCAGACTTGAAAATCCTCTAGATATAGAGGAACCTCACACCCCACGTAATTATCCACATAACACTCGACCACATTCTCCACGCAGAGCCATGGATATACCTGCATGGAAGGCAAGAGGAGCGTTGAATTTAGCTGGGTCGTTTCATAATCTGCCTAAGAATCTAGAAAAGGTTTTTCCCAAGTATGATCCTGGGAAAGGTATCTCTGCTGAAGATCACCTAAAGAGTTTTTACTTGGATCTAAGCCTTCTGAATGTGCAACACGAAGATGTAGTCTATAGAAATTTTCCCTATACTTTTGAACCCAAGGTTTCCTCCTGGTACTTTAGTTTACAAGCCAGTTCCATATCAAATTGGGAGGAATTCGAGAAGTGTTTCTTAGGTAAATATGGAAATCAGAAGATAATTGCTACACTTATGAAGGAGTTACTATCCATGAGAATGGAAAAAAAAAAAAAGGTTCAAGAATTCAATCAAATATTTACTACATTATTAAATAATTTAGTGCTGCAGCTAGACGAACTGAAGAATATTTAGTTGAGTATTATACAACAGCGCTTGATCCTCCAATAGCAATGTTTGTCAAAAGAACTAAGAAAAATACCTTAATAGAAAACTTTGAAGAAGCCAAGAAGGTAGAGGAAGAAGAACAAGGCATTGCTAAGCATTTTGTAGATGTGGAAACAAAACCATCAACTACTAAAAAAACCTTGTTGCTAACCAGGAATAAAGAAGAGCCATCGGAATATATGGAAAACATGGCTAAAATGATGCAAAAGTTGTCCAATAAAATTGTAGATATGGAAAAGGATAAGGTAGCCAGCACATCTAGAAAGCCATATAAACCTTTCTACAAGAAAAAAGAGGAAAATGGTCAGCCTCTTCCACCCATGAAAAACTCTGCTGTTTTGAATTTAAATGAAGTAGGAATGGATCATTTTTTCACTTTTCATTAGGAACCACACTCTGAAAAAACTTGTTTGCAATGGATAAATTCAATGATTTTAGTAATCAACCAAATGTTGGATGCACAAATAGAAGATCATGAAGATCCTCAAGAAGAACAGACCCTGGAACAGGAAGAACCCACTCCAGACACCACTATGGTATTGTGGGATTGGGTTCCTTTAACAAAGTTAATTGAAGATGACCTTGAAGAAAGTCAAGTTTCAGCTATGAATGTTACTACTCCAAGCAAGGGTCCAATCGTTTATCCAAGCCCGACTGCTCCCAAGCCTAAGGTCTCCAAGGAAATAACCAAAAGGCACATCATTGTCATTCCACCATAGCCTAAGGAAAATCTAGTTCCTACCAAAGAACCAAATGCGGAAATAACTAAGCAACTAAAAGTTACTTCAAACAAAACAGAAAATCAACCAAAAGTTGCAAAAGAATGTGACATGGAATATGATATAATCAAGGACATAAAGAAAACAAAAGAAAACATTTCTATATTTGATATGTGTAGTTTGCTTCAACAACGAAAGAAGCTATTACAAGCTCTTGATTCCTAATCTAGCACTCCGTTAGCAAGCACTCAGGAGGATCCCAAGATAAATGAAGCCAGTATTGGCGGGAAATCTAAATCCCAAACGTTTCCTTTTCTCTTAACTTTAAAAATTTTCAATCATAATGTACATAACTGTTTGGTAGATTCTAGGGCTTCCTCGAATGTCACGCCACTATAAATTTGCAAAAATATTAATGGGCAGCCAATTCCATTGCCATCTCAGATCATACAGTTAGATAGAACCACTTTTAAAGTCATCAGAGAAATGAAAGATGTGCTTATTAGGTTGTCAGTAGATCCTAGAGTGTGTCAGTTTATTGATATAATGGTAGTTGATATTCTTGAAGCTTATGGTTTGATCTTAAGTAGAGACTGGTCTACAACACTGAATGGTTATTTTGCAATGGACTGGTCTCACTTGTGGTTACCATACCAGAATAGGAAAAATCAGATTAAAATACTGAGAGAACCTCACATGAAGAAAAATGTAACTCAGTTAGAAGAAAAGAATGAAGCTATAGCTTTATCTTCATTTTTGGGGAATTATTTCTTAGAAATTGAACCGGGTAATTACCAATTGGAAAATGTTAGCCATGAATCAGATGAACAGTCTGATCTCCTTCAATTTTCTCGAACTGATGATATTGATTGTAACATAGTTAAATTAGTCACTGGCTTAGGTGATAGTGAGACTAACTTAGTTAAAACGGAGAATGTTTTTTGGGTTCTGTACTTTGACGGCTCCAAAACTCAAGAAGGAGCCGTAGCTGGTTGTCTTTTAATTGATCCTGAAACCAAAAAAAAATATTTATCTTGTAGACTAGAGTTCGAATGTACTAATAACACTGCTGAATATGAAGCTTTGGTCCATGGATTGAAGAAAGTTATCAGTTTGAATGCCAAATATTTGAAAGTCTTTGGTGACTCATAAATAGTTGGCAGACAGGTGAGGGAAACAATTCATTTTCTTTCACCACATTTAAAGGGTTACCATTCTAAGGTATGGGACATAATTTCGCACTTTGAAGCGTTTAATATAAATTCTATTCCTATATTATAGAACATTGCAGCTGATTTGTTAGCTACTTCTGCTTCTAGGTTAGTGCCCACTAATAATAAGTTCTCTATCGAACTGATTTTCAGGCCATATGTTCCGGATAATATTACAAATCTTAGAGTGTTCGATGATGACGATCATATCATTAGTTTCCTCACAAATGAGGATGCTTTCTAGGAAGCCATTATAGATGAAGAAAAGCATGATTCTGATCTGCAAAGCAAGGATGCAGTCAAAGGAAACTTCATGCCCAAATGAGTGAGATCTCTTGAAAGTTTGTTCGATTTGCAGAACAAGTTCAAGAGGCCAACAAATGTTAAAACTCATAGCTCCTCTATGCAGCATGAATTGGTAAATCTGGGTACAGAAGCTGAACCAAAGTATGTCAATCTTGGTAAATGCTGGTCACCAGGCGAAAGAGATAAGTTCATTAAAAATTTTCAGCAATATCAAGATGTTTTGCATGGACTTATGAAGATTTGAAAAATATGATACTCACATCATTCGACACATAATACCAATGAAGGTAGGCATTAAGCCATTCCAGCATCAATTAAGAAGAATGCATCCGACTCTTGATCCTTTAATACAAAAGGCGTTGAATAAATTATTAGATCCCAAGATCATTTTTAAAGTCCGACCCTTTGAATGGGTCACTAATCTAGTTCCCGTGCGAAAGAAGTCATGAGAGATAAGATTATGTGTAGATTCTTCAGAACTTGAACAAAGCTTCCGATAAAGATAACTACCATGTGCCTCCAATGGAACAAATTCTACAAATGGTATCAGTATCAGAGCTTTTCTCTCTACTAGAGGGTTTCTCTAGTTATAATCAAGTACTAGTAGCAGAAGAAGATTGTCTCAAGAGTACTTTCCGCACTAAGTCGGGAACATTTGCATACCGAAGGATGTAGTTCAGCTTGAAAAACGTAGGAGCTACTTTCTAGGGAGAAATGGACATTGCCTTTCGAGGATTGGGCGGTCATTGTGTTGTAGTCTATCTAGATGATGTGATGGTTTTCTCAAAGAAGAGGGAAGATCATGTTCTCCATTTGAAGCATATTTTTTATCGTTGCAGGAAATATGTATTTCTTTAAATCCCAAGGAAAGTTTTTTCGTTGTTCTTGAGGGAAAGATTTTGGGTCATATCATTTCAAAAAAGAGAATTTTGATAGATCAGGAGAGAGCGCAAGATATCAACAAGATTCCAATTCCCCACAACAAATAATCTATGCAATCATTTATGGGCACCATTAATTTTGTTCGAAGGTTTTTTCTTGACTTCGCTCAGACCATTAAACCTTTGCAGCAAATGGTGAAGTAGAGTGTACAGTTCATATGGACAGGCTTGGAGAAAGCTACATTTAAAGAAATCAAAGTAGTCGTAGCTAATGCTCCTTCTTTAAGAAGTCTAGACTTCGATAAAGATTTCAGTATGTACACCTTTGCTTCATATGACTCTCTCGCAGCTGTGCTCACGGAAAAGGTAGAATCAGGAGACGAATACCCAATTTCCTTCATGAGCACTAGTCTTCAAGGCGCTTAACTGAACTATCCTGTTGTATACAAACAAGCATATGCCATATTCAAAGTAGTAAAACAGTTCAGGCCATATATTCTAAAAAACAGAACTAAAGTTGTGGTTGCTCATCCCGCCATTAGATCTCTTTTCGTTCATAAAGAATTGGGAGAAAGAAGAGGAAACTGGGTCACCGCTCTTCAGGAGTATGATTTAGAATTTAAACCTGCCACCATCATTAAAGGTCAAGGGTTATGTAAATTACTCACTAAACATCTAGCTAATGAAGAGCTGAATTGGGAAAATGAAGCGGAATTGAATACAATGGAGGTTTGTCCCATTTTCCCAAATCCTGAATCTTGGTATAGGGACCTAGTGCATTATTTGCAGCAAGGGTGTTTTCTAGAGCACTGGAGTTCTAAGCAAAGAAGGGCACTGGTATTTTTCTTAGATGTTTGGAGAAAGAAGATGCAAATAAAGTAGTCAAGGAATTACACAATGGCCCTGCTAGAGGACACTATTCCAGAGATACAACAACTCACAAAATATTGAGAGCTGGATATTATTGGCCCACCTTCTTCAGAGACGCTCATGCCTATGCTAGGAATTGTGATGTGTGCCAAAGAAGTGCTAGGAAATTACCGAAAGCAGCAGGGACTCTGCAACCAATCATTATCTATAAACCATTTGAGCAGTGGGGCATAGATGTCACTGGAGAAATAAAACCGAATTCTTCTCTGCAGCACCAATACATCCTGACAGCCACAGACTATTTTACAAAATGGACAGAAGTCGCTCCATTGCGCAAAATTAATGAGGATGCGGTTATTAATTTCATATTGGAGAACATCATAACCAAGTTTGGGGTTCCAATTTCCCTAGTTTTTCATAATGCAACTTATTTTTCATCTTTTAATATAAATGAATTTGTTTATGAGAGGGGAATTGAGTTACATTATTAAGACAATTACTATCCCCATGGAAACGGATTAGCTGAATCTATGAACAGAAACCTCATCCGAATTCTTAAGAAAACTGTGATCGAAAATTAGAGAAGTTGGCACACAGCCCTCGCAAATTCTTTATGGTAGAGAAGCAATCCTTCCTCCAAACATATTACTCCCATCCTTGCAATTGGCCCAAGCCTCCCGAGGTTCCAACAGTCAAATATTACAATCTAGAATTGAAACCCTGTTGAAACTTGAAGAATCCCGACAGAAAGCCAAAGACTGATTCCACCAGCACCAAGACATAGTCAAAATGTGGTTTGATAAACAGAAGTCTGGCAAGAGAATTTTCAAGGTAGGTGACTTAGTTCTGAAATGGGACCATCCACATGATGATAAGGGAATGCACACAAAGTTTCAACATTTATGGGTTGGCCCTTACCAAATTTATGAAAAGCTTGGCCCTTCGACATATAAACTGAAAGATTTACAAGGGGAGGAAGTAAATCTACCTCTCAACGGCCTCGCTTTAAAGCAATACTTCACATAGTCCTATGAGGGTTTTTGTACATAAATAAACACTCTTGTTTATTTTCTTGTTTGTTCGTTATATTGTTTTCTTTTGTTCTTTAGTTAGATTGGTTTTTTTTCCAGCTTGCTCTATGCTCAAGTTTTTTTTTTTTCTTTAATAAAACCTAGCCCAACTTTTGGTTTAGAGGTAGGATAGAGCTCCGAGCAAGACTCAAAATCCTGTAAGGCAAAAACCTACTTGCAAAGAAATTTTTTTGTGATTTTGTTTTCATTGTTGGACTTCTGGGACTGAAGAGATCCTTTTGCTATTTGGTCAAAATAACCCTGTTTAAATAACTAAGATTCAACATTTATTTCTTAATATCTTGGGGCTCCATTCACTCTAACATTAATGCCTGTATCAAATAGTTCACTATGATAGACCCATGGAGAGGAAGCATGTCTCATAGATGTATGGTATTTAAAATGATCCCATGCTGCAAATAAAAGCCAAAGGAGATTATATCAAAGAGTTTGATTTCCATAAATTCTCAATTAAAGTATGACTGAGAAAAGGAAAAATGCATTCAACTAAGGAAGTTGTTCAAATAAATCAGCCCAGCAAGGTTCTTCTCCATCCGTGAAGCGTGATAATCAAATAAACCTCTTGCTCACAAAAAAGGACATCATGGATTGAAGAACCTAAATAAAATATGGCAGTTGAAGGAACTTATTTTTGGAAGGCTCGATCGGAAAAAGTCACCAATTAAGAAACATCCAAAAGGATGCAAATAGCATGAGAATGAGGAACAAAAACATTTGTGTGTGAGATATTGTTACGATCCTGTGGTGTCTTTTATTAGTTGACATCTAGAATATAGAGTTTCAAAATGAACTCCATACTCTGGCCCCAAGAGAGTTGTAAGGAAGTATGAGTCTAAGTTTCCTTTTCCCCAAATGACCATGATGATAAGAGTGATCACTGCATTCATAGAAGCTGGACTATGAGGACATTTTGTTACCCATATAAGCTAGCAGTTTGTAATTTTTCTGCCCCTAAGGAGAGTTTGTTTTAGAGATCTATGTTCACTAGGAAACCGCCAATTGTTGTTGTTGCAACATCCCCCCCAAAAATTTTGTAAATATTGGGGCCGCTCCTTCTTGTTTTTATGAAAAGTTTGCTTAAGAAGTCAAGTCCCTTCCTCGAAGGCCTTTTTATACTTAGTTTTTTCCAAAGAAAGCAAGTCCTTAGGTCTGGTTTTTGTTTTTTCTTCTAAGTAAAACTCAGTTTTCATTGCCGAAACGGCGACACAACTCACCGAGTTGGGCCGCAACGTTCAAACCATTTTGTTAAGTTTTAAATCTTTCCCCGTTACGGCAGAACTCATCGAGTTGTGCCGCAACATGTGAGCATTTTTGTTAAGTTTTAAAGTTACCCTGTGTTGGGTGAACTTGCCCAATTCACCCGCAATAGTCGCCCCAACTCGGGGAGACCTTCCGAAACGTGGCCTTTGTCTTGTTTTTTTCTAATTTTTAAGTTGTGGTGAATCATACCAAGTTACGTCGACATAACTTGTAAACGTGAACCAAAGCGACACCTCATCAAACTTAAGTTCATTGATGCGTTTTCACCAGAACTCAGCCAATCTCGCTGAAACCATCGCCTCTGAATCCCGAGTCCCTCCGATAAGAAGCGACATGAAGGCAGCCGACAAAACTCAATGAGAGTCACCAAAACAAGATAGCGGGATCCCAGGATTAAGATGACTCCAAACTTGTCAAAGTGTGTCGGTCCGTTGCGCAGTCACTTAGCTAATGCCAACGACACTGGTCGCTTGAACTCCCCAAACAATTCCATTTTGACGGCTCACAATTAATGCCGAGCAGCGCTGAAAGGACACCGGTCGCATCACTGAAATGATGTTTTTAATACCCGCACCTACCCCATCACATGGGCTTAATTACTTGCACGTGTAAGTGTTTTATATATAGAAAGTTCGAGTTTGGGGTTTGTTATTGTTTTTTATATTTGTTTAAGCTTTTCAAAGAACTCCATTCGAGGTCGTTCTAGCCAATCAAGGACATCCAGATCAGCAGCCCATTGTTCACTTCGAACCCAATCGTTCACTTCCAGGTAAGTTCATTTTTAGAGCCTTTTCATTTTTAATGGTTAAAGCTTCGGTTTTGTTGCCTTAGGACTGTTTCGTTAGCCTTGCCATGGCCACCTTTTTCCCTATTAGGCTCTTTCCCTCACTCGGTTGGTCATCCCCAATGTCGTTTAGCTCGCCTAGTTGGGACCGTTTCCCTATCCCATCAGTCTGTCAAGCTTGAGTTTTAGTGACCCAAGCCAACGTGCTTGCCAGCACTCGGCCATAATCGCCCATTAGTCCTCGTGTGCATCCTGTTATGAACGTCCTAGGCCTTCTAGCTCAAGAGTCAAGCAACAATGTCATGAGTTTCACCCTATCCCCTTTTAGCGCTAATAAAGAAATCCAACTTTGTCTGTTGTTTTAGCAGAAGATATTGTTTTTGTTTTCATTATGCGCATTTAATTTCCTGCTTAAAATTTTGAGACGTAGTATCATTTTCAACGAAATTTTCCAATATAGTATCTTCTCTCTCCATTCTAGGCCATGCTTGTTGTTTTCATGAATTTTAGCTCAATACTTAGTTTTGCATTCTAGTTTATCATCTATATACTCATGCATGGTGTCTAGCCAGGTATCAACATGATGACGAAGGGAGGCAAGAGGAAGGCAAAGGTGTCCAAACCTGAGTCAGGTGGAGAGGCTATTATGGAAGCAAGGGTTGAGACATTATACGAAGATACCAAGCCATTTATGGGCATTACCCCTGAATATAAGTGGGGAGATTTGCATCACATGATTAGAGATCAGGATATCCCCAGATCAGTCCTGAAGGAAATGTACCTGTACCACAACATTAGAAGCTTCGACATCACCAAAGTAGCGATGCGCCTAGAAGTCTTCCCCTACTCAGAAGTTATCGAATGGATTCTGGAGCATGCAGACACTGAATCGAGAGTCTTATCCGACAGCAAGTTGACCCGTCCTCAACATCCGTTGAACGATGCCTAGCTTGAAAGTCTGAACATGGATTTCTTGGAAATGGCCAGGAAGTTGTTAATCCAAGGCAAGTAGCTGAGGCTGAAGCAAAATGATGAATATGAAGTTCAAACTTTAAGACCACCTTTCAGAATCATTACCCTCATGCTAAGAAATTTTTTTTGGCAAAGCTGATAGAACCATTTATAATCTGCATTGGATCTCTTTAATCAACTATGTAGCATTCAAAGGAATGGTTTTCAATTGGGAAGACATCCTTTTAGAGAATATATCATCAGCCATAGCTGCTGCTAAAGGAGGGTTGGTTCGGAAAAAGTCAGTTTTCTACATGTCTTCATACCTTGTGGATTGTATTCTGTCAGGGCATCCGTTCCTAGGTTTAGGATGCATTTAGAATAAAGCTGACACACCAATTTATATTTCCTATTAGATCCCATGGGATCAGAATTACAAGAGGCATCATAAGGCCATCTATGAAGAATTCATTATGCCTCTGTATGAACTGATGTTCAACAAAGAACCCAGTTGCCTATCTAAGAATGCCATGGCAGTCATGGAGAGGTATGGTGATTTTTATCTGTCAGAAGAAGGAACCTACATAAGAATGTATAGAGGTTCCAAGCTACCTTCTCGCTTTCCTAGGTATGCTATTGATTTTGTGATCCATAAGGAGGCAGTAAGACAGGTGTTTTTAGATGGAATTGGTGGTTTCCTGAAGAAGTTAAAGAAGGCCTGTTTCTCGGCACTACCCTTCTATGTTGGAGCAAACAAATTCGCTAAGTTCAAATCGGCTGAAGACTTTGTTCAAGAATTAGGAAAGTTTCACTTTGGAGAGAGTATTTTCTCAAAGAATCATAGGCTTAATAAGGCTGCAGACCATTGCAGAGAGCTTAATGCACACTTTGAGTATGCCCATTACCTTGATGAAGATGAAGATGTTTTTCAGAAAGGTCAGTAATATGATCGAACTCAAAAGGCATCTTCACCTCAAGAGTGGACCTGGCTCTAGTTCCACTGCAACCCAAGTTGTCAAGGAAGCAAAATTGCGAAGAGAAAGAGAAGAAATCGAGGCTCTGACGAAGGAAGAGAAAAGGCTCAAGGCTGAAGCTGAAAAGCTCCAAAATAAAGCAGCAGAAAGAATGCATAAAAAGCAGGAAGAGATCCTTCAAGAGAAAGAATCTAAAAGACTCCGAGAGGAGGAGTTAGAGAAGATCAGAAAGGAAGAAGCTTCCAAGTTGCAGGAGGAAAGAGAAGCAGTTAAAAAGCAGCTGAAGGCCAAAGAAGAAGAGAGACAGCTGAAGGCCGAAGAGGAAGATAAGTCCAAGGAGGAGGCACAAGCTAAGAGATCAAACCTGTAGGACATGGACATAGACTCGTCCCAAGTCATTCGGACCCCACCCGCGGAAGATGACATCCCCATAGAAGATCTTCTGCTCGTCCCTTTTACCCCATCAAAGAGTCATACTGTGACCCATTGGGACAAATTTGTTTTTGACAAGAAAAGGAAATCCATTGTATGAAGGACAGAGACAAGGATGAAGAATCCTTTTCACCTAGACATCATTACCAAATGAGAAGCCACTGTCATGCAAGGCACGCAGAACATTCCTGAGGTTATGGCATCCGCTACTGTAGCTGCCACCAAGGAAAGCGAAGAGAATGTCCACACGTTAGCAAATGAGTTGGAAGCAAGCAGGAAGAGGGCTCGCATTTTACAACTCACTCTGGTAAATGAGCAAGCTTATAGAGACTTAATGGTAAAGAAATATGATCGCCTGCTATCTGAACAAGGGGATTTTTCAGGTAAGTATCAGCACGTGGAAGAAGAAAAGAAAAATTTGGTGGTCCAGATGATGATAGTGGAAGGAGAGAAAAATGATTTTGAAGCCAAGATCATTCAATTGGAAGAAGAGAAAGAGATGATGACAGAGCAATTAGAACTATAAATAAGCAAGGCAATTGCTTTAATCCCCTTTCATGAGCAATCATGTGACATACTGAAGCAGATGCACGAGTCACATGAAATTCTTACTGAAGAAATTTGCAAGTTTAAGGCTATGGTGGCCAGGATGAAGGAAATTAACTCCAAATCCATTAGGCTCAAGAAGAAATATGCATGTGTAAAAGAAGACATTGGAAAGCATATTGAATGGAGAGACAGGAAGTCAGAGTTCCCAAAATACCTCCCTCTCAAATCCGTAGCTGAGTTTAAAGAAGATATAGGCTTCATGGAGTTCTGCAAGAATTGCAGTGTGAAATTAAGCTCTGTAATCCAAGGAACTATAGAAATATGCAGTGGTATTTATCAGAGGATCCAGGAAACTCATGAAAGGCGCAAGATAACAGTGCCCTAGACTCTAGAAGACTTTCTGAGCAAAGAGCAATGCTTGTCTGAATTTAAGGGTGAACTAAGCACATAAATGGATTATGTGAAGAAAATCGATGTGTTATAAGGAGAAGACCTTCACCAGTGCGTCATGAAACCCTCTGTTCGTGATCACTTGCTTCAATATATTTTCCAAACTACAGCAGAAGAGGTGCAAGACATAGAAACAGAACTAGCCAAGCATGTGATTTCCTGAAACTTCATGCTCCCTGCTCTTGCCAACACCATTGTGCGAGAAACAGACAATTGGGTCAGCTATATAGCAGAAGCAGATAAGCCAGCTATGGAGCAAGTGCCAGCAGAGACAGGAGCACCATCTGGGAGCTAATTTGGCATTCATAGATGTCTAATTACGAGCTAGGGGTTTTTGCTTTTCCATTTTTTATTGTAAAGATAAAGGATAGCTGGATTTTGTCTCTTTTGTTAAAAACATTTGGAGATTATTCTAATTTTTTAAAGGGCATTAAAAGACAAATTAAAATATTCTTTGGGATGGGGACACATCGTAGCTCTTGGAGCATTTTTTAAAGCTATATATAGAAGAATAAAGAATGATAGGACTTTTGGCGAGTGAAAGGACATTTTTTTCTTGCATGTGAATTAATTTGCTGCATATATAAGAAGATCCATTTTGCCTAAAGAAATCCCGGGACTACCTTTTTTCCTAAGGATGTGTTAAATTTATGTTGGATTACTTATGCTTCATTTACACATTACTTTGAGATAATTTGTTGCTATTATGAATTGTTTCTTTGTAATGAATGTTATCCTATTTTCTTGTGCAAAGATGTATATCTCAAATGAGTAATGAAATGTTTTAATTCAATCAAAGCTATATTTGATATCTTTTATCTTCTGCTAGAAATGCATATTTATGATTAAATAGCTATCTGTGAGATCTTTGGATGTTTATTTCAGTTTATTACTCATACTTTCAGTTTGCTCCTTGCAAGAATAGATTATATTTGCTTAAACAGTTTTAGATCAGATTTGCTTAATTACACGCACTTAGTTTAGAGCACTTGCATATCATGTTTAAAATAAAATACATAAACTGTGGACCGGGCCGCAACTGGTACAAAGAAAATAAATCTTTAAATCTTACATGGTAGCTGGACCATTAACCGAACAGATTCCCTATACCAAATGGTGAGCGATCTAATTTGGCTTGCTTACAGGGGAGAATCCCTTGCTGATTGATGCTACGATTTTTGGCGCTAGAAGGAGGGCCACCAGTGCATGGGTGGAAGAGGAGATCCTTCCGTTAGAAGAAATCACACTGAAGCCCCGGTTGAAATAACTATCCCAGATAATTTAGATCTAGAATTAATAAATCAAAAGGTCCCAATTTTGAGAACGAACAACAAGAAACGTTGTACGCTGTTCCTTTTGCTGAAGTACCGAATCTAAGAAGACACACCCATGCATATGTTAGACAACTTAGTGGTTTGAACGTGATTCCCTTAGTCCCTAGAAGAAGATCCCCTAGGAGGGAAACACAGTATAGAAGAGATTCAGTTATTGTTTAGAACTTAGAGGAATTAGTTGATCTATCTTTGGAAGAAATCACAGAGCCTCTTGGAGAAATCAGACTTGAAAATCCTCCAGATCTAGAGGAACCTCATACCCCACGTAATTTTGAACATAACACTCCACCACATTATCCATGTAGAGCCCTGGCTATACCTGCATGGAGGGCAAGAGGAGCGCTGAATTTAGCTGGGCCATTTCATAATCTGCCTAAGAATCCAGAAAAGGTTTTTCCCAAGTATGATCCTGGGAAAGGTATCTCTGCTGAAGATCACCTAAAGAGTTTTTACTTGGATCTAAGCCTTCTGAATGTGCAACACAAAGATGTAGTATGTACAATTTTTCCATATACTTTCGAACCCAAGGTTTCCTCCTCGTACTTTATTTTACAAGCCAGTTCCATATCAAATTGGGAGGAATTCGAGAAGTGTTTCCTAGGTAAATATGGAAATCGGAAGACAGTTGCTACTGTTATGAAGGAGTTACTATCCATGAGAATGGAAAAGAAAGAAAAGGTTCAAGAATTCAATCAAATATTGACTACATTGTTAAATAATTTTAGTGCTGCAGCTAGACCAGTTGAAGAATCTTTAGTTGAGTATTATACAACAACGCTTGATCCTCCAATAGCAATGTTTGTCAAAAGAACTAAGAAAACTACCTTAATAGAAAATTTTGAAGAAGCTAAGAAGGTAGAGGAAGAATCCAATGACATTTCTAAGCATTCCGTAGATGTGGAAACAAAACCATCAACTACTAAAAACACCCTCTTGCTAACCATGAATAAAGAAGAGCCATCGACAGATATTGAAAACGTGGTAAAAATGATGCAAAAGTTGTCCAATAAAATTATAGATCTAGAAAAGGATAAGGCAACTAGCACATCTAGAAAGCCATTTAAACCTTTCTACAAGAAAAAAGAGGAAAATGGTCAGCCTCTTCCACCCATGAAAAAATATACTGTTTTGAATTTAAATGAAGTAGGAATGGATAATTTCTACACTATTCATTAGGAACCACACTCTGAAAAAAGTTGTCTGCAATGGATAAATTCAATGAGTTTAGTAATGAACCAAATGTTGGATGCACAAATAAAAGATTAGGAAGATCCTCAAGAAGAATAGACCTTGGAATAGGAAGAACCCACTCTAGACACCACTATGGTATAGTGGGATTGGGTGCCTTTAACAGAGTTAATTGAAGATGACCCTAAAGAAAGTCAAGTTTCAGTTGTGAATGTTACTACTCGTAGCAAGGGTCTAATCGTTGATCCAAGCCTGACTGCTACCAAGCCTAAGGTCTCCAAGGAAATATCGAGAAGGAACATCACTATCATTCCACCATAGCCTAAGGAAAATCCAACGCCTACCAAAGAACCAAACGCGCAAATAACTAAGCAGCCAAAAGTTACTTCAAACAAAACAGAAAATATACCAAAAGTTGCAAAAGAATGTGACATGGGATATTATATAATTAAAGACATAAAGAAAGAAAAAGAAAACATTTCCATATTTTATATGTGTAGTTTTCCTCAACAACAAAAGAAGCTGTTACAAGCTCTTGATCCCCAATATAGCACTCCGTTAGCAAGCACTCAAGAAGATCCTGAGATAAATGAAGCTAGTATTGGAGGGAAATCTAAATCCCAAACGTTGCCTTTTCTCTTAGCTTTAGAAATTTTCAATCATAATGTACATAACTGTTTGGTAGATTATGGGGCTTCCTTGAATGTCATGCCACTATCAATTTGCAAAAAGATTAATGGGCAGCCAATTCCATCCCCAGCTCAGATCATACAGTTAGATAGAACCACTGTTATAGTCATCGAAGAAATGAAAGATGTGCTTATTAGGTTGTCAGCAAATCCTAGAGTGTGTCAGTTAATTGATATAATGGTAGATGATATTCCTCAAGCTTATGTTTTGATATTAAGTAGAGACTGGTCTACAAAACTAAATGGTTATTTCGCAACGGACTGGTCTCACTTGTGGTTATCATACCAGAATAGGAAAAATCAGATTAAAATACTGAGAGAACCTCACATGAAGCAAAATGTAACTCAATTAGAAGAAAAGAATGAAGCTGTAGCTTTCTCATCTTCAATTTTGGGGAATTATTTCTTAGAAATTGAATTGGGTAATTACTAATCGGAAAATGTTAGCCATGAATCAGATGAACAGTCCGATCTCCTTCAATTTTCTTGGACTGATGATATTGATTGTAACATAGTTAAATTAGTCATTGACTTAGGTGATAGTGATACTAACTTAGTTAAATGGAGAATGTTTTGGGGGTTTTGTACTTTGACGGTTCCAAAACTCAAGAAGGCTCCAGAGCTGGTTGTGTTTTAATTGATCGTGAAACCAACAAACACTTTTTATCTTGTAGACTAGAGTTCGAATGTACTAATAACACTGCTGAATATGAAGCTTTGGTCCATGGATTGAAGAAAGCTATTGGTTTGAATGTCAAATACTTGAAAGTCATTGGTGACTCAGAAATAGTTGGAAGACAGGTGAGGGATACAATTCATTGTCTTTCACCACATTTAAAGGGTTACCATTCTAAGGTATGGGACATAATTTCGCACTTTGAAGCGTTTAATATAAATTTTATTCCTAGATTACAGAATGCTGCAGCTGATTTGTTAGCTACTTCTACTTCTAGGTTAGTGCCCACTAATAATAAGTTCTCTATCGAACTGATTTTCAGGCCATCTATTCCGAATAATATTACAAATCTTAGAGTGTTCGATGATGATGATCAGATCATTAGTTTCCTCACAAATGAGGACGCTTTCCAGGAAGCCTTTATAGATGAAGAAAAGCATGATTCTGATCTGCAAAGCAATGACGCAGTCAAAGGAAAATTCATGCCCAAATGAGTGAGATCTATTGAAAGTTTGTTCTATTTGCAGAACAAGTTCAAGAGGCCAGCAAATGTTAAAATGCATAGCTCCTCTATGCAGCATGAATGGGTAAATATGGGTACAGAATTTGAACCAAAGTATATCAATCTTGGTAAATGCTGCTCACCAGGCGAAAGAGATAAGTTCATTAAACTTTTTCAGCAATATAAAGATGTTTTTGCATGGACTTATGAAGATTTGAAAACATATGATACTCACATCATTCAACACATAATACTAATGAAGGTAGGTGTTAATCAATTCCAACAGCAATTAAGAAGAATGCATCCAACTCTTTAGCGTTCAATACAAAAGGAGTTGAAGAAATTATTGGATCCCAGGATCATTTTTAAAGTCTGACACTCTGAATGGGTTGCTAATCTAGTTCCCATGTGAAATAAGTCAGGAGATATAAGATTATGTGTAGATTTTCAGAAATTGAACAAAGCTTCTGATAAAGATAACTACCATGTGCCTTCAATGGAACAAATTCTATAGATAGTATCAGGATCAGAGCTTCTCTCTCTACTAGATGGTTTCTCTGGTTTCTCTCTACTAGATGGTTTCTTTGGTTAAACCTACCACCATCATTAAAGGTCAAGGGTTATGTAAATTACTCACTGAACATCCAACTACTGAAGAGATGAATTGGGAAAAAGAAGTGGAATTGAATATGATGGAGGTTTGTCCCATTTTCCCAACTCCTGAATCTTGGTATAGGGACCTAGTGCATTATTTGCATCAAGGGTATTTTCCAGAGCACTGGAATTCTAAGCAAAGAAGGGCACTCTGTTTAAAATCAACATCCTATCAAATCATTGACAGGGTACTCTTTAGAAAGAATCATGATGGTATTTTTCCTAGATGTTTGGAGAAAGAAGATGAAAATAAAGTAGTCAAGGAATTACACGACGGCCCTATTGGAGGATACTATTCCGGAGATACAACAGCTCACAAAATACTGAGAGTTGGATATTATTGGCCCACCTTATTCAGAGATGCTCATGCCTATGCTACGAATTGTCATGTGTGCCAAAGAAGTGTTGGGATGTTGCCGAAAGCAGCAGGACCTCTACAGCCAGACATTATCTCTGAACCATTCGAGCAGTGGGGCATATATGTCATTGGAGAAATAAAACCGAATCCTTCTTTGCAGCACCAATACATCCTGACGGCCACAGACTATTTTACAAAATGGACGGAATCTGCTCCGTTGCTGAAAATTAATGAGGATGCAGTTATTAATTTCTTATTGGAGAACATCATAACCAGGTTTGGGGTTGCACTTTCCATTGTTTTTTATAATGCAACTTATTTTTCGTCTTTTAAGATAAATGAATTTGTTTGTGAGAGAGGAATTAAGTTACATTATTCAGCTAGTTACTATCCCCAAGGAAACAGAGTAGATGAATCTACGAACAAAAAACCTCATCCGAATTCTTAAGAAAACTGTGATAAAAAATGAGAGAAGTTGACACACATCCCTCCCAAATTATTTATGGGCAGACAGAGTCACCCCCAAGAATTCCTTAGGAGTTTCCCCATATACCTGTGTCTATGGTAGATAAGCCATCCTTCCTCCAAACATATTACTCCCATCCTTGCAATTGGCCCAAGCCTCCCGAGGTTCTAGTAGTCAAATCTTAAAATCTAGAATTGACACCCTGCTGAAACTTGAAGAGTCCCGACAGAAAGCCAAAGACCGATTCCACCAGCACCAAGACATAGTCAAAAGGTGGTTTGATAAATGGAAGTCTAGCAAGAGAAGTTTCGAGGTAGGTGACTTAGTTCTGAAATGGGACTATCCACATGATGGTAAGGGAATGCACACAAAGTTTCAACATTTATAAGTTGGCCCTTACCAAATTTCTGAAAATCTTGGCCCTTCGACATATAAGCTGAAAGATTTACAAGGGGAGGAACTAAATCTACCTCTCAACGGCCTCACTTTAAAGTAATACTTCGCATATTCATATGAGGGTTTTTGTACATAAATAAATAATATTGTTTATTTTCTTGTTTGTTTGTTATTGTTTTCTTTTGTTCTTTAGTTAGCTTGGTTTGTTTTACACCTTGCTCTATGCTCAAGTTTTCTATTTTCTTTTCTTTAATAAAACCTAGCCCAACTTTTGGTTTAGAGGTAGGATAGAGTTCCGAGCAAGACTCAAAATCCTGTAAGGCAGAAACCTACTTGCAAAGAAATGTTTTTGTGACTTTGTTTTCATTGTTGGGCTTCCGAGACCGAAGAGATCCTTTTCCTGTTTGGTCAAAATAACCATGTTTAAATAACTAAGATTCAACATTTATTTCTTACTATATTGGGGCTCCATTCACTCTAACATTAATTCCTGTCTCAAAGAGTTCACTATGATAGACCCATGGAGAGGAAGCATGTCTCACAAATGTATGGTATTTAAAATGATCCCATGCTACAAATAAAAGCCAAAAGTGCTTATATCAAAGAGTCTGATTTCCAGATATTCTTGCCTCAATTAAAGCACAGCTGAGAAAAGGAAAAATGCATTCAACTAAGGAAGTTGTTCAAATAAATAAGCCCAACAAGGTTCTACTCCGTCCATGAAGCATGATAATCAAATAAATATCTCGCTCACACAAAACGACATCATGTAGTGAAAAACCTAAATCAAATATGGCAGTTGAAGGAACTTATTTCTGGAAGGTTCAAACGACAAAAGTCGTCAATTAAGAAACATCCAAAAGGATGAAAATAGCATGAGAATGAGGAACAAACGAATATGTGCCTGAGATATTGTTACGATCCTGTGGAGTCTTTTATTAGTTGACATCTAGAAGATAGAGTTTCAAAATGAACTCCATACTCTAGCCCCAAGAGAGTTGTAAGGAAGTATGAGTCTATGTTCTTTTTCCTCAAATGACCATGATGATAAGAGTGATCACTGCATTCATAGAAGCTGGACTATGAGGACATTTTGTTACCCATATAAGCCAATAGTTTGTAAGTTTTCTGCCCCTAAGGAGAGTTTGTTTCAGATATCTGTGTTCACCAGGAAATCGCCAATTGTTGTTGTTGCAACATCCCCATAAACATTTTTGTAAATATTGGGGCCCCTCCTTGTTTTTATGAAAAGTTTTCTTAAGAATTCAAGTCCCTTCCTAGAAGGCCTTTTTATACTTAGGCTTTTCCAAAGAAAGCAAGTCCTTAGGTCTGGTTTTTGTTTTTTCTTCTAAGTAAAACTCACTTTTCATTGTCGAAACGTTGGCACAACTCTCCAAATTTGGCCGCAAAGTTCAAATCGTTTTGTTAAGTTTTAAAGCTTTCCCCATTTCGGCGAAACTCATCAAGTTGCGCCGCAACAAGTGAGCATTTTGTTAAGTTTTAAAGTTACCCTGTTTCAGGTGAACTCGCCCAGTTCACCCGCAACAATTGCCCCAACTCGGTGAGACCTTCCGAAACGTGGCCTTTACCTTGTCTTTTTCTAAGTTTTACGTTGCGGCGAATCACGCCAAGTTATACCGACATAACTCATAAGTGCGAACCGAAGTGGCCGGGACTTCGTCAAACTTAAGTTCATTTATGCGTTTTCGGTAGAACTCTACATGTCTCACCAAAACCATCGCCTCTGAATCCCAAGTCCCGCCGATAAGAAGCGACATGAAGGCAGTCGGCGAAACTCAACGAGAGTCGCCGAAACAAGATAGTGGGCACCCAGGCTTAAGCTCACTCCAAACTTGTCAAAGTGTGCCGGTGTGTTGCGCAGTAACTTAGCTAACGCCTCCAACACTAGTTGCTTGAACTCAGAAAATAATTCCATTTTGACGGCTCGCAGTTAATGCCGATCGGTGCCGAAAGGACACTGATCGCATCGCCGAAACGATGCTTTTAATACCCGCACCTACCCTGTCACATGCGCTTAATTACTCGCATGTGTAAGTGTTTTATATATAGAAAGTTTGGGTTTGGGGTTTGTTATTTTTTTTAATATTTGTTTAAGCTTTTCAAAGAAATTCATTCGAGGTCGTGCTAGCCAATCAAGGACAACTAGGTCTGCAGCCCGTCGTTCACTTTGAACCCAATCATCTGCTGCCAGGTAAGTTCATTTTTCAGGCCTTTTCATTTTTAATGGTTAAAGCTTTGGTTTTGTTGCATTAAGACTGTTTCGTTAGCCTCTCCATAGCCGCCTTTTTCCCTGTTAGGCTCTTTCCCTGCCCTCGGTTGGTCATCCCCAAAGCCATTTAGAGCACCTAGTTGGGCTCGTTTCCCTATCCCATCAGTATTTCCAACTCGATTTCTAGCGACCCAAACCAACGCGCTCAACAGAACCCGGACATAATCATCCGTTACTCCTCATGTGCGTCCTGTTATGAACGTCCCAGGCGTTCTAGCTCAAGAGTCAAGCAACAGCGTCATGAGTTTCACCCTCTCCCCTTTTAGCGCTAATAAAGAAAGCCAACTTTGTCTTTTGTTTTATCAAAATATATTGTTTTTGTTTTCATTATGCATATTTAATTTCCTGCTTAAAATTTTGAGACGTAACATCATTTTCAAGGAAATTTTCCAATATTGTATCTCTACTCTCCTGCCTAGGCCATGCATATTTCGGCCACCTACAAGTTGTCCCATCCTTAACAGCTGTTGAACGATGCCTGGATTGAAAGCCTAAACATGGATTTCTTGGAAATGGCCAGGAATTTTTTAATCCAAGGCAAGCAGCTGAGGTTGAAGGAAAATGATGAATATGAAGTTCAAACCCTAAGACCACCTTTCAGAATCATTGCCCTCATGCTAAACAGAATTTTTGGCAAAGCTGATGGAACCATTTATAATCTACATTGGATCTCTTTAATCCACTATGTATCATTCAAAGGCACGGTTTTCAATTGGGAAAACATCCTTTCAGACAATATATCATCAACCATAGCTGCTGCTAAAGGAGGGTTGGTCTGGAAAAATTCAGTTTTCTACATGTCTTCATACCTTGTGGATTGTATTCTGTCAAGGCATCCATTCCCTGTTTTAGGATGCATTTGGAATAAAGCTGACGCATGAGTCTATATTTCCTATAAGATCCTGTGGGCTCAAAATTACAAGAGGCATTATAAGGCCATCTGTGAAAAATTCATTATGCCTCTGTATGAACTGATGTTCAAGAAAGAACCCAGTTGCCTATTTGAGAATGCCATGGCAGTCATGGATAGGTATGGTTATTTTTATCTATCAGAAGAAGGAACCTACATAAGAATGTATGGAGGTTCCAAGCCACCTTCTCTCTTGCCTAAGTATGCTACTTATTTTGTGTTCCATAAGGAGGCAGTAAGACAAGTGTTTTTAGATGGAATTGGTGGTTTCCAGAAGAATTTAAAGAAGGCCTCTTTCTCGGCACTGTACCCTTCTATGTTGGAGCATACAAATTTGCTAAGGTCAAATTGGATGAAGACTTTGTTCAAGAATTAAGAGAGTTTCACTTTGGAGAGAGGATTTTCACAAAGAATGATAGGCTTAATAAGGCTGCAGACCACTACAGAGAGGTTAATGTACACTTTGAATATGCACATTACTTTGATGAAGATGAAGAAGTTTTTAGAATAGTCAGTAATATGACAGAACTCAAAAGGCATCTTCGCCTCAAGAGTGGACCTAGCTCTAGTTCCACCTCAACCCAAGCTGTCAAGGAAGCAGAATTGTGAAGAGAAAGAGAAGAAGCCGAGGCTCTGACGAAGGAAGAGAAAGGGTTAGGCTAAAGCTGAAAATATTCAAAATCCAGCAACAGAAAGAATGTAGAAGGAGCAGGAAGACAGGCTTCAAGAGGAAGAAGCTAAAAGACTCGGAGAGGAGTAGTTAGCGAAGATCAAAAAGGAAGAAGCTGCCAAGCTGCAGGAGGAAAGAGAAGTAGCTAAAAAGAAGCTGAACGCCGAATAAGAAGAGAGACAACTTAAGGTCGAAGAGGAAGAATAGTACAAGGAGGATGCACAAGTTGAGAGCTCAAACCTGCAGGACATGGACATAGATTCGTCGCAAGAGATTCGGACCCCACCCACGGAAGAGGAAATCCCCACAGAAGATCTTCCACTCGTCCCTTTTACCCCATCAAAGAGTCATACTGTGACCCATTGGGACAAATTTGTTTTTGACAAGAAAAGGAAATCCATTGTACGAAGGACAAAGACAAGGATGAAGAATCCTTTTCACCTAGACATCATTACCAAACGAGAAGCCACTGTCATGCAAGGAACGCAGAACGTTCCTGAGGTAACGGCATCCGCTACTGTAGCTTCCACCAAGGCAAGCGAAGACAATGTCCAAAAGTTAGTAAATGAGTTGGATGCAAGCAGGAAGAGGGCTCGCATGTTACAGCTCACTTTGGAAAATGAGCAGGCTTATAGAGACTTAATGGCAAAGAAATATGACCACCTACTATCAGAACAAGGGGATTTGTCAGGTAAGTATCAATGCATGGAAGAAGAAAAGGAAAATTTGGTGGTCCGGATGATGATAGTGGAAGGAGAGAAAAATGATTTTGAAGCCAGGATCATTCAATTGGAAGAAGAGAAAGAATTGAGGATAGAGCAGTTAGAACTAGCAAGGAGCAAGGCCGTTGATTTAAGCCTTTTTAATGAGCAATATTGTGACATACCGAAGTAGATGCACGAGTCATAGGAACTTCTTACTGAAGAAATTTTCAAGTTGAAGGCTATGGTGGACGGGATGAAGGAAATTAACTCCGAAGCCATTAGTCTCAAGAAGAAATATGCATGTGTAAAAGAAGACATTAGAAAGCATATTTAATGGAGAGAGGGGAATTCAGATTTCCCCAAACACCCCCCTCTCAAATTTGTAGCCAATTTTAAAGAAGATATAGGCTTCATGGAGTTCTGCAAGAATTGTGGTGTGAAATTAAGCTCTGTAATCCAAGCAACTATCGAAAGATCCAGTGGTATTTATCAAAGGATACAGGAAACTCATGAAAGGTGCATGATGGTAGTGCCCCAAAATCTAGAATACTTTCTGAGAAAAGGGAAACGCCTGTCTGAATTGAAGGGTGAACTAAGCACAAAATGGATTATGTGAAGAAAATTGATGTGTTAATAGTAGAAGACCTTCACCAGTGCATCAAGAAACCCTCCGTTCGTGCTCACTTGCTTCAAGAGATTCTCCAGACTACAGTAGCTGAGGTGCAAGACATAGAAACAAAACTAGCCAAGCATGTGATTTCATGAAATTTCATGCTCCCTGCCCCTACCAACACCATTGTGTGAGAAACATGCATTTGGGTCTGCTATATAGTAGAAGCAGATAAGCCAGTTTTGGAGCAAGCGCCAGTAGAGACAGGAGCGCTAGCTGGGAGCTGAGTTGGCATTCATAGATGTCTAATTACGAGCTAGGGGTTTTTGCTTTTCCATTTTTTATTGTAAAGATAAATGATAGCTGGATTTTGTCTCTTTTGTTAAAACAATTTGGGGATTATTCCAATTTTGTAAAGGGCATTCAAAGACAAATTAAAAGATTCTTTGGGATGGGAACACATGGCATCTCTTGGAGCATTTTGTAAAGCTATATATAGAAGAATAGAGAATGATAGAAAGACTTTTGGCAGGTGAAAGGAAATTTTTGTCTTGTAAGTGAATTAATTTACTATATATATAAGAAGCTCCATTTTTCCTAAAGAAAGCTCGGGACTACGTTTTTGCCTGAGGATGTGTTAAATGTCTGCTGGATTATTTATGCTTCATGTATACATTACTGTGAGATCATTCCTTGCTATTATGAATTGTTTCTTTGTAATGAATGTTATCCTCTTTTCTTGTGCAAAGATGTATATCTCAAATGAGTAATGAAATGTTTTAATTAAATCAAAGCTATATTTGATATCTTTTATCTTCTGCTGGAAATGAATTTTTATGATTAAATAGATATCTGTGAGATCTTTGGATGTTTCTTTCAGTTTATTACTCATACTTTCAGTTTGATCCTTGCAAGGATAGATTAGATTTGCTTAAACAGTTTTAGATCAGATTTGCTTAATTACATGCATTTAGTTTAGAACACTTGCATATCATCTTTAAAATAAAATACATAAACGGTGGATCGGGATGCAACTGGTACAAAGAAAACAAATATTTAAATCTTACACGGTAGTCGGACAGTTAACCGGACAGATTCCCTATACCAAACGGTGAGCGATCTAATTGGGTTTGCTTACAGGGGAGAATCCCTTGCTGATTGATGCTACGATTTTCGGGGCATCAACAAGGCTATATTTGTAATTGTCACAAATATGTTTTGACATTCCATGAAAGGAAAAAAATGGAATGTAAAATTTCCTCTTAGAACTTGTTGATTATTTTTGGTTCCTTATGTAAAGATTCTCACCATATGACATTCAACTCATGTTTTCAACTTGTTGACACAACAATATTTTTAAATTTCTATTCTCACAAAACTCAAAGGATTTGTACTAATATAGAATGTTTAATGAAGAGAAACAAAAGATACTAGTCAAGTTGAACAATTTCAAAACTCATAAAGAAGTGGGAAACACTACAGTAGAAAAATCCTTAATGGAAAGTACACTAGGATATAATGTCTATTTATGTATAGGGAGATAACCTATTATATTACCATAGACTTACATAGTTAGAATATTTGGTCCTTGACACTGTCTCAAACTATGGCTATGTATGTAATAATCTTAGTCCTATTATCCACTAAAATTGCACTTAGTGGATTTCGAGTGAACCGTCGAAGACTTGAACAATCTATTTGTTCATCAGCAGTGTTCAAAGGTTCATCAGGCCAAATTTTTGTCCCTTTGTAAAGTTTGCATGTCCAGACCCCCTTGGGGGAATTGTAATAAGTTGGTCCAAGCATGATAATTCTGTAAAAGGCTTGTCCTACCTTAGGTTTCCCTATCAAGGGCATACTCTAGAGTGTTTTTTCCTTAGGAATTATGCATTGCACTTCAGTGGTGTGTAATTCCTGAGTTTTTCATTCACACCTCCAAAGTTGGAGTATTTTCCATGGTGGTAGAGCCTAGGGAGGTTATTAAATCCTATGTTTCTATGTATTCTTCACATGATAGCCATCAATATTGAGTCATATGGACATGCACTAGGTCCCCTAGGATTTTCAAGTTATCTAGACAATTGTTTTTCTTGTTATCGATATTTTTTAATATTTTAATTATAAAATAAAAAAGTGATAAAAGTGTGGTTAGGAGGTGAATTTTTGCATGGGGGTGCTTGTTTTATAACAGAGAGAACCCACAAAACCCATAAACCCACTTTTCCTAAGTTTCGAGTGAGTATTTATCTCCAAAATTAATATTTACTCGAAAAAGGCCAAAAAGACCATATCAATTGGCAAAAAAGAGATAATAAAGGAGAAATCCCAGTCCCACAGATCAAGGAAATGTGTTGGAATCAAATATACTTTGATTGGCAATCAAATAGGGGAGAATATTGAGCAAAGAAATGATGATTTTATTGAATATCCACCAAAGGGAGGGGGATTTGTGGTTGGAGAGGTGTCAAGTGGAGGTTGAAAAATGTCAAATAGTTGGAGAAATGTGTCATTAACCTCCCCAAACCCCTCACATGTGTCAACAATCCTTTTCCCAGTGTATCAATCCAATTCTCCAAGTGTCAAAGAGGATCTATCTTGGGAAGTGCACCTCCCCCTCTCTCATTTTTCTATATAAGCAAGGTTTCTAGTGCTTGTTTCTCAGTGATAGAAAAGCATATAACCTCTGTTCTTGTGTATTGCAATTTTTGTTTCAAGTAATAAGATTGAAGACTTTGGAGGTCAATTTGGACTCTTGGTTCCATGCATGCACAATTATTTGGTTGAGGTGATATCCTTCTGAGCCTCATTTTTTTTATGCAAGTAATTGTTTAGATATAGATTTGTAGAACAAACATTTACTGTTTTTAAATTGTTTTTTTATGAGCATATTATCAAGATTTGAGAGTAATACTAGTATTTGGTTGTACAACATATTCTCTTGATTTTGGTTTATGAAGATATTGGATTTAACCTTGTTTGTATGATAATTTTTTGTAAGATCTACAAGACGTTGCAAGGTGAAGAAATATTGGATCTAGTTTGAATCCTCTCCCTTACCATCACATTCTAGCTTCGGATCTACAAGTGATTGATCCATACTTCCTCTTTCTTCATCTTCTTCACATATCAAGCCTTGAGCTTGAGGTTTGCTTCAACTATCTCTCCTTTTACTCAAAAAACATTCTTTGGTTACTTGGTTTCAATAAGCTTAGTAAGAAGTAGATATTATTTTCCTTTGCAAAAATCACACATCTTTTCTTACTCTAGCAGAAAATCAGATCTAGAATCATCTCAAATTTTGTATCAAAAAGCTAGATCTAGATCCCAATTTTCTATGCTTGGAATTGCTTAAAGTTTTAATTTTTTTTTACAAGTATAAATACTATATTTTTATGTATATTACATTTTCTAATGACTAATTTGCATCGTTTTAGCTAGCTTGTTTTTAGCAGGTCCGTGACAAAAGTGGACATTTTGGTGACCAAAAATCATCAAAAGTGCAAAAATCTAATTTCTCTGGAACCCCACCCACTTATACAATTTTTCCATACTATTGTAAGCCCTTAGATCCAACCATAAGTGGAACAAGTGGAATTTATTTCTTATCTTTACTTTTTATTATTAAAAAAGATCTGTGGGATACCCAGTGCCGACACCCCATCCCCCCTAGGGGGATTTGCATTTTTGTAAAATTTGTGGAATAATTTTTTTTAACAACACACAAACACACACACACACTTTGAGATTGCATGTTGTATACTTTAACTATATTTTATACTTTAAATTCACTTTATTTTTGCAAGCATAAATTTATAAACAACACAAACCTTTTTGCCACAAAGTATTGTCTCACCACCACACAAAGGCTTTCTTGATTAGTGGTGGTTGATCAGAAAAGTGACACATAGGTTTTGTGCTGCTTTACTTTTTTTTAAGCTTTGAAGTTTTTCTTTTTCTGCAACCACTAATTGGAATAAATATTTGTCTTATGTATCAGAGTATGCTCTTTCCCCTTGTGGGCATCTTGTCTGGGCCTGTGGGAAATCAGAAACGATTGTAGCCACTTCTTCAATTTTCCACATTTAAGATAATAAATCATTCAATAAAATATACAACCCATCACATAGCGAAAATACTGAACTACAACTAATTAAAATTTGTGTGGGAAAATTTCTTAGAGAAAGCGATAACAGCTAGGAGGCAACCTCAAGGAACAGTTAGGCTACACCCTAGTTGGTGTAGTGTTGAACACCGCCTTAGAGACTCCATCCAAACCCACATGTTCTCATGAGGAGCCACCAATTTTAATTTCTGGAAATTCCTCCTTGTACCTCATGGTATCTCAGGAATTCCCATTTTTCCCGAATAAATTTTGAACCATAACAAATCTAAAAGTAACCAAGAAGCAATTGCAAAACATTTCCCTTTCATCAGCATTGTTTGTCTTTTATATTGACTCCATAAGGCATTGGTCTACAATATTTTATCTATTTTCTTTATATCATTTCACTGTTATACTCTTTTAAATCGTGATTTCATTCTGTTGTTGAAAGTACTTTTATAAGCTATTTGCAAGTCATCTTGGGAAACTCTTAGTCAAATCACAAAACTCCTTAAACAACACCTTTTAAGCAATTCACCGAGAAACTCTAAAAACCTTAGAAACATTCCATAGGAACTACCCCCCTTGGCTTCATTGGGATTTTTTCCTAAACGAAGGAGTTAAGATTAGGGGACAAACTTGACTCGAGACTTGCCCCCAAGAACGCACCGAGCAGTAGCATATATTTTTGTTGCATTAATTAGGTGTGCAATCTAGTAGCGACATTCTTTAGAACCGTTGACGGGGATAAATATTTCTATCCTTGGGTAGGACTTTTAATTTTGTTGCTGCTGCAACCTGATACCCATAGATTTTAGAAATTTATAGGGCCCCTCCTAAACTTGTATAGAGTTTTTGGAGTCTTTTAAAGTGTGTTTTTTCCTTCTAACATTACCCCTTTTTCTTTCCTGCAAAAAAGTTGTTTTTTTTAATAAGTAAAACTTCAACTTTCTCTTAGGAAGCTGGTAGCAGTTATTAGTGTTAAGTCCACCGACCGTTGCACAACTTTAAGGTTTATCCTCGTCGACTGTTGCGTAGGTTTTAGGGTTAAACACGTCGACCGTTACGCAATGCTATGACTTATAGCCCGTCGATTGGTCGCAACTTTTAATGCCATCAACGCCGACTGTTGCGCACTACTTGAGTTATCACCTATCGATTGGTTGCAACTTTTAATGCCATCATTGCCGACCATTGCACAGGTTGTGAGAATAACCTCGCCGACCATCGGTACCTTTTTTGAAAAACGTGAAGGTTAATCGGTGGGAGTTTTAATTTTTACCCCTTGTGGATTTATGATCTACATCCATCGATCCCCATGCACCTTAATGGCCCAACCACCAAATGTTAAGCATTAAGTGCCCATCATTTATATATATATAACGGGGTTAGTGGCCTTATCCCTACCATTTTACACTATTAGAAGAGATCCATTCATTGCCAAAGGGAGAACACCAAACTGCAGACTATCAGAGCACATTTGACTCACAACAAGCCTCTCTAATACTGATAGGTAAGTCCTCGAATTCCTACTGTTGGTTTTGTCCGTTTGGAAACCCTGTTGAATGCTCAGTTTTAGCTTTAAGGTTTTTTATTGTTTGTTTTTCAAATCAAAATCCACATTGTCGTTCATATCACCGAAGACTACCTCATCCCCAACGTTTTTTATTGTGGTCCGTCGCTGCTCTGGTTTTGTGTCATTCCTAAAACCTTGTACCCACTAGGAACATCCTTGCTCTTAGTGTAATAGGCATACCTCACACTAGTTTTGAAACCCAACCGTATTATCCTTCATCTCCGTCGAGTTGTTTTGACCTGAGAGAGTTGTGCCACGGCCACCATGCATTGTTTCTCCACATGCACATACACTTTGGTATTTTCAGTCATGGTTATTTTCTAGTTGTTTTGTGTATTTTTTTTATGTTTTAAGGCTTCATCCTCATTTTCATTTGATTGCTGAAAGTTTTAGAGTTGTGATACCTGGTGTGTTTAAAAGTATTGTATCCCACAATGAGAATGCTTCACATGTTTATTTCTCTAAGTTAGTACCAATATTACATGCTTGAGTTCATAATGATAAGATGTTGTTAAATAATAAGTAGAAGCACTCAGGTTTGTGTAGAATCGCAACATTTGAGCTACCACATGGCTGACTCTTGTATAATTACTTTTCCTCATTATTTGCAACTTTAAGTGGCCAGTTTTAATTGAAAGCTAACTCTCATGTCTACTCAAGTGCTTTTAAAAACTATGAGCTTGAAACTGTATTGATCACAAATAATGAATTCCCTCATTGTCATCACAGGACTGATATGCAAAAGCGTTCTGCCAAAAGGAAAGACAAGTTAGCCGAGTCGGGTCTAGATGTGGAAATCCTCTTGGACACCTCGCTGGAGACGATGTTCGGAGATACGAATGCTATCACAGGAGGTACCCCAGAATATCAATGGGACGAGTTGTACAGAATCATAGAAGACCAAAACTTCCAAGAGGCCTCCTTGGAAGAACAAATGGTTTACAGGAACATAAATAAATCTGGTCTCCATAAAGCAGCAACCCACCCTGAATTGTTCCTATGCTCTGAGTTCATCGGTTGGATCCTACCCCAAGTAAATACTAACTCCCGGTTCATCACAGATGTCACAGGGATGAGCCTTGCATCATTTGCGCCAGAACATATCATGGCAGCATACAATCTTCCGCACCCTAAGTTTTTCCTAAACAATGAATGGTTATTTGGGCTGAAGATGGACCTTTTAGAATGTGCTAGAAAGATGACAATTTCTGAGAGGCAAATAAGGATAAGAAACAATGGAGAATATGAGAGAAATATCCTAAGGAATCCCTACAGACTCATCGCCCTGATGTTGAATCGGGTGTTCGACATGCCAAATTGGAACATATACAAACTAGGTTGGGTGCCTGTGATGTTCCACATAGCTACGCAGGGTGCAATTTTCCATTGGGCAGACATCATATCAGATTACATGGCCTCACTTATAATCGCTGCCGAGGGAGAAATGACCCAAAATAAGGCTGATTTTTTCATGTCCTCTTATCTGGTGGATTGCTTACTCGTCAAGCACCCTTTCCTTGATCTGGGATGCGTCTGGAAGAGCAAGGCACGAGCAAGGAATCCCCCATCCATGTGGCTTATCAGATAATGTGGGCACACAAGTATGCGATCGATTATATGTTAGGATATTTCTATACTCCATCCTAGTCCTACTAGCTTTCCAGTCATTTTCATTTTCAGTCATGCATGCAAAATTAGGGTTTGCATGCATTCTAGGTCATCAGTCCCAGCACCTAGTCCTCAGCAAACTAGCCCCCAGAGCTTCTTTCAGATAATTTCTAGGCCTCCCAGTGACTAATACGCCCTCCTTTTCTCCACTGCATGACAAGGGCGCCTTTTTCACCTACCAGTCTAGTTATATTCAGTTATATTGAGTTATCTTCAGTTATTTCCTTGATTTAAGGATTAAATGACTCTTTACTGAGTTTATCACTCTGTTGGACCTCCAGTGAGACTAGATTGACCATTCTGACTCCAGCTAGAACCTATGGTGCCCTCCACTTAGCCTCCTTCACTATATTAGTGCTTCCAAGTGCCAGTTACACCAACCACATTCAGTTAGACTCAGTTTGACTCTTGGTTGATCATTACTTGTGCATTGATGACGTCACTGATGAGAAGGTGGACTCCTAGTTAGGCATTGATGACTCCCCACTGATTATGGATCTGTGCATGAAGGCCAATTCGAACTCGTCCTAGTGAATTTGAATGCTCATACTTAGCATTGTATATTTACCAGTTATATTTACCAGTTCATTATTCTGTTAATAGTAACATGTGTAATTATTCTGCCTCAATCAGAGTTTCTTTGGATCTAAGTTCTATTGCTTGTCTCTTCTTCTATTATTCCTAAATTCTTTCATTGTGAGGTTTACATCATCTCTTTGGATCTTATGTGGGAAATTTCACATGGTATCAGAGCCTTGAGAGTATATTATACCTCCATTCTTGAGAGTTTTTTTGCAGGTATTTTTGAAGTTCCAGCAGTTGCAGTAGCAGATTCAATAGCCTTCTATTTGCACTTGTTCAAGCAGTCAAGATGAGCAATTCGAATGCTCCTTCTTCTATACTTCTCACTCCTTTCAATTATTTCAAATGGAAGAGGAAGATGATAATACTCTTGCAATCAAGAGGGTTTACTAGAATAGTTGAGGAAAAAGATGCCATAGCACATCAAGCTAAAAAGAGAATCAAGCACCTAAACAAAATGGATGAAGCCTTTGGATTCATATGCCTTCATATATCTGATGATCTATTGTTTCATACTGATGGATTGAAGTCTCCATATGATTTATGGATAAAATTGAGGAGTCTTTTTGGAAAACAAGACGAACTGAGAGGCTACATTCTTGAGAATGAATTGGTTGCCCTTCAACCTAGCAATTTCGAGAGCATCCAAGATTTCTTCTCCAAATTTCAGAATTTGGTTTTGCATTGCAAGCAATGTGGCATCACTAAAAGTGATGAGCAATTGATACTCTCTATATTGAGCAAACTTGGATCTCAATTTTCTGTCTTTGTATCTACCTTTCATTCTGTTCGAATGTCCATCCCTGGATGGAAGTTTCCCACCTTAAGTGACTTCATTGAAGCTCTCACTCAAGAAGAGAACAAACTGTTTCAAATGGGTGCCATTAAAACCTCCAGAGATCTAGCTCTTTTAGCTGGTGAATCAAGTGGAGCGAATGCAAAAGGGAGACCAAAAGGCAAAGGCAAGAAACCTTCAAGATCCAAGAATGACAAACAAAAGCGACCAAATTGTACCTACTACAAGAGAGGAAACCATCCTGAGCATGCCTGCATGCATAAGAAGATTGATCTTCTAACCAAGCTTCTTGAACAAAACCAAATTGTTGTTCCAAAAGAAGCAAAGATGTCTGATTCTGGAAGTGGATCTGATGATTGTCATGCATTGATGGCTGGTTTTTCAAAGACAAAAGCTCTCCTCATAGATTCTGGAGCTTCCAACCACATGATGGCACAAGAAGAACCCTTCTCCTCTTTGGATCTCCAAGATGGGCCTACCATTCACATGGGAGACAACTCTCAGATTTATGCCAAAGGTTTGGTTACAGTTCACATGGAGCATGGTAAGTTCAAAAATGTCTTATTTGTTCCTTCTCTTATAGCTAATTTGTTGTTAGTATATCAAATGACTCATACAGGATCTCCAAAACAAGTATTTTTTGGTCCAGACATAGTAGAGATTACAGAAATCTCCACTGGAAAGGTTATAGCGAATGGGATTGCAAATCATGCCTCAAAGGCATATGAGTTCTCACACTTCATGCCCTTCTCTCCAACTATTCCTTCAAATTCTGATGAAGATCACAGTGACTTCTCTTCTAGTGACTCCTATTCTAGTGAAGAAGAAGATCAAGATTTTGATGTTGAGATCATGGTTCAAGAAGATTTAGAACCAACACCTATTCTCAATCCAGATTCAAGAGAAATATGTTCTCACACAGTCCTTGCTACTACTGAGAACACAGTTGATGATTTATTTGCTTACAGAACTACTAGACTTCAGCAACATGCTAACCTTGCATTATGCCATCCATCTCTCCATAAGAGATGCAACATGATGATGGGATTCTCTCTTCCATCTTTTGGGAAGACTACTCATGTTCCATTCGCTCCAGATACAGAAAAAGTTCCTGAAAGACTTGCTTCGTCCTCCACATAGTGGGAGACCTTCCTACATGGGATCAACTTGCCAAGTCTTTTACAAACGTTTTCACTGATGAAAGCTTCTTTCTTTTCTGCATGATGGTTCTTTGAGTTATTTACTGTTCTTTTGACGGGGGGTATTTTTCCCATGAGGTTTTTCCCCATTTTCTCAGTTTATGGATAGTTATGTATTTTATTATCATTTCATTTATTGTATGGGTGACATTTGGTCCTAGTTAACAGGGCCCAGGATGGATTAAGGGGGGGTGTTAGGATATTCTTATACTCCATCCTAGTCCTACTAGCTTTCTAGTCATTTTCATTTTCAGTCATGCATGCAAAATTAGGGTTTGCATGCATTTTGCATGCATTCTAGTTCATCAGTCCCAGCACCTAGTCCTTGGCAAACTAGCCCCGGGAGCTTCTTTCAGATCATTTCTAGGCCTCCCAGTGGCTAATGTACCCTCCTTTCCTCCACTGCATGACAAGGGTGCCTTCTTCACCTACCAATCCAGTTATATTGATTTATCTTCAGTTATTTCCTTGATTGAAGGATTAACTAACTCTTTACTAAGTTTATCACTCTGTTGGACCTCTAGTGAGACTAGATTGACCATTCTGACTCCAGTTAGAACCTATGGCGCCCTCCACTGAGCCTCATTCACTATATTAGTGCTTCCATGTGCTAGTTACACCAACCACATTCAGTTAGACTCAGTTTGATTCCCGGTTGATCATTACTTGTGCATTGATGACTTCACTAATGAGAAGGTGGACTCCTAGTTAGGCATTGATGACTCTCCACTGATTATCGATCTGTGCATGAAGGCCAATTCAAATTCCTCCTAGTGAATTCGAATCCTCATACTCAGCATTGTATATTTACCAGTTCATTATTCTGTTAATAGTAACATGTGTAATTATTCTGCCTCAATCAAAGTTTCTTTGGATTTAAGTTCTATTGCTTGTCTCTTCTTCTATTATTCCTAAATTCTTTCATTGTGAGGTTTACATCATCTCTTTGGATCTTATGTGGGAAATTTCACATTATACTCAAATCTGTGAAAGGTTCATCATGCCCCTATATCAGCTGATTTTCAAAGAAGAACCTTGCTGCCTATCGGAAAAGGCCATGCCCATCATAGAAACATACAGATATTACTACTTCTCTATGGAGGGGACATACTTCATAATGTATGGAGGTAGTCGTGCACTGTCCCTATTACCCTGTTATGCCACAGATTATGTCATACACAAAGAAGTTGTAAGGCAACACTTTGTAGATGGAGTCAACAAAATACTTAGTGATAAGAAGAAGGCCGCATACCCACCAATGCCATTTGTCATTGGAGCATACCAGCTCCCAAGGGAGAAAGATGGTATAGATTTCGCTAAAGATTTAGAGCCCTTCCATTTTGGGACAAAGAGATTTAAGAGGCATGAACTCGAGGGAAAGGCTGTTGCTCACTGGCTCAATGTCAATGTCACTTTTGAGTACGCTCACCATTTCGACAAGGATGAGGAGTCCTTTCGAAGTGCCAAGAATATGACCAAGTTCAGAAAGCGCTACCGCCCTATAGGTGGAGCGAGTTCTAGTTTCAAACCTGTGCATTTGATGCAAAAGGAACAGGAAGAAAAGAAGCACCAGGAGGAAGTGGCAGTGCAACTAGAGGAAGTTGAAAGAAAGAAGCAAGAGGAAGTGGCAGCACAACTACAGGAAGCTAAAAGAAAGAAGAAAGAGGAGGCTTATAGGCTTGAAGAAGAAGAAAATCAGAGGCTCCAAAGGGAGCAAGAGGAGAAGCAAAAAGAGGAAGCAAAAAAGCTTCAAAAAGAAGAAGAAGAAAAGAAGCATCAAGATGCAAAAGTTGCCAAAATTCAGCAAGAACACGCTGAGAAGATAAAGAGACAAATGGCTGAAAAGATGCAAGAAATAAGGGAGAAAGTGGAAGCAGAAGCGACATAATTGTAGAGGCAAAAAGAAGAGGCGGAGAAGTCCAAAGAAGATGTGGATCAAGGAGGCTTGGGCATGCAAGATATGGAATTGGGTGCATTAACAACAACCTCTGAAGGATTTGTCTCAGCTCAAGAAATCCCTCTCACCCCTTGCACCCCCTTGAAGCAATGCCTAGGGTGAAAGATGGATTCTGTCTTCTTTTATTCTAGAAAGAAGACTATCATAAGTAGGTCTGAAAAGAGGATGATAACTAGATAAAGACGAGAGGAAGTTAGAATAACTCAAGTTTCACTCTTCAAAGGGATTGATAGTGACCCTAATTTCATGACAACATGCAGTGTAGCTTCAGCTCAGGCAAGTGCCGATAATGTAGGCGTACTGGTAGATAAAGTAAGGCAATACAAAGATAAGTGCTTCAAGGTTAAATATAATATAATGAAAGAAGTGCACCTAGGTGAAGAACTGAAAAGGAAGAACGACGACCTTCAAGAAGAGAAGGTAGATATGGCGGTGAAGAAGCAAAATCTCCAAGAAGAAAAGGATGCACTCAATACATATCTTGTGGTCCTAGAAGGAGAGAATAGGGAATTAGATACTCGCTTAAAAGAATTGGAAGAACATGAGGCCAACAGTAGGCAGCAACAACTGATAGCCATGGAAGGGTTAGAAGCCCGCATTCAAGAATTGGAGAAGCATGAAGCCAACAACATGCAATAGATTTAGTTTTACAAGCCCCATCTCGAGAGGCTGACAAGAGAAAAGGAGAAGTTGTTGGAACAACTTAAAAGGGTAGAAGAAAATAAATAGTGTATAACTGCATTCCATGAGCAAGCATGCGATATGCTAAAGAGATTTCATCAATCGCTAGAGCTAATCTAAGAGGAGATTTGTAGGATAAAAGGAATGATTTCAAGGATGAAAGTGATTGAGACTGAGGCACTAAGACTTAAGAGAAGGTATGTGCACCACATAGAGGAAATCAATGGACAGTTTGAATGGAGGAAAGGGAAATTAGGATTCCTAGGAAACCTATGTGTCTTGTCCGCGGAAGAACTAGACTTGGGTTTGGGAGTCCTTGAGTTCTGTAGAGACTTTGGTATGAAGTAAAGCATTAAAATACATAAATCCATCAAGAAAATTACTGACATCTACTTAAAAATTTGAGAGACCCATGGGAAATGCCACATGGCCTTACCTGAAGCCATAGATTATTTTCCTGAAAAGGATCAATGCTTGTCAGACCTCTAGGGTGAGCAAAATGTAGAAATAGAATATCTAAGCAAGATAGATGTCTTGACTCCAGAAGACCTCCACCGGCTAATTGGACAAACTTCTATACATGCCTATTTCCTAGAGGACATCGCTCAAGCCATAGTGGCAAGAGAAGTAAACATTAAATCAAATTTGTGTAAGCATGAAATAGCACTGAAGATGATGCTTTCTACGTGGGGAAATACCATTTTATGAGAAATCATCCAATGGGCCAGCCACATCGAAGACGTGGACATACCTACTAAAGTAAGCCAACCTATTGAACTGGACGGGACAGTTGAAATAAAAGAACCAGCTGAAGGAGTGGGACCATCTGGGAATTAAATCCGATTTATTGTATTTTGTAGAAAATACAGCTAAGAATTTTCTAATTGTATAAATGTTTTATTGTATACATGTTTTAGAAAAATAGTCGGGAATTACTTTTGTCTCTTTAGGCACCAGAAGACAAACTTTTCTATTTGCCTAGTTTTAGGGTATGAGAAGAGACAAATTTTGTAAAAGTTATAAATAGAAGAAGATAATAGAAGAGAAAGGACTTTTGGCAGGTGAAAGGACAAACTTGTGCTGTACGTGAATTATTTTGTTGCATCAATAAAGAATGACCTATTTTTCTTGGGAAAGCTAGCACTGCATTTTTCTTGGGATGTGTTGAATGTTTGCTGAATTATTTATGCACTATTCATACATATACTGTGAGATTGTTCCTAACTATCCTAAATTAATTCTTAGTTGTGAATGCTTTCATTTTCTTGTGCAAATATGCTATGTTAAATGAGTAATGGAATGCTTTAATTTCTGACAAAGCTATCTTTGATATCTTTTACTTTCTGTTGTGAATGCATCTTTGTTATGAAACAACTATATGTGATATCCTTTGGTGTATTTCAGTGTATTACTCATATTTCAGTTTTGCTCCCTGCAGGGATAGATTAACTAGCTTAGATAATGTTAGATCAGATTTGTTTTAATTACACGCATTTAGATAAAGAACTTGCATATCATATTTAAACATAAAATACATAAATGATGGATCGGGCCACATTCTGTGAAAGAAAAAAAAATCTTTAAATATTATACGGTAGCCGGGCCGTTGATTGGACGGATTCCCCACACCAAATGGTGAGCAATCTAATTGGGCTTGCTTACCGGGAAGAATCCTTAACTGATTGACGCTATGAATTTCCAGCCATCAACAGTTTTTGGTGCTAGAAGGAGGGCCACTAGTGCATGGTTGGAAAAGGAGATCCTTTCGTTAGAAGAAATTCCCCTGAATACCCGCTTGAAACAGCTATCCTAGACGATTTCGTTTTGGAATCACAAGTTCAAGAAGATCCCAATCTTGAAGCTGAACGTCAAGAAGCATTATACACTGTCCCTTTTGCAGAAGTAGAAAACTTCAGAAGACACACCTGTTCTTATGTCCGAACGCTTGAGGGACTAAACATTATTCCATTATTTCGCAGAAGAAGATCTCCCAGGAGACAAACACAGTATACTCGAGATTCAGTTCTTGTTGAAAAATTAGAGGAATGATTGGATCTGTCTTTACAAGAAATCACTGAACCTCTCAGCGAGATTAGACCTGAAACTCGTCCGAATCAAGAAATACCTCAAACCCCACCACATTCTCCGCGTGATTCTCCATCGCACTCACCACCACATTCTCCACCAAGATTTATGGTTGTACCTGCATGGAGAGCAAGAGGAGCGCTGAATTTAGTTGGGTCATTCCATGATCTCCCCAAGAGCCTAGAAAATGTATTACCTAAATATGATCCTGGGAAAGGTATCTCTACTGAACATCACCTTAAAAGATTCTATTTGGATTTGACTCTTCTCAATGTACAACACGAAGATGTATTTTGCAGAATTTTTCCTTATACTTTTGAACCTAAGGTATCTTCCTGGTATTTTAGTTTGCAAGCTAGTTCAATATCGAATTGGGAAGAATTCGAGAAATGTTTCTTAGGTAAATATGGAAATAAGAAAACATTCACCACACTTATGAAAGAACTGTTGTCCATGAGGATGGAAAAGAAAGAAAAGGTTCAATAATTTAATCAAAGGTTTACTACTTTGTTGAATAATTTTAGTGACGTAGCGAAACCCGCTGAAGAATCTTTGGTTGAATATTATACTACAGCACTTGATCTGCGCATAGCAATGTTTGTCAAAAGAACGAAGAAAAATACCATGATAGAAAAATTCAAAGAAGCCAAGAAGGTAGAGGAAGAAGAAGACAGTATTGCTAAACATTCCCTTGATCTGGAAACAAAACCATCAACTACTAAGAAATCCCTGCTGCTAACCAAAACTAAGGAAGAGTCATCAACAGATATGGAAAATGTGGTCAAGATGATGCATAAGCTATCTAATAAAATTGTAGATCTTGAAAAGGACAAGGTAGCCAGCACATCTAGAAAGCCATTCAAACCTTTCTACAAGAAAAGGGATGAAAGTGGCCAACCTCTTCCACCTATAAACAAATTTGTTGTTTTAAATTTGAATGAAGTAGGGATGGACCATTTTTGCACTTTTCATCAATTGCAACATTCTAAAAAGAGTTTTCATCAGTGGATAAATTCGATGAGCTTGGTGATGAATCAATTACTGGATGCACAAATAGGAAGAACCCCCTTCAGACATCACAATGGTGTTATGGGATTGGGTACCCTTAACAGAATTGATTGAAGAAGATACTGAATAAATTCAAGTTGTAGTTGTAAATGTTACTACTCAGAGTAAAGGTCCTATTGTTGATCCAAGCCCGGTTACCCCTAAGCCTAAGGTTGCAAATGAAATACCTAAAAGACGCATAACTATCATTCCACCGCAACCCAAAGTAAACCCCACAGTAACAAAAGAATCAACCCCAGAAATAAACAAACAACCAAAGGTTACAACAAATACAAAAGAAACTCATGCAAAAGGTTCAAAACATTATGACATGGGATATGACATCATTGAAGATATCAAGAAAATGAAAGCAAATATCTCTATCTTTGAAATGTGTAGTCTTCCCCAATAAAGGAAAAAATTGTTAGAAGCTTTCGACCCCCAATCTAGCACTTCAGTAGAAAACACTGAGGAAGATCCTGAAATAAATCAAGCTAGCATTGGCGGGAAATCTAGATCTCAAACTTTTCCTTTTTTGTTGACCTTTGAAATTTTTAATCATAATGTACACAACTGTTTGGTAGATTCTGGGGTTTCTTCGAATGTTATGCCATTATGTATCTATAAGAAGATTAATGGGCAACTGATACCATCTCCATCTCAGATCATACAGTTGGATAGGACTACTGTTAAAGTAATTGGAGAAATGAAAGATGTACTTATTAGATTATCAGCAGATCCTAGGGTATGTCAATTTATTCATATTATGGTGGTGGATATACCCGAGGCTTATGGATTAATTCTGAGTAGGGATTGGTTTATGCAACTGAATGGTTACTTCGCAATAGATTGGTTTCACTTATGGCTACCATACCAAAAAAGGAAAAACCATATCAAAATACTAAGAGAACCTCACATGAAACAAAATGTAACTCAGTTAGAAGAAAATAATGAGGTTGTAGCTTTTTCATCTTCAATGTTGGGAAATTATTTTTTAGAAATTGAACCTAGGAATTATCAAGCAACCGAAGTTAGCCATGAATCATACGAGCAGTCCAATCTCCTTCATTTTTCTTGGACTGATGATATTGATTGTAACATAGTAGGATTAGTCACTGACTTAGATGCTATTGAGACTAACTTAATAAAAATAGAAAACACATTTTGGGTTATGTACTTTGATGGTTCCAAAACTCAAGAAGGGTCCAGAGCCGGTTGTGTTTTAATCGACCCTGAATCAAATAAACATTTTTTTTATCTTGTAGACTAGAGTTTGAATGCACAAATAACACAGCAGAGTATGAAGCTCTAGTATAGGGATTGAAGAAAGCCATTAGTTTGAAGGTTAAATACTTAAAGGTATTTGGTGACTCAGAGATAGTTGTTAGGCAGTTAAGAGATACAATTCAATGTCTTTCACCACATTTAAAAGGTTATCAATCCAAATTTTGGAATTTGATTTCACACTTTCATGCATTCAATATCAATTCCATCCCTAGATTACAGAATGTTGCAGCTGATTTGTTAGCTACTTCTGCTTCCAGATTAGTGCCTACTAATAACAAATGCTCTACTGAATTAATTTTCAGGCCATCTGTACCCGATAATATTGCAAATCTCAGAGTATTTGATGATGTTGATCAAATTATTAGTTTCCTAACAAATGAGGATGCTTTTCTAGGATCTATAATTGATGAAGATGAACATGATTCAGATTTATAGAAAAAAGGTGCAGTCCAAGGAGTAAGGACTCTGGAATGATTGTTTGATATGCAAAGCAAGTTCAGGAGGCCAGCGAATGTCAAAACCAACAACTCCTCCATGCAACATGAATTAGTAAACCTAGGCACAGAAGCTGAGCCAAAATTTTTCAATCTTGGAAAATGTTGCTCGAAAAGCGAAAGAGATAAGTTCATCAAACTATTTCAGCAATATAAAGATGTTTTTGCATCGACTTATGAAGATCTAAAAACATATGATACTCTCATTATACAACATATAATACCAATGAAGCCAGGCGTGAAACCATTTCACCAGCAATTGCGAAGAATGCATCCGACGCTTGATCCATTGATACAGAAAGAGTTGAAGAAGTTGTTGGATGCTAAGATCATTTTTAAGGTCCGACATTCAGAATGGGTTGCTAATTTAGTCCCTGTGCAAAATAAGTTAGGGGAAATAAGACTGTGTGTGGATTTTTGGAACTTGAACAAAGCTTCTGATAAAGACAACTACCCTGTAGCACTCATGGATCAAATTTTACAGATGGTTTCAGGTTCAGAAATTTTATCCCTGTTAGATGGTTTCTCTAGATATAATCAAAATATTAGTACCAGAGGAGGACCAGCTCAAGACTACGTTTTGTACAAAGTGGGGAAGCTTTGCATACCGAGGAATGCCATTCGGTTTGATAAACGCAGGATCTACCTTTCAAAGGGCTATGGATATTGCTTTTCGAGGATTGGTTGGCCACTGTGTGGTAATTTATTTTGATGACGTGATAGTCTTTTCAAAAATAAGAGAGGACCATTTTTTCCATTTGAAACAAATTTTTGATCACTGCAGGAAATATGGTATATCTCTAAACCCTAAGAAAATTATTTTTGTTGTTCTTGAAGGTAAACTTCTAGGTCATATCATTTCAAAAAAGGGAATCTCAATAGATCAAGAGAGAGTGCAAGCTATAAAAAATATTCCCATGCCCCATAACAAGAAGGCTATGCAATATTTCATGGGAACGATAAACTTTGTTCGAAGGTTTGTACCGGATTTCGCTCAAATTGTGAAACCTTTGCAGCAAATGGTAAAGCAGAGTGTGCAATTCAAGTGGACTAAAATAGAGAAGAATGCATTTAGAGACATCAAATCCGCCATTGCTAATGCAACTTCCTTAAGAAGTCCAGATTTTGAAAAGGATTTCATCATGTACACTTTTGCTTCAGATAACTCTCTCGCAGTTGTGCTCACCCAGAAGGGAGAATCAGGAGACGAGTATCCAATATCCTTTATGAGCACTGGTTTGCAAGGTGTTGAACTGAATTACCCCACCGCAGACAAGAAAGCATATGAAAGATTCAAAACGGTAAAATAGTTCAGGTCATATATCCTAAAAAACAGAACTAAATTCATAGTACGTCACCCCGCTGTTAGATTGTTGTTTGTTCAGAAGGAATTGGGTGAAAGGAGAGGAAACTGGGTCACTGCTCTTCAACAATATGATTTGGAATTCAAACCAACCACCATTATAAAGGGCTAAGGGTTATGCAAATTACTCATTGAAAATCCATGTAATGAAGAGCTAGACTGAGAGAATGAAGCCGAGCTAAATATGATTGAGGTATGTCCCATTTTCACCGCTCTTGAATCTTGGTATAGGGACCTAGTGCATTATTTGCAGCAAGATATTTACCAGAACACTGAAGTTCTAAACAAAGAAGGGCACTCCGCCTGAAATCAACATCCTATCAAATAATTGATGGAGTACTTTTTAAAAAGAATTATGATGGGATATTTCTCAGATGTCTTGAGAAAGAGGACGTTGATAAAGTAGTCAAGGAATTACATGATGGCCCTTCTGGAGGGAGCTACTATGGAGATACCACGGCTCATAAGATACTCAGAGCTAGTTACTATTGGCCCACTCTATTCAAAGATTCTCATGCATATGCCCGGAATTTTAATATATGTCAAAGAAGTGCCGACAGATTACGGAAAGCAGCATGACCTCGGCAACAAGTTATCATATTTGAACCATTCAAACAATGGGGCCTTGCTGTTATTGGAGAGATAAATATGAATTCTTCGCTGCAACATCGGTATATTCTGACAACTACAGATTATTTTACCAGATGGATAGAAGCTGCTCCGTTGCACAAAGTGAATGAAGACGCAGTTATCAAGTTCCTGGAAGAGAACATCATAACCAGGTTTGGGGTTCCAATTTCCCTAGTCTTTGATAATGCAACTTATTTTTCATTTATAAAATTAAATGCATTTGTTTATTAGAAAGGAATTAAATTGCATTATTCGACAAACTACTACCCTCAAGGAAATGGTATGATTGAATCCTAAAACAAAAACCTTATCAGAATTCTCAAGAAAAATGTCATTGAAAATCAAAGAAGTTGGCATACAGCTCTCCCAAACGCTTTATGGGAAGATAGAGTTACTCCGAAGAATGTCGTAGGGGTTTCCCCGTACACTCTAGTCTATGGTAAAGAATCCATACTCCCTCCAAACTTATTACTCCCATCCTTACAATTATCCCAATCCTCTCGAGATTCTAGTAGCCAAGTCTTACAATCACAAATCGATACCCTAATGAAGCTTGAAGAGTCACGTCAGAAGGCCAAAGACAGATTCAACCAACACCAAGACATTGTCAAGAGGTGGTTTGATAAGCGTAAATATGGAAAGAGGACTTTTGAATTAGGTGACTTAGTTCTGAAATGGGATCACACACATGATGGTAAGGGAATGAACACAAAGTTTCAACAATTATGGATTGGTCCTTACCTAAATTTTCAAAATCTTGGCCCGTCAACATAGAAACTGAAAGACCTACAAGGGTAGGAAGAAAATATCCCTGTCAATGGCCTTGCTATAAAGCAGTACTTCACATAGTCCTAGCAGGACTTTTTGTACATAAATAAACCCTATTTTGTTTTTGCTGAGTTTACTTTTCTTTTGTTTGATTTGAGTTGTTGTCCTCTTTTACTTAGGAGTCTGTTTCATTTGAGTTGTTTCCTTTTCACCTTTTTTACCCCATTTTTGTTTGGTCTCTTTATCCTCTAATAAACCCCAGCCTAACTTCTTGGTGCAATTGAGAGGCAGGACTTTGAACAAGTCTCAAATTTTGAAAGGTCAGAATCTACTTGTAGAGAAAATTTCTCTATGTGAATTTTCTTTTGCTAACTAGTTTTCTAGAGTGAAGAGATCCTTTCAGTTCATACTTGTGTCACAGTAATCCCTATTAAATAACTAAGATTTATGACTTCCGTGTTACTATCTTGGGGCTCCATTCACTCTCACCTTGATGATTGTCTCAAGAGGCTAGCTAAAGATGGACCCACGGAGAGGACGCATGCCTCATAGATGTATGGTATTTAAAATGATCCCATACTGCAAATCAAAAGCCAAAAGGGCTTGTATAAATGAGTCTATTTTCCAGAAATTCTCACCTCCATTAAAGCATGGTTGAGAAAAGAAAAGACATAAAATTCTTGCCTTCATTAAAGCATGGCCGAGAAAAGCAAATGCATTCAATCAAGGAAGTTGTTCTAAAAATCAGCCCAACAAGGTTCTTCTCCATCCGTGAGCACGATAATCAAATAAATCTCTTGCTCACACAAAAGGACACTATGGATTGAAGAACCCAAGTTAAAATGTTGAAGATTGAAGAAATTTATCATGGAAGGCTCAAACAATAAAAGTCTTCAATTAAGAAAGCATATAAAAATGATGCTAACAACATGGGAATGAGGAACAAACGAATATGTCTGTGGGATGTTGTTACGATCCTGTGGAGTCCTATTATAGCTGGCATCTGAAAAATAGTTCCTTCAAAATGAACCCCATACTTTGGCCCTGAGAGAGTTGAAGAGAAGTCTGTTTTAAAGTTTCATTTTATCCCAGTGATCATTATGATAAAAGCGATCACTCCCTTTACAGAAGCTGGATTGGATAAGCATTTTTGTTATATATGGGGCCATCAACTCATAAGTTTTCTGACCTTGAGAAGAGATTGATTCAGAGATCTGTGTTCACTAGCGAATCGCCAATTGTTGCTACTGCAACTTGATCCCCATAAATTTTTGAAATGTATAGGGCCTCTCCTGAACTTGTTTAGAGTTTTTGTAGTCTTTTGAAGTGTGTTTTTGCCTTCTAAGATTACCCCTTTTTCTTTCCTGCAAAAAAGTTGTTTTTTTCGAATAAGGAAAACTTCAACTTTCTCTTAGGAAGTTGGTCGCAGTTTTTAGTGTTAAGTCCACCGACCATTGCCCAGCTTTAGGGTTTATCCTCGTCAACCATTGTGTAGGTTTTAGGGTTAAACAGAGACCATTGTGCAATTCTGTGACTTATTTCCCTCCGATTGGTTTCAACTTTTAATGCCATCAACACCTACCGTTGCACATTGTTGTGACTTATCGCCTGCCGATTGGTCGCAACTTTTGATGCCATCATTGCCGACTGTTGCGCATATGTTAGGATCATCTTCACCGATCCTCGTCGCATTGCATGGTTGCTTTTTTATCTACAAATCCCTCGGTCATTGCACAGGTACCAGCCTTAAAAAGGCCATCGGTCATTGCACCACCCGTCTCATCACAACCTTTAAGATCAAGTATCCGACCGTTGCATAGAAGTTAAGGTTAAGTCATCGACCATTGCACAGGCTGTAAGAATAACCTCGCCGACTTTCGATGCGTTTTTTGAAAAATGCAAAGGTTAATAGGTGGGAGTTTTAATTTTTACCCCATGCGAATTTATAATCTACGTCCATCGAGCCCTGTGCACCTTAATGGTTCAACCACCAAATGCTACACATTAAGTGCTCACCATTTATATATATATATATAATGGGTTAGTGTCCTTCTCCCCACCATTTTTCACTATTAGAAGAGATACATTCGCTACCAAAGGGATAACGCCGAACGAGAGACTGTTAGAGCACATTTGCATCACAGCAAGCCTCTCCGATACTAACAGGTAAGTCCTCGAATTCCTCCAATTGGTTTTGTCCATTTGGAAACCTCGCTGAATGCTCAATTTTAGCTTTAAGGCTGTTTATTGTTTATTTTTCAAATCCAAATCCGGTTTGTCATTCATAATACCAAAGACTACCTCCTCCCCAATGTTTTGCCCGCACCTGGCATCCTAGTTAAAGTAAGTCACTTGCTCTATAGTGGTCCACCGCTACTCTGGTTTTGTGTCATTATTGGAACCTTGTACCCACTAGGAACCTCCATGCTCTTATCATAATAAGAAGACCTCACATGAGTTTTGAAACCCAACCGTATTATCCTTCATCTCCTTCGAGTCATTTTGACCTGAGAGAGTTGCGCCATGGCCACCATGCATTGTTTCTCTACACGCACATACACTTTGGTCTTTTGAGTCATGGTTATTTTCTATTTTTTTTGTGCGTTTGTTTATTTTTTAAGGCTTCATACTCGCTTTCATTTGATTGCTGAAAGTTTTAGATGTGCGATAGCTGGTGTGTTTAAAAGTATTGTATCCCACAACGAGAATGCTTCACATGTTTATTTCTCTAAGTTAGTATTGATAGTACATGTTTGAGTTCATAATGATAAGATGTTGTTCAATAATAACTAGTAGCGCTCGAGTTTGTGTAGAATTGCAACCTTTGAGCTACAACATGGTTGAATCTTGTATAAGTACTTTTCCTCATTATTTGCAACTTTAAGTGGCCAGTTTTAATTGAAAGCTAACTCTCATGTCTACTCAAGTTATTTTAAAAACTATGAACTTGAACGATGTATTGCTAACAAATAATGAAATCCCTCATTTGTCCCCTCATTGTCATCATAGGAATGATATGAACAAGCGATTTTCCAAAATGACAACCAAGTTAGCCGAGTTATACTCAGACGTGGAAATCCTCTTTGTCACCTCGTTGGAGACGATGTTCGGAGATACGAAGGCTATCGCAGGAGGTACCCCATAATATCAATGGGGCAAGCTGTACAGAGTCATAGAAGATCAAAACCTCCCCGAGACCTCCTTGGGAGAACAAATGGTTTACAGGAACATAAATAAATCTGGTCTCCACAAAGCAGCAACACACCTTGAATTGTTCCTGTGCTCTGAGTTCATCGGTTGGATCCTACCCCAAGTAAATACTGACTACCGGTTCATCACATATGTCACAGAGATGAGCCCTGCATCATTTGTGCTAGAACATATCATGGCAGCATACAAGCTGCCGCACCCTAAGTTTTTCGTAAACATTGAATGGTTATCCAAGCTGGAGATGGACCTTTTCGAATGTGCTAGAAAGATGACAATTTCCGATAGGAAAATAAGGCAAAGAAAAAATGTAGAATATGAGAGCAATCTCCTAAAAAATCCCTACAGACTCATTGCCCTGATGTTGAGTCGGGTGTTCAGCATGCCAAATGGGAAGATATACAAACTAAGTTGGGTGCCTGTGATGTTCCACATAGCTTTGTAGGGTGCGATTTTCAATTGGGAAGACATCATATAAGATTACATGGCCTCACTTATAACCACTACCCAAGGAGAAATGACCCAAAATAAGGCTGAATTTTTCATGTCCTCTTATCTAGTGGATTTCTTACTCGTCAAGCACCCTTTCCCTGATCCAGGATGTGTTTGGAAGAGCAGGTTATCCCCGCTCCATGTGGCTTATCAAATAATGTGGGCACACAAGTATGCAAGCCATTATACTCAAATATATGAAAGGTTCATCATGCCCCTATATCAGCTTATTTTTAGAGAAGAACCTTGCTGCCTATCGTAAAATGCCATGCCCATCATAGAAACATACGGAGATTACTACTTCTCTATGGAGGGGACATAATTAAGAATGTATGGAGGTAGTTGTGCTCCGTCCCTATTATGCCGTTATGCCACAGATTATGTCGTAGACAAAGAAACTGTAAGGAAACTCTTTGTAGATGGAGTCAGCAAAACACTCAGTGATAAGAAAAAGACCGGATACCCACCAATTCCATTTGTCATTGGAGCATACCAGCTCCCCAAGGCGAACGATGGTATAGATTTTGCTACATATTTAGAGGCCTTCCATTTCGATACAAATATATTTAAGACGCATGACCCCGAGGGCAAGGCTACTGCTCACTACCTCAACCTGAAGGTCACTTTTGAGTACGCTCACCATTTCGACAAGGACGAGGAGTTCTTTCGAAGTGCCAAGAATATGACCGAGTTGGGAAAGCACTACCGCCCTAAAGGTGGAGCCAGTTCCAGTTCCAAACCTATGGGTTTGATGCAAAAGGAGCAGGAAGAAAACCAATGCCAAGAGGAAGTGGCAGTGCAACTAGAGGAAGCTAAAAGAAAGAAGAAAGAGGAAGTTGATAGGCTTGAAGAAGAAGAAAATCAGAGGCTCCAAAGAGAGCAAGTGGAGAAGCAGAAAGAGGAAGCATAAAATTTTCAAAAAGAAGAAGAAGAAAAGCAGCATCAAGATGCAGAAGCTGCTAAAATTCAGCAAGAACAAGCTGAGAAGATAAAGAGAGAAATGGATGAAAAGCTACAAGAAATAATGGAGAAAGCGGAAGCGGAAGCGGCATAATTGTAGAGGAAAAAAAAAGAGGCAGAGAGGTCCAAAGAATATGTTGATCAAGGAGGCTCGAGCATGCAAGATATGGACTTGGGTGCATTAACGACAACCTCTGAAGGATTTTTCTCAACTCAAGAACTCCCTCTCACCCCATACACCCCCTCGAAGCAGTGCCTAATGTCAAAGATGGATTCCGTCTTCTTTGATTCTAGAAAGAAGAATATCATAAGTAGGTTTGAAAAGAGGATGAGAACTGGAGAAAGCTGAGAGGAAGTTAGAATAACTCAAGTTCCACTCCTCAAAGGGACTGATAGTGACCATGAGTTCATGGCAGCATGCAGCGTAGCTTCGGCTCAAGCAAGTGCTGATAATGTAGGTGTACTGGTAGAGAAAATAAGGCAATACAAAGCGAATTTCTTCAAGGTTAAAGATAATCTAATGAAAGAAGTGCACCTAGGTCAAGAAATGAAAGGAAGTACGACGAACTTCAAGAAGAGAAGGTAGAGATGGAGGTGAAGAAGCAGAAGATCGAAGAAGAAAAGGATGCACTCAATACACATCTTCTAGTCCTAGAATGTGAGAAGAGGGAATTAGAAACTCGCTTAAAATAATTGGAAGAACTTGAGGCCAGTAGCAGGTAGCAGGAAATGATAGCCACGGAAGGGTTAGAATCCTGCATTCAAGAATTGGAGCAGCATTAAGCCAACAACATATGGCAGATTGAGATTTACAAGCCCCAGATCAAGAGGCTGACAATAGAAAAGGAGCAGTTGTTGGAACAACTTAAAAGGGCAGAAGAAAAGAAATAGGGTCCAACCGCATTCCATGAGCAAGCATGCGATATGCTAAAGAGACTTCATTAATCACTAGAGCTAATCTCAGAGGATATTTGTAGGATAAAAGGAATGATTTCAAGGATGAAAGTGATTGAGACTGAGGCACTAAGAATTAATAGAAGGTATGTGTGCCACATAGACGAAATCAATGGACAATTTGAATGGAGGAAAGGGAAATCAGGATTCCCGAGAAACCTACGTGTCTTGTCCGTGGAAGAATTAGACTTGGGTTTGGGAGTCCTTGAGTTCTGTAGAGACTGTGGTACGAAGATAAGCATTACAATCCAGAAAACCATCAAGAAATGTACTGACCTCTACTTAAAAATTCGAGAGACCCATGGGAAATACCACATGGCCTTACCTGAAGCCAAATCATAATTTTCCTAAAAAGGATCAATGCTTGTCAGACCTGCAGGGTGAGCAAAATGTAGAAATAGAATATCTAAGCAAGATAGATTTCCCGACTCCAGAAGACCTCCACCGGCCGATTGGGAAAACTTCTATCCATGCCTATTTCCTAGAGGACATCGCTCAGGTCATAGAAGTAGGAGCAAGAAATGTTAAATCAGATCTGTGTAAGCATGAAATAGCACTGAAGATGAGGATTTCTATGCGGGAAAATACCATTTTACGAGAAATCAGCTAATGGGCCAGCTACATCACAGACATGGAAAACCCTACTAAAGTAAGCCAACCTATCGAATTGGACGAGACAGTTGAAATAAAATGACCAGCTGAAGCAGAGGGACCATCTGGGAATTAAATCTGCTTTATTGTATTTTGTAGAAATGACAGCGAAGACTGTTATGATTGTATAAATTGTTTAACAAACGGTTGTAAATGTTTTATTGTATAAATGTTTTAGAAAAATAGCTAGAGATTACTTTTGTCTCTTTAGGCACTAGAAGACAAACGTTTATGTTTCCCTAGGTTTAGGGTATGAGAAGAGACAAATTTTGTAAAAGTTATAAATAGAAGAAGAGAATAGAAGAGAAAGGACTTTTGGCAGGTGAAAGGATGGACTTGTGCTATACGTGAATTATTTTGCTGCATCAATAAAGAAGGATCTATTTTACCTGGAAAAGCTAGCACTGCATTTTTCTTAGGATTTGTTGAATGTTTGCTGAATTATTTCTGCACTGTTCATACATATACTGTGAGATCATTCTTGACTATCCTGAATTATTTCTTAGTTATGAATGCTTTCATTTTCCTGTGCAAATATGCTGTGTTAAATGAGTAATGGAATGCTTTAAATTTTGTCAAAGCTATCTTTGATATCTTTTAATTTCTTTTGTGAATGCATCTATGTTATTAAACAACTATATGTGAGATCCTTGGGTGTATTTCAGTGTATTACTCATATTTCAGTTTTACTCCCTGCAAGGATAGATTAACTAGCTTAGATACTGTTAGATCATATTTGTTTGAATTGCATGCATTTAGATAGAGAAATTGCATATCATCTTTAAACATAAAATACATAAATGGTGGATCGGGCCGCAGCTGGTGAAAGAAAACCAATCTTTAAATCTTATACAGTAGTTGGGCTATTGACCGAACAGATTCCCCACACTAAACGGTGAGCGATCTAATTGGGCTTGCTTACCGGGGAGAATCCCTAACTGATTGACGCTACGAATTTCGAGGCATCAACATATTCTTACCCTTTCTGTTTTTTTCTTTGTTTGATGATCCTTAGATCTAATATTTAATTTTTCATCTGGGAACTCCACTAACCTTTTTTCTTTTTTAAAAAATTTTCAAAGTAAAAAATAGAATTTTTTGTGAGCATTTTAAAATGTATATTTTTATTCTCACATGGTGACTTCGATGAAGGGATAAAACACTTGTTTCTCATAATTTGTTTACACTTCTTGTGTGTAGATGAACCCATGCAACATGGAAAATATTTAAAGCTCATTATTTAAGCAAACTTCCTGATGTAGTAGCATATACTTTCCATGGTCATTTCAAATATATGCTTATGATCACTGAGTATGGATGATACTGGTAGATATATATCTGATCATTTTCCAATCTTTTGGGGAAATGATGATTCAAAGACCCAGCATGTCATATCCTTTCGTAAAGTCCTGGCCGAATTCAAAGTTTAATATGAAGATAACATGATGGAAATGTTTGTTAGCACTTTATGGGGAAATGATTGTTATTGGTGGTATAATGGGCTCCTGGATAAATGTATTACATCTCTTCCGAGCTTTTTTAATATTTTTGAGTCAGTGGCACAACAAAGGATTTGGTATGGAAGCTTTGGACAATATCCTTGAGAAGTTCTTTCCCATATTCATATCTGGGATAGAATATCATGAGGATGACCCTAATGCTCCTCGCCTCATCATAGTAGAAAACGAAAAATATTGGGATTTTCCTCTGAGTTATTGCAGTGACAGATAGATTAGGTAGCTTATTCAAGAATATTGTTCCTCTTTCCATCAAGCACAATGTGACCCTATTGAAGAGATTCACGAAGATCTGGTTATTGAAAATGTTGTTGAAAACCCTCCTCATGCCACCATAACAGAAGATATTGAATATTGGGAGTTTTCTCAAGTTTATTTCAGTGATAATGAGCACATTTGTACTCCTAATCCACCTCCAGAAGAAACCATTGCAGAAGCCCTTATTGAAAATCATGAATAAGTTTGCAATGTATATAGTGATATTAGTTTGGAAAGTTTCCTTATGACCTTTTTTTTTTTTGAAAAGGAGGATTATGAGCATGAAGAGGACATATATACCCTAGATCATGATATAAGCAATGAAGAGTCCCTCATGATTGACATGGATGTCGATGGTGACAACTGGACATTTATGGAGAACCTCATCTATGCCATGTCTAAAGAAGAGAATGATGTGCTTGAATCTTTAGAGAGCATAATTGAAAATCCCATATATGACATATCTGAGGAAAGGAAGCTTGACACTGAGTCTCTTGTTGGTTTTATTGAGAAACCCATTTTTGAGGTTTTCACAGAAAGCATGAACATGAATACCTTGGGATATTTTGCATGGAAAACGAACATGAAATCTTTTTACACGATCAGTATAAGCCATGCATCAACAAGGAAGACCTGAAGAAGTAGTGCAGTAAAGAGTCGGATCAGATACATCTATTTGAAGAAAACTCTCAACCATTGTCTCCATATACAAAGGTTCCTTATTATTTGGAGCAGCTTGTGGCTTATACTTTCATAGAAAGTTATTATCAAAAAATCCTTTCAGATCAATATGATGAGGTAGTTGGCCCGCCTTATCATTCATAATTTTTTCTCAACCCTATCCAGTCTGGATAGATGAAGCCTACAGGAGGAATTACCTATTGGGGAAGCAGTTCAAAGATCTATCACATGCCTTTGATTTCCCATCCAACCCTTCCATCTAGAATATCCATGCAATTTTGCACCTTCTAATAAACATATCCTTGCTTTGGCTAGTAACCGAAGACAAGGAAAAAATATATTATATTGATGAAATGTTAAGATGGTTACATTGGATTTCTGATTACACTTAGCATTTTGATTTATGTCATGCTTAGAGTAGGAAAATAAGCTCCTCAAAGAGAGCATTTACTTTATGCATTTCTTTCAGTACTTAGGAATAATAAAAATTTTCCTTAGTCAGTTTTTATGAATAAATACAATTTGTGATTCATTGGTTTCTTCATAAAGCTTGTGTTGTTGAAGGTTTTTCTTGTCAAGTCGAGATATTTTTACAAGTTGTATAAACCAAAGATTCTGGTGTTCTTGCATCCTCTTCTTTCCTAAAGGCTGATCGAGCACACATCCCGCAGTTGGAGCCAGATGTTATTCACTAAAATTGAACTTAGTGGATTCCGAGTGAATTGTCAAAGACTTCAATAATATAATTGTTCATCAACAGTGTTCAGAGGTTCATTGGGACAAATTTTTGGCTCTTTGTAAAATTTGCATGTCCAGACCCCCTTGAGGGAATGGTAATAAGTTGGTCTAAACATGATACTTTTGTAAAAGGCTTGGACTACCTTATTTTTTTCTATCAAGGGAATACTTTAGAGTGATTTTCCTTAGGAATTATGTGTTGCACTTCAGTGGCATATAATTCCTAAAGTTTTTCACTCACACCTCCAAAGCTAGAGTATTTTCGATGGTGATTGATCCTAGGGAGGCTATTAAATACTATGTGTCTATGTATTTTTCAAATGATAGTTGTTAAGTCAGTACCTTGTTTTTCCAATTTTTGGTTTGATAGTATCCTGTTTTTTCAAAATTTGGTTTGATTTGCACTTTATTTTAAAGTTATTCATTTTCTTTAACTTGATTTTTTACCTCCTTAGTAGGTTTTCCTTAGGATTTATATAAGATGTTGGGCTTGCTTTTGAGTTTTTAGATTTTAAAGCTTTATATTGGTTTTTGATGAGGGGTTTTAAAAGTTCATTATATCAAATAAGAAGCTCATAATCTTATTCTAAGTGAGGTTATGTATAAGTCTAATCCTGATAACCTCAGGATCCCATGCAAAATGATATAAGGTTGTTTAAAAGCCACAAATCAGTGTTGAAGTCTTTCTTGTAGCTTTGGAGCCGAAATTCAACAAGGAAGCGCTACAAGAATATCGAGATCACAGATTCTTCCTATTTTCCAGCAAAATTTTGGCACACACGGGCTAGTGAATGATTAATTATGGGTTTCAAAGGATTCATGACGTGTTGATGTAATAGGCATCATGATTTCAAATGCTTGCACGTCGTGAGAAGGTCGGGTTCATCATCAACACAGGTGGAGTTCAGTTTGACATCTATCCACACGATTTCAGGTAATGTGGCACGATGTTGTTATCTACAAGCTCATTTAAAGACAGAATATTTAATGAGATAACCATAGCCACTTGAAAAAGCCGAGCACCGTTGCCAATTGGACAAGTGAGAGGCGTTGAGGGCATCACGGAAATTAGGGCTTCGTAATTCTGGGTTGAACCGCTAAATTGAAGATTGCGCGACATCTGGACAACAAAGCTGACTCATCTGACAGTGGAGGTCGTGATTTCAAACAACCACGTTGGAGCAATTTACAGGTATTTTTAAAAAAACCCATATGACAGCAGATTTGGGGCTTTTTCGTTTCAGCTTACTCTGATCAAATTAATCAAAGGATAGGTAAAATTGTGCTTTAAAACACAATTTTAACCATAGAAGTAGTTATTTGATGATGAGCTGCGACGCCAGTTTAAAGGAGGGTTGAAGATGATAACCTCGTTTTTATATTTAACCCTGTCAGTGCTCCGAATAAACCTGTATAGTCAATAGTGCTGTTAACTTCCAGAATCCAGCTCCTGTTCACAAAAAAATACTAGAGTATATATCCAATTTACAAGTGATTGAAGCATAATGGGCAAGAGTGGCAGAATAAATAGGGCTGAGCAAACAGAGGTAGAATGGGTTGAAAAGCTACCAGAGTGTGTGGAGTTATTCAAACGAGTTGGCTAGATGGATTTCTTCAGAAAAATTGATGGATATAATGCAAAGGTATCCTGCAGGTTTGCCCAAGGTTTCAAGAATGATATGGTAGTTTTCGATACCCTAAAATTCAAGCTGACAGTCAAATTGATCTCAGAATCAACAGGAATTGAAGATGAAGGTGAACATTGGTTTAAAAAGTTGCCCTTTGATTTTGATCCTCAGAGATACCTTTTACCCAATATCATGCCTGATTGGAATAAAGGTGTGCTAATCCAAAATGTTAAGAAAGAATGGGTTGAACCAATTAGAATTTTACAGAGTTATGTTACCTGTGAGGGCAGGTATGCCTTCGTATACAAGTATCATTTTAGATTTCTTCAACACATGGTGGGAATATCCAAAATGAACTTGCCATTTTTCTTCCTCAAGAGTTTGCAGAAAATGGAAAACAAGGTGAAAGGACGAGTAGATTCTTCCTCTCAGTCCATTTTTCATCATGGATTAATCAAATTGATTGTTAGTACTGCCTTGCAACAGGAGGGAAAGACCTGGGACTTTTTTATTTTTTGGTCTGGTTTTGAAGATAAAAAATCCAAAAGACAAGCAGATAAGGGCAAAGTCTTACTCAGAAAATTAGGTCATAAGCCCAAAATGGAAGATAAAGGAAAGATCAAAATTGAAGAATCAGTAGAGCCTGTAAAGGAAGACAGTGAACAAAAGACACCCTTGGCCAGCCCTAAAAGCAGGTTCACACTGTTTGAAGACAAGAAGGAACTGCCTGAAGAGAATCCAGCACCTGTAGCAGATCCTCAGGAGGAGAAAAAAGTTGACATTAAGATGGTTCCTATAGCTAAAGAAGAGATCCACATTCAGCCAAGAAGTCCCATCACAATTCTTTCAGATGATGAAGGATATCTGTTGGAAGAAGAACAACCTATTTCCGAGATAAAAGTCAAAGCTGAAATTGAAGAAGTTCAAGTTTCAGATGGTAAAACCACAAGGCCTAACAGGAAAAGAAACAAGCTGGAAGTGGTGGAATTAGCTGCTATTCAGCACCAAGGGAAAGAACTGAAGATGATGGGAGAGGCAACTACATTCTGGAGACCTAAAACTAGGTCGAAAAATAAGTTGAGATTAAACATGAAGAAGTTGTTAAATCCTAAATTAAATACAGATGAGGTGACTATCTTAGATGAAGGGTCCATGGATAATGACAAATCAGAAATAGATAAATTGCAGCCATGTTTAAAAGAAGAGATTAATTCAGTGGAAGCAGCAGGTGAAGAAGATCCAAAGCCCAGCATTGAGGACACTTCTCAGAAGCTGTTGATGGAAGAGACAGAAATCTTCAAGAAGTTTGACATTCCTTGGAAACCTAATTAAGATCAAGATTCTGCAATGGATAAAATAACTCATTCTGAAACGGAAAATTTACAGAAGACTGTCAAGCAATATAAGCACCAAATGAATTATATGCAGGAGGTCAATGATGGTTTGATGATGGCCAACATAAGATTAAGGGAGGATCTCTAAGATATAAATGACAATTTTCAGGAACTAGTGTCTGATGCTAAAGAAGCACTTAAAAGGAAAAGGGTTGCTGACAGTCAATGCACTCAGCTGGAGAAGACTGTTCGGGACTTGCAGAAGAAAAACAAAGAACTCACAAAAAGGATTAATGACATGGAGAAAGAACAAAAGAAGGCCAAGAAGAAAGACCAAACTCCAGATGGTATCGCCCTCTTAGCTGAGGTGGCAAAGGACCTATAAAACAGCTATGCTTTCAGTTACTTGTCATCAAATTAGCAAACTGATATATTAATGAGATGCTATTTTTGGCATATTTTGTAACTTGTTAATATTTTGTCTTTAGTTTACCTCATCGAGGGCTGGAAACCAGTTAGGGTTAGAGACCTAATCGATTTTGAAGAGCATAGTATTTAGACATGTGAGTAAGTCATAGAGAGGGTTCTGATTTTTGGGAGCATCAGGAGGTCTGCAGAATCCATTGTATCTTCAGACTTGTTTGAGAGATAAGTACTGTCACTCTTATGAGCATTAGCTGATAAAATTATGAAATATATGACTTTTTCCCCTCCATTTTGTTTGTGATTGGCTTTGTTATTGAGCTTGTTAGCTTCTTAAATGGTAAATTCATTACTAGTTAATGTGCATTTTCTAGTGATGCTTATCCTTTATGTATGAACCTCAGCACATTCTTTCTGTGGGATTTCATGTGATATGTTATACATCTTTATCAGTTTTTATTTATGAATTAGTTTTTACTTTTATCTTGAATGTATTCCCTGACTGTCCTCAAAGTGTATAACCATTAAAATCATACAAAAAACCCTAAACTTTGCTTTATTAATTGAGTTTATTCTTGAGATTGTGTTAGCTTGTTTCCTTAGCCTTAGAAACAATTTCTGGCACAAACATCTTTGGCGCCGTTGCCGGGGACGAAGCTGAAGCATATCTTCCCTGGGATACTTATCAGTTTTACTGGTTTAAGAGGTGGACTTGAATCAGATCTTTTTAAAGGATATTTTCACCAAAAAGTAGTCACAGTGGCTTCTAAAGGGATTGGGACCAGAAACAGGCCTGTTTCTCCATTGAAAATGGGTGTGACAGACCCTGAACAGATCTTGAAAATAGCAAATAAACTCAGAAAATCTCAATCTTTGCCAGCTTCCTGTGACCCTGACCAGTTGGGTGTTTCATTACATTCAGCTGAAACTTCACCTTGTGTAAAACCTACCATCCCTGAGAGTGCTTTCTAGGTTTTTACTAATCCTCGAAGTTTTTTGAAAGCTAAAACCTCTTCCCCTGATAAAATACCAATCTTTCAGCTGAAAGTAGGAAGGAATCCTTTTCAAAAAAGTTCCAGCCAAGTTTCCACATCTTCCCAGTCATTCAGTACAAAAATGGCAGGTCAAAACCCACCCATGTATATGATGGACCGCATGGTTGCATCTAGGTATGCACCATTAGTTTTACCTCAACCTTTACATGCATTACCTGGAGGTGATTACCAAAAATATATGCCTAGATTCAATGGACAGGGGGAAATCACTGCTGAGGAACATTGGGAGGCTTTTCTAAGTTATGCCGACAATCAGAACATTGAGATTAAAGATGTGTGGATGAGGGTATTTGTTCAGAGCCTTGATGGGGATGTAAGAAAGTGGTTCAGATACTTTCCTGCTAACTCAATTACTATCATAGAAGAACTCCATGATCTTTTCATGAGACAGTGGGGAGACACAAAGGACCACACTTACTATATAACTGAGTTTGGAGCTCTCAGAAGAAAGAAAGATGAGACTGTTGCAGATTTTTCTAAAAGGTTTAACAAGATGTACAATAGAATTCCAGCAGAAATTAAACCTATAGAAACATTAGCTAAGCTAACCTATGCAAATGCTTTTGATCATGAATTTTCTTTGTTACTGAGAGAAAGAAGACTTATCACCCTGCTGAACATGCAAGATGCAGCTTTGGAGGTAGAGTCTAATTTGCTAGCTTCAAACAGACTTAAGAAAGAAACAACCCAACAGCTGTATGAAAGAAAAGGAAAGAAAGAAGCTGTTACAGCAGGTTCTGCTTCTCAGTCTGCTGAGACCAAGATAGATGAGATGGCTAAAATGGTTAAGATTCTTACTGCAAAATTGAATAAGCTAGAGCTTGAGAAGAATGCTAGTAAACCCACCCCAGATGCTGATCGAAATCCGAATAACCAAAATCAGTTCAGAAGGCAGTTTGCTCCTAGATTCATGCCGAGAGAGCGCAGGAATAATGATATCCAGCGAGAAAGGAGGGAAAATGAAGATAAAAAAGTACCCCCACCTTTTCAAAACAATTTGGTTGAAGAGGAAGAAATTGATCAACAGCTGCTCTTTGAAGAAACTGAGACTGATCAGGACATGAACCACATTGGAGATAGATTGTTTACAGGTTTTGTTACTGAAGAAGATTTTTTGAATTCTGAATGCTACACTGCTGGCATGTTTGAGACTGAAGATGAGGAAGAGGTGGAGAATGTTCCTATAAATGCTTCTATTCATCAGAATGGACCACCTAAGAAGACCCTAAACCTTAGATCAGGCCCAAAACAAGTGGCTCAAGCTCCAAAGAAGAGGGCACTTGTTCCTGCTGCACCTGTTCCTGCTAAACAAATAGCTGATCCTCTTATTGAAAAGAAGCAATTTGCAGAAAAATCAAAGAAGAATGCTGAAGTTGAAGAGGTAAACAAATCTGTCCAAAATTTTAGTTTGGAGAATGAACTTGGGAAGTTAAATATTCCTGTACCTTTGACTGAGTTAATAAAGAATCCATCATATAAGAATACAGTTCTGAAAGTGATGAATATACCCGGTAATCATCCAGTTTCAGATACAATTAATTTGCAAGAAGAAAACCCTAGAATTTTCATTGGATCAGCTCTGGCTGAAAAGACTGAAAATGAGGCTGGTGCTTCTCCTCCTTTCTATATAACCTTGACTGTACACGAGCAGATGATTCATAATTTCCTGCTAGATTCAGGAGCATCCCATAACTTGATGCCAAAAGCTGTAATGGAAGCCCTGGGCCTTAATGTTACCAAACCATACCATGATTTATATGCCTTTGACTCCCGAGCTGTAAAGTGTCTGGGAGTAATAAAAGACATGGTTGTCAACCTGGCTCAGTTGCCCATGAAGAGTGTGATAATGGATGTTGTGGTAGCTAACATCACACCAAAATTTGGCTTGCTTTTGTCTAGGTCATGGGCTAAGAAGGTTGGGGGAACATTACAGATGGATCTCTCTTATGCCACTATTCCTGTTTTTGGTGGAGAAAATAGGAGACTTTACAGAGAGCTACAACTTGCTTACATAGTCACAAATGATAAAAACCCCACCAATCACCCAATGTATTCTGTGGAAAAAGACCTTGGTTCATGCATTTTACAATTTAGTGAAGAGGAGAATTATGCTGGCCTGTTACAAGTGCAAAAAGAACAGCATGTAAAATGCAGCAGAGAAGAGGAAGATGCATTGTGGCAGTTATACTTTGATGGATCCTCATGCAAAGAGGGTGCTGGAGCCGAAGTTTTACTCATTTCCCCTGGGGGTGAAACAATGAAACTCATGTATAAATTGGAGTTTGTTACAACTAACAACACTGCCGAGTATGAAGCTCTGCTACTGGGATTGAAGGTTGCTAAAGATTTGGGAATTCAGCAGATTTCTGCATTTGGCGACTCCGAACTAGTTGTTCAACAGGTGAAGAACAAATATCAAGTAAAGCAGGGTCTACTGAAAGTATATCGAAATGAGGTATGGGATATGCTTGAGAACTATTTTATAGCATTTAATATCACTCATATTCCCAGGAATCATAACGAGACTGCAGATTCTTTAGCCCTGGCTGCCACACATTTCAGAATTCCTAAAACCACTCAGCTAAAATATCCTATAGAAGTGAGGTATAGACCATGTGTCCCTGACAATGTGAAGCACTGGAGGGTTTTTGAAGATGACATCGAAATAAAAAAATTTCTTGAGCTTATAGAAGAGTTTTCAAATATTCAAATTGATCAGGAAGAAGATGAAAGGGAGGAACAGTTAAATGAGTTTGCTGCAGAAGAGATAGTAGGTCATAAGATTATTGAACTAAAGAGAAATTTCATTCCAAAAGGTCTAGTACCTTTAGAAAGAATATTCACAAAAGATGATACACCTTCAAATCCAGTAATTCAATCTTCAGAAGACAATGTAGAAGACTACAATATTGGTTCAGCAGAACATCCCAGAATGGTTAAAATTTCGAAATTCCTAACAGTGGAACAAAGAAATAGATATATTAAGCTATTGAAAAAACACGTAGATGCATTTGCTTGGTCTTATAAGGAACTAAAAACTTATGATACAGCAATTATTCAGCACAAGGTCCCTTTGAAACCTAATGTTAAGCCTTTCAGACAGAAACTGAGAAGAATCAATCCAGCATTGTTCCCTGTAATTGGAAAAGAACTAAAGAAGTTGTTGGATGCAAAGATAATAGTGCCTCTCAGGTATTCTTATTGGGTGGCTAATCTAGTTCCTGTTAGAAAGAAGAATGGAGAAATTCGATTATGTGATGACTTCAGAAATCTGAATCGATCATCATTAAAAGACAATTATCCTCTCCCTAAGATTGAACAAGTTTTGCAGCAGGTAGTTGGAGCTCAGACGATTTCTATGCTAGATGGTTTCTCAGGGTACAATCAGATTGCCATGCACCCTGATGACAAAGAAAAGACAGCTTTTACAACCCCCTGGGGGACATTCATGTATGACAAGATGCCTTTTGGCTTGATGAATGCTGGAGCAACCTTTCAGAGAGCCATGGACATTGCATTTGTAGGTGAGAAAGATAAGTTTGTGGTTATCTATCTGGATGATATTACTGTCTTCTCAAAATTTGATGATGAACACTTGAAGCACTTGGAGCAAACCTTCATAAAATGCAGAAAATTTGGCCTATCCCAGAACCCCAAAAAATCACATTTTGCTGTGCAAGAAGGAAAATTACTTGGTCACCTGGTGTCTGCTGATGGCATCAGAATAGATCCTAAATGGGTGAAAGCAATACTGAAGATTAGCTTACCTTGGAGTAAAAAGGATGTTCAATCTTTCATTGGCAAGATAAACTTTCTGCGGTGGTTTATTCCCAACTTTGCTGAAACCATTAAACAAATCACAGCCATGTTAAAGAAAGATCAGGAAGTAAAATGGACTGCTGAGGTGAAGATAGCATTTGAGAAAATCAAAGTAGCTCTTGCTGAAGCACCTATACTGGTAAGTCCTGATTTTACTAAGGAATTCCATACCTTCTCATTCGCATCAGAAGACACCATTGCAGTTGTCTAACTTCAGAAAAATAAAGAAGGTTTGGAACAACCTATTGCTTTCTTCAGCAAAACTCTCAGAGATTCTGAGCTGAAGTATAGTATTCTGGAGAAGCAAGCTTATGCTTTGGTAAAAGCTTTGAAATTTTTTAGAATTTATATCTTGCATTCAAAGGTAATTTCTTTTGTACCTAATCCTGCTGTGAAGGAGGTGTTAACTCAGCCTGATAGTGAAGGAAAGAGAGGCAGATGGATTGCAAAGATTATGGAATATGATGTAGAGATTAGGCCTGCTAATCTTGTCAAGGGACAAGGTTTAGCCAAGCTGTTGGCTGATTCTAATTTCCAGGCCCTAGGACTACATGTCATGGTTGAAGACTCACTTCCTGAAGAAGATCAAATACAATTGAAGAAAGAAAAAATCATGGATTTTTATTCATCATCAGTCTGGTATGCAGACATTGTTCATTTCTTATTATTTCTGCAATGTCCTGAACATTTGGATAAGAAAGCTGCAAGATCTTTAAAACTAAAAGCCACTAAATACTGTTTAGTTGAGAATAAATTGTTCTGGAAAGATCTAGGAGGTATTTTGCTCAGATGTTTGGACCAATCTGAAATAGGAGAGGTGATTTCATAATCTCATGAAGGTGCCTGTGGAGGTCACAAGTATTGGAAAGCAACAGCTTACAAAATTCTGCGAGCTGGATATTATTGGCCATCCTTATTCACAGATGTTTACCATCAGGTAAGAGCATGCATTCCTTGTCAGAAATTTGCAGGTAAACAGAAATTATTGTCCTTACCTTTAAAACCTATTGCAGTAAATGCCCCGTTTCAGCAGTGGGGACTGGATTTTATTGGAGAAATAAATCCAGCATCTTCAGGACAGCATCATTGGATTCTAACTGCCACAGATTTTTTCACAAAATGGGTAGAAGCCATTCCCACAAGAAATGCTACAGATACGGTAATCATGGAATTCATTGAAGAAAATATTTTGAGCAGGTTTGGCTGCCCACAGAGATTGATAACAGATAATGCAAAGGCATTTAAATCCAAGGCAATGGTGGCCTTCTGTGAAAGAAATGGAATCATTTTAAAACATTCAACTCCCTACTATCCTCAGGGAAATGGTCAAGCTGGATCCTCCAATAAGAATATCATTCAGAGCATCAAGAAACTGCTGAAGCATAACAAAAGGTCTTGGGACTCAATGCTAAAGTATGCATTATGGGCAGATAGGATTACAGTGAAACAAGCAATTACAACTTCTCCATTTCAGCTAGTTTATGGTACTGAGGTAGTGTTCCCTGTCCAATTAGGAATTCCAGTGATGAAATTACTCCAGAATTCTCAAGAGGAGCCTAATGATATGCAAAGGAGACTATTTGAAATGATAGAGTTACAACAAAATAGAGAGAAGGTGGACAAAAAAGCACAGCTGTACAGATCCAAAATTAAAAATAGATTTGACAAGAATGTCAAAGAAAATACTTTCATAGAAGGTGAGATGGTTTTAAGATGGGATGCAAGGAAAGCGCAGAAAGGCAAGCATGGTAAGTTTGACAATCTTTGGTTTGGTCCTTTTCTAGTATCAAAGGTTTTAGAGAACAATACCTTTATTCTGCAGTCCTTGGAAGGTGAAGAGTTGTCCAGCCCTGTTAATGGACGATTCCTCAAACATTTTTACAGTTTATAAGAACTTTTTCACTGATCATTGTACATACCGGTGAGTGAATCACAATAAGACTCCATAGCCCAATGGATAAGGCACTGGTCTTTAGGTTCTTGAAGCCTCGCAGGGAGGCCTTCATTCCGCAGCTGGAGCCAGATGTTAAGTCAATACCTTGTTTTTCTAATTTTTTGTTTGATAGTATCCTGTTTTTTCAAAATTTGGTTTGATTTGCACTTTATTTTAAAGTTATTCATTTTCTTTAACTTGATTTTTTACCTCCTTAGTAGGGTTTCCTTAGGATTTATATAAGATGTTGGGCTTGCTTTTGAGTTTTTAGATTTTAAAGCTTTATATTGGTTTTTGATGAGGGGTTTTAAAAGTTCATTATATCAAATAAGAAGCTCATAATCTTATTCTAAGTGAGGTTATGTACAAGTCTAATCTTGATAACCTCAAGATCCCATGCAAAATGATATAAGGTTGTTTAAAAGCCACAAATCAGTGTTGAAGTCTTTCTTGTAGCACTGGAGCCGAAATTCAACAAGGAAGTACTACAAGAATATCGAGATCACAGATTCTTCCTATTTTCTACCAAATTTTTGGCACGCACGGGCTAGTGAAGGATTAATTATGGGTTTCAGAGGATTCATGACGTGTTGATGTAATAGGCATCATGATTTCAAATGCTTGCACGTCGTGAGAAGGTCGGGTTCATCATCAACACAGGTGGAGTTCAGTTTGACATCTATCCACACGATTTCAGGTAATGTGGCACGATGTTGTTATCTACAAGCTCATTTAAAGACAGAATATTTAATAAGATAACCATAGCCACTTGAAAAAGCCAAGCACCGTTGCCAATTGGACAAGTGAGAGGCATTGAGGGCATCACATAAATTAGGGCTTCGTAATTCCGGGGTGAACCGCTAAATTGAAGATTGCGCGACATCTGGATAACAAAGCTGACTCATCTAACAGTGGAGGTCGTGATTTCAAACAACCACATTGGAGCAATTTACAGGTATTTTTAATAAAACCCATATGACAGCAGATTTGGGGCTTTTTCGTTTCAGCTTACTCTGATCAAATTAATCAAAGGATAGGTAAAATTGTTCTTTAAAACACAATTTTAACCACAGAAGTAGTTATTTGATGATGAGCTGCGACGCCAGTTTAAAAGAGGGTTGAAGATGATAACCTCATTTTTATATTTAACCCTGTCAGTGCTCCGAATAAACCTGTATAGTCAATAGTGTTGTTAACTTCCAGAATCCAGCTCCTGTTCACAAAAAAATACTAGAGTATATATCCAATTTACAAGTGATTGAAGCATAATGGGCAAGAGTGGTAGAATAAATAGGGCTGAGCCAACAGAGGTAGAATGGGTTGAAAAGCTACCAGAGTGTGTGGAGTTATTCAAACGAGCTGGCTGGATGGATTTCTTCAGAAAAATTGATGGATATAATGCACAGCTATCCTGCAGGTTTGCCCAAGGTTTCAAGAATGATATGGTAGTTTTCAATACCCTAAAATTCAAGCTGACAGTCAAATTGATCTCAGAATCAACAGGAATTGAAGATGAAGGTGAACATTGGTTTAAAAAGTTGCCCTTTGATTTTGATCCTCAGAGATACCTTTTACCCAATATCATACCTGATTGGAATAAAGGTGTGCTAATCCAAAATGTTAAGAAAGAATGGGTTGAACCAATTAGAATTTTACAGAGTTATGTTACCTGTGAGGGCAGGTATGCCTTCGTATACAAGTATCATTTTAGATTTCTTCAACACATGGTGGGAATATCCAAAATGAACTTACCATTTTTCTTCCTGAAGAGTTTGCAGAAAATGGCAAACAAGGTGAAAGGACCAGTAGATTCTTCCTCTCAGTCCATTTTTCATCATGGATTAATCAAATTGATTGTTAGTACTGCCTTGCAACAGGAGGCAAAGACCTGAGACTTTTTTGTTTTTTGGTATGGTTTTGAAGATAAAAAATCCAAAAGACAAGCAGATAAGGGCAAAGTCTTACTCAGAAAATTAGGTCATAAGCCCAAAATGGAAGATAAAGGAAAGATCAAAATTGAAGAATCAGCAGAGCCTCTAAAGGAAGATAGTGAACAAAAGACACCCTTGGCCATCCCTAAAAGCAGGTTCACACTGTTTGAAGACAAGAAGGAACTTCCTGAAGAGAATCCAGCACCTATAGCAGATCCTCAGGAGGAGAAAAAAGTTGACATTAAGATGGTTCCTGTAGCTAAAGAAGAGATCCACATTCAGCCAAGAAGTCCCATCACAATTCTTTCAGATGATGAAGGATATCTGTTGGAAGAAGAACAGCCTATTTCCGAGATAAAATTCAAAACTGAAATTGAAGAAGTTAAAGTTTCAGATGGTAAAACAAGAAGGCCTAACAGGAAAAGAAACAAGCTGGAAGTGGTGGAATTAGCTTCTATTCAGCACCAAGGGAAAGAACTGAAGATGATGGGAGAGGCAACTACATTCTGGAGACCTAAAACTAGGTCGAAAAATAAGTTGAGATTAAACATGAAGAAGTTGTTAAATCCTAAATTAAATACAGATGAGGTGACTATCTTAGATGAAGGGTCCATGGATAATGACAAATCAGAAATAGATAAATTACAGCCATGTTTAAATGAAGATATTAATTCAGTGGAAGCAGCAGGTGAAGAAGATCCAAATCCCAGCATTGAGGACACTTCTGAGAAGTTGGTGATGGAAGAGACAGAAATCTTCAAGAAGTTTGACATTCCTTGGAAACCTAATGAAGATCAAGATTCTGCAATGGATAAAATACCTCATTCTAACAGGGAAAATTTATAGAAGACTGTCAAGCAATATAAGCACCAAATGAATTATATGCAGGAGGTCAACGATGGTTTGATGATGGCCAACAGAATATTAAGGGAGGATCTCCAAGATATAAATGACAATTTTCAGGAACTAGTGTCTGATGCTAAAGAAGCACTTAAAAGGAAAAGGGCTGCTGACAGTCAATGCACTCAGCTGGAGAAGACAGTTCGGGACTTGCAGAAGAAAAACAAAGAACTCACAAAAAGGATTAATGACATGGAGAAAGAACAAAAGAAGGCCAAGAAGAAAGACCAAACTCCAGATGGTATCACCCTCTTAGCTGAGGTGTCAAGGACCTATAAAACAGCTATGCTTTCAGTTACTTGTCATCAAATTAGCAAACTGATATATTAATGAGATGCTATTTTTGGCATATTTTGTAACTTGTTAATATTTTGTCTTTAGTTTACCTCATCGAGGGCTGGAAACCAGTTAGGGTTAGAGACCTAATCGATTTTGAAGAGCATAGTATTGAGACATGTGAGTAAGTCATAGAGAGGGTTCTGATTTTTGGGAGCATCAGGAGGTCTGCAGAATCCATTGTATCTTCAGACTTGTTTGAGAGATAAGTACTGTGACTCTTATGAGCATTAGCTAATAAAATTATGAAATATATGACTTTTTCCCCTCCATTTTGTTTGTGATTGGCTTTGTTATTGAGCTTGTTAGCTTCTTAAATGGTAAATTCATTACTAGTTAATGTGCATTTTCTGGTGATGCTTATCCTTTATATATGAACCTCAACACATTCTTTCTGTGGGATTTCATGTGATATGTTATACATCTTTATCAGTTTTTATTTATGAATTAGTTTTTACTTTTCTCTTGAATGTATTCCCTGACTGTCCTCAAAGTTTATAACCATTAAAATCATACAAAAAACCCTAAACTTTGCTTTATTAATTGAGTTTATTCTTGAGATTGTGTTAGCTTGTTTCCTTAGCCTTAGAAACAATTTCTGGCACAAACAATAGCCATCAATATTGAGTCATATGGACATGCAATAGGTCCCCTAGTATTTTCAAGTTATTTAGACAACAATAATTTTTCTCGTTTAACGAGATTTTTTAATATTTATTTAAAAAATAAAAAATAAAAAGTGATAAAAGTGTGGTTAGGATGTGAATTTTGGCATGGGGGTGGTCGTTTTATAACCGAGAGCACCCACAAAACCCCTAAACCCACTTTTCCTAAGTTTCGAGTGCGTATTTATCTCTAAAATTAATATTTACTCGAAAAAAGCCAGAAAGAACATATTAATTGGCAAAACAGACATAATAAAGGCAAAATCCCAATACCACGGATCAAGGAAATGCGTTGCAATAAAATCACCTTTGATTTAAAATCAAATTAGGGAGAATATTGAGCAAATAAATAATGATTTGATTAAAGATCCACCAAGGGGAGGGGGGGGATTTGTTGTTGGAGAGGTGTCAATTGGAGGTTGAAAAGTGTCAAATGGTTGGAGAGAATTGTCATTAATTTCCCCAAACCCCTCACATGTTTCAACAAGCCTTTTCCAATTGTATCAATCCATTTCTCCAAGTTCCAAAGAGGATCTATCTTGGGAAGTGCACCCCCCCTCTCTCATTTTGCTATATAAGCAAGGTTTCTATTGCTTGTTTCTCAGTGATAGAAAGGCATAGAACCTCTACTCCTGTGTATTGTAATCTTAGTTTCAAGTAATAATATTGAAGACTTTGGATATCAATTTGAACTCTTGGTTCCATGCATGCACAATTATCTGGTTGAGGTGACATCATTCTAAGTTTCATTTTTTTTATGCAAGTAATTCTTTATATCTATATTTGTAGAACAAACATTTATTGTTGTTAACTTGTTTGTTTATGAGCATATTATCAATATTTAAGAGTAATACTAGTATTTGGTTGTACAACATATTCTCTTTATTTTGGTTTATGAGCATATTGGATTTAACCTTGTTTGTATGATTATTTTTTGTAAGCTTTACATGGAGTTGCAAGGTGAATGGAGCTTGGATCTAGTTTGACTCCTCTCCCTCTCCATCACATTATAGCTTCGGATGTACAAGTGATTGATCCATACTTCCTCCTTCTTCACCTTCTTCACATATCAAGCCTCGAGCTTGAGGTTTGCTTCAACTATCTCTCCATTTTACTCAAAAAATTTGCTTTGATTACTTGGTTTCAATAATATTAGTAAGAAGTAGATATTATTTTCCTTTGCAAAAATAAAACATCTTTTCTTAATTTAGCATAAAATCAGATCTAGAATAATCTCAAATTTTGTATCAGAAAGCTAGATCTAGATCCCAATTTTCTATGCTTGGAATTGCTTAAAATTTTCAATATTTTTTACAAGTATAGATCCTATATTTTTATGTATTATTACATGTTCTAACCACTAATTTGCATCGTTTTATCTCACTGGTTTTTAGCAGGTCCGTGACAAATGTGGACGTTTTGGTGACCAAAAATCATCAAAAGTGAAAAAATCTAATTTTTGTGGAACCCCAACCACTTATACTATTTTTCCATTCTATTGGAATCCCTTAGATCCAACCATAAGTGGACTAAGTGGCATTTAATTCTTATATTTACTTGTAATTATTAAACGAGACCATTGAGATACCCAGTTCCCACACCCCATCCCCCCCAGGGGGATTTTCGTTTTTGTAATATTTGTGGAATAATTTTTTCTAACAACACACAAACACACACACTTTGAGCTTTGTATGGTGTATATTTTAACTATATTTTCTACTTTCAATTAACTTTATTTTTGCAAGAATAAATTTAGAAATAACACAAACCTCATTGCCACAAAGTATGCTCTCACCACCACATAAAGGATTTTCCGATTAGTGGTGGTTTATCAGAAAAGCGACACTTAGGTTTTGTGTTGCTTTACTTTTGTTTTAAGCTTTGAATTTTTTCTTTTTCTAGAACCACCAATTGGAATAAATATTTGGCTTACGTATCAAAGTATGCTCTTTCCCCTTATGGGCATCTTCCCTGGTGTTATGAATATTAATTAAAATACAATTAATAATAATTAAAAGTCATTAATAGGTAGTCATTAATAATAACCTCTCATATATTATTCATTGTATATTTTTCAATACTTATATTTATCAGATTGAAGATGGAATATCTTCCCGCTTAGTATCCGAATAGGGATTCTCCCTTCCACTCGGATCCGGTGTAACATTTGGTATCAGAGTTGCATTGCTGATCTAGGCTTGTAGTTTTCATTTTTGGGTTTCCCTAAAATCTAGGACATTATCCAAAAATCAGGCCCTTGGCCCAAAAACGTAAAAAAAAATAAAAAAAAGGAAGGAGTAAAAAAGAAAAAAAAGATAAAGAAAGAGGAAGTAAAAAAAATGACGACGAAGAAGAAAGAAGACCCATAAAAGAGGGGAAACACTATTAAGTAACGTAAAATCTAAAAGTCAAGTGAGAATTGAACTTGGGTGGGGATGTTAACAATCATTCTTCCCAACCTCCTAATCTACACACAATCCACAAAGAAATTAATCTAAAGCAAGAGGTTAACCAATGTGGAGATCCAAGTGCCTTTTGAGCACAACTTTCTCTATGTGAGTCTGCATTGTATGCAAAGAAAGGAAAATATTATTGTTTCTAGATAGAGATGAAGGTGACAGTGTGTATAGTAATAATATTAATATAGTATTATAATTAATATTATTCCATAATTGTAAAATATTACAATTATTTGGGAAATATATAATATTAATAATAATATTATTATTACATTTCAATAATAATAATTATTATTAGGGAAGAGCAATTATTGTCGAAGAAGTTGAAGATCGGTTGTCATCAAAGAAATCAAGTTGAAGAAAATCAACTATCATTGAAGAAGTCAGAAATTATGGCGAATTCAAAATCAGAAATGAATTCGTAGTTACAAGTAGCATTGGACGAGTTAGAGAAATATAAAGTGACCAATGAAGATCTTCAATTCAAAATTATGAAGCAAGAATTGCAAAATCATTTAATAGAACAGGAGAATTGTAGTTTAGAAGATCAAAAGCGATATCTCCAGAAAAGGTTATTAGGTAAGGATAAATAAATCTCATGTTTGAAAGTTCACAATCAAAACCTTGAAGACAAAATCAAAAAGTCGAAAAATAGTGAAGAATCACCTTATAGAATCAATAATGATTTAGAATAAGAAATAAAACATTTAAACAAAATCATCAAGTAGAAAGATGATGAAATCAGGAAAATTCAGACTAAAGTAAGACACCTCAAAGCAAAGAATTATCGCCTTCAGCAACATATTAGTGAACTCCAAAAGAAAGAGGATGACACTAAAAAGACGCATAGGTTGGAGATTATAGCTGTCAAAATCACATTATCAAATAACACCGAAGAAATTTTCAGATTAAAGAACCATAAGAAGACATTAGTCACAAAAATTAAGAAGTTGAAAAATAGTCGGAAGTTAGAATACTCTACTGGAGGCATTGAAGGAAAACTTTTAGACAAGCAGGAAGAAAATAACTACATCAGAAATCACAACGAAATTATTAAGGAGCAACTTAAGAAGTCTGAAGATGACAGAAAATCACAAGTAGAATTGATTAAAAAGTTTAAAAATGATAACATTGTGAAAATTTCCTATCGACACCCAAACCATATAAATCGGTATCCTAAAAAGTGGGAATTGTCGAAAGATAATGGTAGTAATGTGATAAAAAATCCTAATGGCAGGTCAGTAGGGAATCCTAGCAGTTAGCAACAAATAAATTTTGGATGGATTGATCTGTCAACATATCAAAAGTTATGCTCTAGACTTAGAAGTTCATATCAACATGTTTCATCAGCTACGACGTCACAAGGAATGATGCGAAAACATTATAAGGCTTTGAGGACAAAGCCTTTCTAAGAGAGGAAATGTTACGAATATAAATTAAAATACAATTAATAATAATTAATATTCATTAATAGGTATAATATTAAATAGACATGACCTTTCAAGCCAATTCCTAAGTTGTATATAAGAGGCGGTAATCATTTGTAATAATCATCTCTGATATATTATTCATTTTATATTTTTCAATATCTATATTTATCATATTGAAGATGGAACATCTTCCCCCTTAGTATTGGATATGGATTCTTCCTTACACTTAGATTTGGTGTAACACCCAGGCCCGTGGGAAATAAAAAACGATTGTATCCACTTCTTCAATTTTCCACATTTAAGATAATAACTCATTCAATAAAATATACAACCCCTCACATAGTGAAAATTCGGCACTACAAATAATTAAAATTTGAGTTGGAAAATTTTTCAAAGAAAGAGGGAACAATTGGGAGGCGACCTCAAGGCACAATTAGGCTACACCCTAGTTGGTGTAGTGTTGAACACCTCCTTAGAGAATCCATCCCAGCCCACACGTTCTCGTGAGGAGCCATCAATTTTAATTTCTGGACATTCCTCCCTATACCTCACGTTATCTCGGGAGTTCCCCTTTTTCCCTACTAAATTTCGAACCATAATAAATCTAAAAGTAACCAAGAAGCAATTGCAAAACATTTCCCTTTCAGCATCATTGTTTATCTTTTATATTGATCTCCATAAGGCATTAGTCTACTATATTTTATCTATTTGCTTTATATCATATCACTGTTATAGACTTTTAAATAGTCAGTTCATTCTACTGTTTAAAGTACCTGTATAAGCTATTTGCAAGTCATCTTGGGAAACTCTTAGTCAAATCACAAAACTCCATAAACAACACTTTTTAAGCAATTCACTGAGAAACTCTAAAAACCTTAGAAAATTTCCATAAGGACTACCCCCCTTGGCTTCGTTAGGAGTTTGGCCTAAACGGATGAGTCAAGATCAGGTGACTCCCTTGACTTGAGACTTTCCCCCAAGGGCACACTGAGCAGTAGCATAGATTTTTGTTGCATTAACTAGGTGCGCAATCCAGAGGCAACAAGTCCCATGGGCCTATTGGCATCAAGGATGGTTTGATCATATTTTTTTCTATTCTATTCCACTTTGAATGCATTTTATTATTTTCATATCCACAAGTTGGAATGCCTAGCTATGAAATTGATGAATATTACAATTCATTAGTTGTAACTGGTTTTGATTTCTTCTACTTTCAAGTTCCATCTTTCATTGTTTATCTATTGATTGCTTCCATTCTCCAATATGTTACTGATCTTGCATAACCTCCACTGCAATATAGAGAAACTATAATTACTCTTTCATCATATTCTCTGAGATATCCATTTGGTAACATTTGGAATCCATCGTTTCTCCAAACTTTTATTATGGTCATAATTTGTGCTTATTTTTTTATAAATAAAGTTTTTTAAATGTTGTTTGTTTTATACCTACATCGACTCCCTTCACTTGAAGAAGGCTGACAAGACACAACTACAAGATGAAGATCCAATGGACCGTGATGCCACTAGTGATAGATTTGCTTCTTTTCAAGAGGGTGATATCGCACCTATTCAGTATGAAGCTAAGGTATAAATTTTAAATTTAGTCTTATATTCACTTTTTTATTGAGCTCGTGAATTTTTTGAATTCATTGACTTTGTATTGTTCGTTTGTAGATTGAGAAGTTGAAAGAGCTATCACACTAGCCTGCTATCTATGAGAATTTAACTAGGTTGTTGGATCCAAGTATTTGGGAGCTGGAAGATGTGAAGAATGTTAAAATTCAATATGCTAAGACAGAAAATAGCAGCATTACATTCCATTTCACAATGATAGCATATACAGGATCACTGAAGAAACAACAAGCATAGCATAAACACAAGAGACACAGATTTATCCTGGGAAACCCTCATGGGGTAGAAAACCGAGTAAAGCTTCCCCAATATAGATGACCAGCAATATACAAAGATGCAAACGAAAGACATGATCTCCTCCTCCACCATAGCAGACCTCTCCTCCACAAGTGCGCCTCTCTTAAGTGAGTGAGTGTATCAAATGAGGAACATACCTCCTCTATTTATACACTACACTGACATGTATTTTACACAAGTACATGTAGGCTCGTTGTTGACACCAGGTCTAAAGAAAATTGACATTTTTGATAAAAGGTCCTAAGAAAAAGAATCATCTCTAAAAGGGTTGAAATAAAGATTTTTATATAAAAATACATTATAAAAACCCATGTTTATAAAGTCCGCCAACAAATTTATGGATAGGTTAAGCCCCGGTCAGGTTTCGTCGGCGGAGATATCATAGATCCAAATCAACGGTCTATATTAACCCCGCGTCGCCAAAGTGATCGTCAACAAACGGTGGAGGGTGGTAGCGGACATAATACCACCAAGGTACGTGTCCCACATTCATTCATCCGCGCTTGGAGAGAGTGGTATCGGAAACCACCATAACACCGCGCGGAACCACCCATTACAGAAAGATGGGAAAGATCTCTTACGTGGCAAGGTGGGACCTAACAGGTGGCGAACAAGGAATGGATTGATAAGACCGTGGCACGTGGCACTATACTTTGCATGGATCGGAAGGCCAATACATGTTTCAATCAAATCAAAGGCCAGCATTTCATCCGCGGCCAGGAACATGCGCACGAAATATAAAGGAGAGCGGTCGCGGGGAATAAACCGCCTTGACAGGTGTCAGCAGATGGTGCATCCGCGCGGGTAGAAAACCGGAGAAGGAAACCACCTTTTCGATCGCGGATACCGCCGGTGCAATAAAGATGGACAAGATCTGACGGTTCAAAATGATGGTTCAAAGATCAATGGTTGAAAATGACCCACGTTCGTAAAAGTGCAAGAACGTTAAGTTTAAAAGGCTTATATAAAAAGAAAGGGCTCCACACAATGGCATTTTATATGTGTCGTTATCCTGGAGAGCTCCGAAGACTGGTGGAAGCCGGCGATTGCGACAGAAGGCGAAAAGCAAGCACTTACAGGATGGATCACCGAAAATTCCAGCAGATAGATCACATGCTCACAGGAAAAATCCTAATGGAGAAAATGTCAGGGGAATTTGAAATTTTAAATATGCTGATTTCAACTTGCGCAAACCTTCTTCCTATTTCTTATACAGGTCATATCGAGATGCGAGTCTTGGTGAAAGAAATGACCAGTTATGACCTACCCACGGCTGACCAGTGGAATTATGTAGAGAAGTACGGAAAGACCAGATATTCTGTTCATACTTAAATGCATTTGAAATTCTTGCCATGTGGCAAAATGATGATATCCAAAAATCTTGCCAAGTGGCAAAAAGACTTTTTATTTTAAATTTGTAATATTATTTGAAAGACAGTTATGGGTTACTCGAAGACAGTTATCTTTAGTTAAATATTTTTAATTATTAGTTAGAAGAAGCAGTTATGTGGAGCTTCTTCTAAAAATTTTGTATAAAAGACGATGGAGGTCATTGTTGAAGGGGTTGGATTTTCTGTAAGGAGAGACCCATTCTGGGTATTTTGAAGGGTTTTCAGAACTTAATACAGATCTCAGAAATGAGCAGATTTTTCATAAAAGATTCAAGCGTTGTTTAAAAATTGCAGTCTGTTACTTTCCTTATCCTTATATGTGCATGTTTATCTTCTTCGTTATATCTCCCATGGTGTTTTTCTTCTATATTTAAATGAACATTTGAAAATAACTTGAGATTCATACTGGTTATGCCTCATTTTATTCGCATTTAAATATCCATTTTATTCTCCAAAGTTGACAATAGATTTATCCTGGATAGATACCTGTTGTTGATGGAATGTCTTTATTTCTTTCTATGTCGCCCGAAAAATCTTATTGACTGTAATAAGACAGCTATCTTGCCTTTGTATGAAAATATTTGTTTAACTGCTGGTCCATATTTTTCTGTTTTCTCGACTCCATTGCCCAATGGTATCCTGTTCAGGTTGATCTAGCCACCTCATTAAAAATCCTTAAATTTTTATTTATTTTACAAATTGGCCCTCGAGTTTCATTGTCAAACTGCTGTCGTGGTGACATTGGATGGCAGATTTGCCGAGAGAGCCCTCTCTGGCTGAAGGAGGCCAACTTTCAGTCTAAAGATTGGTTTGAAATAGGTTACCTCGGGTTTCTTTGATACAGCCCAAGGAAAATCCGAGTGCTAACATTTTGGCGCCGTTGCCGGGGAACGAGGGTTTCATTTTCCCTGGGTATGAACGACAAAGTTGCAGATTTGATTGTTGATGGTGAACAACGGTCAGATATCAAGCAGGCTGTGCATCTTTCACCTGGCGACTCCATCTTCAAAGAATCCAGTTTTCAGAAATTTCATGGCGACTCCACATTAAAGAAATCCAGTTTTGCATTGGTTCACAGGCTAAGTCTCCTCAGTTTTCAAATCAGAATCTACAGTTCCAGCATTTCGAGATGGCCTCGTTATTAAGAAGGTATGCTCCTATGAGCAGGTCTCATATTCCCGGTTTTCCGAATCAAATTCCTAAAATAGATTGGCAGTCTTATTTGCCTAAATTCAGAGATGAAAACAGTGATAATGCTGCTTTACATTTAATCAAATTTCATGCGCATATACACAAGCTGAAGATTAGGTTTCATGAGGACTGTCTTATGAAGATGTTCATGGCTTCTTTAGAAGGAAAAGCAAGGGATTGGTATGAAAGTTTAAGACCTGGAAGCTTGTTTTCTTTAAAAAATTTTCACATAACATTTTATGAGCATTATGCAGTAGACTTTCCAGCTTTGTCTTTAGTGGAAGATTGCTGTGATCAGTTTGAGGGTTTCATACAATACCTCGAAAGTATTGATGAAGATCTGGAAGGTATGAATGATGAAGACATGTCTGAAACATTTTATCATTTTTCTTCACAAGTCCATGGCCATGATGAACAAGAGAAGCTAGCTGTAGATAAAGTCAATGGAGAAATAAAAGTAGATTCCCATGAGCTCTATTCAGAAACAAATAATGATTCATCTACTTCTTTATATACAAATGAAGAATGCACTCAGCATCAATCTGCAGAAGAGAAGGAAAATGATAGTTGTTTGATTCAGAAAATGCACAAGCCACCTCCTCTTTTAACAGAAGAAGAAATAGATCAGCTCTTGCAGAGTCATGCTACGACACCTGCTTATACAGATTTGCAGTGTTCACATATTCCGGAATATGTAAGTCAATCTTCTTCCATTTTTGGGCATGTGAATCTGAAATTAAACGGTGACAGTAATGAATATCTTTTGAAAGAATCCATTAGTGATGATGATTCTCCGCAAGAAAATCATCTATTAGACACCAGTTTCTTTCATCAAAAAGATAAAGCTGTCATATTTAATGACCTTGCAGAGTGTTTGCTATTTGAGGAGGCATTAGATTATGAGGATAATCATTCATTTGTGGAAAAGAATGTTAAGAAAGAAAAAATATTCCAACTCTCCCGTCAAGTTGCAAAAAATCCAAAGGTACTTCAAATAAAATGTATCTTTTTTTGATCCTATACTTGAGTATATGAAGAAATTTCTCAGTTTCGATTTGCAACTGGGTTTTTATTTTGAGAATAAAGATTATCAGTGGTTGCCTATATTGTCATATTTTCTGTTATTGGCTTATTTTGAACACGGCAAAGGAGTTAGATTGTTTGGAAACCTAATGGATTGGCTTTATTGGTGTTTCCGAATTACTTGAGTGATGGAAATTCTTTGACATTCTAAAGGTAGGGTAGGTAGGAGAAATAAGTTTTCCAGGCAAGCAGTCTTCAGTATGTACAGTATTGTCTTCAGTTCAGTTTCAGCATGTGAGTTTTCAGTTTTCTATAGTTAAGAGGTTTTCGGTTACAGTTTTGGATGGAGGACTGGATACAGGATACAGGTTACAGGTTGCAGTTTTCAGGATTGGGAACCGCCCAATGGATCAGGCACTTGGTCTACGATGTTCTTTGCTACCTCGCAGGGAGGATAGCATCCCCAGTTGGAGCCAGTTGTTGACACCAGGTCTAAAGAAAATTGACATTTTGATAAAAGGTCCTAAGAAAAAGAATCATCTCTAAAAGGGTTGAAATAAAGATTTTTATATAAAAATACATTATAAAAACCCATGTTTATAAAGTCCGCCAACAAATTTATGGATAGGTTAAGCCCCGGTCAGGTTTCGTCGGCGGAGATATCATAGATCCAAATCAACGGTCTATATTAACCCCGCGTCGCCAAAGTGATCGTCAACAAACGGTGGAGGGTGGTAGCGGACATAATACCACCAAGGTACGTGTCCCACATTCATTCATCCGCGCTTGGAGAGAGTGGTATCGGAAACCACCATAACACCGCGCGGAACCACCCATTACAGAAAGATGGGAAAGATCTCTTACGTGGCAAGGTGGGACCTAACAGGTGGCGAACAAGGAATGGATTGATAAGACCGTGGCACGTGGCACTATACTTTGCATGGATCGGAAGGCCAATACATGTTTCAATCAAATCAAAGGCCAGCATTTCATCCGCGGCCAGGAACATGCGCACGAAATATAAAGGAGAGCGGTCGCGGGGAATAAACCGCCTTGACAGGTGTCAGCAGATGGTGCATCCGCGCGGGTAGCAAACCGGAGAAGGAAACCACCTTTTCGATCGCGGATACCGCCGGTGCAATAAAGATGGACAAGATCTGACGGTTCAAAATGATGGTTCAAAGATCAATGGTTGAAAATGACCCACGTTCGTAAAAGTGCAAGAACGTTAAGTTTAAAAGGCTTATATAAAAAGAAAGGGCTCCACACAATGGCATTTTATATGTGTCGTTATCCTGGAGAGCTCCGAAGACTGGTGGAAGCCGGCGATTGCGACAGAAGGCGAAAAGCAAGCACTTACAGGATGGATCACCGAAAATTCCAGCAGATAGATCACATGCTCACAGGAAAAATCCTAATGGAGAAAATGTCAGGGGAATTTGAAATTTTAAATATGCTGATTTCAACTTGCGCAAACCTTCTTCCTATTTCTTATACAGGTCATATCGAGATGCGAGTCTTGGTGAAAGAAATGACCAGTTATGACCTACCCACGGCTGACCAGTGGAATTATGTAGAGAAGTACGGAAAGACCAGATATTCTGTTCATACTTAAATGCATTTGAAATTCTTGCCATGTGGCAAAATGATGATATCCAAAAATCTTGCCAAGTGGCAAAAAGACTTTTTATTTTAAATTTGTAATATTATTTGAAAGACAGTTATGGGTTACTCGAAGACAGTTATCTTTAGTTAAATATTTTTAATTATTAGTTAGAAGAAGCAGTTATGTGGAGCTTCTTCTAAAAATTTTGTATAAAAGACGATGGAGGTCATTGTTGAAGGGGTTGGATTTTCTGTAAGGAGAGACCCATTCTGGGTATTTTGAAGGGTTTTCAGAACTTAATACAGATCTCAGAAATGAGCAGATTTTTCATAAAAGATTCAAGCGTTGTTTAAAAATTGCAGTCTGTTACTTTCCTTATCCTTATATGTGCATGTTTATCTTCTTCGTTATATCTCCCATGGTGTTTTTCTTCTATATTTAAATGAACATTTGAAAATAACTTGAGATTCATACTGGTTATGCCTCATTTTATTCGCATTTAAATATCCATTTTATTCTCCAAAGTTGACAATAGATTTATCCTGGATAGATACCTGTTGTTGATGGAATGTCTTTATTTCTTTCTATGTCGCCCGAAAAATCTTATTGACTGTAATAAGACAGCTATCTTGCCTTTGTATGAAAATATTTGTTTAACTGCTGGTCCATATTTTTCTGTTTTCTCGACTCCATTGCCCAATGGTATCCTGTTCAGGTTGATCTAGCCACCTCATTAAAAATCCTTAAATTTTTATTTATTTTACAAATTGGCCCTCGAGTTTCATTGTCAAACTGCTGTCGTGGTGACATTGGATGGCAGATTTGCCGAGAGAGCCCTCTCTGGCTGAAGGAGGCCAACTTTCAGTCTAAAGATTGGTTTGAAATAGGTTACCTCGGGTTTCTTTGATACAGCCCAAGGAAAATCCGAGTGCTAACATTTTGGCGCCGTTGCCGGGGAACGAGGGTTTCATTTTCCCTGGGTATGAACGACAAAGTTGCAGATTTGATTGTTGATGGTGAACAACGGTCAGATATCAAGCAGGCTGTGCATCTTTCACCTGGCGACTCCATCTTCAAAGAATCCAGTTTTCAGAAATTTCATGGCGACTCCACATTAAAGAAATCCAGTTTTGCATTGGTTCACAGGCTAAGTCTCCTCAGTTTTCAAATCAGAATCTACAGTTCCAGCATTTCGAGATGGCCTCGTTATTAAGAAGGTATGCTCCTATGAGCAGGTCTCATATTCCCGGTTTTCCGAATCAAATTCCTAAAATAGATTGGCAGTCTTATTTGCCTAAATTCAGAGATGAAAACAGTGATAATGCTGCTTTACATTTAATCAAATTTCATGCGCATATACACAAGCTGAAGATTAGGTTTCATGAGGACTGTCTTATGAAGATGTTCATGGCTTCTTTAGAAGGAAAAGCAAGGGATTGGTATGAAAGTTTAAGACCTGGAAGCTTGTTTTCTTTAAAAGATTTTCACATAACATTTTATGAGCATTATGCAGTAGACTTTCCAGCTTTGTCTTTAGTGGAAGATTGCTGTGATCAGTTTGAGGGTTTCATACAATACCTCGAAAGTATTGATGAAGATCTGGAAGGTATGAATGATGAAGACATGTCTGAAACATTTTATCATTTTTCTTCACAAGTCCATGGCCATGATGAACAAGAGAAGCTAGCTGTAGATAAAGTCAATGGAGAAATAAAAGTAGATTCCCATGAGCTCTATTCAGAAACAAATAATGATTCATCTACTTCTTTATATACAAATGAAGAATGCACTCAGCATCAATCTGCAGAAGAGAAGGAAAATGATAGTTGTTTGATTCAGAAAATGCACAAGCCACCTCCTCTTTTAACAGAAGAAGAAATAGATCAGCTCTTGCAGAGTCATGCTACGACACCTGCTTATACAGATTTGCAGTGTTCACATATTCCGGAATATGTAAGTCAATCTTCTTCCATTTTTGGGCATGTGAATCTGAAATTAAACGGTGACAGTAATGAATATCTTTTGAAAGAATCCATTAGTGATGATGATTCTCCGCAAGAAAATCATCTATTAGACACCAGTTTCTTTCATCAAAAAGATAGAGCTGTCATATTTAATGACCTTGCAGAGTGTTTGCTATTTGAGGAGGCATTAGATTATGAGGATAATCATTCATTTGTGGAAAAGAATGTTAAGAAAGAAAAAATATTCCAACTCTCCCGTCAAGTTGCAAAAAATCCAAAGGTACTTCAAATAAAATGTATCTTTTTTTGATCCTATACTTGAGTATATGAAGAAATTTCTCAGTTTCGATTTGCAACTGGGTTTTTATTTTGAGAATAAAGATTATCAGTGGTTGCCTATATTGTCATATTTTCTGTTATTGTCTTATTTTGAACACGGCAAAGGAGTTAGATTGTTTGGAAACCTAATGGATTGGCTTTATTGGTGTTTCCGAATTACTTGAGTGATGGAAATTCTTTGACATTCTAAAGGTAGGGTAGGTAGGAGAAATAAGTTTTCCAGGCAAGCAGTCTTCAGTATGTACAGTATTGTCTTCAGTTCAGTTTCAGCATGTGAGTTTTCAGTTTTCTATAGTTAAGAGGTTTTCGGTTACAGTTTTGGATGGAGGACTGGATACAGGATACAGGTTACAGGTTGCAGTTTTCAGGATTGGGAACCGCCCAATGGATCAGGCACTTGGTCTACGATGTTCTTTGCTACCTCGCAGGGAGGATAGCATCCCCAGTTGGAGCCAGTTGTTGACACCAGGTCTAAAGAAAATTGACATTTTGATAAAAGGTCCTAAGAAAAAGAATCATCTCTAAAAGGGTTGAAATAAAGATTTTTATATAAAAATACATTATAAAAACCCATGTTTATAAAGTCCGCCAACAAATTTATGGATAGGTTAAGCCCCGGTCAGGTTTCGTCGGCGGAGATATCATAGATCCAAATCAACGGTCTATATTAACCCCGCGTCGCCAAAGTGATCGTCAACAAACGGTGGAGGGTGGTAGCGGACATAATACCACCAAGGTACGTGTCCCACATTCATTCATCCGCGCTTGGAGAGAGTGGTATCGGAAACCACCATAACACCGCGCGGAACCACCCATTACAGAAAGATGGGAAAGATCTCTTACGTGGCAAGGTGGGACCTAACAGGTGGCGAACAAGGAATGGATTGATAAGACCGTGGCACGTGGCACTATACTTTGCATGGATCGGAAGGCCAATACATGTTTCAATCAAATCAAAGGCCAGCATTTCATCCGCGGCCAGGAACATGCGCACGAAATATAAAGGAGAGCGGTCGCGGGGAATAAACCGCCTTGACAGGTGTCAGCAGATGGTGCATCCGCGCGGGTAGCAAACCGGAGAAGGAAACCACCTTTTCGATCGCGGATACCGCCGGTGCAATAAAGATGGACAAGATCTGACGGTTCAAAATGATGGTTCAAAGATCAATGGTTGAAAATGACCCACGTTCGTAAAAGTGCAAGAACGTTAAGTTTAAAAGGCTTATATAAAAAGAAAGGGCTCCACACAATGGCATTTTATATGTGTCGTTATCCTGGAGAGCTCCGAAGACTGGTGGAAGCCGGCGATTGCGACAGAAGGCGAAAAGCAAGCACTTACAGGATGGATCACCGAAAATTCCAGCAGATAGATCACATGCTCACAGGAAAAATCCTAATGGAGAAAATGTCAGGGGAATTTGAAATTTTAAATATGCTGATTTCAACTTGCGCAAACCTTCTTCCTATTTCTTATACAGGTCATATCGAGATGCGAGTCTTGGTGAAAGAAATGACCAGTTATGACCTACCCACGGCTGACCAGTGGAATTATGTAGAGAAGTACGGAAAGACCAGATATTCTGTTCATACTTAAATGCATTTGAAATTCTTGCCATGTGGCAAAATGATGATATCCAAAAATCTTGCCAAGTGGCAAAAAGGCTTTTTATTTTAAATTTGTAATATTATTTGAAAGACAGTTATGGGTTACTCGAAGACAGTTATCTTTAGTTAAATATTTTTAATTATTAGTTAGAAGAAGCAGTTATGTGGAGCTTCTTCTAAAAATTTTGTATAAAAGACGATGGAGGTCATTGTTGAAGGGGTTGGATTTTCTGTAAGGAGAGACCCATTCTGGGTATTTTGAAGGGTTTTCAGAACTTAATACAGATCTCAGAAATGAGCAGATTTTTCATAAAAGATTCAAGCGTTGTTTAAAAATTGCAGTCTGTTACTTTCCTTATCCTTATATGTGCATGTTTATCTTCTTCGTTATATCTCCCATGGTGTTTTTCTTCTATATTTAAATGAACATTTGAAAATAACTTGAGATTCATACTGGTTATGCCTCATTTTATTCGCATTTAAATATCCATTTTATTCTCCAAAGTTGACAATAGATTTATCCTGGATAGATACCTGTTGTTGATGGAATGTCTTTATTTCTTTCTATGTCGCCCGAAAAATCTTATTGACTGTAATAAGACAGCTATCTTGCCTTTGTATGAAAATATTTGTTTAACTGCTGGTCCATATTTTTCTGTTTTCTCGACTCCATTGCCCAATGGTATCCTGTTCAGGTTGATCTAGCCACCTCATTAAAAATCCTTAAATTTTTATTTATTTTACAAATTGGCCCTCGAGTTTCATTGTCAAACTGCTGTCGTGGTGACATTGGATGGCAGATTTGCCGAGAGAGCCCTCTCTGGCTGAAGGAGGCCAACTTTCAGTCTAAAGATTGGTTTGAAATAGGTTACCTCGGGTTTCTTTGATACAGCCCAAGGAAAGTCCGAGTGCTAACACTCGTATTTAACCATTAGGTTAAATACCCTATTATAACTGACTGGGCCGACCCCCACATGGTGGGTCTAATAACCCTAGTTACCACAACCAATTCGGAGGAATAAATATCTCCGGATTCATAGTATAATCACATCAGAGGTATGGAACATCTTCAGAATAAATAATATACAAATATAATATTCTTAGAAGTTACAATATTCAACACTCCCCCTTAACGAGAAGGATATTATAACAACATCCGCAAGAGCAACGAGTCATACATCATACATGATACATCTATAAATCATTGGAAGCTTTCTCAACATCATCAGTAGCTCAACCAGTTACTGGAACATCTTCAATACTGGAACATCAACATCTTCAGTACTGAGTCTTTATCTTCTGTAGTACTCAAACAGCTTCAGCAACATCAATATCTGAATCCTCACGATCGTCAGCATCATCATCACACGATCATCAGCATCGTCATCACACGATCATCATCATCGTCATCACACAAATATCAGCATCGTCATCATAAAATCAACACCATCGTCATCAGCATCATCATCACACAATCATCAGCATTGTCATCACATGATCATCAGCATCGTCATCACACGATCATCAGCATCTCCATCACATGATCAGCATCGTCATCACATGATCATCAGCATCGACATCACACGATCAGCATCGTCATCATACGATCATCAGCATCGATCATTAGCATCATCATCACATGATCATATTACAGGATGATCAATCCTGCTCTCTTTAGGACATAGGTCCATGGATGATACAATCCAGATCAAGTTCCAGGATGATCAATCCTTATCTCTTTAAGACAAGTCTCATGTCTAGGGACAATCTAATCCTAACCACAGTGCCAGTCCTTTTTCATACTGGATGTGACCTAGATCAGATCTAGGATTTACCTCCACAGAGCCAGTCCTCTTTCATACTGGATGTGTCATGTCTACAGAGCCAACCCTATTTCATGTTGGATGTATCACGTCTACAGAGCCAGCCCTGTTTCATGCTGGATGTATCACATCTACAGAGCCAGCCCTGTTTCATGCTGGATGTATCACATCTACAGAGCTAGCCCTGTTTCATGCTGGATTTATCACATCTACAGAGCCAACCCTGTTTCATGCTAGATTTATCACATCTACAGAGCCAGCCCTGTTTCATGCTGTATGTATCACATCTACAGAGCAAGCCCTGTTTCATGTTGGATGTATCACATCTATAGAGCCAGCCCTATTTCATGCTGGATGTATCACATCTACAGAGCCAGCCCTGTTTCATGCTAGATGTAACATATCTATAGAGCCAGCCCTGTTTTATGTTGGATGTAACCTAGAACAATTCTAGGATTTGTCACGTACATTTTGATTCGAGGTCCAGGGACGATCCAGTCCTATCATGTACCTTTTGAACCGAAGTCCAGGGACGATCCAGTCCTATCATGTACCTTTTGAACCGAAGTCCAGGGACGATCCAGTCCTATCATGTACCTTTTGAACCGAAGTCCAGGGACGATCCAGTCCTATCATGTACCTTTTGAACCGAAGTCTAGGGATGATCCAGTCCTATCATGTACCTTTTGAACCGAAGTCCAGGGATGATCCAGTCCTATCATTCAATTCTCAGAGACCTCATGTCTACGGCTCAATTCAAAGGACCATAGTCCGAGGATGATCCAATCCCCTTACCTGTTCATTTAGGATTTAGTTCTCGGAGACATCATGTCTATGGCTCAATTCAAAGGACTAAAGTCCGAGGATGATCCAATCCCCTTACTTGTTCATTCAGGATTTTGTTCTCGGAGACATACGTCTACGGCTCTCTTTAGGACTGAATTCGAGGGATGATCCAATCCCTTCAAGTCCACCAAGGACTTCATTCTCGAAGACATACGTCTATGGCTCTTTTTAGGACTGAAGTCCAGGGATGATCCAATCCCCTCAAGTCCACCAAGGACTTCAATCTCGAAGACATACGTCTACGGCTCTCTTTAGGACTGAAGTCCAGGGATGATCCAATCCCCTCAAGTCCACCAAGGACTTCATTCTCTAAGACATACGTCTATGGCTCTCTTTAGGACTAAAGTCCAGGGATGATCCAATCCACTCAAGTCCACCAAGGACTTCATTTTCGAAGACATACGTCTACGACTCTCTTTAGGACTGAAGTCCAGGGATGATCCAATCCCCTCAAGTTTACCAAGGACTTCATTCTCGAAGACATATGTCTACGGCTCTCTTTAGGACTGAAGTCCAGGTATGATCCAATCCCCTCGTATGTCAATCATGGGTACAAGTATCTTCATCCATGTACATCAAGGCATCATGTATCCTCATCATCAAAACATGTATCCTCATCAATAGCATCAAATACATATATCATTAAAGGCATGTATACGTCTATCATCGAAAGCATGTATTCTCACTAATACATCTATCATCAAAAGCATGTATACTCACCAATACATCTATCATCAAAAGTATGTATACATCTATCATCAAAAGCATGTATACTCACTAATACATCTATCATCAAAAGTATGTATACATCTATCATCAAAAGCATGTATTCTTATTAATACATCTATCATCAAAAGTAAAAATATAAGGGTCCTAAAAATAATTCTAAGTAACTAAGTGCAGTAAATAGGTAACCTCATCATTGATGAGATAGACTTGTTATCAGATACTATGCTACTCCCCCTTTCGAGGAGAGTTCTTTTGAACTATACCAAGCTTGTCTCAAAAACTTCACTCGAGACAAAGGTTTAGTCAAGATATCAGCAATCTAATCCTCAGTGCTTATATATTTGAGCTTGATAACTCCTCTTTGCACCATATCTCGTATATAGAAGTATTGGATCTATATGTGTTTTTTGACTTATCATGGAATACAAGATTTTCTATCTTGATGCAGTTTTGAATGTCACACATAATCATAGTGGAATTCATTTCTAAGTCAAACACTCCATATAAAAGCTTCTGAAGCCATACTGCTTCACAGCTGGCAGAGCAGACAGCTATATATATATTCTACTTCAGTAGTACTGAGAGCCACACTAGATTGTTCCTTGCTGAACCATGAGATCATGGAAGATTTAAGACTATAACATCCACCTGATGTACTCTTTCTATCTAAGGCACTTCCTGCCCAATCAGAATTTGAGTAACCATGTAAACGGAGTTCATGACCTCCAAGATAATATAGACCAAAAATCCAATGTACCTTTTAGGTACCTCACTACATGCTTTGTAGCTATTAAGTGCACCTTTCTAGGTTCTACTAGATACTGACTTAGGGTATTTACAGCAAAGCATATATCTGGCCTAGTATTTGTTAAATACATCAATGACCTAATGATTTTTCTATATAGGGTTAGGTCCACTAAATACGATGAGTCATTAACTAATAACTTCAAGTTGGAGTCCATGGGAGTGGCCATGGATTTATAATCCAACATATCAAAGCTTTTTAGAAACTTCACAACAAACTTACCTTGATTTAAAAGATTCCTTTTGGATCTTGCCATACTTCTAGACCTAAGAAGTAGTGCATTAATCCAAGATCTTTCATTTTCATTTATGTAGCCATTTTCATGACCTATTTCTCATTCCTTGTCAGAAAGAGATCATCGTCATACAATAATGGTATGATAGGTTCATCATCCACAACCTTAAGGTAAAGGTTAGGAACAACTTTACTTCTGGTAAAGCGCAAGCTTTGTCATGAAGCTGTCAATTGTCCATTATTCACACTCAATATTGAGTGATCTTCTGCATATCTATCTGTGCCATCTCTCGTCAGATGGGTCTACTAAAATGAGCCTCAAAATCATTCGAACTCTATGGTGAGTTCCTTCTTGCATCCATGTCATATGTGTATAGAACCCATATTCAACCTTGTAGCAAAGGTTGAGATCCACATCACTCATGATGATCATTAAGCTCATCAATTGACTACCGATCCTGGGAACCCATACAGAACATGATTACATTATTAAGAGAATGGTCTTATCTAGTCCCTTGGAGCAAAACATCTCATCATGATTCTCTTCCTCTTTCTAAGAGAATCTCTTAACCACAAGCTTTCTATAGTGTGTTTGATTTGTAAAGCTTTTGTTGAACATCCATCGCTTGTTCAGAGTTCGCCATTCATCATGATCTTTCCTACAAATAAAAATTAAGTACATGATTAGTAATACTTCATAATCATCAAATCATATTGACATGATAACCTATTATGCATACATATATAATTTACATAGTTATGCAACTATTTTGACCAATACTTTGGCACAACACTTTCCCATATCCTGTATGCATACAGTGGCTATCTAGATGCCTTCCATCTCTACCAGAACATACTATCGAGAGTGTGCACAACTCTCAGCATGTCAGCAAAGAGGTTTCATTCTAGACAAGCAATAATGGAATGTTTGTCCAATTTACCAATCATATGCATATTAGTAGTATACTGTTTAATGCTTTATGAATGTTTATACTCAGCATGATATATTCTAGGAATACAAATATGCATACAAGCAATATCATTTACTATTTCTAATAACAACCCAAATACTTATCTTTTATGTTTGTGTGGTTGCCTCCCGCTTGATCTTCTGTATGTCTTCTGAGCTACTATTCATTCTGTACCACTATGCATGCTCAAGTGTACACTAGTGTCATCCTCATGATCTCATACACAAACATACATTCATTAGTATATTCTCAATATTATCAAAACATTCTAATTCTAAATAATCTTGAATATGTACAGTCATGATCATTAGTATTCAGGGTTTCAAGGAAGTCTTCTTTTACTCATGCATATTCTTGTTTGATCTAGTTAGTTAAATCATCAACCAAGATAAGAGGCATAATATGCATAAACCCTTGATTACTAACCAATCATACCAAGTATACTTACACAAGGTAATATTCTAACATGACACAGGAAAACATACCTGGATTAGTATACCTGCTTAGTTATGTACAACATACCTAAACAATCTCTTCAATGATTTAGAGATCCTGAGCTAGAACCTACATGTCTCGTAGGTTAAACATGATATAACAAAGTCATACATACCTCGTGAGTCTTTGTCTTCATGTTGTCATGGTCATGGAACTTGATTTGTCTTTTGTGATGTACCTGTGTCTTGTTAGCAGACAACATCAACCTCACACAACACCATAATGCATAAGTACAATCATATAGCCCTAATCAATGAATGTCTTCGATCATTCACATGCATTCATATTGTTACTAGGGTGATAAGACAATTAATAACATTAATCAAGATTGTACTAATAAATAACATGAAGACAAACACATTATGAACTTAATCAAAAATCAGATTTCAAGGCATACCTGAACCTCCTTAAGTCATACCCGTCGAGACTTTTTGTAGTCTTCTTATGTAAGGCCTTAGACTCAACTCCCCCTGAAACTTGATCTGGAGCTTGATTAGGGTTTGCTAGAGAAACCCTAAAAATTCAATCTTTGACTTTCACACTTCTGAATGGATGGAAGAATGTGTCTTGTTGAGCTGATCAACCTAGCATTCTTCAATTTTGAAATCTCCAAAATTTGACCCCTCAAAATTGCCTTCGAAACTTCTGGATCTTCTAGACAGGAACCCGAACTAGGGTTTGATGAAGCCCACCCTTTTGTCCAATCAAAAGGTTTGATCCAAGGCTCTAAACTCTTATTTTTCTGAGGAGCTTCCAGCAGTGGACTCCGATTCCAAAAATTCTAACTTTCTCCGAAACCCTAAATTCCGGAAGCCATGAATAAAGGTGCTCCAAAAATAATTCTGTTTTGACAGAAATATGCACCTAATTGTTTCTGCTATAACTCTGAAATTTCTACTCCACAGGGTCTGAAAACCTTTTTTCCAGTAGCCTGACCTGTCATCTTTCCATCCTGACAGGTCTGACCTCAATTGGATTTTCTGAGAGAGAGTTATGCCAAGTGTCGCAACGTGACCTGTTTATGGGATAAAATAGGAGAGCGAACTTGTACGGCGTGCCACGTGTCACTGTTTGAACTTCGGCCTCTAAAAAATTTTCTTGAGATAGTTCACCCTGTTATATTTCCATCCTGACAGGTCTGACCTCAATTGGACTCTCTGAGAGAGAGTTATTCCAAGTGTCGCAATGTGACCTGTTTATGGGATAAAACAGGAGAGTGAACTTGTATGGTGTGCCACGTGTCACTGGTTCACCTTCGGCCCATGAACAAGTTTTTTGATATATTACAGTCTGTGTACTACCTGTTAATTTTTACGAAATTTCATTTGGAGCTTCCTAGCCCAAGTTATGACCTTTTTTCCAAGGTCACCTGATTTTGACTGAGATATGGAAGAGGCAGAAACCCTAACTTGTACTGATCATAACTCATAAAGTACAACGAATCTGAGGGTGCCCTTTGGACACAAGGTACCTGGGGATGTTATCTACGACCTGTAAACTTTTCATATCCTGAAACTTCGCATAAATGGATTTATAGTGAAAGTTCCACGATGACTGGTTTTTGCTATATAAAACCCTAACCTTCAAATTGTCGCAAGAGAAGCAAGTGTCCTAAGTGCCATACATTGCCTTCCTTCAGGTTAGCTCTGATACCATGTTAAAATTAAATATGATAAGACAGAATATAGCAGCATTACATTCCATTTCACAATGATAGCATATACAGGATCACTGAAGAAACAACAAGCATAGCATAAACACAAGAGACACAGATTTATCCTGGGAAACCCTCATGGGGTAGAAAACCCAGTAAAGCTTCCTCAATATAGATGACCAGAAATATACAAAGATGCAAACCAAAGACATGATATCCTCCTCCACCATAGCAGACCTCTCCTCCACAAGTGCGCCTCTCTTAAGTGAGTGAGTGTATCAAATGAGGAACATACCTCCTCTATTCATGTAGGACCCCTCCTTTAGGGTCCCCTTGAACTGAACCTGAAACTTTAACAACTTCATACAAACAAATTAGCCATTATAGTTATTGGAAAAATAAAATAAAAGAGTGAATAAATTAACAAAAATAAGCAAAACCTTAACCTGTCAACCCGATCCAACTGGTCCATTGTCGTCTGCGTCTTCCGTAGGATCCCTCCAGCAAAGCTCATTTAACCATTGGCGAAGAAACTATTAGCTTCGCCACCCAACCATCGACTCATTCTTTCAGTCGCATGGCCTCCACCGAGCTTTGGGTCATAAAGTTCACACACAATTCTCAAGAAACCCAGCTTGGGTTTCCCCCCCACCAAGATTTCCAGCCAAACCCTCAATAGCAGCAAGTCATGAGGTAACTCAATATTACGATAGTCATCCAGGGTCTGGGTCCCTTACCCATTCCCCATGCCTTCTTTATAAAGGAAAATGTCATGCGACACATGTCGCTTCATGCATAAATAATTATTTAATTAATTTTTTAATTAAAAACAACTCACCCATCCAAGTGTCAGTTTCTCTAGGAGATGCTCCAACATCCCTAAGTTTGCTCATGTTTGTCCCCTAGATATTTTACTTAAATCCTAGCTTTTAGTTGACTAGGTGTCCATGCTTAGGATTCTACTTTGCTCCTAAATAATGGTTTATATTATTTTAAATGCTCAAAATAATAACTCATGTGCAAATGCCTAAATTAATCAATATTATTTAAAAGTCAAAATAATTATTTATGTGCAAATGCCTCAAATAGTCTTATGCATTTTCTAAGTAATGATCTAGGTGTAATCTTATAAGTTTTTATGCAGTTAAGTTTAACAATCAATTTCACTAAGATCTCGGTGCCGCACCGTTGGGCTTCCCATTCCTTAATTTCATTTCCCTGACATGGCACCACTCCGTCGGGTCCAGTCATCTATAGTTTCCATTCCTCGGAAAGGTACCACATCATTGGGTCCTTGCGTCCATTCTTTCCATTCTCGACAGGGTACCACACCGTAGGGCCCTTCTGCCATCATCCTTCTGTTTTGACTTGCGGGAACTTCATGTAGGGATTTCAGGAACCGTTACCTTCCATCCTCTGTCTACACGCTATTAGGGACTAATGGCGTTGAGGAGTGAGTCTATTCTCACTGCGCTCCCCCCAACTCGTACGTGACCAGCTCCGTCATGGCCCACCTCGTACACCCTCACGCTTTCCTCTTGAGCAAGCGGATCAATGCTTATCTGCTCAAGCGTGGTATTCCGTCGGAAGTCGACATCGTCGTCTCTCTCCCTGTGTGTGATTTACTCGTACTCTATGACCCTTCATATTCCTTTGTGTGTCCGTCAGTGAACCGTTTCACCTATCGCTACACAAATTTCTCACAAACAAATTATTAGTAGTACTGTCCTCAATAATCATCATTTGATTCATAATATGCTACTTCGTTAAGCATTTATAATTCACTCAAACATTACTCATTCATCTAATCAAATATGCATTTCGTCGATAATTACTTTCTTCGTTCTCATGCCATAATCACTATATAGCTAGTCGTTAAACATCATTCATAAACATATTTTCCATAATCATTGTTAATCGTTAAACAAATGTAATCATGCATTTACATCTACTGTTCAGATACACATACTCACAATAAAATCAAAGAGTTATTTTATTAATGTTTCAATTGTTCAGGTCACTCAACATGTGCCCTCAATGTCTACAGTATTCTAGGGGCACTACATACACCCCTACTTATTTAGAACTTCGTCCTGAAGTTCAGAATAAAGGCAGAAAACTATGACGCTTCTTAGTTGCATCCTCTCAAGTCACAAAGCTAGGACTGTAGCTGTCCTACTACACTTTGACTTGATCAATCAAGGATAATCATTAAGCAAGAACTAATCAAACAATTATACCACTCCAGACATATAATTTAATTGCTTAATTCATTTATCAATTATTGTCGTCATTCACATCTTCAGGTTTTCCTCAATCATTTAAGACATATCAAGGCTCAAGAGACCACTTTATCGAAGTTGTTCAGCCGGGTCACTCGACAGGTGCCCTTAAGGTCCACAGCCATTTTAGAGGCATTACATATACCCCCTCTTATATAGAACTTCGTCCCGAAGTTAACTTTGTTCTCGTAATTTCGATGCTAGGCTTTACTTTAATTTCCTACTTTCATCTTCTTGTCATTCGTTTCTATTCTTCCAACAATCATGGCCATAAACTCTATGGGTTGTAATCATTAGTCTTCTGGATCATCTAGTATGATTCCAATATATCCTCATGAATTCAATCGTAAGCTATGGACTCATGGGTTCCCATGGTGCTCTTGTGGATGGTCTAGACATTTTATGTAGTGAAAATCCAATAATACATACAATAATTGCGAGTCTCATCTTAGGTTTCCTATATCTTCTATTCATCCGCACCAAAGATCAGTGATATCTAAATTAACTACATGTTATAATGTATCCATATCCACACCATAGTTACTCAATCAACCCTTCGAATAATAAATCCGAAATAGAATTCAAATACATTGGCTATCCTTTCCTCTAATATGAAAAGGTGAACGCCATACCATATTTGCTAAATTATAATCATAGGTTAACAAATCAAGAGAAGTTACAAAATATTCTGAAATCCAATTCCCAAAAGTCTACATCCAAAGCCTTAAATGTTTTAAATGTTTGTTGTTTCTCAACTTGACAGGATTCCAAGCATCAAAACTTAGCAGCTTAGTCGAAGATATAAATCCTTAATTCCTGGTCCTTTAGTAACATCATGTTTATGTATGTATATATCTCAACATATAGACTACACCTCTTGTCAATTTTTACAATGGAGCATAATACAAAGGACCCTTTCTTTTGCAATTCTTTATACCCTACAATTTACATTTCAATGCATAGTCAATATAAACCATATGTCTTAATCATACATAATGTTGCAATACAACAACCATTATATTTTAATTTCCAAAAATTGCCAATATATTTAATCATGTTTCCATAACTTACAACTATAAATACACAACTCAAAGCATGTAGTCACATCATCTCATATCTCCCAATTTGTTATATGTATAGAAACCTATATGTATCTAATTCCTCAACAAGTATATCTCACCCCATCCCTTTTTCATTTTCAACTTCAAAATAGACCATAAGAATACTATCACATGGGATTATTATTAGCCAAGAATATTAATTGTATAGTAGGTAAATCTCCACAGTATCCTATAATAATTCTTGAATGCAAAAATTCTTTAGATTTCTCACACACACACACACATGTATATACACATAAATATATATTTATATTCTCCCAAATATATATATCTTTAAGCAAAGTTCACCAATATTATATAAAGTATTTCAAAAGCTATAATCCTATTATTGATCTAAATATACCTCGTTCAACTCATGTGATTTTGAAGACACATACTTCATCTCTAAAACTTTTGTATAATATACTTCTTAACTAAAAAAAAGTAATCTCCCTAACCTAAGGGTTTTTCTAAACACTATTCCTTTTATAATATCTAATATACCTTTTAGTATTCTATTCATGTGATATCTAATATACCTTTTAGTATTATATATATCTAATATATAATATCTATTCCTTTTTCTAAACACTATTCCTTTTAGTATTTCAAAAGCTATAATCCTATTATCAATCGACAGAGGGCAGATCGAAATCTCTTTTTCTAAGCAAATGTAAACTCCTTCAAAATGTAAACAAAACTATATAATTGCAATCAGTAAATAAAGAAATGTAACCTGTTCAGACGGTTGATTCAGTTGCCGTAGAATATTCGTTGTTCCAGTCTTTGCCATCGCTCAACTACAAGTCCCTCCCAACTTTGAGGACTTACCAAGAGACCCCTCATAAAAATATGAGTCTGGTGCCCTCAAGGCTCGACCGGCTCTGATACCAAATGTAGGACCCCTCCTTTAGGGTCCCCTTGAACTGAACCTGAAACTTTAACAACTTCATACAAACAAATTAGCCATTATAGTTATTGGAAAAATAAAATAAAAGAGTGAATAACTTAACAAAAATAAGCAAAACCTTAACCTGTCAACCCGATCCAACTGGTCCATTGTCATCTGCGTCTTCCGTAGGATCCCTCCAGCAAAGCTTGTTTAACCATTGGCGAAGCAACCGTTAGCTTCGCCACCCAACCATCGACTCATGCTTTCAGTCACATGGCCTCCCCCGAGCTTTGGGTCATAAAGTTCACACACAATTCTCAAGAAACCCAGCTTGGGTTTCCCCCCCACCAAGATTTCCAGCCAAACCCTCAATAGCAGCAAGTCATGAGGTAACTCAATATTACGATAGTCATCCAGGGTCTGGGTCCCTTACCCATTCCCCATGCCTTCTTTATAAAGGAAAATGTCATGCGACACATGTCGCTTCATGCATAAATAATTATTTAATTAATTTTTTAATTAAAAACAACTCACCCATCCAAGTGTCAGTTTCTCTAGGAGATTCTCTAACATCCCTAAGTTTGCTCATGTCTGTCCCCTAGATATTTTACTTAACTCCTAGCTTTTAGTTGACTAGGTGTCCATGCTTAGGATTCTACTTTGCTCCTAGATAATGGTTTATATTATTTTAAATGCTCAAAATAATAACTCATGTGCAAATGCCTAAATTAATCAATATTATTTAAAAGTCAAAATAATTATTTATGTGCAAATGCCTCAAATAGTCTTATGCATTTTCTAAGTAATGATCTAGGTGTAATCTTATAAGTTTTTATGCAGTTAAGTTTAACAATCAATTTCACTAAGATCTCGGTGCCGCACCGTTGGGCTTCCCATTCCTTAATTTCATTTCCTTGACATGGCACCACTCCGTCGGGTCCAGTCATCTGTAGTTTCCATTCCTCGGAATGGTACCACATCATTGGGTCCTTGCGTCCATTCTTTCCATTCTCGACAGGGTACCACACCGTCGGGCCCTTTTGCTATCATCCTTCCGTTTTGACTTGCGGGAACTTCATGTAGGGATTTCAGGAACCGTTACCTTCCATCCTCCGTCTACACGCTATTAGGGACTAATGGCATTGAGGAGTGAGTCCGTTCTCACTGCGCGCCCCCCAACTCGTACGTGACCAGTTCCGTCGTGGCCCACCTCGTACACCCTCATGCTTTCCTCTTGAGCAAGTGGATCAATGATTATCTTCTCAAGCGTGGTATTCCGTCGGAAGTCGACATCGTCGTCGCTCTCCCTGTGTGTGATTTACTCGTACTCTACGACCCTTCATATTCCTTTGTGTGTCCGTCAGTGAACCATTTCACCTATTGCTACACAAATTTCTCACAAACAAATTATTAGTAGTATTGTCCTCAATAATCATCATTTGATTCATAAATATGCTACTTCGTTAAGCATTTATAATTCACTCAAACATTACTCATTCATCTAATCAAATATGCATTTCATCGATAATTACTTTCTTCGTTCTCATCCCATAATCACTATATAGCTAGTCGTTAAACATCATTCATAAACATATTTTCCATAATCATTGTTAATCGTTAAACACATGTAATCATGCATTTACATCTACTGTTCAGATACACATACTCACAATAAAATAAAAGAGTTATTTTATTAATGTTTCAATCGGTCAGGTCACTCAACAGGTGCCCTCAATGTCTACAGTAGTCTAGGGGCACTACAATACACTACACTGACATGTATTTTACACAAGTACATGTAGGCTCGTATTTAACCATTAGGTTAAATACCCTATTATAACTGACTGGGCCGACCCCCACATGGTGGGTCTAATAACCCTAGTTACCACAACCAATTCGCAGGAATAAACATCTCCGGATTCATAGTATAATCACATCGTAGGTATGGAACATCTCCGGAATAAATAATATACAAATATAATATTCTTAGAAGTTACAATATTCAACAAAGAAAGGGTTTTTATGTCAGGTACTATCACTTGCTCCCTTGGTCTATAATATTTGGTAATTTCTTGCAACTATACTTTGATCCAACTTTTGAAGTGGCTATTGTTGTTGGACATTGGTAGTTTGTGCAGGGTGAAAGGTGTGATGTGGTCGACGCATTCAAGTTTCTTGAATTTTCACTTCAATAATCTTCCACTGATCATGCAACTAGTAAATCGTACAAGTTAAATTTGACTCTTACGTGTTACATTTTTCTAGGTATTGGGATTTGGAAATCCCAACGTATGCTATAGTGACAATCATTTTCATTGTCTTGTTTTATATAGGTTTAAACAATATGGAAAAAATTCCTTCAACCTCGTGGAATTCTATTTTTGGTATGTTGAACTTCGGTTAAATTAAATCTCTTAGATAAGTCGGTCACATTGATCCTGCTAGTTTGGTAATGAAAGTATTTAGAAGGAAAAAAGTAGTGTGTTATTGCACTAAGGAATGTTAAGCCAAAATAGTGGGGCTCTTTCCCTCATTTATCTCCCATGATTTTTTTAAACCACACTTTAGAAATAGCATGTGATTGGATTAGAATGGAAAGTAGGATGGTGTATTAATTCATTGGAGATGGGATTTAACACTATCCCCTCCTATCGTACTCTTCATTCATCCCTTTGAGTTTAGACATTAGTATAGCAACTTAAAGATTGAAAAGATAGATTTTCTTAATAGAGGTGGAATTTTTACAATGGCTTAAATTGTCCTTGGTTCGAGGGGTGGATTCCAATTAGTATTCACCCTCACTCTAGTTATATACCATCCAACATGGAGGGTTGTCATCACAGGAGTCATTGTGCACCTTGTAAAAATGTTGATCTAGTTCATCAAGTTCAACAAATAATTTCACACCTAATTAAAGACCTAAAGGTGATAGCTTTGCTTCTTTTTAAGAGGGTGATATTTCCCTTTTTAGTATGAAGCTGAGGTATAAATTTTAAATTTAAAGTCTTATATTCACCTTTTTATTAAGATCATGGATTTTCTTAATTCATTGACTTTGTATTGTTGATTTGTAGATTGAGAAGTTGAAATATATATCACAACAGCCTAATATCTATGAGAAGTTAACAAGGTCATTGGATCCAAGTATTTGGGAGATGGAAGATGTGAAAAAAGTCCTTTTATGGCAGGTACTATTACTTGATCCCTTCGTCTATCATATTTCGTAATTTCTTGCAACTGTAATTTGATCCAACTTTTGAAGTGGCTATTATTGCTAAAGCAGGGTGAAAGGTGTGATGTGGCTGAACCATTTAGGTTGCTTGAATTTTCCCTTAAACAATCTTCCACTGATCATTCTACTAGTAAATCCTACAAGTTATTAACTCTCATGTCTTACCTTTTTCTAGGAATTGGGATTTGGAAATTACGATGTATGCTATGGTGACATTCATGTTCATTGTCATGTTTTATAAAGGTTTAAACTATATGGAAACAATTCCTTCAACCTTGTGGAATTCTATTTTTGGTATGTTGAACTTTAGTTAAATTAACTCTCATAGATCAGTTCGTCACATTGATCCTACTAGTTTGGTAATGAAAGTATTTATAAGGAAATTACTTTATTTGAATATGAATGGGCAATTCAAGAAATAGTGAAGAAATAACCCATCAATATCCCATCAACCCGAAGGGGTCCTTATGGGATATATGAAAGTGTGTATATTTTGCTTAGATAATAGGTAACAAAAGGTAAAGCCATAGTGTTAGTCCACGATAGAAAATCTCTAACCAAGGAAGGAAGTCCTTTTATTTTCCAACCTTTCCACAAGGAAGGACCTATGCTCCCTTATATTCAGCAATAACCCTAGCTTCCTTATATTCAACAATAACCTCATCTTCCTTATATTTAGTTTTACCAACCCAATGAGAAATATGTTTCCTATTTTTCCGAAGACAGTAAATAATAAATATCATGCTTGTACGAAGACAATATTCCCTATGTTATTATGATCCCACTAGGATTTAAATTTCATTACATCTAGTAAATTCACACCATACTATTGGTACCTTTTTCTGCATGCAAATATTTTGACAGTGTCTCTCATAGTTAGTTTTAAGAATAGTAATCATAGTTAGTTTTAATAATAGTAATAGGCATGAATTATTAGTAGTAACGCATGATTCCTATGAACCAATTCTTATTGTTAGAACTTGATTGTATCTTTCCTTAGTGCACATTTTTCATGTTGTCTTTAGATAAAAGGTAAAGAATTAAGTGTTTCTTCTTGAAACCACAAATTTCTTATGTGGCTAATGGTGATTCATTCTGAAAATACATCTTAAGTCATTCCAATAATTTTATTATGGTATGGTATAACTTGTAACTCCTTGTTCCTAGAATAGACATTTTCAATGAGATCATGTTGCCTATTGCAAAAATATCCAAAGAAGCCAATCTTAGATTCAAGCCCTATGCATTGTAAGATCCACAAACTTTAGATTTGGAGACAATATTTTCCTGTGATTTTCACATAGCTTTGAGGTTGTATATCACTTGTATATTGTTTCTAATTTGTTTCCAATATAGTTATTCTAGTTTCACTACCAATGTCAATCTTGTTATGTGGTTTCTCTTTATGCTGCGGGGATCTACCTTGTTGTTTGACAAGGCATTAAAAAATAAATCTTTATTGTTGTCTTCATTATCTCCCTTTTCATTTTTACAACTGTCTCAAGGTTGACATGTGGATGTTTCAGATGATGTTACAAGAGATGCTTGAAGAATTCTATCTGCACATGCATGTAGAGATGGAGAGACAGGATATTAAAATAGAGTTGAAGAGTGTATGAAGTTGATCAGCAATAGATTGGGAGAAAAATCCCAATGTTCTCACATATTGGAAGATAGAATTGATGTATTCACTACTACATATGGCTCAAAAGTTCCACGAAATATTGCCACGAATAATTTAAAATCGAAACTTTCATGGAAAATTTTGAAAAAAAATGTTCTTGCCCCCGATAATCATCGCTATATCAATGACAATACCATTACATCGCTATAGCGATGAGTGCTCGTCGCTATAGCGACATATATGAGTTTGTTTCTATAACAACATTAAAAGTTACACATGCGAAGTCAACGGTTATCACAGTAACGATCATTGACTTTTTGTTATTTTTGAAATTTGATCATTGTACATTTTCGTCGGAACCGCGACGCTCATTGATCTATAAATATATGTTCTTCATACATATTTCCACAAATTGTTTTCTATAGTTGCAAAATTTTGTTTGTTGATTGTTCATTCTGTGATTTCACTGGTCTGGTACTGGTTTGACACATCAAATTTTTTGATCTCCTTCATTTTCCAAGTTAGTTTGACTCCAATGCACTAGTCATTTTTGTGTTTGCGCCCTTTTTTTTCCAACTAGAGCTTCAATGCAATGGAACAAATGTTTATATAGTTTGGGATTTTTGTGTCAAAATGTAATTTTTTAAATTGTGATTTGTGTTAAAATGTAAATTTTTATATTTTCATTTCTGTTAAAATGTAATTTTTTAGATGGTCATTTGTGTTAAGATGATTTTTTTTTTTTGCTCCTTCTATGTTTTTTATTGGTATCCTTTGGTTCTATCTAGGTGAATGAAAAATAATAGCAAGAATATCTCCAAGCTAGATAGATTTAAAATTATCTATTTCAAGGAAATTATGGATTATACATATTTTGGATTCATAAATTGTTATGACTTAAAGAAACACCTAGAATATAAATATTCCCATTTTAAAATTATTTACATTGACTTTGGGCCTATAAATTTGAATTTTTCCCATTTCCCTACTTTAGAACATTGTACAAAAAACTACAATTGTTGATAAGTCACATAGATAACAAATGACAAGAAATATAGCAGCCATAAACCATGGAATTAATATCATGCCCAATGTTAGTACTGAAATTGGAATGTTCTGATGCATAACTTATGTATCGATCACATTTTATTTTACATTCCTTTCCTACAGTCGTTTAACAATTGATCTAGTCTAGTGTATAACTAGCAACAACTCACACATCAACCTGGCAAGTTGGAACACGATGTTAGTGATGGTGATGCTAATGACATCGGATTCGATGACAATCATCATCATCACCATAAACACCATCTTGATCATCATCATGATAATCATTGTCATCATTATCAAGAACATCATCATCATCATAAGCATCTTCGTCATCGTCAGTAATCATCATCATCATCATCAAAATCAACACCAACATCGTCGTCGTCATCATCATCATCCTCATAAGTGACGATGATGATGATGATGATGATGATGTTGATAATGAAATCATCATCATTGTAATCAATAGGACCATCATCATATATTTCAACACTATCTAATTATATTTAACTAGCCCCCTTATAGATAACCAATGAGACCACAAAGGTGTATCCTTTCAAACTTTGATAGTCATTTCTACTAAATTTAAAGTTTCTAAAAAAAATTACATAGTATATCGAATAATTGGGAGGCCATTAATATGTTCTATCCTAGAGAGAGACATTAATAATGTAACAACTCCTTTCAAAAACACACTTACAACCCAACATACTAACCCGCTTGGACATTTAGATAGTAATTCATTACTTTATAAGGAAACCCCATATCTATTAACATACCAACACATTAATTGAAATAATATGTAAACTCCTAATTTGTAACATCATTAACACAATTCCTTAGCCCCTTTTTTAAGGCAATATCTAAATTCATGCTATGTAGAATCAATAACCATTACCCAACATACGCCAATTCTTATTGGAACAACATGTAGTAATCCAAGGGAATTACTTAGGTAATCCTCTACACATGCTTAGGTAATCCTCTAATCATGTCCTTTAATTTTCTGTCTCCTTTAATATACATATACTCTATTCAATTTACTTGTATATTGATTGAGTTTTTTCTGTTCTTATAGGCTATCAGAATGTCAAATAAATATACTTGGGAAGAAAATAATAAGAGGTATGATGAGTTTAAGGAAACATTGGAGGCGAAGGGTGATATCAAGTTTTATTTCTCTTGCAGTGATTGCAGAGGTTTGCAAATGAGAAGAATTTTAAGAACAATAGCTGAAAAACATTGTAAGGAGAAGGGGCATGTTGAAGGGGTATGAATATCATCCCTTGGTAAGACGTTATTCACTGAATAATGTACTTCTTGTAATAGTACTGATCATGTATTCACAAAATGTTTTATCATTTTAAATATATGTGTTGTATATTATACACTAATGTTATCCCATTGTTTGTAAATATAAAGACAATGCCCCCTAAATGTCGACTGCTAGAGAGCTATTTGCCACATAATAGTAGAAATACTACTTTACAATGTGATGAACATGGATATCAAGATATTGAAGATCGAGTTCATAATGATCCTATGGACGAAGATGACGTTATTGATACAAATGGCGAATATGAGATAAATAGATTGCTCCAAGACACATTTGCTCCATTGGATGAGGAAAACCTTCGTGATAGTCATGATGTTCCTCTACTCAAGAAGTCCCAAGAACCTCTTTATAAAGGCTCAACAACCAATATTCTATTTTCTATATTGTTGTTGGTGAACTTGAAGGTTTTGAATGGTTTATTAAACACTTGTTTCACACAGCTCCTAAGGTATGTAAAGTTGACTATTTTCCTCTATTTTAGTGTTAATTAATTTGTAAATTAGGGATATGCAATATTTATTTCGTATATTGTTTACATTTCATTTTTTTTGTCAATGTTCCAGATTGTTAGTGAATTTATATTACCACCATCAAATAATTTACGACGCACACGTCGAGAGGTATTCTTGATTATGAAAGAAATTGGAATGGAGTATCAAGCTATTGATTCATGTCCTAATGATCACATTATTTATTATGGACAGTATGCATAAGAAAACAAATGCCCACAATGTGAAATTAGTAGATACCGAACTGATCAAGTAACAAAAGAGGTGTCTCGCAAAGTTCTTTGTTATATTCCCATAAATCCACGTTTCCAACAACTATTCAGTTGCCAAACTATAGCACAGTTTATGGATTACCATTCAAAGAACATAAGTGAAGATAGTGTTCTTCGAATGCGTAAAGATGGTTCTGCATTGAATAAAATAGAAGAAAAATGGCCCATTTTTATAGATGAACCTTGTAATGTTAGACTTTCATTGGAAGCTGATGGTTTCAATCCGTTTGGTGAGCTTTGTTCTACTTACTCAGTCTAGCTTGTTTTGTCATAAACAATAACCTACCTCCTTGGATGACGATAAAGAGAGAGCACACAATGTTGGAAATGATTATTCCATGTATGTTTTTGAAAGTAATTATATTATTTCTTTAATTTGTTTCTTTAATTGTTGCATGAGAACACCTTTTATATTTTGGGAAACATAACTAAATAGAAATATTATATGTTGAATGATCAATTAGGTAAGTACCAAGTTAAAGATATGAATGTATATATTGAGCCTCTTATTGATGAGCTATTGAAGTTATGGGTTGGAATCACTATGTATGGCATCTCCAGACCAATAGGGCAGAAATTTTTTTAGTTCCATGGAATACTTGCATGGACAATTCATGACGCTCCTGGGTTAACACATTTTTGTGGTATGTAAATTTCTCTTGCACATCGTTAAAATTATATTTTTTTACAGTAAATAACATGCATTTTCTTTTTCAAATTAATAATACTTTGATGCTATAACATTAATACATATATCTTGCAGGTATTCAAACAAAGGGAAAATTTGCATGTCTAGTATGTGGTCCTAGGATAAAATCTTGTCATTCAAGAAGTTTAGCAACTGAGGTGTTTGATGAGTACATGCACTTCCTCCCTAGGAACCATAGGTATCGAACTACCGAGAAAAAAAAATTCAATGGTAAAGAAGAGAATGGAAAGAAACCACGAAGAATGACACCTCACCTATGGAAGTTGGAATATAAAAAAAATTGTCGAGGTATGCAAATTGTATATGTAGCATATATAAAAACGTAATATGTTGATTTTTATATTTTTACTGAATCTTCTCTACCATGGGTGTCACGAATTATTGTTAATGTGTTTTCATTTATGTTTAATGAATGTCTTTATGGCATGAAGGGCTTCCACAGGGAATGAAGAGTTATGCCATACAATTCAGTAGGTTTCCGTACTACGAGCACCTACAAATAGCTCATTTTTTCGATACAATGCATATCGGGAAGAATGTAACAGAAATGATATGGCAGATATTAGATGGAAGGTATGCCAAAGATAAAATTGGAAAAATTTGTAGTGACATTGCAGAAGTCAATCAGGCATTGCAAAGTGTAATTATTTTCAATGCCGGAGATGGGGACTGAAATATTAGTCTTCCATGGTGATTGACAGAGCAACAAAGCAATGCTATAAAATTGGTAATTCAGAAAATAAGGTTTCCGACGAGGTTTTCGTTGAACAT